>JAIOJX010000006.1:108313998-111035248 GCA_022376925.1 Tragulus kanchil
TGAAAAAGTTTGAAATATCTCGAGATTTTCCACACTGTGACACAGAGACATGAAGTGAACCAATGCTATTGGAAAAATGCTTCTAATAGACTCAGTCAACACAAGGTCGCCACAAACCTCCAATCTAAAAAATGCAGATTTGCTAAGCACAATACGGTGAAGCAGCATAAAGTGAGGTATTTCTGTTTTAGTGTAAAAATTAAAAAGTCAAAATTCATCACTGTTTTTCTGTATGGATTGATAACGGACACTTCCTCAACACTTGCACCATGGGGTCCATATCACGTGTTTTAGTAGAGATGTCCTCAAGGAAATGAGGGAAGGGGGCCACTGTGATACCCTCCCTGGTCCAGGTCCTTTAGAGTGACTCTTGAGGTGTTACAAATGACTTGTAGCCCAGGTTAGATAGAGTACAGCACCTAACTATCATTTAACTAATTCTTGCAAAAGGGATAAGTGGGCTGAAATTGTTCCAGCAAAGAAATCCAAAGATTGAAAATAGAGTTGGTCTTCTCTATCCATGGGCTCTGCATCTGCAGATGCAACCAACTACAAATGGAAAATGTTTTTAAAAAATTCCAGAAAGTTCCAAAAAGCAGAACTTGAATTTACAATGTGCCTGGCAATGATTTACATTGCATTTGCATTGTATTTGGTATTGTAAGTAATCTAGAGATGATCTGAAGTATTTGGGAGGATGTGCATAGGTGATATGCAGGTATTAGGCCATTTTATATGAGGAACTTGAGCAGCCACAGATTTTACTATCTGCACAGATATTGGAAGGGACACTGTAAAATGGATAGTACAAACAAAAGCAAACTCAAAAAAAAATGGCGGAGTGAACAATTTCCTACTATTCATGTAAGATTCATTATGATGATATCTTTGACATGGAAGTCTACTAGGAAAAAAGCTTAAATGTGTTTAAAAACCACTCAAAATATGGATTTATATCACTACAGTTAACAACTAGCCTAAAGGTATATTGAACCTTGAGGTATTAGCTAATAATAATATAAATAAGCCATCATGATCAGCAAGATGCATTCTATACACCCAGAGTGTGAAGACAAACCTCTACAATTTTCTCCAAGTCATGTGATACTTAGTTGTGTATTTGTGTGAGCTATTATTAAATGTAATAAATACTTTTAGAAATTGCTTTTGAGTAAAATCTCTTTTATTCAATAGTAAGACAAAATGTCAGTCAAAATCATTGGGAAAAACCTGTTGTTCTATTTGTGATGATTAAAATGACTAAATTGGTACAAAGAGAAGATGGCAGCACATGCAAACACATTCTCCTGAAAAACACACAGAAAAAACATGGTCAAATATTTTAGAAAGATTTATAACACATAATATGTTGTGGAAGTTGGTTATATGATTGGATACCAGTTGCTAACATGTTTCACTTTAAACCTTTTCAATGATGGCGCTAATAAAGAATACTTCTTGTGCTCTACTAAAGAAAAGATGTGTTTATAATGTGAATGACATATCTAGTATTACATACTGTGGTTTTATGTGTAAGAGTAACTACCAATAGAGTGGTTTCCCAAACTGGAATACCAAACTAGGGCTTGCAGGACAGGGAGGGACTCTATACGAAATTTATCAATTGCATCATTCATTTACAAATTTATGACAATAAGAAACAAGTTAGGAGAGCCCCAAATATTAGAGGATATGAATAATATGGTTAATTTGAAAAAATTAAATACCATAGAATCTTTATAATAATTTGTAATGGGATGGGAATGAGATTATGACCACAAATATTTAGAATGTGCCTGGCAATTTTGCATTTGCATTGCATTTGGTATTGTAAGTAATCTAGAGATGATCTGAAGTATTTGGGAGGATGTGCATAGGTGATATGCAGGTATAGGCCATTTATATGAGGAACTTGAGCAGCCACAGATTTTACTATCTGCACAGATATTGGAAGGGACACTGTAAAATGGATAGTACAAACAAAAGCAAACTCAAAAAAAAATGGCGGAGTGAACAATTTCCTACTATTCATGTAAGATTCATTATGATGATATCTTTGACATGGAAGTCTACTAGGAAAAAAGCTTAAATGTGTTTAAAAACCACTCAAAATATGGATTTATATCACTACAGTTAACAACTAGCCTAAAGGTATATTGAACCTTGAGGTATTAGCTAATAATAATATAAATAAGCCATCATGATCAGCAAGATGCATTCTATACACCCAGAGTGTGAAGACAAACCTCTACAATTTTCTCCAAGTCATGTGATACTTAGTTGTGTATTTGTGTGAGCTATTATTAAATGTAATAAATACTTTTAGAAATTGCTTTTGAGTAAAATCTCTTTTATTCAATAGTAAGACAAAATGTCAGTCAAAATCATTGGGAAAAACCTGTTGTTCTATTTGTGATGATTAAAATGACTAAATTGGTACAAAGAGAAGATGGCAGCACATGCAAACACATTCTCCTGAAAAACACACAGAAAAAACATGGTCAAATATTTTAGAAAGATTTATAACACATAATATGTTGTGGAAGTTGGTTATATGATTGGATACCAGTTGCTAACATGTTTCACTTTAAACCTTTTCAATGATGGCGCTAATAAAGAATACTTCTTGTGCTCTACTAAAGAAAAGATGTGTTTATAATGTGAATGACATATCTAGTATTACATACTGTGGTTTTATGTGTAAGAGTAACTACCAATAGAGTGGTTTCCCAAACTGGAATACCAAACTAGGGCTTGCAGGACAGGGAGGGACTCTATACGAAATTTATCAATTGCATCATTCATTTACAAATTTATGACAATAAGAAACAAGTTAGGAGAGCCCCAAATATTAGAGGATATGAATAATATGGTTAATTTGAAAAAATTAAATACCATAGAATCTTTATAATAATTTGTAATGGGATGGGAATGAGATTATGAACATTTTTAATATTACTAGTTGACTGGTTAACCAGGTTTACTGGTTATCCCAAGGCAAAGAGCTTAAAAGTTATGGAATTTAAAGATATGTTTCTTTAAGAAGACAGTTGGATTAGAATCCAACTGGTGGGGCTTCCCTGGTGGTCCAGTGGGTAAGGACACCGCCTTGCAGTGCAAGGGGTGCCAGTTTGATCCCTGGCCTGGGAAGATCCCATGTGCCGCGGAGCGGCTGGACTGATGTGTCCAATCACTGAGCCGGAGAGCTGGAATGCATGCGCCCATAGCCGGTGCTCTGCGACAACAGAGGCCACTGCGATGGGAGGCCCACACGGGCCAAAGAACAAAGATGGATGAAAATGGACAAATGAAAGACCAGTAGAAGTGGCCCGCCTGCTCCCCTCCCTCCCTCCCTACCCCACCCCCTACAAAATAAATGAATAAATAAATCTTAAAAAAAAAAAAAAAAGAATCCAACTGGTGGTACAGTGAATAGAAATCTGCCAACCAGTACAGGGGCCATGCAGGTTCAATCCCTGATCTGAGAAAATTCCACATGCTGTGGGCAGCTAAAGCCCTTGTGCCACAACTACTGGGCTCTAGGGCTGGAGAGCCACAACTAATGAGCCCTCATGCTGCAACTGCTGAGACCCTTGAGGCCTAGGGCCCACATGGTGCAACTGCTGAGGCCTCAAGGCCTAGGGCCCTCATGGTGCAACTGCTGAGGCCTTGAAGCCTAGGGCCCATATGGTGCAACTGCTGAGGCCCTCGAGGTCTAGGGCCCTCATGGTGCAACTGCTGAGCCTGTGCTCTACGAGGAAGAGTAGCCCCTGCTCACTGCAACTAGAGAAAGCCCTCACACAGCAACAAAGATCCAGTGCAGCCAAAAATAAATAGATAAAAATAATGAAAAGAGGTAAAGGACAGTTATTTCAAATTTGCTGACCTCTTGCTTGTACCATATGATGGGCACTTGCGAGCTCACACACACATACATAGACAACACATACACACGCACACACTGTATCCCTTCAGGTAAAGGTGATGTTTGGTGATAAATATAACTGTGCTTTAAAACAATCATATTATGGGCAAAGCATTTTGAAAATTGATATTTAGAACTGTCTCCATTATCACGTGATTTTAGTGCCCAAACGAAATGTCTCTTTGCCAACTATAGAGTCTGTCATTGCTACAGCACATATTTTTTTTTTTATTGGGGTGTATTTGTTTTACAATGTTGCATTAGCTTCAGGTGTACAGGGAAGTTGTTATTATTATACGTTTTTACAGAGTTTTCTTGTTTACAGGTATACATAATCTCCAAACAGTCATAGGTATATCCCTGACCCTCCTCCCCTGGGCCCTCCCTCCCTTTTCTCCCTTTTCTCCCTTCCCACCCCTCCAGGTTGATGTTTAGTCCCCATGTAGGTTCCTTTCGTCTTACAGCTTAATCACTGTGGTAATCTCTATTACATGTGATATTGTAGGTTTCCTTTCAGCACACTTTTAAAACCTATTTTATATTCTTCCAGATGAAGAGTTTCTATGGTTTAAAAACTCCCATTGTTAAAAATATCTACAGGAACAACTGATGAAAATTAAACAGCACTTATAACATTGACCAGCTTAAACTAGTTCTGCCTCTTTAAATAGGTTGTTGAAACAGCATCAGTTTAAACTGGTTTTTCTTCCTTAAATAAATTCATTAATCAAACCTTGAGTTATTTTACAGAGACAGCACTGCAAGATGGGTAGTCATCTCTCCAGGATGACCCCCAACCAAGAATCTTCAGTCTACAGAACTCAAAGAATCAAAAGGTGGCCACCAGAACCCTTATCAAAACAAAGGGAGAAGTCATTTCAATAAGGAAAACCTGGCTTCCAGTGCACGAGTAGCTTACTATGTTTTGATTCAAGACTTGCCTGCTCACTGAATGGGCCCTCACACAGCAACAAAGATCCAGTGCAGCCAAAAATAAATAGATAAAAATAATGAAAAGAGGTAAAGGACAGTTATTTCAAATTTGCTGACCTCTTGCTTGTACCATATGATGGGCACTTGCGAGCTCACACACACATACATAGACAACACATACACACGCACACACTGTATCCCTTCAGGTAAAGGTGATGTTTGGTGATAAATATAACTGTGCTTTAAAACAATCATATTATGGGCAAAGCATTTTGAAAATTGATATTTAGAACTGTCTCCATTATCACGTGATTTTAGTGCCCAAACGAAATGTCTCTTTGCCAACTATAGAGTCTGTCATTGCTACAGCACATATTTTTTTTTTTATTGGGGTGTATTTGTTTTACAATGTTGCATTAGCTTCAGGTGTACAGGGAAGTTGTTATTATTATACGTTTTTACAGAGTTTTCTTGTTTACAGGTATACATAATCTCCAAACAGTCATAGGTATATCCCTGACCCTCCTCCCCTGGGCCCTCCCTCCCTTTTCTCCCTTCCCACCCCTCCAGGTTGATGTTTAGTCCCCATGTAGGTTCCTTTCGTCTTACAGCTTAATCACTGTGGTAATCTCTATTACATGTGATATTGTAGGTTTCCTTTCAGCACACTTTTAAAACCTATTTTATATTCTTCCAGATGAAGAGTTTCTATGGTTTAAAAACTCCCATTGTTAAAAATATCTACAGGAACAACTGATGAAAATTAAACAGCACTTATAACATTGACCAGCTTAAACTAGTTCTGCCTCTTTAAATAGGTTGTTGAAACAGCATCAGTTTAAACTGGTTTTTCTTCCTTAAATAAATTCATTAATCAAACCTTGAGTTATTTTACAGAGACAGCACTGCAAGATGGGTAGTCATCTCTCCAGGATGACCCCCAACCAAGAATCTTCAGTCTACAGAACTCAAAGAATCAAAAGGTGGCCACCAGAACCCTTATCAAAACAAAGGGAGAAGTCATTTCAATAAGGAAAACCTGGCTTCCAGTGCACGAGTAGCTTACTATGTTTTGATTCAAGACTTGCCAGTCAGCTTCCAAATTTGAAATTTGCCTAATCTGTTATATTTTACCCCAACCTTGGATCATGGAGACAGATTTGAGAGCTTTGCCTCCTATCTCCATGGGGGTCAAGCTTGAAATATTTTTTTTTGTCTCTCAAAGCCAGTGACATATGTTATTGGCTCCTCTGCATATTAGGCAGTGAACCCTTGCTTGATAACAAAACATCACTGGCAGACTTCCCTGGTGGTCCAGCGGTTAAGATTCTGTGCTTCTAATGCACGGGGCCCAGGTTTGATCCCTGGTCAGGGAACTAGATCCCACATGCTACAACTAAGACCCAGTGTAGCCAAATTATGATAAATAAAGCAATAATTAAATTAACAACAACAACAAACATCACTGGGAATGTGGGCTTCATGGACAAAGAAGAGTTTTCTGGGGGAATTTCACATTTGCAAATTGATATTAGATGGGATTTAAGCAGTGAGAATTGTGATTTAGTAAGTGTAGTGAAAGATAAAATTCTTCTATTTGGGTGTACTTATCTTTGTGAGGTTTTTGTTTTGCAATAACAGCCATTAGGACTAAGTATTGACATTAACTGAACTTAAAAGCATACTTTCTCATCTTATAAAATATTAAACTGACTTATTAAAACCATTTGTAATCATGTTGCTCTCACTACACAGGTTTTTTGCTAATAATTTGAAATGGAAGCGGGGAAAAGTAATGTATTAAAAATGAAATAATTTAAGATTACTGTTTCATTTTTACAAAATCCCTTAATGGTTCTTGTGTGTTCTCAGTTGCTAAGTCATGTCTAACTCCATGCAACCCCATGGACTGAAGTCCCCCAGGCTCCTCTGTCCATGGGATTTCCCAGGCAAGAATATTGAAGTGGGTGGCTATTTTCTTCTCCGGGGGCTCTTTCTGACCCAGGGATTGAACTCTGGATTCTCTCACATTGCAGGGTAATTCTTTACCACTGAGCCACCTGAGAAGTATGCCTTACATACTTACATAGTTACATGTACATACAACTTACAAATATATTGTAAATAGCAGGCTGGGACATGGAATAAAACTTGGTGCACGGATAAGACAATGTGAAGGCAGTTGGCTCCATCAAGACACTAACGAATAGTTTTGTTTTCTAAATGGTGACCAACTTGGTGTGAGAAATGAAAGGGAGAAAGAGCTGAGGATGGCTGCCACCTGTGGCCTGTGGAAGTGGGCGGTAGTGATGTCACTCAGAAGGCTGAAATGAAAATTAAACAACAAAACCAAACCAGAAGGCTGAAATGTTACTCAGCCAAACTTGGGTCCATTTGCCAGTCTACTGACATCAGGTTGTGGTGAAGGAAAGTTTGCGGCAAGTTCAAGCAAGGAGTGCTTGCGGCCAAGGCTCCAAAGACCTGAACTCCCCGATGGATTTCAGGGAAGGGTTCTTAAAGACAGGGAATGGGTCTCAGGGTGCATGAACAGCTCCTAACAGTCTTCTGATTGATGGTGAGGTAATTAGGAGTCAAAATCAAATTGATATTAGATGGGATTTAAGCAGTGAGAATTGTGATTTAGTAAGTGTAGTGAAAGATAAAATTCTTCTATTTGGGTGTACTTATCTTTGTGAGGTTTTTGTTTTGCAATAACAGCCATTAGGACTAAGTATTGACATTAACTGAACTTAAAAGCATACTTTCTCATCTTATAAAATATTAAACTGACTTATTAAAACCATTTGTAATCATGTTGCTCTCACTACACAGGTTTTTTGCTAATAATTTGAAATGGAAGCGGGGAAAAGTAATGTATTAAAAATGAAATAATTTAAGATTACTGTTTCATTTTTACAAAATCCCTTAATGGTTCTTGTGTGTTCTCAGTTGCTAAGTCATGTCTAACTCCATGCAACCCCATGGACTGAAGTCCCCCAGGCTCCTCTGTCCATGGGATTTCCCAGGCAAGAATATTGAAGTGGGTGGCTATTTTCTTCTCCGGGGGCTCTTTCTGACCCAGGGATTGAACTCTGGATTCTCTCACATTGCAGGGTAATTCTTTACCACTGAGCCACCTGAGAAGTATGCCTTACATACTTACATAGTTACATGTACATACAACTTACAAATATATTGTAAATAGCAGGCTGGGACATGGAATAAAACTTGGTGCACGGATAAGACAATGTGAAGGCAGTTGGCTCCATCAAGACACTAACGAATAGTTTTGTTTTCTAAATGGTGACCAACTTGGTGTGAGAAATGAAAGGGAGAAAGAGCTGAGGATGGCTGCCACCTGTGGCCTGTGGAAGTGGGCGGTAGTGATGTCACTCAGAAGGCTGAAATGAAAATTAAACAACAAAACCAAACCAGAAGGCTGAAATGTTACTCAGCCAAACTTGGGTCCATTTGCCAGTCTACTGACATCAGGTTGTGGTGAAGGAAAGTTTGCGGCAAGTTCAAGCAAGGAGTGCTTGCGGCCAAGGCTCCAAAGACCTGAACTCCCCGATGGATTTCAGGGAAGGGTTCTTAAAGACAGGGAATGGGTCTCAGGGTGCATGAACAGCTCCTAACAGTCTTCTGATTGATGGTGAGGTAATTAGGAGTCAAAATCAGAACCTTCTGGTTGCAGTAGTCCAGGGTCTTTGTGCTTGTAGATCAACGTGCAGCTAATGACTTCCACCTGGTGGGGGGGGTCACTCTCTGCAAAACAGTGCAAGGATATGGCTCAGAATGTTAGCTATAATCCTCCAGGAGGAGCTGAAGTTCCTTGAGTTTGTTTCACAGCTCAATTATTATTACTGTGTTTTACCTGACTGTTAAGCTTTGCTTCTGAATTTTTCTCACTCCTCTGATTAAATTTGCTCTTGGAAACTCTGGGAAGGCCTAGGCTGTGAAAGTTTTCTACAGACAAGAGGCAGGTGGAGGACATGGAGTGTGGGAGGAGGCTGGCCCTGGAAGGCCCTATAAGGATCCTGTTTGGTTAAAGAAACACAGGAACAAGAGTAGGTTCTGGCACGTTGCTGGAAGGAAGGTAGAAGTTTGAGTTGGGACTTGGTTTCCCAGGCTTAAGAGCCTCTGGTGGACATGTGTCCAGGAAGTTGGATACACCATCTGCAGCTCTGCAGCGCTCTGGGCTGGAGAGGAGGTTTAAGAGTCATTAACAGGCAGTAGGCTGTTAAAGCCGTGGGAGTGCGTGAGAGAGAGGAGGCTGGCAGATCAGCGATGCAAAACCGAACGAAACACTGCAACGAAAAGCCAGGCCCTGGAGGCTGAGAAGCTAGCAGTCATTAAGGTATGTTGAAAATCTGGAGAGGGGATGGCGAGCGCCAACTCTGGAAACTGTGTACTTCTTGAGTTCCAGGAAGGAAGGTGTGGTCAGCCAATTCAAATGCTGGGGAGGGGCGGGTAGGGGAGGCTACAGAGCACCCACTGGCTTCCGCATCTAAGAGGTCAGTTCGGACTTGGAGGGGCGGGCACAGCGTTGGAGGAGAGGGAGAGGGAGTGTCCGCTCCGTTCCAGGGTGTAAGTCACCTGTTTGGGGGCCGTGACCCCAGAATCTCTCCTTGGGACAAGTTCCGGCAGGGGACGAGATTCGGGGAGATCCGAACACGGTGGGCAGCGCTTTGGGGACCGGGGGTGACCGCAGCTGTAGGGTCCGAGGAGCCGGGCTGGACCTGACCCCCGACTGCGGCGGGCGCGCTTCCGGCCGAGGGACCCGCCGCGGCCGCGGCGCCCCTGGCGCGCTCAAGTTTCCTGCTGGCCGCGCGGCCCGGAGGGCGGCCGGCGGGCAGGGCAGACCTGCGCGGCGGCGGCCGGGTCCGCACCCCTCTGGCGCCGGCTCCTCGTCTCCTCTCCGCGCCCAGGTAGGTCACAGGCTGGGGCGGCGCGAGGCCCCGGGCTTCTCGCCTGCGGAGGCGGCCCTCCTCCTCTCTCCGGGCGGGCGCGGGAGGTCTGGGTCAGGGTGCTGCGGCACCGCGCGGCCCCCACCCCTGCAGCGAGGCTCTCCGCCGGCTCCCGTCCAGCGCCCGCGGCGGGCAAGGCCTGGCTAGGGCCGGCGCGCCCGGCAGCAGTGCCCGGCAGCCCTTCCGCGGTGCTGGCTGTGCGCCCTGCCCCGCGCCTCCACCTGCGTTCCAGCCTGAGGGCCGCCCCTCCTCGGCCCACGGCATGGCCCTGACTCCCGAACTGGGTGAGTGTGCGCGGCGCTGCGCTGCTGACCTTGGGCCCACGGCCCGCGGCCCCAGGCTGCCCTGGGCGGGAGCGCCCCGGGGTGGGAGCGGCGGTTCCGGGCTTCCCCGCCCGCTGAGCCGGTGGCTCCGACCCCGCCCTCATCCCTGCCTGGGCCCTGACCCGTGCACACCCTGGGTGGCTGTAGTCCCCGCGGTCAAAAGCCAGGCCCTGGAGGCTGAGAAGCTAGCAGTCATTAAGGTATGTTGAAAATCTGGAGGGGATGGCGAGCGCCAACTCTGGAAACTGTGTACTTCTTGAGTTCCAGGAAGGAAGGTGTGGTCAGCCAATTCAAATGCTGGGAGGGGCGGGTAGGGAGGCTACAGAGCACCCACTGGCTTCCGCATCTAAGAGGTCAGTTCGGACTTTGAGGGGCGGGCACAGCGTTGGAGGAGAGGGAGAGGGAGTGTCCGCTCCGTTCCAGGGTGTAAGTCACCTGTTTGGGGGCCGTGACCCCAGAATCTCTCCTTGGGACAAGTTCCGGCAGGGGACGAGATTCGGGGAGATCCGAACACGGTGGGCAGCGCTTTGGGGACCGGGGGTGACCGCAGCTGTAGGGTCCGAGGAGCCGGGCTGGACCTGACCCCCGACTGCGGCGGGCGCGCTTCCGGCCGAGGGACCCGCCGCGGCCGCGGCGCCCCTGGCGCGCTCAAGTTTCCTGCTGGCCGCGCGGCCCGGAGGGCGGCCGGCGGGCAGGGCAGACCTGCGCGGCGGCGGCCGGGTCCGCACCCCTCTGGCGCCGGCTCCTCGTCTCCTCTCCGCGCCCAGGTAGGTCACAGGCTGGGGCGGCGCGAGGCCCCGGGCTTCTCGCCTGCGGAGGCGGCCCTCCTCCTCTCTCCGGGCGGGCGCGGGAGGTCTGGGTCAGGGTGCTGCGGCACCGCGCGGCCCCCACCCCTGCAGCGAGGCTCTCCGCCGGCTCCCGTCCAGCGCCCGCGGCGGGCAAGGCCTGGCTAGGGCCGGCGCGCCCGGCAGCAGTGCCCGGCAGCCCTTCCGCGGTGCTGGCTGTGCGCCCTGCCCCGCGCCTCCACCTGCGTTCCAGCCTGAGGGCCGCCCCTCCTCGGCCCACGGCATGGCCCTGACTCCCGAACTGGGTGAGTGTGCGCGGCGCTGCGCTGCTGACCTTGGGCCCACGGCCCGCGGCCCCAGGCTGCCCTGGGCGGGAGCGCCCCGGGGTGGGAGCGGCGGTTCCGGGCTTCCCCGCCCGCTGAGCCGGTGGCTCCGACCCCGCCCTCATCCCTTGCCTGGGCCCTGACCCGTGCACCTGTCTTAGTCCCTGCGGCGGTCTGGGGTCCGGAGGCCCCAGGTGAGCCCGCTGCCTCTAGGCTCCCCATTGACTGATAATGGATTCTAAAGGTTTAGAGAAATTAAGGAATGTGGAACTTGCGGGCAGTGAGGCACCTGGATACATTTCTACCTGCTTAAGGACTGGCCAGATGCCAACAGCGGAAGACTTCCGCCTGAAGGCAGGGGGATGGACAGAAAGACAGGGTGATGGCGTGGTTGGAGGCCTTCATCCTTATCTCTTTGGCTTATTTCCGGCCAGGGAGGTAGGTATGCTGCCTCTGGCCATCTGCTTTGTGCCCTTGAAGTTCCTGGGGGCTGTTTTGCCTGTGGAACTGCTTGGCTTGACTGGCAGAGGCCTCAGGAGTAGGAGAAGCTTGCTAACTAGAGTGTGATTCCCCCTAACTGTTGGGTCCTTGTGTGTGATTGGAAGCTTGATGATGACAAATTAGCAAAGTGAGAAAAGCTGGAAGCAGTAGGAGGAATTTCGACATGGTCCTGAGCCCTTGTTGATTATCCTGCTGGATGTGGTGACCGACATTTGGCCACTTCAGGGAGACATTGACTTCAGTTGGAACCCTCGTGGGAGAAATTCCTTCCTCGACTGTGAAGCATCAGTGCTGAGTGGAGGTCAGGCCATAGAGCCCTGTCAACCCCCACCTTCTAGGGTATTGAAAGTTGGTTTGGAGTAGTTTGCGGGTGTGCTTAGTTGTGTCTTACTTTTTAGGACCCCATGGACTTGAGCCTGCCAAGGTCCTCTGTCCGTGGAGTTTTCCAGGCAAGAATACAGGAGTGCGTTGTCATTTCCTCCTCCTGATTTGCTAGCAGATCTGAGGAGCTGCTCTACAATGCTAAGAACTGGGGCTTCCCAGGTGCCTCAGATGGGAAAGAATCCACCTGCAATGCAGGAGACCTGGCTTCTATCCCGGGGCTCAGAAGATCCTCTAGAGAAGAAAATGCCAACCCACTCCAGTATTCTTGCTTGGAGAATTCCAAGGACAGAGGATACCAGTCCATGGGGTTGAAAAGAGTCGGACACAACTCAGCGAATCACTTTCACTTTTCTTTGTCTTAAGACTCGTGAGACTTACATGAGTGGCTTGTGGGAGACCCTTGAACCTCTGAGCCTCACCCTCAGCCCAGCCTCAGTTCTTCAGAGATCCTCAATAACAGTTGAGGGGCTCTCAGCAAAGTTAGAAAGCTCTTGGAGAGATGAGACCTGCTTTCCCTGTCTTCACACTAGGTCAGTCACTCTTCAGATGACTTTGAAATCAGTCCCTGGTTTTGAAAATATTATGGGCAGATAAAATGCAACCTTAGGGTTAAGCACAGAGAATATCTTCTTGCCCCCAAAGCTACTCATTAGGTTTTCTGGTTCACCCCTTCCCCGCAAATGTTAATCTCTTATTTCTTCTCTGTGCTACTGCATATTTAGGATGGGAGACCATAGCTTTGGGCTCTGATCTAGGAGGGGCGAGGGCCTAAGAGGGACTGGAGTGTTGGCCACACAAAGTCAGCCAGAAGTGTCACTTAGAGGAGAAGGCTATTCTTCCTGATCTGGTTTCATATTTGAGCATGGTTTCCTTCTCTGTGCACCCAATAGGAGCTGAGTGAGTACCTGGCACATTAAGAGTGCTCAGTAGATAATGCTGAATGATAGGATTTGGTGTCTAGATGAAAGGTCATGTTCATTTGCTCCATTGGACTTTCTTGCACCTGGTATCAGGATGATAACGATGTTGAGAGATAATACTTATAAAGCACATATTATGTGCCAAGTACTATTCTAAGCACTTTACACATGGTAACCGATTGTCATGGCAACCTGTGAGGTTGGCACTGTTGTTATCCCTATCTTATAGGGAATAAAACTGAGCCAGAGAAATTAGTAACTTGCCCAAGTTTATGTAACTTGGTGGTGAAGCAAGATTCAAACCTGAGAAGTCTGGCTTGTGTCTATATTCTTTTTTTGGGGGTGGGGGGGAGCTGGGGAGCGGGTTGGGGAGGGAGAGGGGCAGGTGGGCCGCTTCTATTGGTTTTTCCTTTATCTGTTTTTCATCCATCTTTGTTCTTTGGCCCATGTGGGCCTCCCATCGTGGTGGCCTCTGTTGTTGCAGAGCATGCCCAGAGCTCTGGCTCGTTGATTGGACACATCGGTCCAGCCGCTCCACGGCATGTGGGATCTTCCCAGGCCAGGGATCGAATCGGTGCCCCTTGCACTGCAAGACGGTGTCCTTACCCACTGGACCACCAGGGAAGCCCTCTGTCCATGTTCTTAACCACATACTGTACTAACTCTTGACATTGATGTAGGTAGATCAACTGCTTAGCTCACTGACTCATTCCTTATGTTATTGCATTCATTCATTCGAACATTTCTTGATACGTTCTATGAGGATACAGGAGTGAATGAGACGGACAAGGTCTGTCGTGCAGGTGATGGGTGGTGAGCGAAGCCCCATTGCCCACCCCCTCTTTGAGTCATGCACATCTCAGAATGAGAAGGGAAACGAACCCCATATAGGCAAGCCCACAGCATCCTTTTGGGGAGAGGAGAGTGGTATCTTTTCGGATGAGACATACTTTGATTCTAGCCTTTCCTTTTTGTTGGGATTTTTAAAGGAACTTAAGTGGTAAAAGTGAATGCAGTCTGATTTGGGACAGCAATATTGTAGCCTTGAACCTAATAAATATTGTAGATTTTATCTCATGGAAATGAAGAAAAAAAAAGTGAATGTAGTCTCCTGGGCAGGAGATGCAGGCCTGGCCCTGGTTATCAATTTATGGATAATGTAAAATATAGCACATATTATGTGCCAAGTACTATTCTAAGCACTTTACACATGGTAACCGATTGTCATGGCAACCTGTGAGGTTGGCACTGTTGTTATCCCTATCTTATAGGGAATAAAACTGAGCCAGAGAAATTAGTAACTTGCCCAAGTTTATGTAACTTGGTGGTGAAGCAAGATTCAAACCTGAGAAGTCTGGCTTGTGTCTATATTCTTTTTTTGGGGGTGGGGGGGAGCTGGGGAGCGGGTTGGGGAGGGAGAGGGGCAGGTGGGCCGCTTCTATTGGTTTTTCCTTTATCTGTTTTTCATCCATCTTTGTTCTTTGGCCCATGTGGGCCTCCCATCGTGGTGGCCTCTGTTGTTGCAGAGCATGCCCAGAGCTCTGGCTCGTTGATTGGACACATCGGTCCAGCCGCTCCACGGCATGTGGGATCTTCCCAGGCCAGGGATCGAATCGGTGCCCCTTGCACTGCAAGACGGTGTCCTTACCCACTGGACCACCAGGGAAGCCCTCTGTCCATGTTCTTAACCACATACTGTACTAACTCTTGACATTGATGTAGGTAGATCAACTGCTTAGCTCACTGACTCATTCCTTATGTTATTGCATTCATTCATTCGAACATTTCTTGATACGTTCTATGAGGATACAGGAGTGAATGAGACGGACAAGGTCTGTCGTGCAGGTGATGGGTGGTGAGCGAAGCCCCATTGCCCACCCCCTCTTTGAGTCATGCACATCTCAGAATGAGAAGGGAAACGAACCCCATATAGGCAAGCCCACAGCATCCTTTTGGGGAGAGGAGAGTGGTATCTTTTCGGATGAGACATACTTTGATTCTAGCCTTTCCTTTTTGTTGGGATTTTTAAAGGAACTTAAGTGGTAAAAGTGAATGCAGTCTGATTTGGGACAGCAATATTGTAGCCTTGAACCTAATAAATATTGTAGATTTTATCTCATGGAAATGAAGAAAAAAAAAGTGAATGTAGTCTCCTGGGCAGGAGATGCAGGCCTGGCCCTGGTTATCATAGATTGTCTTTTTAGTCTAGTTTTTAAAAATAAGATATAGTTGATGTACAGTATTATATCAGTTACAGGTATGCAGTATAGCGATTCATAATTTTTAAAGGTTATATTCTATTTATAGTTATTATATATTATTGACTCAATTCCCTGTGTTATACAATATGCCTTTGTAGCTTATTTGTTCTGTACCTAATAGTTTGGAGCTCAGTTTCCTACCCCTGTCGTGCCCCTCCCCCTTCCCCACTGGTAACCACCAGTTTGTTCTCTGTACCTGTGTCTGTTGTCTTTTTGTTATATTCATTAGTTTGTTGTATTTTTTTAGATTCCACATGTAAGTCATATCATATATTATTTGTCTTTTTTTTGTCTGACTTGTTTCACTTAGCATAATACCCTCCAAGTCGGTCCATATTGTTGGAAATGGCAGAATGGCTTTCTGATGGCTGAGCAGAATTCCATTGTACATATGTATCACATCTTCTTTATCTGTTCATCGCTGATGGGCGCTTAGGTTGCTTCCAGTCTTGGGAATTGTAAATAATGCTGCTGTGAACATTGCGGTGCATGTATCTTTTCGAATTAGTGTTTTCATTTTTTCAGATATATACCCAGGAGTGGAATTGCTGGGTCACTGGTAGTTCTTTGTTTAGCTTTTTGATTTTCCACAGTGGCTACCCCAATTTACATTCCTCCTAACAGTGTATGAGAATTCCGTCTTCTCTACATCTATGCCAACATTTGTTATTTGTGGTCTTTTTGCTGACAGCTATGCTGACAGGCAGGAGGTGATATCTCATTGTAGTTTTAATTTGCATTTCTCTGATTAGTGATGTTGAACATCTTGTCATGTGCCTGTTGGCCATCTGTATGTCTTCTTTTGAAAATGTCTGTTGAGGTCTTCTGTCAACTTTTTAATCAGGTTGTTTGTGTTTTTGATATTGAGTTGGATGAGGTGTTTATATATTTTGGTTATTAGCCCGTTATTGATTATTTCATTAGCAGTGTATTCTTCCATTCAGTAGTATCATTGATTGTCTTAAAGTTCTTTTAACAGGTAAAAGGCTTTGAGTTTGGGGCCAGTGCCCCTCAGTCTAGGGTACTCCGGGGCCACAAGGAGCACAGATGGATTAGGCTCAAGATGGAGTAAAGTTTACCCTCCAAAGACAGCGGTTTCTGCCTAAACTGCTGCTGTTCTGCAGGGAGTTGCTTCCCTCTAGCAGAACCCTTGGCCATTGTCCCAACCTGTGTCATTGGAGTGGGGCTGCTGCCCATGTCTGTTTGGACATGATGGAGTAGATCTCACACTGATCACTGGGCACCCGGAAGGCAGCTTTTTCTAGGTTGGAAAATGAAGGCTCAAAGTGGAAGGCATTTTCCAAAGCCTATGCCCAGGATATTAATGGGCATTTTTCCCTATGGTGTCCGTGGTGGGAGGGTCAGATAAGGGCACTGGATTAAACAAAGTCAAGCAGCTTTTAAAAAGATTTACTATTTTGTTTTTGTCTGCATCGGATCTTGGTGATTGTGCATGGGCTTTTCTCTAGCTGCGGCGAGCGGGGGCTACCCTCTAGTCACGGTGCGCAGGCTTCTCATTGCAGTGGCTTCTCTTGGTGCTGCTCCTTGGCTCTTGCTTGCACAGGCTTGGTAGTTGTGAGATGAAGGTTTGGTTGCTCTGAGGCATGTGGGATCTTCCTGGGCTGGGAATCGAACCCATGTCCCCTACATGGGCAGACCGATTCCCAACCACTGGAGCGCCAGGGAAGCCCGTCCATCAGCTTTCTTGACTGGAGGCCTTCTCAAATATTTAGAGTCTGCTAGGACGAATCGATGTGAATCCCTGTGAAGGGTTATGGTGTGCAGTATTATCTCGGCCTTCTGACATTTTACGTTCTGCAGACTACACTTAGGAAAATGCTGGTTTAGACCAGAGCTCTCTGTGGTCTGGTTGGCAGTGTAGACTCCCTGGATGTGCTGGGTCCAAGGTTCTCAGATCCGCGGGCTGGGATGCCTCATGGCAGCCCCCTCCTAACCCCACCTCCCACCCCTGAACCCAAGGAATCATTTGCCTCTCCTCCCTCTGGCAGAATAGTAATAAGCGCTCAGACTGTTTCCCCCCATCTTGAGGTCGTTTAGTTACTTAATGAATACACAGGACTGTCCCTCTCTGGGTTGCTGGTAGCCTGCTGGTCACACTGTTTATGAAACAGCTGTGAGGACAGGTGGGTCGTAATCTCTGCACAGCTAAAGCCCAGCAGCAGCAAGATGGAGTAAAGTTTACCCTCCAAAGACAGCGGTTTCTGCCTAAACTGCTGCTGTTCTGCAGGAGTTGCTTCCTCTAGCAGAACCCTTGGCCATTGTCCCAACCTGTGTCATTGGAGTGGGGCTGCTGCCCATGTCTGTTTGGACATGATGGAGTAGATCTCACACTGATCACTGGGCACCCGGAAGGCAGCTTTTTCTAGGTTGGAAAATGAAGGCTCAAAGTGGAAGGCATTTTCCAAAGCCTATGCCCAGGATATTAATGGGCATTTTTCCCTATGGTGTCCGTGGTGGGAGGGTCAGATAAGGGCACTGGATTAAACAAAGTCAAGCAGCTTTTAAAAAGATTTACTATTTTGTTTTTGTCTGCATCGGATCTTGGTGATTGTGCATGGGCTTTTCTCTAGCTGCGGCGAGCGGGGGCTACCCTCTAGTCACGGTGCGCAGGCTTCTCATTGCAGTGGCTTCTCTTGGTGCTGCTCCTTGGCTCTTGCTTGCACAGGCTTGGTAGTTGTGAGATGAAGGTTTGGTTGCTCTGAGGCATGTGGGATCTTCCTGGGCTGGGAATCGAACCCATGTCCCCTACATGGGCAGACCGATTCCCAACCACTGGAGCGCCAGGGAAGCCCGTCCATCAGCTTTCTTGACTGGAGGCCTTCTCAAATATTTAGAGTCTGCTAGGACGAATCGATGTGAATCCCTGTGAAGGGTTATGGTGTGCAGTATTATCTCGGCCTTCTGACATTTTACGTTCTGCAGACTACACTTAGGAAAATGCTGGTTTAGACCAGAGCTCTCTGTGGTCTGGTTGGCAGTGTAGACTCCCTGGATGTGCTGGGTCCAAGGTTCTCAGATCCGCGGGCTGGGATGCCTCATGGCAGCCCCCTCCTAACCCCACCTCCCACCCCTGAACCCAAGGAATCATTTGCCTCTCCTCCCTCTGGCAGAATAGTAATAAGCGCTCAGACTGTTTCCCCTCCATCTTGAGGTCGTTTAGTTACTTAATGAATACACAGGACTGTCCCTCTCTGGGTTGCTGGTAGCCTGCTGGTCACACTGTTTATGAAACAGCTGTGAGGACAGGTGGGTCGTAATCTCTGCACAGCTAAAGCCCAGCAGCAGCCCAGGGATCATGTGTCAACCCTATAATCCTGCTCTGTACGCACAGGAGTTATTCTCCAGGCTCAGGAAGGCACAACCTCACGATTGGATGTGAGGAGGTGACTCAGGCCCAAGTCAGGGAGGGAGCCAGCCTCCCAGTAAACAACTGGCCCCATCCTTCCTGGGCACTTCTCCCCGGGATTTCAACAGCACCACAGAAATAGCCCTGTTGCTCACGGTTATTTCCCAGACCCGCGCTGCCGCTCTAAGTCCCCAGGAGGCTCCGTGTGGCTGTTGTGAGCGTCCCCACAGAGGACTGTCCTTCTCCTAAAGGGCAGGTGAACGTGGGGCTTCGGGCCCCGTGAGGCTGTTGGGATCCACATGGACCGCTCCGTGGGTTACCTGAGGCAGGGAGCGGGGCAGCGGCTGGAGGCTGTGTCCAGCCAGAGCACAGGAGGCTTCTCCAAGCTGGAGGCCCACGTGGGAGCTGAGAGCGGCAGTAAGGAGGAGAGGCTGGGGCAGGTGGGCTGGGGTGGGTCAGATGAGAGGCGCTTCTTTTCTGGGTGTGGGTGGGCAGGCAGGGCTGCTCTGGCAGAGCTGGTCAGGTGGCCCTGGTGTCTGGGGTGTGCTGCTCTCTTCGGAGAAGAAGGGAAGGAGGGGGACAGGGCAGCAGCCTTTCATCCTCGCCTGCTCCAGTGGCTGGCGACGAAGTGTCCCCTCCCCCGTGAGGCCCTGTCCTTTCCGTTCCTGGTCCTTCCCTCTCTTAGGCTGCTATTGGCAACTGACCCAGAGCCCCCTCCCCTACACCTCCTGTCCTGGGGTGCCCCAGGAGGGTTACTCTGGGGGGCCCTCTGAAGGGGCCAGGGCAGGCTCAGGGTGTGTAGACGAATCCCCTTCGTAAGATGAGCCCAGTCGCCAGGCTGAGCCTGCAGTGGGGTTCAGAACGGAAGCAGCCCAGGTGATGGTATCGCAGTCAGTGCTCAGCTTTCAGGAGGGGTCTGGACGGTCGGTCGAGGGAGGCGGTGGCTTATCGTCTGTGGTTGGTCAGGAAGGCTGAATAAACTCTTGCATTGGGCCGCCGCAGCTGGAGTTTCCTGCTCTGAAGGGCGCTGAGTGGGGCTAGGACGCTGCCTTCTAGACGCAGCAGCTGTGATCACTGGCACTACCTGGGCCTTTTAGGACTCTTGGAAATTTTCCACTTCCATTTCATATTCACGGAAGAACTTCCAGCCCAGACATATCCGGGTCTTGCTCAGGGCTGCTCACAGAATATGCAAAGCAGAGACCTCCCACCCCAGCAGCTGACAGAGCCCAGCTAGCTGCTCTTACACTGACTCAGCTCAACCTCCCGGCAGCACGCAGCCCTTGCCCCGAGTGCGTCACCTGGGTGGCATCCTCAGGAGCAGCCATGGAGACTCCAGCGCCAGGCTCAGGTCTGTGTCGTGGGTTCTGACCGTGGGAGTCTGGCAGGAGCGAGAAACAGCTTCATGTGTAGAACCAGGGGATTTTTAAGGGGCACTGTGTTCCCTTTCTAGAGAGGCCGTGATGCCATGAGAAAGTTCCCATTTGTTGAAATCGCTGGTATGTTATAGCTTTCTAACTTTGGGACGGTTTGCCTCCAAGCTCATTGGAAGGTGTGGTATTCTATGTCACAACGACACAAGCTGTATCATAACTAGCCAGTGCCAGTGAATTCACACTTGAGCCTCCCAAGCATGCTGGCTTCAGCAGACCATTGGTGGAAAGCCAGGCTTGAACTGGTCGTTGGAGCTGAAGCTCTGCTGGGCGTGTGTATGGTGGGCTTTCCTCCCCGTGCCTGGCCTGGCCGGGCTCTCTGGGTCTGGGAAGAGAGGCAAGCTAGAGGGAGGGGTTGGCAGGTGGGGACTGTCTGTCAAGGATGAGCAGTAGACAGCAAGTGTCCAAAAGTCTCCTAAGGCCCACTGACTCAGCCCAGCACCCTGGGTGGGTTACCTGGCCAATACGAAGGCATGGAATGGAGTCTTCACCAATTGTTTAAGACGTAGGTAGGAGTTCTGCAGGGGCTTCATGTGGATTCTGGCACAGGGGCTCTGTGGGGAGAGGGTAGCCTTGTGATGCTCAAGTTTCTGGTGTGTCCTGTGAATCTAGGGCGAAGGGCCGACAGAAATCAACTTCTCCCTGGTTAGCCCCAGGACCTGCTTCATAGCAACAGGTATTGACTTCTAATGGGACCCAATTTGGAAATGACTGACTTCAGCTATCTGAGCTAAAGAAAGAGGAAGATCAGTTATAGAAAGATCCATTCTGTAAAGTGTATTTAGTTGACTTGAGCAAGCTAAAAATGCTTCATGGAAAAAAATGGCAGGATCTGGCATGAGAGCCCTCAGATGCAAAAGATGCCCCCAATGCCTCCTCCGGAGGGGACGTGGTGGGGTGTGGCTGGGTCGTGCCCGAGTGTATTTAGGGCAGGCGTAAGAAGCAGGTGGTGGGAAGCTTCTGTCCAGGGCTGGCGCTGAGGCAGAGAGGGGCCTCAGTGGTGGAATTCCTTTTGGACTGGCCTGTTTCTGGTGTGGATTAGGTAGGAGAGGACCCTGATGGCCCAAATGTGGGATGTAGACATTTGATTAATTTTCATAGTTTTATATTTTTCATAACTTTTCAGTCTGTTGATTTTCTTCATTTTTGTGCACATGCCATTACAGTAGCATCAGTGATCAAGGTCAGATAGTGCCTCCCACAGCGAGGATCCTGTCATGGGGTCATTTGCAGGTGTCTCTTGCAGCCCTGGTCCATAAGGGGATGCGTTTTCATATCATTGTAATCACGGCATGGGAACACTTTGATGTAATTTTTTTCATTTGCTGTTACCTCAGAGGTATTTCCTGTGAGATGGCACTGTCCTCATGAGGATAATTTTGGTTGCTTCATGTTCTTTTTCAAGTGTGTAGGCTCTCATTTGAAGCTTTTAAAGCTCTATCATTGGGAAACACGTGCATTTCTTGGGATGAGCAGTAGACAGCAAGTGTCCAAAAGTCTCCTAAGGCCCACTGACTCAGCCCAGCACCCTGGGTGGGTTACCTGGCCATCTGAAGGCATGGAATGGAGTCTTCACCAATTGTTTAAGACGTAGGTAGGAGTTCTGCAGGGGCTTCATGTGGATTCTGGCACAGGGGCTCTGTGGGGAGAGGGTAGCCTTGTGATGCTCAAGTTTCTGGTGTGTCCTGTGAATCTAGGGCGAAGGGCCGACAGAAATCAACTTCTCCCTGGTTAGCCCCAGGACCTGCTTCATAGCAACAGGTATTGACTTCTAATGGGACCCAATTTGGAAATGACTGACTTCAGCTATCTGAGCTAAAGAAAGAGGAAGATCAGTTATAGAAAGATCCATTCTGTAAAGTGTATTTAGTTGACTTGAGCAAGCTAAAAATGCTTCATGGAAAAAAATGGCAGGATCTGGCATGAGAGCCCTCAGATGCAAAAGATGCCCCCAATGCCTCCTCCGGAGGGGACGTGGTGGGGTGTGGCTGGGTCGTGCCCGAGTGTATTTAGGGCAGGCGTAAGAAGCAGGTGGTGGGAAGCTTCTGTCCAGGGCTGGCGCTGAGGCAGAGAGGGGCCTCAGTGGTGGAATTCCTTTTGGACTGGCCTGTTTCTGGTGTGGATTAGGTAGGAGAGGACCCTGATGGCCCAAATGTGGGATGTAGACATTTGATTAATTTTCATAGTTTTATATTTTTCATAACTTTTCAGTCTGTTGATTTTCTTCATTTTTGTGCACATGCCATTACAGTAGCATCAGTGATCAAGGTCAGATAGTGCCTCCCACAGCGAGGATCCTGTCATGGGGTCATTTGCAGGTGTCTCTTGCAGCCCTGGTCCATAAGGGGATGCGTTTTCATATCATTGTAATCACGGCATGGGAACACTTTGATGTAATTTTTTTCATTTGCTGTTACCTCAGAGGTATTTCCTGTGAGATGGCACTGTCCTCATGAGGATAATTTTGGTTGCTTCATGTTCTTTTTCAAGTGTGTAGGCTCTCATTTGAAGCTTTTAAAGCTCTATCTATGGAAAGTGCAGGTAAACATCTCTGTGCATTTTCCTGCCTTGGGATTCTTTTCTTAGAAGTAATTTCTTGAAGTGGGCTTAGTCTCTCAGATGCTTGAACACTTTATGGCTTTTGCTGCCCCTTGCCTGGGGCCCTGTGGAGGTCTGCTTCTGAGATGCGATGGGAGGTCAGGACGCCGTGCTTGACTGAGGCCTGAGAGTTGGGACGTGGGGTCCACCTTTGTTCTCGTCTAACAGCTCCTCCTGGGTCTAGCTCTTTGTCTTTCTCTCCGTTTCTTCCTCCTGCCACCTCCTCTCCCAACCCCTGCTCTGATGGTTTCCAGGTTCCTCTTCTCTCTGCTGTCAGGGCGTGGAAATCTCCACAGCCAGCTGTTCCTCTTCGTCTTGGCAGGAGGCCATTTTGGTCTCTTCTGCCACAGACTCTCACAGTTGCGTGCATGTGCTGGGCTGCCTCGCTCCTCCCTCCCACTGAAGCCGTGGGGGTGAGAGAGGCCAGGAAAGGGGCGGAAGGAGGGAGGACATTGGTTTCACAGTCTAAGGGCCAGCAGAGGTATTGTAGAACACCTCTGCATAGAGCCTGCCCGTTACCACCTGCTTTCTCCCTTCCTGTCTGTGTCGTGGATGAGACCCATGTGCCACAGAGAAGACCAAAGCAGTAAGCTCTCTGGGCACTGGAAACCTTCCTGGTACCTAGAATCACAGTGGTTGGAACTGAGAGGGCCTTGGAGACCACTTGGTCCAGTCCCTTTATCACACAGATGAGAACACGCTGAGGCAGAGAGAGTGATGGCCCCACGGTTGCTCTGTGCTTCCTTCTTTCCCTATAAGTGCATCCTCCCCTGACAGATGGCAAAGGGCACTGTTTCACCATCCTCCTCCTCTGTCCGGCCGAGAAAACCACGTCTCTCTTGAAACCCTCCTTAAAGAAACTGGATTGATGGAAAGCTCTTCTTCAGGAACGGTTCCTATTGAAGGTGGCTTGTGGAAAGGATGCAGTATTGGTCTGCTCCGCAGATGGGATGCTGGGGACATCAAGGGGACATGCCCTGACCCCCCAGATGGGCAGAGAGAAGCAGCACTGTGTAGTGGTTCAGAGGATAGTTGCGAGAACCAGGTTCCTGTGCTCAAACCCCGCAGACAGAGGCTCAGAGCGGAGAGCAGTGGGAGCCAGGGGCTGAGACCAGCGCAGGTCTCGGCCCGCTTTTTACCGGTGTGACCTGGGCAAGCCAGCCCTCTATGCCTTCATTCGTAAACTGGGAAGAGTAGAATTAACTGAGTTAGTCAGTATGTAGGACTTGACGGAGCATACTTACTACATGTTCTGTAAGTGTTGAAAGACAGACAGGGGGTTTAGGCCGGCTGCTGATAGCGAGGAACCAGGGTGCAGAGGAGGTAAGGACAAGCCTCTTTGAGGATGGGAATCTTCAGCCAGGCTGTAAAGTGTCTCCCTGTCCCCAGAGGTTTATTTTGTTTGCTGTCCCATTAGAATTTCCAGAGGGTTTGGGAGAGGGTGCACCTGTGACTTCCTTTCAGCAGAAGTTCTTATTCTGTGTGGTGAAGAATGCAGCGGTGGCCCTCCTGGGACCTTATACTAATTATTCAACCCTCTGGGCTCTGGTCTGCCCTTCTGGGCCATGGGGAGCAGGTTTGGTCCTTGTAGCACCCTGCACGGCCTCCTCATACTCTGAAGGAGAGGTCTGAACTCTCCCCTCCATGGGCAGTGGGAAGGATGGGCGTCCCGTGCACTGAGGATTCCTGGGAAAACAGTAGAACAGTAAGCTCTCTGGGCACTGGAAACCTTCCTGGTACCTAGAATCACAGTGGTTGGAACTGAGAGGGCCTTGGAGACCACTTGGTCCAGTCCCTTTATCACACAGATGTGAACACGCTGAGGCAGAGAGGTGATGGCCCCACGTTGCTCTGTGCTTCCTTCTTTCCCTATAAGTGCATCCTCCCCTGACAGATGGCAAAGGGCACTGTTTCACCATCCTCCTCCTCTGTCCGGCCGAGAAAACCACGTCTCTCTTGAAACCCTCCTTAAAGAAACTGGATTGATGGAAAGCTCTTCTTCAGGAACGGTTCCTATTGAAGGTGGCTTGTGGAAAGGATGCAGTATTGGTCTGCTCCAGATGGGATGCTGGGGACATCAAGGGGACATGCCCTGACCCCCCAGATGGGCAGAGAGAAGCAGCACTGTGTAGTGGTTCAGAGGATAGTTGCGAGAACCAGGTTCCTGTGCTCAAACCCCGCAGACAGAGGCTCAGAGCGGAGAGCAGTGGGAGCCAGGGGCTGAGACCAGCGCAGGTCTCGGCCCGCTTTTTACCGGTGTGACCTGGGCAAGCCAGCCCTCTATGCCTTCATTTGTAAACTGGGAAGAGTAGAATTAACTGAGTTAGTCAGTATGTAGGACTTGACGGAGCATACTTACTACATGTTCTGTAAGTGTTGAAAGACAGACAGGGGGTTTAGGCCGGCTGCTGATAGCGAGGAACCAGGGTGCAGAGGAGGTAAGGACAAGCCTCTTTGAGGATGGGAATCTTCAGCCAGGCTGTAAAGTGTCTCCCTGTCCCCAGAGGTTTATTTTGTTTGCTGTCCCATTAGAATTTCCAGAGGGTTTGGGAGAGGGTGCACCTGTGACTTCCTTTCAGCAGAAGTTCTTATTCTGTGTGGTGAAGAATGCAGCGGTGGCCCTCCTGGGACCTTATACTAATTATTCAACCCTCTGGGCTCTGGTCTGCCCTTCTGGGCCATGGGGAGCAGGTTTGGTCCTTGTAGCACCCTGCACGGCCTCCTCATACTCTGAAGGAGAGGGTCTGAACTCTCCCCCTCCATGGGCAGTGGGAAGGATGGGGCGTCCCGTGCACTGAGGATTCCCTGGGAAAACAGTAGAACACTTGGTTGGACAGTTCGTGCTTTCTTTTCTTTCTCATGAGACGTAAGTGGGCCTACACCTTTCACATCCAGTTGCTTATGGAGCTAGTTGTAAAAATTGGCCTGCTGGGTTCAGTCCAGGGAACTCCTGAGTAGACAGCTGACCCCAAAGACTGGGACACCCAGCCCTTTTTTTCAATCCCTTCTCCTGCCCTACCGCACCAGTGACTCAGGTGGTCCTGTCATTCTTGGCTCATGTCGGTTCTTTCTCTGCCAGCCGAGATGCCGCGCCAGTTCCCCAAGCTGAACATCTCGGAGGTGGATGAGCAAGTCCGGCTCCTGGCCGAGAAGGTGTTCGCTAAAGTGCTCCGAGAGGAGGACAGCAAAGATGCCCTGTCCCTCTTCACCGTCCCCGAAGACTGCCCCATTGGGCAGAAGGAGGCCAAGGAGAGGGAGCTGCAGAGGGAGCTGGCCGAGCAGAAGTCCCTGGAGACCGCCAAAAGGTTTGTCCCCCTGCCTTGGGTGGGGTTGTGCAGACACAGGTGGGCTGTGGGCGTTTGCCCTGCAGTGAGGTGCTTTGTGTGAATGTGACCGTCCTGGGAGCTGAGTTTATTTCTTACCCAAGGCTGCTTAACTCACCACTGAAGGATGTTTGGGTGCCAATGTCTGGTTGAAAAGACTGAAATCCATTTTCTCTGTGTGTTAGTTCCTTAGTTGTGTCCGACTCTTTGGAAGCCCATGGACTGTAGCCTGTCAGGCTCCTCTGTCCATAGAATTTTCTAGGCAAGAATACTGGAGTGGGTTGTCGTTCCCTTCTCTAGGGGTTCTTCCTGGCCCAGGAATTGAACCTAGGTCTCCTGCATTGCAGGCAGATTCTTTACCATCTGCACCACCAGCTAACCACAAATCATGTGTACAAATACACATCATTTCCAAATAACATTTCCATCTTTTTTCTAGAAACTTGAGGATGTCTTGGGAAACATCAATTTTGCTTCTTTCATCACTTGACAGGTCCTTTGCACGGCCTCCTCATACTCTGAAGGAGAGGTCTGAACTCTCCCCTCCATGGGCAGTGGGAAGGATGGGCGTCCTGCACTGAGGATTCCTGGGAAAACAGTAGAACACTTGGTTGGACAGTTCGTGCTTTCTTTTCTTTCTCATGAGACGTAAGTGGGCCTACACCTTTCACATCCAGTTGCTTATGGAGCTAGTTGTAAAAATTGGCCTGCTGGGTTCAGTCCAGGGAACTCCTGAGTAGACAGCTGACCCCAAAGACTGGGACACCCAGCCCTTTTTTTCAATCCCTTCTCCTGCCCTACCGCACCAGTGACTCAGGTGGTCCTGTCATTCTTGGCTCATGTCGGTTCTTTCTCTGCCAGCCGAGATGCCGCGCCAGTTCCCCAAGCTGAACATCTCGGAGGTGGATGAGCAAGTCCGGCTCCTGGCCGAGAAGGTGTTCGCTAAAGTGCTCCGAGAGGAGGACAGCAAAGATGCCCTGTCCCTCTTCACCGTCCCCGAAGACTGCCCCATTGGGCAGAAGGAGGCCAAGGAGAGGGAGCTGCAGAGGGAGCTGGCCGAGCAGAAGTCCCTGGAGACCGCCAAAAGGTTTGTCCCCCTGCCTTGGGTGGGGTTGTGCAGACACAGGTGGGCTGTGGGCGTTTGCCCTGCAGTGAGGTGCTTTGTGTGAATGTGACCGTCCTGGGAGCTGAGTTTATTTCTTACCCAAGGCTGCTTAACTCACCACTGAAGGATGTTTGGGTGCCAATGTCTGGTTGAAAAGACTGAAATCCATTTTCTCTGTGTGTTAGTTCCTTAGTTGTGTCCGACTCTTTGGAAGCCCATGGACTGTAGCCTGTCAGGCTCCTCTGTCCATAGAATTTTCTAGGCAAGAATACTGGAGTGGGTTGTCGTTCCCTTCTCTAGGGGTTCTTCCTGGCCCAGGAATTGAACCTAGGTCTCCTGCATTGCAGGCAGATTCTTTACCATCTGCACCACCAGCTAACCACAAATCATGTGTACAAATACACACCATTTCCAAATAACATTTCCATCTTTTTTCTAGAAACTTGAGGATGTCTTGGGAAACATCAATTTTGCTTCTTTCATCACTTGACAGGTCCTTTGCACTGTTAATTAACTCAGCTGCCTTAATTGCCAGGTGCTGCGCTGGGGACTGGGGATGCATTAATGAACAAGGCAGATGCAGTCCCTGCCCTGTAGGGCTTACTGTTGGTTTAGACAATAGTGAAGTGCCTGGGCAAATGAATTGAAAGTGGTGAGTTATGGTAAGCGCTGTGTCAGTCAGGGTCTAGCCAGAAAAGAAGAAACTCCTTGACTATTGAAAGTAGGATGTTGATGCAGGAAACTGGTGACAGAGGTGGTCGAGAACCCAGCAGTGGGGAGAGAGGACACCCAGAGAACAGACAGAGAAGGAAGCAGCTGCCGCTTCAGGCTGGAGAGACAGGGGAGAGGAGCGGGGATGCTGGAGCCCGGGCTGGAGGCGTTGGAACGGCGGTGGTCTTTTCAGTGGAAACTGGCGCCTAGGGGGAGAGACAGCCTCCTAAGGCAGAGATGGAGACAGGAGATACCTGGCTTTAGCCTTTCTGGGATGTTCTGGGTTTCCTTCACTGGTTACCATTGGCCAAGCCTAGCCAGAAGCTGGCCAGTACAGGGAGAGGGAGAGTCCTTTTTCAGATGGGGTACTTAAGGAAGGTTTTTCTGAGAAGGAGACATTGTAGCTGATACAACGGTGTAAAGGAGCCAGCTACTCAGAGAGCTGAGCCTTGCAGGTGGAGGAGCCCTGGCAAAGGCCCTTGGGTATCTTCAGGGAGGCCCGTGGGCAGCAGAGGTGTGGCTAAGGTGGAAGTGCCGCAGCCTCCAGGAGGCTGGCCCGGGCAGGAGGGCAGGCCTGGGTCCAGTTGGCCTGTGCTCCCTGAGAAGTAGTGGGAAGCCCTCGGCCTTTCACTTTCTCTCACCTGTGTGATGCTGTGTGCTTAGCTGCACAGTCGTGTCCGACTCTTTGAAGCCCCGTGGACTGGAGCCCGCCAGGCTCCTCTGTCCATGGGATCCTTCAGGCAGGAATACTGGAGTGGGTTGCCATGTCCTCCTCCAAGGGATCTTCCCAACCTCAGGATCGAACCCGTGTCTCCTGCATTGCAGGTGGACTCTTTACTCTCTGAGCCATTGGGGAAGCCCTAATCTCTTGGTAAGAGCAGATTAAAGAATCAAAAGCTCTGAGGACGTGTCTGGCAGAGCTGTAGCTGGGTGCCCACCTGGCCAGCACAGTGCAGACCCCAACAGCTAAGGTAATGGACCTTGAGCTGTCCCGGTGACCTCGTCTGTTGTCAGTTCCTTCCAAAGACACTGCCTTATTTTAAAAGGCAAGTCGTTTCCTTTCTTGGAAATACAGACTTTCAGTATTTCCTTACCTTTTCTTAGGCAAGTAATATAAAGTCAGGGTATAAAGGCAAGAAGAGAGCTGTATTGTGCAGAATATAAGTGCTGTCCTTCCTCTGAAGGGCTGTGAGCCCGTGAAGTGAAGGGGTCGCTGGTGCCAGCGCTGAGGGCCCGCTATGAGCTGAGGGAGGTGAGGGAGGAAAGCGGAGCCCTACTGTGGACACTGTCATCCAGACGTTGCTGGCCGAACGGACTTTCTGAACTGACTGGCCTGCAGGACCCTCTGTCTTCTGAATTGAGCATTTTGGACCCTTAATAATGAGAAGAGGAGTAGTCCTAGATCTTATATTACTAAAAAGAATGGGTTTTTGAGGCCAGTTTCCATGAGAGTGACCCTGGACCTGACATCCACAAAAGAGATTCTCCTGTTGTCAATTTCCAGGCTGACGGCAAAAGGGAAGCCTTCTTACTCTTGAGTCCAAACGGTGCTCCATGACTTCCAGAAATTCCTCTGCAGCCTTCTCTCCGAGATTGTGTTCTTTCCCCATGTGTTAGGTTGTGGTGGCCTTGGTTTGCATCTGCCTGCCTGCTTTGACTTATCTCCCTGAGGACTGTGTCCGGCTCCCACTATATCCCTAGGATCCAGCCCAGGACCTCACCTGTGTTGGCGAGCTGTGGGTGGGTGGCAGGAAAAAGGCCTTCCTTTTCTCCACTGCTGCCACAGAGCCCTCGGGGTGGCCGCGGCTGCCTGCATCTCCTGTTCTGCCTTTCCCCAGGGTGCTTTGTGACCTTGGGCCCATGAGGAAACCTCTCTGTGCCCCAGTTTTTCACCATCTGTAAAGTAAGGTGGGTCAAGGGCTACTTTCATGGGGTGCTGAGAGGAACAAGGAATCAACCTGTACAAGGCTTAGGGCAGGGCCTGATACCAGTTCAGCCCCATGGAAATGTAAACTCTTTGTCCAGCTTCCCCCAGCTGAGATGGGCAGCAGCCATACTGTGGGCCAAGTGCTGGGCTGTGCAGTTACCTTTCATTCTTTAACTCCCACATTCATCTTAGCAAGTGGATATTCTTATCCAGATGCCGTGGATTAGGACACAGAGCCAGTAAGGGACCTAGGTCATTTGAACATAGGTTCCCACGCTTTAACTACGAGGCTATCCCATCTCTAGCCAGGGCTGGGGTCCTTGGTTCCCTGCGGAGACCCTGGAGTGACCCTGGTGGCTGCTCCCCAGGATGTAATTGCCTGCTGCTGAATGAAATGGAAGGGAAAGCTGGACCACGGCTCCCTGCTGCCCACTGGCTTCTCTTCTGCCAAAGCACAGCCTGGTCCCTAGACTACCTGTCAGACGTCCCAGGGTCCTCTGGGGCTGTGCCACCCCCAGGTTTAGCTTTTAACCTCGCTGAAACTGTAAGGGCACCGTTATGCAAATATTCAGATGTGATCGAGGAGGAACCCTCTCTGTCGCTTCCTCTTTGTCTCTGGCTGCTCCCCGACACTCTGGAATATGAACCGTAATATGGAGCCTCCTGCAAGGAACCCTCAGGCCTGGAGCCATAAGCAGGTCTCCAGACACCCAGAGTCTGTGAGTTTGTGTTTCAAACTGTGACATGAGACGAGACTTCCCATTTGGAAAAAGATCTCCCTCATCTGCCTCCTCTGACGAGCCCGAATGTTTCTCGTACTTGGAGAAAGCGTTTCTCTACAACCATTCTCTTTTTCTCTCTTATTATTAAAAAATGAAAAGACTCTTTGAAGTCTAATGTAAAGGCACTCGCTAGAACTTGGAAGTAAAACAGCTTCTTAGAAAAGAATGAAAAACTTGGGCTTGAGTAAGAACGATGGAGGCTGGTGTCAGGATTTGAGCAGGTCTAAGAACTGAACTGGGCTCGGACATAAACCCTGGACTCTAGGTGCCACAGAGCCCTCGGGTGGCGCTGCCTGCATCTCCTGTTCTGCCTTTCCCGGGTGCTTTGTGACCTTGGGCCCATGAGGAAACCTCTGTGCCCCAGTTTTCACCATCTGTAAAGTAAGGTGGGTCAAGGGCTACTTTCATGGGGTGCTGAGAGGAACAAGGAATCAACCTGTACAAGGCTTAGGGCAGGGCCTGATACCAGTTCAGCCCCATGGAAATGTAAACTCTTTGTCCAGCTTCCCCCAGCTGAGATGGGCAGCAGCCATACTGTGGGCCAAGTGCTGGGCTGTGCAGTTACCTTTCATTCTTTAACTCCCACATTCATCTTAGCAAGTGGATATTCTTATCCAGATGCCGTGGATTAGGACACAGAGCCAGTAAGGGACCTAGGTCATTTGAACATAGGTTCCCACGCTTTAACTACGAGGCTATCCCATCTCTAGCCAGGGCTGGGGTCCTTGGTTCCCTGCGGAGACCCTGGAGTGACCCTGGTGGCTGCTCCCCAGGATGTAATTGCCTGCTGCTGAATGAAATGGAAGGGAAAGCTGGACCACGGCTCCCTGCTGCCCACTGGCTTCTCTTCTGCCAAAGCACAGCCTGGTCCCTAGACTACCTGTCAGACGTCCCAGGGTCCTCTGGGGCTGTGCCACCCCCAGGTTTAGCTTTTAACCTCGCTGAAACTGTAAGGGCACCGTTATGCAAATATTCAGATGTGATCGAGGAGGAACCCTCTCTGTCGCTTCCTCTTTGTCTCTGGCTGCTCCCCGACACTCTGGAATATGAACCGTAATATGGAGCCTCCTGCAAGGAACCCTCAGGCCTGGAGCCATAAGCAGGTCTCCAGACACCCAGAGTCTGTGAGTTTGTGTTTCAAACTGTGACATGAGACGAGACTTCCCATTTGGAAAAAGATCTCCCTCATCTGCCTCCTCTGACGAGCCCGAATGTTTCTCGTACTTGGAGAAAGCGTTTCTCTACAACCATTCTCTTTTTCTCTCTTATTATTAAAAAAAATGAAAAAGACTCTTTGAAGTCTAATGTAAAGGCACTCGCTAGAACTTGGAAGTAAAACAGCTTCTTAGAAAAAGAATGAAAAACTTGGGCTTGAGTAAGAACGATGGAGGCTGGTGTCAGGATTTGAGCAGGTCTAAGAACTGAACTGGGCTCGGACATAAACCTCCCGGGGCTGGGGCCCACTCTAGGGAGTTGGTGCCCCAGGTGGCTCAGAGAGATGCTCAGTCTGCAAGCCAGATCAGGAGATCCGCAGCTACGTCTTGCTGCAAGGACCTCTCAGCCGCCTCAGGAAGATGACGTGGGTCAGGTCTGTACTGAGACTCTGGTGGGTCAGATGAGCAAGAAGGATAGATTCTCTATGGAATCAAAGTTAGGAGGCAAAGACAAGAAGACAGAAAACCCTGCTGGTGCCCCGAAGCTCTCTGTTGTCCACCTTGAATCTCATCTCACCTAGTCAGCGTTCACCCACCCTGCCAAGGTACATAGCTGGAATGCACCCAGGATGGGTGACAACATGAAGAAGATCTGACGTGCAGCCAAAATGCACGTTAGGGCTCCTTCAGCCCTCCTAGGTCCTCTTCTCCTTTTTAAAGCAGCTTTATTGAGATGTAATTCACATGCCATACGATCCATTTGTTTAAAGTGTACGGTTCAAGTCTCCTCTGGTGGCTCAGATGGTGAAGAGTCTGCCTGCAGTGCGGGAGACTCAGGTCCTGTCCCTGGGTTGGAAGATCCCCTGGAGGAGGAAATAGCAGCCGCTCCAGTATTCCTGCCTGGAGAATCCCATGGACAGAAGAGCGTCGGGGTCTACTGTCCATGGGGTCTCAGAATGTCAGACGCAACCGACTGACACACACACACGGTATATTCACAGTGGTGCGTCCAGTACCACAGTCAATTTTTTAAAAAATATTTTATTTATATTTATTTGGCTGCACTGGGTCTCAGTTGTAGCATGTGGGATCTAGTTCCTTGACCAGGGATCAAAGCCGGGCTCCCTGCATTGGGAGCACAGAGTCTTAACCACTGGACCACCAGGGAGTTCCCACCACAGTCAATTTCAGCACATCTTTTCCACCCACTGCTGAAAGAAACCCTGTACCTTTCAGCTGTCATCCCCCGAATACTCTCACTCCATTTTCTGTTCTTACTTTAGTTATCCTGAGTTCTTTTAAGCTTGGTGATTTTGTTTCATATCCTGTGATGACTTAAGGAAGCAAATTAGAAATGGGAGAGGAATTTTATGGGCAGAGTCACAGGTGTGTTGTGTGGGGATTATGAACTCGGGCTTTGGAACCAGACCAACTGGGTTCCAGTGATAGCCTGTCTCTTCCAAGTGAGGGGCCTCAGGCAGGGACCTCAAAGGCTGAGGCTGTTTCCTGATCTGCACCATGAGGATGGTGGACCTACCTGGTGAGAATTAAATGAGCCAATAAGGACGACTGCTTAGCCCCGTGCTTAGACATCATTAATGTTCCTGTTTTTGTTATTATTTAACAGTTGACAGTGAGGGAGGAAACAGAATAGTTATGAAAAGCAGACACAAGAATTCAGAGCACAGCAGTCTTGGGACAAAGCACCTCTCAGACAGTGACTGGTTAATGCTATGATGACCCTGAGTCATGGAGAGAGGTTTTTAATTTTATCCTTCATGCGCTGATTCAGATGCAGGAATTACGACTTTATGTTTAAAAAACCCCCCTGAAGTTATTTTTAAATTAGCGTACCAAGGGGACAGCCATCTGATGCGAAGAGAAGACTCATTGGGAAAGACCCTGGTGCTGGGAAAGATTGAGGGCAGGAGGAGAGGAGGGTGACGGAGAATGAGATAGTTGAATGGCATCACCAACTCAGTGGACATGAGTTTGAGCAAACTCCGGCAGATGGTGAAGGTCAGGGGAGCCTGGTGTGCTGCAGTCCATGGGGTTGCAAAGAGTTGGACAGGACTTTGCGAATGACGACAGCAAAGAGGACAGAGTTTACCTGAAAAATGTAGCTCTCCAAAACAGTTACTTCCCTGAGTAAAATGACACACACATTGGTATGAATTGAGCATAGCACAGCTGCATCATTCTGTTTTATGAAACTTGTTACTTCCGGAGTAGGTCATTTCTAAATTCAGGGCCATTGTCAAAGGAGCTTCATTTGAAACAGGTTCACTCGTTTGCTTTTTTAGAAGATAAGAAGTTGAAGACCCCGTGGGTAAATTAGACATCTTTTCCACCCACTGCTGACCTTTCAGCTGTCATCCCCGAATACTCTCACCCATTTTCTGAGTTCTTTTTAAGCTTGGTGATTTTGTTTCATATCCTGTGATGACTTAAGGAAGCAAATTAGAAATGGGAGAGGAATTTTATGGGCAGAGTCACAGGTGTGTTGTGTGGGGATTATGAACTCGGGCTTTGGAACCAGACCAACTGGGTTCCAGTGATAGCCTGTCTCTTCCAAGTGAGGGGCCTCAGGCAGGGACCTCAAAGGCTGAGGCTGTTTCCTGATCTGCACCATGAGGATGGTGGACCTACCTGGTGAGAATTAAATGAGCCAATAAGGACGACTGCTTAGCCCCGTGCTTAGACATCATTAATGTTCCTGTTTTTGTTATTATTTAACAGTTGACAGTGAGGGAGGAAACAGAATAGTTATGAAAAGCAGACACAAGAATTCAGAGCACAGCAGTCTTGGGACAAAGCACCTCTCAGACAGTGACTGGTTAATGCTATGATGACCCTGAGTCATGGAGAGAGGTTTTTAATTTTATCCTTCATGCGCTGATTCAGATGCAGGAATTACGACTTTATGTTTAAAAACCACCCTGAAGTTATTTTTAAATTAGCGTACCAAGGGGACAGCCATCTGATGCGAAGAGAAGACTCATTGGGAAAGACCCTGGTGCTGGGAAAGATTGAGGGCAGGAGGAGAGGAGGGTGACGGAGAATGAGATAGTTGAATGGCATCACCAACTCAGTGGACATGAGTTTGAGCAAACTCCGGCAGATGGTGAAGGTCAGGGGAGCCTGGTGTGCTGCAGTCCATGGGGTTGCAAAGAGTTGGACAGGACTTTGCGAATGAACGACAGCAAAAGAGGACAGAGTTTACCTGAAAAATGTAGCTCTCCAAAACAGTTACTTCCCTGAGTAAAATGACACACACATTGGTATGAATTGAGCATAGCACAGCTGCATCATTCTGTTTTATGAAACTTGTTACTTCCGGAGTAGGTCATTTCTAAATTCAGGGCCATTGTCAAAGGAGCTTCATTTGAAACAGGTTCACTCGTTTGCTTTTTTAGAAGATAAGAAGTTGAAGACCCCACTGTGCTCTCTGGGAAAGAAGAGCAGCTGGGAAGGCCGGGGGAGAGGCAGCGAGGGAGAGGCTGGTCCCTGGAGCCCTGTGCGCGGTTAAACGCAGTCGGGGCTCAGTGGGGGTGAGGGCGGGTCACATCGAGAGGTGGAGAGATGCTTGGGGTTGTGAGTCTTCGTACCTGATGGGCTTCAGTGTGCACATCAGCTGCACCGTGCGGCCAGGCACACCCAGTGTGCGCTCTGTGCCCTCTACATAACCCACCTTGGGGCGCCCACCACGCAGCACAGGTCACAGGCGGCTCTTCCCGCCTTCTCCTTTTCCTCATAGGCTGGGCCCTCTGGTCTCTGTCACAGAGTGGGTACCAGCTCTTCAACGTCTCCCCTCCTTAGACCGGGGTCCGCACTTCATGGGCATCAGTGCAGCCACAGTGGAAGCAACAGGAGCAGAGGAGCCTGTGCACGGGGAAATGCCCACCCTGACCCAGTGACATTCAGATTCAAATTGTTAACAAAACCTTGAGCTGGTGTGTGACTCCCACCTCGAGCCTTTAGAATAGTAGTTCTCATCTGGAGGGGCAGGGCTGCCGGAACAACCTGAGTGTGCATGCAGAAGGGCTTCCGACAAGCCTCCCCGTTCTGGACAGTTGCCCTCTCCCTCTGAGAGTGACGCAGAGAGCCCTTTCTGACCTTCTGCTCCATGGGTTCCAACTCCAGTTTGGATGAGGTGTCTCCTCTGGGATCCCAAAATATCAGGGCGTCTCATCCCACTGGCCACGTTGTGTGGGGATAATCTGTTGAACTGTCTGAACATTGAGGTCAGCCTCTGGAGACAGAGGCATATTTCATCTACCCGTCTATGGCCAGGACCTGGTCCATGGTTGTTTATTGAGTAAAGTATTAGTTGTTCACTTGTGTCTGACTCTTTGTGACCCCATGAACTATAGCCTGCCAGTCTCCCTGGTCCATGGAATTCTCCAGAATATTGGAGTGGGGTGCCATTGCCTTCTCCAGTTATTGAGTAAAGCGAGCTTGTTACTTCGGAGTAGGTCATTTCTAAATTCAGGGCCATTGTCAAAGGAGCTTCATTTGAAACAGGTTCAGTTTTTAGAAGATAAGAAGTTGAAGACCCCACTGTGCTCTCTGGGAAAGAAGAGCAGCTGGGAAGGCCGGGGGAGAGGCAGCGAGGGAGAGGCTGGTCCCTGGAGCCCTGTGCGCGGTTAAACGCAGTCGGGGCTCAGTGGGGGTGAGGGCGGGTCACATCGAGAGGTGGAGAGATGCTTGGGGTTGTGAGTCTTCGTACCTGATGGGCTTCAGTGTGCACATCAGCTGCACCGTGCGGCCAGGCACACCCAGTGTGCGCTCTGTGCCCTCTACATAACCCACCTTGGGGCGCCCACCACGCAGCACAGGTCACAGGCGGCTCTTCCCGCCTTCTCCTTTTCCTCATAGGCTGGGCCCTCTGGTCTCTGTCACAGAGTGGGTACCAGCTCTTCAACGTCTCCCCTCCTTAGACCGGGGTCCGCACTTCATGGGCATCAGTGCAGCCACAGTGGAAGCAACAGGAGCAGAGGAGCCTGTGCACGGGGAAATGCCCACCCTGACCCAGTGACATTCAGATTCAAATTGTTAACAAAACCTTGAGCTGGTGTGTGACTCCCACCTCGAGCCTTTAGAATAGTAGTTCTCATCTGGAGGGGCAGGGCTGCCGGAACAACCTGAGTGTGCATGCAGAAGGGCTTCCGACAAGCCTCCCCGTTCTGGACAGTTGCCCTCTCCCTCTGAGAGTGACGCAGAGAGCCCTTTCTGACCTTCTGCTCCATGGGTTCCAACTCCAGTTTGGATGAGGTGTCTCCTCTGGGATCCCAAAATATCAGGGCGTCTCATCCCACTGGCCACGTTGTGTGGGGATAATCTGTTGAACTGTCTGAACATTGAGGTCAGCCTCTGGAGACAGAGGCATATTTCATCTACCCGTCTATGGCCAGGACCTGGTCCATGGTTGTTTATTGAGTAAAGTATTAGTTGTTCACTTGTGTCTGACTCTTTGTGACCCCATGAACTATAGCCTGCCAGTCTCCCTGGTCCATGGAATTCTCCAGAATATTGGAGTGGGGTGCCATTGCCTTCTCCAGTTATTGAGTAAAGCGAGCTCCATTGTGGCCTCCTGACCCACTGTGTCTAGTTAAGAGCCTCTGGTGAAAGAGTTCCCTGGGTGAACCTCACAGGGCAGTGGGCTACAGGCCTCTGAGGAGATGCTGACTCTTTTCTTAAAGAGTAAGGAGGCTCCGGGGCTCTTAACTTGGTGCCCGGAAGCTGAGAAGGGCTGGGGAGAGGGGCAGGGTAAGGGTGTGGACATAGAGAATGACAGGAGCTGGCAAAGGCCATAGCAGCGGTGAGGGCAGCAGAAGGTGCTGAGAGATGCCTACTCACAGCCCGGATGACAGGGTCGTGTCCTTGTGCTGAGGGTCTGGTTGGGCAGGAAGATCCCTGTGGCCCAGGAAGGAAGACAGAACTGCTCCCCGGCCCTCTGGGCCCTTAGGCTTGGCCTCGAGCTGGTGGCGTCTTTATGGCCCCAGTCCCTGCCAGCTCTTTGGCAGGAGTGCGCTTCGGTCAGGTGGACCTGTGGGAGGGAACGGAGGGGGTGGGCCAACTGTGGCAGAGCGAGCTGGCTGACTCCGTCCCAACACGAGGTGCAGCAGGTGGGACTGTGGGCAGACAGACCTTGGCCCGTGACAAGGAAGTGCTTTCCAACAGTGGTAACAGATCAGGTTTTGTTCACCTTGCACTAGTGTGCTTAGCGCTGGCCCGCCTAGGACTGGGTCCTTGGTAAATGGCTCTTGAGTAAATGATTGACTGCTGGCGTCTTACTCAGAAATGTTGAGAGCTGCCCATCACTCAACATATTCAAACAAAGGCTGCCTTAGAGGACTGGGGCATGTAGTCTTTAAAGTCCTTCCCAGCCAGCCTACTGCATGGTTCTTTAATTCGGAAAAAGCTTTTGGTAACGTCCTTATTGTTGTGACGCAGGTCGGGCCTCAGACAGCCTGGAGAGGGCTAGGATGTATGTGGACACACACACATGTGCTCAGTCACCCGGCTACCACTCTCCACCTCTGTGGCAGAGCCTCGGCTACACAGAATGGGTACGAGATACAGACCTGTGGTAGGCAGAGTGTCCAGATCGTCCCCCTAGAGACGTCCTTCCCTAACCTCCAGACCCTCTGAATAAGATGAGACTTCCCTCCCATGGTTGTGCCGTCCTGTGTGGCTTAGTGGAGCTGAAGGCAGGGAGGTGAGTGGGCCTGATCTGGTCACAGCAGCCCTTAGTGCAGGGAACTTCCTCAGGGGCTAACGGAGGGGCGGTCAGAGATCCCAAGTGCCAGAACCAGGTGCTGTCCCGGGCACTGTGTGCAAGAATCAAAGAGTGACCCCGTCCCATGGCCCGGGGAGGAACCAGGACCTCTAGGGCGCGTGGAGATGAATTCTCCAACCCAGCTGCATGAGCTTGGAAGTGGACTCTTTCCCCGGGTCTCCAGTTGAGAGGCCAGCATGGCCAACCTCCTGGTTTTGACCTTTGGCTTCCCTGGGTATTCATAGAGCCCAGCTGTGCCCACCTGGATGTTTGACCTACAGAACTGTGAGCCAGCAGGTGGGGGTTGCTTGAAGTCAGCAGGCTCGTGGCAATTTCTCGTAGAAGATGAACACAGGACCCTCTCCTTGGGCTCCTTTGAGCTTCTCCGGTTTCCCTAGAGACGAGCTCCGTGGTTAGCTCTGGTTAATTCCAAGACCTGGCCTAGGATGTCCGGGCTCTGACCAGTCGGGATCTGCTTGATAGCGCTCGTGCAACTCAACGTCCTAGGACCATAACAGGGTTTTGTTCACCTTGCACTAGTGTGCTTAGCGCTGGCCCGCCTAGGACTGGGTCCTTGGTAAATGGCTCTTGAGTAAATGATTGACTGCTGGCGTCTTACTCAGAAATGTTGAGAGCTGCCCATCACTCAACATATTCAAACAAAGGCTGCCTTAGAGGACTGGGGCATGTAGTCTTTAAAGTCCTTCCCAGCCAGCCTACTGCATGGTTCTTTAATTCGGAAAAAGCTTTTGGTAACGTCCTTATTGTTGTGACGCAGGTCGGGCCTCAGACAGCCTGGAGAGGGCTAGGATGTATGTGGACACACACACATGTGCTCAGTCACCCGGCTACCACTCTCCACCTCTGTGGCAGAGCCTCGGCTACACAGAATGGGTACGAGATACAGACCTGTGGTAGGCAGAGTGTCCAGATCGTCCCCCTAGAGACGTCCTTCCCTAACCTCCAGACCCTCTGAATAAGATGAGACTTCCCTCCCATGGTTGTGCCGTCCTGTGTGGCTTAGTGGAGCTGAAGGCAGGGAGGTGAGTGGGCCTGATCTGGTCACAGCAGCCCTTAGTGCAGGGAACTTCCTCAGGGGCTAACGGAGGGGCGGTCAGAGATCCCAAGTGCCAGAACCAGGTGCTGTCCCGGGCACTGTGTGCAAGAATCAAAGAGTGACCCCGTCCCATGGCCGGTGAGGAACCAGGACCTCTAGGGCCGCGTGGAGATGAATTCTCCAACCCAGCTGCATGAGCTTGGAAGTGGACTCTTTCCCCGGGTCTCCAGTTGAGAGGCCAGCATGGCCAACCTCCTGGTTTTGACCTTTGGCTTCCCTGGGTATTCATAGAGCCCAGCTGTGCCCACCTGGATGTTTGACCTACAGAACTGTGAGCCAGCAGGTGGGGGTTGCTTGAAGTCAGCAGGCTCGTGGCAATTTCTCGTAGAAGATGAACACAGGACCCTCTCCTTGGGCTCCTTTGAGCTTCTCCGGTTTCCCTAGAGACGAGCTCCGTGGTTAGCTCTGGTTAATTCCAAGACCTGGCCTAGGATGTCCGGGCTCTGACCAGTCGTCCTCTCGGTCATCAGAGCTGTATCTTAGCCCTGCACAGTCTGAGTCCCCAGCCTGTGTTCACCTGCGACAGTCTTGGGGCTCACCTGGATAAATGGCAGGCTTGGGAAAGCCTGGCTGGACGTTCCTGGAGTTTAACCTGGGTTTCCTGAACAACCTAGTACATCTGTTATGCAGGGGCAGGACAGAGACAGACTTCTGGGAAAGGATCACCTCCATTTCCCAGGTGTAGACAGCCTTGTCCGCAAAGAGGTGATCACACGTGTGAGCAGATAAGAACCAGAGAACCATGGCAAGAGGTGGGTGGATAGACAGGGAAGGGAACTGTGGTTCCTGAAAACTCGGCTATGGGTCTGTGAGAAGAGACCTGGCCAGGGGCCAGAAGGAAGATAGCTGCTTCCAGGTGAGTCATACGGTTGGTCTGGAGATCAGCCGATTTCTCCACACCCCGAAGGTGTCCCTGGTGCCTAGAGAAGAGGAGAGGTGTTAGGAGCTCTGGTGGGTCACAGCTGTCACTGAGTCCTTCACGGGTGGAGGTGGGCTCTGATTATGCTGGGATAGTGCCCAGGACGCCGCTGGGCCCTGTGGCACAGAGGCCAAGCAGTCAGCCGGTTGCTATCCCTGGACGTTACGGGGCGGCAGTGCTGGGTTCCCATGAAGACGGAAAGAGACACGGGAGAGGGGAGTGCTGATGCCCTCACCTCCTGCTGCTGAACAGCCTCGCCCCCAAAGAGGTAATAACACGTGTGAGCAGATCCCTGCCCAGGGATCCCGGGGTCCTTTGAAACATTACTAATTAGTTAATGAGCAAGGTGAGTATTCACAAATCAGCATTGCAAATCAGTGTGAGCTTATGGCAATTTGGGTTTTCTAGGTGGTGCTGGTGGTAAAGAACCCACCTGTCAGTGCAGGAGATAAAAGAGACGTGGATTCGATCCCTGGGCTGGGAAGATCCCCTGGAAGAGGGCATGGCCACCCACTCCAGTATTCTTGCCTGGAGAATCACACAGACAGTGGAGCCTGGTGGGCTACAGTCCATAGGGTCACAAAGAGTTGGACACCATTGAGCACGTACACACGGCAGTTCACACCAACCTTGTGCCTACTTCCCCAAGAGTTTATGAAATCATCTTCTGCTGTCAAGGCGACAGGTCCAGAGACACCGAGAATTGATGCTGATCACTCGCTTTCGCATAAGAGAGCTACAGATCGGTGCCTGCCCCAGCCGCAGGTGGAGGCCACGGCCAGGATGGAGGGCGGGGCAGCAGGGGCAACGGGGCACCAGGGAGGTGGGGAGCTGAGGGCCAGCTGCAGCCAGCTAGGACACTGTGGAAGTCGTTTTCCGCCCTGGTCCCCTGACTCTTGCTTTGTGAAAACAGTAGGTGACTCTGGCTGGTGGTCACAATCTCTTCTGGCTCCACTGCTCAGGACTGAAAGAAGAAGACCTGGCCAGGGGCCAGAAGGAAGATAGCTGCTTCCAGGTGAGTCATACGGTTGGTCTGGAGATCAGCCGATTTCTCCACACCCCGAAGGTGTCCCTGGTGCCTAGAGAAGAGGAGAGGTGTTAGGAGCTCTGGTGGGTCACAGCTGTCACTGAGTCCTTCACGGGTGGAGGTGGGCTCTGATTATGCTGGGATAGTGCCCAGGTCGCCGCTGGGCCCTGTGGCACAGAGGCCAAGCAGTCAGCCGGTTGCTATCCCTGGACGTTACGGGGCGGCAGTGCTGGGTTCCCATGAAGACGGAAAGAGACACGGGAGAGGGGAGTGCTGATGCCCTCACCTCCTGCTGCTGAACAGCCTCGCCCCCAAAGAGGTAATAACACGTGTGAGCAGATCCCTGCCCAGGGATCCCGGGGTCCTTTGAAACATTACTAATTAGTTAATGAGCAAGGTGAGTATTCACAAATCAGCATTGCAAATCAGTGTGAGCTTATGGAAATTTTGGGTTTTCTAGGTGGTGCTGGTGGTAAAGAACCCACCTGTCAGTGCAGGAGATAAAAGAGACGTGGATTCGATCCCTGGGCTGGGAAGATCCCCTGGAAGAGGGCATGGCCACCCACTCCAGTATTCTTGCCTGGAGAATCACACAGACAGTGGAGCCTGGTGGGCTACAGTCCATAGGGTCACAAAGAGTTGGACACCATTGAGCACGTACACACGGCAGTTCACACCAACCTTGTGCCTACTTCCCCAAGAGTTTATGAAATCATCTTCTGCTGTCAAGGCGACAGGTCCAGAGACACCGAGAATTGATGCTGATCACTCGCTTTCGCATAAGAGAGCTACAGATCGGTGCCTGCCCCAGCCGCAGGTGGAGGCCACGGCCAGGATGGAGGGCGGGGCAGCAGGGGCAACGGGGCACCAGGGAGGTGGGGAGCTGAGGGCCAGCTGCAGCCAGCTAGGACACTGTGGAAGTCGTTTTCCGCCCTGGTCCCCTGACTCTTGCTTTGTGAAAACAGTAGGTGACTCTGGCTGGTGGTCACAATCTCTTCTGGCTCCACTGCTCCAAATTATTAACTGTGAAATTATTAACTGTGATCGTCTGAGACTGTTTACATGCGGGGACTCAGAGTTTGGCTTATCTGAAGACAGCATGCTGGTCAGTTTGACATCATCCTCACCTCACCTGCCCTCAATGTGAGACCCCTGCTGTGTGGTCTGCTCTCTGTCTCCTGAGACACTTGCTGACTCACCTGCTCCACACATCCTGCAAACACAGCCCAAGCAGTTCTTTGTGGCTGCACGGAGGGGTGTCTGGGATACTGCATGCTGAGAGGTGCGTGTGAGAGAAAGGCATGAATAATTAGAAACTTCTTGACAGTACGGCCCGCACCGCTGATTAATCACAGCCAGATTCTCCTGCCACGTCCGTAACAGAGGCTCTTCACCACTCACGCCAATTAGCTGCCGCTGTCTCTCACTTCTCCTTGTCCTTGACTTTTAGAAAGAAAAGTTTTAAGATGATTCGCTCCCAGTCCTTGTCTCTGCAAATGCCGACGCAGCAAGATTGGAAGGGCCCCCCAACAGCCAGTCCGGCCATGTCTCCCACAACCCCCGTGCTCCCTGGAGCCACCCCCCTGCCCACCCCTGCACCCTACGCCATGCCCGAGTTCCAGCGGGTCACCATCAGCGGAGACTACTGTGCTGGGGTAAGGTGTCTCTGGGGGTTCCCAGAGGTTGTGTGAGTATTGTATGTGCCTTGTGCAAAAGCAGGGGTACCTTGGGGTCACACCCAGCCCTAAAGCCTGGCCTGATCTGTGAGTGTCTGGATGGTGGGCAGGAGGCACAGGAGTCTGGAGAGAAGGAGGGTTGTAGGCGAGGTGGTGGGTGTGGGGTTTGTCTCGGACTCTCTTCTCCTTGTGGGGAGGGCCTCAGCTGCAGGCTGGCACATCGAGTGTGTGTTCCCGGCCCAGAATTCTGCTCTCGGTTCCTGTAGCCTGCTGGGGACGGTTCCAGCTTGGGCCCTTTAGAGTTCTCAGATGTTGAATGGATTCAGGTCCTGGTGTTGGTTGGCTTGCATGCCATCAGTTGTTGCTGATTCAGCTCTTCCTCGGTGCTTGGACTCTTGTCATTAAACACAGGCACAGACCCTCCAACCGGGAATAGAGGGTCTTGACAAGAACGCAGTCAAACTTGGTTTGCACCAAGTCAGTTAACTCAGTCACTGAAAATGTGCTCATTTCAGCTGGTTGGATGCTGAATGTTTAGCTTCTTGAAGAGAAATGTCATTTAGCACCTAGTTTGGTTCTACCTCCTTGACCCTCAACCGACTCCTTGTCCCTCAATTGACCTTGTTATTCTCCTCTCTCTCTGTTTCTTTTAACAGTACTTTTAGGGTCTGTAGTATATCTGAGAAGACAAATGACTTATTACTGTTATAAATCTTCTAGCTTAAGAAAATCTACTTTTTTGAGCAATAGAAGATCCTTGCATATGGCTTACAACTTAAAAGGTACAAAAATTGTATCAGTCCTCTAGTCTCCAGATTCGCCTCCTCTGAGGCAGTCTTTGGTTTTGGTTGGATTGGAGACAACATAGGCCTTGTCTGAGATCCTGACCAGGAGTGCGTGGTGCCCGCCAGCTTCCAGCCTGTAGGCAGAGGGACAGAAAGGGAGAACAGAGGTGGGCTGACAACCAGAATCTCCATCCATAGAAAGGGGCTTTAAGTATGGGTCATCCACACAGTGAAATACCATGGGTCCCCAGTGGGTCTACTGTCAGGCGTGAGGTCTGTGGTGGTGACAAGCTGGCTGGGATGCCGAAAGAAGAAACTACGTCCTTAATAAAAAGCAAGGGGAAAACAGTGGATGGGAAAGACATATGCGTTTCTCTGAGGATACAATGGATGGAGGGGTGAGGAGAAGAGAGGTTCAGCCACCTCTGAGATGACTTATTTGTGCAAACCACAAGACATCTGAAACAGTGATGAAAACTACTAAAATTGTCAGCTCTGGAAGGTAGATGAGCAGGGGTCTGTCAGCTTCAGTGCTTGTCTGTATGTTTACAATGTTCAAAACAAAAAATGCCTTTTTTTTTTTTTAACTAAAGCAGAAGGGCCCCAACCTGCGCCACCCTGTGCTTCATCTTGTGCCTCCCTCTGCCACATCTCTTGTCCCCTCTTATCAGTGACTGTCCGTTTAGCTGCTGTCTGCCCAGCATTTTGAGGCTTCTGCCACACACGTCCTTCCAGCAGACAGAGATTAATGAGCCCACTGGAAGGTGGGGCTTTGTCTCGTTTGTCTCTGAGTGCAGGCAGCTCTGGGGAACACGAGCATCCTCGGGCTTTGGGAATCCGTCTTTTCAGGGCCTGAAGGGTGACTTTGTGTGGTGTATTCTCTCTGGTTTCCATTGCCTCCGTTGTGAAATGGGTGGCAGTGAGGGCCAACATGGCATTTATGGAAAGCGTCTCTTCTATAAGGCATTAGCACCTGTGGCCTGGGGGTACTGGGATGGCTGCCGGGTGAATCAGAAGCCGGGGTTGGCCGAGCAGCAGACTGAGCACTCCCAAGGAACCGTGTATTTTCTTCTTTTTTTTTTTTTTAAAGATTTATTTATTTATTTATTTTGGGTGGGGGTCGGGTTGGGGAAGGAGGGGAGCGGGTGGGCCACTTCTATTGGTGTTTCATTTCTCTATTTTCATCCGTCTTTGTTCTTTGGCTCCTGAGGGCCTCCCATCGCGGTGGCCTCTGTTGTCGCAGAGCACCGGTTCTGGGCACATGCGCTCCAGAGCTCCGGCTCGGCGATTGGACACATCAGTCCAGCCGCTCCGTGGCACGTGGGATCTTACCAGGCCAGGGATCAAACCGGTGCCCCTTGCACTGCAAGGCGGTGTCCTTATCCACTGGACCACCAGGGGAAGCCCCCGTGTATTTTCTCAACTGGTCATGAGGATGCTTGCCTGCAGCAGGGGTACGGTCCAGGCTGGGCCTCTGTGTCGGGGTGTCGGAGCAGCTGGCTTGTGGCTGGATCAGCAGCGCTGAGTCAGGCCTAGGGTGTGCAGGCCGGAGTACCTGCCTCCTTCCCGACGGCCCCAAATCTTCCGCTGTTTTGGGGGTTCAGTGATTGCCCATGGGGACTCCTAGGACTCAGCACATCACTGCGCTCGTGACTAAGGTTTATTACAGTAAGAGGATGCAGAGCCAAATCAGCCAAGGGAAGGGGTGCTTGGGGCAGAATCTGGAGGAGGCCAGGGCCGAGCAAGCCCTCCCAGCAGAGTCACTGGGATGCAGTCTGTCCCTCCAATATTCACGTGTGGCAGCCCGTGTGAAGCATCGTCTCCCACGGAAGCGCCCAAGGGACTCAGCAGCCGAGGTTGTTTCTGGGGCTGGCCCCATACCTGCCGAGCACATCGCTCCGTCCCAGGCTTGCCAAAGGAAATGGGGTGTCCGGCACGCACCACAGTGTGTGTGCAGACTGTCAGGCACGGGGAGCCCATGCCACCATGGTGGGATGCTCCCCAAGCCCCAGTTCCCACTGGCTGTCCTGGGCCCATTGGTGGCAGGTCTCACCAGGTCCGCGGCCTCAGGCCTGCCCTCTGAACCCTTTCCTGCAGATCACCGTGGAGGACTATGAACAGGCAGCCAAGAGCCTGGCCAAGGCCCTGATGATCCGAGAGAAGTATGCCCGCCTCGCCTATCACCGCTTCCCTCGCACCACGGCGCAGTACCTGGGTCATCGGCGGCCAGACACCGCGCCTCTGGATGAGGGCCTCCCAGGTATGGCGCTGCGGTTGCAGGTGGGCTTCCAAGAGGGGCACGGCCTGGGAGTTGGTCAGGAGGTCTCACTAGTTGGATGTGTTTCCTTCAGATGGTCTTTTAAGGACAGAGCCCTGGTTCTGGCCTCTCATACCCTGATTTTTTCGCATGTTTCCCGAAGGATTGATTCATGTACACCCAGTGCCTTGCTCTGAGCTGAGCTTTCCAAGATGGGGATGGGGTAGGGAGGGGCTGAAAGACAGTCCCTAATCTTGAGAGCCCTCAGGGAGAAGGGCAGTTTCAAACTGGATATTTAAACACAGTCAGACGGTGAATGCCACACTGGTGGTGGGTGGCATGGGGGAAGGTAGAGAGGATGTGTTCCCAGGGCAGGGACGTCAGCTCTGGGATCCTGCACACCTGCATTCCAGTCTAAGCTCCACCACTTTCTTGGGAAAGGAAGGCCTTTTTCCAAACCTCAGTTTTTCGATCTGTACAATGGGAATACTAATAATATCAGTCCTTTGAGCTTGTGAGGCTGAAACGAGAGAATGCACAAGAAGTAGCTAGTGCAGTTCTGGATCCAGTGCATGTGTACATGCTAAGTGGCTTCAGTCAGGTCTGACTCTGTGACCCTATGAACCATAGCCTGCCAGGCTCCCTGTCCATGGATTCTCCAGACAGGAATACTGGAGTGGGTTGCCATGCCCTCCTCCAGGGGATCTTCTCAAATCAGGGATCAAACCTGCGTCTCTTATGTCTCCTGTGTTGGCAGGTGGGTTTTTTTACCACTAGCGCCACTGAGGAAGCCCCGGATTTAGTGAGGGAGTGAGATAGTGGTTCCATGGATGCTGTGCAGTTCAGGGAACGCGGTTCAGAGATGGCAGGGTGGTTTCTGGTGGCGTCTGTTTGGCCTGTGAAGGACCCAGGAGCAGCAGGGCTTTAAGTTAAGTGATATGAATGAAGACAACAGGACACCTTGATCATCAAAGTTGGTGGTGGGGTGTCAGGTGAGACCTGACGGTTGTGCCGGCACCCAGGACCCTGGGTTGTGTTGGTGCCAAGACGTCTCCTCTGTGGCTTCCTTGAAGCTCTGAGACCTGGACTTTGGGTATCTGGTACCACCTGGCGCTCTGGGTAAGTCTCAGCACCCCCACCCCCCAGCCCTGAGGGTCGATTCCATCTGCTCCACTGTTGGCGAGGGCAGGCAGGAATGGCTGTCAAAGGTGTAGTTTATCTAGAAGAGTCTCTGGGGCCTGGATGTGCGTGTGGTGAGGTGGAGGCTCTGGTTGACCAAGGCTTCTGGACTGCCTGTGTGTCATGGGCCCTGGCCCACGTCTGGCCCGTGACTGTGCCTGATGGTGGAGGGGGCCTCTGTTCCCCCTCTGTGCTGCCTTAGCCCCTGTGATGGCTTATGTCTACTCCAGGGTCAGTCTGTTCTGAGCTCTGATGGGAAGCCCAGCCAGCTGCTCTGCCTTCCTTCCTTCATTACTGAAGATTCCAGCATGTCCTCCTGCAGCCGGGCCGCTGAACCCTGTGTGAGCTTGGCTGATGTGCAGAGTTGAAGCCCCTGGTACAACTGCTACTTAGCCTGACCCGTTCCTTGGCCAGAACAGTGCTTATCGAGAGCCAAGAAAACCCGCTATGCTTGTGATAAGAATAACGCCCTGTGATGTACTCCTGTGAGTCTCTTTACTCAGCCTCTTCCTCTTCCTGCCACTACTGCCCTCGTGGCAAGCCACTGAGGCAGAGCGTCATCCTCAGCTGAGCAGACAGGGTCAGGAGGTCAGAGTTGGCTCAAAGTTGTAGCTGGGAAATGGCCAAGAGACATTTTCTGGCCCCTGTGGGGTAACAGCCCACAGCCATGAGGACAGAGAGCTCTGTCTCTGGGGGGACACGCTCCCTATTCTGTGCCACTGGGATGGGGTGGTGTCTCCATCTAGCCCCTTGGCCACCCTAGGCTCAGGAAGATGTGGAAGGACAAGGACAGTTACTCCTGCTGGGCAGTCCTGGGTCCTGTCCTCTTTTTAGAAGACACAGCTGCCCTTTTTAATAAGTTTCGTGTCCCTGAACAACCCAGAAGTCTGAAGCTCATTTCATTTAAAAAAAAAGAAAAAAAAGAAAAAATGAAGTGCCAGCCACTGGCCAGGGACTGTCCTAGGAAATGGGGAAACAGCGGTGAGCAAAATGAACATTTACCACCCAAGATAAAGAAGTTGTCTTACATAGTGGCAAGTGTACTAAGGAGACAAAATAAAGCAGGGAAGGTGAGATGTTGGGGCAGGTGGCGGTGGTTAGGATTTAGATGAGATGACCAGGACACAGGCCTCCCCTGCGAGCTCCTGAGGTCAAGGGTGTTTTGCCATCCCTCAATCCTGTTTTTCAGGCTTCCACCCTCCCCCACTGCCTGAGGAAGACCCTTACTGCCTGGAGGATGCTCCCCCCAACCTAGGCTACCTTGTCCGCATGCAGGGGGGCATCCTCTACGTGTACGATAACAAGAAGATGCTGGAGCGCCAGGAGCCCCACAGCCTGCCCTACCCCGACCTGGAGACCTACACGGTGGACATGAGCCACATCCTGGCTCTCATCACCGACGGCCCCACGTAAGCTCCCTTCGGGGCTCCCTGACACGCCGCCTCTCTGCAGAAGGGCTCTGTAGCAAGGGACCTGGACAGGCCTTCTGCTCTGGGCTTTCCCTCAGTCAAACCATCCTGGAAAGAGAGTGCCTTGTGGGTTTCCCCCTTTCCCCAGTGCTTTGTGGGTTTTGGACAAGTTTCCTTCACAAGCTGGTGTATTCTTAAGAGTTGCTGCTTCCTGCCCCTTCCGCATATACGGGTATAGAGCTCCTGCCTGCCGGTGACCACCTGTGCACCTTGAAGTGACTGTCACCCCTCCCCCCAGGCAGGCCGGCAGCCTTGCAGAGAGTTACCAGCCCAGGGCTTTGGGGTGAATGGTGGGAGAGCCGCGAAGACTGTGGCTTCCAGTGTTGGTTTTTCTGTGTTCCTGGAGGTGGAACCTTTGTACTTTTGATAAAGTACACCTTTGACAGTGCAGGGAGCATGGGAACTCTGCGCCACACCCCTGCCCCTGGATGGTAGTGGGCTTGGCTGGAGTTAGCTGGGCAGGGAGCTGTCTTCCTGAGTTCGGTGCCCAGTGAGCACTTAAGGGAATCGGCAGTGGAGGCTGTGTGTGAGTGGCTAGTGGGACTGGGAGCCAGGGGAGGGGAGGAAGCTGGTCACAGCCGAGAGACTTCTCTCCTGCCCTGCTGCTTGGGTTTCGCTGGGAGTGGAGGGACACCAGGTTCCAAGGGAGGAGAACGGGCCCCCAGGGGAGGACAGAGTGGGTCATGGTCCTCAGTGGTCATCTGAGGGCAGAGGGAAGAGCTGGGAGGGGCAGAGGGGCTTCTCGGGAACTTGCCTGAACCAATGTGAGCAGAAACTTTTGGGGGAAGGGAGATGGGATTGTTCTAGAAGGTGGGTGAGTGGAAGCTGTCCTGTCCTGGAGGCTGTCAGGGTGAGTCCTGCTGGGGAAGGAACTAGAAGAGATGCCCTTGGGGATCCCATCCGACCCAAGCTCTGGGCTCCTGCTCTTTACGAGTGTCTCAGTGCCTGGGTGCCGAGGGAGCTGTGTGTGTTTGGGGGCCTCAGGGAAGCACGGTGGGCTGCCCTGCAGTTGCAGGTTCTGTGCGGCTCTAGTACAGGCAGTGGCCAGGCACCTGGGCTGGGTGTGAGCTGGCTGCTGGTGGGGAACAGCGGGTGCTGCCATTCCAGCGGCCGTGGCCAGCCGGTGGGGACATCAGTCCTTGCCTGGGCTTCTGGTAGCAACACCTCTATGTCCGTCAGCTGCCCACAATGCAGAACATCCTGCGCTCGTCCTGAAGACGTCTTCTGGTCTCAGAGTTTGGGGGGGTCCCTTGGTCACAGCCAGGGAGGGAAGGTCGCGCCTTAGGGTTTGACTGTATTACAGATCTTTGGGGCAGAGATGCAACTTTTAAAGGAATTAAAGGTGGCAGAGGATAGATGGGAGGATGGAAAGCTAGAAGGGCTGAAGGAGGGAGACTCTGCTGGAGCATCCACTAACCCGAGGGTTGGACCCTTCACACCCTAAGCTAGTTTAACCCTTACTTCAGTCTTGGGCACAGTTTTTCATGAGAGACAGCAGCTTGAGATGAATTGCCTAAACCCATAAAGCTGGAAGTTACAGAGTCTGTGTGAGGTCAGCTCTGTACTGCCCCTTATCTCTTTTTCACGCATTTCATAGCACACACGGCTGTGGTTACCTGGTTCAGCTGGGTGTGTGGAAAGCGGGCCCCTCCTCGTCCCTCCCTGCTCTGTCCTCACCTTCCACCCAGGGATGGGCGCCTGCAGACACTGGGGGACTCCAAACTGGAGAACTGATGTGACTTCTCAACTGTGGTTTCTCCCCACTCCCAACCTGCAGGAAGACGTATTGTCACCGGCGACTGAACTTTCTGGAATCCAAGTTCAGCCTTCATGAGATGTTAAATGAAATGTCCGAGTTCAAAGAGTTGAAGAGTAACCCCCACCGAGACTTCTATAATGTGAGAAAGGTGCGTCAGCAGGCCAGTGTTCAGTGCTCCCCTACCCCGGGCTTCATCCCAACCTACTGGGTGCCCCCGACTGGCAGGGGGTTCCCTCTGGTCCCCACTGTGACCTTCCTAGAAACAGAAGGAAAACTGGCTAGTTTCCTTCTGTGCATCCGGCCATGCCTCAGATGGTACTTGGTATGACTTGGTGGGAGCCTTTGTTCATGTTGTGTATCTGTTGGATACACAGCCCCCTCGAAAAACAGAGCAGGACCTAATAACTGGTTATTGAGACCAGCCTGCTTTTCAGGTAGAGAATGTCTTTATCTTCCATCAAAAACCAGTTATCAACATTAAGACGCCTTCGGGATGGGAGCATGTGGTTCCGCCTCCTTCTGCACTGGGTGGGTTTAAGGAAGAGCAGGTGCTCCTCTCTCTGGCCCTCCCCTAGAGCGGATGGGCGGCCCGGGCTCAGGGCCCCCCACCTGCAGGGGAGGCAGCCGGGACAAGCGTGTGGGTTAAATGATTGCATCTCCTGATTTTACATTTTATTCTGTGTAACTAATATAGGTCGAGCATGGGGTCCGTGCCAAGCAAGGGACAGCTGATGCTGAGCGAGAGTCCCCGTCTACAAGCAGTTCCCAGCTGGCTCCTATGAGTGTGATAGGGGTGTGGTGGGGTGTCTTTCAGGAAGAGCTGGAGCTGAGCTGACTTAGATGAGTTAGGCTCACCGCAGAGTCTCGAGGATTTCCAGGCAGAGGTGAAAGAGTGTGTGCTGGACACCACTGATGTGGCACATTCACCTTCAAGCACCATCTCTTTCTTTGTGATCTCCAGGTGCTCAGACAGACCGGGCTTCTGTCACTTGTCCTGCAGGAGCCCAATCCCCCAGATGGGTGTGCGAGGAAGCTCCTCACCCAGCCGTGCCCTCTGCACACGAGGGTGCGCAGGGCCTGCCTGTCTCCTGCGGGAGTGTCCTCGCTGAGTGTACCAGATCTCAGCTGTTTCTGAAGTGGGGCCACTGCGGGTGCTGGTGGGCTGGCCAGCTGCTCTCTGGCCATTCCACGAGAGTCCTGGGGGCGGGGGTAGGGACTGTGGTTACATAGCAGAGCCAGCCCCTCCCTGTCTGTCTGGGGGTTCCCGTGCTCTCTGGACAGAGACAGCTTTGAGTACGGTGCTATGACACAGGGAACTGCTCTCTGGCACCACAACGGTCCATAGACACAGGCAGGTCGGCTCCAGGTCAGGCTCTGGCTGCCCCTCCTGGCTCCTGGGTGCTGGCTGCTTGCCCTTGCCCTGGAAGCCTCTACAAGGGAGGGGGAGCTGATTTTCTGAGGTCTAGGATGCTGTGTGTGGCCGTGGTCCATGTGGGTCGGGGGGTGAAGTTACCTGCAGCATCACAGCGTCATGGATGCTGGCACTGTGAGATTCAACCAGCGGGAATGTGTAACTGACATGACTGTTTTCTGCTCAGAGCTGGGAACAGGGAGCTGAGCGTGTCTGTTGCTTGTCGGTAGGGGTAGGGCTAGGTCTTACCCACTTTGGGTTAAGTGTCCTATCAGGGAGAGCAAATAGGTTTCATCTTCTGTGCCCAACTTGACACATTGGGAGTGGCTACCTGAGACTCCTCCCAAAGCTTCGTGAAGAGGGCTGTAATTGATTTATTGGTGTCTGCCATGGGTGTGGAAATACTGTCAGCTTAGAGGCCAGGTATTGGCCAGCCTTGTTTAGAAACTCCTTGGAGGAGGGCCACCCACTCCAATATTCTTGCCTGGAGAATCCCTTGGACAGAGGAGCCTGGTGGCTAGTCCATTGGGTCGCCTAGAGTTAGCCACGACTGAGTGACTTAGCACATTTAGAAACTAGTGTGTGTTTAGAGCCAGGTCTCACGTGAAAGCAAGGAATGCTCTTGGCGCTTCCCCTGAGTTGAAAACGCTGACCTCCGATGATAGGCTCTTTTCCTTGTTCCTAAAATAATCCCCTTGGTAATTCTGAAGTTTGGATCAGATGCTCCCTGGGCTGTCCAGTTGTTTTCTTCCCTCATCCTGTGACTCACGGGGTAAGGACAGGCTGCACCCCCTGCGGTGTGTCACTGGTGTGCCCGAGGACAGCAGGAAAGCCTGGAATGTGCTAAGTCACGCTGAGGTAGTTGAGCCCAGCTGTGTCCGGCCACGCTAAGTCTGGCTGACCTTCGCTGGTGCATCTCTTACAAGCCCAACCCGTCCCTGTGGGGCCTGAGGTTTGAGTGATGTTTTAGCTTTTGGTACTTCCTTTCTCTAATGCCTGGTGGCCTGTCTTTCTGGGAGGAGTGACAGGATTCAGGTCAGGAAGGGCCCCGAGGAGTGAGTGATGTGGCTGATGACACGGGCTGGCTGGCGAAAAGCTCACAGAGGTTCAGTGGATCCGATGTCTAGTTTGGCCTAACTCAGAGATGCCTGGCCAGCTGTGGACAGCATTCCTTGGCCTGAGGTCAGCCGCTTCCTCACCCCAGCCCTGGCAGAGTGCCCTGTTGGCTGCAACAGGGACTGCAGAGGGCAGGCTAGCAGCCGGCAGAATCCTGGTCTGTGAGGCTGTGGCCTCTTTCCCCGGGGAGCTCCCTCAGGCTCCCTTGGGTTTATGGAAGAGGGTCAGGATGCCCACTGTGATGTCAGGCCAGCCCTCCGCTTAGCCAGGGCTCTGTTTCTTTAGGGCTGGTGGCGGAGGCGAATGCGCTGGGGGTTGTAAGAGAGGTCATTGTGGGAAGTGAGGGATTTTGTGGAGCATTAGGTGGGCCCTTGGGATTCTGTGAGGATGTGGATATCATCGAAACTGTCGGGACTTCCCTCGCCTGTTTGTTGATCCATTCATCCATCCGTTGATTCCACAGCATGCTAGGCTCAGGGGTAGTAGGCACTGGAGACATAGGTGCATCAGACCTGGTCCCTGTCCTTGAGGCGCAGCTCCTGTCTAGTGATGAAGTAGACAGAAAATTACTAGTGTGGATTGGCGGAGATGCACCATGATGGGAGTGGGTGTGCTAGGCTTCTGGGTTGGACAAGGGAAGCGACCCACTGTGTTTCGAGGATCAGTATAGGCTTCCACGTCGGGGAGGAGGAAGGCCTGCCAGGCTGAAGAATCTCATGGGTCCCCGGGTACCGAGAAGTGGGCTGGCTTGGCTGGAGCAGAGAGCAGGGAGTAGCAAGGTGAAACTCCAGGCTCGAAATGAGCCTTGAATCCCAGACTAAGGAGTTTGGGTGATATCTTGAGAAGAGTTGGGAAAGACTGATGTGTTAACGAGGACATTGGCCAGATCTCTTACAAGCCCAACCCGTCCCTGTGGGGCCTGAGGTTTGAGTGATGTTTTAGCTTTTGGTACTTCCTTTCTCTAATGCCTGGTGGCCTGTCTTTCTGGGAGGAGTGACAGGATTCAGGTCAGGAAGGGCCCCGAGGAGTGAGTGATGTGGCTGATGACACGGGCTGGCTGGCGAAAAGCTCACAGAGGTTCAGTGGATCCGATGTCTAGTTTGGCCTAACTCAGAGATGCCTGGCCAGCTGTGGACAGCATTCCTTGGCCTGAGGTCAGCCGCTTCCTCACCCCAGCCCTGGCAGAGTGCCCTGTTGGCTGCAACAGGGACTGCAGAGGGCAGGCTAGCAGCCGGCAGAATCCTGGTCTGTGAGGCTGTGGCCTCTTTCCCCGGGGAGCTCCCTCAGGCTCCCTTGGGTTTATGGAAGAGGGTCAGGATGCCCACTGTGATGTCAGGCCAGCCCTCCGCTTAGCCAGGGCTCTGTTTCTTTAGGGCTGGTGGCGGAGGCGAATGCGCTGGGGGTTGTAAGAGAGGTCATTGTGGGAAGTGAGGGATTTTGTGGAGCATTAGGTGGGCCCTTGGGATTCTGTGAGGATGTGGATATCATCGAAACTGTCGGGACTTCCCTCGCCTGTTTGTTGATCCATTCATCCATCCGTTGATTCCACAGCATGCTAGGCTCAGGGGTAGTAGGCACTGGAGACATAGGTGCATCAGACCTGGTCCCTGTCCTTGAGGACGCAGCTCCCTGTCTAGTGATGAAGTAGACAGAAAATTACTAGTGTGGATTGGCGGAGATGCACCATGATGGGAGTGGGTGTGCTAGGCTTCTGGGTTGGACAAGGGAAAAAGCGACCCACTGTGTTTGGAGGATCAGTATAGGCTTCCACGTCGGGGAGGAGGAAGGCCTGCCAGGCTGAAGAATCTCATGGGTCCCCGGGTACCGAGAAGTGGGCTGGCTTGGCTGGAGCAGAGAGCAGGGAGTAGCAAGGTGAAACTCCAGGCTCGAAATGAGCCTTGAATCCCAGACTAAGGAGTTTGGGTGATATCTTGAGAAGAGTTGGGAAAGACTGATGTGTTAACGAGGACATTGGCCAGATCGGACCTGTTTTCAGAAAAGGTATCTTAATGCTGAGGAGGGGGATTGGGCAGGAAGGCTAGAGGAAGGAAGGCCAGTTCCAAATTCTAGAGGAGACACAGGGTTGGCGGGGGGTCCAGCACTGGTGGAGATGTGAGGCTCTCACCGCTGAGGCCCAGGGGTCCTGGCTCTTGGTGCCGAGGGTGTGGCCTGACTCACATGCTGGGGCACTATGGCACAGGTGGACACGCACATCCACGCGGCTGCCTGCATGAACCAGAAGCACCTGTTGCGCTTCATCAAGCACACGTACCAGACGGAGCCGGACAGGACAGTGGCGGAGAAGCGAGGCCGGAAGATCACCCTGCGGCAGGTGTTCGACAGCCTGCACATGGACCCCTACGACCTCACTGTGGACTCGCTAGATGTCCATGCGGTGAGTGGGCTCGGCCCCCGGGCCTCAGGCAGTCCTGGTGTGGGGGTTACTCAGCCCCCTGGAAAGCGGCCATGGTTGGGCTTGGGGAGGGGCTGGCTGTGTAGGCCTCTCTTTCTCTTCCAGCCATGGGAACTGGGAGAGGCAGTTTGTCCCGAGAGAGTAACAGGGCTGGGAGCAGCCCTGAGACAGAGGAAAAGCATGTGTGACTTAGAGTCTGACAGGCCCCCCTTCTGACTCCGTTTCTGCCACATAAGAGTTCTGTGCCTCGAAGCAACTCATTTAAGCTTTTATTTCCTTGCTTATACGATGATGACTGCCATGTACCTTAATGACATTACAGAATTATTAACATCCTAAATGGTGGTGCAGCTACTATAGGAAACAGTATAATCGTTTCTCAGCAATTTAAATATAGAATTACCTTATATTCCAGCAGTCCCACTCCTAGGTATATACCCCAAAGAACGGAAAACTGGGACTGAAACGGCTGCTCGCACATCCATGTTTGTAGCAGCATTATTCACAGTGGCCAAAAGGTGGAAACAACCTGAGTGTCCATCAATACTTGGATAAACCAAATGTACACACACATAGGCTGGAATATTATCCAGCCATTAGAAGGAATGAAGTACTGATACCTTGCTGGATGAACTTTGAAAACCTTATCAGTCAAAGAAGCCAGACACAAAAGGACAAGTGCTGTATGGGTCCACATGTATGAGACATCCAGAACAGACGGACTCCTAGAGACAGAAAGGACAACTGTGGTTGCCGTGGGCTTGGGGACGGGGTCGTGGGGAATCACTGGGTAGCGCAGACAGAGTTTCAGTTTTACAAGATGAAGAGCGTTCTGGGCATGGATGGGGTGACAGGTGCACAGTGATGTGGATGTGTTTTATTCCACTAAACTGTACACTTGCAGGTGGCTAAGATGGTACATTTTGTGTTGTGAAACCACAGTGAAAAGCAATCTTAAACCAGACCCTGAATCAGGCAATGTGGAGAAAGTGCCTTATGAGGTCTAAGCAGGAATAGGACACACGTGATTACTGATGGCTCAGGATTCTCTGCTCGCTCAGCTAGCCCTGCTCTGGAAGCACGAGGACCTTGACGCTGCTCTACAGAGGGCCTCCGGAGGACCCCAAGGCTGACTGAGGGAGGATGCGTGGTCCTGGCCCCAGGGCTTTTATTCTTCCATGCATGCTCTGACTCAGAAAGCGCCTTTCAGTGTGGCTCACGGAGGCCACCTTGCAAAGGCCAGGAGGAGGCGTGCGTCTGCTGCAGAAGAGGGTGGTGAGCTGGCTGGGGTCTCTTTCCCAGGGCCGGCAGACGTTCCACCGTTTTGACAAGTTCAACTCCAAATACAACCCTGTGGGGGCCAGCGAGCTGCGGGACCTGTATCTGAAAACGGAGAACTACCTGGGAGGAGAGTACTTTGCTCGAATGGTCAAGGCAAGTGAGCCCTGGGCGTCTCTGAGCCCTCCTCGGACCCCCAACAGCACCAGCATTCAGGGCACAGGGCCCCTGCAGGATCCCCTGTCCCCTTCCCCTTCCTGAACCCCCGTCCATCCACCATCCAGCTCAGGCGAGGTGCAGGTGCCCAGTGCCGCAGGCTGTGGCCTGGCTGCCGACTCCCGGGTGGGCAGGCAGTGCTGTGTGTGGACTCTGCCGACTGCAGGCAAGAGGAAGGGGAGGGCTTCCACCCTGGTCCAACCCTGTGCATCCAGGCTTGCTGCTCTGCGTGTTTGCAGCCTGCACTGGGTACAGGTTCGCCCCACCTGGAGATGCTTCTGCTGCCTGGCCTGGTCACGTGTGTGACCGTGCGAGCTCAGGGCTTTCTTCCCTAGGAGGGTGGAGTGAGTGCTGACAAGGAGTGTAGATCAGGCCTTCTGAGCCTGGGAGCCAGAGACTGGGGGAGCTGTGAGGTCTAGCCGCTGGGATGCTCTGGGCTGACCTGAACTCTTCTTGGTGCCAGGAGGTAGCCCGGGAGCTGGAGGAGAGCAAATACCAGTACTCAGAGCCGCGACTGTCCATCTACGGCCGCAGTCCTGAGGAATGGCCCAGCCTGGCCCGCTGGTTCATCCAGCACAAGGTCTACTCACCCAACATGCGCTGGATCATCCAGGTGCCCCGGATCTAGTAAGTGAGGGGGCTGCTGTCGACCCGTGTCCTCTGGGGTCGCCAGTCTGTCCTGGAGGAGTTGTGGCACCCGTGTTGCTCAGGGATGGGGCCCATTCCAGTGCCAGCCTGGGCCCAGTGCCCCCGGGACTCCTGCAGGGAGGGGCGCTCAGCACAGGTGTCCTTGTAATGCTTCCACCCTGTTCTTTGAAGAACATGTATGTGCAAAGGCCTGGTACAGACTGTGTGCTCAGATACTCAGTTGTGTCTAGCTCTTTGCGACTCCATGGGCTGTAGCCTGCCAAGCTCCTTTGCACATGGGATTCTCCAGGCAAGAATCCCGGAGTGGGTTGCCATTCCCTTCTCCAGGGGATCTTCCTGACCCAGGGATCAAACCCATGTCTCTTGCATCTCCTGCACTGGCAGGCAGGTTCTTTACCTCTGCGCCACCCGGGAGGCCCAGTTGGGAACTACTGCCCGTCTTCTTGTCACTCTGGTTTGAGGATGGACTATATGGGTGAGGCTGGGGGTCTGAATGACCTGAGAGGGGCCTGCATGGCTGGCCCTCTCCCCCCCTTTGAACCCCGTCCATCCACCATCCAGCTCAGGCGAGGTGCAGGTGCCCAGTGCCGCAGGCTGTGGCCTGGCTGCCGACTCCCGGGTGGGCAGGCAGTGCTGTGTGGACTCTGCCGACTGCAGGCAAGAGGAAGGGGAGGGCTTCCACCCTGGTCCAACCCTGTGCATCCAGGCTTGCTGCTCTGCGTGTTTGCAGCCTGCACTGGGTACAGGTTCGCCCCACCTGGAGATGCTTCTGCTGCCTGGCCTGGTCACGTGTGTGACCGTGCGAGCTCAGGGCTTTCTTCCCTAGGAGGGTGGAGTGAGTGCTGACAAGGAGTGTAGATCAGGCCTTCTGAGCCTGGGAGCCAGAGACTGGGGGAGCTGTGAGGTCTAGCCGCTGGGATGCTCTGGGCTGACCTGAACTCTTCTTGGTGCCAGGAGGTAGCCCGGGAGCTGGAGGAGAGCAAATACCAGTACTCAGAGCCGCGACTGTCCATCTACGGCCGCAGTCCTGAGGAATGGCCCAGCCTGGCCCGCTGGTTCATCCAGCACAAGGTCTACTCACCCAACATGCGCTGGATCATCCAGGTGCCCCGGATCTAGTAAGTGAGGGGGCTGCTGTCGACCCGTGTCCTCTGGGGTCGCCAGTCTGTCCTGGAGGAGTTGTGGCACCCGTGTTGCTCAGGGATGGGGCCCATTCCAGTGCCAGCCTGGGCCCAGTGCCCCCGGGACTCCTGCAGGAGGCGCTCAGCACAGGTGTCCTTGTAATGCTTCCACCCTGTTCTTTGAAGAACATGTATGTGCAAAGGCCTGGTACAGACTGTGTGCTCAGATACTCAGTTGTGTCTAGCTCTTTGCGACTCCATGGGCTGTAGCCTGCCAAGCTCCTTTGCACATGGGATTCTCCAGGCAAGAATCCCGGAGTGGGTTGCCATTCCCTTCTCCAGGGGATCTTCCTGACCCAGGGATCAAACCCATGTCTCTTGCATCTCCTGCACTGGCAGGCAGGTTCTTTACCTCTGCGCCACCCGGGAGGCCCAGTTGGGAACTACTGCCCGTCTTCTTGTCACTCTGGTTTGAGGATGGACTATATGGGTGAGGCTGGGGGTCTGAATGACCTGAGAGGGGCCTGCATGGCTGGCCCTCTCCCTGGATATGGCTCAGACAACCTCTGTCCTCTCCAGTCTGGCCCGTGTAGGGCCCCTGGATGGGCTGGGACCTGTGGTTTAGGGGAACTGAGCTGAGTGGCAGGGAGTTGGGTCAGCCTGAATCCCACACCTCTGCCTCTTAGCAAGGCCTCTAGCTGGAGAAGGCAAGCTGATGGGCACGGCTAGGTGCTGAGTGTGCCAGCCAGTGCTTGGTGTTGCAGAACCTGGCAAGGAGAGGGGAAGGGTCTGTGTTGGAGCCCCGCCTCTGACCCTGCCCTGGGTGGTTAAGTGGAGACTCGCCCTGCCTGAGGAAGGGGCTGGGGTGGCTCTCTGACAAGAGAAGGCAGGCGTTGGGACCACCTTCATCAGCAAGTCTGTCTTCCCCCAGTGACATATTTAGGTCAAAGAAGCTGCTGTCAAGCTTTGGGAAGATGCTGGAGAACATCTTCCTGCCCCTGTTTGAGGCCACCATCAATCCTCAGGATCACCGAGAGCTTCACCTTTTCCTCAAATATGTAAGTGTGGGTGGTGCCCAGGCGATACGCCCAGCCAGGGAGGGAGGAGAGGATTCCCGTGTAAGATAACGTCCCTGGTGTGCCCATGGGCATGAAGTGTCCAACCCTAAGAAGCTGAATTTCTAGAATAGCGAGCTTGCTACTGGGAAGGGAAGTCCCTTTATCCTCTGGGGTGGCCCTGCGGGCATGGGCAGGGTGCTGGAAGGCAGCCTCGGGGCAGAACGACGGAAGAGTCAGTTTCTGACCTGGAGGGGCTGGAAGGACCAGCCCTTGCCCCAGCTGCGGCCTGGGGTCTTCAGAAAGGCGGACAGTTCAGACTCCTGCTTTTCCCTGGACACCAGTGGTCCTCATGTCTTGTTAAGTTAAATACACAAGTCCCACAAAATATATTTTTCTGGTTAGCTGTAGGAAAGGGGAGAAAGGTGCAGGAGAGACTTAACCAGAAAGGGTCTCAGAGGGGCAGGAGCTGGCCCCACCCTCCGGGTGCCCAGGACATAGGTGGCTGCAGATGGTGAGAAGCAAGCTCAGTGCTGTTGGAGGTCATGGTGCAGATGGTTTCTCACAGGGAGGGACGGAGGGAGGCAGGAAGATCCCAGAGGGCTGGGGGCAGACGGGAGGGTGGAGGGATGACTGAGTGAATCTGTAAGGGGAGGGGTTGGGAGACGGAAGGTTGGAACAGGCTGAGGGACGGCACTGAACTTACGTCTTAGACACTTAGGCTGTTGAGTGAGGCAAGGCCTAGAGCAGGTCGCTGGAGGTGGGGGCAGGGAGGCGGTGAGAGTCGGGGGCTGCTCAGCGGTAGAGACGCGAGCCTGATCTCCCCACCCCGCTGATCCCTGCCATGATGTGATCTCACTTCGGCCTCATGACGGCCCCATTTCACGTCATTGTGTAGGTGTTAATAGTAAGCAGCATGAGTTTGTACTGCTGTCTGTTAGACACTGGATTATTGCACATAATCCCCCACAGCAGCCCTGAGAAGCTACTGGCTCCAGTTGACACACGAGGAGACGAAAACTGAAAGACTATAGAGCTAAAAGGGGGCAGAACTGGAATTCATACCCAGGGCCTGACCCATGTTATCATCCCAAAGGATCCTGCCTCCCATTAAGGAGAGAGAGGTGTACACATCTGGTGGGTGGGTCCCCTGGGCAGCGTGGTGGGCGAGGGTGGAGAATGGGCAGGGCTCAGGCACAGCCTGCAAGTGAGCACGGGGAGGAGTCCAGGGGCCCCTGGCGCCTGGTTTTGTAGGGGAGCAGATGCCATGCCTTTAGGAGCTCACTGCCAGCTCTGCAGGGAGAGCAGGCTGGGGAGGAGGAGGAGTTCGGCTTTGGACAGATTCAGTGCTTGAGGCCCACGGTGGGAACACAGAGCTCAGGAGAGGGGCTGACATTGCTTCCGTGCTGGGCCCTGAGAGCTTGGGTGCAGCGTGGAGCTGTGAGTGCAAAGAAGAACTCAAGGTCACCCCGGCTTCCAGACCCGTCCAGGCCATGCTGAGAGCTGCTGTGGGGACCCCGTCATTTCCTTTGACATAAGACTCTGAGAGGGAAGATTCTGTCAAGACGCTGGTGATCCTTTGCTCCTCTGGGCCCCTACTGCCCAGTTAGGACCTGGCAGACCTGGCTGGGCCTGGGCTGGGAGTCCCCTAGCTGGGCCCGTCCTTCAGGGGCGCCTTCCCAAAGCATGTCTGCGGCTCAGTGACAGGAGCAAAGCCGCCCCGTGTGCTGGCTGGGAGCCGGGTCCTCTCGGGTGCGTCGCCTGTCGGGGCCTGCCCTCTGGGAGCAGGTGCTGGGAGAAGCCTTGGCTCGGGTGGCCCCTGAAGCGCAGCGTGGGCCCGGCTGAGGTGGGAGTGACCTGAGCGGCTCTGGCCCTGCTCGCAGGGCAGTTTCCAGGGGCCAGGGCTCAGCCTTCCAAGGCACGCTCTTGGATGGCACCCACCTTGGCCTGCTTGTGAGGCATCCCGGCTGGTTTCTCATGGCCACACGTGGGACCCTGTGGCCCCCCCAGGGCATCCTCCACCTGCAGCCCCACGGAGTGTAGACCCTGAGCCCGCGGAGGCTCAGAGCTGGTGGTCTCACACGGGCAGGAGCCCTGCTCTGCTCTCAGCCCAGCCGGCCCTCGCAGGGCCACTGGAGCGTGAAGTTCGCTGATGTGCGGGGAGTGCTCCAGGCAGGCCTGACGCACAGGAGGCGCATCAGCACGCCCGTGCCCTCCCCTCACGGCTGTCGTCACCACCGCTGATGTCGCAGTGGAGGACGGGAGGGGAGTCCCGCTGCCTCACCCTTCAGCTGGCCTGCCTGAGTGCTCCCTTCACTGCTGCCACCACACGGGGGCTCGGCACTCTCCAGGCTGGCTTCCGGGGTACCTCTGGAAGCCCTGGAGGGACAGCCTGGGGCGCCATGCCCACTCCCCACCCCTGGGACAAACGTGGCTCAGGCAGGCCCCGGGGTCCCCAGCCCAAGTTTCACACCTGGAGGCCTGGATGCCAAGGTCTTCAGCACACTCACTTAGGTGCCACGTGTACCCAGGCCTTTGGCAGCCCGTCTGCTCCAGCTTGAGGCAGGACCCTTCTTCCTGCCCAGGTGACGGGGTTCGACAGTGTGGATGACGAGTCCAAGCACAGTGACCATATGTTCTCAGACAAGAGCCCCAGCCCAGACGTCTGGACCAGCGAGCAGAACCCACCCTACAGCTACTACCTGTACTACATGTACGCCAACATCATGGTGCTCAACAACCTCCGCAGGTGGGTGAGCCAGCCCTGCACGCCTGCACCCCGGGGCTGCTCCCGAGCCCCCTGCCCCGGGCCCGGCCCCGCAGGACCCCCCGCCCCTCGCGGGCACACTCGCCGCCACAGCCACCGTCACACATACAGGGCAGCCCACCCCTGTGCCTGGACACGTGTCCATACGCACACGCATCACGCCTACGTGTGTGTGTCCATCCGCGGTGTGATACAGACAGACGACCTTCAGACACACCGCACTCACCGCCACACCGATGGAATCTGACGTCTGTCTGTCCATTCAGCAAACTGTGGCACCTGCCAAGTGAAGGCCCTGTCCTGGGCCTGGGACACAAAAAAGGCTACATCCATGCCCTTCCGGAGCTTCCATCCAGCGGTCTCGTGTGCCCAGGCTCCCCAGTGTACACCCCCAGGCGGGACCCACGCGCCAGTTGGTCGCTCCCTGCAGGTCTAGCGCCCTCTTTCCCTCGCTAGGCCACGGGGCCTCAGCCAGCGCCCTTTCCTGGGTATGGAGGTTTTGCATGGGACCACAGCTGAAAGGACTGGCCGGCGTGGAGTCTCGGGCTGGGTTTTCCGAGGCCAGGGCTCTAGTTCAGTTCTGCTCTGCAGCTTCTGACATCTGACTCCACGCTCTGGGTTTGCCCCCTTCTTATAACAGAGGCTGGATTGGATGGTTTCTCATGGCCTTTCCTCTCTGTAGGTCTGTGAATCTGGGCTCCCAGGCCCTGGGGAAGGGGCGGAGACGATGGATGGAGGACCAGGCCCTCTCTCTGTTCCCTGGAGATGGTGTCTCTCAGTTCTGAGGAACTCTGGGCCTGGGTCTCTCCATCTGGGGAGAGGTCATTTCCAGGGTGCTGTGGGTCAGCTATGCTGACCTTACCAAGGGTGACTGTCTTCCTTGGATCCTGGGAGGTATAGGCCCACGGGGCCCGGGACCAGGGCTCCTTTCTCACCATGCTCCTGATGCCTGCAGGGAACGGGGCCTGAGCACGTTCCTCTTCCGGCCTCACTGCGGGGAGGCTGGCTCCATCACCCACCTGGTGTCTGCTTTCCTGACTGCCGACAACATTTCCCACGGGCTGCTCCTCAAGAAGGTAACTGGCCCCTGACAGACGCCTGCCCTGGGCCGGCAGGCTTGCCTTGGGGCTCCCCTGGGGAGGATTAGGCACTACATGGGCTCCAGCCATACCCTGAGAGGCTCTGGCCAGTGATGCAGAAGTGCCAGGTCTTTCTCTGGGCTGTGCTGTCTATGGTCTTTTGGTTTCATATTTAATTATGAAATAATATAATCAAATTCATCACAGTTTAGATTTTCAAAAACAGATGTAGAAACAGAAAAAAAAATCCGACTGCTATTACTACATACGTAGAAAGTCATCATTAGCTTTTATTAATAGTATTTCTGGCTCCCATCTTTTTTCCAGAACAGATTTCTAATAAGCTTACTATCATAATAAGCACCTGCGTGCATGCTCAGGGCCCACTCCCAAAACATAGATTTTTGGTTTCTTCTTCATCCCTTAACGTGGCATCACAGGATTTTTCTGTGCTGTGACAGGGCATCTGTGTTGCTCATCCTAAAGGCTGCTGGGACGGCCGCCACTGATTCAGCCTGTCTGCACCTGCTGCACAGAAGCCATCTGACTGTTTGCCCGTGTAAATAGCGCTGCCATGAGCTCTGTGCATTCAGTCTTCTCCATATTTTGACTCACTTCATCGGAAGGATATCTGCTCAACGTCTGCCCCTTCCATGTTCCTCTAGCCATGCTTTCCGTGTCTGCAGGGGTCGGGGCTATGTCGAGAACCTCTCTAGCCCAGTCAGGTCTGCCTTTTTCCACCTCCAAGGAGCTGGAGTGTTTACAGTCACAACCTCAGTGTTTGTGGTCAAAGCAGCAAAACAACAAGAGAGGGGCATCTCCAGGACTAACCTGTTGGGGGTCAGTGCCCGGGGGAAGGGAGCTGAGGACATAGGCTGGGGTCAGCCTGGGGCCTGGCAGGTGCCCTTCCTGCCCTGCGCTGTGCTTCCAGTCTTGAGCCAAGAGGGAGCCCTTCTGAGAGCAGGCTGGAGGGCAGTCCCAGGGAGGGTTGGGGCCTGGTGGACACAGGAGTCAGGGGAGTGTGGAGAGTGGAAGCCAGGTGTCCTGGTGGTGGGACCTGTCGGGAGCCTGGGCTTCCCCTGGTGAACGCCCTGCTCCCCCCTCGCCCGCTTTGGCTCTTGTCCCCTGAGCTGGTGGTTCTTTTGCAGAGTCCGGTGTTGCAGTATCTCTACTACCTGGCTCAGATCCCCATTGCCATGTCTCCTCTTAGCAACAACAGCCTGTTCCTCGAATATTCCAAAAACCCGCTGAGGGAATTCCTGCACAAGGGGCTGCATGTTTCTCTCTCCACCGATGACCCCATGCAGTTCCACTACACGAAGGTGAGGACCTGCGGGCAGTGAGGGCTGTCCGTCCTCTCGGGGCAGCGCCTGAGCACACGGCTCGGCTCTGCCTCCGGGGGCACTGGTGACCACTGAAGACAAGAGGAAGTTCCTGGTGAGGAAAAACGTTCCTTCCTGGACCCCTTGTTGGGGGTCCTTGAATCCTTGAGGATTCCTTTCTTTGCCTTTCATTTTCCCTTTCTTTGATGTTCCCTGGCTCTGTAACACTGGTAAAGTTCCTTGACTTCTGTTTTTATCCCTCTTCGTGTATAAAATAGGGATAAAATTGTCCCTATCTCCAGCTCAGCCTTAGTAGGAGGATTTATTCAGTCTAATACAGTGTCTGCATACAGCCAGTATTAAAAATGTCAGCTACCATTTTTGTTACCAGTATTATCACTAGCACACTGTTGATCTCTGGGACAGCGAGGAGGAGGGGAAAGGTGGCATCATGCATGGAAACCCGTCGCCAGTGGACCAGCACGTTTGGGTGGCACTGATGAGACCAGCCACAGATTAGTAGAATAGAAGTGCCTGGGTCTTCTAGGACAGACGCCAAGCTTCTGGTCTCAGGTGTGTGTGCTCAGTCACTGCTGTGTCAGACTCTTGCAACCCTGTGGATGGCAGCCCGCCAGCCCCCTCTGTCAATGGGATTTTCCAGGCAGGAATAGCTAGGGGCTGAGGGGAGGGGGGAGGTGCCCTTCCTGCCCTGCTGTGCTTCCAGTCTTGAGCCAAGAGGGAGCCCTTCTGAGAGCAGGCTGGAGGGCAGTCCCAGGGAGGGTTGGGGCCTGGTGGACACAGGAGTCAGGGGAGTGTGGAGATGGAAGCCAGGTGTCCTGGTGGTGGGACCTGTCGGGAGCCTGGGCTTCCCTGGTGAACGCCCTGCTCCCCCTCGCCCGCTTTGGCTCTTGTCCCCTGAGCTGGTGGTTCTTTTGCAGAGTCCGGTGTTGCAGTATCTCTACTACCTGGCTCAGATCCCCATTGCCATGTCTCCTCTTAGCAACAACAGCCTGTTCCTCGAATATTCCAAAAACCCGCTGAGGGAATTCCTGCACAAGGGGCTGCATGTTTCTCTCTCCACCGATGACCCCATGCAGTTCCACTACACGAAGGTGAGGACCTGCGGGCAGTGAGGGCTGTCCGTCCTCTCGGGGCAGCGCCTGAGCACACGGCTCGGCTCTGCCTCCGGGGGCACTGGTGACCACTGAAGACAAGAGGAAGTTCCTGGTGGGGAAAAAACGTTCCTTCCTGGACCCCTTGTTGGGGGTCCTTGAATCCTTGAGGATTCCTTTCTTTGCCTTTCATTTTCCCTTTCTTTGATGTTCCCTGGCTCTGTAACACTGGTAAAGTTCCTTGACTTCTGTTTTATCCCTCTTCGTGTATAAAATAGGGATAAAATTGTCCCTATCTCCAGCTCAGCCTTAGTAGGAGGATTTATTCAGTCTAATACAGTGTCTGCATACAGCCAGTATTAAAAATGTCAGCTACCATTTTTGTTACCAGTATTATCACTAGCACACTGTTGATCTCTGGGACAGCGAGGAGGAGGGGAAAGGTGGCATCATGCATGGAAACCCGTCGCCAGTGGACCAGCACGTTTGGGTGGCACTGATGAGACCAGCCACAGATTAGTAGAATAGAAGTGCCTGGGTCTTCTAGGACAGACGCCAAGCTTCTGGTCTCAGGTGTGTGTGCTCAGTCACTGCTGTGTCAGACTCTTGCAACCCTGTGGATGGCAGCCCGCCAGCCCCCTCTGTCAATGGGATTTTCCAGGCAGGAATACTGGAGTGGGTTTCCATTTCCTTCTCCAGGGGATCTTTGCGGCCCAGGGATCAAACCCGCATCTCCTGCACTGGCAGGCGGGTTCTTCTTTACCACTGAGCCACCAGGGAAGCCTCTGATCTCAGGACCCCTTTATATATTGAAGAACTGAGGCTCTCAGAGACCTGGGGTTGATGCACTTGTATCTAGTGATAATTGTGTGAAACTAAAAACTATTACCTCATGTAAAAATAAAACCAGTAAATCATGAAATGTTAACACAGTTGGCAATTTTCATGAGAAACAACCATATTTCCACAAACTATTATTAACAAAATACGGAGAATGGCATTGCTTTGTATTTTTGCAAGTCTCCTTAATGTCTAGTTTGATAGAAGACAGCTGGATTCTCATCTCTGCTTCTGTAGTAAATCTATTGTGATAAATTGTTTTTTACCAAAGGGTATGAAGAAATCTTGCCTTGCAAAACAAATACATAGTTGGAAAAGGGAGGACCTTTAAAAAAGCCTTGAGGACCTTTTGGAATGCTGGGACCATGTTTTCAGAACCATACAGAGGCCATGGTGTGGCCAAGAGGTGATGGGAGGCTTGTGATAAATGTCAGACATTCCACATCCGAGAAAAGCCAAAGCAGAGTTCAAACTCGAATCCTCCTGGGCTCGCAGGGTCTCACGACTGATGCTTGATCATTTCTTATTCCTAATTCAGTGTCTGCATACAGCCAGTATTAAAAATGTCAGCTACCATTTTGTTACCAGTATTATCACTAGCACACTGTTGATCTCTGGGACAGCGAGGCGGAGGGAAAGGTGGCATCATGCATGGAAACCCGTCGCCAGTGGACCAGCACGTTTGGGTGGCACTGATGAGACCAGCCACAGATTAGTAGAATAGAAGTGCCTGGGTCTTCTAGGACAGACGCCAAGCTTCTGGTCTCAGGTGTGTGTGCTCAGTCACTGCTGTGTCAGACTCTTGCAACCCTGTGGATGGCAGCCCGCCAGCCCCCTCTGTCAATGGGATTTTCCAGGCAGGAATACTGGAGTGGGTTTCCATTTCCTTCTCCAGGGGATCTTTGCGGCCCAGGATCAAACCCGCATCTCCTGCACTGGCAGGCGGGTTCTTCTTTACCACTGAGCCACCAGGGAAGCCTCTGATCTCAGGACCCCTTTATATATTGAAGAACTGAGGCTCTCAGAGACCTGGGGTTGATGCACTTGTATCTAGTGATAATTGTGTGAAACTAAAAACTATTACCTCATGTAAAAATAAAACCAGTAAATCATGAAATGTTAACACAGTTGGCAATTTTCATGAGAAACAACCATATTTCCACAAACTATTATTAACAAAATACGGAGAATGGCATTGCTTTGTATTTTTGCAAGTCTCCTTAATGTCTAGTTTGATAGAAGACAGCTGGATTCTCATCTCTGCTTCTGTAGTAAATCTATTGTGATAAATTGTTTTTTACCAAAGGGTATGAAGAAATCTTGCCTTGCAAAACAAATACATAGTTGGAAAAGGGAGGACCTTTAAAAAAGCCTTGAGGACCTTTTGGAATGCTGGGACCATGTTTTCAGAACCATACAGAGGCCATGGTGTGGCCAAGAGGTGATGGGAGGCTTGTGATAAATGTCAGACATTCCACATCCGAGAAAAAGCCAAAGCAGAGTTCAAACTCGAATCCTCCTGGGCTCGCAGGGTCTCACGACTGATGCTTGATCATTTCTTATTCCTAATTCATGTTCCATCTCTGTTCTTAGTACTTTATTCAGATTAACTTTTATTTTGGAAAATCTTAAGAGCAAGTGTTACCCACAAAGCAAGGCTGTAGAGTGGGTACTGAAAGTGTACGTGACTAGGGAGATTGATCCAGAGCAGGCTGGCACCCCGAGTCCTGAGCACAGGGCTCTGAACATATGCTGATCAGCAGATACACCTGCAGGTGCTCTTTTTTTTTTTTTAATTTTTTATGCCTATGCTGGGTCTTCATCGCTACATGCAGGCTTCTTCTAGTTGCAGAGGCTTCCCTTGTTGCAGAGCTCAGGCTCTAGAGCATGGGCTCAGTAGTCATGGTGCAAGTGGCTCCGTGGTATGTGGGATCTTCCTGGACCAGGGATCAAACCTGTGTCTCCTGCCTTGGCAGGCCGATTCTTAACCACTGAGCCACCAGGGAATTCCCTGCAGGTGTTCTTTGGTATTTCTGTCTTTGGTAACCTGAGCTTTCACACAAAAAAGATCTTGGGAGTTGTAACTTTAGCGGGAGGGGAATGTTGTTTTATTATCCACGAGCCAGTCCTTAAGGAAAAGTGACACCTGCGGTGTGGGTCTGATATTCCTAGCTTGGGAAATAAGTATGTGAGGCGTCAAAATGGACAGACTCTCATCTAACATGTTTCCTTTGGGGGGAATCTAGGAAGCGCTTATGGAGGAATACGCGATTGCGGCTCAGGTGTGGAAGCTGAGCACGTGTGACCTGTGCGAGATCGCCAGGAACAGCGTGTTGCAGAGTGGTCTCTCACATCAGGTACCTCCCATCTTTTTTCCACACCGCGCGTCAGATACCTGCCATGTGCCAGGCCCCTTCTTGGCCCTGCAGCTGCGGATGGATGAAACAAGCGGGTCTCTGCCACACCGAACACTCACGTTCTAGGGGAGAGACTCCTGAATTTTCCTGGCTGCTCTGTCCCCTTTTTATTCTCTGCTCACATGTTGCCTCCGTGGAGAGGCCTTCCCTGATGACTACGTCTACAAGAGCCAGACACCTGCCCTCACTTTCCGTCCTTTTAGTCTGTTTTTTCTTTTTTTTTTTCATAACATTTATAACTACTGGCACTGCTATAGGTAGTTGTGTTTTTCTGTCCTGCATTCCAGAGTGTAAGTTTGGCATTATAGCCCCTGGTATGTAGTAGGCACTGACTACTTCTTGGATAGCCGAATAGTACCTGGATTGAACAGAGACCTCTAGAGGTGGGACCCAGACATCACTTTTTTTTTTTTACAGCTCCCTCAGGAATTCTGATGTGGAGCCAGGGTTGAGAGCCACTTCTCTAGCTGGTGTCTGGGTCCCAGGCCAGCTCCCCTGGGCAGTGTCCCTGGTACAGAGAGGGGGCTACATCATGCTGCTTTTGTTGGACACTGACGGAGACCACAGTTGAGGCTTAAGATTCATTTTGTGGGGACTTGCTCCTTGGACTGCCTGTCCCCAGCCAGACCTGTGTCTCCTGCCTTGGCAGGCCGATTCTTAACCACTGAGCCACCAGGGAATTCCCTGCAGGTGTTCTTTGGTATTTCTGTCTTTGGTAACCTGAGCTTTCACACAAAAAAGATCTTGGGAGTTGTAACTTTAGCGGGAGGGGAATGTTGTTTTATTATCCACGAGCCAGTCCTTAAGGAAAAGTGACACCTGCGGTGTGGGTCTGATATTCCTAGCTTGGGAAATAAGTATGTGAGGCGTCAAAATGGACAGACTCTCATCTAACATGTTTCCTTTGGGGGGAATCTAGGAAGCGCTTATGGAGGAATACGCGATTGCGGCTCAGGTGTGGAAGCTGAGCACGTGTGACCTGTGCGAGATCGCCAGGAACAGCGTGTTGCAGAGTGGTCTCTCACATCAGGTACCTCCCATCTTTTTTCCACACCGCGCGTCAGATACCTGCCATGTGCCAGGCCCCTTCTTGGCCCTGCAGCTGCGGATGGATGAAACAAGCGGGTCTCTGCCACACCGAACACTCACGTTCTAGGGGAGAGACTCCTGAATTTTCCTGGCTGCTCTGTCCCCTTTTTATTCTCTGCTCACATGTTGCCTCCGTGGAGAGGCCTTCCCTGATGACTACGTCTACAAGAGCCAGACACCTGCCCTCACTTTCCGTCCTTTTAGTCTGTTTTTTCTTTTTTTTTTTCATAACATTTATAACTACTGGCACTGCTATAGGTAGTTGTGTTTTTCTGTCCTGCATTCCAGAGTGTAAGTTTGGCATTATAGCCCCTGGTATGTAGTAGGCACTGACTACTTCTTGGATAGCCGAATAGTACCTGGATTGAACAGAGACCTCTAGAGGTGGGACCCAGACATCACTTTTTTTTTTTTACAGCTCCCTCAGGAATTCTGATGTGGAGCCAGGGTTGAGAGCCACTTCTCTAGCTGGTGTCTGGGTCCCAGGCCAGCTCCCCTGGGCAGTGTCCCTGGTACAGAGAGGGGGCTACATCATGCTGCTTTTGTTGGACACTGACGGAGACCACAGTTGAGGCTTAAGATTCATTTTGTGGGGACTTGCTCCTTGGACTGCCTGTCCCCAGCCAGACCTGTGTGCCCTTGTCAGCCCTCAGGAGAGGGCTGCTAGAATCTTCTCGCCTTCACCTTGTCTTCCTCACTGCCAGCGGCTCTCGTAGTTCTTGTCTTTCTGATAAAGGAAAGCAGAGTTAGAAATGAAGGGGCTGAATGTGGTTGTCAGGGTGACATCCTCGAGGCCAGGGAGGCCCGGGGGAATTCTGTAAGAGCTCTGCGAGGAAAGCTGTCTTGAGGGAGGACATGCTCTGGAGGACTAGCCTGATCTGGTGGGGCTAATGTCAGAGCTGCCATGTGGGTACAGAAAATGAATCTAAGATATGTTGTTTCATGTGTATTTCTCTTGGTCTGCAGGAGAAGCAAAAATTTCTGGGACAAAATTACTATAAAGAAGGACCTGAAGGGAATGATATTCGAAAGACAAATGTTGCTCAGATCCGGATGGCGTTCCGCTACGAAACCCTCTGCAATGAGCTCAGCTTTCTGTCTGATGCCATGAAATCAGAAGAGATCACAGCCCTGACTAACTAGTTGAGTGGTGGAGATGTGTTTTAACTTTTGGGTTTAATTTCTAGTCCGCTGTGATTAACGGTGGTCAGGATACCAAAGTAGGACTTTTCCTCCATGGCGAGGAGGATACCTCTGAAGAACTTTCAAACTAGTGATTTTTAGTTGCACTGTTCACTTTAAAGTCTAACATGCCCATTTCTGTTAATATTTTTGAGTAATAGATGGTGCCTCCTCCTTGGGAGCTGGACACTTGTCTGTACTCATTCCTAATTTTCCATCTGTTCCTCTTCTAAGTGCTAATGCTTGCGTGTGGGGGCTAGGATCTTACATGGTCCAGTGCCCGCTGATAGGTCTGTGTGGTTTCCTGCCATAGTCTTCTCTATAAGCCCTGCAGACTAGCTGGTAGTTGTTCATTTCAGCCTCTCATGGGCTGGCTGCCTTAACATTTACTTCCAAGCTCCCTTTCATAAAGGAGCTACTTTGAGAAAATTAGAAAACTTCCTTCTTTGTGTTTTTTTTTTTAAAAACTGTTTTATTTAGCTTTCCTCCCTTCATATTTAGGAAACCAAATAGTCACATCACTGCCATCAATCCTATCCTCATCTGAAGGAGGATTTCGATTTGGTGAGTGGTTTCCAGTGGTGTTCTGTGGGCTCCGCTTCTGGGCCACTTCAGGCAGGGTGAGCGGCGGGGAGCTCTGAGGTGCTGCTTTTGCTTCTTCAAGGCGACTCAGATTGCATGGGTTTCACACTGGGGCTTCTGTGTATTTACATTTGAACTAGGGACTTTGAAAAGCACAGGACGAGATGACCTCTGTTCCTTTTGGCTCTAATACTCTGAGACTGTAGCCCAATGATCATTTTACTTATGAGCAGTTGGAGCCAGGGATGTGGAATTTGCTTAAGGTCACACAGCTCTACTGGGTTTCCCTAATCCTGATCCAGGCCTTTCCTCTATTCTGTCAACCCACATGAATTTAGAATTTTTCTATCACTGTAACTTGGTGCATCCTGCCCTGCCCAAGATGGAATCTCTCCTTTACCTAATACGCAGACCTCTTCAGAATATATGTGGTCCCAGGGGCCAGGTAGAAAGCATTTTTAAAGCCCAATCTGAATTTAAGCTTTACCAATGTACTCTTCCTCTGTATTACTAGGGCCTGGTACATAGTAGGTGCTCAATAATGTATATTATATAATGGAATGAATTTCTTCTTTTGGCAACTTTTTAAGGTTGTATGCTCCTGGTACTCGACAGGCTACTCAAGGGCCTTCCCGTCTATCTCTGTGGGCAAATGCAGACTACAGTGAGCCCTTGTGAATCAATACAGAGTTAGAAGAATCCTATTTCTGCCTGTGAAAATGCTTACCTGGCTTTAGGTTGTCTTGTCCTGTTACTTTATAATGATTGTCCCGCCACTGGTCAACTGAGCATATGGAATAAATAAACATATCTTTTTACAAGGCAAACATAGGCTAACTTACAGCTAACTATGAAACTGAGTGAAAACCGAGCATTTATCTTAGACACTCATTATTTTTGAAGTCATTTGTATACATTTGCCCAAACATAGCGAGTACTGTACAGTTTTTTGTCATTTTATGTGTATTAAGTATTTGTTTTAATTATTAAATAAAGTCTGTTTTCCTTCTTTGAAAACTGTTTTATTTAGCTTTCCTCCCTTCATATTTAGGAAACCAAATAGTCACATCACTGCCATCAATCCTATCCTCATCTGAAGGAGGATTTCGATTTGGTGAGTGGTTTCCAGTGGTGTTCTGTGGGCTCCGCTTCTGGGCCACTTCAGGCAGGGTGAGCGGCGGGGAGCTCTGAGGTGCTGCTTTTGCTTCTTCAAGGCGACTCAGATTGCATGGGTTTCACACTGGGGCTTCTGTGTATTTACATTTGAACTAGGGACTTTGAAAAGCACAGGACGAGATGACCTCTGTTCCTTTTGGCTCTAATACTCTGAGACTGTAGCCCAATGATCATTTTACTTATGAGCAGTTGGAGCCAGGGATGTGGAATTTGCTTAAGGTCACACAGCTCTACTGGGTTTCCCTAATCCTGATCCAGGCCTTTCCTCTATTCTGTCAACCCACATGAATTTAGAATTTTTCTATCACTGTAACTTGGTGCATCCTGCCCTGCCCAAGATGGAATCTCTCCTTTACCTAATACGCAGACCTCTTCAGAATATATGTGGTCCCAGGGGCCAGGTAGAAAGCATTTTTAAAGCCCAATCTGAATTTAAGCTTTACCAATGTACTCTTCCTCTGTATTACTAGGGCCTGGTACATAGTAGGTGCTCAATAATGTATATTATATAATGGAATGAATTTCTTCTTTTGGCAACTTTTTAAGGTTGTATGCTCCTGGTACTCGACAGGCTACTCAAGGGCCTTCCCGTCTATCTCTGTGGGCAAATGCAGACTACAGTGAGCCCTTGTGAATCAATACAGAGTTAGAAGAATCCTATTTCTGCCTGTGAAAATGCTTACCTGGCTTTAGGTTGTCTTGTCCTGTTACTTTATAATGATTGTCCCGCCACTGGTCAACTGAGCATATGGAATAAATAAACATATCTTTTTACAAGGCAAACATAGGCTAACTTACAGCTAACTATGAAACTGAGTGAAAACCGAGCATTTATCTTAGACACTCATTATTTTTGAAGTCATTTGTATACATTTGCCCAAACATAGCGAGTACTGTACAGTTTTTCATTGTCATTTTATGTGTATTAAGTATTTGTTTTTAATTATTAAATAAAGTCTGTTAGGACTGTGGCTCAATAGTTTTAAGCTATTTTAGGTAAATATTTAAGTTTTTAAGAAAAGACATGGGCATTATGAAAAGCTACCAATAATAACTACTAAATTTATCTTTTTACTAAGATTCATAACTGGATGATACTCACTAGGTCAACAAAAATTTGAACTGAATCTTGCAAAACCCAGAAGGTAAATTTTTGCTTTTTCTCTAACTTCTGCTGTAACACAGTTCATGAGCAAAATTTCACATGGCCATTTCCTTTTCCCTGGATCTGTCTTCAGTCTGTTCAGTAAGCACCTGTTGGATTTATCTGTCCTGTGTGTTTTCCAGATAGCTTTTTCTATAGGACTATGCACTTCTATTACATCATCAATCTAACTGGCGTTCTTGGGTGAAATCTTTCTTTTGGGATCACAGTTAGAATCAAAGCCAAGTGTATACTAACCCACATTTCTAGCAGAATAGTTTTTGAGACATGTTATCCCTTGCTGACTCTAAAGGGCTCAAGTTCACATTATGTGTTCCTTCAAATTGCACTGCTGTAATGGTCAGTGTTACTGTTTTGTGCCTCATAAAATCAGTCACAGTTCCTGGATTGGTATTTACCAAGGCCTGTCTTGCGCCTTTACTTTGTCTTACCTTGGATAAAGTAGAGTTGAAAGCCCCTATGGTTCTCTTTACTTGTTTCCGAGTTCCGGAACAGTATTCTGATCATTTTCTGAGATCGCAGACCCAACTGAAGGGGATATGTTGGTAATATATCTAGGTATTCGCTACCTGAACTATGACTGTTATAAAGTGAATCAATACAGAGTTAGAAGAATCCTATTTCTGCCTGTGAAAATGCTTACCTGGCTTTAGGTTGTCTTGTCCTGTTACTTTATAATGATTGTCCCGCCACTGGTCAACTGAGCATATGGAATAAATAAACATATCTTTTTACAAGGCAAACATAGGCTAACTTACAGCTAACTATGAAACTGAGTGAAAACCGAGCATTTATCTTAGACACTCATTATTTTTGAAGTCATTTGTATACATTTGCCCAAACATAGCGAGTACTGTACAGTTTTTCATTGTCATTTTATGTGTATTAAGTATTTGTTTTTAATTATTAAATAAAGTCTGTTAGGACTGTGGCTCAATAGTTTTAAGCTATTTTAGGTAAATATTTAAGTTTTTAAGAAAAGACATGGGCATTATGAAAAGCTACCAATAATAACTACTAAATTTATCTTTTTACTAAGATTCATAACTGGATGATACTCACTAGGTCAACAAAAATTTGAACTGAATCTTGCAAAACCCAGAAGGTAAATTTTTGCTTTTTCTCTAACTTCTGCTGTAACACAGTTCATGAGCAAAATTTCACATGGCCATTTCCTTTTCCCTGGATCTGTCTTCAGTCTGTTCAGTAAGCACCTGTTGGATTTATCTGTCCTGTGTGTTTTCCAGATAGCTTTTTCTATAGGACTATGCACTTCTATTACATCATCAATCTAACTGGCGTTCTTGGGTGAAATCTTTCTTTTGGGATCACAGTTAGAATCAAAGCCAAGTGTATACTAACCCACATTTCTAGCAGAATAGTTTTTGAGACATGTTATCCCTTGCTGACTCTAAAGGGCTCAAGTTCACATTATGTGTTCCTTCAAATTGCACTGCTGTAATGGTCAGTGTTACTGTTTTGTGCCTCATAAAAATCAGTCACAGTTCCTGGATTGGTATTTACCAAGGCCTGTCTTGCGCCTTTACTTTGTCTTACCTTGGATAAAGTAGAGTTGAAAGCCCCTATGGTTCTCTTTACTTGTTTCCGAGTTCCGGAACAGTATTCTGATCATTTTCTGAGATCGCAGACCCAACTGAAGGGGATATGTTGGTAATATATCTAGGTATTCGCTACCTGAACTATGACTGTTATAAAGAACAAGTGTAAATAACTACAGTAAGAGGAACACTGATCAGACAGTTCCTTGAAATTTTTATACCCTCAACCTCTAAACAAATATCTCATTAGGAAGATAGAGGATGGCATAATGTTAGACTATAAACAGCTGCAAAATTATAAAAATAAATCTGAGGGGTTTTGTCTTTGGTACCAAAATGTGTACTTCTCCATGATGATATACATGAATTATAAACTGCTACTCTTTCTTATAAATGGCTTTCCAATTCTCAACACTAAGATTCCAGCCTCCTTCTCTAATTCCACTCATCTTAGAAATGATTTTACAAGGTAAAATATTAAAACCACCACAGGGTCAAGTATTTTATTATTTTTACTATCCAGTAGGGTAACAAAAAGACATGAGAACAAATGAACGTCTGTTGCTGTTTATATTATGTCATCATTGTAAATGCCCTTTGGAAATGTGGATGATCACCTGATCTCCCTAATCTCCAAGTAGCTTTCTTACTTCTGGATAGACAAAGTAAACTGTACTTAAAACAAAAAAAAAAAGGTAAAAGTGCAAATTTTTTGGACTGCTTTTTAATGAATCTAACTTCTCAATGATAAAAATCATGGAACCAGAAGATACTTTCAAGCAGCCTCATTGCCTATATATATATATATATATATATATATATATATATATATATACACACACTTATACACACACACACACAGAGACATATATAAGTAAGGTATAAGGAAATGAGTCTAATTTTAAATGTTTTAAAACACAGCACAAAAACTTCACAACCTCCCAGAGCACAATACAAAACAGTCCTCTAATGAACATAAACACTTGGTATATACATATATAAGAATGTGAAACTATATGGTAAGAAAAAAAATTCTCTTCAATTACATAAAATTTACTTGCTAAAGATTATTTATTGCACAATACATCAGTTTTCCCTCGGAATAAAACAGTTACTAACATCTTAAACTTCTAAATTCAGTACACAGTCAAATCCATCTTCTCAAACTAAAGTTCTACAGTAGTATGAGTAAACCCTTTGTTACTGAGTTAAGATAGGGAAACTTTATAACTTACAAATTTAAGAGTTCATACAAATGCTTCATAAATCCTAAAGGATTCCTATCATAGTGCATTTAAGTACTTCATATTTTAAAAAGACAAGCTGTACAGAATACAAAAAGTACACACTTCATCCATTAAACAAATTTACAGCTTTTACAAGTAGTTATTACAGTAGAACCTACCTAACATTCACATCTAAAGAATTACCACCCAGTTTAATGGAGTGAGCAAAAACCTGTGCTCATTTATTTGATAAGGCTAGTAAAAACATATTTCACAGTAGATCAGTTAGTGTCTTGGAGCGTATATTGGAAAATAAAAAGGTTTGGGCAATATCAAGTCACTGGACTCACTGTTAAATAATTCCTTGAAAGGTGAAGGATTCTGGGGGATAAAATCATTGGTTATATCTGGAAAGATCTAGAAATCTGTAAAGCAACTTTGTTCATTTTCAGAAACATTCTTAAATTGGGCAGTCTAAATGAAACACAGTAAATCTAATCCATGAAAACAATTTTAAAATCTTAAGAGCTAGAAAAACACTTCAGAAGATTCTATCTCAAGGTTTTCATAATATGTTCCATGGACTATGGAGGAGAGTCAGAGTTCAGATTCAGAGTTTTTGACTTCAATTTCATTATTTTTGAAAACAACATTGTAAAAAACAAGTCTCATCATATACAACTGTGTTAGTCATCAAATTCCAATATACTCTTAATTACCAGTGCATAAACACGTTTTTGCTGGCTGACTTCATAAATATTTATTGTGGTACATAAATTTACATAAGGAAATATATAATGAGAAAATGACATAGTGGGTGGGTGGGTGTGTGTGTGTGTGTAACGGTTTTGAGTAAGATTTTTACTTGGGAAAAAAAAACCCAGTTCTACTGCTAAAATAAAGTATGAAACCACAGATGCAGTCCTCCTATAGTAAGAACCTGTAAGCCAGAGGAAGGGGCTCTCTTAGGGCACCCCCATCAAGTGCACTGCCAGGTCGACAGCACAGAGCCCCTGGTGGGTGTCCTGCATAAACAGGCACAGCCAGCAGTAAGTTCTTGGGTCCTGAGCTGCCCCCATCATGCATGTCAACAGATTAGGCATCAGTATTTTAGGGGGTAAAACCAAGCTACCTTCGGTCAGACATTTTTCATAAAAACTAGTTTTCATGCCAGTGAAAATCTCCAGTATTCAAAAATTCTGCCATCAATAAGTAGCAGCTTAAATTGTATACTTTGGTACTTCAGAAAATAGTGATGCTTGTAACTTACCAATAATAAGAAAAGTTACGTGGAATGTTAAAACACTTTCTAAAGATATCAGGCCCTAGTTCATTATAGGCTGAAATGTTTATGTGTAGCATAAAATAAAAATTTTTGCTTTATAACCAAAATTTAAAAAACAACGGCTCAAGTGCTACTGACCATCATAACTGTACTCTTTCATGGTATGTCAAATGAAATGCAGTGAAACAGTAAGAAAGTCAAATTATCTCCCAATTTTCCGGGGGGTTTTGCATACTTATGGTTAAAAGGCTACATGTTATTGTCTTCTAATCTAAGAAATCTGAAGACTGTTGGGACCTCCCAGAAAGATGCTTCAAATTAAGAAAAAAAGCACCATAAACCAGTGTTGAGACATCATAATTTGGACATAAAATTTAGGGTCTGTGATGAAGAAAAACTCCATCTGAAACTCCAAGATGCATAAGTATTACCAAGAGCTCCATTTTTAAAAACAAGTCTCATCATATACAACTGTGTTAGTCATCAAATTCCAATATACTCTTAATTACCAGTGCATAAACACGTTTTTGCTGGCTGACTTCATAAATATTTATTGTGGTACATAAATTTACATAAGGAAATATATAATGAGAAAATGACATAGTGGGTGGGGGGGGGTGTGTGTATGTAACGGTTTTGAGTAAGATTTTACTTGGGAAAAAAAACCCAGTTCTACTGCTAAAATAAAGTATGAAACCACAGATGCAGTCCTCCTATAGTAAGAACCTGTAAGCCAGAGGAAGGGGCTCTCTTAGGGCACCCCCATCAAGTGCACTGCCAGGTCGACAGCACAGAGCCCCTGGTGGGTGTCCTGCATAAACAGGCACAGCCAGCAGTAAGTTCTTGGGTCCTGAGCTGCCCCCATCATGCATGTCAACAGATTAGGCATCAGTATTTTAGGGGGTAAAACCAAGCTACCTTCGGTCAGACATTTTTCATAAAAACTAGTTTTCATGCCAGTGAAAATCTCCAGTATTCAAAAATTCTGCCATCAATAAGTAGCAGCTTAAATTGTATACTTTGGTACTTCAGAAAATAGTGATGCTTGTAACTTACCAATAATAAGAAAAGTTACGTGGAATGTTAAAACACTTTCTAAAGATATCAGGCCCTAGTTCATTATAGGCTGAAATGTTTATGTGTAGCATAAAATAAAAATTTTTGCTTTATAACCAAAATTTAAAAAACAACGGCTCAAGTGCTACTGACCATCATAACTGTACTCTTTCATGGTATGTCAAATGAAATGCAGTGAAACAGTAAGAAAGTCAAATTATCTCCCAATTTTCAGGGAGGTTTTGCATACTTATGGTTAAAAGGCTACATGTTATTGTCTTCTAATCTAAGAAATCTGAAGACTGTTGGGACCTCCCAGAAAGATGCTTCAAATTAAGAAAAAAAAAAGCACCATAAACCAGTGTTGAGACATCATAATTTGGACATAAAATTTAGGGTCTGTGATGAAGAAAAAACTCCATCTGAAACTCCAAGATGCATAAGTATTACCAAGAGCTACTTAGAACAGTTGTTCAGGTATAGGAAAGCATATCCAGAATAGCCAAGAAAATTCCCCAGCAGAAATCCATTTACAAGGCAAAGACCTGCCCAGATTTATAGTCTTCACCCAAATTACACAGCATAGGGGTGGGGAGAAGACTTAAGTAAAACACATGTAGTTCTAAAACACACTGTTACAGTTAGGAAATAATTATGGATTATTTCAAGTAAAAACTATTAAAGGAGCAGCAGTCAACCACAAGGGGGCACACATACTCCTTAGATTCCAGCAGGAAGACTTAAGTAGTAACATGCACTCTGATGTATTTTTACACTTTCTGTCATTTAAGATTTTCTCTCAGACGGCTACAGCTTTTTAACATTCAAGGTTTATTTTAAACCCAACTAACTAGATACCAGAATACTCTTGCCCTGAAAAATAAAAGTGTTTCAGAAGCCCCTGGAAATGTTGTTACCTCAGCAAAGGATTCAAGAGCAATTAGTCCTAATATATATTAGAACAGATAAATAATAGGAAAATATGGTCAAAACAGTAGCAAATTTTAGTTTATCACAAGTGGAAGACAGGGAAAGTATCAAAAGAAATGGAGACATGTCAAAAGAGCAAAAATGAGGGGGGCAGGGCTGTGTCTGTGCAGCACGTCCTTGTGTTTCCCCCCAGGGGTCTGCAGCCCGCGCCAGCAACGGGGCACTTCACCGCCGCTCACGGCCGGTGGGGCTGGCCTGCCTCATCAGCCATGTTAAGAATATAGTTAGCCATATCGTCTTCGGTGGGTGCATCTGACACCACCCAAGATTCATTTGCTCCCGTCATCTGCAGGCGACAAATAGGGCAATTCCTGTGTCGATCACTCCTATTAGAAGTCAAATAAAGAACAGTTTGTTTTCTCTTTCTATTTAAAAAATGGATTTGAAATGTAAAACATGTACATGTTTTAAAGGAAATGGCATAAATAGCATATAGTGAAAAAGACATCTCCTCCTCCTACCCATCTTTATTATCCCCAGAGGCCACTGCTGTTACCAATTCCTTATATAGTCCTCAGTTCCTTATATATATTATTCTAGAGACAGAAGAATGAGCAAGCTTGTGTGTGTCTGTACATCACTGCTCTTTTCACAAGTATCACATGCTAGAGCTGCCTATTCAAGACAAATATGCACTGTTTGGATAGGCCATAATTCATTTAACTTATCGCCCATGGAAGGAAGGACATTTAGGATTTTTCCTATCTTTTGCTGGATAAACAATGGAATGGTAATATTCAAGGTTTAAAATAAAAAAATGAACTTTACATGCAGGATAATTTTGGGGGGAGGAAAAAGCTTATATATAATCACTTAAATAAGATCATGTTTTCCAAAGGGATTTTTTTTGTCTTCTCAAATGTTACACTGGAAATAAAAGAAAAGAGCATATTTGAGCCAGAAACTTGTTATTGAGGGAAAATATTTTTCTCTTCATCACTCAGTGAAGTCTGAAACCAAAGTAATTAAATTATACACATTTCTCTTTGGCTTCTGTGCAAAAATTTAGAAATCTGTTGCAAAAACTAAGTGTGGAAGTAGAGCTGGCATATATTATTCATATTCATTTCTGCTTCCTCAGAGATAGTTTTCAAGATAGTTATGTGTGCTCTTCTGTGCACAAGAGTCACAATTTTAAAAGTCAATTTCTTCATCTGGCCATTAGGACCAGATTTATCTTCCCACTTAAAACAATTAAAACACTGGACAAAATACATGAAATAATGCTTTTCCGCACTAAACATGAGATGACAAAGGATTATAGAGATGGGAAACAAAAGAAGGTGAGCCCTGTAACTGCCCAGGTCACTGCCCTTGAGCGCCTGCAGGCCACAGAGCGGGCGGGGGAAACCGTAATGGAGCCTGGCTCTAGAATCCCTGAGCTGATGAGCAGGCAGAGAATCTGGGGATGCCCAGACAGCTAGTTCACAGGGTTAAGTGCTGGACAGGAGAAAGCTACAAGAAGGGAGAATCCCAGAGTCTACTGCAGGTCCCTGTGGGTATATTCAGCAGAGTAATGATCAGTGTGTGCAAGTGAGGAAACTTCTCAAGGCGAGGAATCACTCAAAAGGATCTGAGGCGACAATAACCAAAGCTCACAAAGGGCCTGGCCATTGCCTGTCCCCACCATCCAGAGTGGAACACCTTTTAATGTATGGAGCATCGGGTAAAGTAGTCTGAAGGCTTGCCTCAGTGGGACATAATTAGCTCTAAACTAAACATCACTCTGGTTCTGCCTAACAAGCCATGAAAGCAAGACTCAAAAGGATCCAACTGTTTCCAAGTAACTATAGTCCCGAACAAAGTTCAAGGATATTTATAGGAATACTAAAATATCCAGTACCCCAAAAGGTAAAAAAATTCCAATGTCTGGAAACCAGCTAAGAACTACCAGTCTTACAAAGAAGCATAAAAATACAATCCAATATGAAGAAAACAATTCATCAAAACTAACTCAGAACTGACAGAGGTATTAGAATTACCAATCAGAAAATGAAAGGTTATGATAACTATATTCCATATATTTTAAAAGTTTGAGGAAAGACCAAACATATTAAACAGAGACTGGATGATAGTAAAAACTTGAACTTCTGGATGAGAACTAAGATATCTGAAGAAAAAAAAAAACAAACAGTGGGTGGGATTAATAGCAAGTCAGACACTGCAGGAAATAAAGACTACTGAATTTTAAAAGACACACTAATATTAACTATCCAAAATTAAATGCAGAGAAAATAGCTTGTGAGCTGTGTGAAAGTGGTCTAATATATCAGCAGCCGGAGGCCCAGAAGGAGAGGAGACAAAAGGGAACAGAAAAAGATATTTGAGAAAATACTGGGTGAAAAATTTCCAAAACTTAAAAGCCAAGAAGCTCAATGAACCTTACAAGGAATAATGAATCCTCCAAGTACAAGGAATATGAAGAAAATAAGGCAAATAAAAATCAAATTGCTGAAAATCAGAGATGAAGGGGAAAAAAACCTTAAAAGCAGCCAGAGTAAAATGGCACATTACCTAGAGAGGAACAAAGATGAGGATGAGAGCAGATTTCTCATAGGAAATGTAAGCAAAAAGAGGCAGGAGCAACATTATTAAAGTTCTGAGAGAAAACCTATTATTAGTCTAGAATTTTATGTCCAGAAAAAATATGTTTCATGTCATTCAATAAAATCCTATGGAATCTATAAAAAAGCTATCAGAGCTAAAAATTATATATCAGTAAGGTTGTTTACTGCTAGCACATAGAAATACAGTAATCAAAAACTGAAATTTAAAAAGACCATTTAAAGTAGTGCAAAAATTATACTTAGAGATAGATCTGTCAAGGATATGTAACACCGGAAATCACAAAAACTGATGACAGAAATTAAAGGTCTAAATAAATGGAGAAACATACTGAGATGTGGGTTGGGAGACTCAGTATTGCTAAGAAGTGTTGCTGTTGTTTAGTCACTATGTCTGACTTAACACTCCCCAAATTATTTAAAGCAATCCCAATCAAAATTCTTATAGCTTGGGGCTTCCCTCGTGGGCCAGTGGGTAAAGAGTCCACCTTGCAGTGCAAGGGTTCACAAGTTCAATCCCTGGCCCAGGAAGATCCCACCTGCCATGGAGCGGCTGGACTGGTGTGTCCAATTACAAGCCAGCACTCTGGAGCACATGCACCCAGAGCCGGTGCTCTGCAATGAGAGAGGCTGCTGCAATGGGAGGCCCACGCAGGCCAAAGAATAAAGATGTATGAAAATAGATACATAAAAAAATTAATAAAAGAGGCCAAAATTTTTGAAAAGTAGCCATTGCAAATGGTTATTTTTTTTAAAAAAACATTCTTTTAGCTTGTTTTTTTTGTAGAAATTGACAAGTTGATTATAAAATTCACACTGAAATGCAAAACATCCAGAAAAACCCCAAAACAACTTCTAAAAAGAAGAACAAAGTTGGAGGACTAACACTCCCTGATTTTAAGACTTACAAAGCTACGCTAATCAAGGTAGTATGATATTGGTGTGAAACAGACAAGAGGTCAATGGAACAGAAGCGGGTCCAGAAACAAACTCACCTGTGTTTAAACAACTGATTTTCAACAATGGAGCAGAGGCAATTTAGTGAAGAAAAGATAATCTTTTCAACAAATTGTGCCGGAACAATTGGAAAGCCATTAAGGGTAAAACTAAAATTTTTTGATTTGTGCCTCATACCATATATAAAAATTAATGCAAAATGGATCATAGAGCTAAATGTAAAACCTAAAAACAGCAAATCTTTTAGGGACTTCCCTGGTGGTCCAGTAGTTAAGATGCTGAGCTCCCAATGCAGAGTGCCCAGGTTCAATCCCTGGTTAGGGAACCAGATCCCACATGTGGCAACTGAGACCAACTGTAGTCAAATAAATTATACTTAGAGATAGATCTGTCAAGGATATGTAACACCGGAAATCACAAAAACTGATGACAGAAATTAAAGGTCTAAATAAATGGAGAAACATACTGAGATGTGGGTTGGGAGACTCAGTATTGCTAAGAAGTGTTGCTGTTGTTTAGTCACTATGTCTGACTTAACACTCCCCAAATTATTTAAAGCAATCCCAATCAAAATTCTTATAGCTTGGGGCTTCCCTCGTGGGCCAGTGGGTAAAGAGTCCACCTTGCAGTGCAAGGGTTCACAAGTTCAGTCCCTGGCCCGGGAAGATCCCACATGTCACGGAGCAGCTGGACCGGTGTGTCCAATTACAAGCTAGCACTCTAGAGCACATGCACCCAGAGCCGGTGCTCTGCAACGAGAGACGCCACTGCGATGGGAGGCCCACGCAGGCCAAAGAATAAAGATGGATGAAAATATCTACATAAAAAAATTAATAAAAGAGGCCAAAATTTTTGAAAAGTAGCCATTGCAAATGGTTATTTTTTTTAAAAAAACATTCTTTTAGCTTGTTTTTTTTGTAGAAATTGACAAGTTGATTATAAAATTCACACTGAAATGCAAAACATCCAGAAAAACCCCAAAACAACTTCTAAAAAGAAGAACAAAGTTGGAGGACTAACACTCCCTGATTTTAAGACTTACAAAGCTACGCTAATCAAGGTAGTATGATATTGGTGTGAAACAGACAAGAGGTCAATGGAACAGAAGCGGGTCCAGAAACAAACTCACCTGTGTTTAAACAACTGATTTTCAACAATGGAGCAGAGGCAATTTAGTGAAGAAAAGATAATCTTTTCAACAAATTGTGCCGGAACAATTGGAAAGCCATTAAGGGTAAAACTAAAATTTTTTGATTTGTGCCTCATACCATATATAAAAATTAATGCAAAATGGATCATAGAGCTAAATGTAAAACCTAAAAACAGCAAATCTTTTAGGGACTTCCCTGGTGGTCCAGTAGTTAAGATGCTGAGCTCCCAATGCAGAGTGCCCAGGTTCAATCCCTGGTTAGGGAACCAGATCCCACATGTGGCAACTGAGACCAACTGTAGTCAAATAAATAAAAATAAGTATTAAAAATAATAAATAAATTTTTAAAAAGGTAAATAGAAGAAAATCTTTGTGACCTTGGGTTAAACAAAGATTTCTTAGATATGACACTAAAATGATTATTCATTAAGCACAAACTAAGACACTGGACTTCATAAAAATTTGAAGTTCCTACTCAGAAAGACATTCTTAAGAGAATGAAAAGATAACTCAGTGGGAGAAAATATTTCCAAATTATATATCTGATAAAGGGCAGGTACATAAAGAACTCTCAAAACTTAATACAAAAACAACTCAATAAAAAAATGGGCAAGTAGGATCATCAGTACCATCTTTCTAGATTCCAATATACATTAATATATTTGCAAAGGGTGTCCACTTTCACCACTCTTATTATTCAACATAGTCCTGGAAGTTCTAGCAACAGCAATAAGAGAAGAGAAAGAAATCAAAGGAATCCAGATTGGAAAGGAAGAAGTCAAACTCTCTATTTGCAGATGACATGATATTATACATAGAAAATCCCAAAGACACTATTACAAAACTACTAGAGTTATTCAGCGAATTCAGCAAAGTCGTAGGATACAAAATCAATATACAGAAATCACTGGCATTCCTATACACAAACAATGAAAAATCAGAAAACGAAATCAAAGAGGCAATCCCCTTCACCATCGCAACCAAAAAAATCAAATATCTAGGAATAAACCTACCCAAAGAAACAAAAGAACTGTACACAGAAAATTACAAGACACTCATGAGAGACATTAAAGAAGAGTTAAACAGATGGAGAAATATTCCATGTTCCTGGGTCGGGAGAATCAATATTGTGAAAATGACCATACTACCAAATGTCATCTATAGATTCAATGCGATCCCTATCAAACTTCCAATAACATTCTTCACAGAACTAGACCAACGAAAAGATAATCTTTTCAACAAATTGTGCGGAACAATTGGAAAGCCATTAAGGGTAAAACTAAAATTTTTTGATTTGTGCCTCATACCATATATAAAAATTAATGCAAAATGGATCATAGAGCTAAATGTAAAACCTAAAAACAGCAAATCTTTTAGGGACTTCCCTGGTGGTCCAGTAGTTAAGATGCTGAGCTCCCAATGCAGAGTGCCCAGGTTCAATCCCTGGTTAGGGAACCAGATCCCACATGTGGCAACTGAGACCAACTGTAGTCAAATAAATAAAAATAAGTATTAAAAATAATAAATAAATTTTTAAAAAGGTAAATAGAAGAAAATCTTTGTGACCTTGGGTTAAACAAAGATTTCTTAGATATGACACTAAAATGATTATTCATTAAGCACAAACTAAGACACTGGACTTCATAAAAATTTGAAGTTCCTACTCAGAAAGACATTCTTAAGAGAATGAAAAGATAACTCAGTGGGAGAAAATATTTCCAAATTATATATCTGATAAAGGGCAGGTACATAAAGAACTCTCAAAACTTAATACAAAAACAACTCAATAAAAAAATGGGCAAGTAGGATCATCAGTACCATCTTTCTAGATTCCAATATACATTAATATATTTGCAAAGGGTGTCCACTTTCACCACTCTTATTATTCAACATAGTCCTGGAAGTTCTAGCAACAGCAATAAGAGAAGAGAAAGAAATCAAAGGAATCCAGATTGGAAAGGAAGAAGTCAAACTCTCTATTTGCAGATGACATGATATTATACATAGAAAATCCCAAAGACACTATTACAAAACTACTAGAGTTATTCAGCGAATTCAGCAAAGTCGTAGGATACAAAATCAATATACAGAAATCACTGGCATTCCTATACACAAACAATGAAAAATCAGAAAACGAAATCAAAGAGGCAATCCCCTTCACCATCGCAACCAAAAAAATCAAATATCTAGGAATAAACCTACCCAAAGAAACAAAAGAACTGTACACAGAAAATTACAAGACACTCATGAGAGACATTAAAGAAGAGTTAAACAGATGGAGAAATATTCCATGTTCCTGGGTCGGGAGAATCAATATTGTGAAAATGACCATACTACCAAATGTCATCTATAGATTCAATGCGATCCCTATCAAACTTCCAATAACATTCTTCACAGAACTAGACCAACGAATAACACAGTTCATATGGAAACACAAAAGACCTCAAATAGCCAAAGCAATCCTGAGGAAGAAGAATGGAGCTGGGGGGATCAGCCTCCCCAACTTCAGACTCTACTACAAAGCAACAGTCATCAAGACAGTATGGTACTGGCACAAAAACAGAAATATCGACCAATGGAACGAGATCGAGAACCCAGAGATAAAGCCACGCACCTATGGGTACCTTATTTTTGACAAAGGAGGCGAACATATAAAATGGGACAAAGACAGCCTCTTCAACAAATGGTGCTGGGAAAATTGGACAGCTACATGCAAGAAAATGAAGTTGGAACATACCCTGACACCATACACAAAGATCAACTCAAAATGGATTAAAGACTTAAATGTAAGGCCAGAAACCATCAAAATCTTAGAGGAGAATATAGGCAAAACCCTCAAGGACATCAATCAAAGCAAGATCTTCTCTGACCCACCTACTAGAATAGTAGAACTAAAAAGACAAATGAACATGTGGGACCTAATGAAACTTAAAAGCTTTTGTACAGCTAAAGAAATTACAAAAAAGCTGAACAGACAGCCCACAGAGTGGGAGAAAATCATAGCAAATGAAACAACAAAGAATTAATCTCCAAAATCTACAAGCAACTCAGACAACTCAGCACTGGAAAAACGAACAACCCAATCAAAAAATGGGAAAAGGACCTAAACAGACACCTCTCCAACGATGACATACAGATGGCCCCAAAACACATGAAACGATGCTCAACTTCACTAATAATTAGAGAAATGCACATCAAAACTACAATGAGATATCACCTCACACCCGTCAGAATGGCCATCATCCACAAATCGACAGACAATAAATGCTGGAGAGGCTGCGGAGAAAAGGGAACACTCCTGCATTGCTGGTGGGAGTGTAAATTGATCCAGCCTCTATGGAAGACAGTCTGGAGATTTCTTAAAAAACTAAAAATAGAAGCACCCTATGACCCAGCAATCCCACTCTTAGGCTTATACCCTGACGAAATCAAAACTGAAAGAAGCACCTGTACCCCAATGTTCATTGCAGCTCTCTATACAATAGCTAGAACATGGAAGGAACCTAGATGCCCATTGACGAACGAATGGATCCAAAAGCTCTGGTACATATATACAATGGAAACACAAAAGACCTCGAATAGCCAAAGCAATCCTGAGGAAGAAGAATGGAGCTGGGGGGATCAGCCTCCCCAACTTCAGACTCTACTACAAAGCAACAGTCATCAAGACAGTATGGTACTGGCACAAAAACAGAAATATCGACCAATGGAACGAGATCGAGAACCCAGAGATAAAGCCACGCACCTATGGGTACCTTATTTTTGACAAAGGAGGCGAACATATAAAATGGGACAAAGACAGCCTCTTCAACAAATGGTGCTGGGAAAATTGGACAGCTACATGCAAGAAAATGAAGTTGGAACATACCCTGACACCATACACAAAGATCAACTCAAAATGGATTAAAGACTTAAATGTAAGGCCAGAAACCATCAAAATCTTAGAGGAGAATATAGGCAAAACCCTCAAGGACATCAATCAAAGCAAGATCTTCTCTGACCCACCTACTAGAATAGTAGAACTAAAAAGACAAATGAACATGTGGGACCTAATGAAACTTAAAAGCTTTTGTACAGCTAAAGAAATTACAAAAAAGCTGAACAGACAGCCCACAGAGTGGGAGAAAATCATAGCAAATGAAACAACAAAGAATTAATCTCCAAAATCTACAAGCAACTCAGACAACTCAGCACTGGAAAAACGAACAACCCAATCAAAAAATGGGAAAAGGACCTAAACAGACACCTCTCCAACGATGACATACAGATGGCCCCAAAACACATGAAACGATGCTCAACTTCACTAATAATTAGAGAAATGCACATCAAAACTACAATGAGATATCACCTCACACCCGTCAGAATGGCCATCATCCACAAATCGACAGACAATAAATGCTGGAGAGGCTGCGGAGAAAAGGGAACACTCCTGCATTGCTGGTGGGAGTGTAAATTGATCCAGCCTCTATGGAAGACAGTCTGGAGATTTCTTAAAAAACTAAAAATAGAAGCACCCTATGACCCAGCAATCCCACTCTTAGGCTTATACCCTGACGAAATCAAAACTGAAAGAAGCACCTGTACCCCAATGTTCATTGCAGCTCTCTATACAATAGCTAGAACATGGAAGGAACCTAGATGCCCATTGACGAACGAATGGATCCAAAAGCTCTGGTACATATATACAATGGAATACTACACAGCTGTAAAGAGAAATGCAGAAGAATCAACCCTAATGAGGTGGCTGGATCTAGAACGTATCATAAAAAGTGAAGTCAGTCAGAAAGAGGACAAATACAGTATATTAACACATATATATGGAATCTAGTAGGATGCTGATGATGGCACATGCAGTAAAGCGACAGAAAGACAGACATGGACAGTGGACATATGGACATTGTGGGGAAGGAACAGTGGGTGAGAGGCGTAAAGGAAGTAGCATGAAGGCCTGTACTATCATAAGTGAAGAAAATAGCTCTAGTCATTGCTCTGTGAGAAAAGGGGATCCTTCAGGGGTGCTGTGTGATGGTCGGGAGGGGAGGGAACGGGGGGATATACATATGACTAATCTGAGAACATACATATCTGTAAACAACAAAACTCTGTAAAAGTTAAAAGTAAAATAAAGGTTTAAAAAATAAATTAAAAAAAAGCAAAAAAAATATATACATTAATATATTTGCAAAGATGCATTAATATATTTGTCTTTCTCTTTCAGACTTACTTCACTCTGTATAATAGGCTCTTGGTTCATCCATCTCATTAGAATTGACTCAAATGTGTTCCTTTTTATAGCTGAGTAATAGTTCACTGTGTATAAGTACTACAACTTCTGTATCCATTCATCTGTCGATGAGCATCTATATCTTAGCTATTGTAAGTGCTGCTTTCATGTCCTAGCTATTGTAAACAGTGCTGTGGTGAACACTGCTGCAAAGGAGACACAGACATCACAGACTTTTGGTCGCAGTGGGGGAGGGAGAGGGTGGGATAAACTGAGAGAGTAGTAATGAAACATATATATTACTGTATGTAAAACAGCCAGCCAGTGTTTTATGACACGTGGAGCTCAAACCAGCGCTCTATGATGACCCAGAAGAGCAGGATGGGGAGGCAGGTGGAGGGAGAATTAAGAGGGAGGGGACATGTTTATGCCTGGGCTGGATTCATGTGGTATAAGGCAGAAAGCATCACAATATTGTAATTATCCTCCAATTAAAAATAAAGCAAAATTAAAATTAAAAAAGAAATGGATACAAGAATCTGAATGAATACAACACAGATGAAATACAAATAGATGGCAAATTAGCATAAGATGCTCAGCACCATCAGTCAGCAGGCAAAGGCAAATTAAAACCCTGATGAGATAGCACTACACATCTATTAGAATGGCTACAATTAGAATGACAAATACCAAGTACTGGCAAGGTTGTAGGGCAACTGGAACTTTCATATATTGGAGTGTAAAAGAGCATGACCACTCTGGAAAACAACTGGCAGTTTCTTAAAAAGTTAAACACATACCTACCATTTGATCTAGTCATCTCATTTCTAGGTTTTTATCCAAGAAAAAAATCAAAATGTATGTCCACAAAAACAGTTGAGCACAAATGTATATAGCAGCTTTATTTGTAATAGCCAAAAATTCAAAATAACCTAGTATCCATCAAGAGGTGAATGGATGAAGAAGCTGCAGTATATCTATACAATGAATATTACTCAGCAATATAAAGGAAGGAACTACTGATACATACTACAACAAAGTAAATCTTGATATAATTGTAATAAATGAAGTCAGACCAAAAAGAGTACATAATGTGATTCCACTTATAAAAATCCTAGGAAATCTGAATTATTTTATAGTGATTAACTGAAAGCATGGTAGTGGTTGTCTGGGAACTAGAAGGGGTTGGGGGAAGGAGACCTTACAGTGGGCATGCGGTAACTTGTGTGCTTAGTCGCTCAGGCATGACTGACTCTTTGTGACTCTATGGACTATAGCCCACCAGGCAAGAACAGTGGAGTGGATTGCCACGCCCTCTTCCAGAGGTAACTTGGGGGTGATGAATTTGTTCATTATCTAAATTGTGAGGATGATTTTTACAGGTATATACATCTATCAAAAGGTATCAAATTGTATTTTAAATATATGCAGTTTATTGTATACCAAATGCTTGATTCTTATTTTGTAAAATAATGAGCTTGACTAGCTGTTCTCTAAAGTTCTCTTCAGGTCCAATATTCAAGGATTAATGTTATTCTTTCTAATCAGATATGGAGGAAAAATGTAGAAAAGAGGAGAAAAATGAAAGGAAAGGAAAAACGTTTCACTGTAAACTCTAGTCAGGACAAATTTCCTTACAGGAAAAGTAAATAGTCAAAATTAAGCTACATTCTCACATTTTATAAAATACGTGTAAAAACATCTTAACCAGTAGGAGGCATGTCATAAAATCCAAAATACTAAAAAAACAAAGTCTCTTATACTTAACTACAACATTTTTGAAGTATATTCATATACAGTTTCTCATTTGACGTTGGCCTACCCCATGGAGGCAGCAGCTTACTTACCACTTGTCAATGCACTTCTGACAAAAGCTGTGAGCACAGGGCAGGATGAGGTCAGCTCGACCATCCATACAAATACAGCACTCTTCCTCGTCGGTCAGCTGCTTTACCCTGCAATGTGAAAACGGAGCTGGAGCAGTGATGTTCTCTGATGTCACTGTGCTGTGAACTGTTTCCATTGGCTTAAAGCATAATCAAGCATTTATGTGTCCTCAACAGAAAGCACAATATGACTCACTGCAGTATCAGAGTAGATTAATCTATCTTTAACGGATAGCAAATACATCAGAGAAGAAGTACTAGAGGGGAAATTTCATAGAGAAGACTGGTAAAAGATAAATCCTGAGATGGTTAAAAAGAAAATATGGACCAACACTGGAAACACTGAGGTCTTTTTTTTTTTCAGGTCTTTCTTAAAATAACAGTCCATTTATATCATATTGAATTTTTATAAGTGAATTCAACAAATATATGATTTATTCAACATGCAGGATATAAAGCTCTTGAAAATGCAGGCCCTGACATTAGTGTCTATATATATATACATATATATATATATTTTTTTTTTTTTTGGCCTCTAAATCATCATTTGTTTTCAACCATCTTTATTCTTTGGCATGTATGGGCCTCTCATTACAGTGGTCTCTCTCATTGTAAAGCACTGGCTCTGGGTGCATGAGCTCCAAAGCACTGGCTCGTAACTGGACACACTGGCCTAGCCGCTCCGTAGCACATGAGATCTTCCCAGGCCAGGGATCGAACCGATGCCCCTTGCACTGCAAGGTGGACTCTTTACCCACTGGACCACCAGGGAAGCCCTAGGGTCTATATATTATGCTGCTGCTGTTAATGGGCATTTAAGTGAGAGAATACCTTAGTCTTAAGGATCAAGTGCTGTATGAAATACAAAAGAGATAGAAAGGAAAGTATTTGCCCTCAAAGAGCTCTTTCATCTCGGAAAGAAAGAGATGTTGAACCTTCTACTCCAGCCACAATTTAGAATGCCCCTGAATGAGGGAGGGCCTTTTATATGTGGTATTTTCCTTTCCTGGAATACCCTTGTGAGTCTGGCAAACTCTAACCATAGATACTATTGTCCTATGTTCTAAAAATCAACATTTTCCTCAATTAAAGAATTTAAATACCCCATTTTAATTGGCTGTTTACTGGTTGGTCTATGCATAAACCGTAAGCTCATAAGGAGTTTATCTTGGGTTCTTGAAGTGATTTTTTTTTTTAATTTTGGCCTCTTTTCATTGGTTTCTTTTATCCATTTATTTTCATCCATCTTTACTCTTTAGCCTGTGTGGGCCTCCCATTGCAGTGGCTTCTCCGGTTGCAGAGCACTGGCTCTGGGCACATGTGCCCCAGAGCACTTGCTTGTAATTGGACACACCGGTCCAGCTACTCTGCGACATGTGGGATCTTCCTGGGCCAGGGATCGAACCAGTGCCCCTTGCACTGCAAGGAGGACTCTTTACCCACTGGACCACCAGGGAAGCCCCTCTTGAAGTGATTTTAATTTGCTTTTAATCTTTGTGCTATTCTGCAATTTTTAGGTTTTCTTCCATCAAGCATGTATTACTTTTATAATTATACAAAAATTAAATGTTTCAAAGTATAACCTCTAGACTATAAGCTTCTTAAGGGTAGAAACTACCTCTAACATGTTATTATTTCCTTCTGTGCTTATACCACTGTATATAAAGGACACTGATATAATACTTTAAAATCTGTCAATTGGTATATAGAAAATAAGTGAATGTTAAATGTGCATTATAGGTAGTAAGTGCTAAGTAAAGAAGGAAGAAATGAGTATATTTCAAATTTGTCAAAAAAGATGAAATAGAATAACAACAGGCTTTTGACAGATAACATTTATGTAAATAAATAAAGCTACAGAGGAAAAAAAAAAACCAAAACTGTGTAGGTGTGTATAATAAGGAGGCTCACATGAAAGACTGCTTAAGTATAACAGAGATAACCTGATCCTTGTATGTCAAAATAATAAATTTAAACTTGTTCTGACAGAGCTTATTCAAGGGGAAAGTGAACCTCCATAGGAAATAATGCTTTAGGAGATCAATTAGGAGAGCAGTGTGAAGGACAGTCTAGACAGAGCAACACCAAGAAGATCCTTATTTCAGTAATTCACCTGGGACATAATTAGGCCTGGTCTACGGGGCATTAAAAATCATTAAGATGTGATAACAGAGCAAATGCTGTGCTTTAGCAATGCATAAAAGAGGGCAGACCCTGAACTGAAATGGACAAATGGAACGAAAACCTAGATGGTTGTGGATCTAATGTATTTCAATGTTTAAATGTCTTTGAGGTGCAAGGTAATGCTCAAAATCCTTCAAGCTATACTTCAACAGTACATGAACCGAGAACTTCCAGATGCACAAGTTGGATTTAAAAAAGGCGGAAGAACCAGAGATCAAAGTGCCAACATCCACTGGATCATACAAAAAGCAAGAGAATTCCAGAAAAACATTTACTTCTGCTTCATTGACTATGCTAAAACCTTTGACTGTGTGGATCACGACAAACTGTAGAAAATTCTGAAAGAGATGGGAATACGAGACTACCTCACCTGCCTCCTGAGAAACTTGTTTGCAGGTCGAGAAGCAACAGTTAGAACCAGACATGGAACAATGGACTAGTTCAAAAATGGGAAAGGAGTAGGTCAAGACTGTATAATGTCACACTGCTTACTTAATTTATATAGAGAGTACATCATGAGAAATGCTTGGCTGAATGACTCACAACCTGGAATCAAGATTGCTGGGAGAAATATCAACAACCTCAGATATACAGATGATACTACTCTAAGAAACTAAACAGACTCTAAATGAGGGTGACAGAGGAAAGTGAAAGAGCTGGCTTGAAACTCAATATTCAAAAAAGCTAAGATCATGACATCCAGTCCACCACTTCATGGCTAATTAATGGGACAAAAGTAGAAACAGTGATAATTTTTCTTCTCTTAGGCTTCAAAATTGCTACAGATAGTGACTGCAGCTACAATATTAAAAGATGCTTGCCCTTGGAAGAAAAACTATGACAAACCTAGACAGTGTGTTAAAAAACAGACACATCACTTTGCTGACAAAGGTCCATATAGTCAAAACTATGGTTTTTCCACTAGTCATGCATGGATGTGAGAGTTGGACTATAAAGAAGGCTGAGTGTCGAAGAAATGACACTTTTGAACTGTGGTGATGGATAGCACTCTTTTGAGAGGCTCTCGAACTGCAAGGAGATCAAAACAGTCAATCCTAGAGGAAATAAATGCTGAATATTCTTTGGAAGGACTGATGCTGAAACTTCAACCATCTGATGCAAGGAGCTAACTCACTGGAAAATACTCCGATGCTGGGAAAGATTGAGAACAGGAGGAGAAGGGGGCGACAGAGCATGAGATGGCTGGATGGCATCATCAACTCAATGGACATTGAGTTTCAGCAAACTGGGCAATAGTGAAGGACAGAGAAGTCCGGTGTGCTGCAGTTCATGAGGCTGCAAGGAGTCGGACATGATTTAGTGACTGAACAACAACAACAACGTGCTATGCACTGTGCCAGATTCCGAAAGAACCGGGATCTCTGCTCTTGAGGAGCTCACAGTTTATGTCTAAGGATGTGGACTCTGGACTTTGCTGTCAGTAGCAAAGAATATAACTATCCATAAAAAGTGACAGAGTTTTCAAGGTTAGAGTTTAAAACTGAGGAGTAGTGGGCCACAAAGAACAGCATTCTGGATGGAGGTAAAAGCAAGAATAGCCGGTGGAAGCTGTACTATGTTCACTTGACTTTTTTGTAACCTTCCTAGCAGTATGATGACCAGAAGTACTTGGCTGAATGACTCACAACCTGGAATCAAGATTGCTGGGAGAAATATCAACAACCTCAGATATACAGATGATACTACTCTAAGAAACTAAACAGACTCTAAATGAGGGTGACAGAGGAAAGTGAAAGAGCTGGCTTGAAACTCAATATTCAAAAAAGCTAAGATCATGACATCCAGTCCACCACTTCATGGCTAATTAATGGGACAAAAGTAGAAACAGTGATAATTTTTCTTCTCTTAGGCTTCAAAATTGCTACAGATAGTGACTGCAGCTACAATATTAAAAGATGCTTGCCCTTGGAAGAAAAACTATGACAAACCTAGACAGTGTGTTAAAAAACAGACACATCACTTTGCTGACAAAGGTCCATATAGTGGAATCTATGATCTTCCAGTATGGATAGATGTGAGAGTTGGACTATAAAGAAGGCTGAGTGTCGAAGAAATGACACTTTTGAACTGTGGTGATGGATAGCACTCTTTTGAGAGGCTCTCGAACTGCAAGGAGATCAAAACAGTCAATCCTAGAGGAAATAAATGCTGAATATTCTTTGGAAGGACTGATGCTGAAACTTCAACCATCTGATGCAAGGAGCTAACTCACTGGAAAATACTCCGATGCTGGGAAAGATTGAGAACAGGAGGAGAAGGGGGCGACAGAGCATGAGATGGCTGGATGGCATCATCAACTCAATGGACATTGAGTTTCAGCAAACTGGGCAATAGTGAAGGACAGAGAAGTCCGGTGTGCTGCAGTTCATGAGGCTGCAAGGAGTCGGACATGATTTAGTGACTGAACAACAACAACAACGTGCTATGCACTGTGCCAGATTCCGAAAGAACCGGGATCTCTGCTCTTGAGGAGCTCACAGTTTATGTCTAAGGATGTGGACTCTGGACTTTGCTGTCAGTAGCAAAGAATATAACTATCCATAAAAAGTGACAGAGTTTTCAAGGTTAGAGTTTAAAACTGAGGAGTAGTGGGCCACAAAGAACAGCATTCTGGATGGAGGTAAAAGCAAGAATAGCCGGTGGAAGCTGTACTATGTTCACTTGACTTTTTTGTAACCTTCCTAGCAGTATGATGACCAGAAGTAGGAGGGAAAGAGTCTTGTTCTGTTTATCCTCATTAGACCACTTGTAGAGTGGAAAATTCAGTTCTCTAACACTCTACCTGGAAAGACAAATTTACAGATAAAATATCACCCAGAAGGGCCTCTGGGATGTAGAAGAGACTGATATAAACAAAGGCAGAAGGAACTGGGGAGGCTTATCTTGAAGAATGATGAGAATTTGTTAAGTGTGTTAAATTATTTGAGGGCTGAAAGAGAGAAGAGACTTATTTGGTGAGTTCCAGAGAGTACTGTCACTGAAATGAGTAGAAAACAGTAATAATAATATTGATAGTTAACTTTTACAGATAGGTTTTTTTTAATAAGCCAGACACTGTTGCAAGTATTTTACATATATTAATTCACTCACCTCTCCCAAGAGTCCTATGAAGTAGACTTTATTACTGTCATCTTTTAAAAGATGAGGATACTGAGGAAAGAGAGCTCAATAACTTGTCCAAAGTGACGGAGTAAGGAGTAAAGCCAGGATTTGAACACAGGTAATTTGGTTCTGGAATCAGTGATGTGCTGCCTAAGGAGAGCCAGATTTTGACTGCGAGGAAAATCATGAAAAGGCAAAAACTACACAATGATTAAAGATTAAAAGGCTTGCCTTTCTGAGAGAGTGAGTCCCATACAAATGCAGGTGTTCATGTTCAAGCTGCTCTACCACTGGGCTAAATGTGGTGAGTCTCAGCTATGCAAAGTGCTACCATGGGGGAGCAGTAGTGGCAATACCTGGGAGTGCAACAGAATCTCAAGCTTCTTCTCAAAACTAGTGAGTATCAAACTTTAAGAAGCACTGTAGTACAGGATCTTCAAGCACCAGGGAGTTCTAATGCAGAGGTTAGGAGCATGGCTGTACTGCCAGACAGGCCCGAATGTGAATTTTGTCGACCAGTTTCTAGCCAAGTCATTCATTTGTGGAAACCTCAGTTTCTACATCTGTAATGAACCAATATTTGTATTCCCATAGGGTTGTTGTGATTGAATGAGGTTATACATGTAAAGGGCCACAAAGAACAGCATTCTGGATGGAGGTAAAAGCAAGAATAGCCGGTGGAAGCTGTACTATGTTCACTTGACTTTTTTGTAACCTTCCTAGCAGTATGATGACCAGAAGTAGGAGGGAAAGAGTCTTGTTCTGTTTATCCTCATTAGACCACTTGTAGAGTGGAAAATTCAGTTCTCTAACACTCTACCTGGAAAGACAAATTTACAGATAAAATATCACCCAGAAGGGCCTCTGGGATGTAGAAGAGACTGATATAAACAAAGGCAGAAGGAACTGGGGAGGCTTATCTTGAAGAATGATGAGAATTTGTTAAGTGTGTTAAATTATTTGAGGGCTGAAAGAGAGAAGAGACTTATTTGGTGAGTTCCAGAGAGTACTGTCACTGAAATGAGTAGAAAACAGTAATAATAATATTGATAGTTAACTTTTACAGATAGGTTTTTTTTAATAAGCCAGACACTGTTGCAAGTATTTTACATATATTAATTCACTCACCTCTCCCAAGAGTCCTATGAAGTAGACTTTATTACTGTCATCTTTTAAAAGATGAGGATACTGAGGAAAGAGAGCTCAATAACTTGTCCAAAGTGACGGAGTAAGGAGTAAAGCCAGGATTTGAACACAGGTAATTTGGTTCTGGAATCAGTGATGTGCTGCCTAAGGAGAGCCAGATTTTGACTGCGAGGAAAATCATGAAAAGGCAAAAACTACACAATGATTAAAGATTAAAAGGCTTGCCTTTCTGAGAGAGTGAGTCCCATACAAATGCAGGTGTTCATGTTCAAGCTGCTCTACCACTGGGCTAAATGTGGTGAGTCTCAGCTATGCAAAGTGCTACCATGGGGGAGCAGTAGTGGCAATACCTGGGAGTGCAACAGAATCTCAAGCTTCTTCTCAAAACTAGTGAGTATCAAACTTTAAGAAGCACTGTAGTACAGGATCTTCAAGCACCAGGGAGTTCTAATGCAGAGGTTAGGAGCATGGCTGTACTGCCAGACAGGCCCGAATGTGAATTTTGTCGACCAGTTTCTAGCCAAGTCATTCATTTGTGGAAACCTCAGTTTCTACATCTGTAATGAACCAATATTTGTATTCCCCATAGGGTTGTTGTGATTGAATGAGGTTATACATGTAAAGCACTCCTCACAATGTGTAGTACCCTGTAAGTACTTGGTTAATATAAAACACTAGGAAATAGGCACCAGATATAAGACTGAACCAAATAAATACCTCTTAAAATTCCCTCAACCTGAAAAGTCTGTTTTTCTATAAACTAAGCATATCAGGTATAAAAAACAAAACAGAAAACACAAAATGTACAAAGGCAAGCAGCAGCCCTAACCTACCAATCAGGCACTGAGTTTCCCAGTCTCAAAGGCACATGCACTGTTACCTTCTTCATTAAGATGATTGCAATAAGAAAAAAGTTTCATTTGCTAACACAGAGCCTAGTAAATACTTTTTACCATTAAATAATATCCTCAACTTTCAAAAAAATCACCATTCTGAAAAGGGAGAGGAATAAAAAGCAGAAAATCAGATGCCTGTCTTTGAAAGGTTAATTTTACAAACTACAGGAAAGATAACCCTAAAATGCTACCTATAGTACTCTAAAACTCATTTGTCATTTCATCAGTAACGCTTGTACAACCCAAACCTAGAAAACCAAACAATCTTAAGAAAACAGGAAATGATCATTTAAAATACAATTTTACTACACCATAGTATTTGGAAACCAGCTGGTTAAGAATGGATTGGAAAATGCAACTGTAAATGGAGCAATAAATAAGAAGTTTTTATTAAGCATACTCTTAACTAAAGGTAAAAGATACTGTCAATACAGACTTGTGCTGTCTACCCTGGGTGATAATAAGACAGGAAGTCAACATGTCAAGATCCACGTAAGCCTTTTTCCAATGAGGCATTCACAAATTTAAATTATGGTCATGGCTGTCAAATGGCAACAGGTGGGTGCATTCACATGCCAAAAGCATTATGGAGAAGGAAAGGAAAGTTTAGACAGAACAATAATATATTAGGCCTGAGTAAATAAGCACGATCACAGAAAACCCTGGCTGACCTCACTTCTTTCTGGTAACTCAGTACATGCAATATGTGCATCAATTGCTTGTTCATTGCAGAATGGACTGCCAAGTCCTAAAGCCAAGTTACAATATTAATGCTCTGATTAGTCAGATATCTTTAAGAAAAACTGGAATGGTTTTGCCAGATTCTTGGACTTAATTCCCTGAAGGGCTTTGATTGTCTTAGAACCTAAATGCCTATTATAAGAGGGTATTAACTATATCCTTTGTCACTAAATGCAAGTAGGAAGAGTGGCAAGTAGATTCATGGAAACTGGGTTGGACAGAAACATTACCTGGTATGAACCACTTTAGTTTTTCTTTAATGTGGCACTCTAACAATGTGCTGAAACACAAAATAATCCAAAAGCAGATCTGGGAAATAAGATTAACTGAGACAAAAAATAATGTGATTTAAGAAGTCATGGAGACCAGCAGCAAAAATATTAGCACAATTTCAGGAGTTTGCATGTTGGAAAATAAGAGAAACATGGTATTTATGTATTGCATACCTTCCCATCCAAAGACTAGCCTGACATGATGTTACAGATGCTGAGCTTTCATCAGGGTCTTCAGAGGTGGAGCTCTGTGCCAATACGCCTGCTGCTTGACTTGTGATGTCTTTATAAAGCTGGATAAACTGGTACAGATTCATGATCCGTGATGCCTCCACAATGCCGGTGCTTTTGTTAATCTAAAATTACAAAGAAAATGAAAAAACAAGCTGATAATTTTTCTAATTTGATTTTTTCCCAAAAGGGGGAACAAATATTTAGTCACCTAGGAAACAGAAGCTTTCAAACTCTGCAAATTACCTAACTAGAGAGTAAGAACCTGAGCAAATGAATATCACTTCCCCTGCGTCTGTGGGGTACAAACTATATAATATTTTCTCATGTGATAGTCAAAATAACCTGTAGGGTTGATTAGAGATCATTCTGTTTAGTTGTGGAGGTTGGGCAATTTTCCCAGATGTAAGAAATAATTCTAGAGATCAGTATTGACAATGTTTTTCATTTTATTTAAAGAGTTCTTTAAATGCCGTTTGAAATGTGTCTACTTATCGACCAGCTTCCTTGCTTTGGGCACTGCATCATCCAAAGCAACGGCTGACCTCACTTCTTTCTGGTAACTCAGTACATGCAATATGTGCATCAATTGCTTGTTCATTGCAGAATGGACTGCCAAGTCCTAAAGCCAAGTTACAATATTAATGCTCTGATTAGTCAGATATCTTTAAGAAAAACTGGAATGGTTTTGCCAGATTCTTGGACTTAATTCCCTGAAGGGCTTTGATTGTCTTAGAACCTAAATGCCTATTATAAGAGGGTATTAACTATATCCTTTGTCACTAAATGCAAGTAGGAAGAGTGGCAAGTAGATTCATGGAAACTGGGTTGGACAGAAACATTACCTGGTATGAACCACTTTAGTTTTTCTTTAATGTGGCACTCTAACAATGTGCTGAAACACAAAATAATCCAAAAGCAGATCTGGGAAATAAGATTAACTGAGACAAAAAATAATGTGATTTAAGAAGTCATGGAGACCAGCAGCAAAAATATTAGCACAATTTCAGGAGTTTGCATGTTGGAAAATAAGAGAAACATGGTATTTATGTATTGCATACCTTCCCATCCAAAGACTAGCCTGACATGATGTTACAGATGCTGAGCTTTCATCAGGGTCTTCAGAGGTGGAGCTCTGTGCCAATACGCCTGCTGCTTGACTTGTGATGTCTTTATAAAGCTGGATAAACTGGTACAGATTCATGATCCGTGATGCCTCCACAATGCCGGTGCTTTTGTTAATCTAAAATTACAAAGAAAATGAAAAAACAAGCTGATAATTTTTCTAATTTGATTTTTTCCCAAAAGGGGGAACAAATATTTAGTCACCTAGGAAACAGAAGCTTTCAAACTCTGCAAATTACCTAACTAGAGAGTAAGAACCTGAGCAAATGAATATCACTTCCCCTGCGTCTGTGGGGTACAAACTATATAATATTTTCTCATGTGATAGTCAAAATAACCTGTAGGGTTGATTAGAGATCATTCTGTTTAGTTGTGGAGGTTGGGCAATTTTCCCAGATGTAAGAAATAATTCTAGAGATCAGTATTGACAATGTTTTTCATTTTATTTAAAGAGTTCTTTAAATGCCGTTTGAAATGTGTCTACTTATCGACCAGCTTCCTTGCTTTGGGCACTGCATCATCACAAAGCAGTTGGTCAAATGTGCAAACTATTGTGGCATTTTTCCTATTCACACAATATTGAAAGATCAGAATGTCCATTAATAAGAGATGATTTAAGCTGTGATACATAGAAAGAGTTGAATACAATGCAGATCCTTAACACAATGGCACAGTTCAACATCGACACAGAAAGCTATCCATGCCTGTGGTGAACTGACTACACAGATTCCAGAATTTGAATTGTGTAACCACATTTATATAAAAATGTGCATGCATGCTCATGTGTCTGTGTTCCTATCCACATCTCACAGCTATCTGAAGATGCTGAGAGAGGTTCCTGATGGGTAGTGAGGTTAGGATTATATTTTTTGCCTTTTTAAGCATTTTATTGCCTACATTGTCTAAATGTCTGCTTTTTAAATTTGCAATAATATAGCTGAATAAAAATATCTTTAAAAACACTAGAAAAAAAAGTTCTTTAAAGATTTATTTGAATCAACCATTTGCCATTCTACTATAATTGAAACAATAGATACATTTCTTGAATATCTTAAGTTCTATTATATACCAACATTTACAAACTAAAGCAAGAAAACTACATTAAAGTAAATCCTAACATAAAGTGGTTGAATTTTTCCCAGAAGGCCATTTTGAACTTCAGCATGAAGTAGAACTACTGGACTACAGGTTGTACCTCTCCCCACACTAGCTAACATTGTTTTGGGGTTTCTTTTTGGTCTCATATTGCATTTTTTCCCCCATCATGTCTCTTTTATTTTTATTTTCATCCATCTTTTTTATTCTTTGGCACGTGTGGGCCTCCCACTGCAGTGGCCTCTCTCGGTGCAGAGTGCCGGCTCTGGGCACATGTGCTCCAGAGTGCTGGCTCATAATTGGACACAGCGGTCCAGCTGCTCTGTGGCATGTGGGATCTTCCTGGGCCAGGGATCAGTGCCCCTTGCACTGCAAGGCAGACTCTCTACCCACTGGACCAGCAGGGAAGCCCTCATATTGCATTTTTGATGTCTTTTTCTTAAAATTTACTTTTAATAGGAAGATAATTGCTTTATATACAGCTTATATTATTTTAAAATATTTATTTATTTATTTTTATAGCTGTGCTGGGTCTTCATTGTTGCGTGAGCTGTTCTCCAGTTGTGGAGAGCAGGGGCTACTCTCGAGCTGCAGAGCACTGCATCTAGGGCATGTGGGCTTCAGTAGTCGTGGCACACAGGCTCAGTAGTCGAGGTTCCCAGGCTCTAGAGCACAGGCTCACTGGTTGTGGCTGAAGGGCTTAGATGCTTTGCGGCATGTAGGATCTTCCCAGATCAGGGCTCAAACCCATGTCTCCTGAACTGGCAGGCAGATTCTTTACCGCTGAGCTACCAGGGAAGCCCCTAGCTTACATTCTTAATGTGAGGAGGTGTTGGAGGCAAGTATGAGATTACAGGTAAGAGACACAATATTGCTTTATCTTGGGAAGTCATGTGGTATGATATATATTCTCTTTTCAAATGACCAAATCCAGAAGGACTGAGAGCATCATATTCTTGGATGAAGAACTTCAAGTAATTAGAGACAGATTAGAAATGGGAAAGACTTCCTGGAAGAAGATGGGAATGAAGACAGTGGAACTATTAAGTGCAATGAAAATATGAAATCTATTGTCTATCAAAGTAAATGGAACAAAGAAAGTCAGAAAGCGTTTAGAAAGAAATGAAGAATAGAGGGAGAGATAGAGTAGGCCTTAAAATTGTAAATGAAAGTTTTAAAATGTGTTGCTGGAACTGGGGACATGAGAAAGTGAAGGAGGTAGATTATATTAAGAAACATGATTACAGCAACATTTCAATGTTTTGAATAATAATAGTTGGAATTAGCATTTGTTGTTAATTACTTGAGAGGACAATAAGAGAATAAAGTTGAGAATTAAGTATGAATCAGACTCCATATTGTGAAAATGGAAGAACCATCTCTAATAATCAGAAAACTGAGTACGTTTGAGGAAGGTTAAAACTATATGGAGATGCAAATATGTAAGGTTCTTTGTAATAGACTACACATAAGGTAGAGGACAAGTAAACAGAATTAAGGTGACAGGAATTTATAAAGGGTTACAAAAAAAAGCTTTCAGAGCTCAGCAAACTGAGCCAGTCTTCCTTTGCAGATGCATAGTTCAGAAGAAATTAGGGAATAATTCACATAAACTTAGCATTTAATAGCAAAGTTTATCAATCTATAATTTTTTAAACTGAAGTATCACTGATGTATAATTACAGGTATACAATATAGTGATTCATAATTTTTAAAGGTTATACTCCATTTATAGTTATTATAAAATACAAGCTATATTCCCTGTGTTGTACAACATATCCTTTCAGCTTACTTTATACTTCATAGTTTGTATCTCTTAATCCCCTACCCTTATATAGCCCCTTCCCCTTCCCACTGGCAACCAACAGTTTGTTCTCTATACCGATGAGTCTGTATTTTGTTATATTTGCTATAAACTCTAACCATTATAATGTGAGGAGGTGTTGGAGGCAAGTATGAGATTACAGGTAAGAGACACAATATTGCTTTATCTTGGGAAGTCATGTGGTATGATATATATTCTCTTTTCAAATGACCAAATCCAGAAGGACTGAGAGCATCATATTCTTGGATGAAGAACTTCAAGTAATTAGAGACAGATTAGAAATGGGAAAGACTTCCTGGAAGAAGATGGGAATGAAGACAGTGGAACTATTAAGTGCAATGAAAATATGAAATCTATTGTCTATCAAAGTAAATGGAACAAAGAAAGTCAGAAAGCGTTTAGAAAGAAATGAAGAATAGAGGGAGAGATAGAGTAGGCCTTAAAATTGTAAATGAAAGTTTTAAAATGTGTTGCTGGAACTGGGGACATGAGAAAGTGAAGGAGGTAGATTATATTAAGAAACATGATTACAGCAACATTTCAATGTTTTGAATAATAATAGTTGGAATTAGCATTTGTTGTTAATTACTTGAGAGGACAATAAGAGAATAAAGTTGAGAATTAAGTATGAATCAGACTCCATATTGTGAAAATGGAAGAACCATCTCTAATAATCAGAAAACTGAGTACGTTTGAGGAAGGTTAAAACTATATGGAGATGCAAATATGTAAGGTTCTTTGTAATAGACTACACATAAGGTAGAGGACAAGTAAACAGAATTAAGGTGACAGGAATTTATAAAGGGTTACAAAAAAAAGCTTTCAGAGCTCAGCAAACTGAGCCAGTCTTCCTTTGCAGATGCATAGTTCAGAAGAAATTAGGGAATAATTCACATAAACTTAGCATTTAATAGCAAAGTTTATCAATCTATAATTTTTTAAACTGAAGTATCACTGATGTATAATTACAGGTATACAATATAGTGATTCATAATTTTTAAAGGTTATACTCCATTTATAGTTATTATAAAATACAAGCTATATTCCCTGTGTTGTACAACATATCCTTTCAGCTTACTTTATACTTCATAGTTTGTATCTCTTAATCCCCTACCCTTATATAGCCCCTTCCCCTTCCCACTGGCAACCAACAGTTTGTTCTCTATACCGATGAGTCTGTATTTTGTTATATTTGCTATAAACTCTAACCATTATAATCACAGGATTCACACAACATATGTTCACCACAAACCCACTGTGTGGGTGTTAGAGGAACTATGTACACTGCTCTAGGCACTGGTGACATAGAGTAAAGAAACCAGATAACAATCCCTGCCTTCATGAAGGTTACTCCATAGGGAGGAGAAACAAAATATAGATAATATGGAAATAAGCATTATCAGTTAAACAGAGGAAAGAAAAAGCTGAAAGGCTGCAAGGAAGGTCTCACAGAGGTGACATTTAGGAACAAAAGAGATCCAAGAATGGGTCATGTGGGTATATCTGAGGAAAGAGCATTCCAGGCTAAGAAACAGGAATTGTGAAGGCAGAAGTGAACCTGGCAAAAAGCACAAGCAGGGCCCAGCAAGGAGCCCAGGGCAGCTGGAACAAAATGAGAGAGGGAAGAGTGGCAGAAGATGAGGTGAAGCAGTGAGGTGGGGATCAAATGTACAGGACTTTGCTGATCACAATAATGACTTTGGCCCTTATCCTAAGCACATGGCAAGTCCTGGAGGATTTTGATCCAAGGAATATTAAGATCTAAACTTCACTTCAGATTGTGAGTGGAAAAGACTGGTTGTTCTATCTGTCCTGATGAGACAGACAGAATGGGGACAAAGGTAGAAGCAAGGAAATGAGTTAGGAAGCAACTGGAGTAATCCCAGTGAGAGATGATGGTTCCCACGAACAAGGTGATAGTGGAGACAATGGTAAGAGTTGGTCACATTCTGAATATATTTTGAAGAGAAACCTAACAGGTTCACTTATGCATGACTATGGGGTGGGTATAAGAGAAGTCAGGATGACTCCAAGGTTTTGGTCTAAGTAATAAGATCACTGATGTATAATTACAGGTATACAATATAGTGATTCATAATTTTTAAAGGTTATACTCCATTTATAGTTATTATAAAATACAAGCTATATTCCCTGTGTTGTACAACATATCCTTTCAGCTTACTTTATACTTCATAGTTTGTATCTCTTAATCCCCTACCCTTATATAGCCCCTTCCCCTTCCCACTGGCAACCAACAGTTTGTTCTCTATACCGATGAGTCTGTATTTTGTTATATTTGCTATAAACTCTAACCATTATAATCACAGGATTCACACAACATATGTTCACCACAAACCCACTGTGTGGGTGTTAGAGGAACTATGTACACTGCTCTAGGCACTGGTGACATAGAGTAAAGAAACCAGATAACAATCCCTGCCTTCATGAAGGTTACTCCATAGGGAGGAGAAACAAAATATAGATAATATGGAAATAAGCATTATCAGTTAAACAGAGGAAAGAAAAAGCTGAAAGGCTGCAAGGAAGGTCTCACAGAGGTGACATTTAGGAACAAAAGAGATCCAAGAATGGGTCATGTGGGTATATCTGAGGAAAGAGCATTCCAGGCTAAGAAACAGGAATTGTGAAGGCAGAAGTGAACCTGGCAAAAAGCACAAGCAGGGCCCAGCAAGGAGCCCAGGGCAGCTGGAACAAAATGAGAGAGGGAAGAGTGGCAGAAGATGAGGTGAAGCAGTGAGGTGGGGATCAAATGTACAGGACTTTGCTGATCACAATAATGACTTTGGCCCTTATCCTAAGCACATGGCAAGTCCTGGAGGATTTTGATCCAAGGAATATTAAGATCTAAACTTCACTTCAGATTGTGAGTGGAAAAGACTGGTTGTTCTATCTGTCCTGATGAGACAGACAGAATGGGGACAAAGGTAGAAGCAAGGAAATGAGTTAGGAAGCAACTGGAGTAATCCCAGTGAGAGATGATGGTTCCCACGAACAAGGTGATAGTGGAGACAATGGTAAGAGTTGGTCACATTCTGAATATATTTTGAAGAGAAACCTAACAGGTTCACTTATGCATGACTATGGGGTGGGTATAAGAGAAGTCAGGATGACTCCAAGGTTTTGGTCTAAGTAATAAGATGAATAAAAATAATACAACTTTAAAGCTTTTTAACAGCCACCTTAGTCCATAATTATAACCAACCCACTAATTTTTCTAATATTATTCCCACAAAATATTCTATTTAAACATTATTTAGATTGTTTTTTTTAATAATTTTTGAATATAACCATCATAGCAGATAGCAGAGTCAAGATGAGGTCTTACTGTAGTTGTTTAAGATGAAGAAATACAAAATTTCAGTCTACTATGAGATTTTTATATTGGACTGCAACTCTTTCTCTAATGTAAACATTGACTTCTCATAGATTCTCTTGAAAAGAAACTAAGACATGCAAATAAACCATTTCTTTAGATCTAAAATCAAGAACAATTACACAAATGAAAGATCTAATTGCTTGTTTTTAACAAAGAATACTGTTATTTTTCTGACTAAGTATCTTATTTTAAGGATGATGTTTAATCACTAGATAGATATAATAGTTAGAGATACTGAGGCAAAAAATTCTTTGACTAATAGTAAAATGAAATATTAATTTTGTGTTTGCCAAGGAAGAACAATAGAATACTAAAGGATCAGAAATCTGATCATATTCCTATTCCTATAGCTTTTTACAGTATCTACTGGCTCCTTTGATGTGAACTGAGTACTTTATAAAACAAAGCTGGGGAAAGTATATAATTTAGGTATGATACTGTATTAATAAACGAGGAAACCTGTCCCAGTCACTTAAAATAAGAATACTTCTTGAACAGATTTTTGTTCACTCAACAAATGGAGTTCTTACAAGGTACTAAGCATCATGGGCTCTAAGATAACAAGGATGAATCTAGACAGAATTCCTGCTCTCAGGAGCTTACTATCTACTAGGGAAACTAAGAACCTAAGTAAATTATTTCATTTTTAATGTATAATTTGATCATGAAGTATAAATAAAGCACTTTAGAGGTTTAGATTGGAGAAGGAAATGGCAACCCGCTCCAGTATTCTTGCCTGGAAAATTCCATGGACAGAGGAGCCTGGTGGGCTGCAGTCCACGAGGTCACACAGAGTTGGACCTGACTAAGTGACTAAGTTGGAAGTAACTAAGGAGCAGCAGAGGTTTAGAAAAGCCAAGAGAATTTCTTTAGATTTTATGGATGAGATGGTATTTGAGGTGCCTTAAAGAGGCACCTTTAAGGAGACCCCAAGTTTAGACGTGCAGAAATAAAAGCTGTGGCAGAAAGTATTGGTGGGTTATCCAAATGCCATTCCCAATTTTTACTGCCAGTAGAGCCCTGACTTTGTTTTGGTGTCTACCACTCCCTGAAACAACACAGGAGTCAATTCTGGCTGGTCTACTCTAAACCAATCACAGGAACCACATCCCCTTCGCCAGTGTAAAGTAAGGTGATATTAAGCTAATATTGACTCAGTGAGTTTGAAAGAGGATCTGGTAGGTCTTCGAATGAACCAATCTAGGAGCTACTTTGTATTAGGTTTTCTTGATTAAGTGAGAAAATACTGTTCTTATTTAAACTGGTGGAACAGGGGTTTTCTGTGACTTGCAGCTGATGGCAATTTAAATGGCAGAGGAATGGACATTCTAGATGAAGGAACTCAATGAGCAGAGGCACCAAAATGGGAAAGCTACAGCTATACAGCCTTAAATTAGTTAAGCCTGGTGAGACTGTAGACTGCAAAAGGGGACAATGATAAAACAGAAAAGACAGTTTGGAGCCATACTGCAGAGGGCCTCAAATGCCAGGCTAATGAGTTAGAACTGTTTTTCTTTTTTTAAAGATTTATTTATTTACTTTGGCTGTGCTGGGTCTTCACTGCTGCACGCTGGCTTCCTCTAGTTGCACCAAGCGGGGGCCACTCCTTGTTGCAGTGCACAGGCTTCTTTTCGTGGTAGTTTCTCTTGCTGCAGAGCACTGGCTCTAAGTCACACAGGCTTTAGGAGCTGCAGTGTGAGGGCTCAATAATTACATCTCCAGGGCTCCAGAGCACTAGCTCAGTAGTTTGTGGCACATTGGCTTAGTTGCTCTGAGGCATGTGGGATTTTCTCAAATCAGGGATCGAACCCATGACCCCTGCTTTTTGGCAAGCAGATTTTTAACCACTGGGAAGTCCGAGTTGGGGCTATTTTGAAGCCAAGGAAGAATTGCTGAGGAATTTTAAACAGAAAAGTCATCTAATGAGAACTGTGCTTTAGAAAGGTTATTCTCATAGTATCATAAATTAGGAGAGGAGTCTGAAGGTGTACAGATTAATCACTGAATCTAAAGTAATCTAGATGAGAAGGAAGAATCTAGATGAGAAGGACCTAAGCATTAATTATAGCCTCCTTCAGAGTGAGAACTCTGTCCTACAAATAGAGTCAAGTGACACCTAGTAGAGGTAAAATTGAAAAGATCAGCTGGATGGTTACTGTGGAAGAGAGAGCAAAAAAAGGAGAAAAAGGTAAGTATTGTTTTCAAAACTGACCTTTCTCACTAGTTTCTATAAATTCACCCACGTGTCCTCTAAAGTAGACTCTCTCAAATAGTCCTGAAAGATTATGTGCAGTGTAAACTCGCAAACCATGGGAATACAAGGGATATTTAATCTGAATGGATTTTACATATTTGAAGCCAAGTTTTTCATTTTTTTCTTTACTTTATTTGCAAAGTCAAAGGTTTCAGATTCCCAAGTTTTTGGGGGGAGTAGGCATATTTATAACACTAAAAAAACCCTAATGAATTTAATATAAATATAACCCCTAAAACAAAGAAAACACAAAATGGAAAATACGTGGTTGGTATCTAATTTTTGAGCCCAAGAGTGAAACTGTAAACAATAAAAAGTGATTGTGGATCAAGTATTTCAGTATGTATTCTGTTACTATGATTTGTAACACATTATATACTATATAAAGTTACACTGCTACCCACACTAGTATCATATTATCTGTCTCTGATGAATAATGCACAAAACTTTTGAATGATGGTTCTCTGGCAGTTGTTTAGTGCTTTTTAACATTTGAACTTAACAAAAAATCAGTAAGCAAATGTTCATTGCTGACAGACCCAGGTGAATGGTATTAAACTATACTGTACCCAATGCAAATTATCTCTAACTCAACTGTAAACTTGAACAGGTGCCATCCAACTTTAGCTCAGTAGTTTGTGGCACATTGGCTTAGTTGCTCTGAGGCATGTGGGATTTTCTCAAATCAGGATCGAACCCATGACCCCTGCTTTTGGCAAGCAGATTTTTAACCACTGGGAAGTCCGAGTTGGGGCTATTTTGAAGCCAAGGAAGAATTGCTGAGGAATTTTAAACAGAAAAGTCATCTAATGAGAACTGTGCTTTAGAAAGGTTATTCTCATAGTATCATAAATTAGGAGAGGAGTCTGAAGGTGTACAGATTAATCACTGAATCTAAAGTAATCTAGATGAGAAGGAAGAATCTAGATGAGAAGGACCTAAGCATTAATTATAGCCTCCTTCAGAGTGAGAACTCTGTCCTACAAATAGAGTCAAGTGACACCTAGTAGAGGTAAAATTGAAAAGATCAGCTGGATGGTTACTGTGGAAGAGAGAGCAAAAAAAGGAGAAAAAGGTAAGTATTGTTTTCAAAACTGACCTTTCTCACTAGTTTCTATAAATTCACCCACGTGTCCTCTAAAGTAGACTCTCTCAAATAGTCCTGAAAGATTATGTGCAGTGTAAACTCGCAAACCATGGGAATACAAGGGATATTTAATCTGAATGGATTTTACATATTTGAAGCCAAGTTTTTCATTTTTTTCTTTACTTTATTTGCAAAGTCAAAGGTTTCAGATTCCCAAGTTTTTGGGGGGAGTAGGCATATTTATAACACTAAAAAAACCCTAATGAATTTAATATAAATATAACCCCTAAAACAAAGAAAACACAAAATGGAAAATACGTGGTTGGTATCTAATTTTTGAGCCCAAGAGTGAAACTGTAAACAATAAAAAGTGATTGTGGATCAAGTATTTCAGTATGTATTCTGTTACTATGATTTGTAACACATTATATACTATATAAAGTTACACTGCTACCCACACTAGTATCATATTATCTGTCTCTGATGAATAATGCACAAAACTTTTGAATGATGGTTCTCTGGCAGTTGTTTAGTGCTTTTTAACATTTGAACTTAACAAAAAATCAGTAAGCAAATGTTCATTGCTGACAGACCCAGGTGAATGGTATTAAACTATACTGTACCCAATGCAAATTTTCTCTAAATCAACTGTAAACTTGAACAGGTGCCATCCAACTTTAGGCACTTAGTCAAGTCTGAAATTCAGATCTTGGTCTTTGCTCCTCTATATCCTTCTTAAAGTTCTTTTATCACTTAACAGACTAGACCTTCAAATCTGATCAACTAAATGCAATCAATCCTACTACACTTATAGCACAGTAGTGGCAATCAACCTACTGGGGAAATGTGGCATACTATTTGGGTAACATCCAGGGTCCATGATACTAAAGAAAAAAGTCTCCTCACTCAGGAATTCTTTATGGATCGATGAGGAGTTGAATTGAGGGCATTCATGATTCCCCAACTTATTGTTTATAGACATACGAATGATTTTATTGTGCTTTAGAATAGGGGTTTGGACAGGAGGAAGCTTAATAAAAGTCATTCTTTATTTTCACCAAAAGTCTGTTGGCCTTAAAAAGGTTAATAACCACCTATTCTAATCTACCCACTAGTGGATGAAGCTTCCTGATATTCTACAACAGCTGCCATCATAGTTTTTAGCACAGTTGATATATTCAATTATCTCAAATTTAAAGATGAACTAAGAGACATAGTGTATTGATGGTGAAAAATCCATTAATTAAAACTTACTAAAAAAAAAAAAACCAAGAAAAACCACAGAAAAACCCCCATAACCACAATCTACTGTATAACTAAAAATTACTTTTAATGCCCTTCAACCAAACCAAAAAGTCAACTCCTGATAGCTGATTTTTTTCTTTTTAAAGATTTATTTATTTATTTATATTGGGCGGGGGTTGGGCAGGGAGGGGAGTGGGCGGGCCACTTCTATTGAGCCCAAGAGTGAAACTGTAAACAATAAAAAGTGATTGTGGATCAAGTATTTCAGTATGTATTCTGTTACTATGATTTGTAACACATTATATACTATATAAAGTTACACTGCTACCCACACTAGTATCATATTATCTGTCTCTGATGAATAATGCACAAAACTTTTGAATGATGGTTCTCTGGCAGTTGTTTAGTGCTTTTTAACATTTGAACTTAACAAAAAATCAGTAAGCAAATGTTCATTGCTGACAGACCCAGGTGAATGGTATTAAACTATACTGTACCCAATGCAAATTTTCTCTAAATCAACTGTAAACTTGAACAGGTGCCATCCAACTTTAGGCACTTAGTCAAGTCTGAAATTCAGATCTTGGTCTTTGCTCCTCTATATCCTTCTTAAAGTTCTTTTATCACTTAACAGACTAGACCTTCAAATCTGATCAACTAAATGCAATCAATCCTACTACACTTATAGCACAGTAGTGGCAATCAACCTACTGGGGAAATGTGGCATACTATTTGGGTAACATCCAGGGTCCATGATACTAAAGAAAAATGTCTCCTCACTCAGGAATTCTTTATGGATCGATGAGGAGTTGAATTGAGGGCATTCATGATTCCCCAACTTATTGTTTATAGACATACGAATGATTTTATTGTGCTTTAGAATAGGGGTTTGGACAGGAGGAAGCTTAATAAAAGTCATTCTTTTATTTTCACCAAAAGTCTGTTGGCCTTAAAAAGGTTAATAACCACCTATTCTAATCTACCCACTAGTGGATGAAGCTTCCTGATATTCTACAACAGCTGCCATCATAGTTTTTAGCACAGTTGATATATTCAATTATCTCAAATTTAAAGATGAACTAAGAGACATAGTGTATTGATGGTGAAAAATCCATTAATTAAAACTTACTAAAAAAAAAAAAACCAAGAAAAACCACAGAAAAACCCCCATAACCACAATCTACTGTATAACTAAAAATTACTTTTAATGCCCTTCAACCAAACCAAAAAGTCAACTCCTGATAGCTGATTTTTTTCTTTTTAAAGATTTATTTATTTATTTATATTGGGCGGGGGTTGGGCAGGGAGGGGAGTGGGCGGGCCACTTCTATTGGTCTTTCATTTATCTATTTTCATCCGTCTTTATTCTTTGGCTCCTGTGGGCCGCCCATCGCGGTGGTGTCTGTTGTTGCAGAGCGCCATGCGCTCCAGAGCTCTGGCTCGGTAATTGGACACATCGGTCCAGCCGCTCCGCAGCACGTGGGATCTTCCCAGGCCAGGGCTCGAACCGGCGCCCCTTGCACTGCAAGGCGGTGTCCTTACCCACTGGACCACCAGGGGAAGCCCCCCTGATAGCTGATTTTTAAATTATCATTTAATAAAAAAACCCTAATGTTCCTTAAAAGAAATGATCTCATAAGATACTTAAATTTTTAAGAAGACATCTTAGAGCTAGTAGGGTGTCACTATAGGATTCCACAGTCAGTTAAAATCCAAAGAGAGGTACATGATAAAGATGAGAGTTTACTACCACCTTCCTTAATTATAAACATTTCCACTATATGGTAATTATACAACCAGTGAAATTTAGTTAACCTGGAAGGCAAAAAGAGCCATCAAAATTGTTTTCCATAGCTTTACAAATAAATATTAACAACAACCAAGTTATAAATATTTATTTCCACCATATCATACTGATAAATGCGGTTCTAACCACCAAAACAGTTGGAGCTCGGAAGTGGGAGTCTCTATCACTCACCTTAGTACAGACCACTCGTACGACCACTTTCCAAAAGGCAGAGGAATCAGACCCAGGTTGTACCTCAAAGAGGAGATGTTTTTCCTGGCCAGAAGCCACTTTAGCAGTTCTAAAAAGAGGCAAACACGTGTATTAATTTTATGAAAAGTCATATAAGCTATGAGACCATACTTAAGAAAGTTTAAGACAGAGGAAGAAATGTGAAGAAAACACAAAAAGGCAAATATCAGTAACAGTGAGTGTAACAGATTCTTAAAACACAGGGATAATGTTTTTTCTTTTTTTTTTTTAATTAAAAAAAATTTTTTTTGGCGGGGGCGGGTTGGGGAGGGAGAGGGGCGGGCGGGCCACTTCTATTGGTCTTATTGGTTTTTCATTTATCTGTTTTCATCCATTTTTGTTCTTCGGCCTGTGTGGGCCTCCCATAGCAGTGGCCTCTCTTGTCGCAGAATACTGGCTCTGGAGCGCATCTCCGGCTCGGTAATTGGATACATCGGTCCAGCCACTCCGCGGCACGTGGGATCTACCCAGGCTAGGGATCGAACAGGCGCCCCTTGCACTGCAAGGCGGTGTCCTTACCCACTGGACCACCAGGGAAGCCCATGTTTTGAGTATAAACATACAATTTAATTTCCAAGATGGACAGCATAGTGGAATGATATTTATAAATATTTTTTTCAAATCTATATCTCAATGATCTTTAAATTTATGATAAAGACAGCTAGGAAAAACATGTGCAAAGAATCAGGTGCTTAAAAAATTTAGCTGGCTTCATTTATTTCAATTTTGACTACTATTTCAGATATATATAAAGTATGAAAAAAATTTCTCTTGGTTGAGACCTTCCTTAAGGAACAACACTTACATTTTTATAGATAATCTGAAACTGAAGCAAATGATTTGAGACAAATAACTTTACTGTCTTTCCGTAGCAGAGTCATTATAATTTACAAAGCAACAGAATATGAACATAAGAATATAACACTTTTTAGGATAACTCAATATTGTGCATCAATGTCAACCTAAATTATTTCAAAGACATAATTAAGTATCGCAGCTCCTTTTTTTAAATCATTACTCACATTTCTCTCTGAGCACCGGTGGGGATATCACAGTCAGAACTGAGTAACTTACAGCTAAATAAATTAAGGCCATTGAAAATTAAGCGATTAACCCTAGGTAACAAAGACAGCCAGTGAAAGTTGTACTGTCAGTTCCCAGTTCTGTTCTCTAGCTATTAAGCCATGCTTCTTTTGTGTAAGTTTAACTTTACAGTTCTCAGACAGCACTGAACTTGTGAAATGCCTAACTCTGATTCACGGGAATTGGTTTTAAGAAGCAAACCCAGCCAGAAAAATTCTATGCTAAATAAATAAAGGGGAGACACTCTTTACCATCACCTCTGTACTACATAGTAAGCTTAGTTTGTGGATACTTTCACAGGTCACATTTTATCCAGTATCTTTAGACCAAAAAAACAAAATTTAACAGGATAGACTAGGTTTTTTGTAGATAAGTTCTAAGACTGTAAGGGATGGCAAATGTCATTGATTATTCATCAGAAAGTGAAAACAATAAACTTTATAAAAAATATTTCATTTTAGGATACTATTAAATTCTCAGTTCAATTTTATTTCTTAACAGTGTGTTCTCAAAAGTAATGCCTCAAATGCTACCATTTGTATGATCTTTAAAAAGGGATCGAACAGGCGCCTTGCACTGCAAGGCGGTGTCCCTACCCACTGGACCACCAGGGAAGCCCATGTTTTGAGTATAAACATACAATTTAATTTCCAAGATGGACAGCATAGTGGAATGATATTTATAAATATTTTTTTCAAATCTATATCTCAATGATCTTTAAATTTATGATAAAGACAGCTAGGAAAAACATGTGCAAAGAATCAGGTGCTTAAAAAATTTAGCTGGCTTCATTTATTTCAATTTTGACTACTATTTCCGTTATATATAAAGTATGAAAAATTTCTCTTGGTTGAGACCTTCCTTAAGGAACAACACTTACATTTTTATAGATAATCTGAAACTGAAGCAAATGATTTGAGACAAATAACTTTACTGTCTTTCCGTAGCAGAGTCATTATAATTTACAAAGCAACAGAATATGAACATAAGAATATAACACTTTTTAGGATAACTCAATATTGTGCATCAATGTCAACCTAAATTATTTCAAAGACATAATTAAGTATCGCAGCTCCTTTTTTTAAATCATTACTCACATTTCTCTCTGAGCACCGGTGGGGATATCACAGTCAGAACTGAGTAACTTACAGCTAAATAAATTAAGGCCATTGAAAATTAAGCGATTAACCCTAGGTAACAAAGACAGCCAGTGAAAGTTGTACTGTCAGTTCCCAGTTCTGTTCTCTAGCTATTAAGCCATGCTTCTTTTGTGTAAGTTTAACTTTACAGTTCTCAGACAGCACTGAACTTGTGAAATGCCTAACTCTGATTCACGGGAATTGGTTTTAAGAAGCAAACCCAGCCAGAAAAATTCTATGCTAAATAAATAAAGGGGAGACACTCTTTACCATCACCTCTGTACTACATAGTAAGCTTAGTTTGTGGATACTTTCACAGGTCACATTTTATCCAGTATCTTTAGACCAAAAAAACAAAATTTAACAGGATAGACTAGGTTTTTTGTAGATAAGTTCTAAGACTGTAAGGGATGGCAAATGTCATTGATTATTCATCAGAAAGTGAAAACAATAAACTTTATAAAAAATATTTCATTTTAGGATACTATTAAATTCTCAGTTCAATTTTATTTCTTAACAGTGTGTTCTCAAAAGTAATGCCTCAAATGCTACCATTTGTATGATCTTTAAAAAAAGAACAAAAGAGGGCTTCCCCTGGTGGTCCAGTGGGTAAGGACACCGCCTTGCAGTGCAAGGGGTGCCGGTTCGATCTCTGGCCTGGGAAGATCCCACGTGCCGTGGAGCGGCTGGACTGATGTGTCCAACTGCCAAGCTGGAGCTCTGGAATGCATGTGCCCAGAGCCAGTGCTCTGCGGCGAGAGCAGCCCTTGCGATGGGAGGCCCACACAGGCCAAAGAACAAAGATGGATGAAAATGAATAAATTAAAGACCAATAGAAGTGATCAAAAAAAAAAAAAAAATTAAAAAAAAATAAAGTGCTAAAGTTTTAAAAACCATGACTATCTTTTTATTATAAAAGATCAGATAATAAACAAATATACACAGTAAAATGTAAAATTTCCCTTCTCTTGCCAACTTTTCCATCAAATCCCCAGAGACCCAATGTATATCCTTCCAGTTCATTTTCTATGCATTTACATACAGGATCCATCTTTATATTCATATAGGGTTCTTTTGTTTGTTTGTCTGTTTTAATGACTGAAATCCTGTGTTCTTAAAAGAAATGATCTTCTAAGATAACTTTTTTTTTTCCAAGATAACTTTTAAGAAGAATGCCTTATTTTTCACAACTGGCTAATAACAGGATGCTCCAGCCATGTCCATAAAAAGACTGTATTTCCTTCTTTTTATCTCATGTGTTCTTGGTGGCCAAGTACGTCTCTAATCCGATATAGCTATCACAAAACTTAAGGAGCACACTCATGTATTTTACCTGAAACTATTTATGGTGACTATAATATAAATTGGTAATATGTTAACTGGTCCCAAACTGCTAGGTGATTTTGTTTGGCCTTTTCTAGGTTTAAGGAGAGGTAACTTTGCTAAATAAATAAAGGGAGACACTCTTTACCATCACCTCTGTACTACATAGTAAGCTTAGTTTGTGGATACTTTCACAGGTCACATTTTATCCAGTATCTTTAGACCAAAAACAAAATTTAACAGGATAGACTAGGTTTTTGTAGATAAGTTCTAAGACTGTAAGGGATGGCAAATGTCATTGATTATTCATCAGAAAGTGAAAACAATAAACTTTATAAAAAATATTTCATTTTAGGATACTATTAAATTCTCAGTTCAATTTTATTTCTTAACAGTGTGTTCTCAAAAGTAATGCCTCAAATGCTACCATTTGTATGATCTTTAAAAAAAGAACAAAAGAGGGCTTCCCCTGGTGGTCCAGTGGGTAAGGACACCGCCTTGCAGTGCAAGGGGTGCCGGTTCGATCTCTGGCCTGGGAAGATCCCACGTGCCGTGGAGCGGCTGGACTGATGTGTCCAACTGCCAAGCTGGAGCTCTGGAATGCATGTGCCCAGAGCCAGTGCTCTGCGGCGAGAGCAGCCCTTGCGATGGGAGGCCCACACAGGCCAAAGAACAAAGATGGATGAAAATGAATAAATTAAAGACCAATAGAAGTGATCAAAAAAAAAAAAAAAATTAAAAAAAAATAAAGTGCTAAAGTTTTAAAAACCATGACTATCTTTTTATTATAAAAGATCAGATAATAAACAAATATACACAGTAAAATGTAAAATTTCCCTTCTCTTGCCAACTTTTCCATCAAATCCCCAGAGACCCAATGTATATCCTTCCAGTTCATTTTCTATGCATTTACATACAGGATCCATCTTTATATTCATATAGGGTTCTTTTGTTTGTTTGTCTGTTTTAATGACTGAAATCCTGTGTTCTTAAAAGAAATGATCTTCTAAGATAACTTTTTTTTTTCCAAGATAACTTTTAAGAAGAATGCCTTATTTTTCACAACTGGCTAATAACAGGATGCTCCAGCCATGTCCATAAAAAGACTGTATTTCCTTCTTTTTATCTCATGTGTTCTTGGTGGCCAAGTACGTCTCTAATCCGATATAGCTATCACAAAACTTAAGGAGCACACTCATGTATTTTACCTGAAACTATTTATGGTGACTATAATATAAATTGGTAATATGTTAACTGGTCCCAAACTGCTAGGTGATTTTGTTTGGCCTTTTCTAGGTTTAAGGAGAGGTAACATGGGTTAGTGCGAAAAACTTTTGACTTAGGGAAAGCTGGATCTGCCATCAGTACTTAAGTTATCACTTTAAGCCTCAGTTAAGATGTCTGTCAGCAGAATCCTCTACACATACTGTGTGTTCAGCGAATGTTAGCTAAGTTGAATAGACTACAGTGAGAACCTTTAAGATTGCATTTAAAAGGCAATGCTAATAAGTTATAACTATACCCTCAGGGAGATGGAAGATAAACATACACAGAGAGGCAGATATAGGTGCTGCTAGAGAGAGACTTAATAGAAAGAAGTGACATCTGTTCTCCTGTCACTAGGGGAGAACACAGAAACAAACACTGAATATTTTAAACGTATAACAATCTGGGGTCATTCAGGGATAAAGAGCCCTGTGTATTTTAATAACTTCTACACAGATCAGTATGAAAATTAATTTAATAAAAAATAGTTCACAAAGGGAAGGCTAAGTTCTATCAGCTGTGCTCTTTAAGGAGGCAGAGAGGTTTATATTCCATCTTAGAAATCTACTCAAGAATTAAGTAGAGATTTAAACATGAAAGTTAATTAGAATATATTTATAAACATCTTATTCTTCAGTGATAACAAATGAATTATTACCATATATACATATATATATTTCTCTGGCAAAATAATGGTTCAGTGGACACAGATTTACTTATCATCTAGATGAATTAGCTGATATTCAGAAACCCGAAGTGTCCTTTGACTATCCTAGGTGCCTTTCTCTGGATGACTAACTGATACATTCTCTTCTGTTATATACCTCCCTCAGTGCTTTCAAGGGCTTCCCTGGTAGCTCAGATGGTAAAGAACTGCCTGTAATGCATGAGACCTGCACTTGATTCCTGGGTTGGGAAGATCCCCTAGAGAAGGGATAGGCTACACGCTCTAGTATTCTTGCCTGGAAAATTCCATGGCTTGTCCATGGGGTCACAAAGATTTGGACATGACTGGTCCAACTGCTAGGTTTGTATTTTACCTGAAACTATTTATGGTGACTATAATATAAATTGGTAATATGTTAACTGGTCCCAAACTGCTAGGTGATTTTGTTTGGCCTTTTCTAGGTTTAAGGAGAGGTAACATGGGTTAGTGCGAAAAACTTTTGACTTAGGGAAAGCTGGATCTGCCATCAGTACTTAAGTTATCACTTTAAGCCTCAGTTAAGATGTCTGTCAGCAGAATCCTCTACACATACTGTGTGTTCAGCGAATGTTAGCTAAGTTGAATAGACTACAGTGAGAACCTTTAAGATTGCATTTAAAAGGCAATGCTAATAAGTTATAACTATACCCTCAGGGAGATGGAAGATAAACATACACAGAGAGGCAGATATAGGTGCTGCTAGAGAGAGACTTAATAGAAAGAAGTGACATCTGTTCTCCTGTCACTAGGGGAGAACACAGAAACAAACACTGAATATTTTAAACGTATAACAATCTGGGGTCATTCAGGGATAAAGAGCCCTGTGTATTTTAATAACTTCTACACAGATCAGTATGAAAATTAATTTAATAAAAAATAGTTCACAAAGGGAAGGCTAAGTTCTATCAGCTGTGCTCTTTAAGGAGGCAGAGAGGTTTATATTCCATCTTAGAAATCTACTCAAGAATTAAGTAGAGATTTAAACATGAAAGTTAATTAGAATATATTTATAAACATCTTATTCTTCAGTGATAACAAATGAATTATTACCATATATACATATATATATTTCTCTGGCAAAATAATGGTTCAGTGGACACAGATTTACTTATCATCTAGATGAATTAGCTGATATTCAGAAACCCGAAGTGTCCTTTGACTATCCTAGGTGCCTTTCTCTGGATGACTAACTGATACATTCTCTTCTGTTATATACCTCCCTCAGTGCTTTCAAGGGCTTCCCTGGTAGCTCAGATGGTAAAGAACTGCCTGTAATGCATGAGACCTGCACTTGATTCCTGGGTTGGGAAGATCCCCTAGAGAAGGGATAGGCTACACGCTCTAGTATTCTTGCCTGGAAAATTCCATGGCTTGTCCATGGGGTCACAAAGATTTGGACATGACTGAGCAACCTGACTTTCACTTTTCACTATCAGTGTTTCAAAACAAGAATCAATTTATGCACCTGTGTTCAAAATTCAATCTTAAGTTCCTTCCATTCTTTTAGTCCTATGACATATTTTGATACAGCCAAATAGAAAGTCTCATGGTATTCAATACATATTTGCTAAGCGCTGCTGTTGAAAACATTAAGTCTTACCAATCAATACTTCTGGTTATTTCTCAGTCACGACACTGGGACATATGATAGGTAGAAAAAATAAAATGAGAAAGAACGAGTCTTACACATCATTAAGTTCTGCTACTCTTCCAAGAAATTCTTCATAAGTTAAGGAGCCACTTTCTCGAACCAACATGACATGTTTTGCTACTTTTTCTGGTAACTTGTTAAGAACCAACTGTGTCTGATCTGAAATTTGCTGTCCCATGATGAGTTGATGTCTTATGAAATCCAAAAAGAGTGCTGCTTCACATAGTTTCTGTCGAATATACAAAAAAAGGTACTTTTATGTGCAATATAAAAATGGAAATATACCCATCCCTTCAAGAAAATAAAGAAAAACAAGAATACTTTTAAGTCTGGTCTCAATAGACTTGCATGAGCCTAAGGTGGAATTTAAACAACTATATTTTAAAGATTTACAGTTCTATTTATTTTAAGATCATATAGTTAAATAAGAAAACTGGATTCATTTATCTTATTGGGAGGATGAATTCCTATAATTTTTGCCTACTTAGAAACCATTACACACACACACACACACACACACACACACAGGCATTTAATTGACTGTATTTAACTGGAAACCTGTTTACTTCACGTAACTTTTCGAAGAACATTTCCTGACTGCTTACCACATATGAGGTTTCAGACTAAGGGCTTTCATATATTGTCTCATCTATTTTTTTCAGTAACCCTAAGAGGTGGGCATTTTTATATTTCTAGTTGACAGACAAGGGATCAGAGCTCAGTCACTTATCCAAAGTTAAACAGTTAGTAAATGGTTGAAGTGAACTTTGAACTCAGGTTTTTTTAGATTCTAGTGTTTATATTCTTTTTTTTTTTTAGTGTTTATATTCTTAAAGACCATACATTTCCATAATATATAATCATGATATATAAATAGATAATAGATAAATATATAATAGACAGATGTATAAATAGATCAGCTAAAATTTTTATTGTAGAATTACTTTATTTATAAATGTGTGACTTAATTTTAATTGTAAAATACATGTAAATTTAACAGACTAAATTTTTACCTAATTGAACTATCTTACATTTTCTGCTTAGAAGAAAAAAAAGATAGTCCTTTTGCTTTTTAAGTCCTCTAGGTATTTTAAATTTAGAATTTAGGTAACTTGTTTTCTAAATACGAAGGTGATATTTAGTTAAAAGACTGGATCGCTAATAGCCTACTATCAATGTAGATCAATAAGCTATTGAATTAATTTAAAATTTAATCACAAAACATTTATTCAGTAATCACTCAAATCTTGAAAGATATGTATCACGACTAGAGAACAGTTGGATATTTTCATCCTAGACAGTTTTTCTTTTCTTTGGTTAAAATAGAATACAAGATAATTTTTAAAATATTTGTCTATTCTGATACTCTATGTAACTGAACAAGGAAATCCGATTTAGTACAAATATCACTACTAATAACAGTAAAATCAACTAATATTTGTTGACCGTTTCTATTGTGTATCAATCTTCTATGTACTTTATATGTACTCATGAAATTCAGTCATTTAAATTCTCATGATAACCCTTTTACAGGTGAAAAAGCAAGACTGTTAAGGAAACAAGTACAGATAGGTTAAAGTAACAGAGTCACAGAACTAAGAACAGAGTTTTTTTTTAAAAAAAATAAAGGTGGGAAATAAAAGAGCATTAGAATTAAAAAAAAAAATCTAATTGCCCCTCCTCCAAGAAATTCCATTTTATTTTTCCGTCAAAGACTATAATTTTACCTCACCTAAATTAATATTCATATCATATAAAGCAAGTGATATAGTAACAATTTATAGTAAAAGTTTTGTCAGGAAATCTGCTTTATCATTTAATAAAAAATTTAAAGTTTAAAGTATAAACTAAGTTTAAAATATAAAATCATTTACAATATTTCTCAGTAATCATAAATATACAAATTTTGTTTTTTGGTATTCAACTCTAATATACTATATTTGAGACTTATTCTTTTAGTCACATTAAATATAGGAAAAGTACAACTTCTAAAAAGAAAAACCTAACAGTTCCTATTTTGAATCTGAGCCTACTTGGCAATGATAAGTATGTATTACAGAGATAAATGAAAGGAAGTTGTTGAGGAAGATCCAGGCCACTATAAAACACCTTTGAAGGCAAAATTACATATTTTAAATATAGCCAAGGGTATTCATAGGAACTGTATTCAAAGAGAAACAAAGATTTTTAGCTTAGAGGAGGTCTCAAGAGTATTTCTGTATTTCATGAACTAATAATTTTATTTCATGTAGATCAATAAGCTATTGAATTAATTTAAAATTTAATCACAAAACATTTATTCAGTAATCACTCAAATCTTGAAAGATATGTATCACGACTAGAGAACAGTTGGATATTTTCATCCTAGACAGTTTTTCTTTTCTTTGGTTAAAATAGAATACAAGATAATTTTTAAAATATTTGTCTATTCTGATACTCTATGTAACTGAACAAGGAAATCCGATTTAGTACAAATATCACTACTAATAACAGTAAAATCAACTAATATTTGTTGACCGTTTCTATTGTGTATCAATCTTCTATGTACTTTATATGTACTCATGAAATTCAGTCATTTAAATTCTCATGATAACCCTTTTACAGGTGAAAAAGCAAGACTGTTAAGGAAACAAGTACAGATAGGTTAAAGTAACAGAGTCACAGAACTAAGAACAGAGTTTTTTTTTAAAAAAAATAAAGGTGGGAAATAAAAGAGCATTAGAATTAAAAAAAAAAAAAATCTAATTGCCCCTCCTCCAAGAAATTCCATTTTATTTTTCCGTCAAAGACTATAATTTTACCTCACCTAAATTAATATTCATATCATATAAAGCAAGTGATATAGTAACAATTTATAGTAAAAGTTTTGTCAGGAAATCTGCTTTATCATTTAATAAAAAATTTAAAGTTTAAAGTATAAACTAAGTTTAAAATATAAAATCATTTACAATATTTCTCAGTAATCATAAATATACAAATTTTGTTTTTTGGTATTCAACTCTAATATACTATATTTGAGACTTATTCTTTTAGTCACATTAAATATAGGAAAAGTACAACTTCTAAAAAGAAAAACCTAACAGTTCCTATTTTGAATCTGAGCCTACTTGGCAATGATAAGTATGTATTACAGAGATAAATGAAAGGAAGTTGTTGAGGAAGATCCAGGCCACTATAAAACACCTTTGAAGGCAAAATTACATATTTTAAATATAGCCAAGGGTATTCATAGGAACTGTATTCAAAGAGAAACAAAGATTTTTAGCTTAGAGGAGGTCTCAAGAGTATTTCTGTATTTCATGAACTAATAAAGTCTCAAAGCATCATGGTGCTGCACATTTACTTCTGTTCTAAGTAAGGATAGTTTCTAACAATAAACAGAAAACCTTAAAACTTAACAAAAACTCAAACAACTTATAACCTAAGAAATAGAAGAATATATTAATAATATTAGAAAAAAGCCCTTCCCAAGAAGGTAGTAATTTCATTCTGATATACACTACATATAGTAACACTACTGTCCTTATTTTTCTTGTTCTAATCCAGATGTGTAAAACATCATCAGGAGCCAAAGGCTGCACAACAGTGTTAGGGAGTCGCTGTTAAACAGCCTTTTAAAAAATTAAATTCAATAAGCACCATTCACCCGGAACTGTCTTAAGTTCTGGGGTTTCAATAGTCAGTGCAAGAAACATGGTTCTTGCCACCATGGAGTATGTGATACAGTGGGGAAGAGACAACAATCACGTACCAAATACATAACTACAAAATGATAAATGCTTAACCAAACAAGTACAGGGAAAGCCTATGAGAGGGGGACTTGACCTAGTCAATTCAAGGAAGGAGTCCCTGGGCAAACATTTGATTTGCTATCAGCCAGTATTAGCCAAAGAACAGGGACAGAGGCATGGTGAGGGAAGGACAGTCCAGGCAGAGGCTACAGAAAGTGCCCAACACAGGAAGAGAGTGTGGTGACTTTGAGGTAAGAAAAGTCGAGTGACTAAAACCCAGACAGAGGAGAGGGAGAGTGACACCAAGAGATGCAATGTTTATCATTTTTGTTGATGATAAAGACAAGACTGCATACCTGCCCAATCTGTGGATGACTAAAACTGGAGTGAATAATGTCTACAGAATACTGAATCAAGACCGAAAATGGACACATTTTCTGAAACTGAATAAATTCTGTCAAATATGACTAACTTGTTAAGGATCTAACCTGAGTATGTTTTAAAATGCACATAAAGCACACAGGTAAAATACGCTTAAAAGCAATTAAAATATACAAGGTCTGACGGTTCCAGTCAAAGTAAGTCAACAGTAAGTATGGATAAGAAAGATGAAACTAATCTAGAAGCAGATGTCCATTTTAGCTTAGAGGAGGTCTCAAGAGTATTTCTGTATTTCATGAACTAATAAAGTCAATCATGGTGCTGCACATTTACTTCTGTTCTAAGTAAGGATAGTTTCTAACAATAAACAGAAAACCTTAAAACTTAACAAAAACTCAAACAACTTATAACCTAAGAAATAGAAGAATATATTAATAATATTAGAAAAAAGCCCTTCCCAAGAAGGTAGTAATTTCATTCTGATATACACTACATATAGTAACACTACTGTCCTTATTTTTCTTGTTCTAATCCAGATGTGTAAAACATCATCAGGAGCCAAAGGCTGCACAACAGTGTTAGGGAGTCGCTGTTAAACAGCCTTTTAAAAAATTAAATTCAATAAGCACCATTCACCCGGAACTGTCTTAAGTTCTGGGGTTTCAATAGTCAGTGCAAGAAACATGGTTCTTGCCACCATGGAGTATGTGATACAGTGGGGAAGAGACAACAATCACGTACCAAATACATAACTACAAAATGATAAATGCTTAACCAAACAAGTACAGGGAAAGCCTATGAGAGGGGGACTTGACCTAGTCAATTCAAGGAAGGAGTCCCTGGGCAAACATTTGATTTGCTATCAGCCAGTATTAGCCAAAGAACAGGGACAGAGGCATGGTGAGGGAAGGACAGTCCAGGCAGAGGCTACAGAAAGTGCCCAACACAGGAAGAGAGTGTGGTGACTTTGAGGTAAGAAAAGTCGAGTGACTAAAACCCAGACAGAGGAGAGGGAGAGTGACACCAAGAGATGCAATGTTTATCATTTTTGTTGATGATAAAGACAAGACTGCATACCTGCCCAATCTGTGGATGACTAAAACTGGAGTGAATAATGTCTACAGAATACTGGAATCAAGACCGAAAATGGACACATTTTCTGAAACTGAATAAATTCTGTCAAATATGACTAACTTGTTAAGGATCTAACCTGAGTATGTTTTAAAATGCACATAAAGCACACAGGTAAAATACGCTTAAAAGCAATTAAAATATACAAGGTCTGACGGTTCCAGTCAAAGTAAGTCAACAGTAAGTATGGATAAGAAAGATGCTAAAATAATCCTAAACTCTTGTTAGAAGCAGATGTCCAGAGCAAGGGCCTAATTACACTATGCTCTATAAAGGTTCCAACACACCAAAACTCTGTAATGAGCTCTAAGCAGTCATACTTTAATTAACTCATTAATTAATTAATTTGACTGCACTGGATCTTAGCTGCAGCACTCTCGATCTGTCATCTTCACTGTGGCACATGGGATCTTTGGTTGCGGCCTGAAGACTCTTAGTTGTGGCATGTGGGATCTAGTTCCCACAAGCCCTGGTTGACAGAATCCAGGCTCCCTGCATTGGGAGCACAGAGTTCTAGTCACTGGACCACCAGGGAAGTCCCCTAAGCAGTCACACTTTAAAATGGTACTAATCATTTGAACATATTTGGGAAAGCACACAAGATATAATGGGTCTAGAAAATGAAACAAAACAGTTTATTTTAGATAATCATAGCTCAGTAACAACATGGCAGGTTTGTTCAAACACTGGAAGAGCTTTCATATGGAAGAGGAAGTAACATTTATTTTATATAGTTTCATAGACCAGAATGGCCAGTATAAATTAGACTGATTTCAGGTCACTATAAGAATTTTCTCTCTTCCATAATTATCTGGAGAGGTTAAGGCCTGTCTTGTAAAGCATGCATGCTTGCTTTCATTGGAAAGGGGGAAGCGGTTAAGCAAAAATAAGAAACTCATCTAATTAAGTGTTTTAGAGAAAATTCTTGGTTGAATGAGAAGTGGAGATGACTTCTAATACTAGATGACCTAGTATTTCACTCACAAAGCGAACACTTAAATTCTCTCTAGAATTCATGTACTGATTTAATAAAAATGCAATAAAATATTCTAACAAACCAGACTGAAAACTTTATATCTACAATTCTTAACAAAGAAAAAAGAAAGCTTTTGAAATATATGGTCTTAAGATTTCATGTGAAACATTAATGATAATTTACTCAATATGCCCACCAAAGGATCTGAGTATGTTTTAAAATGCACATAAAGCACACAGGTAAAATACGCTTAAAAGCAATTAAAATATACAAGGTCTGACGGTTCCAGTCAAAGTAAGTCAACAGTAAGTATGGATAAGAAAGATGCTAAAATAATCCTAAACTCTTGTTAGAAGCAGATGTCCAGAGCAAGGGCCTAATTACACTATGCTCTATAAAGGTTCCAACACACCAAAACTCTGTAATGAGCTCTAAGCAGTCATACTTTAATTAACTCATTAATTAATTAATTTGACTGCACTGGATCTTAGCTGCAGCACTCTCGATCTGTCATCTTCACTGTGGCACATGGGATCTTTGGTTGCGGCCTGAAGACTCTTAGTTGTGGCATGTGGGATCTAGTTCCCACAAGCCCTGGTTGACAGAATCCAGGCTCCCTGCATTGGGAGCACAGAGTTCTAGTCACTGGACCACCAGGGAAGTCCCCTAAGCAGTCACACTTTAAAATGGTACTAATCATTTGAACATATTTGGGAAAGCACACAAGATATAATGGGTCTAGAAAATGAAACAAAACAGTTTATTTTAGATAATCATAGCTCAGTAACAACATGGCAGGTTTGTTCAAACACTGGAAGAGCTTTCATATGGAAGAGGAAGTAACATTTATTTTATATAGTTTCATAGACCAGAATGGCCAGTATAAATTAGACTGATTTCAGGTCACTATAAGAATTTTCTCTCTTCCATAATTATCTGGAGAGGTTAAGGCCTGTCTTGTAAAGCATGCATGCTTGCTTTCATTGGAAAGGGGGAAGCGGTTAAGCAAAAATAAGAAACTCATCTAATTAAGTGTTTTAGAGAAAATTCTTGGTTGAATGAGAAGTGGAGATGACTTCTAATACTAGATGACCTAGTATTTCACTCACAAAGCGAACACTTAAATTCTCTCTAGAATTCATGTACTGATTTAATAAAATGCAATAAAATATTCTAACAAACCAGACTGAAAACTTTATATCTACAATTCTTAACAAAGAAAAAAGAAAGCTTTTGAAATATATGGTCTTAAGATTTCATGTGAAACATTAATGATAATTTACTCAATATGCCCACCAAACAAGTATTGAAGACATCTGGTTGCTTGTTTACTGAGTTAGAAAATGGTCCCTTTTAAGAGGTAGAATTGCAGAAGGAAGGTACAGGAGGGAGGTGACATATGTATTCATGTTGATATACAGCAAAGACCAAAACAATATTATAAAGCAATTATTTTGCAATTAATTAAAAATAAAAAGTAAAATTACATTTTAAAACAGAAATAAAATTGTCATTATATGCAATTTCATGATAATATATATATAGAAAACCCTAAAGATTTCACACAAAAGCTACTAGTTCTGATAAACAAATTGAAAAAGGTAGAAGGATATAAGATTAGCACACAGAAATCTGTTGCAGTTTTTTATACTAACAATGATATATCAGAAAGGGAAAGTAAAAGAAAATCCCCTTAAGCTCCACCCCCTCTGAAAAAAAGATACTTAGGCAGAGAAGGAGAAATATCCTATGACATCCCTTTTATGTGGATTCTAAAAAGAAACTACACAAATGAACTTATTTACAAAATAGAGACTTACAAACTTAGAAAGAAAAAAAAATTTAGGAATAAACCTGACCAACGAGGTGGAAAGTTTATATGCCAAGAACTATAAAGCACTGATAAAAGAAACTGAAGACACATGGATATGTATGGCTGAGTCTCTTCACTGTTCACCTGGAACTACCACAACACTGTTAATCAGCTACACCCCAATACAAAATAAAAAATCAAAAGTAAAAAAAAAAAAAAACCAACAAAAAAACCCACACACACTTTGAAACAAATTAACATTTACTAAAGAAACTTTGATTTTACTTAGAAAATTCTGACATGGTACATTAAAAATCAGAGATATTTACTCATCTCTGATGAAATATTTACTCATCTAAAAGTTTAATTCATTAAAATTATTCCATACGCATACATGCATATATATTTATATGTCATAGACATGATATTGATTAATAAAAATTCGCTAATATAATTAGTAAAAACAAACAAACCAAAAAACTACCATGTGATCCAGCTACCATATGTAATCATCTGTAATCCATATGATTACACTCCTGGTATATATCCCTCGAAAGAAAAAACTAATTTGAAAAGGTAGATGCACCCCTCAGTTCATGGCAGCATTATTTACAATTGCCAAGATATGAAAGCAACATAAGTGTCCATCAAGAGGTGAATTGATAAAGAAGCATGGATTATATGATATTACAGAATCAAAGACCAAAACAATATTATAAAGCAATTATTTTGCAATTAATTAAAAATAAAAAGTAAAATTACATTTTAAAACAGAAATAAAATTGTCATTATATGCAATTTCATGATAATATATATATAGAAAACCCTAAAGATTTCACACAAAAGCTACTAGTTCTGATAAACAAATTGAAAAAGGTAGAAGGATATAAGATTAGCACACAGAAATCTGTTGCAGTTTTTTATACTAACAATGATATATCAGAAAGGGAAAGTAAAAGAAAATCCCCTTAAGCTCCACCCCCTCTGAAAAAAAGATACTTAGGCAGAGAAGGAGAAATATCCTATGACATCCCTTTTATGTGGATTCTAAAAAGAAACTACACAAATGAACTTATTTACAAAATAGAGACTTACAAACTTAGAAAGAAAAAAAAATTTAGGAATAAACCTGACCAACGAGGTGGAAAGTTTATATGCCAAGAACTATAAAGCACTGATAAAAGAAACTGAAGACACATGGATATGTATGGCTGAGTCTCTTCACTGTTCACCTGGAACTACCACAACACTGTTAATCAGCTACACCCCAATACAAAATAAAAAATCAAAAGTAAAAAAAAAAAAAAACCAACAAAAAAACCCACACACACTTTGAAACAAATTAACATTTACTAAAGAAACTTTGATTTTACTTAGAAAATTCTGACATGGTACATTAAAAATCAGAGATATTTACTCATCTCTGATGAAATATTTACTCATCTAAAAGTTTAATTCATTAAAATTATTCCATACGCATACATGCATATATATTTATATGTCATAGACATGATATTGATTAATAAAAATTCGCTAATATAATTAGTAAAAACAAACAAACCAAAAAACTACCATGTGATCCAGCTACCATATGTAATCATCTGTAATCCATATGATTACACTCCTGGGTATATATCCCCCTCGAAAGAAAATACTAATTTGAAAAGGTAGATGCACCCCTCAGTTCATGGCAGCATTATTTACAATTGCCAAGATATGAAAGCAACATAAGTGTCCATCAACAGATGAATGGATAAAGAAGCGGTATGTAGATATATAATGGAATACTACTTGGCCATAAAAAAGAACAAAACCTTGCCATTTGCAGCAACATGGACAGACTTGGAGGGTATTACATTTAGTGAAGTTAAGTCAGAGAAAGACAAATACTATCATATATCACTTACATGTAGAATCTAAAAAAAGTAAAACTAGTGAATTTAATAAAAAAAGAAGCAAACTCATAGAGAACAAACTGGTACTTGCCAGTGGAGAGAAAGCAGGTGGGGCAAGATATAGATAAAGGATTAAGATATACAAACTACTGTGTATAAAATAGATAAGCTACAAGGATATATTGTACAACACAGGGAACATAGCCAATATTTTATAACTATAAAACACTGTCCTTCCCCTCAAAATAAAATGGTCCAATTTGTTTCTGTATTATTTTGAACTGGTGTCCTAAGTTTGAATACAATTTATAATTTGAAGTATCATTTTAACTTATCTTGTAACTGCATCTGGCATTAGGAAATCTGATTATTAACTTCCCAGATAAAAGGGGAACACTATCTAGAGACTACTGAAAGAGCATGGAACAGTGGTTTTCAACCTGGTTCAGTGGAGAAGACCCTGGGTTCACAGTTGATTTAGAATACCATAAAATGATAAATATCAGCATCCATCACAAGCATAAAAATATGTCTCTGCGATCTAAATGCAATAAAGTCACAAACAAGGGTGCATGCACACTCACAAAACAATCTGCTGAGGCCACTCTCTCGTCACCAGCCACAGGTTTTTTCAATGTCCCTCTTTGGTGACTCGGCACATTCTTCTATCAAAGCACATATCATCAGCTAGCTCATTTGACCATCGCCCTCTGTGAGCTTCTTGAGGGTAGCAGCTATGTTTTATTTTCTGGCAGACACATAAGCACACAATAAATGCTTATGAATGGATATAGTAAATACTGTTGACAGTTTGGGTTTTTTAATTATTCACTTAGTATTCATTTCACTTTTGTTAACTTGTTGGAGAGAAGCTCAAGTTAAAAAAACAATACATGAAAGAAAAAATATAAAATTGTAAAAATTGATCGTTAATGTTTACATAAACTGTACTCATTATTTGGCATAAGTAAAATACTTCCCTATAGATCCTGAAATACCAATATTGAATAGGAACTTAATTTGCAAATCACTGGCATAGAATTTAGCAAAAGATAAATCTCTGGTCAAGATTTAAAGAACTGGTAGTTCTCATACTATTGTGCCCCTATAATTTAGTCATTTCAAGAGAATAATAATGTGCTTTCAAAAAACATTTGAAGGATTTTCTAAATAAAGAATAACGCTTATTTTGGAACTCATAAGAATATCAAGGATTCCAAAAATGCCACATTCCCTAGTGGGTGGTAACTCACACACTTCATCGCTTCTTTTTCTAACAAAATGAACTGTTGTAGTTCAAATATTCTTTATAAAGATACAAAAACCACATCATGGATAACCGGGCGGGGGTGGGGTGGGGGAACCTTCATGAAAATTTTAAAATATCCATTCATAAAAGGATTAGACAAAGATGAAGAGCCTGGAACAGTGGTTTTCAACCTGGTTCAGTGGAGAAGACCCTGGGTTCACAGTTGATTTAGAATACCATAAAATGATAAATATCAGCATCCATCACAAGCATAAAAATATGTCTCTGCGATCTAAATGCAATAAAGTCACAAACAAGGGTGCATGCACACTCACAAAACAATCTGCTGAGGCCACTCTCTCGTCACCAGCCACAGGTTTTTTCAATGTCCCTCTTTGGTGACTCGGCACATTCTTCTATCAAAGCACATATCATCAGCTAGCTCATTTGACCATCGCCCTCTGTGAGCTTCTTGAGGGTAGCAGCTATGTTTTATTTTCTGGCAGACACATAAGCACACAATAAATGCTTATGAATGGATATAGTAAATACTGTTGACAGTTTGGGTTTTTTAATTATTCACTTAGTATTCATTTCACTTTTGTTAACTTGTTGGAGAGAAGCTCAAGTTAAAAAAACAATACATGAAAGAAAAAATATAAAATTGTAAAAATTGATCGTTAATGTTTACATAAACTGTACTCATTATTTGGCATAAGTAAAATACTTCCCTATAGATCCTGAAATACCAATATTGAATAGGAACTTAATTTGCAAATCACTGGCATAGAATTTAGCAAAAGATAAATCTCTGGTCAAGATTTAAAGAACTGGTAGTTCTCATACTATTGTGCCCCTATAATTTAGTCATTTCAAGAGAATAATAATGTGCTTTCAAAAAACATTTGAAGGATTTTCTAAATAAAGAATAACGCTTATTTTGGAACTCATAAGAATATCAAGGATTCCAAAAATGCCACATTCCCTAGTGGGTGGTAACTCACACACTTCATCGCTTCTTTTTCTAACAAAATGAACTGTTGTAGTTCAAATATTCTTTATAAAGATACAAAAACCACATCATGGATAACCGGGCGGGGGTGGGGTGGGGGAACCTTCATGAAAATTTTTAAAATATCCATTCATAAAAGGATTAGACAAAGATGAAGAGCCTGGAAGTGCAACAAGATGACTAAGTTCACAAATACTATTTAGAAAATTTCTCTGAAACCTGTTCTTCATGAAATTTTGTATCAATTTCTTACTTAGAAAAGAGATATTTATAGTTGAAACTATTGTCACTGTTAAGTCTGCTTTAGCATCAGACTAAAAACTGAACACTAAAAGCTAGGTCCTAAAGATACTACTTATTACTCATTATACTCAAACTCTAGATCGGTTAACAGATTATCAACCGTTCTGCAAGCTAAGAAATTTAGAACAATTATAAAAGACCAACTGAAACAATTAGACTAGTCAGAGAGAGTCTGGAATGCCTGTCCTGGACTCAAAGACCTTAATCAAACAAAAATTTTATACGAAGAAAAATTACAAAAGGATGTACTTGGAGACTGAAAACATGGATTTCTGCTATACCCAGGGTGTTTATTAGTACATTTCATATCTGGAAAAATTCACTAACTAGACTTGTAAGAATTCTCTCTGGGCCGTCTCTGCCTTTTGGGAAAGAAAAAGGGAAAGGAAGTGGGACACGTGTTTAAGTATGAACAAAGAAGGGTCAGGAAACACACCCCAAGTATAAAATGCACTTATACCAAATGACAAAGAACATATTTTGGAGACATACAATCATACTCTGAGGAAAATATTTAGAAACTGCAGCCAGGCAGCAGCAGAGGGAAGGAGAACTATTTACACTTTTTTTGTGTTCCGAGTTCAGAAAGCATTGCTTCTTGGAGGGGAGATGCTTTCCAATATAGAAGCGACAAATACAGGATTGTTGGTTTGGGGCACCTCATGCTCCAGATAAAATTCGGCATGGATGGGCGGGGGAAGGTGGGAAATAGTCACTTCATGCAGAAAATCTAGGAGCTATAAACCATACGAAGTATCACGACCGCTTTATAAATACGCCAGAGATAACTGAATCATCCGGCACCGCGAAACAGGACACGGTCAGAAAAGACAGACGTATACTGAAAGGGGCTGGGGATACATGTTAACAGTAACAGTTGTAGCCCACATTCTAACGCGGTAACACGATAAAAAACAACAAAGAAATCATTCGAAAGCGACACAGAAAGTTTCCCTTCCGGGAATGATTACTACAATTAGTAGCAAGAAAACTTCGGGTTTCTGCCGGGTCTCACGATAGTTGCTTTGACACGGCCAGGCCTTTGAGAAGGGGAGCAGCCTAAGCTAATTTAGAGAGGGTGGGCGGATTAAGAAGACCGGCTGGGCCATTTCTGAGCCATCACCCAGGCAAGGGTTTCTCATATCCACTGCAGCGGGGCCGCACAGGCTTCCAACCTCCCCAGTGCGTTCACTCAGCACACCCGGCGCCCTCCCACCACCGCTCCTCCTCGGGCGCACCTGCACTTGTAACCAACGGCTACGTCCCCTGGCCGACGGACTGCGCCGGCGGCAATATTCAAAAGCGGGTCCGCGCTCGGGGAGAAAAAACTCTCTCCAGGTCCCCAGAACCACCCTCCCCAAACGGGACGCGCCACTTTCACACCCTGTTACTGGAAACCACCAAGTTAGAGACAGTGCAACAGTGGAAGGGCGTTCCCAAGCCAGCTCCGCTCCCTAAGCCGGGGCCTAGAAACGGCGGCGGCGGGACGGGGCTTGACTCCACGCGAAAGCCCGGCGCTGTAGTCGAGGCCTGGCCGGTGCTCCTACTCCCTGTCTGAGGACTCAGGAGCAGTTGGGATGGGAAGCGGCAACAGGCTAGCGCTGCGGAGCTCACCCCAGGTTCACGGCATCGCACTTCCGGCAGCCGCGGCGCCGCCTCCTCCAGCCTCGCAGACCCGCAGGCGGCGACAGCAGCTCCGACCGCAACCCGGTCGCACGCCAGTGACGCACAAGCCCCGCCTCCAGTGCGTTGCTCGGAGACGATGCCCAACCTTCCTCCCCAGAGCTTCCGCCCCCTGGCTCGGCTTCTCCCGAGAGCCAGCGAGGCCCGGGCCCTGGAGGCCATCCGAGAGGGAAGGGTGGCGGCCAAGGCAGGAGAGGACCGTGCCCTAGAGGCGGCAGGAGAGGCCTCACCTGGCAGGTTCCCCAGGTCTAAGCCTCCATGGAGCTGCAGTGGGTGCGGCCTGGCCTTCTGCCGCCTCTCCTGGCTCCATCTTCCGAGTGAGCGAGAGCCCAGCGGGGACAAAGGCACTGCGAGCCCCGGTTTGGTCGATAGTTGGATTCCGCCGTTTAGGTCGATCTAACGGGTAACAGAAATCATACGAAAGCGACACAGAAAGTTTCCCTTCCGGGAATGATTACTACAATTAGTAGCAAGAAAACTTCGGGTTTCTGCCGGGTCTCACGATAGTTGCTTTGACACGGCCAGGCCTTTGAGAAGGGGAGCAGCCTAAGCTAATTTAGAGAGGGTGGGCGGATTAAGAAGACCGGCTGGGCCATTTCTGAGCCATCACCCAGGCAAGGGTTTCTCATATCCACTGCAGCGGGGCCGCACAGGCTTCCAACCTCCCCAGTGCGTTCACTCAGCACACCCGGCGCCCTCCCACCACCGCTCCTCCTCGGGCGCACCTGCACTTGTAACCAACGGCTACGTCCCCTGGCCGACGGACTGCGCCGGCGGCAATATTCAAAAGCGGGTCCGCGCTCGGGGAGAAAAAGCTCTCTCCAGGTCCCCAGAACCACCCTCCCCAAACGGGACGCGCCACTTTCACACCCTGTTACTGGAAACCACCAAGTTAGAGACAGTGCAACAGTGGAAGGGCGTTCCCAAGCCAGCTCCGCTCCCTAAGCCGGGGCCTAGAAACGGCGGCGGCGGGACGGGGCTTGACTCCACGCGAAAGCCCGGCGCTGTAGTCGAGGCCTGGCCGGTGCTCCTACTCCCTGTCTGAGGACTCAGGAGCAGTTGGGATGGGAAGCGGCAACAGGCTAGCGCTGCGGAGCTCACCCCAGGTTCACGGCATCGCACTTCCGGCAGCCGCGGCGCCGCCTCCTCCAGCCTCGCAGACCCGCAGGCGGCGACAGCAGCTCCGACCGCAACCCGGTCGCACGCCAGTGACGCACAAGCCCCGCCTCCAGTGCGTTGCTCGGAGACGATGCCCAACCTTCCTCCCCAGAGCTTCCGCCCCCTGGCTCGGCTTCTCCCGAGAGCCAGCGAGGCCCGGGCCCTGGAGGCCATCCGAGAGGGAAGGGTGGCGGCCAAGGCAGGAGAGGACCGTGCCCTAGAGGCGGCAGGAGAGGCCTCACCTGGCAGGTTCCCCAGGTCTAAGCCTCCATGGAGCTGCAGTGGGTGCGGCCTGGCCTTCTGCCGCCTCTCCTGGCTCCATCTTCCGAGTGAGCGAGAGCCCAGCGGGGACAAAGGCACTGCGAGCCCCGGTTTGGTCGATAGTTGGATTCCTAGTCACCGCTTATAGGCCTCCGACTTCCTACTGGTCATATCTTTTTATCAGAAGGGGGCCCAGTATGCTCTTCTAGCTAGACTGAGAAGCATTAAAGAGAAACATAGGGAAAAAAAAAAGAGAGAGAAACATAGGAAGTAACCAGGACAGGGTACCAAACGGTAAGCCTTAGTAAATGGCAACTATTATTTTGAACACTTGTTGGCGAGATACGACTTTTCTGAACATCCGTAGTGGATAATTGCTGTCTAAAAAGCGTCTTTTGCGTGCTAAGTATTATACTATGCACTTTATAGGCATTGCTCTTCTTTAAATAGTGGGCTTAAAGTTACATAGCCCGTGAACAGAGCAAGGGTTTAGACCCAGGTTATGACTCACACTGTCATCTTTATGCTTAGCAACTAAATTAAACTACTTAACAACGCTTATGAATGTCGCCACACCCATCCCTCCTTAGTCATTTGTGTTTGCCTTCCAAGAAGGAATCTTGTCCTCTTGTGTGCATGCATGCATGCTAAGTCGCTTCAGTTGTACTGACTGTGTGTGACCCAGGACTGTAGCCTGCCAGACTCCTCTGTCCATGGGATCTTGCCCTCTAATAATGGTGGTATTGGTAGAGAATCTGCCTGCCATGCAGGAGATGCAAGAGACACAGGTTCAATCCCTAGGTTGGGAAGATGGCAACCCACTCCAGTAGTTTTGTTTGAAAAATTCCATGTACAGAGGAGGCTGGTGGGCTATAGCCACAGCAAAGAGGAGGGCTACAGCCACAGCAAAGAGTCAGGCACAACTGTACACATGAGCACAAGTTCTGTTCTAAGAACTTTAAAGATATTAATTCATTTAATCCTCAGCAATCCAATGAGGTAGGTACGATTAATACTATCATTTTACAGTTGAAGAAACTGGCTTAGTAAAGTTGTTTCCCAAGGTCAACCAATCAGTAAGGAGCAGAGACAGATTCAAACTCAAGCTGACCAAACCCTGAGCTTCTTGTGTAAACTGCCTGAGTGAGATGGTGAGACATCATTAGGGCCAGAACCATGCACCTGTGTACTCTTAGAAATATAGTTGATTTACAATGTTGTGTTCCATGTATTCCTTTTTTATACCTTATGGAGAGTGTACTGAGGATTATTTCCCTAACAACCAGCACAAAGCCTAGCATACAATTATTGTTCAACTTATGAACATTTGATTAATATTTGAATATGGGAAAAGCAAAGAACCTAATAATGAACCATATATAATGATTTTTTAAAATCTAATTAAATTCAACAAGGTCCTATAGTTGAGCCTAACGGGTCAGGAGTTAGGTCTATATCTCTGAAAAAATTGCTTTCAATTAAATACAGTGTAGGAGAGTCTATAGTCAGTGCAGTAAAACCAGACAGATTTTAAAATGGCATTCACATTGGGAGGAAAAAAGTAACACTGCATTTGCTGACAAAAATAGCATGGAATATTACCCCCCAAAAGCTACCAGAACTAGAAGTGAGTTTTGCTGGATGAAAGTAAAAGTTGCTTAGTCGTGTCTGGCTCTTTGTGAGCCATGGAGAGCCATGGAATTCTCCAGGCAAGGATACAGAGTGAGTAGATGCCCAGGGGATCTTCGCAACCCAGGGATTGGACCCAAACCTCCCACATTGCAGGTGGATTCTTTACCAACTGAGACACCAGAGAAGTGAGTTTTGCAGGATACCAAGTCAATATGTAAGCATCAGTTAATTTTTCTATAGTAAATAGTATAGTAACAAAAAATTACACTTTGAAATTTTTAAAGTACCATTTAGCAGCAAAAAGGAAAAAAGGAAAAAAAAAACAAAAACCAGACACACACATGCACAGACTTAGGGATACACTTGACCAAAATGTGAAAGACATGTAAATTAAAAATCATGATATACTGTGAGAGAAATGAAAGATGTAAATACAGGGATATATCATGTTCATGAATTAGAAGATTCAATATTTTTAAAATGTCAATTTTTGCTGAATTTATCTATAGACTTAGGATAAGTATAATAAAAATTATAACATTCATTTTGTGGAAATTACCAGGCTGATTCTAAAATTTCTGTGAAAATGCTACCTAGAGTAGCCAAAACTGATAAAAAACAAAAGATGAGCTTCCACTACCTGACTTCAAGACTTTATGAGATACAGTAATCAACATAGTGTGGTATCAGTGTCAGATATGTTGTTTTTCCATGTATTCCTTTTTTATAGCTTATGGAGAGTGTACTGAGGATTATTTCCCTAACAACCAGCACAAAGCCTAGCATACAATTATTGTTCAACTTATGAACATTTGATTAATATTTGAATATGGGAAAAGCAAAGAACCTAATAATGAACCATATATAATGATTTTTTAAAATCTAATTAAATTCAACAAGGTCCTATAGTTGAGCCTAACGGGTCAGGAGTTAGGTCTATATCTCTGAAAAAATTGCTTTCAATTAAATACAGTGTAGGAGAGTCTATAGTCAGTGCAGTAAAACCAGACAGATTTTAAAATGGCATTCACATTGGGAGGAAAAAAGTAACACTGCATTTGCTGACAAAAATAGCATGGAATATTACCCCCCAAAAGCTACCAGAACTAGAAGTGAGTTTTGCTGGATGAAAGTAAAAGTTGCTTAGTCGTGTCTGGCTCTTTGTGAGCCATGGAGAGCCATGGAATTCTCCAGGCAAGGATACAGAGTGAGTAGATGCCCAGGGGATCTTCGCAACCCAGGGATTGGACCCAAACCTCCCACATTGCAGGTGGATTCTTTACCAACTGAGACACCAGAGAAGTGAGTTTTGCAGGATACCAAGTCAATATGTAAGCATCAGTTAATTTTTCTATAGTAAATAGTATAGTAACAAAAAATTACACTTTGAAATTTTTAAAGTACCATTTAGCAGCAAAAAGGAAAAAAGGAAAAAAAAAACAAAAACCAGACACACACATGCACAGACTTAGGGATACACTTGACCAAAATGTGAAAGACATGTAAATTAAAAATCATGATATACTGTGAGAGAAATGAAAGATGTAAATACAGGGATATATCATGTTCATGAATTAGAAGATTCAATATTTTTAAAATGTCAATTTTTGCTGAATTTATCTATAGACTTAGGATAAGTATAATAAAAATTATAACATTCATTTTGTGGAAATTACCAGGCTGATTCTAAAATTTCTGTGAAAATGCTACCTAGAGTAGCCAAAACTGATAAAAAACAAAAGATGAGCTTCCACTACCTGACTTCAAGACTTTATGAGATACAGTAATCAACATAGTGTGGTATCAGTGTCAAGATAGGTAAATAGAGTTAACAGAATAGAATGCAGAGACAGACATACACAAATATGGTAAATTGATTTTTTTTTTTTAAAGATTTATTTATTTATTTATTTTGGGCGGGGGTCAGGTTGGGGAGGGGGGGGAGTGGGCGGGCCACTTCTATTGGTCTTCCATTTCTCTATTTTTCATCCGTCTTTGTTCTTTGGCTCCTGCGGGCCTCCCATCGCGGTGGCGTCTGTTGTCGCAGAGCACCGGCTCTGGGCGCATGCGCTCCAGAGCTCCGGCTCAGTAATTGGACACATTGGTCCAGCCACTCTGTGGCACGTGGGATCTTCCCAGGCCAGGGATCGAACTGGCGCCCCTTGCACTGCAAGGCGGTGTCCTTATCCACTGGACCACCAGGGGAAGCCCGGTAAATTGATTTTTGGCAAATATGCCAACCCAATTCAAGGGGGAAGGATAATCCTTTCAACAAATGATGCTGTAACAATTGGATAGCATATGCTAAAAATAAACATAAACAATGAAATGAATCTTGATCTTGTCCTCATTCCATGTGCAAAAGGTTACTAAAAATGGATCATAAATCTAAATTTAAGTGCTAAAATTGTAAACCTTATGGAAGAGAACATAGGAGAAAATCTTAATGATCTCAGATTTGGCAAAGATTAAGAAAGTAGCACAGGGCTTCCCTGGTGGTCCAGTGGGTAAGGACACCGCCTTGCAGTGCGAGGGGCACCGGTTCGATCCCTGGCCTTGGAAGATCGCACGCTGTGGAGCGGCTGGAGCAATGTGTCCAACTTCTGAGCTAGAGTTCTGGAGTGCATGTGCCTGGAGCCAGCTTGGGGCCTGGAAGGCATGTTCATGAATTAGAAGATTCAATATTTTTAAAATGTCAATTTTTGCTGAATTTATCTATAGACTTAGGATAAGTATAATAAAAATTATAACATTCATTTTGTGGAAATTACCAGGCTGATTCTAAAATTTCTGTGAAAATGCTACCTAGAGTAGCCAAAACTGATAAAAAACAAAAGATGAGCTTCCACTACCTGACTTCAAGACTTTATGAGATACAGTAATCAACATAGTGTGGTATCAGTGTCAAGATAGGTAAATAGAGTTAACAGAATAGAATGCAGAGACAGACATACACAAATATGGTAAATTGATTTTTTTTTTTTTAAAGATTTATTTATTTATTTATTTTGGGCGGGGGTCAGGTTGGGGAGGGAGGGGAGTGGGCGGGCCACTTCTGTTGGTCTTCCATTTCTCTATTTTTCATCCGTCTTTGTTCTTTGGCTCCTGCGGGCCTCCCATCGCGGTGGCGTCTGTTGTCACAGAGCACCGGCCCTGGGCGCATGCGCTCCAGAGCTCCGGCTCAGTAATTGGACACATTGGTCCAGCCACTCTGTGGCACGTGGGATCTTCCCAGGCCAGGGATCGAACTGGCGCCCCTTGCACTGCAAGGCGGTGTCCTTATCCACTGGACCACCAGGGGAAGCCCGGTAAATTGATTTTTGGCAAATATGCCAACCCAATTCAAGGGGGAAGGATAATCCTTTCAACAAATGATGCTGTAACAATTGGATAGCATATGCTAAAAATAAACATAAACAATGAAATGAATCTTGATCTTGTCCTCATTCCATGTGCAAAAGGTTACTAAAAATGGATCATAAATCTAAATTTAAGTGCTAAAATTGTAAACCTTATGGAAGAGAACATAGGAGAAAATCTTAATGATCTCAGATTTGGCAAAGATTAAGAAAGTAGCACAGGGCTTCCCTGGTGGTCCAGTGGGTAAGGACACCGCCTTGCAATGCAGGGGGCGCAGGTTTGATCCCTGGCCTTGGAAGATCGCACGTGCTGTGGAGCGGCTGGAGCAATGTGTCCAACTTCTGAGCTAGAGTTCTGGAGTGCATGTGCCTGGAGCCAGTGCTCTGCAGCGAGAGAGGTCACTGCGATGGAAGGCCCACACAGGCCAGAGAACAAAGATGGAAGTAAATGAAAGACCAATAGAAGTCCCTCCCCCCTTAAAAAAGAAAGTAGCACAAAAAGCATAATCCCTAAAAGGAAAATTTTACATGGACTAAATTTCACTTCCTTAAAATGAAAACTTCTGCTTTTCAAAACACACTTAGGAAAATGAAAAGGGAAGCCATAGACCGGGAGGAAGTATTTAGAAAACATGTATTTGACAAGGGACTTCTAACTATAATATAAAGAACTGTTACAATTCAATAATAAGAGAGTCAATGTTTTTAATGGACAAAAACACCACACCAAAGAAAATATATGGATTACAAAACAGTAACATGAAAAGATGCTCAAATCATTGCTATCAAGGATATACAAGTTAAAGTACAATGAGACATTATTGCACACCCTAGTCAATAGAATGGCTAAAAATAAAAAAGACTGATCCTATAAAGTGTTGGCAAGTGGAACAAGAGGAATTCTCATATGCTGCGTGTTGTGTATGTAAAAATGATACAACGCTTTTTTGGGGGGAAAATTAACCATTTTTAAAAGAGTTACATACACTTACCATATGATCTAGCCATTCCACTCCTAGGTATTTACCTGCGAAGACTTATGCATGAATATTCATATCAGCATTATTTGTCACATACCCAAACTGGAAACAACTCAAGTGTCCATCAACAGGTAAATATTTAGAAAACGAACTAGTTTATTCACAGAATGGCATACTGCTCAGGAATAGCAAGCAATGAGCAATTGATATACTCAACAGCATGGCTGAATCTCGAAGCAGTTATTCAGAGTGAAAGAAACCGGACTAAAAGACAATTCATACAGTAGGACTTAACTGATACAAAATTCTAGAAAATCCTAACTATAGTGACACTAAAATCAGTGGTTACTTGGGGTGAGGGATGAAAAGAAGTGGGAGGGTGGTATTACTTGGGGCAAGAGGAAACTCATGGGGGTGATAGGTATGTTCATTTTCTTAATTATAGTGATGGCCTTACAGGTGTATACATGGGCCAAAACTTCTCAAATTGGGGCTTCCCTGGTGGCGCAGTGGGTAAAGAGTCCGCCTTGCAGTGCAAGGGGCGTCGGTTCCATCCCAGGCCAGGGAAGAGCCCACGTGCGCAGGAGCAGCTGGGCCGGTGTGTCCAATTATGAGCCAGTGTCCTGGAGTGCATACCCCCAGAGCTGGTGCTCTACAACGAGATGCCACTGTGGTGGGAGGCCTGCACAGGCCAAAGAGTAAAGGTGGATGAAAATAATAAGTAAATAAAGAAAGAGCTCATGGGGCTTCCCTGGTGGTCCAGTGAGTAAGGACACCACCTTGCAGTGCAAGGGGCGCTGGTTCAATCCCTGGCCTGGGAAGATCCCACGTGCCGCGGAGTGGCTGGACCAATGTGTCCAATTACCGAGCTGAAGCTCTGGAGCCCATGTGCCCAGAGCTGGTGCTCTGCAACAACAGAGGCCACTGTGATGGGAGGCCCACACTGGCCAAAGAACAGTGATGTATGAAAATAGATAAATGAAAGACCGATAGAAGTGGCCCACCCGCCCCCCTCCCTCCCCAACCCACCCCCCTCCACCGCAGCCAAAAATAAAAAATAAAGAGCTCATAGTATGAAGTTGAAAAGAAAATCATTTAAAAAATCTAAAACAAAAAAGAACTTCTCAAATTGCACACTTTTATCACGTGGTGTTTATCATATGTCAATTATACCTTAATGATGTTGAGATAAAAAACATATCTATTTAAATTCTAAGAGGCATTATATTTCAACCTGATCTGAGTCTGGGAGTCAGGAAAATCACTCTGCAAATTACCTTCAATTTTATGAAATAAGATCGGTACTCTTACGTATCTCTTGAGAGTATAGTAAGAATTGGACTATAGGCAATGCTACAAGACTAAAATATTTTTAAATGAATATTAAATTAGTATTATTATTGATATCTCTAGATAGTTCTCATCACTATAGCTTTTAAGGTTTTTTGTTTTGTTTTTTAAATTTTGTCCTCTTTTATTGTTTGCTGATTTATTTTCATCCATCTTTACTCTTCAGCCTGTGTGGGCCGCCCATTGCAGTGGCCTCTCTCGTTGCAGAGCACCTACTTTGGGCACATGCACTACAGGGCGCTGGCTCATAATTGGACACACCGGTCCAGCCATTCCATGGCAAAGGATTGAACCTGTTCCCTGGCCAGGGATCAAACCGGTGCCCCTTGCACTGCAAGGCGGACTCTTTACCCACTGGACCACCAGGGAAACCCCTACAGCTTTTTTCTTAACTTTGCACATGCATAATGAATTAGCTAGAATGTAAACCAATAGGAGAGTAATAAGGATTATCTTAAAAGCCATAATAGAAGGGGTTAGAAGTTCCCTATGGAGTAGGATTTATGAAGTTGTTTTGAGGCAAGATAAAGAAACCTTTCTTTTTCTTTCATGTATAGAAAAAGTGGAGGGAAAATGTAGGAAACCATGATTATAAACAGTTCTGGAGGAGGATTAATTAGGAATTTGGGATTAACAAGTACACACTAAGATATATAAAACAGATAAATCAGTTCCAACTATATTCAATATCTTGTGATAATTTATAATCTGAATATATATATAACTCAATCACTTTGCTGTACATCTGAAACTAATACAAACTTATAAATCAATAACAGTTTTAAGAAAATTCTTAAAAAGTTATGAGGGAAGAAATCTCTAAATTAATCTTTTTATAAGAAGAAGGATCCTTTTATAATGAATCTTGCATTTATAATGTACATTCAGATTGCTATACTTTATGTAGATGTTTTCCAGTTAAAATAGAGGCTTCAGGGTTTCCCTGGTGGTCTAGTGGGTAAGGACACCGCCTTGCAGTGCAAGGGGCGCCGGTTCAATCCCTGGCCTGGGAAGATCCCACGTGCTGCGGAGTGGCTGAACTGATGTGTCCAACCATCGAGCCGGAGCTCTGGAGCGCATGTGCCCAGAGCCGGTGCTTTGCAACAACAGAGGCCGCCGCGATGGGAGGCCCACAAGAGCCAAAGAACAAAGACGGATGAAAATAGACAAATGAAAGACCAACAGAAGTGGCCCGCCCACGCCCTCCCTCCCCAACCTGCCCCCCCAAATAAATAAATAAATAAACTTTTTTTTTTTTTTTTTTTTAAAATAGAGGCTTCAATAAAATTGTAGTAAACACAGTCCTGTAGTGAAGGTTAGGAAAATTTGAGAGAATTTTGAAATATTTTTCTAGAAAAGTATGTCCAGTGTCTCCTGTCTTTCATAAGGTCACTAAACATCTGTGACCGGTTTGTGGGAATATAGGAGGAAGATTTTCAGTGGCTGTGGGTCATAAACACTGTTAACTTCCTGTGTCTAACTCATAAAATCATAAAGTCGAAAGAACTGTCTAACTGTCATCTTGTCCAACATTATTCTTTTATAGATGAGGAAAATAAGATCCAAAGGTAGAAAATGATTCACCCAAGGACTACAGAGCAAGTTAGCTAAACTGGGTTAGAATCCAGATTTTTTAGCCACAAGACTAGTGCTTTCCCTCACAACGCATTACTTCTTTTAATTAGATCAGTGTAGAATCCAGAGGAACGAGCTATCTACAGTTAAGATGAAAACACCATCATCTTCCAGGATACTGCACTTGGAGGTTTTTGTGTTTGATGGACCCCTCCTTGCAGGCTGCTGCTCCTCAGGCTCTGACCTCAGCCCTCTGCTTTTACTTTTAAGCACTGGGAGAGCTGCAATTACCACCTGCATACAGACGATTCCCAAATCGACATTACCAATATTAGCTTTCATTGGTGTATCAGTCCTGTAGTTCTATAGGCTATCTCCCATAGGAATGAATATCACAGTAATGCACTTGAGCTCAGTAATTTATCAAAGAGACTTCAATATTCCTTCTGGTCTCGCAGGTTCAATCACACGAAGAGATTTCTGCCATGGTATCCTGTACATTCTTTAAAAATTTCTTCTCATTTTTTAAATTTCTTTTTTTTTTTTGGAGCTTTTAGTGTTCTATATGTATTATCTCCTGTAAGCTCCACAATGATCCTAAAAGACAGATGTTAAAGATACCAATATTATCTCAGTTTTACAGAAAAGAAAGCAGTTCTAGAGAGGTGCCCAAGTTCACATAGTGCATACATGGCAGAGTGGGGATTTAAACCCACTATCTGATTTGAGAACCTCATGTTTTAGCTATTCTGCTTTACTATTGGGTGTAACTCATTCTTATTTATTCCTATCATCTCCTGTCTAAGTTCCATATTAGGTCCATGACCACAGACAGATTAGTATACCTTAGCTGATCAGCCTATCCTGAAACACATTTATTCCGTCTATTTTGTGTCTTGCGCCAGACCAAGCAACTTAAAATATTAACTTCTAAGTCAATACCATAAAGGTGCTGGTGGTGCTCAATATTAAGCCAAAGGTCAACAAAACGGACCCTAGTGTTCGGGAACTGCTTTAAATGGATGATTTTACCCCTGCATTGCCCTGAAGATCTATCTGAATCTTGGGGGAGAGACAGCACTCTGTACTACCCACCCCCAGGGTTATTATATTAATTCAGGTCACCTCCCAACACCCTTCCCCACAATCCTTCATTACAATCATCACTGATCTTACCTCTTCAGGGCCAACCTTCCTTTGTCATAACCCATCCCTCACCTCAGGCAAGCTTTTTCTTAGCCTCAGCCATCTCAATTTGATCTCAGAAATCCACCACCACCACCACCACCCCCCCCTTTTTTTTTTTTTGCCAACCATTTCTCTGCCGTTATCTGCTTTGTCTTTACACTTTCTACCTTACTGAAGCCAGATGAATTCACTCCCCTGACAACCCTTTTTTGACTAGGAGACTAACATTCTCTCTGTCAGATCCTTTCACAATGTTTTACCACTATCAATGTTTTGCTACTATCAATCAGCTATCATTACTCCTTTAAGCTCTTCCCTCTGGGAGTCTGTTTTTTCCTAAACCAGCTGCGCCTGTTGATACTACAGATGGAAGTCGTGTTTCTCCCTATGCAAATATGAGCCTCAAACCATCATGTATAATCCAAGGAAAAAATCAATCCAATGCATACAGACAGGGCCAGGAGAAATAAAGTGAGAAAATCCAAGAACACAGAGATTTCTTGTTCCAATCCTGGAAACTATTCCGCTTGGCTTTTTTGGGTTCTTGCTGCCAGGCCGACAGACTAATGGAAAATGACATAGTCTATCCGGAGAAAGCAAACCCACGGCAGTTTATCACTCTGTTCCATGGAAAACAAAAACTAGAAGCAGCTGGTCCATAATAAATATTCCCAGATTATGTAAAACATACCTCTTTACAGATAGTAAATTTGTACTAATGTGTGTTGAATTAGCATCAAACGATCCTTTATCACTATGTTCTATGCTCACTGATCTCAATACAACTCTTTATGGCCTCTCCTTGCATTTGATTGTGAAGTTTTAAGTTTTTCAATTTAGAACAGTCTGTCTCTTCTACTTTTTCCATGCTATTAACTTGTTACAAAAACTGGGTGTGTTAGGGTTCAACCAGAGAAACAGAACAAGTAGGAAATATGTACTAAAAGATTTATTGCAAGGAATTGACTCAGTTGTTGGGACTGTTATGGCAAACTGGAAATCCATAGAGCAAACTGTCAGGAAGGAAGGCTGGAACTCTTGAGTATGAGTTAAAATTACGACATTTGGGTTGAATTTCTTCTGCTGCTCTTAAATTCTTCATCTGATTGAATCAAACCCACCCAGATCATCTAGGATAATGGCCCTTGCTTTTGCTAAGTCAGCTACGTTGTGTCCTGACTCTTTGCAACCCCTTACCTAAAGTCAATTGATCATGGACTTTAATTACATTTGCAAAATATCTTCGGAGCAACACAGATTTGTGTTTGAATAACTAGGTTTAGCTACATTAATGCCAAGGACGATCACTCTGGGTTAGCTGTTCCATAGACTAACTCTACATTCTGGATTTATCTGTTTTCTTCCATTTACCTTGTTCCCTTTTCTTACCGTATTTCCTATATATGCAGCTTCACTTTAGAGGCTTGATTTGTTTCATGTGCAACTGTTTGGGCAGGAATACTTCATGGGTTGTGCTGTGTGTTTCATGCTGCAGCACATGAGGAGGCCCATAGCATCTGCTTTAGGACTAATCATCAGGGTTCCCATCAATATTTTATCTGATGCTTTTATCTGTTATGATGGTAGCCTGAATCCATTTTATTAGGGATTACAAAATGGTGATTTTCTAATGGTCAGAAGTTAGTAGCTTAGTTATCACTAAATTATCTCTTAGTAGCATTACTTTTGTAAAAAAAAGAAAAAGAAAAAACGAAAGCAACCGTTTGTTATGAATCAAGGCTATTTGTTTACCCTGAAATACTGTCCATACAGGAAAGACAGGAGAAATGCCAAATTCTTTCCTTTAAAGGAGTTGCTAACTAGCTACTTGTAACTATGTCCAATGTGTGAGATTTTACTTTTTCAGTATACTTATAAATTTGTGGGTTTTATATATTTGATCAATTAAATTTATTATTCATTCTGATGTTTCTATAGTCCCAGGTTTAGCCAGTGATAGCTACAACATACGGTCTTCGTAGCAGGACTTTGACAGCTTCCTTGCATTCTGGTCTCTGGTTTATCTTCTGTATTTTCTGCTTCAGATCTGGAACTAGCCATTCCTCCAAGGAATTCTGGATCCTTTTACTGGGGAATGGTATATAGGGTCCAATGTGGTCACTAGATATATCCATGGTTATTTGATTATCATTACTTCTAGTCCTTTCCAGTGTACAGAGCTAGGGCAATTAAAAAGAAAATAACAGGGCTTCCCTGGTGGTCCAGTGGCTGAAGACACCACCTTGCAGTGCAAGGGGAGCCGGTTTGATCCCTGGCCTGGGAAGATCCCATATGCCGCGGAGTGGCTGGACCCATGTGTCCAACTACTGAGCCAGCGCTCTGGAGCCCATGTGCCCAGAGCTGGTGCTCTGCGGCGAGAGAGGCCACTGCAATGGGAGGCCCACACAGGCCGGAGAACAGAGATGGATAAAAATAAATAAATGAAAGATCAATAGAAGTGGCCAAAAAAAAAAAAAGAATGGATTAAAAAAAAATAACAATCTAGAGGTCATATTGATGTTCTAATTTAAATCTAATATTAAAAGACTGAACATCTTGGTAGTCTTTTCCTGTACTAGTACTGCATTGTTTTAATTATAGGGGCTTTATAGTATGTTTTGCATCTGTTTGCAAAAACCTCCTCCTTTACTGCCATTTTTTCCTCAATGGAGAGCCAAAAAAACCTTTTCCATCCAAAAGATACGTAGTCACAGTATTTTCTAATGGTCAGAAGTTAGTTATCACTAAATTATCTCTTAGTAGCATTACTTTTGTAAAAAAAAGAAAAAGAAAAAACGAAAGCAACCGTTTGTTATGAATCAAGGCTATTTGTTTACCCTGAAATACTGTCCATACAGGAAAGACAGGAGAAATGCCAAATTCTTTCCTTTAAAGGAGTTGCTAACTAGCTACTTGTAACTATGTCCAATGTGTGAGATTTTACTTTTTCAGTATACTTATAAATTTGTGGGTTTTATATATTTGATCAATTAAATTTATTATTCATTCTGATGTTTCTATAGTCCCAGGTTTAGCCAGTGATAGCTACAACATACGGTCTTCGTAGCAGGACTTTGACAGCTTCCTTGCATTCTGGTCTCTGGTTTATCTTCTGTATTTTCTGCTTCAGATCTGGAACTAGCCATTCCTCCAAGGAATTCTGGATCCTTTTACTGGGGAATGGTATATAGGGTCCAATGTGGTCACTAGATATATCCATGGTTATTTGATTATCATTACTTCTAGTCCTTTCCAGTGTACAGAGCTAGGGCAATTAAAAAGAAAATAACAGGGCTTCCCTGGTGGTCCAGTGGCTGAAGACACCACCTTGCAGTGCAAGGGGAGCCGGTTTGATCCCTGGCCTGGGAAGATCCCATATGCCGCGGAGTGGCTGGACCCATGTGTCCAACTACTGAGCCAGCGCTCTGGAGCCCATGTGCCCAGAGCTGGTGCTCTGCGGCGAGAGAGGCCACTGCAATGGGAGGCCCACACAGGCCGGAGAACAGAGATGGATAAAAATAAATAAATGAAAGATCAATAGAAGTGGCCAAAAAAAAAAAAAAAAGAATGGATTAAAAAAAAATAACAATCTAGAGGTCATATTGATGTTCTAATTTAAATCTAATATTAAAAGACTGAACATCTTGGTAGTCTTTTCCTGTACTAGTACTGCATTGTTTTAATTATAGGGGCTTTATAGTATGTTTTGCATCTGTTTGCAAAAACCTCCTCCTTTACTGCCATTTTTTTCCTCAATGGAGAGAACTCATCAGAAGAGAAAAGGAAGCCAGGCCATTATAATGATTGCCTAATAAAGCCTTAGTCATGGGATGGGTAGATGTATTGATACTTAGAGGAAATAGTCACAGTACTTGTTGGGAAAAGGAAGAAACAAGCAGAAGTGGCCAGAGTGCCTAATGGAAGATCTGACAGCACTCACTGGAGTAGAATTAGACTGAGAGTATTTGGGAAAAACTTAATGCCAAATGGAAGGTGACCTCACTTGCTAGTAAACAGACTAGAGTTGCCTGCTTCTGGATAAACCTGGAGGGCTATTTCTTTTTTTTCAAAGAGTGGGACTCTGCTTCAACAGAGTCAGCAAATTGCAGATTACATTGGTGCTTCCCAAGCCATCTTTCTAGAAAAGGAGAATAAAGGAAGTATAGACAATATCACAAGCATAGACAGTATCATAATGATTTTATCGATATCAGCCAGTAACCTTCAACACAGGGCTCTCTTTGGAAGCTGCTTTGGGAGGAGGGCTTAATAACAGAGGCCTACATATCATCCAGAAAGAGAAGATGCAAAGGGAGCTGCAAGTCCACTTATCTAACCTCGCATGAAGTGTAGAAGTGATGGATGGCTACTCTGCCTCGAAGGACCAGGCCCTGCCAAGGTATGAGGCAGTCACTAGCAGAGAGCTGAGCACTTAGCTGAGAGCCTAAGTCCTGAGCTTTAAGGCAGAATAACTTGACTCAGCAGTGAAATAAGGGCTAGTAAAGGTCCTGACCTTTATTAATCAGGTCAGCAATGACTCTTCCCATGACGGGTATTAAAAAGGGGGCACATAGGGGGCTTCCCCTGGTGGTCCAGTGGGTAAGGACACCGCCTTGCAGTGCAAGGGGCGCCAGTTCGAGCCCTGGCCTGGGAAGATCCCACGAGCTGCGGAGCAGCTGGACCGATGTGTCCAATTACCGAGCCAGAGCTCTGGCGTGCGTGCACCCAGAGCCGGTGCTCTGCGACAACAGAGGCCACCGCGATGGGAGGCCCACAGGAGCCAAAGAACGAAGATGGATGAAAATAGAGAAATGAAAGACCAACAGAAGTGGCCTGCCCATCCCCCTCCGTCCCCACCCCACCCCACCCCCCCAAAAAAAGCGGCACATAGGGAATTCCTTGGTGGTCCAGTGTATAAAACTTCACACTCCCAATGCAGGGGGGCCTGAGTTTGATCTCTGGTTAGGAAACTAGATCCTGCATGCCACAACTAAAGATCCCACATACTGAAACTAAGATTCAGTACAGCCACAAAGAAAAAGTTGGGGGAGATAGAGGTGGGAGGAAGGATGAGAATATTCTCTTGCTTCTGTTAAAGTCTAAAATGTTTCCCAGCTCTGGCTGCCACCACATGACATTTTTCCCTCTGCAAGGTGCAGGCCACCCAGCTTACACACTGAAGTATTGTTGTGGCGTTTTACACTGAGCAGCTTTGTTCCTTGACTTACTTGTACCAGAGCTTCAGACACAGGTCAAGAAGTCACACCAACAAAGCCGTATTTCAGTCCACATTGGCATCAAGTGTGCCTCTTCCTCCGCCTAGTCACTAGTCAATACCCATGGTAAGCTCACATTGTCTCTCATGTCTACTAGTGCCATACGCTCCATCGAACCCTCCTTTCCCGATTTATAACCCAAACGATTTCCATGCTGACTTCAGATTTAGACCTCTCCTCCCCAAACCTCTACCACAGAGATGTTCCACTTGATAGTATTCCTTTAATAGACTCTTTAAAGATACCTACTAATGGAGAAAACATAAGACTTTAAGATATTTTGTAATAGTATTGTAGCTTTATGCAGTTTTGTAGCATTTGGCTATTATTTATAATACATATAAATATTACTATAATTACTAAATATTATATTACTGTCATTTTAGCTTTTAATGAAGTGATAATCTTCATAGGCAAAAGAATATGCACAATAGAATATTCTGTTAGATATTTTGGTATTTATAGAGATTTTACTTTCGGTTGTCCACGAGCTGCGGAGCGGCTGGACTGATGTGTCCAATTACCGAGCCAGAGCTCTGGCGCGCGTGCACCCAGAGCCGGTGCTCTGCGACAACAGAGGCCACCGCGATGGGAGGCCCACAGGAGCCAAAGAACGAAGATGGATGAAAATAGAGAAATGAAAGACCAAGAGAAGTGGCCTGCCTGCTCCCCCCCCTCCCCACCCCCCCCCCCCCCCCCAAAAAAAGCGGCACATAGGGAATTCCTTGGTGGTCCAGTGTATAAAACTTCACACTCCCAATGCAGGGGGGCCTGAGTTTGATCTCTGGTTAGGAAACTAGATCCTGCATGCCACAACTAAAGATCCCACATACTGAAACTAAGATTCAGTACAGCCACAAAGAAAAAGTTGGGGGAGATAGAGGTGGGAGGAAGGATGAGAATATTCTCTTGCTTCTGTTAAAGTCTAAAATGTTTCCCAGCTCTGGCTGCCACCACATGACATTTTTCCCTCTGCAAGGTGCAGGCCACCCAGCTTACACACTGAAGTATTGTTGTGGCGTTTTACACTGAGCAGCTTTGTTCCTTGACTTACTTGTACCAGAGCTTCAGACACAGGTCAAGAAGTCACACCAACAAAGCCGTATTTCAGTCCACATTGGCATCAAGTGTGCCTCTTCCTCCGCCTAGTCACTAGTCAATACCCATGGTAAGCTCACATTGTCTCTCATGTCTACTAGTGCCATACGCTCCATCGAACCCTCCTTTCCCGATTTATAACCCAAACGATTTCCATGCTGACTTCAGATTTAGACCTCTCCTCCCCAAACCTCTACCACAGAGATGTTCCACTTGATAGTATTCCTTTAATAGACTCTTTAAAGATACCTACTAATGGAGAAAACATAAGACTTTAAGATATTTTGTAATAGTATTGTAGCTTTATGCAGTTTTGTAGCATTTGGCTATTATTTATAATACATATAAATATTACTATAATTACTAAATATTATATTACTGTCATTTTAGCTTTTAATGAAGTGATAATCTTCATAGGCAAAAGAATATGCACAATAGAATATTCTGTTAGATATTTTGGTATTTATAGAGATTTTACTTTTAATCGACTTTGGCTTTTTTTTTTTTTTTTTAATCACAAAAGAATGTCTTCAATTTACTTGAAGACAAAAACCCAAACATCATAATAATAATGGCTGGAGCAGTAAAAAAAAAAAAAAAAAAAGGTCTGGAAATGCACCCAAATGATTCTAATTTCTAGAGAATCTTAAAATTTAGTATGCAGAACATCAGATTGCCAAGAAAGCACCCTAGATTTCAAAGACTAAAATAAAAAATCTGGAGAGGGGCCACATTTTGCTAATATTTATTGATTTTGTAGTCGCTGAGGGAGCTCAACTTTCTTTAACTTGACCATGGTCCAGAGCATGCTGAGGGAGCTCAACTTTTTTTAACTTGACCATGGTCCAAAACATGCTGCAGTTTCCCTGCTAAAGTAAATATTAATATGAGATTACTCATAACGGTGAGTCCATGGTCAACTCATAAAGTTCAAATACAATAGTCTTTATGTATTCTTCTGGCTGGTTCACAACTGCATTCCGTACCAAGAGAGTCATCAGGAAAAGCAGTAACTGTGTGGTCAGAAACAATTGGCCCTGTATTGAATGATCTTAATGCTTGATATAGAGAGCTGGATAAAGGTATTGACTTGGAGCTCATGAAATCCAAAAGAGTGTATGCCTGCATTCATTCAGCATTTACTGAGGGCCAGCCCTGTGTGTGCTAAAGTATCCTTCGGTCCAAGCACAGAACTCCTACAACCCTTGTAATTCCCTACATGATAAAAGCACTAGAAACATCTTTTGTTCTAATATTTGGTTTTTGACCCTGGTTCCTGACACAGAGTTCCTAAATCTCTTGGAATCTTTTCCCTGGGTGGTAGAAGTGTCTTTTGTTCTACTGAGGTGACTTTTGGTAGGCTTCTAGATGGTGGCTGGTCACCAGGAAGACCAAGTCATGCACAGAAGCTTGAAATTTTCAGTCTCACCCTCCATTATCCAGAGAGGAATTGCAAATGGATTTAGTGAGTGATCATGCCTGTGTGATGAAGACTCTATAAAAATTCCCAAAGGGACTTCCCTGGTGGTCCAGTGGTTAAGAATCCATCTACCAGTGCAGGGGTAGTAGTGGTGGTAGTTCCTAGTCCAGGAACTAAGGTCCCACATGTCACAGGGCAACTAAGCCCCAGTGCCACAATGACTGAAACCCACATGCGGAGAGCCTGTGATCCGCAGGAGAAACCACCACTACGAGAAGCCCATACACCACAACTAGAGAGTTACCCCACTCTCCACAACTAGAGAAAGTCTATGTGCAGCAGTGAAGGGCCCATGTGCAGCAAGGCAGACCCAGCATAGTCAAAAAAAAAAAAAAAAAAGAAATCCCCGAAGTACAGGATTCAGAGAGCGTCCAGGTTAGTGATGTGTAGACCCTGGGAGATTCACTCACCTGGAGAAGGCACAGGAGCTCTGCACCCCTTCCCACATACCTTGTCGGGTGCATTTCTTCTTTCTCCTGGGCATCTGTATCCTTTTCATATCCCTTTAGATAAACTGGTAAACAGAAAATTGTTTTCCTATGCTCCATTAGCCATTCTAGTAAACTAATCAAACTGGAGGAGGGGATTGTGGGAACCTCTGTTCTATAGCCAATGGTTCAGTAACATGGTAACAACCTGGACTTTGATTGGTATCTGAAGTGGGAGGTAAGGGCATGTAGAACCAAACCCTTAACCTGAAGGACCTGAGGCTATCTTCAGGTGGGCTGTGTCAGAAATGAGTTAACATCCTTTCCAGGTGGTGCTAGAGGTAAAGAACCTACTTGTCAATGCAGAAGAGGTAAGAAACACAGGTTCAATCTCTGGGTCAGGAAGATCCCCTGGAGGAGGAAATGGCAACCCATGCCAGTATTCTTGCCTGTAGAATCCTATGGACAGAGGAGCCTGGTGCGCTACCCAGACTCCTACAACCCTTGTATTCCCTACATGATAAAAGCACTAGAAACATCTTTTGTTCTAATATTTGGTTTTTGACCCTGGTTCCTGACACAGAGTTCCTAAATCTCTTGGAATCTTTTCCCTGGGTGGTAGAAGTGTCTTTTGTTCTACTGAGGTGACTTTTGGTAGGCTTCTAGATGGTGGCTGGTCACCAGGAAGACCAAGTCATGCACAGAAGCTTGAAATTTTCAGTCTCACCCTCCATTATCCAGAGAGGAATTGCAAATGGATTTAGTGAGTGATCATGCCTGTGTGATGAAGACTCTATAAAAATTCCCAAAGGGACTTCCCTGGTGGTCCAGTGGTTAAGAATCCATCTACCAGTGCAGGGGTAGTAGTGGTGGTAGTTCCTAGTCCAGGAACTAAGGTCCCACATGTCACAGGGCAACTAAGCCCCAGTGCCACAATGACTGAAACCCACATGCGGAGAGCCTGTGATCCGCAGGAGAAACCACCACTACGAGAAGCCCATACACCACAACTAGAGAGTTACCCCACTCTCCACAACTAGAGAAAGTCTATGTGCAGCAGTGAAGGGCCCATGTGCAGCAAGGCAGACCCAGCATAGTCAAAAAAAAAAAAAAAAAAAGAAATCCCCGAAGTACAGGATTCAGAGAGCGTCCAGGTTAGTGATGTGTAGACCCTGGGAGATTCACTCACCTGGAGAAGGCACAGGAGCTCTGCACCCCTTCCCACATACCTTGTCGGGTGCATTTCTTCTTTCTCCTGGGCATCTGTATCCTTTTCATATCCCTTTAGATAAACTGGTAAACAGAAAATTGTTTTCCTATGCTCCATTAGCCATTCTAGTAAACTAATCAAACTGGAGGAGGGGATTGTGGGAACCTCTGTTCTATAGCCAATGGTTCAGTAACATGGTAACAACCTGGACTTTGATTGGTATCTGAAGTGGGAGGTAAGGGCATGTAGAACCAAACCCTTAACCTGAAGGACCTGAGGCTATCTTCAGGTGGGCTGTGTCAGAAATGAGTTAACATCCTTTCCAGGTGGTGCTAGAGGTAAAGAACCTACTTGTCAATGCAGAAGAGGTAAGAAACACAGGTTCAATCTCTGGGTCAGGAAGATCCCCTGGAGGAGGAAATGGCAACCCATGCCAGTATTCTTGCCTGTAGAATCCTATGGACAGAGGAGCCTGGTGCGCTACCCATAGGGTCAGAAAGAGTCAGACATGACTTAGCATGCACACATGATATCCAGCTGGTGTCCCCAGAGAATTGCTTGTTGAGGGGAAAATCTCACATGCGAGAATAAAAGAAAGACGCACACATTGAGTTTTTCTAACACAAGTAACAATAATACTATGTAGCATAAGCTAACAGTCATACAAACGAATTGCAAAGAGAAAGAATGAGAAGAATCATTAATATCGTAGAAGGCAGCCTTCTAAAAATGACTCCCAATGATACCTCACCTCCTGGTATTCATTGTTTTTTGTTGTTCAGTTGCTAAGTTATGTCTGACTCTTTTGTGACCCCCTGAACTGTAGCCCTCCAGGCTCCTCTGTCTATGGGATTTCCCAGGCAAGAATACTGGAGTGGGTTGCTGTTTCCATTTCCAGGGCATCTTCCTGACCTAGGGATCAAGCCTGTGTCTCCTGCATTGGCAGACATATTCTTTATCACTGAGCCACCAGGGTAGCACCCTGGTATTCATGCATTGGCATAATCCCCTCCTTTTAAGTGTGAGTTGGACATAGCGATTTACTTATAATGAATAGAATTTGGCAAAAGTAACAGAATATCACCTCAAAGATGATTTCCATCTTGCTAACGTACTCTCTGATTCTTCAACTTGACCGGCTCTGATGAAGCAAGTTGCCATTCTCTAAGCTGCCCCAATTTTGAGTTCCACATGAGAATGTAAGGAGGTTGCCCTTTGGCAGATAGCAAACAAGGAACTAAATCCTGCCAACACCCATGTGAATAATTCCTCCCCTAGAAGAGCCTTGAGAAGAATACAGCTCTAGCTGATGCTTTTTAAAAAATATATAATGAATTTTTATTATTAGTTTGCAATTAATGTGCATTTAATATTTTTCTGTTTTGATTTTCTAATGTGGTAAATATCAAGAGACGACCCACATCATCTTATAAGCAATGCAATACACATAAGCTTTGACTGCAGCTCTGAGAGGGCTCTGCAGCAAAGGACCAGTTGGCCATGCCTAGATTGCTAACAGACAACAACTCTAGACAACAAGTGTGATTACAAGCCATTAAGGTTAGGCTCAATACTTTGGCCACCTGATGCAAAGAACCGACTCATTGGGGAAAAAAAATTAAATAGTATTGGGGGCTTTCCAAATGGCGCTAGTGGTAAAGAACCTACCTGCCAATGCAGGAGACATAAGAGATATGGGCTCAATCCCTGGGTCAGGAAGATCCCCTGGAGGAGGACATGGCAACCCACTCTAGTATTCTTGCCTAGAGAATCCCATGGACAGAGGAGCCTAGTGGGCTGTGGTCCATAGGGTCGCAAAGAGTTGGATATGACTGAAGCGACTTGGCGTACACATAGTATTGGATTATATTAAAGTCATAAGTATCTGTTAATCCATACTGATAGAAATAAGTGATTGAATAAATTAATGAAGGAAATTATTAAATAAATATCCTGTGCAAGAGGATTACAAATAACTTACGTAGACATTTCACTTTCAAGGAGGAAGAACATAGCTACCCTACTTGAGTCTGAACTATGTATTGTGACTTCTTTCCAGAGAGCACATAGTGGAAAGGGAAAAATGATGCTCTCAGCTGCTTTTGGTATTTTAAAAATGCTCTGATGTGAAACCTGACCTTGCATATAGACCATTATAGGGTAAGCAGCTAAATTTTATTTATACTGAACTAGGAGACTGAACTGACAGATAAATGCTCTTCTTCCTGTTTGAGATAAACCTTTTTTTTTGGCCACTTCTATTGATCTTTCATTCATTTATCTTTGTCCTTTGGCCTGTGTGGGCCTCCCATTGCAGTGGCCTCTCTTGTCACAGAGCGCTAGCTCTGGGTGCATGTGCTCCAGAACTCCAACTTGGTAGTTGGACACATCGATCCAGCCACTCCACAGCACGTGGGATCTTCCCAGGCCAGGGATTGAACCGGCGCCCCTTGCACTGCAAGACGGTGTCCTTACCCACTGGATCACCAGGGAAGCCCACCTTTTCTTTTTATTGTGTGTGTGACTCTTTCATTTCTTAGGAAAAATTTACTCACTTGCATATTATTATTATTATTGTCTTTAGAAACTTGTTCTTCTCCAGAGCAACTGATTTTGCTTTGGCCACTAGTTGAAGGTCTATAGAAGGGCAACAAAATGTAACATTCTTTGGCTTGCGAGTCAATATAATTAAATTCTGTTGGAGCCAACAAATATTTAGAAACTCCTACTAAATGCACACATGTGGTAGGTCTAAAGCGATCTGCTTTACTCCAGTTTTCTAACCTTGGAAATCAGCTCATCTTTATTGGACCCATATTGGTGTGTTCATATCTAACAGTTGGCCTGGACTTTATGAAAAGCATGCAGTTTTACTGGGGGCTCCTTCCCCACACAGAGTAATTTTGTCCAAAGGGGTGGATCTATAATGGTTGAGCCAGAGAGACAGCCATGAAGAGTCATTTCTGGCAGGGAAATCCTTTATGCCACCTACAGATATAATCACATGGCTGTCTACCTGCCTCTTTCAAAAACTGGCTTTGTAGGCTTTCAAAAACTGGATTGTAGGTAGGCTGTATGAGCTAGGATGGTCCCTCATATTTTCCCAATTTCTCTTCGCTCAGTGGTGACTAAGGAGAATCTGACTAGGAAGAAGGAAATTTCTAGACCAGGATCTACTTCTAGCTATCTGTGACACTGGGCTTTGTTTTTTTTACACTATGAAAAGAGGGTTTAGAGAAGCTAATTTTGTGTCCTTCTGAGCCTTGCATTTTCCGATTGTATGAACTGAATGAGGTAAGTCTTTGCTGGGGTTGGTGCCTGCCCTAGGGTGGAAGCAGTTCTCAGAGTATTCAGTGCTTCTCTTTTTCCCTTGTTATTGCAACAGATTTTAAGAAAAATTCCCTGAAGTTGGGACAGGAGTCCTGAGTTGTTTATCTTATTTCACCTTTGTGGGTTTTGGCAGCTGACTCAATTCAACCGTGCATGTTGGAATGGTTTGTATCCCTACATTGTCCTTTTGCAAGGGAAGTCTGGTGTTGCAGGACAGAGGAACCTGGTGAGCTCCAGTCCATGAGATCACAAAGAGCTGTGACTTTGTGACTAAAACAAGTAAGGTGGGCCCTCATGTAGAAGAGCTGATGATTTTCCAGCTAACTCCCACAGATGGAAGACCCCCCACTGAGGCTCATTTTCCTGCTTTCTTCTTCACTCCCTGTGAACTGTGAAGCTTAAGGACTGACAAACCAGGGTTTTAAATTCATAGACCTCAGGGCCAGACAGGTTGTCAGTGAATAAAATGGGCTGGGTGTGAAAAATCAAAAGGCACAGAAAGTACTATATGATTCATAGGAAACGGTATGAGATTGCATTAGGGAATGGTGAGAACTGGGGTGAGGTGCAGAGAGCATTACCTATTTAAGGGGGCAACCATGGTTTAGGATTAGCCACCATGAAAATGATGAAACAGTACAGGTTCTCTAATTTAAGATCTTGTCAGTTTTCAAAGGAACAGAAATACAAATATGTGCAATCTCTTGATGTTTAATTCTCGACAATTAAAACAGTTTTAAGAGAATACTCTGTGGGACAACCATAAAATACTATGCCAACAGGTTATGGCCTCTGAGCTGAAAGGATCGTGGAGTTGTGGGGTTACTGGTGAGGTGAAGAAGATATTAGCAGTCTAAGAGTACAGTGGTGATATAGGTCCTATTGGATTCATATTTCAGCAACTGAAGTTGTTTACTTTTGCAAAACAATGGGTGACTTCATTGCATGAAACGTATAGAGCACCAATACAAATAAGACAGCAAAGAAACTTTCTGAACGCTTTTATTTTTTCAGCACAGTTATTTTCTACTTTTTAGCTATCTGTGACACTGGGCTTTGTTTTTTTTACACTATGAAAAGAGGGTTTAGAGAAGCTAATTTTGTGTCCTTCTGAGCCTTGCATTTTCCGATTGTATGAACTGAATGAGGTAAGTCTTTGCTGGGGTTGGTGCCTGCCCTAGGGTGGAAGCAGTTCTCAGAGTATTCAGTGCTTCTCTTTTTCCCTTGTTATTGCAACAGATTTTAAGAAAAATTCCCTGAAGTTGGGACAGGAGTCCTGAGTTGTTTATCTTATTTCACCTTTGTGGGTTTTGGCAGCTGACTCAATTCAACCGTGCATGTTGGAATGGTTTGTATCCCTACATTGTCCTTTTGCAAGGGAAGTCTGGTGTTGCAGGACAGAGGAACCTGGTGAGCTCCAGTCCATGAGATCACAAAGAGCTGTGACTTTGTGACTAAAACAAGTAAGGTGGGCCCTCATGTAGAAGAGCTGATGATTTTCCAGCTAACTCCCACAGATGGAAGACCCCCCACTGAGGCTCATTTTCCTGCTTTCTTCTTCACTCCCTGTGAACTGTGAAGCTTAAGGACTGACAAACCAGGGTTTTAAATTCATAGACCTCAGGGCCAGACAGGTTGTCAGTGAATAAAATGGGCTGGGTGTGAAAAATCAAAAGGCACAGAAAGTACTATATGATTCATAGGAAACGGTATGAGATTGCATTAGGGAATGGTGAGAACTGGGGTGAGGTGCAGAGAGCATTACCTATTTAAGGGGGCAACCATGGTTTAGGATTAGCCACCATGAAAATGATGAAACAGTACAGGTTCTCTAATTTAAGATCTTGTCAGTTTTCAAAGGAACAGAAATACAAATATGTGCAATCTCTTGATGTTTAATTCTCGACAATTAAAACAGTTTTAAGAGAATACTCTGTGGGACAACCATAAAATACTATGCCAACAGGTTATGGCCTCTGAGCTGAAAGGATCGTGGAGTTGTGGGGTTACTGGTGAGGTGAAGAAGATATTAGCAGTCTAAGAGTACAGTGGTGATATAGGTCCTATTGGATTCATATTTCAGCAACTGAAGTTGTTTACTTTTGCAAAACAATGGGTGACTTCATTGCATGAAACGTATAGAGCACCAATACAAATAAGACAGCAAAGAAACTTTCTGAACGCTTTTATTTTTTTCAGCACAGTTATTTTCGTATCTCCCAGGCTTCTTTGGCTGGAACAAGTAGAGTTAATGATACATTTGGTAGTGACATCTAAAAAGTGTATAGAGGTAATTAATGGTGTGTTTTTAGGTATGTCAATAATAAATTAAGGCTATAATGGTTGCCATATTAATGAGAAAATACTGAGTAGATTAGTCTCCAAAAAAATAATTTGGTTTTGGAAGTGGACAAGCTTAGATGTTAACGCTGAAAAAAACCCCTATCTCCATACATTCTACTATATGTAATTTTCGATGAATAATATTCAGTTATGGAATTTCCAAGTGGCTCAGATGGTAAAGAATTCATCTGCAATGTAGAAGACCCAGGTTTGATCCCAGGTTTGGGAAGATCCCCTGGAGAAGGGCATGGCAACCCACTCCAGTATTCTTGCCTGGAGAATTCCATGGATGGAGGAGCCTGACAGGTTATGGTTCATGGGGTCGCACAGAGCTGGACACAACTGAGAGACTAACACTTATAGAATGTAATAACTTGCACAGCACCTGACATATAGTAGGCATTCAGCAAATGTATATTAAACTTTACTGCTTTTTAACACAGAAATTTTATTCAGTAATAATTTCTGTAACTCGGATTAAAATAGAAATTTGTAAGAATTTGGGGGAGGATGAGTTCTTGTAAAAGTATATTCTTCCAGAGAAGATAGCAGCAGGAGAGAGGAAAGTATGTGTTTAGCTACTGAGAAGTGATCCCAACTTAAATTATTCAGAGATGAACACTTTGCCCTGTCTGTATTTTAAGGAACAGAAATACAAATATGTGCAATCTCTCGACAATTAAAACAGTTTTAAGAGAATACTCTGTGGGACAACCATAAAATACTATGCCAACAGGTTATGGCCTCTGAGCTGAAAGGATCGTGGAGTTGTGGGGTTACTGGTGAGGTGAAGAAGATATTAGCAGTCTAAGAGTACAGTGGTGATATAGGTCCTATTGGATTCATATTTCAGCAACTGAAGTTGTTTACTTTTGCAAAACAATGGGTGACTTCATTGCATGAAACGTATAGAGCACCAATACAAATAAGACAGCAAAGAAACTTTCTGAACGCTTTTATTTTTTCAGCAGTGTTATTTTCGTATCTCCCAGGCTTCTTTGGCTGGAACAAGTAGAGTTAATGATACATTTGGTAGTGACATCTAAAAAGTGTATAGAGGTAATTAATGGTGTGTTTTAGGTATGGGAATAATAAATTAAGGCTATAATGGTTGCCATATTAATGAGAAAATACTGAGTAGATTAGTCTCCAAAAAAATAATTTGGTTTTGGAAGTGGACAAGCTTAGATGTTAACGCTGAAAAAAACCCCTATCTCCATACATTCTACTATATGTAATTTTCGATGAATAATATTCAGTTATGGAATTTCCAAGTGGCTCAGATGGTAAAGAATTCATCTGCAATGTAGAAGACCCAGGTTTGATCCCAGGTTTGGGAAGATCCCCTGGAGAAGGGCATGGCAACCCACTCCAGTATTCTTGCCTGGAGAATTCCATGGATGGAGGAGCCTGACAGGTTATGGTTCATGGGGTCGCACAGAGCTGGACACAACTGAGAGACTAACACTTATAGAATGTAATAACTTGCACAGCACCTGACATATAGTAGGCATTCAGCAAATGTATATTAAACTTTACTGCTTTTTAACACAGAAATTTTATTCAGTAATAATTTCTGTAACTCGGATTAAAATAGAAATTTGTAAGAATTTGGGGGAGGATGAGTTCTTGTAAAAGTATATTCTTCCAGAGAAGATAGCAGCAGGAGAGAGGAAAGTATGTGTGTTTAGCTACTGAGAAGTGATCCCAACTTAAATTATTCAGAGATGAACACTTTGCCCTGTCTGTATTTATAGTCCCCACTGATACGTGCTTTCAATATCCTCAGCCTCATTCTTTTTCTCTATTTATTTTAGCATTACTTAGATTAGGTCTAAAGTCATGGGAATCTATGTCATTTAGATGCCAAATTTTCCTTCCTTCTTTTCACTCTTGCCTGTCTCAGAGAGACATGCCAGGTGGTATAAGTGTTTCCTTTCCAGAGCTGAAGAAAGGATCTTGGCTGTGGAGTCAATCAATAGACAAAACTTTGATCTCAGTGATTTCTTAGCTGTCCACTCACCTGTCCTCAGGCAGCCTAAAAGCCAATTGACAGGTATGTTCTGCTTAGCTGTTTTAGGTCCTGGCATTTTTGCACAAGCTCGTTTCTCCCACTGGGGTATTATTAGGACCTAACCAGGGTAGAAAGGTTGTGGGTAGCTCTGGAGGTAGGAGGGTAGGATTCAGAAAGAACTGCAGTAAGAGAAAGGAAATTTCCCTTGGTGAATTCTAGAGTCGAAAGGTAGCCCTGAGCTGACTCTAGTTAGGAAAGAACCAAGGGTGGACTTGCTTGTTTGCTTCTCTGGCCCTTTTAGGCTCCCCATCTGGGACCAGGGTATGTATCAAGAAGGAAATGAGCCTCTGGTGTGTCCTCTCATTTCTTTTTCATCTAAACTTCAGCTTCCAGGCATCGCACTGTGGTTTTGGGTGGACTTTTGAGCTCCTCTGTTTTTTCACCCATTTTCTTTGATTCCTCGTTAGGGTTGCTGTCATCGGCCTTCTCCTCCTTCACTACTTTAGTTTCTATCATTTCCTTCTGCTGGTTCTTGTTGGTAAAAGGGAAGGCCTTCACATACCTGTAGGCATAAATACAAAATTAAAATGAGAGACTTCTATGTAATACATAAAACAACAGATAACGCTTTGTAAAGACCCATATTGGCATAGTACGCTGGGTACCTTTATTTCAGAGAGACGGTAACACATGCATGCAAACTCAAATACCTTCACCCATTCCAACCTGAATGGATTCATTTAGATAGGATGGTAGGTTCACAGGCCAAACTTTAGATTGGCCTCAAAACCCTGTAGTTTCAAATCAAAGAATTGAAAATCAAATAAAGCATATCCATTTTCTCCTAGATGCCAATCTTTTCATTTCTTGATATTCAAAGGGACAGCCATTGGCCTATATCTTCAGGCTGGATAATACAAATGTGCTGAAACAGTAGGAAAGGTTGGGTGGTAGGGAGGACATTTATAGAATAAGAAAACTGCCATCTCCAGTTGTTCCAGGAAGATGCTGGATAAAGATATGAATGTGACAAAAGTGATGAGACTGATTATGTGCCAACAACCCCACATTTTAAAAAATATATATATATTTTATTTAATTATTTGACTGAACTGGGTCTTAGTTGTGGTATGTGGGATCTAGTTCCCTGACCAGAAATTGAACCCAGGCCCCTTGCATTGGGAGCTACAGTCTTAGCCACTGGACCACCAGGGAAGTCCCCAACCCCACCTTTTGATGTAGCAAACTGCAAGGCCAGCTGCAGCAGCAAAGAAGAGGAGAGCGAGCACCAGCAGGGCTGTGGGAACACCTGGGGAGACAGAGACAGGCCTGTTGGTCCTTCACAGAGACATGGCCGTGTGCCAGTCTCCTAGCGACCCATCCTTACACATGACAGAGACCACAGACAGAGCAGGGAAGAGCCTTGTCTGTGACCACACAGGGGCCATTTAGGGGGCTGAGCCCACATAGGCTTCTTGCCTTCTTGTCTGTAGAATCCTTGACCTTGCCTCTCACATTTTCTCTGCTCCGTAAGTTGCAATATGGCAGAGTCCATTTCCTCTCTGCGGCCTTGAGATGACAAGTTTAGAGCAAATGAAGCCCAAGCCCCTTCCTTTTAAATAGGAAAGCCAACTTACTAGTCATAGGCATTTAAGGTGCATAGATGTATCTTTCAAACTTCTATATATGAATAGATAGTAATTTATTTTGTAAAGTCTTTGTGTAAAAGTGAAGCTATTTTATTGTATTTGTTCCAATGTAAATTTTATTACATATTCTTATACATGTATAAAAAGAAAAATGTGTTAGTTAAGGCACTTCCAAAACTTCTTCATATTTAGAGTCCATTTGCTTCACTCAAAATCATTGATATCTGTATATCTCATATAATACAATCCCATGAAGACTTTGGTGATATATATATTTTTTCTGAATAGGTATTTCTCTGTTTTCACTAGGATTCTATTCCAAGTTATTGAAAAATGAAGCTACTCTAGACTTGTGCTGGTCTGGTGGTGGTGGTTTAGTCATTAAGTCATGTCCGATTCTTTGCAATCCCATGGACTATAGCCTGCAGACTCCTCTGTTCAAGGGGTTTCTCAGGCAAGAATGCTGAAGTAAATTGCCATTTCCTTCTACAGGGGATCTTCCTGACCCAGGAACTGAACTCATGTCTCCTACATTGCAGTTTCTTTATTGTTGAGCCACCAGGGATCTCCTTTAGACTCATGATTTTTAGTTTAATAATTCATGCTCTCTAGAGAACTCAAGTTCTATGACTTTATGAAATTTGACTTTGTATTAAGCTTTCATTTGCAATAATATTTGGCAGGTCCTGAGTGCCTAATCTGTACACAGGCTAATTTCTTTGTATTTTCTGTCAAACACACACACACATACACACACACACACACAGAGACACACACAATGCAGACAGAAAGTTTTTACCTCCAAACCCAACAGCTTTGTTCTTGAACGCTGCTCTATGTTCAATATATGATTCTGTTTCTGTAGCTATGGTGCTAGTTTCCTCAAAAACTTCTGTTATGCAAATTAATTTTCTTTTTCGTGGAGTAGAAGTGGAAGCTGGAGCAGGAGCTACAGTGGTTGTAACATAGTCAGGTGCCTCAGTCAATGCTGAGTATGTACTATCACTGACCGTCATTTTTGTGGTGTATGTTGCAGTTTCAGCGTTGAATAAGGGGTCATCTGTGGTAATAATTTCTGGAAGGCATGAGTTAATCCAAGTATCTGTCCAGGGAGGGAAAGGTGAAATAAGAAGTAAGTTTTGCAATAGCCTTCTAACTGGCCAGCCTGCATCTAGTCTTACTCTGTTCCAACCCCTTTATACTGCAGCTGGAATGGTCTTAGAAAAATGTGAATCTAATCATATCACTTTCTTCTTTAGAATTCTTCCCAAGCTGTCTCTACGGCATGGCCTATGAGGTCCTTCCTGACCTGGCCCCTGCTGACATGGCCCGCCTCACCTGATCGGTCTTTCTCTGGTTCCTCCTACCATAATGGAATTCCTTCAGTTCTTTAATGTGCTTTCTCTCCTGTCCAAGCCTTTGACTCTAGACTTGTGCTGGTCTGGTGGTGGTGGTTTAGTCATTAAGTCATGTCCGATTCTTTGCAATCCCATGGACTATAGCCTGCAGACTCCTCTGTTCAAGGGGTTTCTCAGGCAAGAATGCTGAAGTAAATTGCCATTTCCTTCTACAGGGGATCTTCCTGACCCAGGAACTGAACTCATGTCTCCTACATTGCAGTTTCTTTATTGTTGAGCCACCAGGGATCTCCTTTAGACTCATGATTTTTAGTTTAATAATTCATGCTCTCTAGAGAACTCAAGTTCTATGACTTTATGAAATTTGACTTTGTATTAAGCTTTCATTTGCAATAATATTTGGCAGGTCCTGAGTGCCTAATCTGTACACAGGCTAATTTCTTTGTATTTTCTGTCAAACACACACACACATACACACACACACACACAGAGACACACACAATGCAGACAGAAAGTTTTTACCTCCAAACCCAACAGCTTTGTTCTTGAACGCTGCTCTATGTTCAATATATGATTCTGTTTCTGTAGCTATGGTGCTAGTTTCCTCAAAAACTTCTGTTATGCAAATTAATTTTCTTTTTCGTGGAGTAGAAGTGGAAGCTGGAGCAGGAGCTACAGTGGTTGTAACATAGTCAGGTGCCTCAGTCAATGCTGAGTATGTACTATCACTGACCGTCATTTTTGTGGTGTATGTTGCAGTTTCAGCGTTGAATAAGGGGTCATCTGTGGTAATAATTTCTGGAAGGCATGAGTTAATCCAAGTATCTGTCCAGGGAGGGAAAGGTGAAATAAGAAGTAAGTTTTGCAATAGCCTTCTAACTGGCCAGCCTGCATCTAGTCTTACTCTGTTCCAACCCCTTTATACTGCAGCTGGAATGGTCTTAGAAAAATGTGAATCTAATCATATCACTTTCTTCTTTAGAATTCTTCCCAAGCTGTCTCTACGGCATGGCCTATGAGGTCCTTCCTGACCTGGCCCCTGCTGACATGGCCCGCCTCACCTGATCGGTCTTTCTCTGGTTCCTCCTACCATAATGGAATTCCTTCAGTTCTTTAATGTGCTTTCTCTCCTGTCCAAGCCTTTGACCAGGATCCTTTCTTCACCTGTAAGAAGTCCCTCTTTATTAAGCCCTTCCTTGCCCTTCATGTCTCAGACTGACCATCTCCTTCTTAGCCAAACTTGAAGACTGGGTTGGATAACTAGACATACATTCTTGTATCTCCTCGTATTTTGTTGCCTTGATTATCACTACACTGATCCCTGCTGAACCATGAGCTCCCTGGAACAGGACTCCTGTCTGTCTTGGTCATCATGGCATGTGCGCTATGCCTGGCACGTGTGTTGTTCACAGGGCACTGGCAGCAGCAGTCCTGGGAGGCGGAGCATGTGGCATAAGTCCTCTTGGAGGAGTTGCCATTAGCCCTACCAAAGAGAAACCAGATGGGCAATCCACAAACTAGGTAACAATTAGGAAGAAAGAAAAAGTGAAATGAAGAAAGGAGTAGATGAGGAGACCAAACATACATACATAATACCACTTTAGGACAAAAGTCTGCTAAAAGGTAATTTCTCTGTGCTCATCAAAAAAAGATTTTTAGATAGAGGTCGGGACAGGAAAGGGATGTAGGTTTGCTCTCAATTCATCAAATGTGGAGAGAGGAAACTAACATTTGTTGAACATATTGATCTGAGTCAACCATGGCACTTCATTCAGTGATTTTATAGAACTCTCATTTATACAGGAGAAACTGAAATTCAGAGAAATTGAATAACTTCCTCTAATGACAGAGCCATGCAATGTATTACAACATGCATGTGCATCTCTTTTAAATCCCTAGTTATTTGTGACAGTAGGTAGCATCAACTGGAATGTTAGTCATGAAGCAAATGCTATTCTACTATTTTTGAAAATTAAGTAAAAATTACCAACCGAGGCTGTGGTAAACATGATAAAACATTTTGACCCCACATGCATTGTCAGGGTCTTACACTATGGGTTTTACACTATTGGTCTTACACTATTGGTTTTACTTTGCCTCTGTTCAAATAGGCATCATCCTGGACCTCTGCCCTGGACTTTGGAAGGCAGCTTTGCTCACCAGTATACCACCAAAAGTGCCCTGGACTTTTAGTTATATTCCCCCCTCTCAAGAATGTGCTAAGTTCTTCTTTCAAAAAGTGAACATTTTTAAATATCAGGGGGAAAAGCATGCTGAACATGATATACTGTGCTGGGAACTGAGAATAGAGAAGCAACTAAGGGGTGATTCCTGTTTCCTGGAGACGTATTTTGAGGAGGGTAGGGGAAGATCACTGGGGATTCACAGAGGAGCTGGCATGAGCAGGGTACGGAGGGTTAATGGGCTCATTCAACAAATACAGAGTTCCTACTCTGTGCTAGGTGCCAGAGGCATAGTGCAAATCAAAGTTCCTGTTCATAGGGGCTTATATGTTATTGGAAAGAAGGACAGAGATAATAAAAAAACACAAAATAAACCTGACATTTCAGAAGATGATCACTGCTGTGGCAATAATGAGACAGGATAAGGATCAAACTGGAAGGGGGAGGGATAGAAACAGATACTTTGGACAGGGTGATAAGAGTAGGTCTCCTTGGGAGGTGACCAAACATACATACATAATACCACTTTAGGACAAAAGTCTGCTAAAGGTAATTTCTCTGTGCTCATCAAAAAAAGATTTTTAGATAGAGGTCGGGACAGGAAAGGGATGTAGGTTTGCTCTCAATTCATCAAATGTGGAGAGAGGAAACTAACATTTGTTGAACATATTGATCTGAGTCAACCATGGCACTTCATTCAGTGATTTTATAGAACTCTCATTTATACAGGAGAAACTGAAATTCAGAGAAATTGAATAACTTCCTCTAATGACAGAGCCATGCAATGTATTACAACATGCATGTGCATCTCTTTTAAATCCCTAGTTATTTGTGACAGTAGGTAGCATCAACTGGAATGTTAGTCATGAAGCAAATGCTATTCTACTATTTTTGAAAATTAAGTAAAAATTACCAACCGAGGCTGTGGTAAACATGATAAAACATTTTGACCCCACATGCATTGTCAGGGTCTTACACTATGGGTTTTACACTATTGGTCTTACACTATTGGTTTTACTTTGCCTCTGTTCAAATAGGCATCATCCTGGACCTCTGCCCTGGACTTTGGAAGGCAGCTTTGCTCACCAGTATACCACCAAAAGTGCCCTGGACTTTTAGTTATATTCCCCCCTCTCAAGAATGTGCTAAGTTCTTCTTTCAAAAAGTGAACATTTTTAAATATCAGGGGGAAAAGCATGCTGAACATGATATACTGTGCTGGGAACTGAGAATAGAGAAGCAACTAAGGGGTGATTCCTGTTTCCTGGAGACGTATTTTGAGGAGGGTAGGGGAAGATCACTGGGGATTCACAGAGGAGCTGGCATGAGCAGGGTACGGAGGGTTAATGGGCTCATTCAACAAATACAGAGTTCCTACTCTGTGCTAGGTGCCAGAGGCATAGTGCAAATCAAAGTTCCTGTTCATAGGGGCTTATATGTTATTGGAAAGAAGGACAGAGATAATAAAAAAACACAAAATAAACCTGACATTTCAGAAGATGATCACTGCTGTGGCAATAATGAGACAGGATAAGGATCAAACTGGAAGGGGGAGGGATAGAAACAGATACTTTGGACAGGGTGATAAGAGTAGGTCTCCTTGGGGAGGTGATACTTAAACTGAAACCTGAATGATGAAAAGGAGCGAGTCACTGAAGATCTCAGGCAACAGCATTGCAAGTAAAGAGAACACGAAGTTCAAGGGCCTGAAGGTGAATAATCTCAGCCTGTTTGATGATGAGAAGGCCAGTATGGCTGGGAACAGTTCCAGTTCATCTAGTATGGAAGAGGGAATAGGATATCCCAGTCAAGGAAAGTAGCATGACCCAAGAATAAAGAAGTTTGAAAGTGTAGGCATATGAGAAAATGACAGGGCACCCGATGTGGCTGGCGTGTAGGTGCCTCTGTCTGTGAGGGGGAGCACGAAAGACCGCAAGGAGGAGATGAGACTGGGAAGACAGGTTGGAGCCAGAGTATCAAGAGTTATACCCGCCATGGTAAAGAATTTGCAGTTCATTCTGTAGGAGAAGGAATTTTCCACTGGGGTCAGCAAACTTTCCAACTGATGTATAGAAGTTCTCATTTACGCCCAGTTTTATTTGCAACAAGCCTTCACAGTTCACATGAGACTCTCAGGAAGCCACCCAAGGCTGTGGAGCCAAGGAGTGACGTGATCATCAGTGGAGGTGTGTGGAGGATGAGAGAGACGAGAGGGTACAGGGCGTCATTTTGACTTAATTTTCAGGAGTCAAGATTATTGCAATTGCATGGAAATAGGAGAACCTGGTGGATTTGGAATTCTAAAACTTACATCTTAGAGATCTTCAAGAGGCAAGGGGTGCTCAGCTCTGGCTGTAGGTTAGAATCATCTGAGGAACTCTGAAAAAATATTCACGTGAAGCACCTACCCTGAGCCCAGTACGCTGCTGTCATGTGGTGAACACCGGAGGAGGTGACGAGGAAGTGGCAGGGCCCAAGGTTTAAGTCCTAGCTCTGTCTCTTAGTGACTGCTGCCACAGCAGCACAGTCTAAGCATCAGGTACTTCTCTTGGAAAATAGTAATGGTACCCTTGTATGATTTCACCAAGGAGTAATGAGACAGTAGGGCCTAGCATAATCGATGGCGTAATCTGTAACATCTGTAAGAACTGGCTTCCTGCACCTCCCTGTTCACTAAATACAGCTAAGAAGGCCACCGTGTGGGGGAGCAACAGCAATGCAGTTCCTTACTGGTGGAGGGCGCAGTGTGTCTCACCTGGACGTGACAGGACCTGGGTCTCCTTCCCTCCAAACGATACATATAATTTCTCTAGAATGTGCCAAAGGCTTTTTTTTTTTTTTTTTTAAAGATTTATTTATTTATTTTGGGCGGGGGTCGGGTTGGGGAGGGAGGGGAGCAGGCGGGCCACTTTTATTGGTCTCTCATTTCTCTATTTTCATCCGTCTTTGTTCTTTGGCTCCTGTGGGCCTCCCATCGCGGTGGCGTCTGTCATTGCTGAGCACCGGCTCTGGGTGCATGCGCTCCAGAGCTCCAGCTTGGTAATTGGACACATCAGTCCAGCCGCTTCGCAGCACGTGGGATCTTCCCGGGCCAGGGATCGAACTGGCGCCCCTTGCACTGCAAGGCGGTGTCCTTACCCACTGGACCACCAGGGGAAGCCCCAAAGGCTTTGATAGATGTTAAATACAGTGTGGTTGGCGTCCAAGAGGAAAGATAAGGCATCGGGGGTATGGGGAGTCTTCCTGAAGAAAACAGCGCTCCAGGCTTGAATGGAGAACACAAGCTAGCCAGGTGAAGAGAGAACAGGCATTGTGTGGAGGGGATGGCGTGGACAGATGGTGCACATCGAGCACCACGAGCTCTCTGGCCTGATTCCCAAAGCTCACAAAGACTGCAGTCAGAAAGCCAGTCAGGATAAGATTTGGGTCAGATTTCAGGTTACTCTGATCCTTGGAGCTCACAGATAGCAGTGAAAAAGGAAGTCACCAAAACAAAGAAGCACAGGGTAAGTCCAGGTCAGTGGTAAGATGAGGGCTAGGAAACTCCGATCCTCACAAAGATGGCAAATGGAAGCAAGTGAATCTAATTTACTACAAGAGGGTAGCAAATATTCTCAAGTCCCTTTCATATATAATTCTCTGACAGTACATCCTCAGAGAGATACCTTCCTTAAAATTTCCACCAAGGAGTAATGAGACAGTAGGGCCTAGCATAATCGATGGCGTAATCTGTAACATCTGTAAGAACTGGCTTCCTGCACCTCCCTGTTCACTAAATACAGCTAAGAAGGCCACCGTGTGGGGGAGCAACAGCAATGCAGTTCCTTACTGGTGGAGGGCGCAGTGTGTCTCACCTGGACGTGACAGGACCTGGGTCTCCTTCCCTCCAAACGATACATATAATTTCTCTAGAATGTGCCAAAGGCTTTTTTTTTTTTTTTTTTAAAGATTTATTTATTTATTTTGGGCGGGGGTCGGGTTGGGGAGGGAGGGGAGCAGGCGGGCCACTTTTATTGGTCTCTCATTTCTCTATTTTCATCCGTCTTTGTTCTTTGGCTCCTGTGGGCCTCCCATCGCGGTGGCGTCTGTCATTGCTGAGCACCGGCTCTGGGTGCATGCGCTCCAGAGCTCCAGCTTGGTAATTGGACACATCAGTCCAGCCGCTTCGCAGCACGTGGGATCTTCCCGGGCCAGGGATCGAACTGGCGCCCCTTGCACTGCAAGGCGGTGTCCTTACCCACTGGACCACCAGGGGAAGCCCCAAAGGCTTTGATAGATGTTAAATACAGTGTGGTTGGCGTCCAAGAGGAAAGATAAGGCATCGGGGGTATGGGGAGTCTTCCTGAAGAAAACAGCGCTCCAGGCTTGAATGGAGAACACAAGCTAGCCAGGTGAAGAGAGAACAGGCATTGTGTGGAGGGGATGGCGTGGACAGATGGTGCACATCGAGCACCACGAGCTCTCTGGCCTGATTCCCAAAGCTCACAAAGACTGCAGTCAGAAAGCCAGTCAGGATAAGATTTGGGTCAGATTTCAGGTTACTCTGATCCTTGGAGCTCACAGATAGCAGTGAAAAAGGAAGTCACCAAAACAAAGAAGCACAGGGTAAGTCCAGGTCAGTGGTAAGATGAGGGCTAGGAAACTCCGATCCTCACAAAGATGGCAAATGGAAGCAAGTGAATCTAATTTACTACAAGAGGGTAGCAAATATTCTCAAGTCCCTTTCATATATAATTCTCTGACAGTACATCCTCAGAGAGATACCTTCCTTAAAAGAAATGCAAAGGAATTGCAAATTCCCATCAGTAGGTTATTCTTCTTAATAATGTTGTTTTAATGTTTTTATAATTTTGAAACTTTTGTAGGATAAAAATATATTGATACTATTTATTAAAAACAAAAATTTTCCATATAATAGAAAAAAGATGCCAGTATAGAATGAAGTAAACAGAGGAAAAACTTGAATTGTTAAATTTGAGTTGGAAATCTCAGTGCAAGTGAATTATATATATGTGTGTGTGTGTGTGTGTGTGTGTGTATATATATATATATATATATATATATATATATATATATACACATATCTATATTACATATATACACATACATATATATATTCCTAGCTGCCCACTAAAAAGGGCTTAGAAGAAATGAAAATGAGAGTACTAACTAGAATCACTTGTATGTAGATCTTGGTTTCTAATTAACATTCTCAGTTTAAAAGGTCCTTGGAAAATAGGTATAAATGGCTGGTTCCACGTCAGGGATAAAGGTGATACAAAGTGAGCCTGCGACATGTTATGACACAATGCAATGACTCACTCAAATAGTAATGGGATGAAAGACACAAAGGTCAACTAACAGTGGCTCCTACCTACCAAACAGGGGACAATTTGAGCATCAAAAAGAATAAAAGAGTAATAATTGTGAAATTGATGACAACATATGGAACACACAAACTAAGTAAAATGCCACACATCCATGACAGTTTAAAGGGGAGGGAGAAGGTGACTGTGTGTGTGTGTGTGTGTGTATAATAAAAAAGAGAGATTCTTCTTTATCAAAGAATGCCAGCTAACAGATGCAGAAGGCAGTATAGATTTAGAAAACTATTATCTTGCAGCCCTGCATATAACTGATTCTAGCAAGGATCATCCATGTCTGCTTGAACTATTAGGTAAAAGATGATTGGAGGTGGGGGTCAGATTATTTGCATGGTGGCAAAGTATCACACAGTGGGGTTACCTCCTCATTGTAAAGGGGAAAACAAATCTGAGCTCACTAGGGAGGTCGGGCGGTAACCATCTTATTCGGATGTTCAAAGTAAACCTGTTAATAGTGGGACGTACTGACAGTCAGCGCCTTTTGTTAGGATACGATCTAAAGTACACAGCATCTTACCTATCAGGTATTTTTGCTAAAACTAGTAACCATGAGTCTAATCAAGCCTCTATACCCAACTTTAAGTATATAGGAAGCATAGGGAATGGAAGCACAAGTTAAATGAAGCCATGAAGAAAGATGCACTGGGTGTCACACTCACAGCTGACAGGAAGGCTGGGCAGTTGAAAGGTCAGGCCATCTAACACGCATACATTGGCCGTCAGGTAAGCAAGCATGCACACCCCAATTCCCCAGCCCAAAGTGATAGGTTGAAGGGGGGTGGGGAGGAGGACAGTGAGAAACAGTTGATAAAAAGCTTGCTGGTGGGAATGTAAATTGGTACAGCCGCTATGGAAGACAGTATGGAGATTCCTTAAAAACTAAAAACAGAAGCACCATATGACCCAGCAATCCCACTCTTAGGCTTATACCCTGATGAAATCAAAACTGAAAGAAGCACCTATACCCCAATGTTCATTGCAGCTCTCTATACAATAGCTAGAACATGGAAGCAACCTAGATGTCCATCGACAAATGAATGGATAAACAAACTATGATGCATATATACAATGGAGTACTTCTCAGCTGTAAAACGAAATGCAGAAGAATCAGCCCTAACGAGGTGGCTGGATCTAGAACCTATCATAAATGTGAAGTCAGCCAAAAAGAGAAAGACAAGTACTGTATACTAACACATATATATGGAATCTAATAAGAGAGTAATGGTAACACTCGCAGTGAAGTGATGGAAAAACAGACATAGAGAACAGGCATATGGACATTGTGGGGTATGAACAGTGGGTGGGAGGCATAGAGGGAGTAATATGGAAACCTATACTATCATATGTGAAAAAGATAGCTATTGTCATTGCCCTGCAGGAATAGGAGATCCTGCAGAGGTGGGGTGTGATGGCTGGGAGGGGTGGGATGGGGGGAACTGGGAGGGAGTGTGCCAGGGATATGCAAAGATGACTGGGAACATGTCTGTGAACAACAAAACGCAGTAAAATTTAAAAATAATAAAATTAATATAATTTTAAAACTGCATAAAAAATACATAGCGCCTTTTGTTAGGATACGATCTAAAGTACACAGCATCTTACCTATCAGGTATTTTTGCTAAAACTAGTAACCATGAGTCTAATCAAGCCTCTATACCCAACTTTAAGTATATAGGAAGCATAGGGAATGGAAGCACAAGTTAAATGAAGCCATGAAGAAAGATGCACTGGGTGTCACACTCACAGCTGACAGGAAGGCTGGGCAGTTGAAAGGTCAGGCCATCTAACACGCATACATTGGCCGTCAGGTAAGCAAGCATGCACACCCCAATTCCCCAGCCCAAAGTGATAGGTTGAAGGGGGGTGGGGAGGAGGACAGTGAGAAACAGTTGATAAAAAGCTTGCTGGTGGGAATGTAAATTGGTACAGCCGCTATGGAAGACAGTATGGAGATTCCTTAAAAACTAAAAACAGAAGCACCATATGACCCAGCAATCCCACTCTTAGGCTTATACCCTGATGAAATCAAAACTGAAAGAAGCACCTATACCCCAATGTTCATTGCAGCTCTCTATACAATAGCTAGAACATGGAAGCAACCTAGATGTCCATCGACAAATGAATGGATAAACAAACTATGATGCATATATACAATGGAGTACTTCTCAGCTGTAAAACGAAATGCAGAAGAATCAGCCCTAACGAGGTGGCTGGATCTAGAACCTATCATAAAAAGTGAAGTCAGCCAAAAAGAGAAAGACAAGTACTGTATACTAACACATATATATGGAATCTAATAAGAGAGTAATGGTAACACTCGCAGTGAAGTGATGGAAAAACAGACATAGAGAACAGGCATATGGACATTGTGGGGTATGAACAGTGGGTGGGAGGCATAGAGGGAGTAATATGGAAACCTATACTATCATATGTGAAAAAGATAGCTATTGTCATTGCCCTGCAGGAATAGGAGATCCTGCAGAGGTGGGGTGTGATGGCTGGGAGGGGTGGGATGGGGGGAACTGGGAGGGGGGAGTGTGCCAGGGATATGCATATGACTGATCTGGGAACATACATGTCTGTGAACAACAAAACGCAGTAAAAATTTAAAAAATAATAAAATTAATATAATTTTAAAAACTGCATAAAAAAAAAAGCCTACGTTCTACTCTTGACTCAGCCGCTAGCTGACTGTAAGACTTTGAACAAAGCAGACCTCCATTCTGAGCTATCCAGGAAGTGAAGGAAATGGAGAATCTCTCCAATGGAGGCCTCTCTTTGAGGCCAAGGCCTCCTAGTTCATAGAAATGCTGGATCTTTATGCTGCCTTTGGGCAACAGAACATTGCTGGTGCTCTTTTTTCTCTTTGATCTTAGAGAATGACCGGCCACTGAGCTGGTGTCCTTTAGAAGGCCAGATTTATGAGTATGTGTGAAAAGTAATAAATGAGACAGAGATTCTTATGATCAGTGGAGAACAAGCGTTTAGTGAAAGAAAACCTTTCTGAGAAGTGACTTATGTAAAGCACTTGGCCTAAGGTGGCCAAGATCTCCCAACAAGGTTAAAGGGATGACCATGAGCAAATCAGTTCTGTTATCTCGCTTCAATTCCTTCCTTCATAAAATGAAAATTTGGTCTTGTACTTAAAAACATCTAATGTAGCATCTGAATTTCTACACCTACAAAGGAATGCGGGATAAAGGAAAGAGATCTCTGTGTGAATCTTCATAGTAAGGAAACTTTAGACAAATGTACTTATGTCCTCTAAGCTAAGCATTTTCATCTACAAAGTAGGGATGATAAAGCATACCTCCTATGGAGATGGTCAAGGTCTAGCAAGATAAATTAGTACATAGCTTTGTCCATAGTGGGTATTTCCTTCTCTTCTTCCTGTTTATCTTATAGGACGAGGCACAAGGACAGAGCCTCCAGGGGTGCCCTCTGCCTATGCTGTCAATCTGTCCTATTTCCCCTAAATTTTTCCTCTGAGGGGGATACTGCCACCCCTAGCCTGGTCAAAGAGGCCATCCTAGGAGGATTCAATGGCCATCACCATAACTGCTTCTGCTGCTTCTCTGGCTTACTCTTTTCAGACTAGTCATGGTGATGGTGGTTTAGTCTCTAAGTCATGTCTGACTCTTCAACACCATGGACTGTTGCTTGCCAGCCTCCTCTGTCCATGGGATTTCCCAGGCAAAAATACTGGAGTGGGTTGCCATTTTCTCCTCCAGGGAATCTTCCTGACCCAGGGATGGAACTCACGTCTCCTGCACGACAGGTAGTCTCCTGCATGGCAGACAGATTCTTTGCCACTGAGCCACCAGGGAAGTCCAGGTCACAGAGCTATTGAAATCCAGAAAGAATACAGCACGTGGAGAGGCCACAGATCTCACTCACCAGATGCGTTGTGACAGTAGGCCCTGTGCCTACTGCTGAGTAAACTTCTCCAAACCACGACGCCTACCCCGCTCTTCCCACACCTGGGGTTGGCAATAATTCGAGGGATGACCACGAACTGATTTTTAACCCATCCAAAACTGTAACAGAATACACAGGAATTGAGTGGATACATAGGTCTTGGTTGCTAAACAAGAACACAGAGCCAGCAAATCTCCCCCCAGGGTTTGTGAATCCAGCTGTTTCTCACCTGCAGGTTTCAAAGCCAAATCTCTGAGCAGCTTTAACCTGGTCTTCGCTGGCCAAAGTCAGTCCCACGAGCCTACAGGCCTCCTGCGCGTCTGTGAAGTTCAGCAATGGCTGTGTCTTTTTGGACATGAGGGTGACCCCCATGATTCTGCATGGTCCCGAGACAGAAAGCTCTGCAAAGGAATCACATGGACCCTCAGTGCGCTGCTGTCCTTTTCCCAGCCCTTGGGCTCTCCTTCCTAGTAGAGCCTCACTATCAACATGGCAACTGAGATTGAAGTTCAGAAATTTTAACAGGACACAGACCAGGCAGGCAGGCGCTTGCCTGGATCCACGCTGTACCTCCCACCAGGTCCAAGTTCATCACCCCTTACTGAGCTCGGGTGCCTTGTTCATTACATGGAGACTCTGGCTCCTATTTCTTGGGTAGGGGCATAGGGGGCTGTCTAGGGGATGCAGCTGCTGCAAACATTTTTGGAGTCTAGAAAATGAAAGGTCTGAGACTTTGAGAAAAATGGAACCCAGTGCTCTGGATTAACAGCATAGCAATACTCCCAACCAGTGTGGATTGGAGACAGAGCTATTTCTGAAATGGGCTTAAAAATGTGTTGCTTGGTCTAACAGAAGGAGAATTTCCTCAGTCCCAGCTCTTCTCTGACCATTGGGGGGCAGGCTTACTCAGAAGTTCCTGGAGGAGTCAGAGAGTAAAGCTTGCATGGTAGAGAAACTAAATAAAGGAAGTGAAGTTTTAGACTCGGACATGGATTCAAATCTATCGTAGATTACTTGTCAGCTCCGTGAATTTAGGCTGACTACTTCATCTCTTTGAGCCTCAGTTTCCATACTTAGAAAATGGAATGAACAACATTATCTATTGTATAAGGTGGTGAAAGTTAAATAAGTTAATTCAAATAAAAACGCTTAGCCCAGGGCCTGCCACAGAGTAGGTGCTCAATTGATCATCACATAGTATCATTATGGCCTCTTCAAAGCACTTTGGTTTCAGTCTCCTAATGACTGATCTCCCTGGGGCAACTATAGCAGTTGAACAGTTAAGATATGAATAATAGGGGCTTCCCTGGTGGTCCAGCAGGTAAAGAGTCTGCCTGGCAGTGCAAGGGGCACCAGTTCAATCCCTGGCCCAGAAAGATCCCATGCGCCCTGGAGCAGATGGACCAGTGTGCCCAATTAGGAGCTGGCGCTCTGGGATGCATGTGCCCAGAGCCAGTGCTCTGCAACGAGAAGCCACGGTAATGGGAGACCCACACAGGCTAAAGAATAAAGATGTATGCAAAGAAATAAATTAAAAACCAATGAAAGAGGCCAAAATTAAAAATTAAAAAAAAGATGTGAATAATATCTACTCAAAATCTAATGCATCTGAGAGTTCTTTTGATCCCTTCTCTCTGGGTTCTTGTATTTGTAAACCTGTATGAAATTGCAAGTTTACACTGTGTTCAGGTACTTTATTCCTATTGGGCTTCACCCTCAAAAGTCCATAAAAGGGCACTTCCCAAGTAGTTGTTTGACCATAGACCTGTGCGTTGGATGGCTAGTCAAATGTTTTGACCACTGTCTAACTTGGTGTTTAAAGGAAGCTTCTTCCTGCAGACATGAAAGGACCATTTCTAAGTCCTTAGGTGACCTTGCTGTGAAGCTGGAGGTTGGTGGGGTGGGCAGGGCGGGGAAGGGAAATTAATATAATGGATAGTATTTGTAGATAGCCTTATTTGCTTCCAGACCCTGCTCTTGCCAAGAGAGAGACTAGAGACTCAACACCTAGTATGAGTGTTTGTAGCAGAACAGCTTCTTATGACTGTGTGCACTAGTACTACTACCTATACCAACACTGATATGAATACCAATGCCAGGGTCAATTCTAAATTCTATCATCTGTCAATGCCACTCTGTGTCAAACCCTGACTCTTTTGACACAAAATTGGGGTGCAAGGAGATTTAGCAATGCCCCTAGCCCAAGGATATAGAGCAACTAAGTGCCAGTTTGAGGGACACAAATCCAACCATGATTGAAATGAAAACCCCAGTTCTTAACTAGGACACTGTTCTGCTCTTCTGCTTCCCACTGTGCCACGAGGGAAAGAACAGACACACACACACACACACAGACACACATTCCCCTAGAGCCGAACTCTCAGAACCCACTGTTTGTCCTGGAATTTGGTTCATTTAGCTCATAAGCTTGGTTCCTTCTTTGGGAATGCCCTTACAGAAGACATATGAATTACCCTGTAAGGTTGTCTTGATACTCATCACACATCATTTTTACTGTAAATATTACTGTTCTGAGTAATAATAGACCTATTGTGAGCAATAGACCTAGCTTTGAATATTTCTTCTCTTGTTACGTGGCTGTGGGACCTTCGGCAAGTTAGTGTTCTCAGCTATAAAAGGGGGATGGTTATATCTTCTTTACATAATTTTTGTCAAAAAATTGAAAATATATAATCTGTACCTAGTGGAGGCTTGGTCCATGGTAGGCAGTCAACAAATATCCGTAGATTTAATGCTTTCCTAAGGAGAAAAACAGGGAGCTGGTGCCCAAGGGATCCTCTAGTGACCCCTTCCCTAGGCTTTCTTAGGAAACAGCAAGTGTAGTAGAAAAAGTATATACCTAGGAATCAGAAAGAGCTGAAAACAGACCCAAGCTTTATTATTTACTGCTTTTGTGGCACTGGGCAAGTTGCTTGGCCTCACAACCTATTCCTTCATTGATAAAATGTCTTCTCATGTACTATACAATATATAAAAATAGGCTCTCAACAATACTAGCACTCATCCCTATCCACTCACCTTCATCTACCACCTCTTCACTAATCATGGCTCTGCATAGCTTTCAGTTGTTCACAAAATTTTTATTTCCTTATGAAAAGTTTGCCATTATTGAGAATGGTCCAAAGTGTGATGAGTAAATGCCAAAGAACAGTTGCCATAACAGTTTGAGTATTAATGGCAGTTTTTGGGGGGAAAAGTGAAGAGCCTCCTCAGAGGGTGCCAAATAAGTCTATTACTTTCAAAAAAAATGTGTTTGAAAGTAACATATTTGGACAAAAAAAATCAATCTTATAGCTCTAACCTCCTATAATAAATGGAATACAACAGTATCTGAATGAAGTCTGGATGTCTGTTACCAACATAGTTTATATCTTAGGGCATCTTCCAGCAGAGAAGATAATTCTTTTTAAAAGTGCTCATATTTTCATTTGCCCAAAGCCATAATGAGTGATTTGTGGCTATAATTTTTTTTTTTTTTTTTGCCTACGGTGCAGAGTGAGGTTACCAGTTAGGCCTCTGAAAAACCCAGAAATCATTTAAGTCATTCCTTTGGTAGGGAGCTGATGTGTAATTTTCAGACTTACATTTATTCCATTTTTTTTTTCAGTTAATTTGCTGTTTACTGCATACTTAAAATGTATGCATTCCACGATAGTGTAGCAAAACTAAAATCAAAATAATCACACTGACACTTCCAAAAATAATGGAAGACCAGTATTTTGTGAAAGTTAACCATTTCCCCTACGCTTTGTGATTTCTCAAAATTTTTCACATTCTTTTCTCCTTCAATGAAACACTTTTTACAACAAGTGATCTCTCCTCATTGTGTCAAAATATTCTCATTAAAAATATCCCATAGCCAAAAATAAAACTCAAGATAACATTAAGATCAGTGAGAATCATTTTGGTGAAGCTGACAATATGGTGAAAACATTTCTGCCAGAGCAATCCTACCAATGAGATCTTCTGTTGACACTGAGGGCTGCCCCCACCCCAGAAATTCAATCAAGAACTTAGTAGGCTTAGGACCATTTGCAACATCTTGCTTTACCTCAGGCTGGCCATCTAGTAAGAAACCTACCTTCTGGGCGGAGAGAGCCTTGGACCAGGAGCCTTGTGGTCCAGATGGAGGCAAGAAGCAACCCCAGGCTGAAGACCTTGGCCATTGTGCCAGTGCCTTCAGAACCAGAGAAGCAGCTCAGATGGGCACTGGCAGTATCAGAGGCAGACAATAATCACCAGTGGGTGGAGACTTCTGGATATATGTGGGGCTCCCACTGCTCCGCTTCATATCCGAGACATCCGGATTTCCCTGCTTTCAAGCTTCTGACTTGTCAAGGTCACTAGGGGGAAATGAGTGACGTCCTTGAAAGCCCAGGCTGTACTTTGTGGAAGGCTTTCTGGAAAATTTAGCTAATGCTGACTCAGAAAACATACAAACAGGGAAGACAGATAGCACAGGGTGAACTGCTGAAGGTTTCCCCATTTCTCATGTCCCCTGCCACTACCCACCTCCCACTCCAGCTCGGTTCCTACCCAGTTCATTGTTACTGACTGTGGAGCTGCTCATTTTTTATACTCTTAGGAATGTCCCTGTCTCTCAAGGGGACTGAACATGGATTGGGTTTCTTTTCCTCCTACAATCAAGTAATTTCTCCCCCTCCCCTGCTCAACTGCATATCCTTGTGATCTGCAGGAAAAATGAGGCTAAGGCTCATGAAAACAAATGATTATTTAAATACCAAGGACAGAGTTCTCATGCTGCCTTTTGAGATTTCCTCATACATTTGAAATGTCTACTTCTCTATAGATGATTCCTGTTTCAAAGAAACCAGACACATTGAAAATTCATACAAAATAAGATGAAGGGGGCAATTTACAAAGCCAGTCATTGACTACTTTACAGTAGTAATTACCACAGGTGTCCTTTATATAATAACTCTCTCCTTAATAACTTCTCATATTCTGGTAGATGAAAATTCAGTGTAGACTTCTCTCTTTTTTTTTGACAAATCGGGTTTTTCTGCACCATGTACAAGCAGTCTGCATACTCTGTTTTCCCAGCTAGAGTTTCTGTGGTTTATCTTCCATGGCAATTAAGGACTTCTGGCTTGAGAGTAATGCTGTGAGCAAAGGGTTATTATTTCTCTAAAAGGAATGTCATTTTCAGGAATTGTGTATGGTGACTTCCCTGGCGGTCCAGTGGTTACAACTCCATGCTTCTAAGGTAGGGGATGAGGGTTTGATCTTTGGTTGGGGAATTAAGATCCCACATGACACAGGGTGTGGTCAAAAAAGTAGTGTATGGGTAGCTAGCTCTTTCCTATACAAATGGTATTGTTCATAAAGTTAGGCATTGGTGTAGATGATACCCATAGTGAAAGGAGAATCTGCTCTGTACAAACTTAGCTTCTCAGAGACCAGGGGACTGTCCTTTAAATAGCTGTGGTGTAGACCTCAGTACTTGGGTGAGCACAAGATTTAGGCTATGGGGACCTCAAAAACGTCATGACTCTATCACCATCCAGCCAGTGAGATAGGAAAGCAGGAATTGTGTCTTCATCATTATTGTTAAAGCTAACATCACACCTGAAAAAGAATTAACATCACATCTTCAAGCATTAGCTAAAGTATGACAAAGAGGAAGGCAGAAAAAAGACAGGAAGGGGAAAGAAGAATTATGAAAGGATCTCCCTATTCCAGGTCAACTGCACTAGGAACATAGAGGGAGTGATATTTTTACATTTGAGAGCTCCAGGGATTGGGGTGCAGGGGACATCTTGAGGGGGGCATTTTAGACATTCTGCCAACCATAGTTACCTACCTTCAATTAGATCTTGATTCTGCTTCCCAGGAGAAACACCCAGGTCCCAGGTCCACCATTCTCTGTAGCTCTTCATTGGACAGGCTCCCTGGACACATTTGTAGTGGGAATTAGGAAGTATGGACCTTAGCACAGCTTGTATGGTCTGCTTTCTGCTGATGTAAGCAATTTACAAAGCCAGTCATTGACTACTTTACAGTAGTAATTACCACAGGTGTCCTTTATATAATAACTCTCTCCTTAATAACTTCTCATATTCTGGTAGATGAAAATTCAGTGTAGACTTCTCTCTTTTTTTTTGACAAATCGGGTTTTTCTGCACCATGTACAAGCAGTCTGCATACTCTGTTTTCCCAGCTAGAGTTTCTGTGGTTTATCTTCCATGGCAATTAAGGACTTCTGGCTTGAGAGTAATGCTGTGAGCAAAGGGTTATTATTTTCTCTAAAAGGAATGTCATTTTCAGGAATTGTGTATGGTGACTTCCCTGGCGGTCCAGTGGTTACAACTCCATGCTTCTAAGGTAGGGGATGAGGGTTTGATCTTTGGTTGGGGAATTAAGATCCCACATGACACAGGGTGTGGTCAAAAAAGTAGTGTATGGGTAGCTAGCTCTTTCCTATACAAATGGTATTGTTCATAAAGTTAGGCATTGGTGTAGATGATACCCATAGTGAAAGGAGAATCTGCTCTGTACAAACTTAGCTTCTCAGAGACCAGGGGACTGTCCTTTAAATAGCTGTGGTGTAGACCTCAGTACTTGGGTGAGCACAAGATTTAGGCTATGGGGACCTCAAAAACGTCATGACTCTATCACCATCCAGCCAGTGAGATAGGAAAGCAGGAATTGTGTCTTCATCATTATTGTTAAAGCTAACATCACACCTGAAAAAGAATTAACATCACATCTTCAAGCATTAGCTAAAGTATGACAAAGAGGAAGGCAGAAAAAAGACAGGAAGGGGAAAGAAGAATTATGAAAGGATCTCCCTATTCCAGGTCAACTGCACTAGGAACATAGAGGGAGTGATATTTTTACATTTGAGAGCTCCAGGGATTGGGGTGCAGGGGACATCTTGAGGGGGGCATTTTAGACATTCTGCCAACCATAGTTACCTACCTTCAATTAGATCTTGATTCTGCTTCCCAGGAGAAACACCCAGGTCCCAGGTCCACCATTCTCTGTAGCTCTTCATTGGACAGGCTCCCTGGACACATTTGTAGTGGGAATTAGGAAGTATGGACTCCTTGGATAGCACAGCTTGTATGGTCTGCTTTCTGCTGATGTAAGCTTAGGACACCAAAAGTTGTTTTCTAACTTAACAGTCAAAGGAGTTTTTAATCATGACTGGTATCTCTTTGAAAATACACCTCCCTCCTAAACTTAGGATTCTAGTCTATTCCATTTGATACCAGGTGCCTGTCATCATATCCCAAATCCCTCCCAAGTCACAATTCTCAAGATGTATTTCTTTGTTTCAGGCCCATGCGCCTCTGTCTAATTTCACGGTGGCTGTTAATTAGAAGCCACAGCTAGAAGGCCATATCCTGATTCTGACCTTTACCACAGAGCTGATCTGATCTGAATTCAACTGAAAAGTTTTATTGGTTCTTTTTCACTCAAAGCTCTTTTCAGTCTGATTGGGCTTTAGAAGCAGTCAGGTTTTCTAACCCTTCAGTCTAAGAACTCTGTCTTTTTTTCTTTCTGTTTCCAGAGAGTTCCCAGGTACTTCTTTTTCTTATCATACCTCTCAAAAGGAAGTCAAGAAGTGTTCATATACTCCAACACTCAGATTCTTTTCTGCCACTTCTCCTAAAGCTATACGCTGCCCATGGACTGTCCTTCAAGTTATCATGGGTAAGTATTTTACCAAATACTTTTATTTTCTTCACAACACAGGTCACCATATTTTCAGTCTCTGATATCAGCATTCTGGTTTCCCACCGCTTGACAGCTAAGCCAGTGTCTCCTATTTTGAAAATCTGTTCTTGAGGTACCCTATCTCTGGTAATGTATACATTAGTCAGGGTAGGCTAATTGTTATGACAAACATTCCTGGATTCCAGGGGCTTAATATGCTAAAATCTTATTTCTTCCTTGGGTCAGTTGAATTCTGTGAGTGCCCATTCAAAGACTCAACTTCCACCTAGTAGTCCTACCAACTTCTTGGGTCTTAGGCCCTCAGTTGAATCAGGCAGGCTGAGAGGGGAATGCAGGAGATGTAAGGTACTGGGCATGAGAGTCTATTCATGAAATTGGAGGAAGGAAGACATATTCACATATGCACTGGATGCTTCACATGCACTTGCTCCTCACTGCAAGAAAAGACTGAAAAATATCATCTAGTTGTAGAAATCAGACTGATGAAAACCTAGCAGTCTCTATCACAGTGAAGTGTATAAATTAAACAAACAAACAAAAAAACCATAGGCCAAGAATATACAGAAAACTAGGATAAGAAATGAGGATGAGGAAAGGAATTCATCCAACCCCAGGGAGGGAGCCCATAGCTGGGGACCTGGGAGACACGTCATGCAAAGGTAGAGTCTAGTTCAGGGTTGGGCAAGGTGGTGACTCGGCTCCACAAAATGAGGAGGCATTCGGCGGCTGCCAAAGGTTTGGAAATGTGCTTTTATTTTCAAACTCAGAATGTGACACTGTATTTCAAGGCTAGCACACCTGTGTGAGGTTTAACAGCATTAGCAACTGACCGCCAGTGATATACAAATTCAGAGTCTCCCTCTCCTCTTTCTCAGCCAGGCTTGTACGTGGGGAGCAACACAGAAAGTGAAGGTCCTTTTAGGAGGCATCATACATACTGAAGGCACCAGCAACACAGAGTCCTAGGGCCAAGCAGAAATGTCAGACCTCAGAGGCATTTTGAAGGGAACTTTTTTCTAATCAATCTCATGCACTGCCAGACATACAGGACCTGTCTCTCTCCATTTCGTTGCTACTTTGGCAACAGTTCCAAATGCTTCCAGTCGATCTTCGCTTTTCTTTAAGAAATACTGAGGAGTCCTTTCTCAGAAATGCCCTTGGTAATGTGGTCACGCACTTGTTCCTTCTTGTCCCTTCTTGTCCTCAATCTCCCTTGCTCATAGAGTCATTCACCTGAGGGCCCGGTCTGGAGGCATTCTTGCAGCCTTTCTGTGGAGCAGTTGGAGGCTCAAGAGCTCACTAAAACTCCTCTCCTGGCCTTTGCCTCAACTGGAAACAAAACTGGGGACCCTGTGGTCAAGTGGGCCATGGGCCAACTCAGCCTGGTCCTTCTTCAAGGGAGGCTGAGACTGGACATGGCCAGCCCAGAGTCCTACTCCACAGCCCACCTCTCTGGAGCTCCATTTGTGGCCTGTCTTTGGCTCTGAGGGCCTAAAGCTCCTTCAGTGTGTCTGGTTCCCCGGAAGAGGTAGGGCAAACCATCCATCCATGCCGCCAAAGTCCATCTGCCTCGATCTGCACCTCTTTACCTTAATGTCACATCCTTGGTCAACCCTGGCTTGGGCTTCTCTCCTAGTGGTTTTCTAGCCACTGGAAAGGGTGCCCCCCTTCCAACATCATGCTGTTTTTATAGGGGAGGCTGATCTAGATGAGTCTCTCTGAAAGAAGTGGTTGCTTCAAGCCCAGCCCTTGAGTTTGGTAACAATGCTGCTAGTCAGGTCACAGAGTAGATTGAAAAAAAAAAAAAGAAAAAATTGAATAAGGTGAGGCTAAAGATATTATTTCTCTCATTCACCATTTGAGATGGTAGTGGTGAGGATGCTGCTGCTGGGAAGTACGCAAAATGCCAGCTGTTCCCAGACTGCTCTCCACGGTTCCACCACCTGGCATGCTCACTTGTTCTTTTGCCCTGCATGTAATGACAGCCTCCCAAGCATCAGCCACCATGCTAGCCACTTACCCAGAAAATGGGTAAGACATGGTTCTTGTCTTTGAGGAAAGATGCTCAGAAATACAGACAGAGAAATAAGTTATTAATACTATGATACATTGTGGTAATGTTCATTAGTAGGAGTAACGAAAAATGTTTTCAAAGTGCCAGAACACACAGAGGAGGGTGTGACCTATTACAAAGGGTCAGGGAAGAGCTGGAGGGAGGCCATTAAAGCTACAGGGAGGGGGTAGCTTTTGCACGTGGTTCTGAAGAGTGACCAGAAGAAAAGAGGAGAGTGGCAGAAGAAATACTAGCATGAGAATAGAGTCTAGTCTGAGAACCGGAAATGGCTTAGAATGGCTGAAGGGTCACTCAGGGGAATGGAACTGAAACATAACACATCCAGACAGAAGACCTGTGGACGAAGCATCTAGTGCAGGGTTGAGAGCAGAGACCCTGGGACCAGCCCCAGTGGTATCCTTGGCAAGTTACTTGTGCTTCTTGGGCTGCAGTTTCTTTCTCTGAAAATGGGAAGAGTCTTTGTTGTTTCTTTTTCTTGAGGGCCCAATGAATGAATCCCTATATAATACCAGCATTTGGCTTATAGGAAGTTCGACATGAGGGTCAGCAACAAAAACAAATGACAATAGCAAAACAAAAACAAAAGCCAAGCCACTGCCATAAAACCTACACAGAAGCCAACACTCCCCAGAATGGACGCGGAAAGAAGGCAGGGAGTGGCTACCCAGGTGGAGCAAGAAATCAAGATGCAGGTGGGGTTCACTTTGTTTTCTGCTAAACAATGGGGAAAACTCCAAGACCTATAGTTGGGTGGGGAATGCCATTGGAACTGGAACCCCACGGCAGAGATGCACACTCGCACGTAGGCACAGAGAAGCTGAAAGCACACAGTGTCTCCTCCTTCCCCAGAGAGAATAAACAAGGGATAGACCACACTGTATGCATGCGCACGTGCAAGCCGATGGACTGTAGCCCACCCGGTTCCTCTGTCCATGGGACTGTCCAGGCAAGAATACTGGAGTGGGCTGCCATTTCCGCCTCCAGGGGATCTTCCCGACCCAGGGATCAAACCTGCATCTCTTATGTCTCCTGCATTGGCAGGTGAATTCTCTACCACTGAGACACCTGGGAAGCCTTCCCCACCCCGCCCCCCCATGTTCTATAGCAGCTTAGAATTGCCACTGGAAATGAAGACCAGAAAGTTCGCCATGGAAGTCATGAGTTTTTAGTGTTTCTCAAACATCGTTAAGTCCACATGGAGAGCTCACTGAACAGGTAGGTGTCTGGTGGCTGCCCCATACCTAGTGAAAATCAGTGCATGGCTTTATCCCCAACACACACTCAGAGCGAACATTTGGAGGATAGTTGGCTTCATGCATGCATAGGTGTGTGCATTGTATGCGTACAGAAGCATATGTATTAATTTACACCTTCCCATTTCATTTCAAGCACTGAGCTAAAATCAGCCTAACTATTTTTCTGAGAAACCTTTCCGACTTCTGTAAAGAGGAACTCTGATTGCAAAGGGGAAGAGGGGGAGGCTGAAGAGTCAGTAAGAATGAGATGTGAAATGGGAAGATACTCATGTTGCTATTCCAAATTCCAGGTCTGATCCTCAAGGGCAGAGTCAGCTCTTAGGCACAATCCTTCCTGACTTGCGCTTGACTGCAGAGAGGAAAACCAAGGAGAGTGGGCTTCACATGGTTGCCTGTGAGGAAGGTGTTCCGTTTCTCCCCGGCCACCTGAGCTGGCACAAGCCACCTTCCCTTTTCCCGGAGGTCCCTGGTTACTTGTTTATCCACTGATGCTTTTGATTCATCCTTCAGGAACATCAGCTACTGTGTGTGAATAGCTCCCACAGGGATGCCGAGTGGGAAAGAACCCCTGCTCGCTCCCCTGACGGCAGCAGGGGCGTGGCCACGCCCAGGCCTGACGCACCGTGCGTGGGGAGAAGGCGGCGGACTGTGTGCTGTGCAGGGCACTGGCTGGGTGTCGGGTTGTCTACTGCTCCGTCGGCTGCTCGGGCTGGAGTCCTGAGCTCCACCAGGAGTCCCGCTGGGCTGCCGAGCAAGTGGATTTCCCTAGCGGCCCGTCGGCCTGCTCTACGCAAGAGTTATAGGAACTGTAGAGCCCCAGAACGACAGTCAAGACCAGCACCGCGGCGGCCATCATCCAGACGACCTGCCAGTGCTGACACAGCTTGGGGTACATGACTCGTAAGAAATGAACCAGTTCTTCAAGTTTGCTGCCAAATGAGAAAAGAAGGTAGAGGGTTTAGTATATTGGACACATATACGATGCCCAGACCCACACTTCCATCTGGAATACTTTCCATGTTGTCTTGAGCCATGGTCTCAAACTCAGCTATGTAGAGAGCTGCTTAGCAGCAATTATTCAAAATATCCCAGGACTACAGACTGAGAATTACCGAAGGTATGGTCTAAGACTCTATAGTTTCAAAAAACCTCCCCAGGGGTTTCTGCCAGTAGTAGCCCATAGGCTTGATACTGGGCGTGCTTGGGCTAGACCACTCTATTGGTGTGATCATTCAGCCTTTCACTCACACCTTCATCTGTTCATGAGATGGTCACTGACATCTGGACTCTCCCGAGGCCCGAGACACCCACGCATCCAGGCAGGCCCAGCATCTTTTCTGTACTTAGTATCACTAATCTAGTGATCAGCTCCATGTTCTAACCTGTCCCCTGCCTCCATGTTCAGATGCATAACTTCTTGTCCTCAGTTTCACATTGGACTCTGTCCAGAGTGGAAGGACTGTGATGAGGTCCTAGAAGATTCTTGACATTGAATAATAAATGACATGGAACCAGTTCAACCTCAAGAGCTGACTTCAAACCATTCCAGGGGTGTCCAGAAGGCTCTGTAGCCTCCAGCAACTTCAGGGTGACTTATTCAAGATATTTTCTCAACCCTACTTATTTATTTATTTATTTTTTTGTGGGAGGGTCGGGTTGGGGAGGGCAGGAACATCAGCTACTGTGTGTGAATAGCTCCCACAGGGATGCCGAGTGGGAAAGAACCCTGCTCGCTCTGACGGCAGCAGGCGTGGCCACGCCCAGGCCTGACGCACCTGCGTGGGGAGAAGGCGGCGGACTGTGTGCTGTGCAGGGCACTGGCTGGGTGTCGGGTTGTCTACTGCTCCGCGGCTGCTCGGGCTGGAGTCCTGAGCTCCACCAGGAGTCCCGCTGGGCTGCCGAGCAAGTGGATTTCCCTAGCGGCCCGTCGGCCTGCTCTACGCAAGAGTTATAGGAACTGTAGAGCCCCAGAACGACAGTCAAGACCAGCACCGCGGCGGCCATCATCCAGACGACCTGCCAGTGCTGACACAGCTTGGGGTACATGACTCGTAAGAAATGAACCAGTTCTTCAAGTTTGCTGCCAAATGAGAAAAGAAGGTAGAGGGTTTAGTATATTGGACACATATACGATGCCCAGACCCACACTTCCATCTGGAATACTTTCCATGTTGTCTTGAGCCATGGTCTCAAACTCAGCTATGTAGAGAGCTGCTTAGCAGCAATTATTCAAAATATCCCAGGACTACAGACTGAGAATTACCGAAGGTATGGTCTAAGACTCTATAGTTTCAAAAACCTCCCCAGGGGTTTCTGCCAGTAGTAGCCCATAGGCTTGATACTGGGCGTGCTTGGGCTAGACCACTCTATTGGTGTGATCATTCAGCCTTTCACTCACACCTTCATCTGTTCATGAGATGGTCACTGACATCTGGACTCTCCCGAGGCCCGAGACACCCACGCATCCAGGCAGGCCCAGCATCTTTTCTGTACTTAGTATCACTAATCTAGTGATCAGCTCCATGTTCTAACCTGTCCCCTGCCTCCATGTTCAGATGCATAACTTCTTGTCCTCAGTTTCACATTGGACTCTGTCCAGAGTGGAAGGACTGTGATGAGGTCCTAGAAGATTCTTGACATTGAATAATAAATGACATGGAACCAGTTCAACCTCAAGAGCTGACTTCAAACCATTCCAGGGGTGTCCAGAAGGCTCTGTAGCCTCCAGCAACTTCAGGGTGACTTATTCAAGATATTTTCTCAACCCTACTTATTTATTTATTTATTTTTTTGTGGGAGGGTCGGGTTGGGGAGGGAGGGGGGTGGGCGGGCCACTTCTATTGGTCTTTCATTTATCTATTTTCATCCATCTTTGTTCTTTGGCCCGTGTGGGCCTCTCATCGCGGCGGCCTCTGTTGTTGCAGAGCACCGGCTCTGGGCGCACGTGCTCCAGAGCTCTGGCTCGGTCATTGGACACATCAGTCCAGCTGCTCCGCGGCACATGGGATCTTCCCAGGCCAGGGCTCGAACCGGCACCCCTTGCACTGCAAGGCCGTGTCCTTACCCACTGGACCACCAAGGAAGCCCCTTTTCTCAGCCCTATTAATCTTCCTTCCCAAATTACCTATTGTTTCACTTTTCTCTGGTCTCTCCACACTTTTCTCTCTCCCCTCAACTCTTTTTCTCTGTTTTCGCCTTCCCATTCATTCCCTCATTTCTGTTTTCTCCTGCTTTCCTTCTTCCTCTCTTCCTGATTGCCTTTCAGCTTTTCCACTCTTTTTCTTTTTGTGGCCCAGTGAAAAGACATTTGATCAGATGGCCCACTTGGAAGAGTCCATTCTTAGAGCTCCCTGGAGAAGCCTTGGACACAGTCATTAAGCTGGAATTTCTTCCTGTTTCGAGTCTCAGATCTATTTTTAAAATATATTTATAAAACTGAGAATACTGAGCATCATCAAGTGGAGGAGGTGAGAAGTGACAGGGGGCCCTTCTGCAGATCCCGAGGCTCACACAGTCACTGAAATATGCAGGCCATCTGCTGAGAAGTAGACAGCTCGAGATGCCTTATGATGGGTAGAAAGATTAAATAAATACCATTTGTACAAAGGAATAAGATGCTCAGAGTGCCCACCTTGGAGGCTAAAACACCAGCTGGTTTCTTTCCCATATGGGAAGCCACGGATGATTATTTAAAAACACAGGACTCTGAGTGGAAGGACTGTGATGAGGTCCTAGAAGATTCTTGACATTGAATAATAAATGACATGGAACCAGTTCAACCTCAAGAGCTGACTTCAAACCATTCCAGGGGTGTCCAGAAGGCTCTGTAGCCTCCAGCAACTTCAGGGTGACTTATTCAAGATATTTTCTCAACCCTACTTATTTATTTATTTATTTTTTTGTGGGAGGGTCGGGTTGGGGAGGGAGGGGGGTGGGCGGGCCACTTCTATTGGTCTTTCATTTCTCTATTTTCATCCGTCTTTGTTCTTTGGCCCGTGTGGGCCTCTCATCGCGGCGGCCTCTGTTGTTGCAGAGCACCGGCTCTGGGCGCACGTGCTCCAGAGCTCTGGCTCGGTCATTGGACACATCAGTCCAGCTGCTCCGCGGCACATGGGATCTTCCCAGGCCAGGGCTCGAACCGGCACCCCTTGCACTGCAAGGCCGTGTCCTTACCCACTGGACCACCAAGGAAGCCCCTTTTCTCAGCCCTATTAATCTTCCTTCCCAAATTACCTATTGTTTCACTTTTCTCTGGTCTCTCCACACTTTTCTCTCTCCCCTCAACTCTTTTTCTCTGTTTTCGCCTTCCCATTCATTCCCTCATTTCTGTTTTCTCCTGCTTTCCTTCTTCCTCTCTTCCTGATTGCCTTTCAGCTTTTCCACTCTTTTTCTTTTTGTGGCCCAGTGAAAAGACATTTGATCAGATGGCCCACTTGGAAGAGTCCATTCTTAGAGCTCCCTGGAGAAGCCTTGGACACAGTCATTAAGCTGGAATTTCTTCCTGTTTCGAGTCCCAGATCTATTTTTAAAATATATTTATAAAACTGAGAATACTGAGCATCATCAAGTGGAGGAGGTGAGAAGTGACAGGGGGCCCTTCTGCAGATCCCGAGGCTCACACAGTCACTGAAATATGCAGGCCATCTGCTGAGAAGTAGACAGCTCGAGATGCCTTATGATGGGTAGAAAGATTAAATAAATACCATTTGTACAAAGGAATAAGATGCTCAGAGTGCCCACCTTGGAGGCTAAAACACCAGCTGGTTTCTTTCCCATATGGGAAGCCACGGATGATTATTTTAAAAACAATTAAGCAAAGCAAAATAGTGAGCACACGAACTGAGGTAAAAAATCATTGGATATTTTCACAACTGTGGGAGAGAGAGAATTTGGAAATGGAAGCTTATTTTCTGTTGGCCCCACTTGGATTCTAATTTCTGTTTAGAGATGACTGGCTGTGATGGCATGGTCTTTCCTTGGGGCTGTATTTCTGTGCCTCCAAACAAGCTGATGGAGCTGGGAGAACCCCACTCTCACCCCATCCTCTAGAGGGACTGGGAAGGAGGAGGGCAAGATGGGCTTCATGACCTGCAGCTGGTTACCCATTTCCAGTCTATAAAAACAGGTAAAAATGAAATTACTGATTAGAAATAGAATTCCTTTGGAAAACAATTTCTGGTTGTTTGAAGTTCTCCCCACTCCTCCATCGGGAGGTGTAAGGCTGCTTCCCCCTCCCCTGGGCTTGCAGAGAGGGGCTTCGGAGAGGCTGTGTGGGGAGCTTGATACACTGTGGTTTGGGCGCGGGGGGAGTGGACTGGCGTGCGACTCCCACCTAAGGAGTCTGAAGAGAGTGAGAATCTTGCTGAACTGCGTGGTTCTGTCAGAACAGGGGGACATAGCAGGGAAAACCATCCTCCCACCACCCGTGGGCCGGAGAGGCATGCCTCCCCTCAGCTGGGTGTAGTCAGCAGCCGGAGAGCTGGCACAGGATGTCCTAGACCCGGCCTGGACATGCTGCCTAGAGGCTGAGCATGGAAGGTACACTTGGAGCTGCCCAAGGACTGAGAGAGGGGTTTTAAGTAGCTGACCAGAAGTGCACTTGACCTCACAGAGGGACCGACAGTTGAGAGACCTTCAGTCATGGAGACAGAGTGTGTGTGGTGGGCAACAATTTTCTCTGAAGGTCACATAAAACACCACACTGGAAAAATTAGAAAGTCTGGGGACTTCCCTGGTGGTCCAGTGGCTAAGACTCTGAGCTCCCTATACAGGGGGTCCAGGTTCAATCACTGGTAGGAAACTAGATCCCACATGCCACAACTAAGAGCCCGCATGCCACAATTAAGACCTGGCACAGCCTTGTAAATAAGTAAAAATAAATATTTTTTAAAAAATCAGTCTTAAATCCCTGCTAAGGCCAGGAGCTTGTTCACAATGAGTCCGGTGAACATACCTCTTCTACCCTCAGTTTTCACCCCCTTTCCCAGTCCTGGAGCGGTCAGGCACTGCATTAGCTGAGGTGGGCGGAGGGCAGGAGTGACAGAGAGCAAGAAGGCAGCTCTGTCCCTACGACAGCTTCCTTCCTGAAGCAGAGCCAAGCTGGGGGAGCTGATGGGGGTGGGGAGAAGGCTGAGCTTTTCGAGTTCAGGCTTTTGACTATTTCAGGGACCTAGCCATTTAAAAGACTGAAATTGAGGTTATTCTTGGGACTTAAAGTTGACCAGGGGACTTCTATTTTCTGAGAGTTATTGGACAAATAAAGGAGTCTGCCTAATATCATCTAAACCACACAGAGCTGGTTTGAACAGACACTGGGAGACACCAGTTTTCTGTTGCATCTTGTGAGTCTCATTCATTAATGCATTACATAAATGTCAGAAGACTGTGTTATTTGTTTTAATATGTTTAAGATATTGGGTTGATTCACTCGAAATTCATTTTAACTGATCCTCCAGAAAGTAATATTGAAAACATTATATTATTACATATGATTACAATTGGGGAGCGATTAAGACAAAAGTTTAAGCAATTAAGACAAAAATTTTTCTAGTGTTTGAGGTTGAATGTCTTAAATAAAGGGTCACCTGCTGCAGGTGACCCCAGTGTTGTTAAAGTGCACTAAATAGGACACATGTGTTCCATTGCTCAGTATGTCCGATTCTTTATGTCCCTGTGGACTGTAGCCCGCCAGTCTCCTCTATCCATGGGATTATCCAGGCAAGAACACTGGAGTGGGTTGCCATTTCCTTCTCCAGAGGATCTTCCCAACCCAGGGGTCAAAACTGGGCCTCCTGCATTGCAGGTGAATTCCTGACTGTCTGTGCTATAGAAGTTTTCATAACTTCAGACTCTGCTTGTTAGTGAGATGCCAACATTTTGCGGGGGGAATCGTACTTGAATAGAGATGCCTACAGGTGACTGTGTGTGTTAGGGGATGAGTGGGTTGTCTGCCGTTGAAGACAATAGCCCTTGGGGCTGGTCTGGCTTGGGTGACTGGTGGGAAGGGACCCTGTGGCCATGCGTGGGCAGCTTCTCTGCCAGCAGTGTCACTTGTTATGGAGGAAGTGATGCCATACTGCTGGCCCTGAACAGGTGAAACTGCACCATGTGCAGAGGCCCTTTCTGAGAGTGAGCCTGGCATCCATCCCCTGAGGTTCTGATGACCAGAAAGTGAATCGGAGAAGGGGCAGAGGTTGGGAGAGAGAACAAGGCCTTTCAGGACCAGCAGTACCAAAAGGACACTCTTGGATGATGGATGTGAAAGACAGCTGTTGCCATGTGCTGCTGACCAAGAGCTAGAGAGCAGGGGGGCTGGGCACAGCTTCACTTCTGCTGGGGTTTCATGAACTGAGCGGGAGCCGCCAATGGGCCAAGATTAAACCAGCTAGATAAAGATTCCAGCCCGGCACTTTGTAAACCAGTTTGTTTATATTCCGTGTACTCTCGATTTCAGTTCTCTTTTGTTCTTTCTCGGTGTTTGGAAGGGTTAGAAATTTCAGGCTGTCTTTATGTTTTGAAGGAAGCCAAAGCAAGGGCTATTGTCCAGGTCTGGGCTTGACAGCATTAAAGGAGAGGAGACAGTGTGGTGGCCCACAAAACAAGGGTAAGAGGACCCGAGGACGGACAGACTTCCCAAAAAACAGGACCCAGCCACTTGGATCAGGGACTGCACTTTCATTGGGAAAACTGGGCTTCTTTTCCTAGAGGAGGTGATCCATCCTAGCACAGGTTTTCTTTCCAACTGTGAAACTTTCTCTTCCCTTGAACACTGGAGCTGAAGCATGCAGGCTAACACCTCTCACTCTGCTTGAATTTTCGACAACTGGGCTCTGCTGCTTGTTCTTAAGTGCTTTGAAGCATATCCATCTCATTTGTAATTTGCATTTTATTACCTTATTCATTGTTTGCATATGATTTCCTGAGTCTGCCAGCAATGAGACACAGACATGTACCTCATCCCAAATGTAGCAGCTAATTAGGTTAATGGATTCTTTTTTTCAACTAAAGCCATCTTGGACCCCAAGGTAGCCTGGGAGTGGAAAACCACTGATTTTGGTGAAGTGTTCCAAGTGTGTTATAAGTACACTTACAAAATCAAAATGTAAGACTTCTGGTTTAAATATGCTGATAGAGATAATAGGGCCAGATATACAAAATTGGGGCCCTCCATTGAAATCTAGGACGTCAATGTGTCACTAGATCCATAGGGCACAGATAGGGCAAGATGCAGGATCTACATTACCTTTATCTACATGTGACATAGATTTTTCATGATTTTGTGGAAAACTTGCTTGGTTGACCAGAAAGTGAATCGGAGAAGGGGCAGAGGTTGGGAGAGAGAACAAGGCCTTTCAGGACCAGCAGTACCAAAAGGACACTCTTGGATGATGGATGTGAAAGACAGCTGTTGCCATGTGCTGCTGACCAAGAGCTAGAGAGCAGGGGGGCTGGGCACAGCTTCACTTCTGCTGGGGTTTCATGAACTGAGCGGGAGCCGCCAATGGGCCAAGATTAAACCAGCTAGATAAAGATTCCAGCCCGGCACTTTGTAAACCAGTTTGTTTATATTCCGTGTACTCTCGATTTCAGTTCTCTTTTGTTCTTTCTCGGTGTTTGGAAGGGTTAGAAATTTCAGGCTGTCTTTATGTTTTGAAGGAAGCCAAAGCAAGGGCTATTGTCCAGGTCTGGGCTTGACAGCATTAAAGGAGAGGAGACAGTGTGGTGGCCCACAAAACAAGGGTAAGAGGACCCGAGGACGGACAGACTTCCAAGAAACAGGACCCAGCCACTTGGATCAGGGACTGCACTTTCATTGGGAAAACTGGGCTTCTTTTCCTAGAGGAGGTGATCCATCCTAGCACAGGTTTTCTTTCCAACTGTGAAACTTTCTCTTCCCTTGAACACTGGAGCTGAAGCATGCAGGCTAACACCTCTCACTCTGCTTGAATTTTCGACAACTGGGCTCTGCTGCTTGTTCTTAAGTGCTTTGAAGCATATCCATCTCATTTGTAATTTGCATTTTATTACCTTATTCATTGTTTGCATATGATTTCCTGAGTCTGCCAGCAATGAGACACAGACATGTACCTCATCCCAAATGTAGCAGCTAATTAGGTTAATGGATTCTTTTTTTCAACTAAAGCCATCTTGGACCCCAAGGTAGCCTGGGAGTGGAAAACCACTGATTTTGGTGAAGTGTTCCAAGTGTGTTATAAGTACACTTACAAAATCAAAATGTAAGACTTCTGGTTTAAATATGCTGATAGAGATAATAGGGCCAGATATACAAAATTGGGGCCCTCCATTGAAATCTAGGACGTCAATGTGTCACTAGATCCATAGGGCACAGATAGGGCAAGATGCAGGATCTACATTACCTTTATCTACATGTGACATAGATTTTTCATGATTTTGTGGAAAACTTGCTTGGTTACCATGGAAGGAACTTACTGGAGACTCACGTTTGCCACCAAGTTGAGTTTATACCCTCTCTCCATGTGTTCTCTCTGACCTCATCCTCCTCTAGGGATTCAGGCCAACTTCCTTGACCTTGCCTCTCTCATGAGGATGGCTGGGCAGTGAATCACCTGTGACCCCTTGCATTTTCTCAGCTCCTGGGAGCTCTGGGTTACTTCTGGCCATGCTCTTGACCACCACTGACCCCTAAACCCTGCAAACCCCCTTGTTAACTACTTAGACTCTTGGGATTCCCTCTGCCCCCTCCTCCTCCAACATGAATGCCCTTTTGGTTTCTGTTGGCTGCTCTCTTGGGCCCTGGACTGCCCTGGATTGGCCCCTCCAGGGATGTTGTGCAGTGAAATGAACTGACACCCATTTCAGCAACGGCGAGGGCTCCAACCTGCTTCTCTGCTCCTTTCCCTCTTCCTCAGTTTCTTCTGCCTCTTCAGGCTCCTCAGGGCTCTCGTTCTTCTGTTCTTCTTCCTCCTCCTTCAGATCTCGAAGCTCCTTGGTTTTCTTTAGACCTTCCTGGTATCTGGAAGGCCACAATGAACAACTGAGTCTGGAAAGGCTAGACGTGGAGCATCCCTTCCCAAGTTGCTAGAGGAGGAGCACTGAATACTTCTGGTGATTCTGCACTCACTTCCTGTGGTTCCACACAATAGGGAAAAGTCATCATGTCCCACGGTAGCTCATGTCAGGACAATTTCCCCTCACCCCCCAGCCATTCTTCCTGTTTATGTGAAAGTGTGACAAAACAGACAGGGAAAAAATGTGGGTGCAGTCTCCTGGCTGGATGCTTCTCCAGCAACCCGGTTGGGAGGGCTTAGGACTGCATCTGCTCTCTGTGTGGCCTTGGAGCCTCAGCTCCTCCCTGTAAAAATGAGAGGCAGGCACCCATTGCACGGGCGCTGGAAGATTTTGAGGAAGGGTCAGGCGTATAGCTTGGCCTAGGGAAGGTGGTGCCCATCACACAGGTTTGTTGGGAAGCTCGGTGGAAGTGAAGGCCCACAAGTTCCCAGTAAATGTTCCCAAACCAGTGGAGGATCCTCCACTAGTAGAGATTTGTGAGAAAACTTGCTTTTGAGTTTTACCATGGAAGGAACTTACTGGAGACTCACGTTTGCCACCAAGTTGAGTTTATACCCTCTCTCCATGTGTTCTCTCTGACCTCATCCTCCTCTAGGGATTCAGGCCAACTTCCTTGACCTTGCCTCTCTCATGAGGATGGCTGGGCAGTGAATCACCTGTGACCCCTTGCATTTTCTCAGCTCCTGGGAGCTCTGGGTTACTTCTGGCCATGCTCTTGACCACCACTGACCCCTAAACCCTGCAAACCCCCTTGTTAACTACTTAGACTCTTGGGATTCCCTCTGCCCCCTCCTCCTCCAACATGAATGCCCTTTTGGTTTCTGTTGGCTGCTCTCTTGGGCCCTGGACTGCCCTGGATTGGCCCCTCCAGGGATGTTGTGCAGTGAAATGAACTGACACCCATTTCAGCAACGGCGAGGGCTCCAACCTGCTTCTCTGCTCCTTTCCCTCTTCCTCAGTTTCTTCTGCCTCTTCAGGCTCCTCAGGGCTCTCGTTCTTCTGTTCTTCTTCCTCCTCCTTCAGATCTCGAAGCTCCTTGGTTTTCTTTAGACCTTCCTGGTATCTGGAAGGCCACAATGAACAACTGAGTCTGGAAAGGCTAGACGTGGAGCATCCCTTCCCAAGTTGCTAGAGGAGGAGCACTGAATACTTCTGGTGATTCTGCACTCACTTCCTGTGGTTCCACACAATAGGGAAAAGTCATCATGTCCCACGGTAGCTCATGTCAGGACAATTTCCCCTCACCCCCCAGCCATTCTTCCTGTTTATGTGAAAGTGTGACAAAACAGACAGGGAAAAAATGTGGGTGCAGTCTCCTGGCTGGATGCTTCTCCAGCAACCCGGTTGGGAGGGCTTAGGACTGCATCTGCTCTCTGTGTGGCCTTGGAGCCTCAGCTCCTCCCTGTAAAAATGAGAGGCAGGCACCCATTGCACGGGCGCTGGAAGATTTTGAGGAAGGGTCAGGCGTATAGCTTGGCCTAGGGAAGGTGGTGCCCATCACACAGGTTTGTTGGGAAGCTCGGTGGAAGTGAAGGCCCACAAGTTCCCAGTAAATGTTCCCAAACCAGTGGAGGATTCACTCCCTTCTATTCTAAGTAGAGAGGACAGGTGTGTGTGAAAAGACAGGCTTTCCAAGAGAGATCTTCTGACTTCCTTCTCTCAGCATTAATAAGATCCTGAACATACGTTCTGCTTGTCCTACAGCTGAATGTTTAAGGCCAGCACTGTTGGGCTGGGGCAACCCCACCACAGCACAGGTGCCATCACGGCAAGGCCCACAGGTTCCATGTCAGAGGGAAGCTGCATCTCCCTCAGCTGCTGCAGGGCAAGACGCTCAGGATACAGTGCCTGTCAGAGGTAATTCTTTACCTGGCTATGTTGGGGCCCTGCTCCATGTTCTGTCCCATCAGGGACTGACAACAGGCCAAAGGTGCTATTGAAGCTCAATTAGAGAAGGGGACGGCCGGAAGATGAGGGGATGCCCGTGACAGGAAGAAGGGATGGCGGAGGCAGTTCTAGGAAGTGGGGTTGCAGCTGCTCCAGGCGATGGCCGGCTGTGGCGTGACTGCGTTGGGCATGTGTCAGGAAGCCTCAGGCACCACAAGAGGAACCCACCCAGGGCCCCAGATTTCCAGATCATTCTGGTGGCTTTCTGCCTAAAAAGAGGGCTGTCTAGTGATTATCTAACCACACCCTCTCGCCCCATTTCCTCCTGTCTTTCCTGTGGAATAGTACTGCTTTTTTCCTATGTAGTTCCTTGCTCGGGCAGGGAGGTCCTGGGGCCACAAGTTGCTTCCCTAAATCCTGTAAGAGACAGGAAAGGCCCGTGGGAAGGTATCTTGTGAGACACGCCAGACGACCTCAGGGTGGCTGATGGCTGACTCACCCCTTGTTGTAGGCTTCTTCCTCCATCCTGGCCTTGGCTTCCTGGCTAATCCCCTCCAGGCAGCTTGGAGTCTGCATGGGAGCAGAGGCTTCACAAGCCGGGTCCCCATTCGTCTTTCCGCTAGTGAGAAAGGGAAAGTACAAAGCATCCTTTCAGGCACAGATGGGGCATCGGAAAACCAAAGCATGTCTTTGGCCTGTTCCTGGCCGGAAGTGAGGAAGCTCATTCTGGGTAGACTAATCTTTTTACCTTGACATAAGATTTTTTAAAGTTCCTAGTCCATGAATTCTCCCTAGACCCCCAAACATCTAGTACTGCAGCAGCCCCCATTAGAATGCGGATAGAAATGATCCAATAGAGGGGATGAGAGAAAAGGGAGGATGGAAGAAGTAAATCCTTTGAAAAGGAAGGTAGGGACGGAACGTAGAAATGTCAAGAAATGTCTCCTTGATCATAGGAAAGGGAGGAAGGAGATGGAGATGGTGGGCTGGGAATCTGGCAAAGGAAGATGAGACAGAACCTCTCTCCAAGATCTTAAATTTTCTCTATAAAATGGAAGACAAAAATCTCTGCTAAAAATGCAAGGTACGGAGGTCTAGGCAGTCTTGAGGAGGGAAGAGAAGGCATAAGCATCATGGTGTCTGTGTTTGAGGGGGGACAAACGTGCTGGACTACACTAGGATGGCTGATGTGCCAGGAGTCCATTTGAGGTATGACTCATGAGTTTAAAGGATGTATCTTGATGGCCATGCCTTCTCTATGTGCCCTGCAGCTCGCCTAGGTGCTTGGAATCCCAATGGGAGTCTTGTCATGACAGAGCTCTTGAACAAGGCAGAACAGTGAGCAGGGCTTTTCAGCTCGCTGAAAGCTCACAGGTGCCCCTCTCCCTGACCCCTCAGCCAGGCTTCCTGAGTGAGTCTTCTCATTCTCAACATCAGTTTTGCTTGTCTAAGTTTCCTTCAGACCTCGTAAAATTTACATTTCATCAGGTTGGAAATCAAAACCCATTGTGAACGAGAAAGATAACATTCTAAAAGTATCAGCAATTCATAACATTTCTCCTTTTACAAATTATATTGTCCACTCCCTTCTATCCAATCTGTGCCTAATGTACAGTTTCCTATTTGTCCAAATGATTGGAACAAGAGTAGAAAAACAGAGCTACAGCCAAGGGCAGGGAAAGCCATTCTTTTATGAAACATGGTAGAGTGTAAAATGTTTACTGTTATTTCTTGACCCCTAGATTGAGAGAGAGAGTGTGTGTGTGTGTATTAGTTGCTCAGTCATGTCTGACTCTTTGCGGCCCCATGGATTTAGCCCACCAGGCTCCTCTGTCCATTGAATTCTCCAGGCAAGAATACTGGAATGGGTATCCATTCCTTTCTCCAGGGTATCTTTTAGACCCAGGGATTGAACCCAGGTCTTTTGCATTGCAGATTTTTAAAAAATCTTCTGAGCCATCAAGAAAGCCACCAGACTGAGCTGATAATTCCTTAAATATCTTCTCCAACTATCAGAAATGTTCTCCCTATGCGTTTCAAAGGCTCTGTCCAAATACCTTTCCCTCTGTGGAACCCTTGCTAAGGTTTCCTCTGTCTTACACCTGCTGGTTCAAGTTGATCTCTCTCCTCCTTTACATTTTATGGAGCCTCTTCTACAACATAACTCAGAGGTATGGCACTTTATACACGTATTCATCCTTCTGTATAACTGTGATTACAGACAGAGAGAGACTGTTTCAGTTTGAATGATGCTTAACACATGGGAAGAGCCTTCAAGTGTTTACTGAGTTGTATTGACTTCATTGTGGCTCCTTTCACCCCTGCCAGTTAATCTTAAAAAACAGGCAGGTCTTCTATGCAAATGACTATTTCCTGAGAACTCAGTGTTTGGGGTGAGCTAAAGGAATCCCTATGCATGGTTGTAAACTTGGAGTTGAGCACAGTCTGTGCCTACCCAAAGATTTCTGGGCAGGACACTCATGAATCTTGGTATCTGTTTCCAGCCACAATCTTATGTACTTTCTTCCTGAGATGACTGATTAGAATGAGGACCATTGTTCTCTAATGTCCACTAGGTCAAAAATGTTTGTCATTGTGCTCATGTGCTCAGCTCTCAGTAACATGATGGGCTATTTAGTCAAAATGTGTTGTTTGACTTGCAGATATATCAGATTCTATTTTTTTCCATGAGGTCAACAAATTTGAAAGTGACCCCAGTCCTTTCCAGTAGACAGATCTCACCTTCTCTGACTCAGCTATGGCTGTCAGCCAACCCCACAGCCAAGGCTCCCTCAGACAAGCCCATCCTGGGGGACTTGGGCTACAAGAGCTTCCTTAGTCTCTATTACTCAGTCTCAGGTTCCTGGAGTCCATTACTAGGTTGATTGAGGGCTAATCCATTCCAGAGTACTGTCAGCAAAGAGGGAGTTGTGTATATTTAATGTCCTAAAAACCTTTAAGCAATTATCTTGACTGCTTCAAAAGTGTAGAAAATGGGCCTTCCCTGGTGATCCAGTGGGTAAAGACTGCGCCTTGCAGTGTAAAGGGCTCCAGTTCGATCCCTGGCCCGGGAAGATCCCACATGTGGCAGAACAGTTGGACTGTTGTGTCCAATTATGAGCCAGGGTTCTGGAGCGCATGTGCCGAGCCTGTCTGGGTGTCCAAATTCCTCTGTCTTAAGGTTTCCTCTGTCTTACACTGCTGGTTCAAGTTGATCTCTCTCCTCCTTTACATTTTATGGAGCCTCTTCTACAACATAACTCAGAGGTATGGCACTTTATACACGTATTCATCCTTCTGTATAACTGTGATTACAGACAGAGAGAGACTGTTTCAGTTTGAATGATGCTTAACACATGGGAAGAGCCTTCAAGTGTTTACTGAGTTGTATTGACTTCATTGTGGCTCCTTTCACCCCTGCCAGTTAATCTTAAAAAACAGGCAGGTCTTCTATGCAAATGACTATTTCCTGAGAACTCAGTGTTTGGGGTGAGCTAAAGGAATCCCTATGCATGGTTGTAAACTTGGAGTTGAGCACAGTCTGTGCCTACCCAAAGATTTCTGGGCAGGACACTCATGAATCTTGGTATCTGTTTCCAGCCACAATCTTATGTACTTTCTTCCTGAGATGACTGATTAGAATGAGGACCATTGTTCTCTAATGTCCACTAGGTCAAAAATGTTTGTCATTGTGCTCATGTGCTCAGCTCTCAGTAACATGATGGGCTATTTAGTCAAAATGTGTTGTTTGACTTGCAGATATATCAGATTCTATTTTTTTCCATGAGGTCAACAAATTTGAAAGTGACCCCAGTCCTTTCCAGTAGACAGATCTCACCTTCTCTGACTCAGCTATGGCTGTCAGCCAACCCCACAGCCAAGGCTCCCTCAGACAAGCCCATCCTGGGGGACTTGGGCTACAAGAGCTTCCTTAGTCTCTATTACTCAGTCTCAGGTTCCTGGAGTCCATTACTAGGTTGATTGAGGGCTAATCCATTCCAGAGTACTGTCAGCAAAGAGGGAGTTGTGTATATTTAATGTCCTAAAAACCTTTAAGCAATTATCTTGACTGCTTCAAAAGTGTAGAAAATGGGCCTTCCCTGGTGATCCAGTGGGTAAAGACTGCGCCTTGCAGTGTAAAGGGCTCCAGTTCGATCCCTGGCCCGGGAAGATCCCACATGTGGCAGAACAGTTGGACTGTTGTGTCCAATTATGAGCCAGGGTTCTGGAGCGCATGTGCCCAGAGCCGGTGCTCTGCAACAAGAGAGGCCACTGCAATGGGAGGCCCACACATGCAAAAGGATAAAAATATGGATGAAAATAAATATAATTTTCTTTTAAAAAAGGAGGCATGATGGGGAAAAGAAAAAGAAAAAAAATGTGTAGGAAACGGTTATTTGACAGATTATTAAGAAAATTGCTCTGTGATACAGCTGTATGGTGACCCCTTTTATGAACCCAGCCCCGTGCATCATGCACATCTACGATGGTGCTGATTCCTCAGAGAACGGCTGTGTACAGCCTCTGTTCCCACCCATTCCACCCTCCACTCCATGCCCAGTCACCAGGTTCTTTCATAATTGCTCACAGGAGTTTTTTCAAAAATAGCTCTGAAATCCACCCTCTTCTCACCTGTCACACTGAACTTCTTCTGCTTCTTCCGGTTTTAGGGTCTATTAAGAGGTTAAGTACATGAGACCTACCACCTACTAGCTGTGCATTCTCAAGCAAGTGATGGTTTTTCTGAGTTTCAGTTCCCTCATCTATAAGATAAAGATATTAATAGTGTGCCTTCCTCATGGTATTATTATAGGATTCAGTGAGCTCACTAATGTAAAGCAATTAGAACAGCACTTGGTATGAAGTAAACACACAATAAATAGTAAGACTGATTCTCGGTATCTTCAGTATTATCCCTTGACTACTCTGTACTTTATTGCTTTAGTGCCTGGTATGTTATTAACCTCCCAGTTACCTGGTTCACTGTTATAACATTCAGGTTTTACTTTTAACAGAAATTCCTACAGAAAATGTTTCCTAAGCACACCTCCCCAATACCGAAACTGAGTTATGTGCTCATTTTCTTTTACTGTTTTTTTATAGTACAAATTCAAGCGTTTTATCTGCTTTAACTCAGCAAAGAGGAGTTGTGTATATTTAATGTCCTAAAACCTTTAAGCAATTATCTTGCTTCAAAAGTGTAGAAAATGGGCCTTCCCTGGTGATCCAGTGGGTAAAGACTGCGCCTTGCAGTGTAAAGGGCTCCAGTTCGATCCCTGGCCCGGGAAGATCCCACATGTGGCAGAACAGTTGGACTGTTGTGTCCAATTATGAGCCAGGGTTCTGGAGCGCATGTGCCCAGAGCCGGTGCTCTGCAACAAGAGAGGCCACTGCAATGGGAGGCCCACACATGCAAAAGGATAAAAATATGGATGAAAATAAATATAATTTTCTTTTAAAAAAGGAGGCATGATGGGGAAAAGAAAAGAAAAAATGTGTAGGAAACGGTTATTTGACAGATTATTAAGAAAATTGCTCTGTGATACAGCTGTATGGTGACCCCTTTTATGAACCCAGCCCCGTGCATCATGCACATCTACGATGGTGCTGATTCCTCAGAGAACGGCTGTGTACAGCCTCTGTTCCCACCCATTCCACCCTCCACTCCATGCCCAGTCACCAGGTTCTTTCATAATTGCTCACAGGAGTTTTTTCAAAAATAGCTCTGAAATCCACCCTCTTCTCACCTGTCACACTGAACTTCTTCTGCTTCTTCCGGTTTTAGGGTCTATTAAGAGGTTAAGTACATGAGACCTACCACCTACTAGCTGTGCATTCTCAAGCAAGTGATGGTTTTTCTGAGTTTCAGTTCCCTCATCTATAAGATAAAGATATTAATAGTGTGCCTTCCTCATGGTATTATTATAGGATTCAGTGAGCTCACTAATGTAAAGCAATTAGAACAGCACTTGGTATGAAGTAAACACACAATAAATAGTAAGACTGATTCTCGGTATCTTCAGTATTATCCCTTGACTACTCTGTACTTTATTGCTTTAGTGCCTGGTATGTTATTAACCTCCCAGTTACCTGGTTCACTGTTATAACATTCAGGTTTTACTTTTAACAGAAATTCCTACAGAAAATGTTTCCTAAGCACACCCTCCCCAATACCGAAACTGAGTTATGTGCTCATTTTCTTGTGTGTTGTTTCCTTTGTAACCTGTTTTTCCTTTTGATATCACTTGTCACATTATATTACAATAGGCTGTTTTCCATCTGTCTTTTCCATTATACTGTGAGCTTCTTGAGTGCATTCTAGGTGCCTGCCTCTTGGTCATTAACTGGTGAAGAAACGAAAGACTATGAATAAATCGCTTTTTCTACTTTGAAAGTATTCTTGAGCTTTGTTCTATTTTAATCTTTAATACTAACTTTAAATATCACTGTCTATTTTTCTCTAAGTCTACAGGTTCCTAGATCCATACTGAGTGAAGGACAGGTTCCTATGAAGTGATCTGCAAGAACAAGGCTCAGAATTCTTTCAAGTCATTATGAGGAGTACAATCTTTGGTCAGGTATTTGCTCAAGAACTACCTACAGGCAATATGATCTTCTCATCATCTTTCTTGTGCTTAGCCAGTTCCCTTCCTGCTCAGTCACTGTATGCTGAGGGAAATGTGAGGTCATTTAAACACAACAATCTAGATAGCAATACATATTAACTTATAATGCATTGTTTCTCTTTAACAGTATGCAAAAGGTGACTATCATCAACTGTGTTTCTGTTAGAATGGAAATTATGAATTCATTTTCACTCACAGATCGTCTCATTGTCAACCTCTTGGCAATCTATTAGATATTCCCAGTTCCATAAACTTAGATCAAACTTACTTAGCATCTTTAGAAATTCAGAGCCGGGAGCTGTTGTTAGTCTGAATATTTCTTCCTTTGAGTAGCCCCTCCCCTTTCTGCAGCCATCTTTATAGGCTGGGTGTATTCCCAACAGACAAGTCAACCACAGCATCAGTAATGTATCATGGTAGCCTCTTTGAATAACCCATAAGAATGAGCAGTGGACAGCTTCTTCTTCTTCTTCTTCTTTTTGGCCACTTCTATTGATCTTTCATTTATTTACCTTTGTTCTTTTGGCCTGTGTGGGCCTTCCATTGCAGTGGCCTCTCTTGTCACAGAGCACCAGCTCTGGGCTCATGCGCTCCAGAGCTCTGGCTTGGTAGTTGGACACATCAGTCAAGCTGCTCCGCAGCACATGGGATTTTCCCAGGCCAGGGATCGAACCCGCGCCCCTTGCACTGCAAGGCAGTGTCCTTACCCACTGGACCACCAGGGAAACCCTGACAGCTGTTTCTTGAGCTTCTTACCTGAGACTCAGTCTTCACTCTGTCCTTATCTTTCCTGGCTCTATACCCTTGGAGTGGTGCTGCCACCCTTGACCCTCATTTGTTGCCACTCCTGATTCAGGGCTACTGCCTGCTGTCCCCAGTTTTGTACCTCCCTTTCTCCTATTAAGGATGGTTCAGATCCTTGATGATCTCTCCTGTCTCAGATTGATGCTCTCAGCTGACCTGAGCATTCGTTCTACAGAGCCCAGGCCCTGCCCCATCATGAAAGTGTGTTGGGGAGGAAAGGGACATAGATCTTCTGCCTTGACTGGCTCTACAGGTTGAAAATTGGGAATGGAACCTTGTTAGGGCCCTCCTGGAAAAGGGGTTGGTGTGTCTTAAGGCAGGATTGGGAGGGAGTGTTCTTCTCACTTAAGACATCAGATGACCATTTCTGGAGAGATTCAAAGTCCATGGACTGGACACTATGACTCTAGGGACTTGGTAAGATTCTATTGCCTCCATTACCTCCACATGGTTGTAGGTTTGTCACCCCTTTACAATGTCCCTGTAGTGATAGAGAACATAAGGAAACAAACAAAGCACCCTACTCAACATGAAGAATCTGTAAGCTTTCTTAGGGTGAGGTGGCAAAGTGAAGAACTACCCAGTCAACTTCAAGATTAATGGGCAGAGAATCACAGAGCAATAGGTTGGTGGTTGCCTATACTAAGAGGTGAGGAAAACAGGCCGAGTCTGGGGTGGGGAGCTGGGAGCTTGCCTGTACTAAAAAAAGGCACCCAACACAGACTTTCATTGCCAGGTCAAGCAAAACTATTCTAACAGCAATGAAAAATGAAATCCTAAAGCTGTCCCAAGGCAAGGAAGAAGGAAGAATAGAGGTGTATGTTCTAACAAATGAGGAAAGACACAAGGGGAAAGTTCTGAGAAGGCGGCAGCTGTGATCCAGATGTTTTCCAGCAAGCAAATGAAAGAACTGGAAAATCAAGTTATAAACTCCTCTGAGTATGTAAGAAATAGCCTGCCTTGCTTCAGCTAAGGACAAAAAGAACTGCAAATTGCATAGGTGCCTAGAAAAGTTAAGTGTAGCAGCACCTGTTGCCCACCCAATATTCACTCTCCCTCCTACTTTACAACAACATGATTTCGCCTGGGAATTTGCTCTTTTTCATGGTGCCATCTGCTGCATGGGGGGCTGATCTTCTCTTCCCATCTCCAGGGTATAGTTTAAAACCATGATGACAGTCTCATTGCCAGTGATTGCTTTAGAAAGGGACCAAATCTGTTCCAGATCTGCTAACAAGATAAGAAGGAAGACTGAAAGACTCATTCCTAAGAAACAAGAGAGGAGGGGCTCCCTTTCTTCCTCAAGGTATTGTCGAGCCTGGAGGAAATACCAGTCACTAGTAGCCATTTGCCACAAACCTACAGATGAAGTCAGCGTTCAGAGTGAGCAGAGACAAGGAAATGACAGAGGCTGCGAAGGAGCTCTGCTGTACCATGTTTGGAAAAGCCCCACCTACCATATAAACACCTTTCATTTGGGGCTTTCCTGTATCTGTAGCTCAAAGGATCCTGATGAACAAAGAAGGCTTCTGTCCCCTCCCGGACTCTCCTAGAGTTGAGGCACACTTGGACTCAGCCACAGCATCTATGTCCAGGAATCTTGCGCACTTGGTCTGAAATCCTTGTGAGTCTCAGAGTCCCATTCACCTCCCCTAGAACTTAATTTGCTTGCCATCGCGTTTTGTGAGTGAGCCTGGGAGGAAGGTGAGTTGGAGAAATTTTCCTCCAAGATCTCTGAAGTTAAGGAGAAAATGGACATACTTACTTTTCCAAAAGTGCAGGCAGTGCTGAGGTGACAGGTGGGTTGCCTTTCCCATTGGTTGATTCTGACTGAAGGGAAAACAGGAGATAGAGAATTGAGAGTCAGCTGGGAAGGCAGAAGCCAAGGGCTGACAGGTCTCTGCTGATGCTGGGGAGGGGCTGCTGTTGCTCCTCTTCCCCTCCCCACCTCCCCAGGCTTTCTCATCTGCCTCTGAGTTCAGGCATTATCTGTTCTCCTTTCCTAGGTGCTTTTTCCCTTTAGGGTACAGGTAGCATGCACATTTTCCTTCTACTTTTCCAAGTTTCCTTGAGCCAGAAGAGTTTACCTCCTGAGGCTCTGTTCTGGAGGGGAGTCATTGGTTTCTCTCCAATGGTTGGGGGGCAGGGCGGTGGAGGCTCCTACCAAATGCACAACCCAAAGTCCCTGGGATAGATTCATGCAGGCCCATCACTGCCCTGAGATACAGATGCCAGCACAACTCTCAGGAGATACCTGCCATTACTGAAATCTCCAGGCACCAGAAATCTCCTGTAATAAATTCCCCAAGAGTGCCATGTTGCTTCATTGCAATGGCTTTGGTGGTTTAAGCACTGGTTCTCAATCCTGCCTACATGGTTAGAATTGCCTGGGAGAGAATTTTTTTTTAAAGTATTGATCCAATTCAGAATCTTGGGGTGGGGCCCAGGCACTGAATGTTCTAGAAGTATCCTCTGTGTGATTTTAATGGACAGCCCTGATTACCAACACATAGTTTAAAGGAATGTATATTTGGAAACCACACTGTACATTTCGTATAGTATGGAAAATAATCCCTATTAAAACACAGTGATTAGCTCTCCTGAAGCAACTTTTCAAAATTTTTTTTTTCAAGTTGCTTTATATTAGTAACTGATTCGGGAGTTTATACTGATTTCATGAATGATTGAAATGCTCAAGGCAAGAAGAGGTGAAAGAAGTTTAAGGGTTATTGCTACCTATTAGTACAACAGTAGAGCTTGAATTTTTATTGCTTACACAGTCAGACTGGTTCCTTATAGAATAGTGCTGGTCATGAACAGGGTATAGAGAAACAATGGGAGATATAATTAAAAGAGTTTTAAACAGGATTAACAAGATTCACAAAGTTCTAGGAACAGTTTATAAGAAGAGTCCTTGTTTAAAAAAAATTGAAAAATTTTTTTCTCATCATAAGTAATCCATTTTTATTATAGAAATAGAAAAAGGCATCAAGAAAAGTTAAACCAGCTGTGATTTTACCATTGCGCAGATATAACCATTATTAGTAGTTTCACATATATTCTTTCAGAATTTTCAATGTCAACACATAGATAAAAAACACTTTTTTTTTTCAACTACAAAACAGAGTTACACCGTAAACACTGGGGTTTTACTTTTTGTTTGTAATAAATTATGGACTTTTTTTGCATCAACAAATAAAGATTTACACTTTAATAATTATATTTAGCAACTGCATAGAAACTCCTTATTGAGCTATTCATAATTTATTTAAACCAATCACTTATTAATGGAAATTCTGGTTACTTCCAATTTTTCACCATTGTGAACAATACCATGATGAATCAAGGCAGGGTAATATTGGGTTTAACCCTGTAGAGTTGAGGGTTCTGGTTTAAACATGAAGAGAGGTACGCTTTGCAAGGAACATTCTCTGAGTGGCCAGCACCTTGCTCAAGGATATTAGGTTTTCTTCTCTGGGCAGTGCAAGACATGGGGCCTTGTCTATACTGAAATTTCTGAGCCTATAGCCCAGAATCTCTGCTGGGAATGTCCCCTCTTCTTTGACCCTGCCCCATCAAGGTCACCCCCATAGTTGTGAGCCTGAGCCCTGGGAGGCAAGCATAATGATACTCACCAAGGCTGGTAAGGAGGGGATGGGGGATGAGCTGGGTGACTGGCCGGGCAGATTCAAGATATTAAACTTGGGCACCACGGCAACGCTGACCCTCCGACGGGGCATGTTCTGTGGAAAGAGAATGGATCCACTGTCAGAGGAGGGGCAGCATCCAAGGTTCAGAAAGCCCTGGGAAACGCCTACTAATTCCTAAAGCTGTATTCACTGGATATCCTGGCTTTAGGGTAGTGATGCTGCTGGGGGTTGGGGTGGAGAGAGTGGACAAAATTAATACATTTTTATTAGAGATGAGTAATTTCTTAATATGTTCTGATATATTTTTTTAAAAATTTGGCCTCTTTTATTGTTTTGTCTTAAATTTATTTATTTTCATCCATCTTTATTCTTTGGCCTCTGTGGGCCTCCCATTGCAGTGGCCTCTCTCGAGACAGAGCACCAGCTTTGGGCGCATGCGCTCCAGAGCTCCGGCTTGGTGATTGGACACATCAGTCCAGCCGCTCCGGGGCACGTGGTATCTTCCCAGGCCAGGGATCGAACCGGTGCCCCTTGCACTGCAAGGCGGACATGTTACCCACTGGACTACCAGGGAAGCCCTGTTCTGATTTTTTTTTAAATTTTGATTATTTTCAAGGTCCTTATTAAATTTGTTACAATATTGCTCTGTTTCATGATTTGTTTTTTTGGCTGTGAGGTATGTGTGACGCATGTGGGATCTCAGCTCCCTGACCAGGGGACTAAGCCCGCATTGGAAGGTGAAGGCCAGTGGACTGCCAGGGAAGCCCCAATTCTGATTTTAATTGATCAGATCCTAAAGAGATGGAACAGAAATGATCCCCCAGTCACTGGACAGTGTATGAAATCCTGGATAGCCTATGAAAACTACCTGTGACAGTACTGAAGTGTGTGCATCATTTCATGTTCATTAAAGGCATGGTACAGTCTGGGAAGCCATCAGCAAGAGAAGGTTGGAGGATGAGCTAGCAAGTGTGGGAAGCCAAACGAGAGACTCTGTTCAGAGTGAATGATTTCCTGGCTGATTATGGAAACTTCTTTCTCTCTCTCCCCAGTATTCCTTGAATATGCATACCTTTCCCAGCGAGAGGGACATGGACCGTGCTGGGGTTTGGGGGGAGAAGAGAACCCAGGTACAGTATTAAACTTGGGCACCACGGCAACGCTGACCCTCCGACGGGGCATGTTCTGTGGAAAGAGAATGGATCCACTGTCAGAGGAGGGGCAGCATCCAAGGTTCAGAAAGCCCTGGGAAACGCCTACTAATTCCTAAAGCTGTATTCACTGGATATCCTGGCTTTAGGGTAGTGATGCTGCTGGGGGTTGGGGTGGAGAGAGTGGACAAAATTAATACATTTTTATTAGAGATGAGTAATTTCTTAATATGTTCTGATATATTTTTTTAAAAATTTGGCCTCTTTTATTGTTTTGTCTTAAATTTATTTATTTTCATCCATCTTTATTCTTTGGCCTCTGTGGGCCTCCCATTGCAGTGGCCTCTCTCGAGACAGAGCACCAGCTTTGGGCGCATGCGCTCCAGAGCTCCGGCTTGGTGATTGGACACATCAGTCCAGCCGCTCCGGGGCACGTGGTATCTTCCCAGGCCAGGGATCGAACCGGTGCCCCTTGCACTGCAAGGCGGACATGTTACCCACTGGACTACCAGGGAAGCCCTGTTCTGATTTTTTTTTTTTTAATTTTGATTATTTTCAAGGTCCTTATTAAATTTGTTACAATATTGCTCTGTTTCATGATTTGTTTTTTTGGCTGTGAGGTATGTGTGACGCATGTGGGATCTCAGCTCCCTGACCAGGGGACTAAGCCCGCATTGGAAGGTGAAGGCCAGTGGACTGCCAGGGAAGCCCCAATTCTGATTTTAATTGATCAGATCCTAAAGAGATGGAACAGAAATGATCCCCCAGTCACTGGACAGTGTATGAAATCCTGGATAGCCTATGAAAACTACCTGTGACAGTACTGAAGTGTGTGCATCATTTCATGTTCATTAAAGGCATGGTACAGTCTGGGAAGCCATCAGCAAGAGAAGGTTGGAGGATGAGCTAGCAAGTGTGGGAAGCCAAACGAGAGACTCTGTTCAGAGTGAATGATTTCCTGGCTGATTATGGAAACTTCTTTCTCTCTCTCCCCAGTATTCCTTGAATATGCATACCTTTCCCAGCGAGAGGGACATGGACCGTGCTGTGCGAGGGACCCCGTCTTCTGCAGCAGGAGGGAACAGAGAAGAGAACCCAGGTAAGTTTTCAGTAGACTCCAGCAGGAAGCAGATCACAGAAACTGGGCCAAGGTATATATGGGCCAGAACTGACCCTCAAGGGATGCTCCAAGGGCCTGGGTGCCGAGGTCACTGATTGACACTTGACCCTTTGAGACAAGCATCTACAGAGTGGCGTTTTGGAGGGGACAGAACCTTCATCCTAACTCCTCTGGACACTATGAGAAGCCTCAGGTTTGCACCTCTGGCCCCTGCCTGACACCACTGCACCGACTCTGGGTTATGCCCTGGTGAGTACGTGAAGATTCGTCATAGCAATACCAGGGATAATTGGGTCATCTCGCTCATTCAAGGGGTGTACGGTCAAGGAAATCATGAGCATGGAAGGTGTAGTGTCGATAAAAAATGGAAGCTTGTTGACAGCAGTAATTTTAATATGTCATCTACAAATAATTTGGAGCAAAGGAAGCAAGCACATTTGGATTTTCTTGTCCTTAGTACACATCTTACATGATAAAATTCATGTAAAATAGCACCACGACTGGATAATAGTGCCACTAGAAAACACCAGTGTGTGCAGAGAAAGGTTTTTGGCAGCTCAGTTCAGTTTGATTCAGTTTGATCAAAAACATAGTTTTTGTGTGGCTGTCTATCCTTCATATTCATGTATTTTAGGTGTGTCTCTTGAAAAGCACATAACTAACACTTTTTTCTTTCTCTAGTCAGAGGTTTTCCATTAACCAACAAGTCTAAGCTGTTTTTATTTCTTGTAATGGATATATTTCTACCACCTTATTTTGTATTTCTAGTTACCTTGCATCATTAAATGAATTTATTCTAACTGCCCCCGCCCTCAGTTGGTTTGGCATTTACATTTTAATTATAATCTTTAGTGTGCCCCCTTTAAGTTCTAACATGTTATGTGACTTTAACATTTTCACTTCACTTTTTTTAATACATTGTTCAATGAAACCTGGCTGATTATGGAAACTTCTTTCTCTCTCTCCCCAGTATTCCTTGAATATGCATACCTTTCCCAGCGAGAGGGACATGGACCGTGCTGTGCGAGGGACCCCGTCTTCTGCAGCAGGAGGGAACAGAGAAGAGAACCCAGGTAAGTTTTCAGTAGACTCCAGCAGGAAGCAGATCACAGAAACTGGGCCAAGGTATATATGGGCCAGAACTGACCCTCAAGGGATGCTCCAAGGGCCTGGGTGCCGAGGTCACTGATTGACACTTGACCCTTTGAGACAAGCATCTACAGAGTGGCGTTTTGGAGGGGACAGAACCTTCATCCTAACTCCTCTGGACACTATGAGAAGCCTCAGGTTTGCACCTCTGGCCCCTGCCTGACACCACTGCACCGACTCTGGGTTATGCCCTGGTGAGTACGTGAAGATTCGTCATAGCAATACCAGGGATAATTGGGTCATCTCGCTCATTCAAGGGGTGTACGGTCAAGGAAATCATGAGCATGGAAGGTGTAGTGTCGATAAAAAATGGAAGCTTGTTGACAGCAGTAATTTTAATATGTCATCTACAAATAATTTGGAGCAAAGGAAGCAAGCACATTTGGATTTTCTTGTCCTTAGTACACATCTTACATGATAAAATTCATGTAAAATAGCACCACGACTGGATAATAGTGCCACTAGAAAACACCAGTGTGTGCAGAGAAAGGTTTTTGGCAGCTCAGTTCAGTTTGATTCAGTTTGATCAAAAACATAGATTTTGTGTGGCTGTCTATCCTTCATATTCATGTATTTTAGGTGTGTCTCTTGAAAAGCACATAACTAACACTTTTTTCTTTCTCTAGTCAGAGGTTTTCCATTAACCAACAAGTCTAAGCTGTTTTTATTTCTTGTAATGGATATATTTCTACCACCTTATTTTGTATTTCTAGTTACCTTGCATCATTAAATGAATTTATTCTAACTGCCCCCGCCCTCAGTTGGTTTGGCATTTACATTTTAATTATAATCTTTAGTGTGCCCCCTTTAAGTTCTAACATGTTATGTGACTTTAACATTTTCACTTCACTGTATTTTTGTAATCCAAATTACTATGACTGTTGTTTTACCCAGTGAGTATTTATTTAGATTAACCTACATGTTTACAAATGTCTTTGATCACCATCCCTTCTTGTATTTCACCCTTTTGATCTCAATTTTATTTTTCCCTAAGTGCATTCTTTAGCTGTTCTTTTGGTAAGGGGCTATGAGAGGTAAACTTTCTCAGTTGTTGTCATAAAATGTCTTTCCACCACCCTCAGGCTTGCATGATAGTTTAGCTGGTAGCTTTCCCTCTAGGTTGACAGCTATTTTCTCTCAGCTCTTTGCACACTTGACTTCATAGTCTCCTGGTACTAGTATTGGTTGTGGGAATTGTCGCTTCTTTGTGGATAATCTGTCTTCTCTCTCTGGTTACTTTGAAGAGCTTCACTTTGCTGTTGGGGTTCTAAAGGTTCTCTCTAATGTGTTTTTCTTTCTTTTGCACTGTACTTTCTAAAAGCAAGGATTCATGTCTCTCTTTGGAAAATTCTCAGATCCTGGGAAATTCCTTTGAATATTTTCTCTGCTTCATTCTCTCCTGATGCAGATCCTAAATGTATTTCAAAGTTTTTTTATTCTGTGTCACATATCTCTTAACATTTCTTTCCTATTTTAAATTAATGTATTCCTCTCCACCACATTGTAGGTAACTTCCTCCAGTCGGCCTTCTGGTTAACATATGTTTTCCTCATCTATTCCTAATCTGATGTAGATGTTATACCAATCAGGATAAGCTGGATTACACTACAATAATAATGACCAAGGGGTCTCAGCAGTTTATAACAACTAGAATTTATTTCTTGTTTTTGCTGCATTGCTTATGAGTTGGCAACAGGCTCTGCTCTGCAGTCGCTGACTCAGGACTGAGGCTGGTGGAGCTTCTACTGTTCTGGAGCAGGGATGGTTGTCCTGTCCAGTGGCAGACACACAGGGCAAATGGCACGTTAGCTCTTAGGGGCCTTAGCTCAAACATGACACATGTTCTTCCACTGACATTTAATGCCAAATCACCTCAACTCACCTAAGTTCAAGGGGATGGAGAAGTGTACCCAGGAGGAGCTCTGAGTACTAAGGAACAGCTTTGAATAAAATAGCTACCATTCCTAGACAAGTGAGTTTTTCATTTCCGTGCCTCTATTCCTCATATCTAGGATTCCATTTTTTATTATTGTATTTTTTTTTAAATTTTGGCCTCTTTTACTGATTATTTATTTGTTTATTTTCATCCATCTTTTTAAAAAAAAAGATTTATTTATTTATTTATGGGGGGGATAGGGTGGGGAGGGAGGGGAGCAGGTGGGCCACTTCTATTGGTCTTTCATTTATCCATTTTCATCCACCTTTTTGTTCTTCGGCCCGTGTGGGCCTCCCATCGCAGTGGCCTCTGTTGTCACAGAGCACCGGCTCTGGGCACATGCGCTCCAGAGCTCCGGCTCGGCAATTGGACACATCGGTCCAGCCGTTCCACGGCACGTGGGATCTTCCCAGGCCAGGGATCGAACCGGCGCCCCTTGCACTGCAAGGCGGTGTCCTTACCCACTGGACCACTAGGGAAGCCCCATTCATCTTTTTATTCTTCGGCCTGTGTGGGCCTCCCATTGCAGCGGCCCCTCTTGTTGCAGAGCACTGGCTCTGGGCATGCACTCCAGAGCAATGGCTTACAATTGAACACACCAGTCCAGCTGCTCCACTGCATGTGGGATCTTCCCAGGCCAGGGATCGAACCAGTGCCCCTTGCACTGCAAGGTGGACTCTTTACCCACTGGACCACCAGGGAAGCTCCATCGTATTCTTTTATTCTCATATTTCTGATAAGTGCTTTTATGCCTCTGATTTTACACACAATTTAAAACATTTATCAGATTGCTTTATTATCTGCTATGTTTGGCATACAATCCTATTGTTGGGGTGTCTGATGATTCTCCCTCTTGGTAGACGGTTTTGTTTTATGATGCTATATTGTAAAATCATCTCCTGTAAAATTTTACTTAGAGGATTCTACGTCTCTAGGCACAGGGTGTGTCTTTCCAGAATGGTTTATATTTATTCCCAGCAGTGTTCTTAGCAGCACCATTGTGATGTTCTCTTCAGAATCTCTGTCTATTACGACATCCCTTCTGTTCTGGCATGGATTTTGTGGGTTTGCACTTTTCCTAAGAGGAAGGAGAAAGTGTTTTTTTCCTACCAGAGTCTAGGGCAAAGCAGCAAACTTCCTTGATTTGTTCCATTGTGACTTGGTGATTGTTCCAAAGAAAGTCTTAAGTTTCTATAGGAGGCTCAGAGTCAGCTCCCGGCTGTGGGTCTCTGAGGCCCCATCTTAGATTGCCTGTGAGTGCAAAAGCCCAGAGGCCAGATAGCTGAGGCTAACTCTTATCCCCAAGGAAGCTGCAGGGTCAGCTTGGTTTTAGTTCTCTTTTCTTTTCTTGTATCTGAGTATTTCCATTTCTTTTCTTGTGGATTCAGCTATTCCTTTAGGCTAATGTTTGCTTCACTGTATCCAGCAGAAATTTCTAAGTATTTGTAGCCAAAGAATTTTCAAGTTTCCCAGTCAGTCAAAATAGCAGAACCAAAAAATATTCTTTGTATATGAAAAGTTCATACAATTAATTAAATACCAATATCACAAGGGGAAAAAGAATTTATACAAGTAGAAATACAAAAGTCCCACAAACATTTGAAAAGGTCAAGAAATACACATTAAAACTATGGGAAGAGGTACGATATTGGCCCATCAAAGTCAAAAATATTTTTAAAAAGAAAAGACAAGAAAAAAAAGACAAGAATGTCCTTGGTATGATAAACTGAGCATCACTGTTACCCATTAAATGGAAATATCAACAGATTATTTGGAAATAATTTGCTTTAAGACTCCCATAAATATTTCTTTCCCTGAGCTCGTATTTATACTTCTACCTTAATCCAAAATGCAGACAACCAGCATGTTTCATTTTCAGAAAAAAAATAGATGTTATTTCTTTCTTTGAAATGTCTATCACCTTTCTAGAAATCAGAGATTTTTTTCTTGCACTGTAGTCTTCAGAGTCTCAGCCATAGACAATAATTACACATATGACAAAGAATTCATTTTAAAGCCTAAAGAACAGTTACCATCAGGGAATGGTCCCAGGGTAGCTAATGGGCATGTCTAGCCCCTCTGTACCTGCCCATGCCGGGGTGCAGCTTGGAAAACCAATGGCATGGGAACAGATTGTGAAAATCACTCATTTGCCATTCAACACTCAGCTACTGGCTCCTGTCTTAACGTAAGCACTTTCTTGTGCCCCCAGACTGAACGTGGGGCTCTGCTGTGTGCACCACATACAGTCTGCTTCCTTCTGTCGGGGCACCACTTACACTTGGCCTCACCACAGGTTGAGAGCTCCCTTGGATCAGGCGCTGGCTACCCTTCACCTCTCTAGTCCGGTATCACGTGGCCCACATCAGAGGTGCTCAGTAACTGTCTATAGAATGAATGGATGAGACTTGTGGGCAACTGTGTTCATTCCACAGATTGTGGGTAAGGTGGTTCGCATGGACAATAACCCAAGAATCCACGTGTTATGATTTCTTTGGTGGCAGCTTCTCTGACTTCCAACACTGATGGAGACAGAGGCTTGTTAGAGGCCCAGATGCACATGGGCCAGGAGTCTTGCTGCCAAGATCTAAAACAGACAGTCTGGAGCATGTGTGTGCTGCCTTCGAACTCTGGGAAGTGTCCCTGATATTCCCCAGGAAACTTGTGAAACCTCCTGTTTATAAAGATTTCTCCATCTGTTATACTTTCCCTCCTCCTGCTCTCAGTAACACGGATGTTTGCATTCCAACAGGCATTCCTGTCGTTAAAAGGTCTGTTTTCTCCTACTAACACCACCCTCATGAGCCAGGGCTCAAACCCTGGCAGCTGCCAAAGACAGATCCCGGCCCAAAGCACCATCCTCCTTCCCGTGGGCTGCAGCGAAACCTCCAGACTCGTCTCTCCAGCCCCTCAAGGTCCACTTGGAATGCATCATCCACTCTGAAGGCAGAGCAATGTTCTAAAAATAAAACCTGACTACGGCAGCTGGAGTAAACTTACCACTGTCTCCTCATTGCCTGGAGGGCAAGCACCCAGTCGGTTTGCAGGGCCTGGCGTGTGGCCCTGGTCTAGTAAGTCTTACCTTCAGCCTATCGTGGTCACAGGTCAACACCACAGCCAGACACCAGACTGTTGGGTTCATGGTCTTCTCACCCCAGCCTCCACATCCTCGCACATGTGGTCTCCTCCACCCGGGGTGTATTTCCCCCTCTAGCCTGGGGAATTCCTATGTTTACTTTAAAACATAGCAACTCTCCTACTGTATAGCACAGGGAACTATCTATATTCAATATCCTATGATAAACCATAATGGAAAAGAATACGGCAAGGCATGTATATACATATATGTATGTGTAACTGAGGCACTTTGCTATATAGCAGTCATGAACACAGTATTGTAAATCAACCATATCTCAATAAAAAATTAAAAAACAAAACAATACACTGCAACTCAGTATCAAGTGGAATCAGGTGGCCCTTTCTCTGTGCTTCTATAGCAATCTGTCTAGAACTTAAAAAAAGAGAGAGAGCGAGCGAGCATGTCTTTAAAGCACTTGTCTTGCCCATGAGTCTGTGACTTATCTCAGCTGGATCTCCTTTAGCCAGGCTCTCACCCCTCCCCCACTACCCAGACTCCATCTCTCACCTGGACTCCTGTAATATTTGCCTCTAGGTTTCCCTATCTTTGTCTTTACCACTATCAGACTATGACCAGAGGGAATCTTCTAAACTATATACGATCATGTCAACTCCCAAATTAAAATCTTTGGTTGAATCTCTAATGCTTTCCAGAATACAGTGCAAATTCTTGAGTATGAGCTGCCTGAAGAAGAAACCCCAAAGCACAAAGACTGTAAGGTCTGGGGTCTGTCAGTCTCATAAAGGAGGTTAAGCTCTTGCAGCCTATGGGCTCTGCATCACTGCCCCGCTTCTCTGGCTACTTTTATCAGGAGTTGTTTGGGGTCCATTCTTGGTTTCTGGTTCTAGGCTCCCGAGCTCCCAGGAGCAGCAGCTGCAAGATCCCTGTGGGTTGCATCAAGTGGGGCAGCGAGCTTTGCTCACCCTGGGGCAAAGGCCCTGGGGCTGCCCCACAGGTATGATGCTAGACTGGGCCCACCAGGGACTCCTAATCACAGGGTAAAGGTGGGGCAGTGGACAGTAGTCCAGTTCCTTACCAGAGGGGCCACAGCTGCGGCTTGAATTCTGATTCGCAAGTTTTTTAAACTCCATGAGCTCTGCATGGTCCTTCTCATACGTCCTCTTCAGGTTCTCCACATACTGCATCATCACTTCTGTTGCTTTTGACATGCGTTTTTCCTGCAGGGACAGAGAGGGAAAGCTCATCAGCACTGTTTGCTCTGAATCAAGCTCTAGGCTGTAGGACTTGAAAGGGTACAGGGATGTGACTCTGCCCTCTCAGAGTTTGCTGCCTGGGGTGTGAACTGAGACAGGCACACAGGCACCTGAGTTCAAAGAGAACAAGAACAAGCCCAACTACAAAGCCTCAGGAGATGAGAATGGGTAGAGTCCCCTCTGCTTGCAGAGAATGGGTCGGGGGAGGCTTCGTGAGATGGGTGAAGCACTGTAGGGTGAGCAGCATCTGCTATGGGCAGGAGAGACAAGGAGCATCCAGACAGGGAATTCCAAGAGCCAAGGACCAGAGGCAAGACACCGCCAGGTTTGTATTAAGGTGAGGATTCCCCCTCCAGACAAGATCTTTTGGAGAGCAAAGCGGGTGTCATCTGTTGCTGGGACAATCATAGGCATACGCCAGAACTGTCAGGAAAGCCAAGAAAGCACAGGTCATCCCACTTATGGGGGCATCAGCAAATGGTTAGGTTTGTTCACAAGAAGGAAAGGTGAGTTAGGGCTGAGCTTTCCAGAATACAGTGCAAATTCTTGAGTATGAGCTGCCTGAAGAAGAAACCCCAAAGCACAAAGACTGTAAGGTCTGGGGTCTGTCAGTCTCATAAAGGAGGTTAAGCTCTTGCAGCCTATGGGCTCTGCATCACTGCCCCGCTTCTCTGGCTACTTTTATCAGGAGTTGTTTGGGGTCCATTCTTGGTTTCTGGTTCTAGGCTCCCGAGCTCCCAGGAGCAGCAGCTGCAAGATCCCTGTGGGTTGCATCAAGTGGGGCAGCGAGCTTTGCTCACCCTGGGGCAAAGGCCCTGGGGCTGCCCCACAGGTATGATGCTAGACTGGGCCCACCAGGGACTCCTAATCACAGGGTAAAGGTGGGGCAGTGGACAGTAGTCCAGTTCCTTACCAGAGGGGCCACAGCTGCGGCTTGAATTCTGATTCGCAAGTTTTTTAAACTCCATGAGCTCTGCATGGTCCTTCTCATACGTCCTCTTCAGGTTCTCCACATACTGCATCATCACTTCTGTTGCTTTTGACATGCGTTTTTCCTGCAGGGACAGAGAGGGAAAGCTCATCAGCACTGTTTGCTCTGAATCAAGCTCTAGGCTGTAGGACTTGAAAGGGTACAGGGATGTGACTCTGCCCTCTCAGAGTTTGCTGCCTGGGGTGTGAACTGAGACAGGCACACAGGCACCTGAGTTCAAAGAGAACAAGAACAAGCCCAACTACAAAGCCTCAGGAGATGAGAATGGGTAGAGTCCCCTCTGCTTGCAGAGAATGGGTCGGGGGAGGCTTCGTGAGATGGGTGAAGCACTGTAGGGTGAGCAGCATCTGCTATGGGCAGGAGAGACAAGGAGCATCCAGACAGGGAATTCCAAGAGCCAAGGACCAGAGGCAAGACACCGCCAGGTTTGTATTAAGGTGAGGATTCCCCCTCCAGACAAGATCTTTTGGAGAGCAAAGCGGGTGTCATCTGTTGCTGGGACAATCATAGGCATACGCCAGAACTGTCAGGAAAGCCAAGAAAGCACAGGTCATCCCACTTATGGGGGCATCAGCAAATGGTTAGGTTTGTTCACAAGAAGGAAAGGTGAGTTAGGGCTGAGTTATGAAGAACTTTGAATCTTACAATAAGGAGTCTGGACATATTCTGAAGGAAGAAGGGAGCCATTGAATGTCTTAAAGCAGAGGGGTGTCATAATCAGATCACTGGTGGAGACTGGTCTGAAGGGACCAAGCTGGGTGGCAGCGAGAGCAACCAGGGAAGCAAGGACGAGCACCTGGACCAGCCAGCGGAACCCGAGAGGACCCTGAGCCATGAAGCTGCGTGGAGAAGGGTGGCGGCTGGAGCGAGCAGCCCATGCGCTGGAAACACGTTTTCGGTGGCTAGGAAAAGTGAGGAGGAGCCTTCTCTGCTGACACCCCTCAGATCCTCAGAGAGCCCACGACCTGCCCATCTGCAGAGGGACATACTCGGGGTCCACCTTCTGGACAAAGTCCCCGCGGCCATGAGCTGAAGTGACCAGCCACTTCCCTAAAAATCTTCCTCTGTGCTGCTCCCAGCTGGAATGGCTTCCTGGGTGCTGTTGCCACATTGGGTGCTTTTCCCAGAAGAACATGGGTGTGATAGCCCAGTGGCTTGTTCTTCCTTCATTCTGTGAGAACTGCCCAGGGCTGGGCCCCAGGGACATCCCTGTCACACGGGTCCCTGGTCACAGCAGCAATGATGACCACAGCTAGGTGCTTTACACATGTCACAGCAGCCCTGCGTGGCAGGCACTCTCAGCATCTGCATTTCAGCTGGAGAAGTTGGAGCACAGAGAGCTTGGTGACTGACCCGAGGTCACACAGGGAATCCTGGTGGCATCAGATTGAGAACGGGTCATCTCATGGCCACAACACCATGCTGGACTGGGGCAGCACCCTGAATGCCTCAGGACTTCCAAGTGGCTGCAAGGGAGCCAGACTTGGGCTTGCATCCCAGGTTTTCCCATCACTAGTGCAATGATCTTTCAGAGATGTCACATCTTTATTGGGGAATAAGGATATTTACTCTGCAGGGTTGCTGGGAGGATTCATGAAACAAAGTGGTTTTTCCGAAAGCATGTTTTGCCAAATACTAGTTCCATGGGAGGAAAAAAAAAGGAAGGGATGGTTCTTTACTAAAATACATTTGAGAAATACATAGGCAACACTCAACAGGCTTTTTTATTATAGGACTTCTCAAAGCCTTGTTTATGCCAACATGCATTAGAAATCTCCAAGAGAAAAGGGAACATTCTTGCATCGCTGGTGGGAATGTAAATTGATACAGCTGCTATGGAAGACAGTATGGCGATTCCTTAAAAAACTAAAAATAGAAGCACCATACGACCTAGCAATCCTACTAATAGGCGGATGAAATCAAAACTGAAAGAAGCACGTGTACCCCAATGTTCATTGCAGCTCTCTATACAATAGCTAGAACATGGAAGCAACCTAGATGTTCATCAACAATCAGTCCTAATGAGGTGGCTGGATCTAGAACGTATCATAAAAAGTGACGTAAGTCAAAAAGAGAAGGACAAGTACAATATACTAACATATATATGGAATCTAGTAGGATGATAATAATAACACACGCAGTGAAGTGATGGAAAAACAGACATGGACAGTGGACATATGGGCATTGTGGGGAATGAACAGTGGGTAGGAGGTGTAGGGGAAGTAGCATGGAAACCTATATTATCATATGTGAAAAAGATAGCTATTGTCATTGCACTATGAGAAAAAGGTATCCTGCAAGGGCGCTGTGCAGTGGCCTGGAGGGGTGGGATGGCGGCGATATACATATGACTAATCTGGGAACATATATATCTGTAAACAACAAAACTCTGTAAAAGTAAAAAGTAAAATAAAAGTTAAAAAAAAAGTAAAAAGCAAAATAAAAATTGAAAAAAACCAAAACAAACAAAAAAGAAATCTCCAAGAAAGGAAGGTTAGTATGTAGCAGATCCCAAATGTAGGTGTCCACAGAAAGCTTTCCTGGAGAACACCTCCAAGAATTTAATGTTCCACCAAAAACACTCCTCAGCAATCACAGTTATGGACGTACACACAGAGGAAGGCCTCAACCAACCAGCGGGGTCTGCAGTCGTCACTGCGCGCCTCACCGCCCCAGTGAGTGCAGCAGGGGCAGAGCTCACCTGGCGGACGGCCCCCACCACCTCGGCTCGGCTGGAGAGGCGGGCAGCCAGGCGGTGAAGGACAGCAATGTCCTCCAGCAGCTTCTGGTAGGTCTCCCGGTGCTCACAGTGGTGCCAGAGGGAAGCTGAGGACTGGGGAGGGAGAAGGAACATCACCTGGGGTCCTCGCACACCAGCACTTGACTCAGGTTCCCTTAAGACCAGCCCTGGCCCCATCCTGGCCCAGAGGAAGGGCCTCTGCAGGCTGTGGGCTGCGGGTGCGTCTGGGATTGGAGAAACCCAGTGTGGACACTATATACTTGGTTGGCCCCAAGGAAGGGAATCCCATCTGGCTCTCTGGTCTCCAAGGTGCTCCCTTTGCCATCCCAGGTCACCAGCCCCTTCCTGAGAAGCTGCCAAGGGCTCAGAGGTCTCACAGCCCTGAGATACCCAGGTCTTGGAGACCTTTCTCTCAGCTCCTCTCAGCTCTCTGAGAAAGAGTCGGTCTGGCTCAGGACCTCGGCCCCATTTCTCATTTCACGAGATTCTACTTGCAGACTAAGCAGGACACCCAGCCCAGCTCTTGGGGACAGTCCCTCCCACAAGGGTTCCCCTGTCTGGCTCTGCAATTACCGTAATGGAAGCTTTGAAGTTTTCCAGTTCCTTCTCTGTGTTCTCCTCTGTCAGGTTGCGTTCCCTTTCTGCCTGGTGAATTCTAGATTCCAGGGTGTAGCTGTCATTTCTAAAGGCCAAGGACAGTTGTACAAACACGTTCTGTTGGGAACAAGAGTGTGGGAGAGGTGCTAGGAGGAGTTACTGAAGGGAGCAGGGCGGCCGGTAGGTTTCTGCATGAGCGTTTACATCAGCTCCTGGAACCAGCCCCCCAGAGCAGCCAAGCACAAGTAGAACTCCCGCGTTATGGAGCAAACTGCTCCAAAGATGGTGCAATAGCAACCTGAGATCTGTGCTTGGTCCTTCCCAGGAAGAGAAGACCAAGCGCATTTTCCTGAAAATTAAGAGAGTGACACTTTGCTTTTTCCTGAATGTCAAGAAAATAACATCCTGTATTTGGGTTTAGATAAACTCAAGCCAACAGAGCTGATTGTGTAAGCAATTTGAATCGATGCTAGGATTTATGGCACATGAGCTTTGGAGGTTTTGCATAAAACTACTGTATTTAAAGAAACTCCACTTGAGATGTAAACCTGTTGAGCCAAAGCAAATTTCCATCGGCACGTTACCTGAGTATTCCAAATCCTAGAAGCATTCTAGAACAAATATTTCATGCCAAAAATGCAGCCTGTATGAATGAGCGTCGAAAGGATGTTGATCAGACATGGAATTCCTGGGCTAGTAGGGAACTGCTGGGGAGGAGAAACAGCCAGATGGACTCTACACAGGAAGGAAGCAGCGGTGTTCATTTCTGCGGCCTTCATCTGCCTTGCCTGCATCCAGGGCGAGCAGATTTCCACCCTTAGGGTGAGCTGATTCTGCCTGAGCATCTGAAGTTCGGGTAATATGGGTAGACATCTCCAGATGGAGAACCAAAAACCCTGAGCTGCTCAGGGATGACGATGAGGGCACCACTGACAGCTTCTCTGTGTCGAGCATCTGCTCTGCGCCAGCACAGCCAGGACTCTCGTGCACCCTAGGTCATTCCATCCCTCAACGACACTCTGTGTCAGGAACTGCTGTGTCCACGTTATGGGTAAAGAGATGGAGGCCAGAGAGGTCATTAACTCGTTCAAGGGGCCACAAGGGAGTAGCGGAGACAGGATTTAGCCTCAGCCTCTTCTGATTCCAAAGCCTGTGCTCCTTTCCCTGTGCTGAGCACGAATTGTGTCAGTACACACCTGAGGACAGGAGCGCACTGTCAACCAAACCCCCAGCGTCGGTGGGCAGGGCTTTTCTGTTCTGCCCAAACCTCAGTCAAGTTTATCAGCAACGCTCTAGGTTTAGTTCTCTATACCTGGGCTCTCTCCTTCATGGCAGTGGAATGTAAGGAGCCCATCAGAAGACTAGGATCCAAACATTGGGTCTGCTATGCACTGGCTCTGGGCTCTCAGTTGAGTCCTTTAAACCCTTAGTTTCTTCCTTTGTTCCACTTCCTATTCTACCCATTTCTCAGAGCTGATGAGAGGCTCAGCGGAAAGGACGGCTAGGCGTATGTCATGGGCCGTAAGTGCCATGTCTGTGTGCCAGCCAACTGTTACTATCTGTGCCCGGTATTTCACATTGTCTCTCTTTGCTTATGTGGTCCTCTGGGTCTCAGGTCTACATTCAGTTTCTTGTTATCCTGGGTGTTAAACCATGCTATAAAACTGTAAAACCTCCCACCCCCCTAATCTGAAGTGAAAACATTCTGGAATCTTCTATGTTCTTGCTCCCTTCCTTCTATCAAGGCCAACATGGCTGTCATAGAAACAAACTACTGCTAGTGTTGGAGGTCCATGCTGTCTCCCCTCTGTGTGTCCTCTTTGTCCATCTATCCCTTCACCAGAATGAGAGGCTTCTCGGCTCTCTCGCCACCCCCACTGAGACAGCATCTCTACCAAGACGAGGAGGCTCCAAGGGACTGGGGGAAGTGGGAGAGCAGACCACACAGTCTCGCTGAGGCTGAGCTGGCTTCCTTATGAAACTCTCAGAAGGAAAGCACCTTCTTCTTCCAAAATTTGAAATACAAAATCTGACCATCTTTTAATAATTTTGAAATAAATTTGATTCAGTTCTGCAGCCTCCCAGCTGACTTTGTGTATCTAAGTCATGCTTTTAAAGAAAGCTGTCTTCAAAGAAATGTGGGGACTTCCAACTACCTTCTTACCAAAGTTGTCAAAATCTTCCATTCACTGAGGTGGGGTGTGGGCTCCGTGGTTCAGTAGGATGGATCACGATGCCCATCTTCCCCCCATGGTCATGCATGCTCATGTTTGTGTAAAAATGTCAGGAGCAGAAGCTGGAGAAGGGAATGTTTTGAAGAAACCTACTCATGCTTAAGTTTTCAGCTTCCATAAAGCCCTGGAAATACGTACCTCGACTTCCTTTTCGGTGAGTGGAGGGGCACTGTGAAAAAGAAAAGACATGCAAATGAACTTTGTCCAACCCACGAAATAACCCAAAGGTGCCTTCAAACAACCAGCAGACCAAGTATTTCCAGGAATTGGAGTAAGCTGGGCTGGCAAGATGGAAAAGATGCAGGGTACCCTTTGTGTGAGTTCTGAGACCTGTGAGAAACCAGTTGCTCAGACAGTGACTCCTGACGAGGAAGTGTGGTGGAACATGTTAGATTCTGGGGTCGGTGCTCTCCAGACTGTGACTTTGGACCAGTTATGTAATCTAAGTGTAAAACAGGAGTAATCTCTACCTTGTAGGAGTCTTATAAGGAACATATGAATGTATGTAAAAATGTGTACATAATGCATGCATCCGTATGTGGGTTTATATATGTCCATGTATATGACATCTACACAATTGTTTATGTGCATATATGTATACATGCACACATATGTATGGAGATACGTGTATGCGTACGTATGTGTGTACACATGGCCTCTACACTCAGTGGGCACTCAGGAGATGTTGACTATTATTATGACCAACAGGCATGTTGTGAAGTCTTAATGAGAGAATACACAAGCTGTAAACTCTCTAAGTTGTATACATGTGAACAGCCATTATCACTTTTCTGGGGCTGCTCAGGTCTGCAAACCCTGACCCTCCCCTTGCCCCTGAGGGTTTGGACAAGGGTGCCTGGGAGCCAGAGAACAAACAGGAGGAAGGAGTGACCAGCGAGAACCTCCTCTGATGGCTGGAATCAGATCAGGCAAGAAAGTCCCGGCTGGAGCAGAGGGTGTGGTTCGCCCAGCAAGCATCCCCTCTTTTGCTGCGGCTCGGGCTGGTGACTCGCTATCCCCACTCAGAAACCCAGTCACCGTAAATAACGCACGGGCTCTTTCCTGTGCTGGGGTGGGAGGATGGGGAAGAGTCCCACTGCCGTCACGGGACTTGGCAACGCAGCGTGCCATCGATAAGGCTCTCAGGAAACACAACTTCCTCCCTCTGACGGGTGTGGAGGGACCCCGAGAGCAAAGGTATGGGTCAGCCGTCTCTGCAAGAGGCTGGTGCTCACCCCTGACAAGGGACTATGAGAACCTTCCTGTCAGGATGAGACAACAAGACCCCACGGCCGTCCCAGCAGCAGAGTACAGAGCACGGATAAACAAGGGCAAAGATGTTCGGCGCTCGCAATTCTTGCCACTGCCCCACCCGTCAGGCCCCTTCCTCTGGGGGTAGCCAGCACTACCTCAGCTGTCCTATAGAACGAGCACATCGTGCTTAAATGATGTATCGCAACTCATTGAGCTTACCTTTGACTCCTGGCTTTGTTTGGACATTTTGCGAAAATGACATGTTTTCATCAATTATTAAACTTATTTTTCAATCTTAATTACTCACTTTCTGCTTTTTTGCTATGGAATACACTTTTTTTTTTTTTTTTAATGTACATGGTCCTGAGGACTCGTGGAGGTGTGAGTTAGGTAAAGAAGCTGCACAGCAAGGCCAGCTCCCCAAGCAGAGAGCTCTGCCTCGTGAATTGGCACTCGCAGGTAGGGGGCAGAGCCATTACCCTTCAGAGAGGGACAAACGTACAAGGAGACCAGCCTGAATGTTATTGTGTGCCTCTGAATTCAGACTGCTTTAAAGGCCTCAGAATAAAATCAAGGGTCTCTACGACCTGGACCCCTGGTCTTTCTTCTCCGTACTTCAGCCACATTAGCTGGTTGCTCTCCAAACATATTTACCTCAGGTGACCTCAGGGCCTTTACATTTACTGTTCTTTCCCTTTTTTCATTCTCTTACATTTGCAATTCAATAGTTTTTAGTATATTCATAGAATTGTACACACATCATCACAGTCAATCTTAGAACTTTTTAATCATCCCCAAAAGGAACCCTGTACCAGTTAGAAGTCAGTCCCCTAACCCCTATCCCCCCCAGTCCTAGATAACCACTAATCTACTGTCTCTGTGGATTTCCCTTTCCTAGATATTTCATATAGATGGAATCATACAACACATGACTGACTTCTTTCACTTAGCATGATATTTTTGAGCTTCATCCTTCTGTAGCATATACAAGTACTTCATTTTCAAGGTTGAATAATATTCCATTCTGTGGATATATCAGATTTTATTTATCTGTTCACTTGTTGAAAGGCATTTGGTTTGTTTCCATTTTTAGCTATTATTTAAAAAATGCTTGTTATTGAACACTAATGTGCAAGCTTTTCTGTGGACATATATTTTTCATTTCTCTTTTTATATACCTAGGAGTGGATCTGCTGGGCCACACAATAACTGTATGTTTAACTTTTTGATGAATTGTCATTCAAAGTGGCTGCATCATTTTACTGAGAATTTTAATTCCTCTATATCCTCACCAACGTTTGTTACTGCCCATGCTCTTTATTATAACCGTTCTAGAGATAAAAAATTATATCTCATTTTAATCATTTATGACAAGTGATTCAATAAATCATTGACAAATAAATTATTCATAAGTGATAAATAAATCATTCATTTAATGAATTTATTATTCATGATAAACTATTTGACTTTGTATTTCCCTAATGATTAATGGTGCTGGGCATCCTTTCATGTGTTCATTGACCGCTCAAACATACTCTTTGAAGAAATATCTGTTTAAATCTTTTATCCACTTAAAATATTAGTTGTTAATACTATTCAGCCATGAAAAAAGAATTAAAATTTTACCATTTGTAGCAACAAGGATGGACTTGGAGGGCATTATGATAAGTGAAAGAAGTCAGACAGAGAAAGATAAATATTGCATGATTTTGCTTATGTGTAATTTGAAAAAATACAGCAAACTAGTACATATAACAAAAAAGAAGCAGAGTCACAGATGTAGAATACCAGTGGGGAGAGGGAAGAGAAAAGGGAGAAGGGGCAATATAGCAGTAGGGGATTAGGAAGTACAAACTATTGGGGAAAAAAAGCTATAAGGATATATTGTACAACACAGGGAATATAGTCAGTATTTTGTAACTATAAATGGAGTATAATCTTTAAAAATTGTGAGCCACTATATTGCACACTTGTAACATATAATATTGCACAATTATACTTCAATAAAAATTTTAAAATTATTTTGAAATTTTGAAAATTGTTTTTTTACTGAATTATAAATTTCAGTTTTTGTAGCATATACAAGTACTTCATTTTCAAGGTTGAATAATATTCCATTCTGTGGATATATCAGATTTTATTTATCTGTTCACTTGTTGAAAGGCATTTGGTTTGTTTCCATTTTTAGCTATTATTTAAAAAATGCTTGTTATTGAACACTAATGTGCAAGCTTTTCTGTGGACATATATTTTTCATTTCTCTTTTTATATACCTAGGAGTGGATCTGCTGGGCCACACAATAACTGTATGTTTAACTTTTTGATGAATTGTCATTCAAAGTGGCTGCATCATTTTACTGAGAATTTTAATTCCTCTATATCCTCACCAACGTTTGTTACTGCCCATGCTCTTTATTATAACCGTTCTAGAGATAAAAAATTATATCTCATTTTAATCATTTATGACAAGTGATTCAATAAATCATTGACAAATAAATTATTCATAAGTGATAAATAAATCATTCATTTAATGAATTTATTATTCATGATAAACTATTTGACTTTGTATTTCCCTAATGATTAATGGTGCTGGGCATCCTTTCATGTGTTCATTGACCGCTCAAACATACTCTTTGAAGAAATATCTGTTTAAATCTTTTATCCACTTAAAATATTAGTTGTTAATACTATTCAGCCATGAAAAAAGAATTAAAATTTTACCATTTGTAGCAACAAGGATGGACTTGGAGGGCATTATGATAAGTGAAAGAAGTCAGACAGAGAAAGATAAATATTGCATGATTTTGCTTATGTGTAATTTGAAAAAATACAGCAAACTAGTACATATAACAAAAAAGAAGCAGAGTCACAGATGTAGAATACCAGTGGGGAGAGGGAAGAGAAAAGGGAGAAGGGGCAATATAGCAGTAGGGGATTAGGAAGTACAAACTATTGGGGAAAAAAAGCTATAAGGATATATTGTACAACACAGGGAATATAGTCAGTATTTTGTAACTATAAATGGAGTATAATCTTTAAAAATTGTGAGCCACTATATTGCACACTTGTAACATATAATATTGCACAATTATACTTCAATAAAAATTTTAAAATTATTTTTGAAATTTGAAAATTGTGTTTTTACTGAATTATAAATTCTCTCTGTATTATAGAAACAAGTCCCTTATATACATGCTTCGCAAATATTTTCTCCCATTCTGTGAACTGTCTTTTCCCGTTCTTGATGACATTTTTTGCATCACAAAAGGAATGTTCGCTTATAAACCCCACCTGTTCTTGAAGTTGGAACCGCCTCAGCTGGCCCTTTTACTATTCTTTTCTTTTGGGTGTATGAACCCTGTCTGAACGATTAGACTTTGACTCTTCTGGGATCAAAAATCAAGTCTCCCATGTCCCATCTAGAATCCAACACAGGGGCCGCCCACTGTGGGCTCCTGTGCAACCTATGCCCTGAGTTTACCTTCCAGGAAGAGACTTGTGGACGCGCAGTTTGCGAAGCAGCACATCAGAAATATTGGGCATGACATCCAGACCACTCTTTGACTCTTCTTCCTCAATAGCTGAGGAGAGTTCAGAAGGATGTCCTGGGGGGAAAAAAAAGTATTTAACTTATACAATGTCTGTCGGAAATCACTGTAATATTCTTGACAATTTTCTCCAGGGAATAAGGAAGAACCTTAACATTTATTGGAACCTGGTAGTATGCCATGGGCTTCATAATTGCTATTTTATCCTCACAATGACCCAGTGAGCAGGACCTTAATCACTCCATTTCACAGGTGGGTAAACAACGACACAGCAAGATTAATACTGGGTTGCCCAAAAGGTTCATATGGGAAAACTCAAATGAACTTTCTGGCCAATCCAATAACTTGCTTAAGGTCACAGAACTGGTAAAAGGCATCAACTTCAAACAGTTGTATCTGCTGCAAATTCTCTGTTCTTCCTATCGCTCTCCACAGTACCAAGCAGGCTCTTTTGTCTGAGGTCTGAGGGTGGTTTTTGGCAACTGGAAGCCAGTTGACTCTTTGGCTCTAATGTTTAGAAAAGTCCCCTCTCTTTGGCAGGCTTCTCAGAAGGCCTGCTGCCCAACTATTCTTCCTCAAATAAATTCCATCATCTGTGTCCCACTTAGAAATCAGCATCTGCTTCCATGTTCCCACAGATAGGAGTACAAACAGGGTTTTTCCAGAGTAAACCTAAGGTCTTTGTTGTTTTACTGAATTATAAATTCTCTCTGTATTATAGAAACAAGTCCCTTATATACATGCTTCGCAAATATTTTCTCCCATTCTGTGAACTGTCTTTTCCCGTTCTTGATGACATTTTTTGCATCACAAAAGGAATGTTCGCTTATAAACCCCACCTGTTCTTGAAGTTGGAACCGCCTCAGCTGGCCCTTTTACTATTCTTTTCTTTTGGGTGTATGAACCCTGTCTGAACGATTAGACTTTGACTCTTCTGGGATCAAAAATCAAGTCTCCCATGTCCCATCTAGAATCCAACACAGGGGCCGCCCACTGTGGGCTCCTGTGCAACCTATGCCCTGAGTTTACCTTCCAGGAAGAGACTTGTGGACGCGCAATTTGCGAAGCAGCACATCAGAAATATTGGGCATGACATCCAGACCACTCTTTGACTCTTCTTCCTCAATAGCTGAGGAGAGTTCAGAAGGATGTCCTGGGGGGAAAAAAAAGTATTTAACTTATACAATGTCTGTCGGAAATCACTGTAATATTCTTGACAATTTTCTCCAGGGAATAAGGAAGAACCTTAACATTTATTGGAACCTGGTAGTATGCCATGGGCTTCATAATTGCTATTTTATCCTCACAATGACCCAGTGAGCAGGACCTTAATCACTCCATTTCACAGGTGGGTAAACAACGACACAGCAAGATTAATACTGGGTTGCCCAAAAGGTTCATATGGGAAAACTCAAATGAACTTTCTGGCCAATCCAATAACTTGCTTAAGGTCACAGAACTGGTAAAAGGCATCAACTTCAAACAGTTGTATCTGCTGCAAATTCTCTGTTCTTCCTATCGCTCTCCACAGTACCAAGCAGGCTCTTTTGTCTGAGGTCTGAGGGTGGTTTTTGGCAACTGGAAGCCAGTTGACTCTTTGGCTCTAATGTTTAGAAAAGTCCCCTCTCTTTGGCAGGCTTCTCAGAAGGCCTGCTGCCCAACTATTCTTCCTCAAATAAATTCCATCATCTGTGTCCCACTTAGAAATCAGCATCTGCTTCCATGTTCCCACAGATAGGAGTACAAACAGGGTTTTTCCAGAGTAAACCTAAGGTCATTAGATCTTTGGTCTTTTACAGATCTCAGAAATAGTTGTCTCTTAATCAATAGAACCAGTAAAATACCACAAATAGCCTTTTTTTTTTTTTTTTTTAATGATTGCCTAAACCTATCCTGGGTCTGTGCTCTAAAGGTAGAGATAACAAGTACCTTCTTTCCTACAAATTTTTCTTGTGCTCGCAGACAGCTCTAAGGTTTCCCTTCTTCATTTTCCCAACTGTTCAGTATGGCCTCTAGATCTGTCACCTGGCACCACATTCTGGCTGTTACTACCCCCGGAGGTTCCAATGTGCTCTCTCAAGTTCTTAGCTCAGGAGCATGTTGGCAAATGTGCTTGGCATTGACATCATTTATTTATATCACATAGACTTGCTTCACCCTATGGGCTCACAGCACACAATGGATTACAAGTCTCAAATATCTTTTACTTGAGCTAAATCAAGTATATTCATCCCGTACAGCTTACTTTCCATTGCAGGACTTTATAGTTACCCATCTTTTACCATCTTTCATGGGTTATGACCCAGCAGATTTCCAGAACTGTAGTCTGGGCCAGAGGTCGACTGTGGGCAAGGTGTGGTAGCTCTCTAAATGGAGCTAAGATTGTGAGTCATGAATTAGAAACTTCACCAAGGGAGATCATGTGGAGAGAAGAGGAGGTATAGGCTCCAAGTGAAGAATGTTTATATCCTTTGTGCTTTCTAGTAAGTAAACAGTGTTCATGAAGTCCCTGGTCCTCAAGGCATCTGGCAAGTCAGAGGAGCATCTGTCAGAGCCAGGGTCATCAGCAATCCTTCTTGGGATATGAGATTTGACTCATATCAGGTAGCTAGTTCTCTTAGCCACTTGTCACCTCTTGGGTTCTGTCCTGGCATTTCCTGCTCCCTGATATTTCCATGTGACAGATGGCAGACCTTGTAGTGCCTCTGGCCTTGCTCTGCCTTCATGTATTCCCACAGCACCCAGCAGAGAGCTAATGAAGAAGCGGGCGCCTGAGAAATCTATAGGATTGACAGAACCATATGAAGTCTAATAGTCACAGGGAAGTCATATGAGGGGCTTTTGCCGAGAAAATTCTCCTAGGTAGAATCCCACCCACTACAACGACTGTCTTCAGAGTGATCCCAGGGAACTTTCCTGATGGTCCAGTGACTAAGATTCTGGGCTCCCAATGCAGGGGCCCAGGCTCGATCCCTGGTCAGGGAACAAGACCCCACATGCTTCAGCTAAAAATCTCATATACCACAATGAAGATCAAAGATCCTGAGCGCTGCAACAGATGAATAAATTAATATTTTTTAAAAAGGTGACCCCAGAACTAGCAGATATCAGAATCGGCCACTCTCCTGATAGCAACCAAATTGAAACAATAGCAACCAAAAAAAAAATGCTTAAGTCAACTAAAATATATCCATAACTCTCAAATACAGGAAAAAGCAATAATCTCTTAAAAATAATGACCAGAGAAAGAATTTACTAGAAATAGATGTAGAGGTCCCAACCTTGATAACCTTTTCTTTCTCCCTCAAGATGTGAGAGGAAGAGTTGCGATAAACTTTTGTAGTTACTTTTGTGGCTACAGAGCCAGAAGAGAACTGGACTGAGGGGTGAGCAGACAGAGGCAGAGGTGATTCAGAAAGTTTCTCTGGAGTGGAAAGATCTCCATCTCACCAAATAGCACCCCAACAAGACAAAGGCTGTCTGTGCTGGTGTGTGCTTTTCGTACTGAGGAGGAGAGGAGAGGAAAAGGAGAATGACAGCATGATATTCTACCAGAGCTGACCATCTCAAATAATATAGGGGGATTTACCAGAAAAGAAGATACAAGAGAAAATGAATTGAACAAGTCCCTCTAACGGAGAGAGTGGAAGGAGACACGTGGAAAACCCCAGCTGAAGCTTGACCCACCCATCTGGCCCTTCTGAGAAATGGCAGAGTGGCCAAACGCTTTGAATTGTCTCTGTCTTTTCCTTCCTCTTTCTGGCAGAGGAGTGAGAGTGGCTGCTGGCAATAGATGGGTCAAGTGTGGAAGACAAACACCTGGGAAGATTGGCCCTGTTCCCCTGGAAAATAATCCATGCCCTTTCCTCACTGACCTATGAAGTCCCTGAGAAATCTATAGGATTGACAGAACCATATGAAGTCTAATAGTCACAGGGAAGTCATATGAGGGGCTTTTGCCGAGAAAATTCTCCTAGGTAGAATCCCACCCACTACAACGACTGTCTTCAGAGTGATCCCAGGGAACTTTCCTGATGGTCCAGTGACTAAGATTCTGGGCTCCCAATGCAGGGGCCCAGGCTCGATCCCTGGTCAGGGAACAAGACCCCACATGCTTCAGCTAAAAATCTCATATACCACAATGAAGATCAAAGATCCTGAGCGCTGCAACAGATGAATAAATTAATATTTTTTAAAAAGGTGACCCCAGAACTAGCAGATATCAGAATCGGCCACTCTCCTGATAGCAACCAAATTGAAACAATAGCAACCAAAAAAAAAATGCTTAAGTCAACTAAAATATATCCATAACTCTCAAATACAGGAAAAAGCAATAATCTCTTAAAAATAATGACCAGAGAAAGAATTTACTAGAAATAGATGTAGAGGTCCCAACCTTGATAACCTTTTCTTTCTCCCTCAAGATGTGAGAGGAAGAGTTGCGATAAACTTTTGTAGTTACTTTTGTGGCTACAGAGCCAGAAGAGAACTGGACTGAGGGGTGAGCAGACAGAGGCAGAGGTGATTCAGAAAGTTTCTCTGGAGTGGAAAGATCTCCATCTCACCAAATAGCACCCCAACAAGACAAAGGCTGTCTGTGCTGGTGTGTGCTTTTCGTACTGAGGAGGAGAGGAGAGGAAAAGGAGAATGACAGCATGATATTCTACCAGAGCTGACCATCTCAAATAATATAGGGGGATTTACCAGAAAAGAAGATACAAGAGAAAATGAATTGAACAAGTCCCTCTAACGGAGAGAGTGGAAGGAGACACGTGGAAAACCCCAGCTGAAGCTTGACCCACCCATCTGGCCCTTCTGAGAAATGGCAGAGTGGCCAAACGCTTTGAATTGTCTCTGTCTTTTCCTTCCTCTTTCTGGCAGAGGAGTGAGAGTGGCTGCTGGCAATAGATGGGTCAAGTGTGGAAGACAAACACCTGGGAAGATTGGCCCTGTCACTCTACCCTGAACTGGCAAAATAATCCATGCCCTACTACTGACCACCCCCTTGGGTGAAGAAGATCTTCTCCCACTTCAGTGTAATAAATTCAAGGGTTAGGCTATGATCAAAGTTATAGGCAAAGAGAAGAAACCAACCCACAACCGCCACTACCCACAACTCCATCTGAACTTCCCTGTTCCCCATTCCGCAGGCAGTGACAAAGCAGACACAAAATACCCAGTCCTCAACTAAGCACTGCCAGGAGGACAGAGACCTCAGAAAAGGTCGAAGAAGTCAGTGAAAATTGGTCTACACAATGTATCTAGGTCAAGAGAAATGCCACATAGAAAAGTCCTTATCAGAAAGAAATGAAATGAAAACAGATGTCATGGCAACTACACAAAAATAGCCTAGTTAAAAGAGGAAGGAAAGAGGGGAGGAAGGTATAAAGAAGAAAGGAAACAGGCAGGACACAGATGTCAGGAGATGCAAGAAACATGTCAAAAATTGCGCAAAATATGGGCTACAAGTGCTTTGATTCAAGGAGAAATTAGAACCCCTCCCACCAAATGAAAATAGAAATCAGAGGTGAGATGAGAGGATGACATAAAGTGGAAGATGATCACAATTCAAGAAAATAAACTGAAGACCAGAATAACAAAATGAAGCAAAAAATTATAAAAATACAGATCTAACCAATATGTTGGAAATAGAAAGAAATAAAAGCAGAGCCTTAAGTTGGGTTAGTGGAGGAGACTGAGATGAGCACAAGGAATAAAAAATGAAAGAAAGATTAAAGCACTGAGAGGTAGAATAATTGACCTACAGTGGAGACACCAATGAGAAATTTATAGATTATGGTGGCTCTGAAGTAGTTAAAAAAAAAAACAAAAAACAAAAGGAACAAAGGACATATTCAAAGACATAAAAGAAGAAAAAATCTCCACTGAGACAAAAGCTGAACTTGCAGATTGAAAAAATACACCATGTAAAGAAAATACATGTATATATTATCTTATTCTTTCTATGTATGTGTGTATATATATATATATATATATCTTAAAATCACCTACAGGGAAAGGTGAGGGTTGAGACATTCTGGAAATAAGCTGGTCTCAGACTTCTCTACAACACTCAATACAGTGTAGCATCTACAAAGATCTGGGGAAGAGAATGATCCAGAATTTATAGCCATCCAAGCTGTCTTTCAGGGGGCCTCCTTGGTGGCTCAGTGGTAAAGAATCTCCTTGCCAATGCAGGAGAGGCAGGTTTAATCTCTGGGTTGGGAAGATCCCCTGGAGAAGTGAATGGCAACCCACTCCAGTATTTTTGCCTGGGAAATCCCATGGACAGAGGAGACTGGTGGGTTACAGTCCATGGGATCACAAAGAGTTGGACATGACTTAGCAACTAAACAGCCAATAGCAACAGTTCCTCAATTAAAATTTAATAGTGCTTATATTTCTTGTTACATTGTGGCTGAGATAGTCATATATTGTATCCTTTCTCTTTTTTTATGTATACCAAAGACTGGTTCTGGGCCCTTGATTCTGTTTTATTCTGATTAGTACTGTACCATTTTAATTACTGTTGTTTTATACTATGGGGGGCTACTTCTCCCTCCTTGCTCTTCTTTTTTCTTTAGAATATTCATTATATTTTAGATACAAATATTCAGTGAAAATCAATAGAAAGAGCAACTGGACAAGAAATTGGACTTCATGGCCAAACACTACATAATGGTGTCTGGTGTCTTTAAATGTGCCTGATGTCTTTTGTGACTCCATGGACTGTACCCCACTGGACTCCTCTATCCATGGAATTTTCCATATAAGAATTCTGGAGCAGGTTTCCGTACCCTTCTCCAGGGGACCTTCCTGACACAGGGAAGATCACGTCCCCTCCCTGGCAGGCAGTTTCCTTACCACTGAGCCACCAAGGAAGCCCAATCATTGAGGTAAAAGAGTCATCAGTCTTCAGATACCTATATTTTATTAAATAAAACAAATTTCTGAAGTATTAGTAAAATAAATATACATAAAATTGTAGATAAACTAGTAGAAAATAGATTTGCTATCCCAATTAAGGAGAAGTAATTGGGTTTCCTTGGTGACTCATGGTAAAGAACTTGCCTTAAGTGCAAGAGACCAGGGTTTGATCCCTGAGCCAAGAAGATTCCCTGGAGAAGGGAATGGCTACCCACTCCAGTACTCTTGCCTGTAGAATTCCATAGACAAAGGAGCCTGGTGGACTACAGTCCATGAGGTTGCAAAGAATTGGACATGACTGAGCAACTTTCACATTTTTCAGTATTTTTATAATGATTTAACTAATAGAAGACTTTTTTTTTTTTAAGATTTATTTATTTATTTATTTTGGGCAGGGGTCGGGTTGGGGAGGGAGGGGAGCAGGCGGGCCACTTCTATTGGTCTTTCATTTCTCTATTTTCATCCGTCTTTGTTCTTTGGCTCCTGCGGGCCTCCCATCGCTGTGGCCTCTGTTGTCACAGAGCGCCGGCTCTGGGCACATGCGCCCCAGAGCTCCACCTCAGTGATTGGACACATGAGTCCAGCCGCTCCGCGGCACGTGGGATCTTCCCAGGCCAGGGATCGAACCGGCGCCCCTTGCACTTCAAGGCGGTGTCCTTATCCACTGGACCACCAGGGGAAGCCCAATAGAAGACTTTTTAAAGGAAAATATAAGCGAAACTTATTGTATAAAAACTTTATGATCTCTCTTGGGGCTTCACTAGTAGCTCAGTGGTAAAGAATTCGCCTGCCAAGGCAGGAGACACGGGTTCGATCCCTGATCCAGAAAGATCTCACATGCTGCAGAGTAACTAAGCCTGTGAGCCACAACTATTGAGCCTGTGTTCTAGAGCCTTGGAGCCGCAACTCTTGAGCCCGTGTGCCACAACCACTGAAGCCCATGAGCCCTAGAGCCCGAGTTCCACAACAAGAGAAGTCACCACAACAAGAAGCCTGCTCACCTCAACTAGAGAGTAGCCCCCACTCCCTGCAACTAGAGCCTGTGGGAGCAGTGAAAATATAGAATAGCCAAAAACAAATAAATAAATAAGTAAATAGAAATTATTTTTTAAAAAGCTTTATGATCTCTCTAAAATACAAAATTTGTTCAAAAGAGGCAAAAAAAAAAAAGAAAGAAAGAAAGAAAAAATATTGAGAAAAACACAGACAGAAGGTTACTACCTATTAATGTCTACATATATTACCAACAAAAAGCCCAAGACCCAAATGGCACATGAGTAAAGAAATGAACAGTTAAACAGTTAATTCATCCAATAAGAAAAAAAAAATATTTAAAAATTTTACATCTGGGCAAATTAATTGAAGTAATAATGAAGTGGCGTATTTCACACCAATACTACTAGTGACATATTATCTTGGATAATCCATAGTTTGGATTCTCTTGTTCTCGTGATATTCTGGCCAATGTGGAGCAAATGCATAGCAAAGTCTACTGCAGGTTGTGTTTAAGCAGACCCCTCTCTCTGTCCTGGAGTGTCACCCATTGGAGGCAATCTGGTAAATGTAAATATTACCACACTTTGACCCAGTGACTCTCAAGTCTGAGGATGTGTCCCAAGGGAGCTACTTAAGAAAGAAAAAAATTACAAGTACAAAGTTGTTTACAGTAGGTCTGTTAATTGTAGTTAAAAGAGCTGTCAACATCTGAAATATCCAGCAATAGATACATTAACACAAAAGCAAATAATGCACCCATTATATGATAAATATGAGGAGGAGTCAAACTGTATGGAATTCATGTGAAGCAAGTATTTTAAATGTAGAAACAGGAAGTTACACCTACACCACCAAGTCAGTTGTGAAAAATTAAAATAAAGGTAAACACTGGAGAGAATAAAAGGTGTTGCTTTTTCAGAATTTATGGGGTGGTCGGTGAAATTTTAAGTTCAATCTTTTCCTAAGGCTTTAAATATGCTTTTATAAATAAGCTAGAAATGAACAGTAGAGACATATATTTTTCCCTAGGATCTCATCTAAAGACGATTACATTTATTAAAGTTAGTATTTTAAAACATTGCTGGATATTTTGCTTCTGGGAATTTTCTTGTCAATTCTGAATAGAAAGGTGTTAGTTACTATGTGGCACCCTGGACACGACCGCACAACAGGCCTTCAGCAGAAGGCTTCTGCTCTGAGAATGACAAGGGGTAGCAGCAGCCATCAGGAGGAGTGGGTCAGGAGAGGGAGGCCAGGATGGAGAGGAGGCAAGAGACCCCAATTTCTTCCTTTCTGAAGATGAGTCTGGCAAGTGGGTGGGTGGGACCTTGCAGTCACCCAAACGGAGGGGCTGGGGTCTGGACTTTGTGGTGACAGCAGATTAGAAAGTAAGTGCTGTCTCAGAAAGAGGAACTGTTCTATTTGGTGACATCCTGGGTGTGAGAGGAAAAGGAAAAGCAAGCACCCAAAGTTCAGGCTGGGGTCACCCTTTCAGAGCCACTAGGTACTAACAAGACTCAGGAGGACTGCCAGGGTCCGGAAGGGGGACGGGTTGGAAGGAGACACGTTTGGAGGTTCTCTAAGTGGGCAGGAAACACCATCTGATTCATTCATTCATCCATCTGCAAATATTTACGGAGGGTCTGCTCTGTGTCCAGCCCACACTCGCCACCGGCAGGGACAAAGGCCCTGACAGGAAGTGCGTGTTTACACGTTCAGCTTCTTTGATCTGGAGAAAATGAATCCAGCCCGAGGGGAGCATCTCCTCAACCCCACCTACCTTTTTCTTGCTCAGCCGCTTCACTAAGGTCTGGAAGCTTAAGCCCCAGTAAGTTCTGGTTTCTTAGCAGGATATGCTCCTTTTCAGGAAAAGAAAAACAGTATTTCAGATGGTGACCTTAAGCTGGACTCGTCCCTCGGTCCTGTGGCTCTGTGACCGCTCAGTCACAGGGGAGACACTAGGAGTGAGGACACTCACGACCCCTGAGGGGCAACCAGGAAGACTGCTCCTCTCCCAGCCCGTAAGAGTGCTGGAAACCCCAGCATCAGCACCCTACTCCTCGGGTCAGGAACTCTCCTTGGAGCAGCAGCTGCCTTTTCAAAGTCCTGTGAGCCTCAGGGTGAAGGATCTGCCAATCATGAGGTGGCCAAGGGTTGGAGGACAAACAGAAGCAGAGCCCAGGGCTCTGGGGATAGGAAGGTCCCCCTGGGTGTGTACAGAGCTGCCAAAGATGGAAACAACCTCTGTGATCGCATGACTGGGCTCTGAGCTGGCTGAAGCCTCTTGCCTTGTTCTGGGCCATGAGTGCCCACTCCCAGGACTTGTGAACTCCCCTGTGAGGGAGATGCGAAACTCTCCAGACCTTTGAGGACTTGCAGATTACCCAGCTAAGGCAGCAGGCCAGCCGTCACGGCTGTCAGGGACCTCACCAACTAGCAGAGCTGGGAAGGGACGGGGCTACAGACCCCGGTATGTGGCACAGGTAGCCTCACATCTGGTCCAAGTCCAAGACCAGCACCCCCAAGAGGAAATGCCAGGCAGGGCTCCCCCGCCCTGTGACCTGTGCTTCTGAGAGGGTCTTCAGTGTCCCTGTAGCAGAGCCCACTTGAGTGGTCTCTCTCCTGGGTGAAGGAGCGGAAGAGGCCAGCAGAGGAGCTCCGGCCCAAATGGAAGTCACAGGCCAGGGCCGTTTACCCGTGTCTTTAATCAGAGGCCCATAGCCAAGTTGCTCTTCACACCCTGGTTTGGGCTGGGGCTGCTGTCAGATGCAGCGCAGGCCTACGGGACAAAGGGAAAGGTGCGTGTTTACACGTTCAGCTTCTTTGATCTGGAGAAAATGAATCCAGCCCGAGGGGAGCATCTCCTCAACCCCACCTACCTTTTTCTTGCTCAGCCGCTTCACTAAGGTCTGGAAGCTTAAGCCCCAGTAAGTTCTGGTTTCTTAGCAGGATATGCTCCTTTTCAGGAAAAGAAAAACAGTATTTCAGATGGTGACCTTAAGCTGGACTCGTCCCTCGGTCCTGTGGCTCTGTGACCGCTCAGTCACAGGGGAGACACTAGGAGTGAGGACACTCACGACCCCTGAGGGGCAACCAGGAAGACTGCTCCTCTCCCAGCCCGTAAGAGTGCTGGAAACCCCAGCATCAGCACCCTACTCCTCGGGTCAGGAACTCTCCTTGGAGCAGCAGCTGCCTTTTCAAAGTCCTGTGAGCCTCAGGGTGAAGGATCTGCCAATCATGAGGTGGCCAAGGGTTGGAGGACAAACAGAAGCAGAGCCCAGGGCTCTGGGGATAGGAAGGTCCCCCTGGGTGTGTACAGAGCTGCCAAAGATGGAAACAACCTCTGTGATCGCATGACTGGGCTCTGAGCTGGCTGAAGCCTCTTGCCTTGTTCTGGGCCATGAGTGCCCACTCCCAGGACTTGTGAACTCCCCTGTGAGGGAGATGCGAAACTCTCCAGACCTTTGAGGACTTGCAGATTACCCAGCTAAGGCAGCAGGCCAGCCGTCACGGCTGTCAGGGACCTCACCAACTAGCAGAGCTGGGAAGGGACGGGGCTACAGACCCCGGTATGTGGCACAGGTAGCCTCACATCTGGTCCAAGTCCAAGACCAGCACCCCCAAGAGGAAATGCCAGGCAGGGCTCCCCCGCCCTGTGACCTGTGCTTCTGAGAGGGTCTTCAGTGTCCCTGTAGCAGAGCCCACTTGAGTGGTCTCTCTCCTGGGTGAAGGAGCGGAAGAGGCCAGCAGAGGGAGCTCCGGCCCAAATGGAAGTCACAGGCCAGGGCCGTTTACCCGTGTCTTTAATCAGAGGCCCATAGCCAAGTTGCTCTTCACACCCTGGTTTGGGCTGGGGCTGCTGTCAGATGCAGCGCAGTGGTTAGTGAGATAGGGCTTGTGCTTTTCTTCGCTGCAGAGAAAAACTTGCAGGGGTCTGGGGATGACCTCTTCTCTGAGACCCAGAGGCCCATGAAGGCGAATGCCTAACTAGTTGGTTTCCTTGGCGTCACCTTCCCCGGTCTGGGGCTGTGATCCACCAGAAGCGGCCCTTCCAGGCCGGTACTGGCCCGCTAGTTAGTGAGGTCTTCCTGGCTGGCAGAACTTTTCTATGTATGATCTTACTAACCTCAGCAGCCAAGGCCCCAGCTCCCTGGAGCCTCTAATGCAAAGATTTCTGGACAGGACAGGGCCCACCCTGTCGAGCCCTGGTGGCCTTGATCTTTGGCCCCGGGTAGGCCTGCTGGGAAAGTAGGGCTTGGGTAAGGATTTCTCTGCTCTTCGCCTCTTCTCTTCCTCACATCCAGGGGTCTCTCTCCTCACATCTCTGGATGTCCCTCCGTCATTCCCTGCTTAGGGTAGCAGCCTCGTGAAAGACAGCCATGCCTGGTCTGGTGGCCAGTGAAAGCAGGGGACGTTTGGGATGTTGGAAGAAATTCACCACGGAAGGAACAGCCCCTCGGGGCTGGGTATGGTGGATTTGAGGTCTTCTGTTAATAAACATCAGGGAGGAAAGCCTGGGGGCGTGGCAGAGGGAAAAGCCATTCCATCCTAGCCTGTCCTAGGCGGCAGGGTATTCCGTCAAAGGCTTCTTGCTAATAAGGCACCAACTCTGACTGAGGGGAAATACCCAACCCAGGACTGAGGGCCCAGGTGCCCCTCCATGCACCCACCTACCCCTCAAAATGTGGCTTTGTATAGCACCTACACCCAAGCTGACCTCACCCGACTGAAAGAGTAAAATCCCTCAAAGATGATGTTTATGAAGAACACACTGCCCCGGGTGGGCACGTTGATGGCTCCACAGTGCCCATGTTGGGGCCAGAGCCACCCTGTCCCAGAGCCCAGCTCAGCCCAGTGGTCCTCAGCCCAGGGTGGGCACCTGATGCACAGCCCGCCCAGGAGGCCCCTAGGCACCCACCTCACGGAGCTTGGTCAGCTTCTGCATCCGCACTGGCTGTACTTGTATCTGGAAGTCTTTGAGTCCGGGAGCCTTGGCTAGCTTGCTGCCAACTTTGCCTGTAAAACGCTTCTCTTCCTCAGCCAGCGGCAGCTTGGCGAGCACTTTCTGCAGCCGGGGGCCGGGTTCTTCGGGGCCGCTGTCCCAGGAGACCCCCCGCAGCAGGGGCGGCCGAGACGCTGGGGGCCACAGCTCAGCTTTGGAGCCAACCTTGGACCCTGTGGGCTCTCCAACCGTACTCTTGCCCTGGGGGGCCTGGGGAGCCGCCCCTCCAGGGCCCTGGGTTGGACTTCTGGGCAGAGGGTTGCCCTCCTTGGCTGTCTTTGGCAGTGGCTTCCCCAGCTCACTCTCCAGGGGGCTGGGCTGGGGGCTGTTCAGGGCCATTTTCCCACCGCCGCCTGTGCCAGAAGCTGAACCCTTGGCTACAGCCTCCGGGTGCTGGAGGGGATCGCAGTTTTCCTTCTGTTCTATTGCAGTTTCTTTGGACTTCTCGACTGGAGGAGAACGAGGGGTCAGCCTGCCCTGAGACACTTTCCTCTGGTCATTCTGTTTCCGGTCAGCTAGCCCTTTGAGGACATTCTGAAAGAGACAAGGTAAATTTGGAACTCTGGAGGCAGGTCGGAGAGGAGAAGGGTGAGTTCACTTCTGCCGTGGGGTCGCTGCCCCATGGACCCTGTTAAGGGGACCACACGTTGGGGGCGGGCTGTGGTGGTGCTAAGTGGGGCTTCTTGCTAATAAGGCACCAACTCTGACTGAGGGGAAATACCCAACCCAGGACTGAGGGCCCAGGTGCCCCTCCATGCACCCACCTACCCCTCAAAATGTGGCTTTGTATAGCACCTACACCCAAGCTGACCTCACCCGACTGAAAGAGTAAAATCCCTCAAAGATGATGTTTATGAAGAACACACTGCCCCGGGTGGGCACGTTGATGGCTCCACAGTGCCCATGTTGGGGCCAGAGCCACCCTGTCCCAGAGCCCAGCTCAGCCCAGTGGTCCTCAGCCCAGGGTGGGCACCTGATGCACAGCCCGCCCAGGAGGCCCCTAGGCACCCACCTCACGGAGCTTGGTCAGCTTCTGCATCCGCACTGGCTGTACTTGTATCTGGAAGTCTTTGAGTCCGGGAGCCTTGGCTAGCTTGCTGCCAACTTTGCCTGTAAAACGCTTCTCTTCCTCAGCCAGCGGCAGCTTGGCGAGCACTTTCTGCAGCCGGGGGCCCGGGTTCTTCGGGGCCGCTGTCCCAGGAGACCCCCCGCAGCAGGGGCGGCCGAGACGCTGGGGGCCACAGCTCAGCTTTGGAGCCAACCTTGGACCCTGTGGGCTCTCCAACCGTACTCTTGCCCTGGGGGGCCTGGGGAGCCGCCCCTCCAGGGCCCTGGGTTGGACTTCTGGGCAGAGGGTTGCCCTCCTTGGCTGTCTTTGGCAGTGGCTTCCCCAGCTCACTCTCCAGGGGGCTGGGCTGGGGGCTGTTCAGGGCCATTTTCCCACCGCCGCCTGTGCCAGAAGCTGAACCCTTGGCTACAGCCTCCGGGTGCTGGAGGGGATCGCAGTTTTCCTTCTGTTCTATTGCAGTTTCTTTGGACTTCTCGACTGGAGGAGAACGAGGGGTCAGCCTGCCCTGAGACACTTTCCTCTGGTCATTCTGTTTCCGGTCAGCTAGCCCTTTGAGGACATTCTGAAAGAGACAAGGTAAATTTGGAACTCTGGAGGCAGGTCGGAGAGGAGAAGGGTGAGTTCACTTCTGCCGTGGGGTCGCTGCCCCATGGACCCTGTTAAGGGGACCACACGTTGGGGGCGGGCTGTGGTGGTGCTAAGTGGGGGCTAGGTGGAAAGGGAGGGCGACAGAGTCCCATCTGAGCCAGTAAAGGGGACCTACAAACAAGACGGAGGTTTGTAATACAGGACAAGGGGACTTGCCATTCAAAACCTGCCAAGAACTTCCTAAGGGCTAGGAGCTGCAGAGGACTGTGGGATGGAGGGCATCCTGGGGGCAGTCACGAGTTTTGGCTTTGACTCGGCTGCCCCAGATTCTAGCCCTGACTCTACCCGGCAAGGTCCTTGATGCTTAGGGCCTCGGATTTCCTGTCAAGGTTTGTGGGCTCTGAAATTCTGTGCAAATGCATACGTGTTGTTTGTAGGCTGTGTGTGTTTTTCTGGGAAGAAAACCCACCCTTTTTATCTCAGAGAGTTCTATGACCCAAAAGAATGCCGTAGATCACTGCATAAGGTGATGCTTGCAAAGCCGATATCTTCCTGTTCAGAAGTTCTAAGATTCTATATTCCTCCTTCATCTCCCAGGGAAACCCGCTTTGTGAGGAGCAGGTGGGTCTGTCTGCGTGGCTGTCGTGTGTGTGGTAGAGGACTCTAGCCCACACCCAGTTCTGTTAACAGATGGAATGACATTCTACACTGTCCTTGACACCACCTCGAGCAGCTGGCTTTGAGCAGGTGTGGGGCTCTTTTCGTGCTCATCAGCTTAGATAAGGTTTTCCAAGTGGCCCCCAGAAAGAGCCCCATTGAGGGACTGTAGCTTTTCTACAGTTTTCATGAAAATTGACAGGAACAGCAGACTTGCCCGACTTTGAGAGCTCCCCTGGCTCTACGGCAGCAACCTGACTGGGGTTGTAGCGCCGTGGGCAGGGCCACCGTGGAGGTCATTCCCACTGAACCCCACCTCCTCACTCCCTCCTCCCCAGAATTCCCATCACCGCAGGGCAGGGGACCTTTCCCGCTTCCTCAGCCTGACTTCCACTCAGGCACACCCACTGGCAGGCTGCCCCGGGGCCTAGGCTTCTGGGACATCATGTCTCCCACACTCAAATCATCCAAACTGGGCAGAGCTCAAACTCACAGGCTCGCCAAGGTGAGGTGAAGGGACTTCGGCCTCATCCTTCTTCTTCTGGAGAAAGTAAACACGAGTCCGTCAGCAACGTGAAGAGACAGTATGTCCTCTCGAAACACCCTCAAGGAGACCCTGTGGCAGTGTCAAGGCCTCCCCTACCCAGCAGCCTCACCTCCAGTGAGTCATGGAGGGCCTCTTGGGGGCTGAGGCATAAGAGGAGAGGGCTAGTCAGCAGAGAAGCCCCACGGCGGCCCCGTTACCTGTGGTGGTGCTCCGGGCAGAGGGGGTGGTGGGCCACTGCACACATCCAACCCTAAAACGATCCAGATGTTGGTGAGTGACACCTAGCACCCCAGATCCCCCGCAGTCCTCCCCAGAATACCCCCCCTTAAGGCCCTTGGGCCTTGGCTCCAGTCTCCTCCCAATGCCAGGCTCTGCAGGGAGCCCCCCAAAACCATCCCAGAAATCACATAAGCAGGCCAGGGCAGAGGGAGATCAAGGCCACACAGTCAGGAGTGTCAGCACGGGGATCTGAACCCGGGTTGCCTGGCCCGAGCTGGAGCTTGCCCCACAGCTCTGACCAGGGCAGGCTGCTCTCCTGGGCACCCCACCGCTTCCCCAGCTGAGCCATGTGTAGCCTTGACACAGCCTCATGAAGGGAAGCAGTCAAAATAGAAACTGTGGCCCCAGGTGAGGCCTTTGCAACAAGTTCTGAGGTTCCATCTCTCTGAGGCCTCTCTGAGCAGAGGACCATGGTCACAGCCCCCTCCTACCAATGTGCACCCATCCTCGCTCAGGGCCAGGCCCACGTGCCCATGCTGGCTCGTAACCCTGAAAGAAAGCACACCCTTCTCCTCAGAAGCAGCCCAGCCAGGCCCCTGAGGAAAGGGCTAAGGGGTTCCTGACTGGGAAACCTGCAGTATGCGATCAGGGGAGGGGCTGAGCCGTCACCCAGGAGGAGGATCCAAGGCAGATGATTCGGGGGGCGGGGGGGGCTGGATCTCACCTGGTGGCGTGGGGACGGTGAGGGAGCTGCTCTGAGAGCATGCAGGAGAAGCTCCGGGGCTGAGGTTTGGAGAAACAGCTGTGGAGATACACAAATTGGCCAGCATTCGTGAAGGTTCAGCCTGACAAAGACACCCTTTCAGACATGTCTTATCCCAGGGGACGGGGTCTGCCTCATCGCTTCACAGGTTGGTTCTAGACTCCATATCAGGCTCCTCCTAACCCAACAGATGGGGCACGGAGGTCACTTAGGGGTGACAGATGGCAATTTGGGTCTTACTCCTCCATCTGCCTGGCCTCACTCCAAGGCACCTTCTAGAAACAGAGGACCTGCCACTGCTTGGCAGATACAGCTCCAAAGGCAGCACCTCCTAGGCCTGCCAGAGCAGCCCTGATTTTAACTGCACCTTTTGCCTCCCAAGTACATTCAGACTTGTCTAACTGCCCCAAATTTTTCCTTAAGAAAAGAGTGAGGGCCTCCCTGGTGGCCCAGTGGGTAAAGAGTCCACCTTGCAGCGCAAGGGGCACCGGCTCGATCCCTGGCCCAGGAAGATCCCACGTGCCGTGGAGTGACTGAACCGGTGTGTCCAATTACGAGCCAGTGCTCTGGACAGCATGTGCCCAAAGTCAGTGCTCTGTCATGAGAGAGGCCACTGCAATGGGAGGTCCACACAAGTCAAAGAATAAAGATGGATGAAAATAAATAAATACATAACCAATTTTAAAAAGAGGCCAAAATTTAAAAAAAAAAAAAAAAAGGCTAAAAAAAGAAAAAGAAAAGAGTGACTTTAGCTAAAGTGATAACAAGAGGATTTCGGGGCCCAGGAAAACCTTCTAATACAGAAATCTCATAAAAACCCCAAACCCCTTCCCCTCAGTCCTTAGGATCCTTCCTGGGGCCTGCAGCTGGGAGGTCATGGAGAGGGAGCCCAGCGCCAGCCTCCCCTGACCTTTACAGAGGAGGTGCCCCAGAGCAGGGCCTCCTGGGGATGGAGGAGGCCACAGAGACCCGACCTTCAGGGTGGCCCAGTGGTCTGTGCAGGCCGGCATCACAAAGAGGGTTTCTCTCCAGGCGGGATCCAGAAACTGGGGAGCCCAGGTCAAGTTCTCGGGTATCATATGGGCTCCGGGGCTGAGGTTTGGAGAAACAGCTGTGGAGATACACAAATTGGCCAGCATTCGTGAAGGTTCAGCCTGACAAAGACACCCTTTCAGACATGTCTTATCCCAGGGGACGGGGTCTGCCTCATCGCTTCACAGGTTGGTTCTAGACTCCATATCAGGCTCCTCCTAACCCAACAGATGGGGCACGGAGGTCACTTAGGGGTGACAGATGGCAATTTGGGTCTTACTCCTCCATCTGCCTGGCCTCACTCCAAGGCACCTTCTAGAAACAGAGGACCTGCCACTGCTTGGCAGATACAGCTCCAAAGGCAGCACCTCCTAGGCCTGCCAGAGCAGCCCTGATTTTAACTGCACCTTTTGCCTCCCAAGTACATTCAGACTTGTCTAACTGCCCCAAATTTTTCCTTAAGAAAAGAGTGAGGGCCTCCCTGGTGGCCCAGTGGGTAAAGAGTCCACCTTGCAGCGCAAGGGGCACCGGCTCGATCCCTGGCCCAGGAAGATCCCACGTGCCGTGGAGTGACTGAACCGGTGTGTCCAATTACGAGCCAGTGCTCTGGACAGCATGTGCCCAAAGTCAGTGCTCTGTCATGAGAGAGGCCACTGCAATGGGAGGTCCACACAAGTCAAAGAATAAAGATGGATGAAAATAAATAAATACATAACCAATTTTAAAAAGAGGCCAAAATTTAAAAAAAAAAAAAAAAAAGGCTAAAAAAAAAAGAAAAAGAAAAGAGTGACTTTAGCTAAAGTGATAACAAGAGGATTTCGGGGCCCAGGAAAACCTTCTAATACAGAAATCTCATAAAAACCCCAAACCCCTTCCCCTCAGTCCTTAGGATCCTTCCTGGGGCCTGCAGCTGGGAGGTCATGGAGAGGGAGCCCAGCGCCAGCCTCCCCTGACCTTTACAGAGGAGGTGCCCCAGAGCAGGGCCTCCTGGGGATGGAGGAGGCCACAGAGACCCGACCTTCAGGGTGGCCCAGTGGTCTGTGCAGGCCGGCATCACAAAGAGGGTTTCTCTCCAGGCGGGATCCAGAAACTGGGGAGCCCAGGTCAAGTTCTCGGGTATCATATGGGCTAGCATTTCTTGACAAAGCAGGAAGACATGATGGCCACACATAGCTCCCCCAAACTGAAAGGTAGAGTTTTCTGGGCTAGCGTTGGGTCAGTATTCCAGAGCTTCTGAAATGGGGAAAGATGCCCTCCCCTCACAGGATTCTCCCTCCACAAGGCTCAGTACTCCTGGGCCCCAGAGGCCTGGGGGCAGGTGCGTTGAGAGCACCCCTCAGAAGCAGGGTTTCTCCTACAACTGAGCCTGGCCCTTCCCACCCCGCCCCTTTGGAGGGGCTCAGAGCAGCCACCTGTCCTCCTACCTGCTGAGGCGTCTCCGGGGTTGCACCTGGACTTCCTCCCGCGGCGGGTCAGGAATCGCTCACTCACTGACTTGGCTTCCTCCAGTAGCGCCAGGTTTTTCTTCTTGTCCTCCTCTGAGATGCTGATGTCCGGCAGCTGGTCGTTGACCAGGTCAATGACGTGCCCTGCAGGATCTGCAGAGGCAGGTGAGCTCCAGGAGAGAGCCATGGACTTCTTGGTCCCCGGGCCTCAGCGCTACCCGCAAACCCCAATCCCTAGCCCAGAGACGCTGCTTAGAGTGGACTCGGCCAGCCAAACCTCAGCCCAGTTTGGGGACCTGGAGAGGGCCATGTGTGGACACATGGGCTCCCTCAGCCAGCCTGGTCCCAGCAGCCAGAGACTGTGGCAGGTCATCTGACACGAAGGGTCAGGACGTCCCCCAAGTTCCCTGTCCTAGACTCTACCATCAGGAGCCCTACATATGCTCTCTGCTCCGCTAGTATTCTTCCTTCAGGTCTCTGTTTCTTTGACAAGCCAAGGACACAATCCCACGGCCACCTTCCCTCCTTTTTCCCGCTGTTCACAATGTTTAAAACCCTGTCCTTCTCCCAAACCGCCCTTCTTCAGAAGGCTTTCCCTGCATGAATGAACCACCTCTCACCCCGCTGCTCAGAAACATGGGTGTCATGTCACACCCTTCCCTCTTCCTCAGTCCTCCATGGCCAGCCCACTCATCATCAAATAAATTTCCCTGCAACCTGTGTCTCATCACCATGCTTGCTCATCAGCTGTAACTTACATCAGCCACCTCCCGGGTCCTCCACCTCCAGGTCATTTTGCACCATCCCATCCTTCACTGCCTACCAGGGTGGCCGTATCTGACATGCCATTCTCCCGCCTCATGTCCTCAGGATTCCTCACGGTCTCCAGGGAGACATCTGATGCTCAGCTGGGCCCAGCCACTTCCCCTGACCCACACAGTCCTCTCCTCCAGCCCCTCGTGGTAAACATCTCCTGTTGTACCTCTCCAGGCTCCTTTCCTCCTCCTTCTGGTCATCATTCCGCAGTGTGCACTGGGTGAAGCTCATCCGAGTCTCAGCCATGTGAGTGAGGAAGTTAGGAAGGAGCTAAACCCTACTGCCACCTCACCTCACCTACCAGTGAGGGAACTGTGTACCATCCTCAGCCTGTAATGAGTTCAGTTCCCCTGGGTGATTGGCTCAGGGATGGCCATGCGAGGCAGTGAGAGGGAATTCTGAGAATGGGGTTGCGTACATGGGGAAAAGGGACTCTCCTTTCACTGTAGGGATATCAGTTGCTGGTAGCCATTTGCCCAGAAGAAAACCAACACACAAGAGAAGAGACGTGAGAGTTGGGATGAGATGATTGCTCATGACCCAGAATAAGCACTTGGATTTGGCACTTCCTGAAAACACAGACCCTGGCTTTTGTTGGGTCGATGGGACAGCGGGCTAACTTCGCTGGTTGCAGAAGGCCAACGATAAGAAACCCCCTCCCCAGGACATCTGCAGGGCTGGTGATAAGAAACCACTCTCCACTAACTGCCCACGAAAGCTTCCCACCACCTCGAATGTGGCTGATGCAAGACTTTGCCCCGCCCCACTCACTGCCTGCAAAAACCGCCCACGAAAACTTTCCACTGCCAGGCTATAAAAACCTCCCCACCCATCCCTGGGTGGGAATTCACTGGCCCTGCCTCTTATGGCCGCGTGAATCTTGCCTGGGAGCGTTGTCCCAATAAAGGGTCAAGTTGTCTCTGCTCTAACCTGGTCCGGCTTGTCCTTGCCGCGCAGAATACCTTTCAGCTTTTATTATTTTTATTGTTTGGCATGAGTTAAAGTTGAGTTTCTGGGCTTCCCCCTAGTTCAGGGGTAAAGAATCTGCCAGCCAATGCAGGAGACACAGGTTCAATCCCTGATCCGGGAAGATCCCACATGCTGTGGAGCAACTAAGCCCGTGAGCCATAACTATGGAGCCTGTACTCTAGACCCTCAGAGTTGCAACTATTGAGCCCATGTACTGTAACTACTGAAACTCGTGTGCCCTAGAGCGCGAGTTCCACAACAAGGGAATTCACCATAGGAAGCCTGCTCACCTCAACTAGAGAGTAGCCCTCACTCCCTGCAACTAGAGAAGAGCCTTCAGCAAGCAGTCAAAACCCAGAATGGTCACCCCCCCAACAAAATTATTTTTAATTTTTTTTTCCCAAAAAAAACAGACGAGTTTCTGTGATTTGAAAATCTTGACTAGTACACACAGCACACATTCGGTTCTCTGTCATAACAACAGTCTCCCCAACAACGTTGCTTCTTCCAGCCAGATGACCTTTCCTCCCTCTGGTCTATCTGTCCACATCTCTAAGGCACAGCACAGATTCTCTCCCCTCTAGAATACCTATCCAGCCTTCTCCATCTCCAGCCTGAACTGGTCCCCTTCTTGTCTCTGTTTCCCTAGCACTTTTGTGAAAGGCTTTCCCACTCAGTGTCTTGATTCTACCTGTCCACTCGTCAGTCTCCTCAGAGACAGTGAGCGACGTGAAGATAGAGACCATGGCCGTATCTATGCTCTGATGGTCCAAAGCAGCCTCCGCGATTCACTGGGGAAGACGAAGTGACCATGGCAGCCAGCCTTGCTTCTAAGCATATGCCTACCTGCATGTGGGCCTTTTGAGCTGGGGGTGAAAGGGCCTCACCCCTCACACAGCTGTTCTGTCTCCCTTGGCTTCATCTTCCTCTTCACACTCAGGACTTGTCTTTTTACCAAAACAAACTAAAATCAGACATTATACTTCTTCTGGACTCAAACACAGAGAGCTGATCGACTTTGCCCTGTGGGTCTTCTAGGGATGGACTTACCTGAGAAGCAGAAGGGAAGAGGCCAAGCTGCCAGGCCTCAGTCTTCCTACTCAAACGCACTGTCATCTGGACCTCTATCATAGAAATAAGGGAAATCAGCCTCGTCCTTACCCACAGAAGTCAGCGAAGCAGTAGAAACCTTCAAGTGTCGGTGAGAAAGCCTCCTGTGGGGACTGTGGGCTCTGAAAGGCAGAACAGAATCGCCTTAAGAAAATTTGTCCACAGCATGCAAATAGGCAACCAGGTGCTAGCCTATCCGTTTGATGTCAGCCTAGAGCATGGCTTACAAGCTTGTCTAAGCTTGGGATTTGTTGAAAACACACATTCTCTGGCTCCACCCACTGACAGGATCAGACCCTCTGAGGACAGGGCTCACCTCTCCGTGACTGAACAAGCCCCTCCCCCCACAGCCAGGTGGTTCTGAAGCTCACTCAACCACTTCCCAAGGAGGTGTAACTTTGCTTATTAGGGTTCAGACTCGGAACATCTAACTCACAGAAAACTCATAAAATGTGAATAATTGCCTTGTAGAGATGCAGAAGATTTCTGTTGGGAAAAAAAGACAAAAATAAGGTGTCATCGTCCCGTGAAACATTAACCTATTTTGTATCTGAGTGAGTGTCTGCTCACTGAGTGAGTGACTAGCTCATTCCTGCCTCGCTCTGTGAGACCCCGTGGATTATAGCCCATCAGGCTTCTCTGTTCATGAGATTCTCCAGGCAACAATACTAGAGGGGGTTGCCATGCCCTCCTCCAGGGGATCTTCCCAATCCTAGGATCATATCCTTATCTTTTATGTCTCCTGCCCTGGCAGGTGGGTTCTTTAGCACTACCTGGGAAGCCCATTTTATAGCTAATTTAGTAATCTTATTCCATCCTTCTTTTCCTCCTCACTGATGATATTCAGAATATCCCCTTTCTTGTATTCTCTTCTGAAAGGGCTTTGTGATCCTGATGGACCCCATTAATGAGTTAAATAAATCTTTGACACATGCTCATGACATATCTGTATTAGAGTTATCCTCGAAACTTCTTGGAAATTGTGCCCAGGCCATCTCATTCCAGCTAGACAAATGCATGAGCTAGAGCTATGTAAAACTGAGGCAGAGACATCCCCGTGCATGGGAGCCAGTGTCCCTCCCAAGAAATCATCTTCCACACAGGACCTACTTAAGCCAGAGGCAGAATACTAGTCAAAAATTCACATCTTTCTGGTCTATTCGCAAATATTTGGGCAGATATTGTAGGAAGCGTCCCTGCTATGACTTGTGTGTGGGGTTTATTATTTTTTTTTTATGGCCACTTCTGTTGGTCTTTCATTTATTTATATTTTGCTCTTTGGCCCGTGTGGGCCTCCCATTGCAGTGGCCTCTCTCGCTGAAGAGCACCGGCTCCGGGCGCATGCGCTCCAGAGCTCCAGCTCGGTAGTTGGACACATCAGTCCATCCACTCCGCAGTACGTGGAATCTTCCCAGGCCAGGGAACGAACCGGCGCCCCTTGCACTGCAAGGTGGCGTCCTCACCCACTGGACCACCAGGGAAGCCCGACTTGCACTTTTCTTAAACGTTAGCCAAGTGCAAAGATACAACTCCAGAAGAGAAAAAATAATCTGGGGGAAGGGGGAGAAAATGGAAAAATGCCATGCTCTTTCTCCCATTTTGAAAAACTGTTTGATTATATTTCACCAACAAAATGATCAAGAAAGAAGAAAAGATGTGTAAAAAAAATATAGAGCTAATTCCACATGCTAGGAAACAGTGCCCTTTACTGCACAGATTAGGCACATAGAGCCTACCTGTTGACCAGGTTTTTGTCAGTTTCTCCTTCCGGTGAACTGGCATCCCCAGTTAGGATGATGGTGGGTGGACTGCAAGATATTCCGATGGTGGCAGGCCCCTGGTGGTTAAGAACAAAAACACAGATGGAATTAAGCATCCGTGAGCTGGAGCCTTTGGGGCGGCATTGTGATACCCTCTTGGTAAGGGTGGAAGGCAATTCATGTGGATTATCCAGAAAAAAAAAAAAGTTTCTCCTTTATTCCCAGAGCTTACCTTGGTCTACCTTAGTTTTTTTTTTTTTTTTGGTCTACTTTTTATGCACTAAGAGTAGGAGACCTCAAAGCTATCCCTGGTTAGTTCTCACTGACAATATATTCATAGGAAAAGAATAGTACAGAGTTCTCAGGCTGCAACCAGCCTACTTGGGGAAGGCTGCAGGCCAGCAGAAGTGGTGACACACACAGTCCTGATACTCGATGGCACTCCTCCACTTGACTGATTGTGACATTTCACAAAAGGTGATTTGTTCCCTGGGTAATGGATCATGGTTTAATAACTTTGTAAAAAATGTTTATCTAAACACATATCCATTTCTGAAATAAGAACAAAAGTTACAGGCTAATCCTTAGATTTTTGAGATAGTGCGACTAGTAAGCAAAATAGAACAAAACGTCCAGCCACCAAAATGAAAGCGGCATTACATCCTTGGTTGGAGCAGCTGTAGTGAAGGTGGTATATCTTATGCTGCGGATGACTGTGTGAGTCACAGAGCCCTAGTATACCTTGTATGTTACAATTACGTACAATAAACAGTTGTTGTGTGAGTAAAAGAAGGAATGAAACAAAAGCAAAACTTTATAGGATATACAACAAGATTCACAAAGATGCATGTCAACCTATGTTGTCTCACACCTAAGTGGACTGGAGGTCAAAATAGGACCAGTGAATAGTAACAACAGTATCTCTCTGGTTTTTCTGCCACTGCTGGTGCCGTATATCCCTCTCAGTTAGCTCTCTGGGGGTCCTCTCACATGACCCTTCATCATTTTCCTTCTCTTCTATACGAGCGTGTACTCCCCAGTACTAGTGTGTGCTATCCCAGCCCTCTGTGAACGCCCTCCTCTCCCTGCCAGAGGCCTGCTTCCCCCTGCTCCACCTGCGCTGCCAGAGCAGTCCCGTGGGCCTTCAGAGCAGTGGGTCCCCCGGCCACTTTCTAAGGAGGTCACGTCCTCCTAGAGCCCCTGAGCACTGGCGCTCTTGCCTCTCCTGGCCTGGCTGAAGCCATGACCTGAGGGCTGCCCTCACAGAGCCAGGCTGAGCTGGGTTCTGAGGCCCTTGGTAGGCAGGTGTCTTGCAAGATGGGGAGGAGGCCCTCTCTCTTTTTCCCATCATTCTTTGCTGCCGAGAGGGTATTGTGCAGTGTTATCTGGACTTCTTAATTCCAATAACTTACAGTGAAGCCAGCTCTTCCTTTTTTCATAGGCATCTGTTTCCTCCCTTGACCTCAAACACAGGGCCAGGTGACACACACAGTCCTGATACTCGATCGCACTCCTCCACTTGACTGATTGTGACATTTCACAAAAGGTGATTTGTTCCCTGGGTAATGGATCATGGTTTAATAACTTTGTAAAAAATGTTTATCTAAACACATATCCATTTCTGAAATAAGAACAAAAGTTACAGGCTAATCCTTAGATTTTTGAGATAGTGCGACTAGTAAGCAAAATAGAACAAAACGTCCAGCCACCAAAATGAAAGCGGCATTACATCCTTGGTTGGAGCAGCTGTAGTGAAGGTGGTATATCTTATGCTGCGGATGACTGTGTGAGTCACAGAGCCCTAGTATACCTTGTATGTTACAATTACGTACAATAAACAGTTGTTGTGTGAGTAAAAGAAGGAATGAAACAAAAGCAAAACTTTATAGGATATACAACAAGATTCACAAAGATGCATGTCAACCTATGTTGTCTCACACCTAAGTGGACTGGAGGTCAAAATAGGACCAGTGAATAGTAACAACAGTATCTCTCTGGTTTTTCTGCCACTGCTGGTGCCGTATATCCCTCTCAGTTAGCTCTCTGGGGGTCCTCTCACATGACCCTTCATCATTTTCCTTCTCTTCTATACGAGCGTGTACTCCCCAGTACTAGTGTGTGCTATCCCAGCCCTCTGTGAACGCCCTCCTCTCCCTGCCAGAGGCCTGCTTCCCCCTGCTCCACCTGCGCTGCCAGAGCAGTCCCGTGGGCCTTCAGAGCAGTGGGTCCCCCGGCCACTTTCTAAGGAGGTCACGTCCTCCTAGAGCCCCTGAGCACTGGCGCTCTTGCCTCTCCTGGCCTGGCTGAAGCCATGACCTGAGGGCTGCCCTCACAGAGCCAGGCTGAGCTGGGTTCTGAGGCCCTTGGTAGGCAGGTGTCTTGCAAGATGGGGAGGAGGCCCTCTCTCTTTTTCCCATCATTCTTTGCTGCCGAGAGGGTATTGTGCAGTGTTATCTGGACTTCTTAATTCCAATAACTTACAGTGAAGCCAGCTCTTCCTTTTTTCATAGGCATCTGTTTCCTCCCTTGACCTCAAACACAGGGCCAGGTGAGCTGGGGAAGAATCCCTGATTCGAACCAGGGAACGCCAGATCCCTGTGATTCAGGATCCAGGAGGGAGCTTCCATGATGAGAGAGGAGGAAGCCCTCAGAATCCCTGGGCACAGGGACGGGGAGTTTGGGCAGGGACTTTGGCTGGGCAGGAGGAGTAGGAAGCAGCATTGCCTTCGGAGAGAATCACACGGCACTCAGATTTCTGCTCATCCTCTTCTAGCTGTGTGTCCTCAGACAAGTTACTGAACATTTTCATGATCATTAAACCTAGCTCACCAGGCTGATGTGAGGGTTAAAAATAATGTTGAGAAAGTACTGCAGCATATGACTAATATTTTCAATAAACAGAGAAAAGTCCAAGTACTTTTCTCTCTCATTCAACAGACACATTTTAGTTATCCATCATGTTGCCAAGAGCAGTTTGAGATATAAAGATCCTCCAGAGCTCACAGTCAGCCAAGGGATACAGATAAACAATCAATAGCTATAGTAAATATAAGGTGATAAGAAATGAACCACCGAAGGGAAGCAAAGAAAACTCTCTGATGAGGGGAGCTGGAGCAGACTCTCCAGAGGAGGGGACATTTTAGCTAGGCCTTGAGGGATGAATATGAACTTACAAGACAAAGATATTAGGAGAAGGATTTCCCTAGTGGTCCAATGGTTAAGCATCTGCCTTGCAATGCAAGGGATAGGGGTTCGATTCCTGGTCGGGGAGATCCTACACACCACAAAGCAACTAAACCCACAGGCCACACCTAGTGAGTCTATGTGCCACAATGAAAGATCCAACATGACTCAACAAAGATCCTGTGCTGCAACTAAGACCCAACACAGCCAAGTTAATTAATTAACTAAAAAAAAAGGAAACAGTATTAGTGAAAGATGCAAGTGTGCTAAGCTACATCCGACTCTTTGCAGACATATGAGCTGTAGCCCACCAGGCTCCTCTGTCCACGGGATTCTCTAGGCAAGAATATTGGAGTGGGTTGTCATTTCCTTCTCCAGGGGATCTTCCTGACCCAGGGATTGAACCCAGGTCTCCTGTGGCTCCTGCACTGCAGGTGGATTCTTTCTCACTGAGCCATTGGGGAAGTCCTAGTAAGAGGCACACCTGCTCATTAGGGATTTATCAGTAAAGCTGGAGCATAGACTATGGAGTATGTGAAATATCTGCTTCCTCTTCCCCTTACATCTTCCCCCATCCCTTTCCCTTGCTCCATTTCTCAGTTCCTCCCTGACTCTTCCAGGTCCATTCAATTCTTTATGGTGCAGATAGTCTTACCCCTCTTTTTTTAAATGATTAATGCAAAAATTTTAAAAGTCTTAGAGACTAAGACCAGTCTGTAAACACTTGCCCATTACTGCACTTTATTCTGTCTATGTGTCCAGCAAACATTTATTTATTTAAGGATAGCCTAGTATGAGCTATGGTCTATGCTAGAGCCTGGGAAGACAAAGGTGAGCAAGGGGGGCTCTGAAATGCTTCTTGGTTAGCACAATGGGAGGGGAGGGAGGTAGAAGAACCCTCCTCCCCACCTCCACCCAGTCTCAGGTAGTGCCCCACGGTCAGTGCCCTCGAGGTTGACTCTGTAAGGTAACTGGTTGGCAAGGCCCTGGAGGAGCTGCTTTCTGGTGGAGTTTTCCCTGCCTCCTGGTGAAAGGCCCTTGCAGCAAATCTCTCTTGAAGTAACTGTCATGCATGGGACTGCTGGCACCCCACCCAGAGGAAGGTTGGGGCAGAGGTCTCCACACAGAAAGGCAGAAACAAGCCATGGGTGGCAAGCGCCAAGCATGCAACCACAGACCCACAGAACTCAAACCTGCCAGGAGGCACGAAGCAGTCAGAGAGAAATTCTCTAATCCCCTGATGGAAAGTCCTGGAAGTCCTCACGCTCTCTTTCCAATGTGTGCAAAATAAACAGTAATAAAATCAAATAGTTCTCTCCCTAATCAGCTCACAGAAAGCTCTGGGCAATTTCTAATTTTCTGCAAATCTGTTTTTGTAGGGAATGTTCAGTCCTGTGCTGGCTGGGTTTCACGTTAGCAGGGGGATCGGCATTCAGGAGAGAGTGTGGGAAGATTCCAGGGGTTCTCTGGATACATTCTGCCAGGTTTTAATGCCGTGTAAATATCCATCTTGTTCCCACTCTGAGCTGCCAAAACAGAAGGCAGGCCCTCAGAAAAGCTTGTGGGGCAGAGCATTCAAACACAAGTTCCCGGCTCTAGGACTTTTGGACTCGGGCTCTGGACTAATACTAATTTATGATACAGCTTTTCACATTAGCTGTGTGACTTGGGCAAGTAACCTCACCTCTCTGTGCCTCGGTTACCTCCTCTGTAAAATAGCTATCTCACAGGATAGTTACAAGAATTTCACGGATTGATATAGAAATAGAATTGCCAGAGAAAATACAAGATGTGTGCGTGCCAGGTCGGTTTAGTCGTGTCCAACTCTTTGCGACCCTATGGACCGCAGCCCGCCAGGCTCCTCTGTCTCTGGGATTCTCCAGGCAAGACTACTGGAGTGGGCTGCCGTGCCTCCTCCAAATCTTCCTGACCCAGGGATCGAACCCACATCTCTTAAGTCTTCTGCATTGGCAGGTGGGTTCTTTACACCCAGCACTACCTGGGAAGCCCGAAATACAGGATACCCAGTTATATTTTAGATTAAAATAAACATTTAATTTTTTAGTGTAACTGTGTCCCAAATAGTGCATGGACATACCTGTATTTTCATTTGCTGAATCTGGCAGCTCCAACTGGAAAGCTCATGGCAGGGCACCCGGCCGCTGATAAATGCTCAGGAAGGGTCAGAGGTCATAGTCTGTTGTTGGCACTTCTGGGGCTAAACTAATGACTTTGGAGTTTGGTGTTGACAAGATTGCTGTTCTTAGTTTTGTATCTAAGAGGCATCCTCTCTGCTCTGGAGAGGACGGCCCTGGTCGCAAAGAGGACGTAACACTCTGTGACAGGAGTTAAAGTAAGAGGACCTCGCCCTTCTGGTCACGGAGCCACAGGGCCTCTTCTGTGGGGCGCCCGGCCACACCAGTCCAAGCGGACTCCTGGGGAAGCCCACCTGCAAGGCCACCTTCACTGGCCTCCCTCCCTCTCTCACCACCTGCATCTCACAAAGAAGAGATGACTTTTATCTACTGCAGAAGCAAAAAAAAAAAAAAAAAAAACATGGAGAGAAGGAAGGGACATTTGGTCCAGCCTGCTGCGTGCGGGGCCCTGCCCCAGACACTTTCTGTAGGTTTTCTCATCATTCTCCCAGCAACTCCAGGGATGAACCTCGGGACACCGTGAAAGACTCGAGGCGATAATACCTTCTGACCTCACAGACTCATGCAAGGGAGATGAGAAGATGGAAGCAAAAGCCCTGAGCATGAAATAGGGGATTAATACATTTCGTTTCTCTCCTCTCTTTTCCCATTTCAATCCCGCTTAACCACCACCACCACCAGCAACAAAAACTAGACATGTCCAGGGCTGCAGAGCCCTGGGGCAGGGACAAACACCAAGCCTGTGGGCCAGCCTTCCTGCTACACACGCCCCCCCCTTATAAATTGTCTCCAGGTCTTGGGTCTCATCTCCCCTGATTCCTGGTGTCCTGAAGGCCTCTGACATGCCTATCTTATTCTTCCAAACTGCACTCTCCTTATCGAGCCCCTTCCTCCAGGAAGCCCTCCAGGCTGAATACACAGCTGGAAGAAAGATAGCTGCGCACCCTTCTCACCTTCCTGGGCCCAGCCTTCCCAGGGATCTGTTCTTCCCTGGAGCCAGCCCAGCAAAGCCGGGCCGTCACCCGGCAAGCTCACCCTTTAATAAGCTCGCAGGTCACATTTTGTTGTCCTTAAATAAACCTTATAGAAACATTTAAATGTTTATTTCGCTCATAAATTCCCAAGAAAGCACGACAGTTTCCTAACTGCCTGGGCGCAGGGATAAATATAGGCCAGGGTCACAGACGGGAATATTAGCTTCCTTTCCCCCGTGCCACGTGACAAGGCCTGGCTGGGAAGCTCTGAGCAGCAGACCAGCCCCGGCCCAGGCAGGAGTGGGGAGTTCAGTTGCTGCACTTGGACCCGGGCAGGCAGCCTGGGAGAGGACTGTGTAGGCAGGTGGCGTGGGGTGGTGAAGTTGGGCGGTCTGCACTGGATGCTTGCCTGTGTGACCTTGGGCAAGTCACTGAACTTCCCTGAGTTTCATCTCCTCAAACATCATGTGGAGCAAATAATCCCCGTTTTCCAGGCTGGTTGTTAAGGGTGAAATCGACAGTGGTTATGGTGACGGAGGGTGGGCCCCGCTGCACCTCGATTCCCAGGTCCCTCTTTCACAGCCTGGAGGGCAAACGAGGACTGCCTCTGGAGAGGACCTCCCGGCCGCAAAGAGGGCTTAGCACTCTCATGAGAGGATAAAAGGATTCTCCGGGGACTTCCGAGAAAATGATTATTCCAGCAGCGAGTCCTAAGAGCATGGGAGAGAGCAGAAGTGCCTCTGCGGAGGTCGGCAGGACCTGAGGCTCCTCCCTGCCAAGCGCTGAGGACCAGATCCCTGCTCCCGGAAGACTTCCCACTGGCCACTCTGTGGGTTTCCCCCTCACCCACGGCCTGCCCGCCTCTGTGGGCCTTCTTTCCCACCACTGTCTAGTCTATTCCAAGCAGTCTAGGGTCGTGGCTTAGCTGCTGTATCGTGTCCGACTCTCCAGGCTCCTCTATCCATGGGATTCTCCCGGCAAGAATACTGGGTTGCCAGCCCTCCTCCAGGGGATCTTCCCGACCCAGGGACTGGGAATGCCTGCATTGGTGGGCGAGTTCTTTACTGCTGAGCCACCAGGGAAGCCCCAGTGAAGGATCACCCATCCCCAGATGACTCTATCTTCTTCATCACTGTTTTTATTCTCACGCCAATTAGCCTCTGAAGTGGGAAAGTGCAGAGTGTCTATTAGCCTTACCCTGCTGGGGAGAGGGTATCACTCAACCAGCTGGCTATTCATTTATGATCATTTTCTGTCCTCACCTCCTCCTTCCTGTCCATCTCCTCCCTTAAGCCCAAGCATTTAATCATCCATATAGCCAATTACAAATCCAGTCCACCACTCAACCATCCATCCACCCCTAAACTCTTCCCACATGCAAAAGCCTATGCTGAGGGTTGGATACATACATAGTTCATGATCTTCAGTAGTTGGAATGCAATCTGATTCAGGAAAATTAAAAAAATGATAAGCTACTCCATTGCTTCTGATAGAATGAATAATTGCAATACACATTCCTGACTGTCTGTAATAACCAACATTTCTAAAACACATTCTGCTTTGTCCCAGACATGTCCACAGCTACAATCCCGTGGCTCTTACTCTCTGACCAGAACCACTAGCAGCCATCATGGTAGAACAATCTTCTTGACCCTTTCTGAACCTCTCTTCCATAGAGTAGGACATGAGGGTCCTGCCTCCCATGCCTAGGGCTTCCGGTGTTCAGGACACTGGCTTTACTGCTGGGTGGGACTAGGGAAGGAGGTAGAGGTGGTGGGAACACCTCAGCAGAAATGGATTTGAATCTTCACTCAACCATGACACAACCATATGACCTTTGTCAATTATATAACCTCTTCTACAAAATAGAGATAATAATAATATCTACCTTGGAGATGCCCAATAGAGGCCGCCGATATTTTGTACATCAGATTCTAACACTTTACTGACAGTTTATTTGAAGATGCTTCACTGGAGCTCTTAATGGAGCCTGTTTTTGCAAAGGCTGAGATGAGATAAGGATGAATTCAAGATCTTCAAGTGAAACATTCAAGGTACGCCCCAGTTAGAGGGTACTTCTTTATTTCAGTTTTCTCATCTGTGAAATGGGATAATAATCATACTGACCTCCTACAGTTGTTGTATGTAAAATGCTTAGAGCACTGTCTGACACAGAGAAAGCAAGGTAAGGGGGTGTTCTTAGGACTAGTTGGGAGGATGGGGGTCTCCCCACTCTATGGTATCCTTACCAGGTTCCAAGTGTTTAACATGCATTATCTATTTCATCTTCAACTCATTCCTGACAGTGGATGGATTCTTTGAGTCCTAAACACTTTTCCCACCAGTGGAGAGCACACATTTCTCCAGGGGTCTCCACGGTGGTGTAGATAGAACCTCAGCCCACTGACCAGTGAACACAGGCCTGAAGAACCAAGGGAGGTGCGGAGTGAAGCTGCCCATCCACCTTACACAGTCAAGTGAATTAAGGTCTAGATACTCCAAAAGCCTATCCTGAGGGTTGGATACATACATAGTTCATGATCTTCAGTAGTTGGAATGCAATCTGATTCAGGAAAATTAAAAAAATGATAAGCTACTCCATTGCTTCTGATAGAATGAATAATTGCAATACACATTCCTGACTGTCTGTAATAACCAACATTTCTAAAACACATTCTGCTTTGTCCCAGACATGTCCACAGCTACAATCCCGTGGCTCTTACTCTCTGACCAGAACCACTAGCAGCCATCATGGTAGAACAATCTTCTTGACCCTTTCTGAACCTCTCTTCCATAGAGTAGGACATGAGGGTCCTGCCTCCCATGCCTAGGGCTTCCGGTGTTCAGGACACTGGCTTTACTGCTGGGTGGGACTAGGGAAGGAGGTAGAGGTGGTGGGAACACCTCAGCAGAAATGGATTTGAATCTTCACTCAACCATGACACAACCATATGACCTTTGTCAATTATATAACCTCTTCTACAAAATAGAGATAATAATAATATCTACCTTGGAGATGCCCAATAGAGGCCGCCGATATTTTGTACATCAGATTCTAACACTTTACTGACAGTTTATTTGAAGATGCTTCACTGGAGCTCTTAATGGAGCCTGTTTTTGCAAAGGCTGAGATGAGATAAGGATGAATTCAAGATCTTCAAGTGAAACATTCAAGGTACGCCCCAGTTAGAGGGTACTTCTTTATTTCAGTTTTCTCATCTGTGAAATGGGATAATAATCATACTGACCTCCTACAGTTGTTGTATGTAAAATGCTTAGAGCACTGTCTGACACAGAGAAAGCAAGGTAAGGGGGTGTTCTTAGGACTAGTTGGGAGGATGGGGGTCTCCCCACTCTATGGTATCCTTACCAGGTTCCAAGTGTTTAACATGCATTATCTATTTCATCTTCAACTCATTCCTGACAGTGGATGGATTCTTTGAGTCCTAAACACTTTTCCCACCAGTGGAGAGCACACATTTCTCCAGGGGTCTCCACGGTGGTGTAGATAGAACCTCAGCCCACTGACCAGTGAACACAGGCCTGAAGAACCAAGGGGAGGTGACGTAGAGAGTGAAGCTGCCCATCCACCTTACACAGTCAAGTGAATTAAGGTCTAGATACTCCCAGGGAAGGCACAGAACAAGGATCCTCAAGTTCCTGCTCAGAAAAGGTCAAGAGAGCAAATCAACTTGGAGAAACTTGTCGTCATTCCCGAGGAAGTGAACTCCCTGAGAGCAGGGCCTTGGTTGGTTAGGGCTCAATAAACACTTGTTGAATTAATTCAATAAACATTTATCGAGTAAACTCAACATGGTTCCATATTTACTGAGTACCTATGACATGTCAGTGAACAGCCACCCCTTTCTGGTGGGCTCAAGCTCCACTGCATTCTTTTTTTTTTTAAGATTTATTTATTTATTTTGGGCGGGGGTCAGGTTGGGGAGAGAGGAGAGCGGGCAGGCCACTTCTATTGGTCTTTCATTTCTCTATTTTCATCCCTCTTTGTTCTTTGGCTCCTGTGGGCCTCCCATCACGGTGGCGTCTGTCGCTGCGGAGCGCCGGCTCTGGGCTCATGCGCTCCAGAGCTCCGGCTCGGTAATTGGACACATCAGTCCAGCCGCTCCGCGGCATGTGGGATCTTCCTAGGCCAGGAATCGAACCGGCGCCCCTTGCACTGCAAGGCGGTGTCCTTACCCACTGGACCACCAGGGGAAGCCCTCCACTGCATTCTAATGGGGTGTTTTCTGAACTAGAAAGAAGAAAGCAATAATTCTCAGCCTGTTTCCTCAGCTATTAGCCACGAGGCCTTGTCATTTCCTTGCTATGTGACTTCAAATAACTGGCATAACTTATGCAAGCCTTGGGTTCCTAATCTAGATGGGTATATGCATTTCTTTTTTGGGGGGTAGGGGGATGCCGGGTTGGGGAGGGAGAGGGGCGGGCGGGCCACTTCTATTGGTCTTTCATTTATCTATTTTCATCCATCTTTGTTCTTTGGCCCGTGTGGGCCTCCCATCGTGGTGGCCTCTATTGTTGCAGAGCACTGGCTCTGGGCGCATGGGCTCCAGAGCTCCAGCTGGGTAATTGGACACATCGGTCCAGCCGTTCCACGGCACGTGGGATCTTCCCAGGCCAGGGATCGAACCGGTGCCCCTTGCACTGCAAAGCGGTGTCCTTACCCACTGGACCACCAGGGAAGCCCCGGTATATGCATTTCTAACTTACAGGCTGTACAGGCTTAAATCATGAGCATAAAGCGTTCAGCCTAAAATACAGTAAGAGCCCGATGTGTTAGTTTCTGTCCTTGCATCTGCATACAATAGCCAAGTGCTCTCAGCTTTCCAGCTTCCTGGGGATGATGATCTCTGTCCCCACAGGGCCCTTAGAGGATCAACTGCAGTGATACCTGAGAAAGCTTTTTAATAAACCGTTTGGTGTTGCATGCAGGACTGAGAACCTTGTGAGTTGAGCACTCAGCTTAACACTGGAGACTTATTTACTGCTGCTCTAGTAATTAAAGTCAAGTTGCCCGGCTTTGAGTCCAGGCTCTTGCAATCTAACCCTGTAGCTGTGTTTCCTAGTGCACCTTACTTTCTTTTCTGTGCTTAAATTCTTCACCTATTAGTGGGAAACGCAATAGTACCTACCTCACAGGATGAGTGCAAAAACTACATGAGATCATGTAGATGACAAACCTTGCACAGTGCATGGAATATGGCAAGGGTGGTTTAAAACTTGGCTCTTGTGAGCAGCTATCACTGTAACACTCTACTTATAGATGAGGAAACTGAGGCATGATGAGTAACTCACCCAGGGTCACACTCAGGGATGAAGCTCAGACCCCTGTCACTCTGCCACACAGCTTATGTCCCATGTTTCTACGAAACGGAAGCCTTCCCTGGACCTTCCGGAACTCCCTGGCTGCCTGGGGAACGCTGCTTGAGAACTCGCTCTTCTAACAGGACAGCCGTGCAGGAGGAAGGTGGTGAGAGCCGGGATGGGTCTCGTACTGCGATAAGCAGGGAGAGAGCTACAGGCTTGTTATGGCCGCATCTACCGCGCTCTCCGATTCTGGGCCAAAAAGATGGGGAAACCCTGCAGCTTCATGGTCAGAGGCTCTAGTTTCTCCACAGACAGGTCCTTCCCCATTAGGGCTACGTGCAGAGGGCTGCTTTTCCAGAAAACACTCCAGCGTCATTTTCAGTTAAGGAACAATTGGGAGTAGGGATGGGAGCGGGGACGCTGCTGGTTCGTGGAGTGTTGCTGTGTCAGCCCGGTGCTGCTGTATGTGAGGGCTAAGCATCCGGTTCTGTCTAGAGAATCAGGAAGTGCAGTGCAGTAAGCCCCCTACATACCAACCTTCCAGCTGTGACTTTCAAAGATGAGAATGTGGGTTCGCACGTGGAATTCCATTAGTTCACACGTCTACATACATTGTCTCATGCGTGCATCCTCTACAAGTACGTGGGCTTTTGTGTGCTCTACTGAACAGTACTGTAGAGAGTACAGTAGTATCTTTACTTCAAGCCCAGGTTGTCTGAAAGTGTAAAAGCTTGCTATTTTCTGTTTGTTTTTTTATGCATTATTTGTGTGAAAAGTACTATAAACCTAGCATAGTACAGTACAGTACTACACAGCTGGTTGCATTAGCTAGGCACCTAGGCTGACTTTGTTGGACTTATGAAAAATTAGACTTACAAATGCACTCTTGGAGCAGAACTCATTCACATGTGGGGGCTTACTGGACTCAGTAGGCGTTCAGGGAGGCCTGGAGTAAGAGTCACCCCTGTGTGTGGCTGGAAGCAGGGACAGCGCGGTGACCTGGGCGCCTAGAGGTCAAGGCACGACCAAGCGTGCTGTTTTATCATCCATCTGAAGGAGAAGGAGCAGGAGCATGCACAGGATAGGACATGGGCAGTTCGGGTTCTCGCAGGAGGTGTGACGTGGAGCTTCGTCCCACACGGGCTCACGCACCTCAGAGGATGGGAGCCAGAAGCACTTGGTGACACCCAAGGGCTACAGCTCTGGCACTTCAGGTTTACAAGGTGGTGAGTTGTGCAGTCCCCGGTTGGCTGCCTGAGACAGTGGTTTGGGGAGCAGAGGCCTGTGTTCCCTTGGTCCTGGAACCGCTTGTAGAGGCCCCAGCACCAAAGCTCATGGTGCTCCGTGCAGGGCAGAGGCTAAGAGTGGAGGTTCTGGGATCCGGCTGCCTGGGTTCAAATTCTGGGCCTGTCACAAGCTGTGAGACCCTGGAGGAAGGTACTTGACTACTCTGTGCCTCAGTTTCCTCAGCTATGGAATGGGGCTGATGATACCTACCTTTTAATGTGGCTTGGGAGGTAAATGAGTTAATAGAGTAGCAGCCCAACAAAGTCTGTTTGGGTCCAAAGCTATGGTTTTCCCATTAGTCATGTCCAGATATGAGAGGTGGACCATAAAGAAGGCTGAGTGTCTGAGGAATCAGTGCTTTTGAGCTATGGTGTTGGAGAAGATTCTTGAGAGTCCCTTGGACTGCAAGGAGATCAATCCTAAAGAAAATCAACCCTGAATATTCATTGGTAGGACTGATGCTAAAGCTGAAGTTCCGATACTTTGGCCACTTGAGCAAAGAGCCTACTCATTGGAAAATACTCTGATGCTGGGAAAGATTGAAGATAAAAGGAGAAGGAGATGACAGAGGATGAGATGGTTGGATGGCATCAACTGACTCAATAGATATGAGTCTGAACAAACTCCAGGAGACCATGAAGGGTGGGGAAGCCTGGGGCACCGTGAGGCACAGACAGGCTGGGATGTGTGGGGAAGGGCTGGAGGAAGCTCTGGAAACTGCCATGGCAACAAAGCCTGGAGGAACTGGAGGCAGAGAGGCTCTGGGAAGACGCAGAAACCTCTGTCGTGCACCTGTGGGTCTTCAGAATTGAGGTAGAGGGCAGAATTGAGGAAGAGTCGGGGGAGGTAGGCTCCAGCCTGACCAGGAAGCAGGGCTGCCAACCACTAACACAGGTCCACCCCAGGGGACCCTGGCCCGTGGGTTTAGGCTGACAGAGGAACCCAGGGTTAGCAAGCTCCCAGATGACTTACACGAGACGGAATTTTGCCTGTCTCTGGAGGAAGGTGCTTCGGTGTGACCTGAGATCCCTTCTGGCTCTGACGGCCTGTCAGTGCGTGGTCCCCTAAGGTCCCAGGCTTCTGTCTTAATAGCTTCTGTTCCTGGCTGAATCTCTTGATTACAGCTCATTCCTTTAAGTGTTCCCTGGGTCCCAGCACCAAAGCTCATGGTGCTCCGTGCAGGGCAGAGGCTAAGAGTGGAGGTTCTGGGATCCGGCTGCCTGGGTTCAAATTCTGGGCCTGTCACAAGCTGTGAGACCCTGGAGGAAGGTACTTGACTACTCTGTGCCTCAGTTTCCTCAGCTATGGAATGGGGCTGATGATACCTACCTTTTAATGTGGCTTGGGAGGTAAATGAGTTAATAGAGTAGCAGCCCAACAAAGTCTGTTTGGGTCCAAAGCTATGGTTTTCCCATTAGTCATGTCCAGATATGAGAGGTGGACCATAAAGAAGGCTGAGTGTCTGAGGAATCAGTGCTTTTGAGCTATGGTGTTGGAGAAGATTCTTGAGAGTCCCTTGGACTGCAAGGAGATCAATCCTAAAGAAAATCAACCCTGAATATTCATTGGTAGGACTGATGCTAAAGCTGAAGTTCCGATACTTTGGCCACTTGAGCAAAGAGCCTACTCATTGGAAAATACTCTGATGCTGGGAAAGATTGAAGATAAAAGGAGAAGGAGATGACAGAGGATGAGATGGTTGGATGGCATCAACTGACTCAATAGATATGAGTCTGAACAAACTCCAGGAGACCATGAAGGGTGGGGAAGCCTGGGGCACCGTGAGGCACAGACAGGCTGGGATGTGTGGGGAAGGGCTGGAGGAAGCTCTGGAAACTGCCATGGCAACAAAGCCTGGAGGAACTGGAGGCAGAGAGGCTCTGGGAAGACGCAGAAACCTCTGTCGTGCACCTGTGGGTCTTCAGAATTGAGGTAGAGGGCAGAATTGAGGAAGAGTCGGGGGAGGTAGGCTCCAGCCTGACCAGGAAGCAGGGCTGCCAACCACTAACACAGGTCCACCCCAGGGGACCCTGGCCCGGTGGGTTTAGGCTGACAGAGGAACCCAGGGTTAGCAAGCTCCCAGATGACTTACACGAGACGGAATTTTGCCTGTCTCTGGAGGAAGGTGCTTCGGTGTGACCTGAGATCCCTTCTGGCTCTGACGGCCTGTCAGTGCGTGGTCCCCTAAGGTCCCAGGCTTCTGTCTTAATAGCTTCTGTTCCTGGCTGAATCTCTTGATTACAGCTCATTCCTTTAAGCCCCACCCAGTTCAAAGGCCAATCCAGGAACCACGGCTCAGGACACAGCCTCTCAGAGTGCATCTCCAGGAGGCTTTTGTTCTTTGTGGGTTCTGATTGGGGCCCTAAAGGGCATCTGGGTCTGTCTGTCTGAGTCTGTGTGCATGTATCTGAAAGTGTGTTTAGGTCTGGTGTGTGTATGAGTGTGCGTGTGTGTGCGTGTGCAGAAAGAAAAACAGGATCTTTTGTGTTTTCGTATGAGAAGGCCTCTGCTCACATCAGCGATGGGAATTGGGGGCTGGAGCCCGAGGAACCAGAAGTAGGGCTGGACCCCGGGGAGCTGTAAACTCAGAATGATGCTCTGTTCTTTGCCTGCTTCATGGAGTGAGAATTCACATGGTACCAGGAGTTCCAACCCAGTCCTCCCGGTCAGCCCTGCTTCCCCAGCCTCCGCTGCTCTCAGGAACTCAGGCTCCAGCCCCCGGAGGCACCAGCCCAGCTCACACGTCCTGACTGTCCCCTGAGGCAGTGGCTGCCAGAGAAGCCCAGTGTGGGCTGTCTGAGCACAGCAGAAGGGATGCTCTCCCCTTAGGATGCCAGTGGGCTTCTGGAGGAGGACTCAGGGAGGCCCAGGGCCTCTCTGTCAGCCCAGAGAATAAAAGCATGCTGAATCTGATGTGGCCTTCAGCCTGGGGTCTAACCTGCCCCAGCTCCAGATTCCCTCAGACCAAAGAAGGCCCTCAAGGGCTGGGCTGAACAGAGTCCAGGAGGCAGCCACTTACCACTCGCCCTGGGAAGAGGTGAGGAACCAGAGGCACACAGAAGTTAACAGACTGGACACCAGGTCTCCTGACCAGCATGAAGAGGAGCTATGACTTGAGGCCCAGGCTGATTTCACTCCAGAGTCCACGTTCTGAAATCCTGGGCTAATGGGCCTCTCATAGGATCCAGGCATCCTGGTTGCAGCTCACCTGGGTTCCTCATGGGTCCTTCTCCTGCTGGACTCTGGCACTGCAGAGGCTTCTGGGACCTACAAACAGTCTCTTTGTTTTTGTATCTTCCCATGAACACAGGAAGGACCTTCAGAGACCTGAGGGCTCAGGGTCTACGGTATAAAAGTCTTGTTCGGGAAAGTAAGTTTGTTGGGGGCTGAAATCTGGAGTTTCTGCTGCTCAGCTGGGGCTTTCTGACCCTCAGCTGTGCGGTGAGCTCCTGGCACCCTCTCCCTCCTTGGCCACCCCGAGAAACTCACCCTCACCTCTGACCCAGTGAAGCTACACCTATGTGTGGTTGGAAGCCATGACGGACAGAAAGGCCAGCAGGCTTTTGTGCTGTCTGGTCTTGTGTTTCTCGAGGAGAAGGTTTGAAATGTCTTTTAATTAGAGAGCCTTGGAACCAAGAGGAACTGGACTCGGTGAGAAAGGATCTCTTCACTGAGGATGGAGCTGCATCTTTGCCCATCTTTGGTTTATTTATTTTTTAGGAACACATGAATTCTTGGGGGACAGGTCATGGCAGCTTTTCGGGGGAGTTCCCCAGGATTTGGGGGCTAGAGTTTGCATCCAAATCCAGCTTAAGGGCACTGTTACTGGGAGGAAAGTGGATGGACTCAGGGATGACCACAGCAAGAAGTGGTTTAAGGGCTGAGCAGTGGGGATACTAAGGGGACAGGACGTGAGAAAAAGGGGGTGGCCTGAGGATAGGGAGCAGTGACATTGGAATTCAGATGTGTTTTAGTCTAGCTTCTTAGGTGGCTCAATGGTAAAGAAACCTCCTGCCAATGAAGGAGATGTAGGAGACAAGGGTTTGATCCCTGGGTCAGGAGGATCCCTGGAGGAGGAAATGCAACCCACTCAGTACTCTTGCCTGGGGAATCCCATGGACAGAGGAGCCTGGAGGGCTACAGTCCAGGGTCACAGACGAATCAGTCAAAACTGAACTCTCACACATGTGTTTTACTCTGTGTTATCTTTCCCTTCTTTAAACTCCAAGCTTTCAGTAAATTATCAAATTTTGGGCGGGGTAAACCTTACAGTCCACTGTCGGCAACCCCGTGGGGGAATTGTCCACATGTGGCGAGGAGCAGCACAGGCAAGGGGCAACAGCAGAGCACACAGCCAGGGGAGGGCTGGACGTCACCGGGAGGAGGAGCTGAGGAACAGCTCGGAGCCACTAAGAGCCACTGGTGAGCGGCACCTGCTGCAGCCCAGGACATTCCTGGGAGCAGGGCTCAATGAAGCCCCAAGCTGGGGCCTGCGGCCAAGGGCACGGGGGCCTGGTTCAGTGTCGTTTAGAAATGCAAGGGCTCTCCAAGGCTGCCAAGTTCTGCAGTCCCACAAGTTTGGGATGTGTTCTTTTCGAAATATTTATTATCTTAGTTGCCACAGTTATGATGTGAAAAAGAAAACAAATGTCATCATAACATGAAATTATTCACCAAGAATCTGCCCACTTATCAAATGTATCAAGTTAGTGCTCACTCATACTCCTCCCTTAATGCGTGTGTCTCCCTCGGCAGGGCTTTTAATTAGAGAGCCTTGGAACCAAGAGGAACTGGACTCGGTGAGAAAGGATCTCTTCACTGAGGATGGAGCTGCATCTTTGCCCATCTTTGGTTTATTTATTTTTTAGGAACACATGAATTCTTGGGGGACAGGTCATGGCAGCTTTTCGGGGGAGTTCCCCAGGATTTGGGGGCTAGAGTTTGCATCCAAATCCAGCTTAAGGGCACTGTTACTGGGAGGAAAGTGGATGGACTCAGGGATGACCACAGCAAGAAGTGGTTTAAGGGCTGAGCAGTGGGGATACTAAGGGGACAGGACGTGAGAAAAAGGGGGTGGCCTGAGGATAGGGAGCAGTGACATTGGAATTCAGATGTGTTTTAGTCTAGCTTCTTAGGTGGCTCAATGGTAAAGAAACCTCCTGCCAATGAAGGAGATGTAGGAGACAAGGGTTTGATCCCTGGGTCAGGAGGATCCCTGGAGGAGGAAATGCAACCCACTCAGTACTCTTGCCTGGGGAATCCCATGGACAGAGGAGCCTGGAGGGCTACAGTCCAGGGTCACAGACGAATCAGTCAAAACTGAACTCTCACACATGTGTTTTACTCTGTGTTATCTTTCCCTTCTTTAAACTCCAAGCTTTCAGTAAATTATCAAATTTTGGGCGGGGTAAACCTTACAGTCCACTGTCGGCAACCCGTGGGGGAATTGTCCACATGTGGCGAGGAGCAGCACAGGCAAGGGGCAACAGCAGAGCACACAGCCAGGGAGGGCTGGGACGTCACCGGGAGGAGGAGCTGAGGAACAGCTCGGAGCCACTAAGAGCCACTGGTGAGCGGCACCTGCTGCAGCCCAGGACATTCCTGGGAGCAGGGCTCAATGAAGCCCCAAGCTGGGGCCTGCGGCCAAGGGCACGGGGGCCTGGTTCAGTGTCGTTTAGAAATGCAAGGGCTCTCCAAGGCTGCCAAGTTCTGCAGTCCCACAAGTTTGGGATGTGTTCTTTTCGAAATATTTATTATCTTAGTTGCCACAGTTATGATGTGAAAAAGAAAACAAATGTCATCATAACATGAAATTATTCACCAAGAATCTGCCCACTTATCAAATGTATCAAGTTAGTGCTCACTCATACTCCTCCCTTAATGCGTGTGTCTCCCTCGGGCGCAGGGCAGTTTGAAGAGCTGTCAGCTACAACAGGATGTGTAAGTGCAGACCAATGGCAAAGGTCATGAAGTTCAAAAGACCATGCCAGGGAGCTTTGCGTACAAGGTCCTAGAGCACTGGGGAGCAGATGGAGCTGGACCGGTTGACGAATGAGTTCAGAATTATGAGGATGGTGGCAAGATAGACTCTTCATAAGGGAATGACTTGAAAGCTGAAGAGTGAAAAAAATCCTTAGGAAAATGAATGCACTTCTTAAATATTAAACAATTTCTTAATGAAAGTGCTATGACATATAATATAAAGACATTATGTGAACAGATTGTTTTGTTGGCATAAAAAATATGTAATACCAAAGTCAACGTATTTGATTCTTTGTTCACTATACAAATTGGCATGTAAGATATATTTGGTAATATGTATGGCTAAACGTTTATCGTCACAATTTCATTTGTACAATATAACCTCAACGAGCCCCTTTCATTTATTTTAACCATTTCCTTTTTTACGATAACATCTCACTGAAACCCTTTTTCACTATTGACTAAGAAACTTTGATCTTCATTGTAAGTGGGCTCGTTTTAAGTGACCGTGTGCTGGTGCCCACAGCCTCGACAGGACAAGGCGCTCTATGCTGGTGTTTCTCCTCCAGGTCTCTCTCCATCCTGGGGGGCGGCGTGACTTCCCAGGAGGCCTCGGTCTGACACAGCCTAGGAGGTTCCACTCTCAGGGTACGTGGGGGCCCTGGTCAAATCAAACAACCTTTAGGTCTTTATCTGGGTGTGGAAGCCACCTATCTTCCCCAGGCCCACTACACAAGCTGTAGGCAGACCCTGTGGGCTCAGCCCAGGGCACTTGGCATGGCCCCGGCCGGGCGCGCTGCAGGAAGGGAGGAGGCACTTACTTGGCCGGCGGGGCTCTGGGCTGCCTGTGGCTCTCCGGGGGGCTCCTCATCCTCGGGAATGTGGGGCATGGCAGCCTCCAGGTGGGAGTGGCTGCGTGTGCCCGGAACCTCCGCTGCGTCAGCCCCAAAGATGCTCCAAGAGGCCTGGGCTCCACAGGCTGAGGAGACGCCAAAGGACAAGTCAAATCCACTCCCATCCCTGACCCATGCCAGGTTGTGTTTCCAGGAGCCAAAACCGCAGAGAGCGCCTGCTTAAGTTTGCATCAACAAGGGCTAAAATAGGCGAGCAGAGGGCGTTTGGAATTGCATTTCCTCCTGCTCTGTTTACAAAGTCAGAGGTGACCTTAGAGATTTTTGCATCTAATTTAGGCTATACAGGAAACAGCCATCCCAGAAAGATGCTTCAAACTCCTCGAAGCCAGAGCTGATGGAAGACACCCCATTGGGAGGCAGACTTGTGTTTGTCAACCATTTGTTGAGCCAGGCATTCTCCTAGGAACATTACAGACATCCCCTAATGTAATCCTCACAATGCAGGCATTACTATTCACATTTTATAGATAAGAGAACTGTTTTGGCCAGGGAAGCCACTTGCCTCAAATCATACACAGAGCACGCATTGGAATCCAGATCTTCCTGATTTGGAGGCCACTATACCACACAACCTTGTGTGGTCAAGTCGGGGAGGAAGGAGGGATGGTGTCTCCTGACCTCCTGCCCCACGCCACATCTCATGCCCTTAAGCAGCAATTCTGACCCCAGTAGAGGACAGCCCTCTGGACCTGCCAGGTCTCTCTCCATCCTGGGGGGCGGCGTGACTTCCCAGGAGGCCTCGGTCTGACACAGCCTAGGAGGTTCCACTCTCAGGGTACGTGGGGGCCCTGGTCAAATCAAACAACCTTTAGGTCTTTATCTGGGTGTGGAAGCCACCTATCTTCCCCAGGCCCACTACACAAGCTGTAGGCAGACCCTGTGGGCTCAGCCCAGGGCACTTGGCATGGCCCCGGCCGGGCGCGCTGCAGGAAGGGAGGAGGCACTTACTTGGCCGGCGGGGCTCTGGGCTGCCTGTGGCTCTCCGGGGGGCTCCTCATCCTCGGGAATGTGGGGCATGGCAGCCTCCAGGTGGGAGTGGCTGCGTGTGCCCGGAACCTCCGCTGCGTCAGCCCCAAAGATGCTCCAAGAGGCCTGGGCTCCACAGGCTGAGGAGACGCCAAAAGGACAAGTCAAATCCACTCCCATCCCTGACCCATGCCAGGTTGTGTTTCCAGGAGCCAAAACCGCAGAGAGCGCCTGCTTAAGTTTGCATCAACAAGGGCTAAAATAGGCGAGCAGAGGGCGTTTGGAATTGCATTTCCTCCTGCTCTGTTTACAAAGTCAGAGGTGACCTTAGAGATTTTTGCATCTAATTTAGGCTATACAGGAAACAGCCATCCCAGAAAGATGCTTCAAACTCCTCGAAGCCAGAGCTGATGGAAGACACCCCATTGGGAGGCAGACTTGTGTTTGTCAACCATTTGTTGAGCCAGGCATTCTCCTAGGAACATTACAGACATCCCCTAATGTAATCCTCACAATGCAGGCATTACTATTCACATTTTATAGATAAGAGAACTGTTTTGGCCAGGGAAGCCACTTGCCTCAAATCATACACAGAGCACGCATTGGAATCCAGATCTTCCTGATTTGGAGGCCACTATACCACACAACCTTGTGTGGTCAAGTCGGGGAGGAAGGAGGGATGGTGTCTCCTGACCTCCTGCCCCACGCCACATCTCATGCCCTTAAGCAGCAATTCTGACCCCCAGTAGAGGACAGCCCTCACTGGACCTGCCAGGACTGCTAAAGTCATGATTCTGGAGGCTCAGCCAGGGTGGAGCTTGAGTGCCGTGGGCAGTGCTCAGCCCCAGCAACCTTGAAAAGCCACCCTCGACCCTCCCCCATGGGGCAGCAGCCTTGAGACCTGGTGGGGTTGACCCCCATCAGCATCCTCTTATCCATCTCCCCACAGTGATTGGCTCAGGGCTAGACCATAGACCCGGATGAAGCCAATGAGCATGCGGCAGTGTTCTGGGAGCCAGTGTTCTGCTCTCTCTTGCTCTGAGTGATGGAGTGTACAGAGCTGGTGCTACGGATGCCATTTTGCCTCCACGAGGAAGGCCAGACTGAGGAGAAAACTTGACACCTAGAAGAGAGCAGAGGCAGGAGACCTGCAGAGACATGGAGCTGGAACCTCCATCAAAGCTCAGCTGTAGTTGGAACTACTTCTGAATTAGCTAGTTACAAAGACAAAGACGTCTCAGAGCGTTGAAATCCGTGGGAGTTGGGTTTACTTGTAACTACTGACTACTGTGAGTACTTGTACTCACAGTACTTGTAAGTACTAACTGCACTTTCACATGCCCTGGCAGTTAAGAGGTGTAGGACCAAGATCTGGCAATAAACCCAAGCCAATGGGCCTGGCTCCTCTGCTTCCTCTTAGAAAAGGGGACCACTCATGTTGGGTACCCGTCTGGAGAGGCAGGGCAGCAAGGCAGAAGGAGCACAGGCCGGGAACTAGATGCCTCGATATGAACCTCCACTCTTCCACTCACTGGAAGCATCTTGAAGCTTGGCTTCACCCCTGAGGGCCCCGGTTTCCTCATCAGGGAATAGAGATAAGAATGCCTCCCATGCAGAATTTTCCCAAAATGAAAAAAGAGCATGCTCAGCATGGAGTCGGTAATCACAGAGGTCACTTGCATGTTGGTTGATGGTCCAGAAGCTTGGCTGGAGTGCAGGGGCCTCTGCCTGGCCTCTTCCCAACCTTAAACCCCTTACATCCCCTGAGCTGAAGAACCAACAGCCAGTACGATCCTCCAACTTCAGGGTTCACATCTCATGCCCTTAAGCAGCAATTCTGACCCCCAGTAGAGGACAGCCCTCACTGGACCTGCCAGGACTGCTAAAGTCATGATTCTGGAGGCTCAGCCAGGGTGGAGCTTGAGTGCCGTGGGCAGTGCTCAGCCCCAGCAACCTTGAAAAGCCACCCTCGACCCTCCCCCATGGGGCAGCAGCCTTGAGACCTGGTGGGGTTGACCCCCATCAGCATCCTCTTATCCATCTCCCCACAGTGATTGGCTCAGGGCTAGACCATAGACCCGGATGAAGCCAATGAGCATGCGGCAGTGTTCTGGGAGCCAGTGTTCTGCTCTCTCTTGCTCTGAGTGATGGAGTGTACAGAGCTGGTGCTACGGATGCCATTTTGCCTCCACGAGGAAGGCCAGACTGAGGAGAAAACTTGACACCTAGAAGAGAGCAGAGGCAGGAGACCTGCAGAGACATGGAGCTGGAACCTCCATCAAAGCTCAGCTGTAGTTGGAACTACTTCTGAATTAGCTAGTTACAAAGACAAAGACGTCTCAGAGCGTTGAAATCCGTGGGAGTTGGGTTTACTTGTAACTACTGACTACTGTGAGTACTTGTACTCACAGTACTTGTAAGTACTAACTGCACTTTCACATGCCCTGGCAGTTAAGAGGTGTAGGACCAAGATCTGGCAATAAACCCAAGCCAATGGGCCTGGCTCCTCTGCTTCCTCTTAGAAAAGGGGACCACTCATGTTGGGTACCCGTCTGGAGAGGCAGGGCAGCAAGGCAGAAGGAGCACAGGCCGGGAACTAGATGCCTCGATATGAACCTCCACTCTTCCACTCACTGGAAGCATCTTGAAGCTTGGCTTCACCCCTGGGCCCTGGTTTCCTCATCAGGGAATAGAGATAAGAATGCCTCCCATGCAGAATTTTCCCAAAATGAAAAAAGAGCATGCTCAGCATGGAGTCGGTAATCACAGAGGTCACTTGCATGTTGGTTGATGGTCCAGAAGCTTGGCTGGAGTGCAGGGGCCTCTGCCTGGCCTCTTCCCAACCTTAAACCCCTTACATCCCCTGAGCTGAAGAACCAACAGCCAGTACGATCCTCCAACTTCAAGGGTTCCTTGAAGGAGCTGCTCCTAGGGAAGCAAATGAAAACTACCAGAGGCAGATGTCAGCCTTAGACCCTGGCCATGGCCGCAGTCAGGGTCTGCTGGGACGCACAGGGGAAATGGAAGACACTGTCATTTACTGAGTACCTATTATGTCCAGGTCCTAGGCAAGGTGCTGTCTGCTGGAGGCTGCAGTAAGAGGAGTCAGAAAACCTGCCATCGCCCATGACACTGGTGTTCTGCTTGTCCCACCTGTCCCAAAAAAGGGCTTGGGAAGGTCCTAGAGCCAGGGCGCTATGGGGAGGCTCAGATGTGGCATCAGCGGCAGCTCTTACTCACGCCCCCACCCGACACACACTCTGAGCTGAGCTTCCTGAAGCAGGCAAGGTGACCAATTGATCACAGACACCCAGAAGATTCATCCAGAAATGCATGTTGACATGTATTTAAAGAACTGGAGAACTTTAGCTGGAGGGGTTTTCGTCCTTGTGACCAGCAACTTAACTCTTCTCATTGTCTACGGTGGAAAGGGGGCCCCATTCAGTGCGGGAACAGTTGGGGTGACCCCTGCTGGTCGGCTTAAGAAATGTCGAGTAGAGGACCTGTGAGCTGACCTCCTTCACCACAAACACTCATACCTACTCTCCCGTGAAGATGAGGAAGCTGGGGTCATGCCCCACAAGGAGCATGGAGTCCAGTGGGGGAAGGCAGTCGGGAAACAAGACAGGGTTGGGGGTGGCGGCGCATGAGTAAACACTTTGAAAGTGAGCAGCTTTCCCAGAAAGGAGTCCATAACTCTGGAAATTGGGACGAGTAGAAGACTGTTTAGGGGGAAGATTTCCCACTAGAAATGGTGTTAAGACAGAGCCACGAACACTGAAATGCTGATGGAATTTCTCTGAACGGAATAGCTACAGGAGCTGCCACAGGAAGACGGCTCATTGCCAAGAGAACAGAGTTGACCTGACTTTTGGGAACAAGAGCGATGGAACCAGGGCACGCCGTGCCTCTCGGCCAAACTGTTGGTTCCCAACCTTAAACCCTTACATCCCTGAGCTGAAGAACCACCAGCCAGTACGATCCTCCAACTTCAAGGGTTCCTTGAAGGAGCTGCTCCTAGGGAAGCAAATGAAAACTACCAGAGGCAGATGTCAGCCTTAGACCCTGGCCATGGCCGCAGTCAGGGTCTGCTGGGACGCACAGGGGAAATGGAAGACACTGTCATTTACTGAGTACCTATTATGTCCAGGTCCTAGGCAAGGTGCTGTCTGCTGGAGGCTGCAGTAAGAGGAGTCAGAAAACCTGCCATCGCCCATGACACTGGTGTTCTGCTTGTCCCACCTGTCCCAAAAAAGGGCTTGGGAAGGTCCTAGAGCCAGGGCGCTATGGGGAGGCTCAGATGTGGCATCAGCGGCAGCTCTTACTCACGCCCCCACCCGACACACACTCTGAGCTGAGCTTCCTGAAGCAGGCAAGGTGACCAATTGATCACAGACACCCAGAAGATTCATCCAGAAATGCATGTTGACATGTATTTAAAGAACTGGAGAACTTTAGCTGGAGGGGTTTTCGTCCTTGTGACCAGCAACTTAACTCTTCTCATTGTCTACGGTGGAAAGGGGGCCCCATTCAGTGCGGGAACAGTTGGGGTGACCCCTGCTGGTCGGCTTAAGAAATGTCGAGTAGAGGACCTGTGAGCTGACCTCCTTCACCACAAACACTCATACCTACTCTCCCGTGAAGATGAGGAAGCTGGGGTCATGCCCCACAAGGAGCATGGAGTCCAGTGGGGGAAGGCAGTCGGGAAACAAGACAGGGTTGGGGGTGGCGGCGCATGAGTAAACACTTTGAAAGTGAGCAGCTTTCCCAGAAAGGAGTCCATAACTCTGGAAATTGGGACGAGTAGAAGACTGTTTAGGGGGAAGATTTCCCACTAGAAATGGTGTTAAGACAGAGCCACGAACACTGAAATGCTGATGGAATTTCTCTGAACGGAATAGCTACAGGAGCTGCCACAGGAAGACGGCTCATTGCCAAGAGAACAGAGTTGACCTGACTTTTGGGAACAAGAGCGATGGAACCAGGGCACGCCGTGCCTCTCGGCCAAATGGTTTCTGTGTGAGTAAACTGAGCAACAGGTTTGCCCAAAGGTGAGCTCTGTGATGAATGTCTACCCCCTTGACTTGGATTTCAGCAGCAATGACACCGGCGGTGCTGGCTCAAGTGTAGGGTGTCAGGCCTTGGAGGCAGAAGAGCATCCGACACCCCAATTCTACCAGCAAAGTGAACTCCGCATCCCAGGAAGACTTTGGAGAGGATCTGGGGTGTGTGTGCAGGTCTCCAGGCTGTCTTAACAGGAGAAGAGTTTCCAAACCAGGGAAGGTGACGTCGCACTTTCCTTTTGTCTAAATCTACATGAAGTGTATTGTACTCTGCAGGCTAAGAGAGATTCAGACAACGTGGGGGCTATTCAACCAAAGAGGAAGCAGGACAAGAATCTGTGTTTAAAGAATTCAAGGGACGTCTCTGGTGGTTCAACGATAAGACAGAACCTTCCATTGCAGAGGGTGTGTGTTTGATCACTGGTTGGGGAGTTAAGATCCCACAAGCCTAGTGGTCAAAAACAAAACAAAACACCAGCAAACAAACATAAACCAGAAGCAACAGTGTAACAAATTCAATAAAGACTTTAAAAATGGTCCACATAAAAAAACATTAAAGAACGAACGAATGACCTTTAGCCTGGAAAAGAGATGGTACAGGAAGAAATAAAATCTCTTTGCAGATACTTGAAAGCCATTCATGGGGTAATATTGTCCCCAGAGGAAGATGAGGAAGCTGGTCATGCCCACAAGGAGCATGGAGTCCAGTGGGGAAGGCAGTCAGGAAACAAGACAGGGTTGGGGTGGCGCATGAGTAAACACTTTGAAAGTGAGCAGCTTTCCCAGAAAGGAGTCCATAACTCTGGAAATTGGGACGAGTAGAAGACTGTTTAGGGGGAAGATTTCCCACTAGAAATGGTGTTAAGACAGAGCCACGAACACTGAAATGCTGATGGAATTTCTCTGAACGGAATAGCTACAGGAGCTGCCACAGGAAGACGGCTCATTGCCAAGAGAACAGAGTTGACCTGACTTTTGGGAACAAGAGCGATGGAACCAGGGCACGCCGTGCCTCTCGGCCAAATGGTTTCTGTGTGAGTAAACTGAGCAACAGGTTTGCCCAAAGGTGAGCTCTGTGATGAATGTCTACCCCCTTGACTTGGATTTCAGCAGCAATGACACCGGCGGTGCTGGCTAAAGTGTAGGGTCTCAGGCCTTGGAGGCAGAAGAGCATCCGCACACCCCAATTCTACCAGCAAAGTGAACTCCGCATCCCAGGAAGACTTTGAAGAGGATCTGGGGTGTGTGTGCAGGTCTCCAGGCTGTCTTAACAGGAGAAGAGTTTCCAAACCAGGGAAGGTGACGGTCGCACTTTCCTTTTGTCTAAATCTACATGAAGTGTATTGTACTCTGCAGGCTAAGAGAGATTCAGACAACGTGGGGGCTATTCAACCAAAGAGGAAGCAGGACAAGAATCTGTGTTTAAAGAATTCAAGGGACGTCTCTGGTGGTTCAACGATAAGACAGAACCTTCCATTGCAGAGGGTGTGTGTTTGATCACTGGTTGGGGAGTTAAGATCCCACAAGCCTAGTGGTCAAAAACAAAACAAAACACCAGCAAACAAACATAAACCAGAAGCAACAGTGTAACAAATTCAATAAAGACTTTAAAAATGGTCCACATAAAAAAACATTAAAGAACGAACGAATGACCTTTAGCCTGGAAAAGAGATGGTACAGGAAGAAATAAAATCTCTTTGCAGATACTTGAAAGCCATTCATGGGGTAATATTGTCCCCAGAGGGAAGAGCCATGGCCAGTGACAGAAAGGTGAGATCAAGGCAAGGGAAAGCTTTCTAGTGGCTGGAACCATCAGAACATGAAATGGGTTGCTCTTTTAAAGTAGTGAGCTCCTCATTCCTGGGAGAGTTTCATCAAAGGCTGGGGCAAGGGTCATAGGATTCCTAACTTGCTTCAGGGGCCTTTTCCCTCCCTGGGAGTCCCTGAAATCCTGATCTCTTCCTAATCACTGCAAACCACAGACCTGAGGGACCCATCCCATAGGATTCTAGGACCACGGTATTCCCAAGTCACATCAGAAATATCTCCTTTCTTTTACCGCCTGCTCCTTAAGAAAGGCCTTTTGTCAGTCCCTGGGTCAGAAAGCAGAGTAAAACAGAAACAAATTGAGACAAGCACTAAGAGGTGTCAGCTGCTGCAGGAGAAAGCAGAGTGGAGGCTGGCTGAGGGCCCACCCTGGACAGGATGGAACCCCGAGCTCCCCAGGGGGAACCCCAGCAGCCCCACCCATCCAGGCCATTCCCACGCTGCTCCTGCCCCGCTGCTTTCTCTCCCATCCATTATTATAAACTCGCTTCTTAAAATAGAAAGGTAAAAGCAGAGTCCCTCCCCCACCATGACATCTGGGTTCCGCTCAAGCTCGTGGGCGTGCGGCCCTTGCATCCATCACAACAAGTTTAGAATATAATCTCCAGGAAGTAGTGATCTAGAGCACCGACCCAAAAAAGGAAAAAATATTTAGTAATGTTGGTCTCCAAGCAGCTCCATCTTTAACCCATTTTTCAGGGCCCTTCTTGCTGCCTCTCTACCCTGGTCAGCAAAGTGTTAGGTAGATCATTGCCAAGAGCCATCCAATCTTGAGTCTCTTTCGGCTCCCAGACATTGCTTAAATATATGACTGGGCCCATTTTACAGGAAGGAAAACTGAGGTGCAGAGTGACTGGTATAGTAACCCTTGTATCTGGTGCAAATTCAATAAAGACTTTAAAAATGGTCCACATAAAAAAACATTAAAGAACGAACGAATGACCTTTAGCCTGGAAAAGAGATGGTACAGGAAGAAATAAAATCTCTTTGCAGATACTTGAAAGCCATTCATGGGGTAATATTGTCCCCAGAGGGAAGAGCCATGGCCAGTGACAGAAAGGTGAGATCAAGGCAAGGGAAAGCTTTCTAGTGGCTGGAACCATCAGAACATGAAATGGGTTGCTCTTTTAAAGTAGTGAGCTCCTCATTCCTGGGAGAGTTTCATCAAAGGCTGGGGCAAGGGTCATAGGATTCCTAACTTGCTTCAGGGGCCTTTTCCCTCCCTGGGAGTCCCTGAAATCCTGATCTCTTCCTAATCACTGCAAACCACAGACCTGAGGGACCCATCCCATAGGATTCTAGGACCACGGTATTCCCAAGTCACATCAGAAATATCTCCTTTCTTTTACCGCCTGCTCCTTAAGAAAGGCCTTTTGTCAGTCCCTGGGTCAGAAAGCAGAGTAAAACAGAAACAAATTGAGACAAGCACTAAGAGGTGTCAGCTGCTGCAGGAGAAAGCAGAGTGGAGGCTGGCTGAGGGCCCACCCTGGACAGGATGGAACCCCGAGCTCCCCAGGGGGAACCCCAGCAGCCCCACCCATCCAGGCCATTCCCACGCTGCTCCTGCCCCGCTGCTTTCTCTCCCATCCATTATTATAAACTCGCTTCTTAAAATAGAAAGGTAAAAGCAGAGTCCCTCCCCCACCATGACATCTGGGTTCCGCTCAAGCTCGTGGGCGTGCGGCCCTTGCATCCATCACAACAAGTTTAGAATATAATCTCCAGGAAGTAGTGATCTAGAGCACCGACCCAAAAAAGGAAAAAATATTTAGTAATGTTGGTCTCCAAGCAGCTCCATCTTTAACCCATTTTTCAGGGCCCTTCTTGCTGCCTCTCTACCCTGGTCAGCAAAGTGTTAGGTAGATCATTGCCAAGAGCCATCCAATCTTGAGTCTCTTTCGGCTCCCAGACATTGCTTAAATATATGACTGGGCCCATTTTACAGGAAGGAAAACTGAGGTGCAGAGTGACTGGTATAGTAACCCTTGTATCTGGTGCAAATTATCTAAGTGTCTGTGGGGATAACTATACAATCATTTGCATAGCCAAAAAGCCAAAAGTCTCTAAACCACATTTAAACAATTTTACATTCCTTCTTATTTGTTAGATTTTTCTAGGTTGCCTGCTGAGTATTGGGCACTATGCTAGGTGTATTTCAGATGCTATCTTGTTTATGATTTCCATCTTATATATTAAGCAACTAAGGATCAGAGAGGTACAACAATTTGCTCAAAATCACACAGCTAATAAGTGGTAGGCTAAGGATTTTAATTCTTAAAATCAGACAGGTTTGATTCCAAGACCCCTCATCTTTCCCCTTTTCTACTCGTTCTCTTGCACCAGGAGTTCTAATAGAGTGTAGCAGCCAAGCCCAGCACGGGGACCCTGCCCTGCAGAGGAGAGCTAGAGAGTGCACTCTTAGGAGGGATAAGACAGGGGACGCAACAGGTTGTCAGGCCAGAGTCTTTATGAGGCCAAAAGAGTGGGCCCGCTGTTAGAGGCTCCATGACCCCCACTGTGTGGGGTGGCAAATACATGCATTCATCCGTCCTTTGGCCTGTGGCTCCATGTGTTCACCCACTCATATTTCTAATCTTCTGCCTGTGCCACTGTCCATCAGTTTGTCCATCCAAACTTTCACCCTAGAAAGACCCATGCTTCTTAGGTGAGCAGCACAGATCCTGTCCCTGAGAATGGCCCCTGTAGGACCCGGCAGGCCTGGGGAGAAGGCAGGAGCAGGCTGTGCTGACAGTGGCCGTAAGGCACAGGCTTGCCCACCCCTGACTGGCAGGAGACCTCCCTCCCGTACACCTCAGCCACGGGAAGGGAGTGGCTTCCTGTGGGGCTGCCTATGTGCCAGCAGGCACGGCCATCACCAAGAGGCATGATTTCACAAGGACCTTTACACCCTCTTTGGTGCTCTCAGCAATCCTTGAGGGAGGTAATGCAAGTGCTCTTACTATTACCGTGATGGGTCCCAAGAGCCATCCAATCTTGAGTCTCTTCGGCTCCCAGACATTGCTTAAATATATGACTGGGCCCATTTTACAGGAAGGAAAACTGAGGTGCAGAGTGACTGGTATAGTAACCCTTGTATCTGGTGCAAATTATCTAAGTGTCTGTGGGGATAACTATACAATCATTTGCATAGCCAAAAAGCCAAAAGTCTCTAAACCACATTTAAACAATTTTACATTCCTTCTTATTTGTTAGATTTTTCTAGGTTGCCTGCTGAGTATTGGGCACTATGCTAGGTGTATTTCAGATGCTATCTTGTTTATGATTTCCATCTTATATATTAAGCAACTAAGGATCAGAGAGGTACAACAATTTGCTCAAAATCACACAGCTAATAAGTGGTAGGCTAAGGATTTTAATTCTTAAAATCAGACAGGTTTGTTTCCCAAGACCCTCATCTTTCCCCTTTTCTACTCGTTCTCTTGCACCAGGAGTTCTAATAGAGTGTAGCAGCCAAGCCCAGCACGGGGACCCTGCCCTGCAGAGGAGAGCTAGAGAGTGCACTCTTAGGAGGGATAAGACAGGGGACGCAACAGGTTGTCAGGCCAGAGTCTTTATGAGGCCAAAAGAGTGGGCCCGCTGTTAGAGGCTCCATGACCCCCACTGTGTGGGGTGGCAAATACATGCATTCATCCGTCCTTTGGCCTGTGGCTCCATGTGTTCACCCACTCATATTTCTAATCTTCTGCCTGTGCCACTGTCCATCAGTTTGTCCATCCAAACTTTCACCCTAGAAAGACCCATGCTTCTTAGGTGAGCAGCACAGATCCTGTCCCTGAGAATGGCCCCTGTAGGACCCGGCAGGCCTGGGGAGAAGGCAGGAGCAGGCTGTGCTGACAGTGGCCGTAAGGCACAGGCTTGCCCACCCCTGACTGGCAGGAGACCTCCCTCCCGTACACCTCAGCCACGGGAAGGGAGTGGCTTCCTGTGGGGCTGCCTATGTGCCAGCAGGCACGGCGGCCATCACCAAGAGGCATGATTTCACAAGGACCTTTACACCCTCTTTGGTGCTCTCAGCAATCCTTGAGGGAGGTAATGCAAGTGCTCTTACTATTACCGTGATGGGTCCCATTTTGCAGATGAGTAAACAGAGGCTCAAAGATCGGCCAGAGTCACCCATGAGTGGCAGTGCTGGCAGTCAACCACAGGTCTGTCTGTCTCCCCGGCTCCCTGCAGGACCACATCCACTGGCTCACGGGCAGCCAAGCATGGCCTCTTACAATGGCCCCTGGGCTGCCTCTCCCTGAGCTGTGTGACCGGTCCCCTCCCTGAGACCACAGTGTCCCAGGAGCACAGCCTACAACCTGAGTGGCTCTCACATTCCCGCTGTTGATCTCTGGGTGGCGGAAGAGCCAGAGGCCCTTCTGGGAGACCAAGAGTTAACCTGGACTCCACTGACCTTTCTGGAGTGACTCAGAATTCTCAGAAGGGAGGTTTTTTTGTTGTTGTTCTTTCAGCTTTGAATTTTTGCTTTCATTTTAGCAGCACAAAGAATTTGAAAGAGATTAGGTTGCTATTAATACCACTGGTCTATGTCTAGATGAAGAATTCGATGGAGAGAATTGTTTGGGGTGACTGCACACACATCCCTGTCAGTCCTTCTGCAAACGCAGAGGATGACAGAGAGGCCACACAAGAAAGGCCAGGCCAGCCCCTGCTCCCCTCCGACAAGCCAGGACAGGGGCCGGGACTTGAGCAAAGCCACACCTGTGGGTGAGGAGCAGCCAGAGAAGGTCCCAGAACCTCAGTCCCAACTACACAGGTCAACCTTCTGGCCTCTTATGTTGAAGGTTTGTTTTCAGTTCATAATAAGTCGATGTGTCTGTGCTGTGAAAGCAAGGGTCCCCTGGCGGTGCCTCTGATCTTGGGAGTGTGAAGATGCATGCACCCCAAGCAGCCCTGGACACACTTGGGAGATCAGCTCAAAATGCTGAGCGGTGCCTCTGTGGATCCCTAGAACCTGGCCAACTGCAGAGCTGGGTCCTTTATCCAGAATAAGTGAGCCCAAGTTGGGGGTCTCCCTCCATCCTGCCTCCTAACCTCAGGATGCCTTGAAAAGGCTTTGGACCTTGGCAGACTGGGTTGTGATTCTCTCTTTCCCTCTTTCTTGCTGGATTAGTCTGCTTTTTTTTTTGTCTGGATTAGCTCTGTTTTCTCATCTATAAAATGGACATAAGAGGACCTACCTCTTCAAGTTGTTGTAAGGATTAAATGAGCCAATACACACAGGGTACCCGCACAAAGTCAACACTCATTGAGTTCCTTTCTCATTCTCTGAATTGGGCAGCTGAGTTCTCCGACCCACAGCATCACCAAACACCAACCAAGGCCCAGAGAGGCTGGTGTTCCTCCTAGAAGGCAGAGTTCCTGGCCTTGCCTCTGGCAAGTAAAGGAGACAGAGTCTTGGCCAGGCCAGGGCATCTCCTTTGTACTGACAAATAGATTAAAGACTACCAGACCATGAGAGGCCACGCACGCTGGTGAGTCTGACATGCGCCCTGCCGTTGGACAGCCAGTGGCTGGGTTTACAGAGAGAGGGTGCTGCACTGTGGTTGTCCAGGCTCTGTACTGTGGTCAGTCCTGAGTCTTTCTGGTTCAGATAGAAGTGTGTGCTCAGTCGTGTCTGACTCGTTGCAACCCTATGGACTATGGCCCCCAGGCTCCTCTGTCTATGGGATTCTCCAGGCAAGAATCCTGGAGAGGGTAGCCATTCCCTTCTCCAGGGGATCTTCCTGACCCAGGGATCAAACCCACAACGCCTGCATTGGCAAGCAGATTTTATGCCACTGAACCACCTGGGCTGAAAATCTCCAGACTTGTCAGCCACCCCTGTGCCGACTCCCAAAATACACAGGTTGTCATTCCACAAGGGAGAGATGAAACCTAGCTTGAAAGCTGGAGCAGGTGCTCAGGCTGCACAAGGTAAATGGGAGAATGGATGACTGAAGGAGGCACAGAAAGTCAGCAGGAGCCCCCAGGGTTCCGTCCTGAAAGCAGATCTGCATTGCAAGGAGTGGAGAGCCAAGGCCAGGTCTGGAAAGGTGGAAGAATGAGGCCTCAGAGGCAACCGAGAGGAGATGAGGAATGAGAAGGGACCGCCTCAGTTAGTTCCCATCCTCACCACAGCCCTCCTGGCCCCGGGGCTGGGAGCACAGCAGCCCAGTGCTGTTTGGGCAAGGGGGCCCTGGGCACTCCCTGGGTCTGCACACTCCGGCTGTGCTCTTCAGCTCAGAGGATCTCTTATGGGCCCATTTGGCTGGGAGTGCCTTCCTCCTCTAATGCAGACCCCCTTCTATCCCTGAGCGTGAGCCCGCACCTGCTGAGACCAGTGCCAGCGCCACATCCAGGAGGGGGCTGGAGCAATCCCCAGAGGAAAAGAACCTGAGTGAGCACGCTGCTCGGCTAACCGGGCCGGGGGCAGGGGTGGAGGGCCACATCAGAGAGATGGAACGTCTGGAATCATAACAGACTCCCCACTTCCCCGCACATCTCCTTTCCCCCTGCTGCCCTTCCCTCCAGTAAACAGTGAGGTCATTCTGTGCCCATTGCCTGGGAAGGGGGTCGGGGAAGAGGGAGTTAGTGGTGGCAGTAGGAGGTAGAGAAAAAGGAATCTGTCTCCGCCTTATATATCACAAAGGGCTATTCCTTGGGGGAAACGGGAAGGGCTCTGAATACAGAAAAAAGACTTGGACAAAAACATTAGAATTACAGGTAAGCTTCTCTCCACCCAAAACGAATGAAGATGATGAGGTGGGAAGACAGGAGAGGCAGAGAGGGAGCAGCGAGAGGGTGGGTTCTGACGAGCCCCTGAGAAAGCGGCCTGCGCCCCACTTCCTGAGGGACGTGGACAAAGAGCCCCAAATGTGAGAACTGAGAGGTCTTAAGCCCCACTTCCCAGACAACTGAGAAGAGAGGACCCCAAAGACAGGAGATGGCTCTTCGGTATGACTTGCTAGATGAGGCCTTCAGACATCCTCACAGGGTTTCTCACATCCCTAGGGATGGTGTAGGGGGGGCACAATCATTTCTGTGCACCTCGGAGCAGAGTGGCCAGACCCGAAGGTGCCTTGAGAAGGAGGACCCAGGAGTTACTCCTAAGCAAGGACTGACAAAAGGAGGGGCCGTCTTGTCAGATGATAGGCGTCCTCCTGACCCTGACTCTCTGGCATGCATGAAGCCCCTTGGAACTTAGATGCAGGGCTTCCCCTGGTGGTCCAGTGGGTAAGGACACCGCCTTGCAGTGCAAGGGGCGCCAGTTCGAGCCCTGGCCTGGGAAGATCCCACGTGCCGCGGAGTGGCTGGACTGATGTGTCCAATCACCGAGCCAGAGCTCTGGAGCGCATGCACCCAGAGCCGGTGCTCTGCGACAACAGATGCCACCGCGATGGGAGGCCCGCAGGAGCCAAAGAACAAAGACGGATGAAAACAGAGAAATGAAAGACCAATAGAAGTGGCCCGCCTGCTCCCCTCCCTCCCCAACCCGACCCCCACCCCCCAAAAAAAAAAACTTAGATGCAGCTCAGCAAGAAGGGGAGAAGTGGTGACCTTAATGCCTGGAGCCAGCCTCTAGATCCTGTGAAAAGCTGTCAAGCCACAGCCAGACCTCCATCCACCCCACCTCCCCTCTCCGCCTCAACCAGGACAGGAAATCAGCCAGAGCCTCTCCCCAGTTTGCCTCTCCAGCTTGTTCACTTCAGCAATTCTTTCGTTAAAAACAAGTCCACTTGAAAAAAAAACTCTTTTCTTCTTGGAAATATGTACAATTGCTTCATCGGAGGCAGTTCAAAGGTACCAGGAACAGCAGAAAAATATCTGAGTCTCCCATTGAGCTCCCAGGAGAAATAAATCTCTTGCCGGGTTCTCTTTGTTCCAGGCCGCCCGGCAGCCTCTTCCCTGAGTCACTCACTCTGGAGTGATATGACTCATCATTCGGGGGTCAAGGACCACACGGTGCTCCGGCCAGGGCTTCACAGGGCCGTCAGGGAGACCTGAGGCTGCCTCCAATCAGTGAAGGACCCGAGACTGCCGCCTGGATCTCGGTTCTGGTTCTACCCTCCCCAGGTGTGTGACCTTGGAGAGTTACTGAGCCTGCCTGGGAAGCAGGTGGATTTCCAGCCTCATCCATCTTGTATTTCATGGGAATGTCTCCATGGGCACGCAGGTGCCTGCAGGTGTGGGTGGGTGCCTAAGAGCTGACTGTAAAATTGTCAAGTATTTTGTGAGCTGGTCATTAAACACAAATATGACTAAAAATCAAATTACATTGGAAACAAATGACATAAATGCCCACAAGGACGATGTCTTGATGGTTTTACTACATTTTACTACCTGTGCTCTCGAAATGAATTACTTCTCGTGCATCTGCGTGGAGGGAATGCTGTCTGATGATGTGCCGCTGTGTCCCTCTTCCCAACACCCTGTCCAGGGATATCGAGTTAGTAGCTTAAAACTGGTCATGATGGGAGTATTTTTATCAGAGGAGTCAGCAACTGTTATATATCAAATTCTTATTTCCCTAGAGAACCGGCTGTTAAACATTTCCCAGGTGTCCCATTGAGCTCCTCGTCCAGGGCCCCGGCCCCTCACCTCCACCAGGGAGCAGAAGGGATGCGGATGATTAGAACATTGCCCCAGAGAGCAGGGTTATGGACCAGTGACTGTCTCTGGACAGTGACCATGGCGCACACTCCGGGGGTTTGCCTACAGTCGCAAAAGCTGTCAAGCCACAGCCAGACCTCCATCCACCCCACCTCCCCTCTCCGCCTCAACCAGGACAGGAAATCAGCCAGAGCCTCTCCCCAGTTTGCCTCTCCAGCTTGTTCACTTCAGCAATTCTTTCGTTAAAAACAAGTCCACTTGAAAAAAAAACTCTTTTCTTCTTGGAAATATGTACAATTGCTTCATCGGAGGCAGTTCAAAGGTACCAGGAACAGCAGAAAAATATCTGAGTCTCCCATTGAGCTCCCAGGAGAAATAAATCTCTTGCCGGGTTCTCTTTGTTCCAGGCCGCCCGGCAGCCTCTTCCCTGAGTCACTCACTCTGGAGGGATATGACTCATCATTCGGGGTCAAGGACCACACGGTGCTCCGGCCAGGGCTTCACAGGGCCGTCAGGAGACCTGAGGCTGCCTCCAATCAGTGAAGGACCCGAGACTGCCGCCTGGATCTCGGTTCTGGTTCTACCCTCCCCAGGTGTGTGACCTTGGAGAGTTACTGAGCCTGCCTGGGAAGCAGGTGGATTTCCAGCCTCATCCATCTTGTATTTCATGGGAATGTCTCCATGGGCACGCAGGTGCCTGCAGGTGTGGGTGGGTGCCTAAGAGCTGACTGTAAAATTGTCAAGTATTTTGTGAGCTGGTCATTAAACACAAATATGACTAAAAATCAAATTACATTGGAAACAAATGACATAAATGCCCACAAGGACGATGTCTTGATGGTTTTACTACATTTTACTACCTGTGCTCTCGAAATGAATTACTTCTCGTGCATCTGCGTGGAGGGAATGCTGTCTGATGATGTGCCGCTGTGTCCCTCTTCCCAACACCCTGTCCAGGGATATCGAGTTAGTAGCTTAAAACTGGTCATGATGGGAGTATTTTTATCAGAGGAGTCAGCAACTGTTATATATCAAATTCTTATTTCCCTAGAGAACCGGCTGTTAAACATTTCCCAGGTGTCCCATTGAGCTCCTCGTCCAGGGCCCCGGCCCCTCACCTCCACCAGGGAGCAGAAGGGATGCGGATGATTAGAACATTGCCCCAGAGAGCAGGGTTATGGACCAGTGACTGTCTCTGGACAACCCTCCCCTTGTGCACCATGGGTCCTGCACACTCGCCACGTCCCAGACAGAGCCCACCATGCTTCCCGCCCCCAGCCCTGCCCTCCCGCAAGCCCACTCCTGTGACCTACTGAGGGCACTCAAGCTAAAAACCCGCCGTGGTCCCTCCTCCCTCGCCATCACTCCCCATATTCAGTGAGACTCTGAGTCCTGTCAATCCTAGTTCGGGTGTCTTGGATCCCTTGCTGTCTTACCGTGGCCACCATCCCTGCCGTGGCTCTGTGGGACTGAGTCACCCCAACAGACTGCTTGGTCTCCTTACCTCTGGTTTGGCCCCTCCCAGCCACCCTCCCCCAAAATACCAGAGGAAGCCCCTCTAAAACATACCTTAGATTGCCCTTCCCTCTCTTTTGGTCTTTGAGATGTTAAAACATCTTGACTTAGAACAGGTCCCTTTCTCCATGGGAGCAAGATTCCAGCCCCTCTCCCTGGCCTCATCTTCTAATTCAGGCTTCATACAGTCTATCATCCAACCAAGTGAACCAGCAGTCAACCTCCAAACAGGCCCTGTTTTTTGACGCCTTTTACACAGTCCTCTTCCCTAGGCATGGGCTGCCTCTCATCCCCTTTCTATCCCTGATGAACTCCTAGTCATCCAGTTCAAATAGCCTTTCATTCACCCCAGAAAAGATTTCTCCTTTCCTGTGTTAGTTTCCTACAGCTGCTGTGACAAACTACCAAAACCTTGGTCTCTGCAAAGAACACAGATTTGTTATCTTACTGTTCTGGGGGTCAGATGTCCAGTCTCAGTGACTGAAGTCTGTACCAGCAGGCCGTGTTCCTTCGGCAGGGTCTAGGGGAGAATCTATCTCCTTGCTTTTCCCACTTCTAAAGGCTGCCGGCATTCCTTGGCTGGTGGCCCTTTCTCCATCTTCTAAGCTAGCGGTGTAGCATCTTTTCTCTTCTCTGACCTCGCGTCCATCCTCACATTTCCTTCTTGTCTGACTTTGTCCTGCCTCCTTCTTATAAGGGCCCTTGGAATTATGCTGGGCCCACACAGATAAATGACTCCAGGGCACCCCGGGCCGGATGATTAGAACATTGCCCCAGAGAGCAGGGTTATGGACCAGTGACTGTCTCTGGACAACCCTCCCCTTGTGCACCATGGGTCCTGCACACTCGCCACGTCCCAGACAGAGCCCACCATGCTTCCCGCCCCCAGCCCTGCCCTCCCGCAAGCCCACTCCTGTTACCTACTGAGGGCACTCAAGCTAAAACCCGCGTGGTCCCTCCCCCCTCGCCATCCCTCCCCATATTCAGTGAGACTCTGAGTCCTGTCAATCCTAGTTCGGGTGTCTTGGATCCCTTGCTGTCTTACCGTGGCCACCATCCCTGCCGTGGCTCTGTGGGACTGAGTCACCCCAACAGACTGCTTGGTCTCCTTACCTCTGGTTTGGCCCCTCCCAGCCACCCTCCCCCAAAATACCAGAGGAAGCCCCTCTAAAACATACCTTAGATTGCCCTTCCCTCTCTTTTGGTCTTTGAGATGTTAAAACATCTTGACTTAGAACAGGTCCCTTTCTCCATGGGAGCAAGATTCCAGCCCCTCTCCCTGGCCTCATCTTCTAATTCAGGCTTCATACAGTCTATCATCCAACCAAGTGAACCAGCAGTCAACCTCCAAACAGGCCCTGTTTTTTGACGCCTTTTACACAGTCCTCTTCCCTAGGCATGGGCTGCCTCTCATCCCCTTTCTATCCCTGATGAACTCCTAGTCATCCAGTTCAAATAGCCTTTCATTCACCCCAGAAAAGATTTCTCCTTTCCTGTGTTAGTTTCCTACAGCTGCTGTGACAAACTACCAAAACCTTGGTCTCTGCAAAGAACACAGATTTGTTATCTTACTGTTCTGGGGGTCAGATGTCCAGTCTCAGTGACTGAAGTCTGTACCAGCAGGCCGTGTTCCTTCGGCAGGGTCTAGGGGAGAATCTATCTCCTTGCTTTTCCCACTTCTAAAGGCTGCCGGCATTCCTTGGCTGGTGGCCCTTTCTCCATCTTCTAAGCTAGCGGTGTAGCATCTTTTCTCTTCTCTGACCTCGCGTCCATCCTCACATTTCCTTCTTGTCTGACTTTGTCCTGCCTCCTTCTTATAAGGGCCCTTGGAATTATGCTGGGCCCACACAGATAATACAGGATGATCTCCAAATCTAAGGAAACTTAATCTAATCATATCTGCAAAGGTCCTTCTTCCATTTAAGGTAACATATTCAGGGTCCAGGGATTAAGGCACAGACATCTTGGCGGGGAGCTGGGAGGATTATTCCATTTCCCCCCCTTGTCTGTTCTCCCCAAGCAGTCTTAACTGACCTTAACTCAGCTAGAACCTGAGCACCTCCACAGCAGAGACTAGACCTTATATTTTCATGATTATTTTAATTAATCTTCAAGTTTTTATGACCCACAGCCAGGGTGGCTACCCGCTAAATGCTGGTAGAATGAATGAATCAAACCATATCACTAATACACAGACTAAGATGGCTTTGCTTTAATTGGCAACTAGCTTTTGCAAAAATAGGATTCATGCAAAATGAATGACAAATTCAGATTCTCCAGGGGACAGGCAGCTGGGGTGAATGGCAGCCATCACAGGGTGTGGCCAACCACACAGCACAAGCACCCTCTAACTGGGGCAGTTACTATTCAACTGGCAGGGGCAGGTCATGAAAAGACACCTATCTTTGTTGGTTTGATCTCCCAATTTTTCAAGAAAAGCCCAAATCCCAAATACAGAAGTATTAAATCTCCCTATTTATAAATGCCACATTTAATTCAAAACAAACACATCCCTGGTCAAGATTCAGTCTGCAGCCACAAATTGCCACCTTTGATTTATATGGTGAGAAAATGTTCCCCTGGGTTCTTCCTGCTAGTTAATTTAATTCAAATCAAGTTCAATAAACAGTGCCAACTATGAGCACCACCAGAGAAGGCCAGTCAGCTGAGCAGAGACTGGCCCTCCCTAAAGACGGACGAGGCTCCATCCCACAGGTTCTCTGGCTGATACGGGATTCTCTGGGTCTCTCCTTGCTGTCCAGGCTCTGGAGTTGCTGCTTGAGGAGACAGCTCTCTGCCTGGACTCAGACCTTCATGGAGGCCAAGCCCTGCTCCAGGTAGAAGCATCTCCCCAGTCCAGTGGCCCTGCCTCTGACAATGACAGCAAACCACACCCAGCTCAGGACTGGCAGCAAGCACGAGACGTGGTGCATCGAGAAGAGCTGGGATGTAGGGTGAAACAGATCAGGTCCCATCAGAGCTCTGGCACTTACAGCTCAGGGGACAAGAGAGCAAGTTACTTCTATGGGATCAGACTGCTGTTGGTAAGACAGGATTAAGATGCTTCTCTCCAAGTGTTACGATGAAATTTAAATAAAATTGGCATGTAAAGTATTCAGTTCACTTTAGTCACTCAGTCATGTCCTACTCTTTTTGACCTCTTGGACTGCAGCACACCAGGCTTCCCTGTCCTTCACCATCTCCCAGAGCTTGCTCAAACTCAAGTCCATTGACTCAGTGATACCATTCAACCATCTTATTCTCTGTCATCTCCTTCTCCTTCTATTTTTCCCAGCATCAGACTCTTTTCCAATGAGTCGTCTCATTGCATCAGGTGGCCAAAGTACTGGAGCTTCAGCTTCAGCATCAGTCCTTCCAATGACTATTCAGGGTTGATTGCCTTAGGATTGACTGGTTAATACTTAAGGAATTTTCATTTACTCACTCCTGAGAAAGAAAATATTGATAACACAAATCACCTGTGCCTCATGCACATGTGGTTTTGACCTCAAACCTACAGATGTTCCTCTCCAGGCTTGGTTTTCTGGTTTTCCAGCCCAATAAAAAAGGAATGTCCAGGTCCCAGCCTGCCTCTCCTTGCCACTCTTCCCTCCATGGCCCCTTCTTCTTCCTCTTCCTTCCCAACTTTGTTCTAGGGAGTGACCATCAGGGTCTACACACAGGAATTGGTTTGGGAAAGTCAGACGGAAAAGATGGCCTACATGATGCCTGCCTAAATCATTCATTCATTCAAGAAATGGCCGTGTGAGGGCTTCCCTGGTGGTCCAGTGGGTAAGGACACCACCTTGCAGTGCAAGGGGCGCCGGTTCCATCCCTGGCCTGGGAAGATCCCACGTGCCACGGAGCGGCTGGACTGATGTGTCCAATTACCAAGCCGGAGCTCTGGAGCGCATGCACCCAGAGCTGGCGCTCTGCTACAACAGAGATCACCGTGATGGGAGACCCACAAGGGCCAAAGAACAAAGATGGATGAAAATGGACAAATGAAAGACCAATAGAAGTGGCCCACCTGCTCCCCTCCCTCCCCACCCCACCCCCACCAAAAATAAATAAATAAATAAATAAATCTTTAAAAAAAAAAAAAAGGCATGACCGTGTGAGCGCCTGCTCAGTGTTGGCGCTGGGCTGGGCACTGGGGCTCCAAGTATGTCCTTCAAGGCTGCCTCCCCAGGAAGCCTTCCTTGACCTCCCCAGATGCTGTGCGCTCTCTGGTCCGTGACAGCAGGGTGCAGGTTCTCATCTGCCATGCGGTGGTTTCCTGTACCCCGGCCGCATCTGCCAAGCCTGAAGACAGAGCACTCTCAGCTGCGCCCCAGTTGTGGGAACAGAGCATGGGATCTGGGGCTCAGGACCTGGTGGATCCTCCTTGTGAAAGAAAGAACTCTAGAAATCAAACCTTGGTTTTTAATCGGACCTACTCCACACATATGAGCTTCCCTCATAGCTCAGCTGGTAAAGAATCTGCCTGCTATGCAGGAGACCGGGGTTTGATTCTTGGGTCGGGAAGATCCCCAGGAGAAGGAAATGGCAAGCCACTCCAGTATTCTTGCTTGGAGAATCCCATGAACAGAGGAACCTGTCAGGCTACATCCATGGGGTTGCAAGAGTTAGACACGACTTAGCAACTAAACCACCACCACTCCACACACAGCACACCGTGTAGAGCATATTTCTTAGCTTTTGAACCTTCTCAGCTCTGTGAGGAAGGATTTTGTATTTCTATTTCACAGACGTTAAAATAACGTCAGCGGGGTAAAATGACTTGTGCTGGGTCACACTATCCCGAAACAGTCAGGACTAAAACCAAGGTCTCCTGTGCCTAAAATGCAGTTTTTGTTCTTTCTCAAGAGCAGAGTTACTTCTGTCTTTCTCTAACCTCAGCAGAGACAAGACAAAAGTATTGAGAGAGGTTTCCAGACAGGGGATCTGGATTGTTCCAGACGACAGCCTTACTTCAGGGCCAGCAAGGACAACCCTAGCTAAGGTGCAGAACTGAAAGCCCTTCTCCCAGCATGCCCCGGGGCAGATAGGAAGTAGCTGCACAGTGTAAGGCAGACCGAAGACACAGCTCTTCCCATCCCTGTGTTATCTCCAACCTGGGAATCCCAGTCCTCAGAGCTGTGGACACAGGTCCCATAACCTGAGTTGGGCTGTAGAACAGGGTCAGGCCCAATGTGTACTTCAGGAGGCCAAAGAAAGGATTATGATGAGTTGGTGAAGGGGCCTTCTGGGGGAGCGGGGAGCTGACTGTGACATCCGCAGCCTGTGTGGGTATGCGTTCCTTCAGCACTCAGCCATCAGGCTACCTTTCACAGTACAGGGTTAGATTGTGTTGCCAGCCTGTGCCCCGCTTTCTGCCCCATGAGTCTGGAGTCCATGGAGCCATTTGAGAGCAGTCAATCAGTGACGGGAGATCTAACTGGCAATCCCAGGGCGGGAGGCAGCCTGAGGCCATCTTTGTATCCCCTCCTTTATTACAGTGATTGGTTCAAGGGTAAGCATGTGATCAGCCAGAGCCAACGCGATAACAGTGAGACTCTGCTGGGCATCCTGGGAATGAGATGCTCAAGTGCAGACCTTGACTGTAAGAGGGTGAAAACAGGATCCTTGGTGTGATGGTACAGAATTTGTCTAAGAATAGAATCAGTGTGAAACAGAACACAAAAAGAGCTAGAAAGAAACTAAGGTCTGAGACGAGTTCTGATCAAGCCATGCCTGATATCCCCAGTTTTTTTATGTTTCAAGAAGCAATGAATACCCCTTTCCACTTAAACTGGTTTATGTTGACTTTTTTGTGTCTTGCAATAAAGAGTTCCAACTGGGATGAAGAGCCGAGTCTTTTTAAAGCCAGCTCTTTCCCGACAGGGTCCCTCTCGATACCAGAGGCTTCTCTCCTCTCACTGTCCTGCTACCTACAGGAGAGTCTGATCTGAAAAACCATGGATCTGGAGCAAATGCATTTGCCCTAAGTTATTCCGTAACTGAACTTATTACCATTCCCCTTTCCTCAGAACCTGCTCCTCATTCTGTATTCCCTGCCCCCACTGATGGGCACAGCACCCTCCCAGCATCCCCAACCCAAGCTCCTCCTCCACCACGCCTGTCTCCCACCCTTCCTACTCACACCCACACCCACACACTCCCCCACACCCCCCACAGACTCTTTCAGGCTCCAGAGGTGGGAGGAACTAGATTTGAGGAACCTGCATGTTCTTGCCTAAAAAGATGGCATGGTGAACATCTTTGAGTCAAATTTCAACCTTCAAGTGCTTTTATTTCTTGACTGATTGACCCACTTTAGCATATTACATGGGAGTATAGCTGATTAACAATGCTGTGCTAGTTTCGTGTGGAAGGCAAAGGGACTCAGCTACACATAGACCTGTATCCATTCTCCCCCAAGCTCCCCTCTCATCCAGGCTGCCATGCAGCACTGAGCAGAGTTCTCTGTGCCATACAGTAGAGAAGTTACCCACTTTGAATACGGCAGTGTGGACATGTCAAACATCGCCACCCCCTGAGGATGACTACCAGGACCTTCCACCACCCACTGCCCACCTTACAGTCGCATGGGGAGGGAGAAGGGAGGGAAATTCAAGAGGGAGGGGTCGTATGTATACCTATGGCTGGTTCACATTGCTGTTTGGCAGAAAACAACAGAACTGTGTAAAGCAATTATCCCTCAATTACAAAAAGTGTAAAATAAAATAAAAGATGCCCCCTGATGGAGGCTGTGGCCGCAAGAAGCCATGTGCTTAAGTAAAATGCTGCAGCAATTCCCTTAGTGTCCACATCAATGCAAATAGCTGTGGGATTCGAGTGTTCAAGCACAGCCTGAGAAAAGACGATGGTACACAGTGATGTGACATGGCCTGGGAGGCTGGGGTGAGAAGGGCAAGGGCCGGAGCCTGGGAATGACTGTCCGAATAGCAAATATTGGTGGGCTGAGGCACATGGATTTCAGGATGCTGCTTCTTGAGCAGGCATGGGCCACAGCAGCTGTTTAAGGATCTGAGGACTACAGAGGACTTCTCTCCCGTGGAGCTGTCACCTACTCACAGGGGAAGAGAGCCAGTGCGTGGCCACCATGCTGAGGCCTCCACAGAAGAGAACATGTATTTGTGGCACTAGGTGCTCATCCCGGCTCTTCACATTCTTTAGTCCTTACAACAGCCCTGCAAGGTCTTACTATCTCCACTTGATAAAGGGGAAGCTCAGAAAGGCTAAGCAAGTTGCTCCAGGCATTACAAGCACTGTAAACAGGGTCTGAGCTGGGGAGAGTCTGGCTCCAAGCCCAGGGTTCTGCTCAACACACCAGGATGAGGGCAATAGGGAACTCAGCAGCAGCCATGGCACAATAGAAACACCAACACTGAAGCCGAAGAGACTTTTCTGGTTAAGGACCCACCAATTCATCACAGAAAAGATGTTATCCTTAGTGTCAGATTCATGTGGGTTCTGTCAGTTAAATGGCAGTTTATTAACTCTTTAAGTTAACTGTTTGGAAAACAGCATAGAGTTCAATCCAGGGTTTAAGCTGAGTCCTTCTTAAGAAGCTTTTGAAAGTTGCTCATCTACCCTTCCAGGTAAGAGAAGCTGATAACAAACCAGAAAATAGACCCTGGGAAGGGTTGATGCCCATATTATGATGACGTTCCTCAAACACAAGATTCAGGGAACTAAACCTGACCCACGGACTCTAGTGGTAAATAAACCTGTATTGAAACACAGCCGCAACCATTCATATTTGTACTGCCTGTGGTTGTTTTGCACTCAAGGACAGAGCCGAGTAGGTGAGATGTATACTATTATATCTGACTCACAACTAAATATTGATGCAGCCATGTGCTTAAGTAAAATGCTGCAGCAATTCCCTTAGTGTCCACATCAATGCAAATAGCTGTGGGATTCGAGTGTTCAAGCACAGCCTGAGAAAAGACGATGGTACACAGTGATGTGACATGGCCTGGGAGGCTGGGGTGAGAAGGGCAAGGGCCGGAGCCTGGGAATGACTGTCCGAATAGCAAATATTGGTGGGCTGAGGCACATGGATTTCAGGATGCTGCTTCTTGAGCAGGCATGGGCCACAGCAGCTGTTTAAGGATCTGAGGACTACAGAGGACTTCTCTCCCGTGGAGCTGTCACCTACTCACAGGGGAAGAGAGCCAGTGCGTGGCCACCATGCTGAGGCCTCCACAGAAGAGAACATGTATTTGTGGCACTAGGTGCTCATCCCGGCTCTTCACATTCTTTAGTCCTTACAACAGCCCTGCAAGGTCTTACTATCTCCACTTGATAAAGGGGAAGCTCAGAAAGGCTAAGCAAGTTGCTCCAGGCATTACAAGCACTGTAAACAGGGTCTGAGCTGGGGAGAGTCTGGCTCCAAGCCCAGGGTTCTGCTCAACACACCAGGATGAGGGCAATAGGGAACTCAGCAGCAGCCATGGCACAATAGAAACACCAACACTGAAGCCGAAGAGACTTTTCTGGTTAAGGACCCACCAATTCATCACAGAAAAGATGTTATCCTTAGTGTCAGATTCATGTGGGTTCTGTCAGTTAAATGGCAGTTTATTAACTCTTTAAGTTAACTGTTTGGAAAACAGCATAGAGTTCAATCCAGGGTTTAAGCTGAGTCCTTCTTAAGAAGCTTTTGAAAGTTGCTCATCTACCCTTCCAGGTAAGAGAAGCTGATAACAAACCAGAAAATAGACCCTGGGAAGGGTTGATGCCCATATTATGATGACGTTCCTCAAACACAAGATTCAGGGAACTAAACCTGACCCACGGACTCTAGTGGTAAATAAACCTGTATTGAAACACAGCCGCAACCATTCATATTTGTACTGCCTGTGGTTGTTTTTGCACTCCAAGGACAGAGCCGAGTAGGTGAGATGTATACTATTATATCTGACTCACAAAGCGTAAAATATTTACTATTTGACTTTTTACAGGAAAAGCTGACCAGCCCTGCTCTAGCGAAATCTCAGTTATTTGCTTTCAGGTTGGTCTCCCCCACTTCACTAACAGCAACTCGGTGGGCTTCATGGCAGACTTCTATTCATCCCTCAAAACCCAGTCTCCTCATCTGTGTATCCCCAGCAACAGATACAAGTAGGATATGGCAAACGTTGAAGTCAATCAAATAATTATTTAACCCAGATTAATGCCTATGTCTCCTGAAAACTCCGAAGGGGAGAGGCGACAAGACTTCCTGGAGGGCCAGAGATGAGCAACTTGAGGAAACTAGGGTCACCTGGGAACTAAAATCGCATTCTGAGTTTTTCTTTGTCATTCTGCCTCTGAGCCTGGTTTTCTCTTCAGTTCTCAGGGCACCAGAGACGGTCTCACCGGCTCCCAGCACCCAATTCCAACACCCTAGGCCTTGCAGTTAGAGTGTTTTCCTTGATGGAGAGAAGAGGAGAAGCTAGGAAATTCTCTTTCCAAAGTTAGTACACTCCCATTATCCACGAGGGCAGAAGTGGTTGGTCCAAATGGTCAGATGTCCCTTACAGTGGGCAATTTAATGCATTCTTTTTAAATAAATGAACTAGCTGATGTTCTTACTCTGTAGTCTTACTTTTTTTTTTTTTTTTAGTTCTGACTGCCCAAGAGTTTGCATTTCCTGAGCAAAGTTCCTTTTGGGAAGAAAACTGGGATTTCAAAGCAGTGAGGCTATTCCTTGCAACCTTGCTATGAAGCCACTCTGTGACCTTGGGCCAGTCATGCCTTTCTCTGGGCCTAGCTTTAGGCTTCTGTACAATCATGTTCAGACTTCTGACTCCCTGGTGGGGACAGAAAGCAGTGGCCCTACAACAGGGAGCTTGGTAGAGCTTCTTCCCTCTTCCATTTCCCTGTGCTACAGTAACCTCCTCTGCCGCCTCCCCGGCACACCCAGCAGTCCATTCCTACTGCCCTTTCCTGAGGCTCAAAGAAGATACTTTAGCTCTGAAGCAGATCCTCGGAAGATAAGAAAATGCCACTGATGTGGTTGGAAAAATCCGAGCTGGATGAAATAGAAACACAGAGATTTCCCCAGAGGCCAGATGAGAAGCACATGGACAGAGGCCAAAGTCCATCCCTTCCTTGAGCTTCTGGGAGTGGCTGGGAGTTGGCCTGTTTCACAGCCCAACGCTCCTCTTACCCTTCACCCTCCTTGCAAATGCCCCCATGGGCCTAGCTCCTGAGCCCGCTTATCTAGGAGCAAATCAGTCTTACTTTGGATTGAGCCAGATTGTATTGATCTCCCTGTGGGTGATTTATAACTGCCTGCTTCCTAAAATGGTTTGTGGCTAGATGTCAATAAAAACACGCGTAGGGCAAGAGAGTTAAAAATAAAAGGCTGAAAAAGAGCAGAGGAAAGAGGGAGATAATTTCACCTGCCCAGGTGGGGTGTGTCTTCAGTTCAGATGACTTGGAGAGAGAGCTTGATGGTCAGTTTTTATAGACAAAACTAATTCTGCTTGGGGCTACTGTAAAAATGAAAACGTAAAGACAGGAAAAGCAAAGAAAAGTTAACATCTTGAGTTTCCAAAACTGACTCTGCTCAAAAAGGAACAAGCTTAGAGTGAAGTTTGGCATTTCAGAACTCTGAAGTTCATTTCACAGGAGTCTTTCCATTTAAGAGCTTCAAATTTCACTTCACAGAAGGACTCCTTAGCAAGCAGGTCACCATGCTGTTTACACAGCAGGATGCAGAATAACTTTTATTGTTTTTTTCTTTTAAAAAGCAGTGAGGCTATTCCTTGCAACCTTGCTATGAAGCCACTCTGTGACCTTGGGCCAGTCATGCCTTTCTCTGGGCCTAGCTTTAGGCTTCTGTACAATCATGTTCAGACTTCTGACTCCCTGGTGGGGACAGAAAGCAGTGGCCCTACAACAGGGAGCTTGGTAGAGCTTCTTCCCTCTTCCATTTCCCTGTGCTACAGTAACCTCCTCTGCCGCCTCCCCGGCACACCCAGCAGTCCATTCCTACTGCCCTTTCCTGAGGCTCAAAGAAGATACTTTAGCTCTGAAGCAGATCCTCGGAAGATAAGAAAATGCCACTGATGTGGTTGGAAAAATCCGAGCTGGATGAAATAGAAACACAGAGATTTCCCCAGAGGCCAGATGAGAAGCACATGGACAGAGGCCAAAGTCCATCCCTTCCTTGAGCTTCTGGGAGTGGCTGGGAGTTGGCCTGTTTCACAGCCCAACGCTCCTCTTACCCTTCACCCTCCTTGCAAATGCCCCCATGGGCCTAGCTCCTGAGCCCGCTTATCTAGGAGCAAATCAGTCTTACTTTGGATTGAGCCAGATTGTATTGATCTCCCTGTGGGTGATTTATAACTGCCTGCTTCCTAAAATGGTTTGTGGCTAGATGTCAATAAAAACACGCGTAGGGCAAGAGAGTTAAAAATAAAAGGCTGAAAAAGAGCAGAGGAAAGAGGGAGATAATTTCACCTGCCCAGGTGGGGTGTGTCTTCAGTTCAGATGACTTGGAGAGAGAGCTTGATGGTCAGTTTTTATAGACAAAACTAATTCTGCTTGGGGCTACTGTAAAAATGAAAACGTAAAGACAGGAAAAGCAAAGAAAAGTTAACATCTTGAGTTTCCAAAACTGACTCTGCTCAAAAAGGAACAAGCTTAGAGTGAAGTTTGGCATTTCAGAACTCTGAAGTTCATTTCACAGGAGTCTTTCCATTTAAGAGCTTCAAATTTCACTTCACAGAAGGACTCCTTAGCAAGCAGGTCACCATGCTGTTTACACAGCAGGATGCAGAATAACTTTTATTGTTTTTTTTTTTTCTTTTTAAAACAGGCAGTATAAATAGAGGTTCTACGAGTTATATGCATGTCTGAGTCCCAGGGCTGGTGGCGGACTGTCCTTGATGTGGCTCTAGGGTGAATTGACTAAACTGAGCTCAAGAAACATGCAAGACCACGAGTGAGGACCCTTCACCTCAGGGACAAGAGGCAATGCCTTTTAATTCTGTCTGCAGGGCTTGTCATTTGGTGGTCCTGTGAATGGATTATTTAAACCAATTCTGGCTTCACCTGGTTGCAACTAAGCAGAAATCAGATCTCTCAGAGGAAAAATAATAAGGATATTGTTATGGGCTGAACGTGTCCTCCAAAAATTCATATATGGGATGTCCTAGCCCCCAGCACCTCAGAATGGGGCTGTATCTGGAAGTGGGGTCTTAACAGAGGTAATTATATTAAAATGAACCCAGGAGGGACCTGACTTGCCTCAGTCTAAGAGGAAATTCAGACACACAGAGAGACATCAGGGTTGTTCACACACAGAGGGAAGACCATGTTAGAACACAGCAAGAAAAGAGGTCACCTGCAAGCCAAGGAGAGGAGACCACAAGAGAAACCAGACCAGCGGACACCTAGATCTCAAGAATTGTGAGAAAACAAATTTCTGTTGTTTAGCCACCTAATCTTTGGTATTTTGTTGTGAGAACCCTAGCAAACCGTTATAGCTATTGATAGGATTTCTTAGCCATATCAGGTTTAAAATGAATTCTTTTTCAAACAGCCAATCTTTGGAATTGATATGGATGAATTTAGGGAAATAATTGCTTTAGCATGTTTCTAGGCCAGCCACAAATCTCCTTTCAGGACTGTCTAATAAAATAAAAATGCTCTGAGGTAGGCCCTAAGAATTGTAGCTTTGAAGAAATAAAGCTATCACTATTCACAGAAGGCATAATCTTAAATATAGAAAATCTTGAGGAATCCACTGAAAATCTACTAGAACTAACAAACAAGATCAGTAAGGTTGCAGGATACAAGATTGATATACAAAAATCAACTATATATTCCTATATGCTAGCAGTGAACAATCTGCAGAATAACTTTTATTGTTTTTTTTCTTTTAAAACAGGCAGTATAAATAGAGGTTCTACGAGTTATATGCATGTCTGAGTCCCAGGGCTGGTGGCGGACTGTCCTTGATGTGGCTCTAGGGTGAATTGCTATCAGGCAAGTGGCTCTAGGGTGAATTGACTAAACTGAGCTCAAGAAACATGCAAGACCACGAGTGAGGACCCTTCACCTCAGGGACAAGAGGCAATGCCTTTTAATTCTGTCTGCAGGGCTTGTCATTTGGTGGTCCTGTGAATGGATTATTTAAACCAATTCTGGCTTCACCTGGTTGCAACTAAGCAGAAATCAGATCTCTCAGAGGAAAAATAATAAGGATATTGTTATGGGCTGAACGTGTCCTCCAAAAATTCATATATGGGATGTCCTAGCCCCCAGCACCTCAGAATGGGGCTGTATCTGGAAGTGGGGTCTTAACAGAGGTAATTATATTAAAATGAACCCAGGAGGGACCTGACTTGCCTCAGTCTAAGAGGAAATTCAGACACACAGAGAGACATCAGGGTTGTTCACACACAGAGGGAAGACCATGTTAGAACACAGCAAGAAAAGAGGTCACCTGCAAGCCAAGGAGAGGAGACCACAAGAGAAACCAGACCAGCGGACACCTAGATCTCAAGAATTGTGAGAAAACAAATTTCTGTTGTTTAGCCACCTAATCTTTGGTATTTTGTTGTGAGAACCCTAGCAAACCGTTATAGCTATTGATAGGATTTCTTAGCCATATCAGGTTTAAAATGAATTCTTTTTCAAACAGCCAATCTTTGGAATTGATATGGATGAATTTAGGGAAATAATTGCTTTAGCATGTTTCTAGGCCAGCCACAAATCTCCTTTCAGGACTGTCTAATAAAATAAAAATGCTCTGAGGTAGGCCCTAAGAATTGTAGCTTTGAAGAAATAAAGCTATCACTATTCACAGAAGGCATAATCTTAAATATAGAAAATCTTGAGGAATCCACTGAAAATCTACTAGAACTAACAAACAAGATCAGTAAGGTTGCAGGATACAAGATTGATATACAAAAATCAACTATATATTCCTATATGCTAGCAGTGAACAATCTGAAAAGACAATCTCAAAAAGAGAGAGAGAGAAGGAAGAAAATAGGAAATCCACACTCTTTAATTTCAAAGTTTAATATATAAAACTAGTGTAAAATAGTATGATATTAGATACTATACAAGAATAGACATATAGACCAATGGAAGAGAATTGAGAGACCATAAATAAACCCTTACATTTATAGCCAATTGACTTCAACAAGGGTGCTAGGATAATTCAGTGAGGGAAAGAATAGTCTCTTCAGTAAATAGTTCTGAAACAACTGAATATCCACATTTGAAAGAATAAAGTCAGACATCTTCCTTGTACCATATACAAAATTAACTCAAAATAGATCAAACACCTAAATGGAAGAGATAAAACTATAAAACTCTTAACTAAAAACAAAGGAATAAACCTTTGTGTCCTTGGGCTAGGCAAATACCTTCTTAGATACAATACCGAAAACACAGTCAATAAGAGAAAACACAAATAAATCGGACTTCCTCAAAATTAAACCATTTTGCACTGCAAATAATACAATCAAAAAAGTGAAAATAAAAACAATAGACTAGGAAAAACATTGGCAATTAACATATCTAATAAGAGATTTGAATCCAGAATATATAAATCCCAAAGACACTACTATAAAACTACTAGAGCTAATCAACAAATTCAGCAAAGTTGCAGGATACAAAATCAATACACAGAAAACACTAGCATTCCTATACACAAACAATGAAAAATCAGAAAATGAAATCAAAGAGGCAACCTCCTTCACCATTGCAACCAAAAGAATAAAATATCTAGAATAAACCTACCCAAAGAAATAAAAGAACTGTACACTGAAAATTACAAGACAATCATGAGAGAAATTAAAGAAGACTTAAACAAATGGAGAGGTATTCCATGTTCCTGGGTCAGAAGAATCAATATTGTGAAAATGACCATACTACCAAATGTCATCTATGGATTCAATGCGATCCCTATCAAACTTCCAATGACATTCTTCACAGAACTAGACGAAAGAATAACACAGTTCATATGGAAACACAAAAGACCTCGAATAGCCAAAGCAATCCTGAGGAAGAAGAATGGAGCTGGAGGGATCAGCCTCCCCAACTTCAGACTCTACTACAAAGCAACATTCATCAAGACAGTATGGTACTGACACAAAAACAGAACTATCGACCAATGGAACAAGATCGAGAACCCAGAGATAAACCCACGCACCTCTGGGTACCTTATTTTTGACAAAGGAGGCGAACATATAAAATGGGACAAAGACAGCCTCTTCAACAAATGGTGCTGGGAAAATTGGGCAGCTACATGCAAGAAAATGAAGTTGGAACATACCCTGACACCATACACAAAAATCAACTCAACATGGATTAAAGACCTAAATGTAAGACCAGAAACCATAAAACTCTTGGAGGAGAATATAGGCAAAACACTCAAGGACATAGATCAAAGCAAGATCTTCTCTGACCCACCGACTAGAATAGCGGAACTAAAAAGGAAAATGAAACATATGGGACCTAATGAAACCTAAAAGCTTTTGTACAGCAAAAGAAACTACAAAAATGCTGAACAGACAACCCACAGAATGGGAGAAAATCATAGTAAATGAAACAACAGACAAAGAATTAATCTCCAAAATCTACAAGCAACTCAGACAACTCAGCACCAGAAAAATGAACAACCCAATCAAAAAATGGGAAAAGGACCTAAACAGACACCTCTCTAAAGAAGACATACAGATGGCCAACAAACACATGAAATGATGCTCACCCTCGCTTATTATTAGAGAAATGCAAATCAAAACTACAATGAGATATCACCTCACACCCGTCAGAATGGCTATCATCAACAAATCGACAGACAATAAATGCTGGAGAGGGTGCGGAGAAAAGGGAACACTCTGGTGGGAATGTAAATTGATACAGCCGCTATGGAAGACAGTATGGAGAAAAAATAAAACTAGAAGCACCATACGACCCAGCAATCCCACTCTTAGTCTTATACCCTGATGAAATAAAAACTGAAAGAAGCACCTGTACCCCACTGTTCATTGCAGCTCTCTATACAATAGCTAGAACATGGAAGCAACCTAGATGCCCATCGACAAACAAATGGATCCAAAAGCTCTGGTACATATATACAATGGAATACTACACAGCTGTAAAAAGAAATGCAGAAAGAAGAATCATTCCTAATGAGGTGGCTGGAGCTAGAACCTATCATAAAAAGTAAAGTCAGTCAAAAAGAGAAGGACAAGTACAATATACTAACACATTTATATGGAATCTAGTAGGATGGTGATGATGGCACATGCAGTGAAGTGATGGAGAAACAGACATGGACAGTGGACATATGCACATTGTGGGGAATGGACAGTGCGTGGGAGGCATAAAGGAAGTAGCATGAGGGCCTGTACTGTCATATGTGAAGAAAATAGCTATAGTCATTGCTCTGTGAGAAAGAGGGATCCTGCAGGGGTGCTGTGTGATGGTCTGGAGGGGTGGGAAGCAGGGATATACATGTGACTAGTCTGGGAAAATACATAACTGTAAACAACAAAACTCTGTAAAACTTAAAAGTAAAATAAAAGTTAAAAAAAAAAGAACTCTTGTAAATAAATAATAAAAAGACTAAAAACAATTTTTAAATAAACAAAAGATTTGAATAGACATTTCTCCAAAGAAGATAAGCCAGTGGCCAATAAACATGTAAAAAGTATTCAACATCATTAGCCATCAGGGAGTACAAACCAAAAGAACAATGGGATACTACTTCACACCCATTAGGATGACTTAAATGAAAAAGACTGACAAGAACAAGTACTGGCAAAGACGTGGATAAATTGGAACCATTATACATTGCAAGTGGAAATGTCAAACAATACAGCCACTGTGGAAAATACATTAGCAGTTCCTCAAAAGATTAAACAACAACTTGGCATATGATCTGCCAATTCCACTCCTAGGCATATGCCCCAGAGAAATAAAGAGATACATGTACATGAAGACATGTACACAGCGTTCACAGCAGTATTATTCACAATAGCTAGAACATGGAAGCAACCTAGATGCCCATCGACAAACAAATGGATCCAAAAGCTCTGGTACATATATACAATGGAATACTACACAGCTGTAAAAAGAAATGCAGAAAGAAGAATCATTCCTAATGAGGTGGCTGGATCTAGAACCTATCATAAAAAGTAAAGTCAGTCAAAAAGAGAAGGACAAGTACAATATACTAACACATTTATATGGAATCTAGTAGGATGGTGATGATGGCACATGCAGTGAAGTGATGGAGAAACAGACATGGACAGTGGACATATGCACATTGTGGGGAATGGACAGTGCGTGGGAGGCATAAAGGAAGTAGCATGAGGGCCTGTACTGTCATATGTGAAGAAAATAGCTATAGTCATTGCTCTGTGAGAAAGAGGGATCCTGCAGGGGTGCTGTGTGATGGTCTGGAGGGGTGGGAAGCAGGGATATACATGTGACTAGTCTGGGAAAATACATAACTGTAAACAACAAAACTCTGTAAAACTTAAAAGTAAAATAAAAGTTAAAAAAAAAAGAACTCTTGTAAATAAATAATAAAAAGACTAAAAACAATTTTTAAATAAACAAAAGATTTGAATAGACATTTCTCCAAAGAAGATAAGCCAGTGGCCAATAAACATGTAAAAAGTATTCAACATCATTAGCCATCAGGGAGTACAAACCAAAAGAACAATGGGATACTACTTCACACCCATTAGGATGACTTAAATGAAAAAGACTGACAAGAACAAGTACTGGCAAAGACGTGGATAAATTGGAACCATTATACATTGCAAGTGGAAATGTCAAACAATACAGCCACTGTGGAAAATACATTAGCAGTTCCTCAAAAGATTAAACAACAACTTGGCATATGATCTGCCAATTCCACTCCTAGGCATATGCCCCAGAGAAATAAAGAGATACATGTACATGAAGACATGTACACAGCGTTCACAGCAGTATTATTCACAATAGCCAAAAAGTGGGAACAAATCAAATGTCCAACTAATTAACAGAGCAATAAAATATGGTATATCTATACAATGAAATATTATTCAGCCATAAAAAAGAATGAAATACTGATACATGGTAAATATGGACAAACCTTGAAAACTTTCTGCTAAGAGAAAGAAGCCCATCACAAAGACCATATAGTGTATGACTGCATTTATAGAGAAATCCATAGAGACAGAAAGTAGATTAGTGATTGCTTAGGGCTCACAGGACATAGGGGTATAGGAAGTAACTATCAATGGGCACACATTTCTTTTTGAGTGACAAAAATATCCTGGAATTAAATCATAGTGATAGCCTCACAATTCTCTGAACATACAAAAAATTGAAATTATATGTTTCATTTATTTTTGAATTGTATACTTTAATTGGGTGAATTATATGGTATAAGAATGATATCTAGTAAAGCTGTTAAAAAATAAAGCTGTTTAAGAAAAGAAAAAAATGAGGACTTTAAGGAAACAGGTTGAGGAAAAGAGATGGCATGTATGTTTGTGTATGGGGGTATGTGAGGAGAAATAATGGAGAAAGAGACAACAAAAAAGATGACAAGAACCAGGAAAAGATGTAGTGACCAGGGACAGGCGCTCAGAGAGACGGACACAGAGACATGGAGACAACACCCATGAGAAAGAGAAACTCGCAAGATGCATGTGCAGATCATGTGTCCATTCTTCCATCTAACAGTTATTTCCTGACCATCTACAAAGCCCAGCTCTTTGTGTCCTAGTATGCTGACCGGATAGAGCAACTCGCTGAGTTCCACAGTAGGAAACAGAGCCGTCATCGGGCACTCACAGGCATGGATGGTGAGAGCTGGGATTCACGCATGTGCACAGGCCCAGACACACACTCATTCCAGACCACATTCAACACACACAACGTTCCCAAAAGTCAAATCTTCTTTGCGGGGCTACATCTTTTCTTGCCTGAAGCATTTAGAATTCTGCTAACAAAGACATCCAAATATATGTTGTATTTTTATAAGCAAGGGAACAAATGGAAATGATGTCTTATAGTTTCCTCCTAAAGTCTCCATAGAAGATTCTCAAGGACAGGATTCACCTCAGCCTGGAGCATCCCTGTACTCTTCCCCTTTGTTGGGAAGGGCTCGCTTTGAAAACAGGAATATGAGCTATGACAAGCACACCAGCACAGATCCTCTGGGCTTTCAACTGGAAAGTCCCCAGAACACATTGTTGTACATTCTCCTTCCATCCGCTCAGATCTAGTCCAATAAAGACTTTTGGGGTTGCCCATTCTCCTGTCTTCTGGCCCCTCTACTGCTGACAAGCATGACTTCAACAGGAAACATGATTCTGTTCCCTCCACAGTCTGCTCCCTGCCTAATTCAGACAACTCAGAACGGAAGGCAGGGAAGTTTCTGGATGTGTTCTGCTCTGATCCCTTTTCTCCCAAGTTAGCAAGAGTCCAAGCTGCATAACATCCCTGAAATAGTCTTTTGAGTCATATCCTAAGATGGTAGTTCATTCCCCCTACCTTTTTTTTTTAAGATTTTTTGATGTGAACCATTTTTCAAGTCTGTATTGAATTTGTTATTTGTTACAGTATTGCTTCTGTTTTATGCTTTGCTTTTTGGCCCCGAGGCATGTGGGATCTCAATTTCCTAACTAGGGATCAAATCCACACTCCCTGAATTTGCAGGCGAAGTCTTAACCACTGGACCATCAGACAAGTCCCATACATCCCTTTGTATTAGTATGTGAAGGATTCCCTTTGGAGGAGTCGGTATTGAGTGCTTTGGGCACTGTATACCAGTAGAGAAGTAGGAAATGCACAAAACCCAGGGCATGGGGGAGAGGGCGCTGGCCTGCAGACTCTGGGCAGGCTGAACCAGAGCTGTGCTGGGAAACATCACTCGGTTCCCTGAAGGCCTCCTCGGCTGGCCACCATTTGGAACAGTAGTGAATTAATGTGATCCAGACTCCAAAAATAGTATTCAGAGCATCTAAAATTGCCTTCTGCCCTGGGCTGGGCCAGTCCCCCGGGGATGTCAGTATTTCTAGAATGTCCCCATTCACCCAGAGTGCCTTGGGTCAGACCCTAGTGGGCACCTTGGCAACCGTTTAGCTCTGCTGGTTGGTTTCACTCCTGCCCAGGCCCTCTCGACACTACAGCACATGCCCTGCTTCCCAAACAGGAAATGCTCTAGATTTATGCTCCTTGCTGTCACCAGGTCAAAGGTCTGGCACATGGTTTGGAAGGGCAGAGAGTGGCCTGGGTGACTCTCTGTCTTTGTTGTTGTCCAGTCTCTTAAGTCATGTTCGTCTCTTTGTCACCCCATGATCTGCAGCCTGCCAGGCTTCCCTGTCCTTCACCATCTCCCAGAGTTTCCTCATCCTCAAGTCCACTGAGTCTACGATGCCACCCAACCACCTCATACTCTGTCACCCTCTTCTCCTAATGCCCTCAATCTTTACCAGCATCAGGGTTTTTGTCAATGAGCTGGCTCTTTGCATCAGGTGCCAAAGTGTTGGAACCTCAGCATCAGACCTTCTAAAGAATATTCAGGGCAGATTTCCTTTAGAATTGACTGGTTTGATCTCCTTACTGTCCAAGGGACTCTCAAGAGCTTCTAAAAATTCAAGCAATTTTGTCCTGATTTTTAAAGTCTTTTGAGTCATATCCTAAGATGGTAGTTCATTCCCCCTACCTTTTTTTTTTAAGATTTTTTGATGTGAACCATTTTTCAAGTCTGTATTGAATTTGTTATTTGTTACAGTATTGCTTCTGTTTTATGCTTTGCTTTTTGGCCCCGAGGCATGTGGGATCTCAATTTCCTAACTAGGGATCAAATCCACACTCCCTGAATTTGCAGGCGAAGTCTTAACCACTGGACCATCAGACAAGTCCCATACATCCCTTTGTATTAGTATGTGAAGGATTCCCTTTGGAGGAGTCGGTATTGAGTGCTTTGGGCACTGTATACCAGTAGAGAAGTAGGAAATGCACAAAACCCAGGGCATGGGGGAGAGGGCGCTGGCCTGCAGACTCTGGGCAGGCTGAACCAGAGCTGTGCTGGGAAACATCACTCGGTTCCCTGAAGGCCTCCTCGGCTGGCCACCATTTGGAACAGTAGTGAATTAATGTGATCCAGACTCCAAAAATAGTATTCAGAGCATCTAAAATTGCCTTCTGCCCTGGGCTGGGCCAGTCCCCTGGGGATGTCAGTATTTCTAGAATGTCCCCATTCACCCAGAGTGCCTTGGGTCAGACCCTAGTGGGCACCTTGGCAACCGTTTAGCTCTGCTGGTTGGTTTCACTCCTGCCCAGGCCCTCTCGACACTACAGCACATGCCCTGCTTCCCAAACAGGAAATGCTCTAGATTTATGCTCCTTGCTGTCACCAGGTCAAAGGTCTGGCACATGGTTTGGAAGGGCAGAGAGTGGCCTGGGTGACTCTCTGTCTTTGTTGTTGTCCAGTCTCTTAAGTCATGTTCGTCTCTTTGTCACCCCATGATCTGCAGCCTGCCAGGCTTCCCTGTCCTTCACCATCTCCCAGAGTTTCCTCATCCTCAAGTCCACTGAGTCTACGATGCCACCCAACCACCTCATACTCTGTCACCCTCTTCTCCTAATGCCCTCAATCTTTACCAGCATCAGGGTTTTTGTCAATGAGCTGGCTCTTTGCATCAGGTGCCAAAGTGTTGGAACCTCAGCATCAGACCTTCTAAAGAATATTCAGGGCAGATTTCCTTTAGAATTGACTGGTTTGATCTCCTTACTGTCCAAGGGACTCTCAAGAGTCTTCTCCAGCACCACAATTCAAAAGCATCATTTCTTTGGTGTTTAGCCTTCTTTAGGGTCAAATTCTCACACCTGAACATGACTACTAGAAAAACCATAGCTTTAACTATGTCCTTAGCTGTGAATTAACTCCTACAATTGAAGACCAGGGAAACAGAAGAACCTGGTGGAGGGCAGAGCTTCTGGCTTGATGCTGACAACAAAGGAAGACATTTGCACAGCAGCCTCTCTCTTTCTGATAAAATCGTTCAGGGTTCCTACAAAACTTTATCATCAGGAAGACTTGTCACACCAAGCATGCCTCTATGCCTCTGTACATCCTGTGCTCTAAGCATGAATGTTCTTCCCTCCCTCCTCCTTGCCTGACAAATGCCCTGTCATCCTCTTCTGCAATGGCTTGCTAGGGGCAGGGAAACTGTGGTGTTCGTGAAGTTTGTCTGCAATGAATGCTTCTAAATCAACACCAGGCTGTACTCCATACCTAGAGATGCACACCCCTGATTCTCCCATCTCCCTATCAACAGTGATTCCCAGTTGCCTTGCCCACAGGACAGGAGGGATACAGGGAAGGAGCATCTCCAACAATTGGACCGAGCTCCAGTCTTTCAAAAATGAAATGGTCAGGATCTCCAACCACTGCATGAGCTGCCTGGCTGAACGGAGTTCTGAGTGTCTCTCAGCTTAAAGATCATGTGCTGTAGTTCAGTCTCTCAGATGTGGACCTCCTTAGTCCACATTGCCTCCTTAAGAGATGCCCAGGCAGCACTGATATCCTCTCAGAGACCCCGCAGCAACAACGCCCCCTTCCAACAGAGAGGCAGAGGTTGCATGAAGAGAGATCTGATAGTGAAGACAGCTGAGAGATGGAAGGAACAAGCTCCATGGGTCTAGTCATTTCTAGAATTGCCCTGGACTTCTCAGTTATGTAACCAGGAACATTCTGGTTCTTGTCGAATCTAATCTGAATGCCTTTCTGTTCCATGCAGACAAGAATCTTGGCTAACACAAAGCTCACCAGATTTGGTTTACCATTCCCCCTGCCATTGCTCAGCATAAGGGGGAGAGGCTTCTTGAGCCCTACAGAGCTGACACCATGGCCCACTTTCCTGTCCTCAGCCTCCTTCTCTTCAGTCCATCTTCCACCACAGTGATCATTCTGGAACACGAGCTTAGTCATGTTACTCCTCACTTAGAAGTCTCCTTCCCCCTCCCCCTGCCTCCACTGTCTAGGGATCAAGTCCCCATTTGCCCAGGACTACCTTCAAAACCCTGTACAATCAGACCTAATTCCTTCTCAGGACCTTCTCTCCCCACCTACCCACTGCTCTACAGATACTCTGCCCAATCTGTAGCTATCTACTCTGGAATGCCCCCGTCCCCGCTATCCTGTGCTTTTCCCAGGAAAACCTTCCCCTTCCCACCAACGTGGCAAAATTCCACCTCCTCAGCCATCTTCGCTTCTGAGAAGCCTGCCCAGATGGCCAAGGCAGAGTGAACGTCTCACTGCCCTGCTCTTGCTCCTGGCTATACCCAGTATTTGTCAGCTTGTCCTTAAGCGAGAAGAACATATATACATTCAGAGAGCTGGAAGCATGTCGTGCTTGATTCTGGATCCCCAGGGGCCCCCCGCACAAGGATTGCCTGCCATAGGCCCTCGGGAAATGTATTGACACAAGACCTCAGCATCTAGCTGACGAGCTCTGAAGCCGCCTCCCCTCCCCTCAACCACACTCTGGAAGGGAATTTAGCCTTGGGGTCACATTTCCTCTTTACCAGGAAACTTTTATCTAATTGTGGTAAACACACATAACATTTAAACCATTATGAAGGTAGCACTTAGTCCCAGGGCCAGCACTGATATCCTCTCAGAGACCCGCAGCAACAACGCCCCTTCCAACAGAGAGGCAGAGGTTGCATGAAGAGATCTGATAGTGAAGACAGCTGAGAGATGGAAGGAACAAGCTCCATGGGTCTAGTCATTTCTAGAATTGCCCTGGACTTCTCAGTTATGTAACCAGGAACATTCTGGTTCTTGTCGAATCTAATCTGAATGCCTTTCTGTTCCATGCAGACAAGAATCTTGGCTAACACAAAGCTCACCAGATTTGGTTTACCATTCCCCCTGCCATTGCTCAGCATAAGGGGGAGAGGCTTCTTGAGCCCTACAGAGCTGACACCATGGCCCACTTTCCTGTCCTCAGCCTCCTTCTCTTCAGTCCATCTTCCACCACAGTGATCATTCTGGAACACGAGCTTAGTCATGTTACTCCTCACTTAGAAGTCTCCTTCCCCCTCCCCCTGCCTCCACTGTCTAGGGATCAAGTCCCCATTTGCCCAGGACTACCTTCAAAACCCTGTACAATCAGACCTAATTCCTTCTCAGGACCTTCTCTCCCCACCTACCCACTGCTCTACAGATACTCTGCCCAATCTGTAGCTATCTACTCTGGAATGCCCCCGTCCCCGCTATCCTGTGCTTTTCCCAGGAAAACCTTCCCCTTCCCACCAACGTGGCAAAATTCCACCTCCTCAGCCATCTTCGCTTCTGAGAAGCCTGCCCAGATGGCCAAGGCAGAGTGAACGTCTCACTGCCCTGCTCTTGCTCCCTGGCTATACCCAGTATTTGTCAGCTTGTCCTTAAGCGAGAAGAACATATATACATTCAGAGAGCTGGAAGCATGTCGTGCTTGATTCTGGATCCCCAGGGGCCCCCCGCACAAGGATTGCCTGCCATAGGCCCTCGGGAAATGTATTGACACAAGACCTCAGCATCTAGCTGACGAGCTCTGAAGCCGCCTCCCCTCCCCTCAACCACACTCTGGAAGGGAATTTAGCCTTGGGGTCACATTTCCTCTTTACCAGGAAACTTTTATCTAATTGTGGTAAAACACACATAACATAAACAGTATGATTTAAACCATTATGAAGTAGACAGTTTGGTGATATGAAGTGCCATCACACTGCTGTGCACCTATCACCATGATCTAGTCCCAGAACTTTCCACCAATCCCAACGGAAACCTCACTCCTGTTAGACAGCCCCTCCCCATTTCTATGCTCCCCCCGGCTTGTCAACCACTAGCCTGTTTTTTGTCTGTACGGATCTGCCTGTTCTGGGTATTTCGTGTAAATGGAGTCATCCAATATGTGGCCTTTGTGTCTGGCTTCTTTCACTTAGCATCATGTTCTCAAGATTCATCCAGCATATGTTAATGCTTCATTCCTTCTAATGACCAAATAATACTCCACGGCATGGCTATATCACCATTTGTTTATCTGTTCCTCAGTTGATGGATATTCAGTTGTTTCCACCTTTTGGCCAATGTGAATAGTGCTGCTATAAACATTACTGTACAAGTTTTTGTTTGAACACCTGTTTTCAAGCCTTTTGGGTATATACCCCAGAGTGAAATTGCTGGATGATGTAATTCTACGTTGACTGGAAAGCATCTCACACTTGTCATTTTTTATCTCTGTCAACATCCTGAGTCTGCTGAGCTGAATTTACCTTGGGAGAATCCATCAACTTTTTAGGAGGAAGCTATTTCATCTTTATGACTATCTCCCGAATGCAATCCTTAAATGGTGTTCCCAGTTTGTAATATTAACCCCTTGCTCTTTTGAGCTTTTTATTGTCTAAGCTGTTTGGATTCACTTGTTTCACTTGTTTATTTGTCCCTCGAAGAAACACTACAGGGTATATATTATGAAGTCTGTTTTGTTTTGTTGTTTGTTTGTTTGTTTTTAGATGAAGAGGCTGAGTTTTAGTGGAGGGATGTGGCTTGACAAGGTCACAACCATTACAGGACCAGCTAAGGATGAGTCCCAGCCCTGAGCCCTTTCTGTACAACCAGGATGCCCCTCTCTCAAAGATCTTTTTTTTTAAATAATTGCCTTCTGAAATATAGTCTTGGATCCCTTATTGTTTGGAAATGCCCCTTGCTAGGGGACTGGTCAAACTTTACACACTCTGCCAGCTGGCACCCCATTTATAATCAGAACTTTTTCCCTGGGGCAGATTCTGCCTGTAGCAAGATCAATATTTTTCCTTTTCTGGATCTTCTGGGACCTGCTAGAATCCTAGGTTAATACTCCCTTTTGATGTTGATCTGAAAGCTAAATCTAAGTGTATCTCTCATCTCCGTCTCAGCTCTTGACATTTCCTCCCCATTCTTTCTTCCAACCCAAGAGCATCCTTTTCCCCTTCTCAGGAAGAAACTCTCTTTTGGACTGATTAACCCCCTGATCTATTTGGAGCAGAAAAGAGGCACAACTAGGGTTGGCTGCTTTCAACCCTAGTATCCTAGTTCTACATGGAACCACATGGAAGACTCCAAAGCAAAATGGATAGCAGATGACAATGACAACCCTCACCACTGATCAGAGGATCCCACGTCCCTCTTTGGTCTATTCACTCTCTCAGTCCCCCAACTGCACTAGTAGGAGGATGTCATTCTGCAGATGAGGAAACTGAGACTCAGTGCCCCATGATGATTTCTCCAGAGAAACGGGGCTGACAGTGGCCATGCAGGACTGGACACCAGCACAGCCCATGCTGTTCCCTATCCTGGTCACCATCTGCCTCGCAGGGAGAAACTTTTGGAGCGAACCTGGCCGTGCCCTGGCAGTCCTGCAAGTGTCAGGGGTTTTCTCGATGCTGTGGGATCTGTTCATATCCACTCAAGCACAAACACCAAGCCAGCTATTCCCAAAGTATGTCCTCTGCAACCCTCATGTTCTGGGTGGGACTGGGGGCTCTGAAAATAAAGGTTCCACATTTTGATACACTTGGGGATATCACTATGAGGCCAGTTTCTGTCCTGCCGACCCTCTCAGCCCTCGAGAGGCAAAGATAGTGCTGGAACTTCCCTGGTGGTCCAGTGGTTAAGACTGCACTGCCAATGCCGAAGGCATGGGTTCGATCCCTGTTCAGGGATCTAAGATCCCACGTGCCTTGCAGCGTGGCCAAAAGATTTAAATAAATAAATAGACCCAGGCATCGAGAACAGACTTGTGGACACAGCAGGGGAAGGAGCGAGGCGAATTGAGAGAATATCATTGAAACATATATATTATCCTATGTAAAACAGATAGCCAGTGAGAACTTGCTGCATGATGCAGGGGGCTCAAGCCGGGGCTCTGTGACAACCTAGACGGATGGGATGGGGTGGAGGTGGGAGGGAGGTTCAAGAGAGAGGGGACATGTATATTTATGGCTGATTCATGTTGATCTGTGGCAGAAACCAACACAGCATTGTAAAGCAATTATCTTCCAACTAAAAATATTTTTAAAATAGAATAAGTAAATAAAATACGAGGAATGCCTTTAAAAAACTATTTAAAAAGGTATGTAGATAGCCCCAAATTTATTGACGATGGATGTCAAGTGGAATGACTCTTTTTTCAAGGAGTAGTTCAATGTGTGTTCCTCATAGTCCTGATCAGAGACACCTCCAAGTCCTCTAACTAGCAGGCATCCAGAGCTGAGGGAGCACCCGCTGTGAATGTGAGCTCTGCAGCCAGACTGCCTGGGAGCACCCTTCGCAGCCTCATTCTGCAGATGAGGAAACTGAGACTCAGTGCCCCATGATGATTTCTCCAGAGAAACGGGGCTGACAGTGGCCATGCAGGACTGGACACCAGCACAGCCCATGCTGTTCCCTATCCTGGTCACCATCTGCCTCGCAGGGAGAAACTTTTGGAGCGAACCTGGCCGTGCCCTGGCAGTCCTGCAAGTGTCAGGGGTTTTCTCGATGCTGTGGGATCTGTTCATATCCACTCAAGCACAAACACCAAGCCAGCTATTCCCAAAGTATGTCCTCTGCAACCCTCATGTTCTGGGTGGGACTGGGGGCTCTGAAAATAAAGGTTCCACATTTTGATACACTTGGGGATATCACTATGAGGCCAGTTTCTGTCCTGCCGACCCTCTCAGCCCTCGAGAGGCAAAGATAGTGCTGGAACTTCCCTGGTGGTCCAGTGGTTAAGACTGCACTGCCAATGCCGAAGGCATGGGTTCGATCCCTGTTCAGGGATCTAAGATCCCACGTGCCTTGCAGCGTGGCCAAAAGATTTAAATAAATAAATAGACCCAGGCATCGAGAACAGACTTGTGGACACAGCAGGGGAAGGAGCGAGGCGAATTGAGAGAATATCATTGAAACATATATATTATCCTATGTAAAACAGATAGCCAGTGAGAACTTGCTGCATGATGCAGGGGGCTCAAGCCGGGGCTCTGTGACAACCTAGACGGATGGGATGGGGTGGAGGTGGGAGGGAGGTTCAAGAGAGAGGGGACATGTATATTTATGGCTGATTCATGTTGATCTGTGGCAGAAACCAACACAGCATTGTAAAGCAATTATCTTCCAACTAAAAATATTTTTAAAATAGAATAAGTAAATAAAATACGAGGAATGCCTTTAAAAAACTATTTAAAAAGGTATGTAGATAGCCCCAAATTTATTGACGATGGATGTCAAGTGGAATGACTCTTTTTTCAAGGAGTAGTTCAATGTGTGTTCCTCATAGTCCTGATCAGAGACACCTCCAAGTCCTCTAACTAGCAGGCATCCAGAGCTGAGGGAGCACGGCGGCTGTGAATGTGAGCTCTGCAGCCAGACTGCCTGGGAGCACATTCCAGCCCTGCTGAATGGTCGCTGCATGAACCTCAGGCAAGTTACTTCATCTATCTGTACTTTAGTTTCTGTATTTCTAAAACGGGGATGATGATAACAATGCAAATTATATTCCATATGTAAGCTTCTTAGAACAATGTTCAGCACATGGTCAGCCCTCACTAGATGCCAGCTGGCATTTTCAATCCCTTCTTGAGCCCCACAAGTAGGAGTAGGAGTCTACACTCCTCCCAGCCCCCGGGCCAACAGCAGTCTCTCATTTTATAAACCCTTTCAGTGAAGACGGTGCAAAGCCAATTAAAAGACAGCCGTGAAAAAAAAAAAAAAAAAGACAGCCGTGGCTCCCTGGGAATAACCCTTCCTATCCTTAATGGCTGCAAAAGCTCCTTTTATTTCTACTTCATTTTTCCACATGCCCACACCACTTCTGTGGTTTACAAACTATAGGGCTCATGACAGAGGGATGGCTTGCAAGTGTTTCTGGGTCTACTGTGCCACATACTTCAAGTTATCACAACACCTCTCTTCTTTGAGGAACCCAGCTAACCAGAGAAACAGTCTAACCTGAGTACAGTGCTGTGAACCCCAGAATTGTTGGGAATGTTGTCCGTACATGGCAACAACAGCAAGAAAACAAGACTGCCCTCTGATACAACCCTGTGAAAAACCACATGCAAGGGCTACGATTAGTCACCTATAAGTAGCCCAAGAAATTGTCTACGAACGTGGCTGAAACGAGCAGAGGCTTGAGCAGGATCTCCAGAAAGCAGGACAGGAAGACAGTTATAAGCGTGTGACGACATCTTTTGGAGAGACTTTTGCTTTTGGCAATTTCCCCTTCCCTAAGAGGAGCCTTTATATACAAAGAATGGTTCCCCATGGCTACATCTATACCCCCATGATCTTGTCACCTGACCATGGCTGATTGATACTGACCCAGTCAATCTGGGCCCACTGGGGTCTCTCCCCTGAGACCTAGACAGAGACGAGGAGCCCGGTCGAGACAGGAGTTGAGTCCTAGTGCAGTGGTCTTCATGGGGGAGATTTGTACCCAGGGAAGACACGAGATGATCCAGTGTAATATGAGAAGACAATTGGAAACTGTTACGTATTTTGCTTCCTTAGTATGAAATAAGCAGACTGGCAATGATGCCTTCATTCAGTCACATTTTGAAAGGTCATTGTCACATTCAGTTTGTGAGATGTCCTGAGGGAACATGGGAAGTTCTACAAGGTTAAGGGACTGACGTCTCAATTCTTCAGTGAAGTATGTCCTGGTTTGTAAGTGACCAAGTAGATTGGTGAAACTTACCTAGATTTAACCAAACCAACCGTCATACAATGGGCAGGTGGCTTAAAAGTCTCCTGCAAATATGTGAGGTGAGCATACTACATCTACTAACACCACAAGAAGCTCAAAAGGCTTTACAAACTAGTGGATCAAACGGAAAAGTTCCCTTACAATTCTGTAAGTAAGGACACCCTTCTTCCACACCAGCTATCTGAGCTGGCTAGCCTCCTTCTGCCCTAGCTCTCCTTGCCCCACCTTGAGATCCACCCTCTGCTCTGGGCTCCTGGATGGCACCTGTAGGACAGGACGCATCACACGGGCTGCCAGGCTTGCTGAGTTTGGCAGGTGGGCCGGCAGGAAGTGATTGAGGGATGGGGCGTTTCTTTCCTTGCCCACTCCTTGCTGCAGTGTTACATCTCTGGCAGTGGCTGTATCCCTCCCTAATTACAGCTCATCCTGGATGGTCCCTCCTCTCTGGCTCCAGATGTTTCTGGCTTCCAGTCACTATTTTCTCCTCTCACTCTTCCTGGCTAGAGCTGGTAATGACTCCCTGCCGTGACAAGCTTGGGCGAGTTCCTGGGCACCATCCCTGTGGTTTTCCACCCTCTGCAAGTGGTTCTTTTGTTCAATTCTCTTGAGCCAGTTCAGTTACATTTGGTTCCTCGCTGGGAGATGGATACAGTATCTCGTTGAGCCAAGACAGTTACTAAAGCCGGGGGGCATCCAAAGTGCTGAGGTCTTAAAACATAATGAGGCATAAGTAATCACATTTCTCTTATTAAAGGATACACTTTTGAGGAAAGTGAAAAAACAAAGAAACTGCTGGCATTGGTAAAAAGCATAAAGCAATGTTTTTAAAGTAGTATTTTCTCTTTCTCAGCCTTTACATACATGTTTTACAAAATAACTCACATATCACCAGTGATAAGGGATCCACCCGTCAATGCAGGAGACACAAGAGACGAGGTTTGATCCCTGGGTAGGAAGATGCCCTAGAGTAGGAAATAGCAATCCACTCCAGCATTCCTGCCTGGAGAATCCCATGGACGGAAGAGCCTGAAGGGTTATAGTCCACAAGGCCGCGAAAGAGTCAGACACAACCAAGCACAAACATGACACTAATACAGTCTCATGAATATAACTTAAAATAAAGATACACACACCAATTTGAGATGCATACTAAAACTGTTTTAACGGATGAGTTGAACCATCAGAAATCTTTGCCCTAGAGAAGACCTCTGCGCTAGAGAAACCCTGGCAAGTTCCTGCCTCCAGGTCCCCAGCAATTGCCCTGCGGCCTGCCTTCTTGGGCTGTCTACTGTCCTTTGATTCTCTGAACTCTGTTCCAACAAACCCCATCTTTGGGGCCACTAGTAGGGCAGACCTCTGGGCTCCTGGATGGCACCTGTAGGACAGGACGCATCACACGGGCTGCCAGGCTTGCTGAGTTTGGCAGGTGGGCCGGCAGGAAGTGATTGAGGATGGGGCGTTTCTTCCTTGCCCACTCCTTGCTGCAGTGTTACATCTCTGGCAGTGGCTGTATCCCTCCCTAATTACAGCTCATCCTGGATGGTCCCTCCTCTCTGGCTCCAGATGTTTCTGGCTTCCAGTCACTATTTTCTCCTCTCACTCTTCCTGGCTAGAGCTGGTAATGACTCCCTGCCGTGACAAGCTTGGGCGAGTTCCTGGGCACCATCCCTGTGGTTTTCCACCCTCTGCAAGTGGTTCTTTTGTTCAATTCTCTTGAGCCAGTTCAGTTACATTTGGTTCCTCGCTGGGAGATGGATACAGTATCTCGTTGAGCCAAGACAGTTACTAAAGCCGGGGGGCATCCAAAGTGCTGAGGTCTTAAAACATAATGAGGCATAAGTAATCACATTTCTCTTATTAAAGGATACACTTTTGAGGAAAGTGAAAAAACAAAGAAACTGCTGGCATTGGTAAAAAGCATAAAGCAATGTTTTTAAAGTAGTATTTTCTCTTTCTCAGCCTTTACATACATGTTTTACAAAATAACTCACATATCACCAGTGATAAGGGATCCACCCGTCAATGCAGGAGACACAAGAGACGCAGGTTTGATCCCTGGGTAGGGAAGATGCCCTAGAGTAGGAAATAGCAATCCACTCCAGCATTCCTGCCTGGAGAATCCCATGGACGGAAGAGCCTGAAGGGTTATAGTCCACAAGGTCGCGAAAGAGTCAGACACAACCAAGCACAAACATGACACTAATACAGTCTCATGAATATAACTTAAAATAAAGATACACACACCAATTTGAGATGCATACTAAAACTGTTTTTAACGGATGAGTTGAACCATCAGAAATCTTTGCCCTAGAGAAGACCTCTGCGCTAGAGAAAACCCTGGCAAGTTCCTGCCTCCAGGTCCCCAGCAATTGCCCTGCGGCCTGCCTTCTTGGGGGCTGTCTACTCGTTCCTTTGATTCTCTGAACTCTGTTCCAACAAACCCCATCTTTCCACAGAAGACAAGGGACGTCCAAAGAGAAACACTTATCTGAAGTTCCCAGGGGACAGACCCCTCTTTGTTGTAGGCAGAGATGGCTATCAGGCCATTTTATGGCCCGTGTGAAATACCCCATAGAACCTCCCAGCTGCTGAGCTAAATCTCCATCTCCTGGGCATTTTGGTCACTGGAAAGGGTAATTCCTCCCCATACATTAGCACACAGACATTCAGAATTATATACTTCGGTCTCTAGTGAATTTGATTATCGTGAGTCAGTCTCCGTGTACATAATCAACTCTAGGCCCTGACCAGGTTTAGAGATAGGTCAGGACTCTGGAATATCCCTAAGATCGTGTTCCTTAGGGAGTCCTCTTGGCATCCAGCCTCTTGACAATATTCAGCCTCATGATCACCACCTTCCATCAGGGATCAGTGAGAGCTCAACTGGGAAACAGGAAAGATGTCTTAGGCAAGAAGTCCAGAGGGATATTATGGCCTTTCTATCAGGGAAACAAACCCAAAACAAGTTGAAAATATCATGACAAGACAGCCCTTAGTGAAGCCTGATCATCTGAAGCCACAAAATAGAGGAGGTCCGTGTGCTTGATGTGAATGTAAGCTTATGTTAACAGTTTTATTTATTGAGTACTTATACACATATAACTACTATGGATACAGCAGTCCATTTCATCTTCATAACAACTCTTCGAGCAAGTTATATTATTATCATCTTCAGCCTCATCTTACAGGTGAGAAAAGTAGGACAGAAGTTAGATTATTTCCCCCAAAGTCACACGGTAAGTTGCAGAATGGGGATTTGAACTCAGGTCATTTGATTTGAGCACCTGAGGTCCCAACCACTCCTCCATGCTGCCTCTGTGGCAGATTGGGTGGCCATGGCCATATCTGTGAACTTTTCAGGCACAAGCCTTGCTGAGTCAGAGAGAATGACTCACGACCCACAATGCAGAGCACGACATTTCCTGCCAAGAAAAAACTCATGGTTCTAGACTTGCATTTTCCTACTAAACAGAGAAAGGGCCTCATTTCTGGACAAGATTATGAGACCCGATAAAGACTGGCACATATTGGGAGTTCTCTGATGGTCCAGTGGTTAAAAAATCCACCTTCCAATGCAAAAGATGTGGGGTCAATCCCTGGTGGGGGAACAAAGGTCCCACACTAACCACTGAGCCTGAATGCCACAAGGAAAGGTCCCGAGAGCCGCAACTAAGACCTGATCTGGAAGGGTAGGGAGGGAGGGGTTGCTGGGAGCAGACACCAGGCTGAGGGATTTGACCCCACAGAATGGACACCATCATTATCTCTCTTTTACAGAAGAAGGAACTGAGAGACTCGGAGAGGTTAGCTGCGGCTCAAAGCATCTAGCTGGTTAGTGGAGGAGTACCATGGTCATTCAAGGCCTGCGCTCTCCACTGGGGGAAGATGCCACTTCCAGTTTCAGGCACCAGCTCCCACTGTGATCCCGAAAGAAGAGTGGGTCAAGGCTGAGCCCTCTTCCCGACTCTGAGCTGGTGCTCTTTCGACCACATTTGTATGAGCAAAGTCAAGGATATCTTCTGGCTTTCTTTCCCTTCTGTCGATCCAAGAACCTTGGGCTGTCTGGAAACACGCTCCAAGTGAGCCTGTTGGTGGTAGGACATCTGGTATATTCTGTCTGTCCCTTCCTAGGGTGACCACCATCCCTCTGCACTGTGTCCCAGCCCTGCAGCCCCACTGTGGTCACCAGATGACCCTGTCCCTTCCAGCCTCTCCTGGGCCCACTGGCTCCTAATTTTCACTTAGCTGTGCTGGTGTGGCTCAGTTTCCTCTGCCCCGTCTTGTACCCACTGACATCCCTGCTCACAGAATCCATGTTTCCTAAACTTGAGGTGTCTGCACCCCACCCTCACGTTTTCTTCCACGTCTATATATTTAATTTTCTTTCATTTGACTAGCAGCAAGACGGGGAGCCAGCACTGCAATCTTGGCTGGGCCATTTACCAGCTCTGCGTTGTTAGCCAAGTTCTTTACCCTCTCTGGGCCTCCCTTTCCTCATCCGGATGACAGGGATAACAGTCGTAACTGCTTCAGAGGGCTGCTCTGGGGACGAAATGAGCTCCTTCAGCGAAAGCAATAGAACAGCGCCGAGTCCACGAGAAGCACCAAGAGTTAACCTCCTCTGTCGTCACATTTATTTTAAACGGGAACTTCATATCCCTACTACCATCCATGGAAAAGTCAGTACCATTTGTAACACAAATAGAGAGGAGTTAGTTGTAAAAATAAATGTAGAGAAAACAGTTATTAAATTCTGGCTATTCCTGACGAAGGTTCCAAGCCCAAGACTTGATCTCAATTTTGCCAAGAAGAGAGACAGGCGAACATCGGAAAGACGTTGAAAGCACACTAGGTCCCAAACCGGGAGAACGACTCGCCCGGATTCACGTGGGATGTCGGGTTTTAGTACGGCAAGTCCTGCGTATTCACACTCCTGTTCTGCGGCAGATGGATGAGAAAGAAGGGAAAAGGCAATTCTGATGTGAATCCTTGTGTTTAGAGCTGAGCCAGTATCCCGTGCACCATCATCTTGGGGAAGAAGCCCACAGCCTAGGACGCACCACACAAGCCCACTTGGGAGCCTGGAGTTCCCAAACGCCACAAGCGGATGGACAACCTGTCATGTGTGTGCCTCTGAGACAGGTCCCAAAGAAAAACCACATTTGTAAATGCCCAACGGGAGGAACAATGATCAAACTGTTGCACAGCAAAATTACTTGGTAATACACGACCCCTGAAAAGTCATGTTTTGAAGTATCTTTGATGGTATGAGAAAACGATCATGATAGAATGTTCAGTTTAAAAAAATCAGACTACTATTCAGCCATTAAAAAAAGAATAAATCCTGCCATTTGCAACAACATGGATGGACTTGAAGGGTATCAGGGTTGATGAAATGTCAGACAGAGAAGGACAAATACTTTATGATCTCACTTATGTGGAATCTACAAAAAAAAAAAAAAACTAGTGAATATGACAAAAAATAGATTCACAGATAACTCCAGTGGTCAACTGTGGGGAAAGGAAAGTAGTAGGAGTAAGATAAGGGTATGGAATTGAGAGGTACAAACTGATATGTATAAAATAAATGATCTATGAGGATATAATGTACAACATAGGGAATATAGCCAATATTTTATAACTATATATGGAGTATAACCTTAAAAATTATGAATCACTGTATTGTAAGCTATAATACATAATATTGCACAGCAACTACACTTCAGTGTTTAAAAATCAAAAGAAAAAGCAGACTAAGACATCTTCCAGTGGGTGAATAGGTAAACTGTGGTGCATCTAAATAATAGAATATGATTGCAGCACTAAAAAGAAATGAGTTATCAACCATGAACAGACATGAAAGAATCTTAAATGCATATGACTATGTGAAAGAAGCCAGTCTGAAAAGGCTACACAGGATGGAACTGCAACTGCATGACACTCTGGAGAAAGTGAAACTGTGGAGACAATTAAACAGACCTGTGATTGCTAGAGGCTGGGGCTAGCAGGGAAGATGATGAGACAGAACATAGAGGACCTTTAGGGAAGCGAAAATACTCTGTATGATCCTACAGTGGTGGGGATAGGTCATTATACAATTGTCCAAGCTCATAGAATGCATACCACCAAGAGTGAAGCCTCTGGTAAACCATGGACTTTGGGTGACTATGATTGCCCGTGTAGGTGCATCACTTGTACCGAATGTGCTATCCTGGTGAGGCAGTTACTCTGGGGGAGGCTAGGCATGTGTGGAGTGGGGAAGATTTGGGAAATCTCTATGCGGATCTTCCTCTCAACTTGGCTATGAACCTAAAACTGCTCAAAAAAAATAGTCATTAAAATAATTTTTTTTTTTTTTTGGCTGTGCCGTGTGGCTTTCAGGATCTTAGCTCCCCGATGAGGGACTGAACGTGGGCCACCACATTGAAAGCGCTGAGTCCTAACCACTGGACCACCAGGGAATTCCTTTAAAAAAAATTTTTTTTTAAGCAGACTATAAAACCATATATGGTAAGACCTTAGTTTTATAAAATATAGAGAAATGTAAAGGAAGAGGCCCAGTGTAGTATTAACAGTATTTATAGGGACTTCCCTGACAGTCCAGTGGTTAAAAGTCCACTCTTCCAATGCAGGGAATACAGGTGTGATCCCTCGTTGGGGAACTAAAATCTCCCATTCTGTGGGGCGTGGGCAAAAACAAAAACCCAGTATTTATTTCTGAATGATACAATTTCACAGGGGTCTTTCATTTGTTTATATTTAGTTCTGAATTTCTTCCTTACACTATCCAAGAAAGTTCAGCAGGGAATACACATTACTCTCATTACCAGGAAGAAAATCTGAATAAGAATTGCAAATTTAAAAAATACTGGGAAGAAAGTAACTAGAGTGGATTAAGCCCTAGCCTTCCCTAACTCGTTCTTGTTTTGTTTTTAACATCTGTGGCTGATTAGCAGAGAGGTTTCTCTCTGACTGGCTGACTGTCACCTGTTTTCCTTCTTCCACAGGGAAGGCCCTTGCAGAGAAGACAGGGCATGCCCAAGGTCACAGACTTGCATTACCTCTTCCTCTCATCCAGTGAGGCTGCCCGGCTGTACTCTGAACTCAAGCCCCCAAGTCCACAGGACAAATGCAATCCCTTGACCTGCCCATCACCTGGACTGTGACACTCTCCAACTAGTGGCTAGCAGGGAAGATGATGAGACAGAACATAGAGGACCTTTAGGGAAGCGAAAATACTCTGTATGATCCTACAGTGGTGGGGATAGGTCATTATACAATTGTCCAAGCTCATAGAATGCATACCACCAAGAGTGAAGCCTCTGGTAAACCATGGACTTTGGGTGACTATGATTGCCCGTGTAGGTGCATCACTTGTACCGAATGTGCTATCCTGGTGAGGCAGTTACTCTGGGGGAGGCTAGGCATGTGTGGAGTGGGGAAGATTTGGGAAATCTCTATGCGGATCTTCCTCTCAACTTGGCTATGAACCTAAAACTGCTCAAAAAAAATAGTCATTAAAATAATTTTTTTTTTTTTTTGGCTGTGCCGTGTGGCTTTCAGGATCTTAGCTCCCCGATGAGGGACTGAACGTGGGCCACCACATTGAAAGCGCTGAGTCCTAACCACTGGACCACCAGGGAATTCCTTTAAAAAAAATTTTTTTTTAAGCAGACTATAAAACCATATATGGTAAGACCTTAGTTTTATAAAATATAGAGAAATGTAAAGGAAGAGGCCCAGTGTAGTATTAACAGTATTTATAGGGACTTCCCTGACAGTCCAGTGGTTAAAAGTCCACTCTTCCAATGCAGGGAATACAGGTGTGATCCCTCGTTGGGGAACTAAAATCTCCCATTCTGTGGGGCGTGGGCAAAAACAAAAACCCAGTATTTATTTCTGAATGATACAATTTCACAGGGGTCTTTCATTTGTTTATATTTAGTTCTGAATTTCTTCCTTACACTATCCAAGAAAGTTCAGCAGGAATACACATTACTCTCATTACCAGGAAGAAAATCTGAATAAGAATTGCAAATTTAAAAAATACTGGGAAGAAAGTAACTAGAGTGGATTAAGCCCTAGCCTTCCCTAACTCGTTCTTGTTTTGTTTTTAACATCTGTGGCTGATTAGCAGAGAGGTTTCTCTCTGACTGGCTGACTGTCACCTGTTTTCCTTCTTCCACAGGGAAGGCCCTTGCAGAGAAGACAGGGCATGCCCAAGGTCACAGACTTGCATTACCTCTTCCTCTCATCCAGTGAGGCTGCCCGGCGCTGTACTCTGAACTCAAAGCCTCACCTCCAAGGTCCACAGGACAAATGCAATCCCCTTGACCTGCCCATCACCTGGACTGTGACACTCTCCAACTGCCGGAGATTCTGGTTACTAACTAGAGGCAGGGTGCCATCTAGCCCCGGAAGTGGTCATTTTGGACCAAACTGGCCTGAGCTAGAGTCCTCGTTCACTGCCCGCCAACTGTGCTCCCCAGGGCATGTTGCTGCACCTCTCTCAGCCACCGCATCTTCATCTCTACCATACGATTAAACCAAACCACAGTTCTAGTACAGACCTTGGCACAAAGTCAATCCATATCCATTCTCTCTCCTCCTTCCTTTTACATTTGCTACCAGAGAACTCACGTCTCTGTCTCCATCCCCCTGCCTCCAAGAGCTCAAAGAGCAGAGTCTGGGGGCTCCTCGATCTTCCTCCCCACCTACCTGGGCATCTGTTCCTCCTCAGTCACCAAACAGTCCCTCTGCTGACCACCAAGCCACAGAGAGGGTGGCCGTGGGGCAGTCCAGAATCTCCATGGGACTACCCAGGAAAGGCAGCAGGGCAGGGAGGGGTTTGGATGGCTTGAGACTCCACCCTTACCTTGCATCCTCTCAAGCCACACTAGAAGAATCTGATCATCAGGCACACATACATAATAAACCCAGAGCCCTGTTTTTGTTTTTGTTTTAGTTACCAGAATGAGCAGTATAAACATTATGTCCATTTCTTCATAAGAAAAAAAATATTGCTCCTGAGCACTTTGCATTGATACATCCAGCACTATTCTTGGTGCAGAACACACGCTTGAAAGTGAGATGGAGTGTCTGCCCTCACAGAGCTCAGGATCCACTCCTACTGGAGGTGGGGGTGTATCCACCAACTTTTATTACCGAGACACCAAGGACAGAGGCAGAGACGACTGAGGAAGCTGAGAATCCATATGTGAGGTTCCGTCCATCAGGCAAGGAATCTAGCTTCCTTACTCAGAGACTCACAGAGCCACTCACCCTAAAAGTATGAGCCCACTGGTCCCTCTGAGAGTTAGTTTCAAGTAGAGGGCATTCCATGACCTTAACTATCCTCATCCAAGATACTAAAAATCTCTGGCTTGTCACTTGGTGGCTGGATGACCTTAAACAAGTCATGTAACATCCACTGGTCTGAGTGTCCTCCTATAGAACTCAGGTAAAGGCACATCGCCTTTAGCATTGCTAGAAAGAGCGCATGAAATCCTGCATGGATAGTCTCAGGCTCAGGGTTGGAAGAGAGTCAGTTCTTCCCCACTACCCCTCAGAAATAGTACCAGCCAGAGAACAGTGTGTGGTGGTTAAGAGTCATACCTCCGGAGATGGGCTGCCCGGGGTCAAAGGCCAGTGCCACCTGTCACCAGCTGTGTGACCTCTCTGTGCTAAAACATCCCATCTGCAAGATGAGGGTAGTCTTAATAACCCCTGATTTGTAGGGTTGTGGAAGTTTGAATTACTACATGAGAAGTGCTTAGAACGTATCAATAGTAAGAGTGGCATATTTGCTTTTTTGTTCGTCTAGAAAACATGTTCACTGGTCATGGATTGTACCTCCCAGTCTCGACATGGTATGCAGGAACGTCCTGCTTACTACCAAGCCTAGAGGAAGGTACGTCAGCTGTGAACACAAACAGCCACCTCCAACACACACCTACTGACTCACACATACCCCACACACACCCGCACACACACTGCATCATGGACTAAACAAACGTGACAATGACAACTATAATATTCATTAGGTCCAAAAGCCCAAGACCCTATCCAAGGCAGAAGTGTACCTCACACACACAGTTGTGCTGGGGGCAGGCGCATTGCAGCTGGACTTGTACTGACTTGGGTCTGACTCCTCGCTCGCCTAGCTCTGCTCTTTCTTAGTGACCCGGGAAAAAACCCTCACAGAGCTCAGGATCCACTCCTACTGGAGGTGGGTGTATCCACCAACTTTTATTACCGAGACACCAAGGACAGAGGCAGAGACGACTGAGGAAGCTGAGAATCCATATGTGAGGTTCCGTCCATCAGGCAAGGAATCTAGCTTCCTTACTCAGAGACTCACAGAGCCACTCACCCTAAAAGTATGAGCCCACTGGTCCCTCTGAGAGTTAGTTTCAAGTAGAGGGCATTCCATGACCTTAACTATCCTCATCCAAGATACTAAAAATCTCTGGCTTGTCACTTGGTGGCTGGATGACCTTAAACAAGTCATGTAACATCCACTGGTCTGAGTGTCCTCCTATAGAACTCAGGTAAAGGCACATCGCCTTTAGCATTGCTAGAAAGAGCGCATGAAATCCTGCATGGATAGTCTCAGGCTCAGGGTTGGAAGAGAGTCAGTTCTTCCCCACTACCCCTCAGAAATAGTACCAGCCAGAGAACAGTGTGTGGTGGTTAAGAGTCATACCTCCGGAGATGGGCTGCCCGGGGTCAAAGGCCAGTGCCACCTGTCACCAGCTGTGTGACCTCTCTGTGCTAAAACATCCCATCTGCAAGATGAGGGTAGTCTTAATAACCCCTGATTTGTAGGGTTGTGGAAGTTTGAATTACTACATGAGAAGTGCTTAGAACGTATCAATAGTAAGAGTGGCATATTTGCTTTTTTGTTCGTCTAGAAAACATGTTCACTGGTCATGGATTGTACCTCCCAGTCTCGACATGGTATGCAGGAACGTCCTGCTTACTACCAAGCCTAGAGGAAGGTACGTCAGCTGTGAACACAAACAGCCACCTCCAACACACACCTACTGACTCACACATACCCCCACACACACCCGCACACACACTGCATCATGGACTAAACAAACGTGACAATGACAACTATAATATTCATTAGGTCCAAAAGCCCAAGACCCTATCCAAGGCAGAAGTGTACCCTCACACTCACAGTTGTGCTGGGGGCAGGCGCATTGCAGCTGGACTTGTACTGACTTGGGTCTGACTCCTCGCTCGCCTAGCTCTGCTCTTTCTTAGTGACCGGACCCTAGACGGGTCACTTAACTTGAGTTTCCTCTCCAGGAATGCATTGAGGGGAGTTCACGCGACCTGACTCACCAGCACATCACTGCCCCCTGGTGGGGACAACGGAACTCGCTGCAGGTTCTGTCTCCCTAGAGCTCCAGCCTAACAGCCTGAGAAGCTGCTTCCTTTTTCCCCCCAACAGGAGATCGCGGACTGTTTGACGACTCCCCCGCCCCCAACCAACAGAGACCCTCGAAGAGCAGCCTGAAGAGTGGGTGTGAAGAGGGCAGCAACTGCTGAGTTATGAGAGGTGGGAGCCCTGGCCAGGGGGCCCGGTTCCCACCGTGTGTTTACTCTGTAAACAGAGAATCTCCAGGCTTTTATAGCTGCTTGCTAGGCAGGAGGGAGCAGACAGCTGGGCCCCTCTCTGGCCTCTGGCTTCCACTGGCCTTTCCTTTGGAGAAAGGCAGCCTGAGTGGCTCTCGTTCCAGAAGAGCTATGACTCGGAGCTGCTGGAGGAGGGCAGGCTCGGGGTACGGCCTGGGGCCCAAAGGGAACCCCTCAAGGGTTCAGGGAAAAGGTCACATCGGGGCAAAGCTGGAGGCAGGAGAGATGGGGACAGGGATAAAAGCAGGGACTGCAACCAGAGCAAGGACAGGAAGTGCAGGTCAAGGAGGGGATGGGGCTGCACCAGCCCAAGGGCCAAGGTGGACAGGAGGCGGCGGCACCGGGTGGGAGTCGGGGCAGAGAGACACAGTACTCACAGAGCAGAGCTAGACAAGGAGCAGCAGATGGTGAGGGGAGAGCCCTGCCGGGGCCTGTATAATCTGGCAGCTCTCTATTATCCCAAAGGGACCCGGATCATGGGGATCCCCAGGCAGCCAACACAACAGCCACCTAACTGACTCACACATACCCCACACACACCCGCACACACACTGCATCATGGACTAAACAAACGTGACAATGACAACTATAATATTCATTAGGTCCAAAAGCCCAAGACCCTATCCAAGGCAGAAGTGTACCCTCACACTCACAGTTGTGCTGGGGGCAGGCGCATTGCAGCTGGACTTGTACTGACTTGGGTCTGACTCCTCGCTCGCCTAGCTCTGCTCTTTCTTAGTGACCGGACCCTAGACGGGTCACTTAACTTGAGTTTCCTCTCCAGGAATGCATTGAGGGGAGTTCACGCGACCTGACTCACCAGCACATCACTGCCCCCTGGTGGGGACAACGGAACTCGCTGCAGGTTCTGTCTCCCTAGAGCTCCAGCCTAACAGCCTGAGAAGCTGCTTCCTTTTTCCCCCCAACAGGAGATCGCGGACTGTTTGACGACTCCCCCGCCCCCAACCAACAGAGACCCTCGAAGAGCAGCCTGAAGAGTGGGTGTGAAGAGGGCAGCAACTGCTGAGCTATGAGAGGTGGGAGCCCTGGCCAGGGGGCCCGGTTCCCACCGTGTGTTTACTCTGTAAACAGAGAATCTCCAGGCTTTTATAGCTGCTTGCTAGGCAGGAGGGAGCAGACAGCTGGGCCCCTCTCTGGCCTCTGGCTTCCACTGGCCTTTCCTTTGGAGAAAGGCAGCCTGAGTGGCTCTCGTTCCAGAAGAGCTATGACTCGGAGCTGCTGGAGGAGGGCAGGCTCGGGGTACGGCCCGGGCCAAGGCAACCCCTCAAGGGTTCAGGGAAAAGGTCACATCGGGGCAAAGCTGGAGGCAGGAGAGATGGGGACAGGGATAAAAGCAGGGACTGCAACCAGAGCAAGGACAGGAAGTGCAGGTCAAGGAGGGGATGGGGCTGCACCAGCCCAAGGGCCAAGGTGGACAGGAGGCGGCGGCACCGGGTGGGAGTCGGGGCAGAGAGACACAGTACTCACAGAGCAGAGCTAGACAAGGAGCAGCAGATGGTGAGGGGAGAGCCCTGCCGGGGGGCCTGTATAATCTGGCAGCTCTCTATTATCCCAAAGGGACCCACAGGAAGTCTGGGGATGGGGATCCCCAGGCAGGATCCACATTTTCATCCTAACCTGTACATGCTTTCCAACAGCAAGCAAAAGAAGTGCAACTTGGTTAAGTTAGGACAGGCTTTAAGATTCACTTCTTACTTAAAAATTATGAGAGCAACAATAAAAAGAAAATACTCAGCTGAAATGCCACCCAACCCAGCCAGCTCCCCTGGAAAGTTAAAGTCAGGCACCCCCCTCCCAGCACACCCTGTACCTTTAAGGAGGAGAAGGGTTCCCTTGCTCCCGGCTGAAGAGGCAGATTATTCTTGGAGACAGTGAAGACTTACCTAAAACTGAGCTATTCCCCTTTCCTCCTCCGGCCAGCCTCTCTTCACTCTGGGGAGCTTTTACCATTTAAGGTCAATGTTACATCTGGCTCCGGAGCTCAGAGCTGAGAAGCCTCTGGCTGCTGAGCCCTGCTGCCCGCCTCCTCGGAGAGGGGCTGAGACTTAGAGCTCATAGCTCCTCGGGGACCCCTCTGGCCTGGCTCAGGGGGCACACGGCAGGGAAGCTGACCCAGGGCTCAACGCAGGCTGGGCCCGAGAGGCAGTCGCTCACCCTGGGCCCCTCCCATGGGCACCCGCACAGCGGAAGGCAGTGCCCATGGGCAGCTCATGCTGCTGGGCATGTCCTGGCCAGGCAGGCACCAAGAGAACGCTGCAAATCTGCCTCCCAGCCTGGAGTCCCCAGCAAGCATGTGAGCTTGGACTAGACTGTGGCCCAGCGCCAGCGAAACTGGGAACATTTCCTGTCCTGGGGATTGGGAGGTGGGGGGTGCTCCCACCTTAAGCCCTTGGGATTAGCAGAGAGAAGAGCCTGGAAGATTCAGCTAATCCCAGACCTGGCACCAGCCCTGGGGTTTCAGTCATTGCTGCTCCGCTGAATAGCCCTGTGTTCTTAACCTCATGAAGCCTCAGTCTCCTAATCTCTAAAGTAGGAATCGTCGTGATCACCCTGCCTAACTCCGAGGGCTGCAGGAAGATTCGATGAGATGATGCTGAAAGGCTTAGCACAGTGCCAGCATCTCAGACTTGCTGATCAACACCAGTGAGTTTCCTGCCCCTGCTCGGACACAGGAGAGGAAGGGCTGCTCTCTTCTGAAGTCCTTACCCTGCCCTGACCCACTCCTCCTTGAGTGCAGCCTCCCACCCAGAGAAAGGTCATAGAGTTGCGAGCCTGGGCCAGTCACAGGCAGCTGAGAAGCCCAGAGTAGGACTGCCAGATAATATGCAGGACACCTACTTAGACTTGGATTTCAGATGACACTTATTTTAGTATAAGTATGTCTCAAATACTCCTTGGAACATACTTATACTAAATATATACAAGCTGGTAAAGAATTGACCTGCAATGCAGGAGACCCTGGTTTAATTCCTGGGTTGGGAAGATCCCCTGGAGGAAGCAACCAACTCCAGTATTCCTGCCTGGAGAATCCCCATGGACAGATGAACCTGGCAGGCTACAGTCTATGGGGTCACAAAAAGTTGGACACCACTGAGTGACTAAGCACATACATATATACTAAATATATGTATATCTCCTAAAATTTTAGTTTAATGGTTCATCCTGTGTTTTTATTTGCTAAATCTGGCAACTCTAGTCGTGGGCCATCACTTGCCCACAGAGCACTCACCAGTCAGGTTGAGAGCTCTAGGTGTTGGTGCCTCAAGGCTTGTGGCCTCAAGCCCTCCTGGTGACAGTTGCTTGGCTGTACACAGTCCTTATCCTTAGTTCCTGGCCATGGCAGGCTTTTTTGCCCAAACCTGGCCTACTGGACTTCCATCCCAACCCCTTCCACGGACATCCAGTCCTAGACTGTCTCTTCTCCTTGCTTGTTATGAAAGAGATTCCCGATCAGACCATAGTGTGTGTCATCTGCCACACCCATAACTAACTGTATTTTTGTAGATGGAACCAGAGGAGACTCCTGGGTACTAGCCAGGAGTACTACTACCTTTCTCTCAGGCATCTGCACTTATCCATCTGCTGGGAACCGGCTCCCAGTGGCAAAGCCACAAAGTGATAACTACTAAAACTACCCGTATAGGGACCAGAATGAATTACCAAACTCTTCAGGGCTTTCTTCAAATTCACTGTGCAATAGAACCCCCAAGTGTGAAGCTCTCTGGACCTCTTTTCTGGAAATTCTAATCTCATGGATCTAAAGTAGGGCTCAGAAATCTATATTTTAATTAAGGCCTTTGGGTGGTTCTTACTTATGTACTTGGTTCCAAAACCCAACTTTAGGGAATGATACTGCAAAAGTTGACTTTGTGAATCCAGCAGCAATCACTACAAAGACAACTAGAAACTTGAGTTGAAATGAAACTGGAGGCTTTGTGTGCATGTGAGGCTTTGTGTGCATGAGGGCTGTGAGTCTGTGTCTGTGTGTCTATGTGTCTGTCTGTTATACAAATTGTATATGGAGCACCTACTCTAGTCCAACCACGATATTAGATGCTCTGTGTAACACATGTACCCTCATAGGTGACCTATGAAATAGAACTATAATATCATTCCTTTGAAAAGGAAACCTAAGGGGCTTCCCTGGTGGTCCAGTGGGTAAGGACATAGCCTCGCAGAGCAAGGGGCGCCAGTTCGATCCCTGGCCTGGGAAGATCCCACATGCCGCGAAGCAGCTGGACCGATGTGTCCAACTACAGAGCTAGTGCTCTGGAGCATGTGCGCCTGGAGGGGGTACTCCAGGAGGAGAGGGGCCACTGTGATGGGAGGCCCATGGAGCCCCCTCCCCTCAAAAAAAATTGAAAAAAAAAAGAAAAGAAAACTTGAGACTTGAAGAGGCCAAAAGAGTTGTCTGATGTCTGACATTCCATGCCAGTTAGTGGTAGAGGGAAGAATGAACTTAGGGGATTTGGCTCTAAAGCTCCTCCCCCTGCCCCATGCTTTCTCCTCTTCAGCCTAATTTCTTAAGTTAGGGTTTATGGATAACCGTTAGGGGTCTCTGAGCCAACTGAAATTGTATGGAAAACACTGTGATTTCTGTTTTTCTTGGGTATAGGCCTATAACTTTCCCCAGTCTCACAAAGGGGTCACCAAATAACTGTTAAAACCATTGCTTTAACACAAGCACTTCATAAACCACATTACTGATGGGCATGTGAAATGGTGCATGCTCTATAAAAAACAATTTAGTATGATCAAAGTTGCAAAGCTTGTATCCTTTAACCCAATTTCACATCTAAGAATTTATTCTACAAACACATTCCCACACTTGGAAAATGACAAATGAACATGATTATTCATTGCAGCTCTGTGCATAAAAGCAAAAGGATTAGAAGCAACATAAACGTCCACCAATATTTTAATCAAGGCCTTTGGGTGGTTCTTACTTATGTACTTGGTTCCAAAACCCAACTTTGGGAATGATACTGCAAAAGTTGACTTTGTGAATCCAGCAGCAATCACTACAAAGACAACTAGAAACTTGAGTTGAAATGAAACTGGAGGCTTTGTGTGCATGTGAGGCTTTGTGTGCATGAGGGCTGTGAGTCTGTGTCTGTGTGTCTATGTGTCTGTCTGTTATACAAATTGTATATGGAGCACCTACTCTAGTCCAACCACGATATTAGATGCTCTGTGTAACACATGTACCCTCATAGGTGACCTATGAAATAGAACTATAATATCATTCCTTTGAAAAGGAAACCTAAGGGGCTTCCCTGGTGGTCCAGTGGGTAAGGACATAGCCTCGCAGAGCAAGGGGCGCCAGTTCGATCCCTGGCCTGGGAAGATCCCACATGCCGCGAAGCAGCTGGACCGATGTGTCCAACTACAGAGCTAGTGCTCTGGAGCATGTGCGCCTGGAGGGGGTACTCCAGGAGGAGAGGGGCCACTGTGATGGGAGGCCCATGGAGCCCCCTCCCCTCAAAAAAAATTGAAAAAAAAAAGAAAAGAAAACTTGAGACTTGAAGAGGCCAAAAGAGTTGTCTGATGTCTGACATTCCATGCCAGTTAGTGGTAGAGGGAAGAATGAACTTAGGGGATTTGGCTCTAAAGCTCCTCCCCCTGCCCCATGCTTTCTCCTCTTCAGCCTAATTTCTTAAGTTAGGGTTTATGGATAACCGTTAGGGGTCTCTGAGCCAACTGAAATTGTATGGAAAACACTGTGATTTCTGTTTTTCTTGGGTATAGGCCTATAACTTTCCCCAGTCTCACAAAGGGGTCACCAAATAACTGTTAAAACCATTGCTTTAACACAAGCACTTCATAAACCACATTACTGATGGGCATGTGAAATGGTGCATGCTCTATAAAAAACAATTTAGTATGATCAAAGTTGCAAAGCTTGTATCCTTTAACCCAATTTCACATCTAAGAATTTATTCTACAAACACATTCCCACACTTGGAAAATGACAAATGAACATGATTATTCATTGCAGCTCTGTGCATAAAAGCAAAAGGATTAGAAGCAACATAAACGTCCACCAACTGGTGACCATGAAGGATGATGAGTATGACCACAGCACAGGATGAGATATCGCTGTATGTAGTGATAAGAAAAACTCAAGATCACATGGCTAAGTGGAAGAAGTAAGAGAACAGAACAGTATAGATATATATATACACACACACAAATATACATTCAATATACACTCACAAGTACCTATGTGTGTGGGTGCACAATCTCGCTAAAATTAGCATAAGAAACAAATAACATTAACATTAGTTGCCAGACGGTATAAATAGTAAAGAACCTGCCTGCCAATGCAGGAGACATGAGAAATGGAGGTTCAGTCTCTGGGTCATGAAGATCCCCTGGAAGAGGGCATGGCAACCCAGAATTTTAAAAATTCTTTTTATTTATTTATTCATTTGGCTGTGCCAGGTTTTAGTTGCAGCACAGGGAATCTTCAATATTCATGGTGCCAGGTGAAATCTTTAGTTGTGGTATGTGGGTTCTGGTTTCCTGACCAGGAACTGAACTCAGGCCTCCGCATTGGGAGCATAAAGTCCTAACCACTGGGCCACCAGGGAAGCCCTCCACTCCAGTATTCTTGCCTGGAGAATCCCATGGACAGAGGAGCCTAGTGGGCTACGGCCCACAGGGTTGCAGAGCGTCAGAAATGACTGACGTGACGGTATGTGGATGCCATTGGGTTGGAACTCTAAGTGGCTGGGGCTAAGAGTATCCACTGTATATCGTATTTATATATTTTAAGTTTGAATCATGTGAATGTCATGTGTTTACATTCAAAAGTAATAATGAAACAGAAACATTGCTGGAAACAGAGATTTAGTTAATTCATCTTCCAGCTCTGCCTCCCACAAGTGTCAGAGTGTTGGCATGAGCCTGACTAAAGATTATTTTAGGCTTTTGCTTTTTATTTTTGAATAATTACAGACACATAGGAAGTTGCGAGACTAATACAAAGAGTCTCATGTATGCTAACCCCAGTATCTCCCAGTGGTGATAGCGAATATGACTAATGCATGATACGAAAGCCAGAAAGTGGCCGCTGGGACCATATAGTTAACTGGGCTACAGATCTTATTCTTGTTTTGATTGCAGTATAGTTGCTTTACTCTGCTGTGTCCATTTCTGCTGTACAGCAAAGGGAATCAGCCATAGAGATGCATACAGTGTTAGTTGTTCAGTCATGTGCAACTCTCTGCGACTGCATGGACTGTGTCCCACCAGGCTCCTCTGTCCATGGAATTCTCCAGGCACTGAAGCAGGTAGCCATTCTCTTCTCCAGGGGATCTTCCCGACCCAGGTATCGAATCTGGGTCTCTTGCATCGCAGGCAGAGGCCTTACGGTCTGAACCCCCACATATCTTCTCTTGTTTGGATTCCCTCCCCACATAGGCCACTAGAAAGCACTGAGTAGCGCTCCCCGTGCTCTACAGTAGGTTCTCATTGGTGATCTGTTCTATACATAGTAGTGTATGTATGTCTACAGATCTTAGTCTAAAAGTTATTTTAAAAATATAGCTTCTCACAGCTCATATATTCATTTAAAATGTGTATTGAGTGTGACAGACTAGAGCTGACTGATGGGATGCGGCAGGGACACTTCAGAGCCATCCCTGCCCTCATGTGGCATAGACCAGAGAAGGCAATCCCTTCCTTGAACAGGAACAGCATTTGGAGGCCTGAGGCCCAACAGCGCACAAGGAGTATTGACCACAGCTCTAAAAAAGGCGCTGTGTCCTTTGCTGTCCTGGTCATGGAGCTTCACAGCTTGCCTGAAAGCTGACTTTCAATCCTTAAAAGAACATGAGCCATGACTCAGGCTATATTTATCCTTGTTTCTGGAGCCACACAGGGATTTGGCCTCACTCTAGTCAGATTTCCAGCTCATCCATCAGTCACTCCCATCAGAGACAATCATGTATCCTCAGTATCAAAGCAGTGGGCCAGCCGAGGTGCACTGGCACATGGCTGGGGGAAGCTCTCTCCACAGGCCCTCTGACTCAAGGCCAGGGAAGAAGCTTAAAAATTCCAGGTCAAAAGCACGTCTTGGGGCTGAGGGAAGCCAAACTGGGAGAAGCAGCAGCTTGCCAAGAACGCTGCCAGCTCAGGGGCTGGGATGACCACACTGGGAGCGTTCGTCTCTCCTCCCCTTTTATACTTAGGGACTCTGTGCCATGCCCAGCACTTAGGAGGCCCTGGATGAATGTGTGAAACAGGTAAGTGGTCACATCAGCAGGAATGGCATCCAGGTGTCGATGCAGGTGACCATGGTAGGTGTCATTTACTGAACATGGTGCCAGGCACTGTGTCAGCAACTTTACATGGAAGTTCTAGTCAGTCCTCACCAAGTCCATACGATGTGGGCCTTCTCACTCCCAAGTCCTGAATGAGGAATCTGGGACATAGAGAGGCCAAGGAGTCTGCCAGTCCCCCATGATTATAAAACCAATCTTTATGATTCTAGAGTCTCAGGGTGTCAACTTCAGGAGAGCAGACTTGGGGGACGTCTTTGGCGGTCCTGTGATGAAGACTCTGTGCTTCCAATGCAGGGGGCCTGGGTTCAATCCCTGGCCAGGGAACTAGATACCCCATGCTGTAATTAAAGAATTTGCATGCCACAACCAAGACCTGGCACAGCCAAATAAATAATTTAAAGAGAGAGAGAGAGCAGACCAGGGACATAAGGTGTCTCTGTTCCCTCCCAGGATCCCCTTAAAATGATAGCAAAGGACTCCTTAGAAGGAAATAAATCCTTAGTCCTAAAGGGGATGAGAGGGAGCATGAGAATACACACTTCGGGAATGGGGAGGGCTCCCTAACGAGGCTGGGAGCCTGGACAACCTCCAAAGAGGGGGCTCAGTCACTGTGGCACCCCAGAGAGGCTCTGGACTTCAAAAGTCAGGCGTAACAAGGACAGAAACAAGCTACAGAGTCAAGGGGATCATTAAAAATATTCGGATAGAAGGAGCTGGAAAAGATCTACCTCAAGTAACTTTTGTGCACAGAATTTGAACTATCTGCCTGTTTTTCAGGCTAAAGGGAAAAAAATAACTATCAACAAAAATCAAGTATAGACATATGGACAGCAATTCTCAAAATGCTTTCTGTGTCTTCTAGGGTTAAGTAAACTAGTAAATACATTATAAATGGCCCTCTGACTCAAGGCCAAACTTCCAGGTCAAAAGCACGTCTTGGGGCTGAGGAAGCCAAACTGGGAGAAGCAGCAGCTTGCCAAGAACGCTGCCAGCTCAGGGGCTGGGATGACCACACTGGGAGCGTTCGTCTCTCCTCCCCTTTTATACTTAGGGACTCTGTGCCATGCCCAGCACTTAGGAGGCCCTGGATGAATGTGTGAAACAGGTAAGTGGTCACATCAGCAGGAATGGCATCCAGGTGTCGATGCAGGTGACCATGGTAGGTGTCATTTACTGAACATGGTGCCAGGCACTGTGTCAGCAACTTTACATGGAAGTTCTAGTCAGTCCTCACCAAGTCCATACGATGTGGGCCTTCTCACTCCCAAGTCCTGAATGAGGAATCTGGGACATAGAGAGGCCAAGGAGTCTGCCAGTCCCCCATGATTATAAAACCAATCTTTATGATTCTAGAGTCTCAGGGTGTCAACTTCAGGAGAGCAGACTTGGGGGACGTCTTTGGCGGTCCTGTGATGAAGACTCTGTGCTTCCAATGCAGGGGGCCTGGGTTCAATCCCTGGCCAGGGAACTAGATACCCCATGCTGTAATTAAAGAATTTGCATGCCACAACCAAGACCTGGCACAGCCAAATAAATAATTTAAAGAGAGAGAGAGAGCAGACCAGGGACATAAGGTGTCTCTGTTCCCTCCCAGGATCCCCTTAAAATGATAGCAAAGGACTCCTTAGAAGGAAATAAATCCTTAGTCCTAAAGGGGATGAGAGGGAGCATGAGAATACACACTTCGGGAATGGGGAGGGCTCCCTAACGAGGCTGGGAGCCTGGACAACCTCCAAAGAGGGGGCTCAGTCACTGTGGCACCCCAGAGAGGCTCTGGACTTCAAAAGTCAGGCGTAACAAGGACAGAAACAAGCTACAGAGTCAAGGGGATCATTAAAAATATTCGGATAGAAGGAGCTGGAAAAGATCTACCTCAAGTAACTTTTGTGCACAGAATTTGAACTATCTGCCTGTTTTTCAGGCTAAAGGGAAAAAAATAACTATCAACAAAAATCAAGTATAGACATATGGACAGCAATTCTCAAAATGCTTTCTGTGTCTTCTAGGGTTAAGTAAACTAGTAAATACATTATAAATAATAAGAGTTAAGTTCATCACTGTCAAAGGAGGGAATGATAAATGTGGAAAGGAGAGAAAATAGAATAAACCATGAAGTACTGTGCTGAAATTTTAGTATTGGAATAAACTGGACAGATAAATGGACAGATGGACAGATGGGTGGATGGATGGATGGTTAGATATTTATATGGGCATATAAACAAAAATTTTCACATTTATATATATGTGTATACACACACACACACACACACACACACACACAAAGGAGGAGGAGAAGGGGATGACAGAGGATAAGATGGCTGGATGGCATCGCTGACTCAATGGATATGGGTTTGAGCAAACTCCAAGAGTTGGTGAAGGACAGGAAAGCCTGGAGCGCTGCAGTCCATGGGGCTACAAAGAGTTGGACATGATTGAGTGACTGAACAATGCACATGTACAGACATATGTACATGTGTGTTCATGAACATACACCTATTTTCTAGCTCTGTCCACTGAGAGGGCCTGGAAATAATGACACTCTAGTAGCAAAGAACACACTTTGCACACAGGTTTTGGTTTATAAATACAACTCTCCAATAAAAGGATCTAGGACTCCTTGGAGAAATGGGTAATTCTACAACTGGAATGGGAAAGTTCAAGATGAGCCTGGAACATCTTACTGTGCCAGAAGGTAAAGAACTGCTTCAAGAATGAAGGTGGCATGTCAAAATGACCCAGGACACTTGAAGGGCTTCATCAGTTAAATCTAAGACAATATGAGCATCAGAGTAACTAATGAGAGTAAAGAATTATAACCCACGACTAAAGTAAGAATTTATAAGTGCTCCTATGGTGGGTCAAGGAGAGAGAAGATCCTGGCATACTGATTGCATTAGGACAGACCTGGAAAGAACAGCTGCTGGAAAAATTGTCTTCCACTTTCTCCACTCGGCCTCAAGAGCGTGCCTTACCCATTTGTTTCAAGGATGTGCACTGTACGTACTTTGTGCCTGGGCCTCTGCTGGCAGTGAGGTTATGCAGGTGAGTAAAACATGACTCTTGCCCTCCAGGAGCTTATGGTATAAGATTCAAGAAAGTAAGTAACATCTGTGATTATAAGATGCGCAGAAGTGGTTTGCAAAGTGTCTCTCGGTGTGCTTGCATGTGGTGCTAGAGTAAAACTATTCTATAAGGAAGAATGTGGTTAGTAACCATGGATGGGCTGGGTTGGGGTCATTGAACTTGAAAGAAAGGCTGCGGATGCTCCAAGGAAGAAGAAGTGGAGGCCTTGAAGAAAGTCTGATTCTAGAGGAGTGGGTATTTAAGGCAATCATGCGTCCAAACAGGTCAAGGTTTCAGGATGAGAAGAGTGGGTTGGGAGGTGGTATTCCTAGAGGAGGAAGTGGTGTGGGTCTAAGTGTGGAATCAGGAAAGTGCTCAGGCATGCAATGGCAGGGCTTCTGTCGTGGGGCTGGCCTGAGCTGGTCACACTATGAAGGAAACTTGAACCCCAGACTTGAGTCTGTATTTCATTCCATGTGGAATGGGAGCCCCAGGAGGTTTCTAAGCAGGACCAGTGTGTGATGAGAGCTAGGCTTTGAGAAGATTGTTTTAGGAGAGGGGAACCAGTCAGGAGATGACTCATAAAAGTCCTCTGGAGCCAGATGGACTCCAAGGAACTATGGGGAAATTAAGTAACCGCTTCATTATCAGTTTTCCTGTTTTCAAAACAGGTAACACTGGGGATTACCTTCAAAATATCTGTTATGACCCACATGCTGACCAATTATAATAGGTATCAATGGCTATCTTACTGGAGTTGTTGGCTCCTAGAGGCCCCTGCAATACTAGGCAGCAACACTTCAGTTGCCAAATCATGAGAAAAGAAATGAAAGTATTAGTTGCTCAGTCATGTCTGACTCTTTGAAATCCCATGGACTGTAGCCCTCCAGGCTCCTCTGCCCGTGGAATTCTCCAGGCAAGAATACTGGAGTAGGGCTTCCCTGGTGGTTCAGTGGGTAAGGACACCACCTTGCAGTGCAAGGGGTGCCAGTTTGATCCCTAGCCTGGGAAGATCCCATGTGCTGTGGAGCAGCTGGACCTATGTGTCCAATTACCAAGCCAGAGCTCTGGAGCATATGCACCCAGAGCTGGTGTTCTGCGACAACAGAGGCCACTGCTATGGGAGGCCCACACCATGGGCCAAAAGAACAAATATGGATGAAAATAGATAAAAATGAAAGACCAATAGAAGTGACCTGCCCACCCTTCTCCCTCCCCAGCCCCTCCCCCACAAAAAAAATTAAAAAAAAAAAAAAAAAGAATACTGGAGTAGGTTGCCATGCCCTCTTTCAGGGGCTCTTACCAATCCAGGGGTCGAACCAGGGTCTCCCACATTGCAGTTGGATTCTTTACCATCTGAGCCATCAGGGAAGCCTCAGATTATGGAGAGATCAGGGGAATTCGAGGGGAGAGTCCAAGGCAACTGGGATGGTAGGGGAGCAGTCAGAGCTCTCAGAGCAGGAGCTATTTACCAACAGGCAGGGAAGTACCTCAATATTTTACAACACATGGCTATAGTGGAGTGGCTGGGGTAAGCATTAGCCTGGGTGCTCCTGAAACACCCCATAAAGATGTGGCTCTTGGGAGAGAAGATGTCAAGGATAACCAGGTTGAGCAACAGGACATACAACACTGTCATTTATGGAGATGGGGAAGCCAGCTGGCGTACAGGAGTAATAGACTCAAGAGTTCCTTTTGGATATGTTTTAATGACTATGGAACATCCCAGTGGAGATGACACACAGACCAGTGAACATGTGAAGCTCTACTCAGAAGTGATAACTGCAGTGATGGGGTGGGCAGAAAGACATTGACTCAATAAATGTGTGACCTAAGTGCATGTGGGGGTGGTGGAGAGAAGAGGTCAAGTGACACCAAAGTTTTGATCCCTGGACAGGCAAAAAGAGTATTAATGCAATAGGGCAACCAGGAACCAGTGCTCACTGGTTAAGAAAGATGAGTTCAGTTTGAAATGCTGGTGGGATGCCTGGAGGGAAATGCCCAGATGGAGACACTCAAATGAGGATGCCCAGAAGATGGTTATAAATACAGGATTGCAAGGATTGTTGCTTGAGAGATATCCAGACTGCTGACATAGATTGTCAAAATATGGATCTCTGATGGTGATGGTTTAGTTGCTAAGTCATGGCTAATTCTTTGCAATCCCATAGACTGTAGGTGATCAGGATCCTCTCTTCATGGGATTTCCCAGGCAAAATACTGGAGTGGGTCACCATTTCCTTCTCCAAGATCTCTAGGAGACTTTGAAGTCAGAAAGGAAGACTGTGAACAAGCTATTAGACATTTGGGAGGACCAGGTCAACAGCTGGTATTAGAAGCCAGTTTGCAGGGATTTGGTGAGGTCGATGAGACTCATTCATTTCAGCATGCACTCAGCAACCATGTGCTGACATGAGTGGGTGGAAAAGGGGAGGATGTGGGTAAGAATCAACTATGATACCATGGTGGTCTTAGATGTCCTATAAGAGTAGACCAGAAGGATTTCAGAGAAGGCAAGATCTGGAGGGGGGAGCATCAACTCAGAGCAGGAGCTATTTACCAACAGGCAGGGAAGTACCTCAATATTTTACAACACATGGCTATAGTGGAGTGGCTGGGGTAAGCATTAGCCTGGGTGCTCCTGAAACACCCCATAAAGATGTGGCTCTTGGGAGAGAAGATGTCAAGGATAACCAGGTTGAGCAACAGGACATACAACACTGTCATTTATGGAGATGGGGAAGCCAGCTGGCGTACAGGAGTAATAGACTCAAGAGTTCCTTTTGGATATGTTTTAATGACTATGGAACATCCCAGTGGAGATGACACACAGACCAGTGAACATGTGAAGCTCTACTCAGAAGTGATAACTGCAGTGATGGGGTGGGCAGAAAGACATTGACTCAATAAATGTGTGACCTAAGTGCATGTGGGGGTGGTGGAGAGAAGAGGTCAAGTGACACCAAAGTTTTGATCCCTGGACAGGCAAAAAGAGTATTAATGCAATAGGGCAACCAGGAACCAGTGCTCACTGGTTAAGAAAGATGAGTTCAGTTTGAAATGCTGGTGGGATGCCTGGAGGGAAATGCCCAGATGGAGACACTCAAATGAGGATGCCCAGAAGATGGTTATAAATACAGGATTGCAAGGATTGTTGCTTGAGAGATATCCAGACTGCTGACATAGATTGTCAAAATATGGATCTCTGATGGTGATGGTTTAGTTGCTAAGTCATGGCTAATTCTTTGCAATCCCATAGACTGTAGGTGATCAGGATCCTCTCTTCATGGGATTTCCCAGGCAAAATACTGGAGTGGGTCACCATTTCCTTCTCCAAGATCTCTAGGAGACTTTGAAGTCAGAAAGGAAGACTGTGAACAAGCTATTAGACATTTGGGAGGACCAGGTCAACAGCTGGTATTAGAAGCCAGTTTGCAGGGATTTGGTGAGGTCGATGAGACTCATTCATTTCAGCATGCACTCAGCAACCATGTGCTGACATGAGTGGGTGGAAAAGGGGAGGATGTGGGTAAGAATCAACTATGATACCATGGTGGTCTTAGATGTCCTATAAGAGAGTAGAGGACCAGAAGGATTTCAGAGAAGGCAAGATTGCTCTCTGGAGGAGTCTGGATGAGTTCCTTTCCTCCTCTGGGCTCCCTGCATCCTGTGCTCAAACACAGCCATCAGAGAAGAGCTTTCCATAGCTTACATACCTGCACACAGGTGAGCATGGATAAAGTTGTTCAAGGCTGTCAGTGGTCATTTGGGAATTCTGAAGGCCCTAGACCCACCAACACACCCAAAGAGTTGAGGGGAAGGAAGATCTCATCTGTATTATTTCCCATTCATAGACCATAGGAACGCTGGAGCACTCCATATTAAACATCTGTCACTTGGGATAGCTGAGACTATTCTGCCTTTCCTACCTAATTTTGAGGTCTTCAAAGACAGGTCCCTAGTGCAGGACTCTTGAAGTTGCAAAGAACAGAAACCCACATTGGCTGATTCAAGTGTGAAGAGGGCTGTGCCAGTGATGATTGAACCCCCGTAAAACCTACAGAAGCATACCCAGACCTCAAGGGAGCAGAGTTTGTCAAGACCTGAGACCCCTGCTCTGCCTGTCTTAATGTCTCTATCCCTCTGTCTCTCTCAGACCACATAACCCTCTCTCTCTGCTGTTTCTGTTGCCCTTTCTCCCCTTTCTCTCTGTGCATCTGCTCCCACCTGCTTTCCCCTCTCTATTCTTGCTTTTTTCTGGACCCTTCTCTTGCTGTAGTTCACATGGCCTCTCAGTTTCAGCTCTTTCCTTCCCCAACTACCTGACAAGTGTCTCGTTTCTGATTTTCAAAAATATCTGACTGGCCTAACTTGTCTGCTTACGCCAAGTTTCCCAAGTCATTAGCTACGTTTGGAAGAAGTACCTCTCTCTGGTGTAAGAGTCAGAGATGAGACCATGTGTTTAATAAAATGGCCCTTATTAGAGGAGATACTAGTGTTAACCAACTAAAAGCCTCTTTCTTTAGAGGATTCTGATTTCCTATGGCCGGGACCTCTTTGAATTCAACCTACAATTGTATTGACCTTTGTAAAAATCAATTGAAAGTCATTCATTTCAGCATGCACTCAGCAACCATGTGCTGACATGAGTGGGTGGAAAAGGGGAGGATGTGGGTAAGAATCAACTATGATACCATGGTGGTCTTAGATGTCCTATAAGAGAGTAGAGGACCAGAAGGATTTCAGAGAAGGCAAGATTGCTCTCTGGAGGAGTCTGGATGAGTTCCTTTCCTCCTCTGGGCTCCCTGCATCCTGTGCTCAAACACAGCCATCAGAGAAGAGCTTTCCATAGCTTACATACCTGCACACAGGTGAGCATGGATAAAGTTGTTCAAGGCTGTCAGTGGTCATTTGGGAATTCTGAAGGCCCTAGACCCACCAACACACCCAAAGAGTTGAGGGGAAGGAAGATCTCATCTGTATTATTTCCCATTCATAGACCATAGGAACGCTGGAGCACTCCATATTAAACATCTGTCACTTGGGATAGCTGAGACTATTCTGCCTTTCCTACCTAATTTTGAGGTCTTCAAAGACAGGTCCCTAGTGCAGGACTCTTGAAGTTGCAAAGAACAGAAACCCACATTGGCTGATTCAAGTGTGAAGAGGGCTGTGCCAGTGATGATTGAACCCCCGTAAAACCTACAGAAGCATACCCAGACCTCAAGGGAGCAGAGTTTGTCAAGACCTGAGACCCCTGCTCTGCCTGTCTTAATGTCTCTATCCCTCTGTCTCTCTCAGACCACATAACCCTCTCTCTCTGCTGTTTCTGTTGCCCTTTCTCCCTTTCTCTCTGTGCATCTGCTCCCACCTGCTTTCCCCTCTCTATTCTTGCTTTTTTCTGGACCCTTCTCTTGCTGTAGTTCACATGGCCTCTCAGTTTCAGCTCTTTCCTTCCCCAACTACCTGACAAGTGTCTCGTTTCTGATTTTCAAAAATATCTGACTGGCCTAACTTGTCTGCTTACGCCAAGTTTCCCAAGTCATTAGCTACGTTTGGAAGAAGTACCTCTCTCTGGTGTAAGAGTCAGAGATGAGACCATGTGTTTAATAAAATGGCCCTTATTAGAGGAGATACTAGTGTTAACCAACTAAAAGCCTCTTTCTTTAGAGGATTCTGATTTCCTATGGCCGGGACCTCTTTGAATTCAACCTACAATTGTATTGACCTTTGTAACAACCAAGTCATTCTTGGTTCATTGAAAACCCATGGTCCACTGAGACTCCCAGATTTTTATCACAAAAATTGACCTCTTGCTACCTTATCCCTGCCACCAACTATCTTGAATAGCACTGTCATCTCAGCTTGTTCAAACACAGGATGTCTGTGCAGGTGACATGACACAACAGATTGTTTATCCCACCAGAGGAAGAGTCAACCTTTTCTCAGATTGTCCTTTCTGGTTTCATATACATTTGGGAGTTTGTATTGTTTTTAAAATTTGGCCTTTTTTTATTGTTTGTTTATTTATTTATTTATTTTCATCCATCTTTATTCTTTGGCCTGTGTGAGCCTCCTATTACAGTAGCCTCTCTGCAGAGCACCGGCTCTGGGCACATGCACTCCAGAGTGCTGGCTCATAATTGGATACCCTAGTCTGGCCACTCTGTGGCATGTGAGCTCTTCCCAGGCCAGGGATCAAACCGGTGCCCCTTGCACTGCAAGGCGGACTCTTTACCCACTGGACCACCAGGGAAGTCCTGGGAGGTTTTTTTGTTTTGTTTTGTTTTGAATGAAAAAAAAAAAAAGAAAAGAGATGTGAAGCTTTAAAGGATGTTTGAGGTTTGTGAGTTGACATTCCACCATTAAATTAATGCTAACAAAAGCTCAATTTCACTAATCCTGAGAGGAACTTGATCTCCAGATGCAATGACTTGCTGGTTGGATGCCTGCACCATGAGGCCTCTTCCACTGCTCAGAGCAGGGAGTCTTTCCTTTGTAAAACACTTTGAAGTTGCAAAGAACATATATCACTTTTTAAGAGCAAACCCAAAAAAACTCTTGCAAGTAGTTTTGTTCAAGTGAAAGCTAACTGAATTAAATAGACCAGTCCCCTTTCATAACAGAGGCAGAATAAAGAGAAAGAGGAGGAAGGGGTTTGTATTTGTTCTTCCTCATCTCCCCAGTATGGAACACTAGGCTTCTCTGGGGCTTAGTTCTCAGACCTAGATTCTTTTCTATCTGCACTCACTCCCTTGAGGATCTTATTCGAGCTCATGATTTTAAATGCCATCTATTTAAGCTCTCCAAAGACTCATAACTGTCCTTGTCCACTCTGGACCTCTCCTCGCAACTCCAAAATCATGTATCCAACCGCCCACTCAACACCTCCTCTTGAGTGTCTCACAGTCAGCTCCAACTTAATCCATCCAGCCTCCAGGACCTGCTTTGCCCTTGGCCTCCTCCATCTTGGTAAATGACAAGTCCATCCCTCAAGCTGCTCAAGCAAAACATGACTCACTCATGATTTCCCTTCCTGCTCACCATACACCCCACAGGGAATCCATCAGAAAATCCTGTGGGCTGTATCTTCAAAATACTCCCAGGACCTGACCACTTCTTAACTACTACTAGTCTAGACCGTTACTGTTTCTTGTCATGTCATTAATCCAACTCCCTCCCATTGGCTCTTTTCCCCCCACAAAGCAGGCTGAATATTTCTTTTCCATCAAGAGTTATATCATGACTTACGAGACACACTGTGTACCAGGTACTATACACAGTGATTTAGATCCATCTCAACATGTATTCCCTGCAAGTGTTCAGTCTGCATTTTCCAGTTAAGGGAGTGAAATGAAATTCCTTATCCAGAATCACACAGTTATTCTTTGAAAGACCTGGACCTGAAGACCTCAAGGCCTAGGCTTTTTCCTTAAATCCAGTCGCTGATGAATAATTTGATTTTCACCCCCAGGAAATCCCTCTCTCAAAGCTGCCTGATGAAGTCAATGCAATCTAAAGTCAAGTTCATAAAAAAAAGAGTTTTAACAAAATCAGGTAGGTAAAAATGAAAGAAAAGTCGGAGGACTATTTCTGCAGGTCAGTCTTTTTGACAGCAGTTCATCTGCCCCATTTATTCCATTCAGTCAGTAAATCTATCCAACTTATGGTGTGATATATCAGAAGGGGATAGCCTTGGGCCATGGGAAGATAATAGCAATGAGGGCCATATTTACTCTCCTTCCTTTTCTTGGGATTCTGAGCCCTGTACTACCATTTCTTTAATTTTCACATCCTTCTAAGTACAATGTTCCTTAGGCTCAGTACCTCTTTTATTTCAACAATGACTAAAATTGCACAAACACATATCTGAGTACATCCTCCAAACATGGAGAAATGTCTATGCTTTAGAATTCACAAATGTCCCATCCAATCCATTTGTTTGTATAACCTTGAACTTTCACATTAAAAATAAACCATGTACTAGACAAAAGAATTCATTTTGGATCTAAGCCTTCCTTTGTGATTGTCCCTCCTTTCTCTGGGTTAAAAGCAAAAGACATCTTCTTAAAGCATCTTGGCTTGTTTTGGATTCTCCAAAAGCTAGTTTTGAGGGGTGCTCGGGACCTCCCTCATCTTTCTTTCTTTGGAATGCAGCTCATTGTTTTGTTTTCTGAATGCTGAAAACATTCTGGGAATGAAAAACTGTAAGGCAGGGCCCTGAGGGCATGGAACCCTGGGTGATGGGTTCCCTAAGAGCAGTAAGGACCTAAGGGAAGGAGTTACTCCTGAAAGATGCATAGCTCTGGGCAGCCACCTTGGCTCTGCATAGAGGCTGTCACCCTATGACCCACAGGAAACTGCTTGTGCTTCAAATGTGGGTATAAGAGTTGGGGGTGGGCTTCCCCTGGTGGTCCAGTGGGTAAGGACACCGCCTTGCAGTGCAAGGGGCGCCGGTTCGAGCCCTGGCCTGGGAAGATCCCACGTGCCGCGGAGCGGCTGGACTGATGTGTCCAATCACCGAGCCGGAGCTCTGGAGCGCATGCGCCCAGAGCGGGTGCTGTGCGACAACAAACGCCACCGCGATGGGAGGCCCACAGGAGCCAAAGTACAAGGACGGATGAAAATAGAGAAATGAAAGACCAATAAAAGTGGCCCGCCCGCTCCCCTCCCTCCCCAACCCGACCCCTGCCCAAAATAAATAAATAAATAAATCTTTAAAAAAAAAAAAGAGTTGGGGGTGAGGCTTTTGGTGGACTAAAATTGTGATATGAATGAGAAAGGATCTGAGAAAAGGTGGTGTCTGCTATTAAGTAAGCCACAGTTCAGAGAGCTACGAGAGGTGAAGAAGAGGAACATGCCAAAGCCTAGAACCAGACTTTATGCCAGCTTATAAGCAAGGTCCCAAAACTCCAAATTGTTCAAAGAAAAAGCAGGAGAGGATCTCAGGGGCTACAGTCCAAGCAACGTGCCAGGAATGGAGAAAGTGGGGATCCATACAGTCAGTGGAGGAGAGCAGTAAGGGAGAGTTTTATTCTTCCAGAAGTCTGAAGGCCTACCATAGACCTTAGGGAACATGACACACACTGCAGAGAATGGCCTTTGGCCAACTGTAGAGACTCAAAGGGGCTTCCCAGGTGGTGCTAGTGGTAAAGAACCTGCCTGCCAATGCAGGAGATATAAGATCTTGGCTTGTTTTGGATTCTCCAAAAGCTAGTTTTGAGGGTGCTCGGGACCTCCCTCATCTTTCTTTCTTTGGAATGCAGCTCATTGTTTTGTTTTCTGAATGCTGAAAACATTCTGGGAATGAAAAACTGTAAGGCAGGGCCCTGAGGGCATGGAACCCTGGGTGATGGGTTCCCTAAGAGCAGTAAGGACCTAAGGGAAGGAGTTACTCCTGAAAGATGCATAGCTCTGGGCAGCCACCTTGGCTCTGCATAGAGGCTGTCACCCTATGACCCACAGGAAACTGCTTGTGCTTCAAATGTGGGTATAAGAGTTGGGGGTGGGCTTCCCCTGGTGGTCCAGTGGGTAAGGACACCGCCTTGCAGTGCAAGGGGCGCCGGTTCGAGCCCTGGCCTGGGAAGATCCCACGTGCCGCGGAGCGGCTGGACTGATGTGTCCAATCACCGAGCCGGAGCTCTGGAGCGCATGCGCCCAGAGCGGGTGCTGTGCGACAACAAACGCCACCGCGATGGGAGGCCCACAGGAGCCAAAGTACAAGGACGGATGAAAATAGAGAAATGAAAGACCAATAAAAGTGGCCCGCCCGCTCCCCTCCCTCCCCAACCCGACCCCTGCCCAAAATAAATAAATAAATAAATCTTTAAAAAAAAAAAAGAGTTGGGGGTGAGGCTTTTGGTGGACTAAAATTGTGATATGAATGAGAAAGGATCTGAGAAAAGGTGGTGTCTGCTATTAAGTAAGCCACAGTTCAGAGAGCTACGAGAGGTGAAGAAGAGGAACATGCCAAAGCCTAGAACCAGACTTTATGCCAGCTTATAAGCAAGGTCCCAAAACTCCAAATTGTTCAAAGAAAAAGCAGGAGAGGATCTCAGGGGCTACAGTCCAAGCAACGTGCCAGGAATGGAGAAAGTGGGGATCCATACAGTCAGTGGAGGAGAGCAGTAAGGGAGAGTTTTATTCTTCCAGAAGTCTGAAGGCCTACCATAGACCTTAGGGAACATGACACACACTGCAGAGAATGGCCTTTGGCCAACTGTAGAGACTCAAAGGGGCTTCCCAGGTGGTGCTAGTGGTAAAGAACCTGCCTGCCAATGCAGGAGATATAAGAGTTGCAGTTTCAGTTCCTGGGTTGGGAAGATTCTCTGGAGGAAGGCATGGCAACCCGCTCCAGTATTCTTGCCTGATAAATCCCATGGAAAGAGGAGCCTGGGAGGCTACAGTCCACAGGGTCGCAAAGAGTCATACTCAAGTGAAACAACTTAGCATGTGCCCATACAGGTACTCAAAGTCACAGCTTAAAATCGACAGCTTAATATTCATTTCTTCATTCATTCATTGAATAAACACATATCTTTTCTACTTCCTGCAAACAAGTCTTGTTTTTACTCTTGCTTTTCTCCAGTCCCCTCCAGCAGTCAAAGAAACATTTCTAAAATGCCATTCTGTTGATTACACCCTCTGGCAGAGGGAGACTAGACACCAGTGACTGAAAGGTCTCTACTCCTTGTACTGACCACTCCTCTCCCTACAGCCAACTAAATCTGCCCTCCTCCTTCCTATTTAAAGGAACCATTGCTGGACTTCCCTGAAGATCCAGTGGTTAATAATTTGCCTGCTAATGCAGGGGACATGCCTTCAATCCCTGGTCCAGGAAGACCCCAGAGCAACTAAACCCATGCACCACAATACTGAGCCTGTGTTCCGCAACAAGAGAAATCACTACAATGAGAAGCCTGTGTACCGCAACTAGAGAGTAACCTCTGCTCGCTGCAACTAGAGAGAGCCTGCACAGCAACAAAGACCCAGCACAGCCAAAACTTAAGAAAAAAGAAAAGATCCATTGCCGGCCCTTCAACATACCTTTTCTAGTTCTGTTAATATAAAAGCCTGGGTGGAATGCCCGTTCCTGAAGACATTCTCCCACGTTCTTCTCTTGTTTGTAGGCAAGCTGGCCAAGGTCGCAGCAGACCCGGGCGGGTGCCCGCGAGTTTCCGAGGCCTGCGAGCACGGCCGCGGCCCGTGCGCCCTTCTCAGACAGCGGGTGGACGGTCGGCGCGCCCCCCACTGGGAAGCATAGACGGCTCTTGAGCAAAACTCGTGTGACATTGAAGTGCAGCGTCTGGTGCGTAAAGATGCTGGATATGGAAAAGCAGGGACCCTCCAAAGTCAGGCAGCTTTTAACCTTATCGAAACATGTCTGGACAACTAAACATTTAAGATGCACTGAAAGCAAAAGGGGGAAAATGGCAAAAGATCCGTGAGCAGCTGGGGGAGTGTTTGCCGGTCACAGCAGAGGCCTCATCCGGACTCGGCAGACCTCCCTGGAAAGCACTACGGTAAACGTGTGCAGCGCCCAGGCCGGGGGCTTCGCCCAGCTTCCCGCTGGCGCTGCAGCGGCCTCGGACAGCACAGCGAGCCCGCCCGGGCCTGGGGTGGATTCTGTGGATAAAAAGTAACACGCCAGCGATTGTGTGGATAAAAAATAACAGGCCAGCAGGCCCGATTCAGCCCACAGGCCGTAGTCTGGCCGAATTCAACCAATACGTGAGTGGCTCCTACGAAGATGTCCTCCCTTTCCAGTAAAGTTGAATGGGCTAATGAAGAAATAAACGAATGACTTCATGTGAAGTGAATCTAGGCTCAGATCCTCAGAGGGAGAACCGCGTGAGGTCCCGGAGCTGGGCCCCGCTTGGCCGCTCAGTCGTGGCTGGCTCTGCGCGACCCCGTGGGCTGCATGCGCCAGGCTGCCTGGCCTTCACCACCTCCAGGAGCTTGATCACACTCGTGTCCGGTGAGTCGGCGATGCCATCCAACCATCTTGTCCTCTGTCACGCTGTAAAAATGGGGAGAAAACAGTGATAGACTTTACAAAAAAAAACCATTAGCACAGTATTTCTCTGTCTTCCTTCTGTCAAGCCCTGAGCGGACGACTTTCCCCAGCTGCCCAGGGAGGTACAGGCCAAGGAACACACAGGGAGCAGAAACCGGGGAGGAGGAGCAGGGCACCGTCAGGCAGAGGAGCCCCGCGGCCTCCGGGGGGACGAAGCCCGGCCCGGCGGAGGGGAGGAGCTGCGTCAGCCGAGGGCTCCTGGCAGGACCAGGGGTGAGGCCCCGACCCCATCCGTTCCAGCCGGAGCCGGCCACCCTGCTGGGGCCAGTGTCCCTTGAAAGGGCCCTGGTCTGGAGGCTGCAGTCGTCGTGGGTCTCCGGCCGGTGCAGACGGCTGGCTCAGCCGTGGAGAGGGCCGCTGGTGGAGGAGGGGTGGAGACAGGCGTGGCGCAGGCCTCGGTTGCTCGGGGACGGAGGGGCGGCAGGAGCGCGGCTCCCAGTGCGGAGACCACAGAGAGGCTAGGCCCAGGTTTTTAAAACAACATGGCAAGTGCCCGCCTTCACCCCAGCAGCTGCAGGACCCAGAGACGCCCTGCTTCCTGCCGGCACGCACCTCCACCAGGTGCGGACGCCGGGTCGTGTCACCGGCAGGAGCCCGTGGCAGGCGCCCTCGGACAGGACGCGGTCTGTCCGCCAGGCGTTCCCGTGACCCAGCCGCCCAGCCCGCCCCCAGACCTTCAGGCGCCGCTGGATCCCACGAGATGGCCTCGCTCTCTGGGGAGCCGCCAAGGCCGCGTCTGCAGTGTGAGAGCGCACCCCGCCAGGACCCGGGCCGGGGGACCCCGACGGAGCCTCTGAGGCAGCAAGGACGCGCGGCAGGCCGTGTCTAGACCGAAGGAGGTGGCGCGTGTCTCGGGGCCTTGGCACTTGACCCCCGCCCCGCCCCGTGCTGTCTGGAAGGCTCTGTGTCCGTGTCTTGCCTTCCCACCTCCTTGGCAAGGCCTGACCACCCTGCGGGCAGAACTCCCCACCTGTCCCCTTGCTGTCTTCCCGTCTCGTCCTGGAATCGTCCCACTACTTTCTCATCCGTGTCCCACGGCTCCAGAGAACCAGGTCCTCGTGGGGCCTGCCGGCTCGGCGTGCGGGGACGGCCAGAGGGGCTCCCCGCCCCAGCGCCGCGGGTCTAAGTGTCTGTTGGAGTCTGTCGCCAGTCTTGCCCTCCGCCCCAACTGTCCTGCCCACCAAGCAGGGCAGAGGCCAGGCCACAAGGCCGACCTCCCAGAGGAACCCCAGGCTCCAAATCCCATTTAAAACAGTATAATCGCCGCATGGCTCTCTTCTTCTCTGTTTGCTAACTTCAGGAGCTCTGCAGCAGGCCAGCCTAGCAGAAAATTGGGAGCTCAGCCAGAGGGAATTCAAGAGGCAGGGAGCCCGGCGCCGCAGCCCTGGGGCGCCCCGCCCAAGGGCTAGGCCCGGAAGCGGGGAGCCTGGGACGGGAGCGCGTGTCACGCTGAGCTGGGCTTCTGCCCTCAGGCTGGGCCGTCCCTGCCTTGTATCTAGCACCCAGGAGGTTCTTGCTTTTCCTTCAGGTTTCAGAAGTGCTCTTAAATAGGGAGCACGTGCAAGCAACGCTTAGACACCTGCGGAGGAGCCTGCTTTCCCCGCCCTGCTCCCGGGCTCGCCGCTCCCCGGAGGTGGGCTGCGGGAGTCCCGCGGGCCTCCCAGAGGGCGTCTGTCTTCCGCCGGCGCTGGAGGCACCGCTCTGCCGCCCTGCGGCTGTTCCGTCTCCCGCACCTGCGCCGCGGGGACGTTCCTCAGCCCGGCCACCCGGGCCCCGCCCTCGTCACAGCAGCACCTCCGTCCCTGCTGGACACCCGGCCGCTACGAGCGCTCGCCTTTAAGGCAACATGGCGACCTCTGTCTGAATTCACACCTGATGGCCGCCGTGGGAGCGTGCGTGTGTGCAGAATTCATAGTCGTTTTCAAAATCAGGGTGTTCTTGTCGCCGCGAAGCGGCATCTTCTTCCTGCAGGGACAGAAAGCCCACAGCCCTCCGGACTCAGGCCACCGGGTGACACGGGACCTGCTTCCTCACTCACTGTGACACAGAACCCAGTGGGCCGTGGGCACTCGGACGTTTCAAGCTGCGTCCTCGTTTCACTCGACAAGGTCCTTCTCCCTGGGGGAGAGCCAGGGAGACCCGCCCAGTGTGGCTGGCAGGCCGAGGGCCGAGCGCCCCGTCCTGCTCCCCGCCCCGGCGGCCGCACTCCCGCGTGGGGGAGAAGGGCGGCGGAGAGCTGTGCCTGCGAGTCGCGCTGAGGGAAAGCCCTTGAAGCTGAGTCTTCGCACGCCTCCTTCCCAGAAGTGGCGTTCCCAGGTCGGAGGGGGAGCGCTTCTTCGTGGGGAGAGCTGCAGAATTCTCCGTGGGGCGTTCCGGCAGCACGTGCTCCTTTGCGTGTCTCCGGCGGTGCCCGGAGGCTCGTGCGGGCCCCGGCCGGGCTGGCTGGGTACCCGGGCGCGGGCGCTTCCTCTCCCCTCCCCCAGGCAGCGCTGCTCAGAGCCGCCTCTCTGCTGGGAGCTGAAGACCCGCCTGCGTCCCCCACACCTGCAGGGGGCCTTTCCGCGGACTCGGCGCTGGAGAGTCCCTGGCCTCGCCCGGCCCTGAGCTAGGCCGCTCTGCTCTGCCCCAGGTCGTCTTGGTAGCCAGGGTCAGAAACCCAGCCAGACGGCCCCGCGACCCGGAGAGAAGCCCGCCCGTCCCTGCAGGCCCAGGCCTCGGGCCCACAGGACGCAGGTGCGGGGAGACGTCGTGTGCCGCCTCCATCTCTCTAGTGGTTCTGGTGCCCGAGGGCACGAGCCTGGAGCCCCTGCTGGGTCAGAGCACGCGCTCTGCCACTTGCCAGCAGCGGGCGTTTGGCCAAGTCGCCAGACCTCTGAGCCTCAGTTTTATCGACACAGGGACAATCGCAGCGCCTGCCACGTTCAGGACCGGGAGCTGTGCACGCGGCTCTTCTGAGACGCCGGAGCGCGTGTGGCCGCCGCCAGTCTCCCCCAACGGGCCAGGCGGCATCCCAGCCGAGGAACCAGCCCCGGAGGGAGAGAGCAGACGTGTTCCAGGCAGAGGCCCCACCTGCCAGCTTCGACCCGCCACGGCTCCCCTGGACCGGTGGAGGGGCCCAGGAGCAGCGTCCACGAGGCAGAATTCATAGTCGTTTAAAACTTCGGACAGGGGGTCCTCTCCCTCCTTGTGACACAGAACCCAGTGGGCCGTGGGCACTCGGACGTTTCAAGCTGCGTCCTCGTTTCACTCGACAAGGTCCTTCTCCCTGGGGGAGAGCCAGGGAGACCCGCCCAGTGTGGCTGGCAGGCCGAGGGCCGAGCGCCCCGTCCTGCTCCCCGCCCCGGCGGCCGCACTCCCGCGTGGGGGAGAAGGGCGGCGGAGAGCTGTGCCTGCGAGTCGCGCTGAGGGAAAGCCCTTGAAGCTGAGTCTTCGCACGCCTCCTTCCCAGAAGTGGCGTTCCCAGGTCGGAGGGGGAGCGCTTCTTCGTGGGAAGAGCTGCAGAATTCTCCGTGGGGCGTTCCGGCAGCACGTGCTCCTTTGCGTGTCTCCGGCGGTGCCCGGAGGCTCGTGCGGGCCCCGGCCGGGCTGGCTGGGTACCCGGGCGCGGGCGCTTCCTCTCCCCTCCCCCAGGCAGCGCTGCTCAGAGCCGCCTCTCTGCTGGGAGCTGAAGACCCGCCTGCGTCCCCCACACCTGCAGGGGGCCTTTCCGCGGACTCGGCGCTGGAGAGTCCCTGGCCTCGCCCGGCCCTGAGCTAGGCCGCTCTGCTCTGCCCCAGGTCGTCTTGGTAGCCAGGGTCAGAAACCCAGCCAGACGGCCCCGCGACCCGGAGAGAAGCCCGCCCGTCCCTGCAGGCCCAGGCCTCGGGCCCACAGGACGCAGGTGCGGGGAGACGTCGTGTGCCGCCTCCATCTCTCTAGTGGTTCTGGTGCCCGAGGGCACGAGCCTGGAGCCCCTGCTGGGTCAGAGCACGCGCTCTGCCACTTGCCAGCAGCGGGCGTTTGGCCAAGTCGCCAGACCTCTGAGCCTCAGTTTTATCGACACAGGGACAATCGCAGCGCCTGCCACGTTCAGGACCGGGAGCTGTGCACGCGGCTCTTCTGAGACGCCGGAGCGCGTGTGGCCGCCGCCAGTCTCCCCCAACGGGCCAGGCGGCATCCCAGCCGAGGAACCAGCCCCGGAGGGAGAGAGCAGACGTGTTCCAGGCAGAGGCCCCACCTGCCAGCTTCGACCCGCCACGGCTCCCCTGGACCGGTGGAGGGGCCCAGGAGCAGCGTCCACGAGGCAGAGACGAAAGGATGGTGCCGGGACAACGGCTCTGAGCTCAGGACCCGCGGGGGTCTCAGAAGCCCCGAGGGCAAGGACCCCGGCTGAGCGCCCTGGTTGTCATGCCGACTGGGAGAACCCTACCGCGGCCCCGCAGTCCGTCCCCTGCACCCGCCCGGGAGCGCCTCCCGTGCGCGTGGGAGCCGGACGAGCGCCCGGCGGAGCCACTCGGACAGCGGCGCGGAGGAGCGTCCCAGGAGGTCCTCCACGAGGCGGAGTGAGGCCGGCAGCGCGGGCCAGCTCAGGAAAGGCGGAACCCTGCATCTTCTGCCTTCCTGGCAGCGTGGCTGTCCAGGCAGAGCCGGACTTTGGGGCCCCCCAGGCGACATCAGTCCTCGAGAGCAGCTTATAGGACGCGCCTCAGGCAGGAGGGCTGCCGGCGACAGCGCGGCTCCCCTGGCACAGGCCTTGGAGACTCTAAGCCGCTCTCGCTGCTGGTAAAGGAACATCAGCGAGGTAAGGAAAGACATGCCTGCTTCCTGCAGCTGCAGACGCGCTCGCCTCTCCTCTTGGAGCCGAGGCCGGTCCTGGTAAGAGGTAAGGGGAGCCGGCCCCCCAAGCGCCCAGACACCCTGCTGCCCGTGTGGGTACGATCTCTCGTCAGCACACCCGGCTCCTGAGAAGGGCTGCCTCCAGGAGCCTCGTGAGCCGCGATGTCCTGGGCGTGGACGGGCCACCCTCTCCGGACTGCAGGCCCGGGCCAGGGGCTCGTGCGATCGCCGCTGGCTGCCGATAGGATTTCGTTGACACAGGACAATCGCAGCGCTCTGCCACTTGCCAGCAGCGGGCGTTTGGCCAAGTCGCCAGACCTCTGAGCCTCAGTTTTATCGACACAGGGACAATCGCAGCGCCTGCCACGTTCAGGACCGGGAGCTGTGCACGCGGCTCTTCTGAGACGCCGGAGCGCGTGTGGCCGCCGCCAGTCTCCCCCAACGGGCCAGGCGGCATCCCAGCCGAGGAACCAGCCCCGGAGGGAGAGAGCAGACGTGTTCCAGGCAGAGGCCCCACCTGCCAGCTTCGACCCGCCACGGCTCCCCTGGACCGGTGGAGGGGCCCAGGAGCAGCGTCCACGAGGCAGAGACGAAAGGATGGTGCCGGGACAACGGCTCTGAGCTCAGGACCCGCGGGGGTCTCAGAAGCCCCGAGGGCAAGGACCCCGGCTGAGCGCCCTGGTTGTCATGCCGACTGGGAGAACCCTACCGCGGCCCCGCAGTCCGTCCCCTGCACCCGCCCGGGAGCGCCTCCCGTGCGCGTGGGAGCCGGACGAGCGCCCGGCGGAGCCACTCGGACAGCGGCGCGGAGGAGCGTCCCAGGAGGTCCTCCACGAGGCGGAGTGAGGCCGGCAGCGCGGGCCAGCTCAGGAAAGGCGGAACCCTGCATCTTCTGCCTTCCTGGCAGCGTGGCTGTCCAGGCAGAGCCGGACTTTGGGGCCCCCCAGGCGACATCAGTCCTCGAGAGCAGCTTATAGGACGCGCCTCAGGCAGGAGGGCTGCCGGCGACAGCGCGGCTCCCCTGGCACAGGCCTTGGAGACTCTAAGCCGCTCTCGCTGCTGGTAAAGGAACATCAGCGAGGTAAGGAAAGACATGCCTGCTTCCTGCAGCTGCAGACGCGCTCGCCTCTCCTCTTGGAGCCGAGGCCGGTCCTGGTAAGAGGTAAGGGGAGCCGGCCCCCCAAGCGCCCAGACACCCTGCTGCCCGTGTGGGTACGATCTCTCGTCAGCACACCCGGCTCCTGAGAAGGGCTGCCTCCAGGAGCCTCGTGAGCCGCGATGTCCTGGGCGTGGACGGGCCACCCTCTCCGGACTGCAGGCCCGGGCCAGGGGCTCGTGCGATCGCCGCTGGCTGCCGATAGGATTTCGTTGAACACGTGTTATTGCCTGGGACGTTGGGTCCCAGACTAAGACAGCGTCGCCACGCGTGCATGAGGGAAACCCTTGCCGAGGCCCCGGGGTGTTGCAGTATCTGACCGCACAGGGGCCGGCAGGAGTCAGGTGCGCCTGAGCTGGGACTCCTGCATCTCCTGGGTTGGTTTTGTTTGTTTTGTTTGTGTTGAACCTGAATTACCTGGAAGCACGTCTGAAATCTACTATGTGAATTCTAAAAAAAAAAAAAAAAAAAGCCTGGGTGAGGTCTCCTTTCATTTTGCACTAGAGTAATTCTTGGAAATCTTGGACCTTCATCTTAGTTTTGGAGTTTTTAGAAGGCGAAAAAGGAGAATGAGGTAGAATAAATGACACTGCTTCTCTGTGAATCATTAACCTCTTCACTCTACCCCCAGACCCCTTCGTTAAGCCCTCTATACAACATCTGCATATAACAGAAGCACTGCTAATGTAGACTTCAAGAAACACCATATAATTTTTGCTATGGGGCAGATTGTACCTTTATGGGGAAAAAAAAAATGAACTAAGTGACCTCCCCTAACAAATATAAAGTAAATAAGCACTTGTGCACGGAAAAGAGATGTAACCAACTCCTGTAGCCTGACAAAGACTACCTCTCCCAAACATCTGTGATATGTCTACTGTGATAAATCTGCATAGGAGCCAAGGGCATTGAGCCCCTAATCCTTTCCTTTTGCAGGAATATTATTGTAATCTCACTGATGTGTTGGGAGTGCTCCAGTGGGAATCTGAGAACAGGAAGAGATACCAAGGGCCCCAGAGGGGAGCATACTGTGAGGTTCTGGGCTGAGACCTGTGATAAGAGCCTAAGTAGCTACAGAGGAAGAGGGAAGGTGGGTGGTGGAGCACCATCTGAAGCTGCAGGTCTGTCTCAACCAAGCCACCCTGATGCAGTGGTGAGCTTTGGCTATAATGCCTGAGTCAAATGCATGAACTAAAAGAGCTATAACTTTAGGGGACTTCCGTGGTGGTGTAGTGGCTAAGATTCTGCACTCCCGATGCAGAAGGCCTGGATTCAATCCCTGATCAGGGGACTAGATCCAACATGCTGCAGCTAAGAGTTTGCATCCCACGGTGAAGACTGAAGATACCATCTGTTGCAACTAAAACCTAACAGCCAAATAAATAAAAAATTTTTAAAAAGATCTATAACTTTAGAACCAAAGTAAGAGGCACTCTTATGATTCAAGAGGATACATCAGTCAAGTAGAGAAGGTTATGCGATAGTAACAAAAATCTCCAAATTCTCAGTGGCTTACAGCAGTTAAAGTTTATGTCTTAGTCACATAACATGCTGGCTGCACTTTGGCTGTAGCTCTGCTCTGTGAACTCTTTACTCCAGGAATCAAACTAAAGCAGCAACCTCACATTGCCAATTTTGTGGCAGAAGAAACAGACAGACAGTGATGGCTCTTGAAGGTTCTGATTGGAAGCAGCTCATGTTAGGGGGCAGTAGCCAAGTTAGAGGCACAGCCCTTTCATGAGGAGGGTAGAAACCATCTTGTATAGAGAGTTCTAGACTAACGAGGCTGTTGTTATGGCAACGATCCATAACTCAAAATCTGTTTTCATCTGTGACGCCAAAGGAGGGCAACAGAAACAGGGGCAGCCCGGGGCCTGCCCTACAGGTCAAAGCTGCTCTACAGTGTCCTGGATCCCACGTCCCTCCCTCCTCTGCTACGACCGGTCCCTCCGTGCCTCTAGTTCATCTCTGAAGGCAACTCTCCAGCCCAGTTCCGCACTGGGAATGTCCAGCTCTGCTAGCAAAGGGGCAGAGCTCTGCAGCAGACCCTCCAGCAAGTGCACAGCGACCACAGGCTAACTTGTCCTAATTCACAAGGAGAGATCTCCGTTTCTAGAGAAAGCAAGCCTATTCAGCCAAGAACAACTCAGGAATTTTAAAACACTGAAAACATTCCAAGTGCCAGAGTCTTTCTGTGGCAGGCCTAGACTGTTCAAGGCCTTAAGGAGCCCCACACTTGGCATTTGGAGAGTCAGCCAATTACCATTTCATCGGAACAAATGGCATACAAAGTTTACCCTTTGGAAGGTGACTGTATGCATTGAACCAAAACTAAAAAAACACTTTGGTGAGAGAGATTTCTTTTCTGATTTGTCAATGTACTTAAAGGAAAAGCCCCTGGATGAGCTAAAAATACTATTGTATTTGGTTTTTGCATTCAACAAAAACTCTTGTATAAACAAAAATATAATTCTATGAAATTGAGATTGTGTGTCCTCCTCTAATTACTCTGTCAAGGCAGGCTTACTCCTGGAAGCCTTCTCCTAAAGTAATGCTTCTCAACATGTGAGCACATATGGTACATGCTTTAAAATGAATTTCCTGGATTCTACTCCAGATGGGGGGTGGTAGAGCAGGGAATTCTGTCATTTCTAACAAGCGTTCTTTCTAAGAAATTCCCACTGAAATTTGAGACCCACCGCCCTAACTAGTGAAAGGGCAAAAGAAAAAAAAAGAAGAACCTAATGAGCTCATGTGAAATATAAGTTTTAGAATCCCCCAAATGCCTCTAACTTCTCTCAAAAAATAGACCATGCCATTACTTCCAAAAGATTGCTGGTCTGTGGCCAACATGGTGGGGGTAGGAAGACCCTGAGTCCACCTTCTCCCACAGGCCCACTAAAATCACAACTATTTACAGAAGGGAATGCATACAGCTCAACATCCAACAACCAACCAACCTGATTTTAAAATGGGCAGAAGACGTGAATATTTTTCCAAAAAGCATACATTAAATTTCTAGCATGGAGCTTCCCCTGGTGGTCCAGTGGGTAAGGACACCGCCTTGCAGTGCAAGGGGCGCCGGTTCGATCACTGGCCTGGGAAGATCCCACGTGCCGCGGAGCGGCTGGACTGACGTGTCCAATTACCGAGCCGGAGCTCTGGGGCGCATGCGCCCAGAGCCAGCGCTCTGCGACGACAGAGGCCACAGCGATGGGAGGCCCACAGGAGCCAAAGAACAGAGACAGATGAAAATAGATGGATGAAAGACCAATAGAAGTGGCCCGCCCGCTCCTCTCCCTCCCCAACCTGTCCCCCGCCCTAAATAAATAAATCTTAAAAAAAAAAAAATGTAGCTTACAATAAAGTTTTTTTAAAAAAATTTTTTTTTCTAGCATGGTGCATATATCTGAGCAAATCTAGAAGATAAAATTAGAAAGGGAATTCTGTGGTATTAAGTGAAGAAAGGAAGAGTTGAGAACTTGGCTCCTTGTGCTCACAAAGCCAGCACAAGAGATGAAGAGATGAAGCTGAGAAGTAGGTTGCAGTGGCCCCAGGCTTGGCCACATCCCAGGAGCTCATTAGTGTCTCCAGCCATGTAATTCCTGCTGTGGTATTCAAACATAGAGCCTTGACAGGGTGAGAGGCAGATGCAACAACTGTCTAAACCCAGGTCACCTGGGTATTAAGATACTGACATGTTCACATCAGAAGAGTGCAGCCCAGACTCAAGCATCCATCTTCACGACTCCTTCTCAGGACAGAGCCTTCCTGAATATGGCTCCCCTAGGAGGAGTGGGCAGCCATGACCTTGGGCTCCCATGAACAGTATCAAAGTACTGGAGTGTGCATAAGTGGTGATGAAAGGTCATCTGTTCCGCTCTGCACACACCCTGGTGTCCCTCTGGCTTTCAGCTTTCTCACTTCCCTTGGTCTGGTACGAAGAAGGCCCAGCAGTCAGCACTGGGCACTGCTTGTCCTCCGGTCTTCAAAGGAACCTAGATTTCCTTCAGAACAGGGAGAGCTGACACCCCCTGCACTTGTCAGGGCATGAATTCTTAATGATGTGATTTACCATGAGGCATGAAGCTTCTTCACAGTGACCTAGGCTTGGGGTAGGAGAAAAAGGAGGTGAACAGAATTGGGATCTGACCTTGATTCTAGGCTGTATGGATCCAGCATGGACAGAGGGTTCAGGGATAGCTTGCCTGACACTTGGGAGTTCGCAACCACCACTGCCACCACAGTGCAGAGAAAGGGGAAAAAATTAAAATCACTAAAAAATAAAAGATCAGCTCCTACACACCAACTCAGGGGCTTGTGGAGTCTCACAGACCTGCCACTACTAGTGTGTCATGGATACAACTGCTGTCTCAGTAAAAGGCAGTTCACTTCGAAGGTGAATAGTTATCATTGAATGCCACTAAAATCCCATCAGTTATCAGTTCTGTATAAGAGCTCCTGACAAATTATGAAAGCTGAGTCTTATGGCTTGAATTGTGTTACACCAAAATTCATATGTTGAAGTCCTAACCCTCTCAGAATGTGATAATATTGGAAATAGGACTGCTGTAGATAAAATTAGTTAAGATGAGGTGCTTAGGGTTGGCCTAATCCAATGATCAGTGTCCTTATAAAAAGAGAAATTTCGACAGATATATATATATATACAAACAGAGAGAGAGAGAGAACAGCATGTGAAGAGACATAGGAGAAGATAAAAATGTATAAGCCAAGGAGAGAGGCCTCTCCTGATCCTTCCCAATCAGTGTTCAGAAGAAGCCAAACCCTCAGACTCCTGATTCAGGTCTGGCCTCCAGAACTAGGAGACAACATACTCCTGTTGTCAAATCTACTCAGTGCATGGCACTCTGTAATGAATTCCCTACCAAATGAATACTCTTACCATTGAAAAAGTCTCAGTATGAGTCATGACCATTTATTTCAGTTAGCCCTACAACAGCCCAATGAATCAGGTACTTTTAAAAAATATTTATTTATTTGGCTGTGCCAGGTCTTAGTTGTGGCGTGTGGGATCCTTAGTTGCACCATTCAGGATCTTTTAGTTGTGTCATGCAGGATCTTAGTTGTAGGATGCGGACCCTTAGTTGCAGCGTGTGGGATCTAGTTCCCTGACAAGGGATAGAACCCAGTTCCCTTGAATTGGGAGTGCAGAGTCCCAACCACTGGACCACCAGGAAATCCCTAGGTACTTTTATTTATCCTTATTTTTCCAAACAAGTCCTCTAAGGCTATGAAGGGTTAAGAAGCTTGCCCAAAGTATTATGCCATCGAGCCAAGATTTGAACTCTGCTATGTGACTCTGAAATCCCTGTTCTTTTCTGTACCACCCACCACTGCCTCAAAGTCACGAATAATGCTGTCCTGCGAACCAGGTTCACGTGAACTCTGCCTAGTAGCTGAGCTCCCTGTGTGAACATGCTCAATTCACTATTGTTAACGTAATGGACTTCCTGATGTGCCCCTGGGGTAAACCATGCCTTGGAAGCTCCCAGATGGCCACAGGGGGACAACAGGCCAACCAGGGCTGACAGGGAGGCCCAGCTGACATCCAAGAAAGTGAGGCTGGTATTCATAGATCTGACAGGTGTTACACCAAAATTCATATGTTGAAGTCCTAACCCTCTCAGAATGTGATAATATTGGAAATAGGACTGCTGTAGATAAAATTAGTTAAGATGAGGTGCTTAGGGTTGGCCTAATCCAATGATCAGTGTCCTTATAAAAAGAGAAATTTCGACAGATATATATATATATACAAACAGAGAGAGAGAGAGAACAGCATGTGAAGAGACATAGGAGAAGATAAAAATGTATAAGCCAAGGAGAGAGGCCTCTCCTGATCCTTCCCAATCAGTGTTCAGAAGAAGCCAAACCCTCAGACTCCTGATTCAGGTCTGGCCTCCAGAACTAGGAGACAACATACTCCTGTTGTCAAATCTACTCAGTGCATGGCACTCTGTAATGAATTCCCTACCAAATGAATACTCTTACCATTGAAAAAGTCTCAGTATGAGTCATGACCATTTATTTCAGTTAGCCCTACAACAGCCCAATGAATCAGGTACTTTTAAAAAATATTTATTTATTTGGCTGTGCCAGGTCTTAGTTGTGGCGTGTGGGATCCTTAGTTGCACCATTCAGGATCTTTTAGTTGTGTCATGCAGGATCTTAGTTGTAGGATGCGGACCCTTAGTTGCAGCGTGTGGGATCTAGTTCCCTGACAAGGGATAGAACCCAGTTCCCTTGAATTGGGAGTGCAGAGTCCCAACCACTGGACCACCAGGAAATCCCTAGGTACTTTTATTTATCCTTATTTTTCCAAACAAGTCCTCTAAGGCTATGAAGGGTTAAGAAGCTTGCCCAAAGTATTATGCCATCGAGCCAAGATTTGAACTCTGCTATGTGACTCTGAAATCCCTGTTCTTTTCTGTACCACCCACCACTGCCTCAAAGTCACGAATAATGCTGTCCTGCGAACCAGGTTCACGTGAACTCTGCCTAGTAGCTGAGCTCCCTGTGTGAACATGCTCAATTCACTATTGTTAACGTAATGGACTTCCTGATGTGCCCCTGGGGTAAACCATGCCTTGGAAGCTCCCAGATGGCCACAGGGGGACAACAGGCCAACCAGGGCTGACAGGGAGGCCCAGCTGACAGGATCTGGCAAGAAAGTGAGGCTGGTATTCATAGATCTGACAGGCTCAGTTGTGGTTTTACAAGGTAGGTGGCCCTGAACACCAAGAGAAGTCAATGAGACCAGGAAACGGATGGGTGGTTACTAGGAATTGAGCCTGGAGAGTAACAAGGATGAGGCAGCAGCAGAAAAGCAGGACCAAGGATGCACAGAAGCCAGGGAGGCTAAAATTCAAGATTAGGAGCCCCTCAGGGAAAATGCGGACCAAAGTCAGAAATAACTGGTTTCTGAGGCCGATGCCCATCTTGACTTTGGTGGGAACAAGGTAAAGAAGAGAAGAGGCTTCTTGTCTAACTACTGGAGAAATAACTCCTCATGTGCAAATGGAGAAAATCCTGCATAAGGCCACTCTCCCAGCTGCAGACTTACAGCCATCCTGGGTTTCGCTTGGGGGCCCTCTGTCCCTTCTAGGTATGGTTCAAGTCCAAGGTCATGAATAGCCTTTAACAGCTCTGGACAGAACACGCCTTCCTCATTTCTCTTCTGATTATAGGCCTTGACTTCCTACCAGATAGGATATCAAAATGCCCAGCCACTCCCCAAGTGTTTTCCAGCCACTATAAACCAGCCACCACTGCTTCGCTGTATGTCTCAGATATAAGCTTATAGGCTCATCACTTAGGACCAAGGCCAGCCTTCAGGAAGCTGGTGACAGGAGATTTGCTTCCTTTCTGAGTTCTACTCCCCCATCTTCACACCATTGCAGGATGTCCTCACCCACCTTCTGTGGGACATGGATAAGCATTTTAAACGTCACTAGATGTGTATTCTAATCTAATGGGTATTTTGAAAAGGCAAAATCTTATGAGAGGCAGCATAATCCTTACAGCTGGTTGGGATAAGTTTAACAAACAATGTCACAAGAACCATAGAGAAATTCTACTTTTTGATCCAGTAAGAGTACCCTTGCAATGTCATTCTAAAGAAACATGCAAGAGATGAGGAATATGTTCATTCATGAACTTAGTAAGCTTGCTAAGGATGTGAGGACCAAATGTAGAAATGAGGATAAGTTTAACATGACAGGGAGGCCCAGCTGACAGGATCTGGCAAGAAAGTGAGGCTGGTATTCATAGATCTGACAGGCTCAGTTGTGGTTTTACAAGGTAGGTGGCCCTGAACACCAAGAGAAGTCAATGAGACCAGGAAACGGATGGGTGGTTACTAGGAATTGAGCCTGGAGAGTAACAAGGATGAGGCAGCAGCAGAAAAGCAGGACCAAGGATGCACAGAAGCCAGGGAGGCTAAAATTCAAGATTAGGAGCCCCTCAGGGAAAATGCGGACCAAAGTCAGAAATAACTGGTTTCTGAGGCCGATGCCCATCTTGACTTTGGTGGGAACAAGGTAAAGAAGAGAAGAGGCTTCTTGTCTAACTACTGGAGAAATAACTCCTCATGTGCAAATGGAGAAAATCCTGCATAAGGCCACTCTCCCAGCTGCAGACTTACAGCCATCCTGGGTTTCGCTTGGGGGCCCTCTGTCCCTTCTAGGTATGGTTCAAGTCCAAGGTCATGAATAGCCTTTAACAGCTCTGGACAGAACACGCCTTCCTCATTTCTCTTCTGATTATAGGCCTTGACTTCCTACCAGATAGGATATCAAAATGCCCAGCCACTCCCCAAGTGTTTTCCAGCCACTATAAACCAGCCACCACTGCTTCGCTGTATGTCTCAGATATAAGCTTATAGGCTCATCACTTAGGACCAAGGCCAGCCTTCAGGAAGCTGGTGACAGGAGATTTGCTTCCTTTCTGAGTTCTACTCCCCCATCTTCACACCATTGCAGGATGTCCTCACCCACCTTCTGTGGGACATGGATAAGCATTTTAAACGTCACTAGATGTGTATTCTAATCTAATGGGTATTTTGAAAAGGCAAAATCTTATGAGAGGCAGCATAATCCTTACAGCTGGTTGGGATAAGTTTAACAAACAATGTCACAAGAACCATAGAGAAATTCTACTTTTTGATCCAGTAAGAGTACCCTTGCAATGTCATTCTAAAGAAACATGCAAGAGATGAGGAATATGTTCATTCATGAACTTAGTAAGCTTGCTAAGGATGTGAGGACCTGTAGAGAGGTGAATGAGCCTAGAGCCTGTTAAACAGAGTGAAGTAAGTCAGAAAGAGTAAGTCAAGGATCACATATTAACCCATACATATGGAATCTAGAAAGATGGTACTGATGAACTTATTTACAGGGAAGGAATAGAAACACAGATGTAGAGAACAGACTTGTGAACGCAGCGGGGGATGGAGAGGGTAGGACAGATTGAGAGAGCAGCATTGACACATACACACTACCATGTGCAACAGAGCTAGCTAGTGGGAAGCTACCGAGTATAGCACAGGAGTTCAGCTCAGAGCTCTGTGATGACCTAGAGGGGCGGGATGGGGGCAGGGAGGTTCAAGAGGGAAGGAATAAAAAAAGGGGGTGAGGGGATATATGTATACTTATACCTGATTCATGCTGTTGTACAGCAGAAATCAATGCAACATAGTAAAACAATTATCCTCCAATTAAATATACACTAAAAATCAAATTAAAATTTTACTTTAATTTGAAAAAAAAAGATGTGAGGGCTGTGTGAAGGGATCACTGTGCAGGGCATTCATATTCCATCTTGCCAGCAACCTCTGACTCCCATTTTCATTTCTCCACCCACATGGCCTGAGTAACTCCAAATTCCCAACCCACTATAAACAGTCACTCCACTCTCCATACCTCCTTCCCCAACACTCCTCCACTCAAATACCCCCAAATGCTTCATTCAACACTCTCACTTCCTACTCTAGAGAAGGCAGTGAAAAGTGGTTATTCTTAACACAGTTTTTTTTCTTCCTCTCACATGTATTATAGAAATAAGACAACTATTAATAAAGAGACAGATCTGTACGTGCTGACATGAGCAAAAGATGTCAATGATTTATCATCATATAAAAAGACAAACAAGTTCCAGGGCCATAAATACAGTGTGATACATGTCTATCACAGATCCATGATATAGATCAGCCTGCAGATCCTCCAGGTCCAGGCACCTGTCAGTCAGACTGTTAGCTACAGCTTCCTTGGGTGGGGAGGCTAAAGGTAATCAGAAGAAGTACCCTTGCAATGTCATTCTAAAGAAACATGCAAGAGATGAGGAATATGTTCATTCATGAACTTAGTAAGCTTGCTAAGGATGTGAGGACCTGTAGAGAGGTGAATGAGCCTAGAGCCTGTTAAACAGAGTGAAGTAAGTCAGAAAGAGTAAGTCAAGGATCACATATTAACCCATACATATGGAATCTAGAAAGATGGTACTGATGAACTTATTTACAGGGAAGGAATAGAAACACAGATGTAGAGAACAGACTTGTGAACGCAGCGGGGGATGGAGAGGGTAGGACAGATTGAGAGAGCAGCATTGACACATACACACTACCATGTGCAACAGAGCTAGCTAGTGGGAAGCTACCGAGTATAGCACAGGAGTTCAGCTCAGAGCTCTGTGATGACCTAGAGGGGCGGGATGGGGGCAGGGAGGTTCAAGAGGGAAGGAATAAAAAAAGGGGGTGAGGGGATATATGTATACTTATACCTGATTCATGCTGTTGTACAGCAGAAATCAATGCAACATAGTAAAACAATTATCCTCCAATTAAATATACACTAAAAATCAAATTAAAATTTTACTTTAATTTGAAAAAAAAAGATGTGAGGGCTGTGTGAAGGGATCACTGTGCAGGGCATTCATATTCCATCTTGCCAGCAACCTCTGACTCCCATTTTCATTTCTCCACCCACATGGCCTGAGTAACTCCAAATTCCCAACCCACTATAAACAGTCACTCCACTCTCCATACCTCCTTCCCCAACACTCCTCCACTCAAATACCCCCAAATGCTTCATTCAACACTCTCACTTCCTACTCTAGAGAAGGCAGTGAAAAGTGGTTATTCTTAACACAGTTTTTTTTCTTCCTCTCACATGTATTATAGAAATAAGACAACTATTAATAAAGAGACAGATCTGTACGTGCTGACATGAGCAAAAGATGTCAATGATTTATCATCATATAAAAAGACAAACAAGTTCCAGGGCCATAAATACAGTGTGATACATGTCTATCACAGATCCATGATATAGATCAGCCTGCAGATCCTCCAGGTCCAGGCACCTGTCAGTCAGACTGTTAGCTACAGCTTCCTGTGTGGAGGAAATGGGGTTGAGGTTCTAAAGGAAAACATTCTTTTTTCTTTTTAACTCCATATAACTATATTATTTTAACTTTATTTTACAATGAGAATGTGTTAAATAAAGAAAGAAAAAAAATCACCAAAAAAAAAAAAAAGAGAGAGAGAGAGAAAGAAAATGGGTTGACTGTGTAAGTAAGAAAGAAAAGATGTAGGATTTCAACATGGGGAAAGAGACCAGAGATTGCCAAGGCCCTGCCCTCTTGGAGAAACAAGGTTTTACCTTCTGTTCATTTGCTCGTTTATTCTCAGTTGCCTCAGGCAGCTAAGAGAGGGTGAAGTCTCCTGTAGGAAGCACTGCTTGAAGAGCCAGGCTTAATGCTCCTTCCATTACTGCTGAGTAACAGCCCTTCTCCCTCAGCCTTTCCAGACTCCGCACCTGCCTGCAGTGCACCAGGGTAAGATGGGACCCAGAAGACCCCTTCTTGATAGGTTCTCCTTCCTCCAGTGAGAGCCGTGCCCCCAAACCTGGGGTTTCTCCAGGACCATAAACTCCTCTTCAATGAGGAGGGGTGAGAGGATTCTGAGCTGCTGATATACCACCTCTCCTTTCTTGGCAAGATTAATCAGGCTTGGTTAATACCCACCAGTAATCCTGAATGAAAGCAGAGAGCCTCAATAGGAGCTGCTGGATTTAGGGGAAATTAGTTAACCTCTCTGAGCTTTAGTTTCCTCATCTGTAGAATGGATATAGTGATATCTACTCAGAAATGATCAAGGAATTCTGTGAACATTAAAAAAATAAGAAAGTGGAGAGCCTCAGTTCTATTTCATCCACTCTACCTCAACTCACAGGAAACAAAGGTAAGTCAACAGGCTGTCGTTTTCAACCATGTTAATGGATCAGGGGAAGCAGGAACTTTGAATGTCCTGCCGGGTCAGATGGGAGTTTCCCTCCTGGGAGAAGAAAATTTCTGGCAAGTTAGTGCTAGTTGTTGGCAGGAGGCGTTGTTTCCTTGCCATGTGGACCTCTCTCCATAGGTCTGCTTGAGTGTCCTCATGACATGGCAGCTGGCTTTCCCCAAAGCCAGTCATCTGGATTACATAAGCCATGGGAACTCAGAGGAGAACGTTTCTCCCAAGGGAGGGGACTCTCTGAAAGGAAGTAGCATCTGATGTGGTCCTTGGAGTGTGAGTAGGAATGTATTAGGTCAGGTGAGCTCATGCTCAACACCCTTTCCAACCTCCTTCCGGTGTTCCCTGCACTGCAAGAGTTGCTAAGGTAAAACTACATTTCCCAGACTTCCTTGCAGGCAACACTCTGGATAGGATTAGGGTTCTACCTGTAAGGTGCACAAAAGCAAGACTTGGAGGGCAGGAATCAGGTGTGAGCCAATCTTCCATCCCTTCTGCCGTTTCTGCTGACAAGTCTGCATGGAGATGTGTGCTTTTTCTGCAGCAGGGGTGGGAGCAGCCTCAGCATTCAGACACTGGCTCATGGATGTCCACAGAAGGTGGAGGGTGGGGCATCTTTTTACTAATGAGACTGTGGCCAGTGTGGCCTGGTTCTGAGCTCACAGCTGTATGCTTCCTGACAGTCGAAAATGCTCAGGCCTTCCAGACCCTCAGTTAGAGTTGGAGCAGAACTCAGAGCACAGGGCTGGCTTGCCTCGAACTCTCCCTCCCATGTCTACTCCTCCTGGCCTCCTTGACTTCAACACTTTCAAATCCTTAAATGAGTGAGGGCCCACCCTTGTGCAAGGACTCAGAGGTGATCTGACTTTGCAAAGTGCCAGGATCTCGGAGCCTTAACTGCTTCTGGGAGTGAAGCCATTTCATTTTAAAACATGATATCTACTCAGAAATGATCAAGGAATTCTGTGAACATTAAAAAAATAAGAAAGTGGAGAGCCTCAGTTCTATTTCATCCACTCTACCTCAACTCACAGGAAACAAAGGTAAGTCAACAGGCTGTCGTTTTCAACCATGTTAATGGATCAGGGGAAGCAGGAACTTTGAATGTCCTGCCGGGTCAGATGGGAGTTTCCCTCCTGGGAGAAGAAAATTTCTGGCAAGTTAGTGCTAGTTGTTGGCAGGAGGCGTTGTTTCCTTGCCATGTGGACCTCTCTCCATAGGTCTGCTTGAGTGTCCTCATGACATGGCAGCTGGCTTTCCCCAAAGCCAGTCATCTGGATTACATAAGCCATGGGAACTCAGAGGAGAACGTTTCTCCCAAGGGAGGGGACTCTCTGAAAGGAAGTAGCATCTGATGTGGTCCTTGGAGTGTGAGTAGGAATGTATTAGGTCAGGTGAGCTCATGCTCAACACCCTTTCCAACCTCCTTCCGGTGTTCCCTGCACTGCAAGAGTTGCTAAGGTAAAACTACATTTCCCAGACTTCCTTGCAGGCAACACTCTGGATAGGATTAGGGTTCTACCTGTAAGGTGCACAAAAGCAAGACTTGGAGGGCAGGAATCAGGTGTGAGCCAATCTTCCATCCCTTCTGCCGTTTCTGCTGACAAGTCTGCATGGAGATGTGTGCTTTTTCTGCAGCAGGGGTGGGAGCAGCCTCAGCATTCAGACACTGGCTCATGGATGTCCACAGAAGGTGGAGGGTGGGGCATCTTTTTACTAATGAGACTGTGGCCAGTGTGGCCTGGTTCTGAGCTCACAGCTGTATGCTTCCTGACAGTCGAAAATGCTCAGGCCTTCCAGACCCTCAGTTAGAGTTGGAGCAGAACTCAGAGCACAGGGCTGGCTTGCCTCGAACTCTCCCTCCCATGTCTACTCCTCCTGGCCTCCTTGACTTCAACACTTTCAAATCCTTAAATGAGTGAGGGCCCACCCTTGTGCAAGGACTCAGAGGTGATCTGACTTTGCAAAGTGCCAGGATCTCGGAGCCTTAACTGCAGCTGGGAGTGAAGCCATTTCATTTTAACAACCAGTCACTTCAAGTTAAAAACCATAAAATGTCAACAAAAGCTTAAGTTGGCCCTCCCCAGTCTTCTACTGTCTCCCTCACTGAAACCTTCCACACAGGGAGAGTTGTCAGCCAAATGCAAGTGGTGCTGGATCCACTTAAGAGATAAATGTGGGATCTTTAGAAAGTCTATAAACTCAGCAGTTGTCAGGAAGCCAGTAACCGATGTTTGCCCGTGGTTCCTGGGCTGTGTACCTGGGATGTGCAAATTAGAACAGAGATCACCTCCCCCTAGTCCTGGGGTGCAGAGATGCTGACATGAAATGGGGTTTTTATGGCTCTTGTTTTCAAACATTAATGTACCAACATCACATGCTAGCTTCCGTAGGGTTCTCATTCTCCAGCAGCTGACACACTCACACACACACACCATCCCAGATACTCTTCAGAGGCTGAAATTCCGCATTCATTTGATAAATATTTATAGCTCTGGCTGGAAAGCCCACAACACCACCCATGGATCCCACCCACAGTGGGACTGGCCTGATGTCAGCTTGACTTGTAAACCTCTCTGAGTGCAGGGCAAGGCGTCCTGGGCAAGAGGCAGTAAACACACACTGCTTGGTTGAGCTCCTAATTGACAGAACTGTGAAACCAGAAAGTGAGTCTACACATTCTGCATAGCCCATGAGCTCGCCTCGATAGAAGACAAGCAGGGTGGGAGCAGCCTCAGCATTCAGACACTGGCTCATGGATGTCCACAGAAGGTGGAGGGTGGGGCATCTTTTTACTAATGAGACTGTGGCCAGTGTGGCCTGGTTCTGAGCTCACAGCTGTATGCTTCCTGACAGTCGAAAATGCTCAGGCCTTCCAGACCCTCAGTTAGAGTTGGAGCAGAACTCAGAGCACAGGGCTGGCTTGCCTCGAACTCTCCCTCCCATGTCTACTCCTCCTGGCCTCCTTGACTTCAACACTTTCAAATCCTTAAATGAGTGAGGGCCCACCCTTGTGCAAGGACTCAGAGGTGATCTGACTTTGCAAAGTGCCAGGATCTCGGAGCCTTAACTGCAGCTGGGAGTGAAGCCATTTCATTTTAACAACCAGTCACTTCAAGTTAAAAACCATAAAATGTCAACAAAAGCTTAAGTTGGCCCTCCCCAGTCTTCTACTGTCTCCCTCACTGAAACCTTCCACACAGGGAGAGTTGTCAGCCAAATGCAAGTGGTGCTGGATCCACTTAAGAGATAAATGTGGGATCTTTAGAAAGTCTATAAACTCAGCAGTTGTCAGGAAGCCAGTAACCGATGTTTGCCCGTGGTTCCTGGGCTGTGTACCTGGGATGTGCAAATTAGAACAGAGATCACCTCCCCCTAGTCCTGGGGTGCAGAGATGCTGACATGAAATGGGGTTTTTATGGCTCTTGTTTTCAAACATTAATGTACCAACATCACATGCTAGCTTCCGTAGGGTTCTCATTCTCCAGCAGCTGACACACTCACACACACACACCATCCCAGATACTCTTCAGAGGCTGAAATTCCGCATTCATTTGATAAATATTTATAGCTCTGGCTGGAAAGCCCACAACACCACCCATGGATCCCACCCACAGTGGGACTGGCCTGATGTCAGCTTGACTTGTAAACCTCTCTGAGTGCAGGGCAAGGCGTCCTGGGCAAGAGGCAGTAAACACACACTGCTTGGTTGAGCTCCTAATTGACAGAACTGTGAAACCAGAAAGTGAGTCTACACATTCTGCATAGCCCATGAGCTCGCCCTCGATAGAAGACAAGCATGAGGACAAAATGTATTTGGTTTTTTGAAAGATGACTGACTCTTTTTTGAATTTCCGTAAGGAATCAGTGACCAGTTGTCCCCAGAAGACCTCCCTATGTAGCTTCCAAACATTGTCTAGACTCTGGACCCCTTTCATAATGCAATTAAAGTTCCAGGTACTCTCTCCAGAAAAATGCGTGCTTCCTCAGTCACTCAGTTGTGTCCAACTCTTTGGGACACCTTGGACTGTAGCCTGCCAGGGTCCTCTGTCCACGAGACTCTCCAGGCAAGAATACTGGAACGAGTATCCATTCCCTTCTTTAGGGGATCTTCCCAACGCAGGGATTGAACCCAGGTCTCCCACACTGCAAGCAGATTCTTTACTGTCTCAGCCACCAGGGAAACCCAGGTACATATACACAACACTGTGCATGTAATAATGTCAGAGACAGACCTTCCAGAAGCTAAGAGTCTCAAAGAGAAGGAAAATAAACAACAATGCACATAAATACAGATGAGACAGTTATGGGTGCTCTGAAGTATTGTGGCGTTTCAGTATTTTGAGATTTCCTGGAGGAGAGAGATCAAGCTGGAAGGTAAGGAGTCAAGCACGACTCAAAGGAACCAGTCTTAAATGCATTCTCACGTCCTCCAGACATCTGCTGAGGGCCTCTGCACCTTCACGTCCAAGTGCGGTGGCCTGGACTTCTGAATCCCATGAGTTGGCTATTCCACGCCCTCTCCAGCATTTCTGCTGGTTTCCTGTAGGGGCCTCAGTCTCCTGGCCCTTCTACCTCTCAAAATGCTAACTTCCTCACACACCACTTCTGTCCCCTTATGTCATCCCCTCCCCCAACACAAAATTCAGCCAGTTGGTTTCCACAATGGAAAAATTCAATCACACCCAGCATTTATACACATAGGCTGCACCAAACACCGGAGAATGGGTCCTGGGAAAGGGTCACATTGCACAGTACCTGGCCTTCTGCCATCTCTCTGCCCTCTCACCACACTTTTGTCTCTTTTCTCCTCTTTTTCAGAAGCAACTCAAAAAGCTTCGGAGCCTTAGGGCCAGCTGACCCCTAGGCCAGGGGTGAGGGGTGGGATGGGGTGGGGAGAACTACCTTCTCTCCAAGGACTTCTCAAGGCGTCCTTCCAAAGCACACGCATAGCCCTTCTCTAAGAGGAAGACAGCAGTAAAGTTTCTCCACCCTGTTTGTATTGATGAGCTGAAGAGAACAAAATCCACTCCGGCTAGATTAAGCAAAGAGGGATTTATGACAGGATATGAAGTGTCTTGCAGGACTATAAGGAAGAATTTAGAAAAGACTAGGTTGAGCTTTCAGTAGAGCCTTCCAGAGAAGATCTGGGCCACCAAGGAAGCCACTCACTCCCGAACTGGCACTGCTCCTGCCACAAGGCCAGCAGCAAGATGCATGCTCCTGGCCTCCCAGCATCCACGAGGCTGGTGGCAGGACCCTGGGATGCCTGCTCCCATCACCAGACAAAGCTCAGTCAGCCCTTCAACTGCTGTGCCAGCAGAAAGAACAAGGGTCACAGAAGGCTGGCCTCTGCCTGGCTTCCCCCTGGATCTATTTTGCCTCATACCTTAAGGTTTGATCCCTCATCCAGGGAAAACATCTGAGAGCCCATCACAGGATCCAGCGGGCCTGCCCAGAGGGGAGGGACTCTTTCCTGAGCATTCATCCTTGTACTGTGGGCTGCACACACGTGTGGGCCCTTCTCCTTGGCCCCAGGCAGAGCCAACATGGAAATGAGACAACAATATGCCACAGGCCCAGTGCTGAAGAAAGCACTCCCTCTTGTGCCTTGCTTGCCTCATCTTAGTTCCAGCCAGTTCCCAAGGGCAAACTAACCGGTCCTCCTCCTCCAGCCTTGGCTACCTGGAAACAGGTCCTGGTTGGACACCGTGCTGAGATTTTCATGTGGAATCACATAGTGCTACCTCCAGCTTGATCCCTCGTCAGGTGTCAGCGAGGCACCAGGCTCTCTGAAAGTCAGCCCTTCTCCACCCAGCTTCCAGAGATGGGTCTTTGCACAGTCCTGGCTTGCATCTCTCTGCCCTCTCACCACACTTTTGTCTCTTTTCTCCTCTTTTTCAGAAGCAACTCAAAAAGCTTCGGAGCCTTAGGGCCAGCTGACCCCTAGGCCAGGGGTGAGGGGTGGGATGGGGTGGGGAGAACTACCTTCTCTCCAAGGACTTCTCAAGGCGTCCTTCCAAAGCACACGCATAGCCCTTCTCTAAGAGGAAGACAGCAGTAAAGTTTCTCCACCCTGTTTGTATTGATGAGCTGAAGAGAACAAAATCCACTCCGGCTAGATTAAGCAAAGAGGGATTTATGACAGGATATGAAGTGTCTTGCAGGACTATAAGGAAGAATTTAGAAAAGACTAGGTTGAGCTTTCAGTAGAGCCTTCCAGAGAAGATCTGGGCCACCAAGGAAGCCACTCACTCCCGAACTGGCACTGCTCCTGCCACAAGGCCAGCAGCAAGATGCATGCTCCTGGCCTCCCAGCATCCACGAGGCTGGTGGCAGGACCCTGGGATGCCTGCTCCCATCACCAGACAAAGCTCAGTCAGCCCTTCAACTGCTGTGCCAGCAGAAAGAACAAGGGTCACAGAAGGCTGGCCTCTGCCTGGCTTCCCCCTGGATCTATTTTGCCTCATACCTTAAGGTTTGATCCCTCATCCGGGGAAAACATCTGAGAGCCCATCACAGGATCCAGCGGGCCTGCCCAGAGGGGAGGGACTCTTTCCTGAGCATTCATCCTTGTACTGTGGGCTGCACACACGTGTGGGCCCTTCTCCTTGGCCCCAGGCAGAGCCAACATGGAAATGAGACAACAATATGCCACAGGCCCAGTGCTGAAGAAAGCACTCCCTCTTGTGCCTTGCTTGCCTCATCTTAGTTCCAGCCAGTTCCCAAGGGCAAACTAACCGGTCCTCCTCCTCCAGCCTTGGCTACCTGGAAACAGGTCCTGGTTGGACACCGTGCTGAGATTTTCATGTGGAATCACATAGTGCTACCTCCAGCTTGATCCCTACGTCAGGTGTCAGACGAGGCACCAGGCTCTCTGAAAGTCAGCCCTTCTCCACCCAGCTTCCTTAATTTGGGAGTCATAGGTAAGCAGATGTACCTTGTACCTCGTAATCCCTTACCTGTATCTTGTCCTCCTGTGGATACAATGAATAAACTCTAATGATATGTTGTTGGGGCTTCCCAGGTGGTGCTGCTATAAAGCATCTGCCCGCCAATGCAGGAGATGCAAGAGACACAGCTTGGGTCAGGAAGATCGCCTCCCCTCCTGGAGAAGGAAATGGCAACCTATGGGGAAACAAACCGGTGAAGGTTTTCAAAGCTTTGGCAGAGCCAGGAGAAAAACATCTTGGAAATGAAAGAACTAAGACAAAAACAAGTTGATTCGATTCACATGGGCTCATTAGCTGGGGTGATACTGACCAGCAACAGGTGGGAGATCTGCTGTGGACTTTGGAACGCCGGGTCAGTGCATGTTAGAATGCTGCATGCACACACAGAACAGACTCCTTAACTTCTTGCCGGTCTAGTTGCCCTCCAGCTGTAGTGTGTCCTTTCCATAATTAGAGTCATGAGGACAATTATTGATCAAGGCTGTGACTGACTCCCAGCCTGTGTTAATGTCACTCCCTGCAAACGCTTGGATGCTTAAGCTCTCAATAGAAGTGGACTGGTGAATGTGTCCGGCTCCTTGACCCAAGAGATCTTGAGCCCCCCATTCCCATCCTTTCTCTCTGTCTGTATGCATGTGTGTATTTCTTAATGTCTTGCCACACCTGTATTCTCTATGCACCCGACTGATGTGCTGCGGCAGCAACCCACTCCAGTATTCTTGCCTGGAGAAACCCACAGACACAGGAGCCTGGCGGGCTACATCCGTGGAGCTGTAAAGAGTTGGCCATAACTGAGCACACATACACACAATGATTATACACAGGGAAAACAACCAATACTTTACAATAACGATAAATGGAATGTAACTTTTAAAATTGTGAATCACTATGTTGTACACCTGAAACTTATATAATATTGTACATCAACTGTACCTCAATTTTTTTTTTAATTAAGTAGAAAATAAACAGCTGTACTTAAATCCCTCTGTGCTGATGTCTCATGAGGGTTGCTGCTCTTTTGTCTTATAACATAAGCTCTTTCTCCTTCTCCACACCAATAGACAATGTTGGAATCTGCAGAGGGTTTTTAATTAACATGACATTCCACCCAGCTTCCTTAATTTGGGAGTCATAGGTAAGCAGATGTACCTTGTACCTCGTAATCCCTTACCTGTATCTTGTCCTCCTGTGGATACAATGAATAAACTCTAATGATATGTTGTTGGGGCTTCCCAGGTGGTGCTGCTATAAAGCATCTGCCCGCCAATGCAGGAGATGCAAGAGACACAGCTTGGGTCAGGAAGATCGCCTCCCCTCCTGGAGAAGGAAATGGCAACCTATGGGGAAACAAACCGGTGAAGGTTTTCAAAGCTTTGGCAGAGCCAGGAGAAAAACATCTTGGAAATGAAAGAACTAAGACAAAAACAAGTTGATTCGATTCACATGGGCTCATTAGCTGGGGTGATACTGACCAGCAACAGGTGGGAGATCTGCTGTGGACTTTGGAACGCCGGGTCAGTGCATGTTAGAATGCTGCATGCACACACAGAACAGACTCCTTAACTTCTTGCCGGTCTAGTTGCCCTCCAGCTGTAGTGTGTCCTTTCCATAATTAGAGTCATGAGGACAATTATTGATCAAGGCTGTGACTGACTCCCAGCCTGTGTTAATGTCACTCCCTGCAAACGCTTGGATGCTTAAGCTCTCAATAGAAGTGGACTGGTGAATGTGTCCGGCTCCTTGACCCAAGAGATCTTGAGCCCCCCATTCCCATCCTTTCTCTCTGTCTGTATGCATGTGTGTATTTCTTAATGTCTTGCCACACCTGTATTCTCTATGCACCCGACTGATGCTGCGGCAGCAACCCACTCCAGTATTCTTGCCTGGAGAAACCCACAGACACAGGAGCCTGGCGGGCTACATCCGTGGAGCTGTAAAGAGTTGGCCATAACTGAGCACACATACACACAATGATTATACACAGGGAAAACAACCAATACTTTACAATAACGATAAATGGAATGTAACTTTTAAAATTGTGAATCACTATGTTGTACACCTGAAACTTATATAATATTGTACATCAACTGTACCTCAATTTTTTTTTTAATTAAGTAGAAAATAAACAGCTGTACTTAAATCCCTCTGTGCTGATGTCTCATGAGGGTTGCTGCTCTTTTGTCTTATAACATAAGCTCTTTCTCCTTCTCCACACCAATAGACAATGTTGGAATCTGCAGAGTGCTATGTATTTAAAGTAGTAGAATCTCTGCCATGGGCAGGGGGGGGTGCAGTGAGGTGACAAGCACTGTACTCGTGTACTCGTGGTTTCTTATTTAATTCACATGAAGACCCTAGGGGGTAAGTCGCTATATAGGGATGAAATTTAGGCTTCATTGGGTTAAGAAGCTTACCGAGTCACTGAGCTAACACATCAGTGACCCTGAGACCTGACCCCAAGTCCAGCTGGGCTCCAAGGCTGGGTGACCAGAACCACACCGTCCCGCCTTCCTGGCAAAGGCTCGCCTTTCCAGGTCTGTTCCAGGCTCCTTCCCAGCACAATCAGAACACTGGTGTAAAAGGGCCTCTATCCTTCCTATTTCCACCACCACCCCCATGAAATGTTAAATGTACAAGGATAACTTTCCTCCCATCTCTTGGCAGCTCCCACCCTAGGAGGCCCACCCACACAGAATCACACACAGGAGGCAGCCCAGGGTGTGGTGGGTGGTATGCTGCCCTGGAAGGGAGACCGAGAGCTTTCCAGCCAAAGGGCCCTGGGTTGGAAGTCCAGTACCACCTCTATGTAGCACTGAGCAGGCGACACCCTCTCTGAGTCCCATTCATTATCTGTAAAATGGGATAAGCGATACCCACTTCGTAGGGTAGTTAAGGAGATTAAACAAGTATGTATACAGACTTGCCTCAGCATATGTAAAGAACTGGTTCCAGGAACTTCCTCAGATACCAACATCCGTGAATGCTCAAGTTTCTTCTTTAAAATGGCACAGTACAACAAATACAGTCAGTCCTCTGTATCCGTGGGGTTTTTATCTATGGATTCATCCAATCAAGGGTTGAGCAGCTGGTTGAATCAGAAGCTGCAAAACCCAGTGGATTCAGAGGGCCAAGTGTGTACACAAAATCTATATTGTCAGCCAGTGATGCCTACCCTTTGAAATTCAAAATCACTGGCTTGAATCTCATCTCAGCCTCTGCCAGGGACCAGATCCATGTGGAGAGGTATTCCTACACAAATAAAAATTTTGTCACTTCCCTTCGAAGGCAAAGAGGCTACAGTTGGTTTGAGATTAAATACTATTTTCTAATCTGTTATCCATGAAAATCTCCAAGAACTGTTCCATGCTTTCTATAATTACTTTGAGGGTGAAGGAGCCAAAGGGGGGTAGAAAGGAGCAGTCTCCTTCTTAGAGTGGAGGCGGAATTCCTCCAAGGCCTCCCAAAGATGACTTCTGGGAAGAGTTGATCTGATGTTTTGTGATATAATAAACAGAAAGCATAACCCGAAGGCCTTAAACAGCAGGACAACTTACTGATTCATGAAGTCCAGAGGCAGGGTGAGCCCCTGGCACAGGCTGTTCAGAGGCTCCCACTGTGTGGGGGGCTATACCTGTGTTTGCTTGTGACTCTCTCCCTTCCCCCTCCCTGTCAGTTCTTTCTAAACTGGCCTTTTCTTGGGTAACAGGATAGCTACTGGCAAGTTCCAGGGCAACTTGCTTCCTCATTCACAGCTAATGGATGGATGTGGTCAAACGCCCACTCCTATGCTGAGAAGGCTATGGGATTGTGTTAATGACTTAGGCCTTGGAACCTACCTCTGAAACCAAAAGTTGACTTGATCCTTGACTTACACCAGATTGTTGTTATACAAAGTGAGATGACTTCTGGCAAGGCAATCATAATATCTGCTACCAAAACTCTTTCTTAGCATGGGTACGGGCATATTAGCATGTGTGACAATGTGTAAGGGTGATATGCCACCGTATGCAAAGTATGAGTGTCCTATGAGTGTGTCATATATCTGTGTGAGCATGCGTGTGAGAGATGTGTGTATATAAGTGCAAATGTGCTTGGTAATCATTTTGCAATAAATACACTTCAAATCATTATACTGTACGCTTTAAACTTAAACAGTGTCTATGGATTCATCCAATCAAGGGTTGAGCAGCTGGTTGAATCAGAAGCTGCAAAACCCAGTGGATTCAGAGGGCCAAGTGTGTACACAAAATCTATATTGTCAGCCAGTGATGCCTACCCTTTGAAATTCAAAATCACTGGCTTGAATCTCATCTCAGCCTCTGCCAGGGACCAGATCCATGTGGAGAGGTATTCCTACACAAATAAAAATTTTGTCACTTCCCTTCGAAGGCAAAGAGGCTACAGTTGGTTTGAGATTAAATACTATTTTCTAATCTGTTATCCATGAAAATCTCCAAGAACTGTTCCATGCTTTCTATAATTACTTTGAGGGTGAAGGAGCCAAAAGGGGGGTAGAAAGGAGCAGTCTCCTTCTTAGAGTGGAGGCGGAATTCCTCCAAGGCCTCCCAAAGATGACTTCTGGGAAGAGTTGATCTGATGTTTTGTGATATAATAAACAGAAAGCATAACCCGAAGGCCTTAAACAGCAGGACAACTTACTGATTCATGAAGTCCAGAGGCAGGGTGAGCCCCTGGCACAGGCTGTTCAGAGGCTCCCACTGTGTGGGGGGCTATACCTGTGTTTGCTTGTGACTCTCTCCCTTCCCCCTCCCTGTCAGTTCTTTCTAAACTGGCCTTTTCTTGGGTAACAGGATAGCTACTGGCAAGTTCCAGGGCAACTTGCTTCCTCATTCACAGCTAATGGATGGATGTGGTCAAACGCCCACTCCTATGCTGAGAAGGCTATGGGATTGTGTTAATGACTTAGGCCTTGGAACCTACCTCTGAAACCAAAAGTTGACTTGATCCTTGACTTACACCAGATTGTTGTTATACAAAGTGAGATGACTTCTGGCAAGGCAATCATAATATCTGCTACCAAAACTCTTTCTTAGCATGGGTACGGGCATATTAGCATGTGTGACAATGTGTAAGGGTGATATGCCACCGTATGCAAAGTATGAGTGTCCTATGAGTGTGTCATATATCTGTGTGAGCATGCGTGTGAGAGATGTGTGTATATAAGTGCAAATGTGCTTGGTAATCATTTTGCAATAAATACACTTCAAATCATTATACTGTACGCTTTAAACTTAAACAGTGTCTGTGTGTGTGCTGAGTCGCTTCAGTCGTGTCTGAGTCTTTGTGACCCTATGGACTGCAGCCCTCCAGCCTCCTCTGTCCATGGGATGTTCCAGGCAAGAATACTGGAGTGGGTTGCCATGCCCTCCTTCAGGGAATCTTCCTGACCCAGGGATCGAATAAGGCAGGTTCTTTACCACTAGAGTTACCTGGGAAGCCCCAAACTTATACAGTGCTATATGTCTATCATATTTCAATAAAACCGGAAAAATTTAAAAAGCATATAAATGCTAAGTGATCGTATATATGTGTGTGTGTGTGTGTATATATGTATATATGTGTGTGTGTGTGTGTATATGTATATATATATGTGTGTGTGTGTGTGTGTGTGTGTGTGTGTATACACGTATGCAAAGTGTGTGTGTGTGTGTATGTGTGTTGAGAAATCCAAGGGTCCAGATTGTCACTTCTATTTGGGACCTATTACTCTGATCTCTGCTGCTACCACCTTGATGACCACGAGGAGGCACTGTGTTCTCCCCCTTTGACCATCTGGCCAATGTGTATGCAAAATCTTTCACCCCTAAGCACAGATGAGAGCTTGGCAGTTTTCAAAATACTAACAAAAAAGAAGAGAAAATAAATCAATTCAGTGAACATAAGAATCAGTCAAAGTTATTTCTGGCCATGTACACTGCGAAGTCAGTGTAATTACCTCCTGTTTTCCCCAGAGTTGTCTGCCTTTGCTCCTGGCTGTGAAGGGACACTGTCTCATTCCTGCTTTGCAGAACAGTCTCCAAGAAACCCGTTCCCGTGCTTGACTTGATCTTTACCACCAGATTGTTGTTATACAAAGTGAGATGACTTCTGGCAAGGCAATCATAATATCTGCTACCAAAACTCTTTCTTAGCATGGGTACGGGCATATTAGCATGTGTGACAATGTGTAAGGGTGATATGCCACCGTATGCAAAGTATGAGTGTCCTATGAGTGTGTCATATATCTGTGTGAGCATGCGTGTGAGAGATGTGTGTATATAAGTGCAAATGTGCTTGGTAATCATTTTGCAATAAATACACTTCAAATCATTATACTGTACGCTTTAAACTTAAACAGTGTCTGTGTGTGTGCTGAGTCGCTTCAGTCGTGTCTGAGTCTTTGTGACCCTATGGACTGCAGCCCTCCAGCCTCCTCTGTCCATGGGATGTTCCAGGCAAGAATACTGGAGTGGGTTGCCATGCCCTCCTTCAGGGAATCTTCCTGACCCAGGGATCGAATAAGGCAGGTTCTTTACCACTAGAGTTACCTGGGAAGCCCCAAACTTATACAGTGCTATATGTCTATCATATTTCAATAAAACCGGAAAAATTTAAAAAGCATATAAATGCTAAGTGATCGTATATATGTGTGTGTGTGTGTGTATATATGTATATATGTGTGTGTGTGTGTGTATATGTATATATATATGTGTGTGTGTGTGTGTGTGTGTGTGTGTATACACGTATGCAAAGTGTGTGTGTGTGTGTATGTGTGTTGAGAAATCCAAGGGTCCAGATTGTCACTTCTATTTGGGACCTATTACTCTGATCTCTGCTGCTACCACCTTGATGACCACGAGGAGGCACTGTGTTCTCCCCCTTTGACCATCTGGCCAATGTGTATGCAAAATCTTTCACCCCTAAGCACAGATGAGAGCTTGGCAGTTTTCAAAATACTAACAAAAAAGAAGAGAAAATAAATCAATTCAGTGAACATAAGAATCAGTCAAAGTTATTTCTGGCCATGTACACTGCGAAGTCAGTGTAATTACCTCCTGTTTTCCCCAGAGTTGTCTGCCTTTGCTCCTGGCTGTGACGAAGGGACACTGTCTCATTCCCTGCTTTGCAGAACAGTCTCCAAGAAACCCGTTCCCGTGCAGCCAAGGCCAGATTTCCATCTGTGCTCACCATTTCACCTCAGGGAGAGTCCTCCCCAGCCCCTCTCTCCCTCTCCCCCAGCACCGCTCTTGAAGACTCTGCCCTTCTCAGCAGCAAGGTGGCCACAGGGCATCAGCTTCATTATACTCTGTGGTTAAAGCAGCACAACTTAAGCACAAGTAGAAAGGTGGCTTCACGCGCTCCTTCAGCACACTTTAGACTCCTATGAAGGACCAGAAGGTCACCTTTTCCCCTGGGGCGGGGTCCTGCTGCCTAGCCTGCGTCCTAGCCACTCTCCTCACCCCGTCACCAAGGCCTTGGCCGCAATCCTGGGCAGCCCTCTACCGCCCTCTGCTGGGGTCTTGCTTACATAGTCTTGGAGTTCACCAACCAGGGACCAAGGGGCTTTCTTCCCCAACTCTTTCAGGAACTGAAACCCCTTTGGTCTGGCTTCTGTAATAGGACTTACCAATACCTAACCCATCCTTCGCTACTCAGATGTTTATTACTTTTTTAAAAAGTGGGGCTTTTTAAAGGAAAGGGGGGCTTCCCTGGTGGTTCAGTGGTAAAGAGTTTGACTGCCAGTGCAGGGGACATAAGTTCCATCCCTGATCCAGGAAGACCTACATACTGTGGAGCCACTGAGCCCATGAGACACAACTATTGAGCCTGTGCTCTAGAGCCTCGGAGCCACAGCTACTGAGCCCACGTGCTGCCACTACTGAAGCGGCAGAAGCCTGCTCACCTCAACTAGAGAGTGGCTCCCACTCCCTGCAATTAGAGAAGAGCCTGCAGAGCAGTGAGAAGACACAGAAAGAAATAATCATAATAATAAAAAAAAGGTGTATGAGATTTAAAACTCTCACTCCAGAGAACCAGGATGCAGATCAAAAAGGTTTATCTATTCATTCATTTATAATTCAAATGTTGGGGCTTCCCCTGGTGGTCCAGTGGGTAAGGACACCGCCTTGCAGTGCAAGGGGCGCCGGTTCAAGATGTTGGGGCTTCCCTGGTGCTCTGGCTGTGACGAAGGGACACTGTCTCATTCCCTGCTTTGCAGAACAGTCTCCAAGAATCCCGTTCCCGTGCAGCCAAGGCCAGATTTCCATCTGTGCTCACCATTTCACCTCAGGGAGAGTCCTCCCCAGCCCCTCTCTCCCTCTCCCCAGCACCGCTCTTGAAGACTCTGCCCTTCTCAGCAGCAAGGTGGCCACAGGGCATCAGCTTCATTATACTCTGTGGTTAAAGCAGCACAACTTAAGCACAAGTAGAAAGGTGGCTTCACGCGCTCCTTCAGCACACTTTAGACTCCTATGAAGGACCAGAAGGTCACCTTTTCCCCTGGGGCGGGGTCCTGCTGCCTAGCCTGCGTCCTAGCCACTCTCCTCACCCCGTCACCAAGGCCTTGGCCGCAATCCTGGGCAGCCCTCTACCGCCCTCTGCTGGGGTCTTGCTTACATAGTCTTGGAGTTCACCAACCAGGGACCAAGGGGCTTTCTTCCCCAACTCTTTCAGGAACTGAAACCCCTTTGGTCTGGCTTCTGTAATAGGACTTACCAATACCTAACCCATCCTTCGCTACTCAGATGTTTATTACTTTTTTAAAAAGTGGGGCTTTTTAAAGGAAAGGGGGGCTTCCCTGGTGGTTCAGTGGTAAAGAGTTTGACTGCCAGTGCAGGGGACATAAGTTCCATCCCTGATCCAGGAAGACCTACATACTGTGGAGCCACTGAGCCCATGAGACACAACTATTGAGCCTGTGCTCTAGAGCCTCGGAGCCACAGCTACTGAGCCCACGTGCTGCCACTACTGAAGCGGCAGAAGCCTGCTCACCTCAACTAGAGAGTGGCTCCCACTCCCTGCAATTAGAGAAGAGCCTGCAGAGCAGTGAGAAGACACAGAAAGAAATAATCATAATAATAAAAAAAAGGTGTATGAGATTTAAAACTCTCACTCCAGAGAACCAGGATGCAGATCAAAAAGGTTTATCTATTCATTCATTTATAATTCAAATGTTGGGGCTTCCCCTGGTGGTCCAGTGGGTAAGGACACCGCCTTGCAGTGCAAGGGGCGCCGGTTCGAGCCCTGGCCTGGGAAGATCCCACGTGCCGCGGAGCGGCTGGACTGATGTGTCCAATTACCGAGCCGGAGCTCTGGAGCGCATGCGCCCAGAGCGGGTGCTCTGCAACGACAGACGCCACCGCGATGGGAGGCCCACAGGAGCCAAAGAACGAAGACAAATGAAAATGGAGAAATGAGAGACCCATAGAAGTGGCCCGCCTACTCCCCTCCCTCCCCAACCCGACCCTCGCCCAAAGTAAATAAATAAATAAATCTTTAAAAAAAAAAAATAAATAAATAATATAATTCAAATGTTTATTCCATGCTACTTGCTAAACTTGACATTAGCACTTAGGACACAGAAAGAAATAAAAAAGAAATTCTTCCAAAAAGGAATAAGTAAGATGCTGAGATAGAGTACAACAAGGAGAAGCTACTTGGATAAAGAGGAAACAACATTTCTTTGTTGCAACTTCTGTTTTCCTTCTGCCCATCTCCACATAACAGCCTGAGTGGCAATTTTGTAACCGGGGAAATTGTACACAGGGAAATGGGAGCGTGTCGCTTTCCTACTAGTTGCAGCACACAGGCTCAATAATTGTGGCTCTGAGGCTCTAGAGCACAGGCTCAATAGTTGGTGTCTGATGGACTTAGTTGCTCCACAGCATGTGGGATCTTCCCAGAACAGAGATCGAATCCATGTCTCCTGCACTGGCAGGCAAACTCTTCACCACTGAGCTACCAGGGAAGCCCAGTTCGTTACTTCTTATTCTTCAAATGTCAGCCGGTGCTCTGCAACTGAGAGGGGCCACTGCAATGGGAGGCCCACACAGGTCAAAGAATAAAGATAGATGAAAATAAATAAAATTTTTTAAAAAACACAATAATTAAGAGGCCAAAATTTTAAAAAAAAGTTTGCACAATTCACGTATAGAAATCAATTGCATTTGTACACATCAACAATAAACTATCAGAAAGAGGAATTAAAACAGTCTTATTTATACTCCAATCAAAAAATAAAATAACTAGGAATAAATCTAACCAAAGAGGGAAATGATCTGTATTCAGAAAACTATAAGATACTGATGAAAGAAATTGAAGATGACATCAACATGGAAAGGTGAGAAGATCCACCATGTTCATGGACTGGAAGAATTCACATGGTTAAAATAACCACGCTCACCAAAGCAATACAAGAGTCAATGCAGTCTCTACCAAAATATCAATGGCATTTTTCATAAAACTAGAAGAAATCATTTTAAATTTTATATGGAAAACATGAAAGACCCCAAACAGACAACAATCACCCTGACTTCAGATTTATACTATGCAGCTAAAGTCATTAAAATAGCATACTACTAGAACATTTGCTATGTATGTGATATGAAAAAAAAAACAACATAGTATACTATCAGCACAAAAAACAGACACAAAGATCAATGGAATAAAATAAAGAATCCAAAAATAAAACCACACACTTATGGGCAATTAATCTACAGCAAAGGAGGCATTTCCATACAATGAGGAAAAAGACACTCCACTAGTGGTCCTGTAGGACAGCTACACATAAAAGAAATGAATGAGAATATTTTCTCATATCATATACAAAAATAAATTCAAAATAGATTAAAGACCTACATGTAAGACCAAATACCATAGAGCCCCCTAGAAGAAAACATAGGTATGACACTCTGTTATCATAAATAAGTTTAAGCAATTTTTTTTGAATCTGTCTCCTAAGGCAAAGGAAACAAAAGCAAAAATAAATAGGACCTGATTTAACTTTAAAACTTTTGCACAACAAAGGAAATCATCAACAAAACAAAAAGATAACCTACTGAGAAAATATTTGCAACTAATACGACCAATAAGGAGTTACTATCCAAAATATATAAATAACTCATGTTGTGGTTAGTAGTGTCCAAATCTTTGGGACCCCATGGACTGTAGCCTGCCAGGCTCCTCTGCCCATGTAAGACAAAGCATATACTGTTTGATTCCATTCATAGGTGGTGTCTAACAGAATAAAACAAATAAATATAACAAAGTACAGAGTTACAGAGAACAAATGGGTGATTTCCAGAGCACGTGGTAATGGGCAGAAAGAAATAAGTGATAGATATTAAGAGGTACAGACTTCCAGTTACAAAATAAGTGAGTCATAAGTATGAAATGTAGTGTGGGAAATATAGTCAATAAATATGTAGCATCTTTGTTTAGTGACGTAACTAGTGGTAACTAGACTTACCGTGGTGATCAACTGGGATGCATAGAAATACTGAATCTCTAAGCTGTATAATAGGAACTAACATAGTATTGTAGGTCAATTGTACTTCAAAAACAAATTTTAAAACTCACAGAAAAAGATACCAGAGGCACAGGTGGAAAGGAGGGAGAATTGGACAAAGGTAGTCAAAAGGCACAAACCTCCTGTTGTAAGTAAGTACAAGAATGTACTATACAACATGATAAATGCAGTTAACACTGCTAAAGTCATTAAAATAGCATACTACTAGAACATTTGCTATGTATGTGATATGAAAAAAAAAACAACATAGTATACTATCAGCACAAAAAACAGACACAAAGATCAATGGAATAAAATAAAGAATCCAAAAATAAAACCACACACTTATGGGCAATTAATCTACAGCAAAGGAGGCATTTCCATACAATGAGGAAAAAGACACTCCACTAGTGGTCCTGTAGGACAGCTACACATAAAAGAAATGAATGAGAATATTTTCTCATATCATATACAAAAATAAATTCAAAATAGATTAAAGACCTACATGTAAGACCAAATACCATAGAGCCCCCTAGAAGAAAACATAGGTATGACACTCTGTTATCATAAATAAGTTTAAGCAATTTTTTTTGAATCTGTCTCCTAAGGCAAAGGAAACAAAAGCAAAAATAAATAGGACCTGATTTAACTTTAAAACTTTTGCACAACAAAGGAAATCATCAACAAAACAAAAAGATAACCTACTGAGAAAATATTTGCAACTAATACGACCAATAAGGAGTTACTATCCAAAATATATAAATAACTCATGTTGTGGTTAGTAGTGTCCAAATCTTTGGGACCCCATGGACTGTAGCCTGCCAGGCTCCTCTGCCCATGTAAGACAAAGCATATACTGTTTGATTCCATTCATAGGTGGTGTCTAACAGAATAAAACAAATAAATATAACAAAGTACAGAGTTACAGAGAACAAATGGGTGATTTCCAGAGCACGTGGTAATGGGCAGAAAGAAATAAGTGATAGATATTAAGAGGTACAGACTTCCAGTTACAAAATAAGTGAGTCATAAGTATGAAATGTAGTGTGGGAAATATAGTCAATAAATATGTAGCATCTTTGTTTAGTGACGTAACTAGTGGTAACTAGACTTACCGTGGTGATCAACTGGGATGCATAGAAATACTGAATCTCTAAGCTGTATAATAGGAACTAACATAGTATTGTAGGTCAATTGTACTTCAAAAACAAATTTTAAAACTCACAGAAAAAGATACCAGAGGCACAGGTGGAAAGGAGGGAGAATTGGACAAAGGTAGTCAAAAGGCACAAACCTCCTGTTGTAAGTAAGTACAAGAATGTACTATACAACATGATAAATGCAGTTAACACTGCTGTATGTTTTACATGAAAGTTAAGAGAGTGAATCCTGAGTTCTCAATTCAAAAAAAAAAAAGATTTTTAAAATTTCTTTTATTTTGTATCTATGCGAGATGATGGGTGTTTCTTAAACATATTGTGATCATCACTTCATGATGTATATAAATCAAATCATTATGCTGTACACCTTAGACTTACATAGTGTTGTATGTCACTTAAATCTCAATGCAACTGGAAGAAAATAAATTATCGGTCATTCACATGATGCAATATTGTGCAGAGATTAGAGAGAATAAGAGGGTTCTGAACATGCCAATGGGAAAAGATTTTTAATACATTAATATTAAATTTTTAAAAATTTAATTAATAATTAATTGTATGTAATTATTAATTCTCTTTTATTCTTGAAAGCATTCTGTATAGGAAAATGATCCCTTTTGTATAATTTATAGCATTGACACATAAGTAGGTAAGTGTTCTTTTTTTCTGGAAGGAATCATAGGAAACTATGCTTCTTACCTTTGAAGAGAGAAAATGGAATGGGAAGGGAAAGAACAAGATTCTCCATTTTCATTTTGTGTTTCTCTGAAGTAAGGTTGAAATTCTTCACCTTATTTTTTAACACTTTAAAAAATTTGACACTCAACAGTTGGTAATGAAAGTATGGCCCCCGCTCTGAATGCCCCTTTCAATACATGTTCTGTGCTAAGCAACGGAATTCCTTTAAGCATTTCTCCTTTAAAGTGAGCAGGATGTGAAGGCTTTCTTAACTGAATGCATTGGAGGGATGCTGCAGGAGGAAGAGCCTTCCGGGCCATTTTCTAGGGTTGGAGGGGTGGCTGTGGGGACATCTACAAACAGCCCAGAGCACTGTCCCTCTGCAACCCTGCAGCTCAACCTATGTAGGATGACCTCTCCTCAAAACTCAAACACTCAAGCCCCCATGCAGCTCACATGTTCTAAAGGACTCCTTCCTGAGCCAGGGCCCCAGATCACCTGCCCTAGTGACCTGTGCCCCCGCCTGCATCCCAGGAGGTGGGCTATTCACTGTCCAGTCACTCCAGGACAGCTCTGACCTGCCCAGATCAGCCAGCTTCTCTGCTATCCCATGGCAGGACCATACTGCCATGGACTGAATTGCTTTCCCCCTAAAATTCATACATTAAATTCTAACCCCCAATGCAATGGTATGTAGAAATGTTGTCTGTTCCCAGTAAGACTTCCTTCATAAGGCAGTGAGTGACCCTTCCTGACAGGCTTGAGCAAAAGCTGAAGAACCATAAACCAGGGATGCTAGAGAAATCATTCCTACATGAGGAAGAACCTGGAACTAGAAGAGCTTTAACCCAGATTTAAAAGCATGTTTCTTTCTTTTTTTTTTTTTTTTTTGAGTGAAACTGCCTTACGATGTGTTAGTTTCTGCTGTACCACAAAGTGAACCACTGAAAGTGTACATACATCACTTCCCTGTTGAGCCTCCCTCCCCCCAGCAGTATATTTTAACAGAAGCAACATGCATCCGGAGACAGAAAAGCCTGGGTTCAAATTCTGCCTCTGCCATTGACAAGCTGTGTGATCTGAGATAACCTAATTAACTTTTTTGAGCCTCAGTTCCTGTATCTATAAAATAGTAAGCATTGCTCCCAGTGTGTAAGACTGTCGTCTGGATTAGACATAACAGATGTAAAGTGACTTGCACAGTGTCCAGCCTAATATCAGTATTCAGAGGGCCAACGCTAGGATTCTCTGTGTGAAGGGTCCCCCCGTTTCTCTGAATGCACTTTAAAAATTTGACACTCAACAGTTGGTAATGAAAGTATGGCCCCTCTGAATGCCCTTTCAATACATGTTCTGTGCTAAACGGAATTCCTTTAAGCATTTCTCCTTTAAAGTGAGCAGGATGTGAAGGCTTTCTTAACTGAATGCATTGGAGGGATGCTGCAGGAGGAAGAGCCTTCCGGGCCATTTTCTAGGGTTGGAGGGGTGGCTGTGGGGACATCTACAAACAGCCCAGAGCACTGTCCCTCTGCAACCCTGCAGCTCAACCTATGTAGGATGACCTCTCCTCAAAACTCAAACACTCAAGCCCCCATGCAGCTCACATGTTCTAAAGGACTCCTTCCTGAGCCAGGGCCCCAGATCACCTGCCCTAGTGACCTGTGCCCCCGCCTGCATCCCAGGAGGTGGGCTATTCACTGTCCAGTCACTCCAGGACAGCTCTGACCTGCCCAGATCAGCCAGCTTCTCTGCTATCCCATGGCAGGACCATACTGCCATGGACTGAATTGCTTTCCCCCTAAAATTCATACATTAAATTCTAACCCCCAATGCAATGGTATGTAGAAATGTTGTCTGTTCCCAGTAAGACTTCCTTCATAAGGCAGTGAGTGACCCTTCCTGACAGGCTTGAGCAAAAGCTGAAGAACCATAAACCAGGGATGCTAGAGAAATCATTCCTACATGAGGAAGAACCTGGAACTAGAAGAGCTTTAACCCAGATTTAAAAGCATGTTTCTTTCTTTTTTTTTTTTTTTTTTGAGTGAAACTGCCTTACGATGTGTTAGTTTCTGCTGTACCACAAAGTGAACCACTGAAAGTGTACATACATCACTTCCCTGTTGAGCCTCCCTCCCCCCAGCAGTATATTTTAACAGAAGCAACATGCATCCGGAGACAGAAAAGCCTGGGTTCAAATTCTGCCTCTGCCATTGACAAGCTGTGTGATCTGAGATAACCTAATTAACTTTTTTGAGCCTCAGTTCCTGTATCTATAAAATAGTAAGCATTGCTCCCAGTGTGTAAGACTGTCGTCTGGATTAGACATAACAGATGTAAAGTGACTTGCACAGTGTCCAGCCTAATATCAGTATTCAGAGGGCCAACGCTAGGATTCTCTAATTCCAGGGTCTCCCACAAGTGGTTCTCTAAGTGTGGTCCCTGGACCAAGAACACCAGCATCACCAGGAACTCACTAAAAATGCGAGTTCTTCATCCCACGCTGCACCTACCGCATCAGAAACTGGCGTTGGGCCCCAGAAACCTGAGATTTAACTGGCTCTCTAGGTGACGCGCGTTACATTAAAGTGTTTGAAAAGCATTGCTCTAAGCAATAGTCCTATCTCTGAAATGGAAGAATGGAAAATCTCTCCAAAACTTGAAAGGTTCTCACTTTTTTCCACCATAAAATAAAATTATTTTCAAATGAGAATAGTGCTGAGATGTTAATCCAAATGCCTGTTAAAAGATAACTGCCCTCAAGCAAGAAGACTGGAGTGGGTTGCCATTTCCTTCTCCAAGGGATCTTCCTGACCCAGGGATCAAACCAGTGTCTCCTTCATTGGCAGGTAGACTCATTACCACTGCACCACCTGGGAAGGCTCAGTCTATTATGGTAAAAATGGATGAATATGCCCAAAAAGCTCCTTATTTTTTGTGATTAGAAGTGGCAGAGATTAGTGTGAAAAAGATAGCTATTGCCATTGTGCTGTGGGAATAGGGGATCCTGCAGGGGCGCTGTGCCTAGAGGGGTGAGATGGGGGTACTGGGAGCGGGGTGGAAGAGGGAGGGGGCCAGGGATGTACATATGACTAATCTGGGAGTATACATATCTGTAAACAGCAAAACTCTGTAAAAGTAAAAAGTAAACTAAAAATAATTATTAAAAAGTGGCAGAGACTAAATTAAATTAAATTAAATTTTTATAATAAATAGGGACAATGCCTAAAGGTATAAATGGAGAGTTATAGATACAATGTTTTGTATTAATAATTCAAGTGTTTATTCAATGGAAAGCTCCCCATCAGCCCTTGTTTTCAAGTATCCCTAATAATCCACAGCTGTATTTAAAACAGGTTTTGATACTAGAAAACAGAAGACATTTTATTTTGAAAATAAATGCCCATTTTTTAGAAAATATATAACAGTACTTATGAAGCCAGAAATTTTATTGATATTACTCTGTAAAGAACTTTAAAACTTAAATTTGTTAATAAAAAGAAAATTTGAAATATATGCTCCCCATTGAAATAAATAAGAAAAAAAAAAAAACAACCAATTGCCTTTGTAAACAGGTTTCCTAGCAGGAGTCATCAGCTCTGGGGTGAATATGTCAGTATGCCAGGGGCTTGGCAAGCATGCCCCCAGCCAAAAAGCACTGAGAGTTTGGTTTAGTTTGGTTACACCTTGCAAACCACTAATGTGGTTTACATAAACTACAGAGTTGAGTTTTGAGTTTCCACACTCATAGAGAGTAGGTGGGCAGAATAGTTGGAAAAGAAAAAGTCCTATCTCTGAAATGGAAGATTTCTCTCCAAAACTTGAAAGGTTCTCACTTTTTTCCACCATAAAATAAAATTATTTTCAAATGAGAATAGTGCTGAGATGTTAATCCAAATGCCTGTTAAAAGATAACTGCCCTCAAGCAAGAAGACTGGAGTGGGTTGCCATTTCCTTCTCCAAGGGATCTTCCTGACCCAGGGATCAAACCAGTGTCTCCTTCATTGGCAGGTAGACTCATTACCACTGCACCACCTGGGAAGGCTCAGTCTATTATGGTAAAAATGGATGAATATGCCCAAAAAGCTCCTTATTTTTTGTGATTAGAAGTGGCAGAGATTAGTGTGAAAAAGATAGCTATTGCCATTGTGCTGTGGGAATAGGGGATCCTGCAGGGGCGCTGTGCCTAGAGGGGTGAGATGGGGGTACTGGGAGCGGGGTGGAAGAGGGAGGGGGCCAGGGATGTACATATGACTAATCTGGGAGTATACATATCTGTAAACAGCAAAACTCTGTAAAAGTAAAAAGTAAACTAAAAATAATTATTAAAAAGTGGCAGAGACTAAATTAAATTAAATTAAATTTTTATAATAAATAGGGACAATGCCTAAAGGTATAAATGGAGAGTTATAGATACAATGTTTTGTATTAATAATTCAAGTGTTTATTCAATGGAAAGCTCCCCATCAGCCCTTGTTTTCAAGTACCCCTAATAATCCACAGCTGTATTTAAAACAGGTTTTGATACTAGAAAACAGAAGACATTTTATTTTGAAAATAAATGCCCATTTTTTAGAAAATATATAACAGTACTTATGAAGCCAGAAATTTTATTGATATTACTCTGTAAAGAACTTTAAAACTTAAATTTGTTAATAAAAAGAAAATTTGAAATATATGCTCCCCATTGAAATAAATAAGAAAAAAAAAAAAACAACCAATTGCCTTTGTAAACAGGTTTCCTAGCAGGAGTCATCAGCTCTGGGGTGAATATGTCAGTATGCCAGGGGCTTGGCAAGCATGCCCCCAGCCAAAAAGCACTGAGAGTTTGGTTTAGTTTGGTTACACCTTGCAAACCACTAATGTGGTTTACATAAACTACAGAGTTGAGTTTTGAGTTTCCACACTCATAGAGGGAGTAGGTGGGCAGAATAGTTGGAAAAGAATTTCTTAACTAGTTAAACTTCTCCAGACAGCAATTCACCTTGAGGGTAAATAAAAAGAATTTTCGCTAGAGTGTGCCCCAGAATACAGTGATATGTTTATCACATACATAAAGCTGGACAAAGAATCAGGTTAAAGTATTATTCTTTAGAGAAAGAGTTTTTCTAAACTCATTTTATAAAAAGAGGAGATCTTTTACTATACAAAACCTAAGATAATTCAGTCAGAATAATCCATCTTCTCGTGAATTTGCAATGCTTCTCACAATTTCGAGGGATAAATGCAAAGAACAAGATTCAATTTTCAATGTTCTGAGAATATCTTGAAAATATTTATTTAAACATCAAGCAGAAAGTTTCATCTACACAAAGCAATAGTATGCAAATTCCTTGTGTACATTTGTTTTTGAAAAGGAATATCCTTTACTGAGTTTCCGACTATGGCTTTTATCAAGCAATTTAGAATCCACTTTTGTATTGAGAACTTCTAGGCTCCTTAAGTTGGGAGAGGGGAGTATTCAAAAAGTATTCTGACCTTGAGGAAAGTCAGAGTCAGAGGGGAGAGAATGTTGCGGTTCAAAAATAGGTATTTGAGGGACTTCCCTGGCTGTCCAATGGTTGAGACTCTGTGCTTCCAAGGCAGGGGCCAGGGGTTCGCTCCCTAGTTGGATAATTAAGATATCACCTGCCATGTGCTCCAGCCAAAAAAACAGAATTGGTATTTTAGCTTCTTTCCATGCTGACAGGGATCTTGAAAATATGGTAACTGTTCCTAAAAACTGCCGGACTTTCTGTAGGAGGTGTGGCAAGCCCCAACCGCACACAGGACAGGAAGGGCAAGGATTCTCTGTACACCTAGGGAAAGCAGCATCATGACAGAAAGCTGGAGTGACTGTGGTGGCCAGACTAAGCTGATTTTCTGGAAAAAAACTAAAGCTACAAAGAAGATTTTGCGGCAGCTCGAATGCAAAGCCCAACTGCAGAGCTAAGAGAAGACTGGCTATTCAGAGGTACAAGCGTTGTGAGCTGGAAGGAGATAAAAAGAGAAAGGGCCCAGTGATCCAGTTCTGAGCTTCATGGGTTTTTTTTATGAAGACAATAGAAATTTGAGCTTGTTTACTTCAAAAAATAGTTATTTGAAATATACTGTGATACACTGACACGGAGAACAGACGTGGTTACCAAGAGGGAGGGGAACGGAAAGAGGGATGGAGTGGGAAGTTGGGATTAGCAGAGGCAAGCTATTATACCTAGGATGGATAGACAACAAGGTGCTACTGCAAAGCACAGGGAACTATATTAAATATCCTGAGATAAACCATAAGGTAAATAAAATATTCTTTAAAAAGAATATGTATATTTATATGTATATAACTGAATCACTTTGCTGTATAGCTGAAATTAACACAACATTGCAAATCAACTATACTACAGTTTTTTAATTAAAAATAAAATAAGTACACTGTGATACGTACTTTCTTCTGAAAGAAGGTGAAGAGGGCAACAGAGGATGAGATGGCTGGATGGCCTCACTGACTCAATGGACCTGAGTTTGAGCGAACTCCAGGAGACAGTGAAGGACAAGGAAGCCTGGCGTGCTGCATTTCATGGGATCCCAAAGTGTCCGACATGACTGAGTGACTGAAAAACAACAACAAAACTGAATATAGTTCAATGCCAAACTATTTTTGGAGGCATGAAGACAAATAGAAAGAGGAAAGTTTCTTAGTGGAGGAGATGGGACATGATGAAAGAAAATTTTAATGTTCAAATCAGGAGAAGGACACTTATACAAAATTCTCTCTTTCTGTTCCATTTGGGCCTCCTCCCTCTCTCCCTCATGTGCAGTGTGTATCTGCATTACATGTTAACCAGAGTTCCTCAAAGATGAAAATTTCTACTAGACCTTAAACATTATTATTTTTTTCTTTCTTCTGATGCTAGCAACATAACTTCCCAAAAGATTCACATTTCTTCCCATGTCTATAGGCAGTCATAGTGACTTACTGCTCAATTTGTACATGCTTGCCTGAACTATATATCTTTGGTGAATGTTGTATAAGATATCAGTATATCATTTGATATATGATCCTTTGTCTCAAAAATGTCTATGACCTTGCCTTTGACTTCTAACAGGTGAAACAGTTCTCAGAGCTTCTGAGACTCTGTCTCCTCAGTTTGACTCAAATAAAATTGTTTTTTTTCTTCTTAATATGATTGTTAGGTGAATATTGGTCAACAGACACATGATGGATGTCAAAGTATTGGTGAGTTTTAATGCGGGGACGTGCACTTCTCTAGTAGCTCAGCAGGAAAGAATTGCTTGCCAGTGCAGGAGATGTGACTTCGATTCCTGGATCTTGGAGATTCCCTGGATAAGGAAACAGCAACCCATTCTAGTATTCTTGCCTGGGAAATCCCATACAGAGGAGCCTGGCAGGCTATAGTCCACAGGGTCACTAAGAGTCAGACACGACTTAGCGACTAAATAACAACAATGCTGCGATGTACTCACTCGTCCCTGGCCTTTAAAGAATGCAATTCCTTGCCATAAAAATTTTGCTTGAGGGGACTTCCCTGGTGGTCCAGTGGGTAAGACTCTGTGCTCCCAATGCTGGGGGCCTGGGTTTGATCCCTGGTTAGGAAACTAGATCCCACATGCCACAACTAAGACCCAGTGCAGCCAGATTAAAATAAATAAATCAATAATTTAAAAAAAAATTGGTTTGAAATGCTTCCTACATTCTGCCTATTCCAATCCTACCCATACCAAAGCTGCCTCAAAGTCCATCTTCTTTCCTTTTTTCAACAGGAATCAATAGTGTCCTTAAAATAAGAAGGGACCTTGTGTTTCTTACCTTTGGGGACAACAATGTAACAAAAATTCACGATTTGGGCCTCCTCCCTCTCTCCCTCATGTGCAGTGTGTATCTGCATTACATGTTAACCAGAGTTCCTCAAAGATGAAAATTTCTACTAGACCTTAAACATTATTATTTTTTTCTTTCTTCTGATGCTAGCAACATAACTTCCCAAAAGATTCACATTTCTTCCCATGTCTATAGGCAGTCATAGTGACTTACTGCTCAATTTGTACATGCTTGCCTGAACTATATATCTTTGGTGAATGTTGTATAAGATATCAGTATATCATTTGATATATGATCCTTTGTCTCAAAAATGTCTATGACCTTGCCTTTGACTTCTAACAGGTGAAACAGTTCTCAGAGCTTCTGAGACTCTGTCTCCTCAGTTTGACTCAAATAAAATTGTTTTTTTTCTTCTTAATATGATTGTTAGGTGAATATTGGTCAACAGACACATGATGGATGTCAAAGTATTGGTGAGTTTTAATGCGGGGACGTGCACTTCTCTAGTAGCTCAGCAGGAAAGAATTGCTTGCCAGTGCAGGAGATGTGACTTCGATTCCTGGATCTTGGAGATTCCCTGGATAAGGAAACAGCAACCCATTCTAGTATTCTTGCCTGGGAAATCCCATACAGAGGAGCCTGGCAGGCTATAGTCCACAGGGTCACTAAGAGTCAGACACGACTTAGCGACTAAATAACAACAATGCTGCGATGTACTCACTCGTCCCTGGCCTTTAAAGAATGCAATTCCTTGCCATAAAAATTTTGCTTGAGGGGACTTCCCTGGTGGTCCAGTGGGTAAGACTCTGTGCTCCCAATGCTGGGGGCCTGGGTTTGATCCCTGGTTAGGAAACTAGATCCCACATGCCACAACTAAGACCCAGTGCAGCCAGATTAAAATAAATAAATCAATAATTTAAAAAAAAATTGGTTTGAAATGCTTCCTACATTCTGCCTATTCCAATCCTACCCATACCAAAGCTGCCTCAAAGTCCATCTTCTTTCCTTTTTTCAACAGGAATCAATAGTGTCCTTAAAATAAGAAGGGACCTTGTGTTTCTTACCTTTGGGGACAACAAGAAAGAGAAGTGAAGAGTTAGAGAGTCTGTCCTATCTGACGTGAGAAAATCTCAAGGGATAGAGTATATGGTTACAGTTTTCAACATAGAGTCCCATGCATGTTGGCCCTTCACGTTACACCTCATCTTATTTCCACACCGATCTCAGGAGAGAGATATGATGACCCGCCATGGCCTCTGTACCCTTGACAGATTACTGTACCTGTGTCATAGGGCTGTTCTGAATATTAAAGGAGTTCTTGGCATTTCAAATACTGGCACAAGAAAGCATTCAATATCTCTTAGTTACTATTATTTAATTTCTACTAGGGGAAGCAAGGACCAATCAAAAATATTACGTAGCTTGTCCAGGCATACCAGGGACATCGTACACTTAAGGATAATTCCTATGCTAATATCTTGCCTTGGAAATTCCCAGGCCAAGAGGAAAATGTCAAACACCCAATCTACCTTACTACATATAGACACCAGGGTTGCAACTTTTTTTTTTCTTTTCTTTTTGGGGAGGGATGGTGGGTTGGGGAGGGAGTGGGGCGGGTGGGCCACTTCTATTGGTCTTTCATTTATCTAGTTTCATCCATCTTTGTTCTTTGGCCCGTGTGGGCCTCCCATTGCAGTGGCCTCTGTTGTCGCAGGGCGCCGGCTCTGGGTGCATGCGCTCCAGAGCTCCAGCTCGGTAATTGGATACATCGGTCCAGCCACTCCGCGGCACGTGGGATCTTCCCAGGCCAGGGGTCGAACCGGCGCCCCTTGCACTGCAAGGCGGTGTCCTTATCCACTGGACCACCAGGGAAGACCAGGTTGCAACTTCTTGAGGGAGAGTCTCCCATCCCTCTTCCACTACCAGCTGCAAATTTTATATCCTGAGACTAGACCGTTACCTGTATTGGTGAGATTTCTTTTTCCTTATCCTCTTTTACTTAGGGAATAGCCTTTTAAGGATTCTAGCTTAAATCCAAAGCCTCCAATTCTATCTCTCAGTGAGTATTAAAACTCAACACCCTGAAGTAATGGAAAACAGAGTCCTGCTTCTATCCACCAGCCTTTTCAAGAAGAAAAGGAATCAATAGTGTCCTTAAAATAAGAAGGGACCTTGTGTTTCTTACCTTTGGGGACAACAAGAAAGAGAAGTGAAGAGTTAGAGAGTCTGTCCTATCTGACGTGAGAAAATCTCAAGGGATAGAGTATATGGTTACAGTTTTCAACATAGAGTCCCATGCATGTTGGCCCTTCACGTTACACCTCATCTTATTTCCACACCGATCTCGGGAGAGAGATATGATGACCCGCCATGGCCTCTGTACCCTTGACAGATTACTGTACCTGTGTCATAGGGCTGTTCTGAATATTAAAGGAGTTCTTGGCATTTCAAATACTGGCACAAGAAAGCATTCAATATCTCTTAGTTACTATTATTTAATTTCTACTAGGGGAAGCAAGGACCAATCAAAAATATTACGTAGCTTGTCCAGGCATACCAGGGACATCGTACACTTAAGGATAATTCCTATGCTAATATCTTGCCTTGGAAATTCCCAGGCCAAGAGGAAAATGTCAAACACCCAATCTACCTTACTACATATAGACACCAGGGTTGCAACTTCTTTTTTTTTTCTTTTTCTTTTTTTGGGGGGAGGGGGATGGTGGGTTGGGGAGGGAGTGGGGCGGGTGGGCCACTTCTATTGGTCTTTCATTTATCTAGTTTCATCCATCTTTGTTCTTTGGCCCGTGTGGGCCTCCCATTGCAGTGGCCTCTGTTGTCGCAGGGCGCCGGCTCTGGGTGCATGCGCTCCAGAGCTCCAGCTCGGTAATTGGATACATCGGTCCAGCCACTCCGCGGCACGTGGGATCTTCCCAGGCCAGGGGTCGAACCGGCGCCCCTTGCACTGCAAGGCGGTGTCCTTATCCACTGGACCACCAGGGAAGACCAGGTTGCAACTTCTTGAGGGAGAGTCTCCCATCCCTCTTCCACTACCAGCTGCAAATTTTATATCCTGAGACTAGACCGTTACCTGTATTGGTGAGATTTCTTTTTCCTTATCCTCTTTTACTTAGGGAATAGCCTTTTAAGGATTCTAGCTTAAATCCAAAGCCTCCAATTCTATCTCTCAGTGAGTATTAAAACTCAACACCCTGAAGTAATGGAAAACAGAGTCCTGCTTCTATCCACCACTGTCTGGGTAGTCTTAGCACAGGGTTCCATTTCTGTTTTTTCAGATTAGTGGGTCTCTCAGCTATGCATTTACAAGGACATACTATACTATGCTCTCTGCTATTGTTTTTTCTTTTTTAAAAAAATTCAGGGCTTCCCCTGGTGGTCCAGTGGGTAAGGACACCGCCTTGCAGTGCAAGGGGTGCCGGTTCGATCCCTGGCCTGGGAAGATCCCACGTGCCTCGGAGCGACTGGACTGATGTGTCCAATCGCCGAGCCGGAGCTCTGGCGCGCATGTGCCCAGAGCCGGTGCTCTGCGACGACAGTGGCCACCGCGATGGGATGCCCACTGGAGCCAAAGAACAAAGACAGATGAAAATGGAGAAATGAATGACCAGTGGAAGTGGCCCGCCCATCCCTCTCCCCCCCCCCCCCCCCCCCCCAAAAAAAAAAAAAAATTAAAAAAAAAAAAATCAGCATATCTAGGTTATCTAGCAGCATATTCAGCATATCTAGCAGGAGGATTGTCTGGCTATCTTAATTTGCCAGAACTAAGATTTCTATCATAGTTTTTTGCCAACAGTAAAATTATTAGTAGTTCTGTTGATCTATGCATTCTCAGTTCTTACCAAAGGGAGCCTTTTACATAGATTTAAATTCCTGAAAACAAGCTCACCTTTTAGAGACGAAAGTTTATTGGCAGCCTAGAGGTGCGGGAAGGATAAGAAAAAAAAAATCTAAAGGAAACTATGACATAGATCATAAGACAACTGCCCAGAAAAATGTAATGACAAACTCTAAGCCTAAAAAGTTTTACTAATGATCAGATGTCCTACTCCTTCAGAAAAAAGCCTTATTTTAATAAATAAGGAAAGGCACAATTTAAAAATTCACCTGGAAACTTCCGGTAATCCAATGGTTAAACTTCACTTTACAATGCAGGGATCAGGGTTCAATCCCTAGTCAGGGAGCTAAGATCCCACATACCTCACAGTCAAAAAAAAAAAAAAAAGCAACCATCAAACAGAAGCAATATTGTAATAAATTCAATAAAGACTTTAAAATTGTTCACTTTAAAAACATTTTTTAAATAAAAATTATTATTTTTAAGATGTATCCTATTGATACATCTTATCAATTCAGGGCATAACAGCAGGAGTACCGGCTGTTATGCCCTGAATTGTGTCCTCCCCGTATGTTGTAATCCTAACCCCCAGTGCCACAGATTTTGACTTTATTTGGAATTAGATCTTAAAAGAGGTAATTAAGTTAAATGAGGTCATCAGGGTAAGTCCTAATCCAATTATGACTGGCATCCATATAAGAAGAAATCAGGACACAAACACACCCAAAGGAAGAGCAGGTGGAGCGAATGGGAAAAGACACCCTACATAAGCCAAGGAGAGAAGACTCCTCAGAAGAAACTCTCTCTGTCCACACCTTGTTCTTGGACTTTCAACTTCCAGAATTATGAGAAAATAAATTTTTGTTGTTTAAGTCACCAGGTCTGTGGTACTTGTGACAGTCCTAGGCAGCAAATACAATTCCTACTCTTTCTCACTCATGTATACAAACTACTTAAAATACATCTTAAATATATATATTTGTGCCCTGCTATTTAGGGTGAAGGTGGAAGGGAGGCTCAAGAGAGAGGGAATATATGTATACATATAGCTGAATCACTTTGTTGTACAGCAGAAACTAACACAATGTTGTAAAACAATCATACTCCAATAATAAAAAATTAAATAAAATATATCTAATTTAAGATCTCAAATATTTTTTACTCAAAGATCAAATATTTTAATAATGAGTATATTTGATCAACATGTAAAATAGCTCACTCTTCAGAATGGCTAAATATACATATTTACCAACACCACAACCAACCACAGAATCAACATCTGGAATATATACACAACAGCGTTCACACTGATCAAACACACTAATTGCTTTACTTTGATCTGGAATACTCGAGCCCAGCATGGAGCCGGCATTTGTGAACATTGCACACTCTCAACTGAAGGAAAATCTCTACACTCACACCCAGACTAGATCTGAGGCTTAAAAACATGTAATTTCAAACTTCCCTGGTGGTACAGAGGTTAAGAATCTACCTGCCCAGTGTAGGGGACTGGGGTTGAATTCCTGGTCTGGGAAGATCCCACAGGTCCCAGTCTAAACAGCTCTTGTGTTATCCAGTGTTACTGTTCTGCATGATCAGTTGGATGCTGTTGATGGCCAGTCATTGAAACACCAATTCAAATGTGTTGCTAGGGTCTTTAAGGCCAAGGAGGGTTTGGGCAAGAAAATAACACTCTTCACAAAGTTTACTTTTGTCTAACGCTAACTTTATAAACCTTAAAATATATTAAACATTATTTCCTGAAAACACAATTCAGTATCCAGTAACTCCATGTGCCTATTGAACATTTGAAATATGGCTAATGCAGCTAAAGAACTGAACTTTAAATTCTGTTTATTTTTATTAACAAAATTTTAACTTTAAACTGATAATTGATTCGATTACTGGAAAACTTATAAGTATGTTCAGAAAATTCAAGTATGTGGTTCAATTTTTTTTTTCTTTATGGGTGTGCTGTGGGGCTTGCATTTTCTTAATTCTCTGACCAGAGATTGAATCAGGGCCCCAGCAGAGAAAACATCGAGTCTTAACCACTGGACTATCAGGGAATTCCCTGGATCTTTTTTTTTTTTTTTCAATGGTGAAATTTTCTGAAATTTATCTATAGGTCCAATAGTTTCAATTAAAATGAAGCAACTTAATTAAGCATATAAGTGTAAAATACATACTGAGTTTCCAATACTTACCATAAAAAAAAAATGTGAACTGTCTCAATTTTATATTGATTATATGTTAAAGTTATATTTTGTATATATTGGGTAAAACAAACTATTTTTACTAAAACTAATTTCATCTACTTTTTATTTGTTTAATGTGGTTACTAGTGATTTTTAAATTACCTACATACCTAGTATTATGTCTATATTGGACAACTAATCAAAACATAAATTTAATGAAGTTTCCACTTAAAGGTTTTGAGGAAAGTGTGAGGAAACGCAAATATCAAACTGGTATTTTTTTTTAAGATAGACATGTATGCTTAAGCTAGATTGGAGTTTGGATCAGGAGTGAATGATATGCTGGGTTAAACAAGAGGTTACTGGAGGAAAGTGATGATATTGGTTTGGGCTGGGATCAAGGTTCTGGAGATGAAGCCTATACATACAAGAGGCACTTGGTAAAACTGACAGTGTACAAATCTATTTAGTCAGATTCTTCTTTGGTTCAATCAAAACATTGATTACAAGCTAATTTAATCACACTATAATTTAATGAAAACACTAATTAAAATTTATTTAATCAAATTCTATACGTTAATCACAAGGTTGATTACAAATGTAATCCAATTCTTAAACAATTAAAATCACCAATCTAGCAGAGTCTCATATGCTTCAAAGAACCAAAAAAAAAAACCCACACAAAATACGTGAACTAGCACAATCATTACAGAATTCACTGTAACATTTATATTTAAGCTGATCACAAGGTTAGCATAGGTATGACAACCGAAAAGTAACTGCTAACTGAGCAGTCAGTGATTAGGAACGAACGACTGTCTCATTCACGGTAATTTAAATTGGAAAACCAGACTGGCCCAGGCCCACCTAGCAGAGGACAAGGCTGGGGCTCGGGGGCGGAGTCGGGCTCAGGAAAGCACGGCTATCATTGGCCAGAATTCGCTTGTCAGTCAGCGGCCAGGTCCCAAATCCAAGCCTCATTCGCTCGCAAAGTGGGCGGGGCGGGTACGCCCCCTGTGAACGGATCCCTGCTTTCGGTGCGGCTTCAGGTTCAATAGCCTCAGGCCCTAGAAGAGGTGGGCTGACGAATCTTCAAAGCCCGGCTGAAAGTCCGGGCACCTAAGCCGCAGGAGGAGCGCTCCCAACGGACAGGCCCTCCCGCGGGGAAAATTTCCGGTGCAGGAGGCGGGGCTTCCGGAAGTCGCCGGTCGCCGTCTGCCGTTCGTTGTTTGAGCTGCTGACGGGAAGGAGAAGCCAGAGCTCCGGCGGCGCCGCGGGGCGGCAGTCACGACCGGAGCCCGAGCAGCCACTAGTCTCTGGACGAGCTAGAAGCCAGGAGTACCGGCTGCGGAGCGGCGGGGCCGGGCGCCCGCTCGCCTTCTGACCTCACCATGTCGCGGGGGTCTATCGAGATTCCCCTCCGGGACACTGACGAGGTAAGTGTCGGTTATGGGGGAGGGTGCGGGCCATGAACTTGGACGATCCCCCCCTCCCCCTTTTTCTCGGCTTCATTCCCAAGGGAGAGCACCCACTCTCCCAGATCGAACTCCCGGCCGAAGCTCCGATCCCCTCCTTCCGCAGCCCCGGCACCGTCCCAGGCTGGGTACCTCAGGTCCCTGGAACCTCAAGGCCACCCCGAGAAGGAGTTCTTCAAAGTTCGCCTCCAACCTGTTCTTGTCTGACAAGTACTCCGCTCTTCCTAATGCAGAGGCGCAGGAGTGCGAGTGTGCAGTGATCAAACGTGAGGCACCTCGCAGCCCTCCGAGGTGGGCACCCCTGTCACTGCGTCCTCTCTGCTGCCCAAACTCTGTCTCCCCGGGAATATGTGGGATGTCGCCCTCCCTCCCGTAGAGACTCGAGTGTCATGGTGCATCGGGTCCGCTGCACAGGGCTCTGTCCGCGAAACAGACCCCCCGAGCCGCTGCCGTGTGCTGATAGTTACCCTCTCTCCCTTCCCGTCTCCTCTTTCATGGATGGCCAATGGCTTGTCTGAGTAAAACTCTCAGAATTGATGTCTTATTAGCTAGCTCATGCTCCTTTATTTTTGTTTGTTTGGGTTACAGTATTGAGATATGTTTCACTTACTATAAAATCCAGTAGTCACAAAGCTGTGTTACCATCACCAAGATCTAATGCGAGGAGATTCTTCTACTGTTATTTTTGTGCCACATTCAGGAGGATGTGGGACACAAATGCTGCCTCCATGAGGAATGTGTGCAGTGGCGATTTAACTTTGCATTGCCTCTAGGGTTGTGCTTCTTGTCAAACCGATGGCATCAGAGACTCTGGGTGCTTATGTGCACTTTACCTGCATTATGGATTAAACAGAGTTTCGTTTGTTTGTTTGCTTTTCAAAGTTTTTTATAGTTCTAGCAAGGCCAGAGTCCGCGGGGTCCCCCCTAGTCTCTGGACGAGCTAGAAGCCAGGAGTACCGGCTGCGGAGCGGCGGGCCGGGCGCCCGCTCGCCTTCTGACCTCACCATGTCGCGGGGTCTATCGAGATTCCTCCGGGACACTGACGAGGTAAGTGTCGGTTATGGGGGAGGGTGCGGGCCATGAACTTGGACGATCCCCCCCTCCCCCTTTTTCTCGGCTTCATTCCCAAGGGAGAGCACCCACTCTCCCAGATCGAACTCCCGGCCGAAGCTCCGATCCCCTCCTTCCGCAGCCCCGGCACCGTCCCAGGCTGGGTACCTCAGGTCCCTGGAACCTCAAGGCCACCCCGAGAAGGAGTTCTTCAAAGTTCGCCTCCAACCTGTTCTTGTCTGACAAGTACTCCGCTCTTCCTAATGCAGAGGCGCAGGAGTGCGAGTGTGCAGTGATCAAACGTGAGGCACCTCGCAGCCCTCCGAGGTGGGCACCCCTGTCACTGCGTCCTCTCTGCTGCCCAAACTCTGTCTCCCCGGGAATATGTGGGATGTCGCCCTCCCTCCCGTAGAGACTCGAGTGTCATGGTGCATCGGGTCCGCTGCACAGGGCTCTGTCCGCGAAACAGACCCCCCGAGCCGCTGCCGTGTGCTGATAGTTACCCTCTCTCCCTTCCCGTCTCCTCTTTCATGGATGGCCAATGGCTTGTCTGAGTAAAACTCTCAGAATTGATGTCTTATTAGCTAGCTCATGCTCCTTTATTTTTGTTTGTTTGGGTTACAGTATTGAGATATGTTTCACTTACTATAAAATCCAGTAGTCACAAAGCTGTGTTACCATCACCAAGATCTAATGCGAGGAGATTCTTCTACTGTTATTTTTGTGCCACATTCAGGAGGATGTGGGACACAAATGCTGCCTCCATGAGGAATGTGTGCAGTGGCGATTTAACTTTGCATTGCCTCTAGGGTTGTGCTTCTTGTCAAACCGATGGCATCAGAGACTCTGGGTGCTTATGTGCACTTTACCTGCATTATGGATTAAACAGAGTTTCGTTTGTTTGTTTGCTTTTCAAAGTTTTTTATAGTTCTAGTGGTTTGAGGACAGCTAGCAAGATTTGTTTGCTATGCTTTTACTTTACTATTCAATGTAATGTATGTCATGTGCTCCTTAAACATTTCTTAACGTACTTACTCTGCCTTACAGAAAATGAACACAAACCCTATGTATTAAAAAAAAAAAAAAAAATCCTATGTAGGGCTTCCCTGGTGTTCCAGTGGGTAAGGACACCGCCTTGCAGTGCAAGAGGCGCCAGTTCTATCCCTGGCCTGGGAAGACCCCACGTGCCACCGAGCGGCTGGACCGATGTGTCTAACTACTGAGCCGGAGCTCTGGAGCGCATGCGCCCAAAGCCGGTTTGGGCAATTACCGAGCCCGAGCTCTGCAGCGACAGAGGCCACTGTGGTGGGAGGCCCACACGGGACAAAAGAATAAAGATAAAGACCAATAGAAGTGGCCAAAAAAAAAAAAAGATTCATCTATTTAAAAAATAAAAATCCTATGTATAAGCATATTCATGTATCTCTGGGAAAGCGGCAGAAATACGAGTTCAAAAAAGAAAAACAGACTTCCCTGGTGGCCCCATCATTAAGACTCCACACCTCCACTGCAGAGGGCGTGAGTTCAGTCCCTGGTTGGGGAGCTAAGATCCCACATGCTGTGTAGAGTCTCCAGAAAAAGAGAAACAAAGAAAGAAAAAAGAAAGTAAGAGTTAAAACCTACGTTTTGTATTTTAGGTCATTGAACTTGACTTCGATCAGTTACCGGAGGGTGATGAAGTTATTAGTATTCTGAAGCAGGAACACACCCAACTGCACATATGGATTGCTTTGGCGGTAAGTATGCCTGTGAAAAATATTTTTTATATGTTTACTGGAAGTCACAAAGCTGTGTTACCATCACCAAGATCTAATGCGAGGAGATTCTTCTACTGTTATTTTTGTGCCACATTCAGGAGGATGTGGGACACAAATGCTGCCTCCATGAGGAATGTGTGCAGTGGCGATTTAACTTTGCATTGCCTCTAGGGTTGTGCTTCTTGTCAAACCGATGGCATCAGAGACTCTGGGTGCTTATGTGCACTTTACCTGCATTATGGATTAAACAGAGTTTCGTTTGTTTGTTTGCTTTTCAAAGTTTTTTATAGTTCTAGTGGTTTGAGGACAGCTAGCAAGATTTGTTTGCTATGCTTTTACTTTACTATTCAATGTAATGTATGTCATGTGCTCCTTAAACATTTCTTAACGTACTTACTCTGCCTTACAGAAAATGAACACAAACCCTATGTATTAAAAAAAAAAAAAAAAATCCTATGTAGGGCTTCCCTGGTGTTCCAGTGGGTAAGGACACCGCCTTGCAGTGCAAGAGGCGCCAGTTCTATCCCTGGCCTGGGAAGACCCCACGTGCCACCGAGCGGCTGGACCGATGTGTCTAACTACTGAGCCGGAGCTCTGGAGCGCATGCGCCCAAAGCCGGTTTGGGCAATTACCGAGCCCGAGCTCTGCAGCGACAGAGGCCACTGTGGTGGGAGGCCCACACGGGACAAAAGAATAAAGATAAAGACCAATAGAAGTGGCCAAAAAAAAAAAAAGATTCATCTATTTAAAAAATAAAAATCCTATGTATAAGCATATTCATGTATCTCTGGGAAAGCGGCAGAAATACGAGTTCAAAAAAGAAAAACAGACTTCCTGGTGGCCCCATCATTAAGACTCCACACCTCCACTGCAGAGGGCGTGAGTTCAGTCCCTGGTTGGGGAGCTAAGATCCCACATGCTGTGTAGAGTCTCCAGAAAAAGAGAAACAAAGAAAGAAAAAAGAAAGTAAGAGTTAAAACCTACGTTTTGTATTTTAGGTCATTGAACTTGACTTCGATCAGTTACCGGAGGGTGATGAAGTTATTAGTATTCTGAAGCAGGAACACACCCAACTGCACATATGGATTGCTTTGGCGGTAAGTATGCCTGTGAAAAATATTTTTTATATGTTTACTGGAAAAAAATATTTAGTGTCTGTTTTCAGATACAGTAGTAGCCAGCTTGGGTGGGTGATAGATAGTACCATGTATATGGAAGTTAATTATATTACAGTCCAGTTTCCTAAGTGATGTGTTATTCTCTGGTAATTTAGTATATGTTGGCAAAAAAAAAAAAAAAAAACCTCATTTAGGTTAAATAGTACCCAATGTTTGGTTATTTAGTGATTACTCAATGAGAATTAGTTTATGGTTTGTAGATAAACTGAGAAAAAACAAGATGCCACAATTTAAAAAATTAACACCCTCTATCTTCCCCAGCACTAGCTGCGTAATTATGTTTTTTTGTGGGAACATTATAGGAAATGAGCATAGTAATAATTTTTAATAAATACTTTCATCATTGCTTCTTAGCAAGTTTTGCCACAGGTCACTTTCATGTAAAAATATACACAAGGCATCTAATGTTATCTTGAAGGGTAAGAGAAATAGATCTGGAATTGGGCTTGTGTCCAGTGCTCAAGCCTAGCTCCTAAAAGTTTCTTAGGCATGGATTTACAGAGAGGTACTTTCAGTGACAAGCAGTGCCTTCCTGAATTGAAGTGCTAAATTTTCCCAGTCTTTGGAGAACAAGCCATGAATGCCTGTCACTCATTTTTTAAAACCAGAAAAGAACTTGGATTTTTTAGTAATGCCTTCTTTCACATCACTTACATGAAAATTACAGTCTTGGAGGATTCCCATCCAATAGAAGTGGCCAAAAAAAAAAGACTCCAAACACTGTATCTCTGGGAAAGCGGCAGAAATACGAGTTCAAAAAGAAAAACAGACTTCACTGGTGGCCCCATCATTAAGACTCCACACCTCCACTGCAGAGGGCGTGAGTTCAGTCCCTGGTTGGGGAGCTAAGATCCCACATGCTGTGTAGAGTCTCCAGAAAAAGAGAAACAAAGAAAGAAAAAAGAAAGTAAGAGTTAAAACCTACGTTTTGTATTTTAGGTCATTGAACTTGACTTCGATCAGTTACCGGAGGGTGATGAAGTTATTAGTATTCTGAAGCAGGAACACACCCAACTGCACATATGGATTGCTTTGGCGGTAAGTATGCCTGTGAAAAATATTTTTTATATGTTTACTGGAAAAAAATATTTAGTGTCTGTTTTCAGATACAGTAGTAGCCAGCTTGGGTGGGTGATAGATAGTACCATGTATATGGAAGTTAATTATATTACAGTCCAGTTTCCTAAGTGATGTGTTATTCTCTGGTAATTTAGTATATGTTGGCAAAAAAAAAAAAAAAAACCTCATTTAGGTTAAATAGTACCCAATGTTTGGTTATTTAGTGATTACTCAATGAGAATTAGTTTATGGTTTGTAGATAAACTGAGAAAAAACAAGATGCCACAATTTAAAAAATTAACACCCTCTATCTTCCCCAGCACTAGCTGCGTAATTATGTTTTTTTGTGGGAACATTATAGGAAATGAGCATAGTAATAATTTTTAATAAATACTTTCATCATTGCTTCTTAGCAAGTTTTGCCACAGGTCACTTTCATGTAAAAATATACACAAGGCATCTAATGTTATCTTGAAGGGTAAGAGAAATAGATCTGGAATTGGGCTTGTGTCCAGTGCTCAAGCCTAGCTCCTAAAAGTTTCTTAGGCATGGATTTACAGAGAGGTACTTTCAGTGACAAGCAGTGCCTTCCTGAATTGAAGTGCTAAATTTTCCCAGTCTTTGGAGAACAAGCCATGAATGCCTGTCACTCATTTTTTAAAACCAGAAAAGAACTTGGATTTTTTTAGTACGAATGCCTTCTTTCACATCACTTACATGAAAATTACAGTCTTGGAGGATTAGCATGACACCTATAGTAAGATAAATTCATGAATTATTGTGGGCTAGAGGTTGTTACACAAGAAAGATATAGGCTTTGGGATTAGAAAAACCTTTGTCCAAATTCCAGCTCAGCTGCTGACTAGCTGTGTGATCTTCGACAAATGATTGGTATACCTTCTGAGTCTATTTCCTCGTCTAAAAGAGGGGGTGTTAACATTCACTTAGGGAGTAATTGTACAGATGAGAGATAATTTTTGGTGGATCTAGAACTAGAACCCAAGTTTTCTGTTTGGAATTCTTTATACCTCTCACTATTGCTTTCCCTCTTTGGCTCTGATTTAGTTTGATGTCAACTATTGCTGGGTAAGAAGATGGAAACATTTACAGTGATTATAATTTTTTAACAGCTTTATTAGGTATAATTCACCAATAGTAAATTATAGACATGACTGAGCTACTGAACATAACATACACATTTGAGAAGTTTGTTTATTATATATACACACCTATGGAATCATCACCACATTTAACATAATACATTGATCTATCACCCCTAAAACTTTCCTCCCAACTTTTCCATGTCCGCTCTCCCAGCAGTGCCCAGTCAACCCCTGATCAGCTTTTTGTCACTGAAGATTGATTTGAGATTTATCCACGTTGTATCGTGTACCCAGCAGCAGCTTCTTTTTACTGCTGAGCTGTAGCCATTGTATGGATAGACCACAGATTGTCCATTCACCTTTTGATCAACAGTTTGGTTGTTTCCAGTTGGGGCCTATTACACATAAAGTGCACCTTTTTGTATGGACATAACAATAATTCTAACTTGATTATTTGCCTTATAGCTGGAATACTACAAGCAAGGAAAAACAGAAGTCTAATGTTATCTTGAAGGGTAAGAGAAATAGATCTGGAATTGGGCTTGTGTCCAGTGCTCAAGCCTAGCTCCTAAAAGTTTCTTAGGCATGGATTTACAGAGAGGTACTTTCAGTGACAAGCAGTGCCTTCCTGAATTGAAGTGCTAAATTTTCCCAGTCTTTGGAGAACAAGCCATGAATGCCTGTCACTCATTTTTTAAAACCAGAAAAGAACTTGGATTTTTTTAGTACGAATGCCTTCTTTCACATCACTTACATGAAAATTACAGTCTTGGAGGATTAGCATGACACCTATAGTAAGATAAATTCATGAATTATTGTGGGCTAGAGGTTGTTACACAAGAAAGATATAGGCTTTGGGATTAAAAAAACCTTTGTCCAAATTCCAGCTCAGCTGCTGACTAGCTGTGTGATCTTCGACAAATGATTGGTATACCTTCTGAGTCTATTTCCTCGTCTAAAAGAGGGGGTGTTAACATTCACTTAGGGAGTAATTGTACAGATGAGAGATAATTTTTGGTGGATCTAGAACTAGAACCCAAGTTTTCTGTTTGGAATTCTTTATACCTCTCACTATTGCTTTCCCTCTTTGGCTCTGATTTAGTTTGATGTCAACTATTGCTGGGTAAGAAGATGGAAACATTTACAGTGATTATAATTTTTTAACAGCTTTATTAGGTATAATTCACCAATAGTAAATTATAGACATGACTGAGCTACTGAACATAACATACACATTTGAGAAGTTTGTTTATTATATATACACACCTATGGAATCATCACCACATTTAACATAATACATTGATCTATCACCCCTAAAACTTTCCTCCCAACTTTTCCATGTCCGCTCTCCCAGCAGTGCCCAGTCAACCCCTGATCAGCTTTTTGTCACTGAAGATTGATTTGAGATTTATCCACGTTGTATCGTGTACCCAGCAGCAGCTTCTTTTTACTGCTGAGCTGTAGCCATTGTATGGATAGACCACAGATTGTCCATTCACCTTTTGATCAACAGTTTGGTTGTTTCCAGTTGGGGCCTATTACACATAAAGTGCACCTTTTTGTATGGACATAACAATAATTCTAACTTGATTATTTGCCTTATAGCTGGAATACTACAAGCAAGGAAAAACAGAAGAGTTTGTCAAGTTGTTGGAAGCAGCACGTATAGATGGCAATTTGGATTATAGAGACCATGAGAAAGACCAGATGACTTGCTTGGATACATTGGCAGCCTATTATGTACAACAGGCTCGGAAGGAAAAGAATAAGGACAACAAGAAGGATCTCATTACACAGGCAACCCTATTGTATACGATGGCAGATAAAATTATTATGTATGATCAGGTACATTAAGTCAGATTTCTTTGAATGTATGAAAGAGGGGAAAAAAATGCCACATGAAAGCAAAATGTGTATAATAGGCAACAAAGTTTAAAAAATTGTTTTTTCTTAATATAATTGATACGAATAGTCAAAAAGAAGGGTTCCTTATTAAAATAGAAATTTCTTGGTCCTTGTACTGTTGAAGTAATATGGGCCAATATAGCATGTGAAACTTACACACATGTTGAATTGATAATTCCAACATCCTCAGGTAAATTTCAAGCATATTTTAAGGAATTTGAACTTTTCTTTTAGAAATTGTCCCTGGTACAGACGACTTGCATTTCAGGATAATTTCTCAATTTGTAATTAAGAATTGTTTACTGATAATTTTAATAACTTATAACGATAGAGGAATTTGTGTGATGTTCCACTTCCCTCCTGAATGGTTTTCATTTTTATGTTACACATTTGTGTTAAATCATGTTTAGTCCTGGGTAAATTCTAAAATGATGCATTGCTTTTTCAGAACCATTTGTTAGGAAGAGCCTGTTTCTGCCTACTTGAAGGTGACAAAATGGATCAGGCCGATGCACAGTTTCATTTTGTACTCAACCAGTCTCCAAATAATATTCCAGCCCTGCTTGGTAAGTCATTTTCAGCCATCATCTTAGGAGTCTGTATTTTTCAGCAGGTGCCTAAACTATATCTCTTTGTTGACAGCTCCTTAGTAGCTGGACTGGGCAGCAAAGTAGAAGAGCTTTACCTTATTAAAAATAAAACTCTTGTGGGGTGGGAAAGAGATTTTCCTGGTGATCCAGTGCTTAAGAATCCGCCTGCCAATGCAGGGGATATGGGTTCAGTCCCTGGTCTGGGAAGATTCCACATGGCACGGAACAACTAAGCCCGTGTCCCTCAGCTGCTGAGCCCCATTGCTCTTGAGCCTGTGCTCCACAACAAGAGAAGCCACTGCAGTGAGAAGCCTGTGCCCTGTAACTAAAGAGTAGCTCCCACTTGCTGCAACTGGAAAAAGTTCACAGCAGTGACAAAGACCCAGTGTAGCCAAAAAATAAATAAGTAAGTAAATACAAAATAAATAAAACTCTTGTGGGGAATTCCCTGGTGGTCCAGTGCCTGGAACACCATGCTTTCACAGCCAAGGACCTTGGTTCAGGACTACCCAGTGTGGCCAAAAACAGGAAAAGCCTATTGCAGTAGATCATCATTGCTTTTGAAATTACAGTAAAAGATATATACTATTTAAGCATAATTTGTAATCTATTTCTAAAGAGTCAATAAACAATCTATTGGACAATGCTAACTTTTATTTTAACATTTCACATAAATATAGGACTATTCTGTTTATAGACAGAGATTAGTATGTCCTTATGAAATCCTTATGAAACTCCTTATGGAAAATAAGTTTAAATATGAAATCAATTTTACTATTTTTGACTATTTCTTACTGAGAGATATATTTGACTTAGGTGAGTTAGTGGAGAGCATATGTGTCTTGTGTTCTGTAATAAGTCCACATTTATTTTTAAAAATCATTACAGGTAAAGCTTGCATTTCCTTCAACAAGAAGGATTACAGAGGTGCTCTTGCTTACTATAAGAAAGCCTTGCGCACTAACCCGGGTTGTCCAGGTAAGATAAAAACTAAGTCTAAGCCGTGTATGCTCCAACTTAAAATACTGATATTTGATCCAAAGGCTGAATAAAAGTAGACCTTAATAATATAATCTTTTGCCCTATACTGTTTTTCTTTCCAAAATCACATTCATCTAGCAAATTTGAAAATCAAATATAATATCTTATAATATCAAGTATAATATCTTCCTTCCAGAAGAGAGTGTCAGATTGTGTCAAATTCTGTTGTTAGGCCCAGTAAAACAGAGAATGAAAGTTGCTTATTGGATCTAGCAGAATCATTAGTGACCTTGTTAAAAGAAATTCTACTAGAAGGGTAGAGATGAGATGCTCACTGGAGTGGTGACCGGAGGAAAAAGGGAAGGAAAGCAGGTGGAGGCAGCAAGTCTAGAATCTGGCAAGGAGTTTGACTTTCTAGGGAAAGTAGGAATGAAGTGACACTGGAAAGGGAACTGGAATCGAGAGGATTTTTTGAGATAGGAGAGTAGGTATGGAGGAGAATGATCTAGTTGACAGGGAAAAGTTGATGATGTAGGAAAAATAGGAGAGGGTTGCTGGTCCAGTGACCTGAGATAAAAGGGAACCTATTGCCAGTGGAACACCATGCTTTAAAAACCCTTGGTTCAGGACTACCCAGTGTGGCCAAACAGGAAAAGCCTATTGCAGTAGATCATCATTGCTTTTGAAATTACAGTAAAAGATATATACTATTTAAGCATAATTTGTAATCTATTTCTAAAGAGTCAATAAACAATCTATTGGACAATGCTAACTTTTATTTTAACATTTCACATAAATATAGGACTATTCTGTTTATAGACAGAGATTAGTATGTCCTTATGAAATCCTTATGAAACTCCTTATGGAAAATAAGTTTAAATATGAAATCAATTTTACTATTTTTGACTATTTCTTACTGAGAGATATATTTGACTTAGGTGAGTTAGTGGAGAGCATATGTGTCTTGTGTTCTGTAATAAGTCCACATTTATTTTTAAAAATCATTACAGGTAAAGCTTGCATTTCCTTCAACAAGAAGGATTACAGAGGTGCTCTTGCTTACTATAAGAAAGCCTTGCGCACTAACCCGGGTTGTCCAGGTAAGATAAAAACTAAGTCTAAGCCGTGTATGCTCCAACTTAAAATACTGATATTTGATCCAAAGGCTGAATAAAAGTAGACCTTAATAATATAATCTTTTGCCCTATACTGTTTTTCTTTCCAAAATCACATTCATCTAGCAAATTTGAAAATCAAATATAATATCTTATAATATCAAGTATAATATCTTCCTTCCAGAAGAGAGTGTCAGATTGTGTCAAATTCTGTTGTTAGGCCCAGTAAAACAGAGAATGAAAGTTGCTTATTGGATCTAGCAGAATCATTAGTGACCTTGTTAAAAGAAATTCTACTAGAAGGGTAGAGATGAGATGCTCACTGGAGTGGTGACCGGAGGAAAAAGGGAAGGAAAGCAGGTGGAGGCAGCAAGTCTAGAATCTGGCAAGGAGTTTGACTTTCTAGGGAAAGTAGGAATGAAGTGACACTGGAAAGGGAACTGGAATCGAGAGGATTTTTTGAGATAGGAGAGTAGGTATGGAGGAGAATGATCTAGTTGACAGGGAAAAGTTGATGATGTAGGAAAAATAGGAGAGGGTTGCTGGTCCAGTGACCTGAGATGAAAAAGGGTAAGATCTAGTCAGCACTGGAGAGGGTAGCCTTTGATAGGAACATTTGTGTTTTGGTGTGGCTTTGAAATTGGGAAGCATTTATAAGCATAGCTCTGCAAATGTGCGTGTAACCAGTCACTTTATTTAAAGCTTTAATGAAGCTCTCTGTCTAAAAAATTGCTCTTTAAAAATTAGATATTAAAGATACAGTGTAGCCAAACAAGTTGGAAGACAGGAAAAATAACATTACTACAGGTATTCTGTTCTACAGTGACAAAGGTTTCCCTGATGAGAGAGGATGAGGGTTGGGAGGTGTGGGAGGAGAGCGGTATGATCTGACCTCCGGTGAAGCCAAGATGGTGGTCCACCCGAAGATTATATAGTGTAACCATACTGAGGTTAATTCTGAGATTTTGCAACTCATACATGAAGACTGTTTAAACATTTAACTAAGGATGCCCTAGTTTGACAGACTAAATAACTTGATTTTATTTTTGTAGCGGAGGTTCGTTTAGGAATGGGCCATTGCTTTGTGAAACTTAACAAACTGGAGAAAGCTCGTCTGGCTTTCAGCAGAGCCCTGGAGCTCAATGCCAAGTGCGTGGGAGCGCTGGTGGGACTGGCTGTTCTAGAACTCAACAATAAAGAGGTGTGTGCGTCAACAAACTGTCTAGTTTCTGACCAGTTTGTCAGATGAATAGTATTAAACTATGTATTGAATTATATCTCAACAGAGCTGGTAAAAAATGCCATCTTTTGGAATCTTTTCCGTTAGTTGCCTTAGGGATTAGCAGTAAATTATTTAGGATGACGATGTCAAGTATATTTATTACATGCACCCAATTTCAAAGGACAGGAAATGCTTTCCTGTGGCAGTGTTTCTCCAGTTAAGTTTGTTAAGAAAGCTAAATTCAAAAAGTTTAATTCACTATTTGAATTTATTTTTATTATTTTTTTCTTTCATTTTTAATTTTTATACAGTTTTTAAAGATTACTTTCCATTTCCAGTGGGTACATAATCTTATCTTCTCCGTGTTGTACACTACATTCTTGATCTTATCTTACACCTGATAGTTTATACCAGCCGCTTCTCCACCCCTATATTATTCCTCCCCCCCACCACTGGTAACCAGTGGTTTGTTCTCTGTATCTGTGAGTCTGCTTCTTTTTTGTTATATTCACTAGTTGTAGTTTTTCGATTCATGCAGCATTTATCTTTCTCTGACTTACTTCACTTAGTGTAATGCCTTCCAAGTCCATCCATGTTGTTACAAATGGTAAAAATTCATTCTTTTTTATGGCTAAGAAGTATTCCATTTGTGTGTGTGTGTATCACATCTTTATCCATTCATCTGTTGATGGACACTTGAGTTATATGTCTTGACAATTATAAGTGATAGTGCTATGTGTTTTGAATTAATGTTTTGGTTTTTTTCAGATATATACCCAGGAATGGAATTGCAGGGTCACATGGTAGTTCTAGTTCTAGTGTTTTGAGAAATCTTCATACTGTTTCCCGTCGTGGCTATGCCAATTTACATTCCTACCGTCACTGTTTGAAATTCTTTAGTGCTGGCAAAAGTTAACTGAAACAAGAGCTATATTTTGGTATCTGAACTTAGATTTGTATAATCTTATTTCTTCAGACTAGAACAGAAGCCTTGAAAATGTGCTACTTAATGTTTCATTCAACCCTTTTTTTCTTTCAGGCGGATTCCATCAAAAATGGTGTCCAGCTTCTCCAGAGCCTATACTATTGATCCTAGCAACCCTATGGTATTGAACCACTTGGCAAATCACTTTTTCTTCAAAAAGGTAGAAGTTCCTTATTAAAGTTGTTTAATTTTAAATCCTTATCTTTGTTTTTCTGCACTGCAGTTGATGACTTTATCTTTTTAACTTCAAAAGAAATTTGAATCAAAGGTGTTTTTTTTTCAAGTTAGAGTTTGTTTCAGTATCTAGGTATGTTTGTTCATTAAATTTAATAATTACTATACTGTACCCACTGTTGTGACAAGGATCAGTTCAGTAAGACATAGTTTTTGTACTCAAGGAGTTCAGTTTCATAGAAAACACTGACATGTGAACAAATGTAAGTGTAAACTTAAAATTAAAATGTAAAATGTAAATGTAAAATTTCTCTACCCTGCTGTGATAGAGAAATGAAAGAGGAAGTGAGGAAGTGGTTAAGGAGGGTGTTCATCACCAAAAAGGAAAATGCTCTTGAACTATGTTTTCAGAAGATCACTGGATAGCTGAAAGAGGAGAAGCCCTGTTCTATTCAATAGTCTTGAGTAATTTTTTGCTTTATTTTTATATGTCAATCATGATGTAATTTTTAATGTTGCCACTAATTCTGTAGAAGCAGTGGCATTCTAGATTTCTCAAATACCTAAAATGTCTTTATATAGTTGTTAAACATGAGTTTAATCAATCATTTTGAAAGTATTCACTAAATTATACCAAGAACTTTAAATGTTTCAGTGATTTTGAAAAGTGATAGTGCTATGTGTTTTGAATTAATGTTTTGGTTTTCAGATATATACCCAGGAATGGAATTGCAGGGTCACATGGTAGTTCTAGTTCTAGTGTTTTGAGAAATCTTCATACTGTTTCCCGTCGTGGCTATGCCAATTTACATTCCTACCGTCACTGTTTGAAATTCTTTAGTGCTGGCAAAAGTTAACTGAAACAAGAGCTATATTTTGGTATCTGAACTTAGATTTGTATAATCTTATTTCTTCAGACTAGAACAGAAGCCTTGAAAATGTGCTACTTAATGTTTCATTCAACCCTTTTTTTCTTTCAGGCGGATTCCATCAAAAATGGTGTCCAGCTTCTCTCCAGAGCCTATACTATTGATCCTAGCAACCCTATGGTATTGAACCACTTGGCAAATCACTTTTTCTTCAAAAAGGTAGAAGTTCCTTATTAAAGTTGTTTAATTTTAAATCCTTATCTTTGTTTTTCTGCACTGCAGTTGATGACTTTATCTTTTTAACTTCAAAAGAAATTTGAATCAAAGGTGTTTTTTTTTCAAGTTAGAGTTTGTTTCAGTATCTAGGTATGTTTGTTCATTAAATTTAATAATTACTATACTGTACCCACTGTTGTGACAAGGATCAGTTCAGTAAGACATAGTTTTTGTACTCAAGGAGTTCAGTTTCATAGAAAACACTGACATGTGAACAAATGTAAGTGTAAACTTAAAATTAAAATGTAAAATGTAAATGTAAAATTTCTCTACCCTGCTGTGATAGAGAAATGAAAGAGGAAGTGAGGAAGTGGTTAAGGAGGGTGTTCATCACCAAAAAGGAAAATGCTCTTGAACTATGTTTTCAGAAGATCACTGGATAGCTGAAAGAGGAGAAGCCCTGTTCTATTCAATAGTCTTGAGTAATTTTTTGCTTTATTTTTATATGTCAATCATGATGTAATTTTTAATGTTGCCACTAATTCTGTAGAAGCAGTGGCATTCTAGATTTCTCAAATACCTAAAATGTCTTTATATAGTTGTTAAACATGAGTTTAATCAATCATTTTGAAAGTATTCACTAAATTATACCAAGAACTTTAAATAGCAATTTAAGTGCAAGTTCACAAAACTGCATCAATCCTTATTCGTAACAGATGTCATATCACTACTGTTGTTGCTATTGATACTCATTCTCTCCTTACTAAACGCCAACTACTGTTAAAAGTGTATGCCATGAATTTATATAATATTCAAAACAATCCTGTGAGGTAGGTAATATTTCCCTCATTTGGTGGATGAATCGTGGAAGTAGAGTTAGTAGCCTGAGGTCACAGAGCTATCAAGTATGATGCTTTTACTCTCTCCGGCTATAGAAGCATACTCCCCTTTCATAATGAATTCGTTTTTTTTTTTTTTAAAGATTTTCTTTTTTTTTTACTTTGGGCAGGGGTCGGGTTGGGGAGGGAGGGGAGTGGGTGGGCCACTTCTATTGGCTTTCATTTCTCTATTTTCATTTGTCTTCGTTCTTTGGCTCCTGTGGGCCTCCCATCGCGGTGGCGTCTGTTGTCGCAGAGCACCGGCTCTGGGCGCATGCGCTCCAGAGCTCCGGCTCGGTGATTGGACACATCGGTCCAGCCGCTCCGCGGCACGTGGGATCTTCCCAGGTCAGGGATCGAACCGGCGCCCCTTGCACTGCAAGGCGGTGTCCTTACCCACTGGACCACCAGGGGAAGCCCCATAATGAATTCTTAATTAAACTTTATGCTGTAATTGTTACAGTACTGAAATAGTTACACAAGTTAGTTTGGTTTTTATTGGAAAAAAACAACAGAAACAGGACTGGGGATTCTAAATATTTGAGTGCATGTATATTAGTCAGTGCTCGCAGCTATTAGGACAGCTTCCTTGAACCAAATGAGAATAATACATTTTTAGTTTTCAATGCTAGTCACCCTTCTTCTACTCCAAAAGATAGACTTGCTTCTAACTGAGCCAGTCAAGGCATTCATAGCCTTAAAGATTACATAGGTGAAATGTGTAAATCAAACCAGTTTATTTGAGTGTTACTTGAGTAATTTTTGCTTTATTTTATATGTCAATCATGATGTAATTTTTAATGTTGCCACTAATTCTGTAGAAGCAGTGGCATTCTAGATTTCTCAAATACCTAAAATGTCTTTATATAGTTGTTAAACATGAGTTTAATCAATCATTTTGAAAGTATTCACTAAATTATACCAAGAACTTTAAATAGCAATTTAAGTGCAAGTTCACAAAACTGCATCAATCCTTATTCGTAACAGATGTCATATCACTACTGTTGTTGCTATTGATACTCATTCTCTCCTTACTAAACGCCAACTACTGTTAAAAGTGTATGCCATGAATTTATATAATATTCAAAACAATCCTGTGAGGTAGGTAATATTTCCCTCATTTGGTGGATGAATCGTGGAAGTAGAGTTAGTAGCCTGAGGTCACAGAGCTATCAAGTATGATGCTTTTACTCTCTCCGGCTATAGAAGCATACTCCCCTTTCATAATGAATTCGTTTTTTTTTTTTTTAAAGATTTATTTATTTACTTTGGGTGGGGGTCGGGTTGGGGAGGGAGGGGAGTGGGCGGGCCACTTCTATTGGCTTTCATTTCTCTATTTTCATTTGTCTTCGTTCTTTGGCTCCTGTGGGCCTCCCATCGCGGTGGCGTCTGTTGTCGCAGAGCACCGGCTCTGGGCACATGCGCTCCAGAGCTCCGGCTCGGTGATTGGACACATCCGTCCAGCCGCTCCGCGGCATGTGGGATCTTCCCAGGTCAGGGATCTAACCGGCGCCCCTTGCACTGCAAGGCGGTGTCCTTACCCACTGGACCACCAGGGGAAGCCCCATAATGAATTCTTAATTAAACTTTATGCTGTAATTGTTACAGTACTGAAATAGTTACACAAGTTAGTTTGGTTTTTATTGGAAAAAAACAACAGAAACAGGACTGGGGATTCTAAATATTTGAGTGCATGTATATTAGTCAGTGCTCGCAGCTATTAGGACAGCTTCCTTGAACCAAATGAGAATAATACATTTTTAGTTTTCAATGCTAGTCACCCTTCTTCTACTCCAAAAGATAGACTTGCTTCTAACTGAGCCAGTCAAGGCATTCATAGCCTTAAAGATTACATAGGTGAAATGTGTAAATCAAACCAGTTTATTTGAGTGTTACTGAGCAGCTGATCTGTGATCAGTATAGTGCAGAGTCCTCTTGCGCTGAATAACGTCTCTAAGGTTTACAGAGCGTGTTCACATACATTGTCTCAGTTTGTCATTGCAATAGCTCCGGGGGGTACATAGGCTATTTCCACACCCTCATTCCAGTGAACGGTGCAGAAACTTAGCCAAAAGCCTGTATCATGTAATTAAAGTGTGAAGTTGGAATCACTTGGTTCAAATTCCAGCATCACCATTATATATAGTTCTTTGGTTTTGGGCAAATAAACTAATTTCCCTACATTTTAATTCCCTTACTTATAAAATAGTAACAATGCCTACTTCATAGGATGTGAGGGGCGGTAGTAGGTTAAATGTAATATGCATGTTAAATACTTATCTAATGGGAAACACTCAGTTCCTGTTTAGATCTGCAATCTCATTATTATTTCTTTATTTTTTATTTATTTATTTATCTTTTGGGGGGTGGGGTGGGGAGAGAGGGGGACGGGCGGGCCACTTCTATTGGTCTTTCATTTATCTAGTTTCATCCATCTTTGTTCTTTGGCCTGTGTGGGCCTCCCATCGCGGTGGCCTCTGTTGTCACAGAGCGCCGGCTCTAGGCGCATGCGCTCCAGGGCTCTGCTCGGTAATTGTACACATGGGTCCAGCCGCTCCACAGCACATGGGATCTTCCCAGGCCAGGGATCGAACCGGCGCCCCTTGCACTGCAAGGCGGTGTCCTTACCCGCTGGACTACCAGGGGAAGCCCTCATTATTATTTCTAATGTGAAAAAAAAGTCGGAAATGGTCAGTGACCAAACAAAAACTACATCAGACCAGTTTTATAGTCAGATGTATAAAATACATTCTGATTAAAACTGGAACGTTGTTTCTACCCCCAATATATGAACTCTGACTTTGAGGCACTTGGGAGATTAATCCAAAGGAAATTCATAGTCATAAGCTGCTCGCTATTAGGACAGCTTCCTTGAACCAAATGAGAATAATACATTTTAGTTTTCAATGCTAGTCACCCTTCTTCTACTCCAAAGATAGACTTGCTTCTAACTGAGCCAGTCAAGGCATTCATAGCCTTAAAGATTACATAGGTGAAATGTGTAAATCAAACCAGTTTATTTGAGTGTTACTGAGCAGCTGATCTGTGATCAGTATAGTGCAGAGTCCTCTTGCGCTGAATAACGTCTCTAAGGTTTACAGAGCGTGTTCACATACATTGTCTCAGTTTGTCATTGCAATAGCTCCGGGGGGTACATAGGCTATTTCCACACCCTCATTCCAGTGAACGGTGCAGAAACTTAGCCAAAAGCCTGTATCATGTAATTAAAGTGTGAAGTTGGAATCACTTGGTTCAAATTCCAGCATCACCATTATATATAGTTCTTTGGTTTTGGGCAAATAAACTAATTTCCCTACATTTTAATTCCCTTACTTATAAAATAGTAACAATGCCTACTTCATAGGATGTGAGGGGCGGTAGTAGGTTAAATGTAATATGCATGTTAAATACTTATCTAATGGGAAACACTCAGTTCCTGTTTAGATCTGCAATCTCATTATTATTTCTTTATTTTTTATTTATTTATTTATCTTTTGGGGGGTGGGGAGGGAGTGGAGCAGGCGGGCCACTTCTATTGGTCTTTCATTTATCTAGTTTCATCCATCTTTGTTCTTTGGCCCATGTGGGCCTCCCATCGTGGTGGCCTCTGTTGTCACAGAGCGCCGGCTCTAGGCGCATGCGCTCCAGGGCTCTGCTCGGTAATTGTACACATGGGTCCAGCCGCTCCACAGCACATGGGATCTTCCCAGGCCAGGGATCGAACCGGCGCCCCTTGCACTGCAAGGCGGTGTCCTTACCCGCTGGACTACCAGGGGAAGCCCTCATTATTATTTCTAATGTGAAAAAAAAGTCGGAAATGGTCAGTGACCAAACAAAAACTACATCAGACCAGTTTTATAGTCAGATGTATAAAATACATTCTGATTAAAACTGGAACGTTGTTTCTACCCCCAATATATGAACTCTGACTTTGAGGCACTTGGGAGATTAATCCAAAGGAAAGTCAGATCTAATAGAAAGATTTCTTTTTTTTTTTTTTTTTTTTTTTAAAATTTTTATTTGTTTATTTTTTGGTTATGCTGGGTCTTTGTTGATGTGTGGGTTTAGCTGCTCTGCGGTATGTGGGATCTTCCCGGATCAGGGCTTGAACCTGTGTCTCCTGCATTGGCAGACGGGTTCTTATCCACTGAGCCACAAGGGAAGCCCGAAAGATTTCTAATCTAATAGAAATGTCATGACCTGTGCATTCAAATAGAACTGAATGCAAGTCCAGGTACTGATACTTGCTACCCTCATGTGATAGAACATATCCTTGGAGTGAGGAAAAAAACTAAATTGAGATTCTAGCTTTTCACCTTAGATAACAAACCTGGCTAAAGTTTCTATTTTCCCATCAATTAAATGGTAATAATAACACCCTTTGCAGTGGGGGGAGGCGGGGGAGTGGAGAGGGGGTTGGTTAATCTTAGGACCAAATATGTATACCTAGCAGACTACTTTGAATATAATAGTTCTCATTAAATTGTAACTGTTCCCAGTACTGTTAATAAGGAACTTAACTTCTCTTGGGTTTTCTCATCACAGACACGGGACTAAACCTCAAAAGGTTATTGTGGGGATTAAATGAAGTAATAGATGTACTGAGCAAATGTTAGGTGCTAAACAAATGTTAGTCCCATCTTCCCTGAGTTTATCAGCAAGGGGAATGAGGAAAATGACTGGTAAATTTGGGCACTGTGCTGTTACTATTAATTCAGGTGACAAATTTTAAAAGTAAAATTTGAGAAAGCCTAATGACTGAGACCAGTAAAGTTATTTGAGTTCACTCAGTTGATTTCTGGATCTTCCTTGTTCAGGATTACAGTAAAGTCCAGCACTTGGCCCTCCATGCATTCCATAATACAGAAGTGGAGGCCATGCAAGCAGAAAGTTGCTATCAACTGGCTAGATCATTCCACGTGCAGGTAAAGTTAATTTTATACCCTGAGTATCTAATTCTTTAATGGTTTTCCAAATCTTTTAAAAATTTTTGTACGTATTGTTGGTCTTGTTTTATTTGCATTTTTTTAGGAGGATTATGACCAAGCTTTCCAATACTACTACCAAGCCACCCAATTTGCCTCGTCTTCATTCGTGCTGCCTTTTTTTGGTTTGGGACAAATGTACATTTATCGAGGTGACAAAGAGAATGCATCTCAGTGCTTTGAGAAAGTTTTGAAAGCTTATCCTAATAATTATGAAACAATGAAAATTCTTGGCTCTTTGTATGCCGCCTCAGAAGACCAAGAAAAACGAGATATCGCCAAGGTATGTTTTTAAAAATCTTGGTTGTTTTCTATTAGCTATACCTAGACCCTCATTTCTTGTTATTGCTAATAGAAACATGAAGGCTATGGTTTTGTTAGCCGAGTTTGTTCCAGTTGAAATAACTGGAAGAGTAGCTTCCATAACATGATAGAGTAGCTACCATGTTTTACTGAAATAACAGCTGACGTGAAACAGGGTAGAGTAGCTACCATGTTTTACTGAAATAACAGCTGATGTGAAACAGGGTAGAGTAGCTGCCATGTTTTGCTTTCATAGCCTAGAGTTGGAATGCTTAGCTTAATAATCTCTTTTTATCCCAGGGGCATTTGAAGAAGGTCACAGAACAGTATCCTGATGATGTTGAAGCTTGGATTGAGTTGGCACAGATCTTAGAACAGACTGATATTCAGGTATTTAGTTGTGTTTTTCATCCCCTACCTAGTGTGGTCTGAGTAAGCTTGGTATAGTGTTTCTCTTTTTCACTTACACCTTATTCTCTTCACCATGAAAATATAGGGTGCCCTGTCGGCCTACGGAACAGCAACACGGATCCTTCAGGAGAAAGTGCAGGCCGATGTGCCCCCAGAGATTCTGAATAACGTGGGTGCCCTCCATTTCAGACTTGGAAATCTGGGTGAGGCCAAGGTAAGAACAGAGAAATAGTCCCTTCTTTTGTACTATCAAGATCAAGGCATACTTTTTTTTGATATATTAACCAAGTCTTTTAATGATGCAATTTTCTTTTCTTTCTCCTAGAAATACTTCTTGGCATCGTTGGATCGTGCAAAGGCAGAAGCCGAGCATGATGAACATTATTATAATGCCATTTCTGTTACAACGTCATACAATTTAGCCAGGCTTTATGAGGCAATGTGTGAATTCCATGAAGCAGAAAAACTATATAAAACATCTTACGGGAACATCCTAATTATGTTGACTGTAAGAATTTCAAACTTGCTTTGTTATGTATTAAAATGCTCACAATAGCAGCAAAAATTTAGCCGTTATTGCTAAACATTTATGAAAAACATCTCAGTGCTTTGAGAAAGTTTTGAAAGCTTATCCTAATAATTATGAAACAATGAAAATTCTTGGCTCTTTGTATGCCGCCTCAGAAGACCAAGAAAACGAGATATCGCCAAGGTATGTTTTTAAAAATCTTGGTTGTTTTCTATTAGCTATACCTAGACCCTCATTTCTTGTTATTGCTAATAGAAACATGAAGGCTATGGTTTTGTTAGCCGAGTTTGTTCCAGTTGAAATAACTGGAAGAGTAGCTTCCATAACATGATAGAGTAGCTACCATGTTTTACTGAAATAACAGCTGACGTGAAACAGGGTAGAGTAGCTACCATGTTTTACTGAAATAACAGCTGATGTGAAACAGGGTAGAGTAGCTGCCATGTTTTGCTTTCATAGCCTAGAGTTGGAATGCTTAGCTTAATAATCTCTTTTTATCCCAGGGGCATTTGAAGAAGGTCACAGAACAGTATCCTGATGATGTTGAAGCTTGGATTGAGTTGGCACAGATCTTAGAACAGACTGATATTCAGGTATTTAGTTGTGTTTTTCATCCCTACCTAGTGTGGTCTGAGTAAGCTTGGTATAGTGTTTCTCTTTTTCACTTACACCTTATTCTCTTCACCATGAAAATATAGGGTGCCCTGTCGGCCTACGGAACAGCAACACGGATCCTTCAGGAGAAAGTGCAGGCCGATGTGCCCCCAGAGATTCTGAATAACGTGGGTGCCCTCCATTTCAGACTTGGAAATCTGGGTGAGGCCAAGGTAAGAACAGAGAAATAGTCCCTTCTTTTGTACTATCAAGATCAAGGCATACTTTTTTTTGATATATTAACCAAGTCTTTTAATGATGCAATTTTCTTTTCTTTCTCCTAGAAATACTTCTTGGCATCGTTGGATCGTGCAAAGGCAGAAGCCGAGCATGATGAACATTATTATAATGCCATTTCTGTTACAACGTCATACAATTTAGCCAGGCTTTATGAGGCAATGTGTGAATTCCATGAAGCAGAAAAACTATATAAAAACATCTTACGGGAACATCCTAATTATGTTGACTGTAAGAATTTCAAACTTGCTTTGTTATGTATTAAAATGCTCACAATAGCAGCAAAAATTTAGCCATGAAAATATCTTTCTTAAAACTAATAGTAGGGCTTCCCTGGTGGTCCAGTGGGTAAGGACACCGCCTTGCAGTGCAAGGGGCACCGGTTCAATCCCTGGCCTGGGAAGATCCCACGTGCCACGGAGCAGCTGGACCGATGTGTCTAATTACTGACCCGGAGCTCTGGAGTGCATGCGCCCAGAGCCAGTACTCTGCGACAACAGAGGCCACTGTGATGGGAGGCCCACATGGGCCAGAGAACAAAGATGGATGAAAATAGAGAAATGAAAGACCAATAGAAGTGGCCCGCCCGCTCCCCTCCCTCCCTAACCACCCCGCCCCCAAATAATAAAAATAAATCCTGACCAAAAAAAACTAATAGTAAACAGTTTTAGGGAATTTCCTGGTTGTCCAGTGGTTAGGATTTCTCACTTCCACTGCAGCAAATTTATGACCTTAAAAAAGATGCAGGTTAACTTAAATTTCTGCTAGAAAGAAAAAGAAACAACTGAAAACCAGTGGAACCATATTTTATAGATTAGCCCATCTTCAGTGGGTCAGGTACCTTTATTAGACTTTTAACAGAACTCCTTGGCATATTTGATGATGGTTTATCTTTATGATGGGTCCTGCTTTGATTTCATATAAGCATTTTGCAGTGTTTACAATAGTGATAAAGAGCAGTGCTTTTCTTGGAAATACCTAGTCCTAACAATGTCCTACCTTGAGTTTTTTCAAACTGGACAATGTGAAATTTGTAGAGGTTCTAACTAAAAATAATTTATATGTTGTCCTTCCCTTAAAAGAACCTAAAGCTGTGATGTTTTGACTCTGGTCAAATCAAGGACTGGTAACTTGGCCCCTATCGTACTGTTATGAATGGAAAAGTGATTTAAAATAAGGAAGATTTTGGTTGAATGCCAGGCTAAATTTGAACGGAATTGATAGACAGTAATAAGCCATGTGATTTCCATGAAGCAGAAAAACTATATAAAACATCTTACGGAACATCCTAATTATGTTGACTGTAAGAATTTCAAACTTGCTTTGTTATGTATTAAAATGCTCACAATAGCAGCAAAAATTTAGCCATGAAAATATCTTTCTTAAAACTAATAGTAGGGCTTCCCTGGTGGTCCAGTGGGTAAGGACACCGCCTTGCAGTGCAAGGGGCACCGGTTCAATCCCTGGCCTGGGAAGATCCCACGTGCCACGGAGCAGCTGGACCGATGTGTCTAATTACTGACCCGGAGCTCTGGAGTGCATGCGCCCAGAGCCAGTACTCTGCGACAACAGAGGCCACTGTGATGGGAGGCCCACATGGGCCAGAGAACAAAGATGGATGAAAATAGAGAAATGAAAGACCAATAGAAGTGACCCGCCCGCCCCCCTCCCTCCCTAACCACCCCGCCCCCCCCAAATAATAAAAATAAATCCTGACCAAAAAAAACTAATAGTAAACAGTTTTAGGGAATTTCCTGGTTGTCCAGTGGTTAGGATTTCTCACTTCCACTGCAGCAAATTTATGACCTTAAAAAAGATGCAGGTTAACTTAAATTTCTGCTAGAAAGAAAAAGAAACAACTGAAAACCAGTGGAACCATATTTTATAGATTAGCCCATCTTCAGTGGGTCAGGTACCTTTATTAGACTTTTAACAGAACTCCTTGGCATATTTGATGATGGTTTATCTTTATGATGGGTCCTGCTTTGATTTCATATAAGCATTTTGCAGTGTTTACAATAGTGATAAAGAGCAGTGCTTTTCTTGGAAATACCTAGTCCTAACAATGTCCTACCTTGAGTTTTTACAAACTGGACAATGTGAAATTTGTAGAGGTTCTAACTAAAAATAATTTATATGTTGTCCTTCCCTTAAAAGAACCTAAAGCTGTGATGTTTTGACTCTGGTCAAATCAAGGACTGGTAACTTGGCCCCTATCGTACTGTTATGAATGGAAAAGTGATTTAAAATAAGGAAGATTTTGGTTGAATGCCAGGCTAAATTTGAACGGAATTGATAGACAGTAATAAGCCATTGTTGATTTCTTGAGAGAGTGACATTTTTTGCAGAAAATAACAACTTAACATTTGTGTGACACTTTTAAAATTATTTTAAGGGGAAGAGCCACATTAGAGCCCACGTTTTCTAACTAGTAATCCTTTAATCGCCTGTGCTTTCACTGTTGTGTGATACGCCAAGCAGAGGGCTGTATATTGGAGAGAAATTGGAAACAGAAAAATGCCAAGCTTTTAAAATAATTTGGTTTGAAATGATGATTTGATCCAGGGTGCCAGCTTGGAGAATGGAATGGAAGAGAAAATCTGAGATTTCAAACAAGAAGGCTTGATGGTGTCAGAGTTGTACTTTAACTTACTGGATTACTAGTTAGTTATATTGAGGCTTGATATTTTTCACGTGTGAGACTTTTCTGTTCATTGTATGAACGTATTAATGAAAAACAATTATTTTTAAAAGTATGACTTTAAAATTATGATCCTACTTTATAGCTAGTATTTTAAACATAAAAATGTATATATTTTCAGGCTATCTGCGCCTAGGAGCAATGGCTAGAGATAAAGGAAACTTTTATGAGGCTTCAGATTGGTTTAAGGAAGCTCTTCAGATTAATCAGGTTGGTGATATTGACTCTTGGGTTTGAAAAATAATTACTTCACCATTTTCCTTCAGTAAATTAGTTTTTCCTTTTAATGGCTGTCTAGGCTTGGCATCTCTCTATTTTTTTCATTTACTTTTTAAAGATACCAAAGGGTATAGAGTCGTCTAGACATTTGGATTATGGCCCACAGCCAGAATTAGATTTCACATCACAGCCTAGTACATACACACATGTGTATACAAACAACTGAGATCCAAGTTTTATAAATCATGAGTTCTTGCCATAGGCAGTACATTGTCTGACATTTTTCATATTAAATAAGAAGAATTTTGGTTTTTTTCCTTCCCTTAAAAGAACCTAAAGCTGTGATGTTTTGACTCTGGTCAAATCAAGGACTGGTAACTTGGCCCCTATCGTACTGTTATGAATGGAAAAGTGATTTAAAATAAGGAAGATTTTGGTTGAATGCCAGGCTAAATTTGAACGGAATTGATAGACAGTAATAAGCCATTGTTGATTTCTTGAGAGAGTGACATTTTGCAGAAAATAACAACTTAACATTTGTGTGACACTTTTAAAATTATTTTAAGGGGAAGAGCCACATTAGAGCCCACGTTTTCTAACTAGTAATCCTTTAATCGCCTGTGCTTTCACTGTTGTGTGATACGCCAAGCAGAGGGCTGTATATTGGAGAGAAATTGGAAACAGAAAAATGCCAAGCTTTTAAAATAATTTGGTTTGAAATGATGATTTGATCCAGGGTGCCAGCTTGGAGAATGGAATGGAAGAGAAAATCTGAGATTTCAAACAAGAAGGCTTGATGGTGTCAGAGTTGTACTTTAACTTACTGGATTACTAGTTAGTTATATTGAGGCTTGATATTTTTCACGTGTGAGACTTTTCTGTTCATTGTATGAACGTATTAATGAAAAACAATTATTTTTAAAAGTATGACTTTAAAATTATGATCCTACTTTATAGCTAGTATTTTAAACATAAAAATGTATATATTTTCAGGCTATCTGCGCCTAGGAGCAATGGCTAGAGATAAAGGAAACTTTTATGAGGCTTCAGATTGGTTTAAGGAAGCTCTTCAGATTAATCAGGTTGGTGATATTGACTCTTGGGTTTGAAAAATAATTACTTCACCATTTTCCTTCAGTAAATTAGTTTTTCCTTTTAATGGCTGTCTAGGCTTGGCATCTCTCTATTTTTTTCATTTACTTTTTAAAGATACCAAAGGGTATAGAGTCGTCTAGACATTTGGATTATGGCCCACAGCCAGAATTAGATTTCACATCACAGCCTAGTACATACACACATGTGTATACAAACAACTGAGATCCAAGTTTTATAAATCATGAGTTCTTGCCATAGGCAGTACATTGGTATTTTTCCTGTATTCCATTCTATTGCATTTCTTGTGCTGATAACTAAACACTAAGTTTGAAAAACATTGTTGTAATTGTAGCTTATAAACCCTCCAGGAATCAGCTTTCATGGAAAGATGGTTGATCTCTCTGAAGCCAGATTACAGATTTTGCTTCTTTTTGTATGTGTGTTTTTAGGACCATCCAGATGCTTGGTCTTTGATTGGCAATCTTCATTTAGCAAAACAAGAATGGGGTCCAGGCCAGAAGAAATTTGAGAGGATATTAAAACAGCCAGCAACTCAGAGTGACACTTACTCTATGCTGGCCCTGGGCAATGTCTGGCTCCAAACTTTGCATCAGCCTACTCGAGACAGAGAAAAGGTATTCTCTTCATTTCTTTAAGACAAAATTGATTCTTGTTTCAATTTTTTGTAATAATGTTTGGATCTTTTTATAGGAAAAGCGTCACCAAGATCGTGCTCTAGCCATCTACAAACAAGTACTCAGAAATGATGCAAAGAATCTGTATGCTGCTAATGGCATAGGTAACTATAATATTTGGATATCCATTGTAATCTGTGAAATGAATGCTTTTGGAAGGATGTTGGTAGATCTGCATTTCTCTTTAGTTGTCTTTCTGGCTACAATTAGAAAATTCTGATTCTGTGAACCTTTTTATAATTTTAGGAGCTGTTTTGGCCCATAAAGGATATTTCCGTGAAGCTCGTGATGTATTTGCCCAAGTAAGAGAAGCAACAGCAGATATCAGTGAGCAATGGCAAAATAAGGAAACTTTTATGAGGCTTCAGATTGGTTTAAGGAAGCTCTTCAGATTAATCAGGTTGGTGATATTGACTCTTGGGTTTGAAAAATAATTACTTCACCATTTTCCTTCAGTAAATTAGTTTTTCCTTTTAATGGCTGTCTAGGCTTGGCATCTCTCTATTTTTTTCATTTACTTTTTAAAGATACCAAAGGGTATAGAGTCGTCTAGACATTTGGATTATGGCCCACAGCCAGAATTAGATTTCACATCACAGCCTAGTACATACACACATGTGTATACAAACAACTGAGATCCAAGTTTTATAAATCATGAGTTCTTGCCATAGGCAGTACATTGGTATTTTTCCTGTATTCCATTCTATTGCATTTCTTGTGCTGATAACTAAACACTAAGTTTGAAAAACATTGTTGTAATTGTAGCTTATAAACCCTCCAGGAATCAGCTTTCATGGAAAGATGGTTGATCTCTCTGAAGCCAGATTACAGATTTTGCTTCTTTTTGTATGTGTGTTTTTAGGACCATCCAGATGCTTGGTCTTTGATTGGCAATCTTCATTTAGCAAAACAAGAATGGGGTCCAGGCCAGAAGAAATTTGAGAGGATATTAAAACAGCCAGCAACTCAGAGTGACACTTACTCTATGCTGGCCCTGGGCAATGTCTGGCTCCAAACTTTGCATCAGCCTACTCGAGACAGAGAAAAGGTATTCTCTTCATTTCTTTAAGACAAAATTGATTCTTGTTTCAATTTTTTGTAATAATGTTTGGATCTTTTTATAGGAAAAGCGTCACCAAGATCGTGCTCTAGCCATCTACAAACAAGTACTCAGAAATGATGCAAAGAATCTGTATGCTGCTAATGGCATAGGTAACTATAATATTTGGATATCCATTGTAATCTGTGAAATGAATGCTTTTGGAAGGATGTTGGTAGATCTGCATTTCTCTTTAGTTGTCTTTCTGGCTACAATTAGAAAATTCTGATTCTGTGAACCTTTTTATAATTTTAGGAGCTGTTTTGGCCCATAAAGGATATTTCCGTGAAGCTCGTGATGTATTTGCCCAAGTAAGAGAAGCAACAGCAGATATCAGTGATGTGTGGCTGAACCTAGCACACATCTACGTGGAACAAAAGCAATATATCAGCGCTGTTCAGATGGTAATGTCTTATTTTTTCAAGATATTTTTATTTTGTGTTCATTGTTGAGCCGTTGTTTTCTTAACTGTTCTGGGTTTGATACTGTGTGTATGTGGAGGATTATAATTATACAAGGCTAAGACCAGGCTTAGATGTCCAAAGATGTGAACCTTGGTTCCACTATTAATTGCATGTCTTGGACATGTCTGTATAAAACAGAAATACTTGTACCTTAATCTCATAGAATTTTGTGAGGATCCACAATGAAAAAAACTTGACACTAATTTGCCTGGCATAGCAGTAAATACCAGAAGATAGTGGGATTTATTATTCTATTCATTTGCTCATTTTATCAACTCTTCTCAGATGAGAGAACTGAGTGTCAGAAAGGTTAAAAGACATTTAAAAAGGAAAAACTACATGGACATAAGTTTTCATAGCTATAGAATTTTGTTATGCTTTTCATATTTGTTGATTGCTGGAACTTGAAGTAAAAAAATCATGCTCAGCATCTTCAATACAGTGAAAAAAAAAAAAAAGAAAAGTGCTCTTATAGAAATTACTATGATCAGGAAAAAAAAAGTTTCTAAGCAAAGGTGGAAGACCTGAGCAGTCCATGCTCTGGGAAGTAGTTAACCATTTTTCTAAAAAGGATGGGTATTATTGTTATTGGTAAGGTCCTAGTCATAGGACTTACAGAGCCCAGGTTGCATATGGTGGTCTCAAAGGTTGTCTTTTTGGAGGTGAGCCTTCTTTGTCTGCAAATCAATTGCTAGAGATAGTCAACTGCTAGGGATAGTCTCTAGGGAGAAACCATCTCGCCATCTTCACCGAAAAGAACCTACCTGTGACAAGATATGTTGCATGGTCAGAACCTGACATGTTCCTGACAAAATTCATACCAGTATTGCTATGTTAGTTTTACTAAGAAGTTAACAACCAGGACTGTGAGGCGTCTCATATTCGTTGCCAGGCAAAGGCTGTTTTGGCCCATAAAGGATATTTCCGTGAAGCTCGTGATGTATTTGCCCAAGTAAGAGAAGCAACAGCAGATATCAGTGATGTGTGGCTGAACCTAGCACACATCTACGTGGAACAAAAGCAATATATCAGCGCTGTTCAGATGGTAATGTCTTATTTTTTCAAGATATTTTTATTTTGTGTTCATTGTTGAGCCGTTGTTTTCTTAACTGTTCTGGGTTTGATACTGTGTGTATGTGGAGGATTATAATTATACAAGGCTAAGACCAGGCTTAGATGTCCAAAGATGTGAACCTTGGTTCCACTATTAATTGCATGTCTTGGACATGTCTGTATAAAACAGAAATACTTGTACCTTAATCTCATAGAATTTTGTGAGGATCCACAATGAAAAATACTTGACACTAATTTGCCTGGCATAGCAGTAAATACCAGAAGATAGTGGGATTTATTATTCTATTCATTTGCTCATTTTATCAACTCTTCTCAGATGAGAGAACTGAGTGTCAGAAAGGTTAAAAGACATTTAAAAAGGAAAAACTACATGGACATAAGTTTTCATAGCTATAGAATTTTGTTATGCTTTTCATATTTGTTGATTGCTGGAACTTGAAGTAAAAAAATCATGCTCAGCATCTTCAATACAGTGAAAAAAAAAAAAAAGAAAAGTGCTCTTATAGAAATTACTATGATCAGGAAAAAAAAAGTTTCTAAGCAAAGGTGGAAGACCTGAGCAGTCCATGCTCTGGGAAGTAGTTAACCATTTTTCTAAAAAGGATGGGTATTATTGTTATTGGTAAGGTCCTAGTCATAGGACTTACAGAGCCCAGGTTGCATATGGTGGTCTCAAAGGTTGTCTTTTTGGAGGTGAGCCTTCTTTGTCTGCAAATCAATTGCTAGAGATAGTCAACTGCTAGGGATAGTCTCTAGGGAGAAACCATCTCGCCATCTTCACCGAAAAGAACCTACCTGTGACAAGATATGTTGCATGGTCAGAACCTGACATGTTCCTGACAAAATTCATACCAGTATTGCTATGTTAGTTTTACTAAGAAGTTAACAACCAGGACTGTGAGGCGTCTCATATTCGTTGCCAGTGGGTTCCACCAGTCCTAAAGAAAAGTGGTAGTGCCCCATAGCAGCCAGGTGTGTGACTTTTAATAAGACAACAGTAAGCCTGTTCTAGATTGTAGATTGTACTGCTAAAGACATAAAAAGACCTTCCAGTCTGTTTAACCAAATGTCAAATGGAAAATCTATTTCAATATATAATTAAACTTTTCAGATTTGTATGTTGTAAAAATGTATGCTGGTGAATGTAAAGAATCAGTCCCAATAAATTGAAATTAACCATTCAAAAGCTAAAATACCTTTTCACATAGCTTTAAAATAACTTGAAATTTTGTTCCAAAATAATAATATTATTTAATCCTTGTTGTGTTTTAATTGACTTTTTCTCTTGCTATAGTATGAAAACTGCCTCAGAAAGTTCTATAAACACCAGAATACTGAAGTTGTGCTATATTTGGCCCGGGCCCTCTTCAAATGTGGCAAGTTACAGGAATGCAAACAAACCCTGCTGAAGGTAAAAAAGAGAATTCAATTCTATGCTGCTTTGTATATTTTATTCTGTTTTATACATGCTTATATACCGAATACTCGGTTTGACTAAGATTCTTTTCACTTCATTATCACATATGAAAGATTTGCTTTGTTTTTATTTATAGGCTAGACACGTGGCACCCAGTGATACAGTTCTTATGTTTAATGTGGCCTTGGTCCTACAAAGATTAGCTACCTCTGTCCTGAAAGAAAACAAAACGTGGACATTGCCTAGTCATAGGTTACTTTTAAAGGATGGGTATTATTGTTATTGGTAAGGTCCTAGTCATAGGACTTACAGAGCCAGGTTGCATATGGTGGTCTCAAAGGTTGTCTTTTTGGAGGTGAGCCTTCTTTGTCTGCAAATCAATTGCTAGAGATAGTCAACTGCTAGGGATAGTCTCTAGGGAGAAACCATCTCGCCATCTTCACCGAAAAGAACCTACCTGTGACAAGATATGTTGCATGGTCAGAACCTGACATGTTCCTGACAAAATTCATACCAGTATTGCTATGTTAGTTTTACTAAGAAGTTAACAACCAGGACTGTGAGGCGTCTCATATTCGTTGCCAGTGGGTTCCACCAGTCCTAAAGAAAAGTGGTAGTGCCCCATAGCAGCCAGGTGTGTGACTTTTAATAAGACATCAGTAAGCCTGTTCTAGATTGTAGATTGTACTGCTAAAGACATAAAAAAAGACCTTCCAGTCTGTTTAACCAAATGTCAAATGGAAAATCTATTTCAATATATAATTAAACTTTTCAGATTTGTATGTTGTAAAAATGTATGCTGGTGAATGTAAAGAATCAGTCCCAATAAATTGAAATTAACCATTCAAAAGCTAAAATACCTTTTCACATAGCTTTAAAATAACTTGAAATTTTGTTCCAAAATAATAATATTATTTAATCCTTGTTGTGTTTTAATTGACTTTTTCTCTTGCTATAGTATGAAAACTGCCTCAGAAAGTTCTATAAACACCAGAATACTGAAGTTGTGCTATATTTGGCCCGGGCCCTCTTCAAATGTGGCAAGTTACAGGAATGCAAACAAACCCTGCTGAAGGTAAAAGAGAATTCAATTCTATGCTGCTTTGTATATTTTATTCTGTTTTATACATGCTTATATACCGAATACTCGGTTTGACTAAGATTCTTTTCACTTCATTATCACATATGAAAGATTTGCTTTGTTTTTATTTATAGGCTAGACACGTGGCACCCAGTGATACAGTTCTTATGTTTAATGTGGCCTTGGTCCTACAAAGATTAGCTACCTCTGTCCTGAAAGATGAAAAGAGTAATCTGAAGGAAGTACTTAATGCTGTGAAGGAACTGGAGCTTGCACACAGGTAAGGTTTTGTAGGAACAATCTTTGAAATGCTTTGTTTCTTTCTTTCTTTATTTTTGGCTATTCTGGGTTTTCACTGCTGCCAAAGGCTCTTCTCTAGTTGCATGGAGTGGAGGCTACTCTCTAACTGAGGTGAGCAGACTTCTTGCTGCTGTGACTTTTCTTGTGGAACTTGGGGTCTAGGGCACACGGGCTTCAATAGTTGCAGCTCCGAGGCTCTAGAGCACAAGCTCAGTAGTTGTGGCTCATGGGCTTAGTTGCTTCGCAGCATGTGGGATCTTCCCAGATCAGGGATCAAACCCGGGTCTCCTGCATTGGCAGGCGAACTCTTCACCACTGAGTTACCAGGAAAGCTTTGTTTCTTTAAATCTACACATCTAAAGGGAGAATTACTCTCTAGGACAAACATTCCAGCAATTTTTAGCCACAGCAGACATCTGCCACTAGATGGCGCCAACCCATAGCCAGGATCCTGCTAGAATTGGATCCTATAATCCAGCCCCTAGAACCGTCTGGCTAGCTTTGCGAGTTTGCCCTAGATTTTTCATTAATCCGACAATAATGGGACCCAGCATGTTACATACTAGAAATTTTTAGGTTCCACTTATGTTAATTTTACCTTTTTTACCAGTGTCTTTCTATGAGATACTAGTTTTCCTTGAGCTAAGATAAAGGCCTTTCCTCTTAAATATTGAGTAGGTTTATTTGACTCAGCTCAAAATTTGTGTAAACCCATGGTATTTAGTTGGTAATTGTACGGTAATATTAAAACCTGACATCTTTTCAGGTTTTATCCAATGTTGAGTTCTTGTTTAAGTATTTCTTGCCTTGTGTAGTAGACTGTATGTGCTTTCATGGCTTAAGCCCCCTAACCTCCATCCTGATGTATGTAGTAAATTTGGTGTTTAGTAAATATTTGATGCTGTAATTGATTTTTGGTTGTTTGTGAATTTACTGATCATGTTAAATGTAACCTTGTTTATCTTCATGAACTTGTTAATATTGAGTGGCATACGGTCAAGAGTTCTTTTCTAAGTGAGTCATATATGTATTTTTCCTATTGAGATGACAGTCCTTCATGAATACATTCATTTAAGTTTTAAGTGTTCATTAAGTTCAGTCAATAGGTAAGCATCTTTCAAACTTCTTTTAAAATAGATTAAAAATCTAAAGAGTCTGTTTCTTTTTTTTTTTTTTACTTATTTTATTTTCTCATTCCATTTAGATACTTCAGTTACTTGAGTAAAGTGGGAGATAAGATGAGATTTGATTTGGCCCTCGCTGCTACAGAAGCCAGGTAATGTTACTAGCTGTGGAAGGTGATGTTGGGTGAGGTGGTGAGCCCAGGTGGTCTGGGAGAGTGACACAGTAGTGAGGGAATCTCACCTTCCAGACGTTAGCCTTTAACGCTCCTCTCTGAGACGTTCCACCTCAACCAGGCCTTTTTCTTGAGGGTTCTTTCCGGGACTATGACAAAATTAATTTAGTTCAAGTACTGAAGCTGGTATGGGAAAAGGCTTTTCTGTTTTACTAACACCAGCTGTGTAGTCAGAGTCAAGACATAATTCCCGACTGGCCCGTGTAGTAAGCCAGGATCCTGCTAGAATTGGATCCTATAATCCAGCCCCTAGAACCGTCTGGCTAGCTTTGCGAGTTTGCCCTAGATTTTTCATTAATCCGACAATAATGGGACCCAGCATGTTACATACTAGAAATTTTTAGGTTCCACTTATGTTAATTTTACCTTTTACCAGTGTCTTTCTATGAGATACTAGTTTTCCTTGAGCTAAGATAAAGGCCTTTCCTCTTAAATATTGAGTAGGTTTATTTGACTCAGCTCAAAATTTGTGTAAACCCATGGTATTTAGTTGGTAATTGTACGGTAATATTAAAACCTGACATCTTTTCAGGTTTTATCCAATGTTGAGTTCTTGTTTAAGTATTTCTTGCCTTGTGTAGTAGACTGTATGTGCTTTCATGGCTTAAGCCCCCTAACCTCCATCCTGATGTATGTAGTAAATTTGGTGTTTAGTAAATATTTGATGCTGTAATTGATTTTTGGTTGTTTGTGAATTTACTGATCATGTTAAATGTAACCTTGTTTATCTTCATGAACTTGTTAATATTGAGTGGCATACGGTCAAGAGTTCTTTTCTAAGTGAGTCATATATGTATTTTTCCTATTGAGATGACAGTCCTTCATGAATACATTCATTTAAGTTTTAAGTGTTCATTAAGTTCAGTCAATAGGTAAGCATCTTTCAAACTTCTTTTAAAATAGATTAAAAATCTAAAGAGTCTGTTTCTTTTTTTTTTTGTAACTTATTTTATTTTCTCATTCCATTTAGATACTTCAGTTACTTGAGTAAAGTGGGAGATAAGATGAGATTTGATTTGGCCCTCGCTGCTACAGAAGCCAGGTAATGTTACTAGCTGTGGAAGGTGATGTTGGGTGAGGTGGTGAGCCCAGGTGGTCTGGGAGAGTGACACAGTAGTGAGGGAATCTCACCTTCCAGACGTTAGCCTTTAACGCTCCTCTCTGAGACGTTCCACCTCAACCAGGCCTTTTTCTTGAGGGTTCTTTCCGGGACTATGACAAAATTAATTTAGTTCAAGTACTGAAGCTGGTATGGGAAAAGGCTTTTCTGTTTTACTAACACCAGCTGTGTAGTCAGAGTCAAGACATAATTCCCGACTCTGGGTCACCTGTGAAGATATTGTTGGGAACTTTTTTAGCTGTGGTTTGGGAAGATGATTATATTCTGGAAACTTAACACAGGTGACAGTATTGGCTTATGAGAAATGAAGTTAATTTTGCTAGTTAACATAGGTATCACCTAGTGATCCTGCTTCACACTTTTAAATATGTTTACAAAGTGCAGGCGCTCTGAGTTTTTGAATAAAAAGTATACTGGCTGCATTTGTATTTCTCTAAATTGGGAATGTTCTAGGCAATGCTCTGACTTGCTGAGCCAGGCGCAATACCACGTGGCCCGGGCCCGCAAGCAAGATGAAGAGGAAAGGGAGTTGCGGGCCAAACAAGAGCAAGAGAAGGAACTGCTGAGGCAGAAGCTTCTCAAAGAACAGGTATTTCTCGTGTTTGCGGTGATACTGGAATCAAAGGTGTGGTACATACGCTTGGTATGTTAAAGGAGGAAGTTCTTCTGATGGTAGCTGTGATCTTTTTTTGGCCATGAGAATATTTTCATGAGGCTTTTCCCTACCCTTTTCACCTCGTAGGAAGAGAAACGCCTCAGAGAGAAAGAAGAGCAAAAGAAACTTTTGGAACAGCGGGCCCAGTACGTAGAGAAGACCAAAAATATTCTTATGTTCACTGGAGAGACTGAAGCAACAAAAGAAAAGAAAAGAGGTGGCGGAGGTGGACGGGTAAGATAAAACTCTGGCTAAAAATAAAGTCAGTTGATTATGTTCACTCCGTATTTAGTCTTGAGCTTTGACTTCCTCCTTTGCTAAAGGGTAGTCTTCAACACAGAGAATGCTTTACATGATATTCAGTGTTTAGAAGTACATTTCAGTGTTGGCTTAGGACAGTCTCCCTTGCAGTGACTGTAGTTGCTGGTCTCTGCTATGTGAGGCCTTCATCTCAACTAGCAGTCTTTAACGTGTGACCTCGCCGTGCACCTCTGGCACGTGACTCAGAGGACCGATGGCATGTGACCAATTCATGCCTTAGCCCTCCAGCCACATTCCAGCAGCCAGAGAAGCCCTGACTGTGGTGTTGTTTGGATTTCAGCGTTCCAAGAAGGGAGGAGAGTTTGATGAATTTGTCAACGATGACACCGATGAGGACCTGCCTGTATCCAAAAAGAAGAAACGAAGGAAGGGCAGTGGTAGTGAGCAAGAAGGCGAGGAGGAGGAGGGCGTCGAGAGAAAGAAGAAGAAGAGGAGACGGTCAGTGTCATGGAATAAGCTTTTAAAACACTTCGTGAATGTGGGAAACACGTTTCACCTTCTGGATCTTAGGTTTAACACTGGGGAACCTGGTAATCTCATGATCCACCCAGCCAAGGAAACCTTTCATTTTCCTGCTTCCTACTTTAATCCTAAAATGGACCCAATTACCAAACACCACAGCTTTCCTTCTGAGAGCTCTGAGTCAGTCACAGTTGCCTTTCTTATGTCTGTAAAATTGCGACACTTAATGGAAAATCTATGCAGTTTGGGATGAGAAAACTTAGTGGGTCCACGTCGACCGTCCATTTTAGTAATCTCTGGAAAGCCACTGACCCTCAGTTTCCTCTCTGTTAAATTGGGAGAGCAATCGATACTTCATGGGTCTATGGGATATATAAAATCTGAATTTAGGTGAAAGAAGGGCTTTTAATCCTCTCAGCTGTCATCCACTGTTAGGATAAGTGGTGTCCTGTCCTCTCTTACCTTGAGGCGCCCTGAGCTCTCCCACGCCTCTCATGGTGCTTCCCTGTCCAGGAACCTCCAGGATTACGTAGATCTCTTCTTCCTAACCCGAGACTGACTCTGCTTGTGAAATTCATTCAGACACACAGACCTGTGGAATTGAAGCTGTGGCTGGATATTAGCAGGCCTAGAATGAGTAGTTGGAAAGGAAGAAAGAAGAGGAGGGGAAGGATGCTGAGTCTGGAGCCTGGATCTCTTCTCAGCATCCTCTGCACTCACCAAGGGCAAGATTTGAGCTCATCTTCGATTCATCAAGAGAGCTCAGCAGGGACTCACATAGTCAGCAGGCGTGGCCTAAGTTCATGGTTTATTTGTATGGCAGACTGCTGAGCCATGTGCCGCAAGACTAAGTTGTGGCCTCTGCCCTTGAGGGGCATACTGTCTGGTTGGGGTCAGCACCTGTAGAGAAGGGTGTTTAGAATGACTAATGCTATTTGGATGGTGGAGGAATCTTGGGCCTTATAGGCATAAGAGTGGATCTTGACACACTTGGTGTTCACTACAGACCTCCGAAGGGAGATGAAGGATCCGATGATGAGGAAATGGAAAATGGGGAACGGTATTCATGATAAGCTAAAACACTCGTAATGGGAAACACGTTTCACCTTCTGGATCTTAGGTTTAACACTGGGGAACCTGGTAATCTCATGATCCACCCAGCCAAGGAAACCTTTCATTTTCCTGCTTCCTACTTTAATCCTAAAATGGACCCAATTACCAAACACCACAGCTTTCCTTCTGAGAGCTCTGAGTCAGTCACAGTTGCCTTTCTTATGTCTGTAAAATTGCGACACTTAATGGAAAATCTATGCAGTTTGGGATGAGAAAACTTAGTGGGTCCACGTCGACCGTCCATTTTAGTAATCTCTGGAAAGCCACTGACCCTCAGTTTCCTCTCTGTTAAATTGGGAGAGCAATCGTATACTTCATGGGTCTATGGGATATATAAAATCTGAATTTAGGTGAAAGAAGGGCTTTTAATCCTCTCAGCTGTCATCCACTGTTAGGATAAGTGGTGTCCTGTCCTCTCTTACCTTGAGGCGCCCCTGAGCTCTCCCACGCCTCTCATGGTGCTTCCCTGTCCAGGAACCTCCAGGATTACGTAGATCTCTTCTTCCTAACCCGAGACTGACTCTGCTTGTGAAATTCATTCAGACACACAGACCTGTGGAATTGAAGCTGTGGCTGGATATTAGCAGGCCTAGAATGAGTAGTTGGAAAGGAAGAAAGAAGAGGAGGGGAAGGATGCTGAGTCTGGAGCCTGGATCTCTTCTCAGCATCCTCTGCACTCACCAAGGGCAAGATTTGAGCTCATCTTCGATTCATCAAGAGAGCTCAGCAGGGACTCACATAGTCAGCAGGCGTGGCCTAAGTTCATGGTTTATTTGTATGGCAGACTGCTGAGCCATGTGCCGCAAGACTAAGTTGTGGCCTCTGCCCTTGAGGGGCATACTGTCTGGTTGGGGTCAGCACCTGTAGAGAAGGGTGTTTAGAATGACTAATGCTATTTGGATGGTGGAGGAATCTTGGGCCTTATAGGCATAAGAGTGGATCTTGACACACTTGGTGTTCACTACAGACCTCCGAAGGGAGATGAAGGATCCGATGATGAGGAAATGGAAAATGGCCCCAAACCGAAAAAGCGCCGTCCACCAAAAGCAGAGAAGAAGGCTGTAAGTGTCCAGCACTGATTTTTCTGTCCCCAGTAGGCATAAAAGACGTATGCTAGAGTACATTTTTCCCCTGCAGTGTTTTCAAACACACATGCTTGTTTTTAAGATTTATTTATTTATTTATTTTGGGCGGGGGTCGGGTTGCGGAGGGAGGGGAGCGGGCAGGCCACTTTTATTGGTCTTTCATTTCTCTATTTTCATTCGTCTTTGTTCTTTGGCTCCTGTGGGCCTCCCATTGCGGTGGCGTCTGTCGTTGCAGAGCACGGGCTCTGGGCGCATGCGCTCCAGAGCTCCGGCTCGGTGATTGGACACATCCGTCCAGCCGCTCCGCGGCATGTGGGATCTTCCCAGGCCAGGGATCGAACCGGTGCCCCTTGAACTGCAAGGCGGTGTCCTTACCCACTGGACCACCAGGGGAAGCCCCACATGCTTGTTTTTGAAGTTTGAAGTTTGTTGGTTGCTCTCTGATTATATCATTGCAGTGCAAACCCAATTTAACATGATGTCCTAATGGAAGAGTCTTCCCTAATCTAGTATGTGTGTTCTTCTTTCTTCAGCCCAAGCCTGAACGTCTGCCTCCTTCAATGAAGGGAAAAATAAAATCCAAAGCCATCATCTCATCAAGCGATGATTCGTCTGATGAAGATAAACTGAAAATTGCTGATGAGGGGTAGGCAGTTTTTGCTTCTTGTGTTCTCCTAATGAAAGATAGCCTAATGAGAGTGGTCACAGTACCAAACATCGTCTCTGTGGTTTCTTAGAATCTTAGAACTGGAAGAAACTTTAGCACTCATCTTAGTCCAGTCTTGTCAGTTTGTCCTATCTAGTTATCTGTCCCTTAAAGAAGGAAACCTTTTTATTTTTATTTATTTATTTATTTTTAAAGATTTATTTATTTATTTATTTTGGGTGGGGATCGGGTTGGGTGAGAGGGGAGTGGGCGGGCCACTTCTATTGGTCTTTCATTTCTCTATTTTCAGCCGTCTTTGTTCTTTGGCTCCTGTGGGCCTCCCATCGCGGTGGCCTCTGTTGTCGCAGAACACCGGCTCTGGGCGCATGCGCTCCAGAGCTCCGGCTCGGTAATTGGACACATCAGTCCAGCCGCTCCGCGGCACGCGGGATCCTCCCAGGCCAGGGCTCGAACCGGCGCCCCTTGCACGGCAAGGCGGTGTCCCTACCCACTGGACCACCAGGGGAAGCCAGGAAACCTTTTTAGAAACCTCATTTCTTCGCAGATATTAGTTGAAATTTTCTGGATGACATCCTCCTAAATAATATGTATCATTTTACTACACTGCCATTGACTGGCTTAAAGTGTTAGGAGTTGCCAGACCTTGGTCACGGGAAGAAAGGCACTTTCTTGACGATTTCCTCCCTTGTTGGGAGGGATGACTCAGGGTTGCCTGCCCTGTGCAGGGCTTCTCCTACACTCCTTTAACTCACAGACCACTTGGTCAGACAAAACTATTTCGCTCATCCTGAATTTGCCCCTGAAGCTCCACATTTGGATTCCCAGACTCGGACTCTTAGTACTACGCTGTGTTCTTCTGATGACCATTTGATTCATTCATTCAACAAACATTTAAGCAGCCACACTATGAGATGAGTACTAAGTTCTGGGGATGCAGAGGAAAGAGACACCAACCCTGCCCCAGGGGATTTGCACTTTAGGGTCAGTGGAGAATGACAGATAAACCAAAACTACATTATAATGAGACAGTGTTATCACTTATATTTTGCATTTATTGCTCTCCAAGGACCATATGTAATCTGAAGTTGAGGTAGTGGAGGGAATTATTGAGGTGGTTTTTTAAAAAAGAAAGGCTGTTTAAGTCTTAGAAAAATAGTCAAAATCAACTGTACTTCAATTTAAAAAAAAGAACAATTAATAATAGAAAATTGTCTTAAATAAAAGGAAGAGGGAGTCCTGGTTGGTTGGAGGTGAGGCAGGGGTAAGACGTTAGCATGTTGGAGGGTCCAGGGGTTCTGGGGGGCTGGCCTGGTAGGGTGGCCAAAAAACACAGCTCACCCCTTGCCCACAGTGTTACCCTGGCACACTGATGAGAGGTGTGATGCTTAGACCCTCATGAAGTGGTTGCTTCTTTGGCCATAAGGAACAGAGTGACCGAGACCCCGGGGCCCACCGGCACGCGGGTACATACAAAAGGAATATCCAGCGTCCTCTTCTCCATCAGGCACCGCATCCTGTCAGAGTGACCCGAGTTACGTGAGGCGTGTCTAGGTTTCCTCGTTCCGATGTGAGCACCAAGAGGCTGTCCTCAGTCTGCAGGGATGTTGTCGTTGCTGGGGAGAGTGATCTGTTTCACCTCCATCAGCCTTCCTAGACTGGCCCTGCAAGGATATTAGTTGAAATTTTCTGGATGACATCCTCCTAAATAATATGTATCATTTTACTACACTGCCATTGACTGGCTTAAAGTGTTAGGAGTTGCCAGACCTTGGTCACGGGAAGAAAGGCACTTTCTTGACGATTTCCTCCCTTGTTGGGAGGGATGACTCAGGGTTGCCTGCCCTGTGCAGGGCTTCTCCTACACTCCTTTAACTCACAGACCACTTGGTCAGACAAAACTATTTCGCTCATCCTGAATTTGCCCCTGAAGCTCCACATTTGGATTCCCAGACTCGGACTCTTAGTACTACGCTGTGTTCTTCTGATGACCATTTGATTCATTCATTCAACAAACATTTAAGCAGCCACACTATGAGATGAGTACTAAGTTCTGGGGATGCAGAGGAAAGAGACACCAACCCTGCCCCAGGGGATTTGCACTTTAGGGTCAGTGGAGAATGACAGATAAACCAAAACTACATTATAATGAGACAGTGTTATCACTTATATTTTGCATTTATTGCTCTCCAAGGACCATATGTAATCTGAAGTTGAGGTAGTGGAGGGAATTATTGAGGTGGTTTTTTAAAAAAGAAAGGCTGTTTAAGTCTTAGAAAAATAGTCAAAATCAACTGTACTTCAATTTAAAAAAAAGAACAATTAATAATAGAAAATTGTCTTAAATAAAAGGAAGAGGGAGTCCTGGTTGGTTGGAGGTGAGGCAGGGGTAAGACGTTAGCATGTTGGAGGGTCCAGGGGTTCTGGGGGGCTGGCCTGGTAGGGTGGCCAAAAAACACAGCTCACCCCTTGCCCACAGTGTTACCCTGGCACACTGATGAGAGGTGTGATGCTTAGACCCTCATGAAGTGGTTGCTTCTTTGGCCATAAGGAACAGAGTGACCGAGACCCCGGGGCCCACCGGCACGCGGGTACATACAAAAGGAATATCCAGCGTCCTCTTCTCCATCAGGCACCGCATCCTGTCAGAGTGACCCGAGTTACGTGAGGCGTGTCTAGGTTTCCTCGTTCCGATGTGAGCACCAAGAGGCTGTCCTCAGTCTGCAGGGATGTTGTCGTTGCTGGGGAGAGTGATCTGTTTCACCTCCATCAGCCTTCCTAGACTGGCCCTGCAGGATTTAGTATTCCTTCCTTGGCATGTCTGTCACAGAGACCAAGCCGAGGAGTGTGCCAGAGGAGAAGCTGTGCCTCCATTGGGGGGCGGGGAGCAGCTGTCTCTCCGCCATCCCGGGCCTTAGCACAAGCCCCTACGTTTGACACTCAGAGGGGAACTCGATTGAAAGTAAACTAACAAGCAGCAGAACCCTCTTAGCCCAGCATCCCGTGCAGAGTAAGCTTCGCCCTGGTGGAGGCCACCAGAGCAGAGGCAGAGCCCGAGGCTGCTGGCTTGAGGTGGGGCGGGAGCTCCCTCCAGCCAGCCTCGGGAGAGGGGTCCTTCCCCGGCGTCTCTGCAGCCAGCTGAGCTCCTGGGCCCTTTTACCTCTGCTGCAGTGTGTCTGTTTATAAAGATAAATAAGTGTGTGCCTTCCTTGTCGAAATTTTACATGTGAAATTGAGAAATGCTTCATTCTGGCGAAAGGTGCCTGGTGTGACCAGTGAGAGCCATCCTTCACTGTTTCTATTCTGAGAGCTAAAGTCCTTACTCCTTTTTCCTTGTTAATCCTCTTTTTATCATGAACCACATCTCATTTACAAAAAAGGTCACCAAAGGAATATCACAAGACAAACACCCGTGTCACCAGCGATCAGGTCCAGAACACTCAGTGCCCCGCTGGTCAGGCCCCGGCAGCTAGAGTCCTGGCATCTAACGAGTGTCCCTCTTTGCCAGGCATCCCCGCCACAGCCACAGCCACAGCAACAGCGACTCGGACGAGGGCGAGGGCGAGCGGCGGAAGAAGGGCGCCTCCTCGGAGAGCGATTCCGACGAGAACCAGAACAAGTCTGGCAGCGAGGCCGGCAGCCCGCGGCCGCCCCGGAGACCGCACTCCGACGAGGATTCGGACAGCGACCAGCCGGCCCGGAAGCGCAGGCCCTCGGGCTCGGAACAGTCGGACAACGAGTCCCTGCAGTCAGGGCGGAGCCGCTCCGGGGGCTCTGAGATGGACTCCCGGCCCGCATCGCCCAGCGCCGAGTCGGACCGCGACTCCGAGAGAGCTTCTGACAACGAGGGCTCCGGCCCCGGCTCTGGCAACGAATCCGAACCTGAGGGATACACCAACGAGGCCTCTGATCGGGGCTCAGAACGTGGTTCAGATGATAGCGAGTAGGCTTTATTTCGTGAATATGCGTCATCTCTACAGGAAAATTCTTTTTAATATATGAAAGCTGTGATAAAAACATATTTCAGGTGTTTGGTCCGTGGTGAGGTTTTTCCTAAGGCATTTTTCCCCCTGTCCATTTGTACATTACTATGCCCCCAAGAGATGTTTCCCATGCTAGAGTCCATTATTTGAGTCTCTGGAGCAAAAGGTGATTATCCTTCATTATGGTACAGCTCCACCTGTCCTATGTGAAAACCCCAGAAAACTAAGCCCACGTGCTGAAGCATTCCTACAGAAGGTTTTTCTGAACCGGTGACAGGCGGCTCATCTTTGTATCTCAAGCAGCATCCTGTGTGGATTTTTATTGCCATCTTTTACCAAGTGGTGCGAGAAACTTAGTGTCTTTTTTCCATTTCAAGTTTAGATCAAGAATGTTTTTATTTTCTGGAGGGAGAGGTATCAACTGTATAATTGCACCAAAGTACAAATGAGAGAAAGGTTTTCTTCAGTAGTCTAATACTGCAGCCATGTAGATAAACCCACAAATACATTGCTTGTTAGGTTGACTAAGATGTGGAAAAATGCTCTTCTGTTAGCAGACTGCAAAGACCTACCTAAGCCACATAATAAACTTCTTTTACCAACTCTTCCGTGTAACTTTGTCTCTGTATTTCTTTTGGCCCAGTACATTTGAATATGAAAATTGAGTATCAATAAACGGTGCAAATATTTGAAAGAACCTGAATTAAACCAGAGGCTGTTTACTGAAAAGTTCTGTAATTCTTTGTAGATTCCTGGAATGTTTTTCAAGATGCAAGAAGGCATTTACAGGAACTTCCCTGGCAGACCAGTGGTTAACTCTCTGGACTCCCACTGCAGGGGGAGTGGGTTCAATTTCTAGTCAGGGAACTAAGGTTCCGCATACAGCATGGCTCAGCCAAAAAATTAAACAAAAAAAAAAAATTAACAATTGCCAAGACATGGAAGTAACTTGAGCACAGGAGTAAATGAGAACGCTGTTCTCTTGAAATCCTGAGACCCAGAAACCATAAACACGTCACAGTCCTCAAGTGTTTCCCTATCTTGTACTTAAAAAACTTGTTATGCTTCTTAGAAATGATCCTTATTATTGCTTTGCTTTTTAATCATAGAAAGTCTTGTAATCAGCAGAATCTGGGAGCGGATGGGAGGACTCCACGTGAACATTCCCAGACGCACAAACTTAGGCAAGTCGGGTTCAGAACAGAATCAGAAGGCTGACTCCCAGCGATATGAGTGTTCACATGACCTCCTTGAAGTCAACATGTTCCTTGATTCTGGGACTTGCTTGCTTCAAAAAAAATATGTTAGAGATTACGCTAACCATGAAGTGTATGTGCTTACTGGTCACCCGTTCTTTGATGAATATTCACTTCCCAGATTCTCATTTGTATAATCGCAAACAATAAGTATGCTCTGGACGCGCATTCTGGGCCTTCAGTCCAAGAGGCTGCTGGCCCCCTGACCCAGACTGAAACTTAATCACTGATCTTTGTGCCTTCGTTCCATGCGCCTCTCTGGCTGCTGCAGCACCTGAGTGTCCATCAACAGATGACTGGATAAAGCAGATGTGTGTACATCCAACAGAATACTACTCAGCCACGACAAAGAAATATTGCCACTTGCAGCAATTGTGGACAGACATAGAGATTATCATACTAAGTGAAATAAATCAGGAAAGACAAATATCATATGATATCACTTATATGTGAAGTCTGAAAAATAATACAAATGAATCTGTTTACAAAACAGAAATGGAATCATAGACATAAAAAAAATTTATGGTTTCCAAAGGGGGACGGAGGGGAGAGATAAATTAGGAGTTTGGGATTAAGAGATACACACTACTATATATGAAATAAACAACCAGGATTTACCGTATCGCATGGGAAACTATATTTAATACCTGTAATAAACCTATAGTGGAAAGGAATCTAAAATATATATATTTATAATATGTACATATTCATAATACATATTTATATATATATGAATCACTTTGTTGTATGCTTAAAATTAGCACAGTACTGTAAATTAACTATACTTTAAAAGAGAAAAAAAGTTTAAATATGTAAGACTAAGGTACTAGTATGTATAGTTCTTTCAATAACTTTGTGATTAACAATTGAAGGCTAGTCATGTTATATAGCACTGTACAGTTTGTAAAAAGAGCTGCAATTAGTTTAGCCAACAAGCATGCAATGCATTATATTAAGCATTGAGAACAAAGAGATCAAAATGTCTTTCCTGTCATTAGACGGAGTGATGTTTGTCCAGGTTGTGGGAATCAAGGGAAAACAAAGTCAAGGTAGGGTTTCCTGAGGAACAGACTTGAAGCGACTCAAAGGAGAGAAAGATTTAAAAAATGACAAAGTGGAGAGAAGAAAGCAAGGTGTTCTCAGAGGTGAGAACTGTGTGTGCAACTCTAGGAACTAGAATCAACTAAAGGAGGCAAGGTGGATAGCCACCCACCCGCCTCACCCCTGTGAAACGTGATGAGCCTGAGATTCAAAAGCTATTATACTGAAGGTGAGGTTCAGACTAGCCTCCAGGGTTTCTGTCTCCTCTCTCCCTGCTGTTTCCAATATGTTACATTTAACTTGGAGTGACGTAGTTAATCCCCAAAGGACAAATCCAGCGATGATGATAATCATTTCCCAAATGATGATTCACTTCAAGCAGTAACTAAACCCAGGTCGATCGGTAGAAGGTCCCTTGGAGAGCCTTTTATGGAGATTTAGCCGAATGAGGATAGTGATTTCCCTAACATTTCACTGCCTGCTTCAGGTTTTGGCTACAAGGGTGCCTTGGAATACATGTCCTCATTTGCACTTTTAAGTCAATTTCACTTCTTGCGGCTCTTCCCTCCAGACAGGCCTTCAGATCAACAGAACAGGCATATTCTCCGTGGGCCACTTTGTTAGAAGCCACCGTGAGGTTTCTTCCCGTGCAGCTCCCTCAGGTCTCATTTTGGAGCCTGGAGAAGACAGAAATGATCGAGGCGCAGGGAATGCCGCTGAGGACGGGAAGCCCCTGCCAACAAGCTTGACTGACCTGTTGCCTTTGCTCTTCGGCGGCTGCCCTCGGGGGCTGAGAGCAACCCCACCGCCTGGAGCCTGAGTGTCTGGATCAGCCTTCCTTTTTTTTTCTTTTCTTTTTTTTTTTGAGGTGTAATTGATACACAACATGATTATTAGTTTTAGGTGTCATACATAATGATTTGATATTTGTCTTGCAAAATGATCACCACATTTAATCTAATTAACATCTGGCATTGTTACAAAAATGGAAACAGTATAGAGGTTCATCAAATAATTAAAATTAGAACTACCATATGATCCAAGAATTCCACTTCAGGGTATTTATCAGAAAAAAGTGAAACAGTAATTCAAAAAGATATATGTATATCCTCTCTATCTATGTTAAACACTGTAAATGTCCTATGTTGTAAATATAAAGCATTGTTTAAAATAGCCATGATATTAATACAACCTAATTGTCTATCAGTAGATGAAATGATAAAGATGTAATACACAAACATACAAGGGAGTACCACTCAGCCATAAAAAAAGGAGGCTGCCTTGCCGTTTGCAGCCTCTCAGATGGACCTTGAGGGCATTATGCTAAATGAAATAAGTCAGAAAATACCATATGATCATTTATATGTAGAATCTAAAGAACAAAGCCAAACAAACCTAAGCACAGATTGGTGGTTGTCAAAGGCAGATGTGGGGTGGTGTGGGTGAAAGGCTAAAGGAAGTCAAATGTACAAACTTCCAGTTATAAAATAAGTAAGTCATGGAATGTGATGTACGACATGGAGACTACAGTTAAAAATACTGTAATGCATACTTGAAATCTACTGAAAGAAGAGATCTTAAAAGTTCTTATCACAAGAAAAAAAAATTTTTTTCACACATGTTAAGGGATGAATTTATTGTTAACCCTGCCCCAGTTTTAGAATGTCTCTCAAACCTGATTTTGATTTTCTATAGTTCCTAGCAGCTGAGGGTCTGCTGACACCTGTCAGTGTCCCACAGGAGAGGATCTCAATCAACACCCCCATTAAGGCTGATTGGAAGCCAGACTCTCAGGCAAACAGGGCTCTTTCACAAAAGGGCTGAATGCCTGGATCTGTGGCCTCTTCTTGTGCCCTGAGGGTGGGAGGTATTTAAGCTCACCCAGGTGAGCTGGGGCTAGGGAGAGGGAGAATACAAAGATGGTGCCCTCCCTCTGCCTCGGTTCCCTGAAGACGGGCTCTCGAAGTGTGGCTGACCCTCAGACCACAGCTCCTGGGCGAGCGAATAGGCCTTTTTCAGCAGAGAAAAAGGGTAAGTTTCAACCTGCTGTCTGTGCTGCCTGGGGGTGGATGTCTGCCAATAACAATTTATTTGATTGTTACAGCCCTGAGGGCCCCAGGGACTAACCCTACCCCTAGAGCCAGATGATGGAGGGGGCATCCCCCTGGGCTACAGCTGTAAACAAAACACGGAGGTGGGAGGGGGAACGTGCGCCAGAGGAGGGTAGCAGCTTCCCTCCAGGAGATGCTGCCTCTGGACAGTAGCACAAGGAGCAAAGATGGCGTCTAGTAAGGCCGGCAGGAGAGGTTCAGGGCCGTAGCTCATTGACAAAAGAGGGTACCTGCTGGCTTTAGCGAGGCAGAAAGAGTGCAGAAGGACCTACCAGCCACCATCCCTGGAGAGTATCCCCGCAGGCCAGGGCCCCTCGGTCCAATGCTTTAAAATCAGCAAATGCACCTTGTTCTGGTAAGACCGGGCACTTTTCAGCTCACTCTGTGCGGGGCCCGGGGGTGAGCCAGTCTGCACGTGAGCTCTTCAGGAGACATTCCTCAGTTTGCCTCGGACCCACAGGTCTTTGGGGCATGAGTCTGAGCCGTGGGTTTTCAAAGTTAGATGGGGAGGCTCGTCTCAGGAGCAGGTCTTAAAAGCTGGGGTGCACCAGATAGGGATGGGACTATACTGAAATTCTGTCTCTGCCTTTTCTACCCAGTTTAATGTGGTCGTTTTCTCATGTACCCAGTATGAAGGAGTTGTTCTGCTAGTTTTTAGATTGTTTCACCAGAGAAAATTGTTCCCTATGTAGCTGTAGATTCGGCACACCTGTGAAAGGAGCTCAAGCTCCTTCAGCATTCCCCTCCTTGAACTGGAATCTTTGCCTTCCATTTCTAGGTGACACGGTGAAATGGCTTAGGCTTCCGTGGTGGCTCAGATGGTAAAGGATTCACCTGCAATGTAGGAGACTGGGGTTCAATCCTTGTGTTGAGAAGATCTCCTAGAGAAAGGAATGGCTAACTACTCCTGTATTCTTGCCTGGAGAATTCCATGGACAGAGGAGCCTAGCAGGCTGCAGTCCGTGAGGTCACAAAGAATCACACAAGACTGAGCGACTATCACACGTTTTTTGTTTTTTTTTTTTTAGTGAACTTGGTATCAGCAGAGGGCAGCAGGAATCATTTTGAGGAGCAGAGATCCCGGAGTCCAGGAGCCCTACAATCTTGTGTTGTGCCACTGACAAGCTGTTGGACCTGGGGCAAGTTGCTTTGCTGTTAGGTCACCTTCTCTCTAACACAAGCCATTTCTCCTTCCCATGTGTTTTGAAAGCCTCAACTGGAAATGTCACAATTAGAGAATGCTACTTGCACTGGCTTTGATGTTACTTCAGAACTGAATGGGACTTCCCTGGTGGTCCAGTGGTTAAGACTTCATACTTCTAGCGCTGGGGCACAGGTTTAATCCCTGGTCAGGGAAGTTCTGCCACGGGACGTGGTGCCCACCCCCCAAAAAAACCCAAATAACCAGACCAAAGTCCACAACCATAAGTGGAGCTATCAAACTTTAAATTTTGCTTAAATTGATATAAGAAAAACCATTGTTATTCTGACTCTGAAACTAACTCGCTTCCTCTCCTGGAGTTACTAGATTTATAATATGAAGTTTCAGACTTCCCTGGTGGTCCAGTGGTTAAAGAGTTTACCTTGCAGTGCAAGGAGCACTGATTCGATCCCTGGCCTGGGAAGATCCCACATGCCACGGAGCAGCTGGACAGGTGTGTCCAATTGTGAGCCAGCACTCTGGAGCGCATGTGCCCAGAGCCGGTGCTCTGCAACAAGAGAGGCCACTGCAGTGGGAGGCCCACACAGGCCAAAGAATAGAAGATGGATGAAAAATAAATATAAATAAAAGAGGCATGATGGGGGACAAAAAGTCATCAAGTTTCCTAATTGGCCAACTCTTCCAATATAGCAGAGGATTATGCCTCACTCATAGGATTATTGCAAGGATTATGAAGGCCGATTCAGTGGTGAGCCTGTGGTGAATTCCCAGTAATGTACTCCTTATCATCAAATCAATTCTGAATGTCTGACAGTATTCATCAAACTCAGATCCTTGTTCCATCCAAGGGGAGGATTGGGTCAGTTACTTTCTCATAGGTCATCCTTTTAAAAATGCCTGCTTCTTCCTAGTTCTTGTTGAGAAAAATATTTTTAATCTCCAGGAAATAGGACTTTCCTGGAGCTTTTTAAGTAGCCCTTGTTTTGATCCCACGAATGAATAATTTCTTCCCTGGGAGAGTAAGTAGCCAATAGAGTCTGGAAAGACTATTTAAAGAAGACTTAACAACAGCTCTTAAAACTAGAATTGGGAGCATAGGACAAGCACAACTTTTTCCTAAAGGTAGTTTCTGATGCTCTGGTCGTTTGGGTATGTTAGAGCAATGCAGATCAGTTGTGGTACTCGCTGTATAATGTCAGCACAGGAAAGGGTATGTGCTACAGGCGAATCCAGTTCAGCTGGATCTCAGGGTGTACAGTGATTTGGGTGGAGCCTATCAGCCTGTCATCAGACTCTGCCTTTGCCTCAAGCCCAGGCAGTAGGAAGGCTGCCCTGGCCTCCAGCCTGACTCATCCCCACTGATGTGACACAATGCTTGACTTTTCAGCCTCAGTGCCCCTACCTATAAAATAAAGTTGTCTGAGACCCTTACCAGTTCTACACTCCAGGGTCATTGCAGAGAATTTTAAACAGACTGTTAAGTCTGTGTCAACTTCATTAATAATAACTTGAGATCTTTCTCTGTCAAGGCACTGGAATTCATGTCTGCTTTTTCAAACCTAACTTTTCCATAATACAGAGTTTATGTTTTGCTTATGAAATACATGTATGTGCTGTTTCACTTTTATTTACTCTGCTTACTACAGCAAAAAACGTTTTGTAACACTTTTTCCTTTTGAAAATGTTGAGTTTTGGAAAATATCTTCATTTTTATGCCTATTCCTCGACATAGTTGATCAATTCTAGACTGCCTCTGTGGCAACACTCCTGCGGGAAATGTGTATTTTTTTTAATGCAGGCTACAGCTAAGTAGTGAAGTGGACACTTGTTAGGTAAAAGACATTAGGGCTGGATTTTCAAGCCTCTTATCCAAAGGTCACTAAACTTGTGAATTCACCTTGTCAATTCTATCTCCTGAGTATTAATCGAACACTAATCCTGTGGGTTCCCAGAATCATCTCCATGAAACATCTGTTCCCAAAGATATCCCTTTAAAAAGAATCCTCATAGCCAGATAGGTTAGGAAAATGCTGTACCCTATTGCAATTGGGATGCTTCTGGTGAAAATCACAGAAAACACTATTTCAAACTGGGTTAACAGTAAGGAAAACTTAATCATATCCTGTACTGGACATCTGGAGTTTGGGAAAAGGAAGATACAGTTCAATCAGAAGATTCAGTATTGTCAAAGACTCAGATTCATTCATTATTTTTATCATGAACACGGAAGAATATGTGGTGCAATAAAACATGAGAACAATACAGGACCTTTACTTCTGCCAACGGCTTCCTGAGTCCCCTTTCTCAGTTGCCGCCCTCTCTATTCCCACACAGAATGCTTCTGAGTGAGGTATTGACCCTCTTTTTTTTTTTTTTAAAGATTTATTTATTCATTTATTTTGGTGGGGGAGGGGCGGGGAGGGAGGGGAGCAGGCGGGCCACTTCTATCGGTCTTTCATTTGTCCATTTTCATCCATCTTTGTTCTTTGGCCCGTGTGGGCCTCCCATCGCAGTGGCCTCTGTTGTCGCACAGCACCGGCTCTGGGCGCATGCGCTCCAGAGCTTCGGCTCGGTACGGTAGTTGGACACATCGGTCCAGCCGCTCCGCGGCACTTGGGATCTTCCCAGGCCAGGGATCGAACAGGCGCCCCTTGCACTGCAAGGCGGTGTCCTTACCCACTGGACCACCAGGGAAGCCCTATTGACCCTCTTTTGATGATTCAGGGTCACAGTTTGGACATCGGTCATTGTGTGCTCTTCTAGTGAGTAAGGTATGCCAGGCTCCTCAGCTCTGCCCTGAATGACCCCAGGCTAATGACTGAAATGATCTATTCATGTGTCCCCACCAGAGAGTGAACTCAAGGACCAGGATTAAATCTTTTTCAACTATTTTATAAGGGCCAAGCATAAGAAGACAAGAAGTAGATGCTCACTGATATTTTGGTCTTAAAATGGAGTTTCTTATCTAAAAACAGAGGTGGCAGAAAAGATTGGACTTCCTGCTCTGAGGTCTCTGGTGGCTCCATGCTTCTCTCCTACAATGGGTTTTGGCAAGTCTGTTTTATCAAAGTCGTGTTTACACTTGGACTGTCAAGGGTAGCCCTTTGGTCTGAGCCCAGGTGTCCTTTCCCGGGCATGGCAACCATCAGCAAGTGCACTGCCAGAGTCTCTATGGAGGTGTGAATTGTAAGGTTACTGCTTCTTAGAGACTTTGCCTCTGCATGGCACTTTCTCTATTTGCAGCGAACGGGGGCAACTCTTCATTGCGGTAGGTAGGCTTCTCCTTGCAGTGGCTTCTCTTGCTATGGAGCATGGGTTTTAGCCCCATAGGCTTCAGTAGCTGCTGCACACAGGTTCAGCAGTTGCGGCTTGCAGGCCCTAGGGTGCACGAGCTTGTGTAGTTGCATCTCGCAGGCTCTAGAGCACTGGGCTCAGTAGTCATGGTGCATGCGCTCAGTTGCTCCAAGGCCTGTGGAATTTTCCTAAACCAGGGCTTGAACCGGTGTCCCCTGCATTGGCAGGTGGATTCTACCACCAGGGAAGTCCTCTTAGAAACCTTTGTCTGACTCACCAGATTTTGTTCTCATTTTGACCATTGTGAATGCACCAATACTAGTCAAACCACCAAAAGATGACTCCTCTGAGCAGGAGCCTAGTAAACAAAACTGTGGGTTGGTTTTTAGTCCCAGACTGGATTCCTCTAAGTAAGGTGAAGTGTCTTTGATAGCATCTTCTCCCAAAAGAGCTCAGTGCCAAAACCTTGTTCTCTCTGGGACTATTTTGTTCTTGGAAACAATGCTGCTTTGATTTCTCCAATGAGAGCTAGTGCTCCAATTTCCTTGACTGGACATCGGTCATTGTGTGCTCTTCTAGTGAGTAAGGTATGCCAGGCTCCTCAGCTCTGCCCTGAATGACCCCAGGCTAATGACTGAAATGATCTATTCATGTGTCCCCACCAGAGAGTGAACTCAAGGACCAGGATTAAATCTTTTTCAACTATTTTATAAGGGCCAAGCATAAGAAGACAAGAAGTAGATGCTCACTGATATTTTGGTCTTAAAATGGAGTTTCTTATCTAAAAACAGAGGTGGCAGAAAAGATTGGACTTCCTGCTCTGAGGTCTCTGGTGGCTCCATGCTTCTCTCCTACAATGGGTTTTGGCAAGTCTGTTTTATCAAAGTCGTGTTTACACTTGGACTGTCAAGGGTAGCCCTTTGGTCTGAGCCCAGGTGTCCTTTCCCGGGCATGGCAACCATCAGCAAGTGCACTGCCAGAGTCTCTATGGAGGTGTGAATTGTAAGGTTACTGCTTCTTAGAGACTTTGCCTCTGCATGGCACTTTCTCTATTTGCAGCGAACGGGGGCAACTCTTCATTGCGGTAGGTAGGCTTCTCCTTGCAGTGGCTTCTCTTGCTATGGAGCATGGGTTTTAGCCCCATAGGCTTCAGTAGCTGCTGCACACAGGTTCAGCAGTTGCGGCTTGCAGGCCCTAGGGTGCACGAGCTTGTGTAGTTGCATCTCGCAGGCTCTAGAGCACTGGGCTCAGTAGTCATGGTGCATGCGCTCAGTTGCTCCAAGGCCTGTGGAATTTTCCTAAACCAGGGCTTGAACCGGTGTCCCCTGCATTGGCAGGTGGATTCTACCACCAGGGAAGTCCTCTTAGAAACCTTTGTCTGACTCACCAGATTTTGTTCTCATTTTGACCATTGTGAATGCACCAATACTAGTCAAACCACCAAAAGATGACTCCTCTGAGCAGGAGCCTAGTAAACAAAACTGTGGGTTGGTTTTTAGTCCCAGACTGGATTCCTCTAAGTAAGGTGAAGTGTCTTTGATAGCATCTTCTCCCAAAAGAGCTCAGTGCCAAAACCTTGTTCTCTCTGGGACTATTTTGTTCTTGGAAACAATGCTGCTTTGATTTCTCCAATGAGAGCTAGTGCTCCAATTTCCTTGACTGGAAAGAAGTGGGGACTTCATTTCCTGCTGCAGCCCCTGCTGGGTGCAGACATGCCCCTTGCTTCTCTCTCCTCCTGCAGCTTCCAGCTCGCAGTGGCGGGGAAGCGATACAGAAGAACCAAGGAGGAGGGAGAAGACAGCAATGCCATATTCCTTGATCATGAACATTTAAGGGAAGGACAAATGCTGGGACTGACTTAATGGATGTTCAAACCTTGCTTCAGCACCTGAAAACCTCTTGAGCTAGTCTGAGCATCCTTCTTTTTCATGGTTCACAGAAAGTGCAGAGGTCATGTTTCCAATCTCCCGATTCTAAGCAGACTGACGCAGGGACTCTTTCTGCTTTAACTTCACCTTGCAAATGGCTTATCTTGTCCAAGAGGCTCTGAAGCTCTCACTTGTCATTTAAGCCGACAGTGTATTCCCAAAGACAGTTGTGTAGGATGGCCAGTGGACCCTGTTCCCTGTGGTGGGGACAGCGAGTGCCTTAGAGTTATTTAGCCTCAGGGAATGGAGTCCAAGAATGAGGGAGAGGGCTTGGCTTTTGGAAAAAGCTGGGACCTTTGATTCATAGTAAGAGGAAGGGAGTCCTGTGGGGATCATTGGCAAGTCAATAGTTTCAATGGTATGAAGAGATGGAGGGAATAGAATTGTTTCTCAATAAACTAGAAGCAGGTGCTTCCCCTGGTGGTCCAGTGGGTAAAGACACCGCCTTGCAGTGCAAGGGGCGCCGGTTCGATCCCTGGCCTGGGAAGATCCCACGTGCCGCGGAGCCGCTGGACTGATGTGTCCAATTACCGAGCCCGAGCTCTGGTGCGTGTGCGCCCAGAGCCAGTGCTCTACGACAATGGCCACTGCGATGGGAGGCCCACAGGAGCCAAAGAACAACAATGGATGAAAATAGAGAAATGAAAGACCAATAGAAGTGGCCCGCCGGCTTCCCTCCCTCCCCACCCCTCCCTCCAAAAGATAAATAAATAAATAAATAAAAATTTAAAAAAATAATAATAAAAAAAATAAACTAGAAGCGGGGGCCTAGGTCACCACAGGCTGGTGGTCAGCAAGGGGATCTCTATTAGGCTGTGTATCAAGGCTCATCAAATTTCAGTGGGGATTCTGATCTAGTTGGCCTGCAGTGAGACCAGGTATTTTGCAACTCTAACAAGTCCCCAGGTGACATTAGTCCCAAGACTATACTTGAAGTAGCGAGGTTGTGTATCATTACAAATACACCTTCGCTGGGGGAACACCCACAGTTTCTTTTTTCCACTGGGGCTGAAAAACCTGGCAAGGCAGTTTCACTAGCTAAGGCTCGGGTGTGGAGAAAGGGAGGGGAAAGTCAGAGACGGCTTAGGAAAGGAGAAGATGTCAGATTATTTTATTATCATTTTGAAGAACAGAGAAGTCAACGTGTCAGGGAAGAAAATGTGAGATTATTATGAAGAACAGTGGTGTCAACATGCCAGGGAGCTAGGGGTGTCAGGTGCTACAGTGTCCAAAGGATCTTGTTCTTTGGAAGAAAGGAGGGCATAAGTGGATGAAAAGAGCTGGTGCGAAGCAAGGCAGATACTGGCCCACTCGAGGCCACTGGCTTGAGGGGAAGGACAACAGGGGGAGTGATGGCCTCAGGGGCGACTGGGTTTCTCTGAAAGCAAGGTAGCAGAAATGTTCAGAGAGACATGGGTGCTGCAGGATAGATGTGGGGCCCAGAGGGTATGAAGTGAGGGCTCGAGAGAGCTGGGAAGGGGAACTGGGGTGTGGGATGGATGAGCAGATGTATGGAGACGTTGAGGCCTTTGAACTGTGGTGCTGGAGAAGACTCCTGAAAGTCCCTTGGACAGCAAGGAGATCAAACCAGTCTTTCTTAAGGGAAATCAGCCCTGAATATTCATTCATGCTGAACCTGACGCTCCCGTATTCTAGTCATCTGGTGTGAACAGACGACTCATTGGAAAAGGCCCTGATGCTGGGAAAGATTGAGGGCAGAAGGAGAAGAGGTCATCAGAGGATGAGATGGCTGGATGGCATCCCTAATGCAACGGACACTAACTTGGGCCTGCTCTGGGAGATGGTGAGAGACAGGGAGGCCAGGAGTGCTGCAGTCCACAGGGGCTGCAGAGTCAGACATCAGTGGGCGACTGAACAACAATAATGGAGAAGTTTGGTGAAAAGGTCCAGGTGACTGTCAGGGGGCTTTAGGCTTCTGCTGGACTGAGGAGGGCGTGAGACCCCATGGGTAGAGGGGTAACCAGTTCAGGCTGCACAGAGTGACGCTGTGGGGTGCTGTCTCCTGCAGCTCTGGTACTGCAGACATCATCTTGAGGGGAACATAGGACTTACAGGAGCAGTGACACTTCTGGCAACTGAGTTACAAGCGGGCATCACAGTAGGCCTTCTGCCTTCTCATTTGCCCAGTAGGTGGGGTATTTTCCAACTCTGTTTAGAGTATGGATTTTTTTTTTTTTTTTGCCCCTTAAGAGTACGGATTTTTAAAGTAATCCTTAAAACGGCTTGTGTATGTTTTGTTGTTGTTAACTCTTTAGATTGTGTGATTATGCCCCTCGGAATAATGATTAAATCTGTGTTAAATTTCTTTGTGCTTTTTGGTACAATTAGATGACATCTGCGAAGAGAGACCTCATATCCAAATAAGGTCACATTGGCAGATACCGCAAGAGAGGATATCAGCAGCTCTTTTGAGGGAGTCCTATCACCAGAGGATTTGGAGGCTGACTGCTCCTTGTCTCAGGTCCCATGGCCCGATCCTCAGAGGCGCTGGACCTTCACGTGCTTGTGAGCTCTGTGCACCCCCAGGGAGGAGGGGTTCAGTGCCACCAGGATGGGTCTTCTGCTTCCTCTCCCCATCTCTGTCCGCTTAACATCCAGTTGTGCCTGTGGTGGTGAGGGCTGGCTCTCGAGACGCAGGGCAGGGTCCCAATCACAAACTTAAAACTTTCAAAAGAGCATGAAGAAGGTGCTCCTTACTACAGGCTGAATACATGAAAAGTTCTTGGGAAGGTGTTTCACTTCTCCTTGCCTCCGTTTCTTCATCAATGAAATAGGAATGGTAAAATAACTGCCCCAAAGAGGTAGGGAAGATGAAATGGAATGATTTAACTTACCTAGTCTAGCATATACCAAACCCCCAAGAAATGTTAGTTAGAATGTGTGTTAGTTGCTCAGTTGTGTCTGACTCCTTGCAACCCCATAGACTGTAGCCCGCCAGGCTCCTCTGTCCATGGGATTCTCCAGGCATGAATGCTGGAGTGGGTTGCCATGACCTGCTCCCGGGGGTCTTTCTGACCCAGGCATTGAACGCATGTTTCTTATTTCTCTTGCATTGGCAGGCAGGTTCTTTATCACTAGCACCACCCGGGAAGCCCTGTTAACTAGAATAATCATAATAATATGCCACAGCACAGCACTGGATAGTATTAATGTTATTAAAATCATTGATCAATAATAGGGATCCTCCAAATTCCACTTGGAAAAAACCTGAATAATGCCCTACCAGTTCTGTGTCGCCCCTGCCCATCTCCAGCCTCAGGTGCCTGGTCTAGGCAGTCACACTGACCCCTGTTATTAGCCCTCAGGCATTCTGCCAGTGTTCCCATCCCAGGGACATTGCTTTCCAACCCCATCTTCCTGCAGGTACCTGCATAGTGCACACCCTCACTTTATTTAGATCTTTGCTCAAAGGTCACTTCTTCTTAATACCCTATTTCAAGTCACATTTACGTCACTCCTTATCGCTTCTATTTCTCTACATAACGCACTTTTTCTACTGACAGTATATATGTGTTTGTTCTCTTTCCTGTCGCCCAGTGTTTGCTGCATAGGGCTCTCCTTAGTACCTGGCACATAGCTGGGACTTCATAAATAATTATGAGACGGACGGACATCGAGAGCAATCCCACACCTGCCCAGTGCTGTTTTCCATTATCTGTCTCTTCACAACCACCCTGAGATTATCTCACACTTAAGATAAATGAAGCCCGGTGAGGTAAAGCGACTGACCCAAGCTCACAGAACTAGTTAACAGGGAAGCTGGGATGCAGGCTCCCGTCTATGACTCTGCATGTCCTGTGCAGACTTGAACAGCCCTCAAGGACTGCTTATCATTCATATTGTTGAGAGTTGAGGCCAAAATTCTGTCTCTTATTGATGAGCATGTCCAATAGGTCACTTGCTCCTTCTCTTGGGGCAAGGATACAGTATTCTCCTGCCACCGGAGGGGCTTCTCCTGGGTGTCCAGCAGAGGGCACTAGAGAGACCACCTCCTCATGGGTGGCCTTGCTCTAGCCCAACCTCCTGGACTAACTCCAGGTGATGCAGGCTGTAAAATGCACTGTTCATTTCTTTTGCACACGATGGCAGTATTACTCTTTAAGGAGGTTATCTGAGTTGTTTTTGTTGAAGGAAATGGCAACAATCCACTCCAGTACTCTTGCCTGGAGAATTCCAGAGAAGCCTGTAGTCCATTGGATTGCAGTCTTGACAAGCCTGAGTGACTTTTTTTCATTTTTGAGTTGTTCTTGAGGCACTAGGGTGGGGAAGTATTAGTCTCGACTTCTGACAAACCACTGCACATCAGGTCTAACTTTACTTTGCCAAGTGTTCCCATCCCAGGGGACAGTCACACTGACCCCTGTTATTAGCCCTCAGGCATTCTGCCAGTGTTCCCATCCCAGGGACATTGCTTTCCAACCCCATCTTCCTGCAGGTACCTGCATAGTGCACACCCTCACTTTATTTAGATCTTTGCTCAAAGGTCACTTCTTCTTAATACCCTATTTCAAGTCACATTTACGTCACTCCTTATCGCTTCTATTTCTCTACATAACGCACTTTTTCTACTGACAGTATATATGTGTTTGTTCTCTTTCCTGTCGCCCAGTGTTTGCTGCATAGGGCTCTCCTTAGTACCTGGCACATAGCTGGGACTTCATAAATAATTATGAGACGGACGGACATCGAGAGCAATCCCACACCTGCCCAGTGCTGTTTTCCATTATCTGTCTCTTCACAACCACCCTGAGATTATCTCACACTTAAGATAAATGAAGCCCGGTGAGGTAAAGCGACTGACCCAAGCTCACAGAACTAGTTAACAGGGAAGCTGGGATGCAGGCTCCCGTCTATGACTCTGCATGTCCTGTGCAGACTTGAACAGCCCTCAAGGACTGCTTATCATTCATATTGTTGAGAGTTGAGGCCAAAATTCTGTCTCTTATTGATGAGCATGTCCAATAGGTCACTTGCTCCTTCTCTTGGGGCAAGGATACAGTATTCTCCTGCCACCGGAGGGGCTTCTCCTGGGTGTCCAGCAGAGGGCACTAGAGAGACCACCTCCTCATGGGTGGCCTTGCTCTAGCCCAACCTCCTGGACTAACTCCAGGTGATGCAGGCTGTAAAATGCACTGTTCATTTCTTTTGCACACGATGGCAGTATTACTCTTTAAGGAGGTTATCTGAGTTGTTTTTGTTGAAGGAAATGGCAACAATCCACTCCAGTACTCTTGCCTGGAGAATTCCAGAGAAGCCTGTAGTCCATTGGATTGCAGTCTTGACAAGCCTGAGTGACTTTTTTTCATTTTTGAGTTGTTCTTGAGGCACTAGGGTGGGGAAGTATTAGTCTCGACTTCTGACAAACCACTGCACATCAGGTCTAACTCTGGGACTTACTTCCTTTCCTTTGGCCCAATTCTCTAGCTGAAATTGGGAGAATTCTGCTTGCAAATTAAGCCAAGACTCACCTTAACATGTTGCTAAGGTTCCCCCTTGAGGAAGGTTGAGCAAAAGTGCCAGGAATGCCATTTGTATCTATAGCCTAGTAAAATCAGCTTCTTGATACTTTTTAATTTCGTACTATAAAGAATGTCAATGAAATCTACTAGAACAGAGGAGCTAGCTAGCTTCTGGCTCCAAAAGACAAATACTGGTTTTACCCACCACCCTTCTTGGAGAACACACAGGTCCAACATTTAAGACGAAGGTTTTTCTACCAGATTTAGCAGTATGGTATAGTAGTCTGCCTAGAGGATCCTCCTAAACCAAGTATAGGTTGCTCTTAGAAGCTAAGACAGCAGCTAGGACACCAAGCAACTTTTAAGAGCCTCTATCCATAACCCCACCTAAGACTGTCACATTCTAACAGCTGGTCAATGAGGTTGGAAAACACATTTTAAACCCTCCAGACAGGGCTTCATTTGGGGTAAGGAACCAGTTTTAATGGTTACTGTGCAGTTCCAAGAGGGAACACTTCCTGGGAGGGACAATTACTAAGAATGATAATATATAATATGATCGCTATGCTTGACTGTGAAATGAAGGTGTTATAAACCTCAGTTCACCAGACATTTCAGTATGATTAAGAAAAGATGTGGGCTTCCCTGGTGGTCCAGTGGGTAAGGACACCGCCTTGCAGTGCAAGGAGCGCCAGTTTGATCCCTGGCCTGGGAAGATCCCACATGCAGCCAAGCGGCTGGCCCCATGTGTCCAATTACCAAGCCGGAGCTCTGGAGCGCATGCGCCCAGAGCTGGTGCTCTGTGACAACAGAGGCCACTGTGATGGGTGGCCCACATGGGCCAAAGAACAAAGATGGATGAAACTAGATAAATGAAAGACCAATAGAAGTGGCCCGCTCCCCCCCAAAATAAATAAATAAAAAAGAAAGGATGTGTTGGGCTCCTCTGTTGGTCCAGTGGTTTAAGTCTGCAGTACAAGGGGCACTGGCCTGGAAGATTCCACGTGCTGGTGCTGGGCCGGTGAGTCCAATTACGAGCCAGCGCTCTGGAGTGCCCTGCGCTCAGACCTGATGCTCTGCAATGAGAGAGGCCACTACAATGGGAGGTCCACACACGACAAAGAATAAAGATGGATGAAAATAAATTGTTTTTTAAAAATGTGTCACCAAGTTGGTTTGTTGCTATGAAATAGCAGGGTCTCTTCCAATTTAGAAGACAGGACGCTCATCACTGCCCTTGATTCAGAACTGTGTACTGGTTACCTCCAGTAACCCCAGCTATAGTGGAACCGCCACCTGTAATTTTATGCTTCATCAAAATTGTGTCTTTGGATTTAAAAGCCCTATCTCAAAGCAAAAGCTGTCAATTCTTCATAAATCTGTAGGTTCTACTTAGAAGTCACAGAGCTGCATCAAGTATCACAATGTTATTGATAGATGACAATTAAGTCAAAGCTAAGACAGCAGCTAGGACACCAAGCAACTTTTAAGAGCCTCTATCCATAACCCCACCTAAGACTGTCACATTCTAACAGCTGGTCAATGAGGTTGGAAAACACATTTTAAACCCTCCAGACAGGGCTTCATTTGGGGTAAGGAACCAGTTTTAATGGTTACTGTGCAGTTCCAAGAGGGAACACTTCCTGGGAGGGACAATTACTAAGAATGATAATATATAATATGATCGCTATGCTTGACTGTGAAATGAAGGTGTTATAAACCTCAGTTCACCAGACATTTCAGTATGATTAAGAAAAGATGTGGGCTTCCCTGGTGGTCCAGTGGGTAAGGACACCGCCTTGCAGTGCAAGGAGCGCCAGTTTGATCCCTGGCCTGGGAAGATCCCACATGCAGCCAAGCGGCTGGCCCCATGTGTCCAATTACCAAGCCGGAGCTCTGGAGCGCATGCGCCCAGAGCTGGTGCTCTGTGACAACAGAGGCCACTGTGATGGGTGGCCCACATGGGCCAAAGAACAAAGATGGATGAAACTAGATAAATGAAAGACCAATAGAAGTGGCCCGCTCCCCCCCAAAATAAATAAATAAAAAAGAAAGGATGTGTTGGGCTCCTCTGTTGGTCCAGTGGTTTAAGTCTGCAGTACAAGGGGCACTGGCCTGGAAGATTCCACGTGCTGGTGCTGGGCCGGTGAGTCCAATTACGAGCCAGCGCTCTGGAGTGCCCTGCGCTCAGACCTGATGCTCTGCAATGAGAGAGGCCACTACAATGGGAGGTCCACACACGACAAAGAATAAAGATGGATGAAAATAAATTGTTTTTTAAAAATGTGTCACCAAGTTGGTTTGTTGCTATGAAATAGCAGGGTCTCTTCCAATTTAGAAGACAGGACGCTCATCACTGCCCTTGATTCAGAACTGTGTACTGGTTACCTCCAGTAACCCCAGCTATAGTGGAACCGCCACCTGTAATTTTATGCTTCATCAAAATTGTGTCTTTGGATTTAAAAGCCCTATCTCAAAGCAAAAGCTGTCAATTCTTCATAAATCTGTAGGTTCTACTTAGAAGTCACAGAGCTGCATCAAGTATCACAATGTTTATTGATAGATACAAGTATATAAAATCAGGGCATGAACATGACTTGATAAATTAAGTAGACTTAATTTCAATACTATAATAAGAGGGACCAATTCAAATTCTCACCATTTGTTTCACACCCACAAAGACCACTTCAAGGGCATTTACGATCTCTCAAAACTGATCAGTTTTGTGCAAGTAAACCATGTTTCTTTTTAAAAAGACTTGTGCACTTGCCCAGGCTCAAGGATATTAAAATCTAGCACATAAAGCCCATTACTAGAGGTAGAAATACAGGCAATATACTATTACGGCAACAACCATCAATTACAGTTAAGAATTTTTCTGTAACAACCAAATGGATAATCAAATATTGCAACAACTCAAGTATTACTGAGCAAAGTGCATTTCTACAGTATTCAGTGTTGCTATTCAGTTTTCTAACTTAAAACAGCCTATGATAACTGGCAGCAAAGAAGGTCCTTGCAATAGACTGCCTCTGCTTGAGAACTTATGATGTAATTATTGCATGCTGCTAATATACTATCTAAACATTAAAGATACTCCTAAAATATTTGACGGTAGACTATGAATAAGACATTACACTACAAAAAAACCTTATGCAGAAGGAAATCCTAACTGACGTGCTTCTGCTTTAAATATTGTGAAAACATTACAGCGGAATGAATTTTCGCAGTGGTTAGGTCAAATGCAGTTACATCATAGCAACAGTATGTTTTGCACAATTTAAGGCTTTGGCTGGTTCTTTTAGTCAGCTTCTTCCTCTGATTCTTCTTCTTCAGCAGTTTCTAGCCAGGTTAGCCACTGATTCACCTATAAATGTTAATTTAACAAAATAAGTAGTGCGTAGAAAATATAGAATAGCAATATTCCAGACCCACCAACCAACTGACCCAAGAACAAAAATTTTAGAGAGTACCACACATTTTATGATTGCAAACAGTTCAGAACCTAACATATACGCTATTTGGGGCTTCCCTGGTTTTCACTGGTGAAGAACTGCCTGCCAATGCAGGATATGCAGGTTTGATCCCAAGGTATGGAAGATCTCCTGGAGGAGAAACCGGCAACCTACTCCAGTCTTATTGCCTGGAGAATTCCATGGATAGAGCAACCTGATGGGTTACAGTCCACAGGGTCACAAAGTGGACATTCTAGCTAACATTTTCTGGGTGTTTAGTATACAGCAGGTTGGACTATGTGCATTAAATATAAATTCCATTTCATCTTCCCTGACGAAAGTGACTTTCCACTGAGTGAGTGACCACTATAAGATCTTTATTGCCATTCAACTCTGACACCACTCCCATCACTGTTTAACACAGGACAATGGCTCCTCCCAAAGACAAAGATAGCCCCGAAGTAATTCCCAGTCCCACCCAGAATCAGATTGAGTAAAGTACTATTACGGCAACAACTATCAATTACAGTTAAGAAATTTTCTGTAACAACCAAATGGATAATCAAATATTGCAACAACTCAAGTATTACTGATCAAAGTGCATTTCTACAGTATTCGGTGTGGTTATTCAGTTTTCTAACTTAAAACAGCCTATGATAACTGGCAGAAAAGAAGGTCTTTGCAATAGACTGCCTTTGCTTGAGAACTTATGTTGTAATTATTGCATGCTGTTAATACACTATCTAAACATTAAAGATACTCCTAAAATATTTGACGGTAGACTATGATTAAGACATTACACTACAAAAAAACCTTATGCAGAAGGAAATCCTAACTGACGTGCTTCTGCTTTAAATATTGTGAAAACATTACAGCGGAATGAATTTTCGCAGTGGTTAGGTCAAATGCAGTTACATCATAGCAACAGTATGTTTTGCACAATTTAAGGCTTTGGCTGGTTCTTTTAGTCAGCTTCTTCCTCTGATTCTTCTTCTTCAGCAGTTTCTAGCCAGGTTAGCCACTGATTCACCTATAAATGTTAATTTAACAAAATAAGTAGTGCGTAGAAAATATAGAATAGCAATATTCCAGACCCACCAACCAACTGACCCAAGAACAAAAATTTTAGAGAGTACCACACATTTTATGATTGCAAACAGTTCAGAACCTAACATATACGCTATTTGGGGCTTCCCTGGTTTTCACTGGTGAAGAACTGCCTGCCAATGCAGGATATGCAGGTTTGATCCCAAGGTATGGAAGATCTCCTGGAGGAGAAACCGGCAACCTACTCCAGTCTTATTGCCTGGAGAATTCCATGGATAGAGCAACCTGATGGGTTACAGTCCACAGGGTCACAAAGTGGACATTCTAGCTAACATTTTCTGGGTGTTTAGTATACAGCAGGTTGGACTATGTGCATTAAATATAAATTCCATTTCATCTTCCCTGACGAAAGTGACTTTCCACTGAGTGAGTGACCACTATAAGATCTTTATTGCCATTCAACTCTGACACCACTCCCATCACTGTTTAACACAGGACAATGGCTCCTCCCAAAGACAAAGATAGCCCCGAAGTAATTCCCAGTCCCACCCAGAATCAGATTGCGTAAAGTTAATAATGACAAATGCTGATCCTCCTGAAGCTAGCCTTGGAACCTCAGGAGCAAAGATACTATAGTGTGGCATTTCACAAAGGTTGGCCCCTGGAAAAGTAGTACGACCATCTCCTGAGCTGTATACCACACAAATCAAGACTTAAATCAGAATGTCTAAAATCAAACCTGGAACTTCTTTGAAAGTTGTTTTCCTGGTGATTAATGTATGTGGTGGAATCTCCTGACATAAAAATTCTTCCCCAGGGCTAGAATTCCACTTGGTAAGTTAGAAAATCATATTACCAGGGCTATTTTGCTTAAGGCTCATTCAAGTAATACCAAGTGAAATGGGAAAAGCACATTTCTCCAAGATTTACCTGGAACAAAGCCTTGCCTTTCCCTGGAAATTCTTGTGTTATATCTTCTTTCCAAGCCAAGAAAGCTTCTTCTTCAATAATTTCCATGTCGTAGAAATGAACAAAGAAGCGGAGTAACATGCCTAGAAGACAAAATCTAACCCCATTATGTGGCCTGTTTAAGAACTGCCTGTCATCTGTTATAATTGTAATGCTGGTCCTCTCACCTTTCGGGAAGTTGCTGTTGTAGCAGTGCACCTGGAGAGCATAGAGGGCACTGACTTGTAGATCAACGTGATCATGAAGGAATTTCTGCATTACTGGCTTGAAGGAAAGAAGCAGTTGTTTTTCCTGCTCTAACTGTTCTTTGGAAGGAGCAGAGGAAGAATCTGCTTCATCACTGGGTGGGTTTACTTCACTAGAAATGTACTGTAAGAAACTGCACAGAAAAAAGTCTTGTTAGAAACTGCAAGTGAAAATTTTCTAACTCACAGACAGACAATTAATTCTTAACCCCTTGCCTTACAAACTTTTCCTAGTAAATTAAACACAGGTTAACTGTTTTAGATGTAGAAAAACAAAAACTTTGTTATCTTACCTAGTCATTAAGATGTTCACAAATCCTTTATCTACATGAAGGTTGAGAAAGATGTTATCTTTAATCCATTTATATATGATTTGAGGGGATGGATCCAACTTTATTTGCTTTAACAGTTCCTTCTCCAATTTGAGGAGTGGGAATAAGAAACTAAGTCCCTTTCCTTCCAAGATCTCCAACATGCGGTCCTTATTCTGGTCAATTTCTGAAGAGATAAAGCCATTTCCATCGTCAGATAGTTCATTTTACTCAGTTGGTCTATAAAACTGCTTGCTTTACAAGTGATTTACCAAACACACAAGATTTATGTAAAATAATAAAGAACTAACCAAGCAAAGGAAATTATTTGGACTAAATGAAGATAGTTAAGTACCTTTTTTTTTTTTTTAATAAAAATGGAGTCTATGTGCTAAATGAAAGATAGTTAAGTTAAATCTCTAGATTAAGTTACAAAATTTAAGGCTCATTCAAGTAATACCAAGTGAAATGGGAAAAGCACATTTCTCCAAGATTTACCTGGAACAAAGCCTTGCCTTTCCCTGGAAACTCTTGGGTTATATCTTCTTTCCAAGCCAAGAAAGCTTCTTCTTCAATAATTTCCATGTCATAGAAGTGAACAAAGAAGCGGAGTAACATGCCTAGAAGACAAAATCTAACCCCATTATGTGGCCTGTTTAAGAACTGCCTGTCATCTGTTATAATTGTAATGCTGGTCCTCTCACCTTTCGGGAAGTTGCTGTTGTAGCAGTACATGTGAAGAGTATAGAGGGCACTGACTTGTAGATCAACGTGTCCGTGAAGGAATTTCTGCATTGTTGGCTTAAAAGAAAGCAACAGTTGTTTTTCCTGCTCTAACTTCTTTGGAAGGAGCAGAGGAAGAATCTGTTTCATCACTGGGTGGGTTTACTTCACTAGAAATGTACTGTAAGAAACTGCACAGAAAAAAGTCTTGTTAGAAACTGCAAGTGAAAATTTTCTAACTCACAGACAGACAATTAATTCTTAACCCCTTGCCTTACAAACTTTTCCTAGTAAATTAAACACAGGTTAACTGTTTTAGATGTAGAAAAACAAAAACTTTGTTATCTTACCTAGTCATTAAGATGTTCACAAATCCTTTATCTACATGAAGTTTGGGAGAGATGTTATCTTTAATCCATTTATATATGGTTTGAGGGGATGGATCCAACTTTATTTGCTTTAACAGTTCCTTCTCCAATTTGAGGAGTGGGAATAAGAAACTAAGTCCCTTTCCTTCCAAGATCTCCAACATGCGGTCCTTATTCTGGTCAATTTCTGAAGAGATAAAGCCATTTCCATCGTCAGATAGTTCATTTTACTCAGTTGGTCTATAAAACTGCTTGCTTTACAAGTGATTTACCAAACACACAAGATTTATGTAAAATAATAAAGAACTAACCAAGCAAAGGAAATTATTTGGACTAAATGAAGATAGTTAAGTACCTTTTTTTTTTTTTTAATAAAAATGGAGTCTATGTGCAGTAATGCTTACTGTTATCTAGACAAGATAATCACACTGACCTATGCAAATTCACTCAAGGTATTAAAGACTCTCTAGATTAAGTATTAAATACAAAAATCTTCAAAATTCTCTTACCTGGGAGCATTTTCTGCATATTGACCTTGCTTTGTTGGAAAAGCTCCGTTAACCATTCTCGATCTTGTAATTTAGCTAATTGCTGAAGACAAAGTAAGAAGAGAGGAAAATGGGTGCCACTTTCCAGTGGTTGAGCTAGTTCTGAAATGCTCACCAGCTCTGAAATGATAGCACGAGCTGCAAACTGTGCTAAATATGATTTCACCAAGGGGATGTCAACCTCCAGTTTGGGGCACTGGTCCAATACATTCAGGAAAGCCTTAAAAGAATATAGTACAGTCAGTTCAGTACAGTTTCCAAAATTGAAAGGTGAAGAGTTCTTACTGAATCACAAAGTGTTCTACCTGCATGAAGTTGTCGCTTGTGGCTATCCCTTCCTGTTTGAGTAAACTGATCAAAGAACTTGCTTTTTCTTTATCTTCATCACTTCTATCCAGTGACAGAATGATTACTTTGCTTAACATCTCAGGGAGAAAGTGTTTAGGAGCCCTCATCTCTCTCACACCACTGACAGCTTCATTTGCATTCCCACTATTCAGATATTCAGTTACAACAGTTTCCTGAAAAGAACAAAGTCCAAATATCTTTAGTTTTCCTGCCTCAAACACACTCCATGAGCTAGATGATAGGATTATTTAAGACTTACAGTTAGTTTAAGCAGCTCTTCCTTTGACGGTGGTGGCTTTTTACTGGTTTTGGCAGGCTTTTCCTGGATAAGTGGTGGATTAGTTTTGAGACCAAGCTGAGGTGTCTAACAGAACAGCAAAATGATGAGCATTTAGTAACTTTTGTATTTAATAACCTTTTAATTAGAAAGACACTTATGAAGACAGAAAATAAAACTACTAAATGTCAAATCCTTATTCTGGTCAATTTCTGAAGAGATAAAGCCATTTCCATCGTCAGATAGTTCATTTTACTCAGTTGGTCTATAAAACTGCTTGCTTTACAAGTGATTTACCAAACACACAAGATTTATGTAAAATAATAAAGAACTAACCAAGCAAAGGAAATTATTTGGACTAAATGAAGATAGTTAAGTACCTTTTTTTTTTTTTTAATAAAAATGGAGTCTATGTGCAGTAATGCTTACTGTTATCTAGACAAGATAATCACACTGACCTATGCAAATTCACTCAAGGTATTAAAGACTCTCTAGATTAAGTATTAAATACAAAAATCTTCAAAATTCTCTTACCTGGGAGCATTTTCTGCATATTGACCTTGCTTTGTTGGAAAAGCTCCGTTAACCATTCTCGATCTTGTAATTTAGCTAATTGCTGAAGACAAAGTAAGAAGAGAGGAAAATGGGTGCCACTTTCCAGTGGTTGAGCTAGTTCTGAAATGCTCACCAGCTCTGAAATGATAGCACGAGCTGCAAACTGTGCTAAATATGATTTCACCAAGGGGATGTCAACCTCCAGTTTGGGGCACTGGTCCAATACATTCAGGAAAGCCTTAAAAGAATATAGTACAGTCAGTTCAGTACAGTTTCCAAAATTGAAAGGTGAAGAGTTCTTACTGAATCACAAAGTGTTCTACCTGCATGAAGTTGTCGCGGCTATCCCTTCTTGATTGAGTAAACTGATCAAAGATCTTGCTATTTTCTTTATCTTCATCACTTCTACCAGTGACAGGATGATTGCCTTGCTTAGCATCTAAGGGAGAAAGTATTTAGGAGGCCTCATCTCTCTTACACTGTTGACAGCTTCATTTGCATTCCCACTATTCAGATATTCAGTTACAACAGTTTCCTGAAAAGAACAAAGTCCAAATATCTTTAGTTTTCCTGCCTCAAACACACTCCATGAGCTAGATGATAGGATTATTTAAGACTTACAGTTAGTTTAAGCAGCTCTTCCTTTGACGGTGGTGGCTTTTTACTGGTTTTGGCAGGCTTTTCCTGGATAAGTGGTGGATTAGTTTTGAGACCAAGCTGAGGTGTCTAACAGAACAGCAAAATGATGAGCATTTAGTAACTTTTGTATTTAATAACCTTTTAATTAGAAAGACACTTATGAAGACAGAAAATATTACAAAGCAGTCTGACTGAAAATGTGGCACCACAGTCCATACCTGTCCCAGAGGTGGTGTCTGAGTGCGTGGTGGTTGTGCACTGGGCGGAATCATAGTTATCTGGGGCTGAAGCTTTGGCACTTGATTTTTATTCATTAGGAAAGACTGAGCAGGCCTCAAACTAATCTAGAATTGTTAACAAAACAGATACCCAAATTAACAAGCAGCAAAATTAAATGCAATATTCTAATTTATTAAAGTTAATTCAGCATACACAAATGTGATAGAACCTATGGCAGAAATTTAAGTTACCTTAACTAAAAATGTTACTCCTGTTATGTTTAATTTCTGGCATGAAAAGTAAAGATCTGATCCAGACAAAAATAAAACACAGTTATAAATCTTGTACTTATACCATAACTCCCCAAGGATTAGCATCACTAAAAGATGAAAATTAAACTCAGAAAATTTAATTCACACTTAGAAAACATTTTACTTTACTCAGTCAGGAAGTCACAATCAAAATCTCAACCATTTTCCTTGCTCTAACTAAAGATTTAAAGAGAATTGCCCTCATATCTCATAATCAATCACTCATAGGACGCTGGACATTCAAAAGAAAAGAAGTACAGAAAAGAGAGAAAGAAGATAAAGAATTCCAGCATTAAGTCCTCTTAATAACGCGTCTTTTTATAATCATTGGGCAATAGATTTCTGAGTTGACAAACTACGGTATATAAGTAACATAGGCAAATGTACCTCATCTGCATTAAGCTGTCCTTTCTTAGAAAATCGAGGTGGCATATCCTTCGACTGTCCTTGCAGCTGGGATAAGAGTCCCTGACTCTGGTTATGGTAGAGCTGGCTTAGCCCCTATTTCAGAAAGAGAGAAAGTCTAGATAAAAAGGGGTCCACAAATTATGGTAATCAAGTACCAAAGGGGTGAGGCCAAGTCACAGGAAAGCTTAACTGAATTTGCCCAGAGATAGTAAAAGATGAAACAGGAAGAATAAAAATCTAACCTAAATGTCAAATAAAGTGATGTGATTTTACTGATACCTTACTAACCTTAAGGATAATCATTTCACCCAGTCTGAAATAACTATTACAGATGTAAATCTGGTTTAGAAAAGAGTTGTTTTCAGGTTTTCTAAACCTAAAATAATTATACTTTTTAAAAAGCAAAACTAACCATATACATTCCAAGATTTAATACTTATTGCCTAACCATGCTTAAATGTTCTCTTACCTGGCTTTTCATAAACTTGCCTCCCATCTCCCCAAACTGCGACTGTGTGGGAGGCATGATGTGTCCCCCATGGCCATTGAAGAGCTGATTTGAACGATGGCGCCCCATGGTGGGTGAAAATCTATCCTGGATAACTCCTGGACCAGTACCAATTCCGCTTCCTTAAAACACACACACCAAGTACTCTTTACTATTAAGCTCCTAAACTTAGTATTTAATTCAACCAAAACATCTTATGTTCAAAATCACCTGGCATTTGTCCAAACATATCAGCAAGTCCTCCAAGTGGGTCCCTATCCATTTTCATTCTGGGTGGCATGAACGGTCCCTCCAGAAAGAAGTCACTTCTCATCCCTTGAGCCATAGGAGCAGGAATAAACACTCCTAGATCCTTCAGAAATAAAGGGAATAAACACTTATCTCTGGACTCTAAATTTTACAAAAAGCATAAATTCTCATAGCAGGAAAGCAGAAATACTTTTCTGGAGTAGAGTGCTATTTATGTGATTTCTATAAACAACTTGTTCTCAAAAGGGACTCAAGACACCAAAAACATTAAGCTTTATTAGTAAGGTAAGACCAACTCAAAAAGTGTTTTAAGACATAGGCAAATGTACCTCATCTGCATTAAGCTGTCCTTTCTTAGAAAATCGAGGTGGCATATCCTTCGACTGTCCTTGCAGCTGGGATAAGAGTCCCTGACTCTGGTTATGGTAGAGCTGGCTTAGCCCCTATTTCAGAAAGAGAGAAAGTCTAGATAAAAAGGGGTCCACAAATTATGGTAATCAAGTACCAAAGGGGTGAGGCCAAGTCACAGGAAAGCTTAACTGAATTTGCCCAGAGATAGTAAAAGATGAAACAGGAAGAATAAAAATCTAACCTAAATGTCAAATAAAGTGATGTGATTTTACTGATACCTTACTAACCTTAAGGATAATCATTTCACCCAGTCTGAAATAACTATTACAGATGTAAATCTGGTTTAGAAAAGAGTTGTTTTCAGGTTTTCTAAACCTAAAATAATTATACTTTTTAAAAAGCAAAACTAACCATATACATTCCAAGATTTAATACTTATTGCCTAACCATGCTTAAATGTTCTCTTACCTGGCTTTTCATAAACTTGCCTCCCATCTCCCCAAACTGCGACTGTGTGGGAGGCATGATGTGTCCCCCATGGCCATTGAAGAGCTGATTTGAACGATGGCGCCCCATGGTGGGTGAAAATCTATCCTGGATAACTCCTGGACCAGTACCAATTCCGCTTCCTTAAAACACACACACCAAGTACTCTTTACTATTAAGCTCCTAAACTTAGTATTTAATTCAACCAAAACATCTTATGTTCAAAATCACCTGGCATTTGTCCAAACATATCAGCAAGTCCTCCAAGTGGGTCCCTATCCATTTTCATTCTGGGTGGCATGAACGGTCCCTCCAGAAAGAAGTCACTTCTCATCCCTTGAGCCATAGGAGCAGGAATAAACACTCCTAGATCCTTCAGAAATAAAGGGAATAAACACTTATCTCTGGACTCTATTTTACAAAAAGCATAAATTCTCATAGCAGGAAAGCAGAAATACTTTTCTGGAGTAGAGTGCTATTTATGTGATTTCTATAAACAACTTGTTCTCAAAAGGGACTCAAGACACCAAAAACATTAAGCTTTATTAGTAAGGTAAGACCAACTCAAAAAAGTGTTTTAAGAGGGTCTTTTTGCTATTATAAACTTAAAACCCACTGAATAATTAAAAAGCAAAGCACTTACTTTTACTGCATCTTGACGGATTTGATTGATCGTCTTTGGTCCATTGTCAAGAAAAGCCTTGCGAGGAACCCAATGGTGTTCTCGCAACTCTACGGTATCCTTTAATATAAAAAGTTCTGGTAAATTTTATTTCAGTATTCCTAAACAGAAAGTCAGCTTACCAACACACCTAAAAAGAAATCAGTTTTACCTGCAGCAGGAAACGAATCCTCGCTGGCAATTCCTTACTTAACATCAAGGAACACATTCGGGCAAAGTACTGATCCATTAAGGACTGAAAGAGGAGAGAGAAAGAAAACACAATTATAACAAAGTGCTAAAGGCAAAAATGTATGTAATTTAAGGTTTCTAGATATTACCAAGGTTAATGACTAATGGCAATCTTCTGTATGATAAAATAAGTTGTCTAATTTTAATATAATTATGACAAGCTATTTACATTGTTTCTGTCAACAAGCAACATACCTTGGCTCGTTCATGGTCTAATCTAGGTCCCACTGTCCTCATTATCTGACAGAGGCACTCCAAATCCTCTCCCATATCCTTGAGTTGGACTCTCTTCTTTTTTTCCAAAAGCTACCAAAAGAAGTAGTATCGTATGTTTACAAATTCTCCTTGCTTTAGATGATAGCACTTTTCCTTAAGTTTGCACTATCTCTTATAATTCCGATAGTATCTACCATAGTACTCTTTTTATCTGCTTTCTGTTGAAGAAATTCTTCCAAATTCAACAATTTAAACCTAAGTAGGGAATCAGTTCTACCTCTACCTTGCAAAATACACTACTTACTTCCATTATTTACAACATTTAAGTAACAGTTTTGTTAGCAATCTAAGTATTTAACTAGCACACCAACAATCTGATGGCAAAATTATAATCGACTCGTTTCTCGCAAATAATGATGTACCCAGTGATTAATAAAAGCTCAAACTCACAATCATACTTACTGTTTTGATGCACTTATGAAGGATAGATTCATGAATAAGATCAAGCTTTCCAAGTTCTCCAATGAATTTGATGTTACCCAACATCTTGATCTTGGCAATAGCTCTCTGTTCCTCCTCCTCAGGGAGGAGGGGATTTTCACGCTTATCATAAACTGGGAGAAGAAAGAATAAAGTCAAAATTTAGAACTAAGTTGAACATATACGGTACCGTGTGTCAGTCACTCAGTTGTGTCCAACTCCTTGTGACCACATGGACTGTAGCCGACCAGGCTCCTCTGTCCATGGAATTCTCCAGGCAAGATTACTGGAGTGGGTTGCTGTTCCCCTCTCCAGGGGATCTTTTTGACCCAGAAATCTGACCCGGGTTCTCCTGCATTGTAGGCAGATTCTTTACAAAATGAGCCACCAGGGAAGCCCTATACACTACTGTTTAGTATTAAACAAATTCTCACCATCAACATTTCTGGTTCGGTTTTCAAATTCATCTTGTAATTTGGAAATTAGGAGGCGTCTGAATGTCTATCAGAAACAAAAGACATTTGTTAAGAGTTTACTAACACAACCTTTCAAATCAACTTTAAATAAGCAAGCACACACTACCACTTACTGTGCTTTGCTTCTGTCCTGGTTGACCCTCTGCTGCTGGGCCATCAAAGTTTGGTGCATCTTCTGCCAATCGCAGACATAGCTGAGCATACAGTGAGCTATACTTTGGCTCTTCTAGGGCTTTGTCCACAATCTACAGAAAATATGTCATCTTTTAGAAAATTAAATGTGACAACTTTGGGGAAAAAACCTCTACAACTTAATACTTCCTCCTAGTCTTAAGGATCTTGAATCTCAGAACAAATTTCTGACAAATGCCTCATTAGTAATTTGGAAATAAGGCATATTATGTGAACTTAACCAGATGAGGCATAAGTGCTCAGCACACAGCCTGGAAAAAAATGTAACCACTTAAATTTTAGCTATTACAGCGTATCAAAGAAGTCTAATTGTATGGATTTCATACTAGTAAAACCTACTCCCAACTCCCCTTTCGAGAGTTGAAAAGACCTGGGTAAAACTATAAACATGCTGGAATCATCGTAAAACTTATTTCCAAAACCAAAATACAGCGTTTTTCACAAAAGGAAACACAAATCAATACCCCTATCCCCCAAGAGCCTGATAACTCAATAAACCCAAGCACAGTATGTACCATTTAAAATTGACCTCTTAAGTTTGATACCATTAAAAGTCAGTGATTAAAAAATAAAAAGATCACCAGTGTTCAAATATACATACAACTATCATACTTCAGTTTAAAAACAAAAGCAAACAAAAACCGCTTACAACCCAACTTGGGTTAAAAGTTATTTCCCTCTTCCTTTCAATTAGGCCAACATGTAACTTACCAGCAGTATGACCCCTTTAAGGATGAGTTTAGACTCTACACCCACATTGAGGAGCTCAAGGCATAGCTTGTCAAACTTCTCAGGAGTAAGCTTATTTAATATGCTGGGGAAAAAAGAATTCGAGCAGGTATCAGCGACACACAAAACTGAGTTGAAAAAAGCCTTTAAATTATGCTCACTTTCCTTCTTCTATCACTTTCCCCATTACCCTTTAACATCAAGATATTTTCTTACCCACCTAACCAAAACAATGGTGAAATAAACCTATTTAAAATGTATCTACCTGTCAGGGTCCCCAGCTATTAGACAAGAAAATCTCACATCCTCAAACCCAGGTCAAGAGCCTCCTTCCTTAATATCAAGGCTAGATCCAGGAGCTAAAACCATGTCTGCACAATAGGCTTGTACATTTTAACCCAATGACTGAAAGCAACTAAGCCTGAAGCCCAAATTGGTGCATCTTCTGCCAATCGCAGACATAGCTGAGCATACAGTGAGCTATACTTTGGCTCTTCTAGGGCTTTGTCCACAATCTACAGAAAATATGTCATCTTTTAGAAAATTAAATGTGACAACTTTGGGGAAAAAACCTCTACAACTTAATACTTCCTCCTAGTCTTAAGGATCTTGAATCTCAGAACAAATTTCTGACAAATGCCTCATTAGTAATTTGGAAATAAGGCATATTATGTGAACTTAACCAGATGAGGCATAAGTGCTCAGCACACAGCCTGGAAAAAAATGTAACCACTTAAATTTTAGCTATTACAGCGTATCAAAGAAGTCTAATTGTATGGATTTCATACTAGTAAAACCTACTCCCAACTCCCCTTTCGAGAGTTGAAAAGACCTGGGTAAAACTATAAACATGCTGGAATCATCGTAAAACTTATTTCCAAAACCAAAATACAGCGTTTTTCACAAAAGGAAACACAAATCAATACCCCTATCCCCCAAGAGCCTGATAACTCAATAAACCCAAGCACAGTATGTACCATTTAAAATTGACCTCTTAAGTTTGATACCATTAAAAGTCAGTGATTAAAAAATAAAAAGATCACCAGTGTTCAAATATACATACAACTATCATACTTCAGTTTAAAAACAAAAGCAAACAAAAACCGCTTACAACCCAACTTGGGTTAAAAGTTATTTCCCTCTTCCTTTCAATTAGGCCAACATGTAACTTACCAGCAGTATGACCCCTTTAAGGATGAGTTTAGACTCTACACCCACATTGAGGAGCTCAAGGCATAGCTTGTCAAACTTCTCAGGAGTAAGCTTATTTAATATGCTGGGGAAAAAAGAATTCGAGCAGGTATCAGCGACACACAAAACTGAGTTGAAAAAAGCCTTTAAATTATGCTCACTTTCCTTCTTCTATCACTTTCCCCATTACCCTTTAACATCAAGATATTTTCTTACCCACCTAACCAAAACAATGGTGAAATAAACCTATTTAAAATGTATCTACCTGTCAGGGTCCCCAGCTATTAGACAAGAAAATCTCACATCCTCAAACCCAGGTCAAGAGCCTCCTTCCTTAATATCAAGGCTAGATCCAGGAGCTAAAACCATGTCTGCACAATAGGCTTGTACATTTTAACCCAATGACTGAAAGCAACTAAGCCTGAAGCCCAAACACTGACATGTTTTAAGTTTTCAGCTTAAAACTGTTAACACTGCATTCGCTTTGAGCATGAACACTGCCTACTCAGGAATACAGCATACACACAAGAGAAAACAGTCAATCCACTCTCCCCTCCTTTTAAAGGAGACAAACTGACCTAATAAACTTACCCTCTTACTTTCCTGAAGATTGCATCATGACGTTCTTTCTCATTTGCGGAGTTGTTTGCTGTGGAGTTGTCATCTCGTCTAGTGCTTCGTGCAGGAATCCATTTCTGAGCGTTTTGCCCTGGGGTTTTCCCCAGGAACTCGCTAGTAAAGAGAATTAAAAGAAGACAACTCGAAACAGCATACAGTCACATATCAAATGCCACACAGATCAGAAGTCCTTCTAAATAGGAAAAAGTTTAGTTTTTCTCAACTTCCTTTACTACTAAGCCACTCATAATCAAATACCAAGCATCAGAATCACCTGAAGGACTTGTTAAAGACTCTCAGTCCCATCTCAGTTTCTGCTTGAGTGGGTCTGGGGTTAAGGCCTTCTCATTTCTACTAAGTTCCCAGGTGATGCCAGCGTTGCTGGTCCAGGAGTCAAACCATGAGAACCAACGTTTTCTAATGTCTCAGGACCATGTTGTATGTTTACAGATTTACTACCACAACTTAGCACGCATATTAACCCCTTTAAGGATGAGTTTAGACTCTACACCCACATTGAGGAGCTCAAGGCATAGCTTGTCAAACTTCTCAGGAGTAAGCTTATTTAATATGCTGGGGAAAAAAGAATTCGAGCAGGTATCAGCGACACACAAAACTGAGTTGAAAAAAGCCTTTAAATTATGCTCACTTTCCTTCTTCTATCACTTTCCCCATTACCCTTTAACATCAAGATATTTTCTTACCCACCTAACCAAAACAATGGTGAAATAAACCTATTTAAAATGTATCTACCTGTCAGGGTCCCCAGCTATTAGACAAGAAAATCTCACATCCTCAAACCCAGGTCAAGAGCCTCCTTCCTTAATATCAAGGCTAGATCCAGGAGCTAAAACCATGTCTGCACAATAGGCTTGTACATTTTAACCCAATGACTGAAAGCAACTAAGCCTGAAGCCCAAACACTGACATGTTTTAAGTTTTCAGCTTAAAACTGTTAACACTGCATTCGCTTTGAGCATGAACACTGCCTACTCAGGAATACAGCATACACACAAGAGAAAACAGTCAATCCACTCTCCCCTCCTTTTAAAGGAGACAAACTGACCTAATAAACTTACCCTCTTACTTTCCTGAAGATTGCATCATGACGTTCTTTCTCATTTGCGGAGTTGTTTGCTGTGGAGTTGTCATCTCGTCTAGTGCTTCGTGCAGGAATCCATTTCTGAGCGTTTTGCCCTGGGGTTTTCCCCAGGAACTCGCTAGTAAAGAGAATTAAAAGAAGACAACTCGAAACAGCATACAGTCACATATCAAATGCCACACAGATCAGAAGTCCTTCTAAATAGGAAAAAGTTTAGTTTTTCTCAACTTCCTTTACTACTAAGCCACTCATAATCAAATACCAAGCATCAGAATCACCTGAAGGACTTGTTAAAGACTCTCAGTCCCATCTCAGTTTCTGCTTGAGTGGGTCTGGGGTTAAGGCCTTCTCATTTCTACTAAGTTCCCAGGTGATGCCAGCGTTGCTGGTCCAGGAGTCAAACCATGAGAACCAACGTTTTCTAATGTCTCAGGACCATGTTGTATGTTTACAGATTTACTACCACAACTTAGCACGCATATTAACCTCTGCTTTCACAAGTAACATCAGTGAAAATAAACCTAAGAGAATAAAATAGAAGTATGAGCGCCTCAACTCTTACTATGATTTGGCTAAAGAATCATCAAGAGCTCATATTCTAGATTTAGGGTATTTAGAGTAGCAGAAATCCAGCCCATTAAGATTAGGATTCCTGATAACTGTATATTATAATGCATTAGAGAGACCATTAATCTAAATGTCACACAAGACACCCTTTTCACATGTCTATTATACCTGTTGCCAGCAGTCTTGGGATAGTGCTGAGGTGCACCCCTACTTCCTCCTCCGCCCGAAGAAGCACTATTTAAAAGAAAAACTTTCATCAAAAGAGTATGCCTCAATTATGTTTCACTCAAAATAGATAAAGCATCTTTTAATTATTCTGCATTTCAGTAAGTACACCACAAATGAAGGCTGAACTTAGACCCAATGGAAAGCCAATTACATTTACATTTCAGATAACAAATAAAAAAATGAAAACTTCAGGGCTATGAAGATATGTACATGGCCCATTAATTAATTAAACCCTGCAGCACAATTAAATCAGAGCTATTTGGTGTGGTTGTTCTTTCGGTCCTAATAACTGCCAGAACAAATTACACACCTGAAACGAGAAGCACCCCCTTCTGCGATCGCACTCTCCACTTTGGCGGCTTGACAACGAAGAATCTTCAAAAGAATAATATTAATGGACGGGGTGGGGAGGGAAGAGGGTGGGAGAAATGAAAAACCTAGAACAAGAAAGAGGACCAAAATCAGTCCCTGCTAACATACAGATCTGTAAGCCCTCTCGGGCATGGTTTATTTCAGCCTGACACTGCAGCTGACTGGACTTAGGCTGCATTGCAGGTCTCCCAAGACTAAAATAGAACGTACTCAAAACACAAATGGACACTGAAATATTTCATTTGCCACATGGAAGTGTTCTCGTGTTTGAGGACGCAAGGAAGCCCCTCCCGAGAGATATAAAGAACGTCTACATTGCTAAGAACCAATCTTTGACAAAAGCCACATTATTCTACGTCCTTCGCAGCGGGGCACGGAGCTCAATAGTAGAGCAGTCTGTTTAACCCACAGGCACACCACGGGAGAACGCAGCCCCGGCCTCAGCCACGAGCCCCAAAAGGCTCAGCTGAAAATAAACCTAAGAGAATAAAATAGAAGTATGAGCGCCTCAACTCTTACTATGATTTGGCTAAAGAATCATCAAGAGCTCATATTCTAGATTTAGGGTATTTAGAGTAGCAGAAATCCAGCCCATTAAGATTAGGATTCCTGATAACTGTATATTATAATGCATTAGAGAGACCATTAATCTAAATGTCACACAAGACACCCTTTTCACATGTCTATTATACCTGTTGCCAGCAGTCTTGGGATAGTGCTGAGGTGCACCCCTACTTCCTCCTCCGCCCGAAGAAGCACTATTTAAAAGAAAAACTTTCATCAAAAGAGTATGCCTCAATTATGTTTCACTCAAAATAGATAAAGCATCTTTTAATTATTCTGCATTTCAGTAAGTACACCACAAATGAAGGCTGAACTTAGACCCAATGGAAAGCCAATTACATTTACATTTCAGATAACAAATAAAAAAATGAAAACTTCAGGGCTATGAAGATATGTACATGGCCCATTAATTAATTAAACCCTGCAGCACAATTAAATCAGAGCTATTTGGTGTGGTTGTTCTTTCGGTCCTAATAACTGCCAGAACAAATTACACACCTGAAACGAGAAGCACCCCCTTCTGCGATCGCACTCTCCACTTTGGCGGCTTGACAACGAAGAATCTTCAAAAGAATAATATTAATGGACGGGGTGGGGAGGGAAGAGGGTGGGAGAAATGAAAAACCTAGAACAAGAAAGAGGACCAAAATCAGTCCCTGCTAACATACAGATCTGTAAGCCCTCTCGGGCATGGTTTATTTCAGCCTGACACTGCAGCTGACTGGACTTAGGCTGCATTGCAGGTCTCCCAAGACTAAAATAGAACGTACTCAAAACACAAATGGACACTGAAATATTTCATTTGCCACATGGAAGTGTTCTCGTGTTTGAGGACGCAAGGAAGCGCCTCCAGAGAGATATAAAGAACGTCTACATTGCTAAGAACCAATCTTTGACAAAAGCCACATTATTCTACGTCCTTCGCAGCGGGGCACGGAGCTCAATAGTAGAGCAGTCTGTTTAACCCACAGGCACACCACGGGAGAACGCAGCAGCCTCACGGCCTCAGCCACGAGCCCCCGAGGAAGGGGTAACCGAAGCCGGTCCCCGCCCCGGCGCGGCGCAGAGGGCCTCGGGGAGACGCGGGGCGCCCGGCAGGCGGAAGCCCAGGCCACAACATGGCAGCAGGAACCTCCGCCCCATTTCCCCCTTCCTGGGAACAAAAGAGCAGTGGGTTCCTCCCGCCCGGGCCCGAGGTAGGGACGTGCTTCCGACAGCCTCCAGCGCGGCGCCGGGGCGAGCCCGGGGCGGAGCGGAGGCCGCCCCCGCGGCCAGGCGCCCGGCTCTTTGTTCCGCGGCCCAGAGGCAGCCGCCTCCCCCCATAAATCCCCGAGGGGCTGACAGCCGCCTCGCCGCTCGCTTCCCTCCCTCCGCCCGCCGGCCAGGCCCGCGGCTCCCCGACCCCCGGCGGCCCCGCCGCTCCCGGCCGGCCCGGGCCCCACACACTTCCTCCCCGCCGGGAGGCCGGACTCCGGGACTCCTCCGCTTCGGCTGGTCCCGCGCCAACGGCCGGGGTGCCCCCGCCGGCCCGCGGCCCGCCCCGCCGCGCTCCGTCCCCGTCCGAGCACACCCGCGCCTCGCGAGCGACGGCCGCCGACAGCCACGAAGACGGCCGCGGTGCGCCAGGGAAGCGGGCTTCCTCCTGCTCCGTAAGCAACGGGAAGGGAGAACAAAGGCGAGGAATTTCCAGGTGCCAGAGGCCCGGAGGAAGCGCTGGAGAAGGGTTGCCCCGCCCGGAGCGCCTGCGGCCGCCATTTTGTACCGCCCGAGAAGCGGCCAGGGACGGCGGCCATTTTAGACACTGCAGCTGACTGGACTTAGGCTGCATTGCAGGTCTCCCAAGACTAAAATAGAACGTACTCAAAACACAAATGGACACTGAAATATTTCATTTGCCACATGGAAGTGTTCTCGTGTTTGAGGACGCAAGGAAGCGCCTCCAGAGAGATATAAAGAACGTCTACATTGCTAAGAACCAATCTTTGACAAAAGCCACATTATTCTACGTCCTTCGCAGCGGGGCACGGAGCTCAATAGTAGAGCAGTCTGTTTAACCCACAGGCACACCACGGGAGAACGCAGCAGCCTCACGGCCTCAGCCACGAGCCCCCGAGGAAGGGGTAACCGAAGCCGGTCCCCGCCCCGGCGCGGCGCAGAGGGCCTCGGGGAGACGCGGGGCGCCCGGCAGGCGGAAGCCCAGGCCACAACATGGCAGCAGGAACCTCCGCCCCATTTCCCCCTTCCTGGGAACAAAAGAGCAGTGGGTTCCTCCCGCCCGGGCCCGAGGTAGGGACGTGCTTCCGACAGCCTCCAGCGCGGCGCCGGGGCGAGCCCGGGGCGGAGCGGAGGCCGCCCCCGCGGCCAGGCGCCCGGCTCTTTGTTCCGCGGCCCAGAGGCAGCCGCCTCCCCCCATAAATCCCCGAGGGGCTGACAGCCGCCTCGCCGCTCGCTTCCCTCCCTCCGCCCGCCGGCCAGGCCCGCGGCTCCCCGACCCCCGGCGGCCCCGCCGCTCCCGGCCGGCCCGGGCCCCACACACTTCCTCCCCGCCGGGAGGCCGGACTCCGGGACTCCTCCGCTTCGGCTGGTCCCGCGCCAACGGCCGGGGTGCCCCCGCCGGCCCGCGGCCCGCCCCGCCGCGCTCCGTCCCCGTCCGAGCACACCCGCGCCTCGCGAGCGACGGCCGCCGACAGCCACGAAGACGGCCGCGGTGCGCCAGGGAAGCGGGCTTCCTCCTGCTCCGTAAGCAACGGGAAGGGAGAACAAAGGCGAGGAATTTCCAGGTGCCAGAGGCCCGGAGGAAGCGCTGGAGAAGGGTTGCCCCGCCCGGAGCCGCCTGCGGCCGCCATTTTGTACCGCCCGAGAAGCGGCCAGGGACGGCGGCCATTTTAGAGCGCTCCGCGCGGCGCCGGCGGCGGCAGCAGCTCCACTCACCTTCACCGAGAACTCAGCAGCTGCCGCCGCAGCTGCGTCCTCGGGATTCGGTCGTCGGGGACGGGGAAGGGAGGGGAAAGGGGAACGGAAAACAAAAAAGGGGGAGGGAAGGGGAAGGAAGGAGTCGGCACTGGCTTGAAGCTCAGCTCAGAAGAGTCCCTGCCGCAGCCACCACCCGATACTCGCCGCCACCTCCATAGAGCTCCAACTCGGTGCTGGCGCTGAGGCGTGTCTGAAGCCGAACTTATCACTCTAGGGCAGCCGAACCCACCAGAGCCGCCCCTAATGGCTCCTTCGCCACCCAATCAGCGGCCTGTCTGCTGCCTGCCGCCAATCGGCGCAGGGCGCCGGGGAGGAGCCACAAGGCCAAGCTCGGTTGCGGCGCAGCCCCGCCGCAGTGCGCAAGGCCATATTCGCGAAGGCTCTGAGACCAAGCCAGTGGCGTAAGGGGGAACTGGGCACTGTCGGGATGCGGCTCACTTGCGTAAAGTCGTAGAGTCCTCGGAGTCTGCGTTGGTGTGGCTGCCTCATCTTCCTGCTGTTTCTTTGTTCCCGGAGTCCGTATCCCGTACTCGGGATACACAGCGCTCAGCCCCTCCGGTTCGTTTTCTCACCGGGAATGTGGGAAGGAAGCTCAGCCTTCCACCCGGCCCGGGTCCCTGTCTTTGACGTGTGCGAGCACTGGTCTTCCCGGCGCCCCCGAGGAGCCGAGATTGCCCCTCGCAGGCTGGGCCTCCCTGGAACTAGCCTGTGGGGCTGAGGCCTGGCGCCCTCGGGGCGCAGCGTCCGGAAGCGTTAGTTTCCAGGAGCTCGGATTCTGCAGCTTCTGAGTCGGGAAGTCCTGAGTGCAGGGTTCTGGAGACTGGACGGCTCACCTCCTGCGTTGAGAAAGCTTTATTCAGCTCCTATGAATTCCGTCCCCTGGAGAACGGGGGGAAAAAGTGGCCAAAGGCTTCCGTGCCAGGCCGAGGCAGAAGGGTTGCCCCGGAGCGCCTGCGGCCGCCATTTTGTACCGCCCGAGAAGCGGCCAGGGACGGCGGCCATTTTAGAGCGCTCCGCGCGGCGCCGGCGGCGGCAGCAGCTCCACTCACCTTCACCGAGAACTCAGCAGCTGCCGCCGCAGCTGCGTCCTCGGGATTCGGTCGTCGGGGACGGGGAAGGGAGGGGAAAGGGGAACGGAAAACAAAAAAGGGGGAGGGAAGGGGAAGGAAGGAGTCGGCACTGGCTTGAAGCTCAGCTCAGAAGAGTCCCTGCCGCAGCCACCACCCGATACTCGCCGCCACCTCCATAGAGCTCCAACTCGGTGCTGGCGCTGAGGCGTGTCTGAAGCCGAACTTATCACTCTAGGGCAGCCGAACCCACCAGAGCCGCCCCTAATGGCTCCTTCGCCACCCAATCAGCGGCCTGTCTGCTGCCTGCCGCCAATCGGCGCAGGGCGCCGGGAGGAGCCACAAGGCCAAGCTCGGTTGCGGCGCAGCCCCGCCGCAGTGCGCAAGGCCATATTCGCGAAGGCTCTGAGACCAAGCCAGTGGCGTAAGGGGGAACTGGGCACTGTCGGGATGCGGCTCACTTGCGTAAAGTCGTAGAGTCCTCGGAGTCTGCGTTGGTGTGGCTGCCTCATCTTCCTGCTGTTTCTTTGTTCCCGGAGTCCGTATCCCGTACTCGGGATACACAGCGCTCAGCCCCTCCGGTTCGTTTTCTCACCGGGAATGTGGGAAGGAAGCTCAGCCTTCCACCCGGCCCGGGTCCCTGTCTTTGACGTGTGCGAGCACTGGTCTTCCCGGCGCCCCCGAGGAGCCGAGATTGCCCCTCGCAGGCTGGGCCTCCCTGGAACTAGCCTGTGGGGCTGAGGCCTGGCGCCCTCGGGGCGCAGCGTCCGGAAGCGTTAGTTTCCAGGAGCTCGGATTCTGCAGCTTCTGAGTCGGGAAGTCCCGAGTGCAGGGTTCTGGAGACTGGACGGCTCACCTCCCTGCGTTGAGAAAGCTTTATTCAGCTCCCTATGAATTCCGTCCCCTGCTGAGTGAACGAAAAAGGGATGAAAGGAAGGGGGTTTGTAGTCTTTGTACCTCACTGTGGAAGCAGCTTTTCCCAAAGGAACGTCTGGCCAGCAGTCCGGGAGGAAGACCCAGAATATCCAGAATTCTTTGGAAGTGATGTTTGCGGAGCGCGGGCGTCTGGAGGATTTTACTTGCCCCCTCCTGATTTGTTTTTTTAGGCATATTGAAGCCTGACGACTTTATATTTCCATTTTATAGAAGGTCCACTGTAACAAATAGGATTAGGCTTTTCAAAGCCGGCAAGTTGAACTTCTTATACATCTCGGCTGATATTCTAAGGGAGAGGAAGGATAAAATGAAGTGTTCCATCGTATGCGACATTTTAGTTACACAAAAATGGAGTCATGTTTGCATTTACTTAAACAACAGAAATGCTCCTGTCTTCGTTTTGAACATAGTTCTTAACATATGTGTGATGTAAAGAACCTCTGTGTGTGTGTGTGTGTGTGTTTTAACATGGATTAACTTTTAAAGAAAGTCCAAATAAAGGCTAAGTTTTCAAGGATTCAAGCATGTTTGACGTGTCGAAACAGCTTTGGGGCTTTAAAGTACCTAGTCCTTACTATGATTTTCAAGAGAGGTGCCAGTTTCTCTCAGGACATTTATACTGGAATGTGGAAGGGTGCGGTGGGGCCCTGAACGTTTGTAATATCTTTAGATCTGCCATATAGTAGGCTGATTATTCTCCCTCATTGTATGTTTCTAAAATTACTGCTATTACGTTAGTTTCACTTGAACTTTTAACACCTGGAAAGGATATTCCCATTATTGGAGTTAGTTACATGTTTTTTTTTTTTTTAAATCAAACTATTTTTAGGATAGGTAAAAATTGTGTTTCAAATATAAGAGCTTCCACTTTGTAATTTCAGGATCCTTTAGCTTCAAAATAACACAATGATATTCTGAAATAATTTCTGTAGGGCCTTACAGTTTGCAAAAATGCTTGCATATATGTGATTTTTGTTTTTAGCCGTAACCGGCTTAAGGTCTTCATGACTGGTAATACATTAGTCTGAGGGGGTTCAAAAACACTATTCTAGATTAGACTTCAAAGAGAATATTTACTGAACCCTAAGACCTGGAATTTTTTTATTATTACTATTCATTTGGCTGTACTCGGTCTTACTTACAGCATCAGGGAACTTTAGTTTCAGTACATGGGATCCAGTTCCCTGACCAGGGATGGAATCCCGGCCCCCTGCACTGGGGGCAAAGAGTCTTAGCCACAGGACCATGAGAGGAGTTCCCTGGATGATCTTTTAATTGAGGAACTTGAAACTCAATAATTAAGCATAAAAGAGATTTTACTTAATCTTGTGTTTAATCTTTGCTGATTGTGTATCCCTCTGCTGTGGGCTTTGGAAGGATGAGTGTATGTAGAAACTGGGCTAAGAGGAGTAAAGTAGAAATATGGATAAACTGAAATCTTTCAGTTACCTTTTAACAAGTGGGAATAGATATACACATTTTGAAATGTTTCCATCACATCAAGGATGTATGAAAATTAAAGCCGTCTGGAATTTAGCTTTTAGTTTATAGAAAATTGAATTTTAAATACACCCACTTCAATCTGCTAGCTTGAATACTTATATTTTATGTCAGTTTTCTAAAACTTGAGGAGCTGTTAGAGTCCTGACTTCTTAACTTATAGATATTTGCATTATTTTAATAATACCACATGCTGTTTATTATTCTAACACATGCAACTTCTAAAGTGTTTATTATCCTCTGTGTGATTAAGGACTCCCCAGTCATACATCTCTAGCCCGAATCTCTTACTGAATTCAATCCTGAATTTCTAACTGCCTGCTTATCAGACATATAAACTTGCAGTCATATTTAGTCCAGGCCACACAGTAATTTTAAACATTTGAATTAGTTGACATTGAAATTTTATCAGATTTTACATGCAAATCTTTAAAGAAAGTCTAATAAATGCCAGGATTTTCAAGGATTCAAACGTGTTTGACGTGTCGAAACAGCTTTAGGCCTTGAAAGTACCTAGTCCTTATTATGATTTTCAAGAGAGGCGCCAGTTTCTCTTAGAACATTTATACTTGAATGTGAAAAAATCTTTTCATGAAAAATCTTAGCATATGACAATCAGTTCAGTTCAGTCACTCAGTCATGTCCAACTCTTTGCGACACCATGGAGTGCAGCATGCCAGGCTTTCCTGTCCATTGGGAAAACATGGAGTTTGCTCAAACTCATGTCCATTGACACTGTGATACCATCCAACCATTGCATCCTCTGTCATCCCCTTCTTCTCCTTCTATTTTCTCCAATATCAGGGTCTTTTCCAATGAGTCATCTCTTCACATCAGGTGGCCAAAGTTATGGAGCTTCAGCATCAGGATCAGTCCTTCCAATGAATATTCAGGGTTGATTTCCTTTAGGACTGACTGATTTGATCCTGCAGTCCAATACCACAGTTTAAAAGCATCAGTTCTTTGGTGCTCAGCCTTCTTTATTGTCCAGCTCTCACATCCATACATAAATACTGGGAAAACCATAGCTTTGACTATATGGACTTTTGATGGTAAAGTGATGTCTCTGCCTTTCAATACACTGTCTAGGTTTGTCACAGCTTTCCTTCCAAGGAGCAAACGTCTTTTAATTTCATGGCTGCAGTCACCATCCGCAGTGATTTTGGAGCCTAAGAAAGTCTGTCGCTGTTTCCATTGTTTGTCCATCTATTTGCCATAAAGTGATGGGACCAGATGCCCTGATTTTCGTTTTCTGAATGTTGAGTTTTAGGGCAGCTTTTTCACTCTCCTCTTTTACCTTCATCAAGAGGCTCTTTAGATCCTCTTCTCTTTCTGCCATAAAAGTGGTATCATCTGCATATCTGAGGTTAATGGTATTTCTCCCAGCAATCTTGATTCCAGCTTGTGCATCATACAGACCAGCATTTTGCATTATGTACACTGCATAGAAGTTAAGTAAGTAGGGTGACAACATACATCCTTGACGTACTCCTTTCCAGTGTGGAACCAGTTTGTTGTTCCATGTCCAAGTCTAACTGTTGCTTCTTGACCTGCACACAGGTTTCTTCGGAGGCAGGTAAGGTGATCTGGTATTCCCATCTCTTTTAGAATTTTCCACAGTTTGTTGTGATCCACATTGTCAAAGGCATTAGCGTAGTCAATGAAGCAGAAGTAGATGTTTTTCTGGAATTCCTTTGTTCTTTGATCCAATGGATGTTGGCAATTTGATCTCTGGTTCCTCAGCCTTTTCTAAATCCAGCTTGTACATCTGGAAGTTATTGGTTGATGTACTACTAAGGCCCAGCTTAGAGGATTTTGAGCATTACTTTGCTAGTGTGTGAAAAGAGTGCAATGGTGCAATATTTTGAACATTCTTTGGCATTGCCTTTCTTTGATATTGGAAGGAAAACTGACTTTTCTAGTCCTGAGGCCTAGAAACGGCTGAGTTTTCCAGATTTGCTGGTGCATTGAGTATAGCACTTTAATAGCACTATCTTTTAATATTTGAAATAGCTCAGCTGGAATTCCATCACTCCATTAGTTTTGTTCGTAGTAATGCTCTCTAGGGCCCACTTGACTTTGTCTGGTTCTTGGTGAGTGATCACACCATTATGGTCATCTAGCTCATTAAGATCTTTTTTGTATATGACTTGGTAAAGTGATGTCTCTGCCTTTCAATACACTGTCTAGGTTTGTCACAGCTTTCCTTCCAAGGAGCAAACGTCTTTTAATTTCATGGCTGCAGTCACCATCCGCAGTGATTTTGGAGCCTAAGAAAGTCTGTCGCTGTTTCCATTGTTTGTCCATCTATTTGCCATAAAGTGATGGGACCAGATGCCCTGATTTTCGTTTTCTGAATGTTGAGTTTTAGGGCAGCTTTTTCACTCTCCTCTTTTACCTTCATCAAGAGGCTCTTTAGATCCTCTTCTCTTTCTGCCATAAAAGTGGTATCATCTGCATATCTGAGGTTAATGGTATTTCTCCCAGCAATCTTGATTCCAGCTTGTGCATCATACAGACCAGCATTTTGCATTATGTACACTGCATAGAAGTTAAGTAAGTAGGGTGACAACATACATCCTTGACGTACTCCTTTCCAGTGTGGAACCAGTTTGTTGTTCCATGTCCAAGTCTAACTGTTGCTTCTTGACCTGCACACAGGTTTCTTCGGAGGCAGGTAAGGTGATCTGGTATTCCCATCTCTTTTAGAATTTTCCACAGTTTGTTGTGATCCACATTGTCAAAGGCATTAGCGTAGTCAATGAAGCAGAAGTAGATGTTTTTCTGGAATTCCTTTGTTCTTTGATCCAATGGATGTTGGCAATTTGATCTCTGGTTCCTCAGCCTTTTCTAAATCCAGCTTGTACATCTGGAAGTTATTGGTTGATGTACTACTAAGGCCCAGCTTAGAGGATTTTGAGCATTACTTTGCTAGTGTGTGAAAAGAGTGCAATGGTGCAATATTTTGAACATTCTTTGGCATTGCCTTTCTTTGATATTGGAAGGAAAACTGACTTTTTCTAGTCCTGAGGCCTAGAAACGGCTGAGTTTTCCAGATTTGCTGGTGCATTGAGTATAGCACTTTAATAGCACTATCTTTTAATATTTGAAATAGCTCAGCTGGAATTCCATCACTCCATTAGTTTTGTTCGTAGTAATGCTCTCTAGGGCCCACTTGACTTTGTCTGGTTCTTGGTGAGTGATCACACCATTATGGTCATCTAGCTCATTAAGATCTTTTTTGTATAGTTGTTTTGTATATTCTTTCCATCTCTTCTTAATATCTTCTGCTTCTGTTAGGTCCATACCATTTCTGTCCTTTATTGTTCCTGTCTTTGCATGAAATATAGCAATACTGGGCTTGAAATTCCACCACAGTGAAAATGACTTGATTCACTCATTGGTCAGGTAAAGAATCTGCCTTCCAATGCAGGAGACACAAGAGACACTGGTTTGATCCCTAGGTCGGGAAGATCTCTTGGAGTAGATATTTTGGAGCAGAAAATGGTAACCTACTCCAGTATGCTTGCCTGGGAAATTCCATGGACTAAAGAGCCTAGCAGGGTATAGTCCATGGAGTCGCAAAGAGTCAGATACAACTGAGCATGCACTCAACTCAGCTCATGGCCTCTGTAGCCATTTTTTGTTATTTGTTCAAATTTAACAGACTTGGTATTAACTGATCATCTTCCTATTATAAGGAAAAGGAGCAGACCACTTAGTTCAAATATCTTCTCTACCACTTAACTGTGTGACTTTGGGCAAGTTTAGCTGTTCCCTCTTCTTAGTTTCTCAGTCTCTAAAATGGGAATAACTGCATTTACAGAGTTGTAAAGATTAAATGAGATAACATATGTAAACCATAGTCCCTGATATAGTAATTATATAATTGTCAGTTACCAAATTATAAATAATATTGATTATCCAACTGTTTCACAACTACTTTAGTTTTGCTGAGGATTCCACTATTCTTCTATACTAGAAACTTGACTCTGCGTTTTCTCTTTCCCTTTGATTGTCTATGACATTCGGTTAATTTCTCTAGAAACTTGACTCTTATGTTTTCTCTTTCCCTTTGATTAGCTATGACATTCGGTTAATTTCTAAGTCCTGGTGCTACTTTCCTCTAAATAATCTTGCTACATTCATCTTCTTTCCTACAGTGTCATTGCATGCATACTAACATTGGTCTTAGTAACTGTTCCTCCTGAATGATTGAAAAATTCCAGTTGTTCTCCTAGAATCTTTTCCCTCTATGCTTTGTACTCATATTATTCCCTTAAAACAACCCTCCCACCCCTGCCCACATACAATGTATTATTATCATGTTTAAAAGAAGCTTAGTGCTTCAATATTTTCTACATTAGTTTGATCTTAACCTTGGCTGCATGGTACAGTCTCTTGGGGGAGTATTTTAAAACGCTCCATGTCCGGGCTGCATTCAAGACCAGACAAATCCAAATCTCTCAGAGTTGGATCCAGGCATCGACAGCTTTTAAAGCTCTTCAAGTGACTCTAGTGTGCCGTCAGGGTTTGAGAAAACCTGTAACAGGTCATGGTGTTAGAGAAAATGAAAACGTTTACAGCTGAAGAAAACCCTAGGAAAAGAAAACAGCTCTAAAAACAATAAAGGACTTTGCCCAAGTAGGGCAGCAGACATTAAAACCTAGGGATCCTCGTTCATATGCCTTTGCCTGACTTTTAAACCCTTCATGTGTGAGCCCTATCCTGCCTCTTCTGAAGGCCTTTTCATCATCCCAGACACTCAGTTGCCTCTCAGAGAGCCATTTAGGCTGGTATTGCTGCCTCCAAAAATTAGACCACTTAGTTCAAATATCTTCTCTACCACTTAACTGTGTGACTTTGGGCAAGTTTAGCTGTTCCCTCTTCTTAGTTTCTCAGTCTCTAAAATGGGAATAACTGCATTTACAGAGTTGTAAAGATTAAATGAGATAACATATGTAAACCATAGTCCCTGATATAGTAATTATATAATTGTCAGTTACCAAATTATAAATAATATTGATTATCCAACTGTTTCACAACTACTTTAGTTTTGCTGAGGATTCCACTATTCTTCTATACTAGAAACTTGACTCTGCGTTTTCTCTTTCCCTTTGATTGTCTATGACATTCGGTTAATTTCTCTAGAAACTTGACTCTTATGTTTTCTCTTTCCCTTTGATTAGCTATGACATTCGGTTAATTTCTAAGTCCTGGTGCTACTTTCCTCTAAATAATCTTGCTACATTCATCTTCTTTCCTACAGTGTCATTGCATGCATACTAACATTGGTCTTAGTAACTGTTCCTCCTGAATGATTGAAAAATTCCAGTTGTTCTCCTAGAATCTTTTCCCTCTATGCTTTGTACTCATATTATTCCCTTAAAACAACCCTCCCACCCCTGCCCACATACAATGTATTATTATCATGTTTAAAAGAAGCTTAGTGCTTCAATATTTTCTACATTAGTTTGATCTTAACCTTGGCTGCATGGTACAGTCTCTTGGGGGAGTATTTTAAAACGCTCCATGTCCGGGCTGCATTCAAGACCAGACAAATCCAAATCTCTCAGAGTTGGATCCAGGCATCGACAGCTTTTAAAGCTCTTCAAGTGACTCTAGTGTGCCGTCAGGGTTTGAGAAAACCTGTAACAGGTCATGGTGTTAGAGAAAATGAAAACGTTTACAGCTGAAGAAAACCCTAGGAAAAGAAAACAGCTCTAAAAACAATAAAGGACTTTGCCCAAGTAGGGCAGCAGACATTAAAACCTAGGGATCCTCGTTCATATGCCTTTGCCTGACTTTTAAACCCTTCATGTGTGAGCCCTATCCTGCCTCTTCTGAAGGCCTTTTCATCATCCCAGACACTCAGTTGCCTCTCAGAGAGCCATTTAGGCTGGTATTGCTGCCTCCAAAAATTCATTCCCACTAATGGTCTATTGCTTGTAATTTTGAGGCCATCCTTACCTATCTCCTTAACTAGTTGTTTCATTTCTGAAGTATATATATGAGATTTAAGAAGGCTGCCCCAAAACCTCAGTAGGTCTTCTCTAAGAGAATAGTATCAGGGCCCCTTTTTATAATCTGGTTTCAGACTACTTCTCTGCTCTTGGACATATCCTTCCTCCATTTTTCATTATTCATAATCTAGTTCTATGTTTCTCAAATTTTGCTCCATTGTAGATGACCAAATTTAGGTGGTCTTTTTCTACTTGGCAGAAAAAAATAATGCTAATAAATTAATCTACTAATGGCTAGGCAAGGAGCTTGGGCTTAATCTCTGTTTTCAAAGAGTTTACAATCTAGACTAAGATACATACACCAAGTACATATAGGAGCAGAAAGGACCAAATCAACGCTAAACTGAACAACCAAGATAAAATGCTATGAGGTTTAGTAAAGGGAATAGTGAGGAATGAGGCTAGGGCCATCCTCTCTTGAATGCTCGAATGATGTTTGGGACTGACTACATGGACAGAGAAAGTTCTTGTGATCATCTTAGGTTTTGTTTAAAGTTGATCAGTTTTAATTCACTAGAGTGCTGTTTTCGAGAAATTAACCTTGTGGTTTATGTAAATCAATTGAAAGGCAAACCTGGAGATAGATCAGTTAGAAGGCTATGTACTGTGTATTATTTTTATGGGGTATATTTTCATCTCCCTTCAAAACTGGTAAGGTCCTTGAAATGGAAAACACTTCTCTTTTATTTCTAATAGAGTTATTTGCACACAGCAGGAGCTGAGAAGACATTTGTGCATATTATCCTTTTCACATTTATTTATTCCTTTTCTTTTGGCTTTCATGGTTTTGTACGCTTTCCCGGATTTCCTCTTATCTCATTGACTCCTTCACTAATTCAGTTGTCTTGGCATCTCCTCCTCTTCCTGACCTCTAAATATGAAAGTATCAGAGGATTTGCTCTGGGCCTTCTCTTCCCTCTGAGGGCCTGTGTACATGCTAAGTTGTTTCAGTTGTGTCTGACTCTTTGTGACCCTATGGACTGTAGTCATTCCCACTAATGGTCTATTGCTTGTAATTTTGAGGCCATCCTTACCTATCTCCTTAACTAGTTGTTTCATTTCTGAAGTATATATATGAGATTTAAGAAGGCTGCCCCAAAACCTCAGTAGGTCTTCTCTAAGAGAATAGTATCAGGGCCCCTTTTTATAATCTGGTTTCAGACTACTTCTCTGCTCTTGGACATATCCTTCCTCCATTTTTCATTATTCATAATCTAGTTCTATGTTTCTCAAATTTTGCTCCATTGTAGATGACCAAATTTAGGTGGTCTTTTTCTACTTGGCAGAAAAAAATAATGCTAATAAATTAATCTACTAATGGCTAGGCAAGGAGCTTGGGCTTAATCTCTGTTTTCAAAGAGTTTACAATCTAGACTAAGATACATACACCAAGTACATATAGGAGCAGAAAGGACCAAATCAACGCTAAACTGAACAACCAAGATAAAATGCTATGAGGTTTAGTAAAGGGAATAGTGAGGAATGAGGCTAGGGCCATCCTCTCTTGAATGCTCGAATGATGTTTGGGACTGACTACATGGACAGAGAAAGTTCTTGTGATCATCTTAGGTTTTGTTTAAAGTTGATCAGTTTTAATTCACTAGAGTGCTGTTTTCGAGAAATTAACCTTGTGGTTTATGTAAATCAATTGAAAGGCAAACCTGGAGATAGATCAGTTAGAAGGCTATGTACTGTGTATTATTTTTATGGGGTATATTTTCATCTCCCTTCAAAACTGGTAAGGTCCTTGAAATGGAAAACACTTCTCTTTTATTTCTAATAGAGTTATTTGCACACAGCAGGAGCTGAGAAGACATTTGTGCATATTATCCTTTTCACATTTATTTATTCCTTTTCTTTTGGCTTTCATGGTTTTGTACGTTCCAGGATTTCCTCTTATCTCATTGACTCCTTCACTAATTCAGTTGTCTTGGCATCTCCTCCTCTTCCTGACCTCTAAATATGAAAGTATCAGAGGATTTGCTCTGGGCCTTCTCTTCCCTCTGAGGGCCTGTGTACATGCTAAGTTGTTTCAGTTGTGTCTGACTCTTTGTGACCCTATGGACTGTAGCAACCCTATGGACTGTAGCTCGTCAGGCTCCTCTGTCTATGGGATTCTCCAGGCAAGAGTACTGGAGTGGGGTTGCCATGCTCTCCTCCAGGGGATCTTCCTGACCCAGGGATCACACCAAATCTCTTTCATCTCCTGCATTGGCAGGCAGGTTCTTTACCACTAGCACCACCTGAGAAGCCCCTTCCCTCTGAGTACCTTCCCTCTAAGTAATTCACCTGTCCTGTGACAGATGTAAATACCATTTACATGATGAGGCTTTCAAATTTGTATCTCCATTTCTGATTTACTCCTTCCCCTCCCATGCAAGCTGTAGCTATATTTCAAATTGCATACTGAAATGTCCCCTAGGACATATAATAGGCACTTTGAAGTTAGTATGTTTGGAACAGTTTTTCCTCCATTGATCACTATCTGCCAATTGCTAAGGCCTGAAACCTATGAATCATTCTTAATTTCTCTGTCTCTCATGTCCCATACCCAATTCATCAAAAGTTCTATTGGTTCTATGTCCAAAACATATCTTAAGTTGGTCCACTTGTCTTGATCTACATTGCTTTCCCTTGAATCTAACCACCATTATCTCGTCTGCATCACTGTAATTGCCTCCTAACAGGTTTCTCAACTTCATTTCTTGCTCTCCACTACATTCTCTACCCACAAGTCTATCATCCTTTAAAAATGTCAATCAGATAATACCATTCTCATGCTTAAAACCCTGATCATGGATGTATATTGCACCCACAGTAAAATCCAAACTCCTCATTGTGGTCTGCAAAGCCTTATATGATCCAGCCTTCACCATCACTCTGACCTCATCTCCTACCATATTCCTTCTTGACCTCTCTGCTTCAGTCACACTAGTTTTTTTCCCCCTATTTTTCCAACATGTTCAGTTCATGCAAAGCTTTCTACTCCTCAAACATGCAAAGGCTGTGGCTACTTAGTTTTCAAATTCCACTGTACCCAAATTTCTTATTCTGGTTTTCCTCATGGCTGGCTCTTTTTCAAAATTTAGGTCTTAGCTGTGTGAGATTTTTAGGAAAGCCTTCCCTGATCACCCTATATAATGTCTCCTTTTTCAGGCACTCTATCACATTACTCTGCTTACTTTTTCATAGTTCTTATCACTATCAAAATAATTTTTTGCATTCTTTCTTGTATATTATCTGTTTATCACATTAGGATGTAAACTCAATGACAGCAGGTAACTTGTCTATTATGTTTACTGTTACATCCCTTAGATACAGTGCTTAGAATAGTTCTTGGCATATCATAGGCATCAACGAATATTTATTGAATACAAGAATATACATTCTTTCATCTGAGTCTCAGTACAAGTCATGTGGGCTAAGTACCTCGAAGTGTTATTTTCCAGTTTTACAGAGAAAAGTGAAAGGGGTAACTTTTCGAAAATAATTTTGAGTGTGTGGCAGAATCTCACACTTTTCCAAATGGATCAACATCCCTCCTAAGGCAACATGAGTAATCATAATAGGAATAGGAATATTCTTTTTTTAAAAAACTTCACTTTTGCATGTAATGTATAAGATGCTTACATTAGCTTCTTATGCATACCATAACATACTGTCCCAAAGTATGTGACTTAAAACAACAGGAATTAATTTCCTCACAGTTCCGTAGGTCTGAAGTCCAAAATAAAGGTGTTGGTGGGGCTGTATTTCCTGTGGAGGCTCTAGAGGAGAGTCTGTTTCTTGTCTCTTTCAGCTTCTGGTGGTTGTTGGCCTTCCTTGGCTTGTAGTTACCTTTCTCTCTGCTATCTTTACTTTGCTTGCTTCTATGTCTGTCACAAAACTCTCATTTTCTCTTATGAGGATACAAATGATTGTACTCAGATAATTCAGGATATACTCCTTCTCTTGATATCCTAAACTTAATTATGTATTTTGTCATATAAGATAATAATCACAAGTTTCAGGGGTTATACCCTGAGCTTACCTTCCAGTGGCTGCCAGTCAGCCCACTTCAGTGCTCATAGCATTTTGGTGCAGAGCTAAATTCTTAGAATTCTGTTTCACAGGTCATTCTCTACTTGGGTCATCATTCATTCATTTCATAAATATTTAGTGAGCACATAGTGCATGCTGTGTGCATTGCTAGAAGTTGGGTTGTTGTTGTTGTTCAGTCACTAAGTCGTATTTGACTCTTTGCAACCCTGTGGACAGCAGCATGCCAGGCTTCCCTGTCTTCTAGTATCTCCTGGAGTTTGCTCAGGTTCATGTCCATTGAGTTGGTGATTATACATCGATAAACACTTGTAAGCACTTTATGCTTTGGGTAAGAAAGGGTGTCATTAATGACTATGTTAGGAGACAGGGCATAAATTAGGACTATACCAGATAAAGATGTGTGATTGTCTTATTTGTGATGCATATTGTTAGACCAACAGAATAAAATAAACCAAGACCCTGTCGATTAACCTTTTTCCCTTATCTACTTCTTTTCTACGTCCAAAGGCTAAGCTAGTGTTTAGTTTATAAAGTTCTTTAAGGGATAGAGATAGCATGACTGAGGCACTCTTACTGAACTTCATCAAAGTGGACACCTCTTACACCTGTAATCATAATAGGAATAGGAATATTCTTTTTTTAAAAAACTTCACTTTTGCATGTAATGTATAAGATGCTTACATTAGCTTCTTATGCATACCATAACATACTGTCCCAAAGTATGTGACTTAAAACAACAGGAATTAATTTCCTCACAGTTCCGTAGGTCTGAAGTCCAAAATAAAGGTGTTGGTGGGGCTGTATTTCCTGTGGAGGCTCTAGAGGAGAGTCTGTTTCTTGTCTCTTTCAGCTTCTGGTGGTTGTTGGCCTTCCTTGGCTTGTAGTTACCTTTCTCTCTGCTATCTTTACTTTGCTTGCTTCTATGTCTGTCACAAAACTCTCATTTCTCTTATGAGGATACAAATGATTGTACTCAGATAATTCAGGATATACTCCTTCTCTTGATATCCTAAACTTAATTATGTATTTTGTCATATAAGATAATAATCACAAGTTTCAGGGGTTATACCCTGAGCTTACCTTCCAGTGGCTGCCAGTCAGCCCACTTCAGTGCTCATAGCATTTTGGTGCAGAGCTAAATTCTTAGAATTCTGTTTCACAGGTCATTCTCTACTTGGGTCATCATTCATTCATTTCATAAATATTTAGTGAGCACATAGTGCATGCTGTGTGCATTGCTAGAAGTTGGGTTGTTGTTGTTGTTCAGTCACTAAGTCGTATTTGACTCTTTGCAACCCTGTGGACAGCAGCATGCCAGGCTTCCCTGTCTTCTAGTATCTCCTGGAGTTTGCTCAGGTTCATGTCCATTGAGTTGGTGATTATACATCGATAAACACTTGTAAGCACTTTATGCTTTGGGTAAGAAAGGGTGTCATTAATGACTATGTTAGGAGACAGGGCATAAATTAGGACTATACCAGATAAAGATGTGTGATTGTCTTATTTGTGATGCATATTGTTAGACCAACAGAATAAAATAAACCAAGACCCTGTCGATTAACCTTTTTCCCTTATCTACTTCTTTTCTACGTCCAAAGGCTAAGCTAGTGTTTAGTTTATAAAGTTCTTTAAGGGATAGAGATAGCATGACTGAGGCACTCTTACTGAACTTCATCAAAGTGGACACCTCTTACACCTTTGGATACTGGACTTGCAAATTGGAAGCAGGAAGGCCCATTTCAGGGCAAAATTTTCTGTATTAAATAGGCCAGAGACACACCTGAGCCCTATGCAGAGGAGGATAATTTATGTTTTCGGTTCACTGTCTTTCATAATTTTTTGAGGGGGGCATACACCAGGTAGCTTGAAGGATCTTAGTCCCTTGACCAGGGATGGAACATGGGCCCCCTTCGGCGAAACTGTGGGGTCCTAACCACTGGACCACCAGGGAATTTTCCATAATTTACTTTAGAAAAAAAAACAAGTTTAGAGAATGGGTAATGTTCACTTGCATGAAAAATTACTTAAAAGTGATCAAGATTGCTAGTAGTTGGGAATTGCTAGTTGTTGGACTCAGGGCTTTCCCTGCAGTGGCCCAGGTTCAGTCCCTGGTCAGGGAACTAAGATCATGAAAACTGTGGCACAGCCAAATAAAATTCTTAGTAACAACTTAGATGATAGAGTCTTCATATGGGATTCCTAGTATTCCTTTCTTTCCAAAGTAAAATAGCACATATGAATGCAAGTTACTAAGAATGTTATTATAGGAATAATATTACATCTACTTTAATTTATTAAATAAAATAATTTGCAAACTTTGATACTTTGTATAATTTTTATTAGTGACAATACTTTACAGTCCATCTTACAACTAATGTGACCAAAAAGTATGCTAAAACAACACAGTTAAAGAATTGCTGTTCTTCTCTTGGATTGTTGGTGAGAATGTAAATTGGTACAGTCGCTGTGAAAGATGATATGGAGATTCCTTAAAAAACTAAAAACAGAAGCACCATACGACCCAGCAATCCCACTCTTAGGCTTACACTCTGATGAAATCAAAACTGAAAGAAGCACCTGTACGCCAGTGTTCATTGCAGTTCTCTCTACAATAGCTAGAACATGGAAGCAACCTAGATGTCCATCGACAAATGAATGGATAAGCAAACTATGGTACATATATACAATGGAGTACTTCTCAGCTGTAAAAAGAAATGCAGAAGCTATCGTCCAAAGGCTAAGCTAGTGTTTAGTTTATAAAGTTCTTTAAGGGATAGAGATAGCATGACTGAGGCACTCTTACTGAACTTCATCAAAGTGGACACCTCTTACACCTTTGGATACTGGACTTGCAAATTGGAAGCAGGAAGGCCCATTTCAGGGCAAAATTTTCTGTATTAAATAGGCCAGAGACACACCTGAGCCCTATGCAGAGGAGGATAATTTATGTTTTCGGTTCACTGTCTTTCATAATTTTTTGAGGGGGGCATACACCAGGTAGCTTGAAGGATCTTAGTCCCTTGACCAGGGATGGAACATGGGCCCCCTTCGGCGAAACTGTGGGGTCCTAACCACTGGACCACCAGGGAATTTTCCATAATTTACTTTAGAAAAAAAAACAAGTTTAGAGAATGGGTAATGTTCACTTGCATGAAAAATTACTTAAAAGTGATCAAGATTGCTAGTAGTTGGGAATTGCTAGTTGTTGGACTCAGGGCTTTCCCTGCAGTGGCCCAGGTTCAGTCCCTGGTCAGGGAACTAAGATCATGAAAACTGTGGCACAGCCAAATAAAATTCTTAGTAACAACTTAGATGATAGAGTCTTCATATGGGATTCCTAGTATTCCTTTCTTTCCAAAGTAAAATAGCACATATGAATGCAAGTTACTAAGAATGTTATTATAGGAATAATATTACATCTACTTTAATTTATTAAATAAAATAATTTGCAAACTTTGATACTTTGTATAATTTTTATTAGTGACAATACTTTACAGTCCATCTTACAACTAATGTGACCAAAAAGTATGCTAAAACAACACAGTTAAAGAATTGCTGTTCTTCTCTTGGATTGTTGGTGAGAATGTAAATTGGTACAGTCGCTGTGAAAGATGATATGGAGATTCCTTAAAAAACTAAAAACAGAAGCACCATACGACCCAGCAATCCCACTCTTAGGCTTACACTCTGATGAAATCAAAACTGAAAGAAGCACCTGTACGCCAGTGTTCATTGCAGTTCTCTCTACAATAGCTAGAACATGGAAGCAACCTAGATGTCCATCGACAAATGAATGGATAAGCAAACTATGGTACATATATACAATGGAGTACTTCTCAGCTGTAAAAAGAAATGCAGAAGACTCAGCCCTAATGAGGTGGCTGGATCTAGAACCTATCATAAAAAGTGAAGTAAGTCAAAAAGAGAAAGCAAGTACTATATACTAACACATATATATGGAATCTAGTAAGATGGTAATTGTAACACACACAGTGAAGTGATGGAAAAACAGACATAGAGAACAGACATATGGACATTGTGGGGTATGAACAGTGGGTGGGAGGCATAGAGGGAGTAACATGGAAACTTATACTATCATATGTGAAAAAGATAGCTATTGTCATTGCCCTGCAGGAATAGGAGATTCTGCAGGGGCAGGGTGTGATGGCTGGGAAGGGTGGGATGGGGGGACTGGGATGGGGGAGGGTGCCAGGGATATGCATATGACTGATCTGGGAACATACATGTCTGTGAACAACAAAACTCTGTAAAATTTTTTAAAAGACAAAATTAATAATGACAAAAAAAGAATCACTGTTCTTGAAAATGCAACTTATCAAACTGAAATTGACACTTCAGTGCAATAAATCGAGTATTAAATCATGTTTTGAAGGGTAGTAAATGCACATGTCCAGAGCATAGGTTATATATATTGATAATAATTTGTAAAGTGCTCAAGTTTTCACTTAAACAACATTTTCATTGCAAAAGAAATATTCTTATTTCCATTTCATAAATGAGGAAGCTGAGATTTGGAGAAGCTAACTGACTTGTGCATAATAAATATTTTGTAAAAAACTTTTATTCTAGTGGTTTTTCTTTATACTTTACCTCTGAATACAATATAAAGTGTTTAGAATTAAGATAATGTATAGTATTTGTTTTATGTCACTAAACCATTTACCTGAATCTGAATAATATCATCAAAGCAACTGTGATGATTAATTCTTTTTTTTTTTTTTTTTTTTGCTTTAACTTCCAAGGTCACACTGCCCAGATATTTCTAGATGTTTCTGTGAAGGTCTTTTTTGGATTATATTAATATTTAAATTGGTTGACTTTGTATAGCAGATTATGCTCCATAATATGGGTAGGCCTCAAAGACTGATCTCGAAGCAAGAAATTCTGCCAGCAGACTGCCTTTGGACTCAAACTGCAATTCTTCCCTCAGTCTTTAGCCTGCCAGCCTACCCCATTGGATTTTGGACTCATCAAGCTTCACAAATTGCATGAGCCAATTCCTTAAAATAAATCTCTTTCTCCCTCTCTCTCTCTATAATTAGGAAACTGTTGTGGTCAGGCTGAGTGTCTCTTTAAGAGAAGTTGAAAGTAATCTCATTCATTTACTACCTTTGGAAAGTTGATGATTAATTTAAAAAACTGGTCAAATTTTTAAAGTGAAAGTATAGGTATGCAAGACATTTACTTATGCTGTTGCTCTGAGAACGGGTATATATATTTGTAAGTACTTGAGTGAAATTCTGGTTCTGGGTCATCTACTAGCTTGTTTAAAGACTTAAGGGCTTCCCCTGGTGGTCCAGTGGGTAAGGACACCGCCTTGCAGTGCAAAGGGCGCTGGTTCGATCCCTAGCCTGGGAAGATCCCACGTGCCACGAAGCGGCTGGACCGATGTGTCCAATCACCGAGCCGGAGCTCTGGAGAGCATGCGCCCAGAACCGGCGCTCTGCAACGACAGACGCCACAGCGATGGGAGGCCCACAGGAACGAAAGAACAAAGACGGATGAACATAGAGAAATGAAAGACCAATAGAAGTGGCCCGCCGGCTCTCCTCCTTCCCCAATCCAACCTCCGCCCAAAATAAATAAATAAATAAATCTTTAAAAAAAACAAAAACAAAAAAACTTAAGCTAGTTACTTATTGTGTATATTGGAATTATTGAATTTTCCTAGAGATATATGCTATATGAATACACACGTGTCTCTTTATAAATCTTATTTGAGTTTCTCTAATGAAAGAAACATCATTAATCATAAGTAACAAGTATGAGAATAATGACAATAATAATCATAATGACAATAAAGTTTCAAAGCTTTGCAGCACTGTGTGTCTGAGGAGTCCAAAATACTTTCCTATGTCAGACCATGATGTCTTTGCAGGGGGAGAATGGTAAACACTTGGTAGAAGCATCACAATTCTCCAAATAATTCAGCTGAGGTGCTCTGAGATCTACACGCTCGGTCTTGCCCCTCGAGTTGCCCCAGAGTCTAGACACTAGGATACTCAGTTTCCTGCCCAAGTACTTTCCCTTCTTTTAAATTTGCTTGCCTCCTTTGTTCCCTGGACTGGGGAGTGAAATCAGAATAGTGTTCATTTTTACCCACCAAACTATAAACTTGTTATATGTGATTACTCTGGGTTATATTCCCTAAAATGTAGTGGCCATTCTATCAATAGTTTTGGTAGGATGATTTGGGGGCTTCTAATGATTATTGAAACATTTATGACTTACTGAAAATACTACATTCTCACTGGTTGAATAATGACTTAGTTTATATAGAGAAAATAGTGAGCCATTTTATAAGGGGAAGAGATTTGAAGATGGTGCGACAGACCTACACACAGCAAAATGAATTTTGGTTGCTATTGCAGCAAATACTTACCTTTCCTTGGCTATAAATTTACTGTTCTCTGGTTGACAGTTACAATTTTATTCTGGCTAACTTAGTATCAGGCCTGCCATGGGTAAGGACCCCCACAGGTTAACGGAAATGCCAGCGGCTGGACCGATGTGTCCAATCACCGAGCCGGAGCTCTGGAGAGCATGCGCCCAGAACCGGCGCTCTGCAACGACAGACGCCACAGCGATGGGAGGCCCACAGGAACGAAAGAACAAAGACGGATGAACATAGAGAAATGAAAGACCAATAGAAGTGGCCCGCCGGCTCTCCTCCTTCCCCAATCCAACCTCCGCCCAAAATAAATAAATAAATAAATCTTTAAAAAAAACAAAAACAAAAAAACTTAAGCTAGTTACTTATTGTGTATATTGGAATTATTGAATTTTCCTAGAGATATATGCTATATGAATACACACGTGTCTCTTTATAAATCTTATTTGAGTTTCTCTAATGAAAGAAACATCATTAATCATAAGTAACAAGTATGAGAATAATGACAATAATAATCATAATGACAATAAAGTTTCAAAGCTTTGCAGCACTGTGTGTCTGAGGAGTCCAAAATACTTTCCTATGTCAGACCATGATGTCTTTGCAGGGGGAGAATGGTAAACACTTGGTAGAAGCATCACAATTCTCCAAATAATTCAGCTGAGGTGCTCTGAGATCTACACGCTCGGTCTTGCCCTCGAGTTGCCCCAGAGTCTAGACACTAGGATACTCAGTTTCCTGCCCAAGTACTTTCCCTTCTTTTAAATTTGCTTGCCTCCTTTGTTCCCTGGACTGGGGAGTGAAATCAGAATAGTGTTCATTTTTACCCACCAAACTATAAACTTGTTATATGTGATTACTCTGGGTTATATTCCCTAAAATGTAGTGGCCATTCTATCAATAGTTTTGGTAGGATGATTTGGGGGCTTCTAATGATTATTGAAACATTTATGACTTACTGAAAATACTACATTCTCACTGGTTGAATAATGACTTAGTTTATATAGAGAAAATAGTGAGCCATTTTATAAGGGGAAGAGATTTGAAGATGGTGCGACAGACCTACACACAGCAAAATGAATTTTGGTTGCTATTGCAGCAAATACTTACCTTTCCTTGGCTATAAATTTACTGTTCTCTGGTTGACAGTTACAATTTTATTCTGGCTAACTAGATAAAGGGTAGAGAGAGAGAGAACACTTGTAAATCATCAAGGAACTCAAAACAGAAAGCCAAGATATCATAGTGAAGTAGGGCTGATCCACAGTTGCCCAGTGCCGTCTTGGAGACTTTAATCTTTGTCCCAGAGCACTGAACACCTCTATTTTCACATTCCTACTGCTGAGCGCAGAACCTGTCCATGACTCCTCCTTCCCTTAGAAGCCAGAGTATCGATCATAGGATAAGAATCAATGCTTTGGTTTTAGGTGAAGAGTGATAAACCAGAACAAAGAATTGTTCTTTATTTTTAGTTAATTCATGGTACCTATTTTTAATTTCCATCTTTTTTCTTTTTTCTCAAGCATCATTTTACTAGAACTTCATTATTTTTTTTCAGGAAAGTTCTTGTTATCTTCTAGACAAACTATTTTAAAAGTTTTGTCTCCTTTATGCATTATCTCAATATGATTGGAAATAAGAGAAAATTAAGCTGAATTGGGAAACAACTGCTAAGAAAGAGACTTAGGTAAGTATGTACTGTATATTCATTCAATGGTAATTCACTCATACTTTCTGATTAGGGCTCACCTTTCCGCATCTCAGTAGAGCCGAAGGGCAAACATACATATGCTGACAAACTACCACCTCAAAGCCAGAGGGGGGAAAAGGACGAAAGTCATTTCAAGTTCCAAATTATAATTTCTGAAAATTTGGAGAACCAAGAATGTGGAAAAGACACAAAGTTGCTTTTTTCTTTTTTTTAATTATAGGAAAATAGGAAAAGATATAATCATGACAATCCCTGGCAAATTTGAGGGAGACAAAATCTGATAGACATAGTGTTCATTTTACCCAACTATAAACTTGTTATATGTGATTACTCTGGGTTATATTCCCTAAAATGTAGTGGCCATTCTATCAATAGTTTTGGTAGGATGATTTGGGGGCTTCTAATGATTATTGAAACATTTATGACTTACTGAAAATACTACATTCTCACTGGTTGAATAATGACTTAGTTTATATAGAGAAAATAGTGAGCCATTTTATAAGGGGAAGAGATTTGAAGATGGTGCGACAGACCTACACACAGCAAAATGAATTTTGGTTGCTATTGCAGCAAATACTTACCTTTCCTTGGCTATAAATTTACTGTTCTCTGGTTGACAGTTACAATTTTATTCTGGCTAACTAGATAAAGGGTAGAGAGAGAGAGAACACTTGTAAATCATCAAGGAACTCAAAACAGAAAGCCAAGATATCATAGTGAAGTAGGGCTGATCCACAGTTGCCCAGTGCCGTCTTGGAGACTTTAATCTTTGTCCCAGAGCACTGAACACCTCTATTTTCACATTCCTACTGCTGAGCGCAGAACCTGTCCATGACTCCTCCTTCCCTTAGAAGCCAGAGTATCGATCATAGGATAAGAATCAATGCTTTGGTTTTAGGTGAAGAGTGATAAACCAGAACAAAGAATTGTTCTTTATTTTTAGTTAATTCATGGTACCTATTTTTAATTTCCATCTTTTTTCTTTTTTCTCAAGCATCATTTTACTAGAACTTCATTATTTTTTTTCAGGAAAGTTCTTGTTATCTTCTAGACAAACTATTTTAAAAGTTTTGTCTCCTTTATGCATTATGTCACTATGATTGGAAATAAGAGAGAAAATTAAGCTGAATTGGGAAACAACTGCTAAGAAAGAGACTTAGGTAAGTATGTACTGTATATTCATTCAATGGTAATTCACTCATACTTTCTGATTAGGGCTCACCTTTCCGCATCTCAGTAGAGCCGAAGGGCAAACATACATATGCTGACAAACTACCACCTCAAAGCCAGAGGGGGGAAAAGGACGAAAGTCATTTCAAGTTCCAAATTATAATTTCTGAAAATTTGGAGAACCAAGAATGTGGAAAAGACACAAAGTTGCTTTTTTCTTTTTTTTAATTATAGGAAAATAGGAAAAGATATAATCATGACAATCCCTGGCAAATTTGAGGGAGACACAAGGAAGATCATGATAGACAACTACAAATCTGTATTTTTCTCAGAAAAAACAGATTAGTATAGGATAATATTAGAAGCCAAAGGGTAAATATTTTTTCTTGGATTCAAAAGTCAATAGTGGGGTTTCCCTGGTGGCCCAGTGGGTAAAGACACTGCCTTGCAGTGCAAGGGGTGCCGGTTCAATCCCTGGCCTGGGAAGATCCCACGTGATGCAGAGCGGCTGGACTGATGTGTCCAACTACCGAGCCAGCGCTCTGGAGTGCATGTGCCCAGAGCCAGTGCTCTGCAGCGAGAGAGGCCACTGCAATGGGAGGCCCACACAGGCCAAAGAACAAAGATGGATGAAAAAATGAATGAGTGAAAAACCAATAGAAGTGGCCAAAAAAACCCCAAAAAACCACCAAACAACTGAAAAAAAGAAAAGAGTCAATAGTGATGACAGTGAAGGACCACTTATTTCTTTGCCATTATTACCGTCTATAGACCAAAAGCAGCTCGTGAGAAACAAAGGCAGCATTAGTTTCCAGTCTATGTTCTTCCTAGCTCAGTGGCTGGTATGCTGTGGTCACTGAAGAAACATTTGCTGAATTGTTAGTCTGGTAGCAGTTAAGAGACCTCTTTCCAGTAAGGTCATGGGCCAATTTATAGTAATAGTTAGCAGCTTACTATGTTGCGAAAAAATAAAAAATTGTTCTAGATGTTTTGTGTGTGGGCCCAACCTTAGGAGGTGTTTGATACTATTCTGTCTTTCACAGACAAGGAAGTGGAAGTACAGACGGATGAATATGTGGCAGATCCAGGATTTGAGACTAGGCTCTATGGGTTCTAGAGCCTAAAAGCTGTACCACTGTTTTAACACTGCCTCAGGTCAATGAGGAAAGAGTCCCAGAGTAACTCCATGCTAAATTAAACCACAGCTGGATACCACACTTCTTGTTAAGAACCAAGAAGAGGGGGCTTCCCTGGTGGTCCAGTGGGTAAGGACACCACCTTGCAGTGCAAGGGGCGCCGGTTCGATCCCTGGCCTGGGAAGATCCCACGTGCCACGGAGCGGCTGGACCGATGTGGACCGAGCCGGAGCTCTGGAGCGCATGTGCCCAGAGCTGGTGCTCTGCGACAACAGAGGCCACCGTGATGGGAGGCCAAAGAACAAAGATGGATGAAAATGGACAAATGAAAGACCAATGGAAGTGGCCCTCCTGCTCCCCTCCCTCCCCACCCCAGACCCACCAAAATAAATAAATAAATAAATCTTTAAAAAAAAAAAAAAAAAGGAACCAAGAAGAGGAAGTGTGCCACTAGGCTGGGAGATTACTCTAGATAACAGGTGCTGGCCCTGGGAATGAGGAGGGGTGTCTGCAAGCTTAGAGTGGGACAGTCACTCATACCAACAGCTAGGTTAGTGGATAGTGGAGCCGTGGATTTCAGAAGATCCTGACCCCTTCTCTGAGCACCTTTATATTGTGCAGAAATTGCAAAATGAGAGAGAGAGAGAGATCAAAAGTCAAGGACAAAAACTGGCATGGGGAGGGGCAGATGGATCCAGGAGGCCAAGACTCAGAAGTTGATGAGTCCATTTTAGTGGCAGCAAGTTGAATTCATGGTTTTAAAGCTTCCCCTTAACTCTACCTCTCAAATTCTGCTCCCCCAAATCTTTGTTCCTTCTTTCTTATCAGAGGAACAATATAAATACTAACAAGTAATAATGAACATGTTTTAAAATAGTCTCTCTCAAACCAATCTTTTATGATAGGAGAAACTAAAAGGGGAGGTGTTAATATGAAATGTACCTTGACTTAGAGCTTTTAATTTTAAGCAGCATGACAATCTTTCCAAGGGAGACAATTAGGAGGAAGTTGCCCTGGGGAAACAAGCATAATACGTAAGTTTTGTTCCTCATTGACCAAAGAGGACTGCCACTACCCTTGGTCCAATTGTTACATGTGGGTGCACAGATAAACTGCTGATAGGCACCAGTGAAAAGCAAGGGCAGTACTCCATCCAAAAAAAAAAAAAAAGCCTGCAATCCCATTCGTGTGCAGTTTTCCCCTTGGCTTACATGTCTGAGGCCTCAAGGAAGGAAGAGGACAAGAGAAGTTGCACAGAGTCAAGCTAGGTGAGTGGAAAAATGTAGTAGAAAGCCTGGGAAGATCCCACGTGCCACGGAGCGGCTGGACCGATGTGGACCGAGCCGGAGCTCTGGAGCGCATGTGCCCAGAGCTGGTGCTCTGCGACAACAGAGGCCACCGTGATGGGAGGCCAAAGAACAAAGATGGATGAAAATGGACAAATGAAAGACCAATGGAAGTGGCCCTCCTGCTCCCCTCCCTCCCCACCCCAGACCCACCAAAATAAATAAATAAATAAATCTTTAAAAAAAAAAAAAAAAAGGAACCAAGAAGAGGAAGTGTGCCACTAGGCTGGGAGATTACTCTAGATAACAGGTGCTGGCCCTGGGAATGAGGAGGGGTGTCTGCAAGCTTAGAGTGGGACAGTCACTCATACCAACAGCTAGGTTAGTGGATAGTGGAGCCGTGGATTTCAGAAGATCCTGACCCCTTCTCTGAGCACCTTTATATTGTGCAGAAATTGCAAAATGAGAGAGAGAGAGAGATCAAAAGTCAAGGACAAAAACTGGCATGGGGAGGGGCAGATGGATCCAGGAGGCCAAGACTCAGAAGTTGATGAGTCCATTTTAGTGGCAGCAAGTTGAATTCATGGTTTTAAAGCTTCCCCTTAACTCTACCTCTCAAATTCTGCTCCCCCAAATCTTTGTTCCTTCTTTCTTATCAGAGGAACAATATAAATACTAACAAGTAATAATGAACATGTTTTAAAATAGTCTCTCTCAAACCAATCTTTTATGATAGGAGAAACTAAAAGGGGAGGTGTTAATATGAAATGTACCTTGACTTAGAGCTTTTAATTTTAAGCAGCATGACAATCTTTCCAAGGGAGACAATTAGGAGGAAGTTGCCCTGGGGAAACAAGCATAATACGTAAGTTTTGTTCCTCATTGACCAAAGAGGACTGCCACTACCCTTGGTCCAATTGTTACATGTGGGTGCACAGATAAACTGCTGATAGGCACCAGTGAAAAGCAAGGGCAGTACTCCATCCAAAAAAAAAAAAAAAGCCTGCAATCCCATTCGTGTGCAGTTTTCCCCTTGGCTTACATGTCTGAGGCCTCAAGGAAGGAAGAGGACAAGAGAAGTGCATGGCACCGAGGAGTCAAGCTAGGTGAGTGGCACCTGCAAATAAACTGTAGTAGAAATCTCATGAGCCTGGGCATCAATCAGTCTGTGTTAGAACAGAAGACTATATTTTCTAAATTTGGATTTTTCTTTTTGTAGTTTCTTTTTCGAATTTCCTATTGAAATCCAATGTGTTTTAATAAAACTCACTTTGGAAACAAAATTCTCAAATGTACTAACAAGGGAAATTATCTACTATGTGTCAGACATGGTGCTAAGGCACTATGGATTTAGTAATGAAGAAGGCAGAAACTGTCTCTGTCTTCATGTAGCTAAAAGTCTTTTGGGGAAGAAAGACACTAAAATTCAAATGTGATATGTTATAAAACAGGAAATACAAATTGCTGTGGGTATTAGTGAAATAAGGAATTACATATAACCAGAACAGAAATTCTCAGAGGAAAGAAATCCAAAACCAAGATAAACCCACGAACTCTCAGGAATGGGCGAGAATAGATGGAGGTCCAAAAAGCCAAGATTTTATTTGGTTAACTTCAAGTAGGTTATATATTTCAATTAAGTAAGGATCCTCTTCTTTCTGGACCTTTGTCCAGAAAGAGGGATTTTTTTTTTTTGGTAATGGCCATTTTTTGGTGGGGAGAGGATCTTCTCTTTTTTATTGATTTTTAAAAAATTATTATTTATCTATTTTTCATCCATCTTTATTCTTTGGCCTGTGTAGGCCACCCATTGCAGCAGACTCTCTCCGCAATAATGAACATGTTTTAAAATAGTCTCTCTCAAACCAATCTTTTATGATAGGAGAAACTAAAAGGGGAGGTGTTAATATGAAATGTACCTTGACTTAGAGCTTTTAATTTTAAGCAGCATGACAATCTTTCCAAGGGAGACAATTAGGAGGAAGTTGCCCTGGGGAAACAAGCATAATACGTAAGTTTTGTTCCTCATTGACCAAAGAGGACTGCCACTACCCTTGGTCCAATTGTTACATGTGGGTGCACAGATAAACTGCTGATAGGCACCAGTGAAAAGCAAGGGCAGTACTCCATCCAAAAAAAAAAAAAAAGCCTGCAATCCCATTCGTGTGCAGTTTTCCCCTTGGCTTACATGTCTGAGGCCTCAAGGAAGGAAGAGGACAAGAGAAGTGCATGGCACCGAGGAGTCAAGCTAGGTGAGTGGCACCTGCAAATAAACTGTAGTAGAAATCTCATGAGCCTGGGCATCAATCAGTCTGTGTTAGAACAGAAGACTATATTTTCTAAATTTGGATTTTTCTTTTTGTAGTTTCTTTTTCGAATTTCCTATTGAAATCCAATGTGTTTTAATAAAACTCACTTTGGAAACAAAATTCTCAAATGTACTAACAAGGGAAATTATCTACTATGTGTCAGACATGGTGCTAAGGCACTATGGATTTAGTAATGAAGAAGGCAGAAACTGTCTCTGTCTTCATGTAGCTAAAAGTCTTTTGGGGAAGAAAGACACTAAAATTCAAATGTGATATGTTATAAAACAGGAAATACAAATTGCTGTGGGTATTAGTGAAATAAGGAATTACATATAACCAGAACAGAAATTCTCAGAGGAAAGAAATCCAAAACCAAGATAAACCCACGAACTCTCAGGAATGGGCGAGAATAGATGGAGGTCCAAAAAGCCAAGATTTTATTTGGTTAACTTCAAGTAGGTTATATATTTCAATTAAGTAAGGATCCTCTTCTTTCTGGACCTTTGTCCAGAAAGAGGGATTTTTTTTTTTTGGTAATGGCCATTTTTTGGTGGGGAGAGGATCTTCTCTTTTTTATTGATTTTTAAAAAATTATTATTTATCTATTTTTCATCCATCTTTATTCTTTGGCCTGTGTAGGCCACCCATTGCAGCAGACTCTCTCGCTACAGAGCACCAGCTCTGGACACATGTGCTCTAGAGCATTGGCTTATAATTGGACACACTGGCCCAGTTGCTCCATGGCATGTGTGATCTTCCTGGGCCAGGGATCTAACCAGTGCCCCTTGCACTGCAAGGCAGACTCTTTACCGACTGGACTACCAGGGAAGCCCAGAAAGGGGGATTATTCTTAAAATTCTGGTCTGAATCCAAGGCCTTTAAGGTTTTTTTAATGGATTAATTTAAATTTTTTGTAATGGATTAATAAAAATGAGGAGATGGAACTATTGTCCTAAATAGCTCATAGCCTGTTTGGAGAGATGAGGTATAAACATATGTCAACTACAAATTTGCATTTACCTATTACATTGCCAATGACTGATCCAGGGTATTTACCATCTTACATTGCCAATGACTGATTAAGCGTATTTGCCATCTGCCTCTGTGGAGATTGACCTCCGTGCTGTGACAGCTGCTGACCTTCAACACTGCCTGAGGTTGTTCAGGATGGAGTAGGCACCCTGTCATCCAGGGAATCTGGTGGGTAAGGTCTTTAGATAGGTGGATGTTTTAAGAAATAGATTATCTCAATCTTTGCATCTCCTCATATTTAGAAAAGCACTGAATCCCTTCATGGTGACATCAGATCTTTGTGATTAACCAAAAAAGCTTTTTTTTTTTTTAATAGCATTTATTTTTTTCTAAAGATTTATTTATTTACTTTGGGCGGGGGTCGGGTTGGGGAGGGAGGGGAGCAGGCGGGCCACTTCTATTGGTCTTTCGTTTCTCTATGTTCATCCGTCTTTGTTCTTTGGCTCCTGTGGGCCTCCCATCAGTCGTGCGTCTAGAAAAAAAAATAGATGGAGGTCCAAAAGCCAAGATTTTATTTGGTTAACTTCAAGTAGGTTATATATTTCAATTAAGTAAGGATCCTCTTCTTTCTGGACCTTTGTCCAGAAAGAGGGATTTTTTTTTTTTGGTAATGGCCATTTTTTGGTGGGGAGAGGATCTTCTCTTTTTTATTGATTTTTAAAAATTATTATTTATCTATTTTTCATCCATCTTTATTCTTTGGCCTGTGTAGGCCACCCATTGCAGCAGACTCTCTCGCTACAGAGCACCAGCTCTGGACACATGTGCTCTAGAGCATTGGCTTATAATTGGACACACTGGCCCAGTTGCTCCATGGCATGTGTGATCTTCCTGGGCCAGGGATCTAACCAGTGCCCCTTGCACTGCAAGGCAGACTCTTTACCGACTGGACTACCAGGGAAGCCCAGAAAGGGGGATTATTCTTAAAATTCTGGTCTGAATCCAAGGCCTTTAAGGTTTTTTTAATGGATTAATTTAAATTTTTTGTAATGGATTAATAAAAATGAGGAGATGGAACTATTGTCCTAAATAGCTCATAGCCTGTTTGGAGAGATGAGGTATAAACATATGTCAACTACAAATTTGCATTTACCTATTACATTGCCAATGACTGATCCAGGGTATTTACCATCTTACATTGCCAATGACTGATTAAGCGTATTTGCCATCTGCCTCTGTGGAGATTGACCTCCGTGCTGTGACAGCTGCTGACCTTCAACACTGCCTGAGGTTGTTCAGGATGGAGTAGGCACCCTGTCATCCAGGGAATCTGGTGGGTAAGGTCTTTAGATAGGTGGATGTTTTAAGAAATAGATTATCTCAATCTTTGCATCTCCTCATATTTAGAAAAGCACTGAATCCCTTCATGGTGACATCAGATCTTTGTGATTAACCAAAAAAGCTTTTTTTTTTTTTAATAGCATTTATTTTTTTCTAAAGATTTATTTATTTACTTTGGGCGGGGGTCCAGTTGGGGAGGGAGGGGAGCAGGTGGGCCACTTCTGTTGGTTTTTCATTCCTCTATCTTCATCCGTCTTCGTTCTTTGGCTCCTGTGGGCCTCCCATCACGGTGGCGTCTGTCGCTGCAGAGCTCCGGCTCTGGGTGCCTGCGCTTCAGAGCTCTGGCTCGGTAATTGGACACATTGGTCCAGCTGCTCCGCGACACGTGGGATCTTCCCAGGCCAGGGATTAAACCGGCGCCCCTTGCAGTGCAAGGTGGTGTCCTTACCCACTGGACCACCAGGGGAAGCCCCCCAAAAACCTTTTGTTCTTGGTATTAAGCTCCCCCTTCCTCAAAATCTTTTATGTTGACCTTCTTTCTGCTGTCTCTTTGGAGCAGTCTCTCAGAGCTATCTTCTGGGCTGCAGTCCTAATTGTGCCCCAAATAAAATTCATCTCACAACTCTCAAGTTGCTCATCTTTTTAGTCCGCACATAGAAGAAATAAAAGAAGCCTAGGAAGGGACTATAAACGAATAAAACCTTACAGAAGACAGAGGAGGAAGTTGCTCTGGGCAGGGATGATAAGTGATGATATCGTGATAAAAATGTCCTAGTTTAGAACTTCCGGGTGAGTTATGACACTCCAAGACAAAGTCGGGTGTATAAGACTGGGGACTAAAATCAGACCAGGATTTATCAACCTCAGCACCATTGACATTTTGGGTCAGACAATTCTTTGTTGCAGGAGGCTGTCCTTTGCAGTGTAGGATGTTATTGCATCCCTAGCTTCTACCCACTAGACCCATCAGTAAAACTACCCCCAGTTGTGACAACAAAGAATGTCTCATGGCATTACCAAATGTCCTCTGAAAGGCAAAAGTCACCCTTAAGTTAAAAACCATTGGCACCCTGTCATCCAGGGAATCTGGTGGGTAAGGTCTTTAGATAGGTGGATGTTTTAAGAAATAGATTATCTCAATCTTTGCATCTCCTCATATTTAGAAAAGCACTGAATCCCTTCATGGTGACATCAGATCTTTGTGATTAACCAAAAAAGCTTTTTTTTTTTTTAATAGCATTTATTTTTTTCTAAAGATTTATTTATTTACTTTGGGCGGGGGTCCGGTTGGGGAGGGAGGGGAGTGGGCGGGCCACTTCTATTGGTCTTTCATTCCTCTATCTTCATCCGTCTTTGTTCTTTGGCTCCTGTGGGCCTCCCATCACGGTGGCGTCTGTCGCTGCAGAGCTCCGGCTCTGGGCGCATGCACTTCAGAGCTCTGACTCGGTAATTGGACACATGGGTCCAGCCGCTCTGCGGCACGTGGGATCTTCCCAGGCCAGGGATCGAACCGGCGCCCCTTGCACTGCAAGGCGGTGTCTTTACCCACTGGACCACCAGGGGAAGCCCCCCAAAAACCTTTTGTTCTTGGTATTAAGCTCCCCCTTCCTCAAAATCTTTTATGTTGACCTTCTTTCTGCTGTCTCTTTGGAGCAGTCTCTCAGAGCTATCTTCTGGGCTGCAGTCCTAATTGTGCCCCAAATAAAATTCATCTCACAACTCTCAAGTTGCTCATCTTTTTAGTCCGCACATAGAAGAAATAAAAGAAGCCTAGGAAGGGACTATAAACGAATAAAACCTTACAGAAGACAGAGGAGGAAGTTGCTCTGGGCAGGGATGATAAGTGATGATATCGTGATAAAAATGTCCTAGTTTAGAACTTCCGGGTGAGTTATGACACTCCAAGACAAAGTCGGGTGTATAAGACTGGGGACTAAAATCAGACCAGGATTTATCAACCTCAGCACCATTGACATTTTGGGTCAGACAATTCTTTGTTGCAGGAGGCTGTCCTTTGCAGTGTAGGATGTTATTGCATCCCTAGCTTCTACCCACTAGACCCATCAGTAAAACTACCCCCAGTTGTGACAACAAAGAATGTCTCATGGCATTACCAAATGTCCTCTGAAAGGCAAAAGTCACCCTTAAGTTAAAAACCATTGCATTAGCTCCTGCCACCACATTAAGCCTGGCAATTGGTAATGGAGGGTCTGGCAATACAGGGAAAATTCAGTATCCAAAAATGGGTCGACCTACAGCTATGATGAGATAAATATTTGGCATTAAGATTTTACATTCTGGTATTTAGAAGGCGGGGCAATGCCAGACTCCAGAATGCCAGACAAAAAATCCCTTTCAGAATGAGACAAATTATCCTTGAGAGTGAGTTTTCCTTGAATGTGAGTTTTCCTTGAGACTAAATGTCCAATAATCAGGACTAGATAGCTATTTGTGGATCATTTGAATGTGGAAGACAATTCCAAATTAAGTCTCACTTGAAAGGAAGATAAAATCTACTCAAACAAGTGTCCATGAGGCATCTAAGATACAGCTATATCAATGCACTGGAGATGAGTGGGTCAAGTTGTGAACAGTGAGGTAAGTAAAAACAGATGTAAAGCTTCACTTCCTTTAGCTTTCGGCTTATTCATGGGTATTAAGGAGATGGATTAGATAAGTCTTATGTTCCTTCCAACTCCAAAGTTACATGTAAAAGGTAAGAGAAAACATTTTAATAGCATTACATACTACTTATAAATGTGCTATATGCTTGGTAATTTACAACATTATCTCACTTAATCCTTACAACAACAATTCTGTGAGCTAACTATTACTATTGTTACTGTAGAGCTAAGTCTAAGTGGAGTTATTAAGTGAACAAACCAAACTTCAAACTGGACAGGGGGGGGAAATGATAAGTGATGATATCGTGATAAAAATGTCCTAGTTTAGAACTTCCGGGTGAGTTATGACACTCCAAGACAAAGTCGGGTGTATAAGACTGGGGACTAAAATCAGACCAGGATTTATCAACCTCAGCACCATTGACATTTTGGGTCAGACAATTCTTTGTTGCAGGAGGCTGTCCTTTGCAGTGTAGGATGTTATTGCATCCCTAGCTTCTACCCACTAGACCCATCAGTAAAACTACCCCCAGTTGTGACAACAAAGAATGTCTCATGGCATTACCAAATGTCCTCTGAAAGGCAAAAGTCACCCTTAAGTTAAAAACCATTGCATTAGCTCCTGCCACCACATTAAGCCTGGCAATTGGTAATGGAGGGTCTGGCAATACAGGGAAAATTCAGTATCCAAAAATGGGTCGACCTACAGCTATGATGAGATAAATATTTGGCATTAAGATTTTACATTCTGGTATTTAGAAGGCGGGGCAATGCCAGACTCCAGAATGCCAGACAAAAAATCCCTTTCAGAATGAGACAAATTATCCTTGAGAGTGAGTTTTCCTTGAATGTGAGTTTTCCTTGAGACTAAATGTCCAATAATCAGGACTAGATAGCTATTTGTGGATCATTTGAATGTGGAAGACAATTCCAAATTAAGTCTCACTTGAAAGGAAGATAAAATCTACTCAAACAAGTGTCCATGAGGCATCTAAGATACAGCTATATCAATGCACTGGAGATGAGTGGGTCAAGTTGTGAACAGTGAGGTAAGTAAAAACAGATGTAAAGCTTCACTTCCTTTAGCTTTCGGCTTATTCATGGGTATTAAGGAGATGGATTAGATAAGTCTTATGTTCCTTCCAACTCCAAAGTTACATGTAAAAGGTAAGAGAAAACATTTTAATAGCATTACATACTACTTATAAATGTGCTATATGCTTGGTAATTTACAACATTATCTCACTTAATCCTTACAACAACAATTCTGTGAGCTAACTATTACTATTGTTACTGTAGAGCTAAGTCTAAGTGGAGTTATTAAGTGAACAAACCAAAATTCAAACTCAAATTTGTCTGACCTGCAATACCTTGACCTTTTTTACTAAGCTGTAGTCCAAACTGTGATAAGAGAGGAAACAATGTAAAGGAAATTTCAGTTTCAGTAAGGGGTGATGGTAGAAAAGGCAGTTTCCCAGGTGGTAAAGAATCCAGTATAAAGAACCGTCCTTCCAATGCAGGAGATGCAAGTGATGTGGGTTTGATCTCTGGGTCAGAAGGAAAGCTATGACAAACACAGACAGCATAATAAAAAGCAGGGATATTACTTCCCCTACAAAGCTATGGTTTTTCCAAAAGTCACATACAGATGTGAGAGTTGGATCATAAGGAAGGCTGAGTGCCTAAGAATTGATGCTTTCAATTGTGGTGCTAGAGAATTTGAGAATCCCTTGGACAGCAAGGAGTTCAAACCAGCCAATTCTAAAGGAAATCAACTCTGAATATTCACTGGAAGGACTGATACTGAAGCTAAAGCTCCAAATTTTGGTCACCTGGTGCAAAGAGCCGACTCACTGGAATAGACCCTGATGCTGAGAAAGACTGAGGTCAAGAGAAGAAGGGGGTGACAGAGGATGAGATGGGTGGATGGCATCAATGGGCATGAGTTTGTGCAAGCTCTGGGAGATAGCAAAGGACAGGGAAGCCTGGTGTGCTACAGTCTCTGGGGTTGCAGAGTTGAATGTGACATCGACTGAACGATAACACGGGTGGAGGAAATGAGCAGACTCTACCTGAAAGAGGGATTGTAAACACAACTCTTTACTTGCTATATCAATGCACTGGAGATGAGTGGGTCAAGTTGTGAACAGTGAGGTAAGTAAAAGCAGATGTAAAGCTTCACTTCCTTTAGCTTTCGGCTTATTCATGGGTATTAAGGAGATGGATTAGATAAGTCTTATGTTCCTTCCAACTCCAAAGTTACATGTAAAAGGTAAGAGAAAACATTTTAATAGCATTACATACTACTTATAAATGTGCTATATGCTTGGTAATTTACAACATTATCTCACTTAATCCTTACAACAACAATTCTGTGAGCTAACTATTACTATTGTTACTGTAGAGCTAAGTCTAAGTGGAGTTATTAAGTGAACAAACCAAAATTCAAACTCAAATTTGTCTGACCTGCAATACCTTGACCTTTTTTACTAAGCTGTAGTCCAAACTGTGATAAGAGAGGAAACAATGTAAAGGAAATTTCAGTTTCAGTAAGGGGTGATGGTAGAAAAGGCAGTTTCCCAGGTGGTAAAGAATCCAGTATAAAGAACCGTCCTTCCAATGCAGGAGATGCAAGTGATGTGGGTTTGATCTCTGGGTCAGAAGGAAAGCTATGACAAACACAGACAGCATAATAAAAAGCAGGGATATTACTTCCCCTACAAAGCTATGGTTTTTCCAAAAGTCACATACAGATGTGAGAGTTGGATCATAAGGAAGGCTGAGTGCCTAAGAATTGATGCTTTCAATTGTGGTGCTAGAGAATTTGAGAATCCCTTGGACAGCAAGGAGTTCAAACCAGCCAATTCTAAAGGAAATCAACTCTGAATATTCACTGGAAGGACTGATACTGAAGCTAAAGCTCCAAATTTTGGTCACCTGGTGCAAAGAGCCGACTCACTGGAATAGACCCTGATGCTGAGAAAGACTGAGGTCAAGAGAAGAAGGGGGTGACAGAGGATGAGATGGGTGGATGGCATCAATGGGCATGAGTTTGTGCAAGCTCTGGGAGATAGCAAAGGACAGGGAAGCCTGGTGTGCTACAGTCTCTGGGGTTGCAGAGTTGAATGTGACATCGACTGAACGATAACACGGGTGGAGGAAATGAGCAGACTCTACCTGAAAGAGGGATTGTGTAAACACAACTCTTTACTTGGAAATATCAGAGGTTGTTCTTAGCAAATATGTCATAAAATTTGTAAGATAGTAGTCTATTTAATTGTGAGATTATGTTTTAAGAGAGGCAATGATGAATGCTGGGTACCTAAATATGAGTAAACTTTAATGTCTATTCTTAAAAGAACTCTCAAACTAAGATAACCGACCTAAATAACAATTCTACAGATTAATACTATTTGATGTTCACAAAACCTATGGGAGGTGTATCTTGATGCTTAGTCCCTTCCTAATCTGAAGAAGCTGCACAGACTCTTTAAGTTAGGATTCCTGGCATGATTTTTGATTCTGTTTGATGCATCTTGTGAGAAAGAAATTCAGAACTGAACCTGTGAGGACAGAGGAAAGATACATGGGATCTAATTTGCTTATACGGATTTAGCAGAGGTGCTGTGTGTGATTCTGGAGCTAACAATCTCCTAAAGCCGTAGCAGCAGCAACAGCGACAGCAAAGGTAATGCAGTTCTGTGCTGAGCATCATTTCCTACAGCAATGTGAGTGGGAACATTTCTAATCATGGTAGAAATAAAGTGGTTGTGAGAGCTGGAGGTTGTTCCAAGGAGCTGGCTCTAGAGCTTGCCCCTCAAGTCCTTTCAGTGATTTAAGCACTCAATCTCCTGTTTAAATTTTGTTTTGCCTGTATTAGATGGGATTCTTATGCAACTGAACACTGATGAATAGTAAGAAAAGTTGTAAACAACTGAATTTTCAGGAAATGGGAATGTGAGAAGAGTTATCTCACCTGGCTGTATCTGAAGACAGTGAGGATCTGGTTACTGTAAGTGGACACTGTTAGTTCATTACATATAATGGAGAAACAGTTATTTAAATGATCATCTGTGGGCACTTCCCTGGTGGTCCAGTGTCTTAGACTTCACACTTCCACTGCAAGGGGGTGAGGATTCAGTCTGGTTGGGGAACTAAGATCCTACATGCCACAGAGAGTGGCCCCAAATCCCTCAACTTAACATCTATGGATCACTAAGTTACTAAAATTGAAGTCAGAGATCATCTCTGCTATAGAATGGAGAGTCTCTCTGGGAATAAAGATAACAGAGGAAGACAGAGCCAAGAGGTAGCAAGGGACAGAGTCTTATTGACAAGATCTTGAGTCCCTAGATTCAGTTTTTTTCCAAAGACTTTTCAGTTACATGAGAAAATATATTCCATTTTTTTGCTTTAAAAAAGTTATCATTTTGGGTCATCTGGAATGAAGTGTCTACTAAAGGCAAGGCCTTGGTGGACCAGCTGGCTCTTGTATTAGACCACTATGTAAGGTTCAAGGAAGACAAGGGCAGGGGTAGTGTCGGCTGCTTCTATCTGTGCTAGAAAAGTTAAAGAAAATTAAAGGCTCTAGATTTCAAATATTTTTGCTTATGGTATGTCTCAAAAGCTGGATTTTTTTCTATGACTGTCCTAAAAATATTCCTTATGTCTTACAGTCACAGGTCTAACACACCAAAAATCATAAGCAGATTCTTCTTCAGTAAAATGTTGAATTACAACAGAGGTAGAATTAACGGCCTCATTCGATCTCTGTTAGGGTACTGACTAGAAAAGTGTAGGTATTCCAAAAATACCAAACTCCACTGAGCGTTCCCCTACCTGCAGAGGCAGCTCCCTTCTTCCCCAATGAGACTGGTCTTATCTTTCTTAAAAATGAGACAGAGACCTTATGGTAACCAATCTCCTACAATTAATACGGTATTGCATAATGGTTTGTGACTTCCGAGGCTAGGTCATAAGAGAAATTGCATTTTCCATTTTGTTCCCACTTTGATTTGGGGAAAACTAGATGCTATGTTGTGAGGACACTCAAGCAGAGTTATAGAGAAGTCCACATGGCGAGGAAGAACAGAGGTCTCCTGCCAACAACCAGCACTAGCTTGCCAGGTATGTTAGTCATCTTGGAAGCAGATCTTGCAGATAACTGGAGCCTCCTCTGACGTCTTGACACCAACCTCATGAGACAATTTGAGATGCAATCCCCCAGCTTTACCATCTCCAGATTCTTGACCTACAGAAACTGTGTGAAATGAGGGGCTTCCCTGCTAGCTCAGTGGTAAAGAGTTCACCTGCCAAGGCAGGAGACACAGGTTCGGTCCCTGATCTGGGAAGATCCCACATGCTGCAGAGCAACTAAGCCAGTGAACCACAATTATGGAGCCTGTGCTCTAGAGCCTCAGAGCTGCAACTACTGAGCCCATGTGCCGCAACTACTGAAGCCTGTATACCCTAGAGCCTGAGTTCCACAATAAGACAAGTCACCGCAACAAGAAGCCTGCCCACCTCAACTGGAGAGTAGCCCCTACTCCCTGCAACTAGAGAAGAGCCTTTGGCAGCAGGGAAAACCTGGAATAGCCAAAAATAAATAAATAAAAATAACTGTTAAAAAAAAAAAGAAAGAAACTGTGTGAACCGATTATAATTTTTAGTTGCTAAATTTTAGGAAATTTGTTATTCATCTTGTATAGGGATATCAGTTCTTAATCCCCCTCCTTTTCTACGCTGTGCCCTGTCACTAATTCCAAGCTTATAAAGCAACTGCAATTTCAGCATGCTCTAGGGGGCCAATTACAAAGTGAATCCAGAAACAGAAGGATTACATGCAATGGCAAGATTTCGCTAAACTGCATTAGCAAAAAGCCAGGCAATATGTGAAGGAATAGATTCTGAGGATTCAAGACCAAGGAAGGAAGAGTTTATTGATTTGAGAACAGTTACCAGAGATTTTGAAGTCAAAGTACTAGTTTGGGTATCTAGGAGTGGTTCTGGTTACTCTCAGTTGGTTAATTCAAAACTGGACTGGTGACTTAAACTAAATAAAGTTGGGTTGCCATAAATTTCTTAATATAATGTTGAAGACAAGCTCCAGAGATTTGCGAAGAAAGCAACATTGGAAAGAGTTATTACGTGTATTAGATCAGAAGAGCATATAGCATGCATTCTCTTCACCCAAGGTATGAAGAAATACTTTGCTGAGAACAGCACTAGCAACCCTGAGTTCTACTGTAACGACTGTCCTCAGGGGATAAAGGTTGTATGCGCTGCAACTGAAATGGGCTTTCTAATTTCAGTGATGGTGAGAGATCCTGAGGTGGTGGGGGTCAGGTAGCAGAACATAACCATCATAAAGATGGTAGTCACACTCACCAAAGCAAAGCAGTAACAGAGTGGTAACTGATAGCATTGGTCTAGAGAGATCTATGGTCGTGGTGAATTGATCATAGAATTTCCAGTACCAAAATAGGTAAGTAGCTCCCTAAAGTCTTTGTGTAATCAAAAAGTTCTAGGCTGGGAAAACAAAGACTTGAGTAGAGACACCATAAGAGTAATAGCCCTCACCCATTTATTAGTCCTGAGAAATTCACAGACTGGAGGTCTTGAATACAGAATGTGATAGGCACCTCTGAGAAAGGTCCTTGTTATTAGTGTAACATCAAAAGTGTGATGGGCAAATCTTTCTCTAAGTCTCTCCCTCAAAGAGGTACACGGCTATTTGCTAGGGTAAAACTGTGCACAAGGGTTAAAGGGAGGAGAGAACCATCTCGACCTTTAAGGGATTATGGAACAATGGTATTAATCTCTGGTGACCCAGAATACTATGCATATAAGGCAACTGCAATTTCAGCATGCTCTAGGGGGCCAATTACAAAGTGAATCCAGAAACAGAAGGATTACATGCAATGGCAAGATTTCGCTAAACTGCATTAGCAAAAAGCCAGGCAATATGTGAAGGAATAGATTCTGAGGATTCAAGACCAAGGAAGGAAGAGTTTATTGATTTGAGAACAGTTACCAGAGATTTTGAAGTCAAAGTACTAGTTTGGGTATCTAGGAGTGGTTCTGGTTACTCTCAGTTGGTTAATTCAAAACTGGACTGGTGACTTAAACTAAATAAAGTTGGGTTGCCATAAATTTCTTAATATAATGTTGAAGACAAGCTCCAGAGATTTGCGAAGAAAGCAACATTGGAAAGAGTTATTACGTGTATTAGATCAGAAGAGCATATAGCATGCATTCTCTTCACCCAAGGTATGAAGAAATACTTTGCTGAGAACAGCACTAGCAACCCTGAGTTCTACTGTAACGACTGTCCTCAGGGATAAAGGTTGTATGCGCTGCAACTGAAATGGGCTTTCTAATTTCAGTGATGGTGAGAGATCCTGAGGTGGTGGGGGTCAGGTAGCAGAACATAACCATCATAAAGATGGTAGTCACACTCACCAAAGCAAAGCAGTAACAGAGTGGTAACTGATAGCATTGGTCTAGAGAGATCTATGGTCGTGGTGAATTGATCATAGAATTTCCAGTACCAAAATAGGTAAGTAGCTCCCTAAAGTCTTTGTGTAATCAAAAAGTTCTAGGCTGGGAAAACAAAGACTTGAGTAGAGACACCATAAGAGTAATAGCCCTCACCCATTTATTAGTCCTGAGAAATTCACAGACTGGAGGTCTTGAATACAGAATGTGATAGGCACCTCTGAGAAAGGTCCTTGTTATTAGTGTAACATCAAAAGTGTGATGGGCAAATCTTTCTCTAAGTCTCTCCCTCAAAGAGGTACACGGCTATTTGCTAGGGTAAAACTGTGCACAAGGGTTAAAGGGAGGAGAGAACCATCTCGACCTTTAAGGGATTATGGAACAATGGTATTAATCTCTGGTGACCCAGAATACTATGCACACAGGACTCACTGATTTTACTGTATATCCCCATTATCCAGAGACTGCTGGCCTTTAGAACTCGTCAGTGGTCTTTGGAAGACTCAGTTCCAGCACCAGCAGGGAGGGGGACACTTTGCAAAGTTAGGTGATTTTCCTATAGCAGGGATTAGCAAATTATATTAATAGTCTAAGGGTCAAACCTAGCCCACATCCTGTTTTTGTAAAGCCTTTAAGAATGCTTTTTTTTTTTCACTTTTTAAAGGGTGTAAGCCAAACCAAAGAATATGTGAAAGGTCCCATATGTGGTCCTTAAAACTAAAGCCTGGAATATTTACTATCTGGCCTTTTACAGGAAAACGTTTGCCAACTCTTGTCCCACAGCATTATGTGTTGTGAACTAGCAACCAACACAGAGTGCAATTTCTCCCTTGTCAACAATGTGCAAGGTAGGGAGGAGACAGACAACCCCCACTATTAATACTTACTGATCCACTCACAAAATGTCTTGTTTTCTAATTCTATGACTTTGAGCTCTGCCTATTTAAAGGTTTAAGGAAAGAATGTTCTCTCCCTGAAATCCAATAATGGTTCCAACTAATTGGAAGTTTATATGACTAATTATTTTGGTTTCTTCTTGACATTGGAATAATGCCAGGGGCTGGGAGAGGGGGCGAGAGTTTACAGCATAGGCTGGGATGATTTATCCCCTGTCATCAAGGGGAAATCTGATTGCTACAACATAGAGAGAAAGGATAAGAAGGTCTCAAACCCAGGTCACTCCTTAGTATTGACATGTTGTTTAGTCACTAAGTCATGCCTGACTTTTTTAAAACCCCACGGACTATAGCCTGCCAGGCTCCCCTATCCATGGGAGTTTCCCAGGCAAGAATACTGGAGTGGGTTGCCATTTCCTTTTTCCAGGGGTCTTCCAGACCAAGGGAATCCAACCTGTATTTCATGCATTACAGGTGGATTCTTCACGGCTGAGCCACTGGGGAAGCCCATATCCAATGTTAAAAGTCAATAGGAGACTAAAGCAATTCAATTCAAATATTCATAGAACCATCAAAGACTCATTCCTCAGGGATGAAGATCACCACATCGTAAGAAAATTTCAACCAGCTATGTATGTGTGTGTCTGCTCAGTCATGTCTGACTCTGCAACCACCTGGACTGTAGCCCACCAGGCTCCTCTGTCCACAGGATTCTCCAGGCAAGAATACTGAAGTGGGTTGCCATTTCTTTCTCCAGAGGATCTTTTCAACCCAAGGACTGAAGTCTTGTCTCTTGCATCACCTTTACTGGCAGGCAGATTCTTTACCACTGGCACCACCTGGTCAACCAGCTATGGATGCTGGCAACATGAATATGGAATAGATGATAATAGAAGGATGTTGTAAACAGAGACTTGAGACATCATAGAAATGAGAATGTCATGGTAACCTACTTCCTTTGTTCTATTTTGTATCTATCTATTAATAATCAATGACTTATTTTCATCCATTGTCAACAATGTGCAAGGTAGGGAGGAGACAGACAACCCCCACTATTAATACTTACTGATCCACTCACAAAATGTCTTGTTTTCTAATTCTATGACTTTGAGCTCTGCCTATTTAAAGGTTTAAGGAAAGAATGTTCTCTCCCTGAAATCCAATAATGGTTCCAACTAATTGGAAGTTTATATGACTAATTATTTTGGTTTCTTCTTGACATTGGAATAATGCCAGGGGCTGGGAGAGGGGGCGAGAGTTTACAGCATAGGCTGGGATGATTTATCCCCTGTCATAAAGGGGGAAATCTGATTGCTACAACATAGAGAGAAAGGATAAGAAGGTCTCAAACCCAGGTCACTCCTTAGTATTGACATGTTGTTTAGTCACTAAGTCATGCCTGACTTTTTTAAAACCCCACGGACTATAGCCTGCCAGGCTCCCCTATCCATGGGAGTTTCCCAGGCAAGAATACTGGAGTGGGTTGCCATTTCCTTTTTCCAGGGGTCTTCCAGACCAAGGGAATCCAACCTGTATTTCATGCATTACAGGTGGATTCTTCACGGCTGAGCCACTGGGGAAGCCCATATCCAATGTTAAAAGTCAATAGGAGACTAAAGCAATTCAATTCAAATATTCATAGAACCATCAAAGACTCATTCCTCAGGGATGAAGATCACCACATCGTAAGAAAATTTCAACCAGCTATGTATGTGTGTGTCTGCTCAGTCATGTCTGACTCTGCAACCACCTGGACTGTAGCCCACCAGGCTCCTCTGTCCACAGGATTCTCCAGGCAAGAATACTGAAGTGGGTTGCCATTTCTTTCTCCAGAGGATCTTTTCAACCCAAGGACTGAAGTCTTGTCTCTTGCATCACCTTTACTGGCAGGCAGATTCTTTACCACTGGCACCACCTGGTCAACCAGCTATGGATGCTGGCAACATGAATATGGAATAGATGATAATAGAAGGATGTTGTAAACAGAGACTTGAGACATCATAGAAATGAGAATGTCATGGTAACCTACTTCCTTTGTTCTATTTTGTATCTATCTATTAATAATCAATGACTTATTTTCCCTCCTCATTTACATAAAGTATATTCATTTAATGGCATTGTACTAATGTTAATTTGTTTATTTTCATAATTATACAATGGTTACAGAAGATGTTAACATTATGGGAAGCTAAATGAAGGGCATTTGTCCTATTTTTGCAACATTTCAGTAAACCTAAATTTATTTCAAAATAGAAAGCTAAATAAAGCATAATTATCATGAAGACATATAGAATATATATGACTTTGATATGCATATAATAGGGACTTCCCTGGCAGCTCTGTGGTTAAGATGCCGTTTTTTGCCCCTGCATGGGGCATGGGTTTGATTCCTGGGCTTCCCTGGCAGCTCAGACAATAAAGAATCTGCCTGCCATGTGGGAGACCAGGGTTTGATCTCTGGGTTAGGAAGATCCCCTGGAGAAAGAAATGGCAACCTGGATAATTCCACGGACAGAGGAGCCTGGCAGGCTACAGTTTATGGGGCTGCAAAAAGCTGAACATGGATGAATGACTAACACTGGCAACTAAGATCCCACAAGCTGTGAGATGGGGGAGTTGGGGAGAGGTAGGAAAGAACATATAATAAAAAATGATGAAACTTCAGATGCAATATGGCAAATAAAAAAAGATGCACTTACATAATGTTTGAGTTTTTAAAATTGAATGACATTAAACATTTATCCTAAACTACACTAGTCATACTAGGATCTTTTATCATTAGTTTTTCAGTTATTGCTGTCTTACAATTCTTATCTTTTCTTTGGAACTGTAAGAGAGATACTGAAATCTCGGTGTTTATCCTGCACATTTCTTTTTTTTTTTTTTCCTGCACATTTCTTAAATCACTGTTCCCCCATATCTCTGTTCTTCTGGAATAACTCTTCAGCTTATCCTTTCAGTTTTGCTCTTCATCAGAGCCCATTTACTGTTTAGACCATCTTTTATCTTCTTTTAAATCACCTTTAGCTAGTTCTTTTTTATGAAAGTTAGATGTCACATTTTCTCATAGTCCCCTGGGGATATTCCATATAAGCACAAAATTAAAAAAAAAAAAAGAGAACAATGCCTGATACCACACCCAGTATGCACTAAGCAAACAGTAATAAGGATTGTTTTCAAGATCCTCCTCTGTTTATTCTAATCACTGCTTGCTTGGGTGTTAGTTCTTTTGTTTGTTTATTGGTGTCACTCTTTCATAGTACTGGTCTTCCTCATTATTTGATGGCTCTTTACTTTGTTCTCATCTTGGTATTCCTTGTTCTCTGTGCCTGAGGTGGTTTCTGTTTATCATAATTTTCTCTGATGATTGTGAGGAAGGGATAAAATGCCATCTTGGACAGCGCATACCAGTGACTGATACTGTGGGGGTAAAATGAGGTTCCCTTCCTTCCCTGGACCATAGCCGCCTGAGGTACTGCCTGACTTATCTGCCTCAAGTTTCTGGCGTTACTGTGATAGTCTAGGGGAAAATACCATTTCAGGATAACCTTAACTGTGAAAGTGAATTGAGTGAGAAGCCAACCCCACCAGAGGTTTCAAATTCCATTCCCCAGCTACCCTTTATGGTTGCTCTAGGATACTGTGCTCTTCCCTTACACCACCTCCAAACTCCTTATATCCTTTGCCTCTGAGATAGAAGTCTGACTCTTGCTCTGCCATTCTGACCCCTTCTGCCCTGACTTTTGGGAAATCTCCCAAATTTCAATCTGTTTATAATCCTAGGTCATGTTTTCTTTACTTTTTCTTTTTCTTTTTTAACAACTCTCTGCCTTGGTCAGGCTTTCCCAGTGGCTTAGATAGTAAAGAATCCACCTGCAATGCAGGAGACCTGGGTTTGATCCTTGGGTTGGGAAGATCCTCCAGAGGACACGGCAACCCACTCCAGTCAGTATTCTTGCCTGGAAAATCCCATGGACAGAGGAGCCTGGTGGCAGAGAGTTGGACACGACTGAGTGACTAAGCACAGCTGCTTTGGTCACCTTGCAAACTCAGGTTTATAGTTCAAGACTCAAACTATTTTGTTCTCTTTGAATCATACTTCTTTAACTGTATTTCTTTTCTGAACTTACAGAGCTCCTTCTATACACCTTTAATGTCATTTACAAATGTCTAGGTCCTCTCCCACAACTCTGAATAACTCAACAATTGATAGATATTCTCTCCAAAGGTCCACTAGTAACCCTAGCATGTCCACCAGATTATTTTCCTTACTTAAGATGGTCTTGCTGAGAGGTAACTTACACTTCGTAGATTTTTAAAAAATAATGAAAATTCTTGTCACTAAAATCTGCAGTTTATAGTACCATGGGGCAAGAATGAAAAAAAGGCCTAACTTACACTATCATGACAAAAATGATTAGGATGAACAATCCTAGGTAGAACAATTAGGATGGAGATGACTTTTTCTATCTTGGAGAATAGATTTTAACACTTCAGAAACATACACTTCTAGACAAGTTTAAGGTAACTCTGTATTATTCTCATGTATTCACTGAGGAAGAGTAGTAGATAGAAACACTTGGGCTTTGTAGTCAGGTAGATGTCATTTGGAACGCAATTTGAACACTCTGAGCCTGCTGAAGGCAGTCTTCTAAAATGACTCAAGGTGATCTCTGCTGCTTGGTATTCATGTCTTTGTATAATGCTCTCTCCTCTTGAAAACGAATTCCAACCCCACCAGAGGTTTCAAATTCCATTCCCCAGCTACCCTTTATGGTTGCTCTAGGATACTGTGCTCTTCCCTTACACCACCTCCAAACTCCTTATATCCTTTGCCTCTGAGATAGAAGTCTGACTCTTGCTCTGCCATTCTGACCCCTTCTGCCCTGACTTTTGGGAAATCTCCCAAATTTCAATCTGTTTATAATCCTAGGTCATGTTTTCTTTACTTTTTCTTTTTCTTTTTTAACAACTCTCTGCCTTGGTCAGGCTTTCCCAGTGGCTTAGATAGTAAAGAATCCACCTGCAATGCAGGAGACCTGGGTTTGATCCTTGGGTTGGGAAGATCCTCCAGAGGACACGGCAACCCACTCCAGTCAGTATTCTTGCCTGGAAAATCCCATGGACAGAGGAGCCTGGTGGCAGAGAGTTGGACACGACTGAGTGACTAAGCACAGCTGCTTTGGTCACCTTGCAAACTCAGGTTTATAGTTCAAGACTCAAACTATTTTGTTCTCTTTGAATCATACTTCTTTAACTGTATTTCTTTTCTGAACTTACAGAGCTCCTTCTATACACCTTTAATGTCATTTACAAATGTCTAGGTCCTCTCCCACAACTCTGAATAACTCAACAATTGATAGATATTCTCTCCAAAGGTCCACTAGTAACCCTAGCATGTCCACCAGATTATTTTCCTTACTTAAGATGGTCTTGCTGAGAGGTAACTTACACTTCGTAGATTTTTAAAAAATAATGAAAATTCTTGTCACTAAAATCTGCAGTTTATAGTACCATGGGGCAAGAATGAAAAAAGCCCTAACTTACACTATCATGACAAAAATGATTAGGATGAACAATCCTAGGTAGAACAATTAGGATGGAGATGACTTTTTCTATCTTGGAGAATAGATTTTAACACTTCAGAAACATACACTTCTAGACAAGTTTAAGGTAACTCTGTATTATTCTCATGTATTCACTGAGGAAGAGTAGTAGATAGAAACACTTGGGCTTTGTAGTCAGGTAGATGTCATTTGGAACGCAATTTGAACACTCTGAGCCTGCTGAAGGCAGTCTTCTAAAATGACTCAAGGTGATCTCTGCTGCTTGGTATTCATGTCTTTGTATAATGCTCTCTCCTCTTGAATGTGGGCTGGATCTAGTAACCTTTTTTTTAAAATAATCAACAGGAATGTATATCTTAAATTCTTCTGGAGGCTGGAAAGTCCAAGATAAACTTGCCAGCAGATTTGGTGGCTGGTGAAAGCCTGTATCCTGGTTCACTAGTGACTTGCTTTAATGAAAAGAATACAAGAAAAGTGGTGGAACAACACTTACAAAATTAGGTTATAAAAGTCTGTGACTGCTGTGCTCCTCACAGTCTGTCACTTACTTTGGTGAGCCAGCTGGCATGTTGTAAGCAGTCATATAGAGAGGTCCATGGGCCATGAAGCTGAGGGCAGCCTCCCACTCAGTCCAGCAGCCTGTGGAAAACTGAATCCAGCCGACAGGAAGGAGCCTGGAAGTGGACCCTTCCCCAGTGGAGCCTTGTGATGACCGTTGCCCTGGGAAATATTTTCTTTGTGGCCACGGGAGATTCTGAAGCAGTCTGCAGCTAAACTACACCTGGATTCCTGACCTACAGAAACTGTGAGGACATGTCTTTTAAAGCCGACAAACTATTGTATTATTCAATGGATAACTAATACTGATGGCATACCTCACAGAAATATCATAATTAAAGATGAGTGAAAAGCATCTATTTTATATGTGAGTGTGCATGTAACTAAGACTCTCTATCAGGCCTCAGATTTTTTGTTATAGGATTGTTGGTATTAAAATAATGTTCTTGGGGCTTCCCTGGTGGTCCAGTGGGTAAGGACACCGCCTTGCAGTGCAAGGGGCTCCAATTCGATCCCTGGCCTGTAAAGATCCCACGTGCTGCAGAGCAGCTGGACTGATGTGTCCAATTACTGAGCCGGAGCTCTGGAGCACATGCACCCAGAGCTGGTGCTCTGTGACAACAGATGCCACCGCGATGGGAGGCCCACACGGGCCAAAAAGGACAAAGATGGATGAAAATAGATAAATGAAAGACCAATAGAAGTGGCCCGCCCGTCCCCCTCCCTCCCCAACCTACCCCCTCCCAAAAATAAAAAAAAAAATAAAAATAAAATTCTTTAAATAATGCTATAGAAATTTACGGTGACTTTACATACATATCTTATTTGACTTTCAGAGTACAGCTGTAAGGAAAAGTGTGGTCTAATAATACATGTGGTCTTAATCCTGGGTTTCTGGCACAGGGCCATCTAAAGAAAACTCCTGGAATTTCCTGAGTGATAGGAAAGTCTTTTGTCTTTCAGTAGGAGTCTCTTTAGAGCACTTGAGTTTATGCTAATGAAGTGACCCAGTGTAGGCCTCCTAGATAACCTCAGGATGGGGCAAGGACCTGTGGGAACAGGAAAGTGGCTGAGGCTACAGATTAAACTCTGTAGAAACTCGTGAACCACAAGAGTTGAACTTCCATGTTTGTGAGCAGAGACAGCTGGGAAACTCTGCACTCCCTCCTACATATCTTACCCTATGTGTCTTCTGTTTGCCTATTCCTGAGTTTTATCCTTTTATAACAAACCAATAAACGTAAATAAATGCTTCTCTGAGTTCTGTCAGCTGCTCTAGCAAATTGAAGAGGGGCATATTTCTTTGACTTCTGAAGCAGTCTGCAGCTAAACTACACCTGGATTCCTGACCTACAGAAACTGTGAGGACATGTCTTTTAAAGCCGACAAACTATTGTATTATTCAATGGATAACTAATACTGATGGCATACCTCACAGAAATATCATAATTAAAGATGAGTGAAAAGCATCTATTTTATATGTGAGTGTGCATGTAACTAAGACTCTCTATCAGGCCTCAGATTTTTTGTTATAGGATTGTTGGTATTAAAATAATGTTCTTGGGGCTTCCCTGGTGGTCCAGTGGGTAAGGACACCGCCTTGCAGTGCAAGGGGCTCCAATTCGATCCCTGGCCTGTAAAGATCCCACGTGCTGCAGAGCAGCTGGACTGATGTGTCCAATTACTGAGCCGGAGCTCTGGAGCACATGCACCCAGAGCTGGTGCTCTGTGACAACAGATGCCACCGCGATGGGAGGCCCACACGGGCCAAAAAGGACAAAGATGGATGAAAATAGATAAATGAAAGACCAATAGAAGTGGCCCGCCCGTCCCCCTCCCTCCCCAACCTACCCCCTCCCAAAAATAAAAAAAAAAATAAAAATAAAATTCTTTAAATAATGCTATAGAAATTTACGGTGACTTTACATACATATCTTATTTGACTTTCAGAGTACAGCTGTAAGGAAAAGTGTGGTCTAATAATACATGTGGTCTTAATCCTGGGTTTCTGGCACAGGGCCATCTAAAGAAAACTCCTGGAATTTCCTGAGTGATAGGAAAGTCTTTTGTCTTTCAGTAGGAGTCTCTTTAGAGCACTTGAGTTTATGCTAATGAAGTGACCCAGTGTAGGCCTCCTAGATAACCTCAGGATGGGGCAAGGACCTGTGGGAACAGGAAAGTGGCTGAGGCTACAGATTAAACTCTGTAGAAACTCGTGAACCACAAGAGTTGAACTTCCATGTTTGTGAGCAGAGACAGCTGGGAAACTCTGCACTCCCTCCTACATATCTTACCCTATGTGTCTTCTGTTTGCCTATTCCTGAGTTTTATCCTTTTATAACAAACCAATAAACGTAAATAAATGCTTCTCTGAGTTCTGTCAGCTGCTCTAGCAAATTGAAGAGGGGGTCATGGGAACATCTGATTTAACTTATACTTGCTATTGGTGCCTGAAGAGGGTTGGTGGGGAGTCTTGTTGGACTGAGCCTTTAACCTGTGGGATCTGACACTATCTCCAGTGTCTGAACTGAATTAAATTGTAGGATTCTTCAGTCAGTGTCTGCTGAAAATTGGAAAATTTCTTGGTGGTGTTGTACTCTACTTCTTGCCTGGAAAATTCCATGGACAGAGGAGCCTGGCAGGCTACAGTCCATGGGATTGCTAAGAGTCAGACATGACTGAGCGACTAATACTACCCCTACTACAATTTTAAAGAGTCAGAGCAAAGATTCAAACCTAGACTTTCCCCATCACTACCATGTGAACATTTAACACATTTAATGAACTACTAGGTGTCAGACATATACTGGGCTCTGAAAAATAGAGGTGGATAAGAATGTCAAGGTCTCTACCCCCATGGAGCTTACGTTGGTTTTTATACAATTTGAAATGAAAATTTAAATATCTCAATTAAGTCTTTATTTTGGAGTAGTGTGTTTTCAGTATTTTATGACTTGAAAATTTGTTTATCATTAACTGCATTCTGATTTGAGTAAATTTCACTAGCAGTGATATAAGCCAAGGCATAGTTGTGTTTCAGTATTTGATTAGGTACTAGATAAACACTCCATACCCAGAAAACAATTCTTCATTGATTTTTTTTTTTTTTTTGGTCTGTGGTTTAGTCTTTTTTTCTTTTTACTTTTACAGAGTTTTGTTGTTTACAGATTATGTATGATCCCTGATTAGTCATATGCATATCCCCCCCATCCCACCCCTCCACGCTCATTGATTTTTTTTTTTTAATTTATTTTAAAGGTTTTACAGAGTTTCGTTGTTCACAGACATGTATGTTCCCAGATCAGTCATATGCATATCCCTGGTCCCCACCCTCATTGATTTTTTTTTTTTTTAATTTTATTTATTTATTTTTTTGAGGTGGGTGGGTTGGGGAGGGAGGGGGTGGGTGGGCCACTTCTACTGGTCTTTTCATTTATCTATTTTTTTCATTCATCTTTGTTCTTTGGCCTGTTGTGGGCCTCCCATCGCGGTGGCCTCTGTTGTCTCAGAGCACCGGCTCTGGGCGCACGCACTCCAGAGCTCCGGCTCGGTAGTTGGACACATTGGTCCAGCCGCTCCGCGACACGTGGTATCTTCCCAGGCCAGGGATCGAACTGGCACCCCTTGCACTGCAAGGCGGTGTCCTTATCCACTGGACCACCAGGGAAGCCCCGATTTTTTTCTTTTTTTAAACTTTTATTTATTTATTTTTGGCTGTGCTGGGTGTTTGTTGATCTGTGGGTTTAGCTGCTCTGCGGTATGTGAGATCTTCCCGGATCAGGGCTTGAACCTGTGTCTCCTGCATTGGCAGACGGGTTCTTATCCACTGAGCCAAAAGGGAAGCCCCCTCATTGATTTTTATAACAGAGTTTGTGTCTTGAACTTCAGGATTTTGTTTCAAAATCCTATTCATTTCTCATGTTTTGGCATAAAGTTTAATTGACAAAAGTCTACTTTTTTCCTTGACTACAAAATGAAGTAAAAATAGAAAAGGTATAGTTTATGCTGCACAATTTAAGAAATGCTACACTTATGTCATGTTTGAGGAATGCTGAGCCTATCCTCACTGGCAATAAATGTATTGTGAAATCAGCAAGACAGAACTTCAAGCCCGTATCAGACTAGAGCTCTATATTGTATCTGCCTGTTCAATGAAGCCTTGAGAGTAGCTTGTTTTCTAGAACAAGCACACAGTTTGACTATCAGGAAGAAAGTTGTTTCCAAATCCTTCCTGAAAACTGATGTTCTGTTGGCTTAGTTCTGATGACAGCTGTCTGGTTGATTCATGGTACTTTGAGAGACCATATGTATATTTGTAAGTGAGAGGGGAACATGAAAAGTGACTTGCTGTTAAGGTGGATGCATTCTAGAGTGATTCTCACTCTAGAATAAGATTCTCACCCTCTTGAAATAAGTGCTTGGTTAAGAAAAAAATGGTATATGAATGTTGCTGAGTGAGTCTGGGAGCCTTTTAAAGACTACAGAAGCATTTGATGCTTGACAATATGCATGACTTCTTTTTATTTTTGGTGGGGGGGTGGGGAGGGAAGGGTGGGCGGGCCACTTCTATTGGTCTTTCATTTATCTATTTTCATCCATCTTTGTTATTTGGCCCTTGTGGGCCTACCATTGCGGTGGCCTCTGTTGTCAGGGAGCACCGGCTCTGGGCGCATATGCTCCAGAGTTCCGGTTTGGTAATTGGACACATCAGTCCAGCCGCTCCGCGGCACGTGGGATCTTCTCAGGCTAGGGATTGAACCAGTGCCCCTTGCACTGCAAGGCGGTGTCCTTACCCACTGGACCGCCAGGGGAAGCCCGCGCCATGACTTCTTATAAGAAGTTTTAAGAGATGATGTCTAACCTTTTCATTTATACACACGGAATAGTAAAAATAACATTTTGCATTTTGAAGACCCTTCTCTATAAACCCAAAATACTTCCATAAGTGTTAGGCATTTCATTCTTCCATAGCTGTAACATGGTTATATAACCCACTTCAGAATTGCTTAAGATCTACAAAGTGCTCTAGAAATAAACATCTATAGTGATTTTTAAAATATTGTTTTAGTAACATGAAGAAAAGCCTTGGACTAAAATCTTACTCTGTCTTCCCAAGTCAACCCTGATGCTGTTCCATTCAGACCAGAGTTTCCTTTACATTATTTTGGGCAGAAAAGGAGGGGCTACTTCTTTATATGAAATAATTAAAAATTAAGTTAAAAAATAGTTTCAACAGTGAAATTCTTAAGGACAAGTCCCTTTTGCTTCTCTATCCTCTAAGAATTCTGGGATCTTCTTCCTGAGGGACATGGGAAGGGTGGGGAAGAGTTACTCAACAAAAAGGACATAATTTAGCAGCCAACTTTAAGTTACTAGATGAGATTTGGAGACTCAACAATTATCCTTTCAGTCAACAAAAACACAATGAAAGCCAAATCTAGGCACTTTCATTCATCATAAGCCTTTGATTAATGTATTATGTTTCCCTTATGAGAAAATAATCAAGATAATCACCATTTAATTTTGCATACTCCTAAATTTAGATGTCAAATTTGTGCCACAAAAGAGTGCCATAAGGAGTCCAGCATGGTGCCCTATGAGATGAAAATAGACCAATATATCTTCCTTCCTGTTAAGAGTGAAGATGGAGACTCTCAATTAACATGCACATTTTCCAAAGTGGGGTTTCTATGAGGTCTGGGTCTCTTCAGAAGTACATGAAGGGGCTTCCCTGGTGGTCCAGTGGGTAAGGACACCGCCTTGCAGTGCAAGGGGCTCCAGTTTGATTCCTGGCCCAGGAAGATCCCACGTGCCATGGAGCAGCTGGATCAATGTGTCCAACTACCAAGCCAGAGCTCTGGAGCACATGTACCCGGAGCCAGTGCTCTGCAACAAGAGAGGCCACTGCAATGGGAGGCCCACAAGGGCCAAATAACAAAGATGGATGAAAATAAATGAAAGAAGTGGCCAAAAAAACCAAAAAAAGAAGTACATGAAGGTCTCAGTATCATCCAAACTTTTGAGCTCTTTCAAAGAAAGCGTGGATATTATGTACTAATAGGTTTAAAATACCCCAGTTATAGCCCTCAATGCCCTCACACATTTACAAATACCCCCTTGGAGATGGTAACCAAGCCCTACTGTCATCTCCCCTTTGAGAACCACAATGTCTTTCCATCGTACTTGAAACAAAATCCAAACTCCTTATATTGGCCTTTGAAACTGTAAATGGGGCTTCCCTGGTGGCTTAGATGCTAAAAAACCCACCAGCAATGAAAGAAACCTGGGTTCAATCCCTGGGTCAGGAAGATCCCCTGCGGGAGGAAATGGCAACCCACGGCAGTATTCTTGCCTGGGTAATCCCATGGACAGAGGTGCCTGGTGGACTATAGTTCATTGGATTGCAAAAATGATGTGACAATGGAGTGACTAACTTTCATTTTACCCTAAATAATTTGATTTCTTCCTGTGTTACAATTTTTACCATAATCCCAGTGCTTTTTATTCAAGATGGTTAATCTTTCTAGTCCTCAAACACACGAGCTCTGTATTAGGGTGTTTGCAATTGCCTCCTCTCCATCTGGATTGTTCTTTCCCCAATCTTAATCTGACTGGCTCCTTCTTATCACTCAGGTTTTGGCTCAAAAGTCACTTATCTCAAAGAGACCATCTCAGATTAACTCAGTTAACATTCTCCTTCATCAACCTCTTTTATTTACTTAATAGTTTGTCTTTTCCACTAGAATGCAAATACTTTGAGAGTAATGACATTTTTTTTTTTTTTATGAAGAATGACAGATTTTTGGGGGGTGGGGTGGGGAAGGCAGGTTGGGGAGGGAGGACCACTTCTATTGGTCTTTCATTTATCTATTTTCATCCGCCTTTGTTCTTTGGCCCGTGTGCGCCTCCCATCGCAGTGGCCTCTGTTGTCGCAGAGCACCAGCTCTGGGCGCATGTGCTCCAGAGCTCCAGTTTGGTAATTGGACAACACATCGGTCCAGCCGCTCTGCGGCACGTGGGATCTTCCCAGGCCAGGGATCGAACCGGCGCCCCCTGCACTGCAAGGCGGTGTCCTTACCCACTGGACCACCAAGGAAGCCCAAGTAACAACATCTTTACTCCTTTCTTAGTGTTCCTGTGGAGTCAGACTAAATTTGACACTTTTTTCAGTATGTCTATGGACTTCTAGGAAGGTAAGAATAAAACGTATGCATTTACTTATTTTTAATAGGGGCATAACTGCTTTACAATGTTGTGTTAGTTTCTGCTGTACAACAAATCAGGTATATATCTATAGCCCATCCTTTCTGAACCTCCCCCACCATCTCACCCATCTAAATCATAGCACTGGGGTAAGCTCCCTGTGCTATACCACAGGTTCCCACTAGCTGCCTATTTTATACACACTAGTGTATTTACATCAAACCTAATCTCCCAATTCACTCCACCCAATCCCTTCCTCCTGGATTCACAAGGCTCTTCTCTATATTTGTGTGTCTCTATTCCTGCCCTGGGGCTAGATTCATCTACACCATTTTTCTAGATTCCACATATTTGCATTAATACATTTGTTTTTCTGAATTTCTTCACTGCGTATGACAGACAAGTGTAGGCATTTAGATCTTAAACCTGAAGTCCTAGCTTGTTTGGGGGAGAGTTTATTTTGCTCAAAAGTATTTGTCAAGAAAGACTTGTGATATAACAGATTTTGCTTTGTCAATATATAACTTTTCTGAGATGTAAAAACAATCTTATAGGGAACTTGTTTACAACTCTGACAGAAAACAGCTTTTAAGATAGAAAGAATACTCAGTTTATTTCTGGATGATCATTTTCCCTACAAAGCATATGACTTATTAAACCTTAAAAAGTTCTAAAAATACCGTCACATCAATCAGGGTCTTCAGCAAATTAAAGGCAAAATGAAGATTTGTTTTCATGTTTAATTTCTAATTTGAATTATACACCAGATTTATAACTAGGCAAGCTTAAACTAACAAGTAAAATCCATTTATTACCAAGTTGTCCCACTAAGAGAAATGGCATTTGATAATATCTAGTAATGTCAATATATATGCTGATTTAAGTTTCTGATCTATAAAATGTTTCCAATGGCAAGAGTTTTGAGTGACAGCACTATGGTGGATGTCGGAGATCCAATTATTTCAGTTTGTAATGGAACTCATCATTGCAGTGAAGTTTATCAATAAATTCTAGCTTTATATAACTTTCCCTTTAGACCACTATAATAGTTAAGAGGATTTTGTCTACAGTAATGAGAAACCCAATGTAAAAGGATTTACAATAAAGAGTTTTATTGGCCTAGGTAACAAAAATTTCAAGGCAGGAAAGTGATCAAGTTTGGTTCCATCAGGGTTCTGATTTCTAACTTTTTTGGGGCTGTGCCCTTCTCTATGTATTGGCTTTATCCCCATGCTTGTAGCTAGAGAGCTGCAGCAATTTAAAGCCTTTCAAGCACACAGGACATTTATTGTGAAGAAGCATGTATTGGCAAAACCCCTGTAATATTGCTCTTGTCTTTCACTTGCCTGTTTTGGGTCACATGGTGTTCCTGAGCCAATTCCTGTGGCCAGAATAATACTATGTCTCAATAAGCTTAGAGCCAGGTTCACTGGGATCACATACACCAGTGTTTTTCAGTAATGGATTATGACCTAAGAATGGATCACAAAATTAATCTGAGTCCTCATCATTAAAAAAAATTAAATATATTTTGAGATTATATTGCATGTATGAAAGATTAGTACTGTTTTATGACACCCTAGTGCTCATATATACTCACAACAAGATTATAATGTAAAATCTATTTCCTTTTGTGAACTGGGGTCAGAAAACTACCTTAGACAAAACAAGTCCATTCCTAAAGCTGAAGTGGAGTCAGTACTTAACTTACTTAAGTATATAGATTATGTAAGGGAAAAATAGATACCTAAAAGAAAATCAGGGTAGATTACTGGAAGAAGAGATGCTGGGGATTAGTCAATAAATTCCACTATAACCTGTCTGATGCTTGAGTTATTCTCTAAACTATACTAGATTCCAACATAGTCATAGCCAAACATTTTAGTTTTTCCAATGTTTTCTGAATTTTCACTTCCAAAAAAAGTATTTCATTCCTTTCATCCAGTAAGTATTCACAATGGAGCAATTTATAAATTTCATCATTTGGTTGTTGGAAAGTATTATAGTTTAAGACCCATTTAATAAGCTTGGCTTATGGGAATTTCCTGGTGGTTCAGTGGTTAGGACTCCAAGCTTTCATTGTTGAGAGCACAGGTTTGGTCCCCAGTTGAGGAACTAAGATCCTGTGGCCAAAAACACCTTGTCTTAAACAGCAAGGTTGTACTGTATCACAGAAGGAACTACATTCAATATCCTGTGATAAATCATAATGGAAATGAATGTCTGTGTGTGTATATATATACATGTAACTGAGTCACTTTGCTGTACAGCAGAAGTTGATACAACATTGTAAATCAACTATACTTCAATTAAAAAAAAGAAAAAAGCTTGGCTTCCAAGGCAAAAAGCCCTGTATTTCAAATAACTAAGCGCATATTATTATCACTCTAATCATAATTTAGGTTAAAATTTTTATCTTATTTGACAAGAACCACAGAACTCATTCTAGTTAGACTCCTTTCATTTCATAAGAAACTAAAGCCAAGAGAGAAGGATGAACTTACTTAAGGCAGTTAATTAGTTGCAGAACACAAGTCTCTTGACAGCTGCTTTAGAATTCTTTCCATTGCACTAATTAACCATGCAGTTATACCAACTTAAAAATCAAAGTAAATAACATACATAAGTTCCAGAGGCACCTAGATTTACACAGCTGATAGATTCTTTTAAGTGTTACAGGTGAATATTTTAGAGAACAAAATTGCATTTTTATTAAACAGAGGAGTTTAGTAAGGAAATGCTGCTCTGGAGAAAAGGGACCCTAGATTTAGCCAAAGACATAAACCAAATGTTCATTGAAGTATATAGATTATGTAAGGGAAAAATAGATACCTAAAAGAAAATCAGGGTAGATTACTGGAAGAAGAGATGCTGGGGATTAGTCAATAAATTCCACTATAACCTGTCTGATGCTTGAGTTATTCTCTAAACTATACTAGATTCCAACATAGTCATAGCCAAACATTTTAGTTTTTCCAATGTTTTCTGAATTTTAACTTCCAAAAAGTATTTCATTCCTTTCATCCAGTAAGTATTCACAATGGAGCAATTTATAAATTTCATCATTTGGTTGTTGGAAAGTATTATAGTTTAAGACCCATTTAATAAGCTTGGCTTATGGGAATTTCCTGGTGGTTCAGTGGTTAGGACTCCAAGCTTTCATTGTTGAGAGCACAGGTTTGGTCCCCAGTTGAGGAACTAAGATCCTGTGGCCAAAAACACCTTGTCTTAAACAGCAAGGTTGTACTGTATCACAGAAGGAACTACATTCAATATCCTGTGATAAATCATAATGGAAATGAATGTCTGTGTGTGTATATATATACATGTAACTGAGTCACTTTGCTGTACAGCAGAAGTTGATACAACGTTTTTAATCAACTATACTTAAATTTAAAAAAAAGAAAAAAGCTTGGCTTCCAAGGCAAAAAGCCCTGTATTTCAAATAACTAAGCGCATATTATTATCACTCTAATCATAATTTAGGTTAAAATTTTTATCTTATTTGACAAGAACCACAGAACTCATTCTAGTTAGACTCCTTTCATTTCATAAGAAACTAAAGCCAAGAGAGAAGGATGAACTTACTTAAGGCAGTTAATTAGTTGCAGAACACAAGTCTCTTGACAGCTGCTTTAGAATTCTTTCCATTGCACTAATTAACCATGCAGTTATACCAACTTAAAAAAATCAAAGTAAATAACATACATAAGTTCCAGAGGCACCTAGATTTACACAGCTGATAGATTCTTTTAAGTGTTACAGGTGAATATTTTAGAGAACAAAATTGCATTTTTATTAAACAGAGGAGTTTAGTAAGGAAATGCTGCTCTGGGGAGTCAAAAAGGTATCTGCATTCCCTTGTTCACAGTAGTATTATTCATAGTAGCCAAAGACATAAACCAAATGTTCATTGATAGATGAATGGATAAACAAAATGTACACACACACACACACACACACACACAGGAGTACTATTCAGCTTTAAAAAGAGGAAATTCTGACACATTCTACAACACAGATTAACCTAGAAGACATTATAAGCAGTGAATTAAGACAGACTTAAAAGGACAAATACTGTATGATTCCACTATGCAGCCCCCCTATATTAGCCAAATTCATAGAGACTGAAAGTAAAAATGATGAGTGCCAGGACTAAGTAGGTGAAATGTGAGGCATTAGCGTTTAATGGGGAGTTTCAGGATGGGAAAATGAAAAAGTTCTGGAAATGGATGATGGTTACACAACACTGTGAATGTCTTTTATGTCACTGACTGAACTGTATACTTGAAAGTACTTACAATGATAAATTTTAATGTATGTAATGTATATTTTCCTACCAAAAGAAGATAAAAAAAAGTGACTGCCTTATTTAAGTGAGATCAAGGGTTTTAAAGCTAATTTTCATGTTACAGTCTGAATATTTCACCTAAATACTTTGTTTCAAGTCTGGGAATTCAATTCATCACTGACCACTTACAGTATGACCAGAAATTTGCTAAAATCTATGAAGGATCCAAAAGAAGTCTCAGCTACAAGAGATTACAATTCCTGTATTTATATAATATATGTGTGGCACTCACTTGGCTCAGTGGTAAACAATCTGCCTGCCAATTCAGAGGACGAGGGTTCAATAGAGAAGGAAATGGCAACTCACTCTAGTATTCTTGCCTGGGAAATCCCATGCAAAGAGGAGCCTGGCAGGCTACAGTCCATGTGGTTGCAAAAAGTCCAATAGGACTTAACTAAACAACATGTGTGGTACTAGGACAAGACTGACATAGGGAACAATCCTCATTAAGAAATTAAGACACATGGAAGGGTGGTAGGGAGGAAAGGACTGGTAATTTGGGATTACTAGATGCAAACTGTTATGTAAAGGATGAATAAACAACAAGGTCCTATAGTATAGCACAGGGGACTATATTCAATACCCTGTGATAAACCATACTGGAAAACAATATGAAAAAAAATTTGTGTAACTGAATCACTTTGCTGTACAGCAGAAATTAACACTGTAAATCAACTCTAATCACATTTTTTGAAAAAAGCCAAAAAATAAAAAGAAATCAAGGCAATTTCAATTACAGTTAACCTTTGAACAACACAGGGGTCAAAGGTACCAAACCCTCCAGAAAGTTGAAAATCTGTATATAATTCAGTCAGCCCTCTCTGTCTGCAGATTTAACTAACCATGGATACTGTAAATACTGTATAATAAATTATTGAAAAAATCCTGAGTATAAGTGGACCTAAGCAGTTTAAACCTGTGTTGTTCAAAGGTCAGCTGTACTTGAAACATACAAATTAAAAGTGGGATAATTTACATTTAATATTGTATATTAACTATACCTCAATACAACAAAAAAGCCATAGTGAGGAAAAGAAGACTCCTGATAATATCATCTAAACACAGATCAAGTCATCCCTGAGGCTCCTGAGAACACTAACCAGTAAGTAAACTTTCTTACCTAAGTTTGATTTGGCCTTTCTTGGGCAGGGCAGGGGGTGGACAGCCCCAAGTGGGATCTGGTCCCCCAGTCAGGGATTGATCCTGCATCCCCTGCAGTGGAAGTATGGAGTCTTAGCCACTGGACTGCCCAGGCAGTCTCTGGTAAGTTTGACTTGCTTTCCTATAAATTACAGTTGAGAGCCTTGACTAATACAAGAAACAACTGTGGCTGATATTTTTCATTTAAGAAGAGTGTAGATCCAGTTAAATTAATTTCAGAAACTAACAAAAAAAAAGTGGAAAAACCCTCTTGGGTCGGACACATTATGGGAACTTCACTGTTTCGTGCATGGCCAGGAAGGGTCTCATTTGACCTCATCTTGGTCTCATCTTATTTGAGAAGGAAATGGCAACTCACTCTAGTATTCTTGCCTGGGAAATCCCATGCAAAGAGGAGCCTGGCAGGCTACAGTCCATGTGGTTGCAAAAAGTCCAATAGGACTTAACTAAACAACATGTGTGGTACTAGGACAAGACTGACATAGGGAACAATCCTCATTAAGAAATTAAGACACATGGAAGGGTGGTAGGGAGGAAAGGACTGGTAATTTGGGATTACTAGATGCAAACTGTTATGTAAAGGATGAATAAACAACAAGGTCCTATAGTATAGCACAGGGGACTATATTCAATACCCTGTGATAAACCATACTGGAAAACAATATGAAAAAAAATTTGTGTAACTGAATCACTTTGCTGTACAGCAGAAATTAACACTGTAAATCAACTCTAATCACATTTTTTGAAAAAAGCCAAAAAATAAAAAGAAATCAAGGCAATTTCAATTACAGTTAACCTTTGAACAACACAGGGGTCAAAGGTACCAAACCCTCCAGAAAGTTGAAAATCTGTATATAATTCAGTCAGCCCTCTCTGTCTGCAGATTTAACTAACCATGGATACTGTAAATACTGTATAATAAATTATTGAAAAAATCCTGAGTATAAGTGGACCTAAGCAGTTTAAACCTGTGTTGTTCAAAGGTCAGCTGTACTTGAAACATACAAATTAAAAGTGGGATAATTTACATTTAATATTGTATATTAACTATACCTCAATACAACAAAAAAGCCATAGTGAGGAAAAGAAGACTCCTGATAATATCATCTAAACACAGATCAAGTCATCCCTGAGGCTCCTGAGAACACTAACCAGTAAGTAAACTTTCTTACCTAAGTTTGATTTGGCCTTTCTTGGGCAGGGCAGGGGGTGGACAGCCCCAAGTGGGATCTGGTCCCCCAGTCAGGGATTGATCCTGCATCCCCTGCAGTGGAAGTATGGAGTCTTAGCCACTGGACTGCCCAGGCAGTCTCTGGTAAGTTTGACTTGCTTTCCTATAAATTACAGTTGAGAGCCTTGACTAATACAAGAAACAACTGTGGCTGATATTTTTCATTTAAGAAGAGTGTAGATCCAGTTAAATTAATTTCAGAAACTAACAAAAAAAAAGTGGAAAAACCCTCTTGGGTCGGACACATTATGGGAACTTCACTGTTTCGTGCATGGCCAGGAAGGGTCTCATTTGACCTCATCTTGGTCTCATCTTATTTAGCCCCTATATTTTGCAATATTAAGTAGAATGTCATCCATATCTTCCTTTAGTTTTCTCCTTTTGTGTGAAGGGGTTTGTCAGGCTTTCCTGTAGTTTAAACACAGTCCATTGGGTCTCAAATATATATATATATATATATATATATATATATACACACACACACACACATACATATACATATAGGGGTTCCCTGATGGTGCAGTGGTGAGGAATCTGCCTTCAATGTAGGAGATCTGGGTTCCATCCCTGTTTGGGAAGATCCCCCTGGAGGAGGGCATGGCAACCCACTCCAGTACTCTTGTCTAGAGAATTCCATGGACAGATGAGCTTAACAGGCTGCAGTCCATGGGGTCACACAGAGTTGGACATGACTTCAGTGACTGAGCAGCATCAGCATCCAGCACCTTACAGAGTACTGGAAGATGGGCAACCAAAGGGCTTAGGAGGTACAAAAGAAAGGGAATCTGAGTGCCCAAGACTTAACTTTGTCTGCTTTGGTTGTATTTAAGGATGGCTGATTCTGAAGGAGGAAGAGTTTAAACATAGGAAAAGAATTTTCTCTTTTGGGATTCAGTCATGGAACTTCAATAGGTTACAGTAGTACAGAAATTACTGTCTGGAACTAGACTTGCCCATCCTTCAGCAGGTACCAATCCACCTTTAGGTACAAATGTCTAATCTCATTAGCTATACACAGTACCCAGAGGTTAGAACAGGTTAAATAGTTGACATTGAGAACCAAGTTGGGTAGTGCTAGCATTAAACAGATCTAGTAAGCATAGTTAGACTTGAATAGGTTTAAATGCATAAGAATGGCCTTTCTTGGGCAGGGCAGGGGTGGACAGCCCCAAGTGGGATCTGGTCCCCAGTCAGGATTGATCCTGCATCCCCTGCAGTGGAAGTATGGAGTCTTAGCCACTGGACTGCCCAGGCAGTCTCTGGTAAGTTTGACTTGCTTTCCTATAAATTACAGTTGAGAGCCTTGACTAATACAAGAAACAACTGTGGCTGATATTTTTCATTTAAGAAGAGTGTAGATCCAGTTAAATTAATTTCAGAAACTAACAAAAAAAAAGTGGAAAAACCCTCTTGGGTCGGACACATTATGGGAACTTCACTGTTTCGTGCATGGCCAGGAAGGGTCTCATTTGACCTCATCTTGGTCTCATCTTATTTAGCCCCTATATTTTGCAATATTAAGTAGAATGTCATCCATATCTTCCTTTAGTTTTCTCCTTTTGTGTGAAGGGGTTTGTCAGGCTTTCCTGTAGTTTAAACACAGTCCATTGGGTCTCAAATATATATATATATATATATATATATATACACACACACACACACATACATATACATATAGGGGTTCCCTGATGGTGCAGTGGTGAGGAATCTGCCTTCAATGTAGGAGATCTGGGTTCCATCCCTGTTTGGGAAGATCCCCCTGGAGGAGGGCATGGCAACCCACTCCAGTACTCTTGTCTAGAGAATTCCATGGACAGATGAGCTTAACAGGCTGCAGTCCATGGGGTCACACAGAGTTGGACATGACTTCAGTGACTGAGCAGCATCAGCATCCAGCACCTTACAGAGTACTGGAAGATGGGCAACCAAAGGGCTTAGGAGGTACAAAAGAAAGGGAATCTGAGTGCCCAAGACTTAACTTTGTCTGCTTTGGTTGTATTTAAGGATGGCTGATTCTGAAGGAGGAAGAGTTTAAACATAGGAAAAGAATTTTCTCTTTTGGGATTCAGTCATGGAACTTCAATAGGTTACAGTAGTACAGAAATTACTGTCTGGAACTAGACTTGCCCATCCTTCAGCAGGTACCAATCCACCTTTAGGTACAAATGTCTAATCTCATTAGCTATACACAGTACCCAGAGGTTAGAACAGGTTAAATAGTTGACATTGAGAACCAAGTTGGGTAGTGCTAGCATTAAACAGATCTAGTAGCAGTTAGCAGGGTCTCAGTCAATAGACTTGAATAGGTTTAAATGCATAAGAGACTTTCAGAGGAAGTGGGATAAAGGATTAGAAAGTGATAGGTCTTGCTTCTCACAGGCTGACATTCTCACCAGATGACCTAAGCAGAGGCTTGGGTTCAGTAATCACACAAGGAGACAGTTTCTCAAAACTTGAGAAACCAGCCAGATGGACACATTAAGGAATGATACAGACTCCTTAAAATAGGGTATATTTAATTCAGGGATTAGTACAGCATGTATGAGTAATTAGGATGATCTTAATTTTACTTGACAGCAATTTAATCCCTATGTTACATATTTTTATATTAAAACAAACAGTCATACTTTGATGTAGATGGCTATTTTGGATGAATTTAGAGAGGAAAACAGCAGATTTCAAAGCAGTGTCCACATTTTAGTAGGGAGTTTTAGTCATACTCCCAAGTCATTGCTTGATGCCCTTAGAAAAGTTTTAAAAGTAATGATGGCAAAAGTACTGCCAGAAAAGACTGTTTTAAACAAAGCTCTGCTACCCTGGGCAAATTAAAAAATTATCTAATCCCACAGGATTGTCATACAGATTACTGATAACATAAAAGCATCTAGTAGGGTGACTGACAGGTAGATAAGTGCTTAATGATGTGACAAAGGAGAAAAGAATCTGGCTAAAAATACTTAATCTTACTGCCTCAGATTAGGTCAGGTCCTACAGCATGAGTGTGGAGTGAAGTCTGACTGGGACATGGTTGGACATGGCAAAAACAAATATAAGTCACTTATCTCTTCTGACAACCTACTGTTAGAGGAGATTTATATACATACTCATTTCATCCTAATAACTCTTCAGAGAAGGTATGATCAAAATTTACAAATGAAATAATAGGTTCAGGAAGTTCAAATTACGTAAAGTTAGAGTAGTACAGAAATTACTGTCTGGAACTAGACTTGCCCATCCTTCAGCAGGTACCAATCCACCTTTAGGTACAAATGTCTAATCTCATTAGCTATACACAGTACCCAGAGGTTAGAACAGGTTAAATAGTTGACATTGAGAACCAAGTTGGGTAGTGCTAGCATTAAACAGATCTAGTAGCAGTTAGCAGGGTCTCAGTCAATAGACTTGAATAGGTTTAAATGCATAAGAGACTTTCAGAGGAAGTGGGATAAAGGATTAGAAAGTGATAGGTCTTGCTTCTCACAGGCTGACATTCTCACCAGATGACCTAAGCAGAGGCTTGGGTTCAGTAATCACACAAGGAGACAGTTTCTCAAAACTTGAGAAACCAGCCAGATGGACACATTAAGGAATGATACAGACTCCTTAAAATAGGGTATATTTAATTCAGGGATTAGTACAGCATGTATGAGTAATTAGGATGATCTTAATTTTACTTGACAGCAATTTAATCCCTATGTTACATATTTTTATATTAAAACAAACAGTCATACTTTGATGTAGATGGCTATTTTGGATGAATTTAGAGAGGAAAACAGCAGATTTCAAAGCAGTGTCCACATTTTAGTAGGGAGTTTTAGTCATACTCCCAAGTCATTGCTTGATGCCCTTAGAAAAGTTTTAAAAGTAATGATGGCAAAAGTACTGCCAGAAAAGACTGTTTTAAACAAAGCTCTGCTACCCTGGGCAAATTAAAAAATTATCTAATCCCACAGGATTGTCATACAGATTACTGATAACATAAAAGCATCTAGTAGGGTGACTGACAGGTAGATAAGTGCTTAATGATGTGACAAAGGAGAAAAGAATCTGGCAAAAAATACTTAATCTTACTGCCTCCGATTAGGTCAGGTCCTACAGCATGAGTGTGGAGTGAAGTCTGACTGGGACATGGTTGGACATGGCAAAAACAAATATAAGTCACTTATCTCTTCTGACAACCTACTGTTAGAGGAGATTTATATACATACTCATTTCATCCTAATAACTCTTCAGAGAAGGTATGATCAAAATTTACAAATGAAATAATAGGTTCAGGAAGTTCAAATTACGTAAAGTTAGAGTTAGTTGGTATATTCCCTGGTGGTCCAGTGGTTAGGACTGAGCTCTCATTGTTGAGGGCCCAGGTTCAATCCCTATTCAGAGAACTAAAATCTCCTGTCACATTCTACCTTAGGGAGGGAAGGAATCCCTCTTCCTTACAATGGGAGATAGGTTTGAATAAGTAAGATTAAGTAAATAATAGTCATCTGTAGCTATCTAGTAGCCCCTGACTACAGGAATAACACAAAAAATATTTAACTCTGAATTGGTGACCTGAAAATGCTCTTCATACTCTCTCCACCGTCTGCATTAGTGCAGCTCGAATCAAAGCTCTGACATTCCACAGTAACAATTCTAGGTAATGGAATAACTAAACCCAAACCACAAAGAGTAGCATCTATACAGGAGAACATACAAATATAATTACCATGCCCTAGTCCATTTTTCATTGGTTCACCTTTACTGCCTTTTCCTTTAGCCTCTAATTTTAAAAGGTCTGCCTGATAATGGAGACAGACAGTGGGTTAAGACCACATAACAGCTCAGTCCAGTAACACTGGGAATTATAAGACCATTAGGCAGTTCACATTTGAAACATGCAAAGAGGGCCAAACAGAAAGATAAAGAGAACACAAATACCAAAGATAAATCAAACAACTGAAAAAGCAAATAGGAGTTTGTCACGAAGCAAGGAGAAGGAATGGTTTGAGACTTGAAAGCATGAAATAGTGATGTGTTTTAGACAAGGTCTCTGTGATTGATTGGAGGGCTACAGGGCGGCATGGCTAGAAAGACTGGTAGTGATCAGATCCTAAAAGGAAATGTCTTGCTAAGAAACTGTGACTATCTTGAGTCAGTATTTCCCACAGCCAACACCATGGAACCCTTGGAAATTACAATGTGAAGAAGACCCACAATAGTACATGTTTATATTTCGATTCTTTACCTTTCTTAAAATCTAAGAAGTATAAAAAATTTGCATCATTAAAAAACCTCAAGATACCATCAGTGAAGTAAATCATCTTTATTTTCATCTCATATTCAGCCATCAAGAGGCATGCAAAACCCTCCAACTTTAATGAGAACAGTGTTTTTGTGTCTTTTTATCACATATTCGCTTAATATTAGGTATAATGTTGCTAAGTCGGATCCGCATATGAGGTGCAGCATCAAGTCTTTTCCTATATTTTGTTTTCGTGGCAGCATAATATGAAAATCCTGTCTCACACAGGTGCATTGTAGCAAAAGGAAGAAGTACGTGAACTGCACGCCTTGCGACACTTGGGTACTCCTGAATTAGGCTACTCCAAAAATCACTGAGTGAAAGTTCACTGAAATTCTGTTTCACTTGAGAATCAGATGTTAAATCAATCAGGCTCTCGTAGTCCCGTGCTACTAATGAGGCTGGTTTAACAGTTACTGTGAATGGATTTCTAACCCAGGCATTACTATTGTTTGTTACAGGAAAATATTTTAACAGAGTAGAGCGCAAAGTCCGTAGGTGTTGCACAATGGCACTGCAAATGTCTTTATCAACTGTAGAATTAATTTCAGTCAAAAAGTCACTGAGTGTAGGAAAACAATCAAAGTTTTCTTCTTCAACAGATGAGGCCCAAAATTCCAATTTTCTTAACAATGATGACATTTTATCGAATACTGTAAAAACGGTCACACTTTTTCCTTGCATTGACAGATTAATCTCATTTAATTTAGTAAAAATATCTGCAAGATATGCAAGTCTTAGCAGCCATGACGAATTTGTTAAACAATCAGACAGTCGAAAAGCAGAATCCATGAAAACCAACAGTTCACGACGAAGCTCAAAAAGTCTTACAAGAACTTTACCTCGGGAAAGCCACCTTACCTCTGTATTTAAAAGAAGTGCTATATGCTGGGCACCCATTTCTTCACATAAAATTTTCAGGAGTCTGGACTGATGTGGTCGAGCTTTAATATAATTGATGATTTGTACTGCTTGATCTAGCACATTTTTCAGAGACGTAGGCATTGTTTTAACCGCTAATGCGTGTCTATATAATAGGCAGTGACTACTGGTGCTTTCAGGAGCCACATATTTTATCAAGGTGACAGCCTCAGCAATTTTCCCGTCCACTGCCCTAGAAGCATCACTACAAACATCAACACATTTGTCCCATTCAATTTCATGTTTCTGCATAAAACTGTTGATGCAGAAGGTGAAAAAGCATCTTTTATCACATATTGCAATATTAGGTATAATGTTGCTAAGTCGGATCCATATGAGGTGCAGCATCAAGTCTTTTCCTATATTTTGTTTTCGTGGCAGCATAATATGAAAATCCTGTCTCACACAGGTGCATTGTAGCAAAAGGAAGAAGTACGTGAACTGCACGCCTTGCGACACTTGGGTACTCCTGAATTAGGCTACTCCAAAATCACTGAGTGAAAGTTCACTGAAATTCTGTTTCACTTGAGAATCAGATGTTAAATCAATCAGGCTCTCGTAGTCCCGTGCTACTAATGAGGCTGGTTTAACAGTTACTGTGAATGGATTTCTAACCCAGGCATTACTATTGTTTGTTACAGGAAAATATTTTAACAGAGTAGAGCGCAAAGTCCGTAGGTGTTGCACAATGGCACTGCAAATGTCTTTATCAACTGTAGAATTAATTTCAGTCAAAAAGTCACTGAGTGTAGGAAAACAATCAAAGTTTTCTTCTTCAACAGATGAGGCCCAAAATTCCAATTTTCTTAACAATGATGACATTTTATCGAATACTGTAAAAACGGTCACACTTTTTCCTTGCATTGACAGATTAATCTCATTTAATTTAGTAAAAATATCTGCAAGATATGCAAGTCTTAGCAGCCATGACGAATTTGTTAAACAATCAGACAGTCGAAAAGCAGAATCCATGAAAACCAACAGTTCACGACGAAGCTCAAAAAGTCTTACAAGAACTTTACCTCGGGAAAGCCACCTTACCTCTGTATTTAAAAGAAGTGCTATATGCTGGGCACCCATTTCTTCACATAAAATTTTCAGGAGTCTGGACTGATGTGGTCGAGCTTTAATATAATTGATGATTTGTACTGCTTGATCTAGCACATTTTTCAGAGACGTAGGCATTGTTTTAACCGCTAATGCGTGTCTATATAATAGGCAGTGACTACTGGTGCTTTCAGGAGCCACATATTTTATCAAGGTGACAGCCTCAGCAATTTTCCCGTCCACTGCCCTAGAAGCATCACTACAAACATCAACACATTTGTCCCATTCAATTTCATGTTTCTGCATAAAACTGTTGATGCAGTTGAAAATTTCTTCACCAGTGGCATTACTTTGCAAAGATTCACACAAGAGTAGGTCTTCCTCAATAGACTTATTAAACCTGTAACGAACAAACACAAGCAGCACAGCAAATCCTGAAACATCAGCTGATTCATCGAGCTGCAGCGAAAACCCATCACAAATTTTCAGTCTACACACAAGCTCTTCTTCAATGTCAGCAGCTAGATCCTTAATTCGACGTGCAATGGTACTGTTTGATAGCTGGACTGCATCTATCTTTTTACTATACTGTTCGTCAAACATCCGCATCACGACATCTTTTGCACAAGGCTTGATAAGCAATTCTCCAATAGTATGAGCCTCTCCACTCAGGGCTATATGGTAACTTACATTGTATGATGCTTCTGTAGCACTTTCATTATCTGTATTGACAATTTTAGGTGCTGGTGGTTTATTATTTTCAGGTGAATCAAGATGTTGCTTGAAAAAACTTATGTCTTTGTCTTTATATGCAGCATGTTTAGTTTCCAAATGTCTTCGAAGCTTACTAGGGGCCAAAGAGCTATTAGATAAAATTTTCTTACATAATACACACTGAGCATGAGGTGCATCTCTGTTTCCAAAGTAAGTAAATCCAAAAGACAGATAACTTTCATCATATTTTCTTCTTTTTGGTTTCTTACTAAATGTAGTTATTTTGCTGGAATTGGACATAAATTTGACCCTGGAAAGCTCACCTTCTGAATTTTTAGAAACTGAAGGCTGCAACTGCTCATCTTCACTTTGTAATATTCCAACCTTTTGATCATTTGATTCAGAGACAATTTGATAACAAAAAGATTCTACTTCTTGTTTAAGGCTTCCTTGTTTCAGCAACAGATCCACAGGCAATGAATTTGCGGTGCAAAACATGGCTAATTTAGAACAAGCAATGAGTATCACAACTGTGTTGAAATTGTAAGACAGGACACATAGAAGATGAGCAATCATCAAAGGGATGATATATAGCAACACATCAGTTAATTTGTAAATGCTGCCTATGCATCAAAGCGCAGATGGAACATCACACGTTCGTGTATCAGGTGATCTCTTATTCGACTTCCTGGTGCTCTCAGGTATGGCACGCCTTTTCTTAAAGATAGATCATCACATAAAAATAAAAGCTATAGAAATGAGTTTAGTAGTCTTAAACGTACAGTTTAAAATAAATCATAAAGAAAAAAAACCTGTTGTTAGCATTTTTCTTTTTCTCACAACGTTTATTAACTTAGATAACATTGCTATTCTATAAAACAGTTTGGGAATCATTGGACCAAGAAATAAAGAGTTGATAAGTGCATTTTTAAGGAAGGGACCTTGAAGTTCCATGGCAGGGTTGGCAAACTTTTCCTATAAAGTACCCTATAATAAATATTTTTTACTTGATGGGCCATGTGGTCTCTGTTGCAACTACTCAACTGTTGTAGCATGGCAGCAGCCACAGATAATACATGAATTGGCACAGCTGTGTTCCAATAAATCTCTATTTACAAAACAGATAGCATGGGGCCATAATTTACCAACCCCTTTCACGGTATACAGGATCCTGGAATCTCTTAGCTTTCTGATGCCTACTGCCAAAGAGCTATTAGATAAAATTTTCTTACATAATACACACTGAGCATGAGGTGCATCTCTGTTTCCAAAGTAAGTAAATCCAAAAGACAGATAACTTTCATCATATTTTCTTCTTTTTGGTTTCTTACTAAATGTAGTTATTTTGCTGGAATTGGACATAAATTTGACCCTGGAAAGCTCACCTTCTGAATTTTTAGAAACTGAAGGCTGCAACTGCTCATCTTCACTTTGTAATATTCCAACCTTTTGATCATTTGATTCAGAGACAATTTGATAACAAAAAGATTCTACTTCTTGTTTAAGGCTTCCTTGTTTCAGCAACAGATCCACAGGCAATGAATTTGCGGTGCAAAACATGGCTAATTTAGAACAAGCAATGAGTATCACAACTGTGTTGAAATTGTAAGACAGGACACATAGAAGATGAGCAATCATCAAAGGGATGATATATAGCAACACATCAGTTAATTTGTAAATGCTGCCTATGCATCAAAGCGCAGATGGAACATCACACGTTCGTGTATCAGGTGATCTCTTATTCGACTTCCTGGTGCTCTCAGGTATGGCACGCCTTTTCTTAAAGATAGATCATCACATAAAAATAAAAGCTATAGAAATGAGTTTAGTAGTTTTAAAAGCGTCAGTTTAAAATAAATCATAAAGAAAAACCTGTTGTTAGCATTTTCTTTTCTCACAACGTTTATTAACTTAGATAACATTGCTATTCTATAAAACAGTTTGGGAATCATTGGACCAAGAAATAAAGAGTTGATAAGTGCATTTTTAAGGAAGGGACCTTGAAGTTCCATGGCAGGGTTGGCAAACTTTTCCTATAAAGTACCCTATAATAAATATTTTTTACTTGATGGGCCATGTGGTCTCTGTTGCAACTACTCAACTGTTGTAGCATGGCAGCAGCCACAGATAATACATGAATTGGCACAGCTGTGTTCCAATAAATCTCTATTTACAAAACAGATAGCATGGGGCCATAATTTACCAACCCCTTTCACGGTATACAGGATCCTGGAATCTCTTAGCTTTCTGATGCCTACTGCCATTAGATAGATTTATTGTTGACACTACTATACATCTTAAGGTTCCTTTCAAGGCTAGCCACTATTCTGATGAGCTATTTCAAAAACAAATAGTACAAAGTTTTCCAAGATCCACAATTCTGTTGTATCTAAATACTGTGTGTTAACATTGAAAAATAAACTATAAACCAAAAATTAGCTACTATTTCTTTGGATTTAAAAGTACCTCATTATTCTTTAAGTGAAAGCTTAACAACGACCTAAAGAAAACATAAACTCTCATTTTAGATTTATTCCTCATATAATAGTTTTTAAAAGCATAATTAAATGGAACAATAATGCAAATTTTAGGACCTCCAAAGAATACTAGCTTTATAAGTTAAGGGATTCAAATTTAGTTTCTAAATATAGCTATTTTTGATTTAAACTGTATGATTTGGCTACAGAGTAATCTTTAGATTCTCATTATTAGATCCTGAACCAAAATGGTTTCCCCAGTAATAGCTAGAGGGTAAGATACCTGAAATGAGGAGGAATCACTTTTCTGCAATCAGTTTCTCCACCTTGGAAGCTTGAAATGCAGATTCTTCAAAAAAGACAAAATTAAGGATAGGATGGAAGGGGAGTAACCAAAAGCCTAGAATGAGAAAAATTAAAATTAGACACTGCAAAAACAGAACAAGCTACAAACTTATAAAATGGCCATCCTTAACAACTTAGAGCCAGCCAGTGCAAATGACTCTTCACTGAAATGCAGACCTTAAGACTGAAACAGAAGAGGCCTAACATAGTAAAAATGTTAACATTTTCATTCTATTTAATACTCTTGTCAGTTTCACTGGTTTGAAATGCTTCCCCATCCACTGACTTCATAGCAACAGGTAAAAACTCAGAAACTAAATCTAACTTTTTAAAGTACAGCCACACCTTAATGTCTCTAAAACTTAACAACTGAAAGTAATCTAAAATAGAATTATTCGTGGGTTACAGAATGATTCCTTCTTGTTATACCTACTCTCGTCTCAATAAGCAAGCTCTTTAAGGCTACTCATTGAGTGATCACTGTTTACTATGTGCCAGTAACTGCTAAATCCTTCCTAGATAAGCTCATTCTCAAAACAAACCTGAGAGTCAGGGACTATTACTAATAATTAAGGACGAACAAAGACAGAAGTTAAGTCAGTCCCCTGCTAAGTTAACACATTTGTAAAGAACTAAGAACAGAACCCAGAAAGTTCACTGCAGAGCCCACGTGCCTAGTCACTGCTTGTGTGTCCCCGAATACTCTTAATTTCAGAAGCACTAAAAAGTCTGGTACCAGGAGTCAGATGGTGCAGAGAGAAATGGATTATCAATACAACGGGCTACAACTGCTAGAAAGTCGAGGGTCTCAAACGGGAAGCAGGAGAATGCCCTACATCTTCATTATTAGGCGCAAAAGAGCACCCACCTCAGTCTTGAATAGGCATTAGCTGCAGAAACCTTCACGGAGTCAATGGGTGACCTAAAAGTTTAGGATCCCTCTTCCAAGGACACAACGGAGTGGGAAGCTTTGTTTTCAAAAGGAGGGGCTCATCTCCACCTTTTCAGAGGTGCTTTCCCGAATCTCTCGAGGACAGAGACCTGGACCGACTCCCTAAAGAGTAAAGTTTCTATGCGATGCCCTGAAAAGGGTGGGGGGAACTCTCATCTTTTGTCTGACTAAACTGACAGCACCATCCATTCACCCCCACCCTCCGGCGGGTCCTACTTTGCACATTGCCCTTGGGGGCAGGAGTGCAGTCTGTTCAAAAAGCCGAGGCAGGAGGTGGGCACGGACACCTCGTCCAGTACCTACGTGCTTTTTAAAACGGCCACCGGCATGGATGGGCGGCCCAGCCAGCTACCCCTCGGCTCCTCCTTGTCACAGGTGCGCGCGGCCCGCCACAGCTGGGGACTGGCTTCCTGTGGGAGTTCACCCTTGCCCACGAACTCCTCTCGCGTCCCCGGGCGGTCGCCTTAGTTAACAACCACAGGAAAACGTCTCAGCTCCCTCCACTATCTTTCTCTTTCATATTCACGAGCGATGGAGAGGACGGCCTCGGCTGCGGCTGGGCTGCAGAGCAGCGCCGCGGTCCCCAGCTCAGCCGGCGGCCGCCATTTTACAAGCTCATGGCAGCGGCCATTTCAGAGCGCACCAGTGAGCCGCCACGGCGGCTCTGGTCCTCACCTTCACCGAGGCCTGAACGGGGTCAAGAGCCAGTCGTCGCGGACTGGAGGGGAGAGGCGGTGGGGGGGAAGGGGTAAAATTAAAACCAAACCAGAGAGAAGAAGGATTCGGGAGGCCGGGTGATGCTCTCAGCTCAGGAATATCGCCTATACCGCCTCCACAGACCTCGGATTCGCCGCTGGCTCGGTCGCCTGTCTGAAGATAAATTTAGCACTCTAGGGCACACCCCCCTACTTACAGTCTCCTTGAGCGACTCTGCTGCCGACCAATCAGCGCCGGAATTTCTCCCCGCCACCAATCCGTGCTGAGCAATGGGACGGGACCACAGGAAAGGACCAAGCTCGGTTGAGGAGCCGCCCAGCCGCCGCCGCCGCTGTCACTCTGGATTAGTGCGTTCGCTTGAGGCTTAGCAGATGCCGGAAGAGAAGCGAGAGTTTTCAAACTTCTTGGGCTCCAGCAGCCCGGGCGTTTGTTTACAATGCAGAGTCCTGGGTGCTGCGCGATAGCTCGTGTGATCCTGTAGCGCTGGCCTGGCCTCGAGAAACCCGCATGCCCTTATGCAGCGGGGCTCTGCCCCGGCGGTGTCGATGCCCTGAAAAGGGTGGGGAACTCTCATCTTTTGTCTGACTAAACTGACAGCACCATCCATTCACCCCCACCCTCCGGCGGGTCCTACTTTGCACATTGCCCTTGGGGGCAGGAGTGCAGTCTGTTCAAAAAGCCGAGGCAGGAGGTGGGCACGGACACCTCGTCCAGTACCTACGTGCTTTTTAAAACGGCCACCGGCATGGATGGGCGGCCCAGCCAGCTACCCCTCGGCTCCTCCTTGTCACAGGTGCGCGCGGCCCGCCACAGCTGGGGACTGGCTTCCTGTGGGAGTTCACCCTTGCCCACGAACTCCTCTCGCGTCCCCGGGCGGTCGCCTTAGTTAACAACCACAGGAAAACGTCTCAGCTCCCTCCACTATCTTTCTCTTTCATATTCACGAGCGATGGAGAGGACGGCCTCGGCTGCGGCTGGGCTGCAGAGCAGCGCCGCGGTCCCCAGCTCAGCCGGCGGCCGCCATTTTACAAGCTCATGGCAGCGGCCATTTCAGAGCGCACCAGTGAGCCGCCACGGCGGCTCTGGTCCTCACCTTCACCGAGGCCTGAACGGGGTCAAGAGCCAGTCGTCGCGGACTGGAGGGGAGAGGCGGTGGGGGGGAAGGGGTAAAATGAAAAACAAAACAGAGAGAAGAAGGATTCGGGAGGCCGGGTGATGCTCTCAGCTCAGGAATATCGCCTATACCGCCTCCACAGACCTCGGATTCGCCGCTGGCTCGGTCGCCTGTCTGAAGATAAATTTAGCACTCTAGGGCACACCCCCCTACTTACAGTCTCCTTGAGCGACTCTGCTGCCGACCAATCAGCGCCGGAATTTCTCCCCGCCACCAATCCGTGCTGAGCAATGGGACGGGACCACAGGAAAGGACCAAGCTCGGTTGAGGAGCCGCCCAGCCGCCGCCGCCGCTGTCACTCTGGATTAGTGCGTTCGCTTGAGGCTTAGCAGATGCCGGAAGAGAAGCGAGAGTTTTCAAACTTCTTGGGCTCCAGCAGCCCGGGCGTTTGTTTACAATGCAGAGTCCTGGGTGCTGCGCGATAGCTCGTGTGATCCTGTAGCGCTGGCCTGGCCTCGAGAAACCCGCATGCCCTTATGCAGCGGGGCTCTGCCCCGGCGGTGTTGATTTCAGTGTACTCGCAGAGCCTCGGCTGTTGGTGCTTTCACGCGCTCTTTGTTCCCCGAGCCGCACCCCAGGTCCAGGTTGCGCAACCGCCTCCTCTTTTCCTTGTTTTCCCACAGGAATCCGGGCAGAAAACGCCTCTCTCTTCCCCGCCCCTCCTTGCAGCTGGCCTGGCCGGGTCCCCTAGCGGGCGGAGCTGGGGGCTGAGCGTGATGTCTCCGGGGCGCTGCTCTCCCGAGTTCTGTGGTGACCCCCGGCCGGGTCGGGAGCCATGTGTAGGAATATGTAGATATGGGACAGCGGCATCTCCGCAGAGTCCGCTGGCTTTGGGTGTGCACGCCTCGCTAGTGGCACCCTCCCAGAGGAAAGCCCAGAGCTCAGGAACACCCAGTTTGCTAGCTGTGCGTAGTTCTCCTACGCCCCTCCACTGTTTTTAAAAACAACGCAGCAAAAGGCTTCGAGCTGTGTCTTCCATTCGGTTTTGTGTGAAATCTGCCCTGGCCACTTGCAGTCGGTTTTTCCAACTTAAAATATGTACTCTTTTTGAAAGAAATTTGTTGAGGGATGGGTAGCAATAAATAGTGGGTCCCATTGTTTGCAATATTTTAGATTTTCAAGGCCCCGTGAAAACGGCCAAATGAAAGTTGAATTTTTTTTAGAAATTTTCAACGCTGCACCGTGGATTCGCCTTCGGTCGCCTGTCTGAAGGTAAATTTAGCACTCTAGGGCACACCCCCCTACTTACAGTCTCCTTGAGCGACTCTGCTGCCGACCAATCAGCGCCGGAATTTCTCCCCGCCACCAATCCGTGCTGAGCAATGGGACGGGACCACAGGAAAGGACCAAGCTCGGTTGAGGAGCCGCCCAGCCGCCGCCGCCGCTGTCACTCTGGATTAGTGCGTTCGCTTGAGGCTTAGCAGATGCCGGAAGAGAAGCGAGAGTTTTCAAACTTCTTGGGCTCCAGCAGCCCGGGCGTTTGTTTACAATGCAGAGTCCTGGGTGCTGCGCGATAGCTCGTGTGATCCTGTAGCGCTGGCCTGGCCTCGAGAAACCCGCATGCCCTTATGCAGCGGGGCTCTGCCCCGGCGGTGTTGATTTCAGTGTACTCGCAGAGCCTCGGCTGTTGGTGCTTTCACGCGCTCTTTGTTCCCCGAGCCGCACCCCAGGTCCAGGTTGCGCAACCGCCTCCTCTTTTCCTTGTTTTCCCACAGGAATCCGGGCAGAAAACGCCCTCTCTCTTCCCCGCCCCTCCTTGCAGCTGGCCTGGCCGGGTCCCCTAGCGGGCGGAGCTGGGGGCTGAGCGTGATGTCTCCGGGGCGCTGCTCTCCCGAGTTCTGTGGTGACCCCCGGCCGGGTCGGGAGCCATGTGTAGGAATATGTAGATATGGGACAGCGGCATCTCCGCAGAGTCCGCTGGCTTTGGGTGTGCACGCCTCGCTAGTGGCACCCTCCCAGAGGAAAGCCCAGAGCTCAGGAACACCCAGTTTGCTAGCTGTGCGTAGTTCTCCTACGCCCCTCCACTGTTTTTAAAAACAACGCAGCAAAAGGCTTCGAGCTGTGTCTTCCATTCGGTTTTGTGTGAAATCTGCCCTGGCCACTTGCAGTCGGTTTTTCCAACTTAAAATATGTACTCTTTTTGAAAGAAATTTGTTGAGGGATGGGTAGCAATAAATAGTGGGTCCCATTGTTTGCAATATTTTAGATTTTCAAGGCCCCGTGAAAACGGCCAAATGAATTTTGAATCTTGTTTTCACGCCCTGCACCAAAGATAGAAAATTCCCAGCTTGTGGTCAAAAGCTGGGACAACTTTCGTTTTTCCTAAACATGCTTCTATTTCATTTGTGGGTAAATTTCTTAGGCGTTGAAAGAGGTCTTGTTATGGACACCTGGAGACGTGTTCATTTCTCACAAAAATTAAGAAAGATATCCGGGCTAAACAGACAATTGTCTCCTCACACTAAGGATAAGCGTTGCCTGCCAGCCTCGACTCTCTGAGACCAATACAGAGCACAAAGGTTCTTCCTCTTACCACTTTTTAATGCTAATAAAACACTTTACAAACTCTGAGTGCCCTTTGTAACTTAAGAATTGAAAGAACGTTTCTCCTCAAGAGCAAAGGTATTGGTAGAGGAGCAAAGGGCTCAGGTGATGACCTCTTTTACATCTCTAGAGAGACAAAAAGCTTCTTCATGATTATTAATTAGCTTGAGATTTCTAGTTAGAAAAAATGAAAAAAGGGGTGGGGAAGGATTGTGCGTTAGCCTCGCCCACGGAGATCGGCTGAGCCTGATGGGGTGGAGACTCTCCAGCTCTGGGGTAAGAACATCTGTTTACATTTGATTGAGTTCTGATTATTTCTGATTACTTGTGCTTGCCTTTATTTGATGATTAATAAACCCACTCTTGGTTTGACAATACTTGAGACCACGATACTTTATTGTCGAGGTCCGAGGCTCACACCCTGAGGGGACCACGCTGTGTTCACGGAAAAGTCTCTGAGCTATTTAATATAGTTTCTCTTAGCGAGAACTCCTGATGTTTTAATATGGGACAGCAACGCTGGCTTTGGGTGCACGCCTCGCTAGTGGCACCCTCCCAGAGGAAAGCCCAGAGCTCAGGAACACCCAGTTTGCTAGCTGTGCGTAGTTCTCCTACGCCCCTCCACTGTTTTTAAAAACAACGCAGCAAAAGGCTTCGAGCTGTGTCTTCCATTCGGTTTTGTGTGAAATCTGCCCTGGCCACTTGCAGTCGGTTTTTCCAACTTAAAATATGTACTCTTTTTGAAAGAAATTTGTTGAGGGATGGGTAGCAATAAATAGTGGGTCCCATTGTTTGCAATATTTTAGATTTTCAAGGCCCCGTGAAAACGGCCAAATGAAAGTTGAATCTTGTTTTCACGCGCTGCACCAAAGATAGAAAATTCCCAGCTTGTGGTCAAAAGCTGGGACAACTTTCGTTTTTCCTAAACATGCTTCTATTTCATTTGTGGGTAAATTTCTTAGGCGTTGAAAGAGGTCTTGTTATGGACACCTGGAGACGTGTTCATTTCTCACAAAAATTAAGAAAGATATCCGGGCTAAACAGACAATTGTCTCCTCACACTAAGGATAAGCGTTGCCTGCCAGCCTCGACTCTCTGAGACCAATACAGAGCACAAAGGTTCTTCCTCTTACCACTTTTTAATGCTAATAAAACACTTTACAAACTCTGAGTGCCCTTTGTAACTTAAGAATTGAAAGAACGTTTCTCCTCAAGAGCAAAGGTATTGGTAGAGGAGCAAAGGGCTCAGGTGATGACCTCTTTACATCTCTAGAGAGACAAAAAGCTTCTTCATGATTATTAATTAGCTTGAGATTTCTAGTTAGAAAAAATGAAAAAAGGGGTGGGGAAGGATTGTGCGTTAGCCTCGCCCACGGAGATCGGCTGAGCCTGATGGGGTGGAGACTCTCCAGCTCTGGGGTAAGAACATCTGTTTACATTTGATTGAGTTCTGATTATTTCTGATTACTTGTGCTTGCCTTTATTTGATGATTAATAAACCCACTCTTGGTTTGACAATACTTGAGACCACGATACTTTATTGTCGAGGTCCGAGGCTCACACCCTGAGGGGACCACGCTGTGTTCACGGAAAAGTCTCTGAGCTATTTAATATAGTTTCTCTTAGCGAGAACTAATGAGAATAGTAATCAGAGTAAGCTCGGAACACGGTGCCCACGACAGTTTAACTCCTTATTTATCAGAATCTTGAGAAGGACTGAAATAGGTGATTTCGTAAGAGTGATCATGCGTGTCAACATTTGATCCTAATTTTTTTTTTTTTTAAAGATTTATTTATTTATTTATTTTTGGGCGGGAGTCGGGTTGGGGAGGGAGGGGAGCGAGCGGGCCACTTCTATTGGTCTTTCATTTCTCTATTTTCATCCATCTTTGTGCTTTGGCTCCTGTGGGCCTCCCATCACGGTGGCGTCTGTTGTCGCAGAGCGCCAGCTCTGGGCGCATGCGCTCCAGAGCTCCGGCTCGGTAATTGGACACATCGGTCCAGCCGCTCCGCGGCACGTGGGATCTTCCCAGGCCAGGGCTCGAACCGGCGCCCCTTGCACTGCAAGGCGGTGTCCTTACCCACTGGACCACCAGGGAAGCCCCATGGGCTTTTTTATAGTTGTGAAAAATGGGGGCTCCACTTTAGTTGTGGTGGGTGGTCTTCTTATTGTGGTGGCTTTTCTTGTTGCAGAGCAGTAGCCCTAGGCACCCGGGCTTCAGTAGTTGTGGCATATGGGATTAGTCACTCTGCAGCATGTGGAATCTTCCTGGATCAGGGATTGAACCTATCCCCTGCATTGGTAGGCAAATTCTTATACACCACAAGGGAAGTTCGAGATTTATTGCTCTTAGATTTATAAGAGTTATGTTACTACTTATAAAATTTCACTGACTAGATGCTAGATATATTCTATTTGTAATTGTAGTTTCAAATATCTAGGAAAATTTAATTAGTGGGGTATGCAATGATGTTGAATATTCAAGAACTATTTAGTTTGATAAGCTTGTGAATTAATTAAATCATAGAAAGTAAGTAAAAGTGATGGTCCATATTTCTGTGCAAAGATTAAGAGATTTATAAATTGAACTTTTTAAAGGCTTAAATACAAGTGTATAATTTTAATTTTTGCTTACTAATAAATTAGTCATGTCAATTATCAGTTTTTACTGTAGCTTTTGTTCTGGCTACTACCAGTCTTTCTATCCAATGTATCCTGTGCACAGAGAAGCTCTTTACACACACTAAAGTCATCCCCTTATTCAAAGCTATTCCCATTGCTGGAGTGATTAACTTCTTGGGTCAGCATTCAAGGTTCTCACTAAATTGGTTCTGGTTTTTAAATTTTTTCATTTTTATGGCAGTAGAGGTGATAGGTGGGAAGTGAGAAAAGAAAGGACTGGATGGTCTGGAGCTCCCTTTTTTCAGTTAGTGGTCATATGATGTATAGGTTACTTGTTCTGGCTGAAATACAAATGTTTAGGGTATTCATTTTGCTGTTGACTGACGTGCCAGGAGATGGGGCTATTTATGGTGTGTTTAATATTACTTTTTATCCTGGTAATATAAGCAAAAGGTTCAAAAATTCAAGTAGTACACTAAAAGAATTATGAACATCAACAACACAAGAAATCTCTTTGCCTCTCCTTATGTTGCAACCACTTATAATGTTTTGTTCTATTTCTTTTGGTATTTACCTTCATATTTCTCAATGAATATGTGTATAATGCTATTTGGTCACACATGGCCCATTTTCATTTTGACTCCAAATCTAAATTCTGAGGGAGGAACCTAGTTGCCAATTATGTTTTCATCCAGTCACCCACCACTGGCCAGCATTGGGATGGGCTGTTCTTGAGACCATACTTGGAACTGTGATCAGGAGTGGAGTGTGATACGTGGGTGTCTGGGATGGCTCTAATAACTCGGGATCTGAGGTCACAGCTTAATGCACTCCCCTCAATTGCAACTCTTTTCTAGCAAATCTCAGTGTGTGAGGCTGCAAACCTAGAGACTATATTTCCCAGACATCCTTCAGCTTGGATGAATGAAACTTAGTTTCTATAAAATAGAGGTAACTTCTCCCTTTAAAAGTGAGTATTCAGAGGTGGAGGCTGTACTTCCACCACTTCTGCTATTTCCACTGGGACATGGGAGTTTTTCTGGGATAGCACCAGAGCAGGTACCAGCATTCAGCCCCTGAATTTCATGGGTGATAAGACACAGTGAGTAGGGCATCTGTTCTGCTGAGTTGGGTCATGTTAGAGTCAGCGGCTGCAAAGATGGCTTCCTTATTCCTCAGCTTCATAAGTGTGGAAGAAGCATGGTGCCCACACCAGGCCAGTTCTGTAATACTATTCTGGATGTCATGCCTGAAAGTACAGCCTCAACTCTGTTCAAGTAACCCTTTCAGTGATTTAATGAACCCCCAAAAATTTCCTTTTTAATTAATAAGTAATTCCTCAAAATTTCTGGTTTTAAATTTTTTCATTTTTATGGCAGTAGAGGTGATAGGTGGGAAGTGAGAAAAGAAAGGACTGGATGGTCTGGAGCTCCCTTTTTTCAGTTAGTGGTCATATGATGTATAGGTTACTTGTTCTGGCTGAAATACAAATGTTTAGGGTATTCATTTTGCTGTTGACTGACGTGCCAGGAGATGGGGCTATTTATGGTGTGTTTAATATTACTTTTTATCCTGGTAATATAAGCAAAAGGTTCAAAAATTCAAGTAGTACACTAAAAGAATTATGAACATCAACAACACAAGAAATCTCTTTGCCTCTCCTTATGTTGCAACCACTTATAATGTTTTGTTCTATTTCTTTTGGTATTTACCTTCATATTTCTCAATGAATATGTGTATAATGCTATTTGGTCACACATGGCCCATTTTCATTTTGACTCCAAATCTAAATTCTGAGGGAGGAACCTAGTTGCCAATTATGTTTTCATCCAGTCACCCACCACTGGCCAGCATTGGGATGGGCTGTTCTTGAGACCATACTTGGAACTGTGATCAGGAGTGGAGTGTGATACGTGGGTGTCTGGGATGGCTCTAATAACTCGGGATCTGAGGTCACAGCTTAATGCACTCCCCTCAATTGCAACTCTTTTCTAGCAAATCTCAGTGTGTGAGGCTGCAAACCTAGAGACTATATTTCCCAGACATCCTTCAGCTTGCGGATGAATGAAACTTAGTTTCTATAAAATAGAGGTAACTTCTCCCTTTAAAAGTGAGTATTCAGAGGTGGAGGCTGTACTTCCACCACTTCTGCTATTTCCACTGGGACATGGGAGTTTTTCTGGGATAGCACCAGAGCAGGTACCAGCATTCAGCCCCTGAATTTCATGGGTGATAAGACACAGTGAGTAGGGCATCTGTTCTGCTGAGTTGGGTCATGTTAGAGTCAGCGGCTGCAAAGATGGCTTCCTTATTCCTCAGCTTCATAAGTGTGGAAGAAGCATGGTGCCCACACCAGGCCAGTTCTGTAATACTATTCTGGATGTCATGCCTGAAAGTACAGCCTCAACTCTGTTCAAGTAACCCTTTCAGTGATTTAATGAACCCCCAATTCCTCTTATTAATAGTAATTCCATTTCTGTTTAAATTAGCTAGAGTGAAATCTGTCATTTAAAACTGAATTCTAATGCACCTTTCAAAAGTGTTCTTTACGTATTTGTTGAACAATTATTTGATGGAGGCAATGAGAAATAATGTTCAATCAATTAAAGCTATAGTCAGGTCCCTAAGCAGTATCAGTATTTGGAAACAATTTGGCAATCTATTTGACCATAAAAATAGTTTCTATTATCTTTTCACTTTTCCTTTGTAATTTTTCTTTCTGTCTTTTGTTTTGTTTTGTTTTTTCCTTTTTAATTTTTCTGAACCAGATGTATTCTTTGAAGACATATCAAAAGGTTTGAAATTCGTATTTGAAAATTGATTGCTGGTTTCCTGGCCAACAGTGCTCACTATCCATGAATTTGGTTTCAGATATAGTCTGCCTGGTGAATTTCATCTAATTGTTCCTACATAAATACAAGATACAGAAACAGATGGCAGACTTTGCTAGACTTGGGGAGGCCTGGGAAGCATGGTGAATACAGGTGTAGTGAAGACTGGTTTCAAATGGTACCTCTTCTGTTTGCTACTTGTGCCAACTTGGGTACATCTCAGTTTCTTTACCTAAAAATAAGTTAAAAAATGGCAACACACAATATTTGCTGGATTTAAACTGTAAGTATTAAACATACATGTAAAACACTTGTGTAGAGCCTACTATGTAATAAGCATCCAACAAAGGTCGCAGTAACACTAATGTTTTTAGTTTTGACTTCCCTGTATTGTATTTTAAGCAGGAGCAAATTTATATTCCTCCACCTCTGTAAGAATTTGCCTGTAGAAGGCTTAACTGTTCTATATTACTAATTATTCCAGTGATAGTTCAGTGTCCCTTATAGATGAGTAACTTGAGCAACTGCTCTACTCTTCACTGTTTAATGCAGCTCTGGCTGTGGTTGAGGAAGGGTCTGGAGAGCAGAAGAGGGTGGGGGCCATTCACTCTGAAAAGGGCCACAGCAGGTATTACAGGAGAAACATCTCTAGCACAATTCTCTTTAATTTATAAAAGCCTTAGGTCACTTGGTCACTGTAAATCATGACACACCTCACAAATAAATGCTGCAGATTCCTTTTCTAAACACTGCAGTTGAGACCTGTTGATCTACAAAAAAACAAACGATTGCCGCCGTTCCCACCCTCCCACAATATGTGGCAGATCAGATGCATTAAGGTTTTAGTATTTTTAAAAGAGAAATAATGTTCAATCAATTAAAGCTATAGTCAGGTCCCTAAGCAGTATCAGTATTTGGAAACAATTTGGCAATCTATTTGACCATAAAAATAGTTTCTATTATCTTTTCACTTTTCCTTTGTAATTTTTCTTTCTGTCTTTTGTTTTGTTTTGTTTTTTCCTTTTTAATTTTTCTGAACCAGATGTATTCTTTGAAGACATATCAAAAGGTTTGAAATTCGTATTTGAAAATTGATTGCTGGTTTCCTGGCCAACAGTGCTCACTATCCATGAATTTGGTTTCAGATATAGTCTGCCTGGTGAATTTCATCTAATTGTTCCTACATAAATACAAGATACAGAAACAGATGGCAGACTTTGCTAGACTTGGGGAGGCCTGGGAAGCATGGTGAATACAGGTGTAGTGAAGACTGGTTTCAAATGGTACCTCTTCTGTTTGCTACTTGTGCCAACTTGGGTACATCTCAGTTTCTTTACCTAAAAATAAGTTAAAAAATGGCAACACACAATATTTGCTGGATTTAAACTGTAAGTATTAAACATACATGTAAAACACTTGTGTAGAGCCTACTATGTAATAAGCATCCAACAAAGGTCGCAGTAACACTAATGTTTTTAGTTTTGACTTCCCTGTATTGTATTTTAAGCAGGAGCAAATTTATATTCCTCCACCTCTGTAAGAATTTGCCTGTAGAAGGCTTAACTGTTCTATATTACTAATTATTCCAGTGATAGTTCAGTGTCCCTTATAGATGAGTAACTTGAGCAACTGCTCTACTCTTCACTGTTTAATGCAGCTCTGGCTGTGGTTGAGGAAGGGTCTGGAGAGCAGAAGAGGGTGGGGGCCATTCACTCTGAAAAGGGCCACAGCAGGTATTACAGGGAGAAACATCTCTAGCACAATTCTCTTTAATTTATAAAAGCCTTAGGTCACTTGGTCACTGTAAATCATGACACACCTCACAAATAAATGCTGCAGATTCCTTTTCTAAACACTGCAGTTGAGACCTGTTGATCTACAAAAAAACAAACGATTGCCGCCGTTCCCACCCTCCCACAATATGTGGCAGATCAGATGCTTTCTCATATTTGAGGGTGGAAGGGCACGTAATATTCTTGAATCAAGAACTCAATAATAAAAAAGAGAACAATTTTTTAAAAAACTCAGGCTTTATACATTAATAGTAATTTATCTGTGATTTCATACTTTATGAACACCTTCACAATTTTTTACACGAACGTTGAGACAATTCGTACAGTTAAGCAGGGAGGTGTTCTCCTTCACACTTTGCAAATGACGAATCTGAGATTTCGAGAAGTTGTTGGAGTTATGCATGATCACCATATGGTTTTTGGCAGAGGGAGTGCTTGGATCAGTTTTCCTGCCTCAGATCAATGCCTTTCATGCTATTGCTGCTTTAGAAGGTTTTCAGAATTAGGATAACAGAGTCATAGAGTACTCCAGCTAAGTTATTGATTTTAGGCTAAATAATACGATCTGAACTGTCATTTGGAGAAGCATTATGTTCTAAGGGTGTCATCTAATAGAAGGTGAAAACTAATCTTACTCTCTTACTTTCTTTGAAAGGTTGATGTTAAACTTTTCAAAGGTGCTCCTTTAAAAAGAATGCCAGAGTGCGCTTTTTTTTTTTTTTTTAAAGATTTATTTATTTATTTATTTATTTTGGGCGGGGGTCGGGTTGGGGAGGGAGAGGAGCGGGCTGGCCACTTCTATTGGTCTTTCATTTCTCTATTTTCATCCATCTTTGTGCTTTGGCTCCTGTGGGCCTCCCATCGCGGTGGCGTCTGTCATTGCAAAGCGCCGGCTCTGGGCGCATGCGCTCCAGAGCTCCGGCTCGGTGATTGGACACATCGGTCCAGCAGCTCCGCACGTGGGATCTTCCCAGGCCAGGGATCGAACCAGCGCCTTGCACTGCAAGGCGGTGTCTTTACTCTTCACTGTTTAATGCAGCTCTGGCTGTGGTTGAGGAAGGGTCTGGAGAGCAGAAGAGGTTGGGGGCCAGTCACTCTGAAAAGGGCCACAGCAGGTATTACAGTGAGAAACAGCTCTAGCACAATTCTCTTTAATTTATAAAAGCCTTAGGTCACTTGGTCACTGTAAATCATGACACACCTCACAAATAAATGCTGCAGATTCCTTTTCTAAACACTGCAGTTGAGACCTGTTGATCTACAAAAAAACAAACGATTGCCGCCGTTCCCACCCTCCCACAATATGTGGCAGATCAGATGCTTTCTCATATTTGAGGGTGGAAGGGCACGTAATATTCTTGAATCAAGAACTCAATAATAAAAAAGAGAACAATTTTTTAAAAAACTCAGGCTTTATACATTAATAGTAATTTATCTGTGATTTCATACTTTATGAACACCTTCACAATTTTTTACACGAACGTTGAGACAATTCGTACAGTTAAGCAGGGAGGTGTTCTCCTTCACACTTTGCAAATGACGAATCTGAGATTTCGAGAAGTTGTTGGAGTTATGCATGATCACCATATGGTTTTTGGCAGAGGGAGTGCTTGGATCAGTTTTCCTGCCTCAGATCAATGCCTTTCATGCTATTGCTGCTTTAGAAGGTTTTCAGAATTAGGATAACAGAGTCATAGAGTACTCCAGCTAAGTTATTGATTTTAGGCTAAATAATACGATCTGAACTGTCATTTGGAGAAGCATTATGTTCTAAGGGTGTCATCTAATAGAAGGTGAAAACTAATCTTACTCTCTTACTTTCTTTGAAAGGTTGATGTTAAACTTTTCAAAGGTGCTCCTTTAAAAAGAATGCCAGAGTGCGCTTTTTTTTTTTTTTTTAAAGATTTATTTATTTATTTATTTATTTTGGGCGGGGGTCGGGTTGGGGAGGGAGAGGAGCGGGCTGGCCACTTCTATTGGTCTTTCATTTCTCTATTTTCATCCATCTTTGTGCTTTGGCTCCTGTGGGCCTCCCATCGCGGTGGCGTCTGTCATTGCAAAGCGCCGGCTCTGGGCGCATGCGCTCCAGAGCTCCGGCTCGGTGATTGGACACATCGGTCCAGCAGCTCCGCGGCACGTGGGATCTTCCCAGGCCAGGGATCGAACCAGCGCCCCTTGCACTGCAAGGCGGTGTCTTTACCCACTGGACCACCAGGGGAAGCCCTGAGCATTTTTTTTAAAAGCCAAAATGAAGACTTGCAAATAATTTAAACACTGAATTGCTTGGGGAGAGACTAAAATGCCAGAGGCTGCCGTGATTTATGATGCTGTGCTGAGAGTCAGTATATACATTTATTTGTATAAGAGTGGAATCCTGGCTCTGGATCATTTCTTGACTTGTTTGAGAATCTAGGCAAGTCATTTATTATATCTGTATTTTGGAATTATAACCTTGCTTCAAAGGTGTGCTCTGTGAAGAAATGAGCCTCTATTTGTCAGTCTTGTTTAAATTTCTCTGATGAAAGGCACATCATGTTGATAGTTGTGAAAGGAAAGGATGCTGATAATAACAGTGAAGTATCAGTTGTCTTGAATTTATGCAGTAGCATTGCTCTGAGAAGCTTTGAAAGCTTCCCAAGTAGCATGTATCCTTTAAAAACCTGTAATTACAAACATTTCTTATAGTTATTTTTAATCAAATTGAGCTATAAGGACTTAAGTATAATCTCATTTTATCTCCTCTTACCCCTCACATTCCCCTCACTCACCAAAGTTTATAGTTCCTGTGTCTTCAGATACATATGTACACATACAAATGTATATAGTTGTTTGATAGACATATTTTATCAATTATTCTGCAACATGTTTTAACCTTATATAAATATGCCTTGGAGACACTTTTATGTTAGCATATAAACATATATATGTACGGACGAGCCCCTTCACTGTTCACCTGAAATGATCACAAAATTTTTGATTTGCTATACCCCAATACAAAACATTTTTGTTAAAAAAAATAAAAATTTTTAAAAATTTAAAAATCAATAAAATAAAAATCATGATAAAAAAGCTATTTTAATAGTTGCAGAGTATTCTGCTCAATTTACTTAATAATTTTCCTTAAATTTCCAATTTACTTAATTATTATTAATAAAAAAATAATTTTACTTAATAATTTTCTAATCTAAAGGATTAGATACAACCTAAAAATCGCTGGGAGAAATATCAATGACCTCAGGTATGCAGATGATACCACCCTTATGGCAGAAAAAGAAGAGGAACTAAAGAGTCTCTTTTTTAAAAAAAATATTTATTAGTTTATTTGGCTGCACCAGGTCTTAGTTGTGGCATGCAGGATCTTCAGTTGCAGCATGTGGAGTCTTAGTTGTGGCATGTGGGATCTAGTACTCTGTCCAGGGATTGAACCCAGGCCTCCTGTATTGGGAGTGTATAGCCACTGGACCACCAGGGACGCCCCTAAAGAGCCTCTTGATGAGGGTGAAAGAGGAGAGTGAAAAAGCTACCCTAAAACTCAACATTCAAAAAATGAAAATCAGGGCATCTGGTCCCATCACTTCATGGCAAATAGATGGACAAACAATGGAAACAGTGACAGACTTTATTTTCTTGGGCTCCAAAATCACTGTGGATGGTGACTGTAGCCATGAAATTAGAAGACGTTTGCTCCTTGGAAGAAAACCTATGACAAGCCTAGACAGTGTGTTAAAAGGCAGAGACATCTCTTTACCGACAGAAGTCCATATAGTCAAAGCTATGGTTTTCTCAGTAGTCATGTATGGATGTGAGAGTTGGACCATAAAGGAGGCTGAACACCCAAGAATTGATGCTTTTGAACTGTGGTATTGGAAAAGACTCTTGAGAGTCCCTTGGACGGCAAGGAGATCAAACCAGTCAATCCTGAAGGAAATCGATTCTGAATGGTCATTGGAAGGACTGATGGTGAAGCTGAAGCTCCAGTACTTTGGCCACCTGATGTGAAGAACTGACTCACTGGAAACGAGCCTGATTTTGGGAAGAACAGAAGGTAGAAGGAGAAGGGGACAACAGAGGACAATGATTGGTTGACATCACTGAGTCAATGGACATGAGTTTGAGCAAGCTCTGAGAGATGGTGATAGACAGGAAAGTGTTGTGCTGCAGGAAGTGGTGTGCTGCAGTCCATAGGGTCGTGAAGAGTTAAACACGACTGAGCAACTGAATTGAACTGAACTGAACTGAATCCTTTAGCATTAAAAACAAATGCTGCAATAAATATCTTTGTTTATCTTTGTGCATCTGTGTGCCTACTTCTGTGGCTTAGATTCCTAAGAAGGAATTATTGACTTAAACTTTAGGCCTTTAAGGGTATATCTTAAATTGTGCTCCCTAAAGCCAGTATCTATTTCCAGAAATAGTACATAAGTGTACCTATCTTCCATAACTGTGCCAGCATTGTTTTGTATATTATCAATCTTTCTAAACTTTGACAGATTAAAAGTTTCATTTTATTTTATATTCTCTTGATTACAATTAAACATCTTATTTTTAAAAATTTTTTGACCACTTTTATTAGTCTTTCATTTATTTATTTTCATCCATCCTTGTTCTTTGGCTTGTGTGGGCCTCCCATTGCAGTGGCCTCTCTTGTTGCAGAGCACTGGCTCTGGGCGCTAGCGCTCCAGAGCCCTGGCTCGGTAATTGGACACATCGGTCCAGCAGCTCCACTGCATGAGGGATCCTCCCAGGCCGGGGATCAAACCAGTGCCCCTTGCACTGCAAGGTGGTGTCCTCACCCACTGGACGACCAGGGAAGCCCGCAATTAAACATCTTTTTATGAGCTTATCAGCGATTCATATTTGCTCTTCTGTGACTTGCCCATTCAAACGCTTTCTCATTTTCTCTGTTTCTTATTGCTCCGTAAAATCTCTGAAAATGCTATGGTTATGAATGCTGTGTTAAGCATATTTCTTCCAACTTACTGTGTATCTTTTAAGCCATTGTTAAGTTTTTCCCCTGAGAAAAAGCTTTTAATATTTATGAAATCAGTCTTTTCACTTATGGCTTCTGGGATTTGTGTCTTACTTAATAAGGAAGTTCTTCCACCACTTCTATCCCTAGATTATAAAAAAGCATTCTCTTATTTTCCTGTTGTTTTCCAAAGTACCAAGTGCTCTTTAATTCTTGTGGAGTGTATTATTCTGAACAGCCGTGATAAAGGGACCTACATTAATATTTTTCCAAATGTTTAGCCAATTGTTTCAACTCAATGGAAAATCATTTATTTTAATCTCAATGATTTGAGATACCATCTTTCAAAAATGTCAAAATTCATAACTCTTGATTCTATCTCTTGATAGAGCTATTTGCCTCTTTCTGCATTAACATCACATTATTTTATTTATTCATTTATACACCTTTATAATCTATCTTGGTATCTGGTATGGAAAGTTTCCCCTCCTGGTTGTCTCTCCACCCCAATTGCAGGGCTATATCTTGTACATTTTTTCTTTCATAGTAATATTAGAATAAACTTCACAGATTCTATAAATTATAATCTTAGAGCTTTGATTTGAATTGGACTAATTTTATAAATTGTTGGAGAGTTGGCATTTTATATAATACTGAGTCTTTACATTCTGGAGTATTGTGTTTTATTTATTATTATTTAGGCCTTCTTTTAGGATTTACAGTGTATTTATGTAGTTTTCTTGATCTAAATCTTAACATTTCTTACAATGTTTACTATTTATGGTTATGTTTGCTATTATGAATAGGATTTTTCATTCTATTTTTTATTGTTTACTATTGTTAAGAGAAGAGTTACTTATTTCCTTATTTGGTTGACATGTTTACTAAATCTCTTCCCTCTCATGGTCACTTTTATTTTCCTTTCAATATGGAAGAATTTAAACACAATAAAAGTACAAAGAATAAATTTTGAATAGGATTTTTCATTCATTATTGTTTACTATTTAATACTTTGACAGCCCGCAATTAAACATCTTTTATGAGCTTATCAGCTCTTTTTTGTGACTTGCCCATTCAAACGCTTTCTCATTTTCTCTGTTTCTTATTGCTCCGTAAAATCTCTGAAAATGCTATGGTTATGAATGCTGTGTTAAGCATATTTCTTCCAACTTACTGTGTATCTTTTAAGCCATTGTTAAGTTTTTCCCCTGAGAAAAAGCTTTTAATATTTATGAAATCAGTCTTTTCACTTATGGCTTCTGGGATTTGTGTCTTACTTAATAAGGAAGTTCTTCCACCACTTCTATCCCTAGATTATAAAAAAGCATTCTCTTATTTTCCTGTTGTTTTCCAAAGTACCAAGTGCTCTTTAATTCTTGTGGAGTGTATTATTCTGAACAGCCGTGATAAAGGGACCTACATTAATATTTTTCCAAATGTTTAGCCAATTGTTTCAACTCAATGGAAAATCATTTATTTTAATCTCAATGATTTGAGATACCATCTTTCAAAAATGTCAAAATTCATAACTCTTGATTCTATCTCTTGATAGAGCTATTTGCCTCTTTCTGCATTAACATCACATTATTTTATTTTTTTTATTTATACACCTTTATAATCTATCTTGGTATCTGGTATGGAAAGTTTCCCCTCCTGGTTGTCTCTCCACCCCAATTGCAGGGCTATATCTTGTACATTTTTTCTTTCATAGTAATATTAGAATAAACTTCACAGATTCTATAAATTATAATCTTAGAGCTTTGATTTGAATTGGACTAATTTTATAAATTGTTGGAGAGTTGGCATTTTATATAATACTGAGTCTTTACATTCTGGAGTATTGTGTTTTATTTATTATTATTTAGGCCTTCTTTTAGGATTTACAGTGTATTTATGTAGTTTTCTTGATCTAAATCTTAACATTTCTTACAATGTTTACTATTTATGGTTATGTTTGCTATTATGAATAGGATTTTTCATTCTATTTTTTATTGTTTACTATTGTTAAGAGAAGAGTTACTTATTTCCTTATTTGGTTGACATGTTTACTAAATCTCTTCCCTCTCATGGTCACTTTTATTTTCCTTTCAATATGGAAGAATTTAAACACAATAAAAGTACAAAGAATAATTATGAACTTCCATGAACCTATCTCCAAGCTTCAACAGTTACCAACATTCTGCCATTTCTTCATTTCATGTTTCTTTCTGTAAACCCACCCACTTTCCACTCCCTAAATTAATTGCCATTACTTTTCATAGTTCTTTTTTTAGATTGAAGAAATTAAAATTTTTTGGGTAATAATTATAGATCCACATGAAATTATAAGAAATAATACAGAGAGAACCCATGTGCTTTTTATCTATTTTTCCCTATTGGTAACATTTGGCAAAACTATAGTAAAATACCATCACCAGGAAATTAGTATTGATGAGGTCAAGATAAAGCGTATTTCCATCACCACAGGATCCTCATGTTGCCCTTTTATAACCGTGGTCACTTCTCTCTCCATCCCACTGTGAGTGAGCCCCTGGCAACCACTTATCTGTTTTCCATTTCTGTAATTCTGTCATTTCAAAAAATGTTAAATAAATGGAATCACACAGTATGTAACCTTTTGGTATTAGATTTTTTTTCATTTAACATAATTCTCCAGAGATTACCCAGAATATGTATCTGTCTTTTGTTCTTTTTGTTGCTAAGCAGTATTCCATGGTATAGATGCACTACAATTTGTGTAACCATTTTGAAGGATTTGAATTATTTTTCCAGTTTGAGCTATTATGAATAAAACTGGTATAAGGATTAATGTACAGTGAACATGAGTTTTCATTTCTCCAGGATAAATGCCTAAGAATGCAATCATATGTATAGTATTCAATGTAGAGTATTTGCATATCTAGTTTTTAAAGAACTGCTAAACTGTTTCCCAATTTAGTGGTACCGGTTTACCTTTCTATTAGCAATATATGAATGATCCAGGTTCTTTGCATTCCTGCTAACGTTTGTTGTGCTCTCCACTTATATTTATGTCATTCTGATTGGAGCATAGTGCTGCCTCATTGTGGCTTTAATTTGCATTTCCCCAGTGGCTAGCTGTGTTGAATATCTTTGTGCATACTTACTTGTCCTCCATGTATCGTTATTGGTGTAATGTGCTTCATGTTTGTTTTTTTTTAAATACTGTTGAGTTTTAGTATTGAGAGTTCTTTATAGATTCTATATACTAGTCTATAGGTCATCTTTTCATCCATTTCACATGGGCTTTCACAGAGCAAAATTTTAAAAATCTGAAGTCCAATATAACAAGTTGCCTTTTATGGATCATGTCTTTGTATTGCCTAAGAACTCTTTGCCTAGCCTTAGATCCCAAAGGTCTTTTCCCATTTTGTTCCTGTTATCTCAGCTCCAAATCCAGCTTCTGTGTCCTGGGATGCTAAGGCTGTGGGCGTGTGCTCAGTTGCCAAGAAGTAGCTCTGGGGAACCTTAATAGTGAAGTGAAAGTCATTCAGTCTGACTCTTTGTGGCCCCAGGGACTGTAGCATGCCAGGCTCTTCTGCCTATGGAATTTTGCAGGCAACATTTCACATTTGAAATTAGTATTGATGAGGTCAAGATAAAGCGTATTTCCATCACCACAGGATCCTCATGTTGCCCTTTTATAACCGTGGTCACTTCTCTCTCCATCCCACTGTGAGTGAGCCCCTGGCAACCACTTATCTGTTTTCCATTTCTGTAATTCTGTCATTTCAAAAAATGTTAAATAAATGGAATCACACAGTATGTAACCTTTTGGTATTAGATTTTTTTTCATTTAACATAATTCTCCAGAGATTACCCAGAATATGTATCTGTCTTTTGTTCTTTTTGTTGCTAAGCAGTATTCCATGGTATAGATGCACTACAATTTGTGTAACCATTTTGAAGGATTTGAATTATTTTTCCAGTTTGAGCTATTATGAATAAAACTGGTATAAGGATTAATGTACAGTGAACATGAGTTTTCATTTCTCCAGGATAAATGCCTAAGAATGCAATCATATGTATAGTATTCAATGTAGAGTATTTGCATATCTAGTTTTTAAAGAACTGCTAAACTGTTTCCCAATTTAGTGGTACCGTTTTACCTTTCTATTAGCAATATATGAATGATCCAGGTTCTTTGCATTCCTGCTAACGTTTGTTGTGCTCTCCACTTATATTTATGTCATTCTGATTGGAGCATAGTGCTGCCTCATTGTGGCTTTAATTTGCATTTCCCCAGTGGCTAGCTGTGTTGAATATCTTTGTGCATACTTACTTGTCCTCCATGTATCGTTATTGGTGTAATGTGCTTCATGTTTGTTTTTTTTTAAATACTGTTGAGTTTTAGTATTGAGAGTTCTTTATAGATTCTATATACTAGTCTATAGGTCATCTTTTCATCCATTTCACATGGGCTTTCACAGAGCAAAATTTTAAAAATCTGAAGTCCAATATAACAAGTTGCCTTTTATGGATCATGTCTTTGTATTGCCTAAGAACTCTTTGCCTAGCCTTAGATCCCAAAGGTCTTTTCCCATTTTGTTCCTGTTATCTCAGCTCCAAATCCAGCTTCTGTGTCCTGGGATGCTAAGGCTGTGGGCGTGTGCTCAGTTGCCAAGAAGTAGCTCTGGGGAACCTTAATAGTGAAGTGAAAGTCATTCAGTCTGACTCTTTGTGGCCCCAGGGACTGTAGCATGCCAGGCTCTTCTGTCTATGGGATTTTGCAGGCAAGAATACTTGAGTGGGTTATAATTTCCTTCTCCAGGGGATCTTCCTGACTCGGGGATGGAATCTTCATTGCCTGAATTAGCAGGCAGATTCTTTACCACTGAGCCATTAGGGAAGCCCATACTAGGGCTTTGTCATCCACAAACTGTTTCCCAGACCCCTATGTCAGCTTGCCTCTTGTTAGGTTCTGCCAATAGGGGACACTAGAGGGAGACGGGGAAGCAAGAGAGAGGGAGAACTGACTTCCGGTTCCTACTGTTCTTGTAAGTGTTGCTTGCAGGGCCAGCAGCTCTTTCCTTGCAGCAGCATTTCTTAGCAATTGGGCCAACCCCCAGCTTCATCCAACACTACTGCAATAAGCCTCATCACATTCCCTTAGAGATCACCAGGAGCCATCGGATGTTTCTACCCTCAGAAGTTTGAGCCCTAGCTTTAAGGGTATATTTCTGTTCTGGGCTTCTAGGTTCTGGTGACCTCATTCTCTTTTCACTCCTCCAGGTCTAAAGGAAGTAGCTGCTTTCTGAGGTTATTATTTCTAGGTGATCTCAGCATTTCCCTTTTGCTTCTCCAGCTCTCTAACACTAATTTTCCTGTGGTAAATTCCCTCTGCTGAAATGCCCAGTGTGGTTTCTCTTCCTGACTGGACTCTGACACAATGAGGGTCAGCAGTGGTGCTAGCTCAGTACCACTTAATTATAGTTCCTTCTATCCTCAGATAGAATTCTGGGAATGATTTGTAGATGTCCTTGGCCTTGAATAAAGGGCTTAGTTTTAGTATTGAGAGTTCTTTATAGATTCTATATACTAGTCTATAGGTCATCTTTTCATCCATTTCACATGGGCTTTCACAGAGCAAAATTTTAAAAATCTGAAGTCCAATATAACAAGTTGCCTTTTATGGATCATGTCTTTGTATTGCCTAAGAACTCTTTGCCTAGCCTTAGATCCCAAAGGTCTTTTCCCATTTTGTTCCTGTTATCTCAGCTCCAAATCCAGCTTCTGTGTCCTGGGATGCTAAGGCTGTGGGCGTGTGCTCAGTTGCCAAGAAGTAGCTCTGGGGAACCTTAATAGTGAAGTGAAAGTCATTCAGTCTGACTCTTTGTGGCCCCAGGGACTGTAGCATGCCAGGCTCTTCTGTCTATGGGATTTTGCAGGCAAGAATACTTGAGTGGGTTATAATTTCCTTCTCCAGGGGATCTTCCTGACTCGGGGATGGAATCTTCATTGCCTGAATTAGCAGGCAGATTCTTTACCACTGAGCCATTAGGGAAGCCCATACTAGGGCTTTGTCATCCACAAACTGTTTCCCAGACCCCTATGTCAGCTTGCCTCTTGTTAGGTTCTGCCAATAGGGGACACTAGAGGGAGACGGGGAAGCAAGAGAGAGGGAGAACTGACTTCCGGTTCCTACTGTTCTTGTAAGTGTTGCTTGCAGGGCCAGCAGCTCTTTCCTTGCAGCAGCATTTCTTAGCAATTGGGCCAACCCCCAGCTTCATCCAACACTACTGCAATAAGCCTCATCACATTCCCTTAGAGATCACCAGGAGCCATCGGATGTTTCTACCCTCAGAAGTTTGAGCCCTAGCTTTAAGGGTATATTTCTGTTCTGGGCTTCTAGGTTCTGGTGACCTCATTCTCTTTTCACTCCTCCAGGTCTAAAGGAAGTAGCTGCTTTCTGAGGTTATTATTTCTAGGTGATCTCAGCATTTCCCTTTTGCTTCTCCAGCTCTCTAACACTAATTTTCCTGTGGTAAATTCCCTCTGCTGAAATGCCCAGTGTGGTTTCTCTTCCTGACTGGACTCTGACACAATGAGGGTCAGCAGTGGTGCTAGCTCAGTACCACTTAATTATAGTTCCTTCTATCCTCAGATAGAATTCTGGGAATGATTTGTAGATGTCCTTGGCCTTGAATAAAGGGCTTAGTTTCTTGTCACTACAAAATGGGATTCTCTTAATTGAGAACATACTGTAGGATCTCAGCTAATTAAAGTATCACTTGGTGTTGCTTGGGAAGACAAACTTACTGAAGTAATTGCCTTTGAGACCAAATGGATGTTGCATTGAACCATTATGGTAGTAATGATGACAACAAGAATTGTGGGGTGGGGTGTTATGGCTGCATTAGAAAGCTGACAAAAAAATGACAAAATGCAAGGCTTTAACGTCTAAGCTCAAGTTATATTCAAACATCAGAGAACTTTTATGGTAAACCTAAACAAGTCTCATTTCTGATAGTTATAAGACTATCTTTATTAAAAATGTGAAAAAAAAAATGTGAAAAAAATCACAATGGGGCTTCCCCTGGTGGTCCAGTGGATAAGGACACCGCCTTGCAGTGCAAGGGGCACCGGTTCGAGCCCTGGCCTGGGAAGATCTCACGTGCCGCGGAGCGGCTGGACTGATCTGTCCAATCACAGAGCCGGTGCTCTGCAACAACAAACGCCACCGCAATGGGAGACCCGCAGGAGCCAAAGAACAAAGATGGATGAAAACAGAGAAACGAAAGACCAATGGAAGTGGCCCGCCCGCTCCCCTCCCTCCCCAATCCGATCCCAGCCCAAAATAAATAAATAAATAAATCTTTAAAAAAAAAAAAAAAATCACAATGGAGATTGAATTCACGGACTCATCATATTGTTTATGTGATGTCAGGGCATTGGGAACAAATGTGATTCTGAGACTTGGACTAGACTTGCATGTGGGCTCAGCCACTTCAGCTGTGTCCAACTCCTTGTGACCTATCTAGCTCGCCAGGCTCCTCTGTCTGTGGGACTCTCCAGTCAAGAATACTGGAGTTGGTTGCCATGCCCTCCTCCAGGGGATCTTTACAACCCAGGAACCTAAGCCTCATCCCTTGCATTGTCTCTTACATTGCAGATGGATTCTTTACCACTGAGTCATTGGGGAAGAGCTAGGTAAACCTAAATGCCCAAGTCTCTCTGAACAAGCAGAAGTAGCTTCTCTTCTTATGCCTAAGAAGACTGACCTTTTCTTCTTCTTTTTTTGTTTTTTAAGTTTTTTTTTGGTGGGGGCGGATTGGGGAGGGACGGGGGTAGGCAGGCCACTTCTATTGGTCTTTCATTTATCTATTTTCATCCTTCTTTGTTCTTTGGCCCATGTGGGCCTCCCATCGCAGTGGCCTCTGTTGTTGCAGAGCGCCAACTCTGGGTGCATGCGCTCCAGAACTCTGGCACGGTAGTTGGACACATCGGTCCAGCCTCTCCGCCGCACATGGGATCTTCCCAGGCCAGGGATCGAATCAGCGCCCCTTACACTGCAAGATGGTGTCCCTACCCACTGGAGCACCAGGGAAGCCACCTCCTTCTTTTTTATAAAATCAATTTTTATTGGAGTATAGTTGCTTTACAATGTTATGTTAGTTTCCACCATGCAACAATCAGCTATATATATACATATATCTGTTCCTTTTTGGATTCCCTTCCCATTTAGGTCACCACAGAGCACTGAGTAGAGTTCCCTGTGCTATAGAGTAAGTTCTCATTGGTCATTCGTTTTATACATAGTGTCAGTCCAAGTCTCCCAATTCATCCTTGACCTTTCCTTTTTGAAGACTCAGTCATCGTCCTTACTTGAGGCATCAATCTTGCTAGGAGATGCTATACTCTTAAGTCTCATCTTCATTGTCTATTATTTTCTATTCTATATGTAAACTAGAGTCAAACCTTAGTATGCTCAAGCAGAACAAGTGAAGATTCTGACCTGGGAAGAAATTTCTTATACTTCAAAATAAATGTAGAAAGTTGATTAGTTTGATTGGTAGAGGACAAGGAAATATGTGTGAGAATATATTTGAAGGGTGTTAGGCCAAAAAGAACAGAATATAGTTTTGTATCAGGTTTAATATGTGGATATTTAATTCAGATATTCTGAATTTAATGCTTAGCTAAAGCTAGAAATGGGTCAGATAGCTTGCTTGGATGACTAAATTGTGGACTCAGTGATGGTCTATGTTCAATGAAGTTTGGTGCCAGAACTTCCCTAGCATAATATATGGAAGGACCCCAAAGGATGAATAAGTGGGAATGTTGGAATAGATATTCATGTGTGACCTATAGTGAGATTGTGACTTAAAAGCATTTTTTTTTTTTTTTTGGCTGTGCCAGGTCTTAGCTGCTGCACACAGGATCTTTGATCTTCACTGAGACATGCAGAATCTTTAGTTGCAGCATGTGAGATCTAGTTCCCTGACCAGGGATCAAACCTGGGCCCCCTGAATTGGGAGCACAGAGTCTTAGGCACTAGACCAGCAGGGAAGTCCTGATATTGTGACTTATAATAAGAAATTCCAGCTGTGGTGTTGGAGAAGACTTTTGAGAGTCCCTTGGAGATCAAACCAGTCAATCCTGAAGGAAATTGATCCTGAATATTCATTGGAAGGAATGATGGTCAAGCTGAAGCTCCAATACTTTGGCCACCTGATATGAAGAGCCAACTTCTTTTAAAAGACCTTGATGCTGGGAAAAAGACCTTGATGGCAGAAGGAAAGGAGGCAAAGGAAGATGAGATAGTTGGATGGCATCACCAACTCAACGGACACGAGTTTGAACAAAGTCTGGGAGACAGTGAAGGACAGGGAAGGCTGGTGCGCTGCAGTCCATGAGGTCGCAAAGAGTCGGATATGACTGAGCGATTGAACAACAATAAGAAAAAATATACACAGACAGTTCCTGACTTAAGATGGCTAGGCTTATTTATATATATATATATATATATTTTTTTTTTTTTAATTTTAAGACGATTGGAAAGCAATACACATTCAGTAAAAATCTGTATGTAAGTTTTGAATTTTGATCTTTTCCTGGGTTAGCGATACATGATCTGATAATGTCTCATGGTGCTCACAGAGGTAGCAGTCACAGCTCCTGGTCAGTCATGTGATCATGAGGATAAACAGCTGAATGCTTAGCCCATTCTGTACCCATATGACTGCTCTGTTTTTCATTTTCAGTGTGACATTCAGTAACTTACATAATATACTCAGTACTTCACTACAAAGTAGACTTGTGTCAGATCATTTTGACCAACTGTAGGCTAATATAAGTGGTCTCAGCATGGTTAAGGTACACCGAGCTAAGCTATGATGCTTAAATATATCTTCAACTTATGATAAGGATCTTCCCTGGTGGCTCAGTGGTAAAGAATCTGCCTGCTAGTGCAGCAGACTCAGATTCCATCCCTGGGTCAGGAAAATCCCCGGGATGAGGGAAGGGCATCCCACCCCCGTAATCTTGTCTGGGAAATCCCAAGGATTGAGGAGCCTGGCAGGCTACAGTCCACGAGGTCACAAAAGCATTGAACATGACTCAGCTACTAACACAGGACAACAACTCTATCTTAAGCTGAGGAAGATTTGTATTTGATCTTCGTTCCCGTTTCTGGCACAAAGTTCCTAAAATCCATGGAATTTCCTAAGTGATAAAAATAAGAAAGTTGTCTTGATATTTATAACAACCTCCTTTCCATGTCTGAACTTAAGTTGATGAGATGACTTTTGGAAAGCCCCTAGGATTGGGGGCTGTTTGCCAGGGTACCCAGCCAAGTGATTGGAGTGCTGAAACTTGCAGTCATATAGCCGCTGATCTCCAATGAGAGAAGACTGGAGACTGAGCTCAATTGCCAATGGCCAATGATTTAATCAAGCATGCTTGTATAATGATGCCTCCATAGAAACCCAAAGGATGGGGTTCAGGGAGCATCCTGATTGGTGAACACATTCACGTATTGGGAGGGTTACACATCCCAAGTCCCATAAAGACAGATGTTCTTGTGCCAGGACCCTCTCAAACTTCACCCTGTGTATCTGTACATTGGCTTTTTCATCTCTATCCATTGTTGTAAACTTTGTTGCATAAGAAACCAGTAAACTTAAGTGTATTAATAATCAAAATCAAGGGGGAAGAAGGCATGGAATAGCCAAGGCTGACAGGTATTGTGATTAACCTGAGGTAGGGCAGTCACAGCTCCTGGTCAGTCATGTGATCATGAGGATAAACAGCTGAATGCTTAGCCCATTCTGTACCCATATGACTGCTCTGTTTTTCATTTTCAGTGTGACATTCAGTAACTTACATAATATACTCAGTACTTCACTACAAAGTAGACTTGTGTCAGATCATTTTGACCAACTGTAGGCTAATATAAGTGGTCTCAGCATGGTTAAGGTACACCGAGCTAAGCTATGATGCTTAAATATATCTTCAACTTATGATAAGGATCTTCCCTGGTGGCTCAGTGGTAAAGAATCTGCCTGCTAGTGCAGCAGACTCAGATTCCATCCCTGGGTCAGGAAAATCCCCTGGATAAGGTAAGGGCATCCCACCCCAGTATTCTTGTCTGGGAAATCCCAAGGATTGAGGAGCCTGGCAGGCTACAGTCCACGAGGTCACAAAAGCATTGAACATGACTCAGCTACTAACACAGGACAACAACTCTATCTTAAGCTGAGGAAGATTTGTATTTGATCTTCGTTCCCGTTTCTGGCACAAAGTTCCTAAAATCCATGGAATTTCCTAAGTGATAAAAATAAGAAAGTTGTCTTGATATTTATAACAACCTCCTTTCCATGTCTGAACTTAAGTTGATGAGATGACTTTTGGAAAGCCCCTAGGATTGGGGGCTGTTTGCCAGGGTACCCAGCCAAGTGATTGGAGTGCTGAAACTTGCAGTCATATAGCCGCTGATCTCCAATGAGAGAAGACTGGAGACTGAGCTCAATTGCCAATGGCCAATGATTTAATCAAGCATGCTTGTATAATGATGCCTCCATAGAAACCCAAAGGATGGGGTTCAGGGAGCATCCTGATTGGTGAACACATTCACGTATTGGGAGGGTTACACATCCCAAGTCCCATAAAGACAGATGTTCTTGTGCCAGGACCCTCTCAAACTTCACCCTGTGTATCTGTACATTGGCTTTTTCATCTCTATCCATTGTTGTAAACTTTGTTGCATAAGAAACCAGTAAACTTAAGTGTATTAATAATCAAAATCAAGGGGGAAGAAGGCATGGAATAGCCAAGGCTGACAGGTATTGTGATTAACCTGGGGACCTACTACTTGCAATTGACATCTGAAGTGGGGAGGGGGTCAATTTTACGAGATTGAGCCCTTAATCTGTGGGATTGGATGCTGTCTCTAGGTAGCAAATGTCAGAACTGAGTTCAGTGGTGGGATACCCAGGTAGTGTTTCAGAATTGCTTGGCATGGGAAATCCTACATATCTGAGGTGAAAAGCCTTATGAGTATGGCAGTAGTGAGAGTGAAGTAGAAACACAGAATGTAGTTTTTCTTGTTCAGTTGGTTTTACTTCCTTCTTACATCTCCTGAGAGATTCCAGAGGACACTTCCTTCTCTGAAGGGTTAAATAGCTTACTGAGGAAGACACAGGTTCCATGACAAACTCTATGTGTCTCCTCTGTAGCCCTAAAATGATAGTGGATGATATGGCATTGAGATTGAACAATATCATCTTTTCATCACCTTTTAATCATCTCTCTCTGCCTTTTTGTTTGTTTGCTTGTTTTCTCTCCCGTAAACACACACGTAGTTGTACTTTCCTGGAACACACATGTAGTCTTAATTTCCTGGAAATGCTAAAGGAAGTAAGAAGTGTTTGCCTTCTAGCTCTCTCATAATTTTATCGCTGACTGCTGAAAACTCTGGTGAGTCACTTTAGGTAGGGATGGGAATTTCAAAGATTGCCAACGATAATAGCAGACCAGGGCCCAGGGGTTCTCAAATCTTCACTCCTGGTTACCAAAAATAAAAATGAGAAATGGGGGTAATTATGTAGGAAACTAAGATAGTGTGTTACCAGTTAGGGTTGCTAGCCATTTTCCAGTTCTCCCAGGACTTATAACTCTATCATGACATGCTTTTTAAAATTTCAAATTAAGTCACTAGAATTGAGATATGAAAAGCAATTAATTTTATCACTCTCCAAAGAAACTAAATTGAATATTTTTGGAAAGTGAAGTCATTTCACTGATAACTTTAGTAGAATGATATTTGTGTTTACAGAGTTATTGAAACATTATAGATTACTGAAATGCTTTGCCTTATCACTGATTTAGTAATAATTTGTTTTCTAGACTGAGAATAACAAATCACTTGTAAAAAAGAGAAATTTCAATAGTCTGAAGAAGAGTATATCTAGTAGCAGATCTGTATATATCTAAATGAAAAAAAATCTAATACCAACTTTTGCTTGGTTGTAAATGCACCAAGCCTTAATTAATACCATTAACTCTTGGCCTGACTTTGTAATTCCTCGAAGAAGAAAGTGCTTGTGATAGGATACAAACATATAGTATGTTCACCTGAAGGTGGGGAGTGATCAACTGAAATGAGATGATTTTCTTTTCTGTACAGTTTATTCACTTAGTTCCCCTACTTTTCTCAAATCTGTGTGTGACCAGGCCAGCAGCTCCATGTATGAATGGACTGGATGAAAACCCTTTTGTTTGCTTTCCCAAACCCGCTCTCAAACTCTCCAGCATCTACTGATGGATTTCAGGGTATCTATATTCCGTCAGGACTTTAAGTCTCATAAAAGGAATGAGGAAATATATCCAAATAGCAGATACAGTTAAAGGGCTTCACTACTGTCATCCTCCCCTTCCACTCTGGTTGCCACTGGGACACTGTCTGTGTTCACTCTCCCCCACTCCATCTGTTTTTTAACTCAGCAAATAGAAACCGACTATGGCAACCATGAGAATAAACACAGCACTGATTCTCCAAAATTTTGGTGTCAAGAACGCTTTACACTTTTTGTGATGGTTTTGTTTCTCTTTTCTTTTGACTGTGGGTCTCACAGGATCCTAGTTCTCCAGTCCAGGATTGAACTCCAACCTATGGTAGTGAAAGTGCAGAGTCCTAACCACTGGACCAGCCAGGGAATTCCTAAAATATATTGTTTTGATTGAAGCAGATGAAGGAAACTCAGCATTACACAGATGTGTAACTGGAAAAGAGGAGCATTTGAATAATTTTTTTGAGAAATGTTGATTATATCCTTTCGTATTACACTGAAACTTGACCAGTGCAGGCTTCTTAAGGATGATTCAAATGTGGAATCTGAAGACTTAGCAGTGAATTCTTTTTATTTTGTTACATTAAAATCAAGTGACCTATATTTTGCACCTTGAAATTTTTAATTGCCCATGCATGATTTGGTAACATCATTCTTTGGTCATTTGGAAAATATTCATTCCCTGAATTATGAAGATCTTCCAAGGGTTGATACATTTAGTATTACAACATCAAAAAATCATTTTTTAAAACCACTGGTATCATAAAAAAGAGTCGTAAGTTATATTGGAATGAGGTCAAGCTTATAGTGGTGAAAACTTGAATAAGTTTTTAAAAAGTGTAATATTTTCTGTTGAAAGCTAGAATGTTACTGTTGGCAACAAATACTGTCAGCTGTTTCCTTTGTAGTGACAGGCTCACTGCATTCATTTTGAGACAAGCTTTTTTTCCTTGTAGTGACAGGCTCTGCAAGGGGAGTGATCAACTGAAATGAGATGATTTTCTTTTCTGTACAGTTTATTCACTTAGTTCCCCTACTTTTCTCAAATCTGTGTGTGACCAGGCCAGCAGCTCCATGTATGAATGGACTGGATGAAAACCCTTTTGTTTGCTTTCCCAAACCCGCTCTCAAACTCTCCAGCATCTACTGATGGATTTCAGGGTATCTATATTCCGTCAGGACTTTAAGTCTCATAAAAGGAATGAGGAAATATATCCAAATAGCAGATACAGTTAAAGGGCTTCACTACTGTCATCCTCCCCTTCCACTCTGGTTGCCACTGGGACACTGTCTGTGTTCACTCTCCCCCACTCCATCTGTTTTTTAACTCAGCAAATAGAAACCGACTATGGCAACCATGAGAATAAACACAGCACTGATTCTCCAAAATTTTGGTGTCAAGAACGCTTTACACTTTTTGTGATGGTTTTGTTTCTCTTTTCTTTTGACTGTGGGTCTCACAGGATCCTAGTTCTCCAGTCCAGGATTGAACTCCAACCTATGGTAGTGAAAGTGCAGAGTCCTAACCACTGGACCAGCCAGGGAATTCCTAAAATATATTGTTTTGATTGAAGCAGATGAAGGAAACTCAGCATTACACAGATGTGTAACTGGAAAAGAGGAGCATTTGAATAATTTTTTTGAGAAATGTTGATTATATCCTTTCGTATTACACTGAAACTTGACCAGTGCAGGCTTCTTAAGGATGATTCAAATGTGGAATCTGAAGACTTAGCAGTGAATTCTTTTTATTTTGTTACATTAAAATCAAGTGACCTATATTTTGCACCTTGAAATTTTTAATTGCCCATGCATGATTTGGTAACATCATTCTTTGGTCATTTGGAAAATATTCATTCCCTGAATTATGAAGATCTTCCAAGGGTTGATACATTTAGTATTACAACATCAAAAAATCATTTTTTAAAACCACTGGTATCATAAAAAAGAGTCGTAAGTTATATTGGAATGAGGTCAAGCTTATAGTGGTGAAAACTTGAATAAGTTTTTAAAAAGTGTAATATTTTCTGTTGAAAGCTAGAATGTTACTGTTGGCAACAAATACTGTCAGCTGTTTCCTTTGTAGTGACAGGCTCACTGCATTCATTTTTGAGACAACGTCTGCCAGATATTTAATAGTTTGTCTATTATTCTTTTAAGAAATAATGCTGTTCCATGACAAAGGCAACTAAGTCAGCTTGCAGCTCAAACAATTGTAAAACAAGTGCTTTTTCTTGAGACAATCATCATATTTCAGTATTCAGTAGAAATGCTTTATATATGCATCCCATTTTGTCACACAATATTAAAAAGATACAAGAAAAAAAAAAAGATACAAAGGTTGATATTTTAATAACATTGATAATTTTTATTGCTTCGTTAAGCGTATTCTTGTGTGAAACTGACTCTACCCCTCCACTCCCTCCCATCTGTGTTGGTGATGAAAATAATGGATGCTAGTTCTAGTTAGACGCCTAAGGCATCTGCGGTGTCATCCACAAGTCTGTTTGTTTCACCAGCGCAGAGGTCAACACAGTGAAAAAGGAAAATAGCACGTCAGTATTACTTTGAAAATAGTTTTTATCTTACAGGCCTCACAATGAGAACGGTTAGTCCAGTATATGACACAGTGACACAATTCTAGAGTTTAAGTCTTTGTGGCATGTGAGATCCCAGTCTCTCCACCAGGGATGGATCCCTGGCGCCTTGGAATGGGATTTCATAGTGTTAACCCCTGGACTGCGAGGGAATTCCCTTAAGTCTTTTAATATGATTGTTTTGAATTCCCACTGCCTACTCTTCTTTATGTCCTTGTGCTGTACTGGAATTTTTTTTTTTTCCCTTTTCTATACTTACATCTCCATCTTTTCCTCTCCATGTTGGGTGCTCAACTTTGTTATTAACCACCCTATCAGTTTGATCAGGAAGGCAAATGTTTATATTTAGGTATAAAATTTTAAATGTATATTGAGTTATACTTATCCTATCTGCTTCATATCTTTCAGGAATCCATTTTTTTGGTAGTAACAAGATTCATCTCAATTTTCTGGTACTGAGGTTTCTTTGTTTGCTTGTTTGTTTCTACTTCTTTATATCTTTGCTGTTTCAAAAAAAAGGGATTGCATTGCAGAAACATAAGTTTGTAATATTTTCTGTTGAAAGCTAGAATGTTACTGTTGGCAACAAATACTGTCAGCTGTTTCCTTTGTAGTGACAGGCTCACTGCATTCATTTTGAGACAACGTCTGCCAGATATTTAATAGTTTGTCTATTATTCTTTTAAGAAATAATGCTGTTCCATGACAAAGGCAACTAAGTCAGCTTGCAGCTCAAACAATTGTAAAACAAGTGCTTTTTCTTGAGACAATCATCATATTTCAGTATTCAGTAGAAATGCTTTATATATGCATCCCATTTTGTCACACAATATTAAAAAGATACAAGAAAAAAAAAAAGATACAAAGGTTGATATTTTAATAACATTGATAATTTTTATTGCTTCGTTAAGCGTATTCTTGTGTGAAACTGACTCTACCCCTCCACTCCCCTCCCATCTGTGTTGGTGATGAAAATAATGGATGCTAGTTCTAGTTAGACGCCTAAGGCATCTGCGGTGTCATCCACAAGTCTGTTTGTTTCACCAGCGCAGAGGTCAACACAGTGAAAAAGGAAAATAGCACGTCAGTATTACTTTGAAAATAGTTTTTATCTTACAGGCCTCACAATGAGAACGGTTAGTCCAGTATATGACACAGTGACACAATTCTAGAGTTTAAGTCTTTGTGGCATGTGAGATCCCAGTCTCTCCACCAGGGATGGATCCCTGGCGCCTTGGAATGGGATTTCATAGTGTTAACCCCTGGACTGCGAGGGAATTCCCTTAAGTCTTTTAATATGATTGTTTTGAATTCCCACTGCCTACTCTTCTTTATGTCCTTGTGCTGTACTGGAATTTTTTTTTTTTCCCTTTTCTATACTTACATCTCCATCTTTTCCTCTCCATGTTGGGTGCTCAACTTTGTTATTAACCACCCTATCAGTTTGATCAGGAAGGCAAATGTTTATATTTAGGTATAAAATTTTAAATGTATATTGAGTTATACTTATCCTATCTGCTTCATATCTTTCAGGAATCCATCAACATTTCTTTGGTAGTAACAAGATTCATCTCAATTTTCTGGTACTGAGGTTTCTTTGTTTGCTTGTTTGTTTATACTTCTTTATATCTTTGCTGTTTCAATGGAATTTTTGGAAGGAGAAGTAGAAAAAGCTTGTGCTGTGACTTGTCAGCTGGGTGCATAGAGAATAGTGGGTGTGATGAAACTTTAAGAAACACACACACACAGACAGAGAGAAAGGATGGGAACAGTTGTCTCAAGACCTCTTGGGTCAAGGCCCAGAACACATTCACCAGTCTGCTTTTATTTAGTGCTGAAGCCTCCAGGTGTTTACAGGCAATGATATTAGCCCGGGCTGGTTTCAGTCACAGCCCTGTTCGATGATTATTCTCGTAGCTCTGAGGATGGAAAGGGCATGTTGCAGCTGGGGGGCAACTAAATCAGCAAGAAGTTAAGGAGTCTGCACAGACTCGGCATTCCAAAGTCCATAACAGATCTCCCACCTGTTGATGATCAGTATATCCCCAGCTAATAAGCCCATGTGAATCAACTTGACTTGTTTTTCTCTTAGATCTTTCTAGTATATTCCTCATTACCAATTTACTTTTTTCCTGGCTTAGCCAAAGCCACAAATACCTTCACGGGTGTATTTCCCCACAAACTTGGATTCTGTTTATCAATTTATTAAATCTAGAGGTATTCCTTATATTTGGAAATACTGGGAATTTGGGTTTTCCACTAATTTAGATGCATCTGTCCCCCAACAAGGTGGGTTTAAGTAGTAAGGTTTTGGGTACTTTGTGACTTGGAGATGGACTTTTCAGCTCCTTGTTAACTTCGGCCATGCTGCCTCCTTCTAGAGTTCATTTCAAGGGCAGGGAGGTTATACGAATCAGAGATGTCATGGTGTATCAGCCTTTCTAGTGGGCTCAGATCCCAGAGCAATGTTCTGTTCTTACTCCAAACAATTCTTCATTGAGTTTGGCAGCAAGCATTGGGCCTGGCTCTTAAGGTCCCATTATAAAAATGTCTATATCCTTTTCAGTAAGATTTCATGACTTCATATTTTCTGGCTTGAAATTAAAATAGAAAGTATCTTCCTTTTCACCAAGTTCTAAATCAAACAAACAGAATGGAAATCTTTGTGGGAGAGATATTTATTGGAAAGGGGTTATAAAGGGATAGGAGACTATGTATCATCAGTTGACTGAGTAATGCAGAGTCCAGGATAATGTCATCATGAGTAATCAGTTCTTTTCTATGTGTGAAAATATTAAACACACCATAGTCTTGTAGGCTAGGGAAGATTAGACTCTGTATTTGACATTTTTTACTTTAGCAGAAATAAAGTTCACTGAGATTCCATCTGAGGGTTGAAGTTTTCTACCATAAGTCAAAAATTCAGAGGTCAGAGGGATTTTTCTTTTAGGAACATTTTCAGGAGAGGTCTATTAATTCAATTCCTATTAGTGGTGTCTCATTCACTTTTTGTGCTTTGATACATCATGGAGGCATTTAAAAATGTTTCTACTCAGTACTTAGAGACTGTCTAAGCAAAAGTTCTTCTTGAGGTGATGATGTTGCTCAGTTAAGAATAAATTAGTAAATCAATACTTGTTGACTAGGGAAAATAGCTTTGAAAAATTTAACATTTCTGTATGGCTTTTAATAATTATAAGTACAGTGAAAAGATTAGTTTCATTCATTTGGAATACAATCAACATGGTTAATACGAAGACATTATTGTTCAGCATCCATAGTAGTGAGAACAGCACCATTATTTAAAGTTATTCTCCAAGAGGGGTGTGGAAAAGTGGATTATTATTGGGCAAATATTTATTCCCTCCCCTCCAATCCTTATGGTAGGGGTAAGTATTCTTCCCTTTCCCATTGATGTTGGACTTGGCTGTGTGATTTGCTTTGGCCAACGGTGTACGGGCAGAAGTGATAATATACAATGTGTGAGCCTAGGTCTTAAGAGGAACTGTGTGTGCCCCTTCATTGCTCTAGGAGCTTCTGTCCTCTGGCAGGAGAAGAAAATGCTCTTGGGCAGCTGTTGTTCTTTCTGCCTGAACATCTCAGCTTCGCCAAAGAGCTGCAGCCTAAAGCAGGATGTCCCAGTTAATCTGAAGACCTGTGAGCATGAGAATAGATGCTTATTGACATTTTGATTATTGATTGCAAGATATACTGATGGCTTGACCAGAGGGATAATAATGGAGATGGGAAGAAATGTAGACTTTGGGGATATAGCTTAGATTTAGAGTAGACTTGCTGATGGGCATATGTAGGGAGTGAGAGCGAGGACTCAAGGATATTTTTTTGCTGCAGGATAATGTCACTGAGTAATCAGTTCTTTTCTATGTGTGAAAATATTAAACACACCATAGTCTTGTAGGCTAGGGAAGATTAGACTCTGTATTTGACATTTTTTACTTTAGCAGAAATAAAGTTCACTGAGATTCCATCTGAGGGTTGAAGTTTTCTACCATAAGTCAAAAATTCAGAGGTCAGAGGGATTTTTCTTTTAGGAACATTTTCAGGAGAGGTCTATTAATTCAATTCCTATTAGTGGTGTCTCATTCACTTTTTGTGCTTTGATACATCATGGAGGCATTTAAAAATGTTTCTACTCAGTACTTAGAGACTGTCTAAGCAAAAGTTCTTCTTGAGGTGATGATGTTGCTCAGTTAAGAATAAATTAGTAAATCAATACTTGTTGACTAGGGAAAATAGCTTTGAAAAATTTAACATTTCTGTATGGCTTTTAATAATTATAAGTACAGTGAAAAGATTAGTTTCATTCATTTGGAATACAATCAACATGGTTAATACGAAGACATTATTGTTCAGCATCCATAGTAGTGAGAACAGCACCATTATTTAAAGTTATTCTCCAAGAGGGGTGTGGAAAAGTGGATTATTATTGGGCAAATATTTATTCCCTCCCCTCCAATCCTTATGGTAGGGGTAAGTATTCTTCCCTTTCCCATTGATGTTGGACTTGGCTGTGTGATTTGCTTTGGCCAACGGTGTACGGGCAGAAGTGATAATATACAATGTGTGAGCCTAGGTCTTAAGAGGAACTGTGTGTGCCCCTTCATTGCTCTAGGAGCTTCTGTCCTCTGGCAGGAGAAGAAAATGCTCTTGGGCAGCTGTTGTTCTTTCTGCCTGAACATCTCAGCTTCGCCAAAGAGCTGCAGCCTAAAGCAGGATGTCCCAGTTAATCTGAAGACCTGTGAGCATGAGAATAGATGCTTATTGACATTTTGATTATTGATTGCAAGATATACTGATGGCTTGACCAGAGGGATAATAATGGAGATGGGAAGAAATGTAGACTTTGGGGATATAGCTTAGATTTAGAGTAGACTTGCTGATGGGCATATGTAGGGAGTGAGAGCGAGGACTCAAGGATAATTTTTTTATTTTTTTGCTTGCATGCCTGGACAGCCTTTCCTGAGATAAGGAGAAGAGGAGTAGGAGGTATTTTTTGTTTGTTTGGTTGCTTGGATTGAAGAATAAATCAAAAGTTTTTTGTTTGGTTTTGTTATTTTGAAATGCCTATTTTAGACAACCGTTCAAGAAGGAAGGATGGGCGGTTGGGTTAAGTGGTGTGTGATACCAAATAAGATATGGATCAAAACATGACCACTGGATTGGCATTATGGGAGTCACTGATAGTTCTGAAAAGACCAGTCTCTGAGGTGAGGGTGGGGTCAGAAATGTGATTGGGATGGGTGGATGAGAGACTGTGAGATGAAGAAGTGGATACAGTGCATATGAATAATTCTACCAAGAAGTTTCTCTGTGGAGGGTTTGAAAATTGGTTGGTGACAATTGATGGAAATTGTGAGTTTTAAGGAAGGTTTCTCATTTAAGTAAGATACAACACAATTAGCTTCCCTAGCCCCTAGTAAATGCCACTAGGGCTCTCCAGTCACTGTGACAATCAAAATGCATTCTCACTCATTTCCTAAATCTTACTGAGAGGGAAAGTCTGCCTTCCTCCCAGCCCAACAATTTGTGTAACAAGTAATAATGTAATAATCCAAAGTAATAGTGTAATAATGCAAAGGATCTAGTAGGAAGGGAAAATACAGAAGAGAAAAGAGGGTAATTGCAGAAAACTGAATACAAGAGGGGATGGGATTGAGAGGTTGCCAATAGTAACAGTAAGAAAGCCAAGAGAATGTGTACTGAATAGGTAGGTGGTATGAGGGAGGTTACATGCTGTGTATAGGAGCAGCAGTGTAGGAGTAATGGATTTGAAGAGGGAGCAGGAGAGGAAAACAGTGGTTTTGGATGGTAGAAAGTGAAGCTGCTAGGAAGTATTATCAGATTGAAAAAGACTGAGTATCGATTTGCAATTTTCATTATTGATTGCAAGATATACTGATGGCTTGACCAGAGGGATAATAATGGAGATGGGAAGAAATGTAGACTTTGGGGATATAGCTTAGATTTAGAGTAGACTTGCTGATGGGCATATGTAGGGAGTGAGAGCGAGGACTCAAGGATAATTTTTTTATTTTTTTGCTTGCATGCCTGGACAGCCTTTCCTGAGATAAGGAGAAGAGGAGTAGGAGGTATTTTTTGTTTGTTTGGTTGCTTGGATTGAAGAATAAATCAAAAGTTTTTTGTTTGGTTTTGTTATTTTGAAATGCCTATTTTAGACAACCGTTCAAGAAGGAAGGATGGGCGGTTGGGTTAAGTGGTGTGTGATACCAAATAAGATATGGATCAAAACATGACCACTGGATTGGCATTATGGGAGTCACTGATAGTTCTGAAAAGACCAGTCTCTGAGGTGAGGGTGGGGTCAGAAATGTGATTGGGATGGGTGGATGAGAGACTGTGAGATGAAGAAGTGGATACAGTGCATATGAATAATTCTACCAAGAAGTTTCTCTGTGGAGGGTTTGAAAATTGGTTGGTGACAATTGATGGAAATTGTGAGTTTTAAGGAAGGTTTCTCATTTAAGTAAGATACAACACAATTAGCTTCCCTAGCCCCTAGTAAATGCCACTAGGGCTCTCCAGTCACTGTGACAATCAAAATGCATTCTCACTCATTTCCTAAATCTTACTGAGAGGGAAAGTCTGCCTTCCTCCCAGCCCAACAATTTGTGTAACAAGTAATAATGTAATAATCCAAAGTAATAGTGTAATAATGCAAAGGATCTAGTAGGAAGGGAAAATACAGAAGAGAAAAGAGGGTAATTGCAGAAAACTGAATACAAGAGGGGATGGGATTGAGAGGTTGCCAATAGTAACAGTAAGAAAGCCAAGAGAATGTGTACTGAATAGGTAGGTGGTATGAGGGAGGTTACATGCTGTGTATAGGAGCAGCAGTGTAGGAGTAATGGATTTGAAGAGGGAGCAGGAGAGGAAAACAGTGGTTTTGGATGGTAGAAAGTGAAGCTGCTAGGGAAGTATTATCAGATTGAAAAAAGACTGAGTATCGATTTGCAATTTCATTGCTGTCTGTTTCTACCATTCAACTCTGAGTTCTGTGAGTGCACAAACTGTTCTGTTGTGCACCAGTGTACCTGTAGCATGTGGGGTGGGATCCAGTGCCTATTAAGTACTCAGGAAATATTCAATGATTTAGTGTTGTTTGACTCTGTTGAAATGGCTATCTTATATGACAACTGTATTCTTTTATAAAAATTATTGCTTTATTTATCTTAATTTGGCTGCACTGGGTCTTAGTTGTGGCATGTGGGATCTAGTTCCCTGACCAGGGATCAAACCTGGACCCCCTGCCTTAGAGTCTTAACCGCTGGACCACCAGGGAAGTCCCAGCAACTGTATTCTTTACCAGTATTCCAGAATCCTTGCTTTTCAGATATATTTAATATTCATTCATTCATTCATCTATCCAATCCATTCATTTTTTCCACCCCTCTGTTCACCTGTTTTGAGAGCTGTGTGCCTTCTGCTGGTCTGGAGCTGATCAGCTTATCCAAGGGGCACCTCCTGGGCATGACTCCACTTGCTCATCACCTTGCTGTTGACACTTTTCTAGGGCTTCCATCATGGATGTACTTGTCATCCAAATAGTTCTCTTGCCATCTCCTTTAAACTCACACATTCTTTCATGAGCTCCTTGACTTTTGCATTCTTTTTTTCCATTACCTACTTCATCGTACCTGCCCTTCTCTTTACAAGTATCAGATTGCTCTCTCCTCAGGGATTCCCAGTATTTACAAGATATAACATTTTTTGATGTTTCATTGCTGAAAACTACATGTATTTTGTAGAAAATTAAGAACAGATATAGTATCTTAATACTGAAAATATCTTTCTTAAGCATTATCTGGAAGATTGCATTGATTGCAGTTTTTTACTTCCTCCTTTCTGTAGGAAAAGCATACATTCCCTTCCTTATTAGACTTGCCCTGGGGGAAGAAGAGCAGCAGGGGTGAGAGGTTGCCAATAGTAACAGTAAGAAAGCCAAGAGAATGTGTACTGAATAGGTAGGTGGTATGAGGGAGGTTACATGCTGTGTATAGGAGCAGCAGTGTAGGAGTAATGGATTTGAAGAGGGAGCAGGAGAGGAAAACAGTGGTTTTGGATGGTAGAAAGTGAAGCTGCTAGGGAAGTATTATCAGATTGAAAAAGACTGAGTATCGATTTGCAATTTCATTGCTGTCTGTTTCTACCATTCAACTCTGAGTTCTGTGAGTGCACAAACTGTTCTGTTGTGCACCAGTGTACCTGTAGCATGTGGGGTGGGATCCAGTGCCTATTAAGTACTCAGGAAATATTCAATGATTTAGTGTTGTTTGACTCTGTTGAAATGGCTATCTTATATGACAACTGTATTCTTTTATAAAAATTATTGCTTTATTTATCTTAATTTGGCTGCACTGGGTCTTAGTTGTGGCATGTGGGATCTAGTTCCCTGACCAGGGATCAAACCTGGACCCCCTGCCTTAGAGTCTTAACCGCTGGACCACCAGGGAAGTCCCAGCAACTGTATTCTTTACCAGTATTCCAGAATCCTTGCTTTTCAGATATATTTAATATTCATTCATTCATTCATCTATCCAATCCATTCATTTTTTCCACCCCTCTGTTCACCTGTTTTGAGAGCTGTGTGCCTTCTGCTGGTCTGGAGCTGATCAGCTTATCCAAGGGGCACCTCCTGGGCATGACTCCACTTGCTCATCACCTTGCTGTTGACACTTTTCTAGGGCTTCCATCATGGATGTACTTGTCATCCAAATAGTTCTCTTGCCATCTCCTTTAAACTCACACATTCTTTCATGAGCTCCTTGACTTTTGCATTCTTTTTTTCCATTACCTACTTCATCGTACCTGCCCTTCTCTTTACAAGTATCAGATTGCTCTCTCCTCAGGGATTCCCAGTATTTACAAGATATAACATTTTTTGATGTTTCATTGCTGAAAACTACATGTATTTTGTAGAAAATTAAGAACAGATATAGTATCTTAATACTGAAAATATCTTTCTTAAGCATTATCTGGAAGATTGCATTGATTGCAGTTTTTTACTTCCTCCTTTCTGTAGGAAAAGCATACATTCCCTTCCTTATTGACTCGGACTTTGCCATGGGGCTGATTTTGGCCAATGAAATGTGAATGATATGACAGCTATATCTGAACAGAAGTTCTAATATGAATGCCTGATTTGGCTTGGTCATTGGAGTTTCTGCTCTTTGCTATGTGCATGTCCCAAATAAGGGCTGTTCCTTCTTTCTGAGGACTGGAACGGGAAGAAATGTGGAGCAAGCCCAGTCTAATCCGTAACTGGACTCCCTGTATAGTTAGAAATAACTGTTTATGTTTCTAAGCTACTGAAAGCACTTTGTTGTTGTTTTTTGTTGTTGAAGCAAAAACTGATACACATTTCTTCCACCAAGATTTGACTTTCAAGCTTAGTCTTCTCAGTCACTCCAGTGTCACACATGGTGACAGACCCTCCTCTTGTACTCAGTGATCAGGGAGCTCTTTCCCATTGAACCCAGATATGAGTCCAGGTGTGACCTCAGAATGCTTTTGAATACTGTGTTCCAGGGAGCTACCATGAATCACACAGAGACAGCTGGGGAGATGAAACCTTTCTTGGCATGCTCCTACTACTCTATTCTGTCCTCTAAGTTTATTGATAACTTCTGCATCGATGAGTCTTTCAAAGCAGGAATGTCCTTGAAAATACTGATCAGAGCTTCCTGCCTCTCAAAATCATTTTTTATTTTTAATGCTTATTATATTGTTAGTGTCTTTGTAACAATACTACTAGATGAGAAGGAAGTGTAAACTCATAATAGGTCAAGGTCATACACTAAGACTTGAACTTGGTCTGTTCGAAAAAAGTTGAGGTGTGGGTCAAGTATTCCACTGGCTTGATCTCTTGGATTTTGATGTTTCCATTGCTGAAAACCTACTTCATCGTACCTGCCCTTCTCTTTACAAGTATCAGATTGCTCTCTCCTCAGGGATTCCCAGTATTTACAAGATATAACATTTTTTGATGTTTCATTGCTGAAAACTACATGTATTTTGTAGAAAATTAAGAACAGATATAGTATCTTAATACTGAAAATATCTTTCTTAAGCATTATCTGGAAGATTGCATTGATTGCAGTTTTTTACTTCCTCCTTTCTGTAGGAAAAGCATACATTCCCTTCCTTATTGACTCGGACTTTGCCATGGGGCTGATTTTGGCCAATGAAATGTGAATGATATGACAGCTATATCTGAACAGAAGTTCTAATATGAATGCCTGATTTGGCTTGGTCATTGGAGTTTCTGCTCTTTGCTATGTGCATGTCCCAAATAAGGGCTGTTCCTTCTTTCTGAGGACTGGAACGGGAAGAAATGTGGAGCAAGCCCAGTCTAATCCGTAACTGGACTCCCTGTATAGTTAGAAATAACTGTTTATGTTTCTAAGCTACTGAAAGCACTTTGTTGTTGTTTTTTGTTGTTGAAGCAAAAACTGATACACATTTCTTCCACCAAGATTTGACTTTCAAGCTTAGTCTTCTCAGTCACTCCAGTGTCACACATGGTGACAGACCCTCCTCTTGTACTCAGTGATCAGGGAGCTCTTTCCCATTGAACCCAGATATGAGTCCAGGTGTGACCTCAGAATGCTTTTGAATACTGTGTTCCAGGGAGCTACCATGAATCACACAGAGACAGCTGGGGAGATGAAACCTTTCTTGGCATGCTCCTACTACTCTATTCTGTCCTCTAAGTTTATTGATAACTTCTGCATCGATGAGTCTTTCAAAGCAGGAATGTCCTTGAAAATACTGATCAGAGCTTCCTGCCTCTCAAAATCATTTTTTATTTTTAATGCTTATTATATTGTTAGTGTCTTTGTAACAATACTACTAGATGAGAAGGAAGTGTAAACTCATAATAGGTCAAGGTCATACACTAAGACTTGAACTTGGTCTGTTCGATGTTCATAATCTTTCCATTATACCCATAGCGTTGAGGTGTGGGTCAAGTATTCCACTGGCTTGATCTCTTGGATTTCTCCTCTTGCTGGGCCTCAAACTTTTCATTTTTGAGACTTTAGAGGCACTGAAGCAAATGGATACTTTAGATCTCTCTTTCCCTCAACAAGCTGACATACAAGTATCTTTGTGGAAAAAAAGAACTATGATGGAACTGTATACCAAGGAGTTATTAGTAGGACTAGGAGAGGCACACAGTTGACTCAAGAGGCCTGTCTTCCTAGTGCCAAATCCATAGTCCTGAACTTCACCCAAAGGAGTAGCTGAGGCATTATTAAGAAAGCCAACCAGGAGAGCCAGATATCCTTAGCAAGTCATTGAAAGGCATTCTATTCATTAAAGAGGCTTAGTGGAGGTTCCAGTGAAACATGGGGTTGGTCTTATGTTCACAGCAACACCGTTTACAATAGCCAAGATGAGGAAGCAACCTAAATGTCCATGGTAGATGACTGGATAAAGATGTGGTACATATATACAGTGGAGTACTACTCAGCCATAAAAAGAATGAAATAACGCCATTTGCTGCAACATGGATGGATCTAGAGATCATCATACTAAGCAGAGTAAGTCAGAAAGAGAAAGACAAATATCGTAAGATATCACTTACATGTGGAATCTAAAATACAACAGAAGTGAATATATTTATGAAACAGAAACAGATTGACAGAAATAGAAAACAGACTTGCCCTTGCCAAGGGTGGGCAATAGAAGGATTGAGATTAGCTGATGCATACTATTACATATGGAATGGATAAATAACAGGGTCCTGCTGTATAGCAGAGGGAAATATAGGTAATATCCTGTGATAAATCATATGGGAAAAGAATGTCAAAAAGAATATATATATATATATGTATAACTGAATCACTTTGATGTATAGCAGAAATTAACACAACAGTGTAAATCAGCTGTACTTCAATATAATTTTAAAAAACCCACATGGGGTTGGTTGATGAGGTAAATAAAATCTGCACTAGTAGAGAACTACCTGTTTTCTTGGTAATGGTTATGGGCTGAGGTTCACTGGGGAGAGGTCCATGGTTTTGGCTGCAATGTGACTCATCATGGCCAGTATTCTCATGGGGGTTAGACCAATATAAAAAGAATTCTCTGCTAAGATATAGGACATCAGGTTAAATGTTCTTCTAAGCATTTATAGTTCTGCAATGAGGTTGCTATTGTCCCATTTTGTGTTGATCTTTCAACAGATGTCAGGCTTTAAGTTGCAAGGGCTAGAGACTGTATACCAAGGAGTTATTAGTAGGACAGAAGCACAGTTGACTCAAGAGGCCTGTCTTCCTAGTGCCAAATCCATAGTCCTGAACTTCACCCAAAGGAGTAGCTGAGGCATTATTAAGAAAGCCAACCAGGAGAGCCAGATATCCTTAGCAAGTCATTGAAAGGCATTCTATTCATTAAAGAGGCTTAGTGGAGGTTCCAGTGAAACATGGGGTTGGTCTTATGTTCACAGCAACACCGTTTACAATAGCCAAGATGAGGAAGCAACCTAAATGTCCATGGTAGATGACTGGATAAAGATGTGGTACATATATACAGTGGAGTACTACTCAGCCATAAAAAGAATGAAATAACGCCATTTGCTGCAACATGGATGGATCTAGAGATCATCATACTAAGCAGAGTAAGTCAGAAAGAGAAAGACAAATATCGTAAGATATCACTTACATGTGGAATCTAAAATACAACAGAAGTGAATATATTTATGAAACAGAAACAGATTGACAGAAATAGAAAACAGACTTGCCCTTGCCAAGGGTGGGCAATAGAAGGATTGAGATTAGCTGATGCATACTATTACATATGGAATGGATAAATAACAGGGTCCTGCTGTATAGCAGAGGGAAATATAGGTAATATCCTGTGATAAATCATATGGGAAAAGAATGTCAAAAAGAATATATATATATATATGTATAACTGAATCACTTTGATGTATAGCAGAAATTAACACAACAGTGTAAATCAGCTGTACTTCAATATAATTTTAAAAAACCCACATGGGGTTGGTTGATGAGGTAAATAAAATCTGCACTAGTAGAGAACTACCTGTTTTCTTGGTAATGGTTATGGGCTGAGGTTCACTGGGGAGAGGTCCATGGTTTTGGCTGCAATGTGACTCATCATGGCCAGTATTCTCATGGGGGTTAGACCAATATAAAAAGAATTCTCTGCTAAGATATAGGACATCAGGTTAAATGTTCTTCTAAGCATTTATAGTTCTGCAATGAGGTTGCTATTGTCCCATTTTGTGTTGATCTTTCAACAGATGTCAGGTTTTTCAAAGTGGTTACGAGTTTAGCCTTGTCATCTCTGCCACTAGGCAGCTTCCAGATTGCCTGTTCTTGGCGATGCTGTCCTACTTGTCCCTTGTCCTACTGTCAGGGGCAGCTCATTGCAGCTGCCAAGAAGGCCTGCTTTATTGCTCAGCCAGCCAAGGCCTAAGCTGCTTTATAAAATTTCGAAGTGAATTGATGATAGAAATTTCAATTTGTTTCAGAAGACAGTTGTCAACAGGCCTAGAGCTCAGAAAATGAGCTTCCGGGTTTTTTGGAGGCATTGGTTGAGTGTCCACGGGTGAAAGGCAGTCTTATTGCTATTTTAGCAAAGGATGAAGAAACTCATCCTTCTTTCTGTGGTAAGGGCTGCTTCTGAAGAATGCTTGGCAGTCTGACACTGACTGATGATTAAAACAGATCAAAATTCCTTCTCATCTGCTTTGCTAAGCACTCTGATCAGAAGTTGTCTGTGTCTGTCCTTTGGCGGTCAACCACCTCCTCCACTCTCAGTGCCTGTGGTTTGGGATGGAGCTGATTGCAGACCTTTGTTTCAGGGGTGGGCATGTGACCTAGGCCTGTCCAATGAGAAATGTGGATTTGATTTAGGAATGGGTATGTTGTATCAGCCAGGATCATGGGAAGAGACGAAACTCTCAGCCTTCCCATAGAAGTAGGCAGAAGACAGGAAACCCACAAAAGGTAATGCAATTCCTGGGGTTAGTCACAATGGGTCACTGGTACCACCCACAGCTTGTAGAGGCGAGGCTGAGGAGCCATATTTGGATCTCAGAGAGGGAAAGATGTGTGAAGAGAGTGGAGGCCAGACCTTTGACTTTGGTCAAGAGGCACAGCTACCCCACACAGGTCCCTGCAAAAGGATCTGGGGAAAATGAACATTCTGACTTTACTCTTCTCTCTTCCTCTTGTCCCCTGCTGGTCTTCCCACTGACAATAACCAGAGGAAGGAGCTGTTGGAGCATCTGTACAGGCTGACCTCCCAGTTACAAAGCAGGAAGAAGGAGTGAGAGTGGATTTGAAGGTCAAACTGTTCATCATGTGATTCAGTTCCAACCAGCGGAGTCAGTCTTGGGACTTTTAAAGGAGTAGTTGGGTAATATGTCTCCATTCGCTGGAATCTCTGTGAAAAGCAAGCACAGAGCTACTGGTGGTCATCTTGTCCTTACTGCCCCAGGGGCAGCTCATTGCAGCTGCCAAGAAGGCCTGCTTTATTGCTCAGCCAGCCAAGGCCTAAGCTGCTTTATAAAATTTCGAAGTGAATTGATGATAGAAATTTCAATTTGTTTCAGAAGACAGTTGTCAACAGGCCTAGAGCTCAGAAAATGAGCTTCCGGGTTTTTTGGAGGCATTGGTTGAGTGTCCACGGGTGAAAGGCAGTCTTATTGCTATTTTAGCAAAGGATGAAGAAACTCATCCTTCTTTCTGTGGTAAGGGCTGCTTCTGAAGAATGCTTGGCAGTCTGACACTGACTGATGATTAAAACAGATCAAAATTCCTTCTCATCTGCTTTGCTAAGCACTCTGATCAGAAGTTGTCTGTGTCTGTCCTTTGGCGGTCAACCACCTCCTCCACTCTCAGTGCCTGTGGTTTGGGATGGAGCTGATTGCAGACCTTTGTTTCAGGGGTGGGCATGTGACCTAGGCCTGTCCAATGAGAAATGTGGATTTGATTTAGGAATGGGTATGTTGTATCAGCCAGGATCATGGGAAGAGACGAAACTCTCAGCCTTCCCATAGAAGTAGGCAGAAGACAGGAAACCCACAAAGGTAATGCAATTCCTGGGGTTAGTCACAATGGGTCACTGGTACCACCCACAGCTTGTAGAGGCGAGGCTGAGGAGCCATATTTGGATCTCAGAGAGGGAAAGATGTGTGAAGAGAGTGGAGGCCAGACCTTTGACTTTGGTCAAGAGGCACAGCTACCCCACACAGGTCCCTGCAAAAGGATCTGGGGAAAATGAACATTCTGACTTTACTCTTCTCTCTTCCTCTTGTCCCCTGCTGGTCTTCCCACTGACAATAACCAGAGGAAGGAGCTGTTGGAGCATCTGTACAGGCTGACCTCCCAGTTACAAAGCAGGAAGAAGGAGTGAGAGTGGATTTGAAGGTCAAACTGTTCATCATGTGATTCAGTTCCAACCAGCGGAGTCAGTCTTGGGACTTTTAAAGGAGTAGTTGGGTAATATGTACTCTCCATTCGCTGGAATCTCTGTGAAAAGCAAGCACAGAGCTACTGGTGGTCATCTTGTCATCCCTCTGAGGAGAGGAAAGCAGAGAAAAGAGATGAGGACGAATGCTTGATAACATTTAAGCACTTGGATCCAGTTATACTTGAAGACCACCTTCAGAATTTTCAACAAGGAGTCGGTCAATTCCCTCTGCTTCCACTAGTCTGGTTTCCATCACTTGAACCTGAAAGAGGCCTGAGGTCTGCATGGAGTGCACACATCAGCCTACAGCAGCACTCAGCTCATGGAGCCATCAAGATGACCCCTGCCACCCAAGCGGTGGTTCCTTAACTCATTCATTTCCCTAAATATGAGCTCCTTGGTCAGTGCTGGGGCCAGTCACTGTCTTTCTACAAATCCTATCCAGCTGCAGCCTGCTCCTAGGTAGTTATAACTATGAGAGCCTGAATATCAGTGATCCAGAGGCATCACTGAGCAACATCTTGAATTTCATGAATTCAATGTGTCTGGGAGAGACAGTGAATGTCTCAAAATAGGAAGGAAAAATAATACGCCCCCCACCCACCCCAGGTAAGGGAGAAAAAGGTAAAATAAATATATTCGGAAGTTAGATGGTTTAATTCATATATTAAAATGTAGGCAAAGTTGGTAAATGATGGGGCAGTAATTCCACACAAGAAGTACTTTAACATAAGGACAGGCCCAGTCTATGGTCTCAGATCCAGTAATAACTGTTCTGAGGGATACTTAGCCTCAAAGGACATTTGGTAAGTCCTTGGTGAACATCTTTGATAGGTGTGGGTCCTCTATATACGGGGAGACTTCTCTCCCTGGAGTGTGTGTGTGTGTGTGTGTATATATGTGTGTGTGCATAAAACAAAGTCACCTATGATATCATGCTCTTCACCAGCAAGAAAGAAAAGGGAGAGTCTGTGGGCAAAGGGCCAGGAGGTTTCAGTCCTCTTCAGAGAAGGCCTGTAGCTCACCCTTCCGCCCAGCCTCCATCCCTCCATCCATACCCAGCAGAGGGTGAAAATCCCATCTGTAATTTCAGGGCTGAGGGGAAGACTGGAATACAGGGTGGCAGAGCAAGCAGAGCGTAAGCCTGGACCCAGTTTCTCCCCTTTGTTAGCTGCATGACCTTGGTTGAGTCTTTCTGAGTTCTTGACTCTTCCTTTCTAAAATGAGAATAATAATGTCTTCCTCAGACCGTGGCTGTGTGGATCAAATGAGATAGAGTGAGCAAAGCTTCTAAAGTACTAGGTGAGTGTTTTTATAAATGGCCAAAACAGCATTAATGATGACAAAATTGGACAGGCTGGATCACAGCCCATCTGGGACTCAATCTGAAGTCAGCACCATGCCTCACATTCAACAGCATATGCTCACTCCTTTCTCTTTTTTCCTGTTCCCACCTCCACGTTGGGAAACAACAAAGAAGCTGTTTACAATTTGGTGTTAAATCAAAAGATACATACAGAATTACAGTACCTAGAATGTGACACATTATGGCTTGTATCCCTATGAGGGACACAACTAGGAGTTTCTGACTTCTAGGTGCTTTGTTTTTGTCATTTTTTTTCCTTTTCCCCATCATGCCTCTTATATTTATATTTATTTTCATCCATCTTTTATTCTTTGGCCTGTGTGGGCCTCCCATTGCAGTGGCCTCTCTCGTTGCAGAGCACTGGCTCTGGGCGCATGCACTCCAGAGCGTTGGCTCGTTATTGGACACACTGGTCCAGTCACTCCACGGCACATGGGATCTTCCTGGGCCAGGGATTGAACTGGTGCCCCTTGCACTGCAAGGCAGACTCTTTACCCACTGGACCACTAGGGAAGCCCCTGTTTTTGTCATCTTTACTCACAGGGTGAGATAGTATTTCACATGGTATATGCATCTGGGTAGTTGAAATACCATCATGGTATTACAGATAGGCGAGGCAGTGTTGTGTTTATGTTCAGATGGGGAGTCCTCTAACCTTTACAACTTAGTTTATTATTTTTAAATCATTTTCTGTATTTTCAGCCATGCTGGATCTTTGTTGTGGCACTGGATTTTTCCCCCCTAGTTTTCAGTGGGGGTACCTTCCGCCCAGCCTCCATCCCTCCATCCATACCCAGCAGAGGGTGAAAATCCCATCTGTAATTTCAGGGCTGAGGGGAAGACTGGAATACAGGGTGGCAGAGCAAGCAGAGCGTAAGCCTGGACCCAGTTTCTCCCCTTTGTTAGCTGCATGACCTTGGTTGAGTCTTTCTGAGTTCTTGACTCTTCCTTTCTAAAATGAGAATAATAATGTCTTCCTCAGACCGTGGCTGTGTGGATCAAATGAGATAGAGTGAGCAAAGCTTCTAAAGTACTAGGTGAGTGTTTTTATAAATGGCCAAAACAGCATTAATGATGACAAAATTGGACAGGCTGGATCACAGCCCATCTGGGACTCAATCTGAAGTCAGCACCATGCCTCACATTCAACAGCATATGCTCACTCCTTTCTCTTTTTTCCTGTTCCCACCTCCACGTTGGGAAACAACAAAGAAGCTGTTTACAATTTGGTGTTAAATCAAAAGATACATACAGAATTACAGTACCTAGAATGTGACACATTATGGCTTGTATCCCTATGAGGGACACAACTAGGAGTTTCTGACTTCTAGGTGCTTTGTTTTTGTCATTTTTTTTCCTTTTCCCCATCATGCCTCTTATATTTATATTTATTTTCATCCATCTTTTATTCTTTGGCCTGTGTGGGCCTCCCATTGCAGTGGCCTCTCTCGTTGCAGAGCACTGGCTCTGGGCGCATGCACTCCAGAGCGTTGGCTCGTTATTGGACACACTGGTCCAGTCACTCCACGGCACATGGGATCTTCCTGGGCCAGGGATTGAACTGGTGCCCCTTGCACTGCAAGGCAGACTCTTTACCCACTGGACCACTAGGGAAGCCCCTGTTTTTGTCATCTTTACTCACAGGGTGAGATAGTATTTCACATGGTATATGCATCTGGGTAGTTGAAATACCATCATGGTATTCCAGATAGGCGTAGGCAGTGTTGTGTTTATGTTCAGATGGGGGAGTCCTCTAACCTTTTACAACTTAGTTTATTATTTTTAAATCATTTTCTGTATTTTCAGCCATGCTGGATCTTTGTTGTGGCACTGGATTTTCTCTAGTTGCAGTGAGCAGGGGCCACCCTGTAGCTGTGGTGAGTAGCAACTTGGTTTATTTTTTGACCAGGTGTTGAGTATTTATAACACATAAAACTTACCAAGGCCAGTAGAGAGGGCATTAGAATATAAAACAATTTAACTCTTTAGAGAAGCAGGAATGTGCATTTCAACTCCTGATGATGGGCACAATAAACATCTTAAATTAGAATTATGGAATGGTCCTTTGGCCTTGTTTTATTTGCTTAGGAAAAATGAATTATTGGATGTAACGTATTTAGAATAAGGCCTGACACAGACTGCTCCATAAATGTGAGTTTGTAGCATCAACATTTATGACATGAAAGGGCACCATTCTAGCATGAATAAACTCAGAAAATCCTCCTAACAAAGCAGTGAGGGAGGGGCTATTGGTATCCCAATTTGGGAGATGGGGAAACAGGCACTGAAAAGTTAAATCATTTGTTCGGGGTCCAGAACTGCGGTCACCCTGACCCAGGTGCCAGAGTCTTGCTCTTCACCATCCATCCATGTGCGTGGTCGTTAAGCAGAGCTGCAACTCGTAGGGCTGGTGGAAAGGAAAACTGAGTGGCTGACAGACGTTTTAGGCGAAGGTGGCCTTTGGGTCCCTGGGCCTCCAGGGAAGGGGTTGATAAGGCTGAAGAGGAGAAGGGGGAGCAGGTGCTGGTTCTGGCCCTGGTTTCTGCACCTTCCGGATTGGAGGGAATGGAGAGGTTAGGTGAGGAGGAACGTGGGTGGGCTCATTTGTACTCTGGTGGAGAGGCTGGAGGGAGAGACATGACCTTCAAGTCAGGAGTGGAATCTGGCTGACAAGGAAAAGCGTTGAACTATATGAAGCCGCTCTTAACTTATAGAGTCTTACAACCAGAAGGCTGGCTGAGATATCACCTGGAACAACATACTCCCCCATTTCCACCCTCTGTACACAGTTTGGAGAGTAGGAAGCAAGGGCCTGAGGTGGCCAGTGCCTTGCCTTCTACTGCCCCCTTAAGCTTCTCCTATTGTAACCCTCAACCTGTAAATGGAAATGTTCCCAAACAGAGGAAGCAGAGGCAAAACGCTTCCCAGGCTCTGCACTCTGTCTGGGCTCCGCTTGAGGCAGAGCTCTCCTCTCCCCTCCTCTCAGAACCCCACTCCCACCAAGAGCCTCCCCTACTCTGATCTCAGTGAGATGGTGGGAGGGGCATTAGAATATCATTTAACTCTTTAGAGAAGCAGGAATGTGCATTTCAACTCCTGATGATGGGCACAATAAACATCTTAAATTAGAATTATGGAATGGTCCTTTGGCCTTGTTTTATTTGCTTAGGAAAATGAATTATTGGATGTAACGTATTTAGAATAAGGCCTGACACAGACTGCTCCATAAATGTGAGTTTGTAGCATCAACATTTATGACATGAAAGGGCACCATTCTAGCATGAATAAACTCAGAAAATCCTCCTAACAAAGCAGTGAGGGAGGGGCTATTGGTATCCCAATTTGGGAGATGGGGAAACAGGCACTGAAAAGTTAAATCATTTGTTCGGGGTCCAGAACTGCGGTCACCCTGACCCAGGTGCCAGAGTCTTGCTCTTCACCATCCATCCATGTGCGTGGTCGTTAAGCAGAGCTGCAACTCGTAGGGCTGGTGGAAAGGAAAACTGAGTGGCTGACAGACGTTTTAGGCGAAGGTGGCCTTTGGGTCCCTGGGCCTCCAGGGAAGGGGTTGATAAGGCTGAAGAGGAGAAGGGGGAGCAGGTGCTGGTTCTGGCCCTGGTTTCTGCACCTTCCGGATTGGAGGGAATGGAGAGGTTAGGTGAGGAGGAACGTGGGTGGGCTCATTTGTACTCTGGTGGAGAGGCTGGAGGGAGAGACATGACCTTCAAGTCAGGAGTGGAATCTGGCTGACAAGGAAAAGCGTTGAACTATATGAAGCCGCTCTTAACTTATAGAGTCTTACAACCAGAAGGCTGGCTGAGATATCACCTGGAACAACATACTCCCCCATTTCCACCCTCTGTACACAGTTTGGAGAGTAGGAAGCAAGGGCCTGAGGTGGCCAGTGCCTTGCCTTCTACTGCCCCCTTAAGCTTCTCCTATTGTAACCCTCAACCTGTAAATGGAAATGTTCCCAAACAGAGGAAGCAGAGGCAAAACGCTTCCCAGGCTCTGCACTCTGTCTGGGCTCCGCTTGAGGCAGAGCTCTCCTCTCCCCTCCTCTCAGAACCCCACTCCCACCAAGAGCCTCCCCTACTCTGATCTCAGTGAGATGGTGGGAGGGGCTGGGTGTGGGGGTGCCTGGTGCAGCCGGGGCAAGGCCAGGGTGAAATCAGACGCTGAGCCCAGGGGAGAGCTGTCCTGAGTGAGGGACGGACTCTGCCGATCTGGACCTTAAGTGGAGACCAGCAGCTAGAGTCATGATTGGGGAATTCCCAAGGTGCTGGAATTGGAGGGCAAAGCAAGGCTGAGGGCTGAAAAACAGGCAGGGAGCTTAGGAACAAATCCTGACCCTCTGCCTTTCCTGGGAGCCATTTTAGCTGAGGGGGACCTGGAGGCTGGGGCTGAACCATGGCTGCTCACCTGAGACCGAGAGAGAAGCCAGTACTGCCGAAGCAAGTTGAGTCAGAAACATGTGAGAGGCTGTGATCTAAAAAGGGAAATTCGAAGGGTCACCAAAGTGAAGGGGCCAGAGGCAGCTATGGTAGCCAGGTTACGGAGCCAGGAATCTGAGAACCAGCGAGGTGAGAACAAAAATAGTATGTCCAGGGTAAACAGAATTGGCCTAGAACAGGTGCTGCTGGTAGCTCACTCTGGTGGGCCAGCTGGGCATGGCAGGAGCGTGGGCTGCTAAATTTAAAGGGCCAGATGGATACCAGAGCCTAGGAGACCTTGAACCCATCTCAACCTAGGAGCCTCTTATAATATTGATTGCTCGGCCTGGGTCTGAGATGGCCTAGGCAGTTTGCCTGGGACCTGGAGCTGGCGGACCAGGCTGAGTGTCTGGGGGCTGAGGAAGGCAGTCTGGAGATAAGGACTAATCGTGTTGGGCTGGGCCCTCGGCACCCTGGGGCCTGCATGCTTAGGCCTGCCTGAGAACAGTCGGGCTGCACAGAGTGGCCAATGAGTCACAAATCCCAGATGCGGAGCAGATGCTGCGGGCAGCTCTGGGCTGCTTGTCAGAGAATCTGACCACGCCTGGACCAGCTGTTGGGCTCAGGCCACTGGCCCCGTTCCTAACACAGAGAGCCAAAAATCTTTCTCCCCTGCCAGCGTTTCTTCTATGAAATGTCCCGAAGCCCCACAGAACCACGTTTGGGAGAGCAAGTGTATTCTCAGAGCTAGGCTTTACAAGTTGATTTTATGACGCATCCAGGCAGAAGGCGGAATGCCCCAGTCATTAACTCACTTCCCCTGTGGGTGAATTCCGCAATAAGTTGTTCATCTGAGCTGTGGAACGGGCTTCTCCAGCACACACAGACCTGTCTGTCAGTGTACATTTGGCTGCTCAGATAAATCCTTAGCACTTCACAGGGTGTCCCTGGTTCACCCCTGAGACCACGTGCTTTCTCTTGCAGGCAATTTCTCAGGCTGCTTCCTGGAACAGGCCAGGACACAGGATGGTGTTCTGTGGATAAGGCTATGCTATGTCAGGTGAGATCCAGATTCACATCTGGATGCTTAACCCTTAGCATACCATTTCAGCCAGTTGGCTCAATCCATCCTCTGCTTGGGTCTGTCTCTTTGTCATTTTATTATTATTTTGAGTTCTCTCTTTCTTTAGAACAGTAGTATAGTTGATTTCTCAGGTGATTCAGTGATAAAGAATCTGCCTGCAATGCAGGAGACAAGGATTATGTGGGCAAAAGAGTCGGACATAACTTACTGACTAAACAACGAAATGGCTTATTTACGATACTGGGTTAGTTTCAAGTGCACAGCAAGATGATTCAGTTTACATGTATCTATTCAGATTCTTTACCATTATAAGTTATATAAGATAATGCACATAGTTCCCTGTGCTATAGACTAAGTTCTTGTTGTCCATCTATTTTATATATCGTAGTGTATTTGTGTGTGTGTAAAGTCACTTCAGTCGTGTTTGACTCTTTGAGACCCCATGGACTGTAGCCCGCCAGGCTCCTCTGCCCGTGGGCTTCGTCAGGCAAGAATTCTGGAGTAGGTTGCCACGCCCTGCTGCAGGGGTTCTTCCCGACCCAGGGATCAAACCCTTGTCTGTTATGTCTCTTGCCTTGGCAAGCCTAGCGCCACCTAGGAAGCCTGTATATTGTAGTTACGTATCTAGTAAACCCATACTGGTAGTTTATCCCTTCATTTTCCCCCAACCTGTTTTCCCTTTGTTAACCATAAGACTGTGCTCTCTGTTTGTGAGTCAGTTTCTGTTTTGTAAACAGATACATTTGTATTACTTTTTAGATTTCACATATAGGTGATATAATATTTATCTTTCTGTCTGATACTTCACTCAGTGTGATACTCTCCAGGTCCATCCATGTCGTTGCAAATGGCAATATTTCAACTCCTTTTAAATTCTAGTGGAAAAGGCACAGGTTTTAGGCTACTTCTGTTGTCTTAAAATGGGGCTCTGACCATGTCTCTGAAGGAGGGCCCTCAGGGCAAATGTGGCAGGCGGGCTGCCAAGGCTGGCAGAAGGAGAGGCAGCACTGGAAATAAACGCAGGGTGTTTGCTTACAGATTCTTTCACATCATGGGTGAGTCAGATGACTTCTCACTCCGGATTCTGTTTTTACCCACTTTCCTACTCAGAGGCGGGGTGGGAGGATTGGATAAAGCTTAAAATACACCCCCTAATTATCTCCTTTTGTCTTCTGGGTTTTAATGCAAAATCGGGATTCTTTCATCCTTTGATGCAGTCAGGAATTGTCTTTGACTTTCTCACTGGCATTCTGTTTTAATTCATACTTAGTTGTGGAAAGAGCACTACAGAGTGAGTCCAGAGACTTGTCATACGTCTGCCCCGAGTGTCCGCCACTGGGATTTGAGGCAAGTCAGTTGGCCTCTCCGAGCTTCAGTTCCCTTGTTGGCAATGTGGGGTGTCAGTTCCCCCAGGAAGCTGTGTGCAGTCCCTCAGCCAGGGCAGTTCCCCATCTCTGTAGCCCTGGAGTCTGAGCCCCCACCCTTTGCCCTTTACTACTCAGCTTGTTAGCGCAGCCGGTTAGATCCCTCCTGGAAGAGCTTGGGAAACTAAAATGCTACATTCCTGAGAGCAACAATTATTCCTTCACACTATGTTTTTTCTTTTTCTTTTAAGAGTTTCTCTTTTCTTCAGCGCTCAGTCCCTCGGGCAAATCGGTGTACTCTGGTCTCCTGAGGCTGGACCAACCTCTTAAATTCATTAGAGGACTTTTGGATCATTTTTGTTTTAAGAGTGATCTACAAGTTCCTTTATTTGTTTTGTGGTGAAATAGAGGGAACATAAACTTCACCATTCAACCATTCGTAGGTGCAGAGTTTAGTGGCATAAAGTATGTTCATGCTGAGCAGCTGTCCTCTCCACCCAGCTCCAGAAGGTCTTTCATCTTCCCAAACTGAAACTCTGTGCTCTTTAAGCAATGCCGCCTAGTCTCCTTCCCTAGCCCCGGGCGAGTGACATTCTCCTCTCTGTCTCTAGGAGTTTGACTACTCTGGGGACTCACACAGTATTTGATCTTTTGTGTCTGACTTCATTCATTGAGCATAATGTCCTCCAGGTTTATCCTCATTTGTTTCTTTATATACAAATGTAGGGGCTGCCAAGGCTGGCAGAAGGAGAGGCAGCACTGGAAATAAACGCAGGGTGTTTGCTTACAGATTCTTTCACATCATGGGTGAGTCAGATGACTTCTCACTCCGGATTCTGTTTATACCCACTTTCCTACTCAGAGGCGGGGTGGGAGGATTGGATAAAGCTTAAAATACACCCCCTAATTATCTCCTTTTGTCTTCTGGGTTTTAATGCAAAATCGGGATTCTTTCATCCTTTGATGCAGTCAGGAATTGTCTTTGACTTTCTCACTGGCATTCTGTTTTAATTCATACTTAGTTGTGGAAAGAGCACTACAGAGTGAGTCCAGAGACTTGTCATACGTCTGCCCAGTGTCCGCCACTGGGATTTGAGGCAAGTCAGTTGGCCTCTCCGAGCTTCAGTTCCCTTGTTGGCAATGTGGGGTGTCAGTTCCCCCAGGAAGCTGTGTGCAGTCCCTCAGCCAGGGCAGTTCCCCATCTCTGTAGCCCTGGAGTCTGAGCCCCCACCCTTTGCCCTTTACTACTCAGCTTGTTAGCGCAGCCGGTTAGATCCCTCCTGGAAGAGCTTGGGAAACTAAAATGCTACATTCCTGAGAGCAACAATTATTCCTTCACACTATGTTTTTTCTTTTTCTTTTAAGAGTTTCTCTTTTCTTCAGCGCTCAGTCCCTCGGGCAAATCGGTGTACTCTGGTCTCCTGAGGCTGGACCAACCTCTTAAATTCATTAGAGGACTTTTGGATCATTTTTGTTTTAAGAGTGATCTACAAGTTCCTTTATTTGTTTTGTGGTGAAATAGAGGGAACATAAACTTCACCATTCAACCATTCGTAGGTGCAGAGTTTAGTGGCATAAAGTATGTTCATGCTGAGCAGCTGTCCTCTCCACCCAGCTCCAGAAGGTCTTTCATCTTCCCAAACTGAAACTCTGTGCTCTTTAAGCAATGCCGCCTAGTCTCCTTCCCTAGCCCCGGGCGAGTGACATTCTCCTCTCTGTCTCTAGGAGTTTGACTACTCTGGGGACTCACACAGTATTTGATCTTTTGTGTCTGACTTCATTCATTGAGCATAATGTCCTCCAGGTTTATCCTCATTTGTTTCTTTATATACAGAGAAAAACTTGAGCAATAGAGAAAAAAAAAATCCAACATTTTCTCCCAGAAACCATTGTAAACTAGAGGGGAAAGGCTGAATGGACATATACACTTATTTGTTTGTTTTGTAGCTGTGAAGTCACTTTCTTTTTTATTAATTTAATTTATTTGTTTATTAATTCTGGGTTTTCACTGCTGCTGCAGGCTCTTCTCTAGTTGCAGGGAGTGTGGGCTCCTCTTTAGTTGAGGTGAACAGGCTTCTTGTTAAGGTGACTTCTGTTGTGGAACTTGGGCTCTAGGGCACACCGGCTTCAGTAGTTGCGGCACATGGGCTCAATAGTTGTGGCTCTGAGTCTCTAGAACACAGGCTCAATAGGTGTGGCTCACCGGTTTAGTTGCTCTGCAGCATGTGGGATCTTCCCGTATCAGGGATCGAACCGGTGTCTCCTGCATTGGCAGGTGAACTCTTTACCACTAAGCTACCAGGGAAGCCCTGAAATCACTTTCTTAAGCAAGAAATAAAACACATTATGTATGGGGCTTCCCAGGTGGCTGAGGGGTAAAGAATCCACCTGCCAGTGCAGGGAACTTGGGTTCAATCCCTGGATTGGGAAGATTCTCTGGACCAGGAAATGGCAACCTGTGCCAGTATTCTTGCCTGGGAAATGCCATGAACAGAAGAGCCCGGCAGGTTACAGTCCATGGGATCACCAAAGAGTTGGACACAGCTGAGCGACTGAGCACGCATCTGTACCTCAGTCTCAAATGGGGAGGGGCTAAGCGAGAGGCCAGCACCTGGCAGTGTTGCTGGGCAACGCCCTTCCTCTGGAGTGCTAATTTGTATCTGTTGATTCACCTGGGGTGGGAAGAACCCTTGAGAAAGTACACTTAACCACACCCACTAAAGGGCTTCAGGCATATGTTATCGCCACTGATAGTTGGTGGGATTCTGACTGAAACCGTGGTTCAGGAAAGGAATTTGACCCCTCAAGGGAGAATTTGCTGAAAGAGAAAAACAGCAGGCTGGCATGGTGAACCAAATCCAGCAGTGGGGCCTGAGCACCTGAAGGGAGCAGATTGGAGACCCCTGACTACCCTGGGAGGAGGAGACAGATGTGAAAATTAGAAGACCAGTTTGACTAAACTCTGTAAAAGTTTGGGGCCCAAAGCAAACCTGCTGGGAGAAGGTTATCAGAGGATGAAGACGGCCATTCTGCTCTTCCTCATGGGAACAGAGAAGCACCTTATGGGCATCAATGGCTCAGCAGTCTGGGCTCAGAGAGAGGGTCTCCATCCGGGCTGGCAGAGTCGGCCCAGTGACAGTGGTGGGCTAAATCTGTGACAATGTGATGCAGACAGGAATCCTCGAAGTCAGGCTTGGAGGGTGCAGTAGCCGTGGTGTTTTGCAAGGACAGAGGCCTGCAGCCTGTGGAGGCCTAGCTGATTCATGTTCATATGCCAGATCCCTTAGACACTCTGGAAAGCTCTGAGGAGAACTTGATAAGACACTGCGGCTCTTGACTGACTGGGTGGGGGTCCACACCATTGGGATTCAGATATGAATGCAAACGCAGTCCTAGCTGTACCTTGCCTAATGAGGCTCAGGAATCTTTGGTTTCATCTGTTAAGAACAAAATGATGATGTTTGGGGTCCAGGAAGCCCTGGCTTCCCAGGTGGCTGAGGGTAAAGAATCCACCTGCCAGTGCAGGAACTTGGGTTCAATCCCTGGATTGGGAAGATTCTCTGGACCAGGAAATGGCAACCTGTGCCAGTATTCTTGCCTGGGAAATGCCATGAACAGAAGAGCCCGGCAGGTTACAGTCCATGGGATCACCAAAGAGTTGGACACAGCTGAGCGACTGAGCACGCATCTGTACCTCAGTCTCAAATGGGGAGGGGCTAAGCGAGAGGCCAGCACCTGGCAGTGTTGCTGGGCAACGCCCTTCCTCTGGAGTGCTAATTTGTATCTGTTGATTCACCTGGGGTGGGAAGAACCCTTGAGAAAGTACACTTAACCACACCCACTAAAGGGCTTCAGGCATATGTTATCGCCACTGATAGTTGGTGGGATTCTGACTGAAACCGTGGTTCAGGAAAGGAATTTGACCCCTCAAGGGAGAATTTGCTGAAAGAGAAAAACAGCAGGCTGGCATGGTGAACCAAATCCAGCAGTGGGGCCTGAGCACCTGAAGGGAGCAGATTGGAGACCCCTGACTACCCTGGGAGGAGGAGACAGATGTGAAAATTAGAAGACCAGTTTGACTAAACTCTGTAAAAGTTTGGGGCCCAAAGCAAACCTGCTGGGAGAAGGTTATCAGAGGATGAAGACGGCCATTCTGCTCTTCCTCATGGGAACAGAGAAGCACCTTATGGGCATCAATGGCTCAGCAGTCTGGGCTCAGAGAGAGGGTCTCCATCCGGGCTGGCAGAGTCGGCCCAGTGACAGTGGTGGGCTAAATCTGTGACAATGTGATGCAGACAGGAATCCTCGAAGTCAGGCTTGGAGGGTGCAGTAGCCGTGGTGTTTTGCAAGGACAGAGGCCTGCAGCCTGTGGAGGCCTAGCTGATTCATGTTCATATGCCAGATCCCTTAGACACTCTGGAAAGCTCTGAGGAGAACTTGATAAGACACTGCGGCTCTTGACTGACTGGGTGGGGGTCCACACCATTGGGATTCAGATATGAATGCAAACGCAGTCCTAGCTGTACCTTGTGCCTAATGAGGCTCAGGAATCTTTGGTTTCATCTGTTAAGAACAAAATGATGATGTGGTTTATCTCAACAAAGGAACAATTTAACATCTCATTTAATGTAAGATGTTTGTTGCCAGCAGAGCTCCAACTTGCTGATATGGACGGACAGCACCTCTTAACTCCTGGCTCGTTTATGAAACAGGGACTTTGAGAACAGATGAAATCATCATTACTACAGTCTTATTTTTGGATGTTGTCACATTTTCAGAAAACAAACAGACACGGAGGAAACGGAGGCAAGCGAGTCTTGAAGCCTGTGGAATATACTTCTCCTGTGTGGAAGTTCATCAAATGATTCTCTACTTCTGAGTGGTTGTCTTGTCAGTGGTTTCTGCTTCTTCTAAGGTTTCACTTATCATTGTCCTGGACTACTGGGGTCTGCAGGCTGCTCAGAAGTGACACTTTTTTAAGAAAATAAAAACAAAAACCAAAACTATTCTAGGTTAGTTTCCTTTAGGAATGTATTCGGGGCTTTCTTTTTTTTTCTTTTTTTTTAAAGATTTATTTATGTATTTATTTTGGGCGGGGGTAGGGTTAGGGAGGGAGGGGAGCAGGCGGGCCACTTCTATTGGTCTTTCATTTCTCTATTTTTCATCCGTCTTTGTTCTTTGGCTCCTGTGGGCCTCCCATCGCGGTGGCGTCTGTCCGTCGCAGAGCGCCGGCTCTGGGCGCATGCGCTCCAGAGCTCTGGCTCGGTCATTGGACACATCAGTCCAGCCACTCCGCGGCACGTGGGATCTTCCCAGGCCAGGGCTCGAACCGGCGCCCCTTGCACTGCAAGGCGGTGTCCTTACCCACTGGACCACCAGGGGAAGCCCTATTCGGGGCTTTCTACATGTCAAAGGGGTGGGTTTTAACAACTCCTGATCCTCAAAGAAATCTTGAAATGGTTCCATTCAGCCCTACCCAAGCACAGGCCCTGGTAACTAGGACCTATTAAATCCCCATCCTCCCCTTGGTGGGGTTTATAAGTGTCCTGAGCCACTGAAAGTAGGATCTTTCTCATTAAATAAGTCTCTTGGGCTAAGAAAATACCAAGGCATGGGTGGGCATTTCCCATTACCATGAAGAGCTACATAGAGGCAACTCTTTAGGGGGATATCCTCCCTTGGGGACAAGAAACGCAGCAACAGGGGCTCTTCGGCCCAGGCAACAAGAAATGGCTGAATTCTGGTTATTGGCTGAGCCCCCATGGGGCATGTTGCCCTGGCTGCCGACAGTGCTCACTTGGGCCGGGGTGATGGGACTCTTATCTTCAAGAGGCCCCTCCAGTCTTGGAAGCTCCACTAAGCTTCCATTCTGGTGCTCCCTCCGCATCCCCCAACGGCAACTCCTATTTCACCTCTTGGGCAGGATAGTCTAGGTCTTCATCTGTTCTCTTTCCAAGCTTTTTTTTCAATCGTTTGTACAGAGTCTTTAAGAACAAGGAAGAGGAAGAACAAAACCATGACATTTGCATGTATAATCTCTTGATTAAATGTTTGTTAATATTCTGCCATATTTATTTTGAACAGAAAGTTTTATATATGAAGCACTTCAAGTTGTAAACTTTTCACTCCTAAATACCTCAATATTCTATATCTAAGAATAAGGTTATCCTTCTATACATAATACTGTTACCACACATAAGATAATGAATAATAATTTGATAATATCATCTAGTTTAAATTGCATATTCCAATTCTCCCAATATGAAGTTTTAATGGATACTTTAGAATCAGAATCCAACTGGAGTTAATGTACTGCATTCTTGGTTATGAGTTTTAATCTCTCTTATATTTTTAAAATCTCTTATTCCTTATTTTTTTCTTTAAGTTACATTGATATTTGAGTTGTCCTGTAGAGTGTCTCATCTTCTGATTTGCCTGATAATTTCCTTCTATTGTCATTTAACTTTTTTTAAATACAGTTTTTTTCCCCCTATAAGCTGGAGATTGATTTTTAAGTCTTGCTTACATTTGGTTAACAATTTTGGTAGAATGCTCACCTTTTTTTAAAAATTAATGGACCAACATCATGCCTTATTCCCTTAACAGTTTGCCCTTTGCATTTCAACAATTTTTCTTTCTCTCTTTTCCTATCAAATAGCTTAGCTTTGGCAAAGTGATTTTTTGTTGTTGTTGTTGTTCTTACTGCTATGATTACTGACGACTGAAAGACGTCATCAACTCATTTTGGAGTCTTTCTCTTTGTATTTCAGTACAACGGTCTTAATCTTCCCTGCACAAGTCTCTCGAGGGAGAAATGGAGTACAAGGAAATACAAGTGAGAAAAGCACCCTGGTTACAGTTTAAGGATGACTGTGCCTTTAAGGAAGCAGTGAAGGATGAAGCTTCTGGACAGGTGAGAGGTAAGACAGAGCAGAAGTCTTGCTCCCAAAGGTCTTGTTCCACTGAGGAGGATCCGAAATTTGACTCCTGGATCTGCATCACGCTGAAATACGGGAACTTTTCCGAAGGATAAGGCTCATTTTGTAGCCACTCACACTTTTTTCACAGCACCATCCTCCTTAGCACTGTAAAAAAAAAAAAAAAATCATATCTATATATTTATTTTTGGCTGTGCTGGCCTTTTCTCTAGTTGTGAAGAGCAGGAGCTACTCTCTAGCTATGGTGTGCAGGCTTCTCTTGTTGTGGAGCACAGGCTCGATAGTGGCAGTGCAGGAGCTTAGCTGCTCCATGGCATGTGGGAATCTTTCTGGACAAGGGATTGAACCTGTGTCTCCTGCATTGACAGGTGGTTGCTTTACTACTGAACCATCAGGGAAGCTCCATCCTTAGCATTTTTTCTGTTGACCCATACTGTAGATTCCTAGGGTGATGAATTAACTGTGAAATTCATCTTGATTCTGTTTTTTTTTTTTTTAAAGATTTATTTATTTATTTATTTTGGGCGGGGGTCGGGTTGGGAAGGAGGGGAGTGGGCAGGCCACTTCTATTGGTCTTTCATTTCTCCGTTTTCATCCGTCTTTTCTTCTTTGGCTCCTGCGGGCCTCCCATCGTGGTTGGGCGGGGTCTGGGTTGGGAATGGTCAGGGAGGTGGGGCGGGCCAACCCCTTTTTGGAAGCTGGAGATTGATTTTTAAGTCTTGCTTACATTTGGTTAACAATTTTGGTAGAATGCTCACCTTTTTTTAAAAATTAATGGACCAACATCATGCCTTATTCCCTTAACAGTTTGCCCTTTGCATTTCAACAATTTTTCTTTCTCTCTTTTCCTATCAAATAGCTTAGCTTTGGCAAAGTGATTTTTTGTTGTTGTTGTTGTTCTTACTGCTATGATTACTGACGACTGAAAGACGTCATCAACTCATTTTGGAGTCTTTCTCTTTGTATTTCAGTACAACGGTCTTAATCTTCCCTGCACAAGTCTCTCGAGGGAGAAATGGAGTACAAGGAAATACAAGTGAGAAAAGCACCCTGGTTACAGTTTAAGGATGACTGTGCCTTTAAGGAAGCAGTGAAGGATGAAGCTTCTGGACAGGTGAGAGGTAAGACAGAGCAGAAGTCTTGCTCCCAAAGGTCTTGTTCCACTGAGGAGGATCCGAAATTTGACTCCTGGATCTGCATCACGCTGAAATACGGGAACTTTTCCGAAGGATAAGGCTCATTTTGTAGCCACTCACACTTTTTTCACAGCACCATCCTCCTTAGCACTGTAAAAAAAAAAAAAAAATCATATCTATATATTTATTTTTGGCTGTGCTGGCCTTTTCTCTAGTTGTGAAGAGCAGGAGCTACTCTCTAGCTATGGTGTGCAGGCTTCTCTTGTTGTGGAGCACAGGCTCGATAGTGGCAGTGCAGGAGCTTAGCTGCTCCATGGCATGTGGGAATCTTTCTGGACAAGGGATTGAACCTGTGTCTCCTGCATTGACAGGTGGTTGCTTTACTACTGAACCATCAGGGAAGCTCCATCCTTAGCATTTTTTCTGTTGACCCATACTGTAGATTCCTAGGGTGATGAATTAACTGTGAAATTCATCTTGATTCTGTTTTTTTTTTTTTTAAAGATTTATTTATTTATTTATTTTTGGGCGGGGGTCGGGTTGGGAAGGAGGGGAGTGGGCGGGCCACTTCTATTGGTCTTTCATTTCTCTGTTTTCATCCGTCTTTTGTTCTTTGGCTCCTGTGGGCCTCCCATCGCGGTGGCGTCTGTTGTCGCAGAGTGCCGGCTCTGGGCACACGCGCTCCAGGGTGATTGGACACATCGGTCCAGCCGCTCCACGGCACATGGGATCTTCCCAGGCCAGGGATTGAACTGGCGCCCCTTGCACTGCAAGGCGGTGTCCTTATCCACTGGACCACCAGGGGAAGCCCTGAATAGGGTCTTATAATAGTCTCTATCCTGTTGCAACTTTTTCAATAACTTTGTTAAATCAGTAGGAAATAGATCATTTGTTTCCTTTCCAGAGGAAAAAGCATCAACTTGAACTATTTTTTTCAGTACAATAAATGTTTATTGAACACTTGTTGTAAAAGGGAATTATACAAAGTTAGCTTGCGTCTACATGTTGCTGAGAGTAGGGAAGAAGGCACATGAACAGATGCTTTCCCTATAAATGTCAGAGGTAAGTACAGTGTGTCAAGGGGTCAGAAATGAAGGGCATATCTCAGTCTTCCTGGAGGGGATGAGGCTGAGCTAAGCCTTGAAGGACGCACAAAAGCTAGATGCCAAGTGGTGAGAGGAGCCCTCTTGGCTTATTCACTGTGGTATTTCTAGCACCTAGCACATGGTAGATATCCAATCCAATGCATTTATGAAAGAAATCTCAGCAGAGGAAATGTTATAAGCATGCACACGTACGCACACACACATAAAAGGCATGGGAAATTATAAATAGATCAGAATTACCAGAAGATTAATCCTTACCCTTTATGGGGTCACGAACCTCTTTGATAAATTAATGCAATCCATGGACCTACTCCATAATAAAATAAATATGCACTCAAAAATTTACAGATAACTTCAGAAGATATAGATATTAAGAATCTCTGCTGTAGAAAAAGAAAAGAAAAAAAAATGCATCTCTGAGGTAGGGAATTGGGAGCATTGAGGTTTTTAAAAACATACTGTTCTGTTTTGTTGTAAACTAGGCAATGGCATAACAACGATTTACTTTGGATGCATCATGAAATGTGGAGTAGGGTTTACCAGGTGGCTCAGTGGTGAAGAATCTGCCTGCAATACAAAGGGGCATAACAGACCGATTTACTTTGGATGGCATCATGCAAAGGGTAGAGTGAGCATGCCCCCCAGTGCCGGCTCTGGGCACACGCGCTCCAGGGTGATTGGACACATCGGTCCAGCCGCTCCACGGCACATGGGATCTTCCCAGGCCAGGGATTGAACTGGCGCCCCTTGCACTGCAAGGCGGTGTCCTTATCCACTGGACCACCAGGGGAAGCCCTGAATAGGGTCTTATAATAGTCTCTATCCTGTTGCAACTTTTTCAATAACTTTGTTAAATCAGTAGGAAATAGATCATTTGTTTCCTTTCCAGAGGAAAAAGCATCAACTTGAACTATTTTTTTCAGTACAATAAATGTTTATTGAACACTTGTTGTAAAAGGGAATTATACAAAGTTAGCTTGCGTCTACATGTTGCTGAGAGTAGGGAAGAAGGCACATGAACAGATGCTTTCCCTATAAATGTCAGAGGTAAGTACAGTGTGTCAAGGGGTCAGAAATGAAGGGCATATCTCAGTCTTCCTGGAGGGGATGAGGCTGAGCTAAGCCTTGAAGGACGCACAAAAGCTAGATGCCAAGTGGTGAGAGGAGCCCTCTTGGCTTATTCACTGTGGTATTTCTAGCACCTAGCACATGGTAGATATCCAATCCAATGCATTTATGAAAGAAATCTCAGCAGAGGAAATGTTATAAGCATGCACACGTACGCACACACACATAAAAGGCATGGGAAATTATAAATAGATCAGAATTACCAGAAGATTAATCCTTACCCTTTATGGGGTCACGAACCTCTTTGATAAATTAATGCAATCCATGGACCTACTCCATAATAAAATAAATATGCACTCAAAAATTTACAGATAACTTCAGAAGATATAGATATTAAGAATCTCTGCTGTAGAAAAAGAAAAGAAAAAAAAATGCATCTCTGAGGTAGGGAATTGGGAGCATTGAGGTTTTTAAAAACATACTGTTCTGTTTTGTTGTAAACTAGGCAATGGCATAACAACGATTTACTTTGGATGCATCATGAAATGTGGAGTAGGGTTTACCAGGTGGCTCAGTGGTGAAGAATCTGCCTGCAATACAGGAGACAAGGGTTATACAGGTTCAATCCCTGGCTCAGGAAGATCCTCTGGAGAAGGAAATGGCAACCCATTTCAGTATTCTTGCCTTTAAATTCCATGGACAGAGGAGCCTGGCAGGCTACAGTCCATAGGATTGCAAAGGGTCAGACGTGACTGAGCATGCACCCACCACAACACGAGAGACTGGGCTTGAAGGAGTGAATCTGAGAACCAGGGAGGTGAGAACAAAAAAAGTATGTCCAGGGCCACTTGAAGCAGTGCTTTTCAAACACAAATATGCATAGGAAGCACTGGAGTGCTAGAGACCTGAATGTTAAGGTCTCCCTGAAATTCCTATGTTAAAATCTTCACCTCCAAGATGATGATGTTAGGTGACCTTCAGAGTTGCTTAGGCCATGAGGGAAAAGCCCTCATGAATGGCGTTAATGCCCTGATAGAAGAGACTCCACAGAAATCCCTAAACCCTTTCAGTGTGTCAGGACACAGCAAAAAGACAACTGTCTATGGAAGAGGGCTCCACTGGACAACAAATCTGGTAGTACTTTCATTAGGACTTATCAGCCTCCAAATTTACGAGGGATGAATTTCTGTTGTTTATAAGCCACTTGGTCTATGGTACTTTATTATAGCAGCCTGAATGGACTAAGATACTATGAATCGTTTTGTTTTTTAAATTTTTTGTAAGTTTTTTTTTTTTTTGATGTGGACCATTTTCAAAGTTTTTATTGAATTTGTTCCAACATTGCTTCCTTTTTTTTGACAAAGCAAAAGACTTTATTTTGAAGGGATGTTCAGGCAAAGAGCAGGAGGGTAAGGGAACTCAGGAAGACTGCTCTGCCATGTGACTCACAGTCTCAGTTTTTATGGTAATGGGATTAGTTTCCAGGTTGTCACTAGCCAATCATTCTGACTCAGGGTCCTTCCTGGTGGTACCCACGGATTCCACCAAGGAGGGTACTGGGAGGTTGGTAGGGACATGTGGCATCTCCTTTTGACCTCTCCTGAATTCTTCTGATTGGTGGTGGTTTGTTAGTTTTGTGTTCCTCTCTAGGATCTCCTTTCATAAAATATTGACACAAATGGTTTCTATGGTGACTGGGCTGAGTATTGTTTCTGTTTTATGTTTTTTTTTTAAAGATTTATTTATTTATTTATAGGGGGGTGGGGAGCAGGCAGGCTACTTCTATTGGTCTTTCATTTGTCTATTTTCATCCATCTTTGTTCTTTGGCCCATGTGGGCCTCCCATCGCAGTGGTCTCTGTTGTTGCAGAGCACCGGCTCTGGGCACATGCGCTCCAGAGCTCCGGCTTGGCAATTGGACACATGGGTCCAGCCGCTCCGCGGCACGTGGGATCTTCCCAGGCCAGGGATCGAACCGGCGCCCCTTGCACTGCAAGGCGGTGTCCTTACCCGCTGGACCACCAGGGAAGCCCTGTTTTTTTTTTTTTTGAGACCGCAAGGTATGTGGGGTCCCATGATCAGGGATCGAACCTTCACCTCTTGCACTGGAAGGTGAAGTCTCAATCACTGGACCACCAGGGAAGTTCCACTATGCATATTTTTAAAATGCAAATTCTGATTCAGTAGAGCTAGGATGGGACCTGAGATTCAGCACTTCTAGCAAGTTTCCAAGTGACATTGTTGCTGCTGGTGCAAAGCCACACTTGGAGGAGCATGATCCTAGAGAGCCCCTAGAAGGACGTGCCTTGACACTATTATGGTCTGTCCTTGGCTCTGCAAGTCCAGAGTAGTGTAGTCTAAACCTCTCATCTGCAATTTGGAAATTCAGATAATCTTTTTTTTTTTTTTTTAAAGATTTATTTATTTATTTATTTTGGGCGGGGGTCGGATTGGGGAGGGAGGGGAGCAGGCAGGCCACATCTATTGGTCTTTCATTTCTCTATTTTCATCCGTCTTTGTTCTTTGGCTCCTGTAGGCCTCCCATCGCGGTGGCGTCTGTCGTTGCAAGCGCCGGCTCTGGGCGCAGGCGCTCCAGAGCTCCGGCTTGGTCATTGGACACATCGGTCCAGCTGCTCCGCGGCACGTGGGATCTTCCCAGGCCAGGGATTGAACCGGCACCCTTTGCACTGCAAAGCGGTGTCCTTACCCACTGGACCACCAGGGGAAGCCCGGAAATTCAGATAATCTGAAAACCAAAAGAACTTTTGTAACTCCCTCAGAGGCAAAATCTGAACTCATGTGAAACTATGTATAATCTTCTTTTCTATTTTGTATGAATATTCATGTTTTCATTCTAAAAATATTGATGTGTGTGAATATGGGAAGCTTCTTTAGACTCTCCTGGGAGTTGCAACGTTATATGAGGTACATGAGCATATTCTAGAATATAAAAATTCCAAATTCTTGGTAATATAAATTGGTGCAGCCAGTATGGAAAACAAGATGAAGTTTCTTCAAAAAACTAAAAATAGAATTACCATAAGATCCAGCTATCTCATTCCTGGGTATACACCTGGAGAAAACTCTAATTTGAAAAAATATGTGCACCCTAATGTTCATAGCAGTACTATTCACAATAGCTAAGACATGGAAGCAATTTAAATGCCCATTGACAGATGAATGGAGAAAGCAAATGTGGAATATATAGAGAGTGGAATACTACTTAGCCATAAAAAGATGAAATGGTGCCATTTGCAGCAATATGAATGGACCTAGAGAGCATCATATTAAGTGAAATGTCAGAGAAAGACAAATATTATATGATACTGGCTTTGTGTGGAATCTAAAATGTGATATAAATGAACTTACTTATGAAAGAGAAACAGACTCACAGACATAGAAAACAAACATATGGCTACTAAAGGAGAAGCAGGGGCAGGGATAAATTGGGGTTAGCAAATATAAATGCTATATATAAAATAAACAGCAATGTCCTGCTGTATAGCACAGAGGACTACATTTCACATCCTGTAATAAACCATAATGGAAAAGAATAAGGAAAAGGATATATGTCTATATATATGTATAGCTGAATTACTTCACTGTACACTGCAAATTAGCATTGTAAATAAACTATACTTCAATTTTAAAAATTCCAGAAAGTTCCAAAAAGAAAAAATACTCCAAATTCTGAAACATCTCTGACTCAGAGTGTGTGGCAGTCTGGGGAGTACTTGCCCCATCTATTCTATACTTTTCCTTTTCTTTCCGGAAATGGTTCTCCATTTCATGGAGCTGAGCCTGACCTCCTCCTGCTCCCAGGTCCCCCCTACCAGTCACAGGAGTTTGATCAGGACAGATACCTGACCCAGATTGGGTCAATTTTTGAGACACAGGGAAGCCCGGAAATCAATCTGAAAACCAAAAGAACTTTTGTAACTCCCTCAGAGGCAAAATCTGAACTCATGTGAAACTATGTATAATCTTCTTTTCTATTTTGTATGAATATTCATGTTTTCATTCTAAAAATATTGATGTGTGTGAATATGGGAAGCTTCTTTAGACTCTCCTGGGAGTTGCAACGTTATATGAGGTACATGAGCATATTCTAGAATATAAAAATTCCAAATTCTTGGTAATATAAATTGGTGCAGCCAGTATGGAAAACAAGATGAAGTTTCTTCAAAAAACTAAAAATAGAATTACCATAAGATCCAGCTATCTCATTCCTGGGTATACACCTGGAGAAAACTCTAATTTGAAAAAATATGTGCACCCTAATGTTCATAGCAGTACTATTCACAATAGCTAAGACATGGAAGCAATTTAAATGCCCATTGACAGATGAATGGAGAAAGCAAATGTGGAATATATAGAGATGGAATACTACTTAGCCATAAAAAGATGAAATGGTGCCATTTGCAGCAATATGAATGGACCTAGAGAGCATCATATTAAGTGAAATGTCAGAGAAAGACAAATATTATATGATACTGGCTTTGTGTGGAATCTAAAATGTGATATAAATGAACTTACTTATGAAAGAGAAACAGACTCACAGACATAGAAAACAAACATATGGCTACTAAAGGAGAAGCAGGGGCAGGGATAAATTGGGGTTAGCAAATATAAATGCTATATATAAAATAAACAGCAATGTCCTGCTGTATAGCACAGAGGACTACATTTCACATCCTGTAATAAACCATAATGGAAAAGAATAAGGAAAAGGATATATGTCTATATATATGTATAGCTGAATTACTTCACTGTACACTGCAAATTAGCATTGTAAATAAACTATACTTCAATTTTAAAATTCCAGAAAGTTCCAAAAAGAAAAAATACTCCAAATTCTGAAACATCTCTGACTCAGAGTGTGTGGCAGTCTGGGGAGTACTTGCCCCATCTATTCTATACTTTTCCTTTTCTTTCCGGAAATGGTTCTCCATTTCATGGAGCTGAGCCTGACCTCCTCCTGCTCCCAGGTCCCCCTACCAGTCACAGGAGTTTGATCAGGACAGATACCTGACCCAGATTGGGTCAATTGGATTCTGTCTGTGAGAATTTAGAATTGGCACTCACAAGTGCTTGTCTGTTTTAGTTGCTAGTGCTGAGGCAGCAGAGAGGTAGCCTCCTTCAACTGCATGTCTGAGAAGCAGAAAAAGCTGATCTGTAGACAAGAAAAAATGAAGCAGGTGTGAGACAGGAGCGAGGTCGTTGCTGCCTTGCAGAGTGAGAAAGAAGAGGGGCAGCCTGGCAGTGAGATGCAGACCAGGAGCAAGGGCTCTCGCTTCAGTCTTGAGTGCTCTCTGGTTTCCGGTTCTAGTGCTAATCACCCTTTCTGGCCCTGAGTTCTCTGACACCCCACTACCCTCTTGTAATGAATTCCTGCATTGCCTTAATGCTACCTAAAATGGGTTTCACTGATTGTCTTAATTAAGACACTAACAGAACCATTTTTTAGTGCAGTAAAAAAAAATTTTTTTTTTAAACTCTGAGAATGGACTGCAAATCAAATTCCCCAAGCTGATTTATTAATTTCCATGAAAAAAGACTAGCTGCCAGTGGGACCAGACAACTCACACTTACAGGTCATCCTATTCTCTCCTGGTGGGAAACTCTACATGGGAAGCCACACACATTTTAATGAGAAGGCAGCTTGATGAAGGCAGACAGAGCCAGATAATTAGGGACTGGAGCCTGTCTGTATGCATGGATGGCCAGAGGCACTTTCCTCCTGGGTCCAGGATGNGCTGAACCTGCCACACAGTGCACATGTGTCTGTGCTAGGGCACGCTTGGAAAACAGACCAACTCAGAAACCAGTTCAGGCGGATAGCCATAATGGAAAAGAAGAAGGAAAAGGATATATGTCTATATATATGTATAGCTGAATTACTTCACTGTACACTGCAAATTAGCATTGTAAATAAACTATACTTCAATTTTAAAATTCCAGAAAGTTCCAAAAGAAAAATACTCCAAATTCTGAAACATCTCTGACTCAGAGTGTGTGGCAGTCTGGGGAGTACTTGCCCCATCTATTCTATACTTTTCCTTTTCTTTCCGGAAATGGTTCTCCATTTCATGGAGCTGAGCCTGACCTCCTCCTGCTCCCAGGTCCCCCCTACCAGTCACAGGGAGTTTGATCAGGACAGATACCTGACCCAGATTGGGTCAATTGGATTCTGTCTGTGAGAATTTAGAATTGGCACTCACAAGTGCTTGTCTGTTTTAGTTGCTAGTGCTGAGGCAGCAGAGAGGTAGCCTCCTTCAACTGCATGTCTGAGAAGCAGAAAAAGCTGATCTGTAGACAAGAAAAAATGAAGCAGGTGTGAGACAGGAGCGAGGTCGTTGCTGCCTTGCAGAGTGAGAAAGAAGAGGGGCAGCCTGGCAGTGAGATGCAGACCAGGAGCAAGGGCTCTCGCTTCAGTCTTGAGTGCTCTCTGGTTTCCGGTTCTAGTGCTAATCACCCTTTCTGGCCCTGAGTTCTCTGACACCCCACTACCCTCTTGTAATGAATTCCTGCATTGCCTTAATGCTACCTAAAATGGGTTTCACTGATTGTCTTAATTAAGACACTAACAGAACCATTTTTTAGTGCAGTAAAAAAAAATTTTTTTTTTAAACTCTGAGAATGGACTGCAAATCAAATTCCCCAAGCTGATTTATTAATTTCCATGAAAAAAGACTAGCTGCCAGTGGGACCAGACAACTCACACTTACAGGTCATCCTATTCTCTCCTGGTGGGAAACTCTACATGGGAAGCCACACACATTTTAATGAGAAGGCAGCTTGATGAAGGCAGACAGAGCCAGATAATTAGGGGACTGGAGCCTGTCTGTATGCATGGATGGCCAGAGGCACTTTCCTCCTGGGTCCAGGATGTGCTGAACCTGCCACACAGTGCACATGTGTCTGTGCTAGGGCACGCTTGGAAAACAGACCAACTCGCAGAAACCAGTTCACCCGTAAGTCAGGTCAGCTAATGAGCCATTAACCTCAAATGAGCATTTGTTAAAACATTTCATGTGTGATGGAATGGTTTCCACAGCTTTCTGAGTATTTTTCCCCTAAGGTGATTGGTAACTCTTAGATTGTACAGTTCTGGTTCATCTGTTTTCCTTTTCTCTTTCCTTCCCTCTTGCCCTCCCATCTTTTTCCTTCCTGCCTCCCTCCCCTCTTTCCTTTCTCCTCTACTGCTATTTCAAAGATAATTTTGCCTACTGGATGACGACTGCCCACCTTCTCATCTTTATCCATACTCCCTCCACATCAACCCTGCCCCATTATCTCTTAGAGCCCAAGACTGGGTCTTTTAGAAGTGAGCTAGTTAAAACCAGGAAGAGTGTCCAATGGAGAAAATGAGTGGAGTGAATGTAAATGAGAATGATAGGTGTGGATATTGGAGGGGGAGCTGACTGTGAGGAATCATCCCCCAGGTGACTTGAAACACTTAATATCAAAGCAGCAGGAGCAGGACCCAATAATGAGAAATTAAATAAGGAGTGCAGGATGGGACAAGACACTGGATGGAAGGCAGACCAAGCTGAAAGCAAGTGAGGATATTAAACAGTCATGCTGTATTCCCATTGCCCATGAACTATCTTAGAATCTTCTATTTCTTTAAAATCATATTATGTGTCTTTTGGAAAGTTTTGTGCAGTGTTGAATTTGCATAAATCTGGAGTTGCTCAACTCAGGGAGTGTTCTACTTATGATTCATCATCTTGGTCCCTTTCTTAAACCTTCTCCTTCCTGCTGCTTGTCTGTTTCTCAGACATTTGTGTACTAGATTTCATTTTTAAGGAAATTATCCCAAATTCAATGTTTATTGCTCTGTAGTGAGGCATTTCTGTGTTGATAGGAAGAGTGAAAAGCTGAGACAATTCTTCAGAAACATATTAAACTCTACTGCACTTTCTGACATCTAAATAATGGTGTAATACTACTGGAATACAAATATTACTCCACACATTATTTTTAAAGCTTTAGAAAAAAAGTGAGTTTTAACCAAGAAATATTTGTTTCCACCATAAAGACGGTCTGCATTTGTTTCCTCTTGCTGCTGTAAGTAACTACCATCACTTAGTAGCTTAAGATAACACAACTTTATTATCTTTACAGTTACAGAGATCAAAAGCCCTAAAATCAAGGTGTAAGGGACTTCCCGGCACAGCTTTCTTTTCCCTAAGGTGATTGGTAACTTTAGATTGTACAGTTCTGGTTCATCTGTTTTCCTTTTCTCTTTCCTTCCCTCTTGCCCTCCCATCTTTTTCCTTCCTGCCTCCCTCCCCTCTTTCCTTTCTCCTCTACTGCTATTTCAAAGATAATTTTGCCTACTGGATGACGACTGCCCACCTTCTCATCTTTATCCATACTCCCTCCACATCAACCCTGCCCCATTATCTCTTAGAGCCCAAGACTGGGTCTTTTAGAAGTGAGCTAGTTAAAACCAGGAAGAGTGTCCAATGGAGAAAATGAGTGGAGTGAATGTAAATGAGAATGATAGGTGTGGATATTGGAGGGGGAGCTGACTGTGAGGAATCATCCCCCAGGTGACTTGAAACACTTAATATCAAAGCAGCAGGAGCAGGACCCAATAATGAGAAATTAAATAAGGAGTGCAGGATGGGACAAGACACTGGATGGAAGGCAGACCAAGCTGAAAGCAAGTGAGGATATTAAACAGTCATGCTGTATTCCCATTGCCCATGAACTATCTTAGAATCTTCTATTTCTTTAAAATCATATTATGTGTCTTTTGGAAAGTTTTGTGCAGTGTTGAATTTGCATAAATCTGGAGTTGCTCAACTCAGGGAGTGTTCTACTTATGATTCATCATCTTGGTCCCTTTCTTAAACCTTCTCCTTCCTGCTGCTTGTCTGTTTCTCAGACATTTGTGTACTAGATTTCATTTTTAAGGAAATTATCCCAAATTCAATGTTTATTGCTCTGTAGTGAGGCATTTCTGTGTTGATAGGAAGAGTGAAAAGCTGAGACAATTCTTCAGAAACATATTAAACTCTACTGCACTTTCTGACATCTAAATAATGGTGTAATACTACTGGAATACAAATATTACTCCACACATTATTTTTAAAGCTTTAGAAAAAAAGTGAGTTTTAACCAAGAAATATTTGTTTCCACCATAAAGACGGTCTGCATTTGTTTCCTCTTGCTGCTGTAAGTAACTACCATCACTTAGTAGCTTAAGATAACACAACTTTATTATCTTTACAGTTACAGAGATCAAAAGCCCTAAAATCAAGGTGTAAGGGACTTCCCCGGGAAACCAGTGTTTAGGACTTCCACTGCATGGATCATGGGTTTGATCCCTGACTGAGGAACTAAGGTCCTGCACAATGCACAGCACGACCAGGAAAAGAACAATACTTAAGAATAAATTTAACAAGGTGCAAAACATAAAAATAAAATAAAGTCAAGGAGTCAGAGGGGCTGTGCTGCTTCTGGAGGCTCTAAGGGAAAGTATGTTTCCTTGCCTTTTCCAGTTTGCAGAGGTGGCCTGCATTCTTTGGCTAATAGTCCCTTCCTCTCTCTAAATCTTACAGTGAAGCATCTTCAAATCTTTCTCTGACCTCAACCTCTACTACTGTTATCACCTCTCCTTTCTCTTACTCTCCTACCTTGCTCTGATTGAGCCCTATGTGATTATATTGGACCAGTTAATCCAGGATAATCTTTCTATCTTGAGATCCTTAATTTAATCATGTCTACACCACCCCTTTTTTGCAGGGTAAGGTAATATATATTTAAAGGTTTATTTTATTCTTTTTAAAATTATACTTTTTATTTACTTATTTATTTTTGGCTATTCTGGGTTTTCACTGCTGCCATGGGCTCTTTAGTTGCAGGGAGTAGGGGCTCCTTTCTAGTTGAGGTGAGCAGGCTTCTTGTTGCGGTGACTTCTCTTGTAGAATTTGGGCTCTAGGGCTCAGGGGCTTCAGTAGTTGTGACACATGGGCTTAGTAGCTGTGGCTCCGAGGTTCTAGAACATAGCCTCAATAGTTGTGGCTCATGGGCTTAGTTGCTCCACAGCATGTGGGATCTTCCCGGGACAGGGATTGAACCTGTGTCTCCTGCATTGGCAGGTGAACTCTTCACCACTGAACTACCAGGGAAGTCCTAAAGGTTTACTTTAAAGTTAAGTGTTGGCTCAGTAGTGAAATTGTTTTACCTTGGACTTAAATTAACCTAAAACCCAGTTTGGGACTCGAACCCATGTGGCCAAGACTTGAACCCAGCCAAAACCCTGCTTGTCACCTGAACCCACGTGGCTGGGACTCAAACCCAGTCCAAACCCACCATACCTGGTTTCAGGACCTAATGGAGCTCAGGTTCTTGATGTCTTGTTGCAGAGAAGAATTCAATGAGAGACAAAGTGATAGGTAAGAAATAAATTTATTCAGATTCAGAGACAAGCATACTCCACAGACAGAGTGTGGGCCATCACAGAGGGCGAGTCCAGTGGCCTGGAAAATGTGGTGTGCTTAGCTTTTATGGGCTGGGCAATTTCATATGCTAATGAGTGGGGGGATTATTCCAACTATTTTGGGGAAGGGGCAGAACTGTCAAGGTTCCTCTGGGTGTGTCATTTAGCTTGCTGATTGAGGATCAAGGTCTAGTTGGCCATCTTGGACCCATTTGATTCTAATGGGTTTATGTTGTGTCCTTAGACTATGTCATTCTTTCAAAAATTGTGCCCTGCCCCTTTCCCTCCTGTCACAGTAGTTGCAGCTCCCAGGTCCTAGAACACAGACTCAATACCTGTGGTGCATGAGCGTAGTTGTTTCTTGGAATGTGGGATCCTGATTGTCTCCTGCATTGGCAGACAGATTCCTTACTACTGAGCCACCAGGGGAACCCCCAGGTCAGCTTCTAGTTTGAGCCTAAAGGTCAGTGTATAAATTGGTGGCCTGAAGGAACGAATGTAAAATGTGTCCTGGGCTGAACATCTGAAAACAAAGAGTCAAGCCTTACTTTAAAATTAAATGTTGGGCTTTTTGGGTAAGTTCAAAGATTTTTTTTAAAAGTGAAGTTGCTTTACGACATTGTGTTAAATTCTGCTATACAGCAAAGTGAATCAGTTATCTGTATATGCAAATTCCCTCTCTTTTGGTAAATGTTATTTTTATTTCAGTGAATTAAAATGTACTTTTATTATTTAAAAAATCCTCCTATCTCAATAGTTAACTATGTAGTATATTTAATATTCTTTCTCTTTTTATTATGGTTTTTAAAAGTAACTCTTGAATCCATCTGGCATTTATGTTGGTATAGAATCTAGGAAGAGGATCTTACTACCTGCTAAAATATTACCTACGGGAGGGGTCTGATTTGCACTGAGTTCTTTGCACCGAGTCATCTGCCTTTTTCTTCTTCACTGAAAAGAAAGAAGCTTGGTGATAGAAGAGTGTGAAATATGCTAGCCATGGGGAATAACCTCCCCCTCCTCTGAATATGTTGAACTATCTCCAAATATTCTCACCTTCTGATTAGTACTTAAGCTTAAAAATTGAGACAGGAAGCTTTAGAGAAGCTGCCTTAAATATATCAAAAGTACTCAAAAGTGGGCAAATAGGAGAAAAAGTCAAAGTTAAAAAGCTTTGGAAACTATTCTATCAGACATGATAGAATTGTACATTTGAGAATTGTACATTTGAGAAATATAAATTCTAGATGAATTAGTTTAGGTAAATTAAGCGTCTTTCTTCTGGACAATAATTAGACCAGCATTGTCCAATGGAAATAAAATGTGGGCCACGTGTGGAATTTAAAGTTTTCCAGTAGCCACATTAGAAAAGTAAAATGTAGCAGGTGAAGTTAATCTAAATAATGTCTTTTATGTAACCCACTCTATCTGAAATGTTATCATTTCAACACAGAGTCTGTGTTAAAATTCCTGAGATAGATTTTATTCTTTTTTTCTGTACTAAGTCTCTGAAGTCTGGTGGTTATTTTCCACTTGGAGCACATTTGCATTTGAATTATCCTCATTCAAGATGCTCAGTAGCTGTAGGGCTCATGGCTATCTTATTGGATAGAGCAGATCTGGACACAGTAACACATTTTGGTTGGTGGACTTTTCCCCTAACACCTATGCTGAACAATGTTAAAAAAAAATGTCTTTTCTCAGGGCTGAATATAGTTGATTAACTTTTGGTATCATTTGATTATCAACTGCTCTTGTGGCTCAGTGGTAAAGCATCCACCTGCCAATGTGGGTTTGATCTCTGGCTTGGGAAGATCCTCTGGCAAAGGAAATGGCAACCCACCCCAGTGTTCTTGCCTGGGAAATCCCAGGGAAAGAGGAGCCTGGGAGACTATAGTTCATGAGGTTGCAAAAGAGTCAGACATGACTAAGCAACTAAATAACAACAACAACAATCCTTTGATTACAACCATTTTAAGCATAATCTTTTCACATACAGATGACCAATAGGTACATGAAAAGTTATTCATCACCTTTAACTATAAATGCAAATCGGAACTACAATGAGATACCACCTCTCACCAGTCAGAATGGCCATCATTAAAAGTCTACAAATAACAGATGCTGGAGAGGGTGTGGAGAAGACAGAATCCTCCTAAACTGGTGGTAGGAATGTAAATTGGTGTAGCAACTATGGAAAGCAGTATGAGGTTCCTCAAAAAATTAAAAATCGAGTTGCCATATGATTCAGCAATTCCACTCTCCTGGGCATATATCTGGAAAGAACTATAATCCCAAAAGATAAATACATTCCTATGTTCGTAGCAGCCCTATTTACAATAGTTAAGACTTGGAAACAACCTAAATGTGCAGACTGACAGATGAACGGTTAAAAAAGATGTGAGATACGTATCTCATCAGATTAAAGTTTTCCAGTAGCCACATTAGAAAAGTAAAATGTAGCAGGTGAAGTTAATCTAAATAATGTCTTTTATGTAACCCACTCTATCTGAAATGTTATCATTTCAACACAGAGTCTGTGTTAAAATTCCTGAGATAGATTTTATTCTTTTTTTCTGTACTAAGTCTCTGAAGTCTGGTGGTTATTTTCCACTTGGAGCACATTTGCATTTGAATTATCCTCATTCAAGATGCTCAGTAGCTGTAGGGCTCATGGCTATCTTATTGGATAGAGCAGATCTGGACACAGTAACACATTTTGGTTGGTGGACTTTTCCCCTAACACCTATGCTGAACAATGTTAAAAAAAAATGTCTTTTCTCAGGGCTGAATATAGTTGATTAACTTTTGGTATCATTTGATTATCAACTGCTCTTGTGGCTCAGTGGTAAAGCATCCACCTGCCAATGTGGGTTTGATCTCTGGCTTGGGAAGATCCTCTGGCAAAGGAAATGGCAACCCACCCCAGTGTTCTTGCCTGGGAAATCCCAGGGAAAGAGGAGCCTGGGAGACTATAGTTCATGAGGTTGCAAAAGAGTCAGACATGACTAAGCAACTAAATAACAACAACAACAATCCTTTGATTACAACCATTTTAAGCATAATCTTTTCACATACAGATGACCAATAGGTACATGAAAAGTTATTCATCACCTTTAACTATAAATGCAAATCGGAACTACAATGAGATACCACCTCTCACCAGTCAGAATGGCCATCATTAAAAGTCTACAAATAACAGATGCTGGAGAGGGTGTGGAGAAGACAGAATCCTCCTAAACTGGTGGTAGGAATGTAAATTGGTGTAGCAACTATGGAAAGCAGTATGAGGTTCCTCAAAAAATTAAAAATCGAGTTGCCATATGATTCAGCAATTCCACTCTCCTGGGCATATATCTGGAAAGAACTATAATCCCAAAAGATAAATACATTCCTATGTTCGTAGCAGCCCTATTTACAATAGTTAAGACTTGGAAACAACCTAAATGTGCAGACTGACAGATGAACGGTTAAAAAAGATGTGAGATACGTATCTCATCAGATACAAGGCACTTTGGCTCACATTTCATTCCCTAAAGCGTACCACCAGAACACACCCAACCTCCAAGAGGACATAGAAATATAAACCCATCCTATACCCAACAGGAGAACTGGGTATCTTTAGAGTTTCCCTAATGCCTAACACATCTCTGAGAAAAGGAACTATGACCAGTACATACCATTGTTCAAATGTCACAGATAAAAACCCTGAGAGTTAGTTTAAGAAATAGCTCACAGCCACTTAACAAGTATGTGGCAGTGCTGAGACTGTAGTTTTTAATTCGTATGACTTAAAACACTTGCTCTTTGCAGCATTTTAACCTCCTAGGAGCACCAGCAACATTTCCGGAAAGAAGCCCAGGTTTGGGGGCATCCGTCTCCTTGGAGTTATGCCTGGAGCTGTTTTCAGATTCCTGGCTTTCTCAGCTGACACATCAAACATGTCACTGCTCCCAGTCCTTCAGAGGCCTATCTGCTTCCCACCTGACATCTCTGCTCATTTAGTTCTGTGCAGCCATAGTTCTGCCAAAGTGCTCACTGTGAGTTCCTCTTCCTAAGCACACACTTCAGATCATCATATGTAAATGTGATATTTGTATCTATCATTACTTTAGGAATGTTTTCTTGCAAATATCCTCTGGTCATATTTCAGTTCAAAAGAGATTTGAATAACATTGTTTTGAGCAACTGTGGAGGTCTTGATAATTTACAAGTGTATTGTTTATGCATTTTGTTTCTCACAATGTTCACGGAACTACAATGACATACCACCTCACACCACTCAGAATGGCCATCATTAAAAGTCTACAAATAAATACTGGAGAAGGTGTGGAGAAGAGAATCCTCCTAAACTGGTGGTAGGAATGTAAATTGGTGTAGCAACTATGGAAAGCAGTATGAGGTTCCTCAAAAAATTAAAAATCGAGTTGCCATATGATTCAGCAATTCCACTCTCCTGGGCATATATCTGGAAAGAACTATAATCCCAAAAGATAAATACATTCCTATGTTCGTAGCAGCCCTATTTACAATAGTTAAGACTTGGAAACAACCTAAATGTGCAGACTGACAGATGAACGGTTAAAAAAGATGTGAGATACGTATCTCATCAGATACAAGGCACTTTGGCTCACATTTCATTCCCTAAAGCGTACCACCAGAACACACCCAACCTCCAAGAGGACATAGAAATATAAACCCATCCTATACCCAACAGGAGAACTGGGTATCTTTAGAGTTTCCCTAATGCCTAACACATCTCTGAGAAAAGGAACTATGACCAGTACATACCATTGTTCAAATGTCACAGATAAAAACCCTGAGAGTTAGTTTAAGAAATAGCTCACAGCCACTTAACAAGTATGTGGCAGTGCTGAGACTGTAGTTTTTAATTCGTATGACTTAAAACACTTGCTCTTTGCAGCATTTTAACCTCCTAGGAGCACCAGCAACATTTCCGGAAAGAAGCCCAGGTTTGGGGGCATCCGTCTCCTTGGAGTTATGCCTGGAGCTGTTTTCAGATTCCTGGCTTTCTCAGCTGACACATCAAACATGTCACTGCTCCCAGTCCTTCAGAGGCCTATCTGCTTCCCACCTGACATCTCTGCTCATTTAGTTCTGTGCAGCCATAGTTCTGCCAAAGTGCTCACTGTGAGTTCCTCTTCCTAAGCACACACTTCAGATCATCATATGTAAATGTGATATTTGTATCTATCATTACTTTAGGAATGTTTTCTTGCAAATATCCTCTGGTCATATTTCAGTTCAAAAGAGATTTGAATAACATTGTTTTGAGCAACTGTGGAGGTCTTGATAATTTACAAGTGTATTGTTTATGCATTTTGTTTCTCAACAATAATGTTCTAGGGGAAGGAAACTAAAATTTCTTGGGAGTCCACTGGGTTTCAGGCACTGTTCTGAGCATTTTCATGAACTTTTATTCTCATTTACTCTTCATAATAATACTCCGAGGAAGGGATTATTATTCAGGAATATAACTAATCAAAGAGCATAATTAAAGTTAAAAAAAAAGACATTTAGTCTTAGATATCTGAATAGGGATAATAATACTTACTTTATCTTGGCCTCCCTTAATTACTCTCATGGAGATTTTCTCAGCCCTTGTAGTATATTTATCATTTCTCCAGGGTATGTTTGACCATCGTTGTAGAATTGAGATGGGTATTTGGAACTTGATTGAGAGTGTATCATTTAGGACTCTTGATTGCAAATAAAAAAACTCAACTTATCCTTGCTTAAGTAGTAAAAAGGGAATTTACTGGTTTATGCAACTAAAAAGTACAAGGATAAGCCAAGCTTTGGGTATAGTTTGGTCCAGAAGCTCAAGACTAGGTCCAAATCTCACTGTATTTCTTGGTACTGGTTTTCCCTGTACTGGCTTCATCTGTAAGTAGTGGAAAAGAAGGTTTTTGGCAACGTTTTGTTCTACATTTAAGTTCAGTAGAAAACAGCATGAGTTTTTCTCTCAGATGTCCCACAAAAGTTTTATTACATTCACTGGGTGTGTTTAGGTCAAAGTTTATCACTTAAGTGATTACTATGGGCTGGGGAATGTAATGCTGTAATTGATCAGGCCTGAGTTCGTGCCCATCCCTGGAATTAGGGGATTAGTCACCTTGCCTTTTACACAGGGACTTCATGAGAATGAGGGTGGGTTTCAGAGAGCAAAATCAAGGAGCAATTACCAGAAAAAAGTTAGATGCATGCTGCATGGTGAAAACAGTGGATACCCAGTACAAACAGAACTTTAAAATCATCCCCTCCCTTTTCAACTCCTTAGAATAGTTTACAGTATAAAAAGGGTTTTATGTTATATGGATCTTAACTCACAAGTTTACTTCAAGGATAAAGACAAGTGCCATATAGAAGATAAGCATTTATCCAATAATCACTATGAAACATGAAAACTGTATTTTCTCTCAACTGTCAGAAAGCTTAAAGATATACTAGCATTCAATTACATAGATTTTCTTTTCCCAAATTCTTACTACAGTCATTTATCCTATCTTTTTAAAAAATAATCTTTTTTTAAACTTTATATTCTTATAGAGAAATTGAGGAATATAGGGAAAAAAAAACCCTGAGATAATCATTTTTCTATTTTTTCCTTATGTTTATTTCTTTAAGTTCTTTCATTTACAAGATTGGGATAGTACCCACACATACTATGTAAATTTTTTCATTTAACAATATATTATATTTTGTCATATTTTAAAATATTATTATACATGATTTTTGGAGAAGGAAGTGGTGACCCACTCCAGTGTTCTTGCCTGGAAAGTTCTGTGGACAGAGGAACTTGGTGGGCTTCAGTTCATGGGGTTGGAAAGAGTTGGACACGACTTAGTATGCATACATGATTTTTTTTAAAATTGTTTTTATTAATTTATTTTTGGCTATTCTGGGTTTTCCCTGCTGCCACAGGCTCTTCTCTGGTTGCAGCGAGTGGGGGCTACTTTCCAGTGGAGGTGAACAGGCTTCTTGTTGCAGTGACTTCTCTTGTTGTGGAACTTGGGCTCCAGGCCTCACGGGTTTCAGTAGTTGTGGCCCATGGGCTCCATAGTTGCGGCTCCGAGGTTCTGGAGCACAGGTTTCATCATTGTGGCTCATGGGCGTAGTTGCTCCACAGCATGTGAGATCTTCCCGGATCAGGGATTGAACCCTTGTCTCCTGCATTGGCAGGTGGATTCTTTGCCACTGAGTCACCAGGGAATCCCTGCATACATGATTTTTAATGATTGCTTAGTATTTCTCCAATAGATGTATCACAATTTACTTATAAGTGTGTCCCAACATTTTTTTCTATTATATAAATAAAATATAGCAAAGGACAGCTGCAGTTCATTGCTTAGGATAAATTTTAGAAGTGAATCTGTTCCCCCCAAAAGCTGTACCACCACATACAATTTTCATAGACAATTTTTGTTTCATAGAGAAGTTAAAGAAATATCAGTATTTTATTGCTACCTTGCACGTGAACCCTATGCTCTGCAGTTGTATACATTTAGTAGTTTCCTGGGAAAGGGCCCCTGATTGACTGTTGAGTTGTTACTGAAAAGTCATTTGGTAGTCCCGATTCTCCATCTTATTTCTCATTTAGTGGACAAAGGGCATTTTTTTTCCTAGATGATGATCACTATCCTATTTTGGAATCATACGAGGCCAATTAATATTTTATGACCAACTTTTAGAGGGAGCATCCTACAAAGGCTGGGAAAATTCTTAGGATACAAGTCAGAGCAGACTTTCTGGAGGAGGTAAGTCTTGAGAGGGGAACTGTGTTTAGATAGCATCAAGTAGGCAGAGGAGGAGCAGACTGTATCTTTCTGTAGGAACAAAGGCCATTTGGAGCACCTTGCCATCAATCAGCATAATATAAAACCACTGGTACACAAAAGCAATGAAACTGAAAACCTATGCCATTTTCCCATCAGTGAACATAACACTTTTCTGACCAACAGTTTCTTTTTCTTTTTTTTTTTTTTTTAAAGATTTATTTATTTCTTTATTTTGGGCGGGGGTCGGGTTGGGGAGGGAGGGGAGCGGGCGGGCCACTTCTATTGGTTTTTCATTTTTCTATTTTCATCCGTCTTTGTTCTTTGGCTCCCGTGGGCCTCCCATCGCGGTGGCCTCTGTCGTCGCAGAGCGCCAGCTCTGGGCTCATGCGCTCCAGAGCTCCGGCTCGGTAATTGGACACATCGGTCCAGCCGCTCCACGGCACATGGGATCTTCCCAGGCCAGGGATCGAACTGGCGCCCCTTGCACTGCAAGGCGGTGTCCTTATCCACTGGACCACCAGGGGAAGCCCCAGTTTATTTTTCTAAAAGGCCTCTGTTTAGAGTGTTGCCAGTATCAGCAATGTACCTTTTATGGGATAGGCTGACATACATTCTTTTTAAGGAATGAGATGACTATTTTAGGATATCAAGCGCTGGAGATTAGTGAAAGGAATATTATTTGTTTACTTTTGTTCTCTATGAAAAGCATTGCTGAGCAATGTTTAGATATGACCTGCATTGCTTTGCAGCCTTTCATCCAGAGTAAGGTTGTTCTGGAAGTCTGAGTAGTCGAGGATCTCCCCTGGCTGGAATGGCCCACCTGGTCTTAGGAAGTGAAGACAGAAGTCATTTGTTGGTGGCTTTTGACCAAGTCCTCCAAACACTATCAAGCTCCTTTGGTTACCACCCTTGGGGAACAAACTGGAGCATTTCTCTGTTGAGGTAGGCAGTCCCAAGGGAGAGGTTTTCTCTACCCTTAACAAGAGTATTTAAAGGAGAACTGAATATAATTTTTGGACACAGAGAAATTATTATGCTGTACTCATTTCATGTCCCCTTGGTTACAAGAAGTATAGTCTTCTGGAAGGGTGCTGATGGGCATGGTGTGACTTACGCTCAAGAATCCACCAACAGCTATCTCATCCCAGTGGTTTCCCATGAGAAGGAAGAAATTATCATTAACTACATGAGGAGTGTTAGGAGGTGTTGGGTTCATCAAGCAGAACTTGTTCAGGGCCTTCCAGCCCTTTTACATCAGGTTAAGCTGGTAGCTGAAGAAACACCAAATACTTTCACTTGAGTTGGAAGACCTCCAAAAATCTTGCTGCTAGTGAGTCATGCAAGGGTGTAGTCAAAGAGCAATTCCAGACAGGTGGGAAGGAGAGGCTTGGGGTCATTCCACGGTTTGAAGTTCCTCTGGGATAAATAGCCAGCCTAGAATCAACAGCAGTGGTGCTCAGCCTTGCCCTCTAGACTTTGTGGGATCTGGGTCTCGAGAGCCAACAAGGTCCAGCCCTAAAGTTCCTGGCAAAGATGACTCCTGAAGAGAAAAGTGAACACACATGGACTGCAGACTGAGCAGCTTCCAAAATAAGTCCATGTTTGTCCTTGAGGTCCTCTTGCCAAGGAGAGGACACCTATGCTATTTACTCCTGCCAGAGCCCCTGGCTCACAGTGGTTATCAACACCTGCTGGAAGGATGAACAGATAACTGAGTGAGGCTCGGCTGGGAGCAGTTCTAGCCACCTCTGGTCCTGCCTGCCCGGTCTTCTCACATTACATGCTATGCTTTCCCTCAGCAATGAAGGATGATGTGACAGAGACGGCTGTAGTGCATAGAGGCTATGAGCTTGGGATTTGGAGTCCAAACACATTTGGACCCTAATCCTAGCTCTGTCCTTGGTTTGCTATGTGACCTCGGACTAGTTACCTGATCTTTGACTTCTGTTTCCTCCCATAGAAAATGGACATAATAAAATTTCCTCATTTGGCTCAGGAGAGTAAAATAAGATAATGCCTATCAAACATTCAGCTAAGTCCCTGGCATACCGGAAGTGCTCAGTGGGGCCATCTTGGATTCTCTGCATCTGCAGATGCAGGACTTCTTGACCTGGAGAGTTAGCCTGGGGCAGGGATATGGGGACAGCACACATCACTGTTTCTAGAGCGGGGTGACATGGTGGATTCTGGACCCTGTGGATCAGCCAGGGTAGAGCGTGGGCACTTAGGGTTATTGTCATGTGTGTGGGCCCTGGGTGAAAAGCTCTGAGGCACTTAGGGTATGCATGGATGGGACGCTCAAGAATCCACCAACAGCTATCTCATCCCAGTGGTTTCCCATGAGAAGGAAGAAATTATCATTAACTACATGAGGAGTGTTAGGAGGTGTTGGGTTCATCAAGCAGAACTTGTTCAGGGCCTTCCAGCCCTTTTACATCAGGTTAAGCTGGTAGCTGAAGAAACACCAAATACTTTCACTTGAGTTGGAAGACCTCCAAAAATCTTGCTGCTAGTGAGTCATGCAAGGGTGTAGTCAAAGAGCAATTCCAGACAGGTGGGAAGGAGAGGCTTGGGGTCATTCCACGGTTTGAAGTTCCTCTGGGATAAATAGCCAGCCTAGAATCAACAGCAGTGGTGCTCAGCCTTGCCCTCTAGACTTTGTGGGATCTGGGTCTCGAGAGCCAACAAGGTCCAGCCCTAAAGTTCCTGGCAAAGATGACTCCTGGAGAGAAAAGTGAACACACATGGACTGCAGACTGAGCAGCTTCCAAAATAAGTCCATGTTTGTCCTTGAGGTCCTCTTGCCAAGGAGAGGACACCTATGCTATTTACTCCTGCCAGAGCCCCTGGCTCACAGTGGTTATCAACACCTGCTGGAAGGATGAACAGATAACTGAGTGAGGCTCGGCTGGGAGCAGTTCTAGCCACCTCTGGTCCTGCCTGCCCGGTCTTCTCACATTACATGCTATGCTTTCCCTCAGCAATGAAGGATGATGTGACAGAGACGGCTGTAGTGCATAGAGGCTATGAGCTTGGGATTTGGAGTCCAAACACATTTGGACCCTAATCCTAGCTCTGTCCTTGGTTTGCTATGTGACCTCGGACTAGTTACCTGATCTTTGACTTCTGTTTCCTCCCATAGAAAATGGACATAATAAAATTTCCTCATTTGGCTCAGGAGAGTAAAATAAGATAATGCCTATCAAACATTCAGCTAAGTCCCTGGCATACCGGAAGTGCTCAGTGGGGCCATCTTGGATTCTCTGCATCTGCAGATGCAGGACTTCTTGACCTGGAGAGTTAGCCTGGGGCAGGGATATGGGGACAGCACACATCACTGTTTCTAGAGCGGGGTGACATGGTGGATTCTGGACCCTGTGGATCAGCCAGGGTAGAGCGTGGGCACTTAGGGTTATTGTCATGTGTGTGGGCCATGAATCATGGGTGAAAAGCTCTGAGGCCACATGGATGGGGATGAGGTCAGGGCTAGACTTGATAGAGTCCCACTGAGCTGGAAGCAGACCTGCCTGAGTCCCTGGACAAGAGTCAGCACTGATTTCACTGGAGATAAGAAGTGGAAGGGAGCTTCAGCGGGGCTTAGCCCAGGCCACTGCTTTGATGGGGATTCCTCATTAATTGAGCCATGTGTCTGCTCAGCAGGGCTGGCCCCTTCCTGTCCAGCATCCTTATAGGGCGATGATGACTATTAATTTTGATTTGGACAAGATGTACTACTGGGTAAATTTTATTGTGAGGTCTCCATGGCAGGAACTCCTACCATCTGTCACTTGAGAAAGCCTCAGAAGACTGAGATAGGAGCCAAGCCCTGTCAGGGTGATGATGGTGAAATTGTAATTGCTCGGGCATGACTGACGGTGCTGTGAAAGATCACTGGATTACACCATTGGTTATCAATCATTCATTCAACAAACAGCGTCTTCCTTCCTTGCTTTCCTCCTCGGTGAAATTGTAGCAGTGAAAGACCACTTATGTGAACCCACGATGTGCCAGGGGCATGGTCCACTTCTATGCAGGCTTCTTTCTTCTGCTTGTGCCCACACATGGAAGTGACTCTACATGTGAATCCCAGGAGGATTGGGGAATCTATAATATTCCCAGACCCACCTTAAAAATCGGTTAGGACCCTCAAAATTCCAGCATAGAGGCTAGATTCAAACGCTGAGCAGGAACACTTGAGAGAAGATGCACATTATAGCAGTTGTTTAGCATCTTTGTGCATGAACTGTTCTCATGATCAGAAAATGAAATGATTAAATAGGAGCTACTGGAGCTATGACCACTCACTGGAGCTCATGGGAATAAATACACTTCGAACTCAAAATCCCTGAGTGCCTGTGTATGGGGGGCAAGTCTCAGAGTTGCTCTTTCCCCAAGGAGTCAGAATGATAAGGTGAATGCTGAGTTCTGAACTGGAGGTTGGGATGTTGGGATTCAAAATTCTGACTCTGTCACTTACCTGCCAAGTGACTCTGTGAGGGATACTGTTTCTAGAACCAGAGGCAATCCCTAGAGTTATTCCCAGTTCCAACTGTTCTAGGAAACTGAGTCCACTGACAGGGTCATTCAAAAATATGGAAATACCATAACAACTGTTCAAATTAGGGTGTCCTTGGTAACTTGGAGCAGGGGTCACAGATACTTGGCACTGGATAGCAAAACTTCAGAGCTATGGAACTCAATTCAAATGCAAAGTCCCTAAAACCACTCAGTTGTTATGAGTTTTTGACATGAAATTCTCTGATGGACAGTTTCATGATACTGATAGATAATGACTTTGATTAAACTAATGCTCTTTGAAATGTGTTTGCAAACTCTAGTCTTCCTGTTATTTTTCAGTATTATTAGTAGGAGAAAGGAACAACATCAACCATGCATTCAGTGCGTATGATATACTAAGCACTCTGTACACTGTGCTAGGCATTACCTCATTAGACCTTCCCAGTGCCTCTATTATTGCCCCCATTTTACAGATTAAAAGCCTAAAGTTCAGAGAGGTTTAGAAGTTTTTCCAAGGTCCCATCGTTAGTAAACGGATGCACTAAAGATTTGAATCTGGCTTGTTCTGATTTCAAATTCACACTTTTTTTTTTCTTATGGCTAGAAATCTACAGTTTTGTACCACATGTGAACAGCATCATTATAATCAACACACATTTGCAAACTGTCAGCTGTGGGCAGAAGGCAGAGGAGGAGAAATCGCATTTAGTCCTTGCCTTTACAGTCTTTAAATTTAGAAGATGGAGCATGTCTATAAATGATACAACAGTATAAAGCAATAAGTGGTATTGATTGTTAAAAGTGGAAGGGCTCAGAGGCAGGAAAAAATCCCTGAGGATTCTGAAAAAGCTTTATTGACAATTGAGGACTTCATTTGGATCCTAAAGAATGGAGATTGAAAAAATTCTGAAGAAAGCAGAGAGAAGAAGAAAGATACGGGAGGCAGGAGTAAGACTAAGAATAAAGCCCTAGAGATGGAGTGTACTGGCTCTGTTCTAAGAATCTTGGGTCGGTGTGGTTACCTGACAGGAGCATAAGCTTTGGGAATCAAGACAGAGGCTAGGCCACCAGGTAAGGACACAGTCTCCTCTGTGGAGAGAGGTGCCTTATGTAGGTGATAGGTGATAGACGACTGTAGTTAACTGGTGTCGTATTCTTAATCTCCTATGGAGAAGAATTCACATCGGGATGGTCATTCAGAGCTTCATGCAGTGAAAAGTTTATTAAAGTAAGAAAGGGTAAGGAAAAGCTTCCAGCATAGACACTGGAAGGGGGATAGAAGAGTATCCGCCTTTGCCAGTTGAAGCATGACAAATTTTAAATTCCAGTCAGTTCCCAAAAAAATAAAAGAATATCTTAAGGTTGTAAAGGCCCTATAGGCCCACACCCACAACATTAATATGAAATTATCTAGGACAGTCTCCAGGCTTCAAAGAAGGTTTTTAGTAGGAGAAAGGAACAACATCAACCATGCATTCAGTGCGTATGATATACTAAGCACTCTGTACACTGTGCTAGGCATTACCTCATTAGACCTTCCCAGTGCCTCTATTATTGCCCCCATTTTACAGATTAAAAGCCTAAAGTTCAGAGAGGTTTAGAAGTTTTTCCAAGGTCCCATCGTTAGTAAACGGATGCACTAAAGATTTGAATCTGGCTTGTTCTGATTTCAAATTCACACTTTTTTTTTTCTTATGGCTAGAAATCTACAGTTTTGTACCACATGTGAACAGCATCATTATAATCAACACACATTTGCAAACTGTCAGCTGTGGGCAGAAGGCAGAGGAGGAGAAATCGCATTTAGTCCTTGCCTTTACAGTCTTTAAATTTAGAAGATGGAGCATGTCTATAAATGATACAACAGTATAAAGCAATAAGTGGTATTGATTGTTAAAAGTGGAAGGGCTCAGAGGCAGGAAAAAATCCCTGAGGATTCTGAAAAAGCTTTATTGACAATTGAGGACTTCATTTGGATCCTAAAGAATGGAGATTGAAAAAATTCTGAAGAAAGCAGAGAGAAGAAGAAAGATACGGGAGGCAGGAGTAAGACTAAGAATAAAGCCCTAGAGATGGAGTGTACTGGCTCTGTTCTAAGAATCTTGGGTCGGTGTGGTTACCTGACAGGAGCATAAGCTTTGGGAATCAAGACAGAGGCTAGGCCACCAGGTAAGGACACAGTCTCCTCTGTGGAGAGAGGTGCCTTATGTAGGTGATAGGTGATAGACGACTGTAGTTAACTGGTGTCGTATTCTTAATCTCCTATGGAGAAGAATTCACATCGGGATGGTCATTCAGAGCTTCATGCAGTGAAAAGTTTATTAAAGTAAGAAAGGGTAAGGAAAAGCTTCCAGCATAGACACTGGAAGGGGGATAGAAGAGTATCCGCCTTTGCCAGTTGAAGCATGACAAATTTTAAATTCCAGTCAGTTCCCAAAAAAATAAAAGAATATCTTAAGGTTGTAAAGGCCCTATAGGCCCACACCCACAACATTAATATGAAATTATCTAGGACAGTCTCCAGGCCTCAGGGCCAGGTGAGACATTCTAATGTAAACGCCCAGATTAACATAAGACTAGAAGTTTTCAGTTTCAACACTGAAGATCTTTGCCTTTATTTCTCCCAGTCCTTCCTCTACTCCTCCTTGTCTTGGAACTCATTGGCCTCCTTGTCAAGTCTGCCTATGTACCCCTTTCAGCAGGTGCATATATATATAGGGTGTGTCTTCTTTGTCAAATAAGAAATGCATAACTTCTACAGAGATATTAAATTTTTTTCCTACATAAAAATGCTGACTCTGATGTTCAGAGAAATTTTGCTAATGACCAAGCAGCCATTAAGAGGATATTTGTAAATTTTATCAAAGATTCTAACATTTGCTTGGCCATACTAATAAAGCAAATTAATAAGCTGTCTTTCATACTACTCATGTTAAATGCTTACGCACTTATTGACAAGAATTGGATGCAAACAGAATGACTAAAAGGGCTGTGTTGAGATGGTGGCATTATGGGTGATTTTCTTTTCCTCTCTAAACTTGACTTTAAGATCACTGAGATTACTGTTAAATATTAATTGCCTTTTTTTCCAATGAGCTGAATCCATGTTGGAATCCTAAGGAAATTTCTGAATTGAATATTAACTAAGTTATTTGCAATTCTTAGTGACCAGAAAGTTGGATTTTAAAAGTTCATTAGATGGACTGGAAGGATTAATATTGTTAAAATGGCCATACTACCCACAGCAATATACAAATTTAATGCAACCCATATCAAAATATCCACGACAGTTTTCACAGAACGAGAACAAACAAGTTATCCTAAAATTTTTATGGACCCACAGAAGACTCTGAATAGCCAAGACAATCTTAAGAAAAAAAGAACAAAGATGGACATACCACACACACCCTGACATCAGATTATCTAACAAAGTTATAGTCTTCAAAACATCATGGTACTGGCACAAAAAAGACACAGAGATCAGTGGAACAGAACAGAGATCCCAGAAATAAATCCACATGCTTACGGTCAATTACTCTTTGACAGAGAGGAAGTGGTGCTGGGAAATCTGGACAGCTATATGTAAAAGAATTAAATGAGAACATTTTCTCAAACCATATATAAAAATGAATTAAAAATGAATTAAAGACATAAATATAAGAATGGAAATCATAAAATTCCTACAAGAAAAATAGGCTGAATAGTCTCTGACATAAATTGTAGCAATATATATTTTTGGATTTGTCTTCTAAGGCAAAAGAAACCAAAAAATAAACAAATGTGACAATTAAACTTAAAAGTTCTTGCATAGCGAAGCAAATCATCAATAAAATAAAGACAGCCTGTTGGATGGGAGAAGACATTTGCAAATGATGTAACTGAATAAGGAGCTAATTTCCAAAAATATATAAACAGTTCGTACAACTCTATATCAAAAAACCAAACAACCCAATTTAAAAATGAACAGAAGGGCTTCCTTGGTGGTCCAGTAGGTAAGGACACTGCCTTGCAGTACAAGGGGCGCCGGTTTGATCCCTGGCCTGGGAAGATACCACGTGCTGTGGAGTGGCTGCATCCATGTGTCCAACTACTGAGCTGGCGCTCTGGAATGCATGTGCCCAGAGCCGGTGCTCTGCAGTGAGAGAGGCCGCTGGGATGGGAGACCCACACAGGCCAAAGAACAAAGATGGGTGAAAATAAATAAATGAAAGATCAATAGAAGTGGCCAAAAAAAAGAAAAAAATGAACAGAAGACCTGAATAGATTTTTTCAAAGAGGATACACAGATGGCCAATAGCCACATGCAAAGACACTCAACACTACTAATCACCAGAGAGATAGAACTCAAAACCATAATAGATATCACTCATATTGGTCAGAAGGAACTATCATCAAAACTACAAATAACAAATGTTGGGGGAGAATGTAAAGGAAAAGGAACTTTGTATACTGTTGGTGGAAATGTAAATTGCTGCAGCCGCTATGTAAAACAGTATGGAAGTTCTTCAAAAACTTCAAAACAAAACTGTCATACGATCCAGCAACTATCTGCTGGGTATTTATCTGATAAAGTACTGGCTGACAAAGGCCCGTATAGTCACAATTATGGTCTTCCCAGTAGCCATATACAGATGTGAGAGCTGGACCATAAAGAAGGCTGAGCACACAAGATGCTTTTGAACTGTGGTGTTGGAGAAGACTCTTGAGAGTCCTTTGGACAGCAAGGAGATCAGACTGGTCAATCCTGAAGGAAATCAATCCTGAATATTCATTGGAAGGACTGATGCTGAAGCTGAAGCTCCAATACTTGGCCACCTGATATGAAGAGCCAACTCATTGGAAAAGACCTTAATGCTGGGAAGAATAGAAAGCAGAAAGAGAAGGGCATCACAGAAGATGAGGTGGTTGGATGGCATCACTGAATTAATGGACAGGAGTTTGAGAAAGCTCTGGGAGATGGTGAAGGACAGGGAAGCTTGGCATGCCACAGTCAACTACTGTGTATAGAATAAATCATCTACAAGGATATATTGCACAATGCAGGGAATATAATCACCATTTTATAACAATTTTAAATGGGGTATACTCTACAAAAATATTAAATCACTGTTGTATACTTGAATATAATATTGTAAGTTATCTTATAGTTAAATTTTAGAAAATGCTTGCTACATTGTAGGTATCTAGCAAATAAATGTTATTGGAGTTTGAAAATTCATTAGAGACAAAATCTGCAACAGATCAAAGGAGCCTGAGCACACTGTTTATTGATCTGGATAGCCCTTGTGCTCTTTGGGGGCTGGAGAGCTCCTATTCACCCTTCAAAAGCCCAGCAGTTTTTGCCTCTCTTTGGAGCCTTCCTAACTACTCTATCTACTTATACCCCTTCACTCCTGGTGGTAACTCTTTTATCCATAGTATAGCAGTCGATTTGGGGTCAGTTAGGCAGTTTAGGATCCTAGCTCTGCTATTTGTTAGCTGTCCGATTATCATCAAAACTACAAATAACAAATGTTGGGGGAGAATGTAAAGGAAAAGGAACTTTGTATACTGTTGGTGGAAATGTAAATTGCTGCAGCCGCTATGTAAAACAGTATGGAAGTTCTTCAGAGACTTGAAAACAAAACTGTCATACGATCCAGCAACTATCTGCTGGGTATTTATCTGATAAAGTACTGGCTGACAAAGGCCCGTATAGTCACAATTATGGTCTTCCCAGTAGCCATATACAGATGTGAGAGCTGGACCATAAAGAAGGCTGAGCACACAAGATGCTTTTGAACTGTGGTGTTGGAGAAGACTCTTGAGAGTCCTTTGGACAGCAAGGAGATCAGACTGGTCAATCCTGAAGGAAATCAATCCTGAATATTCATTGGAAGGACTGATGCTGAAGCTGAAGCTCCAATACTTGGCCACCTGATATGAAGAGCCAACTCATTGGAAAAGACCTTAATGCTGGGAAGAATAGAAAGCAGAAAGAGAAGGGCATCACAGAAGATGAGGTGGTTGGATGGCATCACTGAATTAATGGACAGGAGTTTGAGAAAGCTCTGGGAGATGGTGAAGGACAGGGAAGCTTGGCATGCCACAGTCAACTACTGTGTATAGAATAAATCATCTACAAGGATATATTGCACAATGCAGGGAATATAATCACCATTTTATAACAATTTTAAATGGGGTATACTCTACAAAAATATTAAATCACTGTTGTATACTTGAATATAATATTGTAAGTTATCTTATAGTTAAATTTTAGAAAATGCTTGCTACATTGTAGGTATCTAGCAAATAAATGTTATTGGAGTTTGAAAATTCATTAGAGACAAAATCTGCAACAGATCAAAGGAGCCTGAGCACACTGTTTATTGATCTGGATAGCCCTTGTGCTCTTTGGGGGCTGGAGAGCTCCTATTCACCCTTCAAAAGCCCAGCAGTTTTTGCCTCTCTTTGGAGCCTTCCTAACTACTCTATCTACTTATACCCCTTCACTCCCTGGTGGTAACTCTTTTTATCCATAGTATAGCAGTGAAGGGGCAGTAGTTTGGGGTCAGTTAGGCAGTTTAGGATCCTAGCTCTGCTATTTGTTAGCTGTCCGATTAAGCTATATAACTGAGCCTCAGTTTCCTCATCTGTAAAATAGAGATAAAACGAGGAGATGAAGATTGAGATAGAATAATATAAAATGCTTTTGCTGGTTTATAGCATTTTCTCATTGCTCACAACATGTGCTTAATGCTTCCTTTCATGGGTATCCATTTTTATGATTGCATTTATCACACTGTATATGCTGCTCACTTATTTTTCTTTCTCACAAGCGCATAGAGGGCAGGGTCAACCGTTTTGCTTATCTCTGGCACCCAGTACCTGGCACGCACGGGGTTCTCTGTTAAATGTTTATTGAAGGAGGGAATGGAGTGAGCTGCCTGGAGGTCTGGGCTCTCCTCTTCCCTCAGAGCCTGAGCATCATGCTACCTGGCTAAGGCCCACTGGGCCCCACCACCACCCCAAGCCTGTTTGGAGTCTTCTGACAGCCTCTGCCCCGGGAACAAAGACTTCTGCAGGCAGCTTATGAGGGCAGAACTGTCCTGAACTCCCTGCAGCTCCGGTCTTTCTCGGATGCCCGGCCCCTGCGGAGTCAGTTAGGCCCCAGAGAACCCAGGAGGGCCCCAGGGTGCGGTTCAAAGTGCCGGTGTTGAGGGCTGTTACGCAGGGTGGCTGCACTCCAAGTAGAGGCCCCTCTGCTTCTCACTTGGGTGGCCTCCAAGCAAGGACCGGCCCTTTTGGCTCTGCTCCAGGATTTCTGCAGTTTGTCTGAAGGCAGCAGAGGGGGCCTGCGGAGGCCTCTGGGGCCTAGGGCCTAGGCTGGCAGGACCTGAGGCCCAGCCCGAGGAGTGACATCTCCCCACCACTACAGGGAGCTGGGGAGGCAGAGCTCTGGGGCGGACTGGGGAGAATGGTCCCCAGTAGACCTGGGAGGTGGGGCCCTAATGAGGACTCCGAGGAGAAAGAAGCCTGAGGGACACAAGCGGGGAGGCTGGAGCAAATGGCCCAGAGGCCCCCAGGCCTCGAGGCTCTGACGCAGAGGGGAGGGAGCCAAGGCAGCCCACTGACCTCTTTCAGGGAAAAGGGGGAGAGGCCAGGGAGGAAGTGGTGCTGGGTGAGAGGCAGTGAGGGGAGCAGAAAAGAGGAAGGGAATTTGGGGAAGAGAGGAGAGAGAGAAAGACCGAGACAGACAGAGGAGAGAGAAACAGAAAGAGGGAAACGGAGAGACAGACCAGCAGACACACACACAGATCAACAGAAAGAGAAAAAGAGCCTGTGGTGGAAAGGGAGTGAGGTGGGGAGGGGAGAGACAGAGGGAGGGAAACCTAGAGAGAAGTGGGAGGAAGATAAAGGGGGACGGGAGGGGGGAGGGGTACTTGGAGGGGAGCAAAAAGGCAGGTGGGGTGCAGAGACGGAACCAGAGGGAGAGCTGTGAGGGAGAGACTTGGTGGGCGGCCCTGAAGAGGAGAGGGAGGAGGAGGAGGGGAGGAAGACGAGGAAGAGCGGGGAGGAGGGGGGAGGGGGAGGGGGAGGAGGGGACTTTGAGGAGGCCAGTCTGCAGTTGAGACAGAGAGCACTGCCTTTCTGATTTCACCAAATAAGAAGGCTCAACAGTCCCAGAAGCCATGTTCCTGGGTCCTTGGGTCACTTAGCCAACAACAGGGCGGGCTGTGCCAGGACTGCTGAGTACTTCCTGGAGGCGGCAGTGGGAGCGGGCAGATTCATTGCCTGAGTGCTAGGTGAGGGTCACGGATGGAAGGAGGTGGTGTTTGTTTATTCATTTGCTGAACAAACATTTACCTAGCAACTGTGCTGGGTGCTGCCCCAGACTCGAGGGCCACAGACACAGTCTCAGGCCTACCTGGTAAGCAGTGGTCCTCCCAGTACAACCAGGGCCTGGTTACTTAACTGCTTTGTGCTTCAGTTTCCTCATCTGGAAAATGGGGTTTACTAGGAGACCTACTCTATAGGGTTGTTTTGAGGATTAAATGAAATAATCTGTGTAAAGTACTAACTTGGTGCCTGACACAAGGTAAATTTAAACTAAATCTATCAGTATTTATTTTTGGAGGATGGCCCGAGAAGAAGCCTGAGGGACACAAGCGGGGAGGCTGGAGCAAATGGCCCAGAGGCCCCCAGGCCTCGAGGCTCTGACGCAGAGGGGAGGGAGCCAAGGCAGCCCACTGACCTCTTTCAGGGAAAAGGGGGAGAGGCCAGGGAGGAAGTGGTGCTGGGTGAGAGGCAGTGAGGGGAGCAGAAAAGAGGAAGGGAATTTGGGGAAGAGAGGAGAGAGAGAAAGACCGAGACAGACAGAGGAGAGAGAAACAGAAAGAGGGAAACGGAGAGACAGACCAGCAGACACACACACAGATCAACAGAAAGAGAAAAAGAGCCTGTGGTGGAAAGGGAGTGAGGTGGGGAGGGGAGAGACAGAGGGAGGGAAACCTAGAGAGAAGTGGGAGGAAGATAAAGGGGGACGGGAGGGGGGAGGGGTACTTGGAGGGGAGCAAAAAGGCAGGTGGGGTGCAGAGACGGAACCAGAGGGAGAGCTGTGAGGGAGAGACTTGGTGGGCGGCCCTGAAGAGGAGAGGGAGGAGGAGGAGGGGAGGAAGACGAGGAAGAGCGGGAGGAGGGGAGGGGAGGGGAGGGGAGGAGGGGACTTTGAGGAGGCCAGTCTGCAGTTGAGACAGAGAGCACTGCCTTTCTGATTTCACCAAATAAGAAGGCTCAACAGTCCCAGAAGCCATGTTCCTGGGTCCTTGGGTCACTTAGCCAACAACAGGGCGGGCTGTGCCAGGACTGCTGAGTACTTCCTGGAGGCGGCAGTGGGAGCGGGCAGATTCATTGCCTGAGTGCTAGGTGAGGGTCACGGATGGAAGGAGGTGGTGTTTGTTTATTCATTTGCTGAACAAACATTTACCTAGCAACTGTGCTGGGTGCTGCCCCAGACTCGAGGGCCACAGACACAGTCTCAGGCCTACCTGGTAAGCAGTGGTCCTCCCAGTACAACCAGGGCCTGGTTACTTAACTGCTTTGTGCTTCAGTTTCCTCATCTGGAAAATGGGGTTTACTAGGAGACCTACTCTATAGGGTTGTTTTGAGGATTAAATGAAATAATCTGTGTAAAGTACTAACTTGGTGCCTGACACAAGGTGATAATTCTGAAATCTGAAAGGGTGTATCTATCAGTATTTATTTTTAAATTTTTGGTTATTTATTTACTTTTTGGCTGTGCTGGGGCTTTCTCTAGTTGTGGTGAGTGGCAGGCTATTCTCTAGCTACAGTGCATGGGCTGCTCATTGTGGTGGCCTCTGTAGGTGTACTGGCTTAGTTGTCCTGGGTGCTCATGCTCAGTTGCTTCAGTCCTGTCTGACTCTGCGAACCCATGGACTGTAGCCCGCCAGGCTCCTATGTCCATGAGATTCTCCAGGCGAGAATACTGGAGTGGAGGACTTCCCTTGTGGTCCACTGGGTAAGGACACCTCCTTGCAGTGCAAGGGGCGCTGGTTCAATCCCTGCCTGGGAAGATCCCACGTGCTGCGGGAGCAGCTGGATGAATGTGTCCAACTACCGAGCTGGAGCTCTGGAGCGCATGTGCCCAGAGCCGGTGCTCTGCGACGAGAGAGGCCACTGCAATGGGAAGCCCATACAAGCCAAGAAACAAAGATGGATGGAAATAGATAAATGAAAGATCAATAGAAGTGTCCAAAAAAAAAAAAAAAAAAAAGAATACTGGAGTGGGAGTGGGTTGCTATGCCTCCTTTCAGGAGATCTTCCCAACAAAGGGATCGAACCTGAGTCTACTGCTTTGGAAGCAAATTCTTTACCAATGAGCCACCAGGAAAGCCCTTAGGTGCCCTGAGGCATGTGAATTCTTCCTGGACCAGGGATTGAACCTGTGTCCCCTGCATTGGTAGACAGATTCTTAACCACTGGACCATTAGGAAGCCCTTTTATCAGTGTTTTTTGAGCTGCTGGGTCTTGAAGAGAAGACACTTGGCAAGTAGGAGCAGAAGGGGAGGAACCTTCTAGGCAGAGGCCACAGAAGTCCCAAGAAGGGTGACTAGGACGGTGGTGGGGCTAGCCGCAGAGAGTGGCAGAAATGTGGATGCCCTGGGGATGGTGCTTGGTAAATACTCAGATTCCTGGGCCCCTCTTCAAACCTGATAAGTCTGGGACTTTGGGGAGGGCTTGGAAATCTATTTTAACTTGCTACCTGGGCAGTTCTGCGGTCTCCCTTCCCTCCACGCTAGCACAAGGCCCTGTCCTAGTTCAGGCGTGATTATGTGCAGTGTAAGAAACAGCTTTTTAGTGGATCCCGCCCTGCTTTCCTCTCACCTGTAATTTGATACTCCTTTAAAAAAAGATCTTCTCGGTGAAGCCTTCCCTGACTGCTCAGGACAGAATTAATGGCTCACTTCTGTTTCCACTGCCCCTTGAACAGCCTTGTATGATAACTTATGAATCTGTAAGAGGTGTTGCTCTATGTGTCTATGTCTCTCCCCATGCCTAGCTTTTACAAGATGAGCCCTTGAGGACAGAGGCAGGGCCAATTTTATCTCCTGTCCGCTGGCCTGACACATCTCATGAGAACTCGTTCTCCAAATGGATGTCTGGCTCTCTGGAGGATGCTAGTGAGAGAGAATTCCCTTACATCCTCTTCTAGAGGGTCTCTGGATTTTTCTTTCCTGTTTTCTTTTGTTCTTTTGTTTGGGCCTCACTTGGCAGCAAAATGATTTCCTGGAGCAGAATTTCTGGGCAGGGTATACGGCCGATTTTAGGCAGTTATAAGTCAAGTTGACCTTGACTGAATCGCAAGGACCTCATGGGACAATGTGTCCTGGAGAACTCCTAAGCTTGTTCTCATACTTGAGCACATTGTGTTTTAGATGAAGGCAGTGGTAGGTAGACCTTTTCTTTTGGTGAGGAACCTAGGGCCTGCTGCAACTGTGAGGAGCTGGGAAGGCAAAGTGGGGTGACCCATTCTTCCTGTGTCCCCTGCATTGGTAGACAGATTCTTAACCACTGGACCATTAGGAAGCCCTTTTATCAGTGTTTTTTGAGCTGCTGGGTCTTGAAGAGAAGACACTTGGCAAGTAGGAGCAGAAGGGGAGGAACCTTCTAGGCAGAGGCCACAGAAGTCCCAAGAAGGGTGACTAGGACGGTGGTGGGGCTAGCCGCAGAGAGTGGCAGAAATGTGGATGCCCTGGGGATGGTGCTTGGTAAATACTCAGATTCCGGGGCCCCCTCTTCAAACCTGATAAGTCTGGGACTTTGGGGAGGGCTTGGAAATCTATTTTAACTTGCTACCTGGGCAGTTCTGCGGTCTCCCTTCCCTCCACGCTAGCACAAGGCCCTGTCCTAGTTCAGGCGTGATTATGTGCAGTGTAAGAAACAGCTTTTTAGTGGATCCCGCCCTGCTTTCCTCTCACCTGTAATTTGATACTCCTTTAAAAAAAGATCTTCTCGGTGAAGCCTTCCCTGACTGCTCAGGACAGAATTAATGGCTCACTTCTGTTTCCACTGCCCCTTGAACAGCCTTGTATGATAACTTATGAATCTGTAAGAGGTGTTGCTCTATGTGTCTATGTCTCTCCCCATGCCTAGCTTTTACAAGATGAGCCCTTGAGGACAGAGGCAGGGCCAATTTTATCTCCTGTCCGCTGGCCTGACACATCTCATGAGAACTCGTTCTCCAAATGGATGTCTGGCTCTCTGGAGGATGCTAGTGAGAGAGAATTCCCTTACATCCTCTTCTAGAGGGTCTCTGGATTTTTCTTTCCTGTTTTCTTTTGTTCTTTTGTTTGGGCCTCACTTGGCAGCAAAATGATTTCCTGGAGCAGAATTTCTGGGCAGGGTATACGGCCGATTTTAGGCAGTTATAAGTCAAGTTGACCTTGACTGAATCGCAAGGACCTCATGGGACAATGTGTCCTGGAGAACTCCTAAGCTTGTTCTCATACTTCTGAGCACATTGTGTTTTAGATGAAGGCAGTGGTAGGTAGACCCCTTTTTTTCTTTTTGGTGAGGAACCTAGGGCCTGCTGCAACTGTGAGGAGCTGGGACATGCGGCTGGGTACTGATGCTGGGAAGTGGGGAGGAGGGACTTGACCCTGAATCCTCTGTCCCAAGGGTCTGGTCTCTGAAACCTCAGCAGCCTCATTTATGTTTTTTCCAGCTATGAGACACCATTTAGGCTTGCAGTTTTAGGGCTCCCAGCCAAGAGAGACCTTCAGCTCGCCTCAGCTGGGACGGCTCCCATGGGAATGTACTTAAAAATAAGGATGCTGATGACAGGGGCGTGGCCTGAGCCTGTTAAGCGTCTCCTCCTACACTGTTACTTCATCGTCCTAACAGCTCTATCTGGTAGATCATATTCTCCCCTCACCCCGTTTCACACAGGAGGACATTGAGATACAGAAGGGTTAAGAAAAATGTCCAAGATCACACAGCTAGTAAGTGGCAGAGCTGGCTTTTGAACCACTGTATGTGTCATTCCCTAAATTAACCACGTGCCTGCCGAACAGTTTAATGCCTTTTCATTTCATTTGATTGCACCAACATGTTACTGACTGTCCCTGAAGAGAACAATTACAAAAACCTCAAATGAGCATGGAAAATACCGATGATCAGAGGTCCATGGAAAAGAAAGGGGTGCTTCATGGAGAGGGTGCAGTGGTTGTAATTGTCAAAACATATTTAAGAGTTGAAACAAGTAAAAGTGATCCATTAGCATGACTGTGGGTGAACTTGTGTTTACTGTTAAGAAGTAACCTTAGGTCATTGTTTCAAGGTCTTTACAAAAGATCACATAAAGAACAGAAGCCTTGGGAATTTGCACTGTGGGGTTTAAGGAACTTGGGGTGTTTTCTTTTGTTCTTTTGTTTGGGCCTCACTTGGCAGCAAAATGATTTCCTGGAGCAGAATTTCTGGGCAGGGTATACGGCCGATTTTAGGCAGTTATAAGTCAAGTTGACCTTGACTGAATCGCAAGGACCTCATGGGACAATGTGTCCTGGAGAACTCCTAAGCTTGTTCTCATACTTCTGAGCACATTGTGTTTTAGATGAAGGCAGTGGTAGGTAGACCCCTTTTTTTCTTTTTGGTGAGGAACCTAGGGCCTGCTGCAACTGTGAGGAGCTGGGACATGCGGCTGGGTACTGATGCTGGGAAGTGGGGAGGAGGGACTTGACCCTGAATCCTCTGTCCCAAGGGTCTGGTCTCTGAAACCTCAGCAGCCTCATTTATGTTTTTTCCAGCTATGAGACACCATTTAGGCTTGCAGTTTTAGGGCTCCCAGCCAAGAGAGACCTTCAGCTCGCCTCAGCTGGGACGGCTCCCATGGGAATGTACTTAAAAATAAGGATGCTGATGACAGGGGCGTGGCCTGAGCCTGTTAAGCGTCTCCTCCTACACTGTTACTTCATCGTCCTAACAGCTCTATCTGGTAGATCATATTCTCCCCTCACCCCGTTTCACACAGGAGGACATTGAGATACAGAAGGGTTAAGAAAAATGTCCAAGATCACACAGCTAGTAAGTGGCAGAGCTGGCTTTTGAACCACTGTATGTGTCATTCCCTAAATTAACCACGTGCCTGCCGAACAGTTTAATGCCTTTTCATTTCATTTGATTGCACCAACATGTTACTGACTGTCCCTGAAGAGAACAATTACAAAAACCTCAAATGAGCATGGAAAATACCGATGATCAGAGGTCCATGGAAAAGAAAGGGGTGCTTCATGGAGAGGGTGCAGTGGTTGTAATTGTCAAAACATATTTAAGAGTTGAAACAAGTAAAAGTGATCCATTAGCATGACTGTGGGTGAACTTGTGTTTTTACTGTTAAGAAGTAACCTTAGGTCATTGTTTCAAGGTCTTTACAAAAAGATCACATAAAGAACAGAAGCCTTGGGAATTCCTTGGCAGTCTGGTGGTGAGGACTCCACTGGCTTACTGCAGAGGACCCAGATTCAATTCCTGGAGGAGGAACTAAGATCCCTAAAGCCCTGTGGACCGGCCAAAAACGAAAAAAGAACGGACACCTCTGGCTTTGGGTGTCATACCAAGTATGGCCACATGGTGTCTCTCCAGCTCAGTCTAAAGTTTTCAGACTTCAGACTCCCAGACTCCTGGCTGAGAGGCAAGGGCTAGTCTGAGCCGAGAGGACCCTAAACCGTCCAGCCAGCAGGAAAGACGCTATGGCCTGAAAGGCAGAGGTGACAGAAGGCCAGAGGAGGGCAACTGGTTTTCTCCGGAGTGTCTCAATGTACAATTCTGATATTGAGAGTCCGTTAGAATTGTCTGAAGAAAGGGAACAGGAAGGTTTTAGATTTGCAGGACGGGAGGGCTGCTTCCTGGATTGTGTAATTTTAGAGAGGATGATGGAGTGGGGCCAGAGAAATGGGAGGGCCTAAGGTTTTTGTAGGAGGTGAAGGGGCAGCAGTGTGGCTGGAAGGCAGGGTCAGGATTTGTTTTGAAGCTGTGTTTGCACAGCAAGCACACGGTCACATATCAGTAGGAAAGAAAATGTTGCGTAAGGAGACCCTTTCCTCCAATAGTTTATTTTTGTTTACTTGCCGGTTGGTTCCAAACTCTGGCTTTTCACCCACTAAACTGGGCAGTTGTTACTTTTTTAATATGATGGCAGACATTCAACCTTTTACATAGCATTCGGGTTGCTTATAGGTCAGTGGATCTCAAACTGGTGTGTGTCATTGTCACTGGCAGGCTTGTAGAAACAGATTGCTGGGCTCTGCCCCTCCAGAGTTTCTGACTCAGTAGGTCTTGGGTGGCACCTGTAAATGTACCTTTCTAAAAAGTTTTCAGAGGATGCTGATGTTGCTGGCCCAAGACCACACTTGGAGAACCACCATAGTAAAGGAATTACTTTCTTCACATGATCCACCATTGTACTCTCTCATTTGAAAAATCAACCATCAAAGAGCTTAAGCTCTTCCACTGAGTCCCTTTAGATGGTCTGGGCTGTGACCTTGACTCAGCCAATAGGAATGATTTTTTTCAGCGAGTCCCAGGGCTAAGTTGGCTTGGTGAGAAGTTGTTAGGGGCAACAGCAGCCTCCTGCTGATTGGGCCATCAGTAACTGGTGTTGCCTAGGTTTTGGTAGCTTGGCTACCTTAGGTTCTAGCAGGTCTAGTGCAGGCTGGGTATCCCACCCTCCCCAGATTCTGTTCCTGGAATAGGAGCAGTAAACTCCCTTCTGCCTAATTAGCCATGGGCTTCCACATAGCTCAGAAGGTCAAGAATCTGTCTGCAACGTAGGAGACCCAGGTTCCATTTCCGGGTGGAGAAGATTCCCTGGAGAAGGGAATGGCAACTCACTCTAGCATGGATGGTGTGGCAAAGAGTTGGACACTTCTGAGCAACTAACACTTTCACACTAACTTAGCCAGAGTCCTTTCTGTTGCTTGCAGCCAAGATCTGACTCAGTCTCTCTGTACTGTCTCCCACTGTAGCAGCAGGGAGAGAGCTGAGTGAACTTGAATCACACTCAATTTAGCCGCAGAGCTGAGAACTGGAGTCCTGAGTTTCTCTTTCCCATGCAAGGGTTCCTCCCTCTACATTTTCAGCTCTCACCTGTGATCTACAAAATAGCCCTGCTTTGAAAGGCATTGGCAATATGAGTGTGCTAAACCTTTCTGAAATATGGTAGGGCATCCAAATATAACATATAAATAAAGCCAAGCAGTAGGCATTCAAAGTTTGCAGCCCTAAAATGCTATAATTCCATGCTAGTGTTTCTCTTAAAAAAAAAAAAAAAAGGATCCGGTTCATTTAGCAATTGTGGGTAGTTTTTAGACATGGTAGGACTCACACTCAGCTTTTAGGTATTGTCAGCTTTTCAACTGCTTTAGGATTTGAGACCTTGTTGCTATAGTCATTTACTGTGAAGACATTTGGACTTTCCTGGTGGCTTTGCGGTGAAGAATCCACCTGCAGTGCAGGAGCCGCAGGAGACTGTAGGTTGATCCTGGATCGGGAAGATCCCCTGGAGGAGGGCATGACAACCCACTCCAATGTTCTTGCCTGGAGAATCCCACGGACAGAAGAGCTTGGCGGCTACAGACAATAAGGTTGCGAAGAGTGGGTCATGACTGAAGCAACTTAGCACGCACACGTGCTCATAAAGACATTGGTGGCTGAGGAGTCGAAGTCATCAGAGGAAAATGCTCTTATCTTCAAGTCAGTCCCTCTACTCTTCCCTGAACAACACCCGCAATCCCTAGGCTGTGGAGGCAGGGAGCAGAGCAGATCTAGATGAACATATGGGGACCTGGGAAAAGATTCCAGCTGGTGTTGAAAGCTGGGATGGATTGATGGCAAAGACAAAGGTCTTAATTCGGCGTCTTCACTTGAGAAGAAAGGGCTATTAATTTTCTCCCTCCTGCTCTGCTCTCTGGCCGCAGTAGTAACCCAGAAAAGTTATCTGGGGGCAGCCAGTTGGGTGGTCCTGAGTGTGTCAGGCCAGTCGCGGGGGTTTGCTTTGTAGCAACTGGTGTTCTTTTCTTAGGCCACAGTGAGGCCAGGCCATGCCTCCCCCATGCAGCAGGGAGAGAGCTGAGTGAACTTGAATCACACTCAATTTAGCCGCAGAGCTGAGAACTGGAGTCCTGAGTTTCTCTTTCCCATGCAAGGGTTCCTCCCTCTACATTTTCAGCTCTCACCTGTGATCTACAAAATAGCCCTGCTTTGAAAGGCATTGGCAATATGAGTGTGCTAAACCTTTCTGAAATATGGTAGGGCATCCAAATATAACATATAAATAAAGCCAAGCAGTAGGCATTCAAAGTTTGCAGCCCTAAAATGCTATAATTCCATGCTAGTGTTTCTTTTAAAAAAAAGAAAAAGGATCCGGTTCATTTAGCAATTGTGGGTAGTTTTTAGACATGGTAGGACTCACACTCAGCTTTTAGGTATTGTCAGCTTTTCAACTGCTTTAGGATTTGAGACCTTGTTGCTATAGTCATTTACTGTGAAGACATTTGGACTTTCCTGGTGGCTTTGCGGTGAAGAATCCACCTGCAGTGCAGGAGCCGCAGGAGACTGTAGGTTGATCCTGGATCGGGAAGATCCCCTGGAGGAGGGCATGACAACCCACTCCAATGTTCTTGCCTGGAGAATCCCACGGACAGAAGAGCTTGGCGGCTACAGACAATAAGGTTGCGAAGAGTGGGTCATGACTGAAGCAACTTAGCACGCACACGTGCTCATAAAGACATTGGTGGCTGAGGAGTCGAAGTCATCAGAGGAAAATGCTCTTATCTTCAAGTCAGTCCCTCTACTCTTCCCTGAACAACACCCGCAATCCCTAGGCTGTGGAGGCAGGGAGCAGAGCAGATCTAGATGAACATATGGGGACCTGGGAAAAGATTCCAGCTGGTGTTGAAAGCTGGGATGGATTGATGGCAAAGACAAAGGTCTTAATTCGGCGTCTTCACTTGAGAAGAAAGGGCTATTAATTTTCTCCCTCCTGCTCTGCTCTCTGGCCGCAGTAGTAACCCAGAAAAGTTATCTGGGGGCAGCCAGTTGGGTGGTCCTGAGTGTGTCAGGCCAGTCGCGGGGGTTTGCTTTGTAGCAACTGGTGTTCTTTTCTTAGGCCACAGTGAGGCCAGGCCATGCCTCCGAGCCCTCTGGGCTCTGCAAGGGGGATGCACATCCTTCAGCACCTTCTGTTTTCAGTGAGTGGGATGGTGGTGGAGGGGTGCAAGCATGGTCTCCCCTAAGACATGCCCTGCCTCCAGTCTCCTGGGGAGAGGAAGGACAGCCATCAGTCCCCTGGGGCAGCAGCCAGACTGAATTTAAAAAAAAAAATTATTATTTTTGACCTGCTTTGCCCTAAAGTTTTTTTTTTTGAAGTTTTTTACAGAGTTTTTTTAAAGACTAAATAATATTCCACCATCTATATACATCATAGTTTTTTTTTTCTTTAAACTTTTTATTTTGTATTGGGGTATAGCTAATTAACAAACAGTGCTATAGTAGTTTCAGGTGACCAGCAAAGGAACTCAGCCATACACATGCATGTATCCATTCTCCCCCAAACTCCCCTCCCACCCAGGCTGCCACATCACATTGAGTAGAGTTCCCTGTGCTGCACAGTAGGTCTTTGTGGGTTATCCTTTTAAAATACAGCGGTGTATGCATGTTGACCCCAACCTTCCTAACTAACTCTTTCCCTCCTATCCTTCCCCAACTAGGAGCCGTAAATTCTTTTTCTAAGTCTGTGAACCTCTATTGTGTAAGTAAACTCATTTGTGTCATTTAGCAGCCAGACTGTTAATGACTTGGGGACAAGTGAATGAGGCAGTGAGAAGGCTCCTGTCCAGAGCCACTGTTCTAGGATGGGCAGGCTCCTTTGATCCGGAAAACAAGGGCTGATCTGTTTGCCGACTGTCTTGTTTCTAGACATGGCTAGTCCAGGGGCACTGTTCTTTAAATGGGGACCTGGGAAAAGATTCCAGCTGGTGTTGAAAGCTGGGATGGATTGATGGCAAAGACAAAGGTCTTAATTCGGCGTCTTCACTTGAGAAGAAAGGGCTATTAATTTTCTCCCTCCTGCTCTGCTCTCTGGCCGCAGTAGTAACCCAGAAAAGTTATCTGGGGGCAGCCAGTTGGGTGGTCCTGAGTGTGTCAGGCCAGTCGCGGGGGTTTGCTTTGTAGCAACTGGTGTTCTTTTCTTAGGCCACAGTGAGGCCAGGCCATGCCTCCGAGCCCTCTGGGCTCTGCAAGGGGGATGCACATCCTTCAGCACCTTCTGTTTTCAGTGAGTGGGATGGTGGTGGAGGGGTGCAAGCATGGTCTCCCCTAAGACATGCCCTGCCTCCAGTCTCCGGGGGAGAGGAAGGACAGCCATCAGTCCCCTGGGGCAGCAGCCAGACTGAATTTAAAAAAAAAAATTATTATTTTTGACCTGCTTTGCCCTAAAGTTTTTTTTTTTGAAGTTTTTTACAGAGTTTTTTTAAAGACTAAATAATATTCCACCATCTATATACATCATAGTTTTTTTTTTCTTTAAACTTTTTATTTTGTATTGGGGTATAGCTAATTAACAAACAGTGCTATAGTAGTTTCAGGTGACCAGCAAAGGAACTCAGCCATACACATGCATGTATCCATTCTCCCCCAAACTCCCCTCCCACCCAGGCTGCCACATCACATTGAGTAGAGTTCCCTGTGCTGCACAGTAGGTCTTTGTGGGTTATCCTTTTAAAATACAGCGGTGTATGCATGTTGACCCCAACCTTCCTAACTAACTCTTTCCCTCCTATCCTTCCCCAACTAGGAGCCGTAAATTCTTTTTCTAAGTCTGTGAACCTCTATTGTGTAAGTAAACTCATTTGTGTCATTTAGCAGCCAGACTGTTAATGACTTGGGGACAAGTGAATGAGGCAGTGAGAAGGCTCCTGTCCAGAGCCACTGTTCTAGGATGGGCAGGCTCCTTTGATCCGGAAAACAAGGGCTGATCTGTTTGCCGACTGTCTTGTTTCTAGACATGCAGCAGTCCTTTTAGGGGCTCCAAGGGGTACAGGTGCGTGGAATCTGCCAAACTGAGGGATTTTAAGATCAACTCTGGGTTCTATCCTGCGGACGATGCTCTTTTCACTCACAAACTCATTTTTTTCTCCAAGAACTACAGACTATGTATCTATTTAGGGCTTATTGCATGTCAGGTATTATGCTCACCCTTATGAGACTTACGTGCCTTATCTCACTTACTCTTCACGACAGTTCTGGGATGCAGGTACTATTACTTTCCCATTTTATAGATGAAGATGTAGCAGCTTAGTCTTGATTAAATAATTTGCCCAGAATTATTGGCTCAGTAAAAGGCCAAGCCCAGATCTTGTTCTCTGACAAAAGTACTTTTTTTTCAACCAACAGATGGGGTGTGGGGGAGATGGGAAGGGGAGAGCAGAGCAGGGGACCTGGAGGCACAGGTCATATGCACACAGTATTGTGCGTCTCTTGCTTCCAGCCCTGCCAGGTCCAGCCTGCCTGACCCAGGGCAAGGAATGGCAGTGGGTGGGTCTGGAATTGCTATTCAGGGGCCTGCTGGTTCACCTGCCAGGGGGAGTGCTGAGTTTCTAGAGCCCACTAAGTCAATGGTTTTCTCTCCCATTGCATGGCTTGTCCTTGGTCACTGAATTCCTGCTTCTCTCACTTCCTATCAGAATTCCCCTCAACCCCATTCAATCAACCTCTACCCCATCAGGCCCTCTGTGGGGGGTGGGCTTCTACTGGGCGGGAGGGGGGGGGCCCGAGTGGTTGGGTGTATGCACAGTAGGTCTTTGTGGGTTATCCTTAAAATACAGCGGTGTATGCATGTTGACCCCAACCTTCCTAACTAACTCTTTCCCTCCTATCCTTCCCCAACTAGGAGCCGTAAATTCTTTTTCTAAGTCTGTGAACCTCTATTGTGTAAGTAAACTCATTTGTGTCATTTAGCAGCCAGACTGTTAATGACTTGGGGACAAGTGAATGAGGCAGTGAGAAGGCTCCTGTCCAGAGCCACTGTTCTAGGATGGGCAGGCTCCTTTGATCCGGAAAACAAGGGCTGATCTGTTTGCCGACTGTCTTGTTTCTAGACATGCAGCAGTCCTTTTAGGGGCTCCAAGGGGTACAGGTGCGTGGAATCTGCCAAACTGAGGGATTTTAAGATCAACTCTGGGTTCTATCCTGCGGACGATGCTCTTTTCACTCACAAACTCATTTTTTTCTCCAAGAACTACAGACTATGTATCTATTTAGGGCTTATTGCATGTCAGGTATTATGCTCACCCTTATGAGACTTACGTGCCTTATCTCACTTACTCTTCACGACAGTTCTGGGATGCAGGTACTATTACTTTCCCATTTTATAGATGAAGATGTAGCAGCTTAGTCTTGATTAAATAATTTGCCCAGAATTATTGGCTCAGTAAAAGGCCAAGCCCAGATCTTGTTCTCTGACAAAAGTACTTTTTTTTCAACCAACAGATGGGGTGTGGGGGAGATGGGAAGGGGAGAGCAGAGCAGGGGACCTGGAGGCACAGGTCATATGCACACAGTATTGTGCGTCTCTTGCTTCCAGCCCTGCCAGGTCCAGCCTGCCTGACCCAGGGCAAGGAATGGCAGTGGGTGGGTCTGGAATTGCTATTCAGGGGCCTGCTGGTTCACCTGCCAGGGGGAGTGCTGAGTTTCTAGAGCCCACTAAGTCAATGGTTTTCTCTCCCATTGCATGGCTTGTCCTTGGTCACTGAATTCCTGCTTCTCTCACTTCCTATCAGAATTCCCCTCAACCCCATTCAATCAACCTCTACCCCATCAGGCCCTCTGTGGGGGGTGGGCTTCTACTGGGCGGGGAGCCCTGCGCTGGCATGAATGAGCCGAGTGGTTGGGTCCTGACTCTCTGTCTGGTCCTCTCTGGGTGGGAGTGCTCCTTGGAGAGCTTGGACTAGTCCTCTCACCCCCCGTCCCAGCAGATCCCTGCTGAACGGGTTCACGGCTAACTGCTGGATGTGTTGTGGCTGCTCGAGGGACCTGTGGCCTTTGGCTTTGGTTCTTGCCCCTGCTGACTCTCACGGGCGCCTAGCTGGGTGTTGTTCTTGCCTCTGTCCTGCGGGGCTACGGATTCTTTCCCTTCTTTCTGTAATGGAAGCTGTATAACTTTTAGGCAGTCTCCAAACTGAAGTCAAGAGGACACTGGTTGCTGAGTGATTCCACCACTTCTGGAATTCAGATACTCTGCGCTGTGTTTGGCTGTCACCCACCACGATTCCTCATGTGTGTGTATATAAGTGGTGTCTGCGTGGGTGTCCAGATATTCGGTGTGAATACAAAGCCTGATCTCCTGGGACAAGCAGAGCAGGAGGTCCTTTACGATCTCAATTCAGGATCTGCATACTAAGACACATGCTGTCCCCAGGGAGGTGCTTCAGCCCCTCTAATGAGCCTTCCTGCTGGTCTCAAGCGACACTGGCCGTGTATTCGCTGGGGATTTGGATGTGGCACTGATGTGAGCTAGATGTTCCTCCTTTATAGTCACCATCAGATATGAGAAGCCTCTTTAGACTTAACAGATGAAGAAACCTGAGCCCTGAGGGTAGAGAGTTTATGTAACCAGAGCCTGACCGCAGCTTCCGTAGGACTCCCTGGGTCAGGAAGTCATCATGCAGGATGAGCAGTCAGTTCACAGGATGATTTTTTTTTTTTTTTTAAAGATTTATTTATTTATTTACTTTGGGCGAGGGTCGGGTTGGGGAGGGAGGGGAGTGGGCGGGCCACTTCTATGGGTCTCTCATTTCTCCATTTTCATTTGTCTTCGTTCTTTGGCTCCTGTGGGCCTCCCATCGCGGTGGCGTCTGTTGTTGTAGAGCGCCGGCTCTGGGCGCATGCGCTCCAGAGCTCCGGCTCGGTGATTGGACACATCAGTCCAGCCGCTCCGCGGCACGTGGGATCTTCCCAGGCCAGGGCTCGAACCAGCGCTCCTTGCACTGCAAGACGGTGTCCTTACCCACTGGACCACCAGGGGAAGCCCCACAGGATGATTTAATGGAGAAATTACCAACCCCGCAGCCACCGGTGAGTCAGTGCGTGTTATATATTCTAGAAGGACCGGCAGAGAGGGTATCCCCTCGCTTGGACTTCTAAATCCACAGAGGGCGACTAGCCTGGGAATTACATACTTATCTTTTATGAGAAAGACAGGCAGTCAGTCCTTCATTATTGCCACAAGCACTGGAGGAGGAAGGAATACAGGCGCCAGCTGTGGGTTGAACTGTGTCATCCTAAATGGTTTGTTGAGGTCCACAGTGCCCTGGTGCTTGGGAATGTGACCTTATTTGGAAATAGAGTCTTTGAAGATGTAATCAAGTTCAGATGAGATCATTAGGGTGGGCTCTCCTCCAACGTGACCGGTGTCCTTAGGAGAAAAGGAAAATCCTGCATGGAGCCAGAGACACAGGGAGAAACATCAAGTGAGGCCAGAGAGGGAGACTGCAGCGATGCACTGGCAAGCCAAGTCCTGCCAAGGATGGCTGAGCACCACCAGAAGTGGGGAGAGGTGAGGAGGCATTCTGTCCAGAGTCTCCGAGGATGCGTAGCCCCATCAATGCCTTCATTTTGGACTTTGAGCCTCTAGAGCTGTGATGCAATACATTTCTGTTGTTTCAAGCCAGCCCATTTGTGATCCTTTGTTAGAGCCTCTCTAGGGAACTGACACAAGGCCCAACACAGTGAGTCCCTGCTCTGCATGTACCTGGCACTGAGGCTGGGGCCCTCATCAGTGGGGGCAGCCTATGTGGCTTCAATACTATTTCAGAGCAAGGCTGGTGTGTATAGTGCTGGGAGAAGAGATGGTAAGAACAGACCTGTGTGAATGTCCCCTCTTCCTTCCTCACTTCTTTCCTTTCCTTTCCCCAATTTCCCTTTCAATCTAAGTTCTAATCTAAGTCCTTGGAGCCTGAGCTCTTGGGATCTTGGGAAGGAAGTGACAGATCTCAAGGTGGCTGATAGATTTCACACTCTGCCTCCCAGGGAAAAAGTTTGTTGACCCAGTTTCATCTCTCTTGTAGTGGGCTGTTTGGATCTTGAATATGGTGAGTGGAGAGGCTGAGTGACAGTGGGGACTTCCAGTTTTTCTGCAACTTTAGGGGTTTGCAGAGAAAACGGCAACCTGCAACCTTGACTATGAACATGAGCTCTCCTGGAACCAGCTGTTGGCCTCCTGGCCACCCTTTGCTCAGCTCTCTGTCATGACACTGCATTCATTCCCAACATCCACAACCTCCCACCCCCTTGTGTGAAATTTATTTTATGAAATATCACAGGTAGCATTTCAACTTTTATTTTATTCTTTCTTCATTGTCAAACTCAAGGACTTATTCCTCCAGGAAGCCTTTCCTCTTGCAAGGCCAAACTCTCTGTCACTTACTTGTATGTCTGTGGGTTACATGCATTATATTGTACTAAGATAATCTGCTGCTGCATCTCCCCTCACTGAGGGCCTCTGGAGGCAGGTACTTGGTCTGATTTATTTCTGTATCCTCAGCTCCTAGTATAAAATAAGTACTCAGTAAACATGGGATGAACTGAGATATTATAGCTCTGTGACTCTGTTTAGTATCTTTTGCAAACTTGTAGAGATTTCTTGGCACGTAGAACCTAGGAAGAAAGACCAGTATTTTTCTGGAGTTCTCAGCCTTCAAAGAGTTTTGGAACTAAGGGGACTGGTTTAGGAGGACTGGGTCTGACTTTCCAATACTTAGAGATGAGGATTATTTTAAACATGTATGGAGGAGGATGGTAATTTTCAGTGTTTGTAATAACTGGGATGGACTTTGCATGGTTGTCCATTTCATACATTAGCACAAAGACGTTGGTTCTTTAGTGGAACAAGGAAGATTAGAAACTGGCCCAGCATTCCAAGGGCTGAACAGACGCGCTCTTCTGTTCTACTTAGTTCTGTTGCAATCTTTCCTTAGTGATGGTTTCCTGCCCCTGCCAGGCCGACTCAGTGGTCTACTCTGTGTGTGCTCCCCCTCACTCAGGTCTGAGCTGAGCTCCTGCACAGGGGCCTGACTCCACTCACACTGGTAATGGAGTAGCTGGGGACATACCACCAGAGTGCATGCAGCCTCGGGGGCTACAGGCTGTGGCTGGGGTAGAGAGCTTTGCTTAGGGCCGAGGCTGTTTCTCAAGGGCCCCTTCCTGCTCTTGGAGGCTTCTGGCTCTAAAACGCAGTGGCCCCAGGGATGCTCTCTGGGTCCTCCCTCCCTCTCCTACTTGTCCGGCAATTTGATGGAGCTGCTAATCATCTGTAGGAAGATGATCATGACATTCTTTCTTCTCTTGCTCCCTTTTCTGTTCCTTGAGTTGATTCCTCCATTCCTAGGAAGTCTAGCTGTGATTCTATTCTGGGAGTCAGGTTGGCTCCTTCTATCTGGGTTCCAGATCAGTCCAAAGGCATCTACCCCTTGCCTGCTTCAGTTCAGAAAGGCTCTCCCTGGGCTTGTCTGGTTCAGCAAACCCCCTTTCCACAGCCCCCTTGCCTGCTTCATTGATAGGCACCAACTGCTGACAGCAATTAGCAGTCTTGAGTCTCAGCTGTGGGACTTGATCGATCCTCTCCAAACATATGCTTTTCAAGGGGGCAGACACCATTGTGGTTGTTGATAAGCCATGTCACATATGCTTACAAAACATCCTTCATCCACATAGGAAATGGGATCCATGAAACCAGTGTTCATTAAGTGTGCTATGGACCACAACCAAAGGGCTTAGAATTACCCAGGATTGGTTAGAACTGAACCATCCAATGGTTAAAAAGTGAAGGGAGGGGGCTTCCTTGGTGGTCCAGTGGGCAAGGACACTGCCTTGCAGTGCAAGTGGGGCTGGTTCAATCCCTGGCCTGGGAAGATCCTGCATGTCTCAGAGTGGCTGGACTGATGTGTCCAACTACCTAGCCGGAGCTCTGGAGCACATGCGCCCAGAGCCGGTGCTCTGCAACGAGAGAGGCCACTGTGATGGGAGGCCCACACAGGCCAAAAGAATAAAGAAAATAAATAAATGAAAGATCAATAGAAGTGGTCAAAAATAAAATTAAAAAAATGTGCAGGGAAGGCTTCCCTGGTGGTCCAGTGGGTGGGGACACTGCCTTGCAGTGCAAGAGACGCTGGTTCAACCCCTGGCCTGGGAAGATCCCATGTGCCTCAGAGTGGCTGGACTGATGTGTCCAACTACTGAGCCGGAGCTCTGGAGCGCATGCGCCCAGTGCCAGTGCTCTGCGGCGACAGAGGCCACTGCGATGGGAGGCCCACATGGGCCAAAGAACAAAGATGGATAAAAATAGATAAATAGGGAATTCCCTGGTGGTCCAGAGGCTAAGACTCTGTGCTCCCAATGCAGGGGGCCTGGGTTCGATCCCTGGTCAGGGAACTAGAGACTTGTCCGGCAATTTGATGGAGCTGCTAATCATCTGTAGGAAGATGATCATGACATTCTTTCTTCTCTTGCTCCCTTTTCTGTTCCTTGAGTTGATTCCTCCATTCCTAGGAAGTCTAGCTGTGATTCTATTCTGGGAGTCAGGTTGGCTCCTTCTATCTGGGTTCCAGATCAGTCCAAAGGCATCTACCCCTTGCCTGCTTCAGTTCAGAAAGGCTCTCCCTGGGCTTGTCTGGTTCAGCAAACCCCCTTTCCACAGCCCCCTTGCCTGCTTCATTGATAGGCACCAACTGCTGACAGCAATTAGCAGTCTTGAGTCTCAGCTGTGGGACTTGATCGATCCTCTCCAAACATATGCTTTTCAAGGGGGCAGACACCATTGTGGTTGTTGATAAGCCATGTCACATATGCTTACAAAACATCCTTCATCCACATAGGAAATGGGATCCATGAAACCAGTGTTCATTAAGTGTGCTATGGACCACAACCAAAGGGCTTAGAATTACCCAGGATTGGTTAGAACTGAACCATCCAATGGTTAAAAAGTGAAGGGAGGGGGCTTCCTTGGTGGTCCAGTGGGCAAGGACACTGCCTTGCAGTGCAAGTGGGGCTGGTTCAATCCCTGGCCTGGGAAGATCCTGCATGTCTCAGAGTGGCTGGACTGATGTGTCCAACTACCTAGCCGGAGCTCTGGAGCACATGCGCCCAGAGCCGGTGCTCTGCAACGAGAGAGGCCACTGTGATGGGAGGCCCACACAGGCCAAAAGAATAAAGAAAATAAATAAATGAAAGATCAATAGAAGTGGTCAAAAATAAAATTAAAAAAATGTGCAGGGAAGGCTTCCCTGGTGGTCCAGTGGGTGGGGACACTGCCTTGCAGTGCAAGAGACGCTGGTTCAACCCCTGGCCTGGGAAGATCCCATGTGCCTCAGAGTGGCTGGACTGATGTGTCCAACTACTGAGCCGGAGCTCTGGAGCGCATGCGCCCAGTGCCAGTGCTCTGCGGCGACAGAGGCCACTGCGATGGGAGGCCCACATGGGCCAAAGAACAAAGATGGATAAAAATAGATAAATAGGGAATTCCCTGGTGGTCCAGAGGCTAAGACTCTGTGCTCCCAATGCAGGGGGCCTGGGTTCGATCCCTGGTCAGGGAACTAGAGCCCACATGCTGCAACTAAGACCCAGTGCAGCCAAATAAATATAAATAAAATATTAAAAAAAAAATAGATAAATAAAAGACCAATAGAGGTGCCCCCCCCCCCCCCAAAAAAAAGGTGCAGGGAACCTTTCTCACTCCTCGGCCATCTTGGCAGCTGCTCTTGGCTGGGGGTGTCCTGCATCTAAGGCAGGAAGATGGTGGCCGCAAAGATGACGGAAAAGTCACTGGAGTCGATCGACTCTAGGTTCCAGCTGGCTATGGATAGTGGAAAGTACCTGCTGGGGTATAAGCAGACTCTGAAAATGATCAGACAAGGCAAAGCGAAACTGGTCATCCTCGCCAGCAACTGCCCAGCCTTGAGGAATTCTGAAATAAAGTATTATGCCATATTGGCTAAAACAGGTGTCCATCACTACAGTGGCAATAATATTAAATTGGACACAGCGTGTGGAAAATACTACAGAGTTTGCACACTGGCTATCATTGATCCAGGTGATTCTGATATCATTAGAAGCATACCAGAACACACTGGTGAAAAGTAAATCATGTACAATTTTTCTTTCATTAAAACTGGCAGGGGTTTCCCTGATGGTCCAGTGGTTAAAGAGTCTACCTTGCAGTGCAAGTAGCACCTGTTCAATCCCTGACCTGGGAGGATCCCATGTGCTGCTTGGTGTGTCCAATAACAAACCAGCGCTCTGGAGCGCATGTGCCCAGAGCCAGGGCTCTGCAGTGAGAGAGGCTGCTGCAATGGGAGGCCCACACAGGCCAAAGAATAAAAGACGGATGAAAAATAAATATAAATAAGAAAGAGACATGATGAGGGCAGGGAGGAGAAAAACTGGCAAGAGCTTGTTTTTTAAAAAATTAAAAAGTGCAGGGAAGGGACTTCCCTGGAGGTGCAGTGGTTAAAGCTCTGTGCTTCCAATGCAGGGAACTTGGTTTCCATCCCCGTTTGGGGAGCTAAGCAATCAGGTGGCTCTAAACTGGCAATGTTGCAATTTGAATAAACTGCCTGACAAGAAATGAGCACTGTCTGTGCAGAGGGGAGCCCTGAGGAGGGACTGTCACCTGCCCTGGATGTGCTCCTTGGCCCGCCATTTGGGGAACCTATTGCAAATGAGGAGGAGGTACAGGGATGGCTGTTGGACAGTTCTTGCAACTTTTTTTTTTTTTTTTAATTTTTGAAAAGAACCATTTTATGCCTGCTCCAGAAACCCAGGCCTAATCTCTGCTTCCTGGAGACACATTTAACTCTGGCTGTTTCTACAGGCACTTATATACTTATTTCTAAATAACAGGCTTATATTGTTATTTCTTTCTTATGCTTGCAGTTTTAAACATTCCTATTAACTTCCTACAATGGGAGATGATGTCATCCTCCATTTCTCTTGCTCCTTTCTTCCCTCCCACTGAAATTTCTGTCCACCATTCTCCCTGAAGCGGTACACCATAACTCTTAGTTAGATCAACATTTGGTATTTACCTGCTTATGACCACTTGATTATACCACAGATAGTCAATAGGTAACCTATGAATACATTTACTTTCATGGCATTTAATTTTCCTTGGAGTTAATACGTGTCTTATTTTCTCAGTTTCCAGGGAGCTTTTGGTTGGTGAGCATATTCCCCAGTTACCCATCACAGAGCTGTAAAGTTCATCAGGGTAAGGTCAAGTGAGCACACTAGGGAATCTGGCAGTTTCCTTTCTTCTCCCTGGTACATCCCTGCAGCAGCCCTCTGTCTTTTCTTTTCTTTTTTTTTTTGGTCTTTAATTGCTTTATTTAATTATTTATTTTTGGCTCTTCTGGGTTTCCACTGCTGCCACAGACTCTTCTCTAGTTGTAGGGAGTGGGGGATACTTCTTTGACTTCTCTTGGAAACTTGGGCTTCAGTGGTTGTGGCACATGATGAGGGCAGGGAGGAGAAAAACTGGCAAGAGCTTGTTTTTTAAAAAATTAAAAAGTGCAGGGAAGGGACTTCCCTGGAGGTGCAGTGGTTAAAGCTCTGTGCTTCCAATGCAGGGAACTTGGTTTCCATCCCCGTTTGGGGAGCTAAGCAATCAGGTGGCTCTAAACTGGCAATGTTGCAATTTGAATAAACTGCCTGACAAGAAATGAGCACTGTCTGTGCAGAGGGGAGCCCTGAGGAGGGACTGTCACCTGCCCTGGATGTGCTCCTTGGCCCGCCATTTGGGGAACCTATTGCAAATGAGGAGGAGGTACAGGGATGGCTGTTGGACAGTTCTTGCAACTTTTTTTTTTTTTTTTAATTTTTGAAAAGAACCATTTTATGCCTGCTCCAGAAACCCAGGCCTAATCTCTGCTTCCTGGAGACACATTTAACTCTGGCTGTTTCTACAGGCACTTATATACTTATTTCTAAATAACAGGCTTATATTGTTATTTCTTTCTTATGCTTGCAGTTTTAAACATTCCTATTAACTTCCTACAATGGGAGATGATGTCATCCTCCATTTCTCTTGCTCCTTTCTTCCCTCCCACTGAAATTTCTGTCCACCATTCTCCCTGAAGCGGTACACCATAACTCTTAGTTAGATCAACATTTGGTATTTACCTGCTTATGACCACTTGATTATACCACAGATAGTCAATAGGTAACCTATGAATACATTTACTTTCATGGCATTTAATTTTCCTTGGAGTTAATACGTGTCTTATTTTCTCAGTTTCCAGGGAGCTTTTGGTTGGTGAGCATATTCCCCAGTTACCCATCACAGAGCTGTAAAGTTCATCAGGGTAAGGTCAAGTGAGCACACTAGGGAATCTGGCAGTTTCCTTTCTTCTCCCTGGTACATCCCTGCAGCAGCCCTCTGTCTTTTCTTTTCTTTTTTTTTTTGGTCTTTAATTGCTTTATTTAATTATTTATTTTTGGCTCTTCTGGGTTTCCACTGCTGCCACAGACTCTTCTCTAGTTGTAGGGAGTGGGGGATACTTACTCTTTAGTTGAAGTGAGCAGGCTTCTTGTTGCAGTGACTTCTCTTGGAAACTTGGGCTTCAGTGGTTGTGGCACATGGGCTCAATAGTTGCATCTCCGAGGCTCTAGATAGACCACAGGCTCCATAGTTGCAGCTCATGGGCTTAGCTGCTCTGCAGCATGTGGGATCTTCCTGGATCAGGTTTGAGCCCATGTCGCCTGCATTGGCAGGTGAACTCTTTACCACTGAGCTACCAGGGAAGCTCCACCTCTGTCTTCTTGATGTGGCTTGGACTAGGTGTTGTGTAGCCTCAGGACCAGCTGAACCTTTATTGAACCCTCTTTCTCACTACCATGTTGGATCGTTATTTCTAGAATTTAGTATTTCCCTCTATCTTGTTTTACTCTTGTTTTGCTGGAGTATATCCCCTAGTTTCTTTTTCAGAAAGAGTGCCTGTAGCTAAATTCCTTGAGACCTTGTGTGTCTGAAAAGGCCAAGGCGCCAGGCATTTGGCAACGTGGAGGTCCAGAGCCATCCCAAGGAAGCAGAGAGGCAGTGAGAGATGGAATGGCTCTGAGGATCCAAGTCCCCTACTCAGTGTGCCATTGGAATTCACTTACAACGCACATGCTAAAAGATCAGATTATTAAGAACTTCAAAGTCAGAGCATTAAACCAGGCACTTGGGACCATGAGTGTGAGGTCCCACGTGACTGCACATGTAACAAACACATCTATGACATCAGCCCTGGTAGGAGAAGGAAGAATGGCTTGTGCATTATCTCAGGTCCTCCAACAGACCCTATCCATGCAGAAGAAAATGGAAGAGGACTCTACATATTAAAATAAATTTCAGATGAATCAAGCTTTTAAATGTAAAAGATGGACATAATAATACAAGAGCAAAATTCAGGAGAATGCATTTATGACTTGGTGGCTTGGGAGATCTTTAAAGACAAAAAGGCAGATAGTATAATGGAAAGGTAGATACTTTGACAAATGATAAACTGGGAAAAAGTCACAGCATTTAAAACAGATAAAAGATTAATGTTTAAGATATTTAAACACCTCTACAAACTGATAAAGTAAAGCATCCCAGTTGGAAAATAAACAAAGGAAATGAACAGACAATTCATCCGAATGGAAATGCAGATACAATGTGAAAGATGTTAGCGAAATGCAAATGAGATAAGACCTTTCACACACCTTGCTGGGAAAAATTAAAAAGGGATAATAATTCATAGAGGTTTTTTCTGGGGAAAGGACATTCTTATATTACTGGTAGAAATCATTGTTAAAAGCATTTACTGGAGGCAAAAAAACAAAAACAAAAACCCATGCTCATGATGCAGCAATTTTATTTATAAGGATTCATCCTGAAGAAGTTAAAAGACCAAGAAATAACATTCTGTCTACATATGATTTATTGCAACAAAAGTGAAGAGGTGAAGAAGAAGGGAGTCTGGATGAATGGAATTTTGATTGAACAATGGAGAAACCTTCAGTGAAGGCTTACTCCTTTGATCTGGGCTCTGGCTGTTGCTCTGATTTCTGATGTTTGGTTTACAGGGTCATTAGAGTCATGGTACAATTTAATTTCAAGGATGTAGGTGTCCCAGAAGCAAATAAGCTGAAAAACTAAGGATACTTCTAGAAGAATCTGACTGCTCTTAGATTTCTTTTCCGAAACAATAAATCTGAGAAGTTGATGGTACGATGCCTATAGAAATAGAGAACCCTTTCTAAATACTATAAATTGAATTTTTGTGAGTCCCCTACCCCCAATTCACGTATTGATACCTAATGCCCAATGTGGTGGTATTTGGAGGTGGGGCCTTTGGAAGTTAATTAGGTCGTGAGATTGGAACCCTCGTGAGTCCCCTAACCCCCAATTCAGAGCTGGATCAGAAGAAAATGGAAGAGGACTCTACATATTAAAATAAATTTCAGATGAATCAAGCTTTTAAATGTAAAAGATGGACATAATAATACAAGAGCAAAATTCAGGAGAATGCATTTATGACTTGGTGGCTTGGGAGATCTTTAAAGACAAAAAGGCAGATAGTATAATGGAAAGGTAGATACTTTGACAAATGATAAACTGGGAAAAAGTCACAGCATTTAAAACAGATAAAAGATTAATGTTTAAGATATTTAAACACCTCTACAAACTGATAAAGTAAAGCATCCCAGTTGGAAAATAAACAAAGGAAATGAACAGACAATTCATCCGAATGGAAATGCAGATACAATGTGAAAGATGTTAGCGAAATGCAAATGAGATAAGACCTTTCACACACCTTGCTGGGAAAAATTAAAAAGGGATAATAATTCATAGAGGTTTTTTCTGGGGAAAGGACATTCTTATATTACTGGTAGAAATCATTGTTAAAAGCATTTACTGGAGGCAAAAAAAAAAACAAAAACAAAAACCCATGCTCATGATGCAGCAATTTTATTTATAAGGATTCATCCTGAAGAAGTTAAAAGACCAAGAAATAACATTCTGTCTACATATGATTTATTGCAACAAAAGTGAAGAGGTGAAGAAGAAGGGAGTCTGGATGAATGGAATTTTGATTGAACAATGGAGAAACCTTCAGTGAAGGCTTACTCCTTTGATCTGGGCTCTGGCTGTTGCTCTGATTTCTGATGTTTGGTTTACAGGGTCATTAGAGTCATGGTACAATTTAATTTCAAGGATGTAGGTGTCCCAGAAGCAAATAAGCTGAAAAACTAAGGATACTTCTAGAAGAATCTGACTGCTCTTAGATTTCTTTTCCGAAACAATAAATCTGAGAAGTTGATGGTACGATGCCTATAGAAATAGAGAACCCTTTCTAAATACTATAAATTGAATTTTTGTGAGTCCCCTACCCCCAATTCACGTATTGATACCTAATGCCCAATGTGGTGGTATTTGGAGGTGGGGCCTTTGGAAGTTAATTAGGTCGTGAGATTGGAACCCTCAGGATTGAGATTAGTGCACTTATAAGGAGACTCTAGAAAGTTCCCTCCTGCAGTCTACCATGTGAGGTTATATGAACCAGGAAGTGAGCCCTCACCAGGCATGGAGTCTTGGATTTCCCAGTCTCCAGAACTGTGAGAAATTAAACTTACATTGTTTAATGAGTGTTTATAAGTCATTCATTCTATGGTACTTTGTTATAGCTGCCCAAATGAATTAAGACATTTAGCCACGTTGTCATTAACATTTTCTGATCTCCAAAAGCTAGAAAAAGGTACCACTCAAGTACTTTTTCTATAAATTAACTCAAGTTATTTCACGAATTATATGAAAATGAATCAAAAAAATGTAGGATGGGGAATTTAGGATTGGAAAGAAGCAGCAGCAAACACAAAAACCAGTTAAAGAAACATAAAAATAACAAAAGCTTCTAACCACTAATGAGAGAGGGTTTGAGGCAGGTACATGTAAATAATTGCTACCATGGTGATAAAATAGAATGCAAAAACCTACCACTTTAAGTATTTGTTTACCTATTTATTTGCAACAACATTTTCAGGTGGTAAAAGAAAATAAGCTCATTGTAATTACTTTTAAAATGCAGAACAAATTATAAAAAATATTTATATCCCATGATGTAGAGAGAATGCTGTTAATGTTTTTGTGAGTGTTTCTTTCTTTGTGTGTCTGTGTTTAAAAAAGTGAAATTTTTATTACTTATGCAATGTAATATTCTATTTGATTTACTTTATATTATAAATATTTGCTCCGTTCATTAAGTGCTCTTTGAAAAGTTGATTTTAAGGGGCTTTATGATATTTTATTGTAAAGAGTACATAAGCTATGTAACTATTTCTCTTTGGGTGACATTTAGGTTGTTTCTAGTTTTCAGGAATAGTTAAGCAAAATTCTGCTACAAACTGCTTTATTAATTATTCTTAACTGCAGAGCTAATAATTTTTTTTTACATAGTTTCTGAGAAGTGGATTTCCTGGGGCAAGAGGTATAGACTATTTTTAAGCCTCTTTTTTTTTTCTTTTTTAAATTTTAGACTATTTTTAAGTCTGTCGATGCCTGTTGCCAAATAATTTTCCAGAAAGTTAGCTCCAATTTGTCTTCCCGCTGCCAGTGGCTGACAAGGCTCATCTCTGTATACCCTTCAGTGTAGGAATAAGAAATGAAAACGTTGCCAAGTTGATAGGTAAAAAGCACCATTTCTTTAAAAGTTTTGTCTGAGCTTTCTTTCAAAATCATTATTGCAGATAATTTGGAAAACACTGGAAAATGTGGGGAAGAAAATAAGAATCATTACATGTATATTACTTTTGAAGACACAGAGCATTTTAACACATTTCTGATAGAGCCCTCCAGATGACCTCCTGAAGTATACTTCTTTTACAGGAGACAGAGGAAAGCTTTCCTCTTCCTCTTTAAAAATCTTTTAAAAATTTATTTTTATTTATTTTTTTAGCTTTTTGGCTGTACTGCATAGCATGGAGAATCTTAATTCCTCAACCAAGGACTGACTTTGCACCCCCTGCATTGGAAGGCGGCGTCTTAACCACTGGACCACCAGGAAAGTCCATGTCTCCTTTCTAAATCTGTTTCACAGTTTTCTAAATAAGGGTTTTCATTGGATGGTATCACAGGCTGTGACTCTAGCGGGCAAAGCCTGGGTTCCAAAGAGGTTGACGGGGGTGATGGGCATGGCGCTAGGGTGCAGTTGCCTCCATCCATCTCTGAATAGGAGGCTCAGCTCTGGAGAAGGAATGTCACTGGGCCAGTGACATTTGGACACAGGAAAATGGAGGCAGAACCAAGTAAAGGGGAGAGCATGGAACTGGCTTGCAAATTGTTCTTTGCCTTAATTTAACTTACTTGTTTCTGCACCAAGGCTACTGATAATAACTGCTTATAAAACAGAAGAACCCTCTACAGAAGCTACTGGTGGCAACAGCTGGTTGCTAGGTGTTGCTAGGGCAGCTTAGTTGGGAGTCTGGTAGTGAAGCAATTAAGCAGGGTATTTAAATTACCTCAGCTGATTTTCCCCATAATAGACAGTTGCCTGCATGAAGGGAGGTGACTATGTTCCATCTTCCCTACTGAAGACAAAGTAGGAAATCTTTCGACAATCTTTTGAAGCTGTTTAGAAACACATTGTCCAGGTGGTGAGCTCCTCTTCATCTCCTGCAGACTAGTTGGACTGGTCAGGGCGAGACAGGGCTGTTCAAAGGTGTGTGTGGGCAGATACCAGCAAGGGCAGAACATGGCGGGAGCTGGGAGTCAGGGCAGGAGCCAGGACCAGAGCTGACAGAAACCACAGAAGAGTGAGAAAAATAGCGGGGGAAACCCCTTCCTGCCCTCCACCAAGCCTAACCACCTACATCAGGTATGAGGAGTCACCAGCATTTATGAGATGGATGAAGAAACAGCCCAGGGCTAGGAAAGGATTCGAAGCTGTGATATCAGTCTTTCCACTCCTGGTTTTAACAGCAATGTTTACAAAGCAAAGTGTCAGGCCCACCGTTAAGAGGTTACTGCTGCTGTTTACCTGCTAAGTTATATCTGACTGTTTGTGACCCTGTGGACAAAGTTTTCAGGCTGTACTGCATAGCATGGAGAATCTTAATTCCTCAACCAAGGACTGACTTTGCACCCCCTGCATTGGAAGGCGGCGTCTTAACCACTGGACCACCAGGAAAGTCCATGTCTCCTTTCTAAATCTGTTTCACAGTTTTCTAAATAAGGGTTTTCATTGGATGGTATCACAGGCTGTGACTCTAGCGGGCAAAGCCTGGGTTCCAAAGAGGTTGACGGGGGTGATGGGCATGGCGCTAGGGTGCAGTTGCCTCCATCCATCTCTGAATAGGAGGCTCAGCTCTGGAGAAGGAATGTCACTGGGCCAGTGACATTTGGACACAGGAAAATGGAGGCAGAACCAAGTAAAGGGGAGAGCATGGAACTGGCTTGCAAATTGTTCTTTGCCTTAATTTAACTTACTTGTTTCTGCACCAAGGCTACTGATAATAACTGCTTATAAAACAGAAGAACCCTCTACAGAAGCTACTGGTGGCAACAGCTGGTTGCTAGGTGTTGCTAGGGCAGCTTAGTTGGGAGTCTGGTAGTGAAGCAATTAAGCAGGGTATTTAAATTACCTCAGCTGATTTTCCCCATAATAGACAGTTGCCTGCATGAAGGGAGGTGACTATGTTCCATCTTCCCTACTGAAGACAAAGTAGGAAATCTTTCGACAATCTTTTGAAGCTGTTTAGAAACACATTGTCCAGGTGGTGAGCTCCTCTTCATCTCCTGCAGACTAGTTGGACTGGTCAGGGCGAGACAGGGCTGTTCAAAGGTGTGTGTGGGCAGATACCAGCAAGGGCAGAACATGGCGGGAGCTGGGAGTCAGGGCAGGAGCCAGGACCAGAGCTGACAGAAACCACAGAAGAGTGAGAAAAATAGCGGGGGAAACCCCTTCCTGCCCTCCACCAAGCCTAACCACCTACATCAGGTATGAGGAGTCACCAGCATTTATGAGATGGATGAAGAAACAGCCCAGGGCTAGGAAAGGATTCGAAGCTGTGATATCAGTCTTTCCACTCCTGGTTTTAACAGCAATGTTTACAAAGCAAAGTGTCAGGCCCACCGTTAAGAGGTTACTGCTGCTGCTGTTTACCTGCTAAGTTATATCTGACTGTTTGTGACCCTGTGGACTGTAACCTGCCAGGCTCCTCTGTCCATGGGACTTTCCAGGCAAGAATACTGGAGTGGATTGCCATTTCCTTCTCCAGGTTAAGAGGCTATGTAATCTTATTGAAGATAGGTAGTATTATGCTCTGATTTTACAGAGCAGGAACCCAAGGATTACTTATCTTGTCCAAGGTCAATTGGGTAGTCAGTGGATTCGGGCATCAAGCCCATCTCTGTCTAGCTCCAAAGTAAAGATCATAAACCTTTCTGTTGGTTTGTAGTTACTCTATTTATGGGCATCTGTATGTCCAGCTGGCTTTGAAAGCATCAAGGGACCTCTGACACTGCCTATTCTAGCCGGGCTTGGCTCAGGACTTACCATGGGCTGGGGTCTTCAGGTGCGAGCACCAGTGAGCTGAAGGTTTCTAGGGGAAGACCAGGGTTCACAAAGTTAGTTAGGAGCCAACACTACACATCCTTTTGATGAAAAAGGCTGAAGGACACAATGAAATCTGTGAGAAGTGAGATAGTGCTTGGAGGATACAGAGAAGAAGGAGGGAGTGAGGAATGAGGGGCCCGAGGCATGCCCTTGACATTTCCTTCCATCTCTCTTTTTCATTCTCTAGCGATTTGGCTAATTTACAAAAGTTCTGATGGCCGCATGCTTACTTCGCGCTGGCTTTAACGTCTTGCTGTGGAGGCTGTAGTCATCCTGGCCTTTGACTATTGGGGAGAAAAAAATTTTTGCCCATAAATATAGTGATGATAGTCAAGAGGAGGCACAACATGTATTAGTCTGCTATTGCTGCGTGGAAGATCACTCCCAAGTTTAGCAGCATGAAGCCACAAACATTTACTATATCACATGGATTCTTAGAGTCAGGAATTCAGGAGCAGCTTAGCTGGGTGATTCTGGCTCCTCAGGGCCTCTCATGAGGATGCCAGCCAGGGCTTTGGTCTCATCTGAAGGTTTATCTGGGGCTGGGGAGCCACTTCCAGATGGTTTGCTCACATGAGCATTGGCAAGGGGTCTTGGTTTCTCTCTATAGGACTGCATGAGTCTTTTTTTTCCTAGATAAATGAAAGATTTTATTCACATGAAAATCTATGTCTGAATATTCATAACAGCTTTATTCATGGCAACCAAAATAGGGAAACAGCCCAGTGTCCCTCAGTGGGTCACCAGTTAAGCAAACTGTAGAACATTTATACCATGGAATACGACTCAGAAATAAAAAAAAGTCAACAGGTTGGATACATACAATCTTGGACAGATCTGCATGAGTCTCATATAGGACTCCCTCTGTAATGGCAACTGGTTTTCCCCAGAGTGAGTGGTGGGAAAGCGGAAGAGGGCAATGTGCTTTTTTGATCTAGTCTCAGAAGTTCTAACACCATCACTTCAGCCAGATTCTGTCTTTTGGATGTGAATCATTAAGTCCAAGGGGAGGAGAATTCATCTGAGTGGAGGAGTAGCAAAAAATCTGGGATATAATTTTGGAAACTACCACACAGTACATTCAAAGACCTGGGTGAAAAAAAAATTCCATGGCCAACTGCAGAAATAAGGGAGTGGGCAAAGACTCTGTGGAGATGACTGCTGGTGCTAGGCAACACACGTGCTGCACGCAAGGGAGAGAGGGCTGGTGTGATAGTCTCTGATGACTGCTACCCTCCAGATGACGATGATCCATTCCATTTTCTCTTTGTCTGAAGAGAAATCTCATTCTGTGCAAGCCAAGCTGTTTATGGATCTTTCTATCTATTCACCCATTCAGAGGGGACCCAGGGCATGATAACTGCTATTCAAACTGTGGAATGTTAATTAGATGGAAAAATGTACACATCAGCTATCTCCATTTCAACCGAGAAATCTGGCTGAGGTACATAATTTGCTTCAATGTCATCTGTGTCAGGGTTTTGAAAGGGTGGCAATATATCACTGTTTTAGACAAAAGGCGGGGGATAAAAGGAGAAGAAATGATTCATGGCAATGTGGGTTTCAGGATATTATTAAGTGCAAATATTTGCTTCTCTATGGACGCATTAGCTGCTTTCTTATTCTTGGTTCTCATGCCCTAAGTTATTTGCTTTCGACTGCTGACACTGGAGTAGGATATTAGCTCATCGTTTGGCTCTGAAATGTAGCTTTTACAACAGGCACGTGCAACAAATCATCTCAGTGCTGACTAGTCCCCTCTCTGTCTTGGCTGTGATGTGGGGAGTCTGTAATGAAAGGAGTGAGTGATAGTCGAGTGTGGTATTAAACAAGCTAGAGAGGGGAAATGCCTCTTCATTTTGAACCTCCCTTTTTCCCTTCCTCCTTCCCTGTCTTCCTCCACTGTAGAGGAGATACCCTGATGAGTATGCAGCTGCCTGGTGACTCCTCCTTCCTGGAGGAGTCATTGGTTTCGCCTTCTAGCACCTTGATCCTAAAGCAGTCTCAGTTACAAAAAGCTCAGACACCTCTCCCATGGATGAGGACGTCACCAAGAAAGTCTGAATGGATTACCAAGTAGAGAAGGGGATGTAGGCTCTCTGTGGGGTGGACAGGAGAGCTGTCAAGAATTTCTGGTGACTTACAGTGAACATGTTTCATAGAACCAAACTCTATGCTATATAGATTCCTTTCTCCTTATCAGGGAGTGTGTTAAACTTCAAAGAAAATCCATGGCCAACTGCAGAAATAAGGAGTGGGCAAAGACTCTGTGGAGATGACTGCTGGTGCTAGGCAACACACGTGCTGCACGCAAGGGAGAGAGGGCTGGTGTGATAGTCTCTGATGACTGCTACCCTCCAGATGACGATGATCCATTCCATTTTCTTTGTCTGAAGAGAAATCTCATTCTGTGCAAGCCAAGCTGTTTATGGATCTTTCTATCTATTCACCCATTCAGAGGGGACCCAGGGCATGATAACTGCTATTCAAACTGTGGAATGTTAATTAGATGGAAAAATGTACACATCAGCTATCTCCATTTCAACCGAGAAATCTGGCTGAGGTACATAATTTGCTTCAATGTCATCTGTGTCAGGGTTTTGAAAGGGTGGCAATATATCACTGTTTTAGACAAAAGGCGGGGGATAAAAGGAGAAGAAATGATTCATGGCAATGTGGGTTTCAGGATATTATTAAGTGCAAATATTTGCTTCTCTATGGACGCATTAGCTGCTTTCTTATTCTTGGTTCTCATGCCCTAAGTTATTTGCTTTCGACTGCTGACACTGGAGTAGGATATTAGCTCATCGTTTGGCTCTGAAATGTAGCTTTTACAACAGGCACGTGCAACAAATCATCTCAGTGCTGACTAGTCCCCTCTCTGTCTTGGCTGTGATGTGGGGAGTCTGTAATGAAAGGAGTGAGTGATAGTCGAGTGTGGTATTAAACAAGCTAGAGAGGGGAAATGCCTCTTCATTTTGAACCTCCCTTTTTCCCTTCCTCCTTCCCTGTCTTCCTCCACTGTAGAGGAGATACCCTGATGAGTATGCAGCTGCCTGGTGACTCCTCCTTCCTGGAGGAGTCATTGGTTTCGCCTTCTAGCACCTTGATCCTAAAGCAGTCTCAGTTACAAAAAGCTCAGACACCTCTCCCATGGATGAGGACGTCACCAAGAAAGTCTGAATGGATTACCAAGTAGAGAAGGGGATGTAGGCTCTCTGTGGGGTGGACAGGAGAGCTGTCAAGAATTTCTGGTGACTTACAGTGAACATGTTTCATAGAACCAAACTCTATGCTATATAGATTCCTTTCTCCTTATCAGGGAGTGTGTTAAACTTCAAAGACATCCACTTTCTAGGTCCCACATAGTCTACAAAAGCGAGTACAGGCGTCTGTTTTCCCATCCCACCCTGTTCTGTCATGCATTCCATGAATATAGCAAATATGAGTTTATGCTGTGGGCGAGCATAAGTTTGGAAGGAAACGGAGTCTTGGGTGGTGAGACGTCTCATTTTAGATACACCAGAGGAGCCTCCACTGTAGCTCAGAAGAACTGACCTGCCTCTGTTTCTTCTGTTTCCTGGCATCACAGGACCAGACTCCATCCTCTCCCTCCCAGTGGAGTTGAAAGTGTTCAACCTTAATCTGAGGCTTAAACCCAGGGCCCAGACTTAGTCAAAGCTGTTTGGGACTGGAACCCACATGGCTGGGACTCGAACCCAGCCAAAAGCCTGTTTGGGACTTGAACCCACACGGCCGGGACTCTAACCCAGGCAAAACCTGGTAATTAAAATCACTCACCCAATGTCTGGACCCACTGAGGTTCAGGTTCTTCATGTCTCTTTGCAGAGAAGAATTCAATGAGAGACGAAGTGATAGGTAAGAAATGGATTTATTCAGATTCAGAGAAAGCACACTCCACAGGCAGAGTGTGGGCCATGGCAGAGCAAATTCAATGGCCTCGAAAGCATGGTGTTCTTAGCTTTTATAGGCTGGGTAATTCCATATGCTAATGAGTGGGAGGATTATTCCAGCTCTTTTAGGGAGGGGCGGAACTGTCATGGCGCCTCTGGGTGTGTCATTTAGCTTGCTGACTGAGGATCAAGGTCTGGTCTGCCATCTTGGACCCATTTGATTCTAATGGGTTTATGCTGTGTCCTTGGGCTGTCATTCTTTTCAAAAATTGTGCCCTGGAGCCCGCCCCCCGCTCGCCCTCCACCAGCCGGCTGGCGGGACCATGGAGGTCTTCATCCTGTCCTTTCACTACGAGGAGAGTGACCTGGAGCGGGGCTACACGGTGTTTAAGATAGAAGTGTTAATGAATGGAAGAAAACATTTTGTTGAAAAACGGTACAGCGAATTTCATGCCCTGCACAAAAAGCTTAAGAAATGTATTAAAACTCCAGAAATTCCTTCTAAACATGTTCAGAACTGGGTCCCAAAAGTCTTGGAACAACGACGACAAGGTTTGGAAACATATTTACAGGCTGTCATTCTAGAAAATGAAGAACTTCCCAAACTGTTTCTTGATTTCCTAAATGTGCGACATGTGCCCTCTCTACCAAAGGCAGAAAGTTGTGGATCTTTTGATGAGACAGAATCTGAAGAGTCAAGCAAACTGTCCCACCAGCCGGTGCTGCTGTTCCTCAGGGATCCATACGTCTTGGCTGCAGCCAGCGATTTTCCAAATGTGGTTATTGAAGGAGTTCTCCATGGAATATTTTACCCTCATCTCCAACCCAGGTAGAAATCCTCCATGGCTAGGAGAAGCTGAAGCAAGTATCGATACCTACCAAATTAACCTAAACTCTATGACATAATGGCTCTCGCTAGTGGTCACATTCACAGTCCCAGCTTAATTCTGAGCAGGGACATTTCCATTAGAATGGTGCTTTTAAAAATAGAAACCGAACCGGGGCGGTGCTGAGGTTAAGGCCAAGTGCTTAAGAAGTAGAACGTAGCTGCCAATTTAGAAACCCAGGAAAAGAAGATGAAAGATCTTTGGGAACTCCAAGTGTACCAAAACAATTACTCTCCGCTTCAATCACATGGTCTGCTAATTGAAAATCTTACCCTGAATCATTGTGAGACTGATCAGCTTTGGTAACTTTTGTTGTTATTGTTGTTGTTCAGATTTTATGACACACAAATCTTTTCATCATGAGATTTTTCTCAGCCAGAGATAACATTCTGAAGTGCTGGCACGTGAAGGACATTACAGAAACACACTGCTTAATGTGAAGAAGGAACTAAACTGGAAATGAAATTATACTGACCAAACTAGGGCATTTTTTAAATTATGGCATTTTTACTTGCATTACAGTGGAATTGCATCATATCCAGGGGATGGCTTCTAGTGTTAGCATGTAAGACAAACTGGGGTCTCAAGATGACCCTTGAAAACCCTTTAGAATGGTGCCATATTGGAAATCTCTATCTATGACAGCAGTTTTTTCCTCCAGTGTTGAAAGAGATGAGGGTTTCTTCAGTTGAAGACCAGTTAAGCTGTTGGCGTTTGTTTAGGGACTTTTGTAGGTGAAACACATAACTTTTAACACTAGAATTATACTTCGCCCTGCAAGATGTTTGCCCTATAAAAGACAGATGTGAACTGACAGTGACTGAGGGCATACCAGATCGATGACCCTCATCTTGGTTTACTCAAGGGCATTCATTCATTAAACAGGTGGTATCATTGCCAGATGGATTGTTATTTTCCTTATTCCTTATTATTTTTTTCACTGACCTCAGACATTGAATCAATGTAAATTAAGTGGGTTTATGATGCACCTCCACTGTACGTCTTCCAGGCATTCAGATTTTGATAAGTAAAGGAGAAAACCATATACGCAGGCTGATATGTGCTGTATTTGGGCATTTCCTTGAAAACAATGAACAGCAAGCCTATTTATGGTTGTTAACATAATAAACTTCTGTGTGGGAGAAAAATATTTATGTTCAAAACTAATAACTAAATCATGGTTTTTAATGAGGCTCTAAATATACAGGTTTAAAGCTTGCTGCAAACTCTTGGTGATGTATTTCTGATAGATGTGTGACTACATGTGGAAGCAAGTAAGAACTGAATAATCTAGGTCATCAGCCAAAAATGACTGACTAGTTAAGGGTTGGAGATATTTTTAAAATGTTTTTGTTATTAGCTATTTTGAGTTAAATAAAAATGAAGAACTGAAAAAAAAAAAAAAATTATGCCCTGCCCCTTTCCCTCCTAACCCTTACAGAGTTGGTAGCCTCTGTGTAAACTTGGCAAAAGAAGGACTCACTAGCCCACACAACTTCCCTCTAATTTCTAAAGCCAGATGATCAGAGGTAATGGATGTGAAATTGCTTTCACACAGTGGGACCTTGGTCAATATTTGTTTACTAAATGATGAATAAACTCTAAGGTGGTGCAAAGTGCAGCAGTGTGATTATAGGCATTGATTTCATTGCCAAAGCATGAAAGGGCCTCGATTCTTTCAGAGATCACCCTCCTGTTCTCTTCAGTTACCACTCCAAATCCAGGGAAAACTTTATGTTTTTTAGCTTCTAATTTTTGTTGGGATTATGCATGCACACAGTCTAAAGATTCAACAACTGCTGTAGGGTTTGGTAAAGTAAAGAACAGCCCCCAGTCACCTCCTCCATTTCCTCTCCACAGAGACAGCCATGTTCATCTTTTCTAGATGTCTTCTGGTTCTTCTCACCTCATGTCCAACAATATATGTGTGTTGCTATTTCTTGATTTTGTGGAGGGTTTGTTTTCGTTGTTCAGTCATTAAGTTATGTTTGACTCCTTGAGGCCCTACTGACTGCAGTGTACCAGGCTTCCCTATCTTTCACTGTCTTCTCTTAAATTCATGTCCAGTGAGTTGGAGATTTTCACCATCTCATCCTCTGCCACCCTCTTCTCCTTTGGCCTTCAATCTTTCCCAGCACCAAGTCTTTTCCAGTGAGTTGGCTCTTTGCATCAGGTGGCCAAAGTATTGGAGCTTTAGTCTTTTCAGTGAATATTCAAGGTTGATTTCCTCTAGAATTGAGTGGTTTGATCTCCTTGGTGTCCAAGTTACTGTCAAGTCTTCTCTAGCACCACAGTTCGAAGGCATCTATTGATTTCTCACTCTAAGAAAATGCAGATTTATCTCCCTTTCTTTCTCTTGTCCCACCGAACACATGCACCCTTCCATCTTCCCCTCCTCCTAAACTCTCCAAAGGTTGTCCACATTTCCCTTCATTCATATCAGCTGTTCCATCAGTTCATCTTCTTGAAGGAGTTTTCTTTCTTTTTTTTTTTTAAACCTTTATTTTGCTTTTAACTTTTACAGAGTTTTGTTGTTTACAAATATGTATGTTCCCGAATTAGTCATATGTATACCCCCCCCACCCCTCCCACCCATCACACAGCACCCCTGAAGGATCCCCTTTTCTCACAGAGCAATGACTAGAGCTATTTTCTTCACATATGATAGTACAGGCCTTCATGCTACTTCCTTTACGCCTCCCACCCTCTGTTCCTTCCCCTGGATGCTTTTTCACACAGTGGGACCTTGGTCAATATTTGTTTACTAAATGATGAATAAACTCTAAGGTGGTGCAAAGTGCAGCAGTGTGATTATAGGCATTGATTTCATTGCCAAAGCATGAAAGGGCCTCGATTCTTTCAGAGATCACCCTCCTGTTCTCTTCAGTTACCACTCCAAATCCAGGGAAAACTTTATGTTTTTTAGCTTCTAATTTTTGTTGGGATTATGCATGCACACAGTCTAAAGATTCAACAACTGCTGTAGGGTTTGGTAAAGTAAAGAACAGCCCCCAGTCACCTCCTCCATTTCCTCTCCACAGAGACAGCCATGTTCATCTTTTCTAGATGTCTTCTGGTTCTTCTCACCTCATGTCCAACAATATATGTGTGTTGCTATTTCTTGATTTTGTGGAGGGTTTGTTTTCGTTGTTCAGTCATTAAGTTATGTTTGACTCCTTGAGGCCCTACTGACTGCAGTGTACCAGGCTTCCCTATCTTTCACTGTCTTCTCTTAAATTCATGTCCAGTGAGTTGGAGATTTTCACCATCTCATCCTCTGCCACCCTCTTCTCCTTTGGCCTTCAATCTTTCCCAGCACCAAGTCTTTTCCAGTGAGTTGGCTCTTTGCATCAGGTGGCCAAAGTATTGGAGCTTTAGTCTTTTCAGTGAATATTCAAGGTTGATTTCCTCTAGAATTGAGTGGTTTGATCTCCTTGGTGTCCAAGTTACTGTCAAGTCTTCTCTAGCACCACAGTTCGAAGGCATCTATTGATTTCTCACTCTAAGAAAATGCAGATTTATCTCCCTTTCTTTCTCTTGTCCCACCGAACACATGCACCCTTCCATCTTCCCCTCCTCCTAAACTCTCCAAAGGTTGTCCACATTTCCCTTCATTCATATCAGCTGTTCCATCAGTTCATCTTCTTGAAGGAGTTTTCTTTCTTTTTTTTTTTTAAACCTTTATTTTGCTTTTAACTTTTACAGAGTTTTGTTGTTTACAAATATGTATGTTCCCGAATTAGTCATATGTATATCCCCCCCTTCCCACCCCTCCCACCCATCACACAGCACCCCTGAAGGATCCCCTTTTCTCACAGAGCAATGACTAGAGCTATTTTCTTCACATATGATAGTACAGGCCTTCATGCTACTTCCTTTACGCCTCCCACCCTCTGTTCCTTCCCCATAATGTCCGTATGTCCACTGTCCATGTCTGTCTTTCCATTGCTTCACTGTGTGTGCCATCATCACCATCCTACTAGATTCCATATATATGTGTTAATATACTGTATTTGTCCTTCTCTTTCTGACTGACTTTACTTTTTAGGATACGTTCTAGATCCAGCCACCTCATTAGGGCTGATTCTTCTGCATTTCTCTTTACAGCTGTGTAGTATTCCATTGTATATATGTACCAGAGCTTTTGGATCCATTCGTTTGTCGATGGGCATCTAGGTTCCTTCCATGTTCTAGCTATTGTGTAGAGAGCTGCATTGAACATTGGGGTACAGGTGCTTCTTTCAGATTTGATTTCATCAGGGTATAAGCCTAAGAGTGGGATTGCTGGGTCATATGGTGCTTCTACTTTTAGTTTTTTAAGAAATCTCCAGACTGTCTTCCATAGAGGCTGGATCAATTTACACTCCCACCAGCAATGCAGGAGTGTTCCCTTTTCTCCGCAGCCTCTCCAGCATTTATTGTCTGTCGATTTGTGGATGACGGCCATCCTGACGGGTGTGAGGTGATATCTCATTGTAGTTTTGATGTGCATTTCTCTAATTATTAGTGAAGTTGAGCATCGTTTCATGTGCTTTTGGGCCATCTGTATGTCATCGTTGGAGAGGTGTCTGTTTAGGTCCTTTTCCCATTTTTTGATTGGGTTGTTGGTTTTTCCAGTGCTGAGTTGTCTGAGTTGCTTGTAGATTTTGGAGATTAATTCTTTGTCTGTTGTTTCATTTGCTATGATTTTCTCCCACTCTGTGGGCTGTCTGTTCAGCTTTTTTGTAATTTCTTTAGCTGTACAAAAGCTTTTAAGTGTCATTAGGTCCCTATTCTAGTAGGTGAGTCAGAGAAGATCTTGCTTTGATTTATATCCTTGAGTGTTTTGCCTATATTCTCCTCTAAGAGTTTGATGGTTTCTGGCCTTACATTTAAGTCTTTAATCCATTTTGAGTTGATTTTTGTGCATGATGTCAGGGTATGTTCCAACTTCATTTTTTTGCATGTAGCTGTCCAATTTTCCCAGTACCATTTGTTGAAGAGGCTGTCTTTGTCCCATTTTATAGTTTTGTCTCCTTTGTCAAAAATAAGGTACCCATAGGTGCATGGGTTTATCTCTGGGTTCTCGATCTTGTTCCATTGGTCGATAGTTCTGTTTTTGTGCCAGTACCATACTGTCTTGAGGACTGTTGCTTTGTAGTAGAGTCTGAAGCTGGGGAGGCTGATCCCTCCAGCTCCATTCTTCTTCCTGAGGATTGCTTTGGCTATTCGAGGTCTTTTGTGTTTCCATATGAACTGTGTTATTCTTTGGTCTAGTTCTGTGAAGAATGTTATTGGAAGTTTGATAGGGATCGCATTGAATCTATAGATGACATTTGGTAGTATGGTCATTTTCACAATATTGATTCTCCCGACCCAGGAACATGGAATATTTCTCCATCTGTTTAAGTCTTCTTTAATGTCTCTCATGAGTGTCTTGTAATTGTCTGTGTATAATTCTTTTGTTTCTTTGGGTAGATTTATTCCTAGATATTTGATTCTTTTGGTTGCGATGGTGAAGGGGATTGCCTCTTTGATTTCGTTTTCTGATTTTTCATTGTTAGTGTATAGGAATGCCAGTGATTTCTGTATATTGATTTTGTATCCTGCGACTTTGCTGAATTCGCTGATTAACTCTAGTAGTTTTGTAATAGTGTCTTTGGGATTTTCTATATATAATATCATGTCATCTGCAAATAGAGAGAGTTTGACTTCTTCTTTTCCAATCTGGATTCCTTTTATTTCTTTTGCTTCTCTTATTGCTGTTGCTAGAACTTCTAGGACTATGTTGAATAGTAGTGGTGAAAGTGGACACCCTTGTCTTGTTCCTGATCTTAGAGGGAATGCTTTGAGTTTTTCACCATTGAGGATAATGTTCGCTGTGGGCTTCTCATATATGGCTTTCACTATGTTAAGATAAGTTCCTTCTATGCCCATTTTTTCGTGGCCTCTGCACTGCTAGTGCTGGTTGCCCTACCTGGCTGGCACACAGCTGTCATCCTGAGACCTGTCATCAGCGTCTACATAGGCAGTCCCTTGGCATCCTTTTAGTGTTGGGTCTTCTGTTTCTGATACTATATTCATCCACTTTTGGGGTTTAAACTCACAATTGTGTGGAGAGATTATCAATTTTTTGAGACATCAACCAGCGTTATTATTTTCCATCAGAATTTTGAAGACCTTATTCTACTGCCTTCTAGCTACTGGAGAAGCTAGCTATTTTGAGAAGTCTAAACTCCTAACTCCTAATTCTACATATGGAAACTAGTTCTTTATTCCCCTGGCCCTCTCCTTACCGCCAGCCCCACACCCCCAAAACATGTAGCCACTTCTCTTTGTACCTTGCATTTTGAAATTTCATATTGATGAGTCTCTGGTTGGGACATTTTTATCCATTTTTCTGGGTACTCAGTGTCCCTTTTGATCTGGAGGCCCAGCCTACAGATCTGGGTCTCTTGGTCTTTGTCCTTCCTGCAGGAAACCTTTTTGAGCTTCCTAGTAATTTCCTGGGAACCACTCATGCTTCGGAGGAGGGGAAACTAAAGTCCCTGTAGGTACTTGTCAATCGGCACCTTTTCTTTTTTTAAAAAAATTTTATTATTATTTTCACAGATCTTTGTTGTTTACTGTTGCACATCATCCTGAATCCTCCATAGGTATACATATGTTAATTGGGACATTTTCTGTGTGGTGACCCAGCTGTGCCATTTTGGGGAGAAAATTTCAGTGTCTGTTTTTTTTTTTTTTTTTTTAATATTTTTTCTTTTTGGCCACTTTTATCAGTCTTTCATTTATCTATTTTCATCCATCTTCGTTCTTTGGCTTGTGTGGGCCTCCCATCACAGTGGCCTCTCTTGCTGCAGAGCACCGGCTCCGGGCGCATGCGCTTCAGAGCTTCGGCTTGGTAGTTGGACACATCAGTCCAGCCGCTCCACGGCACATGGGATCTTCCCAGGCCAGGGATTGAACTGGCGCCCCCTGCACTGCAAGGCTGTGTCCCTATCTATTGGACCACCAGGGAAGCCCTCAGTGTCTGTTTTAAGGCCCCTCCTCTGGAACCACCCAGATTCCCTTATAAACTCTTCCACTCTCCTGCTTGGAAGGCAAAGACCTTGTTGCTGATGTTTGGGGAGCCCTGCTCAGGAAGCGAGATGGTGGCCTGAACATTATGTGGGTATGTTTACTTCAGTCAATATAGTATCTTGGCCTTTACTGTTATCCTTCACACAGATACCATCTGCTTTGTCCTCTCCAGAGAATAGGCCTCTAGTTTTCTCCAGACTGGGACAGGGCAGCCTCTGGGGGTATAGAGTTGGGAAAGGGATCTAGATTTCTAATTGCTTCCTTTTTTATGATTAAAAGATAATTTGGGCTTCCCTGGTGGTCCAGTGGGTGGAGAGTCCACCTTGCGGTGCAGGGGGCACCAGTTTGATCCCTGGCCCAGGCGACTGGACCAGTGTGTCCAATTATGAGCCAGCACTCTGGAGCATATGTGCCCAAAGACAGTGCTCTGCAAGGAGAGAGGCCACTGTAATGGGAGGCCCACACAGGTCAAAGAATGAAGATGGATGAAAATAAATAAAAAGAGGCATGATGGGAGGGAAAAAAATTATTTTTGGCTGTACTGGGCCTTTGTTGCTGCCTGCAGGCTTCCTCTACTTGTGGCAAGCGGGGGTTGCTCTCTGGTTGTAACTCTAGTTATGGTGTGTGGGCTTCTCACTGTGGTGACTTCTCTTGTTGCAGAGCACGGGCTCTAGGAGGTGTGAGGTTCAGTAGTCGTAGCTTGCAGGCTCTGGAGCGTTGGCTCAGTAGTTGGGGCAAACGGGCTTCATCGCCCTGTGGCATATAGATTCTCCTGGACCAGGGATTAAACTGGTGTCCCCTGCATTGGAAGGGGAATTCTTTTTTTTTTAATTTTTATTTTGCTCTTTACTTTTACAGAGCTTTGTTGTTTACAGATATGTATGATCCCAGATTAGTCATATGCATATCCCCCCATCCCACCTGGAAGGGGAATTCTTAACCATTGGACTACCAGTGAAGAACTAGAACTGCTTCTAAACTAATCTCAGCCGATTCAACTTGTTTTGCTCCCTCCCGGACACCATATCCCAGAGGCAAGGATTTCTGTGCCTCTTATTATTATGCTAATTCCCCACTGTCAATTAGGATTTAGCTCGCTCAGCTCTGGCAAGTCAGCGACCACTTATCTAATGCTTCCCATTTCTCCACAGCTTGCTGTTGTAGTCTCTTCTCTATTTTTTCCATCCTCATGGATTTTTCTTCATGAGGCCTCTGCCCCCGGGCTGCACACCATGCTCACCCAATGGCTACTCTCCCTCTTTTCACTGACCCTGCTCTCCAGGATCACAACGGCGAGGTCTGGGCCAGGCCAGAGCACACTGAACTCCTCTGCACAGAAAATTGCTCTCAGCTGCATCGGAAGTGATCAAGAGTGAGTTTGGGGGCAAAAGCTGGAAAACAAACAACAAACACACAAACACAGAGATAACAAAGGAAAAAGAGTTGGCATCTGCCAGGGAATTGAGCGAGGCCATCACAGATGAGGTGGCATCTGAACTGGGTGTTGAGCAGGTCATCCATGTGATGCCCAAGGATGAAAGAACAAGGCAACTGAGGAATGCAAGAAGAGATAAACCAGACTCTTGTTGTCCTCCCCTCCCTGGGCTGTAGTACACCCCCAATCCTTCGGACCCCTAGGCCACTCTCTGGGCCTACTGTCTTTCCTTCATGCTGTAGTCATCACTCTACCCAACCCAGTACACCATCCAATCAGCAATGATCCTTTAGACCCCTATGCCACTCCTTAGACCCGAGGTATAAAATTGATGAAAGACCCTTGCTTAGGGTCAGCTCTCGCTTGAACCGGCTCTCTGTACTGGTAGCCACTCTCCTTTCCCCTACTCTAACAAACTCTACTTTCCTTTCACTCTGCCTCATGTCTGGAAATTCTTTTCCAACCCACACACGGACCTTGACAGTTCACACTTTCAGGTCAAGTGAATTCAAACTCACATGTTCTGTGTATGAGCAGGTGCTGGGTTAGGGTAGGAAATTCCTGCAGTCCAGGGGTTTAAATGGAGCATTCCAGACAACATCTGAATCTAAATCCTGGATCCTCAATTACTGACTGCAATTTGCATGAATTCTTTAATTGTCACCTTTCCAATTTATATAGTGGATTTAATAGGAGTACCTTCCTCCAGAGCTGCTGGGAGGATTAACAAAATGCAAGTGTGCATATAAAGTAATCAAGGCATCATGGTGTACTAGGTATAGATGGTTTGGCACACAGGTTGTTTCAGATGCCACGGATTTGAGTCCTGGCTCTGCTACCGGAGTCTGTGTGGATGTGGGTAAGTTGCTTAAGTTCTCTGTGTCTTAGTCTACTCCTCTGTCCCCTGGTGGTAATGTTGTGGGTACTAAATGATGTAATGTGTACAAAGAACTTCACTCTGGAACACAGAGACCAGTCATGGTTGTTAAGAGGAATATAAGACCATTAGGATCACATTGCCTGAACTAGAGAGTGGGGGTGCATCCCAAGTCTGCCATTCGCAGCTCAGTGCTCTAGGTTAAGTCCCTTAACCTTTCTTCGTCACAGATTCCTCAACTATAAAGTAAGCATAATAATAGAACCCGCTATGTAGGGTTGTAGAAAATGAATTAATACATGTACAACAGTTAGTATCTCTAAGTGTTGACTTATTACTGTTGTATTGATTCAGCTGTTTTCCATCCAGTTGCTTCTTTCTAGAGACATTCCACCCATGGAAGGTTCGGTCCCAGTGTGTCTCACAGGTTATGTAGCTAGGATGTCCTGAAGACATAGATTGAGCCGCCTGCCTAGCTTAAAAGTCCAAGTGCCTTAACTTGTCACAGGCCACTCCTTCCACTTGTGAGGAGGAAGAGTAACTTTCAAGGCTGTGATGGAGGGGACAGCAGGTCTGCAGGTGTGACTGCTCATAACCTACTCTTCCTGCACGGACATTGGGATGAGACCTTGGAGGCACCTGTTTTGCCTCAGGTGGGGGCTGCTGGATCTTCCCAAGGTGGTGAGTAGGGAAGCTGGCTCTTCTGTGCCCATCACAGATACCAATCTTGGCCTTAACAGGTGTGCAGCTTGGAATCCAGACTGACGGCAGTGAGGGTAACAGTCATCACTCAGGGGCCTGATCACTGGGTATTTCTCTAATGGCAAATTATAGTTGTCTCTCTTGTCATCCGTGTCAAACATTTCCAAAGCAGTGATTTCCCAGGAGGGAATGTGGTTGTGATGCAGCTGAGACTATGCAGATGTCTGGTGTTGGGGATGCGAAGCCTGGCTGGAGTGGGGCCCGCAGGCCTCTGGGTAGTCAGTCAGCCCTGGTGGTGGAGGCAGAGAGATCAGCCTCCTGCCGTAACATGACCACTGTTAATTCTGTGAAAGTGTCGTGTTGAGATGGCCTTGAAGATTTGCAATTTATTATTTGGCTCCAACCTCTACTATTTTCTAATTTGACCAACAGACATCGTAAGACATAAATGTCAATGGAGAGTCCAGTGTTTCTTAGTTTGCAAAATGCTTAGCATTCAAAGTAAAGAATACTCTTGGAAATTCATTTCCTGGCTTCTTACCTGAGCCCTGAGGTTCAGATTGGGGTAAGAAAGCTCCGAAAGGTCTGCTTTGACCTCCAGGATGTCAGATCTTTGCTCTCCCCCCAAATCTAGTTCCCGCTGAAAGAAATTTTGGAAGATAGGCTGAAATCTTCCTTGTCGTAGGGCTTCTAGGGGCTGCTGAGAAGGAAAACAAGGCCATGTATCATTGAGCCTACCTGAGTTGACTGTCCATTTCCTTATCAGCAAAATGGAGTAATTGTGAGGATTTATGAATTAATGCACATATAGCACCTAGAACAGTGCTTGGCACAGATGTGGGCTACCTGTGTTAGCTACAAAGAGTATGTGTTTCAGACCTCTCAGGGTTTAAGTCCTGTCCAGTCTAAGAGATGGTACAGAGATGAAGCAAACCTCTCCAAAGGACCCAATCATTCTCTCTGTGGTTTATCTTTCCGCCTAAGATTTCCCTTCAGTCTCCATCCTGGCAGGCCCTACCTCCCCGAGTCTAGCTTAGCTGCATCCAGGGAGGAACTTCTGCCACCAGGGTCAGACTTCCTGGTCGTGGAGCTGGTTCTGACTCAGCTTGGCCATTCATTCGACACAGTACGAGACACCAGTGCCAGGTGCTGGCAACACAGAGGGGAAAGGAAAGGGGCCCTTGTGCTCAGGAGCTTACAATCTGCTGGGGGGCTGGGGCTAGATGCAGATCATAGCCATACACTTTGATAACCCTAGGGTGGATGTAGGGACGGGGTGCCAAGGGAGAGCCAAGGAGTCACCTCACGGTGGCAAGGGCCAGCTGTCTAGCAGGTAGCACGGGAACATGTTCCATCCTGGAGTGACACGGTGACTGGTCCTCACGGTGAGGTGAGTGGAGTGAGCTGCACCACTGGTGACCAGGGATTTTAAGAAGCAGATAGGCCTCTTCCAGTTCCTCTCACCCTCCTCCAATGGCCTTGAAGATTTGCAATTTATTATTTGGCTCCAACCTCTACTATTTTCTAATTTGACCAACAGACATCGTAAGACATAAATGTCAATGGAGAGTCCAGTGTTTCTTAGTTTGCAAAATGCTTAGCATTCAAAGTAAAGAATACTCTTGGAAATTCATTTCCTGGCTTCTTACCTGAGCCCTGAGGTTCAGATTGGGGTAAGAAAGCTCCGAAAGGTCTGCTTTGACCTCCAGGATGTCAGATCTTTGCTCTCCCCCCAAATCTAGTTCCCGCTGAAAGAAATTTTGGAAGATAGGCTGAAATCTTCCTTGTCGTAGGGCTTCTAGGGGCTGCTGAGAAGGAAAACAAGGCCATGTATCATTGAGCCTACCTGAGTTGACTGTCCATTTCCTTATCAGCAAAATGGAGTAATTGTGAGGATTTATGAATTAATGCACATATAGCACCTAGAACAGTGCTTGGCACAGATGTGGGCTACCTGTGTTAGCTACAAAGAGTATGTGTTTCAGACCTCTCAGGGTTTAAGTCCTGTCCAGTCTAAGAGATGGTACAGAGATGAAGCAAACCTCTCCAAAGGACCCAATCATTCTCTCTGTGGTTTATCTTTCCGCCTAAGATTTCCCTTCAGTCTCCATCCTGGCAGGCCCTACCTCCCCGAGTCTAGCTTAGCTGCATCCAGGGAGGAACTTCTGCCACCAGGGTCAGACTTCCTGGTCGTGGAGCTGGTTCTGACTCAGCTTGGCCATTCATTCGACACAGTACGAGACACCAGTGCCAGGTGCTGGCAACACAGAGGGGAAAGGAAAGGGGCCCTTGTGCTCAGGAGCTTACAATCTGCTGGGGGGCTGGGGCTAGATGCAGATCATAGCCATACACTTTGATAACCCTAGGGTGGATGTAGGGACGGGGTGCCAAGGGAGAGCCAAGGAGTCACCTCACGGTGGCAAGGGCCAGCTGTCTAGCAGGTAGCACGGGAACATGTTCCATCCTGGAGTGACACGGTGACTGGTCCTCACGGTGAGGTGAGTGGAGTGAGCTGCACCACTGGTGACCAGGGATTTTAAGAAGCAGATAGGCCTCTTCCAGTTCCTCTCACTCCTCCAATCTGTGCAATACAGAAGACTCTGAGATCGTGGGGTGTATGGAGCCACAAGATTTACCCCTAAATTTCCATGTGATGGGAAGTTGCTTGCTAATTAGAGACACCTACATTAAACTTTTCTGGGATGAGAAATAAACTCAATTGGGTCAAGTCCCTTACATTTAGGAAGTCGTTTGTTATCTCAGATTATTCTAATCTGCTGTATTCTAATGGATACAAATGTCTAAACCAACTGCTGACTTCAAGAGAGGATTCCAGAAAGAAGTGACACCTGGGAGCTAGCTGGGTGCAGCTGTGAGGACAGCGGCCATGTGGACATGAGGAGTGTGTGGAGGGAAGGGATAGCTGGGGCAACGTCAAGCAGAGGAAATAGAACAAATGGAGGACAGTGTGTGTGTGTGTGTGTATGTGCGTGGTGTGGATGACGCTGGGCCGTTGAGTGTTGCTGGGCTGTAAACAATGGGGCAGAGGGCAGTGAATGCAGCTGGAGACCTTTGTTGAGGACCACGTAGGGCCCTGTGTTCCCAAGAGATATGCTGACTCCTAGAGACAACACAATGGCTTGAGGCGGGTAGTAGGACCAGACTTGTGGTTTATAAATATCGCTTTGCTGCAAGTGTGGTGAGTGGGTTGGGGAACATTAGATCAGAGACAGGAGACCAGAGAGCAGCTAGGAGGGGAGCCCTAGCAGTAGAGGAGGATGGCGGCGGTGTCCCTGCGGGGCCGGGTGTGTGGGAGGGGCGGGAAGACTTGGCGATGGGTTGGGCTAGAGAAGGAAGCACTAGAGACAAAGCCTGGGTATGTAAAGCCATTCATAATTTTTGTTCAAACCACCAGTGGATAGGAAAGGGAAGCTGGGATTACATCTTTTGTGATTACACATATTTACATATATTAACTCATTAATCTTAATAAGAACTCCATGGTGGGTATGACGGTTAGACCCATTTTACAGATGAGGAAACAGAGGCACAAAAGGTTAAAAGACTTGCCTAATCACAGCAAGTCTGGCTCCCAGTCCATGCTCTTCGCTGCCGTGCTGTTTCTTGTCTTGTTTGTAGCACGGGGTCCCAGTTAGAGTGCTTCTCTGAATCCAAGGGCCCCCGTAGAACTTCTTGGATGCTGAAGCCAGCTTGGGCTGGACTGACTGTTCAGTGACCCCAGTCTGGACATGGAGACCTGGATTCCTGGATCCGCCCTCCAGGGTTCTGCTCTGTAGAACACAGACTTTGCCTCCAATTCCAGATGTGCTCTTCCTCAGCATCCTTCATCACTTTCCTTAGCCCCTCTGGTGCTGGGACCCAGCGTGAGCTGCAGCTGGATCCTTATCGGTTATGACACCCTTGGGACCCCTGTAGCCCAAACACCCAGGACAACTGCCTGGGCCACACAACCAGTCACTAGTTAAGTGTGGATTCAAACTCAAGTCTGTCTGGCTTCAAAGCCACACCCGTTCACCACTCTCTGTGGATTCCCCTGGTATCTCCAGAGGTCCGCACTCTATCCTCAGGACTTTGGATCAAGCCTAGAGCAGTGGCCCCCTCCTTCAGCGAGACCAGGCCCTCAAGGCTGTACTCCAGCCTGGGCACCGTCTCCCTCAACCCCCCGCCCTGTTCCCCTGGTGCCAAGTAGGCAGAAAAAGAGCCCAGACTGACGGTCTAGGTGAGCCTCGCTGGCTGAGCTGCAGCCCATAGACTTGGGCTAACTTGTTATTAATTCCGTAGGAGCACAGAACAACCCTAACAAGATGCAAAAATCAATGGCTGAGGAAAAGACAAAGCAACCTTCCGAGTAGAGTGAGAGTGACGCAAGTCTCTTTGAAAGGCCTTGATAAACTATCTGGTGTGCAGCCTGGAAAGTGGAGAATAAATGACTTTCTTACATTGATTCATATACTTTTTTTCCAAGTCGGAAAGAGGAGGGAGGTAATGGGCTAGGGTGAGGGACCTAGTTGGCCTTGCAATGGCCAGATAATGATTGTTCAGTTAGAAGCCTATGATTTTTCACTTTCTAGAGGCACAGACAGCAATGGGGGCTGAAATGGGTTTCCAAGTGATGGAGGGCATAATAAAGGTCAATTAACAGCAATGACATTAGCTGGGGGAAAAAACCTCAACAGCCCTGAACACGGCCATTGCCTTCCTTCCTACCCGCTCTGTGACCAGCAGTGGGGAGATAGGCTGAGTGAGAGGGAGGGTGAACCCCACAGAGGGATGGCACCAGGCCGGAGAAGCCCTGGGCTCATGGCCTCTCTGTGTGAGGGCCACACTGCAGGCTGCCAAGTCCATTGGCAAGACATGTGGCAGCCATTCTCGAGACAGCACCATGGCCTCTATCAGGCAGAACAGGCTGGGCTGGCAGCTGTGCTCTGATGCTCCCAACAGGGGCCCAAGTAAGTCAAGAGAGGCTGCCAGGGCCTCAGAGCAGTGTGCGGTGACCTGCCTCCTCCCCTCTCTCTGCTGTGACTCCCTTTCTCACTCCAAGGCACACATGCTGGCCCCCTTGCTATTTCCCTAATGCAGTGGACACCCTCTCTGCTCAGAACCTTTACTCTGTTTCCTTTGTTCTGATTGCTTCTCATCCAGATATTTTTATGGCTTGAAATAGCTTACCAACATCAGGTCTTTTCCAATGAGTCATATCTTTTTGCCTTTTCATACTGTTCACGGGGTTCTCAAGGCAAGAACCCTTTCTTTGGAGTTTGTAAAGACCACAAACAGCTCAGCTAAGACGTGAGCCCCCTGCACTTGGTTGACTCAGTCAACCTGGTCATGAGGGCACTGACATCAGCCACACGCGGTATGAGGCTCCCCTTCAGAAGGGCCGTATGCTAACTCCCGCTGGCTCCCCTGAGCCACATTGGCCTCTTTAGACACAAGTGATTTAAGCACCCCTCCGTTCCCCCGCCGCCTGCCTCGTCCTGGTTCTGCATGTTCCTCCAGCCCATTTCAGCTTTGCATACCAGTTCACAACCTGCACAGCTCCACATGGGTCATTTTCTCCTTTCTGACCCAATGCCTCACTTACCCAGAGCTCTCAGGCATTCCTGCTTCAGGGAATCAAAGTCTGCCCTCATATGACTAAGTTTTTATGACTGGGTTTCTGGGTTTCTGGCTAGTCCTGGCTCTGTGTGTTACTGCAGAGATGGCTGGAACAAGGAAAGATCGGAGGTCTGCTCTTCTCCCATGTGAAGGTACGTTGGCTGCTGCCAACTGCCAGTCCAGGGCTCACCTAGGTGCCCAGGGCCAAGTCCAGCAGACCGGGTGCCAGCATGGATCATGCTCAGTGCAGGTCTCACTTCATCTTCCTGTTTTGCCGGGGTGACCTCTTTGCCCCAGGGTCTAGGCAGGCCAACTACATTGAGTAAAGCTGAACAGAGAGATACTCCAACTTGTCTTCTTCCTCTTGTCTTCCTTCTCCTTTATCTTGAGATAAAGACCACCAAGACCCACAGACCCACCTAGGGGTGGGTATTGGGCAAAGAACCCTCTGACATTGATCTAACATCTAATACGATGTGATCATCTTATTATTTCATTTCATATTGTATCATATTGTTTCCTGCTATTCCATTTGATTTGATGAGCTTGGTTGCTTTCACAACCGACCTCCTGCCTCTGTCTCTCTGCAGTCATTCTTTTTTGTTTTTCTTAAAGCAACTACAGCTTTTTTCCTTTTTTTCAAATTTTATTTATTTGTTTATTTATTTTTGGCTGTTTTGGGTTTTCACTGCTGCTGTAGGCTCTTCTCTAGTTGCAAGGAGTGGGGGCTACTCTCTAGCTGAGGTGAGCAGGCTTCTTGTTGTGGTGACTTCTCTTGTTGTGGAACTTGGGCTCTAGGGCACACGGGCTTCAGTAGTTGTGGCACATGGGCTCAATAGTTGCGTCTCCGAGGCTGTAGACCACAGGCTCAACTGTTGTGGCTCATGGGCTTAGTTGCTCCACAGCATTTGGAATCTTCCCAGGTCAGGGATTGAATCCATGTCTCCTGCATTGGCAGACGAACTGGAGCTACCAGGGAAGCCCTGTGGTCATTCTTGATCATAGCTTCTGTCCCAGGATGGTCCCTACTCCAGGAGTGTTCATCAGAAAGGGGAACATGGGTCAGGGGGCTGGGGAAGCTGGCAGAAATCTTCTTGGTCTGCCTAATATTTTACTAGAGTGCATAAAGCAATGGATATAGAGCAGGTCTCCTGGTGAGAAAATGCAGAATAAATTACTGCCTGCAATTTCCTGTTTGGCATTGATCTTGTAAATTGCAGACTTGAAGTGGGAGTCGAGTATTAGTATGTCCACATCACTATTGAAAGTTCCACCAAATGCTCATGAATCCTACACTGTCAGAGGCACACAGAGCCTTGAGACCAGCCAGCCGAACCCCACTTCATAGGGAAGAGCCTCAGAGACCCAGAAAGGTCTGAGCCTGCCTGGGGAAGAACGCATGATCAGCGCAGTGATACAAGTTCGGCTTCAGCAGCCTGAGGCCCAGATGTCAGCAGGTGTGACTGTTCTAAGTCAGCCACAGTTGGTCATTACTTATGGAGTGGCCCTGTCAGAGCAGATGGCCTGCATTCTCTCTCCACGTGCCCGAGTGTGTTTCTGGTTGTGCCTTGAGGCTCTTTGGGGTCTTTGCTTCCTTCGGTAGCTGAAAGCAGCTGTGAGCTGCTGAGAGCTGTTCTTTAAAGCTCTGCTCAGAGAGTGCCCAGGGCCTGGACAAGCCAGTCACCCAGTGGGACCCTCAGTTCTGTCCTCAGTGACACAGGGTTGGTAATCTTGACCTGTTTCTGTCAGATGGTGACAGATGGATGCCAACGAGTCTTGTAAATGAACAGGCCTCCTTGGCGACAACGAGCCTGAGAGGGTTTCGTGTGGACCGGAAAGTCCTGTGTCTAAGGCAGCCCCAGTTTTGCTCTTGAAACTGTCTCTCCAAGTCTCACCGTACCCAGCACCTCACCTCCTGACCCCAATGCTGACGCCCAGCAGGAGAGAGAAGTTGCAGTTTGTCACACTGCCCAACTGCATGTTGTCCTGTGTCTGCACACTTTTTTTTTACACACTCAGTGTTCACAATGGATTCTCTTTTTTACATGGTGTAGTGTTGTGTTCGTCCTCTATGGATAACAGGTCACTCCAAAACTTAGTGGCTTGAAACAACCGTAACCACTTTTTCTCTCTCCTGTTTTCTTTGGGGCAGAACTTCTGGAGCAACATGGCTGGAAGGTTCTGGCTCAGGGCCTCTCATGAGGCTGCAGCCAGGTGTCAGCGGGGGCCTGCCCTCATCTCACGGCCTGCCTGGCCCTGGAGGATCTGCTCTCACGTGGGTTCACTCGCACGGCTGCTGAGTTGCTGCTGGCATGGACAGGGCCTCCGTTCTTCTCTCCAGGATGGTGTGAGTGTCCTCACATCATGGCAGCAGGCTTTGCTCAGAGTGGATCTGTGCTCAAGGAGGAAGCTGCAGGCCCTTGAGGACCTGGCCTCATGTTCTCTGAAGTGTACACACGGGGCCAGCCCCGTTGCAGTGTGAGAGCTCATGACATGAGGGCAAGAATACCAGGAGGCAGTGCTCCTTGGCTACCACAGTCTACCTTTTTGGTCCTGCGACCCTGACATATCTCACATGGAAATACAGTCACTTCTTTCCAAGGTCCCTCGCAGTCTTGTTGATTGAAACATCCACTTGAAATCCTGTCATCTAATCAGGTCCATATTCAGATGAGGCTCAGTGGGTCCTTTCTCAAACACAGCTTCTCCTGTACAGTCCTTCTCGGTCTCTGGGCCTGTGAATGAAAGAAATGCTATGCTTTCACATCGCCTAATATACATGGGTGGGGCAAGTATGTCCTCAGCTGCTCAGTCATGTCTGACTCGTTGTGGCCCCATGGACTGTAGTCTGCCAGGTTCCTCTGTCTGTGGAATTTTCCAGACAAGAATATTGGAGTGGTTGCCAGTTCCTACTCCAGGGGGTCTTCTCGACCCAGGGATCGAACCCGAGTCTCTTACAAAAAACAGAAAAAGGAAAATGGGAGCTATATAGGGATCCTTAGCAATTCTGAAATTCTGGGGGGTATGTGGATAGTTTTCAGATTAGAACTCAGCCCTGCGGCTTGGGAACGGGCCTCCATAGTTCTTGGTTCCACCCTCTGACCGCAGAAGCATCAGCTCTTGGACTCATCCTTTCTTATCCATAAGAAATAGTTAACGCTTGCAGCTAAGTTTTCTCAGTTCTCTTTCACAGTTTGGAGGGTCAAAGTCCAATTTTCATACCACACTGTCTCGGCACCTCTTTGTCCAAACAGTCAGAGCAATCACGTTAGAATCATTGTGAGCTCTCTGAATCGTATTGCTGTTCAGTCCATTAGATAAAACTCACTACCATAAAGATTGATAACAGAAGCCTTTTTCTACCTCGAGTTCCTGTAAGGCTGCTAGAGGACACAACACTTAAGATTAGCAATAGCCCTCAGGGGATAGCGGAGGGAAGGATTGGAAGTTTGGGATTAAAAGATGCAAACTATTTTTTAAAAAATAATTTTATTTATTTTTGGCTATTCTGTATCTTCATTGCTGCTGGCGAGCTCTTCTCTAGTACAGGGAGTGGGGGCCACTTTCTAGTTGAGGTGAGCCACTTCTTGTTGCTGTGGCTTCTCTTTTTATGGAGCACGGGCTCTAGGGCACACGGGCTTCAGTAGTCACAGCACATGTGCTCCATAGTTGTGGCTACCAGGCTCTAGAGCACAAGCTCAGTAGTTGCGGCTTAGTTACTCTGCAGCAAGTGGGATCTTCCCAGATCAGGGATTGAACCTGTGTCTCCTGCATTGGCAGGTGGATTCTTTACCACTGAGCTACCAGGGAAGCCCAATGCAAACTGTTATACAGAGGATGGATAAACAAGGTCCTTATGTATAGCGTGGGGAACTATGTTCAAGATCCTCTGATAAACCATACTGGGAACAAACATGAAAAAACATATATATGTATATATATATATATATACATATGCGCGCGTGTGTGTATGTATGCATAGTTAAATCACTTTGTTGTACAGCAGAAATGAACACAACATAATAAATCAAAAAATTAAAAAATATTATCAGAAGCCCTATTGCTGATTGGTGAGGCTCTATGAGAAACATGTTTTTCTCTTTGAATCACCGCCTTACATGTTTCCCAGGTCTCAGAGGGTTTTATGCTCACTCCTTTAGGGGAATCTTCAGAGCAAATCACCCTGACAGTACCCTAGATGCAGTCTTTGCCTAGAGGTCTTGGACTCATCCTTTCTTATCCATAAGAAATAGTTAACGCTTGCAGCTAAGTTTTCTCAGTTCTCTTTCACAGTTTGGAGGGTCAAAGTCCAATTTTCATACCACACTGTCTCGGCACCTCTTTGTCCAAACAGTCAGAGCAATCACGTTAGAATCATTGTGAGCTCTCTGAATCGTATTGCTGTTCAGTCCATTAGATAAAACTCACTACCATAAAGATTGATAACAGAAGCCTTTTTCTACCTCGAGTTCCTGTAAGGCTGCTAGAGGACACAACACTTAAGATTAGCAATAGCCCTCAGGGGATAGCGGAGGGAAGGATTGGAAGTTTGGGATTAAAAGATGCAAACTATTTTTTAAAAAATAATTTTATTTATTTTTGGCTATTCTGTATCTTCATTGCTGCTGGCGAGCTCTTCTCTAGTACAGGGAGTGGGGGCCACTTTCTAGTTGAGGTGAGCCACTTCTTGTTGCTGTGGCTTCTCTTTTTATGGAGCACGGGCTCTAGGGCACACGGGCTTCAGTAGTCACAGCACATGTGCTCCATAGTTGTGGCTACCAGGCTCTAGAGCACAAGCTCAGTAGTTGCGGCTTAGTTACTCTGCAGCAAGTGGGATCTTCCCAGATCAGGGATTGAACCTGTGTCTCCTGCATTGGCAGGTGGATTCTTTACCACTGAGCTACCAGGGAAGCCCAATGCAAACTGTTATACAGAGGATGGATAAACAAGGTCCTTATGTATAGCGTGGGGAACTATGTTCAAGATCCTCTGATAAACCATACTGGGAACAAACATGAAAAAACATATATGTATATATATATATAGATACATATGCGCGCGTGTGTGTATGTATGCATAGTTAAATCACTTTGTTGTACAGCAGAAATGAACACAACATAATAAATCAAAAAATTAAAAAATATTATCAGAAGCCCTATTGCTGATTGGTGAGGCTCTATGAGAAACATGTTTTTCTCTTTGAATCACCGCCTTACATGTTTCCCAGGTCTCAGAGGGTTTTATGCTCACTCCTTTAGGGGAATCTTCAGAGCAAATCACCCTGACAGTACCCTAGATGCAGTCTTTGCCTAGAGGTCATTTAAAATTTTTAGCATCATTTCCTGTCTAGAGAATCTAAGAATAAGATATTTTAATTTTCAAACCCAGCAAGTCCTGACTCCTTTGTGCTCAATGGTTGTTTCTTTAATATGTTTTTTCTCTTTTCACATTTGATTATAAGCAGCCAGACATCAGGTGACACCTTGGATATTCTGCCTGGGAAGTGCCTTGGCTGGATTATTCAATTCACTTGGTACATTTTCTATTTTCCTTTTTTACCATAGAAGACAGTGTTGCTAAAGTTTCCCTGATTATGTGTTATGGGCTGAATGCTTATGTCCCTCCAAATTTATATGTTGAAGCCCTACCCCACAACTTTTCTTAGACCATGTTTGGGGATGAATCTTGTGTGGAGATGATAAAGGTACAATGAGATCATGGGGACCTAATCTGCAGGGCTGGTGCCCTTATAAGAGGAGGAAGAGACACCAGAGTTCTCTCTCTGCCAGGTGAGGACACAGGACTTACATATACACTGGCGTGTGGTCCTTTTGAAAAAAGTAATCTAACATAAGCACCCAGCACACAGTGGGTCTTCAGTGAATGTTTGTGGTTCATTTCGTTGGTTTACAGACCTTGTGACACAATCATCATAATAATGGCAAAAGTAAAAGTAGCAATGATAATAACATCTATAATAACCATTTATTAGGTGGCTCAGTGGAAAAGAATTCACCTGCTAATGCAGGAGATGCAGGTTCAATCCCTGGGTTGGGAAGATCTCCTGGAGGAGGAAATGGCAACCCACTCCAGTATCTTGCCTAGAGAATCCCATGGACAGAGGAGCTTGGTAGACTACAGTCCATGGAGTCTCAAAGAGCTGACTGAGTGAGTGACTGAGCACACACACACGCTATGAAGGACATCTTTTAAAATTTCCTTTGTGATTGAAGTGTAACTTATAGGTAAGCACGTTCCCAAAGCTTAACTGTACCACTCACTGAATATATATGTATATATATATATTTATAAACCTGTACCCAACCTAGAACTAGAACTAGAAAATTCCCAACATCATAAAGGCTCCTGTATACCCTACCCTTCATGGTCAGGGCCCTTCCTTCTCCTAGGTGAACACTCTTCTGATTCCTATTAGCCTGTTCTTAAACTTCATATACATGAATGTTTATTTTTATTTAGCTTCCCAATTCTGCAAAGCTCCTTATATGCATTATCTCACTGAATTCTCACATCAATCTAGTGAGATAATCTAGAATTTACATGCTGGTTATATGCTGGCCAAGTGTGTCTTGTTTAGCTTGCACAATGTTTTTTAAAAAATATTTTGTGTTTGCCCACTTCTAGCATTAGAAGTTGAATGCGATCCTATGTTGTTTTATACCCAGGAGAAGTCATTTATCTTCCCTGCCTTGGCACCTGTAGGCATTGAATTTGCAAACTCTAAGGAGAAGCACTATTATTGCCTCCAACCCTTGAGAAAAGAGAGGTTCACCAAGGTGTTAAAAAATACGTGCTTAAAATCTCACATCAAGTTGATGGCAGCAGTGGCATTTAAACTCAGGCTTGTCTTCCTCCAGTACCCTCCTGTAAGGATCAGGCAAGACAAATTTTCCGTCCAAGTCTATTGTTCTGACTCTAAATGCCCTTGTCTGCAGCACTACCCCTGCCTTAGCCTGTGGGTGGTGCTGGCTGTTGTGACCAGTCCCATCCTGACCCCAGTCAGCTGATCAGAAGGCTCCTCCGACTCCCATTGAGTTCAATCCTGCTATAATAACCATTTATTAGGTGGCTCAGTGGAAAAGAATTCACCTGCTAATGCAGGAGATGCAGGTTCAATCCCTGGGTTGGGAAGATCTCCTGGAGGAGGAAATGGCAACCCACTCCAGTATCTTGCCTAGAGAATCCCATGGACAGAGGAGCTTGGTAGACTACAGTCCATGGAGTCTCAAAGAGCTGACTGAGTGAGTGACTGAGCACACACCCCGCTATGAAGGACATCTTTTAAAATTTCCTTTGTGATTGAAGTGTAACTTATAGGTAAGCACGTTCCCAAAGCTTAACTGTACCACTCACTGAATATATATGTATATATATATATTTATAAACCTGTACCCAACCTAGAACTAGAACTAGAAAATTCCCAACATCATAAAGGCTCCTGTATACCCTACCCTTCATGGTCAGGGCCCTTCCTTCTCCTAGGTGAACACTCTTCTGATTCCTATTAGCCTGTTCTTAAACTTCATATACATGAATGTTTATTTTTATTTAGCTTCCCAATTCTGCAAAGCTCCTTATATGCATTATCTCACTGAATTCTCACATCAATCTAGTGAGATAATCTAGAATTTACATGCTGGTTATATGCTGGCCAAGTGTGTCTTGTTTAGCTTGCACAATGTTTTTTAAAAAATATTTTGTGTTTGCCCACTTCTAGCATTAGAAGTTGAATGCGATCCTATGTTGTTTTATACCCAGGAGAAGTCATTTATCTTCCCTGCCTTGGCACCTGTAGGCATTGAATTTGCAAACTCTAAGGAGAAGCACTATTATTGCCTCCAACCCTTGAGAAAAGAGAGGTTCACCAAGGTGTTAAAAAATACGTGCTTAAAATCTCACATCAAGTTGATGGCAGCAGTGGCATTTAAACTCAGGCTTGTCTTCCTCCAGTACCCTCCTGTAAGGATCAGGCAAGACAAATTTTCCGTCCAAGTCTATTGTTCTGACTCTAAATGCCCTTGTCTGCAGCACTACCCCTGCCTTAGCCTGTGGGTGGTGCTGGCTGTTGTGACCAGTCCCATCCTGACCCCAGTCAGCTGATCAGAAGGCTCCTCCGACTCCCATTCAGCCCGGCCAGTGCCAAACACACTGCCATGTGTCTTTCTTTTCACATCTTTGCTCACGCTGGTTTTTCCTGCCTGTAATGCCCACTCTCTACTTAGTCATCCACCCTGAGTTTCAGCCAAAGATGCTTTCCCCCTTGCTGTTTGCACATTCCCTGGCCAGCCAACGACTTGTCTTTCTTCTCAGCACACTGAGACTCAGTCTTTAAAATTTGTAATGTGATTACCAAAAGATGGGGCAGATGAACCTAAAGTGACTTTTAGGAATGAGACCAGAGTATCAGTCCCATAAAAGGTTAAAAAAGAAAACCCAATTTCATTTATTTGATCTCTGCTAAATGCATCACTAACGTTTTATTGATTCTTAAGAAAGAACGATGAGAGGAATCTGTGCTCCCCCCACTGGGTGCCAAATGAATAAGCAGTCGGAAGTTTATTACTTCCAGATATCCCACTTGCTTTCCAGATACTTCAGTGGGTTTCAATTCTGTCTTAGTAACACTTGCTGAGTAGCCCTGGGCTTGACCACACAGGTGGGCGTCTGGGAGAAAGAAAAGAGAGAGGCTGCAGGCCTGGGCTGGAATGCACCGGGGCCTGGCTGAGGGTGTACACGGGGACAAGGGCAGGGCGAGGGGCACGTGGTTGATGGGTACTGGGCACATTACCTAGAGCTCGGGGTTCCTGATCCTCACCCTATCTCTGCTCTTTGTGAGATGTAGGGCTAATTGTTAACTTGCTGGGGCTTTAGCTGTCTCACCTGAGAAATACACATTCAAAGTAACTGGAAGAGTTTTTGGACCTGGGGCAAATGTAATTCCACTTGATGGAATTTAGCTCTTTTCCCCCATGTTTTGAAAATTGGCTCAGAAATTTGAGGTGCAAACTGATATTTTCTTAGAGCAGTGTTTAGACCTTCCTGGAAGAGACGTTCACTGAGTCCAGCCTTGTGCTAGGCAGGCCTGCCACAGGCATTCCCACCCTCATTCTTACTGCAACACTGCCGCCTCCCCTGGAGAACGGAGGACAGCAGAACTCAGAGAGGCAAAGTCATTTGCTGGATGCCACACAGTTGGTGTGTCACTGAAATATGACTGAGCAAGTAATTGGTGAAATCTGAAAGCTGTGTGTGTGTGTGTGTGTGTGTGTGAGTCACCCAATCGTGTCCAGCTCTTTGTGACCCTTTGGACTGTAGCCCGCCAGGCTCCTCGTCCATGGGACTCTCCAGGCAAGAAAATGGAGTGGGTCGCCATGCCCTCTTCCAGGGATCTTCCCAACCCAGGGATCAAATCCATGTCTCCCACGTTACAGGCAGATTGTTTACTGTCTGAGCCCCCAGGGAAGCCCAGTCGGTAAAATCAAGGGTGTCATTTGTTGTTTTTTATTCCCCGTTCAGAATCTTGACTTAGTCCTTTACCTTTTCATAATAAATCTGGCATATTTGGCCAAAAGCAAAGCCACTGGCCCAGGAGTGGACCAGGAGGGTGCCTATGGTGTGGGCTGGGCGCACCAGAGCCCTTCCCTGGAATTGTCCAAACTGGAGCCTGAGAGAGCGCTTGTTTTTTCTTGGATTATAGTTTCAGTAGGGAGAGGGGCTGGAGGTGGTTTCTCACAACTTGGGGGAAAAGAGCAGAGGTAGGGAGAGAGGATAGCAGGAGAGAGAGAGAAGGGGCATAAAACAGACGGCAACTGGGTCCCTGGTTCATGGGCAGCCCATATTCTCCTTCAGGAATTGTATTAATCCGCTTGATCTGTCATGACATAGTACCTTTGACTAGGTGGCCTAAACAACAGAAATTAATTTTCTCACAGATCTGGAGGCAGGAAAGTCCAAGTTCAAGGTGCCACATGGGTCAAATTCTGGCACGGGCTCTCTCCTCAGCTTGCAGGTGGCTGCCTTCTCACTGTGTCCTCACCAGGCAGAGATGGCGATCTGGTGCCCCTTCTCTCCATTAGGGCATTTGCCCTATTAAATTAAGCTTCACTTTTAGGACCTTCTTTCACTTTAATTACCTCCTCACAGGCCCTGTCTCCAAACACAGTCACATTGGGCATTAGGGTTTCACATTGGGCAAAAGAGTCAGACACGACTTAGTGACTAAACAGCAACAGGAGTGAAAGACTGCTTACCTCTAGCTGCCCGAGAGCTGTTGGCAGAACATCCTGAGCTCTGTCTTTTATGGGGATCACCTCAGCTTTAGAGAGCTACCTTATGGGTTGTCAGTGCCTTGCTTCCTTCACTCAACTCAAGACCACTGATAATCTTGCAGGGATAAAGACTTAGCACCTCTCCTCAGCCCTGAATGATCCTGGCAGCTTAGGACTCTCCCAGGTGGCCGGGGCAGGTATGGCAGGTTCACACTTGAGGTTCTCCCTCCGCCCAGTGCTTCCTTCTCTTCCATAGCTCTCCTGAACAAACTCCTCCAAATCCAAATCTGCTTCCTGGAGCCCAACCTCATGGCTCCTACGGCCCACCTGCATCTTGACTTAGTCCTTTACCTTTTCATAATAAATCTGGCATATTTGGCCAAAAGCAAAGCCACTGGCCCAGGAGTGGACCAGGAGGGTGCCTATGGTGTGGGCTGGGCGCACCAGAGCCCTTCCCTGGAATTGTCCAAACTGGAGCCTGAGAGAGCGCTTGTTTTTTCTTGGATTATAGTTTCAGTAGGGAGAGGGGCTGGAGGTGGTTTCTCACAACTTGGGGGAAAAGAGCAGAGGTAGGGAGAGAGGATAGCAGGAGAGAGAGAGAGAAGGGGCATAAAACAGACGGCAACTGGGTCCCTGGTTCATGGGCAGCCCATATTCTCCTTCAGGAATTGTATTAATCCGCTTGATCTGTCATGACATAGTACCTTTGACTAGGTGGCCTAAACAACAGAAATTAATTTTCTCACAGATCTGGAGGCAGGAAAGTCCAAGTTCAAGGTGCCACATGGGTCAAATTCTGGCACGGGCTCTCTCCTCAGCTTGCAGGTGGCTGCCTTCTCACTGTGTCCTCACCAGGCAGAGATGGCGATCTGGTGCCCCTTCTCTCCATTAGGGCATTTGCCCTATTAAATTAAGCTTCACTTTTAGGACCTTCTTTCACTTTAATTACCTCCTCACAGGCCCTGTCTCCAAACACAGTCACATTGGGCATTAGGGTTTCACATTGGGCAAAAGAGTCAGACACGACTTAGTGACTAAACAGCAACAGGAGTGAAAGACTGCTTACCTCTAGCTGCCCGAGAGCTGTTGGCAGAACATCCTGAGCTCTGTCTTTTATGGGGATCACCTCAGCTTTAGAGAGCTACCTTATGGGTTGTCAGTGCCTTGCTTCCTTCACTCAACTCAAGACCACTGATAATCTTGCAGGGATAAAGACTTAGCACCTCTCCTCAGCCCTGAATGATCCTGGCAGCTTAGGACTCTCCCCAGGTGGCCGGGGGCAGGTATGGCAGGTTCACACTTGAGGTTCTCCCTCCGCCCAGCCCTGCTTCCTTCTCTTCCATAGCTCTCCTGAACAAACTTCCTCCACGCTAATATGCATCTATGAGTCTGCTTCCTGGGGAGCCCAACCCCTCATGGCTCCTACGGCTCCTGCAACTGCTCGCTTCTTGAAATCTGTGAGCTATGCCAGGAATGTGTCTAGTTTTTGCTTAAAATTCTGTAACATCGGAACTTTGAATCAGTTATAAAAATTACCAGAAGCCTCACCACCAGGGATCTCAAGAGCCTGGTGCCCTGACGTGGGTGGTTTCACAGGGGAAAGATGCAAGCCTCAGCAGAAGCTCCCGCCTGCACCTGCGGAAGCTCGCCTGCCTGCCACTACCTGGGGAGAGGCCGTGGCTTCCATTTCCCGTCCACCTTCCAGATCTTGTGGGAATATCTCTAATGGGTAGAATTAAAACTAGAACCCTGTCTGTGGGGAAATCTGGGAAATGCACTCTTTGGTTTCCAGCTGCTGGTGATGGAGAAAGAGTTCAGAGGGGCTGCGGTGGCGCGAGACCTAAGAGTCAGCAACCAGCACAAAATGCATTTGGAAATTACAAAAAACATATAAATCAAAGAGTCCTGCGATAGGTGAAGAAGAAAACATCTATCCTTTGATATGTGAAATGTACCATGCAGACATAAAATGTTTTATAGCTGGAGCAGGTTCAGAACTGTGGGCATGATGTTTCAAGGAAACGATTGAGTTTTACTTAAAAAACTATAAGTAATTGAGACTAAATTATTTTTTACTTTAAAATTCTGAATAATCACTTCTAAACTCTTGTTTTATGTGTGTGAATATGTTTACGTACATTTATCAGAGAATATATTTGATGTATGATGGATTTTCATTGCAATTTTGTGTTTTCTCTGTATATGACTCCATGCGTAAGGAAGCCTCTATGTGTGTGTTGCATGTTGGAATGCTTTCTATATATGTGTGTGTGTATGTATACAGTGTATATGCACGCATTTGTGAGTCTCTGTTTATGTCTGAGTTCAGACTCCAAATTTCAGTGAGGATGTCAGAAATGGCCTTTCTCAGCATGTAGAGAAGCACCAAAATTGAACTTCTTTTCTCTCCTTTCTGTTGGCCACACTCTCTGCTTTCTTGTCCCAGGAGCAGCTCTTTGGCACCAAGGAGCAAAGGGTCACGATTTGTCATAACAGAGAAATACTGAAGAAGCTGGGACTACAGAGAAGTTCTTCAATTCAGCTTGGTGAGTTTTCTGAAGGGGAGGCTTTTTTATGGTTAAAATAAAGAATTTATTACATGCATTGAATATAGCTATATCCTCCCAGAGGTGGCTCTACTTGTAATTTACAAAATTACCAGAAGCCTCACCACCAGGGATCTCAAGAGCCTGGTGCCCTGACGTGGGTGGTTTCACAGGGGAAAGATGCAAGCCTCAGCAGAAGCTCCCGCCTGCACCTGCGGAAGCTCGCCTGCCTGCCACTACCTGGGGAGAGGCCGTGGCTTCCATTTCCCGTCCACCTTCCAGATCTTGTGGGAATATCTCTAATGGGTAGAATTAAAACTAGAACCCTGTCTGTGGGGAAATCTGGGAAATGCACTCTTTGGTTTCCAGCTGCTGGTGATGGAGAAAGAGTTCAGAGGGGCTGCGGTGGCGCCGAGACCTAAGAGTCAGCAACCAGCACAAAATGCATTTGGAAATTACAAAAAACATATAAATCAAAGAGTCCTGCGATAGGTGAAGAAGAAAACATCTATCCTTTGATATGTGAAATGTACCATGCAGACATAAAATGTTTTATAGCTGGAGCAGGTTCAGAACTGTGGGCATGATGTTTCAAGGAAACGATTGAGTTTTACTTAAAAAACTATAAGTAATTGAGACTAAATTATTTTTTACTTTAAAATTCTGAATAATCACTTCTAAACTCTTGTTTTATGTGTGTGAATATGTTTACGTACATTTATCAGAGAATATATTTGATGTATGATGGATTTTCATTGCAATTTTGTGTTTTCTCTGTATATGACTCCATGCGTAAGGAAGCCTCTATGTGTGTGTTGCATGTTGGAATGCTTTCTATATATGTGTGTGTGTATGTATACAGTGTATATGCACGCATTTGTGAGTCTCTGTTTATGTCTGAGTTCAGACTCCAAATTTCAGTGAGGATGTCAGAAATGGCCTTTCTCAGCATGTAGAGAAGCACCAAAATTGAACTTCTTTTCTCTCCTTTCTGTTGGCCACACTCTCTGCTTTCTTGTCCCAGGAGCAGCTCTTTGGCACCAAGGAGCAAAGGGTCACGATTTGTCATAACAGAGAAATACTGAAGAAGCTGGGACTACAGAGAAGTTCTTCAATTCAGCTTGGTGAGTTTTCTGAAGGGGAGGCTTTTTTATGGTTAAAATAAAGAATTTATTACATGCATTGAATATAGCTATATCCTCCCAGAGGTGGCTCTACTTGTAATTTACAAAAAGCCTCGTATGGGCCAACAGTATTTTTTGGAGGGCTTTGCAGATCTTGTTAGGAATGCCCCTCTCTCTGGTGCAGTGGTTTTCAAAGTTTGTGTAGCAGAAATCAGCTAGAGGACTTGCTCAAACAGATTAAAAGGCCCCACCCTTAGGGTTTCTGATTTAGTAGGTCTGGGGTGAGGCCTATGAAGTTGCATTTCTTATATGTTTCTAGTGATATTGGTGCTGCTGGTCCAGGAACAACCCTCAGGGAATTACTGACTTGGGTAATAGGAAAACCATTGGAAAGAGTTAGAGAACCAGGGCTCCAGGTAAGAGGGACCTGTTTTCTGGGGTTAGAGGTCTGCTATTCCTTGAGAACCAGTCGGGCTTCCCAGGTGGCTAAGTGGTAAAGACCCCACCTGCCAAGCAAGAGATATAAGTGACACAATCCCTGGTCGAGAAGATCCCTTGGAGAGGCAAACAGCAACTGACTCCAATATCCTTGCCTGGGAAGCTCCACGGACAAAGGAGCCTGGTGGGCTACATTTCATGGGGTCGCAAAGAGTCAGACATGCCTTAGTGAGTAAACAGCACAACAGAGAACCAGTCAGGGCAACTGAATATATCAAGACAGTGGACATACAATATTCCCCATCTTGTCCTGCCACATGAAATTCAATGGCTCTATTCACGTAAGCAGGACTTCTATTCAAGGGGTTCCCTGTTTAAGAAGTTTTTACCCACAGATGATTTAAGAAGTGGCCATATCATTATAAGAAGCTTACCCCTAGAGCTTTTATATAGTTTGAGCTCCCAAATGATTTAAATATTTTTTTACACTGTTAATTACTGCCTAGAGAAGCTGGGTGCCAGAGACACCTAAAGTCAACTAAAAGATGAGTCATACCTGGTGATAAAGCTTCCTTGAAACTCTTATTAGTTCAATAAATATTCGTCTTTGTAGTGTGTGTGTGTGTGTGTGTGTGTGTGTTTGGAGAAGGGGTAGGAGAAGGAAGGACATGGAACCACAGAGTGTCAGGACCTCACACACATGAATCAATGCTCACTGAATGGAGATGTGACAAGTGGATGGAGTCTGGTAATGGAGACTCCTGCGAGAGGCTCAGTGAGGGAATCTGAGCTGACAGGAAGCTGTCAGGTAGGGTCTGATTCTGGGCTAGGGTTAGGAACTTGGTTTGGGAAGCTGGACCTTCCCCAGCCCAGTCCTCTGCTGTGGCCACTGAGCATCCTATGAGGATGTCCTTGCACATGTGGAAAGAATGGTGGTGCCCTTCCTCCCTTTGGGGTTCAGGCTTGGCTTGCTCTCACATTGGGAACTAGAGCTGAGAGGTAGTGAGGATACAAGGAATCCATCTTTATCCTCAAGTTAGAATATTGCCTCCAGGATAAACTTGCTTTGGATAAGGGAGAAGATGCTGGGAAGAACATCCAACCTGATTGTCTTCACCCTGTTTCTGAGCTCAGTCCCAGCCTTTCCTGAGAGCTAGAGCCACACAGGTTCAGCAAGGTCTCTATGAACCACTGATTTAGGCTGCCCATCAGGGAGCCTCATGCTGGCTGAAAGGCTGCCAGCCCCAACCAGCTCAACTGTTTCCAAACTGAGTCTGCCAGCAGTGTTATTGGGAGAAGGAAAGTCTTGTTGAAGGCTGCTGAATTCTGCCTCTAGATGTCAAGGAGAAAAGGAGAGGAGAAGATGGGGAGGAGAGTCCTTTCAGAGGCTGCAATCAAGATCAGATTGTCCTTAATTAAGCAGGACTTCTATTCAAGGGTTCCCTGTTTAAGAAGTTTTTACCCACAGATGATTTAAGAAGTGGCCATATCATTATAAGAAGCTTACCCCTAGAGCTTTTATATAGTTTGAGCTCCCAAATGATTTAAATATTTTTTTACACTGTTAATTACTGCCTAGAGAAGCTGGGTGCCAGAGACACCTAAAGTCAACTAAAAGATGAGTCATACCTGGTGATAAAGCTTCCTTGAAACTCTTATTAGTTCAATAAATATTCGTCTTTGTAGTGTGTGTGTGTGTGCTTGTGTGTGTGTGTTTGGAGAAGGGGTAGGAGAAGGAAGGACATGGAACCACAGAGTGTCAGGACCTCACACACATGAATCAATGCTCACTGAATGGAGATGTGACAAGTGGATGGAGTCTGGTAATGGAGACTCCTGCGAGAGGCTCAGTGAGGGAATCTGAGCTGACAGGAAGCTGTCAGGTAGGGTCTGATTCTGGGCTAGGGTTAGGAACTTGGTTTGGGAAGCTGGACCTTCCCCAGCCCAGTCCTCTGCTGTGGCCACTGAGCATCCTATGAGGATGTCCTTGCACATGTGGAAAGAATGGTGGTGCCCTTCCTCCCTTTGGGGTTCAGGCTTGGCTTGCTCTCACATTGGGAACTAGAGCTGAGAGGTAGTGAGGATACAAGGAATCCATCTTTATCCTCAAGTTAGAATATTGCCTCCAGGATAAACTTGCTTTGGATAAGGGAGAAGATGCTGGGAAGAACATCCAACCTGATTGTCTTCACCCTGTTTCTGAGCTCAGTCCCAGCCTTTCCTGAGAGCTAGAGCCACACAGGTTCAGCAAGGTCTCTATGAACCACTGATTTAGGCTGCCCATCAGGGAGCCTCATGCTGGCTGAAAGGCTGCCAGCCCCAACCAGCTCAACTGTTTCCAAACTGAGTCTGCCAGCAGTGTTATTGGGAGAAGGAAAGTCTTGTTGAAGGCTGCTGAATTCTGCCTCTAGATGTCAAGGAGAAAAGGAGAGGAGAAGATGGGGAGGAGAGTCCTTTCAGAGGCTGCAATCAAGATCAGATTGTCCTTAATTAAGACAGCTCCAGGCAGCATATTTCCATAATTCCCCATTAAAGAGTCCTGATGTATGAGTCACTATGGGAGCGTGGTTCCGAGTCAGCACTGTTCTGTGTCTGAAGTGCCTCAAATCAAAAAGCCAATCCATCTCAATCACCCAGGCTTTCTGAGCCCCTGGGATGTCACTGGCCCTGTGCTAGACACTGTGCCTAGCCTAGAGAGGGACGCAGCCATGCATATAGCGTTAGTCCCTGCTTCCACAGGGTAGAAGCCCGAGCTAGACCCTGACGAGGAGGAGGAATAGAGATTCAGAAGCACTTGAGTGTGAGGCTACCCCAGGCGGGCTTTGTCCTTCTTGTGATGACTGGGAGGTAGCATGGGACAAAAGGAAACTTCCTGGATTTGGCGATGGGAGGTCTGAGTTTCATTCATTTAACAAAACTCTGTTGTCTCATAGCAACCTCTCAAAATAGTGAGGGAACTTGAGAGAGAGGAGGACGGATCCTCACAAGTCTGCCTTTCTTGGCCATGTTCTTGGGAGGATGCCAGGGTGCTCTGCAAGGATACAGGTCAGACTGGGGAGAAGCCTTGTCTATGGAGAAGCCTTGCGGTGTGGAGAAGCCTTGCTGGTGTGGTCCATGTGGAGATGCTCAAGGTCACTGTGCTGCCGTGAGGAGAGCTGCTCCTTTACAGAGTGCTTTTGAAAACTTTCATGAAATAAATACTTTTCATGTATCATACTAAAAGTGACTCAGTAGGAACCAGGAAATTTGACTAGACTTGTAACTATGCAATGAACTAGAAAAATAATTGATAATCTAATTCAAAAGCTACTAGGCATAGGTGTTTTTACAGAAGAGTTCTAGGAAATCTTTAAAAATCAGATAATCCCTTTTAAATTAATTCAGAGAATATGAAAAGAGAGAAAACTACCTTGTGTGAGCTATTTAACCAAAAATTGGACAAGGATAAAACAAGAAATAGGTTATAGAGTGAATTTTCTTATTCACATAGATACAAAAATTCTAGAAAATGTATTAAGAAAAATAACTTATGAATGAGAGAGTCCTTTCAGAGGCTGCAATCAAGATCAGATTGTCCTTATAAGACAGCTCCAGGCAGCATATTTCCATAATTCCCCATTAAAGAGTCCTGATGTATGAGTCACTATGGGAGCGTGGTTCCGAGTCAGCACTGTTCTGTGTCTGAAGTGCCTCAAATCAAAAAGCCAATCCATCTCAATCACCCAGGCTTTCTGAGCCCCTGGGATGTCACTGGCCCTGTGCTAGACACTGTGCCTAGCCTAGAGAGGGACGCAGCCATGCATATAGCGTTAGTCCCTGCTTCCACAGGGTAGAAGCCCGAGCTAGACCCTGACGAGGAGGAGGAATAGAGATTCAGAAGCACTTGAGTGTGAGGCTACCCCAGGCGGGCTTTGTCCTTCTTGTGATGACTGGGAGGTAGCATGGGACAAAAGGAAACTTCCTGGATTTGGCGATGGGAGGTCTGAGTTTCATTCATTTAACAAAACTCTGTTGTCTCATAGCAACCTCTCAAAATAGTGAGGGAACTTCGAGAGAGAGAGGAGGACGGATCCTCACAAGTCTGCCTTTCTTGGCCATGTTCTTGGGAGGATGCCAGGGTGCTCTGCAAGGATACAGGTCAGACTGGGGAGAAGCCTTGTCTATGGAGAAGCCTTGCGGTGTGGAGAAGCCTTGCTGGTGTGGTCCATGTGGAGATGCTCAAGGTCACTGTGCTGCCGTGAGGAGAGCTGCTCCTTTACAGAGTGCTTTTGAAAACTTTCATGAAATAAATACTTTTCATGTATCATACTAAAAGTGACTCAGTAGGAACCAGGAAATTTGACTAGACTTGTAACTATGCAATGAACTAGAAAAATAATTGATAATCTAATTCAAAAGCTACTAGGCATAGGTGTTTTTACAGAAGAGTTCTAGGAAATCTTTAAAAATCAGATAATCCCTTTTAAATTAATTCAGAGAATATGAAAAGAGAGAAAACTACCTTGTGTGAGCTATTTAACCAAAAATTGGACAAGGATAAAACAAGAAATAGGTTATAGAGTGAATTTTCTTATTCACATAGATACAAAAATTCTAGGTAAACCAGTTGTATTAAGAAAAATAACACAGCTGGGCTTCCCTGGTGGTCCAGTGGGTGAAGAGTCTGCCTTGCGCTGCAAGAGGCACTGGTTTGATCCCTGGCCCAGGAAGACTCCATGTGCCGCGGAGTGGCTGGACCACTGTGTTCAATTACCAGCCAGTGCTCTGGAGCGCATGCGCCCAGACCCGGTACTCTGCAACGAGAGAGGCCACTGCAATGGGAGGTCCACACAGGCCAAAGAATAAAGATGGATGAAAACAAATATATTAAAAAAAAAACAATAAATGAGGCCAAAATTTAAAAAAAAGAGAGAAAACACAGCCAAGTAAGGTTTATCTCTGGAATTTGAAAGTTCAATCTGCAAGAATATGTTGATGTAATACATCTCATTAACAAATTAAAATTCATATGATTTTCTTAATGTAGAAACATAACTCTATAAATTTACATATAATTTATTATATAAAATACATATCATTTAAATATATAAATATTGTATATTTATATATAATAGAGTACATATCATTTATAATATATATTGCTAATATATTGTTGTAATTTATTATTAACATTATTAGACAGAGGAAAATTGCCATGATCTGATATAGAATATCAAAAACCCAAAATGCACATGGAAAAAGTACGGCTAAGATAATTTTGGAGAAGAAACAGGTTTGGGCAGGAGGTGATCAGATACTTCTCTACTAGATATTCAGACTTTTTTGATTAAAAACTGTGTTATGTGAGATGGGTAGAAAAATCGACCCAAAAGAAAGTCCAGGAACAGCCCCAGGTACATACGGAGTCTTGAAGCACTGCAGATGTGGCATTATAAATTGGAGAAGTTAGATTATCAATAAACTGAAAAATAAGTTTACATCCCCACCTTTTACCAGATGCAAAAATATATTCCAGATAGGCGAAAGATATAAATGGAAAAGCAAAACCAAAAAGCTTTTAGAAGAAAATATAAAAGAATATCTTTAAAGTTTTCTGCTTAAGAAGGACTACCTTAAGCAAATGATAGAATGCAAAACTAGAAAAAAAAGCAATAGTGTTGATCACCTTAAAACTGAAAGCCATATCATAAATCAAATGGAATGACAAGACCTAGATTGGGAGCAAATTTTCTTCAGTCCAAGTTGAATTAACATACAGGATGTTAGAAAGAGTTGTTTGAGTTGGTAAGAAAAAGAAAAATCCAGAAAAGAATACAGATGAGGAGACTTATAGACCAACGAACATGTAGAAAGATGCTCCTGCTCAACCTCAGGGGCAGAAGTTACAAAGCAAATCACATTGAGTTTTAGAGAGAGTGTGGGTGAGCAGGAACTCGTATGCAGATCTGTGAAGACGCAGATGGACGCAGCTACTTCAGGCAGCTATTGACAGACGGTGGACCTGAAGATGCATGTTGTATCAGCCCCAGTATTCTAGCTGGAAATAGGCAGCACAATTTAGTATAATAATTGGAAGAGAGTTAGTTAATAAAAATGGGGCTATTTAGAAAGTTAGGGACAAGGTGCAGGAAAAGCACAAGGAATGTGCAGTCCCCAGGAACAAGTGTTTATGCAAACTTACCACCCTTGGGCTCGAAAAGGAAAACCGAGGGAGCTATTACAGGAACCTGGAGACAGTCATGGCTTCGAGGAGACAGCCTGTGACCTCTGACAGAAGGGCCAGCCAGCCGGCTGTCACCCCCAAGAGAGGACTCTGGAGAAACAAATATCCTGACCTCCATTTCCTCCTTGCTCCAATTACCCATTGGTCCTTTCCATTGGCCAAACAAAACAGGAGGCAGAAGGCCAGGGAGCCTGCTGATTTAGTCCACATAATTCAGCTTCCTGGGCTCTACAGAAGGAATGTAAAGGGTGGAGGGCGGTATCTGGAAAGGTGAACAGAAGATCATCAATCACATGTTTGCCATTGGACCAGCTACTCCCCTCCTAGGAGCATACCCGAGACGAGTTCATACCCTTGTGCCCAAGGAGGTGCATACAACGTTGTTTATGACAGCACTGTTAAGAATCCAGAAATGGAAATAACCATGTTGCTTCCCATGAAGTTGTTAGATAACTGCGATGGATAAGCTGTGGTTTATTCATAAGATGACATATCACACTGCCATTAAAGTGGATGAACTAGAGGCACATGTATCAATTCTCTAAATCTCAAAAAAGAGAACATCGAGAGAATTTGCAATCTGGGACAACATGAATGAACCTGGAGGAGAGCATGCTAAATGAAGCAAGGCAAGACAGAGGAAGGACAAAGACTGCATGATACCACCTAGATGAGACATCTAACACAGTCAGACATGAAGCAGTGCAGACCCTAGAGGAGAGGATAGACCAATGAACATGTAGAAAGATGCTCCTGCTCAACCTCAGGGGCAGAAGTTACAAAGCAAATCACATTGAGTTTTAGAGAGAGTGTGGGTGAGCAGGAACTCGTATGCAGATCTGTGAAGACGCAGATGGACGCAGCTACTTCAGGCAGCTATTGACAGACGGTGGACCTGAAGATGCATGTTGTATCAGCCCCAGTATTCTAGCTGGAAATAGGCAGCACAATTTAGTATAATAATTGGAAGAGAGTTAGTTAATAAAAATGGGGCTATTTAGAAAGTTAGGGACAAGGTGCAGGAAAAGCACAAGGAATGTGCAGTCCCCAGGAACAAGTGTTTATGCAAACTTACCACCCTTGGGCTCGAAAAGGAAAACCGAGGGAGCTATTACAGGAACCTGGAGACAGTCATGGCTTCGAGGAGACAGCCTGTGACCTCTGACAGAAGGGCCAGCCAGCCGGCTGTCACCCCCAAGAGAGGACTCTGGAGAAACAAATATCCTGACCTCCATTTCCTCCTTGCTCCAATTACCCATTGGTCCTTTCCATTGGCCAAACAAAACAGGAGGCAGAAGGCCAGGGAGCCTGCTGATTTAGTCCACATAATTCAGCTTCCTGGGCTCTACAGAAGGAATGTAAAGGGTGGAGGGCGGTATCTGGAAAGGTGAACAGAAGATCATCAATCACATGTTTGCCATTGGACCAGCTACTCCCCTCCTAGGAGCATACCCGAGACGAGTTCATACCCTTGTGCCCAAGGAGGTGCATACAACGTTGTTTATGACAGCACTGTTAAGAATCCAGAAATGGAAATAACCATGTTGCTTCCCATGAAGTTGTTAGATAACTGCGATGGATAAGCTGTGGTTTATTCATAAGATGACATATCACACTGCCATTAAAGTGGATGAACTAGAGGCACATGTATCAATTCTCTAAATCTCAAAAAAGAGAACATCGAGAGAATTTGCAATCTGGGACAACATGAATGAACCTGGAGGAGAGCATGCTAAATGAAGCAAGGCAAGACAGAGGAAGGACAAAGACTGCATGATACCACCTAGATGAGACATCTAACACAGTCAGACTCATGGAAGCAGTGAGCAGAGTGCTGGTTGCCTGGGGCTGGGGGCTGAGAGGAGCAGGGAGATTTTACTTAAAGGACACACATTTCCAGTGAGGCACGGTGGACAGAGAACGAAGGAACTAGTGGGTAGGGCAAGCCTGCAGTCAACAGCGCTGTTCTGTATACTTAAGCATGTGCACACTGTTATACTAAAAATGTAACCAAAGGAACCTACAGTACAGGGAGCTCTGCTCAGTGCTGTGTGGCAGCCTGTGTGGGAGGGGAGTTTGGGGGAGAACGGATACACGTGTATGTATGGTTGAGTCCCTTCACTGTTCACCTGAAACTATCACATCGGTAATTGGCTCTACTCCAATATAAAATAAAATATTAAAAAACGAAAAAAAAAAAAAAAGAGGGGACTTCCCTGGTGGTCCAGTGGGTAAAGAGTCCACCTTGCAGTGCAAGCGGCGCCGGTTCGATCCCTAGCACGGGAGGATCCCATATGCCCTGAAGTGGCTGAAACGGTGCATCCAATTACGAGCCAGCGCTTTGGAGCGCATGCGCCTAGAGCCAGTGCTCTGCAACGAAAGAGGCCACCGCGATGGGAGGCCCACACAGGCCAAAGAATTAAGATGGATGAAAATAAATTAAAAAATGAAGGACCAATAAAAGCGGCCAAAATTGAAAAAAAAAAAAAGTAAAAGAAAGTAAAAATTTGTTTGGAAGGTAGATTCATGTTATGTTCTTGTGTGCTTTGCTTGGTAGCTTCAGTCATGTTGCTTCCTTTGCAACCCTATGGATTGTAGCATTTTAAGAATCCAGAAATGGAAATAACCATGTTGCTTCCCATGAAGTTGTTAGATAACTGCGATGGATAAGCTGTGGTTTATTCATAAGATGACATATCACACTGCCATTAAAGTGGATGAACTAGAGGCACATGTATCAATTCTCTAAATCTCAAAAAAGAGAACATCGAGAGAATTTGCAATCTGGGACAACATGAATGAACCTGGAGGAGAGCATGCTAAATGAAGCAAGGCAAGACAGAGGAAGGACAAAGACTGCATGATACCACCTAGATGAGACATCTAACACAGTCAGACTCATGGAAGCAGTGAGCAGAGTGCTGGTTGCCTGGGGCTGGGGGCTGAGAGGAGCAGGGAGATTTTACTTAAAGGACACACATTTCCAGTGAGGCACGGTGGACAGAGAACGAAGGAACTAGTGGGTAGGGCAAGCCTGCAGTCAACAGCGCTGTTCTGTATACTTAAGCATGTGCACACTGTTATACTAAAAATGTAACCAAAGGAACCTACAGTACAGGGAGCTCTGCTCAGTGCTGTGTGGCAGCCTGTGTGGGAGGGGAGTTTGGGGGAGAACGGATACACGTGTATGTATGGTTGAGTCCCTTCACTGTTCACCTGAAACTATCACATCGGTAATTGGCTCTACTCCAATATAAAATAAAATATTAAAAAACGAAAAAAAAAAAAAGAGGGGACTTCCCTGGTGGTCCAGTGGGTAAAGAGTCCACCTTGCAGTGCAAGCGGCGCCGGTTCGATCCCTAGCACGGGAGGATCCCATATGCCCTGAAGTGGCTGAAACGGTGCATCCAATTACGAGCCAGCGCTTTGGAGCGCATGCGCCTAGAGCCAGTGCTCTGCAACGAAAGAGGCCACCGCGATGGGAGGCCCACACAGGCCAAAGAATTAAGATGGATGAAAATAAATTAAAAAATGAAGGACCAATAAAAGCGGCCAAAATTGAAAAAAAAAAAAAGTAAAAGAAAGTAAAAATTTGTTTGGAAGGTAGATTCATGTTATGTTCTTGTGTGTGTGCTTTGCTTGGTAGCTTCAGTCATGTCTGACTCTTTGCAACCCTATGGATTGTAGCCCATCAGGCTTCTCTGTCCATGGGATTCTCCAAGCAAGAATACTGGAGTGGGCTTCCATCTTCTCCTCCAGGGGATCTTCCTGACTCAGGGATCAAACCCATGTCTCTGAAGTCTCCCGCATTGGCAGGTGGGTTCCTTACCACTGGCACCATCTGTGAAGCCCAGTGTTATGTTCTTACCACACCCTAATTAATAATAATGAGGATGGGAGGGAACTTTTGAACGTGACAGATATAATTGTATGAACAAGTATATCTATGAAGATTGTGGTGATGGTTTCACAGATATTTATTTCCAAGCACATCAAGTTGTATACGTTAAATATTTACAGGTTTTTTTATGTCGATGGTAATAGTTTAAATAATTGCATGCGTTTTGGAATCTGGGAGTAGACAGTGTTCTGCAGTCCTTTCTTGGTCTCTTCTGGTGGTGGTGGGGGCTGAGGTGAGACAGAGGGCTCCTTTCTGTCTGAGGCGGGAGCTGGGAGCACTCAAGCCATTGGATCTCATACAAGAGAGGCTCTTCAGGCATCTCTGTCTTTCTCTGTGCTCTTTGCGCATGGTGGCCTCGGGGGAGTTGACCTTCTTACTGGTGAAAAGCTTCAAGAGTGTCCCAAGAGACACTGGCAAAGCTGTAAGACTTCTTCTGAAGACTTCTCTCTGAAGCCCTGGAGGGTCCCTCCTGCCTCATTTAGCTCGGTTCCCCTTGGCAGTCAGAAAGGCTATGAAAATGAACACAGTTAGTGTGCATAACACCAAGCTGGTGCTTGGTGTAGAGTATGTCTTAGGTGGGGCTCCCCTGGTGACTTAGATGGTAAAGATCTGGGAATCTGGAGTGTGGGAGACCTGGGTTCCATCTCTGGGTTGGAAAGATCTTCTAGAGAAGGGAATGGCAACTCATTCCAGTATCCTTGCCTGGAGAATCCCATGGACAGAGGAGCCTGGTGGCTGCAGTTCATGGAGTCACAAAGAGTCGGACATGACTGAGCACAGCACAGACAAACTGAGCACAGCCTGCAATTCTAGCTGGGAATTTTAGTGCTTACAAATAGACACATGATCCTCTAACTGGTCCAGTGATGGCAACCTTCCTGTCTTCACAGACTCCATCTGTCTTGCTGTGTGTGTCTTTCCCTTCACTGCCCTTCTTCACTTGCACACCGATAATCCAATAATCTATGTCTCATAGCTGTGCATCTTCAAAGATTTGGACACCGAACCTTCTTTTGAACTCCTTTCAGTCATTTGAGGATCACTGCTGAAGAACCTCCTATGAGCAGGTCACTGTTAGAGGAGCCGAAGACAGAGAGTGGAGACTAAAAAGAAACAGAAGGAGAAGGAGGAAAAGGAGGAAACAGAATCTGGCTCTTCTGCCAGCAACTGAGCTAGTGGAAGCCAGCGTGTGAGCTTGCAGGCAGTTCACAGCTCACAGTTTTGACACCATGCAGTGGCATGTGTGTTGTTCTGTAAGGAACCACAGGTTATGTGTGGGTGTGTGCGTATGGTGAGTGGTGGGACTCAGAAGAAGAACTATGGACATGGCACGAGGATGTGTGTGTATGTTTAGCCATGAGGCGAGCAGAGAAGCCACCATAAGAGAAATGACATATGAGCTGGGTCTCTGAAAGCTGAGTAGAAACCACCAGGCAGACTCTGTAGGGAAGGGCAGAGGAACAGAGTGTGCAAAGGTCCAGAGGAATGTTTGCATTAGAGTAGATAAAGAGGCAGCTCCAGGAATCCTGTCCAGAATTTCCCAGTATAGTCCACCCAAGGAGCCTTTGGCAACCTCAGAGGGTGCCATGGAGTTTTGAAGTCAGAGGGAACTGAGTTTGAGTCAGCCCTTCCACCTGGGTCCTCGGTGACATGAGATAAAGCCATTTCATTTCTCTGAGCTGTGATTTCCTCCTCTGTGAAGTGGAATAATAATGTCTTCCTCACAGAGGCAGATAAAGATGAAATGCGTTATGAGAAAGCACGTGACCTTGTGCCTGGCCTGTTGTGGGTAGATGGAAATAGTCATTTCGACTCCCCTGTAGAGCTGCTCCAAGGTGGGAGAGCATGCCTGTGAATGCAAGAGGACAGCAGGTCCTCATAGGGTGTATGCGGCAGCTCCTTTTCTCCCTTATTGTCTAGCGCTCTCCTCTTGACACTGAGGTGGCTTATGTCACAGGGGGTGATGGGAGGCAAATTAATGTGAAGTAAAGGCATACTAGGGTCCCTAGACCTAGAGCTCCGCCACTTATCCTTCTAGCAAATTGCATCCCATGTCCGAACCTCCATTTTATTATCTGTAAAATGGGAAGTATTAAGACCTAACTCATAGGATTGGTATGAAGGTTAAAAGGGTATAATGCTTCTAAAGTGTCTGGCCTAGTTTTTAGGAGCTCAGAAACTATTATGGTGATGTGAAATTGCTTTGTACAGCATAAAGCACTGTAGAATGTAAGAGGTTATTATTTTATTAAGGCGAAATTCGTGGATCCAAAGGTTAATAGCCATTTAAAGCCAAGGTTTCGTTTTTCTGCTGACTCTTTGTTGTTGGGGATGGAGTCATGGGAGAACTCTGCCTTCATTTCCTGTGCTATTTCGTGATGGACTGACATTGTTTCTCGCACCCTGCAGCCATCAGGCAAGCCACAAAGGAGCCCAACCAATGTCCAAAGAAATGCAAGGCTGAAGGGCAGAGAAAAAAGAGAAATGACATATGAGCTGGGTCTCTGAAAGCTGAGTAGAAACCACCAGGCAGACTCTGTAGGGAAGGGCAGAGGAACAGAGTGTGCAAAGGTCCAGAGGAATGTTTGCATTAGAGTAGATAAAGAGGCAGCTCCAGGAATCCTGTCCAGAATTTCCCAGTATAGTCCACCCAAGGAGCCTTTGGCAACCTCAGAGGGTGCCATGGAGTTTTGAAGTCAGAGGGAACTGAGTTTGAGTCAGCCCTTCCACCTGGGTCCTCGGTGACATGAGATAAAGCCATTTCATTTCTCTGAGCTGTGATTTCCTCCTCTGTGAAGTGGAATAATAATGTCTTCCTCACAGAGGCAGATAAAGATGAAATGCGTTATGAGAAAGCACGTGACCTTGTGCCTGGCCTGTTGTGGGTAGATGGAAATAGTCATTTCGACTCCCCTGTAGAGCTGCTCCAAGGTGGGAGAGCATGCCTGTGAATGCAAGAGGACAGCAGGTCCTCATAGGGTGTATGCGGCAGCTCCTTTTCTCCCTTATTGTCTAGCGCTCTCCTCTTGACACTGAGGTGGCTTATGTCACAGGGGGTGATGGGAGGCAAATTAATGTGAAGTAAAGGCATACTAGGGTCCCTAGACCTAGAGCTCCGCCACTTATCCTTCTAGCAAATTGCATCCCATGTCCGAACCTCCATTTTATTATCTGTAAAATGGGAAGTATTAAGACCTAACTCATAGGATTGGTATGAAGGTTAAAAGGGTATAATGCTTCTAAAGTGTCTGGCCTAGTTTTTAGGAGCTCAGAAACTATTATGGTGATGTGAAATTGCTTTGTACAGCATAAAGCACTGTAGAATGTAAGAGGTTATTATTTTATTAAGGCGAAATTCGTGGATCCAAAGGTTAATAGCCATTTAAAGCCAAGGTTTCGTTTTTCTGCTGACTCTTTGTTGTTGGGGATGGAGTCATGGGAGAACTCTGCCTTCATTTCCTGTGCTATTTCGTGATGGACTGACATTGTTTCTCGCACCCTGCAGCCATCAGGCAAGCCACAAAGGAGCCCAACCAATGTCCAAAGAAAATGCAAGGTTGTGTCTTAACGTCCCAGGGGGAAAGAACATGTTTGTAATTGTGTGAAATGTGATGGAAGAAGAAACATGGATGGTATGGTAAACAAGTTAGACTGACTGTGAAACCTGCATAATGATTCTAAGACAGCTTAAGATTTAAGATCTGAAAATTTTCTATAAAACCCATAAATTAAGAAAATTGTGAGTGCCATCTTGTGGAGAGATTGCTATTAACGCGTTGTATTGGAAAACACTTCCTCTACATAGAATCTCTAAAAAGGCAGATAACATCCATCCATCGACTTTTCCATGATTCTATCCATTCATCTATCTAATAATCCATTCAATACAGTCTTCATTTGTTTCCATGCTTTCTATGCTTTGGTCTGGGGGTGCCAGAACCTTGCTTGGAAGGACCTTACAGAGGGTAATGATAGATGGACAAACCAGTAGTACTGGGGAACCTTGACTATGACGTGAAAGTCGCTCAGTCCAACTCTTTGCCATTCCTTGGACTGGGGCTTGCCAGGCTCTTCTGTCCGTGGAATTCTCCAGGCAAGAGTAGTGGAGAGGGTTCCTATTCTCTTTTCTAGGGGATCTTCCCAACCCAGGGATTGAACCCAGGTTTCCCACAATTCAGGTGGATTCTTTACCATCTGAGCCACCAGGGAAGTGGGCTGAGATGGGGTGAAAGGGGAAAGCTTGATGGAAGGCACTTAATTCAGTTCTTATTGTTATTGAGGTGCAAGAGACAAGCAGGGCATTGCTGGTGGGAATGTAAACTGATACAACCTCTATGGAAGACAATATGGAGATTCCTTAAAAAACTAAAAATAGAAGCACCCTATGACCCAGCAATCCCACTAGTAGGCCTATATCTTGATGAAATAAAAAATGAAAGAGGCACCTGTACCCCAGTGTTCATTGCAGCTCTCTATACAATAGCCAGAACATGGAAGCAACCTAGATATCCATCGACAAATGAATGGATACAGAAGCTCTGGTATATATATACAATGGAATACTACTCAGCTGTTAATAGAAATGCAGAAGACTCAGTGCTAATGAGGTGGCTAGCTCTAGAACCTATCATAAAAAGTGAAGTAAGTCAAAAAGAGAAAGACAAGTACAGTATACTAACTCATATATATGGGATCTAGTAAGATGGTCATGATAACACACGCAGTGAACTCATGGAAAAACAGAGAATAGACATAAGGACATTGTGGAGACCGAACAGTGAGAGAGAGGCATAGAGGAAGTAACATGGAAACCTATACTGGCACGTGTGGAAAAGATAGCTATGGTCATTGTGCTAAGGGAATAGGAGTACCTACAATCACTTGGGGCGATGGTCTGGAGGGGTGGGAGGGGAACTGGGTGGGGGGAGGGTCCAGGGATATGCATATGAATGATCTGGGAACATACATGTTGGTGAACAACAAAACTCTGTAAAATATTTAAAATAAAGAATAAAAAAAAGAGAGAGACAAGCAGAGCAGGCTTCCTGATGGAAGCAGCACCTACGCTGACATCTGAAGGGTGAGGTTCTAGGTGAGGAGAGCACTAGAAGCCTGGTATGGGGCTGTTTTTTCTGTGCTATCATGTGTTCTCCAGTCTCCATATAGTAGTGAGAATAAATTGGAGCATGTCCAACAGACAATTGGCAGTGTGGTAAGAAGACTTAACTTAAAGAAGCAGGGGAAGAGCTGTGAAATGAAATGCCTGCTAAGTGGGCAGATTCTATTACATAAGATGAATGCCACCTATTAATATTAGAAGGTATTAATAGCCGCCATTATGTTGAGTTCTTCATTTAACAGAATTCGTTATCCTCACATCAGCAGAGCTGTGTGAGTATGGGCCATTGGCCGAGATGTGGGAATGGCCTCATTACAGGTAGTTGGACACATCGTAATGTTCTGCATTGGAAGTCTACCTCTATTACCTGTAACAGGTTGTTAATTGATATGTATTACAGAAAAAAAAAGCCTCAACACCAAAATGAATAAATTGGTCAGTGCTTGGCCCATATTTGAAGGATGGATGGCCCTTTAACCACCATCCTCAGCTGCTTTGCAAACGCCTGGAATTAACACTGAGCATAACTATTTGACTAAGCAAAGCAAACAGTAGACTCGACAGCTGTTAGCAGGGCCTGCTCTCATCAGGGTGCGTGCTCTTTAGCTCAGCATAGTCCCCCCATTTTCAATCGTCTCTTGACTTTAAACAGTGTATCCAAAAGAGAAAGACAAGTACAGTATACTAACTCATATATATGGGATCTAGTAAGATCGTCATGATAACCACCGCAGTGAACTCATGGAAAAACAGAGAATAGACATAAGGACATTGTGGAGACCGAACAGTGAGAGAGAGGCATAGAGGAAGTAACATGGAAACCTATACTGGCACGTGTGGAAAAGATAGCTATGGTCATTGTGCTAAGGGAATAGGAGTACCTACAATCACTTGGGGCGATGGTCTGGAGGGGTGGGAGAGGGGAACTGGGTGGGGGGAGGGTCCAGGGATATGCATATGAATGATCTGGGAACATACATGTTGGTGAACAACAAAACTCTGTAAAATATTTAAAATAAAGAATAAAAAAAAGAGAGAGACAAGCAGAGCAGGCTTCCTGATGGAAGCAGCACCTACGCTGACATCTGAAGGGTGAGGTTCTAGGTGAGGAGAGCACTAGAAGCCTGGTATGGGGCTGTTTTTTCTGTGCTATCATGTGTTCTCCAGTCTCCATATAGTAGTGAGAATAAATTGGAGCATGTCCAACAGACAATTGGCAGTGTGGTAAGAAGACTTAACTTAAAGAAGCAGGGGAAGAGCTGTGAAATGAAATGCCTGCTAAGTGGGCAGATTCTATTACATAAGATGAATGCCACCTATTAATATTAGAAGGTATTAATAGCCGCCATTATGTTGAGTTCTTCATTTAACAGAATTCGTTATCCTCACATCAGCAGAGCTGTGTGAGTATGGGCCATTGGCCGAGATGTGGGAATGGCCTCATTACAGGTAGTTGGACACATCGTAATGTTCTGCATTGGAAGTCTACCTCTATTACCTGTAACAGGTTGTTAATTGATATGTATTACAGAAAAAAAAAGCCTCAACACCAAAATGAATAAATTGGTCAGTGCTTGGCCCATATTTGAAGGATGGATGGCCCTTTAACCACCATCCTCAGCTGCTTTGCAAACGCCTGGAATTAACACTGAGCATAACTATTTGACTAAGCAAAGCAAACAGTAGACTCGACAGCTGTTAGCAGGGCCTGCTCTCATCAGGGTGCGTGCTCTTTAGCTCAGCATAGTCCCCCCATTTTCAATCGTCTCTTGACTTTAAACAGTGTATCCACTGTCTTTTGCTTCACCTTGACATTGTTGTCCTTCTTATGATAGAGAAGTGTTTCCCTGTTCCTATGTCTTTAATAACACTCATGAAAAATAGACCCCAAAGAATTTGTGTATCTTATGCAGCATGGCGGAAAGCACATTTCTTTTTCTTTTCTGGAACGTATCTTTCTTTGTGAGATTAAAAAACATTCATATGTGTTTTATACAGAAACCAAGTATATGTGTGTCTTAGAGCTTGGCCATCTCTTCATTCACAGTATTTTCTTGGGCTTTGTAAGTGTTTGTTTCAAGATAAGCAGGAGCAACCCTGAACAGTGTCCCAGAGCACACAGTGTTGGCCTTGACCATCACCCCTTCCTGGTGGTACCTTCTTCTCAGGTCCCTGCACCATCCAAGAGCAGGCTGCCCCTATCAAAAGGGCCATGCATGGGACTTAAAGACAAAGCCTCTACATTTCAACAGTTTCTTGTAGTGGTTCCTTGCTTCCCTTCTTTAGTTCAACTCAGGTCAGAAGCATTGTGATGTTTTATTGGGATGGCCTTGGTGCTTCACTGTCTACAGTCAATTGTGTCTAAAATAATTTGTTTTCTTTGCAGACGGTCATCGATTTATAACATTTGCTAGTCTGGCTCCCAGCCCTCAATCCTTCCACAGCTGGGGTAAATGGAGTTTCAGCTTTGGGCTGTGTCCTCCCAGCCTCCTTCCTGTAGGCTCTGGGGGTGGTCCTGTCTTCGGTGGGGCAGTGGGGAGGAGAGATACTGTAGGAGTGAGCATGAAGACTGTCCTGCTACCTCTCTGGATCCAGTTCCTACCCAGTCTATTCTGAGGTTTCTGCTTTGACCCTCTCACCAAATGCTAACCCTTGAGGACCTGCCTCGAGGACCTTCTAGAACTTTCTGTTCCTATTTAGAAGAAATGATGCCCTTCAGGGAATTGAGATTTAACCACCATCCTCAGCTGCTTTGCAAACGCCTGGAATTAACACTGAGCATAACTATTTGACTAAGCAAAGCAAACAGTAGACTCGACAGCTGTTAGCAGGGCCTGCTCTCATCAGGGTGCGTGCTCTTTAGCTCAGCATAGTCCCCCCATTTTCAATCGTCTCTTGACTTTAAACAGTGTATCCACTGTCTTTTGCTTCACCTTGACATTGTTGTCCTTCTTATGATAGAGAAGTGTTTCCCTGTTCCTATGTCTTTAATAACACTCATGAAAAATAGACCCCAAAGAATTTGTGTATCTTATGCAGCATGGCGGAAAGCACATTTCTTTTTCTTTTCTGGAACGTATCTTTCTTTGTGAGATTAAAAAACATTCATATGTGTTTTATACAGAAACCAAGTATATGTGTGTCTTAGAGCTTGGCCATCTCTTCATTCACAGTATTTTCTTGGGCTTTGTAAGTGTTTGTTTCAAGATAAGCAGGAGCAACCCTGAACAGTGTCCCAGAGCACACAGTGTTGGCCTTGACCATCACCCCTTCCTGGTGGTACCTTCTTCTCAGGTCCCTGCACCATCCAAGAGCAGGCTGCCCCTATCAAAAGGGCCATGCATGGGACTTAAAGACAAAGCCTCTACATTTCAACAGTTTCTTGTAGTGGTTCCTTGCTTCCCTTCTTTAGTTCAACTCAGGTCAGAAGCATTGTGATGTTTTATTGGGATGGCCTTGGTGCTTCACTGTCTACAGTCAATTGTGTCTAAAATAATTTGTTTTCTTTGCAGACGGTCATCGATTTATAACATTTGCTAGTCTGGCTCCCAGCCCTCAATCCTTCCACAGCTGGGGTAAATGGAGTTTCAGCTTTGGGCTGTGTCCTCCCAGCCTCCTTCCTGTAGGCTCTGGGGGTGGTCCTGTCTTCGGTGGGGCAGTGGGGAGGAGAGATACTGTAGGAGTGAGCATGAAGACTGTCCTGCTACCTCTCTGGATCCAGTTCCTACCCAGTCTATTCTGAGGTTTCTGCTTTGACCCTCTCACCAAATGCTAACCCTTGAGGACCTGCCTCGAGGACCTTCTAGAACTTTCTGTTCCTATTTAGAAGAAAGTGCTCAGATGAACTGTTTCTCCATTCAGGCTGCTGGCTCATTCAACATTCTTCAGGGAGAAAGGACTGTGAACAAGGAGGCCATAGAAAAGTAAAGTTAGTCTGATCAATCAACACTATTTGCCACACTCACTGGCCAAGAGAGGGAAAACACTGCGTTAGAGATATTGATGATGTAATGTCCAGGAAATAATAGTGCTCCAAGCTTAAATGATGTGTAGAAGCCTTTTAAGGAAAAAATGCTGACCAGTTGTTTTATTATCATAATTAACTTAGATATGTGCCGACTCTTAAAGAACCTGCCTACCAAAACTGGAGATGTAAGAGACGCAGGTTTCATTGCTGGGTTGGGAAGATCCCCTGGAGGAGGGCATGGCCACCCACTCCAGTGCTGTTGCCTGGAGAATCCCATGGACAGAGGAGCCTGGTGGGCTACACTCCACAGAATCTCAAAGAGCCAGACACAACTGAAGTGACTTAGCACACACAGCACATGTGCAGATATTAACCTAGATATAATCTTCTTAAAAACCCAAACAACTATATACATTTAAGTAGAAACACTGCAAACATTACCATCCATATAAACCTTTTTCACATTTATAAAGTATTAACGAATGGACAAAGATAACAACATTCCTCTCTTCTAAATACCTTTATACTGAGTTGGCCAAAAAGTTTATTCTGGTTCAAGCATTTTGGCCAATACAATTAATATCATGATACCTTTGTTTCTGCATTACGTAGTGAAGGTGTTTGGTCTTCAACTGACAAACCTCCTTTGTGTGGAGGTTTGTCTTGCTCACTTTCCGTTGGCCTGAGACACGTAAAGCAGTGCTATTTGTCTCCTGTGCCACTCTAAACTCAAACCTACATGTGGATATGGAAATCCTGTGGTTGAGCTTGTCAGCTGGTGAGTCCACAAGATTCGCAGATTAATTATTTTTAGATTTTCATCAAAATGAAAACACACACACACACACAAATATGCCCAAACCTCATGAACCTAGAGAAAACATCCTGAGGCTGTAGTTTGAGAAACACAAATGTGAAAAGCCCGACAGCGTGACTGTCACACTGTTTTGGCGAATGGAGGGAGAACCAGGGACTTATGCTATCAGAGGCGGCCCAGATTAGTTTCTGTCTACTTTAATCGCTATCTCCTCAAAGCTGGTGTGCTCTCGGATTTACAGGGGAAGCAGCTCAATGATCACATGTGTTTTGATCCTCGAGTCTGAGCCTGAGTCTGACTGTGCGCTGCCAGGCCTCTCCTGCCGGGAGAACTTGTCCTCCTGCCCACTGCTGGGCCTAGGATGGAATCTGATCACTCACTGTCCAGAAACACAGATTAGAAACCCTAGTCTGAGTACCTTTTCAGTCACTTCTCTGTTTGATTGTAGATGCTGATCATCAGGAGAATGTTAGCTAATAGCCATTGGGAGGGCCCAAAAGAACTACCTTCTGGAATAGCTTCTGGTTATAAAGGATGTTTCTGAGTAAGGAAGGAACTCCGACCAAGGAAATGTTCAAACAGCTACCAGGAACCTGTGAGCTTGGTTACCTTTTGCAAGGTGGCAGATGAAAAGAAGGTGGACTGCTCTGAGTCCAAACCCAAACCCAGCAAAGCTTTCGGAGTTATTATTGAAACATGGCTTCCAGTCTCCAAACACTGACTTCCTTGCAGAAAACAGACAGTTTAACACCTTATCCATGTAGACTTCCCCAAGGTCCAATTAACAGGCTTCATTCACCTGCCACTCCCTCTCCACGGCCCATCAGCGGTCACCATAACCATGGCCATGATGGATTTTCTCTTACCTCCCAGAGCTCTTAGCTCCCACAGCTCTGTCTGCCCCCAAAGTCTGAGTACCAGACCTCAAGGTGTACTTCAAACTCCTCCCCAAGTGCTACTGCCAACTTCACTTGAACTCCTGATGCACTTAGTAACTTGACCTTTCTAACCTTATTTTCCATAGAATTTAGTAGTCTCAGTTGAGTGGGACTGGTTGTATTTCTGCAAAATAATCTTTTGTATTTTAAAATGAATTGGGATGTGAATGAATGAATGACCTTGTGTACACATACAGGAGGGTATGCATGGGAGTTAGTTCTGGATTCAGATAGTCTGAGTTTTAACTTTGTCTTAGCACTTAGGAGTTGTATAACTTTAGACAAATTGCATGAGTTTCCTAGGGCTTAGTTTTCTTATCTGTAAAATGGGGATAATACGAATATCTATTTCATACTGTTGTTGAGAGAACTAAATGAGATAACACAGTATCAGCATATAGTAGGCCCTAAATTATAGTGTATTATTATTGTTATTCTTTTTTTGACTACCTCATGTGGCTTGTGGAATTTTAGTTCCCTAATTGGGGGTTGAGCCTGCACCCCCTGCATTTGAAGCGTGGAGTTTTAACTATTCAATCTCCAGAGAAGTCCCTGATACTCTAATTGTTGATTGAGCATTAATATATGCAAGCCTTTGGACTCAGCATCAGGGATCCAAAATTCTCCCCACTCAAGTAACTCGTAACAGATCTTAGGTCTTCTCAGGAGCCATTCAGAATAGGGTTAATGGTCAGACCAATTTGATGCACAATCTACTGGTTTTGGGGCCAGAGCAAACAAAATTCTTCCGCATTACCCAACTCTAATTAAGGTGGGATTAGCACAGAGCCTGGAGAAGGCTATGGCAACTCATTCTAGTATTCTTGCCTGGAGAGTTCCATGCACAGAGGAGCCTGGTGAGCTACAGTCCATGGGGTTGCAAAGAGTCGGACATGACTGAGCAATTACAGACAATACAGAGCCTATGTTCTAGAATTAGACTGCTTATTGAGGCCTAACGTGTCCAGGTGAGGAGATGGGAGGGCAGCAAGTTCAGTTTCTACTGTCTCATAACCCAGATTTCACTTAATTTGGAAAGCCTCAGAACAGTAACAGATGAGCACTCTTCACACCTCATTGAAAGATGACATTGAAGATCTGTGTCCCACCAGTGGCTGCTGCACAGTGAATTTAGAAGGAACCTCGGGCCATTGTTCCTCCCTAGTGGCTGCAAACATATGTCGCAAGTAGAATTTATAAAGATATCACGGTATTCTTTGTCTCCTCATTTGTGAGTTAGTAAACAAATAACTTGCTTTCTGGAGCTTTAGGGAAGCCCAGATTGACATGATAGCCAGAAAGTAATGTGCCTTCTTTCTGGGATAGCTGTCCGTATGCATTCCAATCCAGATAAAAAATATGTCGAAATTTGTTCAAAATCTATCAATTGGGCCATTTTCTCAATGACAAACAGATGGCTCCTTTGAGTTATTCAGAGACAGAACATTTTTCCTTTTGTTCATCTCAGTTTTTATGGTTTAAAAGAATTAGTGTTTAATCTCAATTCCAGAATTGTTAATTAGTTTGTATTTGCTTCACTAAATCTGTTAAATAGATTTTTATCACTTTAGCTATATCTCCCTGGCAGCATCTGGTGTCAAGTTTGCAGAAATAATGTTGGTTTTACAGCCAAAAATCAGAGGTTAAAGCTCCAGGACTACAGATGTGACAGAATTAAAGGGAAATTCATCACCTCTAAGACTTTTGATTCCATATATTTAAGAATAAGTTCAAGCATGAACCAATGTTCTTTTTTTCCCCCTTTCATTCTCAAGCAGCACAGTGGCTCAGTTCCTTTTTGATTTATATGTGTGATTGTTATTGACGAGTGCTCCTGGGGACACCTCAGCCCACCTTAGCCATAGCCTTGGAAAATTAGCTGACAATCTTCTTGCTCAACCCCTTTTCTGTGGCTTTCACGGGCTTCCATCCCAAGCTAGTGCTATACCAGATCAAGGCAGTTTGTCAATCCACTATTCTAGTATTCTTGCCTGGAGAGTTCCATGCACAGAGGAGCCTGGTGAGCTACAGTCCATGGGGTTGCAAAGAGTCGGACATGACTGAGCAATTACAGACAATACAGAGCCTATGTTCTAGAATTAGACTGCTTATTGAGGCCTAACGTGTCCAGGTGAGGAGATGGGAGGGCAGCAAGTTCAGTTTCTACTGTCTCATAACCCAGATTTCACTTAATTTGGAAAGCCTCAGAACAGTAACAGATGAGCACTCTTCACACCTCATTGAAAGATGACATTGAAGATCTGTGTCCCACCAGTGGCTGCTGCACAGTGAATTTAGAAGGAACCTCGGGCCATTGTTCCTCCCTAGTGGCTGCAAACATATGTCGCAAGTAGAATTTATAAAGATATCACGGTATTCTTTGTCTCCTCATTTGTGAGTTAGTAAACAAATAACTTGCTTTCTGGAGCTTTAGGGAAGCCCAGATTGACATGATAGCCAGAAAGTAATGTGCCTTCTTTCTGGGATAGCTGTCCGTATGCATTCCAATCCAGATAAAAATATGTCAAATTTGTTCAAAATCTATCAATTGGGCCATTTTCTCAATGACAAACAGATGGCTCCTTTGAGTTATTCAGAGACAGAACATTTTTCCTTTTGTTCATCTCAGTTTTTATGGTTTAAAAGAATTAGTGTTTAATCTCAATTCCAGAATTGTTAATTAGTTTGTATTTGCTTCACTAAATCTGTTAAATAGATTTTTATCACTTTAGCTATATCTCCCTGGCAGCATCTGGTGTCAAGTTTGCAGAAATAATGTTGGTTTTACAGCCAAAAATCAGAGGTTAAAGCTCCAGGACTACAGATGTGACAGAATTAAAGGGAAATTCATCACCTCTAAGACTTTTGATTCCATATATTTAAGAATAAGTTCAAGCATGAACCAATGTTCTTTTTTTCCCCCTTTCATTCTCAAGCAGCACAGTGGCTCAGTTCCTTTTTGATTTATATGTGTGATTGTTATTGACGAGTGCTCCTGGGGACACCTCAGCCCACCTTAGCCATAGCCTTGGAAAATTAGCTGACAATCTTCTTGCTCAACCCCTTTTCTGTGGCTTTCACGGGCTTCCATCCCAAGCTAGTGCTATACCAGATCAAGGCAGTTTGTCAATCCAGCTGATAAAGGGTGGGGTAAGAAGAGCTGGGCAGACACAAGCTCTGTAACTTCACCTACAGGTAGGGGCTGTAATAGAGCAATAAAAGCAAGGCAGACTTGTAAACCAGAATTGTGAACTTGAATCAAGGTACTCAGGGAACCATCCAGATGTCTGGATCCAACACCCCTGTTTCATTCACAACAACTCTGATGGGATTTTGTTTAAGAAAGTATTTCACTGGTTGAAAAAATTCTTTTCTGATACTCTTAGTTTTGATATAACTTTAGATGTTCAGAAAATTGCAACAGTATAAAGGACTCCCATATATCCCAACTACTTCTATAAACCTTATAAAAAGGATCCTGCTCCACCTTCAACCCTGGTTCCCAACATTTCCCATTCTCCCAAGGTGACTGCTTTCAATTCTTCTGGCTTTCTCTCTTGGTATGTATTCCCTATCTTTATATAACATATTTTTATACTACTTCTTCCTAATTGTTTTCCAGGTTAAAGCATTATCTATTGACTTTCCCTAGGAGAAGATAAAGGCTTAACTCTCGCAAACACACTTTGCCTCCTCTCCCCACCCATTTCCAGCTACGCATTTCTGAAAAGGGCTTTGTTCTGTACTCATAATTAATAGTTAATTCCAGGGGATTCCCTGGTAGTTCAGCTGGTAAAGAATCTGCCTGCAGTATTTGCTTCACTAAATTTTTTTTCTTTGGCAGCATCTGGTGTCAAGTTTGCAGAAATAATGTTGGTTTTACAGCCAAAAATCAGAGGTTAAAGCTCCAGGACTACAGATGTGACAGAATTAAAGGGAAATTCATCACCTCTAAGACTTTTGATTCCATATATTTAAGAATAAGTTCAAGCATGAACCAATGTTCTTTTTTTCCCCCTTTCATTCTCAAGCAGCACAGTGGCTCAGTTCCTTTTTGATTTATATGTGTGATTGTTATTGACGAGTGCTCCTGGGGACACCTCAGCCCACCTTAGCCATAGCCTTGGAAAATTAGCTGACAATCTTCTTGCTCAACCCCTTTTCTGTGGCTTTCACGGGCTTCCATCCCAAGCTAGTGCTATACCAGATCAAGGCAGTTTGTCAATCCAGCTGATAAAGGGTGGGGTAAGAAGAGCTGGGCAGACACAAGCTCTGTAACTTCACCTACAGGTAGGGGCTGTAATAGAGCAATAAAAGCAAGGCAGACTTGTAAACCAGAATTGTGAACTTGAATCAAGGTACTCAGGGAACCATCCAGATGTCTGGATCCAACACCCCTGTTTCATTCACAACAACTCTGATGGGATTTTGTTTAAGAAAGTATTTCACTGGTTGAAAAAATTCTTTTCTGATACTCTTAGTTTTGATATAACTTTAGATGTTCAGAAAATTGCAACAGTATAAAGGACTCCCATATATCCCAACTACTTCTATAAACCTTATAAAAAGGATCCTGCTCCACCTTCAACCCTGGTTCCCAACATTTCCCATTCTCCCAAGGTGACTGCTTTCAATTCTTCTGGCTTTCTCTCTTGGTATGTATTCCCTATCTTTATATAACATATTTTTATACTACTTCTTCCTAATTGTTTTCCAGGTTAAAGCATTATCTATTGACTTTCCCTAGGAGAAGATAAAGGCTTAACTCTCGCAAACACACTTTGCCTCCTCTCCCCACCCATTTCCAGCTACGCATTTCTGAAAAGGGCTTTGTTCTGTACTCATAATTAATAGTTAATTCCAGGGGATTCCCTGGTAGTTCAGCTGGTAAAGAATCTGCCTGCAGTGCAAGAGGCCTCGGTTTGATTCCTGGAGAAGGGAGTGGCAACCCACTCCGATGTTCATGCCTGGAGAATCCCATAAATTGAGGACCCTGGCAGGCTACAGTTCATGGGGTCTCAAAGAATTGGACACAGCTGAGTGACTTTCATGTTTTTTGAAAGACTGATCAGATTTCCCAGACAAGACTCTTCTTATCACATGACTAGGATGTAAAAATTTCCCTATCCCTGTTCTAGCAACAAGTGAAGAATGATGGCCAGGGACGTCCCTATACCCAGTGTAAGACAGGCTTTCACTTAATCCTGCTATTTTCAATATGGCATCCCACTCTGTGCCAGATGTTCCTCAGCCCCAAACCCGGTTTTACCCTGAAAGAGTAAATCTTCAGTCTTCTGTCAAAGTTGGTGGTGGGGGCCAGGCTTTATTTACCTTACTCCATGGAGTAAAAGAGGAGACTGGAGGGTCCAACTGCTCCTCAAATGGGCTTTCAGCCAATCCTCCTGCTTCCAGGCCTGATCATATCTACACTGTCAGTAGAAGCTAGTAGATTCACCAACAGTTGGCATTTTGCTCCATTTGCATGGCCACTGTTCTCTTTTTCTAAATGCAAACAAGTCTGAACTAGTTGAAGGGAAAGTGTTAGTCGCTCAGTTGTGTTCAACTCTTGGCGACCCCATGGACTATAGCCCGCCAGGCTCCTCTGTCCATGGAATTCTACAGGCAAGAATACTGGAGTGAGTTGCCATTACCTTCTCCAATTTGAGGGTAAGTAGACATTAATTATGGGCTTCCCAGGTGGCTCACCGGTAAATAGTCCACCTGCAGTGCTGGAGCTGTAGGAATTGCAGGTTTGATCCCTGGGTCAGGAAGATCCCTGGAGATGGGTATGGCAGCCTACTCTAGTGCTCTTGCCTGGAGACTTTTCATGGATAGAGGAGTCTGGTGGGCTACAGTCCAGAGGGTTGCAAAGAGTTGGACATGACTGAAGTGACTTAGTAGGGGTGGGGAAGGCATTGATTATATCCCTTTACCCCTAAATATGTTGGTGTGTATTTTTTAGGAATGAGTACATTTTGTAGTTTGTCATTTGTACTACAGTACAATAATCAAAATTTGGAAATTTAACATGGACAAAATGCTGCCATCCAATTCACAGTCCAAATTCAAATGTTGCCAATTGTCTTTATAGCTTTTTTTCTTCCTCGTCTGGGATCTGATCCAGGTTCACACATTACATTTAGTCGTCATGTCACTCCAGTTTTCCTTAATTTGGAATATTTCCCCAGCTTTTGTCTTCCGTGGCCCTGACATGTTTGAAGAGTACAGGTCAGTTATTTTGTAAATTACCCCTCCATTTGGGTTTGGATAGTGTTTCCTCATGATGATATTTGGCTCATGCATTTTTATCTTGAATATCCCAGATGCGTTAAGGTATTCTTTTCTGAACATTGCATTGGAAGGGACATGATGTTACTTTTTCTCATTATTGGTGATGGCAACCTTGATCTCTTCTTTAAGGTGGTGTCTTCCAAGCTTCTCCACTGTAAGTTCCCATTTTCCTGTTTGTAATTGAGTAGTTCGTAATGCTAAAGCTGAAACTCCAATACTTGGGCCACCTGATGCAGACCTGACTCATTGGAAAAGACCCTGATGCTGGGAAAAATTGAGGGCAGGAGGAGAAGAGGGTGACAGAGGATGAGATGGTTAGATGGCATCACCAACTCAATGGAAATGAGTTTGAGCAAATTCCAGGAGATAGTGAAGGACAGGGAAGCTTTTTAAAATTACGGTTAGGCTCATTTCTTTCTGTTTATATTCTACTTTGGAATTTTCAAACTGACATCCATATTGATCTGACTTCTTTTTTTTTTTTTTTAAAGATTTATTTATTTATTTTGGGGGTGGGGTGGGGAGGGAGGGGAGCAGGCGGGCTACTTCTACTGGTCTTTCATTTGTCTATTTTCATCCATCTTTGTTCTTTGGCCCGTGTGGGCCTCCCATCGCAGTGGCCTCTGTTGTCGCAGAGCACCGGCTCTGGGCGCATGTGCACCAGAGCTCCGGCTCGGTAATTGGACACATTGGTCCAGCCGCTCTGAGACACATGGGATCTTCCCAGGCCAGGGATCGAACCGGCGCCCCTTGCACTGCAAGACGGTGTCCTTACCCACTGGACCACCAAGGAAGCCCCTGACTTCTTTTTTTTTAAAGCTATGTTTAAAACATTAATATGATTCCAAACTCCAAACTGTGAAAAATTGCTCTCAATGAAGTATTACTCCCTTATCCACTTCATTCCCATCCACCCTGGAGGTAACAACTTTCATTAGCTTCTAGTTTGTCTTTAAAAATTCCTTTTGCAGTGAAGTAAGTGATTACATGTAAATTCTTATTTCCTCTTCTCACACAAAATTAAGAATGTCACTCCAGTTTTCCTTAATTTGGAATATTTCCCCAGCTTTTGTCTTCCGTGGCCCTGACATGTTTGAAGAGTACAGGTCAGTTATTTTGTAAATTACCCCTCCATTTGGGTTTGGATAGTGTTTCCTCATGATGATATTTGGCTCATGCATTTTTATCTTGAATATCCCAGATGCGTTAAGGTATTCTTTTCTGAACATTGCATTGGAAGGGACATGATGTTACTTTTTCTCATTATTGGTGATGGCAACCTTGATCTCTTCTTTAAGGTGGTGTCTTCCAAGCTTCTCCACTGTAAGTTCCCATTTTCCTGTTTGTAATTGAGTAGTTCGTAATGCTAAAGCTGAAACTCCAATACTTGGGCCACCTGATGCAGACCTGACTCATTGGAAAAGACCCTGATGCTGGGAAAAATTGAGGGCAGGAGGAGAAGAGGGTGACAGAGGATGAGATGGTTAGATGGCATCACCAACTCAATGGAAATGAGTTTGAGCAAATTCCAGGAGATAGTGAAGGACAGGGAAGCTTTTTAAAATTACGGTTAGGCTCATTTCTTTCTGTTTATATTCTACTTTGGAATTTTCAAACTGACATCCATATTGATCTGACTTCTTTTTTTTTTTTTTAAAGATTTATTTATTTATTAATTTATTTTTGGGGCAGGGGGTGGGGGGGGGAGGGAGGGGAGCAGGCGGGCTACTTCTACTGGTCTTTCATTTGTCTATTTTCATCCATCTTTGTTCTTTGGCCCGTGTGGGCCTCCCATCGCAGTGGCCTCTGTTGTCGCAGAGCACCGGCTCTGGGCGCATGTGCACCAGAGCTCCGGCTCGGTAATTGGACACATTGGTCCAGCCGCTCTGAGACACATGGGATCTTCCCAGGCCAGGGATCGAACCGGCGCCCCTTGCACTGCAAGACGGTGTCCTTACCCACTGGACCACCAAGGAAGCCCCTGACTTCTTTTTTTTTAAAGCTATGTTTAAAACATTAATATGATTCCAAACTCCAAACTGTGAAAAATTGCTCTCAATGAAGTATTACTCCCTTATCCACTTCATTCCCATCCACCCCTGGAGGTAACAACTTTCATTAGCTTCTAGTTTGTCTTTAAAAAAAATTCCTTTTGCAGTGAAGTAAGTGATTACATGTAAATTCTTATTTCCTCTTCTCACACAAAATTAAGAATCCCATACATACCCTTTCACTGTGTGTTTTTTTACTTACAAAATATGTTCTGGTACTCACTCCCTGTCACTTTGTAGGGGCCATCTCTGTTGTCTTTTACCATGGCATACACAGTACGCATTGTGTGGATACAGTTCAGTTTACCCAACACATCATCCATGTATGAACATTTAAGTTGTTTTCAATATTTTGCAATTACAAATGATGCTGCTGTGAATAAACATGTCCCTATATCAGTTTGTATTGTTGTAGGTATATTTTCAGAGAAAATTTCTAGAAGTGGATTTCTGAAGCAAAAGGTCAATGCATATATAGTTCTGTTAAATACTGACAAATTCCCCTTAATAAGGCTACACAATTTGCATTCGTATCAGCAATGAATGTGAGAGTTTATTTCTCCTAGCCCTGCCAACACAGTGTGGTGCAAAATTTTAAATTTTTTGCTAATTTGATAGAAGATAAATGGTACTTCAGTGTAGTTTTAATTTTCATTTCTCTTTTGATGAGTCAAACGACTTCTCATAAGTTCAACAACCGTTTACTGTTTTAGGGGGGATAAACGATCTGTTCATGAATTTTTTTTTTTTTTTAAAGATTTATTTATTTTGGGCGGGGGTCGGGTTGGGGAGGGAGGGGAGCGGGCAGACCACTTCCATTGTTTTTTTTTAATCTATTTTCATCCGTCTTTGTTCTTTGGCTCCTGCGAGCCTCCCATCGCAGTGGCGTCTGTCGTCGCAGAGTGCCGGCTCTGGGCGCATGCGCGCCAGAGCTCCGGCTCGGTAATTGGACACATCGGTCCAGCCGCTCCACGGCACGTGGGATCTTCCCAGGCCAGGGATCGAACCGGCGCCCCTTGCAGTGCAAGGCAGTGTCTTTACCCACTGCACCACCAGGGGAAGTCCCTGTTCATGAATTTTGTCCATTTCTCTATCAGGTGTTTGGCCCCTGTACCCTCAATTTTAAAGAGTTCTTTATGTATGATGAATATTAGACCTTTAACTGTGAAATGTGCTGCATATATTTGTTTTGGAAAAAAGTTTAGCATCACTATTAAAGATGGTTAGTAACTGGCTGTAAATATGTATACTTGTGTTGACTATTGACAGACCTGTTCACTCGTGTGTGTGTGTGTGTGTGTGTGTATGGAGTGGGAGGATAATGATAAATCTCAAATACGCTTGAGTTAACCTAGATTAAAATGAAGGCTAAATAACCTTTTCAATAAACAGCCTTGGAGCAATTGGCCATTGATAGGCAAAACTAAAGTAATCAAAACTCATGCTTATGAAAAGACTCAAAAGGTTTTGGGAACAATGGTAGGGAGTAAATAAACATGTCCCTATATCAGTTTGTATTGTTGTAGGTATATTTTCAGAGAAAATTTCTAGAAGTGGATTTCTGAAGCAAAGGTCAATGCATATATAGTTCTGTTAAATACTGACAAATTCCTTAATAAGGCTACACAATTTGCATTCGTATCAGCAATGAATGTGAGAGTTTATTTCTCCTAGCCCTGCCAACACAGTGTGGTGCAAAATTTTAAATTTTTTGCTAATTTGATAGAAGATAAATGGTACTTCAGTGTAGTTTTAATTTTCATTTCTCTTTTGATGAGTCAAACGACTTCTCATAAGTTCAACAACCGTTTACTGTTTTAGGGGGGATAAACGATCTGTTCATGAATTTTTTTTTTTTTTTAAAGATTTATTTATTTTGGGCGGGGGTCGGGTTGGGGAGGGAGGGGAGCGGGCAGACCACTTCCATTGTTTTTTTTTAATCTATTTTCATCCGTCTTTGTTCTTTGGCTCCTGCGAGCCTCCCATCGCAGTGGCGTCTGTCGTCGCAGAGTGCCGGCTCTGGGCGCATGCGCGCCAGAGCTCCGGCTCGGTAATTGGACACATCGGTCCAGCCGCTCCACGGCACGTGGGATCTTCCCAGGCCAGGGATCGAACCGGCGCCCCTTGCAGTGCAAGGCAGTGTCTTTACCCACTGCACCACCAGGGGAAGTCCCTGTTCATGAATTTTGTCCATTTCTCTATCAGGTGTTTGGCCCCTGTACCCTCAATTTTAAAGAGTTCTTTATGTATGATGAATATTAGACCTTTAACTGTGAAATGTGCTGCATATATTTGTTTTGGAAAAAAGTTTAGCATCACTATTAAAGATGGTTAGTAACTGGCTGTAAATATGTATACTTGTGTTGACTATTGACAGACCTGTTCACTCGTGTGTGTGTGTGTGTGTGTGTGTGTATGGAGTGGGAGGATAATGATAAATCTCAAATACGCTTGAGTTAACCTAGATTAAAATGAAGGCTAAATAACCTTTTCAATAAACAGCCTTGGAGCAATTGGCCATTGATAGGCAAAACAAAGAAAGAAAGAAAAGAATAAAAGAAACAAACCTCAATCAAAATCTCATGCTTTATAGAAAAATTGACTCAAGGTGGGAAAATGTAGGAAATAAAACTATAAAACTTTTAGAAGGAAGCACAGGAGACAATCTTGAGGATCTAGGGCTATGTAAAAGTTCTCAAGTTTGATGTCACTAGTAACAATACAAAAATGGATACATTGGTTATGAATGAAGTATAACCTTTAAACATTGTGAATCACTATATTTTACATGTGTAATGTGAATGAAATTGTATGTTAACTGAACTTCAATAAAATGAATACATTTTAAAAAAAGAAAAAAATGATAAATTCAGCACCATCAAAATTATAAGCTTTTTTTGGGCTTCCCTGGTAGCTCAGTGGTGAAGAGTTCACCTGCCAATGCAGGAGACACGGGTTCAAGCCCAGATTTGGGAAGATCCCACGTGCTGCGGAGCAGCTAAGCCCGTGAGCCATGACTATAGAGTCTGTGCTCTTGAGCCTTGGAGCTGCAACTATTGAGCCCATGTGCCGCAACTACTGAAGCCCACGTGCCCTGGAGCCCCAGTTCCACAACAAGAGAAGTCATCGCAACAAGAAGTTTGTTCACCTCTGCTGGAGAGTGGCCCCCACTCCCTGTAACTAGAGAAAGCCTGGAACAGTGAAAACCCAGAATAGCCAAGAATAAATAAATAAAATGCATTTCTTTACAAAAAATTATAAGCTTTTTTTTCAAAAAAATTTTTTTTGCCTCTAAGTCATCGTTTTTTATTTTTCATCCATCTTTATTCTTTGGCTTGTGTGGGCCTCCCATTGCAGTGGCCTCTCTCACTGGCTCTGGGTGCATGTGCTCCAGAGCTCTGGCTCATGATTGAACACACTGGCCCAGCTATTCCTGGCATGTGGGATCTTCCCTGGCCAGGGATCAAACTGGTGCCCCTTGCACTGCAAGGTGGACTCTTAACCCACTGGACCACCAGGGAAGCCCCCCAATTATAAGCTTTTTCTCTATGAAAACCACTGAGAAAAGGACAAAAGCAAACTATAGGGTGGGAAAAAAATATTTGCATACCACATGTATGACAGGGACTAGTACCTAGAGTATACAAAGAACACTTACAATTCGACCCTAGAAAATCAAACAGTCCAATTGGAACTGAGTAGAACAGATAATGCCAAAATAATGGTATAACAACTCTGGAAAACAGTTTGACAGTTTCTTAAAGGTAAAAACTAGTACACAACCCAGCAATTACACTCTTGGGCATTTATCCTAGGGAAAGGAAGACTTAATGTTCACACAAAAGTATGAACTTGTTTGTAAGAGCTTTGTTTGTAAAAGCCCAAAGTAGAATCAGTCCAGATGTCCTTCAACAGGTGAATGGTTAAGCAAACTGTGGTTCGGACATATCATGGAATGCTGCTTAGTGGTGAAAGGAATAGACCATTGATACATGCAACAATGTGGATAAATCTTCAAAGGAATTCTGCTGAGCAAAAATGCAGCCAATACTAAAAGGTTACATGCTGTATGATTCTATGTATAAAACATGCCTGAAATGAAAACATTTCAGAAATGAGAAACAGATTTGTGGTTTTTCAGAGGTTAGGACTGAGGGAAAGAGGAGATGTGGGAGGGAGGTGGGTGTGATTTAAAAGTGTAAATGAAGGATCCTTGTGTTGGAACCATTCATTCTTTTGACTTAGGTGGTGGATGCATGATGGATCCTACGTGCATGTGGACGTGCTCAGCTCAGTCTTGCACAACTCTTTGAGACCCCATGGACTGTACCTCACCAGGCTCCTCTGTCCATGGAATTTTCCAGGCAAGAATACTAGAGTGGTTGCCATTTTCTCCTCCAGGGAAATCTTCCCAAACCAGGGATCCAACACTGTGTCTCCTGCATTGGTAGGTGGATTTTTTTTCTTTCTTTTTTTTAAGCCACTGTGCCACCTGGGAAGCCTGCATGATCCTGCACAGATGACAAAATTGTATGGAACATACACATACACACGCACACACACAAATGAGAACAAGTAAAACTGAGGAAATTAGAATAAGGCATGTAAATTGTATCAATATCAATATGCTAGCTTTGATATTATGCTATAGTTTTGCAAAATCAAATAAAATGTCTTGTTACGCCTGGGCAGAACTGGAACAGTGTACAAAGTATCTTTCTGTATTATTTCTACAATTGCATGTGATTCTACGGTTATCTTTAAAAATTCAACTAAAAATTAAAGCCAAAACCTGTGGACTTTTAGCAGAAACTTTGAGAGACTCTTTAAAGAGCCAACAATCCTACTGTAAGAATGGAAGAGTCCCAGCCAATAGGATCCATTTACTAGCTCGTTTACCGAGCATTTTCCACTGTGTATGTGCTCAGACTGGCACCACCCATTCTGAAGCCCACACCCTAAGGATCTCAGAGGCTGGTGGGGAAGAAAAGTGTGCACACCTGCTCTGATACCGGGCTTGAAGAACTGAGAACTCTGGTGAAAGTGCAGTTATGAACCAGGGGAGGGTACCGTTCATCCCTGGGGGGTCAGGGATGGTTAGGAAGGTCAGGCATTTGAGGCTGGCTTTTTTTTTTTTTTGGCCACTTTTATTGGTTTTTCATTTATTCATTTTCATCCATTTTCATTCTTTGGCCTGCATGGGCCTCCCATTGCAGCAGCCCCCCTCGGGGGCAGAGCACCGGCTTTGGGTGCATGCGTTCCAGAGTGCCAGCTAGTAATTGGACACACTGGTCCGGTTGCTCCACGGCACATGGGATCTTCCCTGGCCAGGGATCGGACCAGTGGCCCCTGTACTACAAGGCAGACTCTTTACCCACTGGACCACTAGGGAAGCCCTTGAGGCTGGCTTTGAAGGATAAACGGGATTATGAGAAGCAAGATAGGGGAAGGGATTCGAAGGAGAAAAGGCAGGATAAAGCCTGGCATAGAGGTCTGGCAACCTCCAGCCGGCTGGAATACAGAAGTGAGCAGTTCTCAGCAACACAACACAAGGAGAATTGGCGTGTGATACAGATGAAGCTGGAAAGGTTAGTGACAACTTCTTTTGAAACTGACTAAGGGACTCTGAAAGATTAATGGACAAAATCTGGAGATTCTTTCCTAAGTCAACTTGCATATTTGGAGTGTTTGATTTTACATGCATTTTGGTATCTGGTGTCTCCTTACTTGTTTTCTCACAGGCAAAACTGGATCATAAAGCTGTTAAAATTTGCTATAGTTTTGCAAAATCAAATAAAATGTCTTGTTACGCCTGGGCAGAACTGGAACAGTGTACAAAGTATCTTTCTGTATTATTTCTACAATTGCATGTGATTCTACGGTTATCTTTAAAAATTCAACTAAAAATTAAAGCCAAAACCTGTGGACTTTTAGCAGAAACTTTGAGAGACTCTTTAAAGAGCCAACAATCCTACTGTAAGAATGGAAGAGTCCCAGCCAATAGGATCCATTTACTAGCTCGTTTACCGAGCATTTTCCACTGTGTATGTGCTCAGACTGGCACCACCCATTCTGAAGCCCACACCCTAAGGATCTCAGAGGCTGGTGGGGAAGAAAAGTGTGCACACCTGCTCTGATACCGGGCTTGAAGAACTGAGAACTCTGGTGAAAGTGCAGTTATGAACCAGGGGAGGGTACCGTTCATCCCTGGGGGGTCAGGGATGGTTAGGAAGGTCAGGCATTTGAGGCTGGCTTTTTTTTTTTTTTGGCCACTTTTATTGGTTTTTCATTTATTCATTTTCATCCATTTTCATTCTTTGGCCTGCATGGGCCTCCCATTGCAGCAGCCCCCCTCGGGGGCAGAGCACCGGCTTTGGGTGCATGCGTTCCAGAGTGCCAGCTAGTAATTGGACACACTGGTCCGGTTGCTCCACGGCACATGGGATCTTCCCTGGCCAGGGATCGGACCAGTGGCCCCTGTACTACAAGGCAGACTCTTTACCCACTGGACCACTAGGGAAGCCCTTGAGGCTGGCTTTGAAGGATAAACGGGATTATGAGAAGCAAGATAGGGGAAGGGATTCGAAGGAGAAAAGGCAGGATAAAGCCTGGCATAGAGGTCTGGCAACCTCCAGCCGGCTGGAATACAGAAGTGAGCAGTTCTCAGCAACACAACACAAGGAGAATTGGCGTGTGATACAGATGAAGCTGGAAAGGTTAGTGACAACTTCTTTTGAAACTGACTAAGGGACTCTGAAAGATTAATGGACAAAATCTGGAGATTCTTTCCTAAGTCAACTTGCATATTTGGAGTGTTTGATTTTACATGCATTTTGGTATCTGGTGTCTCCTTACTTGTTTTCTCACATATTGGTGCCTCAGTTGAAACTAGGGCAAAAGTCACATTTTAAAATTTTATTACACTTCCATTTCTAAGAGACTTGGGGCCTTGTGGGGAGAAGAGAGGGAGACGCAGAGAGAAAGACATATTCAGATATACACAGAAGGAAAGAAAGACCAACACAGAAGCAGACAGGGAAGAGTTTCAAGGATGGACATGAAGAAAGGAGATGTTTTAGCTGGCCTAAGAGACCACCAGAGGTCAGTCTTGGGTCCTTCAAGAGGAAGCCAAGAAGCTTCTGCTCAGCACTGGGTCTCACCTGAGGACCATTCAGAGGAATTTATTCCACTTTAATATACTATGGAGCTAGCAGGTTTGAAATTCTTTACCACCAAGGGACCCTTAAAAGCAATGAAGCAGGAGTCTCAGGAATGACCCATATGTCCGGCCTGCTTGTTTATAGCTCTCAGGGCCATGATAAAAGGCAAGCTTAATCGCTTGGTGATTCTGCCCTTGTGGGACCCTGCTGGACAAACCCACCCCTCTGGCTTCTTTCTTGTTGGGTGTGTTTGAGACGAGGACGTGGATGTGTGTAGCTCAGCCCCTCTCCTCCTAGGGGTGAGTGACTGGGCAGCTTGACAGAGGCAGGCCCAAGTGGGAGGGGCTGTGGCTGTCCAGAGCTGCTGTGTCTGGGGTGTCCACTCATGTCTGGGCCTCCTTAGAAGGGAGTCCTTTGCTGCATACCTCAGCCATATCCTCCTGTATCAGCCTTTTCAGTAATTAAATTCCAACATCAGGGACTTCCCCGGTGGTCCACTTGGTTAGGAATCTGCCTTCCAATGCAGGAGATACGGGTTCGATCCCTGATCGGGGAGCTAAGATCCTACATGCTACAGGGCAACTGAGCCAGCATGCCTCGACTTGGGAACCTGTGTGCTACAGCTACTGAGCCTGTGTGCTCTAGAGCCCACAAAAAAAAAAAATCCAACTTTTGTCTGACCACTCAATAAATTGAGATCTCAGTCCGGCAACAGAGCACTGCCATTTACGGGCCTCCCTCAAGCTATTTGAGGCACAAGGTAAATCAACAAGAGCAAAAAGCAGTGCCCAGAAAGCCATCTAGACCTGCCTCAGAGCAACCTTAATGGGCAGCGCTTAAGGCTTGGGAAGAGGCCATCAGAAATTTTCATTTCTTCCCTTCGTGTTCAAAGTCCAGTTAGTCAGCAATGCCAGGAGCACGACAAGTCCCCACTTTTTTTTCATTGCCACTCAATGGACCTTTTCCAGGGGAAGGAAGGCCTTTCTAGAGATGGCTCAGCTTCAGCTGAACACCTGGTGGGGGCAGGAAGCCAGGAGGGGCTCTATGCCCAGGAGCTTCCCTGCTGGGTTGGCGAAGACTGGAAGACAACTGAGGGGCCTCCGGCTCCTCCTTCACCCCTTCTGGGTCACTGGGGGGGGCTGGGAGTGTGGGATGTGCTGCCAAAGCTCTCTTCGGGCCTGCCTGCGGGACAGTTTCAGACGTTCAAGCGAAGTAGGGACCAAAGAATAGTATTCTGGATCCAAGTCTCTGGCCCCTGTGGGACTCCTGGGCGATATTGATGCCCCTCATTTGTGCTGTGCAGGACCTCAGCCTGCAGATGACCTTGGCCAGAGGAACTTTGGAGGCACAAAGCCTCCATGTCCTTGACTGTCTCAGAAGCAGCCTAATTTACTAGTGAGAGTTAAGGCTAGGCTCAGGTTGGTAATGAATAATAAAAGAAGAATACCACCACCAGCTATTGGGAATTTATTGTGTGCCAAGCTCATTGACTCTCCCTAAGCATCCTATGAGCTAAGTACTAGCATTATACCTATTTTACAGAAGAGGAAACTGAGGCTTAAAGAACTTAAGTGCACTTGTCTCAGGTCATGCAGATGGTAAATGACAGAGCTGGGGTAAAACCTGGGCATTCTGGCTCTGTAGTCATGCTTATAACCTATAACGCTATATTCTGTTACAGTCCGAAATGCCTTTGGAGAGCCAGTATGTTAATCTTCTTACTGTGGTAGATGAGAAAACTGGGGCCCAGAGAGTGCAAACAACCTGCTTAGGGTCACATAGTTGGCTAGAACTAGAGTTTGAACCCAGACTGAGGTCTTCTGGCTTCCTACTTAAAGCTCATATCACACCACCATGGAGCCATGCTTTACTTTATTTTGTCTTATCTTGTTTTACTTTATGTTTTACTGCACCACCAAGCGGCATGTGGGATTTTAGTTCGCTGACAAAGAATGGAACCTGAGCCCCCTGCCCTGGGAGTGCAGCGTCTTAACCATTGGATCGCGACAGAACGCCCACGTAGTCATGCTTTATACCAAACCAAGTTTCAAGTCATTTTAGCCCAAACTCTAGCTTTGTATTGACTAATTGGAAAGGATTAGAATTATACTGGGTTTTCCAGGTGGCACAGTGGTCAGGAATCCACCTGCCAATGCAGGAGATGCAAGAGATGAGAGTTCAGGCCTTGAGTCAAGAAGATCCTCTGGAGGAGGAAATGGAAACCTGCTCCAGTATTCTGGCCTGGAAAATTCCATGAACAGAAGAGCCTGGCAGTCACACAGGGTCACAAAGAGTCAGATATTACTGAGCACACACACACACACACACACACAGAATTATACTAGGATCTACTGGCCTTAAAGAATTAAAATTTTCATAACTCAGCCCAGACACTATTAGCTTGCCAGAGGGTTTAGGTACCATTAAATAGCACCTCAAACCACAGGGGCAGGTCCAGGCCTGGGTTTGCTTAAGCTCCCGGGATTTACAGTCCCTTTCCGGGTCAGGAGAACCCCTTTGGGCAAGAGAGAGAACATGGCATTATTGGCTGTGTAGAAAAAAAAATATATGCAATTTCTTCCTTCAGGCAAGCAGGCTTCTCTCAGATCTCAAATGGTGACAGGTTTTCCACAGGAGGCACATGCTCTGACGGGATCAGAGAGCTCTGGTGTAAACAACCCTGAAAGAAGGAGTAAATCATCTCTTGAAATGCTCTTGGCGGCTGTTCACTCACTAACAAAAACACCCTGCTTGGCGTAGCGATGGTCAACTCAGAAACCACTCCAGAGGCTTGGTGGTTTGCAAGGTGTGACTGTGCTCTTGAGGAAGACCAGGCAGTGGACAGAGTGGAGGGTGTCCCGGGACCCTGTGAGGGGTGATGTGGGGTCTAGGCACTGGGTGCTCCCTGAGGGGCTCTGAGCTGACCTGAGGCTGGAAAACGAAAACAGGATGGAGATCAATACTGTCTTGTTAACTGGACTCCCCGGCAACCAGCTGTCGTGCCTAGCTCAGTGGGTGTGTGTTGAATGGAATTGAAATCAATACTGAGAACATTCTGAACTGAGCTCCAAAACAACAAACTGCTCAAGTGTAGGAAGAGGAGAACTGGCCTAGCAGAGGCCAGGGTCTGAAGCTCTGGGGGGCTTTAGCTAAATGAGAACCCATCATAGGCAAGGTCTGTCTGCGGCTATCGGCAGAGCTCATGAATCCATCCTAAACCATGCTCCCGTCAGCTCCGATTCCTCATCAAAGTGAGAGTTAAATCTCTGCAGGCTTTGTATTGGTCAACCCATCAGTCCAGATCTGAAAATCAGTGTCCACCTCTGGGCCTCATGTTTATAAGGGGATTTGGGTAAACTGGAACATATTCTGGGAAGAAAGATGCAGAGATTTGAAACCATGTTGTGCTGAATTGATAGGGACAGAATGGAATAGTTAGGTAGTTGTAAATTCCTAGTAGAGGACTGTAGGTAGAAGGGTAAAACCTGGGAAAAGTTGGGAGGCCAGTAAGTTAACGTAACTCAAGAAAGCTGCTCCTTGTTCAATAAAGCAGGAAGAACTGGGGAACGAGGAGCTAATGATGTATGCCTTACATCTGCATCTACGTCTACTTGAAGGTGGTCTTCTACCCTCCTATATATATATATTGCTGCCCACCCAAAGAGGAGGAGGAGCAGAGCTTTCCCGCTTGCCCCTCTTACAAGCATCTTATCCTAATAAATCCTCTTCTTGCCTATCACTCTGCCTCTCGCTGAATTCCTTCTGCATTGAGGTACAAAGAACCTGAGCCTCAGTGGGTCCAGATGTTGGGTGAGTGCTGGATTAGGTCCCAGCCATGTGGGTTCAAGTCCCAAGCAGGGTTTTGACTGGGGTTAAGCCTCAGCCACGTGGCTTCAAGTCCCAAGCAGGGTTTTGGCTGGGGTTAAGCTCCAGTCATGTGGGTTCAAGTCCCAAATAGAGTTTGATCAGGTCTGGGCCCTGGGTTTAAGTCTCAATCTGAGGTAGAACCCTTTCAGAATGATGAAGGGAATGGTGCTGGTGGGTGGCAGAGCATGACTCTGGGAGCAGGGGAAAGGTGGGAGTCCACAGTTGATTCAGAAACTGTGAAGGGCACTTGTGGGAAAAGAGAAGTAGGCATTGGACCCAAGGCAGCAGGGAGCTGGATAAAGAGCTTTAGTATCAGACAGACTTGGGTTCACACCCTGGTTTCTTCCCATTTGTTTGGGTGGCAACGGGCAAGTCAGGCGACCTCCTTGAGCTTCGGGACTTAATCAGTAAAATGGGGACAGAAATGGTTCTTTTTCAGCATTGTCAGGATTATATACCATTCGAAAGACAGATGCTGCACAGAGCAGAATTGCAAGAGGAGGGCTGGGAACCAAGGGTAAGAACAAACATCCTAATAGCCACAGCTGGCATTGGGAGCTGACTTGCTTTTCTATTGCTTTGTTTATGTTCATGTTTTTATCCCAGAAGAATGTCTTCACTTTTATTTCCTTTCATTTTGGCCTGCCTTATCATATTTCCTAATGTAAATTATTCAGCTACTTTTTATATTTTATTCTTTAAAAGTGAGAAATAGAAAGCATGAGTACAAAGCGTCTGGCCCTCACAATTGCTTATTGTTAGCCAGGATCTGGCTGCCTCTTTGGTTAGCCCTGAAGGGGCCCTTTAAGTCCTTTTTTTTCTTTTTTTAAATTATTTTTTATGTTTTTTTACAGAGTTTTGTTGTTTACTGCCACACATCAATTTGGATCAGCCATAGGTATACATATGTTCTCTCTCATCTCCCTCCCCATCCCACCACTCTAGGTTGTTATAGAGCCCCTGTTTGAGTTCCCTTAGCCTTACAGAAGATTCTCATTGGTTGTCTATTTTAAATATGGTAATGTAAGTTTCCATGTTGCTCTTTCCATATATCTCGCCTGTTCCTCCTCCGGCCATATCCATAAGTCTGTTCTCTATGTCTGTTTCTCCATTGCTGCTCTTCATATGCATTTATCAGTACCATCTTTCTAGATTCCATATAAATGTGTTAGTATGCAATATTTATCTTTTTCTCTATGTCTTACTTCACTCTGTATAATAGATTTTAGGTTCACCCACCTAATTAGAACTGACTCAAAGGCATTTTTTTTTTTTTGGCCATTTCTATTGGTCTTTCATTTATTTCCATCTTTGTTCTTTGGCCTGTGCAGGCCTTTCATTGCAGTGGCCTCTCTCGCTGCAGAGCACCGGCTCTGGGTGCATGCATTCTAGAGCACTTGGTAGTTGACACATTGGTCCAGTCACTCCACGGCACGTGGGATCTTCCCAGGCCAGGGATTGAACCAGCGCCCCTTGCACTGCAAGGTGGTGTCCTTACCCACTGGACCACCAGGGAAGCCCAAGGCATTTCTTTTTATGGCTGAGTAATATTCCATTGTATATATGTACCACAGCTTCGTTATCCATTTATCTGTCGATGGACATCTAGGTTTCCTCCATGTTCTTGCTTTGTATGTAGTGCTGCAACAAACAATGAACAATGAGGTACATGTTTCTCTTTCAATTTTGATTTCCTCAGGGTATATACCTAATAGTGGGATTGCTGGGTTGTATGGTGGCTCTATTCCTATTTTTTTGAGGAATCACCATACTGTCTTCCATAGTGGCTGTATCAGTTTGCATTCCCACCAACACTGCAAGAGGATTCCCTTTTCCCCACACCCTCTCTAGCGTTTATCGTTTGTAGACTTTTGATGATGGCCATTCTGACTGGTGTGAGGTGATATATCATTGTAATTTTGATTTGCATTTCTCTAATAATGAGCGATGTTGAGCATCTTTTCATGGGTTTGTTGGCCCTCTGTATGTCTTCTTTGGAGAGATGTCTGTTTAGGTCTTTTTCCTATTTTTTGATTGGGTTTATTTATTTATTTTTTTGGTGTTGAGTTGCATGAGCTGCTTACATATTTTGGAAATTTATTCTTTGTTGGTTTTCATGTTGCTCTTTCCATATATCTCGCCTGTTCCTCCTCCGCCATATCCATAAGTCTGTTCTCTATGTCTGTTTCTCCATATTGCTGTCTTCATATCATATCTTTATGTCTGTTTCTCCATTGCTGCTCTTCATATGCATTTATCAGTACCATCTTTCTAGATTCCATATAAATGTGTTAGTATGCAATATTTATCTTTTTCTCTATGTCTTACTTCACTCTGTATAATAGATTTTAGGTTCACCCACCTAATTAGAACTGACTCAAAGGCATTTTTTTTTTTTTGGCCATTTCTATTGGTCTTTCATTTATTTCCATCTTTGTTCTTTGGCCTGTGCAGGCCTCCCATCGCAGTGGCCTCTTGTTGCAGAGCACCGGCTCTGGGTGCATGCATTCTAGAGCACTTGGTAGTTGACACATTGGTCCAGTCACTCCACGGCACGTGGGATCTTCCCAGGCCAGGGATTGAACCAGCGCCCCTTGCACTGCAAGGTGGTGTCCTTACCCACTGGACCACCAGGGAAGCCCAAGGCATTTCTTTTTATGGCTGAGTAATATTCCATTGTATATATGTACCACAGCTTCGTTATCCATTTATCTGTCGATGGACATCTAGGTTTCCTCCATGTTCTTGCTTTGTATGTAGTGCTGCAACAAACAATGAACAATGAGGTACATGTTTCTCTTTCAATTTTGATTTCCTCAGGGTATATACCTAATAGTGGGATTGCTGGGTTGTATGGTGGCTCTATTCCTATTTTTTTGAGGAATCACCATACTGTCTTCCATAGTGGCTGTATCAGTTTGCATTCCCACCAACACTGCAAGAGGATTCCCTTTTCCCCACACCCTCTCTAGCGTTTATCGTTTGTAGACTTTTGATGATGGCCATTCTGACTGGTGTGAGGTGATATATCATTGTAATTTTGATTTGCATTTCTCTAATAATGAGCGATGTTGAGCATCTTTTCATGGGTTTGTTGGCCCTCTGTATGTCTTCTTTGGAGAGATGTCTGTTTAGGTCTTTTTCCTATTTTTTGATTGGGTTTATTTATTTATTTTTTTGGTGTTGAGTTGCATGAGCTGCTTACATATTTTGGAAATTTATTCTTTGTTGGTTTTTTCATTTGCTATTATTTTCTCCCATTCTGAGGGTTGTCTTTTCACCTTGTTAATAGTTTCTTTTGCTATGCAAAAGTTTTTAAGTTTAATTAGGTCCCAGTTGTTTATTTTTGTTTTTATTTCCATTACTCTAGGAAGCAGGTCATAAATCTTGCTTTGATTTATGTCATCGAAAGTTCTGCCATTAAGTGTTAAAGTGGACTCTGTCTTCTGAAACTGGATTACCCACCTGACCTTAATGCCCCTGAGATGAGTCTCTACTCTAGTCCTGGAGCCTGAGTCCTGAGTCCTGCCAAGGGTTAGAGGCCAATGTCATTGCTCTGATTCCCATCAGAAGAACCAACCAGATTGGGAGAAAACACACGGGAACAGTTAGAACTCCGTAACCCTCTGTAAAGGCAGCCCACTCCTGACTTCTGACAGGCATGGACTAATTGGCAATCTCAATGGGCATAGTGAGGAGATTTTATCTGTTAGACTTCTTGGAAGGAGGCTCCCTTAGAGCACCAGGACTAAACCCATCGGCAAAAGCAGACAACTCTCATGGAGACATTCTGAGAGCCACTGAAAGATGGTTGGGCAGGAAAGGTGGGTGGAGTCAGGGGAGCACATGTACTATGGGGTGGCGTTGACAGGCCCTGTGAGCTCAAGAGGGAAATATGGAGTTTGCTGACTGAGGCTAAGCAGGTAGTGGAGTACTATGGATGGAAGAACCTGGATGAGGGGCGGGGTGGGGAGCCAGGACTTAGTGGACCTGTGTGTGGAGCAGGGCTCCCTAGCCTCCAGAATCTAATGCCTGATGATGTGAGGTGGAACTGAGGTAATAATGATAGAAATAAAATGCATGATAAATATAATGCACTTGAATCATCCTGAAACCACCCCCTCATTCCCTCAGGCCTGAGGAAAAATTGTCTTTCATGAAACCAATCCCTGGTGCCAAAAAGATTGGGGGCCATTGGTATAGAGTATCACCTCTGGAGGGATAGATGAAGTAAAAGAGAGGACAGTGGAGAGTGAAGTCTATAAGCAGGGGAGTGAAGAACTGCAGGGAGCTGCCCTGTTTCAAAGGGTTTCCTTTAAGGAAACATAGCCCTGGGAGCTGCCCTGGCAACAGGGGCTGATAACAGCATAGCTCTCTGTCCCGCCACCCCAGGTGTTGTGAAGACATTCCTTAGCTATCATAAAGAACACCTGGAGCCTCTTTACAGGGCTTGAGGGGCATTATGACCCAGAACCATTGTAATAACACACCAGGAGGTAACACCTAGTTTATGATCGACACCTGGCCTAAAGCACGTGTTATGATCGACACCTGGCCTAAAGCACGTGTACACAATTACTTGTTGAAGTATAAAAGGGATGAGCGAATTCAATAAACTTGTCAGCAACCTGTAGAGTTGTCTGCCTTCTTGCTGTCCCTCTCAACCCCATCTTTTCTGTCCTTCTTTCTTTTCTTAGCCTATCTGCCACTCTCTTCAGGACCTGTTCGACTGCCGACTGGCCCGGCAAAGAACAATATGGAATAAAGGCCAAAGAGCAGACACAGAGCTCAGCGTGATGTCATCAGCAGTGGGTTGGAGGGTGTGGTGGGGGACAGGATGGTGGATTAAAGGTTGGGGTATATGAATACTGACCATGACCCTCTTTTCAGGATGTCCTTCCAATGGGCTCCCTTCGTCCTCTAGGATGGGGAGGTTTGATCTCAGTTGGAGCAGGGAAGTGGTCAAAACAGAGATCTGAATGTGGCGTCGTGCCAAGTCTAACTGGGGTACAAATAAGGTCCATGGATTGCAATTGCTTGGATGTCTCTTAAGAAACTTTTCATCTATAGGGTCCCTTACTTTTTTTTTCTTTAAACTCTCTTTTCAAAAGTTGGCTTGTTGAAGAAGCTGAGCCTTTTGTCTTAAAGACTTTCCCCCAATCTGAATTTTGCTGCTTGTCTCCCTGTGGTAATAGCTAATTATCTCTTCCTTTTTTCCGAATCAATGAAACCACCCCTCATTCCCTCAGGCCTGAGGAAAAGTTGTCTTTCATGAAACCAATCCCTGGTGCCAAAAAGATTGGGGGCCATTGGTATAGAGTATCACCTCTGGAGGGATAGATGAAGTAAAAGAGAGGACAGTGGAGAGTGAAGTCTATAAGCAGGGGAGTGAAGAACTGCAGGGAGCTGCCCTGTTTCAAAGGGTTTCCTTTAAGGAAACATAGCCCTGGGAGCTGCCCTGGCAACAGGGGCTGATAACAGCATAGCTCTCTGTCCCGCCACCCCAGGTGTTGTGAAGACATTCCTTAGCTATCATAAAGAACACCTGGAGCCTCTTTACAGGGCTTGAGGGGCATTATGACCCAGAACCATTGTAATAACACACCAGGAGGTAACACCTAGTTTATGATCGACACCTGGCCTAAAGCACGTGTTATGATCGACACCTGGCCTAAAGCACGTGTACACAATTACTTGTTGAAGTATAAAAGGGATGAGCGAATTCAATAAACTTGTCAGCAACCTGTAGAGTTGTCTGCCTTCTTGCTGTCCCTCTCAACCCCATCTTTTCTGTCCTTCTTTCTTTTCTTAGCCTATCTGCCACTCTCTTCAGGACCTGTTCGACTGCCGACTGGCCCGGCAAAGAACAATATGGAATAAAGGCCAAAGAGCAGACACAGAGCTCAGCGTGATGTCATCAGCAGTGGGTTGGAGGGTGTGGTGGGGGACAGGATGGTGGATTAAAGGTTGGGGTATATGAATACTGACCATGACCCTCTTTTCAGGATGTCCTTCCAATGGGCTCCCTTCGTCCTCTAGGATGGGGAGGTTTGATCTCAGTTGGAGCAGGGAAGTGGTCAAAACAGAGATCTGAATGTGGCGTGCGTGCCAAGTCTAACTGGGGTACAAATAAGGTCCATGGATTGCAATTGCTTGGATGTCTCTTAAGAAACTTTTCATCTATAGGGTCCCTTACTTTTTTTTTCTTTAAACTCTCTTTTCAAAAGTTGGCTTGTTGAAGAAGCTGAGCCTTTTGTCTTAAAGACTTTCCCCCAATCTGAATTTTGCTGCTTGTCTCCCTGTGGTAATAGCTAATTATCTCTTCCTTTGTAATGCTACAACTGTTGATAACCATTGATTGGACTCATTAATTTACCAGGGATTGCAAAATGGTGATATTCTACTTTGATCATTCTTTATAATACTTATTAAATTATAATACTTCTATGAAGAGAAATCTCCTCTTAAGAACTATCTCTTGTTATAATGTACAACCATACAGAAAAGGCAGCAAAATACTAGGGTCTTTCCTTTTATTTATCAATTTGCTGTTTGTAAATGTGTTTGCTTCATTTCAGTTCGTTGCAGTGCTAAGCATCTTCTTAGTGGTGTTCATGTCATCCCTTCATCCTTGTAATGGAGGAGACCCGGGTTTGATCCCTGGATCAGGACGATCCCCTGGAGAAGGGCTGGCAACCCACTCTAGTAGTCTTGCCTGGAGAATCCCATGGACAGAGGAGCCTGGCGGGCTGCAGTCCAGGTGGTTGCAAAGAATTGGACACAACTGAGTGACGTCACTTTCACTTTTTTTCATCCCTTCATTCTCTAATTAGGAGAAACTTATTCAAGTACCCTTTCAAGACCCTTTGACACAATGCAGTTCATGGGGTTGCAAGAGTTGGCCACGACTTACCGACTAAACCACCACAATAGTCTTTCATAGCTTTTCTTACTGGTATGGCAAAATGCTCCAGGCTCATTTTGTGCATTTCTTGCCCTAACCTGGAATCAGTCATTTCTCCCGGGAGATTTTGTTCTAAAAATGGGAAATAATTTTAATTGACTATAATTTGGGTGTCGTGCTTTTTACTAATATTGTTTCTAATAATTTTAATCACTGTCTCTGGTTCTTAAAAATAATAGAGTAAGAAAATATGTATTTGTTTTAAACATTAAATATACTATGAGGGTTTTTATTGTTTTCTTTATTTTTTTAACTCAAATGAAACATTATGGTTAAAAACAGTCTCATCAATTTTATATCTGTTTCTCATTGGTGATGCAAAATACAGGTTCTCAATGACATCAATATAGTTGGCATGTTGAAGAAGCTGAGCCTTTTGTCTTAAAGACTTTCCCCCAATCTGAATTTTGCTGCTTGTCTCCCTGTGGTAATAGCTAATTATCTCTTCCTTTGTAATGCTACAACTGTTGATAACCATTGATTGGACTCATTAATTTACCAGGGATTGCAAAATGGTGATATTCTACTTTGATCATTCTTTATAATACTTATTAAATTATAATACTTCTATGAAGAGAAATCTCCTCTTAAGAACTATCTCTTGTTATAATGTACAACCATACAGAAAAGGCAGCAAAATACTAGGGTCTTTCCTTTTATTTATCAATTTGCTGTTTGTAAATGTGTTTGCTTCATTTCAGTTCGTTGCAGTGCTAAGCATCTTCTTAGTGGTGTTCATGTCATCCCTTCATCCTTGTAATGGAGGTGGCCCGGGTTTGATCCCTGGATCAGGACGATCCCCTGGAGAAGGGCTGGCAACCCACTCTAGTAGTCTTGCCTGGAGAATCCCATGGACAGAGGAGCCTGGCGGGCTGCAGTCCAGGTGGTTGCAAAGAATTGGACACAACTGAGTGACGTCACTTTCACTTTTTTTCATCCCTTCATTCTCTAATTAGGAGAAACTTATTCAAGTACCCTTTCAAGACCCTTTGACACAATGCAGTTCATGGGGTTGCAAGAGTTGGCCACGACTTACCGACTAAACCACCACAATAGTCTTTCATAGCTTTTCTTACTGGTATGGCAAAATGCTCCAGGCTCATTTTGTGCATTTCTTGCCCTAACCTGGAATCAGTCATTTCTCCCGGGAGATTTTGTTCTAAAAATGGGAAATAATTTTAATTGACTATAATTTGGGTGTCGTGCTTTTTACTAATATTGTTTCTAATAATTTTAATCACTGTCTCTGGTTCTTAAAAATAATAGAGTAAGAAAATATGTATTTGTTTTAAACATTAAATATACTATGAGGGTTTTTATTGTTTTCTTTATTTTTTTAACTCAAATGAAACATTATGGTTAAAAACAGTCTCATCAATTTTATATCTGTTTCTCATTGGTGATGCAAAATACAGGTTCTCAATGACATCAATATAATTCTTATTGATTTATTTGACTTTACATATGCAACAGCCTCAGCATAATAGCAGTAGTAACCCAACCATCATTAATATGCCTACTAAAAGCAGATTAAAATGATTTTCACATTCAGTTTGCTTTTAGGGTTGGGTTGCACTAGGGATAAGGAGTTAAATTATGTGTTTTAAAGTCACTTGGGGTAATTCTCTGTGTAATTATGCCTCAAGTTATAGCACATTTGGTTTTTATTTCATTTTATTTCAATTTTTAAGGATGACTTTTTTGAATCTGAACTTGTTCTATAATTATGTAAAATACTTAAATGTATCAGAAGTCAATTATAAAATATAAGATGTATTTGCAAAATCTAGTTTCTATTCCTATTCTGTCTATTCTCTCCTGTTCCTGTAAGCAATCATGAACATTTTTAATACTTCTTATAGTTTATTATAGTTTGTTATTTGCCATAGTTTGGGTTTTTCCACACGGTAGCCTTTGAGATGATGACTAATTGTCAGGTGATTAATTTTTGGAGGTGCTCCCAGGAGACGATAATGAGAGATAAAGGAAGAGAGAAACAGAAGAAAGAAGATCAATCTAAGAATGTGTTATTGAGCTGATAACTACAACAGGCAACTGGGGGTTAAGCTGCCAGGGACCTTCTGAGGAACTGTGCAGAATATGCCTCAGAACTCTCTGCTCAGGAGGATGGAGCTCTGATCCACGGAGCCTGTGCTCTTGTCCCTTGTTGGTCAAGGACTGCCCTGGGGGTGTTGACTCCTGTGGAACTCTGAAGCATGCTTTATGAACCAGGGTGCTTGTCAGCCGTGGCCAGCACATCCCAGAGGAGATGCACCCTGGGTGAGGGCTGTGCTGGCTACAGCCATGCGCAGTGGGTGACTGCAGCAATGGTCACCTGGAACCAATACCTGGACTGTGAAAATGGAAGATGGAACGAAGACGCAACAAATCCTTGCATGCATATTAAAAAAAGATAGGCGTATTGTTTCTCTTTTAGAACAATGCTAAAATTAATTTTTCCTTTTTAAAAAACAGATAACGTGTTTCTCATTGGTGATGCAAAATACAGGTTCTCAATGACATCAATATAATTCTTATTGATTTATTTGACTTTACATATGCAACAGCCTCAGCATAATAGCAGTAGTAACCCAACCATCATTAATATGCCTACTAAAAGCAGATTAAAATGATTTTCACATTCAGTTTGCTTTTAGGGTTGGGTTGCACTAGGGATAAGGAGTTAAATTATGTGTTTTAAAGTCACTTGGGGTAATTCTCTGTGTAATTATGCCTCAAGTTATAGCACATTTGGTTTTTATTTCATTTTATTTCAATTTTTAAGGATGACTTTTTTGAATCTGAACTTGTTCTATAATTATGTAAAATACTTAAATGTATCAGAAGTCAATTATAAAATATAAGATGTATTTGCAAAATCTAGTTTCTATTCCTATTCTGTCTATTCTCTCCTGTTCCTGTAAGCAATCATGAACATTTTTAATACTTCTTATAGTTTATTATAGTTTGTTATTTGCCATAGTTTGGGTTTTTCCACACGGTAGCCTTTGAGATGATGACTAATTGTCAGGTGATTAATTTTTGGAGGTGCTCCCAGGAGACGATAATGAGAGATAAAGGAAGAGAGAAACAGAAGAAAGAAGATCAATCTAAGAATGTGTTATTGAGCTGATAACTACAACAGGCAACTGGGGGTTAAGCTGCCAGGGACCTTCTGAGGAACTGTGCAGAATATGCCTCAGAACTCTCTGCTCAGGAGGATGGAGCTCTGATCCACGGAGCCTGTGCTCTTGTCCCTTGTTGGTCAAGGACTGCCCTGGGGGTGTTGACTCCTGTGGAACTCTGAAGCATGCTTTATGAACCAGGGTGCTTGTCAGCCGTGGCCAGCACATCCCAGAGGAGATGCACCCTGGGTGAGGGCTGTGCTGGCTACAGCCATGCGCAGTGGGTGACTGCAGCAATGGTCACCTGGAACCAATACCTGGACTGTGAAAATGGAAGATGGAACGAAGACGCAACAAATCCTTGCATGCATATTAAAAAAAAAAAGATAGGCGTATTGTTTCTCTTTTTAGAACAATGCTAAAATAACCCTTCATGTGCTTTATTCCTGCTTGCTTTCTTCACCTTAGAGATCACTGCACCACAGAAGGTAGAGATTTTCCTTCCTTTTCCTAGGGGCCTGCTACTCCTTTGTACAGATGTACTGGAGTTTATTCTATCAGTCACCTCGACGTTGGAGTGGTTTCAAATCTTCTGTAGATACTGCTGCAATGAAGAGTTTCATTCATTTTTTCCCCCTTTATACTTTGCCAGTGTTCCTTTAGAATGGACTCCTAGATGTGGGATTCTGGCTAAAAAGGTGACTGAATGTGTAATTTTGCTGAATATTGCCAAATGTAACCTGATATATTCCCATGAGCAATGCATAAGAACGCTATTTCCCCACAGACTCACCAACAGAATTTATTGTCAATCTACGGCCAAGCCACCCCAAACACGCCTGATCTGGTCTGATCTTGGGCCTCATTAGTACTTGGATGGGAGAATTAATTGTCAAATTTTTGTTTGTTTGCCAACTGGATGATGAGAAATGATATTTTAGTATAATTTGTTCCTTTCTCTTACAATAAATGTGTCTACACACTTTTTTTCAGGTTAAGAATCAGCCTTTTTTAAAAATGGAAACTGTTGTTCATCCCTATAGCCTAGAGGGTTAAAACTTTAGTATGCACCAGAATCCCCTGGAGGGCTTGTTAAAACACAGATGCTAGAGGGACTGGGATCTTTAAGATCAATGTGTGTTTCAGTCCATCACCTGATCAGCAATTACATAACAACAATAACACAACAGCAGCAACAACAACAACAGCTGCTACAAACATATGTTGCACTTACCTCATACCAAGTGTTCTAATGGCTTCAATTATGTTAACTAATTTTATCCTTTAAGAATCTATTATTCTTACTTCTGAGATAACTGGGCACACCGGAAAAGTAACTAGCTCAAGCTAATAAGTAGAGCTTAGGATTTGAACTTGGGCAGTCTATGTTTTAAACTATCACTGATGCTTGCCCAAATGACAAATTCATAGCAGGATATTCATAGTAGGGTATTTTGAAAAAACCTTGAGGAGGGTGGGGGAAGGACAGATGGGGATTTGGGGATAAGCAGATGCAAACTATTATATATAGAATGTCTAAACGACAAAATCCTGCTTAATAACACAGAAACCTATATTCAATATCCTGTAATAAATTATAATAGAAAAGAATAGGAAAAGTTATATATATATATATATATATACACATGACTGCTTAGTCACTTCAGTTGTGTCTGACTCTGTGACCCCATGGACTGCAGCCTGCCAGGCTCCTCTGTCCATGGAATTCTCCAGGCAAGGACACTGGAGTGGGTTTCCATGCCCTCCTCCAGAGGGATCTTCCCAACCCAGGAATGGAACCTGGGTCTCCTGCAGCACAGGCAGATTCCTCACTACTGAGATATCAGGGAACCCATATATATATATATATATATCTGTATGTATTATATATATATTTGATACCCCATGGACTGTAGTTCACCAGGCTTCTCTGTCCACAGAATTTTTCAGGCAAGAATATGGAGTGGGATATATAATTGAATCACTGTGCTATACAGCTAGGGGGAGGGTGGTGGAAGGAGAATGGAAGAGCCTGCTCAGATCCTGCAGTGTCTTCTGACTGAACTACCAGGTGTCCTGCACAAATCTCCCCCAAGAATCAACCTTGGTTCTGGTCGAACTCAGAGACAAGAAACTCAACCATGTCCCTTCCCCCGCATTCTTCTACTTGCTTATTTCTCCTGAAATCTTGTAATGGAAGGGCTCTTTCGTTTCCCTCCACACATTTGCACTTTTAATGTGTAAAAAATTGATAAATAGAAACCTTAATCAAATGGTATCAGGAGACCCACACGGGAAGTTCTGTGATGATAGCAAAGCCCAACAAGGAGAAAAGAGTCCTCTTCTTTCCCAGCAAGGACTCAGCCAGTGGAAAGCACTGGACCCGTGGTTGACAGTAGCCCTCCCAACTTCCCTTTCCCCTTTATGAGAATATTCTCTTTCCCTTGCCACGTGGAGACTTGCCTATGTCTCGCCACCATTACAGACTCTGGAATGCAGTTCTCTGCTGATCCCATATAAACCCACTTTTGCTGGAGAAAATACTGACAGTCTATTGGTTTCAAGTCAACAAATCCATAGTTGTCTGGGAGGGAAGCACATTGTGTGGTTGGTTTTTGGTCTCTGGATCTGATCTGATCCACTCCTGCCTTTCTCAGGTAGATTGCCTATCTCCACTTCACTCCACTTCTGGAGTTTTATCTTATTCCTTCATCTGAAAGATATTCCTCTGCTGCTTCAGTCTAAGCCACTACTTGTATATCTATGTGCGTGTAGACTGGCTACGCTTCCTGACTTTGGAGAACTGGCCCTTTATAGGAGGCATCCTATGCAGCCCAGTAGTGCACACCCCTCTCACCTCCTAAGCTATATGGTCTAGGGTTCCTGCTAAGAGGGCTATGTAGGTCCTTCTCTTGTGGTGAGCAAACTATGTGGGTGGTCAGGTGGGCTTGGTTGGCCCCTCGTCTGGTTGGTTGTCAGGTCCTGCCTCGTGCCAATGCTGATGGCTGCTGGTTAGCAGGGCCTGGTCATGAGATGGCTGCTTGTGGAACCCTAGAGGGTCCCAGGGCTGGTGCTTCCTTGCTAGTGGGTGGAGTCAGGGTCCCAAGTTTCTGGGGCTGCTGCCCACTTACTGACAGGTGAAGCCAGGGTTAGTGCCAGATAGCTGGCAGGCAGAGCTGAGTCCTGGAGTCTGGCTGCAGGGCCCAGTTATCCCAAGGCCCATTTCAGATCACTGGTGAGGGCTTGGGGGTGGTTACTGACATAGTTGGGTATGGGACTGAAGGCTATATGGGCCTGCTAGTGGGGCATAGCTAGTCCCAGGGTAGGTTGTGGCTTGCAATTGGCAGGCTTGGTCCCCAGACTGCTTCTGGTGTCTGCTTATTGGTGGGTGAACCTAGGTATTGACCTTCTGGTGGGCAGGGCTATGTCTAGAGATCGCTATAGGCTCTTTAGGTTTCCTAGGTGGTGCTAATGGTAAAGAACCTGCCTGGCAATGCAGGAGACATAAGAGACATGAGTTTGAAATTTTCTGGAAACTTGCCTATGTCTCGCCACCATTACAGACTCTGGAATGCAGTTCTCTGCTGATCCCATATAAACCCACTTTTGCTGGAGAAAATACTGACAGTCTATTGGTTTCAAGTCAACAAATCCATAGTTGTCTGGGAGGGAAGCACATTGTGTGGTTGGTTTTTGGTCTCTGGATCTGATCTGATCCACTCCTGCCTTTCTCAGGTAGATTGCCTATCTCCACTTCACTCCACTTCTGGAGTTTTATCTTATTCCTTCATCTGAAAGATATTCCTCTGCTGCTTCAGTCTAAGCCACTACTTGTATATCTATGTGCGTGTAGACTGGCTACGCTTCCTGACTTTGGAGAACTGGCCCTTTATAGGAGGCATCCTATGCAGCCCAGTAGTGCACACCCCTCTCACCTCCTAAGCTATATGGTCTAGGGTTCCTGCTAAGAGGGCTATGTAGGTCCTTCTCTTGTGGTGAGCAAACTATGTGGGTGGTCAGGTGGGCTTGGTTGGCCCCTCGTCTGGTTGGTTGTCAGGTCCTGCCTCGTGCCAATGCTGATGGCTGCTGGTTAGCAGGGCCTGGTCATGAGATGGCTGCTTGTGGAACCCTAGAGGGTCCCAGGGCTGGTGCTTCCTTGCTAGTGGGTGGAGTCAGGGTCCCAAGTTTCTGGGGCTGCTGCCCACTTACTGACAGGTGAAGCCAGGGTTAGTGCCAGATAGCTGGCAGGCAGAGCTGAGTCCTGGAGTCTGGCTGCAGGGCCCAGTTATCCCAAGGCCCATTTCAGATCACTGGTGAGGGCTTGGGGGTGGTTACTGACATAGTTGGGTATGGGACTGAAGGCTATATGGGCCTGCTAGTGGGGCATAGCTAGTCCCAGGGTAGGTTGTGGCTTGCAATTGGCAGGCTTGGTCCCCAGACTGCTTCTGGTGTCTGCTTATTGGTGGGTGAACCTAGGTATTGACCTTCTGGTGGGCAGGGCTATGTCTAGAGATCGCTATAGGCTCTTTAGGTTTCCTAGGTGGTGCTAATGGTAAAGAACCTGCCTGGCAATGCAGGAGACATAAGAGACATGAGTTTGATCCCTGGGTTGGAAAGATCCCCTAGAGGTGGGCATGGAAACTCACTCAGTATTCTTACCTAGAGGATTTCATGGACAGAGGAGCCTGGTAGGCTACAGCCTATAGGATCGCAAAGAGTCAGACATGAATGAAGTGACGTAGGTGCATGCATGCATGGGCTCTTCAGTTCTGAGGCAGCCTGTCTGTTGAGGGGTGGTCTGTGTCTCCCCTCACCCCCATTCAGTTGTTAGGCCTGAGGTTTCCCAACACTGGTGCCTGCAGATGAGCTGCAGCCTCCTCCAACCCCTTTCAGGAGACTTTCCAAGACCAGCAGTGGGTCTGGCCCAGGCTACTATCAAATTACTTCTGCCATAGGTCCTGGTGCATGACGTTTTATGTGTGCCCTTTAAGAGTGGCGTCTCTATGTCTCCTGGTCCTGAGGGATGCCTGCAAGTAAGCCCCACTGGCCTTCAAAGTCAAATGCTCTAGAGGCCCTCCTTCTGGGGGCCAGACAGACCACAGAGCCTGATGAGGGGCTCAGAACTCTCCCTCCTGTGGGATAACCTCTGCACTCTAATGATTCTCCAGTGTGTAGGTCTTGCATGGGGGAGTGTGGGGGAGACGATGTTTGATTGTATTGAGATTCCTCCCCTCCTGCTATTACTAAGTGTAAGTTTGTATGACCACCGTACAGTGAAGCCAAACCAACTGAAAGGTCACTTAGGAGGAGAGCAAGGTTTATTTTAGGGCCCAGCAAGGAGAGCAGAGGGCTCCTGCTCAAAGCTCCTGAATTCCCTGATGGCTTTCAGGGAGAAGCTTTTATAGACGCAATGTTGGGGTGAGGGTTGCAGAGTAAGTGACTGTCTTCTGATTGGCGGCAAGGTGGCAGGGCAGTGCTCCAGGAATCTTTTGGCTCAGCTAGAAGCTATCACCCTCTACCTGGGTGGGGCCCTTAGTTCCTGCAGGAAAGCTTAAAGATATTGTTATGTCTATTCCTTCAGAACTCTGCTTTAAGGGCTGCACTCTAGTTCTTGGCATCACTGAGTCAATGAACATGAGTTTGAGCAAGCTCTGGGCGATGGTGAAGGACAGGGAAGCCTGGTGGGCTATAGTCCACAGGGCTACAAAGAGTCAGACACGACTGAGCCACTAAATAACAAAATAGTTTCTCGACTGCTTCTCTTTTGTTTCTGCATTCCTTCAGTGTTCCTGATTAGCCATGACTACTCGTTTCCTTGTGGTTCCTACTTTATGTCTTTGGCTGTAGAAGATGTTTTCTAGTAGATTCCAGTTTTTCCATCGATGACTGTTCTGCAGATAGGAGTGATTTGGGTGTGCTCTGGAGACGAAGGGGGCCCAGGACAGTCTACTCTGCCTTCTTGATTGCTCTCTGGTGATCCACTCCTGCCTTGAAGTATGTACGGGCTTGGCTGTGGAGCAGGAGGACCTGGGCTTGCCTGCAGGAGCAGGGCTCTCTAAAAGGGAAGAAATGCTGGAAATAATGTGTGGGTAGCACTTTATGGGTAACAAAGCACTTTTGTATTTATTGATCTTCACAGAAACCTGACAAGATGGGTCTCAACCCCGTTTTATGAGAAGTGTCTGAAGCCAGAGAGATGGGCAGTAGGTGGAGCCAGGACTTGACACCAGGTATCTGACATCAAACTTGCATCATCCTGGTCACACAGCTTGGGGGAACAGGGAGCAGAAAAGAGGGGATGGGCCCACAGTGACACATGCTATCAACCCCTTTCCCCTCATGCATGGACGGGGCACAAAGGAAGGTGAAGTTCTACAGGGGAAAGCCACAGCCTGAAACTTGAAATTGATAGGGACAGAGTGGAATAGGTAGGTGGTTTTAGAGTCCTAGTAGGGGATGGTTAAAAAACGGAAGGGAGCCAGGTGCCAGGGGGGGCTGGGGCTTTGGGGTTTAGACGCAATGTTGGGGTGAGGGTTGCAGAGTAAGTGACTGTCTTCTGATTGGCGGCAAGGTGGCAGGGCAGTGCTCCAGGAATCTTTGGCTCAGCTAGAAGCTATCACCCTCTACCTGGGTGGGGCCCTTAGTTCCTGCAGGAAAGCTTAAAGATATTGTTATGTCTATTCCTTCAGAACTCTGCTTTAAGGGCTGCACTCTAGTTCTTGGCATCACTGAGTCAATGAACATGAGTTTGAGCAAGCTCTGGGCGATGGTGAAGGACAGGGAAGCCTGGTGGGCTATAGTCCACAGGGCTACAAAGAGTCAGACACGACTGAGCCACTAAATAACAAAATAGTTTCTCGACTGCTTCTCTTTTGTTTCTGCATTCCTTCAGTGTTCCTGATTAGCCATGACTACTCGTTTCCTTGTGGTTCCTACTTTATGTCTTTGGCTGTAGAAGATGTTTTCTAGTAGATTCCAGTTTTTCCATCGATGACTGTTCTGCAGATAGGAGTGATTTGGGTGTGCTCTGGAGACGAAGGGGGCCCAGGACAGTCTACTCTGCCTTCTTGATTGCTCTCTGGTGATCCACTCCTGCCTTGAAGTATGTACGGGCTTGGCTGTGGAGCAGGAGGACCTGGGCTTGCCTGCAGGAGCAGGGCTCTCTAAAAGGGAAGAAATGCTGGAAATAATGTGTGGGTAGCACTTTATGGGTAACAAAGCACTTTTGTATTTATTGATCTTCACAGAAACCTGACAAGATGGGTCTCAACCCCGTTTTATGAGAAGTGTCTGAAGCCAGAGAGATGGGCAGTAGGTGGAGCCAGGACTTGACACCAGGTATCTGACATCAAACTTGCATCATCCTGGTCACACAGCTTGGGGGAACAGGGAGCAGAAAAGAGGGGATGGGCCCACAGTGACACATGCTATCAACCCCTTTCCCCTCATGCATGGACGGGGCACAAAGGAAGGTGAAGTTCTACAGGGGAAAGCCACAGCCTGAAACTTCTGAAATTGATAGGGACAGAGTGGAATAGGTAGGTGGTTTTAGAGTCCTAGTAGGGGATGGTGGTTAGAAGGGAGACACCTGAGAAAGGTTGGGAGGCCAGTGAGTTGATGATAACTCAGGAGAGCTGCTACTCATTTAGTAAAGCAGGCTCAGCTGGGTATAAACAGCTGATGAAGGAGGAGCTGGGGAAGAAGCAACCAATGATGTATGTCCTACATCTGCGTCTACTTGAGGGGGGCGGCGGTCTTCTACCATCCTATCTATATTGCTGCCCACTCAATCGAAGAGAGAGAGCAGAGCAGAGCTTTCCAGCCTGCCTGCCTGCCTGCTCCTCTTACAAGTACCCTATCCTAATAAATCCTCTTCTTGCCTATCACTCTGCCTGTCGCTGAATTCCTTCTGCGTTGAGGCACGATGAACCTGAGCCTCAGTGGGTCCAGACATTGGGTGAGTGCTGGATTAAGTCCTGGCTACGTGGGTTTGAGTCCCAGACAGGGTTTTGGCCGGGATTGAGTCCTAACTACGTGGATTCACATCCCAAGCAGGGTTTTGGCTGGGGTTAAGCCTTCGCCACATGGGTTTGAGTCCCAAACCAGGTTTTGGCTAGGTTCAAGCCCCAGTCATGTGGGTTCAAGTCCTAAACAGGGTTTTGGCTGGAATTCAAGCTCCAGCTATGTGGTTCAAGTCCCAAGCAAGGTTCGATCAGGTCTGGGCCCTGGGTTGAAGTCTCAAATTGAGGTAGAACCCTTTCAAAATGGCCCCACACAGCCTTCTTCAAGTTCTGGCTGGTTTGAAGAGGGGTAACTGATGCGTTTCAGAGCACACCACTCTCTGTCTTTATTTCTGTAGCTGAAACGAGCTCCTGTTTCTTGCTTTCATATTGAGTCTCCGTTACACTTGGGCTTTTGCCTCATGGGGTAAGCTGTGACTTCTTTGGCCAGTGAAGTGATGGGGAGCATTTAAGGACACCCATTGAGTCTGTGCCCTCAACTTCACCTCTCTGAGGCCTAGAGCCTGGAGGTCAGCCTCCATCTGCCTGGGAACCAGTGGAAAACAATAATGAAAACAGACTTTACCCTTATTTGTACAAAAACCAAAAACAAAACCCTCAACTGAATTGTGTTCTTCTGTCTTCTCAATGAAGGGGGCTCTTTTACAAATGGGGAAGCTGAGGTCCATGGACACCAACTGACCCACCCAAGCTGCACAGCTGGAGGGTGGCAGAGCCGGGCCTCTCCCTCAGGTCTGTTTGACTCCGAAGCCCTGGCCCTCCCTGTAGCCCAGAGATCACTGGAGTTTGATGCAGCCTTTGCCATTCAGACTGCCAAGTGGAAACTCTGCAAGATGGAGGAAGTCATTTTTCAGGAAATCAATGTGGATGAAAGATTAATTGATGAAACCCTGCCAAAAAGAGGCTGCTGCAGAGTCTGGGTTTTGTGCCAGGAAACTCCGAGCACCAGGGGAGGGCGAGGTCTCTTCTAGTGGAGAAAGCTCATAGGAGAGAAATGGAGGCTGTTCCTCTGGACACCCCAGGGCCCCAGTGCTTTGGCCTTGGGCACAGCTGTTGAGTGGCAGTGCTCACTGGGTACCCTGTTCAGAGTCTGGCCACCTACTGGCCTTTTGTGCCCATGTTATCTCAGAGACCTAGCGTCTCTCTGTCTCCCGCCTCCCACGCAGACAGCTGCTTCTGCGGGCAGCCCGCCTGTACCACGCCTCTCAGGTTCTTGCTCATCTATCTCAGCCCCACCCGAGCTGCAGCCTGGGGCTGGCTCTGATCCTGGTTTCCCTGTCTTCCCCTTGTTTCCAAGGGAGGCTGGGTCATGCTGTGGAAAGGGGGCCGTGCAGTGAAGCATCTGGACTCCATCACCTGTAGAGTCACCTGGGTCATCTCTCTGAACCTCAGCTGTGACATAAGAATGATACACACTCCGGGAAGAGTTGTGCCGAGGCTGAGTGTCAGGCCTAGAAGCCTTGTGGCCCAGTGCCAGGTCCTGGAAAAACTGCTCAGGAGAGCGCCATTCCACCCTGGCACTCAGAGCAAGTCAGCTCTGACTCAGGTCTCTCATTCCTTCTGACCTCCCTGCCTGTGCTGGAGAAGTGATGGGGAGCATTTAAGGACACCCATTGAGTCTGTGCCCTCAACTTCACCTCTCTGAGGCCTAGAGCCTGGAGGTCAGCCTCCATCTGCCTGGGAACCAGTGGAAAACAATAATGAAAACAGACTTTACCCTTATTTGTACAAAACCAAAACAAAACCCTCAACTGAATTGTGTTCTTCTGTCTTCTCAATGAAGGGGGCTCTTTTACAAATGGGGAAGCTGAGGTCCATGGACACCAACTGACCCACCCAAGCTGCACAGCTGGAGGGTGGCAGAGCCGGGCCTCTCCCTCAGGTCTGTTTGACTCCGAAGCCCTGGCCCTCCCTGTAGCCCAGAGATCACTGGAGTTTGATGCAGCCTTTGCCATTCAGACTGCCAAGTGGAAACTCTGCAAGATGGAGGAAGTCATTTTTCAGGAAATCAATGTGGATGAAAGATTAATTGATGAAACCCTGCCAAAAAGAGGCTGCTGCAGAGTCTGGGTTTTGTGCCAGGAAACTCCGAGCACCAGGGGAGGGCGAGGTCTCTTCTAGTGGAGAAAGCTCATAGGAGAGAAATGGAGGCTGTTCCTCTGGACACCCCAGGGCCCCAGTGCTTTGGCCTTGGGCACAGCTGTTGAGTGGCAGTGCTCACTGGGTACCCTGTTCAGAGTCTGGCCACCTACTGGCCTTTTGTGCCCATGTTATCTCAGAGACCTAGCGTCTCTCTGTCTCCCGCCTCCCACGCAGACAGCTGCTTCTGCGGGCAGCCCGCCTGTACCACGCCTCTCAGGTTCTTGCTCATCTATCTCAGCCCCACCCGAGCTGCAGCCTGGGGCTGGCTCTGATCCTGGTTTCCCTGTCTTCCCCTTGTTTCCAAGGGAGGCTGGGTCATGCTGTGGAAAGGGGGCCGTGCAGTGAAGCATCTGGACTCCATCACCTGTAGAGTCACCTGGGTCATCTCTCTGAACCTCAGCTGTGACATAAGAATGATACACACTCCGGGAAGAGTTGTGCCGAGGCTGAGTGTCAGGCCTAGAAGCCTTGTGGCCCAGTGCCAGGTCCTGGAAAAACTGCTCAGGGAGAGAGCGCCATTCCACCCCTGGCACTCAGAGCAAGTCAGCTCTGACTCAGGTCTCTCATTCCTTCTGACCTCCCTGCCTGTGCTGGGAAGAGGAGCTGGGTCATGGAGAGGCAGGAGGGCAGTTTCCTGCACAAGCCCTCCCTGGTCTTGCTAACTTCCTGCCCACTCTCCTGTCCTCTGATACCTACCCACGCTGCTCCCATCTCATAGGTGGAGCTATGTGAGGAGATAGGTGGAGCTCGCTCTGTTCCTAGCAGGACCCTGTCCCAGTACCAGAGCCCCCCAGCCATCCAGGCCATGCTCCTGGGCCCATCAGGGGCCCTGCCCTGCAGACCTAGGCATATTCTTCCCCTCAGCCTTTAGCAGAGCTGAGGGTGGTCAAACCTTTCTATCCGCTTGATCAGGAGAGGCTCAGGCCTTAGAACCTGGTGGGATGCACTGCAGGGATGCAGTCTCAGAGCTCAAACTTCTCCCATGGGGCCAGTGCCAGTCATTAAATGCCTTAAGGGGAAGAAGGCTCCCTCCCTGTCTGCCCTTCCCCTGCATAATATCTGCTGGCCTGAGTGACAACTTGATGAGAAGACTAGGAAGGCACCAGGACTAGACTGGTGGGCAAGAGAGGTGCCAGGGCTGATTAGGCCTAGAGCTTGGCAGGGCTGTTGGGTCAGTCCCTGTGGTGGCTGCCAGGTGTCCACATGAAATGTCTTTGGGGTGTAGAGCACTGAAGCCTGGCATGGGCTGCCATCACCATCTGGAGACCCAGGAGGGGCAGCAAGCATCTCATGGAAGTGGTGAGACTCAGAGAGGGTCGGCACAGCGGCTAGTGTCAAGCGGAGGGTAAGGACAGAGAGTACAGAAGGAGGACTCTGGACCCAGAGGCAATGGTGGTGAGGGTAAGGTCAGGAGCCCTGCTGGAACCAAGGAGGCAGGGCTCAGGGCACAGGCAGTGCCAGCTGAGAGGACATGGACTCCATCACCTGCCGGGTCATCTCTCTGAACCTCAGCTGTGACATAAGAATGATACACACCGGGAGTTGTGCCGAGGCTGAGTGTCAGGCCTAGAAGCCTTGTGGCCCAGTGCCAGGTCCTGGAAAACTGCTCAGGAGAGAGCGCCATTCCACCCCTGGCACTCAGAGCAAGTCAGCTCTGACTCAGGTCTCTCATTCCTTCTGACCTCCCTGCCTGTGCTGGGAAGAGGAGCTGGGTCATGGAGAGGCAGGAGGGCAGTTTCCTGCACAAGCCCTCCCTGGTCTTGCTAACTTCCTGCCCACTCTCCTGTCCTCTGATACCTACCCACGCTGCTCCCATCTCATAGGTGGAGCTATGTGAGGAGATAGGTGGAGCTCGCTCTGTTCCTAGCAGGACCCTGTCCCAGTACCAGAGCCCCCCAGCCATCCAGGCCATGCTCCTGGGCCCATCGGGGGCCCTGCCCTGCAGACCTAGGCATATTCTTCCCCTCAGCCTTTAGCAGAGCTGAGGGTGGTCAAACCTTTCTATCCGCTTGATCAGGAGAGGCTCAGGCCTTAGAACCTGGTGGGATGCACTGCAGGGATGCAGTCTCAGAGCTCAAACTTCTCCCATGGGGCCAGTGCCAGTCATTAAATGCCTTAAGGGAAGAAGGCTCCTCCTGTCTGCCCTTCCCCTGCATAATATCTGCTGGCCTGAGTGACAACTTGATGAGAAGACTAGGAAGGCACCAGGACTAGACTGGTGGGCAAGAGAGGTGCCAGGGCTGATTAGGCCTAGAGCTTGGCAGGGCTGTTGGGTCAGTCCCTGTGGTGGCTGCCAGGTGTCCACATGAAATGTCTTTGGGGTGTAGAGCACTGAAGCCTGGCATGGGCTGCCATCACCATCTGGAGACCCAGGAGGGGCAGCAAGCATCTCATGGAAGTGGTGAGACTCAGAGAGGGTCGGCACAGCGGCTAGTGTCAAGCGGAGGGTAAGGACAGAGAGTACAGAAGGAGGACTCTGGACCCAGAGGCAATGGTGGTGAGGGTAAGGTCAGGAGCCCTGCTGGAACCAAGGAGGCAGGGCTCAGGGCACAGGCAGTGCCAGCTGAGATTGACATGCTGGGAGGGAAGTGGGGCCAGAAGCCCAGACGTATGACCTGGGTCAACCTGTGATTGTAACTTGGAGGAGTCAATAAATCTATGTGAATGCAGAGGTCTACATCTCTCTTAGCACTTCCCTGCCCCAACTCTGCTAATGGAGCTGAGATTCCCAACCTTCTCCCCATCTCAGTTCAGGGAAACCTTAATGACTGGCCAGGCTGAACATACAGATGTTTGACTTGAGTGTACAGCTTAGATGAGCTGGAGAAGGCAGAGTCTTCACTTTTGCATTGCCTCTGACTCATTGTCTCTATCTTCTCCCTTTCTCCCCTTCCCTGTGCCCCTCTGGTTGAAATTTGGGCTTGGATTTTCTGTCTTCTTGTACTGTCAACCTCTTGGCAACCACAGGCACTTCTGGCTACCAACCAAACACAGAGCATCTTCTAATGGGGATGATGCTCTCAGGCTTGAACAGTTATTATTAATTCTCAGGTAAGAAAATTAATAACAACTGAGGAGGGGCTGAGGTGCAGAGCACAGGGTGCCCATGAAGTCCTTAGAAGAAGGAGGACAGAGTGTGCAGGCTCCATCCTCTAAGGAGAGAACTGAGCATGAAAACTTGAGACACGCAGATGGGGTGGGGATGGAAATGAGCGTCAGCCATGGGGACACGATTGTGCAAAACTCCAGGGCAATATGGGAGGAGATGAGAATATGAGGATGTGTGCATGCAGAGCATGGTGGCTCCCTGCAAAAGACCAGGCAGCTGATTCAGTCTTCCAGCTGACTGTTCTCTCAGCCATTACCAGACCCCTGCTCTGAGCCACACCTGGGTGAGACACTATTCTTGCCCATGGGAATCCCTATCCTCATTAGAAAAGGCAGGGCTGTTGGGTCGGGGGTTTCGGGCACTGAAGCCGGGCCCATGGGCTGCCATCACCATCTGGAGACCCAGGAGGGCAGCAAGCATCTCATGGAAGTGGTGAGACTCAGAGAGGGTCGGCACAGCGGCTAGTGTCAAGCGGAGGGTAAGGACAGAGAGTACAGAAGGAGGACTCTGGACCCAGAGGCAATGGTGGTGAGGGTAAGGTCAGGAGCCCTGCTGGAACCAAGGAGGCAGGGCTCAGGGCACAGGCAGTGCCAGCTGAGATTGACATGCTGGGAGGGAAGTGGGGCCAGAAGCCCAGACGTATGACCTGGGTCAACCTGTGATTGTAACTTGGAGGAGTCAATAAATCTATGTGAATGCAGAGGTCTACATCTCTCTTAGCACTTCCCTGCCCCAACTCTGCTAATGGAGCTGAGATTCCCAACCTTCTCCCCATCTCAGTTCAGGGAAACCTTAATGACTGGCCAGGCTGAACATACAGATGTTTGACTTGAGTGTACAGCTTAGATGAGCTGGAGAAGGCAGAGTCTTCACTTTTGCATTGCCTCTGACTCATTGTCTCTATCTTCTCCCTTTCTCCCCTTCCCTGTGCCCCTCTGGTTGAAATTTGGGCTTGGATTTTCTGTCTTCTTGTACTGTCAACCTCTTGGCAACCACAGGCACTTCTGGCTACCAACCAAACACAGAGCATCTTCTAATGGGGATGATGCTCTCAGGCTTGAACAGTTATTATTAATTCTCAGGTAAGAAAATTAATAACAACTGAGGAGGGGCTGAGGTGCAGAGCACAGGGTGCCCATGAAGTCCTTAGAAGAAGGAGGACAGAGTGTGCAGGCTCCATCCTCTAAGGAGAGAACTGAGCATGAAAACTTGAGACACGCAGATGGGGTGGGGATGGAAATGAGCGTCAGCCATGGGGACACGATTGTGCAAAACTCCAGGGCAATATGGGAGGAGATGAGAATATGAGGATGTGTGCATGCAGAGCATGGTGGCTCCCTGCAAAAGACCAGGCAGCTGATTCAGTCTTCCAGCTGACTGTTCTCTCAGCCATTACCAGACCCCTGCTCTGAGCCACACCTGGGTGAGACACTATTCTTGCCCATGGGAATCCCTATCCTAATTAGAAAATCAGACCAACAAATGGATAACATTCAAACAGTTGGGAAATCATGTTACAGGAGTCGAAAGGAAGGGTCCTCTGGCTCAACCTGGGATGTAGAATGATGGAGAGAAGACCTTGTGGAAGATCCAATGGCTGAGTTGCTTCTGAAGGGTTGAAGAAGTAGTTGGTGAAGATGAGGAGGTAGAGCAGTCCAGGTAGAGGGGACAGCCTGGGGGGTACCTGGGGACAACCACAAGATGCTTGGTGTCTTGGAGAATAGGGAGGAAGTGTCAGGGAGGGATCAGAAGACTGGAGGGGTAGGTTCTATGGCCTTGGTGGGCCCCCAAAGAGTCAGAAGTCCGGGAATAAGCTGGGGGAATCGGCCATGTACAGACGGGAAGGGCTGTTTGATGGATATAACTCAGGATCAAGTGAGAATCCAGGCTTTCAGGCTAAGGGGGTCATGCATTGACACTCAGCGTGGACAGATTATGGCCCCTGGCTCATCACCAATTTTCCACTTTCTACACAAAGTTTTCTTGGAACACAGTCATGTTCAGTTGTAGGTTGTCTCTGCTTTCATACTACAACCTCAGAGTATTTGTGACCAAAGAGACTGTATGACTCATGGGATCTAAAATACTTCCCAGCAGGTCCTTTATGGAAAAAGTTTGCTGACTTCAGACTTAAAGCAAAGACCAGCTGGACAGCAAGAATAGGAAGCTGAGCAAGCAGGTCAGCACACATGTCCTGCAGTTATGTTTGCAGATGATCTCCGCTTGGGCCAGTGGAATTCAGACTAGCCTTGGGCTTAGCTGAGCTGTTAATGCTGAGTGAGCTTTACCCTGGCAGCACTTGGTGATAGTGCTTTACTCAGGACCCTGTATTGCCTCCCAGGTAGCTGTGCCTTTGTGGGAGAGTGCCCTGGGCTCTCCTCAGGCGGGGTTTCTTCCTCTTTCAGGAGTTTTCAGCATGATATTGAGTCTTGAGAGAGCAGGGATCTGACCCCAGGAGTTCTCTGGGATTGGGCACTCAGTGTTGTCATGGTCCCTGGGTGAAGACCCCCACCTGCAGCGTGGATCCTGACTTCCTAACAGCCCTGACCTCTACCAGGCCTGGCTTTGCTGCGATCAGAATTAGAGCTGCAAGGATCCAAAGAGTTTTCTATTCTGGTTAGAATGACAGTTGGAAATCATGTTACAGGAGTCGAAAGGAAGGGTCCTCTGGCTCAACCTGGGATGTAGAATGATGGAGAGAAGACCTTGTGGAAGATCCAATGGCTGAGTTGCTTCTGAAGGGTTGAAGAAGTAGTTGGTGAAGATGAGGAGGTAGAGCAGTCCAGGTAGAGGGGACAGCCTGGGGGGTACCTGGGGACAACCACAAGATGCTTGGTGTCTTGGAGAATAGGGAGGAAGTGTCAGGGAGGGATCAGAAGACTGGAGGGGTAGGTTCTATGGCCTTGGTGGGCCCCCAAAGAGTCAGAAGTCCGGGAATAAGCTGGGGGAATCGGCCATGTACAGACGGGAAGGGCTGTTTGATGGATATAACTCAGGATCAAGTGAGAATCCAGGCTTTCAGGCTAAGGGGGTCATGCATTGACACTCAGCGTGGACAGATTATGGCCCCTGGCTCATCACCAATTTTCCACTTTCTACACAAAGTTTTCTTGGAACACAGTCATGTTCAGTTGTAGGTTGTCTCTGCTTTCATACTACAACCTCAGAGTATTTGTGACCAAAGAGACTGTATGACTCATGGGATCTAAAATACTTCCCAGCAGGTCCTTTATGGAAAAAGTTTGCTGACTTCAGACTTAAAGCAAAGACCAGCTGGACAGCAAGAATAGGAAGCTGAGCAAGCAGGTCAGCACACATGTCCTGCAGTTATGTTTGCAGATGATCTCCGCTTGGGCCAGTGGAATTCAGACTAGCCTTGGGCTTAGCTGAGCTGTTAATGCTGAGTGAGCTTTACCCTGGCAGCACTTGGTGATAGTGCTTTACTCAGGACCCTGTATTGCCTCCCAGGTAGCTGTGCCTTTGTGGGAGAGTGCCCTGGGCTCTCCTCAGGCGGGGTTTCTTCCTCTTTCAGGAGTTTTCAGCATGATATTGAGTCTTGAGAGAGCAGGGATCTGACCCCAGGAGTTCTCTGGGATTGGGCACTCAGTGTTGTCATGGTCCCTGGGTGAAGACCCCCACCTGCAGCGTGGATCCTGACTTCCTAACAGCCCTGACCTCTACCAGGCCTGGCTTTGCTGCGATCAGAATTAGAGCTGCAAGGATCCAAAGAGTTTTCTATTCTGGTTCTATCCTTCTACTGAAAATCTTTAAATTACCTAAGAGTGTAGTCTTTCACTGTTCCTTTCAAAGGGTCACCAGCCATAACATCTTGACAGGTCTTGAGATCTTGCTATGCCTTTGGCAGTTCATTCCACCATTGAGAAGCCCCACAAAGAGAAAAAAAAAGGGAAGGGAGGTTTGACCATAATTTCTTTCATGCTATCACAGCTGCATTACTCAGGGAGCAACACAGAGCGCTGCTCCCCATTTCCATGATGGCCTTAGATTTCTGAAGGCCGCAACCATGATCCCAACCTCCCTCTATCCAGGTTACGTAACTACATTTCTTTCAGCTTTTTCTGGTGTCTCACTCTTTGTGCCAATCTTTCACTCACGTTTTTGCATCCCTAACTCCCCACGGCAATCCAGGAGCATTCTCATTCAGGTCCAGGTGTCCCCAGAGTTCAGCAGACTTTCTCTGAGAAGCAGCTTCTGGAACCCATGACCTGCAAAGATGGACTCCTTTAGCCTCCAGATTAAGATCCATGTTGAGCTCACTTCTGCCGCAATTTGCCAGCAGGATACATGGCAGGGAAAAGATGTTAGTTGCCTCGGGGACTCTGGTGATGGGAGAGTGCAGGAGAGCTGCAGGAGTGGATGGAGAATGAGAACTTACCTGTGTGTAATCAGATCACCTCTGCAGATTTATTTCTTGGGGGAGTGGTTCTGCTATGCTTGTAGCCTTTGCTAGATGGTAATGAAATGGATAAGCCAGGGTGTTCTGCCAGTCTGCACATCCTAGTAAAGAACAAAGACCTCCCTTTACATTTGGCTGTTGGGACAAATCCAAGTGACCAGGAGGTGTACTGTCTTATACCATCGAGGGCCTAGTGACCTTCTGGTGGTCATGGACAATGACTGGAATGGGGAATCTACTGCTCCACGCTCTCATGCTAGGCTAGCTCACTTCCTTTCCTGAATCTTGTCTTTTAAGAGCCAGTCTTTTCTGATAGGCCTGGTGCCAGCAGGCGGCCCTTACTGTCAGCACAGAGGAAATGCTGAGAAGGCAGGCCTGGCTCCGGCTCCCAGCAGTCTGGCTTTGAGTTTGGTGTAAAAGGCCAAGTGATGACTAAATTAAGACTACTGGAAATGGGGAGGCTGCTTTTCTTTTTTAATTTAAAATTTCATTGTGAGATAATTATAGATTTATACGTAGAGAGGTAGTACAAAGATCCTCCATTCTCTTTCGGCATTTCCCCCAATGGGAGCATCCTGCAAGGCTGTAGTCCAATATCAAAAACAGGCTATCAATATTGATAGAGCAGAGATACGGGTCAATTTCAGTCATCACTACGACCATCCCTCCTGTTGACATTTTATAGTCAGACATCCTTCCTTTCTTCGTCCATTGTTACAGAAACCTTGACAGACACTCATCTCTTCTCCATTTCTGTAATTTTGCAATTATAGAAATTTTGTAATTTTTTGTAATTTTGAAGATGTTATATAAATAGAATCATATAGTATGTGGCTTCCCACATGAGAGATGCGGGTTTGATCCCTGGGTCTGGAAGATCCCCTGGAGAAGAAAATGGCAACCCACTCCCGTATTCTTGCCTGGAGAATACCATGGACAGGGGAGCCTTGTGGGCTATAGTCCATAGCATCACAAAGAATTGGACATGATTGAAGTGACCTAGCAGCAGTAGCAGCATTCTATATGTAACCATTGGGAACTGACTCTTTTCCTTCCTCAGCATAGTTCTATGGTGGTCCTTCTGAGTTGTGTGTGTATCATTAGTTTATCCCTTTTTATCGCTGAGTAGTATGCCTTGCTACAGCTGTGCTGTGGATTGCTTGATAATTCGCACATTGAAGGACACCCACGTCTTCTGCTTTTTGGCTGTTGTAAATAAGATTGCTATAAACATTCACATATAGATTTTTGTGTGAGAGTGCAACTACTGGACTCCACTGCTGGACTCTAGTTGAATGTTGTTTTTTAAAGAAACTACCAACCTGTTTTCCAGACTGACTGTGCCATTTTATTACAATAGATTTTATTTTTTACACTCTAGTACATATAATACGTTCCCACTAGCTGCACGTGAGCCATGCTGTTCCTTGGCCTCCTCGCCAGAATTTGCTATTGTCACTATTTATTTTAACCATTCTGATAGATGTGCAGTAAGCTCTGATTGTAGTTTTAATTGGCATTTCCCCTAGTGAGAAATGATGTTGATTGGACACATTTTCATGTGTTTTGTTCCTATCTGTGTATTTTCTTTGGTGACATAACTTTTCCTTTCCTCTGCCCATTTTCTAATTGGGTTGTTTTCGGCGGGGATGGGGGAGGATGGGGATTATTTTTATGCTATCGAGATTTGAGTGTTCTTTTGTTGCTGTTTAGTCACTAAATTGTGTCCAACTCTTTTGTGACTGCATTGACTCTAGCCCACCAGGCTTCTCTATCCATGGGATTTCCCAGGCAAGAATGTGGGAGTAGGTTGTCATTTCCTCCTCCAGAAGATCTTCCCAACCCAGGGATTGAGCCCTCATCTTTTGTTTGACTGGCAGATTCTTTACCACTGAGTGACCTGGGAAGCCATTTATATAGTCCTTCATTCAGTGAGTGATCAGCAAATATTTTCTGCCTGACAGTAGGTTTTTTTTTTTTAATCAGAGCTTCCATGGAGCAAAAGGTTTTTTTTTGATGAAGTTCAGTTTATCAAATTTTCTTTTTTGCGGACTATGATTTTGTTGTGAAGTTTAAGAACTCATTGTCTAGTCCTAGATAGCCAAGATATTCCATGATGCTATTTTTTTCCCCAAAAAGTTTTATAATTTTATCTTTTACATTCATGTCCATGATCCATCTTGAGTTAATTTTTTTGTATTACGGAGACTTCAGACAGTCTTCACTTCTTTTTGGTCTGTGGATTTCCCATTGCTCCAGCCCCGTTTGTTGGGGAGACAACAATTTTTCACTCACTAGACTGCTTTGCAGCTTTGTGAAAATCCTCTGGGCATACCTCTGTATGTCTATTTCTGGGTTCTCTCGTTCATTCTTGTCACTGGGCCTATCCTTTTGCTAATACCACAGAGTCTTAATTAGTATGAGTCTTGAAATTGCATACACTGATTTCTTTTTCAGAACTCTTTTTAACTATTCTTAGTCTTTTACCTTTCCGTATAGATTTTAGAATAACCTTGTCTATATCCACACAAAAAAATCTCTCAGGGATCTTGATAAAAATTGCATTAGACCTGTACTATCAATTGGGAGAGATTGGACATTTTTGTTATGTCGAGTCTTCCATTCCACAAATGTGAAATGTTTCTCTGTTTAATTCCTCTTGAGTTTCTTTTGTTCAGAATTCTGTAGTTTTCAGCATATAAGTCTTGTGCCGTTTTTCACCTCTTAATTTATTTTTAATTGAAGGGTAATTACAATATTCTTCTGCCAGTTTTGTTAGATCTATATCTATAATCTTTGTAGTGATTTAAAATAGTATTGTATTTTAAATTTTTGTGTTCATTGCTACTTCATAGAAACACAATGATTTTTGTGTGTTCGTTTTATATTCTGTGACCTTGCTAAGTTCATTTGTCAGTTCTAGGAATTTTGTATGTTAATATAGTAGATTATATTCATTGCTTCCTGAATATTGAGTGAGCCTTGTACCCCTAGAATAAATTTACTTGGTCATGATGTATGATTCTTTTTATATATTATCAAATTATATGTGCTAATATTTTGTTAAGGATTTTTGATTCTGAATTCATGAAGGATGTTGGGCTGTAGTTTTTTTCTCTTTTTTGGTACTTTTTTTTTCTGGTTTTGGTGTGAGGGTAATATTAACTTTGTAACGTGGATTGGGAAGCATTCCATCTTCTTTGTTTATTGGAAGACATTGTGTCAAATTGGTGGTATTCTTGAAATGTTTTTTAGAATTCTCCAGTGTTCAGCCATAGTTTGAGTGAGACTTCTGCTGTCATTTCAATTTTTTTTTCCATATAGGTAAAATGTTTTTCTTTTGCTTCTTTCCATTTTTTTTTGTCTTTAATTTTTATGATGTTAACTCTGAGATAATACACTGGGATTTCTTTAAGTTTATCTTATTTGGGATTCCCTTAATTTCCTTTTTTTTTTTTTTTTTAAAGTATTTAGTTATTTGGCTGCACCAGGTCTTATGGCACACAGGATCTTTAGTTGTGGCATGTGAGCTCTTAGTAGTGGCATGTGGGATCTAGTTCCCTGACCAGGGATGGATGTGTAATTCTGAACTCCCTGCATTAGAGTCTTAGCCACTGGACCACCAGAGAAGTCCCTTTAGTTTCTAGAAACTGTAGGTTTATCTATTTTGCCGAATTTAAGATGTTCTCAGCTTTTATTTCTCTGAATTATTTTCCATGTTTGCCCTCTTTTTCTTCTCCTTCTGGGACTCCAATGGCATGAATATGGATGTTATGTCATGATCTCTCACAGGCCCCTGAGGCTTTGTTCCTTTTTGTTTTCCCCGGTCTATTTTCTATTGTTCAGATTGAATAATTTCTATTGTTCCACGTCTCAGCTCACTGATTTTTTCCCCTCCATTCCCTTCATTCTGCTGTTGAGCCCATCCACAGAACCTTTTATTTCAGTTGTTTTATTTTCAGTTTAAAATTTTTACTTTGGTTCTCCTTTATATCTTCTATATCTTTGCTGAAACTTTCCAATTTTTTCATATGTTTCAAGCATGATGGTAATTGTTCAGGAAGGCATTTTTAAAAAAAATCTACTTTTAAGATCTTTGTCAAATAATGCTAACATTTCTTTCATCTTGGGGTTGGCGTCTTTTGATTGAATTTTTCATCCAGTTTGAGATTTTTTTCTGGTTTCTGGTGTGATAAGAAATGTTTGCTTGAAATCTAGACATTTTTGTATGATGTTATGAGACCCTGGGTCATATCCAAGTCTCCTGTTTTCACTGATTTTTTCTGACCCAGCTCTGACAGGGCAGAGGGGTGGCTGCCTCATTCCTGCCTGGTGGAAGCCGCAGTGCAGATTCCTCCCTCAGTCTCTGTTGACACCATGAGGGTGGCCCCACTGCTGCCGGGAAAGTCCTGACTCTCCACTAGGCCTCGGCGACACCACTGCAGGGAAGAGTGGAAAGATGTCTCATTAGTGCTGGAGAGGATGAAGGTCCAGGGTCCCCCTGAGCAGGAGGGGCATGGTTGGCCTCATTACTTCAGCAGGGATGTGAGTCTCAGCTTCCTACTTATCCTTCATTGACACCACCAGACTGGATTTTTAGCTTGGCTCATCACAGCTGCACAAGAATGGAAGTCTGGGCTCCTCCCTGAGCCTTTAGTGGCATCGATGGAGATAAGGCCACAGGTGTTTTATGTAGCATTTGCAGAAGTAGAGTAGTTATTGAGTCAAACCTTTCTGTCTAACTAGGCTGCTCCTTTTGTGGTTCTTTGGCTTGAGAGGGCAGGCTTCTGTGGGCGCTTTTTTGGTCTGCAGCTTGTGGCATGTTCAGACTTTAGCTCCACTTCTATAATAGGATGTGGGAGGCCAAAATAAAACCCAGGCAACTCATCACCAGCTCATTCCTCAGTTCTATGCTCTCTAGCTGATCTACCTACTTATCTCAACCTTTCAGATCCTTCTTAGGTTTGTTTTTGAAGATAGTAGCCAGGGCTTTTAGTTGCTCTTAGCAGGAGGAATGGGCTTCCCCAGTGGCTCAGTGGTAAAGAATCCACCTGTGATGCAGGAAATGCAGGAGACACGAGTTCGAACCCTGCCTGGAAGATACCCTGGAGAAGGGCAGAGCAACCCTCAGTATTTCTGCCTGGAGAATCCCATGGACAGAGGAGTCTGGTGGGATACAGTCCATGAGGTCGCAAAGAGTTAGACATGACTGAAACAACAGAGCAGGCATGCAACAGAAGGAACAGGGTGAAGTATGTTTAATCCATCTTCCCAGAAGTGAAAGTGCTCTTGTCTGGGGAAAGACTTTTTGATTCAGAAGGCATCAGTGGGAGGTCCTGAGTCCAGTGACTAGGTAGTTGGTCAATTCTGCTATGAAGCAATCAGTGGAGACTGTCCCCTGACTGCCGATCCTGGGACGCTCCATCACCCCACATGTCTGCAATTCAGACTCTGGCCCTGCTGTTTTGGGGTCTGGCATCATGAGAACTTCATTTTTTGGGGGGGGAGGATGGGTTGGGGAAGGAGGAGGGCAGGTGGGCCACTTCTATTAGTCTTTCATTTATCTATTTTCATCCATCTTTGTTCTTTTGGCCCATGTAGGCCTCCCATCGTGGTGGCCTCTGTTGTCACAGAGCACCAGCTCTGGGCGCACGTGCTCCAGAGCTCTGGCTCAGTAATTGGACACATCGGTCCAGCTGCTCAGTGGCACATGGTATCTTCCCAGGCCAGGGATCGAACCAGCACCCCTTGCACTGCAAGGCAGTGTCCTTACCCACTGGACCACCAGGGAAACCCCTCATAAGAACTTTTATTCATGAAAAGACATTCTCAACTGCAAACACAGAGGAATTTTCTAAAACTTAGCTCTTCTCTCACAGGAGACCCCCTCCATCCTTGGAAACGTTCCATCAGAGGCTGAAACACCTGGGCTGGGAAGAAGGTGGCACTAGACAGCTTCTGCAACCTTTTTACTGCTAAAATTGTGAAACTGTGAGTTCACTTTCCTCTTTTTTGGATGAGTCTGAGGGAGCTGGGGCCATGTGTAAATTTCATTTTGTTTGATGTGGGTCCTCATGCTGCTTTGCACACAGAATGTTGTTTGTGTCACCAAGAGTGGTGGCTACATGGCTGAATGACTGTATGGTACAGGGTCCAGCTGGTGTCCACTCAGAGCAGCTACACTCAGACACATGGTGGATGAGCAGAGCTGGCTGATACCCAGACTATGGCATGACCTTGGGGGTGGATTTTGACGTCAAACTTCTCCCGCCTCCACCAGCCCTGTGACTCAGGGCCAGCAAAGAGGGGCTGACTCAAAACTCACAGCATAGCCAGATATCCTTAGAGAACGTGCAAGCATTTACCCTGCCTTGCCACTTCATCCTTGGCTCAGGACAGTTGGTCTCTCCCAGATCTGATTACAGCACAAAGGCTATATACCCAAGGCACAGATTCAAAGATTTAGAAGTCCATTAGGTGCGGAAGAGGACCAGGTGCTGGAAAGTGCTGGCTTGGCACTTTTCTTCTCCTGAGTCATGCATGGACATCAACTGATGAAATAAACCTGTTATGAAAAGAGCATTGGAGAATTCTTTTTAAGAGCATGGAGATTCTCTGGAGGAAAGAAAACTCCATGACTGGGAGGGGGTCCCAGGATTTCTGGGGGAGAGTATTTCTTCAAAATGATTTCTTCAAAAGAACCTTCTATGGTCTGAGTATTTTCCTACAGGTTATCTCCGTTAAGCCTAATGGCACATAGTAAGTTAGTCATCAGTATCTCAGTTTTCAGATGAAGAAATAGGCTTGAAGACGTTAAGAAATTTCTCTGTGGTCACAAAGCTGCCAAGTGTGATTTATACCCTGGTCTGTCTGATTCCAAAGTCCATGTTTTCATCTAGCACCGTTCTGGATTTTCTAGATGAGGACGACCAAAAGGATGTTTCTTAAAAGATTTGTTTTAGAGGTACCAGGCTTAAGAAGATGAAAAAGGAAATGAATGTATATTTTTTCAGATTGAGCCATAGTTACACCACTTTCTTGGATTATCATTATTGCATCGCAAACCTTCTATTTGTAATCACTGTTCTTCAGACATGTCCTTTACTGACAGTATTAACCTGGGTACAATCAAGAGAGAGAAACCACACAATAATTCGAGCAAGGAAAGTTTAATATAAACCATTAACTATAATGGGGAATGAAGTAATAAGGGGCTGGGTAATAAGTAGCGAAGAAAATACAGTAATATAGGCTGCTTCCTGTGTCTGCTGGTCCTATATTTCTTGCTTACTACTTTATATGTCTTATATATCCTATTACATAAATATGAGTGATTAAGAACTAGAGCCAGGAAGAAGGAAACTCCCCTGCAGTATCTCTCCAGCGCCCTCTATTGACAAAGCTTAACATGATGTCAGCTGGCAAAACAAAAATATGGATGGGCCAGCTCCACTTGTGCAGAATCAGGAGGGTGAATTTGGAGCTGAGAAACACAAAACTGATAACTGGCGCAGTGACAGTCTTCTGATGACGTGTGCTTCAGTTTTCATCTGAAAGTTTCACCCCTGTCCTTGTTAAAAAAATTTTGCTGATGTGCAGCTGATTTTTTTCCTTAACACCTGAAGATATCAACCCACTGTCTTTTGGCTTTCATTGAGAAGTCACCTGTCAGTTTGATTTTTCTTTGTGTCCCCCGCCTCCCCCACCCCCGCCGCGCCACATATGTTATTTTAAAGTTTCTTTTTTTGTTGCTGGCATTTTGCAAATTCACTATGTCTAGAAATGGGTTTTGTTTTAATTATTCTGCTTGGAATTTGTTGAATCTCAAGACTGATATATTTTTTTTAATTTTGAGAAAGGTTCAGTCACCACATCTCCAAATAATGCTTCCTCCATCCCTGACTTCTCCTTATGAAGCTTAGGCTAGATGTTAAGTCAGAGCTTCTTAATTTAGCCTCCATATCTCTCAGCCTCTTTTTCATATATTCAGAAAGTTGTTTTTTTTTTTTTCAATTCTGTGCTGAATTTTAGATAATTTTCTTTTTCAGTTTTGCTTTAGAGTTGATGAAATTTCTCATTAGGTGTGTCTAATGATGTTATACCCATTGATTGACTTTTTGTTTCCATGACTTTATTTTTTTGCTTGTAGATGATGTATTTGATTCGTCTTCAACCATGTTTGTAGTTTTCCCTACTCTTATGTTGAGTCTTCTTTTATTTCTAAGCATATCAAATATTTTAAATTTTGTACCTGTTCATTCTAATATTTAAAAGTTTTTTGGGGGTATGAGAAGGTTGATGTTGTTTTACTTATGGTATTGTATTTCCTTGTGTGTTATGCTTCTTTTTGAGTATGATTATATTTATCTTGGAACTTTATAGGAATTACTTGAGGCCTGGGTTGAAGATGAGTTTCTCTAGAAAGAATTTGCTTGTTTCTGACAGGCTCCTGGTAACTCTATTAAGCAGGGACCTCATTTTCAAAAAATTTGTTGTTTTATATTGGAGTATAGTTGATTTGCAATGTTGTGTTATTTTGGGATGTACAGCAAAGTGATTATTACATACATATCTATTCTTAAAGTTCTTATTGCGTTTAGGTTATTATAGAATATTGAGTTCCCTGTGCTATATAATAGGTTCTTGTTGTTTATCTATTTTGTATATAAAACAGGGTCCCTTAAGTGACAGTCTTAGCTTGAGGTTTTGTGAATAATTCCGGTAATTGCACTTTGAGGTTCAAATCCTGATTTTAAGCTGCTGTGTAATTGTTATTTCTCAGGAATTTTAATTCTCTCTGCCTAGAATTCGACAACTGAGGTGGTCAATTTTTTACTGTCCCCTCTGGTGAGCAGGTAGGGTGTTACTTCTAATATGCCCTTTGAGGACACAACCCTTTGAATTTCTAGCTTTATTCAAGGGACAGTGGTTCTCTTATCAGACTCCCCACTTTGGATGGGCTGTAACCTGTGTCTCTTATTTCCTGTACACTCCTGAGCCATAAACACCAATGTTCAGGGTTATCTGGGTTTGCCAAATGCACTTCAGGAAACATTGGTTTCAATGTTCGTGTAAGTGTCTTTCTTTACCTTATTTTTGCCCCCTGATAATTTGTTACATTCTTCCTACTTCATTTATTTCTAGACTTTATTTAGCCTAGTGGAGGGTTTGTTGGCATATCTAGCTTGCTATAGTAAGAAATAGTAGTGTGAACTCAGTTAGATGCAATGCTGCATTCAGTCCTCACCATGATCTTGGGGTATTTTTAACCCAAAAAGTTGAGAGTCAAGGAGTGTCCATAGATGTTAAGTAGCAGAGTAGGACTGGGACTTAAATCTACATCTTTTGGCTCCACTTAATTCTAATTCTCCCCACAACACTACGCCAGGTCCTTGGTGTTCTTTCTTCATTTAATGCAAATTCTAGAACTCTTTGGAATTTGGTTTCTTTGTTCCGTAATCCCAGAAGTGCGTTCGGAATTTTGGAAGAGTCTTATTTAGTTCTTCTCTCATTTGACTAAACACAGCCCAGCTTCTCTGGAAGGTGCTCACTTTATTGTGGTGGAAGACCCAGGAAGGACTGTCCAAACTGATAAAAGTGGGGTATCCTGGCTGAAGGTTGCATGCCTCTAGAGGTCTGTGGAGAGTGGGGAGTGTGGCCTCTTTTGCAGGTTATTTTCCTACTCCATATGGTTTACAGAATGTGCTCCAGATTCTAGAGTCCCTCTGGGAATAGTGTACTCTGACTAGGCCCTTCCTTGCCTCCCTCCCTTTTTCTTCTTTGTCTGCCTTTCACCAATTTCAGCCTCTCTTACCGGAGAATTCCATATAAACTCCAGGGATTGAGTCTTGTGTCAAACAGCCTTCAACACTGGAAACGTCAGAAGTACGTATTCTGTATTTCTTCAAGACTTGGAAAGAACCGAGGCCAATTAAAAGTGAACTTTTAAGAGAAGTGAACATCTTGCATGCCAGGTTTCAGCTGAATGTCACTGCAATTGCTTGAATTATAACTATCAGAAAAAAATGCATTCTAATTATGGAAATGCCATTAGGAGGAGTTTCTGCTGCCTGGAAACTTAAAAAAATGACTACCACCCCTACTTCTATTCCATCTCTCAGCAGTTTCAGAGGCAAAGGAGACACACTGTTGTGAAAAAGAGGATTTGTACCATACAGAATCTGGATTTGGATTCTAACTCCATCCATTATTGGCTGTGTGATTTTGGGCAAAACAATTGGTTTCTCTGATTCTTTTTAGATATTTCCACATGTATAAAATGAGGATAACAGTACCTACTCCATGAAGGGGTTTTCAAGATGAAACAAAGTGTCCTATATGCTGCATGTGGCATCTAGCTGGGCGCATAATGGATTGCAGGACTGAGTGGGTGAAGATGAAGGGACAGTGATAATTATCACAAGACTGAGGAGAGAGCTTTGATGCAAATAGTAACTGACGCAGTTACTAATTTAAATGATTTTTCACTCTAGTGATCTCTACACATTCATTTAGACATGGAGAGTCACACACTCATTTAGATATTACTCTTTGGTGCCTGCAAGCATGGGTGGCAAACTCTATGCAGGAGGAAATGAAGATACTTAGAATTCTGTCTTCCCAGAGAATCTTGACTCTGGGAGAAGCTCCAGTCCCTGATCTTGCTGATATCTGGTTTGATCTCATGCAGCTGCTCTTCTGCCTGGGCAGAGTATTTCCCTCTCAACACCCCACCTCCCATCCAAATGCTGACATAATTAGGTCAATCTTTTCCAACAAGTAGATCTTGGACCTTGGTGGCTGGGGAAAAGATTTACTGCAGAAAGTTCCACAGAACCATACATTCACCAAGCATTGCTTATAGACAGCTATATTCACAGATATTTTAAATCTGTAGATGTTCTTGTGAAAAAAATACTTAATGGTGGTAGTAGATTCAGAGAAGCCTTTTGAATTGTGGTTTCTCAATCAGTGAAAACTAAAAATATAACTTTATGGGTCTGAGGATGTTTTTGTATTTCATTTGAAAGGGTTGGAGATGACCAGGGATCTGGTGAAAGACTCACGTCTTGGTGGGCTGACCTGCCCCACCCCCCACTCTTCTGTCTCCTCAATCTCTATTGTCAGTTTTGGGCATCATCCTCACCTGCCAGGGAGGCACCTCTCTGAAGGACAACTGTGGCCTACCTGTGCCTACAACCAGGTTTCCTGGAACCCACCAGAGGGCTCATTAGCTGGGCATTGGGTGCTGGACCTGGGCACCTAAGTCCCAGTCACCCTCACTTGCCTCTGTGCTTGTCTTGTGTGGTGAGGTTGGTCATGTTGGATGTGGAGGTTCAGCAAACACTATAAATATATTTATCCTTGTTTTTTTGGCCATTTCTTGTATCATGCGAAATCTTAGTTCCCTGACCAAGGACTGAACCTGTGTCCCTTGGAAGTGCAGAGTCTTAACCAATGGGCCACCAGGGAGGTCCCTCAGTAAAGATCATATCAACGCCAGGCAAGTGGGGCAAGGAAAGGAAATGGACAAGAGGGCTGAAGTTGAAAAAGCAAAATGGGGAAAGGACGGATGTGTCAGGAGCAATAATACACCGCAGAGGGTGACCGAATGTTCTACTCGGTAACTCCAGGAAGAAGAACTCGAAAGAGATTAAACTGTGGCGATGATCCAGCCTCCATCTTTTATCTTTATCTTCTTTCTTCTTTTTTCCTACTCTCTCCCACTCCTGTAGGGGCATGTGCTTCCTAGGACTTATGCATCACCACGCTTCGTGCCCTTTCTCCTCTCGTATCCACCAGAGCCTGACTCTTTCAGTCACCACTGGTCTCTTCCGTATCCTCGCTCCCTCTTGGCTTTCCCTGCTGAGCACATGTCCACTGTGCTTGAAGCCATACCTCCACCCTGACCCTCTCTTTTCCTTCCCAGCCAAACACCTGGAAAAAGTGCTTGACTGTTTTCTCATGTCCCCTCCACTCAGTTCCCATTGGCTTCTCAACTTAGAGTAGTGTAGCTTCTGTCCCCACTACCCGACTCAGTCTGCTCTGGGTGACCTGCCAATGTCCTTACCATCAAACGAGCATCCAGTTTTCAGACCATGTCTACTATGGTCTCTTGGGCACATTTAACTATTGATTATATCCTCAGTTTCCGTAGGGTCTCCTCTTCGTGACGCTTAACTGTTGATGGTTTTTAGGAGCCTGAGTTTGCCTTTTCTTTCCTCTTAACTCCACTCCATTTCCAGAAAATCTGTCATTTTAACTAGTATCTTTAACTACTGTCTCCAACTGTGAGCTCTGAGCTCTTAGGCACAACCACTTGTTGGATGGTTCCTCTCAGATATGACACCAGCACTGCGGATTTTGCCTAAGCTGGACCTTGTCATCAGCACCTGACTGGCCGTCTGTCCCTTTCCCCCACCTAGGCTCTGTATCTTTGTAGTTACTCCATTCATTACTCAAACAGAACACAATCAATCCTGATTTCTTTGATATGGACTGAGCTGCACCCCCTACAAATTCACATATTGAAACCCTAACCCCAAATATGTTTGTGTCTGGAGATGGGCTCTTTAGGACATAATTAAGGTTAAATGAAGGCCCAAGAGTGGGCCCTAATCAGATAGGACTGTGGCCTTACAAGAAGTGGACATGTGAAGACACACTGAGAAACTGGCCATACATAAGCTAGGAGGCAAGCCTTCACCAGGAACTGACCCCAGGCGATCTTGACCTTGGACCTGCAGTCTCCAGAGCTGCAAAGATTAAGTTCCTATTGGTTAAGATGCCCAGCTTATGGTATGGTATTTTTTTTTATGGCAGTGCAAGCTAATACTTTCTTCTTCCTTTTGCTTCCTTGCAATTAGAAAATTCTGTCAATCCTAGTGTCTAAATCATTTTCTTGTTTAAAGTTTTAATTTTCATCAAAGTTCAAAGCAACCAGAGTTTGAAGAGTCAGGTAATTCTACGAGTCCTTTAAAAAATACTGCTGTCACTAGAGTAGTGTAAAAAGTGCTTGACTGTTTTCTCATGTCCCCTCCACTCAGTTCCCATTGGCTTCTCAACTTAGAGTAGTGTAGCTTCTGTCCCCACTACCCGACTCAGTCTGCTCTGGGTGACCTGCCAATGTCCTTACCATCAAACGAGCATCCAGTTTTCAGACCATGTCTACTATGGTCTCTTGGGCACATTTAACTATTGATTATATCCTCAGTTTCCGTAGGGTCTCCTCTTCGTGACGCTTAACTGTTGATGGTTTTTAGGAGCCTGAGTTTGCCTTTTCTTTCCTCTTAACTCCACTCCATTTCCAGAAAATCTGTCATTTTAACTAGTATCTTTAACTACTGTCTCCAACTGTGAGCTCTGAGCTCTTAGGCACAACCACTTGTTGGATGGTTCCTCTCAGATATGACACCAGCACTGCGGATTTTGCCTAAGCTGGACCTTGTCATCAGCACCTGACTGGCCGTCTGTCCCTTTCCCCCACCTAGGCTCTGTATCTTTGTAGTTACTCCATTCATTACTCAAACAGAACACAATCAATCCTGATTTCTTTGATATGGACTGAGCTGCACCCCCTACAAATTCACATATTGAAACCCTAACCCCAAATATGTTTGTGTCTGGAGATGGGCTCTTTAGGACATAATTAAGGTTAAATGAAGGCCCAAGAGTGGGCCCTAATCAGATAGGACTGTGGCCTTACAAGAAGTGGACATGTGAAGACACACTGAGAAACTGGCCATACATAAGCTAGGAGGCAAGCCTTCACCAGGAACTGACCCCAGGCGATCTTGACCTTGGACCTGCAGTCTCCAGAGCTGCAAAGATTAAGTTCCTATTGGTTAAGATGCCCAGCTTATGGTATGGTATTTTTTTTTATGGCAGTGCAAGCTAATACTTTCTTCTTCCTTTTGCTTCCTTGCAATTAGAAAATTCTGTCAATCCTAGTGTCTAAATCATTTTCTTGTTTAAAGTTTTAATTTTCATCAAAGTTCAAAGCAACCAGAGTTTGAAGAGTCAGGTAATTCTACGAGTCCTTTAAAAAATACTGCTGTCCTCACCCCAGGTCACTCCGCTGTGTCCAGTCACCTCTCCTTTTGTGGTTATTTTGACATTTACCTCCAGCTCTGAATTTTCTGTTCATACTGCTACTTCTTGTAGTTCAGTGTAGTCTCATTCATTGCTTCCTCTAAGAGGAACATTTAGTTTTATTCACCCTTATCTCCTCATGTACACACCACACACTTCTGCAAGTCTCCCATCCTCTCTTTATATTCATATGATAATTTCAATTTAATCAAGATTATGACTATGTAATTTTTATTTGCAGCTTAGTTATTACATGTCCTTTCTTGCACAACTTTTTGATCTCTGTGCAATTTATAATGATCTTCCATTAAATTTTTCCCCATATTTTTCTTTGCACTCATCACTAACTCAACCCCTAAGCACTCTCCCAGCAGTCTAAATCTCCTCTTAGTATGTTCAAACATATAAAGTGGTTCAGTTACTGGGCCCTTTCCAGTTTCCTGAACAGCAATACCATAGAAATGAGTATCGCTTCCACAAGACACTTAGGCAAGCAGAGATTTTAATTAAAAGAGATTGCTTGTGCATAAGGGAGAAGGTTAAAAAAAAAGTGCCATGTCCCTGAGTAGAAGGGTGAGTTGCAAAACAAAAGGGATAGTTCGTCTTAGGATCACGGACAATTTCCAGAAATCATCAACCTTCTTTGATCAGCAGTAGGAGGCCCCATGGTGCCTATTGGGAATTGGGAATGCTTCCATGAAGGGAAAGAAATGTGTGAGAATTTTCTGCAAGAAAGCACAGAAATAGGTAAGGTTAAAATGTGCTTATAGTGAGAACTGCCATAATAAGCTAGGGGTTCACCAGGAACTGACCCCAGGCGATCTTGACCTTGGACCTGCAGTCTCCAGAGCTGCAAAGATTAAGTTCCTATTGGTTAAGATGCCCAGCTTATGGTATTTTTTTATGGCAGTGCAAGCTAATACTTTCTTCTTCCTTTTGCTTCCTTGCAATTAGAAAATTCTGTCAATCCTAGTGTCTAAATCATTTTCTTGTTTAAAGTTTTAATTTTCATCAAAGTTCAAAGCAACCAGAGTTTGAAGAGTCAGGTAATTCTACGAGTCCTTTAAAAAATACTGCTGTCCTCACCCCAGGTCACTCCGCTGTGTCCAGTCACCTCTCCTTTTGTGGTTATTTTGACATTTACCTCCAGCTCTGAATTTTCTGTTCATACTGCTACTTCTTGTAGTTCAGTGTAGTCTCATTCATTGCTTCCTCTAAGAGGAACATTTAGTTTTATTCACCCTTATCTCCTCATGTACACACCACACACTTCTGCAAGTCTCCCATCCTCTCTTTATATTCATATGATAATTTCAATTTAATCAAGATTATGACTATGTAATTTTTATTTGCAGCTTAGTTATTACATGTCCTTTCTTGCACAACTTTTTGATCTCTGTGCAATTTATAATGATCTTCCATTAAATTTTTCCCCATATTTTTCTTTGCACTCATCACTAACTCAACCCCTAAGCACTCTCCCAGCAGTCTAAATCTCCTCTTAGTATGTTCAAACATATAAAGTGGTTCAGTTACTGGGCCCTTTCCAGTTTCCTGAACAGCAATACCATAGAAATGAGTATCGCTTCCACAAGACACTTAGGCAAGCAGAGATTTTAATTAAAAGAGATTGCTTGTGCATAAGGGAGAAGGTTAAAAAAAAAGTGCCATGTCCCTGAGTAGAAGGGGTGAGTTGCAAAACAAAAGGGATAGTTTGTCTTAGGATCACGGACAATTTCCAGAAATCATCAACCTTCTTTGATCAGCAGTAGGAGGCCCCATGGTGCCTATTGGGAATTGGGAATGCTTCCATGAAGGGAAAGAAATGTGTGAGAATTTTCTGCAAGAAAGCACAGAAATAGGTAAGGTTAAAATGTGCAGTTGAGGGCTTCCCTGGTAGCTCAGTGATAAAGGGTTCACCTGCCAATGCACGAGACACAATTTTGATCTCTAATCTGGGAAGATCCCACATGCTGCAGAGCAGCTGAGCCAGTGAGCCACAATCATGGAGCCTGTGCTCTAGAGCCTCGGAGTTGCAACTGTTGAGCCCGTGTGCCGCAATTACTGAAGCCCGTGTGCCCTAGAGCCACAACAAAGAGAAGTCACCGCAACAAGAAGCCTGCTCACCTCAACTAGAGAGTAGCCCCCACTCCATGCAACTAGAGAAGAGCCTGTGGCAGCAGTGAAAACCCAGAACAGCCAACAAGAAAAAATGTACAATTAAGCTTCTTGTCTTAGTATACACTAGGTATACTAGTGTAACAGGTAAAGTCAACCTTTTATTCCTATGAGCCTGGCTTTTCATCTCTGGGACTCGGGCCCCCGGGGCCTTTGTTCTTTAGCTCACAAGGCCTGTTTTGCCCAAAGGTTGTTCCCGGGTCCTTTCCACAATGGTTGTACTCTCGTCTTCCTGTCTCTGATCCATCAATGCCTTCTTGAAGATGTTATGAAGTTTCTGACCAACTTGTTGCTGCCTTTCTGCCTGCTTCAGAGAGACCTCCTCCAATCACTCTTCACCAGCTCCTAGGAGTCCCTTGGCCTCTCACTTGCACCAAGTCCTCTGTTGGATCTCACGGCATCTTCTTTCTTCATTTACTTCCTCATTTTGGTAACTTTCTGAGAGAGGGCTCATGGGGGAGGCATTTTTAAAAATTTGCCCAATTTCGATATACGCCCACAAGACACTTAGGCAAGCAGAGATTTTAATTAAAAGAGATTGCTTGTGCATAAGGGAGAAGGTTAAAAAAGTGCCATGTCCCTGAGTAGAAGGGTGAGTTGCAAAACAAAAGGGATAGTTTGTCTTAGGATCACGGACAATTTCCAGAAATCATCAACCTTCTTTGATCAGCAGTAGGAGGCCCCATGGTGCCTATTGGGAATTGGGAATGCTTCCATGAAGGGAAAGAAATGTGTGAGAATTTTCTGCAAGAAAGCACAGAAATAGGTAAGGTTAAAATGTGCAGTTGAGGGCTTCCCTGGTAGCTCAGTGATAAAGGGTTCACCTGCCAATGCACGAGACACAATTTTGATCTCTAATCTGGGAAGATCCCACATGCTGCAGAGCAGCTGAGCCAGTGAGCCACAATCATGGAGCCTGTGCTCTAGAGCCTCGGAGTTGCAACTGTTGAGCCCGTGTGCCGCAATTACTGAAGCCCGTGTGCCCTAGAGCCACAACAAAGAGAAGTCACCGCAACAAGAAGCCTGCTCACCTCAACTAGAGAGTAGCCCCCACTCCATGCAACTAGAGAAGAGCCTGTGGCAGCAGTGAAAACCCAGAACAGCCAACAAGAAAAAATGTACAATTAAGCTTCTTGTCTTAGTATACACTAGGTATACTAGTGTAACAGGTAAAGTCAACCTTTTATTCCTATGAGCCTGGCTTTTCATCTCTGGGACTCGGGCCCCCGGGGCCTTTGTTCTTTAGCTCACAAGGCCTGTTTTGCCCAAAGGTTGTTCCCGGGTCCTTTCCACAATGGTTGTACTCTCGTCTTCCTGTCTCTGATCCATCAATGCCTTCTTGAAGATGTTATGAAGTTTCTGACCAACTTGTTGCTGCCTTTCTGCCTGCTGCAGAGAGACCTCCTCCAATCACTCTTCACCAGCTCCTAGGAGTCCCTTGGCCTCTCACTTGCACCAAGTCCTCTGTTGGATCTCACGGCATCTTCTTTCTTCATTTACTTCCTCATTTTGGTAACTTTCTGAGAGAGGGCTCATGGGAGGCATTTTTAAAAATTTGCTAATTTTTTGCTTTTATTCTATATTTAATGCTTATCTGATATTTGAGTAAGTATAGAATTCTGAGTTATAAGTCATTTTCCCTCAGCATTTTAACAGCATAGCTTACTTTTCTTCCAGATTTCAGAGTTACCGCTGGGAAACTTCATGCCAATCATATTCTGATTTGTTATTATAGTCTTTTAAAAATTCTTTTCTGAAAACTTTTAGGGTATTTTGTTTGACCCCAGGGTTCTGAAATTCTCCTTCCGTGCCTTGGAGTGACTGTTTTTATCAGTTGTGCTGGGTACTCAATGGGTCCTTTTATTATGGAACTTACAACCTTCAGTTCCAGGATATTTTCTTCAAAAAATTTTTGAAAAATGTTTCCCTCCTATCTTTTTCTCCTCTTTATTTCTAGAATTCTTCTTCTTTTTTTTTTTTAAGCTACTGGATCTTCTGAGTTATCTTCTAAATTTTTAAATTTTCTTTCTTAGTTTTCATCTCCTTACCTTGATGCTATAACTTCTGAATAGATTTACTCAATTTTCTCTTCTAGCCCTTGTTTTGAAACTATCACTTCTGCTCACAGATTTCTGCTAATTTCCAAGACCTCTTTTTTTGTTGTGGCTTGTTTTCTGAAAATTACTTTCTCATAGCATCCTGTTTTAACTTAGTGGTTTCAAAATTTTCACATGCTTCTCTAGGGTTGTTACCATGAGATAACAGATGCTTTCTCTGTCTCTGTCTTTTTTGGGGGGATGCTTTCTCTTTTGTATGCATTCTCTTTCCCTTCAGCTACTTTTCCCCATTCGTTCCAGTCTGATTTCAGGTAGAGACATTCCTCATGTGGTTGTGGGTTGTTGTTTCTCTACATTTGTTTAGCTTTTCATGGTTGGGACTCACCAATCCTGGGCCTCAATATAGGGCAATTTTGCTAGACTGTTGAGTTGGATTCCTTGATATAACAGGTTTGGTCTTCCTCTTGGACTGGTCAGATATCCTGGAGGAGAATCTCCCAGTCTCCTGTTTGAAAGGTATGAGTCTGACTTACCAGCAATCACTGGAGTCCATTCAGAGAAGAGGACTGTAAGTCTCAGCATCCATTATATTGACAAACAGTCTTTTAATTCCTTTAGTAATGGTGGTCCTGGTGTGAACTGGACTTAATGTCCTTAGTCCAGACCTGTGCTGTCCACAACAGCAGCCTCTAGGAGATGGCGCTGTTAACAAATGAAATCTGGCTCATGTAACTGAGGGATTCAGTTTTTTAATTTAAATCAATTTATTGAAAAAATAGATACTGTATTTGGTACTGGAAAACTTTTACATATTTTGGAACAACTTGAGTATGTGGCTGTACTTTTAAATTGTGGATTTCATGAAATCTATACACAGATCAAGTATTCCAATGAAAACCCAATATTGAAACTGATGTGCACTGTGAGTGTAAAATACACATTGTAGATTGAAAATAAGAATGTCAAAGATCTCATTCATGATTTTCTTATACTGATAATATTTTAGATGCATTAGGTGAAATAAACTACATTATTAAAGTTAATTTGACATGTTTCTTTTTCTTTTTTTTCTTTTTATGTTTTTAATGAGAACCCTAGAAAAGTTTAAATTATGCATGTGGTTTACACTTTCTGTGAACAATGCTGTCTCAGAGACTGGAGGCGGTGCTTCAGCGGGGAGAGGTAGTCATCTGGCTTGGGGTTAGGTGTTTGACTGCTCCCTAAGTAGGTAGGTGCTCACTTTTCCCCTCTGAGCCCTGCTCCCCCTCATTTGCAGAGAGCCCTCTACGGCCTGTGCCTGGGCCTATGGGGGCTTCTCCGGTGCAGATCCAGGGGTTCTTGGTTCTGCTTGTTGTCAGGCTAAAATCCAGTTTCTTTGGATTTGCTTGTTGCTTATCAGCTAGTTGTGTGCTTTCAGGTTTTCAGAAGTTTATTGTGATTGGCTCTTTATCCTCTTTACCTTTGGGGTTTCTACTTTAAAAAATTCACATGCTGGTGTTTTAGTGGGGCTTCAGGCAGGAACTGAGATAAAGACGCATGCAGAAGTCCACCTTCTTGAACTGGAAATCCTAAAATCTTTTGATTCTCTCTCTGGATCCATCCTACCTTACTTTGTGTCATCTTTTTTAGGAGGAAGACCGCACCAAATTTCTCTTAGCTGAACCTGCTTCTAGCCTCTTCCCACGCAAAGTTCTATTCTAGGTTACAAATCTGATTACGTTGTTCTATTTAAAACCTCTTCAACAGTGTCCAGTACATAAACGCACACAGTCAAGCTCCTTGTTTGACAAGATTCCCAGGCACTGACCCCTTTGCTCCGCTCTGCCTTCTCCGCTCCTACTCCCCACTCCAAATTTCACTAATCATCATCGCTATGATATAGATTCCTTATTTTAAAATTTTTATTGTGTTTATTTTGGCTGTGCTGGGTCTTCGCTGTGGTGTGTGGGCTTTCTCTGGTTGTGACAGGTAGGCTTAGTTGCCCCACAGCACGTGGAATCTTAATTCCCTGACCAAGGGTAGAATCCATGCCCCCTGTGTAGGAACGCGCATTCACAGCCTCTGAACCACCAGGAAGTCCCCTGATCCTTCAATACCTTTGCTTCTCTCAGGCTTGTCCCTCTTCCTCCCACCTTCTCCACTTGGACTATGGCAAATTCTTGACAACACAGTTCCCCAAGCCTGCCCGGTGCCTTTACCCTGGGTTGCTGGGTTAAGGGATGGGACCTAGACTGGATGTGTCCTCTATTATAATAACAATAGCGGCCAGCACATCCTGAGTGCAGCAGACACTCATCTGGCCCTTTACTCCCTCAGATCATTACAACACTTCTTGTTTTCCGAATAGGGGAGGCACAGAGAAGTTCAGGAACATTCCCAGCTGAACTACAGACCTGGAAACTGAGCTCTGACATTGTTGGCTGTGTGGGTCAAAGGCACCCGTGTCTTCATCATGCTGTAGTTGCTGGCACACCAGGCTGTGAGCCCACTAGACCAGAAACTGCCCGAGGCCAGGGCCAGGCCTTTGTTATCTCTGTATTGTATTAGTAAGCCCTTGGCACAAGACTCACATACAGCAGGTGCTCAAAGTACATCTGTTAAACAGACCTGCTATCCTCTAATCATCTTATTAAGGTACTGAGATAAAGACGCATGCAGAAGTCCACCTTCTTGAACTGGAAATCCTAAAATCTTTTGATTCTCTCTCTGGATCCATCCTACCTTACTTTGTGTCATCTTTTTTAGGAGGAAGACCGCACCAAATTTCTCTTAGCTGAACCTGCTTCTAGCCTCTTCCCACGCAAAGTTCTATTCTAGGTTACAAATCTGATTACGTTGTTCTATTTAAAACCTCTTCAACAGTGTCCAGTACATAAACGCACACAGTCAAGCTCCTTGTTTGACAAGATTCCCAGGCACTGACCCCTTTGCTCCGCTCTGCCTTCTCCGCTCCTACTCCCCACTCCAAATTTCACTAATCATCATCGCTATGATATAGATTCCTTATTTTAAAATTTTTATTGTGTTTATTTTGGCTGTGCTGGGTCTTCGCTGTGGTGTGTGGGCTTTCTCTGGTTGTGACAGGTAGGCTTAGTTGCCCCACAGCACGTGGAATCTTAATTCCCTGACCAAGGGTAGAATCCATGCCCCCTGTGTAGGAACGCGCATTCACAGCCTCTGAACCACCAGGAAGTCCCCTGATCCTTCAATACCTTTGCTTCTCTCAGGCTTGTCCCTCTTCCTCCCACCTTCTCCACTTGGACTATGGCAAATTCTTGACAACACAGTTCCCCAAGCCTGCCCGGTGCCTTTACCCTGGGTTGCTGGGTTAAGGGATGGGACCTAGACTGGATGTGTCCTCTATTATAATAACAATAGCGGCCAGCACATCCTGAGTGCAGCAGACACTCATCTGGCCCTTTACTCCCTCAGATCATTACAACACTTCTTGTTTTCCGAATAGGGGAGGCACAGAGAAGTTCAGGAACATTCCCAGCTGAACTACAGACCTGGAAACTGAGCTCTGACATTGTTGGCTGTGTGGGTCAAAGGCACCCGTGTCTTCATCATGCTGTAGTTGCTGGCACACCAGGCTGTGAGCCCACTAGACCAGAAACTGCCCGAGGCCAGGGCCAGGCCTTTGTTATCTCTGTATTGTATTAGTAAGCCCTTGGCACAAGACTCACATACAGCAGGTGCTCAAAGTACATCTGTTAAACAGACCTGCTATCCTCTAATCATCTTATTAAGGTACCTACCCATTTCCCCTTTAAAGGATCCTTTAAAAGCCATCTTGAGCAGCTTCCCTGTCATTTGCTTAGACCTGTTTTGTGTGCCTTTAGAATGGTAGTCTTATTGTTATTTTGTGTATTTATTTATTTTTATAAATACACTGTTTTAAATCACCACAGAGGTTTAAATGATGCAGAAAATTGTAATGATGTTCTTTGATGAAAAGATTTTTTCTCCATATTTAGCATAATCTGTTTTGAATTATGCCAGGAAATCTTAAAGCCATACTTTTATTTTTTCTCATTGCAATTCTCTATTATTTATTTTTGGATGCCTTGCCAGTGAACTATGTGTAGGAAGGAGCTTTTTGCATGTAAAACAACCCTCTGGTGGGAGGGGGTGTAGGACCTTGCAATTTAGGCTCGCCCAGCCCTGAGGCAGAGGTGGGAAACAGGCCAAGACCTTTCTAGTACCCCTTTCTCTGTTCTGCAGAGTTTGATTGTTGAGTGACCCCCACCTGCCCTTCCAGATGAGGGTGGCCTCCAGGTACATGCATGAGGAGGGGCAGTGAGCAGGGAGCTTGGCAAGGGCGTCTCACAGAGGCAGCCAGACTAGAGTCTGAAGCCCCTGAGAAGAGGCAGATTTCCGGAGAAGAAGGGCTGCTCAGCCCCTGGAGCCCCCACAAAGCAGGTTGAAGGAGCAAAGGTGGCAGGGCCCTCTGCAGGGATATAACAATAGCGGCCAGCACATCCTGAGTGCAGCAGACACTCATCTGGCCCTTTACTCCCTCAGATCATTACAACACTTCTTGTTTTCCGAATAGGGGAGGCACAGAGAAGTTCAGGAACATTCCCAGCTGAACTACAGACCTGGAAACTGAGCTCTGACATTGTTGGCTGTGTGGGTCAAAGGCACCCGTGTCTTCATCATGCTGTAGTTGCTGGCACACCAGGCTGTGAGCCCACTAGACCAGAAACTGCCCGAGGCCAGGGCCAGGCCTTTGTTATCTCTGTATTGTATTAGTAAGCCCTTGGCACAAGACTCACATACAGCAGGTGCTCAAAGTACATCTGTTAAACAGACCTGCTATCCTCTAATCATCTTATTAAGGTACCTACCCATTTCCCCTTTAAAGGATCCTTTAAAAGCCATCTTGAGCAGCTTCCCTGTCATTTGCTTAGACCTGTTTTGTGTGCCTTTAGAATGGTAGTCTTATTGTTATTTTGTGTATTTATTTATTTTTATAAATACACTGTTTTAAATCACCACAGAGGTTTAAATGATGCAGAAAATTGTAATGATGTTCTTTGATGAAAAGATTTTTTTTCTCCATATTTAGCATAATCTGTTTTGAATTATGCCAGGAAATCTTAAAGCCATACTTTTATTTTTTCTCATTGCAATTCTCTATTATTTATTTTTGGATGCCTTGCCAGTGAACTATGTGTAGGAAGGAGCTTTTTGCATGTAAAACAACCCTCTGGTGGGAGGGGGTGTAGGACCTTGCAATTTAGGCTCGCCCAGCCCTGAGGCAGAGGTGGGAAACAGGCCAAGACCTTTCTAGTACCCCTTTCTCTGTTCTGCAGAGTTTGATTGTTGAGTGACCCCCACCTGCCCTTCCAGATGAGGGTGGCCTCCAGGTACATGCATGAGGAGGGGCAGTGAGCAGGGAGCTTGGCAAGGGCGTCTCACAGAGGCAGCCAGACTAGAGTCTGAAGCCCCTGAGAAGAGGCAGATTTCCGGAGAAGAAGGGCTGCTCAGCCCCTGGAGCCCCCACAAAGCAGGTTGAAGGAGCAAAGGTGGCAGGGCCCTCTGCAGGGGAAAGGACAGGGTCAGTCTTCTCCGGCAGGCCGTCCCTCTTGGGGACGAGGCATCAGGCCTTTGTTTCCCTCAGTCCTGACTCCACCCTCATGGAACTGCATGTTGGAACTTGGCAGTCTCCAAGGAGACAAGGAGCCTCGTCAGGCCAACCCATGGTGGCCACGCGGCACTCGGAACTCTCTGCAAATGAATGCAGTAACAACTGCTCTCGACACATGTCCTCTGTGAGTGTTGGCCTGAGCTGGCTTTCCTGAGTCCTCATCCTCTGGGGACTGACAAGATCATGCTCCCAGGCCTGTGAGGCTGAGGGCTGGTCCCTGGGCCGGAAGGTTTGCTGAAGAAGTAGATGCTGTCTTGAGAGATGGTTAGAAAGCAACCAGCATCCTTGCTCTAGTGAGGTTCCCACTCACTGCGGGCCATCCTCTCAGGTGGCTGCATTGTGTGTGTGTGTCTGTGTGTGTGTGTGTGCCCATGCACCTTCACGAGCTACATGGAAGGTCCATGTAGGCTGGGACACGGAGACTACACCACTGCCTTTTGCGCAAATGCCTCTCCCGGGACCGCAGGGAATCGCTGTTTGTTAAAAGCCACGTCGAGGTCTTTGGCTGGGAGTTAAAGGCCCAGAAATGAAAAAGAGCTGTGATTCCCACCTTTCTTACTACATTCTGGAAGATGTCCTGGCCAATGAAGTGAAATAGACCTGACTCAAAAAACGTTGCTCCACTAACTAACCATGTGCCCTGGGCCAGCCTGTGAGGCCTGGGAGCCTCAGTGTCCAGATGGGGCTGATTGGAGGATTAAATGGGGTGATGTATGGGCAGTCTTCTCATACAGAGCTGCAATGAAGCACACAGGATGAGCAGGTTAAATGGTAGCCTGTATTGTTTGCCAAATTCTGAGTGGGGTCCCTGCAGAGGGTGTGGGAGAAACAAATGTAGCGGGGGGCTAGGTTTTGCAGGTTTTATTTTCCCAACGAGAGTTCAGACTGGTAACCATGAAAGGCTGCATGGAGAGGTTGCAGACCCCTTGCTTCTAAGATGGTACCATTTGCAGGATGCTCTGTACACTTAGAAACAGCTGTGGGCGTGTGTGTGTTGTGTGTGTGTGTGCACCCTTGTCTGTGTGTGTCAGGGGAGAAATAATATATTCAATGTGAATACCTATTATAAGACACGGTTTGATTTCAGCAATATTAAAATATATGAAACCACCCATCTTAAGAAAGTGCAGGATCATTCTTAATAGTGATGGAGTACTTGCCTTGAGCTGGGCCCTGTGCTAGCTCTCTGCATAAAGGATCTCACTGACTCTTATTAACGTTTTTATGAGATTGACACTATTAGACCCTCACTTGGCCAGTGAGGAAATATGAAGCTCAGAAAGATTAAGTAAATTTAGCAAAACCACAAAACTACCAAGTGCTAGAGCCAAAGCTGATGACCACTTTCTGATGCCAGCGTGTTTGTTCTTACTCCTTGTGCGTTGTTGCCTCTCCAATTTAGAATACCAAGTTCAGTGTTGAATAGGGCACGCACAGTCAGTATCTGTTTCTAAGCCCATTTCTCCTATTGGGGCACATACAATTCTATCAACATATTCATCACTTTTTTATGGATTCTCCTCTGGTTTTACTAGAATATGCTTTCTGGAAAGAATCTATTAACCATGCCCACTTTAATGTGAATTCAAGTTACAGAGTCATATACTCTTCCAATGACAAGGGACTTAAATTGCATCTAACTTCGCTTCTTGCCAAATGCAGAATCCTCTCAGGAGTGGCTCTAACAGGGCCACCCACACTCTCCCTGCACACCTCCCATGGCGGAGAGCTCACCATCTCCCTTCTCTCTATACCCACAGAGCTCTAATGGTGAGGTGAGGTTCAACGAAAAGATGCTTCTTTGCAGCTTTTTACCAACATTACTCATTCTTCTCTCTAGAGTGATTACAAAATAAATCTGCTTCCTCTTTCCCATGACAACGTTTCAGACACGCATGAGTTCTCATATCTCTCTTCTTTTCCAGACAGAATGCTCCATTTTCTCGATACATTCTCTGAACACTAGTTTTAGTTTCTCTCACTATCCTGGCCACCTGGGCAGGTGTACATGCTCCAATTTAAAAAATCCAGTGCTGAACATATCTCACCAGTCAGGGTCCTTCTTCTGGGATGTTTGAAACTCAAGACTGTACTCTTAATCATCAGAGTAGAGATCTTTGTTCTCTGGGAAGAAACTTCAGACCCTGACTTCCAGCTGGGAGAGTTGCTGTGAACCAGGTGACACTTAGACCTAGCTACCCTGTGACATATTTCATTTGATTTTTTTTTTTAACCTAATGGGGACAATTGGCATGCTACTTGCGTCTTTCCAGTTAGGCTGTAAGTTTATCCAGGGTCGGCATCCCGTCTAATCATTTCTGGGGCCCTCCTAAGTGCCTGCTACAGTGGTCCGCCTCTCTTTGGCTGCCAATAACTGTGTTTGATTGATGGATTCACTGAAGCCTAAGAAGTCATTTTCTGCTCTGTTGCATCTTAGAATCCAACTGTGTCCAGCTGGAGCCAGCCCTCTCATTTTCACCGTGACCATGGACCTAGAGCTCACGGCTTCTAGCACAGTAGGATGCATTTCACTTTAGAACGCCACTCTCTGCCACCCCCCACCCAGGAGGGGGTGGAGCCCTGAGTGGACTGGCACAGCTAAATTTGGAAACAGCCATGGACACTCCTCCCTCTTGCTCCTGCTGCTACCACCTCCTCATTGTATCTGTCCACCAAAGTTTGGGTAATAAACATCTCCCACGTGCAGGCATATTCCAGGGCAGCAATTTGTAGAGAAGGGTGGGTGGGCGGCATATCAAACATGTTTTCAATCGTATCTTCATTGAGTCTCTTGCCTCTGCTGTACTTCCTGGCCCCTGCCGCCGCCTCCTTCCTCCTCCCTGATGTCGCCTATAAATCAAGTGGCTCTTCTTAAAATTGTAATCACCAAAATAAGGCGGTGATTTATAAGGAATTCTGAAATACCAAATAATCAGCCAAACACTTCGACTTAACAGCAGCAATAAGTCAAGTGTCTCCACACTCAGCTCTGAAGGAAGAAACAAGTCTTGCTCTTGGTTGTTTCAAAATGACAAATGCTCTTTTGTGAGTTGTAACAAATCAATTATCTACATGGTGAAAACTCAGAGACTCCTTTTAAGATATACTTTTATGGATACATTTAAAAAACATGTCCTGGGAAGGGAGGGGACCAGAGAGCTCTCTAGTTATTTTTCTGACAAAAGACATTTGGGGAAATAATAGCTCTGAGGAGAAAACCAGAAATGACATCAATCAGAGATGCATGTGCCCCCTGCCTGTGAAAGGTGCACACAGAATGCTCAAGGTCTGTTTTTCATCCAGTCTGAGCAGGTAACAAGGAATCTGGTCCACCTGCAGTGGCATTTTCACCATAACTTTCTTGTTCCCCGAAGAGCTCGGAGGGGGTATTCAATCCTGCAGCCCTCCTTGGGCACATTTGTCTGCCATGCATTTTTCATTTCAAGGAGAATTTCTTCTTTTTTCCATTAAGAAAGCAGTCATGCCTCTGCAGCTGGCCCTGAGATTGGAACCTGTGTTATCTCATTATGTATGCCCATCTGTTAGGGCTGCCCAGAAAGGTTTGCGCCCTTTCCCAGGTTCTATTTTCCTCTCCTCCCACTCTGCATCCATTTGCCACACAATGAAATACAGGAGCATCTGCTGTAACCTTTCCTGTCAGAGCAGGTGGGGCTCGAAGCCATCCCAGGCTTCCAGCCAGCTGGCAGCTTGGTTGGTTTCAAAAGCTTGGAGAAGGTCACACCATCACAATTGCCCGTGTCACAGTTGTCCCCATGCACTGAGCTCCAGCCACTTCTGGTGCAGTGGGTGCTGTTTCAGGCAATGCCCTGCAAAGAGGATCTTGATAAATTGGAACCTGTTGTGGATGACTAGAGGGTGGAGCAGGTGGATGGTGTGGCCATTGTCTCATGAAGAATGGCTGAGAGATTATGAATGCTTTCAGTAGAGGAGACAAGACACATCACGTGAGGGCTGATGGATAACTCATGCGAGCAGTGAGCACCCTGTCCAGGGCTGCAGGGGTCTAGGCAGAGGAGGATCCAGGTGGGCTTTCAGGCTCTGCATCTCAGGCATGCGGGACACTGTCCTTCTGTATAGTGTTGAAGCCTCTGCTGGCAGTGGCCTGCAGTACAGCTGTTCTGTTTATTTGATTTCCTTGCTGCTGCTGCCCACTGCCCTGCCTGGTCTACTCTCAGCCCCTTTCCCCCGTAACCAAGTCCCTCGGCTTGGCTTCTCTTAGCAGGCTTCCCTCCCACCTTCTTTCCTTCTTCCTTAAATCTTCATTTCTTCACACGAACATTTTTTTCTTTGTATTCCACCCCCACCCTTTTCTCTGTCTGCCTGGTTTGGATGCTCTGTGGATGACTGATTCATCCATTGGTTCTTTCATTCAACAGTTATTTCAATGCTTGCTTTCTATGTGTTATATAAGCACACATATGTGATGAGTGATTTTAGGTCAACTTGACTAGGCTAAAATGTTGCCCAAATAGCTGGTAAAGCATTATTTCTGGCTGTGTCTGCACCTGAGGATTGAGCAAAAATCTGGTCCACCTGCAGTGGCATTTTCACCATAACTTTCTTGTTCCCCGAAGAGCTCGGAGGGGGTATTCAATCCTGCAGCCCTCCTTGGGCACATTTGTCTGCCATGCATTTTTCATTTCAAGGAGAATTTCTTCTTTTTTCCATTAAGAAAGCAGTCATGCCTCTGCAGCTGGCCCTGAGATTGGAACCTGTGTTATCTCATTATGTATGCCCATCTGTTAGGGCTGCCCAGAAAGGTTTGCGCCCTTTCCCAGGTTCTATTTTCCTCTCCTCCCACTCTGCATCCATTTGCCACACAATGAAATACAGGAGCATCTGCTGTAACCTTTCCTGTCAGAGCAGGTGGGGCTCGAAGCCATCCCAGGCTTCCAGCCAGCTGGCAGCTTGGTTGGTTTCAAAAGCTTGGAGAAGGTCACACCATCACAATTGCCCGTGTCACAGTTGTCCCCATGCACTGAGCTCCAGCCACTTCTGGTGCAGTGGGTGCTGTTTCAGGCAATGCCCTGCAAAGAGGATCTTGATAAATTGGAACCTGTTGTGGATGACTAGAGGGTGGAGCAGGTGGATGGTGTGGCCATTGTCTCATGAAGAATGGCTGAGAGATTATGAATGCTTTCAGTAGAGGAGACAAGACACATCACGTGAGGGCTGATGGATAACTCATGCGAGCAGTGAGCACCCTGTCCAGGGCTGCAGGGGTCTAGGCAGAGGAGGATCCAGGTGGGCTTTCAGGCTCTGCATCTCAGGCATGCGGGACACTGTCCTTCTGTATAGTGTTGAAGCCTCTGCTGGCAGTGGCCTGCAGTACAGCTGTTCTGTTTATTTGATTTCCTTGCTGCTGCTGCTGCCCACTGCCCTGCCTGGTCTACTCTCAGCCCCTTTCCCCCGTAACCAAGTCCCTCGGCTTGGCTTCTCTTAGCAGGCTTCCCTCCCACCTTCTTTCCTTCTTCCTTAAATCTTCATTTCTTCACACGAACATTTTTTTCTTTGTATTCCACCCCCACCCTTTTCTCTGTCTGCCTGGTTTGGATGCTCTGTGGATGACTGATTCATCCATTGGTTCTTTCATTCAACAGTTATTTCAATGCTTGCTTTCTATGTGTTATATAAGCACACATATGTGATGAGTGATTTTAGGGGTCAACTTGACTAGGCTAAAATGTTGCCCAAATAGCTGGTAAAGCATTATTTCTGGCTGTGTCTGAGAGAGTGTTTTTGGAAGAGAGTAGCATCTAGTCAGCAGACTGAGTGAAGAAGAGCTCCCTCACCAGTGAGAGTGGACGTCACCCAATCCTCTGAGGGCCTGAATAGAAAAAAAAGGCACAGGAGGGGCAAATAGTCTCCCTCTGCCTAAGCAGTAACCTATCTTCTCTTCCCCTAGGATATCAGTTCTGGTCCTCTGGCCTTCAGTCTTGGGTTAGGACTTACACCACTGGCTCCCCCAGTTCTCAGGCTTTGGACTCAGATTGAATTATACCATGAACTTTTTTTGTTCTCCAGCTTGCAGACAGCAGAACGTGGTACTTCTCAATCCCCCATAATCATTTGAGTCAATTCCTATAATGGATACATGGGACCTCAAAGAGTTGTGCCCGACTCTAGTCCCCAGGACTGGCTTCTCTTAGCAGGATTCCCTTCCACCTTCTTTTCTTCTTCCTTAAATCTTCATTTTTTCACACGAACATTTTTTTCTGTCCAGGGGATTTTCCCAGCAAGAATATTGGAGTGGGTTGCCATTTCCTTCTCCATGGGATCTTCCCTACTCAGGGATCAAACCCACATCTCCTGCGTTGGCAGGCAGATTCTTTACCACTGAACCACCTAGGAATTCCATAATAAATCCACATCTATATAAATATAGATATAGATAGCAATAGCTATAGATATAGCACTGTCTCTCTCTCAACTATGGGTTCTGTCTCTCTGGAGAAGCCTGACTAATACAACATGCAAACAGTTGTATTTTGTAAAGGTAAAAGCAGGTTATCAGAGAATATCACCAGGAAGATGTGCCTTAGATTTGATAATCAGGGGAGATGTCTCTGAAGAATGGGTGTTTGGATTGAGACCTGAAAAATGAGGAGTCATTCAGGTGAGTGCAGGAGCAAGCATGATCTAAGAGGGGAACAGAGTGGACAGAGCACGAAAAAGCATAGAAGGTTCCAGAAACTGAAGGGAAAAGCATCCATCACTCCCTCTTTGTTCATTTGTTTGGTCACAGCATGGATGCTGACCTCAGGGAAGGTTCTCTCTGCCCAGAAGCTCTGGCTCAGGTGGGCACAAGCCTGGTTCCTTCCCAAGGCTCATACCTCTGCTTACTTGTCACCTCCTTGAGGAAGCCCTTTCTGACTGCCTGATCCCAAAACACCACTTGTACTGTGGCTGAGAGAGTGTTTTGGAAGAGAGCATCTAGTCAGCAGACTGAGTGAAGAAGAGCTCCCTCACCAGTGAGAGTGGACGTCACCCAATCCTCTGAGGGCCTGAATAGAAAAAAAAGGCACAGGAGGGGCAAATAGTCTCCCTCTGCCTAAGCAGTAACCTATCTTCTCTTCCCCTAGGATATCAGTTCTGGTCCTCTGGCCTTCAGTCTTGGGTTAGGACTTACACCACTGGCTCCCCCAGTTCTCAGGCTTTGGACTCAGATTGAATTATACCATGAACTTTTTTTGTTCTCCAGCTTGCAGACAGCAGAACGTGGTACTTCTCAATCCCCCATAATCATTTGAGTCAATTCCTATAATGGATACATGGGACCTCAAAGAGTTGTGCCCGACTCTAGTCCCCAGGACTGGCTTCTCTTAGCAGGATTCCCTTCCACCTTCTTTTCTTCTTCCTTAAATCTTCATTTTTTCACACGAACATTTTTTTCTGTCCAGGGGATTTTCCCAGCAAGAATATTGGAGTGGGTTGCCATTTCCTTCTCCATGGGATCTTCCCTACTCAGGGATCAAACCCACATCTCCTGCGTTGGCAGGCAGATTCTTTACCACTGAACCACCTAGGAATTCCATAATAAATCCACATCTATATAAATATAGATATAGATAGCAATAGCTATAGATATAGCACTGTCTCTCTCTCAACTATGGGTTCTGTCTCTCTGGAGAAGCCTGACTAATACAACATGCAAACAGTTGTATTTTGTAAAGGTAAAAGCAGGTTATCAGAGAATATCACCAGGAAGATGTGCCTTAGATTTGATAATCAGGGGAGATGTCTCTGAAGAATGGGTGTTTGGATTGAGACCTGAAAAATGAGGAGTCATTCAGGTGAGTGCAGGAGCAAGCATGATCTAAGAGGGGAACAGAGTGGACAGAGCACGAAAAAGCATAGAAGGTTCCAGAAACTGAAGGGAAAAGCATCCATCACTCCCTCTTTGTTCATTTGTTTGGTCACAGCATGGATGCTGACCTCAGGGAAGGTTCTCTCTGCCCAGAAGCTCTGGCTCAGGTGGGCACAAGCCTGGTTCCTTCCCAAGGCTCATACCTCTGCTTACTTGTCACCTCCTTGAGGAAGCCCTTTCTGACTGCCTGTTCACACCCACTATCTCTTATCCAACTTTGTATATTCTGTGGCGTCTACCCCTAAATGAAATGACATTATTTATTTCGTTGCTTCTTGATAGATGATCATCCCCCATTCGAATAAAAATTCCACAAATCCAGTTCTAATAAGCTGTCATATTTCCAGCACCTGGCAAACAACAGGCCGTTAATGCATGCTTTGTGAATAATGGATGATGAATGATAGGCTGGAGAAACAGAACATTTGTGAGGAAATGTGATAGTCAAGCAGCCATAGGACAAATGACGAAAGGGAAGAGAGAGGGAGGACGTGTTAGAAATCCATGCCAGGATGTTATTACACAAGGAGGAAGATGTGTAATGAGCATATTTATTATGCGAACATAAAGGCCAGTCCTTAAGCTCCTTGCTCTTAAGTAGGCTAACATTTCTGCTGTTTGCATTAGGAATTTGCTTAGCAACTCCTGTCGCCTTTATGATACATAAATACAGACACATTTCTGCAATAAGCATTCTTAATAATTAAGCTGCTGCCAAGCCCCCAGTGAGTACCCTGCTTGTCGCCGGTCACAACAAATGCTCTGTGGTGCAAGGCTCTGACCTACAAGTTTCCCACAGCCCTGCCTTCCAAGGGATCATGTCTGTTCATTTAATGTTTGCACAGTTGTGAGGGGATGGAGAGGCTGGCCTACACTTGGATTATTCATAGTTCTTTGTTGAGCCTTTGAGTATTATCAGCTGTCACTCATGAATTCCCTTCTGCTTTTTCTACCATGCTTGTCTAGTTGCTGTATGTAAAACAAATATAGTTTCATTGTCAAATGCCAATGTAAAACAGAACAAAACAAAAAGATCCAAGTACTCGGAGAACAAAACAGACTGGGAGGTGGAATGAACTGCTGAGTGGCTGGGTGCTCAGATGTTGAGAGTGAGGAGAGAGAGGACTCGGGATAACACTCGACCTGTGGCTTATGTGACTGGTGGATGTCTTGTTATCACAAGACAGAGAAGCAGAACTATTAGGAGCTCTCCCTCTCTTTATTTATTTCATGTATCTATAGATTTACCTATCGATGTAGACATAAATATAGATTTATTATAGGGAATGACAGTATGCAATGTAAGAGCTGGTCAACAGGGTTTTTAAAATTTTTATTTTATTTATTTTTATTTTTTGACCTCTTTTATTGTTTTTCTATTAATTTGTTTTCCTCCATCTTTATTCTCTGGCCTGTGTGGGCCTCCCATGGCTGTGGCCTCTCTCGTTGCAGAGCACTGGCTCTGGGCACACGCGCTCCAGAGCGCTGGCTCATAATTAGACACACTGGTCCAGCTGCTCCCTGACACATGGGATCTTCCCAGGCCAGGGATCAAACTGGTGCCCCTTGCACTGCAAGTTGGACTCTTTACCCACTGGACTTCCAGGAAAGCTCTCATTTTTAGTTTATTTTTTAATACCAGGAACATTTTATATCGGGGTAGAGCCAATTAACAAAGCTGTGATAGTTTCAGGTGAACAGGGAAGGGACTCAGTCATACATATACTTGTGTCCATTCTCTCCCAAGCCCCGCTCCCATCCAGGCTAGCATATAGCATTGAGCTGAGCTCCACGTGCTTCACAATAGATTCTTGTTGGTTATCCATCCGAATGGTCAACAGTTTATGCAAGGCTGTCACATTTCTGTCTGGATGGCCAAAGTCAGGAAAAGATGGACAAGAAGAGATAGAATGTGAGAATGCAGGACTTGAGGGGATCTGCAAAGATGAGGCAGAACTTAAGAAACTGGTCTAGAAACTGAGCTGATTTCTTATCACCTTTAGGTTTTCAATACAGGAGAAGATAGTTTTATTCATTACAGAGCTAATGTGCATCACGAATTTGCTTAGCCACTCCTATTTCCAGAAGGGGAAGAGAGATGCTGATGGGCGAGGTCTGATAGAAGCTGAAGGAGCCACCTGCTTGGCTGTTGCCTCATGCGGCTGTGGGGACCAGTGGGGAGCAGCATCAACACCTGCTGCCCGGAAGTGCTTTCCAAGAGTAAAATAAAAACTGTCTCTTCTTTACTTCTGCCTTCCAGGTCCTCTGTAAAACATCTCTCATGGCCACACTAACCCAGACCTATGCAGGGAAGGAGATGGTGGGATAGAGATGGTCTGGCCCAGCAAAATCAACACGTCCCATAGAGTGAGGATGGACGAATCCCCAGTTAACCTAAATGGGTCAAGGCTGGGGAAGAGATGACTCAGGGATTGTGAGAAGCCAGAGAATATCAGTATTGAAGGGATGGGCCGAGGGTCGGAACCTACTCTGGAGAAGGGGAAGAAGAAATGCAAGAGATTGGAGAGAAACTGTGGGAGGCAGAGTTGCTGGGTATGAGTGCTCGCGAGAATGTGTGAGTCCGTAAAAAGAGATGATGATAATGAGGATGGTGATAACCAGGCATGATAAGAAATGTAATGGCTGGTAGCTATGGCACTGACCAATCAGAATGGATGCTGGACCCTGGAGGTTCTCAAGGGTCCTGAGGGAAAGCATCACACCACCATGATGGTAGGCTTTGGATGCACAGGGTCAGTGGGGAAGCAACTATTTAATAGTCAGTCTGGGAGTTTGATCCCTGGGTCAAGAAGATCCCCTGAAGGGGATGCAGGAGACCATAGCAACCCACTCCAGTATTCCTGCCTGGAGAATCCCTATGGACATAGTGGCCTGGCAGGTTGTAGTCTATAGGATCACAAAGAGTCAGACACAAATGAGCAACTGAGCACGTAGGCATGGGAGTTTCCCCACCACCTTTGGACAACGTTTACATTATCTTGGTGCATACTTGCTGAATATCAGCCCTGCTGGTGGCGAACATTAATTGTGTGCCTACTGTGTGCTCAACTAAGCACCGCGAGCCTGTGTGGTGGTACCTCTGGGATGCTCGCCCACCTGACTGACTGGAGGCAGGATGTGGGTGGTGGCGAGGATCCGGTGGGGATCAGAATCTTAGAACCTGCCAAGGCAAGCTGTCAGGCCCCTCTTCGGCAGACATCTGTTGCCGGTCATGTACCACAGCCACAGGAGGACGTCTGTGGGGAGGTTTTATGGGCCCTGCTCCACGTGGGGGAGAACATATAAGCTGGCAGCAGCTGTTAATGAGGACAGCCTGGAGAGCGGCAGCTGTGGCGGTTTGGAATGACAAAGGCGGCTCAATGACTGGTGGATCCTGAGGGGCTGTCTCTGTGGGACACATTCTGAACTGTGAGGACCCATGAAGTTGTGTGGACACTTGCAGGTTCTTGTCTGGAATGATCTGACGTGATGATTCACCCAGATTCACCCAGATCCAACACCAAATTTCCAAGGGACCATTGTGATTGGCAGGTTATGGCCACTGTACCATGCCTGAAAGACTTATGTACTCAGAAGTCACCTGGAGGCCACTCATCTTGCTTTTGTCCCCTTCCCTGCAGCATCCGGGACACGGTTCTCCACTTGACCTCTGCCTCTGGTACACCAAGTTTGGTCCTGCCAACTTTCCAATCCTTGGAGAGAAATTTTAAACAGATGCCAAGGCAGTATTATTTGGGCATTTGTTTTAATAATACTACCAGATTGACCAAGGGGTTGTCCATGCTCCAATTTGTTGCTAGTTCACTTGGCATTCAGTGAGGCCCAGGTGCTCAGTCGCTTAGTCGTGCCCGACTCTTTGCGGCCCCAGGCTCCTCTGTCCATGGAATCTTTCAGGCAAGAATACTGGAGTGGGTTTTGACTTCCCTACCTCGGGATTGAACCCATGTCTCTTTGTCTCCTATACTGGCAGGCAGATTCTTTACCACTGACACCACTCGAGGAGCCCAAAGGGCAAGATAGACAGGTTCAGTTTTATATGAGAGCCAGGCAACCTCCATCCGGCTGCAGACGTGTACATAGCCTGGGTCATCGGCAGCGTGTGCTTTTGATCTTTACGGGACTGGAGGAGAGCATAATAGTTCATTGGCTCTCACTTCAGCCGCTAGGGGGCAGCACAAAACACACGCTTTTAATTAGGAGTGAGTCAGTGAGAGCCGCTTTGATTTTATGTGTCATGCCATTTGTCCATTCTCAGCCTGTTCCTTCCTTGGATATTGTTCCCTACATAAAGACAGTAATCGGCAAATAGTAGCCAATTGGATTGAGCAGCATCCTTTGGAGACTTCCCTGGTGGTCCAGTGGTTAAGACTTCACTTGCACTGCAGGGGTCGTGGACTCTATCATTGGTTGGGGAATTAAGACCCCACGTGCTGCACAACTAAAACCAAAGAGCAACAACAACAAAACGAGAGTACTATCTTTCAAGAAGTTTATACATCACCCCACAGGCATGAATTTGCAATATGGTTTCCTTAGCAATGAAGAACTTCTGGATCTGGAAGTGAGAAGGGAATTCCAGGCAGGGACAATGACAGAAGCAGAGGTCTGGAAGCTGACTTAGTCTGGTCTGGGGAAGAGTGACTGTGGCTGCCATTGACGGGATTAACTGGAGGAAATGAAGTGTAAGCGAAATCCCCATTTTTATTTTATTAATAACAGTTTCAAAGAAAGTCTGACAGCTACTGTTTCAAACGCCCCAGATTGTAAACTGGGCTTTATATTTTTGTCAACAGTGGGGTTAAGGCAAAGAAAAGAAGAAGAAATTTTAACTATTTTATGTTTAATTATATCTGAAGTTACTACTACTAATTAGAGCTTTCAAGCCATCATAATTTCCAGTTACGTTTATCTCCCCGTGATTATTAAATGCATTTCCCTATTCTTGATACATTTCAGATGGGCAAAAACAGGGGTGTCAAAACAATTTGACAGGAATCCAATCTTTATCTCTTTCTGTCCAAGAAATTTGCACTAGAGTGAAGCATAATCTCATGTAGTTTTTGTTGGGGACCTATCTCCATTTGATTTGTAAGCAAATAGATTATTTAACGATCCAGGTTGTAAATAATCTTTATCCTCCAGCTTCTTTTATCAGCCAAGAAAAGCAATTTGCAGCATAATGCCCGGATAAACAAAAGTATTTTTAGGTCCAGGGGATTTTCTTCCGTTTTCCTTTAATTAAAACTGATGCTCTTCTTAAAAGGTGGTTGATGTCTCATCTCAAATTTATTAGGAGTGAGTCAGTGAGAGCCGCTTTGATTTTATGTGTCATGCCATTTGTCCATTCTCAGCCTGTTCCTTCCTTGGATATTGTTCCCTACATAAAGACAGTAATCGGCAAATAGTAGCCAATTGGATTGAGCAGCATCCTTTGGAGACTTCCCTGGTGGTCCAGTGGTTAAGACTTCACTTGCACTGCAGGGTCGTGGACTCTATCATTGGTTGGGGAATTAAGACCCCACGTGCTGCACAACTAAAACCAAAGAGCAACAACAACAAAACGAGAGTACTATCTTTCAAGAAGTTTATACATCACCCCACAGGCATGAATTTGCAATATGGTTTCCTTAGCAATGAAGAACTTCTGGATCTGGAAGTGAGAAGGGAATTCCAGGCAGGGACAATGACAGAAGCAGAGGTCTGGAAGCTGACTTAGTCTGGTCTGGGGAAGAGTGACTGTGGCTGCCATTGACGGGATTAACTGGAGGAAATGAAGTGTAAGCGAAATCCCCATTTTTATTTTATTAATAACAGTTTCAAAGAAAGTCTGACAGCTACTGTTTCAAACGCCCCAGATTGTAAACTGGGCTTTATATTTTTGTCAACAGTGGGGTTAAGGCAAAGAAAAGAAGAAGAAATTTTAACTATTTTATGTTTAATTATATCTGAAGTTACTACTACTAATTAGAGCTTTCAAGCCATCATAATTTCCAGTTACGTTTATCTCCCCGTGATTATTAAATGCATTTCCCTATTCTTGATACATTTCAGATGGGCAAAAACAGGGGTGTCAAAACAATTTGACAGGAATCCAATCTTTATCTCTTTCTGTCCAAGAAATTTGCACTAGAGTGAAGCATAATCTCATGTAGTTTTTGTTGGGGACCTATCTCCATTTGATTTGTAAGCAAATAGATTATTTAACGATCCAGGTTGTAAATAATCTTTATCCTCCAGCTTCTTTTATCAGCCAAGAAAAGCAATTTGCAGCATAATGCCCGGATAAACAAAAGTATTTTTAGGTCCAGGGGATTTTCTTCCGTTTTCCTTTAATTAAAACTGATGCTCTTCTTAAAAGGTGGTTGATGTCTCATCTCAAATTTTTCTTTCTCAGAGGGGGACTTACAGACTTCTGTTTTTACTGAGATTAGTATGCTTCCCCAATATCCAAAAGAGAAATGGACTTCCATGGCTCCTTGGGTAAAGTCTGAATCCAACAACAAAGCCTGCTTTGGTTTTACCTCTTCCTGGCCTCCCAACCCCATCCGGGTCCCCTTTTGCTCCAGCCCCACCTGAATTCACTGTTCTTCCAAGTGCTATCTTCCCTTCCTCTGGTGATCTTGGGGACACGAGGTGCCCTCTCCCTGGAACATACTTCCGTGGTCCCTTCCTTCACTGAGTGCTACCAGTCAATTTCTGTCTCAGATGAAATGTCCTATCCTTAGGGAATTTGCTGAGACCCCCCTCCCCTTTCCCTACACACTTCAATAGGCCCTGTGCTTCTCTACTGCAATATTTTACTTGCTTGTAATTTTCTAATTATTGATTCTAAATTTACTTAGCATCTCTCTTCTCTGCTGTAGTATACGTTCCTTGGGTACAGGGAGTGTATCTGTTCATTCACTACTGTCCTTGCCTTACCATGTAGCCTTGAAGATTGGATGTGCTCAGTTAATATGTGCTAATTGGCAAAAATCTAACTATCAGAGCAAATAAATGCATGAAAATAAAAACATTTTACATTTAAAAATTTAATACTGTATACTTTAAAATAACTTACAAAGTAAGGTTTGATTCTATCAACTCTAAATACATTTCAGTATCCTTTTCATCAATTCTCAACAGCAGCTCATCATGAAAATGTTTCTTGCATCATGAAAATGATTTATCCTGGGATTATCATCCTAAAGTCAGAAGCATCCTCAGGACATTTTCACTGTGACTTCAGCTCAAGGACTTTGATGCAGTTTGACAACAGATGTCCTTCCATCTTTGAGCTGTTGGTGGCATTTTCTGCCTCAGTGGTAAGAAGTTTATTGCCTGCTTATGTATTTAAACCAGACAGACAAGTGGCCTCGGCTGCCTTCCTCACCTCGAGCTAGGAAAACCTCCACTATGGAAAGAATGACACGTGCAAAACAGCCTTCCACAAATCACAAGGAAGAAATATTTGGACTCACATTTGAGAATCAAAGTGAGATGATTTCTCCTTTATTTTGCCTTAGTTAGGTGATCTTTGTATGCAATAATGCTCCATTAACCTCTGGCTTTTAGGTTTTGTTATCCAGATCCTGGCTTTAAAGAATGCACCATCTGGTTAGGCACCAATGGGTAAAAAGCAAGTCAAGGGCACACAAATATCTCAGGCAGTGAGTCCTGGAGTTCAGGGTGGAGGTGATTTCTTTCTTTTTTTTTTTTAAATTTTGATCTCTCTTATTGATTCTCCATTCATTCATTTTCATCCATCTTTATTCTTCAGCTTATGTGGGCCTCCCACTGCAGTGACCTCTCTCGTTGCAGAGCACAGGCTATGGGTGCATGCGCTCCAGAGTGCTGGCTCATAATTGGACATACCGGTCCAGCCTCTCCATAACACGTGGGATCTTCCCGGGCTAGGGATCAAACCGGTGCCCCTTGCAGTGCAAGGTGGACTCTTTACCCCCTGGACTACTAGGGAAGCCCCTGGAGGTGATTTCTAAAGAAGACTTTGAAACTCTTTCCCCAGTTTTCATAGGATTAGCTCTCAGTTCATTCATGTCTCAGATCATGTCTACTCCCCAGTGAAGACTTTTCTGACCACCCTAATACACACACACACACTTTGCCATTCTTCGTCCCTTTACCCAGGCTTTAATTTACAGCTTCCCCACTGGGGAAGTTCCCAGAACAGCCAAACTTTGTCCTGATCCTTACTGAATCCCCTGTGACTAGAAGATCATCAGCAAATAGCTGGCACCCATTAATGCTTGTTGAATGAATGGATGGGCATGGAGTGGGAGAGGGTGGATGCATACTTAGGGAAAATGGAAAACCCGATGGATGAAATGGAGTGGGTGAAGAAATGGAGGCTGGCCGACAGCAGTCCAATCAGTAGAAGGAAGAGGCTCCTTTAAGTGAGCGATGGAAGGGTGGGGCGTTGGTTCATGAGGTAGGAATGGGCTAGATCATAGAAGGCTTTGAACAGCCAACTATTGAGCTGCTCTAGCTGAGGCATATGCTGATTGGACCCTGGCTTAGGGACAGGGCAGTAAGAATGAAAATGTGGGGAGACATTATACAGAAACCATCAGTAGGATTTGGGAAATGACTGACATAGAAGTGAGGGAATCCAAGTGGTTGTCCTACTCCTGAGTTCCTTGAGGATACTGGTGAGTCTGAGAATCCAAGCATGCCTTGTTTTATTACACTTTGCTTTATTTCAAATCGAAGGTTTGTGACAACCCTGAATATGGCAAAACTATTAGTTCCATTTTTTCAACGTATCTGTTTACTTTGTGTTTCTGAATTACATCATGGTAATTCTTGCAATACTTCAAAAATTTCATTATTATATTTGTTTTGTTGGTCTGTGATCTTTGATTGCAAGAAGATTATGACTCGTAGAAGGTTTTAACTGGTGGTTAGCATTTCTTAGCAACAAAGAATTTAAAAATTAAGGTATATACATTGTTTTTTAAACACAATGCATGCTTAATAGACTACAGTATACTGTAAGGTTTATATGCACTAGGAAACCAAAAAATCCATGTGACTCACTTTATTGAGGTGTTTGCTGGATTGCGGTGGTCTGGAACTGAACCCACAATATCTTGGAGGTAGGCATGTATTACTGAAGTCAGAGTAGAAACCGGTTTTGGAGCCAGGCAGGTGGGCTCAGTTTGAGCCAGGTGAAGGGCGAGGGAGTGGCAGGGTGTTTGGCAGAGATGAATTGCAGCCATGGGTGCTGCCAGATGGATTCTCCCAGGAGAGGTTGAGGCCTGTTTCCAGCCTGCTCCTAGAACTGGCTCCTGGAGTCACTGGCTCCTACTCTACTCTTTCAACAATCCCCACAGCTGCAGCTTCCCCACACTGTTCCATCCGGGTTAGAGACTCCTGCTGGAGGCAGGAACTTCCCTACCTACCCCCGTAGGAGCTACCTAGCTCATCATCTCATAAGGCTTGTCCTGGATCTCCACTCTCATTATGCGCCTCATTATCCATCATCTTCTCATCTTCTAAGTACTTTAGAGTTTCCTCCTTTGCCTCCATTTCTCCATCTTGTTCACAAGCCTGCTAACTTGTGTGCAAGTAGACACACACATACACACACACACACACACACACACACACTCTCTCTCACTGGCCCCAACAATCATGTGGTCCAAGGCAATAATTTAATGAGGCCAATGCCTGGTACATCGTAGGTACCTAATAAATATCACTTCTCCTTCTATCACCCCTTTCTATCTTCCAGATACTCCATCTGAGTATAAATGTGCCCAGAAAAATGGGAGGGAATTGGACTGGCTGCGGGCTTTCTATGCCCGCATACCAGTGATGCTGCTTCTGGAGCATAGTTTGTGCCCATCAACCATGACCTTTGTATCCATGGAGGTGGCCGGCAGTAGCTGTCCTTGTAGAAATCCCTCCCATCCCAATGTCAAGGATGGCAGAGGTGACAAGACTATGCCATTTATCTCGGCAGTGCTAACAAACGCTTTCTATAGTGCTATGCAAAGTGCACTGCTCTCCTATTCTTTCTGTTTGGGACGGGCTTTTTCTTCCAATTAAAAATTAAAATAGCTGCTGAATTTATATTCATTTCTTGGGTCTGCAGTTCACGCTCTATTTCTCATGAGCAGTCTGAATTATTGTGGGGCTTGTCTGCTTATATTACCTCTTGGAATCTTTCAGCCACTTAAATCTCTGTATGGTTCCCTCATGCCATGGTATCAGAGAGCAGTGACACATGGAATCAAGTCCACTGAGAGTCACCAGAGGCTCTGCAGCCTGACCTCCTTCGAAGAAAGAATTCCCCCTGCCTAGGCTCACCCCCAGGACTCATATCGCCTCTTCCTCAGCAGCTTCAGGCATGAAGCTGCTGAAGCTTTCTGCTGAAGGAATGACGTTTCATCTCTTAGTCGGGTCTCTGTAAGTGACTACAATTTATATCCCAGTCAATTCCACTCCCTGTTCTTTGTTCTACTCTTTGTGCTCTATGGATCAAATCTTCTACAAGACAGTTCTTCAAATTATGAAGCCAATAGTCCTGCCTTCTCTTATGGGTTGAATTATGTCATCCAAAGTTACATGCTGAAGTCCTAACTCCTGGTAGCTCAGAATGTGGTCCTTATTTGAAAATAGGATTGTTGTAATAGAGTTAGTTAAAATGAGATCATACTGGAGCAGGGTAAATCTCAGGTCACCAGTGTCCTTATCGGACACATACAGGAAGGGAGAAGAGCGAGTGAAGATGGAGGCAGAGACTGGAGTGATGCTCCCACAGCCAAGAGTGCTTGGGGGCCACCAGATGCTGGAAGAAGCAAGGAAGAATCCTTCCTTAAAGATGTCAGAGGGAACATGGCCCATCAACACCTTGAGTTTTGGACTCTGGTTTCCCAAATTGTGAAAGAATAAATTTCTGTTGTTTTCAGCCAACCGCTATGTGGTATTTTGCTATGGCAGTTCCAGGAAACTAATAGACCCTCTGAGACTTCCTTGGGCTGACCATGCCCATTTCCTTCAATTGTTTCTCCTATGCTATGATCCCAGTCCTTTCCATGACTTTCTTCCTTGAGTGTATTTCATGTACCAAGCCAATTGCTCCAGTGGTGGACTGAGCAGCACCTCTTCTACTAGGTCCGTCACCTCCCACATTTTTGGATTCCGTAACTCACAGCACAGTTGGTTTCTCAGCAGCTTTTTCACACCTCAAATTCTGATTGAGGTTATGATCAGCTAAGACCTGTGGTTCTTTTCCAAGAGCACCACTGCTAAAGCATGTCTCTCAACTGGTATGGTGTTTCTGTTACAATCTCTTCTCATACAGTTGATTATTGCTCTGTCTTCTTCAGATAGTTTCAATCTTGAGTCAATTCAGCAATGTATTCAAAGTTCTTCTCAACTCCATTCTGTTTTATCTATGCCTCCCACAGAAATCCCTTTAGGTTTTCATTGAATTATTAATCATGGTAGGCTGAGGACAAAGAACTGTGACATATCATCAGAGACTTCGTTGCAGTCTTGCTGTGATACAAGTCAATTCCACTCCTGTTCTTTGTTCTACTCTTTGTGCTCTATGGATCAAATCTTCTACAAGACAGTTCTTCAAATTATGAAGCCAATAGTCCTGCCTTCTCTTATGGGTTGAATTATGTCATCCAAAGTTACATGCTGAAGTCCTAACTCCTGGTAGCTCAGAATGTGGTCCTTATTTGAAAATAGGATTGTTGTAATAGAGTTAGTTAAAATGAGATCATACTGGAGCAGGGTAAATCTCAGGTCACCAGTGTCCTTATCGGACACATACAGGAAGGGAGAAGAGCGAGTGAAGATGGAGGCAGAGACTGGAGTGATGCTCCCACAGCCAAGAGTGCTTGGGGGCCACCAGATGCTGGAAGAAGCAAGGAAGAATCCTTCCTTAAAGATGTCAGAGGGAACATGGCCCATCAACACCTTGAGTTTTGGACTCTGGTTTCCCAAATTGTGAAAGAATAAATTTCTGTTGTTTTCAGCCAACCGCTATGTGGTATTTTGCTATGGCAGTTCCAGGAAACTAATAGACCCTCTGAGACTTCCTTGGGCTGACCATGCCCATTTCCTTCAATTGTTTCTCCTATGCTATGATCCCAGTCCTTTCCATGACTTTCTTCCTTGAGTGTATTTCATGTACCAAGCCAATTGCTCCAGTGGTGGACTGAGCAGCACCTCTTCTACTAGGTCCGTCACCTCCCACATTTTTGGATTCCGTAACTCACAGCACAGTTGGTTTCTCAGCAGCTTTTTCACACCTCAAATTCTGATTGAGGTTATGATCAGCTAAGACCTGTGGTTCTTTTCCAAGAGCACCACTGCTAAAGCATGTCTCTCAACTGGTATGGTGTTTCTGTTACAATCTCTTCTCATACAGTTGATTATTGCTCTGTCTTCTTCAGATAGTTTCAATCTTGAGTCAATTCAGCAATGTATTCAAAGTTCTTCTCAACTCCATTCTGTTTTATCTATGCCTCCCACAGAAATCCCTTTAGGTTTTCATTGAATTATTAATCATGGTAGGCTGAGGACAAAGAACTGTGACATATCATCAGAGACTTCGTTGCAGTCTTGCTGTGAATCCATACATTTGTTCACTCAATAAGTATTTACTGAGCTCCTGGTACATGCCAGACATTATTTTAGGCACTAAGGATTTGGCGATGAATAAGAAATCTCTGGTACTAGTGGGAAAGATTGTATGAGGCAATGCAGGAGACATAAGAGACATGGGGTTCGATCCCTGGGTTGGGAAGATCTTCTGGAGGAGGACATGGCAACCCACTCCTGTATTCTTGCCTGGAGAATCCCCATGGACAGAGGAGCCTAGTGGGCTACAGTCCATAGCGTTGCAAAGAGTTGGACATGACTGAAGTGGCTTAGTGGTCATGCACACACACATGCACAAGAGAAATCTCAGTCCTTATGGAACTTAGGCTATCATATTAGTCAACCCTGGGGATCTACCTGACAATTAGTGGAATGTGTGGATACCTGGGTTCGAGCAGAGCCTTTGTCTTTAACTTCTGGAGTCCGGGGCCTGGAAAACTACTTTTCCTGAATGGAGAATGGAGATTGTAGGATTGTTCCTTATGGCAACCAAAAGTGTTTTCCTTGTTCTTGCCTACTCTGTGACCAAGTGTAGCTCCCTAGGACTTTCTGTCTTCTATTTTCCCGTTTTCTTTCCTTTTGACTTGCTTACAGTGAGAACAGCTTAGGGTTTGGGTGGGAAGAGTATGACAGAAGTTGAGCTGCAAACTGGCAAGTGGAGTTAGAGATAGGAAATCAAGTAAACTGACTTTGAATCCTGGAGGCAGGAAGCAATAGGTCCGTCACCTCCCACATTTTTGGATTCCGTAACTCACAGCACAGTTGGTTTCTCAGCAGCTTTTTCACACCTCAAATTCTGATTGAGGTTATGATCAGCTAAGACCTGTGGTTCTTTTCCAAGAGCACCACTGCTAAAGCATGTCTCTCAACTGGTATGGTGTTTCTGTTACAATCTCTTCTCATACAGTTGATTATTGCTCTGTCTTCTTCAGATAGTTTCAATCTTGAGTCAATTCAGCAATGTATTCAAAGTTCTTCTCAACTCCATTCTGTTTTATCTATGCCTCCCACAGAAATCCCTTTAGGTTTTCATTGAATTATTAATCATGGTAGGCTGAGGACAAAGAACTGTGACATATCATCAGAGACTTCGTTGCAGTCTTGCTGTGAATCCATACATTTGTTCACTCAATAAGTATTTACTGAGCTCCTGGTACATGCCAGACATTATTTTAGGCACTAAGGATTTGGCGATGAATAAGAAATCTCTGGTACTAGTGGGAAAGATTGTATGAGGCAATGCAGGAGACATAAGAGACATGGGGTTCGATCCCTGGGTTGGGAAGATCTTCTGGAGGAGGACATGGCAACCCACTCCTGTATTCTTGCCTGGAGAATCCCCATGGACAGAGGAGCCTAGTGGGCTACAGTCCATAGCGTTGCAAAGAGTTGGACATGACTGAAGTGGCTTAGTGGTCATGCACACACACATGCACAAGAGAAATCTCAGTCCTTATGGAACTTAGGCTATCATATTAGTCAACCCTGGGGATCTACCTGACAATTAGTGGAATGTGTGGATACCTGGGTTCGAGCAGAGCCTTTGTCTTTAACTTCTGGAGTCCGGGGCCTGGAAAACTACTTTTCCTGAATGGAGAATGGAGATTGTAGGATTGTTCCTTATGGCAACCAAAAGTGTTTTCCTTGTTCTTGCCTACTCTGTGACCAAGTGTAGCTCCCTAGGACTTTCTGTCTTCTTTTTCCAGTTTTCTTTCCTTTTGACTTGCTTACAGTGAGAACAGCTTAGGGTTTGGGTGGGAAGAGTATGACAGAAGTTGAGCTGCAAACTGGCAAGTGGAGTTAGAGATAGGAAATCAAGTAAACTGACTTTGAATCCTGGAGGCAGGAAGCAAGATCAGTCAGGAGTTTGTTCATGGAGAAAATGAGTGGAAAGAGAGGACAGAGTTATGGTCAATGAAGAAGAGTTAAAGAATGAGATTGAGCCCCATTAGCTTGAAAAAGAAAGATTTGAAGGAGATGAGACTTATATTCAAATGTTTATGCAGACACATTTCTTCCCCTAACACCTGACCAGTTACAAAGCCAACTAATAGAATTTTGTTGGCTGTAAGGAATCTAGATGTATTTAGATGAGTTTGTGCCCCAGATGCTGGAGACTCTATGGCTTTAACAACCTTGCTGTAGAGTGCCTGGCTCTCTAGTGGTTTTGTGTTGTTATTGTTGCCTCTGACTATGGTGTGTTTTTCATAGTATCTGGTCTTTTCTTTGCATATCATTCTCCGTTCTCTTCCTGTCCCCAATCGATGACTTATCTTTTCCTATTCAAATTCTGGAGGAAAACTACCCATCCTATTGGAGAGAACTTTGCACACCCAGCAACTGTGGTCACTGGCCAGTTGCTGTTGGTCCAGACATCCGGTCCAGTCCAGCTGTTTACCAGTCCTTGCTCAAGGGCCAGCACAGAGCCTCTTCTCTCAGCAGACCTGAGGGTGGGCCAGTTTCCATTTGAAAGGAAGGGTGGGTGTGGCAGTCATTGTGATTGGCATGTAGTTTGCCTATCTAGTGGATTCTGTTTCCTAAACCTTTTCTCCCTCCCTACTCTGTTTCCAGGTTTCACCTCTGTTTCACCATTACTTAAACTGGACTGACAGAGCTGTCTTCCAGTCTTCATCTTATTTTATTCCTCAAACTGTTATCACTATAGTCTTTCTAAAACCACACAGGTGATATTGTCCCTCTACCTAAAAATTTCCTTGTTCTTGCCTACTCTGTGACCAAGTGTAGCTCCCTAGGACTTTCTGTCTTCTTTTTCCAGTTTTCTTTCCTTTTGACTTGCTTACAGTGAGAACAGCTTAGGGTTTGGGTGGGAAGAGTATGACAGAAGTTGAGCTGCAAACTGGCAAGTGGAGTTAGAGATAGGAAATCAAGTAAACTGACTTTGAATCCTGGAGGCAGGAAGCAAGATCAGTCAGGAGTTTGTTCATGGAGAAAATGAGTGGAAAGAGAGGACAGAGTTATGGTCAATGAAGAAGAGTTAAAGAATGAGATTGAGCCCCATTAGCTTGAAAAAGAAAGATTTGAAGGAGATGAGACTTATATTCAAATGTTTATGCAGACACATTTCTTCCCCTAACACCTGACCAGTTACAAAGCCAACTAATAGAATTTTGTTGGCTGTAAGGAATCTAGATGTATTTAGATGAGTTTGTGCCCCAGATGCTGGAGACTCTATGGCTTTAACAACCTTGCTGTAGAGTGCCTGGCTCTCTAGTGGTTTTGTGTTGTTATTGTTGCCTCTGACTATGGTGTGTTTTTCATAGTATCTGGTCTTTTCTTTGCATATCATTCTCCGTTCTCTTCCTGTCCCCAATCGATGACTTATCTTTGCATTTTCCTATTCAAATTCTGGAGGAAAACTACCCATCCTATTGGAGAGAACTTTGCACACCCAGCAACTGTGGTCACTGGCCAGTTGCTGTTGGTCCAGACATCCGGTCCAGTCCAGCTGTTTACCAGTCCTTGCTCAAGGGCCAGCACAGAGCCTCTTCTCTCAGCAGACCTGAGGGTGGGCCAGTTTCCATTTGAAAGGAAGGGTGGGTGTGGCAGTCATTGTGATTGGCATGTAGTTTGCCTATCTAGTGGATTCTGTTTCCTAAACCTTTTCTCCCTCCCTACTCTGTTTCCAGGTTTCACCTCTGTTTCACCATTACTTAAACTGGACTGACAGAGCTGTCTTCCAGTCTTCATCTTATTTTATTCCTCAAACTGTTATCACTATAGTCTTTCTAAAACCACACAGGTGATATTGTCCCTCTACCTAAAAATCTTTCAAAAGCTCTCCATCATCTCTTAAGGCAAAAGTCAAACCCGCTTGGCTTACCTATTTCATCTCCCATTGCAGCCTCTTGAAGTTCTTTCCTCTGACCCTCATTCACTCTTTGTACTCTGTGAAGGCCCACCATGCTGTTTTATTTTCCAAGTCTTGGTAATGTTTTCTCCCTCCTTGAGTGCAGGGAAAACTCTTATTTATGTTCAAAACACTTTGTAGACATCACCATCTCTGGGAAGTCTACCTCTGCTTCTGCCAAAGCACTAATCACTCGCTCCTCTGTGCATTGTACATGATTCTTTTGTTGTACTTATCATGCTGTATTAGAATTTCTTTTCAAACATTTCTTTCGCTCCCACTAATTTGCATGCATCCTCAGAAGGGAGCTATTTGTTATGCATATTTGCAGCTCCCACATTCACCACCAGTGCCTCAATAAATGTTTGCTGAATAAGTGAACAAATGAGGAAATGATTGAGAAGATAAACTGACCTACTCCATGCCCCTGTGCTGAATGCTTTACATGCACTATCTCATTTAATTCTCACAACAGGAAGATAAGGAAAGGGAGGGCTCAGGAGATGGAGTGCCCTGCCCAAGGTCAAGCAGCTAATAAGTGGTGGAACCTGATTTGAGCCCAGGTTTGTCTGACTCCAAAGCCCTCGCTATTTTCACTTGCATTAGCAGAGGAAGAAAATTTGATAGAGGCCAAGTCTAGCTAAATAAAAGCAAAACAAAACTTTTTTGGTTGTTGTTGTTTTAAAGATTGGAGCTATGCGCATTGGAAATGGGCCACTCACATTTTCATGTCAACAGAATGGAAACAGTTGACTCGCAGGAGATAGGATCCAGGATGCTGATGAACTATAATTTTACAAGGGTCAAAACATCACTCTCGTATCAATATAAAATGAATATATGTCAAAGATTTTATTCTACTCGTTTAATGAATGAGGGGACCAGTAAGATGTTAAAACTGGCTCAAAGAGCATTTAAGAAGCTGGGTATTCATAGGAATTGTTAAGATAAGATTGCTGGGTTACCTTCAAAACTGATTAATGTCCAATGGAGCCATAAATGTAATCTTTGGAGGTTGATTTTTCACTAGATAGGAATTATTTGCATCTGTAGTTGTCAAAAGCAATAAATTAATATTAACTTTGCTAAAACTGGGACTCTAAATCAGTCATAAATAGTTAAACAAGACACAGTTCCCTAGATATTCCTTGGGTGCCCTTCACCTCTCTAGGCACCGGAAAGGTGTGTGACCACCCTTTTCCCTTATTTCTAGGTTTTGGATAATTTTTCTGACAGCTGTACTGTTCACCTTGGTCCTAGGATGTCACCCAGGACAGGCTGCATCAGCAACTAGCTGAGGGATGGTATGGGGCAGGGTCACTGTGTGTAGAGAATTTGGGTCCTTTCTCATCACAAGGTAGGAATCTCTTCTCACATCCCTATGGAGAATCAAAGGGAAGGAGAGTAGGCCTTGGCCAGAAGGGCTGCATGTGCTGCAGGCTGAGGTTCTAGCAACCATTTCTAGCTGGGCACCTCAACTGGTGGGAAAGACCACCTTACAACCTCATTAATTTTTTAAAAAGTTTTTAATGTAAAAATGTTCAAAGAGAGACACATACACAGAGTTTGATCTAGTTTCGCCTTTTTTCTTAGGCCGTGTGTGTTCTCAGTTGCTCAGTCATGTCTGACTCTTTGTGACCCCATGGACTGTAACCCGCCAAGCTCCTCTGTCCATGAGATTTTCCCGACAAGAATACTGGAGTGGATTGCCACTGCTTCTGTCACAGAATCTTCCCGATGCAGGAATCTAACTTGAGTCTCCTGAAGTTCCTGCAATGGCAAGCAGATTCTTTACCACTGAGTCACCTGGGAAGCCCCTTTCGTAGGCTAGAGCATATTAAAGAGACTCTCATACACACCATGTCATCTCCCTCCTATACTGCCTTAGTTTGTACCTCCCCTACTAAAAAGAAAGCAAAGAAAAAAAAAAAAATTCTTATGCAACAATGCCATCATCACACAACAAATTAATAATAATTCCTTAGTGTCATCTAATTTATTATCAGTATTGATAATAAATCAGTATTTCTCTGATTATTTAAAAAGTGAGTTTTTTATAGCCATGACCACTAGTATTTACTGCACATCTAATCTTTGTTGGTTCCACAGTGAAGAATAACATGGACAGAATTTCTACCCTCATGGGACTTAATACCTTCTCACGTCCTAGAGGGTGGAAAACCTGGTCCTTCCCACAGCCTGAGGGATGAGGTTGTTGTGGAGCTGGGCTTGGCTCTGGGAACTTTAAGTCTTGGTGATTCCCATGGTGTTGAGTACCTCAAAGTTTACTAAACTAATCAGATCTAGTTTGTTAGTTCTGCTTGGATGTTAGAGGCTTGGGCTCCAACCTGAAGGAGGTGGAGCAGGTGGCTGCAAAGGCCCCAGGCTGAGGACAGCAGCATCCATTGAGGAACAACAGGAGCCTAGTACCTTCTTCCTTCAGGAAGACCAGAGGAAGAAGAGGACCCACCAGAAAAGGAGATTCGCAAGCGGAACCTGAGGGCTCCCCATGGGCAAAGTATGGAACGAATAGAACCAACTATTGTCAAACATTTTTGACCTCTAGTGCACCCAGGTCTTTCCAGGTGGCTCAGTAGTAAAGAATCCACCTGCCATTGAAGGAGACATGGGTTCAATCCCTGGGTTTGGAAGATCCCCTGGAAGAGGAAATGGCAACCCACTCCAGTATTCTTGCCCAGAAAATTCCATGAATAGAGGAGCCTGGAGGGCTGCAGTCCACGGGGTTGCAAAGAGTTGGGTGACTGAGAGACTGAGTGTGCATGCATGCAGCCTTACAATTTTCTTTAGTAAGTCTTATCTTGACAGGTTGGGGTTTGTGGTTCAGCCTGCAAAAATCACTCTGAATTTTGATACTGCCGGCCCCCCTTCCCAGTTTCCTGACATCTGTCTGTATGATAATTATACCTTCTGTGTCCTCATTTAAGTTTGTGATGAAAACGGTGTATAGGACAGGATAGAGAAGAGAGCCTTGTGTTATTGCTTGGAGGAATTCCTCTAGGAAACTGACAGTAAACTTTAATCCAGACATTACAAACCGGTGTCCATGGGTTGTATTGGACTGTAGACATGCTCTGTTGGTCATGCACAGTGTTTGTTTTTTAGTTGCAATGTGCTTGCCACATACATGGCAAGTCCAGATTTCTACTTTCTTTGCAATGCCAGGGGCTCTGGCTCCATCTTGCCCAAGTTTCCTCATGGCCACAGGGGGCTTCTGCTGCGTGACTGGGGGGTGCTCTCTCAGGCTGATTGTATCTGTTTCTGCTTGCCAGACTCCTCACTGTTCCCTCTACTCATTCGTAGGCATCAGTGTCTTCCTCCCACAACCCTCTTTGCTCCATAAAATGGCGCTTTTTGTTTTCAGTTGGTTTATCAACCACTCTCTCATTCACTCCTTCTCCACCTATATGTCACCAGCCACTCTGCAGGGCCCCATGAGACACCTTGTCAGAACCTTCTGGAAGCTAAGATACATGCTTGATTTCCACTTGATTTCCCTGGTCTGCAGATCTAATAACTCATGAAAAAAGGAGAGGATCTGAGTTGCCATTACCTGATCTTGATAAACCCTCACTGGTTCCTTGCAGTCATTGTTTCATTTTTACGTGTTTCAAGAATTGATCAGAAATTATTCCGAAGTAGGAACGGAGGGTGAGCTACAGCTCAGAATTTTGGGGCCGCAGCAAACTACTCTCCTCATAGAGGCCCATGCCATGGGGGAAAAGGCAGGGGCTTTAGATTTAAAAATCAAACCAGTGTCTGAGTTTGGTTCAGCAATTCTGAGATGAGTGTCTTTGGGCAGGTCTTTCCTCTCTCTAGGCTTCAGTCTCACTGCAAACAGGCTGATTGGTTAAATGAAGCTTTGTGTGTGCTCCTGGCTTCTACAGCCCCAATTCTGTATTCATGGACCCTTGTGTAAGGGCCACAGAATGAAGCTTCTGAATTAGTGTTGTGGGGCAGGTGGAAGATAGAAGAAATGGACTGCACATGGGTTCCAGCCTGGGATCTTGCAGCTGGGGCCCAAGGAGACGTCTATGAGTGAGTCACAGATTGGCAGGTCTTGGACTCTCCTGACAGTCTTAGTGGAAATGCGATGGTTTTCAGCTCCATTGGCCCATGCATTGACAGGTGCTGGGTTGCTACCAAGTCTTCGGGTCACCTGTCCCCCTGCCTAACTGCCTTGTTGATGCACACGAGCGGGAGCTGCCATTTTGTATGCAGTGTGGAAGCCCAGAGTCTGTCCTTGGCACCAGGGGGAAGTGATAATGCCTTGCTCAGATGAAATATGGTAAGTGGCACTTCAGGGACCCGGGTTAGGTTTGGTTACTCAAAATAAGTGAAGTGGATTTTTGTTGTTGTTAATTAGGAACACATGTTCATATGCTCCTTGTTCAGCTCATAGAGACAGCAGTACAGAAACTGGTTTTCGTGACACAGATGGTTTTCTTTTGGGGGTTTACGCGTGTCTGTGTAGGACCACTTACAGAAATATATTCAGCTCAGTTTCTGTCTTGTGTATATTACAAAAACAGGTGGTACAGTTTAATGGCATGTATGTTTAGTGGATACATCCATAAGAGTACATGTATTTATCTATATAAAGTACAAGTGGTCATATAGATCACTAATGACTACAGCAAGGAAATAACATCTATTTAATTGGTGCAAACATAACTGTAGTTTCAGACCATAAATTTTAAATCATTATAACTAGGCTCAAACATATCTTTATTAATCAAAATAGGGGCCATTGGGTGGGCAATGTGTGGGTCACACCCAAGTGGTAGACAATACCTGAGGTCATGCAGATGGAGGGATAGTGGTACTCCCAGTGAACATCTCAATTGCCAGAGACTCCTAGGAAGAACAAATCAGCTGCCTGTATTACACAGCCCCTGGTGAGGGCGTGGCAAGAGAGAGATCAGGATTCCACCAAATGTGGTGGGGCTGAGGACAGGGTTCAAGTCCAGCATAGAAATCAAGTGCTGGGCAAAGAAACTGGACCTTTGGTTTAAGAGCAAAGTTTCTGCACTAGTGTTGTGGGGCAGGTGGAAGATAGAAGAAATGGACTGCACATGGGTTCCAGCCTGGGATCTTGCAGCTGGGGCCCAAGGAGACGTCTATGAGTGAGTCACAGATTGGCAGGTCTTGGACTCTCCTGACAGTCTTAGTGGAAATGCGATGGTTTTCAGCTCCATTGGCCCATGCATTGACAGGTGCTGGGTTGCTACCAAGTCTTCGGGTCACCTGTCCCCCTGCCTAACTGCCTTGTTGATGCACACGAGCGGGAGCTGCCATTTTGTATGCAGTGTGGAAGCCCAGAGTCTGTCCTTGGCACCAGGGGGAAGTGATAATGCCTTGCTCAGATGAAATATGGTAAGTGGCACTTCAGGGACCCGGGTTAGGTTTGGTTACTCAAAATAAGTGAAGTGGATTTTTGTTGTTGTTAATTAGGAACACATGTTCATATGCTCCTTGTTCAGCTCATAGAGACAGCAGTACAGAAACTGGTTTTGCGAAGTGACACAGATGGTTTTCTTTTGGGGGTTTACGCGTGTCTGTGTAGGACCACTTACAGAAATATATTCAGCTCAGTTTCTGTCTTGTGTATATTACAAAAACAGGTGGTACAGTTTAATGGCATGTATGTTTAGTGGATACATCCATAAGAGTACATGTATTTATCTATATAAAGTACAAGTGGTCATATAGATCACTAATGACTACAGCAAGGAAATAACATCTATTTAATTGGTGCAAACATAACTGTAGTTTCAGACCATAAATTTTAAATCATTATAACTAGGCTCAAACATATCTTTATTAATCAAAATAGGGGCCATTGGGTGGGCAATGTGTGGGTCACACCCAAGTGGTAGACAATACCTGAGGTCATGCAGATGGAGGGATAGTGGTACTCCCAGTGAACATCTCAATTGCCAGAGACTCCTAGGAAGAACAAATCAGCTGCCTGTATTACACAGCCCCTGGTGAGGGCGTGGCAAGAGAGAGATCAGGATTCCACCAAATGTGGTGGGGCTGAGGACAGGGTTCAAGTCCAGCATAGAAATCAAGTGCTGGGCAAAGAAACTGGACCTGGTTTAAGACCTGCACCCTCCTGTGGTGAGGGAGAGGGTCAGAAGCAAGAGTAGTTTATGCTGAGTGGGCACCTGATCTTGAGGCATCCCTGGCCAAGAGACTGAGGTCATGAAGTCTTCCTTGCATGGTCAGGTTGGCTGAGGAACTGGGCTGGGAGTAGCCTCAGCTTCTGGAGCTTTGAGGAGAGAGGAAGATCAGGGCTTCTGTTGTAGAAAGCACTTCCCACAGTGCATTCCCTATAACACCAGTGGGCAAAGAAATTGGGTCAATTCTGCACCGTCTGTCCTGTTCCTGGAGACTCACAGAACACATGAATGTATTCAAGACCCTGAGAAATCTCAAGGAAAAGAGTGAACTAACTTTGCTTAATTTTGTATTTCCCAAACGATCAGTGTGAGCGAGCACGCACACATACATGCTAGAAAGAGAGCAGGTAATCTTCAAATGAACCATGGATATTGTGTGTTAATACCACCACCTGCTGCCTGAGCTGGTCACCATAATGGGCTCTCACCAGAATACTGAGTTTTTGCTTTGGGTCCTCTGAATTCATTCCCAGGAAGGCTCTGGTTGGCTCACTTTCAAAGGGGAAATATTAAAAATTCAGGAGGACAGATTTCCCATGACAATGCCACAACTCCTCCCATTCCCTCCCAGCGTCAGGGCAGTTATATTTCAATTTGTTGTGTTTCACAGTATTTATTACCATCACGTGTTCTAGGATGTGTCAGGATGCAGCCTGGAAAGCACTCAGCTCAGCCTGGTGACAACCCCCATCTGTGTGCAGAGGGTGAGCTGTGCCTAGGAGGGCTCTGTTTGTTACAACAAAACCCTGAAGTTGGACTCTGCTCTCAAGGAAGAGTGTTTAACTTGTGGGTATTGCCTGAGCAACCGGAAGTGACCTGACTTCCTTTGATACCAAACTTGGGTCTACTCCCTTGTGGGCAGGAGACCAATCTACTGAGCCTGGATTGTGGTAAAGGAAAGTCTAGTGTTTATTGCAAGGCATCCAACATGCGACCAAGCAAAGAGAATGAGCAGCTCATGCGCTAAAGACCTGAACTCCCTGATGACTTTCAGGAAGGAGTTTTATGAAGACAGTGTGAGACAGAGGGTCATGTGATGCGTGATCAACTTGCACTAAATTCACTGATTGGTTGGTTGGTGGTGAGGTGACAGGTTGATGTTTTTGGAATCTCAGTCATCAAGCTTCTGGTTCCAGCTCTCTGAAGTCCACATGCTGGTGGTCAGCATGCAAACTCCTTCACTTGGTGGGGGTTTCAGTACTTACTGCAAAGCAACTCAGGAAAGTGATGCAAATATTAACTACAGTCTTTGAAGAGGAACTAAAGGTCCTTGCTTTTATTTTATGGCTAAACCCTTTATTATGTTGTCTTGCTTTAAATTTGCTCTTTGAAATTTGGGGAAGGCCTAAGAGGCAAAAGCTTTTCTAGAAACACGAGGCAGGAGGTGGTGGGGAGGGGGCTCTGTCCTTGGGAAGGTCCAGCAGAGTCCTGCTCTGTTTCACCTTGAGCCTTACCTCCTTGGAGGAGGTTGCATTGCCTAGTCGCCTAGAGTCTGTATGGGCTGGGGTTGGACTGTCTGCCCTTGAATTTTGACTCCGCCACTAACCAGCTGTTTGACCTTGAGTGAGTTATTTAACCACTCTCAGCTCTAGCTCCCTAATCTTAATAGCATCTATCTTGTGGGTTGGAGTGAAGATTAAATATATGTAAAACTGCTAAATCACAGAAAAGGATGCAATAAATTCTAGCTCTTATCACAGTTAGTAGGAGAGTTCCTTACTCTTACTAATACCTTCCTTTAGTTTTGGATTCAGAGGTGGGCTTGGGGGAAGCCATTGCCCTTTTAATGCTTGGCTCAGAAGTAGATATAAACTGTCTGGTTTTTAAAGAGTCTACTGAGGAAGGACAACAGGGAAATAAATGCTAAGATGGTAAGTATCATCATCCCAATCCAAAGCACACAGCATTTATCTTTTTCCCTGGACTTACAGGGAGGATTAAATCAGATAGTGTATGCACAGTATTTAGCACAGTGAATTTGCATAGTAAAGTGTCATTAAATTTGCTCTATTAATATGCACCCAGTGCCTCAGTGGTGTTAGAGTCAGGGGAGGAATTTGCAGGCTATTCCATGTGTTTCTAATTTAATTCCTCTGTAATTAGGCATTTTGATGGAGAATCAGGGGCTTAGGTCAACACCCGTCTGTGACTTTGACTGCAGTTTTGTCTTATCTCTGCTACTTCTTCCTCCAATCAGAAATGCTCTTTGCATCCTTTCAACCTTCATAGAGTCTTCGCATGCTTCATCCTCCTCTGAGATATTTTCCTCGGATCATCCCAGATACTTTCAATAGCTCTGAAGATCTACCCGTTCAGTCTCCGCTGTTGGCAGGATTGATGCCATGCGATCACTGAAACTGTGGAGGCGGTGCAGCTCATTGCTATTGGCTTAATTGTGTCCCCCCAAATTCATACATCAAAGCCTTAAACTCCCATATTGATTGTACTGGGGATAGGACCATTAAGGCCGTGTTGTGTTGTGCTAAAGCTTCAGTTGTGTCTGACTCTTTGCAACGCATTGGATTGTAGCCTGCCAGGCTTCTCTGTCCATGGAATTCTCCAGGCAGAATACTGGAGTGGATTGTAATTAATGTTAAAGGAGGTCATAAAGTTGGAGCCTTGATCTGATGGAATTAGTGTCCTTATAAAAGAGATACCAGAACATTGGAGTGCCTGTATCTTTTTTTTTTTGGTGGGGGTGGGGTGGGGAGGGAGGGGAGCAGGCAGGCCACTTCTATTGGTCTTTCACTTATCCATTTTCATCCATCTGTGTTCTTTGGCCCGTGAGGGCCTCCCATCACGGTGGCCTCTGTTGTCGCAGAGCACCAGCTCTGGGCACATGCACTCCAGAGCTCCGGCTCCATAATTGGACACATCCGTCCAGCCACTCTGTGGCACGTGGGATCTTCCCAGGCCAGGGCTCGAACCGGCACCCCTTGCACTGCAAGGTGGTGTCCTTACCCACTGGACCACCAGGGAAGCCCGCATGTATCTTTTTGAATTATGGTTTTCTCTGGGTATATCCCCAGTAGTGGAATTGGCTGGGTCATATGGTGGTTCTATTTTTAGTTTTATAGGAACCTCCCTGATGTTTTCCATAATGACTGCACTGATTTACATTCCCACCAAAAGTGGTTCACATGCTCTCCAGCATTTATTGTTTGTAGATTTTTTGATGAGGGCCATTCTAACTGGTATGAAGTGGTACCTCATGGTAGTACTGATGCATTCTCTAATAATTAGTGATGTTGAGCATCTTTTCATGTGTTTGTTGGCCATCAGCATGTCTTATTTTGAGAAATGTCTACTTAGATCTTCCTCCCATGTTCATTGGAACACTATTTATAATAGCCAGGACATGGAAGCAACCTAAATGTCCATCAATGAGGAATGGATAAAGAAGACATATACCCAATGGAATATTACTGAGTCATAAATGAAATAATGTCTCAAAAGAAATGAAATAATGCCATTTTGGGAGACATGGATAGACCTAGAAACTGTCATGCAGAGTGAAGTAAGTCAGAAAGAGAAAAACAAATATTGTATACTATTGTTTATATGTGAAATCTAGAAAAATGGTACAAATGACCTTATTTGCAAAGTAGAAATAGAGATACAAATGTAGAGAGTTTTGGGATTGGCATCCACACACTACTACCTATAAAATAGATAACTAATGAGAATTGACTACACAGCACAGGGAACTCTGCTCCGTTCTCTGCTGACTTAAGTGGAAAGAAGATCTAAAAAAAAGGGTTTATGTGTATACATAGAACTGATTCATCTTGCTGTACAGCAGAAACTAATACCACCTTATAAAGCAACTGAAGGTCAATAAAAATTAGTTTTAACAAGTAAATAAAACCTTGAAATCTCCAAGAAAGAGAGAAGTTAGAAGTAAAAAAAGAAAAACAATGAGGAAATACTAAGTATATTACAACTTTTTAAAGAGTTTTCACTTCTTCAATAAAAAAGAATAAAAATGTGAAAAAAAGATATACCAGAGAGCTCTATCATATAAGGACACAGTGCAAAAGGAGTAGTCTGCAGAAGAGAATTCTGACCAGAAGTGAAACCCTGCTAGAACCTTGATCTTGGACTTTGTATCCGGTGAAGATAAATTGTTACTCAAGTCACTCAGTCTATAGCAGTTTGATATGGCAGCCCGAGCTGACTAATATCCTCATGTTCAGTTCACAGGACTAATCTTGTGGTCTGCATAGGGGATTTATACAAATAAGAAAGGCCTAGTCTGTGACTTCAAGTATCTTATTTTAGTCTTTACTAAGAGGAGCCAATAAAGACAAACATATGACCAGAGACTTAACTGTATGATGTACTGATGCATTCTCTAATAATTAGTGATGTTGAGCATCTTTTCATGTGTTTGTTGGCCATCAGCATGTCTTATTTTGAGAAATGTCTACTTAGATCTTCCTCCCATGTTCATTGGAACACTATTTATAATAGCCAGGACATGGAAGCAACCTAAATGTCCATCAATGAGGAATGGATAAAGAAGACATATACCCAATGGAATATTACTGAGTCATAAATGAAATAATGTCTCAAAAGAAATGAAATAATGCCATTTTGGGAGACATGGATAGACCTAGAAACTGTCATGCAGAGTGAAGTAAGTCAGAAAGAGAAAAACAAATATTGTATACTATTGTTTATATGTGAAATCTAGAAAAATGGTACAAATGACCTTATTTGCAAAGTAGAAATAGAGATACAAATGTAGAGAGTTTTGGGATTGGCATCCACACACTACTACCTATAAAATAGATAACTAATGAGAATTGACTACACAGCACAGGGAACTCTGCTCCGTTCTCTCTGCTGACTTAAGTGGAAAGAAGATCTAAAAAAAAGGGTTTATGTGTATACATAGAACTGATTCATCTTGCTGTACAGCAGAAACTAATACCACCTTATAAAGCAACTGAAGGTCAATAAAAATTAGTTTTAACAAGTAAATAAAACCTTGAAATCTCCAAGAAAGAGAGAAGTTAGAAGTAAAAAAAGAAAAACAATGAGGAAATACTAAGTATATTACAACTTTTTAAAGAGTTTTCACTTCTTCAATAAAAAAGAATAAAAATGTGAAAAAAAGATATACCAGAGAGCTCTATCATATAAGGACACAGTGCAAAAGGAGTAGTCTGCGAGAAGAGAATTCTGACCAGAAGTGAAACCCTGCTAGAACCTTGATCTTGGACTTTGTATCCGGTGAAGATAAATTGTTACTCAAGTCACTCAGTCTATAGCAGTTTGATATGGCAGCCCGAGCTGACTAATATCCTCATGTTCAGTTCACAGGACTAATCTTGTGGTCTGCATAGGGGATTTATACAAATAAGAAAGGCCTAGTCTGTGACTTCAAGTATCTTATTTTAGTCTTTACTAAGAGGAGCCAATAAAGACAAACATATGACCAGAGACTAACAGACCCCATGGTAAAGGTTTTGGTAAAAGTAGGCAGAGTGTGCCATGGGGCATGGTGTTTTATAACAGGATGGTTAGGCTTCGGAGTCACACAGACCTTATGTTTGAAACTTGCATTCGCAATGTGACCTCAGTCAAGTTACTTATCCTCTCTGAACCTCAATTTCCTCACTGTAAAATAAGGGTAATCATAATAATAATTCATATTATTATGAGAATTAAATGAGGTTAAGCAGGTAAGGTACTTATTAGACACATGGAAAAGTATTCACAGCTATTTACAATACTGCTGTTAACAGCACATGGAAAGGGAATCATATTGGTGGAAGGATGGCCTAAAATCTTCCAGAAGAGACAGAACTGGAACTGAGTTTTATAGGATGAGTAGCAGTTAACCAGAAGACAGGTGTTAAGGACACTTGACATAGAAAGAACAGAATTTGTAATTATTGGGGACAGGAAATTAAGCAATATGAAGGTGGAGCTGGAACTTTCTTCTGAAGACATTGGGAATCCATTTAAGAATGTTAAACAATAGGACTGGGAGTCATCATCAGATCTATAGTTTTGAAAGGCTCTATGACAATAATGTGGAAGATGGATTGACTGAGAAGGGCTTGGTAAGAGGCAAAGAGACTTATATGCGTATTTTAATGATTAAAGGATAAAAGACAAAGGTCTGAATGAAGACAATAGCAATGGGGACAGAAATGGACACACCTAAGAGATTGGGAGACTAGTTGGGACGAAGGCTGGGGAGGGGCAGTAGGTAAGGAGAGAAAGAGGAAGAAAATGGAAAGAATGAACTCTTGAGTTTCTGTCATGGCTTCAGGATGACTGGTGGTCTCATTCTCTGAGACTGGACAGGCTTGAAAGTGGAGTAGGAGAGATACAGGTAGGACATGAGTTTTTTTCTTTTTCTTAACATTTAAAAATAACTTTTAAAAATTGGGGTATATTTGTTTTACAATGTTGCATTAACTTCAGGTGTACAGCGAAGTTACTATTATATGTTTTTACAGAGTTTTATTGTTTACAGGTATACATAATCCCCAAAGAGTCATAGGTATATCCCTGACCCCTCTCTCCTGAGCCCTCCCTCCCCTTTCCCCCTTCCCATCCCCCAAGGTTGATACTTAGTCCTCATGTTAATCACAGTGGTTACTTCTATTACATATGATAGTGCAGGCTTCCTTGTTGCTCTTTCCATATATCTCATCCAATCTTCCTTCCCCTCAGTGACCACAGGTCTGCTCTCTAAGTCTGTTTCTCCATCTGTACTCTGTGTGTGCATTTATTGGTACCATCTTGCTAGATTCCATATATATGCGTCAATATACTGTATTTGTCCTGTTCTTTTTGACTTACTTTACTTCGTATAATAGGTCCTAGAGTATGGAGATACCTTAAAAAACTAAAAATAGAACATGGAAGCAGCCTAGATGTTCATCGACAAATGAATGGATAAAGAAACTATGGTACATATATACAATGGAATACTTCTCAGCCATAAAAAGAAATACAGAAGAATCAGTCCTAATGAAGTGGATGAATCTAGAACCTATTATACCAAGTGAAGTAAGTCAAAAAGAAAAGGACATGAGTTTTTGAGTCACCCATAGAGAGGTGTCCTTCAGAAAGAGCTGAATGTAGAATTCTAAGGCTCTTCAGACAGCTCTGGGAGAGAGACATTGATCTGGGTTTTTTGTTTTTTTGTTGTTTTTTATTGGAAGTTGAAGCCAAGATTTGAATGAGGTCACTTAGTGGAGAAATGTGTAAAGCAGAGGCTAAGGATGTGGTAAACATGGATATTTCAGGGAGAGAGGAACAGCCGGAGCCAGTGAAGCAATGAGTGATTGGTCAAAAGGTCAGGAGGAAGAAGTGGTGGCACTCAGCCAGATGGAAGACAAAGCTTTAGGAAAGAGGACATGCCAGGAATGCTAGTGCCACAGAGGCCAGGCAAGGTGAGGCATGTTGGATCCAACTGTCAGTCAAGGGCCTCAGGAGAACTGTTTAAAGCTCAGGAGTGAGTTGTGTTGAGAAAGCTTGACTGTTACGTGAGGGTTAAAGAAAGGAGCTTGCATAAGGAAGTCTGTGGGCTACATGAGGTCCCACTTTCAAAGAAAAGAGAGACCTGTGCACATTTGTAATCTGTGAGGAAGGAACCAGTAGAGAGGAAGAAGTTGATGTTATAGAGAATGGTGGTTGCTAGAAACAAGCTCCAGAAGGGACTTTACCTACCTGGAAAGGGTCTACAGAGAGCAGGGTGCGTGTCTAACTTTGGACAGGAGGAGGGACACCTGTCTTGTTGAAGAAAGAGGAGAAGGAGAAAGAGACACATGCAGATGAAGGTAATAAGCACAGGAGTTGTCTGGATGATTGAATTTCTCTGCAGAATAAGAGGAGAGGTCGCCTGATGATATGAGGAGCTTGTAAAGGGGGTAACAGTTCAGAATAGTGGTTGGAATGGGGGAGAAAGCTGCCAGGGAGATGTAGAAGGTCTCCCAGGTGCACAGAAGCCTTAGCATTCATAATAGGCTCTATATGGGGCCGGAGAACTGAGCATCATGAAGAGAGAAGCATGAAAGTGCTGTTCATCATGGAAAAAGAGATGGAGCTACAAAGGGACAGATGGATTGGGAGGCTGTGACATGACCAGTGGACTGGAGGCCTCCCTTAGGTATGCACCAGGAGCAAGAGGATCAGAGATCTGCATTTTGCACTTTAAAAAGAGTCAGAGAGCAGGACAGGATGTTACAATTATAGAGGCAGAAGAAAGAAAGGCAAGCTTCTATATGTGTGAATGAGTATTTATGGTGGCTAAAGTAAAGGAACAGGAAGCTTTTGTATGAAAAAGAGCCAGGGTCTTAGATGGGTCTTCTACATCAGTGATTCTCAATTTTCAATATGCACATCTGTCACTGAAAGGATTTTGTTAAAATACAGATTTTGTTTCATGAAGTCTAGGGTGAGATTCTACATTTCAATAAGCATCTTCAGTGATGCTGGTTCTGCTGGTTCACAGATCACACTGAGATGCACAGTCTAAATGGACTTTGAAATGGTCCAGGATGAAGGTAGGCCCAGGAGTGGAGAGAAAGTCCAACCTGTGGCCTCTCTGATCAAGGGTGCTCCTGACGACAGTGATGGAAGGAACATGGAGTAGGACAGGGGAGAAGTGTGAGGGGAGACAGCTCTGCCTGGCATGTTCCACAGCAACTTCCCCACAATAAGAGAGAAGGCTGCTAATTGGTTAGCAACTCTCAATATTAATTAACACAATAGAATTGGTCCCCTGAAGCCTGTTTTGCATAATTAATGAATTCTCAGCTGTAAGCTGCTGAAAACACTGAAGCCAAAGTGTTACAATTTTTCAATCAGCTAAGCAGAAACACCACAATCCATATTGTTTGTGGATGCAGAGTAAAGCTTTGTTGTTCAGTCACTAAGTCTTGTCTAACTCTTTGTGACCCGTGGACTGCAGTACACCAGGCTTCCCTGTCCTTCGCTATCTCTTGGAGTTTGTTCAAACTCATGTCTATTGAGTTGGTGATGCCATCCAACTATCTCAACTTTTGTTTCCCCCTTCTCCGCCTACCCTCAATCTTTCCCAGCATCAAGGTCTTTTCCCAAGAATTGGCTCTTTGCATCAGGTGGCCGAAGTACTGGGACTTCAGTTTTAGCATCAGTCCTTCCAATGAATATTCAGGGTTGATTTCCTTGAGGATTGACTGGTTTGATCTTCTTGCTGTCCAAGGGACTCTCAAGAGTCTTCTCCAGCATGACACTTTGAAATCATCAATTCCGGGCCTCAATTTTCCCGGGTAGCTCAGCTGGTAAAGAATTCACCTGCAATGCAGGAGATCCTGGTTCAATTCCTGGGTCAGGAAAATCCCCTGGAGAAAGGATAGGCTACACATTCCAGTATTCTTGGGCTTCCTTGGTGGCTCAGATGATAAAGAATCTGCCTGCAATGTGGGAGACCTGGGTCTAATTCCTGGATTGGGAAGATCCCTTTGAGATGGTAAGGGCAACCCACTCCAGTATTCTTACCTGGAGAATTCCATAGCTCCTCCATAGGGTTGCAGAGCAGACATGACTGAGTGACTTTCACTTTCAGTCTTTTTTATGGCCCAGCTCTCACATACATACGTGACTGCTTGAAAAACCATCATTTTGACTGTATGGTCCTTTGCTAATTATGGAGATTGCATATAGAGCCCTCAGCTCAGCCATGTTCTAATGGGGGGAGGTAGGGCTGGATGGAGATACATGGGAATCCCAGGCAGACGGATAATTTGATGCCTCTTCAACAAAATATTCCTTAAATATTTGTTCAACATTTAGTTAGAGTAGAAGCTGAGCACAACCTTGAGGAAGGGCAAAGCTTGATAGTGCTGGGCCAGGTACAGTTTCTCCTGTTATCTCAAACAGTTCAGCTCTGGCCCAAGGTTTCTTAACATAGTAAAATAAGACCCTCCAGTTACAGGCTCACGTCCTTAAAAAGCAGGTCTGCTTCCACCTCTACACATTCCTGGAGACGCCCCAGGGAGGTCCTCCCTTTCATCCCAAGTTGCTCTTTGGAAGGCTTTAAGAGCTCTTTCAACAAATAGATTTTTTTTTTTTTTTACATTTTGTTACCTTTCTAGAGAGTTTTAACCTCACCTTTTGAATGATTCTATGCACAACTGCTCAGATGGCAGGACCATTCTTTCTGGGGAATGGTGCTAAGCTAGGTTAGTCTCCTTAACACTCAGCCAGGGCTGTGGTTAGTGGGGAGAGCTGGTTCTTTGGTGCTTACTTATGCCATTGGTTGGATGATTTGAAGAAAAGTCTTTGTTACTTAGAAACCTAAATTCTGAGCCAACCTGCCGAGGTTCAAATTTTACTTTTGCCCTGTATGAATAGTTACCTGGCTATGGGTAGGGTACTTAAATTTTTGAGCATCTGATCCCCCATTCATAAAATGGGAATAAATATAGAGGTCTCTTCTAATGCTCTTCTGAGAACTGAGTTAATAATGTGTGTGTGTGTATGTGCGTGTGCTCTGTCACTCAGTAGTGTCCAATTCTTTGTGACCCCATGGCTTGTAGCCCACCAGGCTCCTCTCTCCATGGAATTTTCCATGTAAGGATACTGGACCAGGTTGTCATTTCCTACTCTAGGGATTGCAGAGCAGACATGACTGAGTGACTTTCACTTTCAGTCTTTTTTATGGCCCAGCTCTCACATACATACGTGACTGCTTGAAAAACCATCATTTTGACTGTATGGTCCTTTGCTAATTATGGAGATTGCATATAGAGCCCTCAGCTCAGCCATGTTCTAATGGGGGGAGGTAGGGCTGGATGGAGATACATGGGAATCCCAGGCAGACGGATAATTTGATGCCTCTTCAACAAAATATTCCTTAAATATTTGTTCAACATTTAGTTAGAGTAGAAGCTGAGCACAACCTTGAGGAAGGGCAAAGCTTGATAGTGCTGGGCCAGGTACAGTTTCTCCTGTTATCTCAAACAGTTCAGCTCTGGCCCAAGGTTTCTTAACATAGTAAAATAAGACCCTCCAGTTACAGGCTCACGTCCTTAAAAAGCAGGTCTGCTTCCACCTCTACACATTCCTGGAGACGCCCCAGGGAGGTCCTCCCTTTCATCCCAAGTTGCTCTTTGGAAGGCTTTAAGAGCTCTTTCAACAAATAGATTTTTTTTTTTTTTTACATTTTGTTACCTTTCTAGAGAGTTTTAACCTCACCTTTTGAATGATTCTATGCACAACTGCTCAGATGGCAGGACCATTCTTTCTGGGGAATGGTGCTAAGCTAGGTTAGTCTCCTTAACACTCAGCCAGGGCTGTGGTTAGTGGGGAGAGCTGGTTCTTTGGTGCTTACTTATGCCATTGGTTGGATGATTTGAAGAAAAGTCTTTGTTACTTAGAAACCTAAATTCTGAGCCAACCTGCCGAGGTTCAAATTTTACTTTTGCCCTGTATGAATAGTTACCTGGCTATGGGTAGGGTACTTAAATTTTTGAGCATCTGATCCCCCATTCATAAAATGGGAATAAATATAGAGGTCTCTTCTAATGCTCTTCTGAGAACTGAGTTAATAATGTGTGTGTGTGTATGTGCGTGTGCTCTGTCACTCAGTAGTGTCCAATTCTTTGTGACCCCATGGCTTGTAGCCCACCAGGCTCCTCTCTCCATGGAATTTTCCATGTAAGGATACTGGACCAGGTTGTCATTTCCTACTCTAGGGGATCTTCCCAACTCTTGGATTGAACCAGCATCTTATCCATCTCCTGCATTGACAGACACATTCTTTACCACTGAACCACCTAGGAAGTGAGTTACTAATGGGGAAAATTTAAACAGTTCTCAACATGTAATAAGCAGCAAATAAAAGTTAACTATTGTAATTATTATTATTATCCTGCAGCTATTAGTTTTCTATGCTGCATAACAAATTATCACAAAATCAGTGACTTTAAATGATATGTTTTAACACTTGAAAATTGATATACTGTATCAATAAAGGACAAAGCCACATAATCAACTCAATAGATGCAGAAAAGCATTTGACAAAGTCCAACACTCATAATAAAAACAATCAACAAATTAAGAATAGAAAGGAACTTCTTCAGCTTCATAAAGTGCAGCTATAAAACTCTATAGCTAACATCTTACTTAATGGTGAAACCCAGTATATTTTTCCCTCTAAGATCAGAAATGAGACAAGGATTTCCCTGGTGGTCTAGTGGCTAAGACTCTGTGCTCCCAGTGCTGGGGACCTGGGTTCAACCCCTGGTCAGGGAAGTAGATCCCACATACCATAACTAAGACCCAGTGCAACCAAATAAATACATTAAAAATAATTTTTAAAAAAGAGAAATGAGGCAAAACTATCCCGTGTACAAATTCTATTCAACATTGTATCTGAGGGTCTAGCAAGGGCAATTAGGTAAGAAAAAAGTAATTCAGATTGGGAAGGAAGAAGTGAAGCTATATGTATTCAAAAGTCTGTATTTTGAAGAAACTTATGCCATTGGTTGGATGATTTAAAGCTTTGTTACTTAGAAACCTAAATTCTGAGCCAACCTGCCGAGGTTCAAATTTTACTTTTGCCCTGTATGAATAGTTACCTGGCTATGGGTAGGGTACTTAAATTTTTGAGCATCTGATCCCCCATTCATAAAATGGGAATAAATATAGAGGTCTCTTCTAATGCTCTTCTGAGAACTGAGTTAATAATGTGTGTGTGTGTATGTGCGTGTGCTCTGTCACTCAGTAGTGTCCAATTCTTTGTGACCCCATGGCTTGTAGCCCACCAGGCTCCTCTCTCCATGGAATTTTCCATGTAAGGATACTGGACCAGGTTGTCATTTCCTACTCTAGGGGATCTTCCCAACTCTTGGATTGAACCAGCATCTTATCCATCTCCTGCATTGACAGACACATTCTTTACCACTGAACCACCTAGGAAGTGAGTTACTAATGGGGAAAATTTAAACAGTTCTCAACATGTAATAAGCAGCAAATAAAAGTTAACTATTGTAATTATTATTATTATCCTGCAGCTATTAGTTTTCTATGCTGCATAACAAATTATCACAAAATCAGTGACTTTAAATGATATGTTTTAACACTTGAAAATTGATATACTGTATCAATAAAGGACAAAGCCACATAATCAACTCAATAGATGCAGAAAAGCATTTGACAAAGTCCAACACTCATAATAAAAACAATCAACAAATTAAGAATAGAAAGGAACTTCTTCAGCTTCATAAAGTGCAGCTATAAAACTCTATAGCTAACATCTTACTTAATGGTGAAACCCAGTATATTTTTCCCTCTAAGATCAGAAATGAGACAAGGATTTCCCTGGTGGTCTAGTGGCTAAGACTCTGTGCTCCCAGTGCTGGGGACCTGGGTTCAACCCCTGGTCAGGGAAGTAGATCCCACATACCATAACTAAGACCCAGTGCAACCAAATAAATACATTAAAAATAATTTTTAAAAAAGAGAAATGAGGCAAAACTATCCCCGTTTACAAATTCTATTCAACATTGTATCTGAGGGTCTAGCAAGGGCAATTAGGTAAGAAAAAGAAGTAATTCAGATTGGGAAGGAAGAAGTGAAGCTATATGTATTCACAGGTGACATGCTCCTGTATATAGTTGGTCCTAAGGCATCAACTACAAATGGTTAGAACTAATATGCAAGTTCAGCAAGATTTCAGGATACAAAATTCATAAACAAAAATTCATTGTATATCTGTATACTTACAATGGCCAGTCTAGAAAAGGAAATTAGGAAAAACAATTCCAGTTACAATAACATAAAAGTGTAAAAATAAATTTTTAAAAGTAGTGGAAAATTTAGACTCTGAAAACTATAAAACATTGTTAAAATGAAAGAAGATCTAAATAAATGGAAAAACATCCCATGTTTGTGGATCAGAAGACTTAATGCTGTTAAGATGGCAATATGTTAAAACTGGTTTGTAGATTCAATACAATTCTTTTATGACCCCAGCTGTCGTCCTTGAAGAAACTGACAAGCTGATCCTAAAATCATTTGAAAACTCTATGAGTCATGATAGGCAAAACAGTCTTGAAAAAGAACAAAATTAGAAGACTTATGGGCTTCCCAGGTGACTCAGTGGGTAAAGAATCTGCCTGCAATGCAGGAGACCCAGACAACCTGGGTTCAATCCCTGGACTGGGAAGATGCCCTGGAGGAAGGCATGGCAATCCATTTCAGATGCACCTGAACTGACTGTATCCAACTCTTTTGACACTCCAAGGACAGCACCCCAACAGGCTCCTCTATCCATGGGATTTTCCTGGCAAGAGCATTGAAGTAGGTTGCCATTTCCTTCTCCAGAGGATCTTCGTGACCCAAAGTATCGAATCTGTGTCTCTTGTGTTTCCTGCATTGGCAGGCAGATTCTTTACCACTGTTCTTCCTGGGCAGACTATTTGATGCATTTACTTACAGAATTCTAGTAGCTTCCTATTGTGTAGACTCATTTATTATTATGAAATCTGTGTTTATCGTAAGTAAACAGAGATTTGGCTTTTTTTAAACCAAGAGCTATTAAAAATGTTTAATGAGATAGATAGGCATCAGGAGTGGCAGAAACTGATCAGAAAGCTGATTTTGTAAACAAACTATCAAAATTCCATTGGAATGTGAGAAAAAGCCCCCTGAGATTTAATAAGTAAAGGAAGGAAGCCAATAAAATGATTAATGGGGCTTTTAGTTGCTCTAAAGCCTTTGTGGAATACTTTTTTGTCTTCATGTCTATTTAGGTGTAACTATCCCAGTGTTTGATTCATATTTTTCTATGGTCTTCTATTTAGAGTATCAACCAAAACCTTCTGGGGTTTAGCAGGATCCTTCCCTCTTTGGAAAAAAGTGTCAACCAGAAGTAGATGAGTCCTCATAAGTAAAGCTCGACTTTGAATAATCTAATATCTAGCTGTAATTAAGGTGACCTTTCAGAAGCAAAGATAAATCCTCTCTGGAGTAAAATACCAGAATCAAAGATGATCTCTGCAATTTTTTATACATGTTTTACAGCACACAGTAAAAAATAATCAGGCACACAAAAAGACAAGATTTGTGAAAAATACAAGAGGAAAAAACAGACAGACACATTCACTAAAGATCTGACATTAGATTTATCCCATACATATTTTAAAATAATCGTATTAAAAATCTGTAAGAGTAAATATCAAGATAGGAAAAAATTGACAGGGAAGTAGATACTATCAAAAAGAATGAAATGGAAATCGCAGAACTGAAAATACCTTCCCTCTTCATCTGTTGTGGTTTCTGAAAACTTTGCTCTGTTTCTCAGCCTCTCAATCACTGCTTTTGCTTTTGGATTTGTCTTTTGCTTCTGTTGTTGTACTGTGCTCATTTGCTCAGTTGTGTCCAACTCTTTGCAGCCCCAGGGACTAGAGCCCTCCAAGTTCCTCTGTCCATGGAGTTTTCCAGGGAAAAATATTGGAATGGGGTGCCATTTTCTACTCCAGGGGATCTTCCTGACCCAGGGATCAAATCTGCATCTCTTGCATCTCCTGCTTTGGCAGGCAGATTCTTTTCACCACCTGGGGAAAGTCCAAATGCTAGGCTAAATTCTCTTATTTTTCTAATTTATTCTTACCATGTTCTAAATTAAAAAAAATAATTTTAATAGTTTCCTCCATGTTCAAACAGATTTTTGAGGTTTTTTTGTTTCAATTGGATAATTGTTTTTAGAGAGAGACTTGGGCCAAAATAACTTATGCTGCCATTTCCTGAAGCAGAATCATCAGAGTTTTTCCAATATTTTGACGTGGGCTTAATTGATTGTGCAAAGTTAGATCATAGTCTTGGAATTTAAAAGGAGACTTTTTTGTTTCCTGCAGAAGAAAGGAGGGAAGTGCTTACCAACCAGAAACTGAATGACCATCACGTCCCAATTCTTTAGTCCCTAAAACTCACAGGCTTTTTTTTTTTATATATATACCCAGATATAATTTAAGATCGGGCTTCTCAGGGGGTGCTCGTGGTAAAGAACCTGCCTGCCAAGTATTCTTGTCTGGAGAATCCCACGGATAAAGGAGCTGGGTGGGCTACAGTCCATAGGATAACACAGAGTCAGACACAACTGAAGCAACTTAGCATGCACATAATATGATTACCTTTGAGAATTATAGTCAGAAAGCGAGAAGCTGGTGTTTTGATACTTTGGTGGGAAAGATCTCATAGTACTTAGGAGAAGTGCAGGAAAGCAAGTAGTCCTACTCCTATCTTAGGGAATTTCAAGAAGTATGTGTAAGAATGGCTGATAGCATGCATTGTAGAGGTATCTATTTTATCGTGCTGAGGGTTTAACTTTCTTTGAGTAATGCTTTACATCTCTGTTATGAGTCACAGGGCTGATTTCTTTATCACTTGACTCTGTTAGTACTGTTTCAGTTGAGGAAAGATACTGGGTTAAGAATATACTTTACAATATTTGATTGGCAGGAAGAATTTACCACTTTGCTCTGCTCACCTTTCAAAAAGGACTATGGAGCTTCCAGAAAAGTGCTGGTCTCATTTCTGGAAAGACCCCCAATCCAAACAATAGCCTTGGCTGAAATGTATACTTTCCTTGGGACTCACTGATAGTTCCCTAAATTGTGTGCTAATGTGTGGAGAGCTTCTGAGGTGGCTGTCACCCTGAGTGGCATAATTATAGGTTGTGTAGAAAACTTGATAAGAAAATGGAGAAGAAAAAAATCTTTAAGACTGAAAAAAACCACATACCTGAAGGTAATGAAGGCGATAATGAATCCTGAAGGTCACAGAATTGTTTTGTTTTCCAGGGCTGAGAAAAAGAGAAATAGAGAAGTTCCAAGTTGAATTCAGGGGCAATTTCTGGTTTTTTTTGTGCCCCTAATCATCAGGAGAGCAATGTTGCCATGAGGAGAGGCTGTATGGAAAAGTCTGGACTTTGGAGGAGAAGGAAGGGCGCTCAGACTCTTACTCTACCACTTACTCACTGCATGATCTGAGAATATTAGTGACTTTTTTGGACCTCATCTGTAAGACGGCGATGATCACTCGTTTCCCTAATTTGTTGTGAGGATGAGATGCGGAAAGCATTGTGAAAGTATAGCATTTAGCGTGGTCAGATAGTTAAAAAAAAAGAAAGAAAGAGCCAGGTGTGGTTAGTTTAGTGTTGTGGCTATATATGGAACCAGACGGGCTTGGATTTGAATAGCACTTTATATTTCCTCATTTGTTTGGATTAAAGGAAATGATGTACATAAGAGTGCTTAATATAGATTCTGCCATTTGACAAAGGCTCAGTAGAGGTTATCAGCTATCACTATTGTTGTTGTTTTTGTGGTGATGGTGACAATAATGGTGATGATGATGACAAGTTGAGGGACCTTCTTATTTGTTTTTGCCCATTGTGAGATTGGGACATTGATTTAGTCAGATCCACGGCTTCCCTGGTGTATCACATGGTAAAGAATCTGCCCGCAATGCAGGTGATCTGAGTTTGATCTCTGGATGGGGAAGATCCTCTGCAGTAGGAAATGGCAACTCACTCCAGTATTCTTGCTGGGGAAATCACATGGACAGAGGAGTCTGGTGGGTTACAGTCCATGGGGTCACAAAGAATCAGATACAACTGAATGACTGACACACACATACCCACATTAGTCGGATGAAGTCTTCCAAGTCCATACATATGTCTTTAACTGGATGGCATTTCAATGTAAGATCTGAAGAAATTGACAAAAAGAACTCTGGAGAATTTCTGAACTCATGTTGAAGAATATATCGTACTTGACTTTAGCATAAATATGTGTAGCCAGTTATAAACAACCCAGGCAATACTCTTATGAAAACATCCACTGGTTCCTCATGAGGAACTAATAGCACACTTACTGGAGAGGTGAGGGGAATATGTTTGTTCTGGCCTGGTGGAGATTCTCAGTGGGCTCTAAGGATCCTGTACTTTTTAATGCTTTTTCCCTACAGTATTTGACTTGGAATCTTTCTCATATATTAATAACTTTAAAAATATAGCCAGGGCTAACCTGGTGGTGCAGTGGGTAAGGACACCACATTGCAGTGCAAGGGGCGCCAGTTCAATCCCTGACCTGGGAAGATCCCACATGCCGTGGAGAGGCTGGACTGATGTGTCCAACTACCGAGTCGAAGCTCTGGGGCGCATGCACCCAGAGCTGGTTCTCTGTGACGAGAGAGGCCACTGCGATGGGAGGCCCACACAGGCCAAAGAACAAAGATAAATGAATGAAGGATCAATGGAAGTGGCCAAAAAAAAAAAAAAAAAAGAGTCAATGAACATGGTGACTCTGCATATAGGAACCAAGGAAAGAAGTGCCCGGACTTCACTCTCTTCCTTCCTCAGAGCTCTCCTTGGTCGCTCCTTTGACCAATCTCAACTGGAAGCCTGAGGGCAAGGCAACACGGTGCCACACTGGTGTCGCTGACTTCCTGGCTCACAAAACAGTGGAGAATGGCAGAGAGTGGATTTGGAGAGCAAATAAAAGATGTCTGTTCTAAGATGTATTGTTTGAAGACTCTAGAATCTTTACTGCCCGCAATGCAGGTGATCTGAGTTTGATCTCTGGATGGGGAAGATCCTCTGCAGTAGGAAATGGCAACTCACTCCAGTATTCTTGCTGGGGAAATCACATGGACAGAGGAGTCTGGTGGGTTACAGTCCATGGGGTCACAAAGAATCAGATACAACTGAATGACTGACACACACATACCCACATTAGTCGGATGAAGTCTTCCAAGTCCATACATATGTCTTTAACTGGATGGCATTTCAATGTAAGATCTGAAGAAATTGACAAAAAGAACTCTGGAGAATTTCTGAACTCATGTTGAAGAATATATCGTACTTGACTTTAGCATAAATATGTGTAGCCAGTTATAAACAACCCAGGCAATACTCTTATGAAAACATCCACTGGTTCCTCATGAGGAACTAATAGCACACTTACTGGAGAGGTGAGGGGAATATGTTTGTTCTGGCCTGGTGGAGATTCTCAGTGGGCTCTAAGGATCCTGTACTTTTTAATGCTTTTTCCCTACAGTATTTGACTTGGAATCTTTCTCATATATTAATAACTTTAAAAATATAGCCAGGGCTAACCTGGTGGTGCAGTGGGTAAGGACACCACATTGCAGTGCAAGGGGCGCCAGTTCAATCCCTGACCTGGGAAGATCCCACATGCCGTGGAGAGGCTGGACTGATGTGTCCAACTACCGAGTCGAAGCTCTGGGGCGCATGCACCCAGAGCTGGTTCTCTGTGACGAGAGAGGCCACTGCGATGGGAGGCCCACACAGGCCAAAGAACAAAGATAAATGAATGAAGGATCAATGGAAGTGGCCAAAAAAAAAAAAAAAAAAGAGTCAATGAACATGGTGACTCTGCATATAGGAACCAAGGAAAGAAGTGCCCGGACTTCACTCTCTTCCTTCCTCAGAGCTCTCCTTGGTCGCTCCTTTGACCAATCTCAACTGGAAGCCTGAGGGCAAGGCAACACGGTGCCACACTGGTGTCGCTGACTTCCTGGCTCACAAAACAGTGGAGAATGGCAGAGAGTGGATTTGGAGAGCAAATAAAAGATGTCTGTTCTAAGATGTATTGTTTGATATAGAACTAGATTTAGTTTATTTGACTCAGTCTGAGAATTCTTTTTATGTATTAGGTTAATTTCTTGCTTCAACACACATTGTCATATCAGATGTTTTTGGTCTTATTTCTGTCATCTATCTTCTGCTTTTTAAATTCCATCTTGCTATTTCTGAGTTTTCTATCATTTGCTATTGTCTTTTTTTATTTTCTGATTTGCTAATTTGGAAGATATACAACAGGTTTTCAGCTCTACTGCTTAGTAAGTCAGGCTGTATGCTTAGAGAACACAGCTAAACATAATTTTAGTCTCAGAGTCTCAATTTCATAGATGAAGCAATACCTACAGACAGCTTCATCTGTTATGAAAACTAAGAAAATTAATGTCTACACTTTCCTCAGATCTCCCAACTACCAAGGTTTTGTTGGTATGGTCTGTGGTCTTTTGTTCTAATTTATAAAATATATTTTTTCCTAATGACATTTTAATTCAAGGAATTATAATGCTCACTTTCTGTTTTATAACTGTGATTGCATTAGTTACTGAGAATTATTGAGACTGAAGTCATCTTACATGGATTTGTTGCTTTGGAGCACTGTGCCCATTTGGGGCCAGAGCCCCCCATAGTTATGTTCATTAGTCTTCAGTTTGTCCTGTCTGCTTTGGCGTGAGCTGGCTATGCTTGCATAAAATCCTAGAGGTTTCTGGCTGGTTTGTAATGACCTTGTTCTTTTTCTCCTCCAAGGAGAAGGCCTGTCAAGGCCTTTTGACAGTTAGCCTTAGGGTATCTTCTCCTGCTTCTCCCCAGCACTCTGCATGTTGGAATATTGCATTCTTTCTGGACACTTTCAGCACAGCCTCTCTGTTACTCTATATTGGATATCAAAGTAGGATATTGGTAAGATTTTCCTTTTAGTGTCCTTGGCTCTGCTTTGCACTCTCTGTTAATTCCAAGAGTCAAGTACTTTTTTATTTCAGTTCTAGAATATTTCTTGAAATGTCACTAGTATACTTTTTCTTCTTCCTGTGTGTTTATGTAGGCTTGGGGAAATAAAATTTTACGTATCTGCCCATATGCTGTCCACTTTTCCTGAATGCTTTGTTTTTTATAAAAGAAATTCTAATCTTTATCTAATATTTCCTTTTCTATATAGTATTTTTCAATGTGGTAATTTATTTGATAGTTATTTTCTACAAGGTATTTTCTTTATGGAGATCTAAGTCTATTGTAACTCAACTGATAGGGACAGAGTAAAGGGACGAAGTAGGTAACAAAGCAGTTAATCCCACTAGGGATTAGAAGTAAAGAAAAGTATAGGAGACCTCTGTAAGCTAATCACTCAAGAAGGTAGGCTTGCTTAGCCACAAAACCTTGCAACAGAAGCATGAGACATGACCCCAAACAAGACAACAATGGTGGTATGAGACCCACATCCTTGTGATCTCAATACATTAATGATCCCTAGGACAATGGTGAATTTGATGCAATTTACCATTTTTTAGTAAAGATTGCCACCTTTTTGCTCATTTCCATTGATCCATGACAGTCCCAGTTTGACCACGCAGGGACAAGAAAAACCCTGTGCTTGACACGGATAAGGAACTGATGATGGAAGCTTGAACTATGGAATGGACATTTTAATTCAAGGAATTATAATGCTCACTTTCTGTTTTATAACTGTGATTGCATTAGTTACTGAGAATTATTGAGACTGAAGTCATCTTACATGGATTTGTTGCTTTGGAGCACTGTGCCCATTTGGGGCCAGAGCCCCCCATAGTTATGTTCATTAGTCTTCAGTTTGTCCTGTCTGCTTTGGCGTGAGCTGGCTATGCTTGCATAAAATCCTAGAGGTTTCTGGCTGGTTTGTAATGACCTTGTTCTTTTTCTCCTCCAAGGAGAAGGCCTGTCAAGGCCTTTTGACAGTTAGCCTTAGGGTATCTTCTCCTGCTTCTCCCCAGCACTCTGCATGTTGGAATATTGCATTCTTTCTGGACACTTTCAGCACAGCCTCTCTGTTACTCTATATTGGATATCAAAGTAGGATATTGGTAAGATTTTCCTTTTAGTGTCCTTGGCTCTGCTTTGCACTCTCTGTTAATTCCAAGAGTCAAGTACTTTTTTATTTCAGTTCTAGAATATTTCTTGAAATGTCACTAGTATACTTTTTCTTCTTCCTGTGTGTTTATGTAGGCTTGGGGAAATAAAATTTTACGTATCTGCCCATATGCTGTCCACTTTTCCTGAATGCTTTGTTTTTTATAAAAGAAATTCTAATCTTTATCTAATATTTCCTTTTCTATATAGTATTTTTCAATGTGGTAATTTATTTGATAGTTATTTTCTACAAGGTATTTTCTTTATGGAGATCTAAGTCTATTGTAACTCAACTGATAGGGACAGAGTAAAGGGACGAAGTAGGTAACAAAGCAGTTAATCCCACTAGGGATTAGAAGTAAAGAAAAAGTATAGGAGACCTCTGTAAGCTAATCACTCAAGAAGGTAGGCTTGCTTAGCCACAAAACCTTGCAACAGAAGCATGAGACATGACCCCAAACAAGACAACAATGGTGGTATGAGACCCACATCCTTGTGATCTCAATACATTAATGATCCCTAGGACAATGGTGAATTTGATGCAATTTACCATTTTTTAGTAAAGATTGCCACCTTTTTGCTCATTTCCATTGATCCATGACAGTCCCAGTTTGACCACGCAGGGACAAGAAAAACCCTGTGCTTGACACGGATAAGGAACTGATGATGGAAGCTTGACATTTGCTCAAGAATGAGGAAAAGGTGGCTTTCTCCCACTCCCCACTTTTACTTTGATTATAAAACTGTAGCTCACTAAGTTTGTGGAGAGTCCTCTTGCCCACCAACTTGTAAGCCTTATAGGTGTCCCATTCTAGTAAATCACCTCTTATCTATCACTTCACCTCTAGATAAATTTTGTATTGAGAAATATAGAACCAGAGTTGCTTAGTGCCTCCCCAAATGCCACCTCGTGGTTTCCCCATGCCTAATGTTTTGTATCAAATAGTTTACTGAATAAATATGGGTTCCCTAGTTATCTGAGAAACTGCCTCTACTGTGAACTATATTCTCATAGATATTTGGATTTATTTTTTGGTTCTCTAATCTGTTTCATTGACCTTACTGATTTTATTCCTTGTTCTGTCTCTCCAACCACCCATTCCCTCAAATCCATTCATTGCATTTAGGGTGTGACAGCCTGAGCCAATAAACATTCTAGAATTAGGTGTTTCCTTTCATCTTCCTGCCCCTCAAAAACCTGGTGTATATGCTTCCTTTCCATGTCTGGATCCCTCACTGTCTCTTCTTCAGAGAGTCTTCTGAGTTGTCAGAGGTTTGTAATGAAGTGTCCTGCCAACCTCTGACCCAGTTTGCATTTACAAGTGGACAGGGGTGGCTTCCAGGATATAAGGTCTGTTACCATCAGAGTCTTGAGGAAGGAGCATGTGAGCTTTGCTGGGTGTAGACTTCCAGCCCACAGCCCCATTCTGTCCTTCCTCACACCTTCAGTATGGCTACAAGGAGACCCTACTCCCTCAGGACCATCTCATCTCCTCACCAGCAAAAGCCCACTTGGTAGGGCTCTGAGACTATGTGCTATTGAACATTTAAACTATTAAAATTTTGCAGCAAGTCTACCATCCCCAGTCTCATGAATATACGACAGCCCCACAAGTCTCTCAGAAGAGTACAGAACTGACAACATACTTTGATATGTGTGACAATTCAGAGTAGAACAAGGACCCTCAATCTTTGAGCAATTACAACTTTTCAGGAATTCTGAACTTCCTAGAGGAGAGAAATTGACAGGAGTATCATTTTTCCTGTTCCATTAAAAAAGGCAAGTTTAGGGAAAATTGAAATTTATGATACTTTTTTTTTTTTTTAGCACTCTAAATCTGAAGCTATCTCGGTAGCTGCAGAACATAAAAATATATTATGGAATACTTGGCTTGCTCATAAAGTGATCAAGTTTGGCATATTAAATGTCAAAGTATGGTTTATGAAGACAACAATTATGCACTTACTAATTGAATTGACATTCAGACACATCCCAGTTTGTAGTAGACAGGATGATAACATGGAGTTTAAGGAACAGAGCACTACAGAATATTCACAAAAAGAGAACATTTCTTTCTCTTCCTTTGTAGATTTCATGGTCACTGAACCAACTGAAACCCAGACAAGAATTTCAGCTTCCAAAACTGGTGCTCCTTTCATCCTTTGTATCTAAAGGAGATAGAACAGTCCAGTGGTAAAGACCGAGGACTCCAGCACCAGACTGCTAGGGTCTGAATTCCAGTTCTACTGTGTACTAGCTGAGTTACCTTAGTCAGGTCTCTTAATCTGTTTCAGCTTTCTTGTCTGTAAAATAAGGGTGATGAAGGATTTTTTTCATAATATTGTTGTAAAGATTAATCTATGTGAAGTCTTTAGAGGCATGCTTAGCATGTAATATGGACTATATAAATATTAGCTATTGTTACTATCAAGACTCTGCAATAGTCCTTAAGGTTCTGTCCCTTAGTAGAAGTAAATGGATGCCATTGCCATAAAATTGGGCTTCCCTGCTGGCTCAGTTGGTAAAGAATCCACCTGCAATGCAGGACTCCTGGGGTTCGATCCCTGGGTGGGGAATGTTCCCTGAAGAAGGGCATGGCTAGCCACTCCAGTATTCTTGCCTGGAGAATCCCATGGACAGAGGAGCCTAGCAGACTACAGTCCATGAAGTCATAAAGAGTTGGACACAATTGAGCAACTAAGCACACACATGCACTCCATAAAATTTCTTAAGAGAAGGAATACATCAGTCTTCAGGGACCAAAGGTCTGTGACGTTGACAAAGCAAATTCAGTTCACAGATGTATTTTGTTTGACTTGAAACAGATTCAAGTACATATAGAAATCACATATATAATAAAAATGATACCTCAAATTACTGGGGCAAGAAATTAATTTTTAATAAATGTGTGAAAATAAGATAACCATTTTAAAAAGGTGAAGTTGTCTTTTTTCTCTTACACATATATAAGAATAAACTAGAAATGGATCAGGTATATAAACACACAAAATTAAACTATATATTAAGTACTAGAAGAAAACATGGGTGAATTCCTCTGTGACCTGAGTGTTGGGAAGACTTTCAAGCTCTAACTCAAAATAAAAAAATACAAAATGCAAAAAGAAAAAAAAAAAATCAATTTTTGACTGCAAAAAAGATACCCCCCACTTTTTAATGACAAAAAATACCATAAGTAACTCAGAAGATAATTGACAAATTGCAAGAAAATATTTGCAATATAAATCACAGATGTGGGTTGATACTGGTGCTCCTTTCATCCTTTGTATCTAAAGGAGATAGAACAGTCCAGTGGTAAAGACCGAGGACTCCAGCACCAGACTGCTAGGGTCTGAATTCCAGTTCTACTGTGTACTAGCTGAGTTACCTTAGTCAGGTCTCTTAATCTGTTTCAGCTTTCTTGTCTGTAAAATAAGGGTGATGAAGGATTTTTTTCATAATATTGTTGTAAAGATTAATCTATGTGAAGTCTTTAGAGGCATGCTTAGCATGTAATATGGACTATATAAATATTAGCTATTGTTACTATCAAGACTCTGCAATAGTCCTTAAGGTTCTGTCCCTTAGTAGAAGTAAATGGATGCCATTGCCATAAAATTGGGCTTCCCTGCTGGCTCAGTTGGTAAAGAATCCACCTGCAATGCAGGACTCCTGGGGTTCGATCCCTGGGTGGGGAATGTTCCCTGAAGAAGGGCATGGCTAGCCACTCCAGTATTCTTGCCTGGAGAATCCCATGGACAGAGGAGCCTAGCAGACTACAGTCCATGAAGTCATAAAGAGTTGGACACAATTGAGCAACTAAGCACACACATGCACTCCATAAAATTTCTTAAGAGAAGGAATACATCAGTCTTCAGGGACCAAAGGTCTGTGACGTTGACAAAGCAAATTCAGTTCACAGATGTATTTTGTTTGACTTGAAACAGATTCAAGTACATATAGAAATCACATATATAATAAAAATGATACCTCAAATTACTGGGGCAAGAAATTAATTTTTAATAAATGTGTGAAAATAAGATAACCATTTTAAAAAGGTGAAGTTGTCTTTTTTCTCTTACACATATATAAGAATAAACTAGAAATGGATCAGGTATATAAACACACAAAATTAAACTATATATTAAGTACTAGAAGAAAACATGGGTGAATTCCTCTGTGACCTGAGTGTTGGGAAGACTTTCAAGCTCTAACTCAAAATAAAAAAATACAAAATGCAAAAAGAAAAAAAAAAAATCAATTTTTGACTGCAAAAAAGATACCCCCCACTTTTTAATGACAAAAAATACCATAAGTAACTCAGAAGATAATTGACAAATTGCAAGAAAATATTTGCAATATAAATCACAGATGTGGGTTGATATCTCTAATATATAAAGAATATTTTAAAATTGGGTGGGGAGAGAAACCAAAAACTTGCTAGTAAAATGAAAAAATTTACAAGCAACCAATTTATAAAAGTATATCAAATGGTCCTAAAATGTATAAAAAGTAGTCAGTTTCACTCATAATAAAAGAAATGCACATTTAAACTAAACCAAGATATCACACTTCATCCATCAGATTAGAAAAATTCTAAAGTTTGATAATATATCTGCTTGATGAGGTTTCAGGAAATAGGGAATCTCATATATTGCTGAGAATAAAAAATGGTAACATTTCCAAGGAGGGAAATTTGGAAATACCTAACACAACTAACAAGACTTGGCTCCAGCAATCTCATTTCTAGGACGTTGCACTGAAAATACACTGCCAAAAATATGCAGAAGATCTTCATTGCTGCATTTTAATGTAATTTCAAAATAATAGAAAGTACTTAAATGCTCAAATATAGAAGATTGGTGGAAGAAAACATGGCACATATACACAATAGAGGTCATGCTACTGTAAAAAAAAAGGAATGAAGACTATCCCTATGAAAAGAATCAGAGTAATTTCCAGGACATATTGTTAAGTGACAAAAAGCAAATTGCAAAAGAGTATGTAAAATATGACATCTTTTGTGTAATAAAGAAGGGAAATCATGAAATACGTGTTTTTTTGCCAGAAAAAACAAAGAAATAGAATTGATTACTCCCAAAGCTGAAGGCCAGGGAAAGACTATCACTTCTTTGTATGTCTTTTTGCCTAGATTTGACTTTTGGAAGCGTATTATGTTTTATAAACTCGAAAAAGCAAAATTAAGTAATTTTTTTTTTTTAAGATTTATTTATTTATTTATTTTGGGCGGGGGTCGGGTTGGGGACGGAGGGGAGCAGGCGGGCCACTTCTATTGGTCTTTCATTTCTCTATTTTCATCTGTCTTTGTTCTTTGGCTCCTGTGGGCCTCCCATCGCGGTGGCGTCTGTCGTTGCAGAGCGCACGCGCTCCAGAGCTCCGGCTCGGTAATTGGACACATCGGTCCAGCCGCTCCGCGGCACGTGGGATCTTCCCAGGCCAGGGATGGAACCGGCGCCCCTTGCACTGCAAGGCGGTGTCCTTACCCACTGGACCACCAGGGCAAGCCCCCAAATTAAGTAATCTTGATGGGAAATTAAAATGGAATGCAAACAGAAACAAGTAAACTCAACTTTATTTTGAATTAATGCCATAACTATGACAGAGGGAAAAGATAACTATTTCAAAATAACTTTTGAGCACAGCTCTTTGACTATAACATACATCCTCAATTTATGTGTCGGTAAAGCTATTTTGAAACCAGTTTTGGGGGGAATCTCCCTGGAAGTCCAGTGGGTCCAGGGGTTAAGAATTCATGCTTCCACTGCAGGAGGCTAGGATTTTTGATGTGAATGAGTGAGATCTAACTATTAAGTAAGAAAAAGTGAGGAAGAACTCTGCAGGGTTGGATGGGAATTGTAAGTACCAGGATGAACCCATGATTTCTTATATCTAAGTGTTCCCTAGCTATGTATATTGAAAAGAAGCAATAACACTCCAGTAGCCATGAATACACCCAGTGCCAAAGTCTTGGCTTCTAAACACTATTCCTCACTAAGAGGAAACCAAGTATCTTTGGAGAAATAGCTGCTTCAGGGCAGCATCAGGGAGGGTACGAGACCAACCTGAACATCTTTTAGTGCCAGATAATAAGTGTTTTAAAAAATAAGAACATGTCACAAAAGATACAGATAGCGGGGAACCTCTGGAAACTTCTAGTTCTAGTAGTTTACCTTGGGTGATGCAGGGGAAGACATCATCAAACCCCAGTTTGATTCTGAAGTTGTGGAGGCTGGCAGGTGACTGATGGTTTTCATGGCTGCCACTCTTTCTGCAAGCCTTGAAAAAGAAGTGATAGGACTGGTTCAGCCACTCAATCCCTTTGGGAAATTTATCTTCCATTTCCTCTCTTTATACACACAGATGAAACAGTGCTTTTCTCTAGTAATAATTAAAGCAGACATGCCATCTCAGACTCTACCCTGCTTTGGTAAAACCTTTATTGCCTCTGCTCAAGAGTTCACAAAGTGCAAATAATGGGGACAGATTAGCCTACCTATTACAATTGTTCACTCAAATCTTTATACCAAGAGCCATTATATGGAAATTAGTCCTCAGAGAATGCTATTCATAGAAATCCTCAATGGATTCTTTAATCTTTAGTGACCTTAAATTGTCCAGGTCATCCTAGTGACATTTCCTTTTCCATCATGTTGTTGTTCGGTGTCCAGTTCCTATCTGACTTTTTGTGACCCTCAGGGCCTGCAGCGTGCCAGGCTTCCCTGTCCTTCACTGTCTCCCAGAGTTTGCTCAAACTCTGGGAGACAGGTCCATTGGGTGGATGATGCCATCCAACCATCTCGTTCTCTGTCACTCCCTTCTCCTCCTCCCCTCAATCTTTCCCAGGATCTGGGTCTTTTCCAATGGGAGTTGATATTTCTCCCAGCAATCTTGACTCCAGCTTGTACTTCATTCAGCCCAGCATTTTGTGTGATGTGCTCCACATGTAAGTCAACTAAGCAGGGTGAAAAAATATGTACTTGACATACTCCTTTCCCAATTTTGAACCAGTCTATTGTTCCATGTTGGGTTCTAACTGTTGTCTCTTGACCTGCGTACAGGTTTCTCAGGAGACAGGAAAGGTGATCTGGTATTCCCATCTCTTTAAGAGTTTTCCACAGTTTGTTGTGATCCATACAGTCAAAGGTTTTAGAGAAGTCAATGAAGTAGACGTGGATATAATTTCTGAAATTCCTTTGCTTTTTCAATGATCCCACAGATGTTGGCAATTTGATCTCTGGTTCCTCTGCCTTTTCTAAATCTATTGAGCATCTGAAAGTTCTTGGTTCACATACTGTTGAAACCTAGCATGAAGGATTTTGAGCTGGCAGGTGACTGATGGTTTTCATGGCTGCCACTCTTTCTGCAAGCCTTGAAAAAGAAGTGATAGGACTGGTTCAGCCACTCAATCCCTTTGGGAAATTTATCTTCCATTTCCTCTCTTTATACACACAGATGAAACAGTGCTTTTCTCTAGTAATAATTAAAGCAGACATGCCATCTCAGACTCTACCCTGCTTTGGTAAAACCTTTATTGCCTCTGCTCAAGAGTTCACAAAGTGCAAATAATGGGGACAGATTAGCCTACCTATTACAATTGTTCACTCAAATCTTTATACCAAGAGCCATTATATGGAAATTAGTCCTCAGAGAATGCTATTCATAGAAATCCTCAATGGATTCTTTAATCTTTAGTGACCTTAAATTGTCCAGGTCATCCTAGTGACATTTCCTTTTCCATCATGTTGTTGTTCGGTGTCCAGTTCCTATCTGACTTTTTGTGACCCTCAGGGCCTGCAGCGTGCCAGGCTTCCCTGTCCTTCACTGTCTCCCAGAGTTTGCTCAAACTCTGGGAGACAGGTCCATTGGGTGGATGATGCCATCCAACCATCTCGTTCTCTGTCACTCCCTTCTCCTCCTCCCCTCAATCTTTCCCAGGATCTGGGTCTTTTCCAATGGGAGTTGATATTTCTCCCAGCAATCTTGACTCCAGCTTGTACTTCATTCAGCCCAGCATTTTGTGTGATGTGCTCCACATGTAAGTCAACTAAGCAGGGTGAAAAAATATGTACTTGACATACTCCTTTCCCAATTTTGAACCAGTCTATTGTTCCATGTTGGGTTCTAACTGTTGTCTCTTGACCTGCGTACAGGTTTCTCAGGAGACAGGAAAGGTGATCTGGTATTCCCATCTCTTTAAGAGTTTTCCACAGTTTGTTGTGATCCATACAGTCAAAGGTTTTAGAGAAGTCAATGAAGTAGACGTGGATATAATTTCTGAAATTCCTTTGCTTTTTCAATGATCCCACAGATGTTGGCAATTTGATCTCTGGTTCCTCTGCCTTTTCTAAATCTATTGAGCATCTGAAAGTTCTTGGTTCACATACTGTTGAAACCTAGCATGAAGGATTTTGAGCATTACTTTTCTAGTGTATACAATGAGCACAATTGTATGGTAGTTTGAACATTCTTTGGAACTGCCCTTTTTCAAGATTAGAATGAAAACTGACTTTTCCAGTCCTGTGACCACTACTGAGTTTTCCAAATTTACTGGCATATTCAGTGAAGCACTTTAACAGCATCATATTTTAATATTTGAAATAGCTCAGCTGAAATTCCACCACCTCCACTAGCCTTATTTGTAGTGATTCTTTCTAAGGCCCACTTAGAAAGAATCACTTCACATTCCAGGATATCTGACTCCACACCACTGTGGTTATCTGAATCTTTAAGACCTTTTTTGTATAGTTCTGTGCATTTTTGCCACCTCTTCTTAATCTCTTCTGCTTCTGTTAGTTCCTCTATTGTGCCCATCTTTGCATGAAATATTCCCTTGGCGTCTCCAATTTTCTTGAAGAGATCTCTATTCTTTCCCATTCTATTGTTTCCCTCTCTTTCTTTGCATTGTTCACTTAAGAAGGCTTTCTTATCTCTCCTTGCTATTCTCTGAAAGTCGACATTCAGTTGGGTATATCTTTCACCTTTGCCTTTTGCTTCTTTTCTCAGCTATTTTTAAGGCCTCCTCAGACAAACCACTTTGCCTTCCTGTATTTCTTTTTCTTGTGGATGGCTTTGGTCATCACTTCCTGTAAATGTTATGAACCTCTGTCCATATTTCTCAGGCATTCTGTCTATCAAATGTAATCCTTTGAATCTATTTGTCATACTTGAGATTATTTATGTAGTGTGCAGGGTTATGCCCAGCGTTCTTGTTGGCTCTGAAGATATGAGAGGCACTGTGGACTAATGTGCTTAATTTTCGCACCAGACAGACTTGGGTTCAACTCCCAGTTCTTCCTCTTACTGGTAGTTTGGATAATGTTAGATTAGTTATTTAACCTCTCAAAGCTTTAGGTTCTTTACATATAAAACAATTGTTAAGATTCAATGAGATAATAGGTACAACGTGCTAAACTTGGTATCAAGTCAGTAGGAAGTAAATATTGTTTATTATTTTTTTAAATGATGTATTTTACTCTATTGTTTAACTCTTAGTATCCATTATTATTGCTATTTAATGAAACTCTTATTTATAGACCGGACAGACTGGGAGGAGCCAGGAACTATGAGAAGGGTTTATAGAGCCTTTTGGAAATGGATGGTGTTTGGATGTTCTGAGATAGCAAATTGTTTAGGGAAGGAAGTCTGTCCCCATCACCAGTTCCCACCAACCACCCACATTACCTGGCTTGGGGTCTCTGCCACTTGACCTTTCAGTCCAATAGCCTGGGACCTAGCATGGTTTTTGATTAATCATAAATCTCTGTTTATAATATGGTGTTTTTTTCTGGCTCTGGCTTCCAGCTACTTTTTTTTTTGCAAATCTCTGGGTCTGTTTTTTTTTTTTTATATTAGAATATGGTAATTTAATTAGGCTATAGCAAGTTATCCTTTCCTCTCCATCTACCTATTCTGCTTCTGTTAGTTCCTCTATTGTGCCCATCTTTGCATGAAATATTCCTTGGCTCTCCAATTTTCTTGAAGAGATCTCTATTCTTTCCCATTCTATTGTTTCCCTCTCTTTCTTTGCATTGTTCACTTAAGAAGGCTTTCTTATCTCTCCTTGCTATTCTCTGAAAGTCGACATTCAGTTGGGTATATCTTTCACCTTTGCCTTTTGCTTCTTTTCTCAGCTATTTTTAAGGCCTCCTCAGACAAACCACTTTGCCTTCCTGTATTTCTTTTTCTTGTGGATGGCTTTGGTCATCACTTCCTGTAAATGTTATGAACCTCTGTCCATATTTCTCAGGCATTCTGTCTATCAAATGTAATCCTTTGAATCTATTTGTCATACTTGAGATTATTTATGTAGTGTGCAGGGTTATGCCCAGCGTTCTTGTTGGCTCTGAAGATATGAGAGGCACTGTGGACTAATGTGCTTAATTTTCGCACCAGACAGACTTGGGTTCAACTCCCAGTTCTTCCTCTTACTGGTAGTTTGGATAATGTTAGATTAGTTATTTAACCTCTCAAAGCTTTAGGTTCTTTACATATAAAACAATTGTTAAGATTCAATGAGATAATAGGTACAACGTGCTAAACTTGGTATCAAGTCAGTAGGAAGTAAATATTGTTTATTATTTTTTTAAATGATGTATTTTACTCTATTGTTTAACTCTTAGTATCCATTATTATTGCTATTTAATGAAACTCTTATTTATAGACCGGACAGACTGGGAGGAGCCAGGAACTATGAGAAGGGTTTATAGAGCCTTTTGGAAATGGATGGTGTTTGGATGTTCTGAGATAGCAAATTGTTTAGGGAAGGAAGTCTGTCCCCATCACCAGTTCCCACCAACCACCCACATTACCTGGCTTGGGGTCTCTGCCACTTGACCTTTCAGTCCAATAGCCTGGGACCTAGCATGGTTTTTGATTAATCATAAATCTCTGTTTATAATATGGTGTTTTTTTCTGGCTCTGGCTTCCAGCTACTTTTTTTTTTGCAAATCTCTGGGTCTGTTTTTTTTTTTTTATATTAGAATATGGTAATTTAATTAGGCTATAGCAAGTTATCCTTTCCTCGCCACTCCAGTCCTCACCTATTTCTGAAGTCATGTGGTATTCTCTCTCCAGTGACAGGGATGGGCTTCTGCCCTGCTGCACTTTTGCTGGTTAACATTTGTAAGCCCACTTACAAATAAATACCCTACTGTAGATGTCATAGGATGGGCATTCTTGTTTTCTCACTTGATGCTTAGATGCTTTTGAAGTTTCTCAGGAGCTATCACTACCCCCACATTACCGGTGAGGAAACCGGAGCTCATTCATTACTGTTGTTTAGTGGCTAAGTCATGTCTGACTCTTTGTGACCCTGTGGACTGTAACCCACCAGACTCCTTTGTCCATGGAATTTTCCAGGCAAGAATACTGGAGTGGATTGCCATTTCCTCCTCCAGGGGATTCTCCCAACTCAGGGACTGAATCAGCACCTCTTGCATTGGCAGGTGGATTCTTTACTGTTGGGCCACCAGGGAAGCCCATGGGCACTCCTAAACCCAGGTATATCTGGGATGAGCAGTCAAATCTCCCGGGTCTGTGCCAGCACACTGAGCTCCTCTAGAGATGATCATTGCATCCTCTCCAGACTAGTTGTGGTTGTCAAGGGATGGTAACTCATGAAAACCAATTCCTTTTAAGATCTGTCTGTGCTCTGGGGCAGATCCGAGATCCTGTGTTAAAAGTGTCCAGCTCACCTTTCTATACATGCAGATTTAAGTCATGAAACCTCCTCTCTCCAGCTGCCGCCTTCCTCCATATTATGCCCTGCTTAGCATCAGCCCCTACCTGTCCTTGATTCCAGTGTATGAATCAGAACTTTTTCTCCACAGTGGTGGCCCTAGAGGGTCAGAGGAGGAACCAACTCTCTAAGATGTGACCAGGAGGAGAATAGGGCTCTGTGGAGGACCACACTGACTTAAACTCCAACAGTTTTCCGTATGATACCTAAAGCCCAGGGGGATGAGTTAACAGGTTCCTGTCAGGACGAAACAGGAAGCAACCTTGTCCCCACTGTAGCGCTGACAGGCCCAGTGCGTGGCTTAAGATCTTGTTTTGCTACTGGCTGGGAGGACATCTCAGACTAGGAGCTTCCTCTTGACAAGCTTCAGCGTCCTCATCCCTCAGCGTGAACAACAGCCCCCACTTCCCAGGGCTGCCGTGGGAAGTGAGGGTATGATGGGACCACATTCTGTGTACTCTCCCCTCCAGCACCCACCCCCTCTAGCCTTCTTGAGCTTCTGTGGCTGGACTAGTAATAACAGTGACATAAGGCAGACCAATAGGAGAAAAATAAACATGTTGTTAATTTGTCACACTGAGGTCATTGAAATGGAATTTAAGAAGAGGCTGGAGCAGGCAGCTTTTATACTTTTTAGACAAAGAAGCAAATTTGCGAGAAATTGACTGGACTAAGAAACTTAGATTTGGGGTATCCAGTGAAGTATCTAAACAGAGTTTGGACTTCAGGTAGTAAATTAAAGAAGGAACAAGATCTGTGTATACAGGCTTCTCAGCCCTAAATTCCCCATCTCTGCTGATGTGGATCTCTTTCTACCTCCAGGGGCAGGGAAGGCACCTTTCATAGGAATTTCATGCTTTCAGGGAGAGAGGGGAAGGTCAGAGTGTCTCTCTCGTATCAGTTGTTTCTTAAGTAACCTAAATTCAAAATAATCAACATGCCTCTGTGGTATATGTTGGGGTGGCCCCTGTCCTGAGTCCCAGCTGAGGCCACCCGCTCCTTGAGGAGCAGCCCTGCTTGAGAGGGTCTCAGCTGCCAAGGAGCGGCACGTGATTTGCAGTTTGGGTTCAGTCTCTTCCCAACTCTGTTTTTTTGTTACAAACATAACAAAAGTGAAAGAGACAGATGGTATGACTTGATTCGCTCCCACCAAATGTTTTTAAGGTGCGAATATAAAACTGAAAACTGGAGGAATGAGAGGATGGTCAGTCTCCAGGAAAAGGTACAGCCAGGCTGGGGAGGCCCAGGGCTTGGACAGTGTCCTCCAGAGGCCCCTCTGCCATGCTGGCCACTCCAGGGACTCTGCGGTCAGTGAAGTGGGGTTTCTGCCTGGACATGGCGTCTTCCCTAAGGCACACCCTGGCTAGGTCAAGACCAAATGATGCTGCCTTTCCCAGAGGAGGGAGGGCAACATCCTCCAGCCCCCCAAAGGGACATACAGCATCCAAGCTGAGTCGGGGTTCGTTTGGAACATTCGGTCAGGCCAGAGGTTCTCAACCTTGACACTATCAACATCCTGGCCTGGAGAAGTCTCTGTTGTCTTGTACATTTTTTGTCAATTTCACAGTGTCCCTGGCCTCAGCCCGCTGGAGGGGAAGTTCCTCCTTCTCTCTCAAAATTGTAAAAAACCCACTGTCTTCAGACAGTGCCAAATGCCCGCCTTGGGGCCAGGATTTTCTTCTGCTAAGAATCACTGGATCAGGCTCATCAGTTGGGTGATCCAGGTTGGCTTTCCTCTTGGGCAGGCAAGTCCGGACATCATAGGTGGGGTTATTGAAGCCATGTGCAAGCTCCTGTGCTCTTGTGCTTTGAAGTAAAATGCTGATTCAAGAGTTAATGATTGGGAAATGCAGAGATGTAGAAGCAAATATGTTGTTGGTCTAGGGCACTATTAACAATTTATACTGTAATTCTATCACATTGCAGAATTAATAAACTCACAGTTCCCTAAAAAATATAAATATCTTCCCTGGACATTCCTAAGCCATTTTTACAGGAAGTGAACCCTCCCTGAAGATGAAAACTGATGACCACAAGAACATGGACCTGCAGTTAGTCAGTTCAGTTTCTCAGTCATGTCCAACTCTTTGAAGCCCGTTGCAGCACACCAGCCTGCCCTGTCCTTCATTATCTCCTGCAGCTTGCTCAAACTCATGTCTATTGATCTCCTCCCGTTGGGGCTCTGAGAGGGTCTCAGCTGCCAAGGAGCGGCACGTGATTTGCAGTTTGGGTTCAGTCTCTTCCCAACTCTGTTTTTGTTACAAACATAACAAAAGTGAAAGAGACAGATGGTAAGACTTGATTCGCTCCCACCAAATGTTTTTAAGGTGCGAATATAAAACTGAAAACTGGAGGAATGAGAGGATGGTCAGTCTCCAGGAAAAGGTACAGCCAGGCTGGGGAGGCCCAGGGCTTGGACAGTGTCCTCCAGAGGCCCCTCTGCCATGCTGGCCACTCCAGGGACTCTGCGGTCAGTGAAGTGGGGTTTCTGCCTGGACATGGCGTCTTCCCTAAGGCACACCCTGGCTAGGTCAAGACCAAATGATGCTGCCTTTCCCAGAGGAGGGAGGGCAACATCCTCCAGCCCCCCAAAGGGACATACAGCATCCAAGCTGAGTCGGGGTTCGTTTGGAACATTCGGTCAGGCCAGAGGTTCTCAACCTTGACACTATCAACATCCTGGCCTGGAGAAGTCTCTGTTGTCTTGTACATTTTTTGTCAATTTCACAGTGTCCCTGGCCTCAGCCCGCTGGAGGGGAAGTTCCTCCTTCTCTCTCAAAATTGTAAAAATCCCACTGTCTTCAGACAGTGCCAAATGCCCCGCCTTGGGGCCAGGATTTTCTTCTGCTAAGAATCACTGGATCAGGCTCATCAGTTGGGTGATCCAGGTTGGCTTTCCTCTTGGGCAGGCAAGTCCGGACATCATAGGTGGGGTTATTGAAGCCATGTGCAAGCTCCTGTGCTCTTGTGCTTTGAAGTAAAATGCTGATTCAAGAGTTAATGATTGGGAAATGCAGAGATGTAGAAGCAAATATGTTGTTGGTCTAGGGCACTATTAACAATTTATACTGTAATTCTATCACATTGCAGAATTAATAAACTCACAGTTCCCTAAAAAATATAAATATCTTCCCTGGACATTCCTAAGCCATTTTTACAGGAAGTGAACCCTCCCTGAAGATGAAAACTGATGACCACAAGAACATGGACCTGCAGTTAGTCAGTTCAGTTTCTCAGTCATGTCCAACTCTTTGAAGCCCCGTGAACTGCAGCACACCAGCCTGCCCTGTCCTTCATTATCTCCTGCAGCTTGCTCAAACTCATGTCTATTGACTCAGTGATGCCATCCAGCCATCTCGTCCTCTCTTGTCCCTTCTCCTCTTGCCTTCTATTTTTCCCAACATCAGGGTAATTTCCAATGAGTTGTCTTTTCACATCAGGTGGCCAAAGTATTGGAGCATCAGCATCAGTCCTTCCAATGAATGTTTAGGGTTGATTTCCTTTAGGATCAACTGGTTTGATCTCCTTGCAGTCCAAGGAACTCTCAAGAGTCTTCTCCAATACCACAGTTCAAAGGCATCAGTTCTTTGGTGCTCAGCTTTCTTTATGGTCCAGATTCATATCCATACATACTACATATGGAAAAACCATACGTAGACTTTAGACTAATTGAAACCTGAAACTTGATGATGCTTGAAACATCACCTTATGCCAACCAATTTAAGAGCTGATCCATGAGCTGATCATGCCCTGATCATGCCCTGCCCCTTGAACACCATAAAACTCCTCACTGCCCTCTCCAGGCTGGGTCACATAGTCTTGAGGATCTGAGCCCACTGTGGCTCCCCCTTGCCTGGCAAAGCAATAAAAGCTACTCTTTTCTACTTTGCCCAAAACTCGGTCCCCATGTTTCTATTTGGTACTGGAGAACAGAGGCCAAGCTTGGTGAGAGAATCCCACAGTCCTGTGCTTTGCTTCTCTCCACCCTTCTCTACCTGAAGTGAGGGGCACCTCTGCCCTCTGGCTTCCATTTGGCTTTGGTGGAAGGGAAACAAGAGGAGATGTGGGGGGGCCCTTGTGAAGCTTCCTATTGAGGGCCAGGGAAACGCAGAGATGTAGAAGCAAATATGTTGTTGGTCTAGGGCACTATTAACAATTTATACTGTAATTCTATCACATTGCAGAATTAATAAACTCACAGTTCCCTAAAAAATATAAATATCTTCCCTGGACATTCCTAAGCCATTTTTACAGGAAGTGAACCCTCCCTGAAGATGAAAACTGATGACCACAAGAACATGGACCTGCAGTTAGTCAGTTCAGTTTCTCAGTCATGTCCAACTCTTTGAAGCCCCGTGAACTGCAGCACACCAGCCTGCCCTGTCCTTCATTATCTCCTGCAGCTTGCTCAAACTCATGTCTATTGACTCAGTGATGCCATCCAGCCATCTCGTCCTCTCTTGTCCCTTCTCCTCTTGCCTTCTATTTTTCCCAACATCAGGGTAATTTCCAATGAGTTGTCTTTTCACATCAGGTGGCCAAAGTATTGGAGCATCAGCATCAGTCCTTCCAATGAATGTTTAGGGTTGATTTCCTTTAGGATCAACTGGTTTGATCTCCTTGCAGTCCAAGGAACTCTCAAGAGTCTTCTCCAATACCACAGTTCAAAGGCATCAGTTCTTTGGTGCTCAGCTTTCTTTATGGTCCAGATTCATATCCATACATACTACATATGGAAAAACCATACGTAGACTTTAGACTAATTGAAACCTGAAACTTGATGATGCTTGAAACATCACCTTATGCCAACCAATTTAAGAGCTGATCCATGAGCTGATCATGCCCTGATCATGCCCTGCCCCTTGAACACCATAAAACTCCTCACTGCCCTCTCCAGGCTGGGTCACATAGTCTTGAGGATCTGAGCCCACTGTGGCTCCCCCTTGCCTGGCAAAGCAATAAAAGCTACTCTTTTCTACTTTGCCCAAAACTCGGTCCCCATGTTTCTATTTGGTACTGGAGAACAGAGGCCAAGCTTGGTGAGAGAATCCCACAGTCCTGTGCTTTGCTTCTCTCTCCACCCTTCTCTACCTGAAGTGAGGGGCACCTCTGCCCTCTGGCTTCCATTTGGCTTTGGTGGAAGGGAAACAAGGGAGGAGATGTGAGGAAGAGAGGACATGAGGTCAGGGTTTCTGCCCTGAAGTCTCTCTCTGTAGGTAGTGAGGGCCAGCTGCCTTCTTTGTGAAAGACCGCAGCTCCCATTAGGTGGTCCTCTTTAGGTCTGGACACTGTCTTCCACCAGCCCTAGGATGACAGCAGCTCCGTCTCCCTTCACTGTGACCCTGGGGAGCTGCCTGCCTCGGCCAGTTACCTACATTCTGTCTTCACCTTCTCAATGCTTCTCAGGCCCAATTTGAATGTGCCCTCTGCTGCTGAAACTTGAATACATCGTGTGAACTTTACAAAACATTTTCATGAAAGATGTTCAACATTGCTAATTATTAGACAAATGGAAATACAAATTACAATGCAAAATCACCTCACACTAATCAGAATGTCTATCATTGAAAAATGCAGAAACTATAAATTCTGGAGAGGTTGTAGAGAGATGGGAACCCCCTATACTGTATATGAGAATGTAAATTTGTACAGCCATTAAGAAGAATAGTATGAGGTTCCTTAAAATACTAAAAATAGAGCTAGCACATGTCTGTGCAATTCTACTCCTGGTCATATATCTGGAGAAAAACGTGATCCAGAAGGATAATGCACCTCAGTGTTCATTGCAGCACTGTTTACAGTAGCTAAGACATGAAAACAACCTAACTGTCCATCGACAGAGAAATGGATAAAGAAGATGGGGAAAATATATATGATAGAATGTTACTCAGACATTAAAAAGAATGAAATAATGCCATCTGAAGCAACATGGATGGACCTAGAGGATGTCATACTGAGTAAAGTAAGTCAGACAGAGAAGGAGAAATATATGGCATCCCTTATATGTGGAATCTAAAAAGTGATACAAATGAACTTGCTTACAAAACAGAAAGAGACTCACAGATGCAGAGAATGAACTTTCGGTTGCTGAGGGGGAAGGGATAGTTAGGAAGTCTGGGATGGACGTGTACACGCTACTATAAATTTAAAATTGATAAAACCAACAAAGGACTCTGCTCTACCTGAAGTGAGGGGCACCTCTGCCCTCTGGCTTCCATTTGGCTTTGGTGGAAGGGAAACAAGGGAGGAGATGTGAGGAAGAGAGGACATGAGGTCAGGGTTTCTGCCCTGAAGTCTCTCTCTGTAGGTAGTGAGGGCCAGCTGCCTTCTTTGTGAAAGACCGCAGCTCCCATTAGGTGGTCCTCTTTAGGTCTGGACACTGTCTTCCACCAGCCCTAGGATGACAGCAGCTCCGTCTCCCTTCACTGTGACCCTGGGGAGCTGCCTGCCTCGGCCAGTTACCTACATTCTGTCTTCACCTTCTCAATGCTTCTCAGGCCCAATTTGAATGTGCCTCTGCTGCTGAAACTTGAATACATCGTGTGAACTTTACAAAACATTTTCATGAAAGATGTTCAACATTGCTAATTATTAGACAAATGGAAATACAAATTACAATGCAAAATCACCTCACACTAATCAGAATGTCTATCATTGAAAAATGCAGAAACTATAAATTCTGGAGAGGTTGTAGAGAGATGGGAACCCCCTATACTGTATATGAGAATGTAAATTTGTACAGCCATTAAGAAGAATAGTATGAGGTTCCTTAAAATACTAAAAATAGAGCTAGCACATGTCTGTGCAATTCTACTCCTGGTCATATATCTGGAGAAAACGTGATCCAGAAGGATAATGCACCTCAGTGTTCATTGCAGCACTGTTTACAGTAGCTAAGACATGAAAACAACCTAACTGTCCATCGACAGAGAAATGGATAAAGAAGATGGGGAAAATATATATGATAGAATGTTACTCAGACATTAAAAAGAATGAAATAATGCCATCTGAAGCAACATGGATGGACCTAGAGGATGTCATACTGAGTAAAGTAAGTCAGACAGAGAAGGAGAAATATATGGCATCCCTTATATGTGGAATCTAAAAAGTGATACAAATGAACTTGCTTACAAAACAGAAAGAGACTCACAGATGCAGAGAATGAACTTTCGGTTGCTGAGGGGGAAGGGATAGTTAGGAAGTCTGGGATGGACGTGTACACGCTACTATAAATTTAAAATTGATAGCCAACAAGGACCAACTGTATAGAACATGGGACTCTGCTCAGTGTTACGTGGCAGCCTGGATGGGAGGGGAGCTTGAGGAGAATGGATACATGTATATAAATCTGGCAGGGTCTCTTCTGCTGTTGCCTGAAACTCATAACACCATTAATCAGCTATACTCCAATACAAAATAAAAAGTTAAAAAAATACACATTTTTGTGAATGAATATTTACTTTTTCTTGTGTTAGTTCATTTGACTGTTCATTGATTAATATTTTTTGTTTTTTTTTCACCTCTGTCTTTTCTGTGCCAGGCCTGACACCATGTGCTGAGGACACAGGAACAGATCAGATGTGGTCCCTGCCCAAAGGGAGTTTATGTATTACAGGGAACCAGAAGTGTGGGTGGTTATGACAGGTGCTCAGCTGCTTAGCGAGAGGTGTGGCCAAGTCTCACCCTTCCCCTGGGAGAGGGGAGCTCAAGGAGAGTGTGGCCCAGGGGAGAAGATGCTGCCTCTCCCCCAAAGATGTGGGGAGAGCCGATGGCTCTGCTCTAGGAAGATGTCCCCAGATCTCTGCAGTGGAAGGGGCATAGCCTCAGGCCCTGGGGACACTGTCCTGGAGGAGCAAGCCTCCTCACCACGCACCCTGAGCACATTCTCTGGCTGCCTGAAGTCTTTGACAGATGCAATGAAGAAGGTGAACATTCCAGAGCAGAGAAGTCCTTCCCCACAGCTGCCAAACAGGCTCTGGTCCCAGGTACCCCATACCCCACCCTCCACTTCCTGCCAGCCAAAGGTCACAGTTTCCTCCCAGCAGTTTGCTGCAAAGCGAGGTCTCCTGGACCCTGAAATAAATTAAAATATTGATTGATTCTTAATATCCTCTCAAATCTCTCAAAATCTCTGGGTCTTATATAAATCAATGTGCCAGTTACAGGGACTTATTCAATAATCTGCAAAGTATCCCAGTAATTACTTTTGGGTTCACTCTGCAGCAGAGGTCGGCTACCTCTCAATCATTTTTAAGGTCCTGGGTATAGTAACCTATTAGGGGAGCTCTCGTTTCTTATTTTAATTACTCAGTCTCTTCGACAGTATTCCTGCAGAGCAGAGGGAAGTCCGTGTGTTGGAATGAGTCTGTTGGGCAGACCTGGATCAGGAACCCACAAAATCAGCCATCCCTGTTGCCTGGTCTGACTCCCTGACTCTGTCCTCTGCCTGTTATTCCAGTGTCCTTAACTTTCTGGCAATGACAGCTCAGAAATTAATTTAATAGCCCCTCATTTCCCCAGATGAATGAAGAGCTTGTTGGATGAGGATAATCCTGTCAGGAAACTTGAATCACCTCTGCACACCACTGCTGCCCAAGGCAACTGCCTGGATTTCAGGAGCCAAGGAGGGCTGGGGAGGAGGAGCAGGGAGATGGAGCATATGGCTTCCAGAACGTGCTTGTTTCTTCTGCTCTAAGTAACACAGTGACTTCAGCTCATTAGGAACTGGTGTGGTTCTCTAGGATGGACATGCTTCTAACACAGCCAGGGATACTGCTGCATGTCATGTTTCAGGTCCAACTGAGCCCTGTCTTCAGTACCCACATTCCGGTTGGGAGAGGGGAGCTCAAGGAGAGTGTGGCCCAGGGGAGAAGATGCTGCCTCTCCCCCAAAGATGTGGGGAGAGCCGATGGCTCTGCTCTAGGAAGATGTCCCCAGATCTCTGCAGTGGAAGGGGCATAGCCTCAGGCCCTGGGGACACTGTCCTGGAGGAGCAAGCCTCCTCACCACGCACCCTGAGCACATTCTCTGGCTGCCTGAAGTCTTTGACAGATGCAATGAAGAAGGTGAACATTCCAGAGCAGAGAAGTCCTTCCCCACAGCTGCCAAACAGGCTCTGGTCCCAGGTACCCCATACCCCACCCTCCACTTCCTGCCAGCCAAAGGTCACAGTTTCCTCCCAGCAGTTTGCTGCAAAGCGAGGTCTCCTGGACCCTGAAATAAATTAAAATATTGATTGATTCTTAATATCCTCTCAAATCTCTCAAAATCTCTGGGTCTTATATAAATCAATGTGCCAGTTACAGGGACTTATTCAATAATCTGCAAAGTATCCCAGTAATTACTTTTGGGTTCACTCTGCAGCAGAGGTCGGCTACCTCTCAATCATTTTTAAGGTCCTGGGTATAGTAACCTATTAGGGAGCTCTCGTTTCTTATTTTAATTACTCAGTCTCTTCGACAGTATTCCTGCAGAGCAGAGGGAAGTCCGTGTGTTGGAATGAGTCTGTTGGGCAGACCTGGATCAGGAACCCACAAAATCAGCCATCCCTGTTGCCTGGTCTGACTCCCTGACTCTGTCCTCTGCCTGTTATTCCAGTGTCCTTAACTTTCTGGCAATGACAGCTCAGAAATTAATTTAATAGCCCTCATTTCCCCAGATGAATGAAGAGCTTGTTGGATGAGGATAATCCTGTCAGGAAACTTGAATCACCTCTGCACACCACTGCTGCCCAAGGCAACTGCCTGGATTTCAGGAGCCAAGGAGGGCTGGGGAGGAGGAGCAGGGAGATGGAGCATATGGCTTCCAGAACGTGCTTGTTTCTTCTGCTCTAAGTAACACAGTGACTTCAGCTCATTAGGAACTGGTGTGGTTCTCTAGGATGGACATGCTTCTAACAAAGCCAGGGATACTGCTGCATGTCATGTCCTTCCCATCAGGCTCCAGCTACTTCTGAGCCCTGTCTTCAGTACCCACATCCTCCCGTGCTAAACTCTAGCCAAATGGATGCCCAGACATCCCAGGAACATTCTGATCTTTTGCCATTTTTCATCTGTGAAAATTCTCTCTCTGGAATGCTTTCCGCCACCCAGCAAACTCCTCATCAGCTCTCAAAGCCTAGCTCAGATGTGAACTCTTATGGGAAGCTGTGTGGTCCACCACCCTCTGCCTTTTCCTCTGTAACTAGGAGTCAAGGTGAGCTTCAGATGTCCTTTTTTTTTTTGGTGGGTGGGATGCAGGCAGGAACAGGCCTGCAGGTATCTGGCTTCCTATCACCTTAGAATGAAGTTCCATGGTGACCTCTAAGGCCATAGGTCATCTGCCTTCTACTCATGGCTCATGTTTTATGCTTTCTGCAGCTGGGCTCCAGGTCCACTGGCTGCCTGACCTTCCTTCCAAACCCCAGGCACATGCTCCTTAATTTGCAGCTCCCTCTGCCTGGAACGCCTTCCTACCAACATGTGCGCCTCACCCCTCCCTCCTTGCAAGTCTCTGCCTAAATGTCGTCTGTCCCTGGAGTTCTTCCCTGACCACTGGATTTAAAAAAGCCTCTCTTTCATCTCCACAGGCTTCCTAATGTTTCTTCACAGCCCTTAATACTACCTCATATTATACAATGAGTGCTTCATGCTCAGTCACTAAGTCGTGTCTGAGCTTTTTGCGACTGCATGGACTGTAGCCCATCAGGCTCCTCTGTCCATAGGATTTCCCAGGCAAGAATACTGGAGTGGGTTGCCATTTCCTTCTCCAAGTGGTCTTCCCAACCTAGGAATTGAACCTGCCAATTGAATTGGCAGGCGTATTCTTTACCACAGAGCCACAGGGAAGCCCTGATATTATACAGTGCATCTGTTTATTCATTATCTATGTTTCAAACTAAATTGTAGGCTATTTAAGGGTACGGGTGTTTATCTTGTTGTTTTCACTGCTAAGACCCTGGAACCTAAATAGTACTTGACATGCAATAGGAATATCCACGCCTCTGTGTATAGTATGTAATGAATAAATTAATGGTGAAGCACTATTTGTGGGAGTTGATTTGCAGTTTGGTCCATATCCAACCCCTGGATGGGTATCCCAGCTTCTTGAGGGAAGTATCGCAGGCAGACGCTGAAGGAGTTGTCCTCACTGAGGACCTGGAGGTCACCGGTTTAGATCTCCAGATGAGGGTGAGGGAGTGGGGCCTTCTGCTGGGAGCCTAACAGTGCTATGGCTGCGGGGGGCTCCAGGGCCTCAGTGGGGCCAGTCTTAGGAGGAAGAAGGAGTCCAGAGCCCACGGGACCTGATAGGATGTTGTGGATGGAGAGGGCCACCGGCAGTGTATGGGGCTGCCCGGTGTGTGAACGCAGTGAAGTCATCGCCCGGGGCCCCCGGGCTGTCGTCTCTGGTGAGCAGAGGGGACATAAGGAAGCAGAGGTAAGACTGCCACCTTATTAAGGGTAGGGACTGCGTTCCTGCCCACCAGCCAGAAGAGGGGCTTATTGCTGTGCTGATGGGGTTGCTTTGGGTGACACACTGAGATTCACACAGAGACATGTACGTCCCTGTTCAAAGCAGCTGCAGGTTTCGGTCATTGTTGCAGAAAACTGTGTCCAATCAAAACACTCTCAGGCTTTATGGGAACTGGAACTAAGACTCAAGCTTATTTTCCTCTCACTGCTGAGCAGAGAGCTCTTTGGTGTCTTTGAACAAATCCAAACAGTAGAGTGACCACTGCTTTACCATGGGGCTGCTCATGGAGGGGGGTGCCCAGCTGTAGGTGGTGAGCAACCCATCCTCTGCTCCCCAGACACGTGGGTGAGGAAGACCTCATAGGGAACGCATCTCTGTTTGTTTGCACAACATCTCTTCCTTTGGCAACTCACCCCTCCCTGACTCAATGTGGCTCAATGTGGAACTATGGTCATGGCATTTTGCCCTCCTCACCCCAACACCATGCTTTGAAATAGCTCATCTTCGGCTGTGTGATTAGTCCAGGACTGGGCATGCGGTCCTGTAGGGCTGACCAGCCTTTCCTGAGAATCCACTCTGTGTTTCTGGAGAGTCAGCGCTGAGGATAAGGACTGGAGTCGACTGGTAGTCACTTCCCAGCCACCTGGAGAACGTCAGCTTGCAGAATAAAGCGATCACCTCGACAGAAGCCAGGCTGAGAGAAAGAGGGAGAGGCAGCCTGGCTGACTCCATTGGAGCTCGGGTTCTGGCCAAGTCTGAGTCCATTTTCCCCTGGGTTTGTCAGTCACATCCAATAAATCCCTTTTGCTTTGGCTAATTTGAGCTAGATTTTTGTCACAACAAAAATATCCGAATAAATATAGGTCAGTTCCCTCCCCTCTGCAAACTACAGGATTTGAGAGCCCAGGGTAGGGAATGATATAGGAGGAAACTGGGAGAATTAGTTCCTCTCCCCTGAACCCCTCTCTGCCTGCCTCCTGATCTCTGCTACACACGCCTGTGCTCTGGCAGAAAGACCAGGGGCCATGAGGTTAGACTTTAGCCAGTAGCACTGGGTACATTTAGCATCAGCTGCCCTCTCTTCAGCCAACACGACAAATTTCTCTCTCTCTCTCTCTGTGTGTGTGTGTGCGTGTGTGTGCGCCATTGCTCCAATTTCCCATGAGATAGGATATGGGGTGGAGAAGCAAATGGCAACCTCCAATGCTCAGGTATTCATGTCTGGAAAGTTCCATGGACAGAGGAGCCTGGTGGGCTGCATGAGGTCACAGTGAGTCAGCCACGACTGAACAACTGAGCAGAATATGGAGAGTTGTCATAACCTCATCCCTTATTCCCAGGTGGAAATGCACTGATTAAGGCCAAATGTTTTATTGATGAGGCCTGGGGGTTCTCAACCAGCATATGGGCTGCAGCTAGAGCTGGGAGTTCCTCAGTATGACAGGAGATGTTTAATAGGATGGTGCTTAGAGGCACACAGAAAACTAAGGGCCAAGAAATGGGGTTAAGTGACCCATCTGAAAAGGCCAGACAAAATTTCAGAGCTGAGCACAGACACAGAAATCTGGGAGCCAGAGGCACAAGAGCAGGCCCAGTGGACACAGGAAGTGAAATGGCTCCAGGATAATCTCCTGGAACAGGGACAGTTTGCTGCTGACCTTCCTCAATCCTCAAAGAGTGTGATCAATGGGTGGACAGACAGCCCACCTGGATGGTTGATGTCTTCTTTGTAGTTTGCCTGCCTTGGACCTTCGTTGAGGCAGGTGGGGTCTTTGTTGCAGCACATGGGCTTAGTTGCTCTGTGCCATGTGGCATCTTAGTTCCCTGACCAGGGGTTGAACCTGCGTTGCAAGGCAGATTCTTAACCACTGGACCATCAGGGAAGTCCTGGATGGTTGACTTCTATGGGAATCAACTGCTGCTTTGTTCCTACCCTTGCCTTTACATACTCATGTTAGGATCATATTTGTTCTTCTTGCTTTCTTTAAGTCAATGAGATGTAATCATTTTTAGAGTATTTTTTCCAAAGAGGAGTCAGATCTGAATTTATTTCTCTGTCTTAGTTCATTTGCCCTTGTTTTTCTCTATGGTAACCACACACCGCTTACTCTACACTTCCTTCAGTGACCTTCCTTTCACTCACCCCAGGCGCTGTTGCAGCCCTGAGCTGGGACTCAGAACCATGGAGTTCTAGCCCTGCCCATATTGGTCACTAGCTGTGTGACCTTACTATGTCACTTACCCTGGGTGGGCAGATGAAGTAATTTTCGAAGTTTCTCCCAGCTCTGCTATTCTGGGATGCTGTAAATCTGTGTCCTTTACTGATCAATCTCTAAACCATAAGCACCTCACTCAGAAATGCCATTCCAAAGTCTCACTGGTGAGCAGGTGTCTGCCCACAGACCCCACTCCCCAGATGCTACGGGCAATTTGGGAACTATATTTTTAAAATCACCACAGATGGGAAGACTAAGCTGAAATGAGACTTGTTTGAAAAATGCTGCTTTTAGCATTTTAGCCCCATCTCTTCATCCCTTATTGCTTTCAGCTTTTTGGATGGCCGCCCCAAATAGCCCATGATCTTGCTGATTGCTCGACAAAATCTCCTGGAGAAGAGCCTCAGATCACTGCTGGTCCTCGGCCCCTCCTCCCTGCCACCCCACGATTCTCCTTCTAGCTGATTGCAGGGCTACTGAGAGCCCACATGATCAATGTCAGGGCCTCTTTAACAGCCTCAACTATCTACATGAACATGGGCAGATTTGTTTTTTCATTGTGCCCGAGAGGTCTACAACAGTTTCTATTATCTTCCTGGCTATATCTGTCTGTTACCTTAATCTAAGTTCTTGACTCTGGGGGTTCATTTGCATATGTCATCTTTTTATCCAAATGGTAATGTTCTTCCTGCCTTCATATTGCTATTGTCTTCTCCTGGCAACGATTGGTCTTCAGATAATATCCTCAGATTTAGGATCACCTTCAATTCTAACAAGTTTGCCCCTGGCTTATTGAGTGACATCCCTCCTGGGCTTGGGACTCGTCAGGCAGCTGGTCTTGTCCTTGGGGCAGCATGGCGGTAGACAGAGCCTCCAGTTGGTAGGATGGTGAGTTGGGAGCTGGGCCAGGAAGCAGGAATGGGCCAAGGTGCCGATGTGGACCAGGATGCAAGCCAGGGAAGCTCAGGAAGCAGGGTGAATACAGTCAACGTGGGAAGGGCTAGGAACCAGAATTGAATGGGAAAAGTCAGAGGTGAGGGTCTTAGTAATTGGGTTGAATCCAGAAGATGGGGCTTGGAATCCAGGTCAGTTAAGCCCAAAGCCACATTGGGAGCCCAGGCAATGTGATAGCTGAGGACCCAGAGAGACTTGTGCTGGGGACCTTTCACGAAAATCTGGAGCTGAACTGTCTGGGTTTAAATTCTGGTTCTCCCATTATAATTGAGCAATGTGGAGTAAATTATATGCTTGTCTATGCCTCAGTTTCCCCATGTATAAATTGAATGACTATAATACTACCTTTCTTAGTATAACTCAGTAGAGTTATAATATATAAAAGTCTTAGAATGCCATTTGACTCATGGTGGCATTCAGTTATTTACATTAAAAAAATTAAAGACACTAGATCACTTTGCGTAATGAGAATTCTACTCCTCTCAACCCCTGGCCGCCCAAATAGCCCATGATCTTGCTGATTGCTCGACAAAATCTCCTGGAGAAGAGCCTCAGATCACTGCTGGTCCTCGGCCCCTCCTCCCTGCCACCCCACGATTCTCCTTCTAGCTGATTGCAGGGCTACTGAGAGCCCACATGATCAATGTCAGGGCCTCTTTAACAGCCTCAACTATCTACATGAACATGGGCAGATTTGTTTTTTCATTGTGCCCGAGAGGTCTACAACAGTTTCTATTATCTTCCTGGCTATATCTGTCTGTTACCTTAATCTAAGTTCTTGACTCTGGGGGTTCATTTGCATATGTCATCTTTTTATCCAAATGGTAATGTTCTTCCTGCCTTCATATTGCTATTGTCTTCTCCTGGAAACGATTGGTCTTCAGATAATATCCTCAGATTTAGGATCACCTTCAATTCTAACAAGTTTGCCCCTGGCTTATTGAGTGACATCCCTCCTGGGCTTGGGACTCGTCAGGCAGCTGGTCTTGTCCTTGGGGCAGCATGGCGGTAGACAGAGCCTCCAGTTGGTAGGATGGTGAGTTGGGAGCTGGGCCAGGAAGCAGGAATGGGCCAAGGTGCCGATGTGGACCAGGATGCAAGCCAGGGAAGCTCAGGAAGCAGGGTGAATACAGTCAACGTGGGAAGGGCTAGGAACCAGAATTGAATGGGAAAAGTCAGAGGTGAGGGTCTTAGTAATTGGGTTGAATCCAGAAGATGGGGGCTTGGAATCCAGGTCAGTTAAGCCCAAAGCCACATTGGGAGCCCAGGCAATGTGATAGCTGAGGACCCAGAGAGACTTGTGCTGGGGACCTTTCACGAAAATCTGGAGCTGAACTGTCTGGGTTTAAATTCTGGTTCTCCCATTATAATTGAGCAATGTGGAGTAAATTATATGCTTGTCTATGCCTCAGTTTCCCCATGTATAAATTGAATGACTATAATACTACCTTTCTTAGTATAACTCAGTAGAGTTATAATATATAAAAGTCTTAGAATGCCATTTGACTCATGGTGGCATTCAGTTATTTACATTAAAAAAATTAAAGACACTAGATCACTTTGCGTAATGAGAATTCTACTCCTCTCAACCCCTAACCCCACTCCCAGATATGTTACAGGCTTGAACAGCTTCTGATGTCTTTTCTCCCACCCAGGAAATGTCTTGAGGAGCACAGCGTTTCAGCCTCAGTTCTCACGGCCTCTATTAGTGGTGGGATAATGGAAGTATTTGGTTTTTTTGTTTATTTGTTTTTAAAATTTATTTATTTATTTATTTTGGGTGGCGGTCGGGTTGGGGAGGGAGGGGAGCGGGCGGGCCACTTCCATTGGTCTTTCATTTCTCCGTTTTCATCCATCTTTGTTCTTTGACCCGTGTGGGCCTCCCATCGTGGTGGCGGTTGCAGAGCGCCGGCTCTGGGCGCACGCGCTCCAGAGCTCCGGCTCGGTAATTGGACACATCAGTCGGCACGTGGGATCTTCCCAGGCCAGGGATCGAACTGGCGCCCCTTGCACTGCAAGGCGGTGTCCCTACCCACTGGACCACCAGGGGAAGCCTGGAAGTATTTGTTTTTATTTCTAAATTTCACTATAGAAATGGAACATGGAAAGCACACACTGTGCATTTCCACAATAACTGGAGTGTAGGCTTTGACAGTCCTGGGTTTAAATCCCCATTCTTCTATTCACTTATCTCATGACGTTTTACAAATTATAGTCCGTTTGAGTCTTGATGTCCTCATCTACACAGTGGAGGTACCAGCATCTATCTCACAAAATGATTTCAAGGTTCAAGATAAAGTGTGTAGAGCTTGTGACTCAACACTCTTTTCCTCCAAAAGAGCCCCCCTGCCAGCCAGGGCTGCAGTCTCATTTAATGCTCTACTGGAAGAAGGTGCCCTTCCAAGCCCCTGCTGCTCCAACCATTGGGAGCCCAGGCAATGCGATAGCTGAGGACCCAGGGAGACTTGGGCTGGGGACCTTTCACGAAAATCTGGAGCTGAACTGTCTGGGTTTAAATTCTGGTTCTCCCATTATAATTGAGCAATGTGGAGTAAATTATATGCTTGTCTATGCCTCAGTTTCCCCATGTATAAATTGAATGACTATAATACTACCTTTCTTAGTATAACTCAGTAGAGTTATAATATATAAAAGTCTTAGAATGCCATTTGACTCATGGTGGCATTCAGTTATTTACATTAAAAAAATTAAAGACACTAGATCACTTTGCGTAATGAGAATTCTACTCCTCTCAACCCCTAACCCCACTCCCAGATATGTTACAGGCTTGAACAGCTTCTGATGTCTTTTCTCCCACCCAGGAAATGTCTTGAGGAGCACAGCGTTTCAGCCTCAGTTCTCACGGCCTCTATTAGTGGTGGGATAATGGAAGTATTTGGTTTTTTTGTTTATTTGTTTTTTTTTAAAATTTATTTATTTATTTTTATTTTGGGTGGCGGTCGGGTTGGGGAGGGAGGGGAGCGGGCGGGCCACTTCCATTGGTCTTTCATTTCTCCGTTTTCATCCATCTTTGTTCTTTGACCCGTGTGGGCCTCCCATCGTGGTGGCGGTTGCAGAGCGCCGGCTCTGGGCGCACGCGCTCCAGAGCTCCGGCTCGGTAATTGGACACATCAGTCGGCACGTGGGATCTTCCCAGGCCAGGGATCGAACTGGCGCCCCTTGCACTGCAAGGCGGTGTCCCTACCCACTGGACCACCAGGGGAAGCCTGGAAGTATTTGTTTTTATTTCTAAATTTCACTATAGAAATGGAACATGGAAAGCACACACTGTGCATTTCCACAATAACTGGAGTGTAGGCTTTGACAGTCCTGGGTTTAAATCCCCATTCTTCTATTCACTTATCTCATGACGTTTTACAAATTATAGTCCGTTTGAGTCTTGATGTCCTCATCTACACAGTGGAGGTACCAGCATCTATCTCACAAAATGATTTCAAGGTTCAAGATAAAGTGTGTAGAGCTTGTGACTCAACACTCTTTTCCTCCAAAAGAGCCCCCCTGCCAGCCAGGGCTGCAGTCTCATTTAATGTCTCTACTGGAAGAAGGTGCCCTTCCAAGCCCCTCCCATGGCTGCTGGCAGGATTCAGTTCCTCCTGGCTGGTGGACTGAAGGCTGGCTACCAGTAGGCTGCTGGCTGGAGGTCACCTCACTCCCTTCCACATGGGTCTCTCCATAGGGCAGCTCACAACATGGCAGCTGGCTTCCCTCAGAGCAAGCCAGTGAGAAGGTGGGCAAGATGGAAGCCAGAGTCTCTTGTGACCTAACACTGGAAGTGATATCCCACACTATTCATTACCAACCTCCACTCAAGTCGGGGGGATTCACACAAGGGTATGAATACCAGGAGGCAGGGAACCCTGGGACCATCCTGGAGGCTGCCTCCCACACTCTGAAACTGCCTCTCTCCACACTCATTTCCCAAATCCCCCCTCTCAAAAGGCACCATTGGTCACAACCTCCAAGTCATTTTTCAATTTATCCTCCCCGCACAGCAACCAGAGCTAAACTCCACATGTATCAAAGCTTTCAATCTTTGGGTGAGAGATTTACCTAAATAGAGGCTCTTAATATTGGAATTTCTCTTTTTCACTTGAAAATGTCCCTTTTTTATCCTGTGGCTCTCAAAGGTTTCCATTTCTTTAAACAGAGAAGAATCAGCTTTCCCCTAGGGCTTCCCTGGTGGCTCAATGGTAAAGAATCCACCTGCCAGAGCAGGAGATGCAAGAGACTCAGGTTTGATCCCTGGGCTGGGAAGTTCTTATGGAGAAGGAAATGGTAACCTACCCCAGTATCCTTTCCTGGAGAATTCCATGGACAGAGGAGCCTGGTGAGCTACAGTCCATGGGGTCGCAAAAGGGCAGGACACAACTTAGTGACTAAACAACAACAAATCCCAAAGTGCCAATTTTCTTAGAAGTTGCCCAGGATATTCAAACTCTTTTTATAGTTCCGGAATCCCCATTCTTCTATTCACTTATCTCATGACGTTTACAAATTATAGTCCGTTTGAGTCTTGATGTCCTCATCTACACAGTGGAGGTACCAGCATCTATCTCACAAAATGATTTCAAGGTTCAAGATAAAGTGTGTAGAGCTTGTGACTCAACACTCTTTTCCTCCAAAAGAGCCCCCCTGCCAGCCAGGGCTGCAGTCTCATTTAATGTCTCTACTGGAAGAAGGTGCCCTTCCAAGCCCCTCCCATGGCTGCTGGCAGGATTCAGTTCCTCCTGGCTGGTGGACTGAAGGCTGGCTACCAGTAGGCTGCTGGCTGGAGGTCACCTCACTCCCTTCCACATGGGTCTCTCCATAGGGCAGCTCACAACATGGCAGCTGGCTTCCCTCAGAGCAAGCCAGTGAGAAGGTGGGCAAGATGGAAGCCAGAGTCTCTTGTGACCTAACACTGGAAGTGATATCCCACACTATTCATTACCAACCTCCACTCAAGTCGGGGGGATTCACACAAGGGTATGAATACCAGGAGGCAGGGAACCCTGGGACCATCCTGGAGGCTGCCTCCCACACTCTGAAACTGCCTCTCTCCACACTCATTTCCCAAATCCCCCCTCTCAAAAGGCACCATTGGTCACAACCTCCAAGTCATTTTTCAATTTATCCTCCCCGCACAGCAACCAGAGCTAAACTCCACATGTATCAAAGCTTTCAATCTTTGGGTGAGAGATTTACCTAAATAGAGGCTCTTAATATTGGAATTTCTCTTTTTCACTTGAAAATGTCCCTTTTTTATCCTGTGGCTCTCAAAGGTTTCCATTTCTTTAAACAGAGAAGAATCAGCTTTCCCCTAGGGCTTCCCTGGTGGCTCAATGGTAAAGAATCCACCTGCCAGAGCAGGAGATGCAAGAGACTCAGGTTTGATCCCTGGGCTGGGAAGTTCTTATGGAGAAGGAAATGGTAACCTACCCCAGTATCCTTTCCTGGAGAATTCCATGGACAGAGGAGCCTGGTGAGCTACAGTCCATGGGGTCGCAAAAGGGCAGGACACAACTTAGTGACTAAACAACAACAAATCCCCAAGGAATTTTAGTAGCCAAATTCTGTCTTAAGAAAGTGTTTTGCCCTAGGATATTCAAACTCTTCTTTGTCTTGTATTCAGATAACTTCTAACTCCACACTATTTAAAAATTGCCTTTGGCATGGCTCAGGCTGCAGGGTATGTTGCTTCTGTGGGGATGGGACAGCCCTGTCATTCACTCCAGAGCTGAGACACATTTGTGTAAGGTTTGCTGATTTCTTCCAATAGGGCTCATGTTGACTTCAGTAGCAATCAGGCTGTAAAGGAAAGAGTGAAGAAATGCTGAGATGGGAAAGCTGAGAGCAAAATGGGACCAGTCCTGTGAGGAGGCAGAGAACCTTGAGATGAAGGCAGACATAAGAAGCCTATGAATGCCTAGTCTTGGTCTCAGCAAAGAATGCCAGTGTTTTTTGTGTCACAGCCCTAAATCTAAGGCTAGGTCAGAGTTCAAAAGAGGTCAGATGCAGCCATAGAATTAGCAGCTGGGATAATCCTGGAGACTTGGTAAAGCACAGAGAGGTAAGCACCCGTATTAACAGGAACTTGAGGCTCAGAGAGGTAGAGCAGTTTGCTCCAGGTCACACAGTATTGAAGTGACACCACATTTCTCAACCCTCTTTTTCCCCGGTTGGGTCAAGGGGCATGGAAATCGGAATCAGGTAAGTTCAACAAGGTCTCAGGGCAGAGTTCTCTCTATTGTATCCTAAACTCTTCCTACTATGGTGCCTGGTTTTTTCATTTTAGCAGACTCAATCTAATCCAACAACCTTTCTTAGCTCTTGCTCCCACCCCTGGTATTCTTATTTCAGTGCTCCCGGCCTTCCCATCACCATGGATACCCTTTGTGTTATTCTCCCCATCAGAAACCATGCTTTGGAAAATTCTATCTACCATGTACTCTCCCCTTGCAGATAATAATAAATTTGTTTTCACAGTTTTATTCATCAGAACCATATGTAACTGCCAATCAGGGCATCTGATCTTTAAGAGATCATCACAGTATAAATATTGACTTGTCTAAATTGAAGCTTGTAGCTTCATTTAGCAGGTGACTGAGGAAAACATGTGCCATTTCCATAAGGAACTTTAGTAGCCAAATTCTGTCTTAAGAAAGTGTTTTGCCCTAGGATATTCAAACTCTTCTTTGTCTTGTATTCAGATAACTTCTAACTCCACACTATTTAAAAATTGCCTTTGGCATGGCTCAGGCTGCAGGGTATGTTGCTTCTGTGGGGATGGGACAGCCCTGTCATTCACTCCAGAGCTGAGACACATTTGTGTAAGGTTTGCTGATTTCTTCCAATAGGGCTCATGTTGACTTCAGTAGCAATCAGGCTGTAAAGGAAAGAGTGAAGAAATGCTGAGATGGGAAAGCTGAGAGCAAAATGGGACCAGTCCTGTGAGGAGGCAGAGAACCTTGAGATGAAGGCAGACATAAGAAGCCTATGAATGCCTAGTCTTGGTCTCAGCAAAGAATGCCAGTGTTTTTTGTGTCACAGCCCTAAATCTAAGGCTAGGTCAGAGTTCAAAAGAGGTCAGATGCAGCCATAGAATTAGCAGCTGGGATAATCCTGGAGACTTGGTAAAGCACAGAGAGGTAAGCACCCGTATTAACAGGAACTTGAGGCTCAGAGAGGTAGAGCAGTTTGCTCCAGGTCACACAGTATTGAAGTGACACCACATTTCTCAACCCTCTTTTTCCCCGGTTGGGTCAAGGGGCATGGAAATCGGAATCAGGTAAGTTCAACAAGGTCTCAGGGCAGAGTTCTCTCTATTGTATCCTAAACTCTTCCTACTATGGTGCCTGGTTTTTTCATTTTAGCAGACTCAATCTAATCCAACAACCTTTCTTAGCTCTTGCTCCCACCCCTGGTATTCTTATTTCAGTGCTCCCGGCCTTCCCATCACCATGGATACCCTTTGTGTTATTCTCCCCATCAGAAACCATGCTTTGGAAAATTCTATCTACCATGTACTCTCCCCTTGCAGATAATAATAAATTTGTTTTCACAGTTTTATTCATCAGAACCATATGTAACTGCCAATCAGGGCATCTGATCTTTAAGAGATCATCACAGTATAAATATTGACTTGTCTAAATTGAAGCTTGTAGCTTCATTTAGCTTGGGGAGGGTGACTGAGGAAAACATGTGCCATTTCCATAAGGAACTTTAAAAATTTGAAAAGAGCATACAAATATCTAAGACTGCTCTAACAGTGGATGTAGAACAGGAACCCAGAGCCCAGCCCCACAGCACAGAGCTCCCTGAGCCCCAGGCTAGAACGGATCTAAGCAACAGTTGCTCCCATCTGACACTGAACGCTCCACCCCTGGGCTCCAGGTGCCGGTGGGAAACTCAGGGCAGACCAGATGTCTTCTTGTTCAAGGAGAAAGTGGGCGGGGCTCTCTGCCTCGTGACCCCACTGCCACTGCTCACCTTTCTGCTATTAGCGCTCCGTCCTCCTGATTCTTGAATCCCGTGGACAGAAGAGCCTGACGGGCTCCAGTCCCTAGAGCTGCAAAGAGTCTGACATGACTGAAGTGACTGAGCATGCTGACATGCTCCCGATTCTTGAAGCAGATACACATGAGGAGGCAGGTGGGTGGGCGTGATTTAAACTGGTGAGCAGTTCTTCTGCATTATCAGTCAAGCCCTTCGTGGAGTTTCCTATGGCTCCTTCAAGACCATGATTTGGAGTCTCAGCACCTCCTCTGGGAGGTGCTCAGGGCCTGCAGTGGGCTGGCAATGGCTCCCCGTTCTCCAGGCCTTGCCTGCGCACGTGACGTATCCAGGCCCAACAAAGCTGCGGGGACCCGTGCTCGGTATCCCATCACCAGCTGGGTCGTGTGGCCCTCATGGAGCTGCCTCAGCTGGAGACTCAGCCTGGTGTGAGGTGGAGACACTGGGCTTCCACACCACACCTGGTTAGTTTTCGTGTGCTGGCCCCTGGGCACACAGCTTCCAGATCTCATGGGAGCCTAAGGCTTTATCCTACTTGCTCCAAGGAGTGGGTGGCAAGAGTGTGGCCAGGCAGAAAAGTGATCTCCATGAAGACAGGGGAGATAGAGGTGCCCAGAGAGTCCAGCTCTGTCACCACCACAGGCGTGTGTGCTGAGACCCTTGTCCTGCCCAATGCTCTGTAGACCTTCCACTGCTCTTTCCAGGCACCCCCTCTACTCCTGGGATTTTCCCAGTGGAGCTCAAAAATCAGGGGGCAATCAGGTCTTATTGGGGAAGGGGTAATCTTGACTGGTGAAGCTGATCTCTCATTCTCTAGGAGATAATGAGATGTACTTGTCATTGTGACCCTGCCCCAAGCAAACCTCAGTGGGGGCTGCACGCCTATGCTAGACTATTATTTGTGTGTGTGTGTGATAAAAAAGGTAGGATATGGCAGATAAACTTTGTATTCTTGGGTAGATATAAATACGATATAAATGTGTATTTTAATATGCATTTTAATTATTTAATCTCTATTAAAGGAATAATAAGAGATACATATGATCCTTTTAGTGAAATTTAAATTAAACAAAGTCTTATTTAAATGAAGGATTCATTGTTTAGCGCTCCGTCCTCCTGATTCTTGAATCCCGTGGACAGAAGAGCCTGACGGGCTCCAGTCCCTAGAGCTGCAAAGAGTCTGACATGACTGAAGTGACTGAGCATGCTGACATGCTCCCGATTCTTGAAGCAGATACACATGAGGAGGCAGGTGGGTGGGCGTGATTTAAACTGGTGAGCAGTTCTTCTGCATTATCAGTCAAGCCCTTCGTGGAGTTTCCTATGGCTCCTTCAAGACCATGATTTGGAGTCTCAGCACCTCCTCTGGGAGGTGCTCAGGGCCTGCAGTGGGCTGGCAATGGCTCCCCGTTCTCCAGGCCTTGCCTGCGCACGTGACGTATCCAGGCCCAACAAAGCTGCGGGGACCCGTGCTCGGTATCCCATCACCAGCTGGGTCGTGTGGCCCTCATGGAGCTGCCTCAGCTGGAGACTCAGCCTGGTGTGAGGTGGAGACACTGGGCTTCCACACCACACCTGGTTAGTTTTCGTGTGCTGGCCCCTGGGCACACAGCTTCCAGATCTCATGGGAGCCTAAGGCTTTATCCTACTTGCTCCAAGGAGTGGGTGGCAAGAGTGTGGCCAGGCAGAAAAGTGATCTCCATGAAGACAGGGGAGATAGAGGTGCCCAGAGAGTCCAGCTCTGTCACCACCACAGGCGTGTGTGCTGAGACCCTTGTCCTGCCCAATGCTCTGTAGACCTTCCACTGCTCTTTCCAGGCACCCCCTCTACTCCTGGGATTTTCCCAGTGGAGCTCAAAAATCAGGGGGCAATCAGGTCTTATTGGGGAAGGGGTAATCTTGACTGGTGAAGCTGATCTCTCATTCTCTAGGAGATAATGAGATGTACTTGTCATTGTGACCCTGCCCCAAGCAAACCTCAGTGGGGGCTGCACGCCTATGCTAGACTATTATTTGTGTGTGTGTGTGATAAAAAAGGTAGGATATGGCAGATAAACTTTGTATTCTTGGGTAGATATAAATACGATATAAATGTGTATTTTAATATGCATTTTAATTATTTAATCTCTATTAAAGGAATAATAAGAGATACATATGATCCTTTTAGTGAAATTTAAATTAAACACTTTAAAGGTCTTAATTTAATAATAGGGACTGGGAAACCTAAATGAAGATTCAGGTTAAGAAAGCTGAAGGAATGGTTATGAGACAAGTGGTTGAAAGCATATAAAATGATAAATAATAGGCTTACAAAAGTCCTTGCCTTTTAACAAATGCCACAGAAAAGCACCAATTTATTTCTGGATAGTCTGTTTAGGGATGCCCAGTTTTTTTAAAAGGTAGCATAAGAAGAAAACGTAAGTACCTAATAAATAATAGTAATAAAACAAAACCTATAGGGAAAGGCTGACCCAAATGGAATTGTCAAGGAACCTTCAGACTGAGCTCATCACATGCCTTTTTCCAACAACCTTAAATGAGGTCAGGCTCCAGTGGGCCCAGAGAGCTGGTTTTAGGGATATACCAATACCTATCAAGCATGAATCCCATGCCTTTACATCTCTAATTGTTTGGGCTTCTTCTAGTCCCAAAGGCAGTAATTCAAACGTCTCTTTGACTTCTTAAGAAATCCTGTTTTCCAGAAGCATAAGCACTGCATCTTTTTTTATGCCTAGAACTTGAAGCTGGCCTCAACAGATTCTTTTTTCTCTCCTTTAAACTCCTAAAAATATGGCTCTTGGGCAGGCAAGGAGCCTGTGTCCTCCTTCAAACCAATCTGTGGGGCCAAGGGCAAAGTCAGACAGGCAGGAGGACTGGTCGCTCCTGACCTGTGGAGAAGGACTGCCTTCAGCACAGGCATTAGGAGACAGGGGGGCTGGGATCAAAAAACCCTAAGGAAGAAGCCCAAGTCTATAGCCCTAAAGCTTCTGAAAATGCAAGCTGCAACATTCAAGTAGGTGTAAAGAGGTCAGAAAGGGTCTTTCTTCTCTTAAAACCTCAAGATTGTTTTTTAAACTTCTCCAGGTTAAAATGGACCAGCTATAGTAGATGTCCTGAGGCGACTTCCCACAAATAACCCAAACTCATCTTTCTTCAGTAACATTTTGTGAATTTTTGCAGTTTGATGGTGATCTTGCTGCCCTGGCTACAGCTGACTGGAGAAGGCAGAAGCCTTCCTCTACTAAGGGGTACTGGCATGAAACCCCTCAGGGAGCCCCATTAGCCTGACCCTCTGTTCAGTTGGATGACTGCATATTAGAGAGCAATGAATCGACTCATTCAAACCTCCCTTTTGGGAAAGAACAAAGACACTATAGTTGATTGAACTTAAGTTGAATCCTGAGTGATAGTGAGCTATGGTTCTGGTTCTTTAGAGAAGGCCTGGACCCTGGAGTGCATGTCGTGTTAGGATGATGATGTCCCATGATTCCCAATTGTATTTGATTTCTTACTGCTGCTGCAACAAATTAGCACACATTCAGTGGCTTAAAAGAAAAACACCTGTCCTCTTACAGTTATGAGGCCAGAAGTCTAAAATCAAAACGCTGATGGGACTGTGTTCCTTCTGGAAGCTTCGGCAGAAAATCCATTTCCCTGCCATTTTCAGCTTCCAGAGGCTGCCCACATTCCTTAACTTGTGACCTTTTCCTTGAACTGTTCCAGTCTCTGGTATCTGGCATCACATCTCTCTCCCAGTACTGTCTTCGGCCATCCTGTCTCACTTTTATGATTCTATTGGGCCCACTGGGATAATCTAGCATAATCTTCCCATCACAAGATCCTTAATTTAATCACATCTGCAAAGTCCCTTTTGCCATAGAGGTAACATATTTATGGGTTCTAGGGATTAGGATGTGGATGTCTCTGGGGGACATTATTTGGGCTGCTGCACCTTCTTTGTTATATATTCTTTCAACAAGTCTGCGTTTCTGGTAATTATCTATATTATTCATTTTTATTTTTCAAATTTACTTGACATTTTTTGAAAATGTCTCTTATACTTTCATTTTATTTACTTATTTATTTGGCCATGCTGCATCACAAGTGGGATCTTAGTTCCCCAACAAGGAATTGAACCCACATTCCCTGCAGTGGAAGCATGGAGTTGCAACCACTGGACCACCAGAGAAGTCTCAATGCTATCCTATTTATACTTTGGCATCTGCACTGCTCACATCCCCTGGAAAGAATAGTGCAAATATTGTATGACTCCATCCTCCTTGACAATCACTGGTGTATTGTTGACCTATTTTGCTGGTTAATGACCTGTCCTCGATGGTGATCTTGCTGCCCTGGCTACAGCTGACTGGAGAAGGCAGAAGCCTTCCTCTACTAAGGGGTACTGGCATGAAACCCCTCAGGGAGCCCCATTAGCCTGACCCTCTGTTCAGTTGGATGACTGCATATTAGAGAGCAATGAATCGACTCATTCAAACCTCCCTTTTGGGAAAGAACAAAGACACTATAGTTGATTGAACTTAAGTTGAATCCTGAGTGATAGTGAGCTATGGTTCTGGTTCTTTAGAGAAGGCCTGGACCCTGGAGTGCATGTCGTGTTAGGATGATGATGTCCCATGATTCCCAATTGTATTTGATTTCTTACTGCTGCTGCAACAAATTAGCACACATTCAGTGGCTTAAAAGAAAAACACCTGTCCTCTTACAGTTATGAGGCCAGAAGTCTAAAATCAAAACGCTGATGGGACTGTGTTCCTTCTGGAAGCTTCGGCAGAAAATCCATTTCCCTGCCATTTTCAGCTTCCAGAGGCTGCCCACATTCCTTAACTTGTGACCTTTTCCTTGAACTGTTCCAGTCTCTGGTATCTGGCATCACATCTCTCTCCCAGTACTGTCTTCGGCCATCCTGTCTCACTTTTATGATTCTATTGGGCCCACTGGGATAATCTAGCATAATCTTCCCATCACAAGATCCTTAATTTAATCACATCTGCAAAGTCCCTTTTGCCATAGAGGTAACATATTTATGGGTTCTAGGGATTAGGATGTGGATGTCTCTGGGGGACATTATTTGGGCTGCTGCACCTTCTTTGTTATATATTCTTTCAACAAGTCTGCGTTTCTGGTAATTATCTATATTATTCATTTTTATTTTTCAAATTTACTTGACATTTTTTGAAAATGTCTCTTATACTTTCATTTTATTTACTTATTTATTTGGCCATGCTGCATCACAAGTGGGATCTTAGTTCCCCAACAAGGAATTGAACCCACATTCCCTGCAGTGGAAGCATGGAGTTGCAACCACTGGACCACCAGAGAAGTCTCAATGCTATCCTATTTATACTTTGGCATCTGCACTGCTCACATCCCCTGGAAAGAATAGTGCAAATATTGTATGACTCCATCCTCCTTGACAATCACTGGTGTATTGTTGACCTATTTTGCTGGTTAATGACCTGTTGAGCAATGATCCATTGATTTGCCATTACCAGCCCATGACTCATCGACTTGCCAATGGTCAGTCAGTTTCAACGACTGGATGAGTAGCACAGGGACTATGGCCAGTTGATGTCCTTTTTTAGACTAAAAGTGATCTAGAGTCAGGATTGATGACTTCCATGGGGGGTCATGTATAGTATGTGTTAGCAGAGGAAGTGAGTTGATCAAGAGAAGAATCAAAGGGAAAAAGAATTAGAGAGACCATGTGGCCTTAGAGAGATAAGATATTCCCATATTTATAGTCCATGGGGCCTGGTTGTATTTCTTGTCCTGAAATTTAGTGTAAATTCTCTCTGCATGACTGCAGTGAACCACATCTCTGCTTTGGAACCAGAGTGCCATTTGACTATTTGCAACAAAAACAGCTCCAAATGGAAGAGTCCTTTTTGCTTGACTTCTTAAAAAGATGACTTACACAACCCTTTAAGCCAAAGATCCTGTCTTCAGATGGCAGTCTTTAAAATTTAAGAAGGGCAATGAGGAAGCAAGGTCTTGTCCCCATGGCTTCCTTCCATCCATGGTTCTTCTGTTCCTTTCCCTGGTGGCCCTTCATCCTGCAGCTAAAACTACTGACGGGCAGACCCAGGTTCTCCAGCTCTGATAAGGATAAGATGTTCTGTGACAATTTTGTCAGGGTTGAGTTACTGAGAAGAAACTCACACATTCCTATCCTCACTATATTGTCTCAGTCTGTAGGTCAGGACTTCTGCCTTTGTTTTCCTGTGCTGAACTCTGGCTTCTCACCCTCAACCTTCCCTACCCAGCCTTCTCCCTGGATTGGCTGCCACATGCTTTATTCCTGAACTTTGGTTGGGGCTGTGCTGTGACTGAGCATCCTCAGAACCATGGTCCTGAAGTGCCTTCTGCTATCTGGACCCCTGTTATCACAGCTACCGATTAGGTACTAGCTCCTACTGTCGCCTTTCCTGAATTTACCACATTCTCTGGGCATTGCAGCCGGCGTTTTCCAGCCTCCTAACATGCCCTTGTTCTTTCAGATCAAGGTCTCCCCTTGTTGCCCACAAGTAAGTATGTCTGAGAACCCTGCTGCCTCACATGCCTTGCCACTTCTCTACCTGCCTAACGTTGGACACTTCAGTAATCCCAGAGCTATGAATTAATGAGTAAATTTTTGTTCATCAGCATGCATTTTGTGTATCAAAATATGAATGGTGTCTCTGCTGCTTCCAGTGCCTTCACTTTCAGGGAAAAATTGAAGAAGACCTGAAATGGCTCAAGAGCCAGCTGGTGATTTAATTTCCCCCTCGTTATTCTGGCTATTGGGAAATTGACTAGTTTATCGGAAGTCAGACTTCTCAACTCTGCTGTAACATAAGGGGTTGCCCCAGGAATGCAGGTTCATGGGGTCAGCTAGGAGGTCTCAGACACTCTGTCCTGTGGTACAAGACCACCTGGGGATCCTAGGACAGTCCTTCCCATCCTCTGCCGCACGGCCGGGCATGTGCGGGAAGTCCTGCTTCAGCATCCTGCAGAGAGCCTCCTGCCAGAGGCTGCTCCAGCAGCATCTACTTCCTTCCCGTGGCGCTGTTTCTGCTATGGAGCTGGTCTTGTTTTGCCTTAATCCATGGGGTGCAAGACAAGACCTGGATAGGCAGACAGGCACCCAAGGGGCAGCACTTGGGTTTCCTAAGCTTTGAGCATAGCTCTAAAAACCCCTGTGGTGTGTGCTGCAGCCTGGGTTGAGTCGGTAGCATTTCCCAACTGCATTTGGTCCTGGAACACTTTGGTTTCAGAGCCCTGATTAACATCTCTCTCTAAGAGTGTTCAGCGGAACACATTTAGGAAAATGTTATTCTATTATAGGATTTATCACGCTGAATAGCAGTGATTTATTTCCATGCCTGCCTCCCCCACCAGGCTGTGCATTCCTAAAGGGCAAGAATGGATCTTATTTATCTTTTTATCTCCAGCACCTGGCACTGTGCTTCTTCATAGAGCTGGTCCCCTAAATAGCTCTCACCAGGGTCATCAAGTACCTCCGTCTCTGTTCCCATCTTATTAAAATTCCCAGGAACATTTTACTCTGTTTGGTGCTTTCTTTCCTTCATCACTTTTTTTTTTTCTTAAAATTTAGAAAAAGATTTATTTGGCTGTGTTTGGTCTTCATTGCAGCATGTGGAATATTTTAGATATGGCGTGTGAAATCTAGTTCCCTAACCAAGATTTGAACCTGGGACCCCTGCACTGGGAGCAAGAAATCTTTGCCACTGGACCACTAGGGAAGTCTCTTCACATTTTTTCCTTTTTTTTTTTTTTTCTCTCTCTTGGCTCCTGGGTTGTGGGACACCACAACCTCCTGGATCTTTTTCACAGGACCAGTGATTCCTTTGTGTCCCCCTACTGAACATGTGTTCCCCCATTAGCTAAACACTGAAGTGCTCAGGGTTCCATCCTAGGACAGTTCCTCTACTACCAGCTCCATCCTTTTCCCGGGTGATCTTGGGGAAATCCGTGGGATGAATCATTTTCTGTAAGTTGGTGATTATCATGCTCATGTCTCTAAATGTAGCATTTTTCTTGAGCCCTGGACATGTATCAGGCTGCCTATTTGACATACTCTCTTAGAGTTAATATTTAACATGGCCAAAGCAAAACTCTTGATTTAACTCAGTAAATTTGTTCATAGGGCTTCCCTGGTGACTCAGTGCTGAAGAATCTGCCGGCAATATAGAAGATGCAGGTGCCATCCCTGGGTTGGGGGAAAAAAATGGCAGCCTACTTCAGTATTCTTGCCTGGGGAATCATGGGCAGAGGAGCCTGGTGGGCTCCAGTCCTCGGGGGTGTCAAAAGAGTTGGATAAAACTTAGCAACTAAACAGCAACAAACATGTTTATCTTCCAGTCTTTCTGTATTAGTAAGCAGTAGTATCTGCTACACAGCTGCTAATATCCAATCTCTAAAACTCATCATGTTTAGAAAAATTTCCCTTTCTGTCCATCTGGACATTCTACTAGTATCCCCTCTGTGATTGTTTAGATTATTATTAGGCAAACATTCTTCTCCCCCTTTCTCAATAGAGTATGCTTCCCCTGCCTTACGCCCCTGCCCCCAAATTATTAGATCTGGTCAAGTGACTTGCTTTGGCCATTGGGATGTTAGCAAATAAGTCCAGAGCTGAGACCCTAACTGTATTAGAAAACTGTGGTTTGGCACTTACAGAGTGCTTCTCTTCATTCATGTGGAATTTTTTCTTAAAATTTAGAAAAAGATTTATTTGGCTGTGTTTGGTCTTCATTGCAGCATGTGGAATATTTTAGATATGGCGTGTGAAATCTAGTTCCCTAACCAAGATTTGAACCTGGGACCCCTGCACTGGGAGCAAGAAATCTTTGCCACTGGACCACTAGGGAAGTCTCTTCACATTTTTTCCTTTTTTTTTTTTTTTCTCTCTCTTGGCTCCTGGGTTGTGGGACACCACAACCTCCTGGATCTTTTTCACAGGACCAGTGATTCCTTTGTGTCCCCCTACTGAACATGTGTTCCCCCATTAGCTAAACACTGAAGTGCTCAGGGTTCCATCCTAGGACAGTTCCTCTACTACCAGCTCCATCCTTTTCCCGGGTGATCTTGGGGAAATCCGTGGGATGAATCATTTTCTGTAAGTTGGTGATTATCATGCTCATGTCTCTAAATGTAGCATTTTTCTTGAGCCCTGGACATGTATCAGGCTGCCTATTTGACATACTCTCTTAGAGTTAATATTTAACATGGCCAAAGCAAAACTCTTGATTTAACTCAGTAAATTTGTTCATAGGGCTTCCCTGGTGACTCAGTGCTGAAGAATCTGCCGGCAATATAGAAGATGCAGGTGCCATCCCTGGGTTGGGGGAAAAAAATGGCAGCCTACTTCAGTATTCTTGCCTGGGGAATCATGGGCAGAGGAGCCTGGTGGGCTCCAGTCCTCGGGGGTGTCAAAAGAGTTGGATAAAACTTAGCAACTAAACAGCAACAAACATGTTTATCTTCCAGTCTTTCTGTATTAGTAAGCAGTAGTATCTGCTACACAGCTGCTAATATCCAATCTCTAAAACTCATCATGTTTAGAAAAATTTCCCTTTCTGTCCATCTGGACATTCTACTAGTATCCCCTCTGTGATTGTTTAGATTATTATTAGGCAAACATTCTTCTCCCCCTTTCTCAATAGAGTATGCTTCCCCTGCCTTACGCCCCTGCCCCCAAATTATTAGATCTGGTCAAGTGACTTGCTTTGGCCATTGGGATGTTAGCAAATAAGTCCAGAGCTGAGACCCTAACTGTATTAGAAAACTGTGGTTTGGCACTTACATCCTGTGTTGGTATCAGTGTACTACCTGTCAGCTCCAAGTTCCCTATTTGCTGCCTGAATTATGGGACTAGATCAAGGGCCTTTCCATCTTTTTCCTCTGCCAACTGGCACGATGTTGATTTTTGTCAGTAGAAGGCTCTGGATGTGCCTGCTGATAAGTCTGTGATGCCCTGTTCCCCAGAGGGTTTCCTGGTTCCTGCTTCCCTGACGACTGTGGGACCCTCCACCTGAGGGACCTAGAGAGCCTCTTCACCGTCACATTCCTCTTGGACTATTCCAGCAGCCTCTTAATGGGTCTGCTTTCTTCTGTTCATGTTACTCTGCAACACTTCTGGATCCCAACCAATTAATGACGCTCCAGCAGTTACATGTAAAATTTAAATATGTGTCAAGTTCTGTTTCGGACTAATTTATCCTATTTCAGCATCTTGACCCTTCTATTTATTTGATTTGCGGTTGTTATCACAGCATTTGAACTATGAGATCTTTATAAAGTATCCTCATATCTGGTGGGCATCCTTGGTGGCTCAGGTGGTGTGGAGTCTGCCTGCAATGAAGGAGACCCAGACCCAGGTTGGGAATATCCCTTGGAGAAGGGCATGGCAACCCACTCCAGTATTCTTGCCTGGAGAATTCCATGAACAGGTATTCCTGGTGGGCTAAAGGCCATGAGGTCGCAAAGCGTTGGACACAACTAAGCAACTAACATTTTCACTTTCATATCTGGTAGGACACATTCTTCTCTTCTGCACAGTTTTTATTTATTTATTTATTCGACAGTTTGTTTTTTAATTGGAACATAATTGCCATACACCAAATGAAGCAGCTATAAAAGAAAGTGAAGTCGCTCAGTCATGCCTGACTCTTTGTGACCCATGGACAAGCCGTGGAATTCTCCAGGCAAGAATACTGGAGTGCGAGCCTTTCCCTTCCCCAGGGGATCTTCCCAACCAAGGGATCAAACCCATATCTCCCACATTGCAGGTAGATTCTTTACCAGCTGAGGTATAAGGACATCCTTGTATATGCAGGTATATGCATACATATATCCCCTCCCTCTTGGACCGCCTTCCTACATCCCCCCGTCCCACCCCTCGAGGTCCTCACAGAGCACTGGGCTGTGCTCCCTGTCTATACAGCAGCTTCCCACCAGCTGTCTAGTTTACATGCAGTAACTATGTCAGTGCTACCCTCCTGGTTCATCTTACCCTCCTCCTTCCCTGATGTGTCCACCTCTTCAATGCATTTTTTTCCAGCTCTTTTTTCCTATAAACTCTTCCAGATGAATTTTAGAATCATTGTGTCATGTTCCAAAGAAACCTCAATATTAGAAATTCACTTGGAAACATTAGCATCTTTATACTATCGAGTTTTTCCATCTATGAGATTGACACATCTATATTTAGTTATCTTTTATATCTTCAATAAAGCTTTCTGATTTTCATTATCTAGGCTCTACATTTTCTTTGTTAAGATTATTTGCAGGCATTTATGTCTTTTGTTGCTATTCTGTACCAGACTCTTTATTTTTCTATTATATCCTTTAAATGATTACTGTTGTTATATAGACAAGTTATTGATTTTCATATGCTTATTCTGTAATGAATCATTTTATTAAAGTCTCCTTATCAAGTCTATATGTTTTCAATACATTTTCTTGAGTCCCTATCCCCTTGGAAGAAGGGCATGGCAACCCACTCCAGTATTCTTGCCTGGAGAATTCCATGAACAGGTATTCCTGGTGGGCTAAAGGCCATGAGGTCGCAAAGCGTTGGACACAACTAAGCAACTAACATTTTCACTTTCATATCTGGTAGGACACATTCTTCTCTTCTGCACAGTTTTTATTTATTTATTTATTCGACAGTTTGTTTTTTAATTGGAACATAATTGCCATACACCAAATGAAGCAGCTATAAAAGAAAGTGAAGTCGCTCAGTCATGCCTGACTCTTTGTGACCCATGGACAAGCCGTGGAATTCTCCAGGCAAGAATACTGGAGTGCGCAGCCTTTCCCTTCCCCAGGGGATCTTCCCAACCAAGGGATCAAACCCATATCTCCCACATTGCAGGTAGATTCTTTACCAGCTGAGGTATAAGGACATCCTTGTATATGCAGGTATATGCATACATATATCCCCTCCCTCTTGGACCGCCTTCCTACATCCCCCCGTCCCACCCCTCGAGGTCCTCACAGAGCACTGGGCTGTGCTCCCTGTCTATACAGCAGCTTCCCACCAGCTGTCTAGTTTACATGCAGTAACTATGTCAGTGCTACCCTCCTGGTTCATCTTACCCTCCTCCTTCCCTGATGTGTCCACCTCTTCAATGCATTTTTTTCCAGCTCTTTTTTCCTATAAACTCTTCCAGATGAATTTTAGAATCATTGTGTCATGTTCCAAAGAAACCTCAATATTAGAAATTCACTTGGAAACATTAGCATCTTTATACTATCGAGTTTTTCCATCTATGAGATTGACACATCTATATTTAGTTATCTTTTATATCTTCAATAAAGCTTTCTGATTTTCATTATCTAGGCTCTACATTTTCTTTGTTAAGATTATTTGCAGGCATTTATGTCTTTTGTTGCTATTCTGTACCAGACTCTTTATTTTTCTATTATATCCTTTAAATGATTACTGTTGTTATATAGACAAGTTATTGATTTTCATATGCTTATTCTGTAATGAATCATTTTATTAAAGTCTCCTTATCAAGTCTATATGTTTTCAATACATTTTCTTGAGTTTTACAGGTATGAAGTTCATATTGACTGTAAATAATAATGATTTTCTTTTCCTTCCCAATAATTATACTTCTTGCTTACATCTTTTTTTTTAAAAAAATATTTATTGATTGATTGATTTTAAAGTTTTTACAGAGTTTTGTTGTTCACAGACATGTATGTTCCCTGATCAGTAATATGTACATCTCTGGTCCCCTCCCCCCTCCCAGACTCCCCCAGCCCACCCCTTCAGACTGTTGCAGCAAGTCATTGTCAGAAATCCTATTCCCTTAGTGCAATGACAATAGCTATCTTTTTCACATATGATAGTATAGGTTTCCATGTTACTCCCTCTATGTCTCCCACCCACTATTCATTCCACACAATGTCCATATGTCTATCCTACTTCTTACTTAGGTCTTATATCTCATTATGCCAGCTAGAATTTTAAAACAATGTTACATAATAATAGTAATCAGGTAAAGTTTTATATGCATATGCAAAAAAATGAGCATTGACCTTTTTTCACTGTCTCTATAAAAATTAACTCAAAATGAATCATACACTCAGATCAAAGAGCTAAAACCATAAAAGTTTTAGAAGAAAGCATAGGAGAAAAAAGTCTTTGAGTCATTGAGTTAGGCAATGATTTCTTAGACGAGACACAAAAAGTGTGAATCATGAAAGAAAGAATGATAAATTGGACTTGATTAGAATAAAAAACTTATGCTTTTTGAAAGACACTCTGAAGAAAATAAACAGAAAAGCCCAACTGGAAGAAATATTTGCAAGACACAAATCTGATAAAGAGCTTGTATACAGATCATGTAAAGAATCTGTTGTAGCTCAATAATAAGAGGACAAACAACTATATTAAAAAATAGGTGAAAATTTGGACAGACATTTCACCAAAAAAGATATATTAGTGCCAAATAGATACATGGAAAGATGCTCAATATCATCAGTTATTAGCTGAATAGAAATGAAAACCAAACCTACTGTACATTCATGAAAGAGTTAAAATCAAAGGACTGATATAATACTAAGTAGTGATGAGAAGGCAGAGCAATATAGTGTTGATAGAAATGCAAAATGATATAACGCTTAGGAAAAATTTGGCAGCTTCTTATAAAGTTAAATGTTTACTTAAATTTCTACTTTAGAGTCTGGCTGGGAAAATTCCATGGACAGAGGGGCCTGGCGGCTACAATCCATGGAGTTACAAAGAGTCAGACAGGACTGAGCAGCTGAGCATGCAATCACACACTACTTTTAGGTATTTACCTAGTAAAAGTGAACATATATGTTTAGAGGAAACCCTTTGCACAAATGTTTATAGAAGCTGTATTTACAATAGTCTGAAATATAAACCAATGTCCGTCAGTCACAGAAGGGGTAAGCGCATTGGTACATTTATACAACAGAATATACTCCTGCAGCAACTTGGAGGAATCTCAGAAGCAGTATTCTAGGTGAAAGAAGGACACCAAAGGCTACTGTGTGATCTCATTATCTGACATTCTGGAGGAGGCAGAGCATAGGGACAGAAATCAGATCAGTGGTTGGCAGGGCTGGGGTGGAGGAGGACGTTGACTCTATGGGAGCTTAAGGGAACTTTTGGGGATGATGCAAATCGTTTATATATTGGACATCATGGTGCTTAAATGACAGTATGCATTTGCTAGAGCCTATCAAATGGTATATTCTAAAGGGGTAAATTTTAGTGCATGCAAATTGTACCTCAACAAATGTTCTTTAAAAGACAAGGATGGAGCTTCCCTGGTGGTCCATTGGGTAAAGAGTCTGCCTTGCAGTGCAAGGGGCACCAGTTCGATCCCTGGCTAGGGAAGATCCCACATGCCATGGAGCAGCTGGACCAGGTGTCCAAAAATGCCTTTGTAAAAACAAGATCATGTAAAGAATCTGTTGTAGCTCAATAATAAGAGGACAAACAACTATATTAAAAAATAGGTGAAAATTTGGACAGACATTTCACCAAAAAAGATATATTAGTGCCAAATAGATACATGGAAAGATGCTCAATATCATCAGTTATTAGCTGAATAGAAATGAAAACCAAACCTACTGTACATTCATGAAAGAGTTAAAATCAAAGGACTGATATAATACTAAGTAGTGATGAGAAGGCAGAGCAATATAGTGTTGATAGAAATGCAAAATGATATAACGCTTAGGAAAAATTTGGCAGCTTCTTATAAAGTTAAATGTTTACTTAAATTTCTACTTTAGAGTCTGGCTGGGAAAATTCCATGGACAGAGGGGCCTGGCGGCTACAATCCATGGAGTTACAAAGAGTCAGACAGGACTGAGCAGCTGAGCATGCAATCACACACTACTTTTAGGTATTTACCTAGTAAAAGTGAACATATATGTTTAGAGGAAACCCTTTGCACAAATGTTTATAGAAGCTGTATTTACAATAGTCTGAAATATAAACCAATGTCCGTCAGTCACAGAAGGGGTAAGCGCATTGGTACATTTATACAACAGAATATACTCCTGCAGCAACTTGGAGGAATCTCAGAAGCAGTATTCTAGGTGAAAGAAGGACACCAAAGGCTACTGTGTGATCTCATTATCTGACATTCTGGAGGAGGCAGAGCATAGGGACAGAAATCAGATCAGTGGTTGGCAGGGCTGGGGTGGAGGAGGACGTTGACTCTATGGGAGCTTAAGGGAACTTTTGGGGATGATGCAAATCGTTTATATATTGGACATCATGGTGCTTAAATGACAGTATGCATTTGCTAGAGCCTATCAAATGGTATATTCTAAAGGGGTAAATTTTAGTGCATGCAAATTGTACCTCAACAAATGTTCTTTAAAAGACAAGGATGGAGCTTCCCTGGTGGTCCATTGGGTAAAGAGTCTGCCTTGCAGTGCAAGGGGCACCAGTTCGATCCCTGGCTAGGGAAGATCCCACATGCCATGGAGCAGCTGGACCAGGTGTCCAATTATGAACCAGCACTCTGGAGCGCATGTGCCCAGAGCCAGTGCTCTGCTACAGGAGGGGCCACTGCAATGGGAAGCCCACACAGGCTTAAGAATAAAGATGGATGGAAATAAACAAATAAAAAAGCAATAAAGGAGCTCCCCCCCCCCCCAAAAAAAAAAAGACAAGGATAGGACTTCCTTGGTGGTACAGTGAATAAGAATCCACCTTACAATGCAGGGGACACAGGTTCAATCCCTGGTCCAGGAAGATTCTACCTGCCTCGGAGAAACTAAGCCCATGCACCATAGCTACTGAGCCTGTGCTCTAGAGCTCACAAGCCTGAACCTGCATGCTGCAGCTGCTGAAGTCTGTGAACCTAGAGCCCATGTTCCACAAGAGAAGCTACCTCAGTGTGAAGCCTGTGCCTCATAAATAGAGAGTATCCCTTGCTGCCACAACTAGAGAAAGCCCATACGCAATAACGAAGACCCAAGTGCAGCCAAGAATAAAATAATAATTAAAAAGCAAAAGACAAGGATACATAGGCCAAAAGACAATAGTATCAGCTATAATCCTTGTTTCTTCTCTTTGCTTTAGTAGGAATGCAATTATTTATGCATTATTTTGGCCACAGCTTTGAGGGAAAAGAAAGACATATTCCTTAAGGAAATACTCTTTAGTATCCTGCTCTTCAGTATCATTAAGATTGGGCTTCCCAAGTGGTGCTAATGGCACTAGTGGCCCTCATGCCTGCCAGTACAGGAGACGCAAGAGATGCAGGTTCGACCCCTGAGTCGGGAAGATATGCTGGAGTGGGAAATGGCGCCCCACTCCAGTATTCTTGCCTGGAAAATTCCGTGGGCAGGGAAGTCTGGAAGGCCACAGTCCATGGGGCCACAAAGCGTTGAGCGCAACTGAATGAATGAACACCTCACACCTTTAAGATTTCTTAACTGTCCGGAACAGAAACTGATCTGGATGATTTAAGCAGAAAAGGAATTCACTGACCAGATCCTGGGTAGTGAAGAGAATCACCGGAAAGTCAGGACCAAAGGGAGCCTGGGCAGCTTGCACCGCAGCCTGGATCATGACAGAAAACAGAGAGGAAACTGCTGTCTCCTTGGAATGTGGGACCCACAGTCTGACATGCTTGCATCATTGCCCTGGGGCCTGGATGCAGCTATCTGTGCTTTGGTCATGGCTGTTCCTGCAAACTGATGCTATTGCTGTTAGTGGAATATCATAAAATTTTTTCTGCATTCAATAAAGTTGAAATTTGAAAACAATCCTGTGCTGACTGTCATTTTTGGTCCACCATCTGAGTTCAGGCCAAGTGCCTCACTGTGGCTGCCAGGATGGGGCTGGCACCCAGAGCAGTGAACATTTGCTTCCACCATTTCTATAGGGGAGGAGCTCTGCCTTCACCCAAACTCAGAAAGTGGGGAATTTCTCAAACATAGGGAGGAGGATATAATGTTCTCCCACATCTGTGGAATGGTCTCCAACTAAAAAGACCCCATCAATGTCCACGGGTACTGTCCTTTCCTAGTATTTTAGTGAATGTACCCTTTAAGAGTGAATGTTGAATCTTCATACATGATTTTCCTGCTCCTACTGAGATAATCATATATAATTTCTCTTATTTGACCCATTGATGTGTTCTATAAACAGATTCACTCATATTAAAATGGTTTGCATTGCATTCTTTGGTTAAACCCTGCTTGGTTGTGGTAAATTATTCTTTTAATAGACTGTTGAATTCAATCTTCTGGCGTTTTGTCTTGAATTTCCATGTCTGTATTCATGAGGGAACTTGGAATGTTTCCTTTTATTTTATGCTCTCCGTCAGTTTCAATGAATGCTGGACTCTCTCTCTCAAGGGTTTTGTGCCCCCCCCCCCCCACCAGTGCGGTCTGAGTTCTTAAATCTTTTTCATAAACCACAGGCTTTACTACAGCCCGCGTGGCTCATCAAGCAATAGGAAATTATGGAGATGGACACAGATGTGATGAGAAAGTCCAGATGCCCGAGGCAGGCCTTAAATGACTCTGGGACAATTACTGAGGGCCAACCATGTGCCAGCTGCTCAGTTATTTAACCTGAAGCTTAAATAAGCTTCTCCTCTGTGGGTAGAATTCAGATGACCCATGAGAATCATCTGGAAATAGAGAATGTGAGAGGGGACCCAAAGGCTATCTCATCTAGCTGTGTGTTATGGTCAAAAAATGTAGGCTCACAGAAGGGAAGAGACATGCCCCAGGTACATCCCCAGCTTTGCCTGACATTTTGAACCTTGTTCTTTCAAACTCTCCACTTTATAGACAGCACAGCCAAAATACGCAAACCCATCCCCCAAATTGCTGTTAGTGGAATATCATAAAATTTTTTCTGCATTCAATAAAGTTGAAATTTGAAAACAATCCTGTGCTGACTGTCATTTTTGGTCCACCATCTGAGTTCAGGCCAAGTGCCTCACTGTGGCTGCCAGGATGGGGCTGGCACCCAGAGCAGTGAACATTTGCTTCCACCATTTCTATAGGGGAGGAGCTCTGCCTTCACCCAAACTCAGAAAGTGGGGAATTTCTCAAACATAGGGAGGAGGATATAATGTTCTCCCACATCTGTGGAATGGTCTCCAACTAAAAAGACCCCATCAATGTCCACGGGTACTGTCCTTTCCTAGTATTTTAGTGAATGTACCCTTTAAGAGTGAATGTTGAATCTTCATACATGATTTTCCTGCTCCTACTGAGATAATCATATATAATTTCTCTTATTTGACCCATTGATGTGTTCTATAAACAGATTCACTCATATTAAAATGGTTTGCATTGCATTCTTTGGTTAAACCCTGCTTGGTTGTGGTAAATTATTCTTTTAATAGACTGTTGAATTCAATCTTCTGGCGTTTTGTCTTGAATTTCCATGTCTGTATTCATGAGGGAACTTGGAATGTTTCCTTTTATTTTATGCTCTCCGTCAGTTTCAATGAATGCTGGACTCTCTCTCTCAAGGGTTTTGTGCCTCCCCCTCCCCGCCCCCCCACCATTGCGGTCTGAGTTCTGAAATCTTTTTCATAAACCACAGGCTTTACTACAGCCCGCGTGGCTCATCAAGCAATAGGAAATTATGGAGATGGACACAGATGTGATGAGAAAGTCCAGATGCCCGAGGCAGGCCTTAAATGACTCTGGGACAATTACTGAGGGCCAACCATGTGCCAGCTGCTCAGTTATTTAACCTGAAGCTTAAATAAGCTTCTCCTCTGTGGGTAGAATTCAGATGACCCATGAGAATCATCTGGAAATAGAGAATGTGAGAGGGGACCCAAAGGCTATCTCATCTAGCTGTGTGTTATGGTCAAAAAATGTAGGCTCACAGAAGGGAAGAGACATGCCCCAGGTACATCCCCAGCTTTGCCTGACATTTTGAACCTTGTTCTTTCAAACTCTCCACTTTATAGACAGCACAGCCAAAATACAGATTCAAACCCTGTTGAAAATATCTTTTAGGCCTCTCGGCAAGGATGGATGGGCCGAAACTCTTAACACAGCTGGTATTGATATTGGGTCTCCCTGTAGATCTCTGAGCCCCTGCCAGCTGCCCCACCCTTCACGAGCCTTGTCTAAAGAGAAGTCTGAGGAGCATCATATATGACCCAGAGGCTAAGCCAAGGGTTTGGAGTCTGGTGCCCTGAATTTAAATCCCGAGTCTAGTGCATAGTAATTATGAAACCTGGGATTCGAAAGCCTCAGTTTCTCATCTGTGAAATGGGATTCGGAAAGAGCCTAATGTGAAGCCAGTCTTGGACTCAGAACAAGTGCTCAGTTATTTCTAAAAAGAGCCTGCTCTGTGGCACACCTTTGCCAGATAGTAGGGCCATAGAAACAACTAAGACTGAAAACGGTGTAGCACATACATCTGTTCAAAACACACATTTGCTCGTAGGAACGACAACTTTGAAAAGCCTTGTCTTTCACTTTTCTCCAGAAGCTGTGTTTAAAAGGACAAAAAGCTCTTTGAAGAGTTATTGGGAGGCTTCCTCCTCATCCTTGCCAGTTCTTTGATTTTTATGGAGTGGCTCTGGCCATCTCTCCCCTGTGCTTACCTCTTCTGCACTGGTCATAGCTTAGGGGGGGTCTGGGGGCTGTGTCCCGGGCCACAGTCCCAGGTCAGCGTCCTCACAAATGTCTCCTAACCACTCCCCCTGTTCCTCGTCTCTACTGTCCACCCAGGTCCCACTTGGGAGCTTTGTTTTGCCCTCTGGGCCTGTGGTCACCATCTTGTTTCACAGCAGATCTGTCCTTAAAGCCTTCCCTTGAGGACTGTACCTTGTATCCATATTCCCAGGCCTAGCATCCCCAAAGTCTATCCCCTGTTACTTTCTAGAGTACATAACAGACCAGGGTAAAGACTGGTCCATAGCATCATCCTTCAGACAGGCTGACTCTTAACGGCCTTGGCCTGGAGAGGAGAGGGGCCATGCGAAGGAGAGGGCTCCTGATGGCATGTCTGGAGATAGGCATTCACTAAAGTCATTGAGTAACCTCGGGGGTGTCTATTTCCATCTCTGGGTCTCCATTTCCTCCTTTGTGCAATGAAAACCCTTCCTACAGCACTGATGCCCCTGGTCTAGTGGACTTTCAAGTGGGACAAGTGAAGTCAGAGGTCTTTGAAAAGTATGAAGCTGAAAGGCACTCCTATTGGTTGCGGGTTTATTTAATTGGTATCCAATACGAGAAGACATCTTGGTTAGAAATTGTTTGGCTACCAGGACCCAGGGGAATTTCCAGGTGCCCCATTGGAGGATTATAACTGGGCTTCACAGGGACTGAAAGTCCTCAGGCTCCTCCTCTCTCTGCCTCTGTCTGGGGCCATGCTCCTCTCTGCTCCACTTTCCTCTCAGTAAAACCAGTTTCTTTTGCAAGGCTTGCAGTGATGTTCTCCAGATTCAATTCCTCTGTCACTCTGCATGGCATTGCTGCAGCAGCTGTGGCGCCGGACCCCATGCAACTAACTGTCCTTGGGACCTAAAACTCAACCTCGGTGGGGCATCCACCCTTGCTCCCATCAGCTGTGGGTGCTGTGTAGGACCCCATGTTACCCAGGACTGACTTCAGTCTGGTGTCAGGTTCTCGGAGACAAAGAGAGCCTAGAGCATGCTTGCTGGAGCTAAGTCACCCATCTTGGTGCTTCCTTTCATCAGGAAACTGGCAGGTGCAAGGTCAAGCAGAGAAGTAATAGAAGTGCTGGTGCATGGAAACAGGCCTCCCAGCCCGTGAAACAGGACATTTTTTTCATCCATCCCGCCCTTCTCTGGTTCAGATGCAAAGAACTCTCTGTGCTGAGTGGATCTTCTCCTGTAATGGAGAAATGGAAATCAAAAGGCTTGTGGAACCGGGCGGGGCCCACTGGCTGCGTCTTAACAGGCTGAGGAGTCGAGGTGTGTTAGGAGGGCTGCCTTGTGGGGCTAAGCCTTGAAGCCAGGCTGAGGCTGCACTCTGCAGTCCCCTGGCTGGCTGGGTAGATACCAAGTGGAGCTGCGGGAGTTCCAGGGGTCCCTCGGGCTGATGTAGTGCCTCTCCTAGGGTTCACTAGGACGAGGCAGACCGTTCACTTAATGTCAGCCACAGAAGGCCTCCCCAGGACACGCCTCTTGCCTCCCAACTCTCCAGCTCCACATAGGATCATAGAGAGCCTGTACCTCATCTCACAACCACACCCTCTTGATTGTCCCAGAGAAGGGAAGTCTTGCATTCACTGTGAGAAACTTTGCTGCCCTGGGGATATAATGGTGAGCAAATAGAAGTGTTTCTGTCCTGAGGGGGCTTATGGCCTGGAGAGGAAGGTAGACAGATTCACTGTGCGCTGTGGAAGGAAGTTAAGGGACCCAGCACTTGCGGGGAGGGGGTTGGGGATGGGTGGGGTGGAGCGGTGGGGAGGTTGCATCAGGACAATCTCCCTGAGGAAGGAGTTGACGCTGAGTCTTGCAGCCTGGTTTATGACGACTCACAGTTTCCAGCACTCAGGGTGTGCCTGGCTCTATGTGCTGTATATGCACCATCTCCTTCACTCTTGCAAGTGCAGGTATAATTGTTGCCTCCATTTTACAGATACAGATATTGGAGTTTGCAGTATGTGTGTGTGTTAGTTGCTCAATCGTGTCCAACTCTGCTCCTCTGTCCACTCATTGTAAATACCCCCAAACCACATAGGCTTTTTTTTTTTTTTTTAAAGTGCCAGAGCTGGGAATTTGAAGCCTGGCTGTCTGACTTCAGGTCCTGCGTGTATAGCCACTAACCAGAGCAGATGTTAAGTAAGCAGAGGTTGCAAAATAATAGCTGGTTGGGGGAAGGCACCAAGCATGGCCAGCTCAGCAATGTGCAACACCGTGAGAGAGGACAGCCAGGTGCCAGCAGAGGCCAGAAGCCTGGCAGGGCCTCACAGGGGCTTGGGGGAACTGGCAGGCCACCTTAAGAACTTCATTCTTTATCCAGAGCACAAGAGGTTAAAAGACACAGAAGGAATTTAAGGACAGGAAATGCAGGATCAAAACTGTAATTTTAAAAGATCATTCTGTTTGTGGAATGGGGAACAGATTGGGAGGAGGCAGGAGTGGATGTTCAGAGACAAATTTAGAGGCCACTGCAGGGCCCCGGGAGAGGGATGATGCAGCTTGAAGAAGGGGACCCTGAAGACACAAGGCGGTGGGAGGGAGACACAGAGAGTACTCTAGGAAGGGAAATTGACAGGATTTAGTGACAGGGGCTGCAGGAGAGGGAGGTCTCAGGGAGATGCCTCAGATTCTGACTTGTGCAACATTTTTTTTTTTTTTGATTAGAGGATAATTACTTTACAAAATTGTGCTGGGTTTTGCTACATATTTATCAATAGGAATTGCCATAGGCATACATGTGTCTCCCTCCATCTTGAGCCCCCTTCCACCTCCCTCCCCACCCTGTCCCTCTAGATTGTCACACCAGAGCACCAGCTTTGGGTACCCCGCTTCTTGTATCGAATGTGCACTGGTTATCTGTTTTACACATGCTCATGTATATGTTTCAATGCTACTCTCTCAAATCATCCCAGCCTCTCCTTCTCCCACTGAGTCCAAAAGTCTGTTCTTTATGTCTGCAGATGCACATCCTACTCAGAGGAATGCTGAAGCTGCTGCAAAGACCAGTGCAGTAGCAAGTAGGGTCGGAATTAATGAGAACAGTAGGAGCACAGATGACCGAGTCTGCTCTTTGAAGAAAGACATGTGGCAGTTAGGGTGTCTCCCTTAGTACCTGGATGTGGGAGATCACGTTACCCCTGCCCTGAAGGGGATGTGATGCAGACAGGCCGGTCCAGAGCAACAGCCCCAGATGTTAGTGGAACCTTGCCCTCCTGGCTTGAGGCTGCAGCAGTATCCTGCATGGACGGGCTGGTGGCTAAGTCCTTACCTCTCACCTGCCCAGTCATGCTGGCCCTGTTTCTGCAGGTGTGCACTCACATACAACGGCATGTCCTTTCACAGTCTGGCTTGATTTTTCCCAGTTCCTCCTTTTGTGATTCATAAAAGGCCTCAAGTTTGCGAGCCTCTGCCAATAGGTGCGGCTAATCAAGCAGAGGAGCCCCCTCCTGCATAGACTGGGTCTGAGCTGAGGCCTTTCCTGTGGGGTTGGCCTTATCTGAAGGCATCTGTTTTCAAATCATTCTCTTCCCTTCTTCTTTCAGGAAATAGTTATATTACTTGCCTCCCTTTGAGGGTGCCTGGATGTTGCCCCTCAGGGTTTTTCATGTCGGAAGCGATTTTCCCAGCATAGAAGGAAGAAGAAGAGTGTGGGCATAAGGAGGGGGCAACGGAAACAGTTTCCAGCTGAGAAATAAGAGGAGCTAGAAGAGTAATAGCAACAGAAGGGAATAGGAAGGAGGTGTATCAGCCAGTGTTTGAAAACATAAGGGTCCCAGAGCAGAGCTCTTACCAGATGCAGTGATTTTCACACATATTTTATCTGCAAAGCTGGAAAAAGACTTTGAGGAGGAAACGCAGAGGCTCTCTAGGGCACGGCTTCACTTTCACTTCTGCTGTCCTCAAAAGACCCATCCTTGGGCTCTTCAGCCCTGGAGTCTTAGCTAAGGCTTCCCTTTTGCTTTCTCCCCAAGTCTCTCCTTCATCTGAGTAGTGGCTTAAGTACAGGGAGCAGGTTCGCTTGAGAGAGCTGCACTTCTCACAGGCTGCTCAGAAGCACAGCCTCTTGAGGATAGGGTAGGGAGACTTCCTTTTTTCTTCTAACTCCTTCAACTATTGGTATACCTGCAGATGCTAGAAAGCTGAAGAATGACCTTCCCAGGGAGACCTACAACCTGATCCCTGGAACTTGTGAATGTTTATCTTTCCTTGTTGTTGTTTAGTTGCTCAATTCAGTTCAGTCGCTCAGTCATGTCCAACTCTTTGCATCCCTATGAACTGCAGTACGCCAGGCTTCCCTGTCCTTCACCATCTCCCAGAGCTTTCTCAAACTCATGTTCATTGACTCAGGGATTCCATCCAGCTATCTCACCCTCTGTTGTCCCCTTCTCCTTTTGCCTTCTATTTTTCCCAGCATCAGGCTCTTTTCCAATGTGTCATCTCTTTGTACCAGGTGGCCAAAGTATTTGAACTAAGTCTTGCCCCACTCTTTACGACCCCGTGGACTGTAGCCCACAAGGCTCCTCTGGAATCTACCAGGCAAGAACACTAAAGTCAGTTGCCACCTCCTTCTCCATCTCATACGGCATGAAAAGAATCTTTGCAGATGTGATTACATTAAAGGTCTTGAGATAGGGAGAGTATCTGATTATCTAGGTGGGCCCTCAGTGCAACTCCGTGTACCTTATAAGATGAACACAGAGAGAGATTCAACACACAGAGGAGAAGGCGATGTGGGAATGGAGCAGAGAGAAGCAAAGATGTTGGCCTTGAAGACCAGTGTGGCCACAAGCCAAGAAATGTTACCAGCCACCAAAAACTAAAAGGGTCACACAATGGATTTTCCCCTCTGAGGGTGAATTTGGCCTTGCTGATGCTTCAGTTCCAATGTCATGATATTGATTTGGGACTTGTGGACTCCCAAACCGTGAGAGGGTAAATTGCTTGTTTTTAAGACTCCAAGTTTGTGGCTAATTTGTTGCAGCAGCTGCAAGAGACTAATACACACACCCTTTATGTGTTTGTGGTAAAATGTCCTCTTCATCAGCACAGGGAAACAGGGGTCTGCAGAAATGGTGGGAAGGCTGGGCCAAGCTTGCGTGCCTGGTGTTAAGGAATCTCAGCCCCTAGGCAGGTGCACCGGAGGGAGGGAGCTGAGTTGAGAGGTAGGGTTCCCTGCTACGGGGAGGCAGTGTAGTACAGGGCCTGTGGATTCAGAGAAACAAATGTTTCTGTATCCTGGGTTTTACTTCTCACCTCGTATTTAATTTTGGGCACATTAATGTTTTTGAGAGTCCTAATATGTACTTTCCTAGCTACTGAATTAATGAGATGAAGCACTATATAAAAATAGAGCACAAGGCACATTTAAATGCTAAAGAAGTGATGACTCTAAGTTATAACTAAAGTGTGGTTATTCAGGCATGGTTCTAGCAGTCCTTGCTTCCTGGAGGACAAATTTCTCAGGCAATGTAAGTTTTCTAGCAGCTCTCATTTTTTTGCCCTCATCAGGCTCTTTTCCAATGTGTCATCTCTTTGTACCAGGTGGCCAAAGTATTTGAACTAAGTCTTGCCCCACTCTTTACGACCCCGTGGACTGTAGCCCACAAGGCTCCTCTGGAATCTACCAGGCAAGAACACTAAAGTCAGTTGCCACCTCCTTCTCCATCTCATACGGCATGAAAAGAATCTTTGCAGATGTGATTACATTAAAGGTCTTGAGATAGGGAGAGTATCTGATTATCTAGGTGGGCCCTCAGTGCAACTCCGTGTACCTTATAAGATGAACACAGAGAGAGATTCAACACACAGAGGAGAAGGCGATGTGGGAATGGAGCAGAGAGAAGCAAAGATGTTGGCCTTGAAGACCAGTGTGGCCACAAGCCAAGAAATGTTACCAGCCACCAAAAACTAAAAGGGTCACACAATGGATTTTCCCCTCTGAGGGTGAATTTGGCCTTGCTGATGCTTCAGTTCCAATGTCATGATATTGATTTGGGACTTGTGGACTCCCAAACCGTGAGAGGGTAAATTGCTTGTTTTTAAGACTCCAAGTTTGTGGCTAATTTGTTGCAGCAGCTGCAAGAGACTAATACACACACCCTTTATGTGTTTGTGGTAAAATGTCCTCTTCATCAGCACAGGGAAACAGGGGTCTGCAGAAATGGTGGGAAGGCTGGGCCAAGCTTGCGTGCCTGGTGTTAAGGAATCTCAGCCCCTAGGCAGGTGCACCGGAGGGAGGGAGCTGAGTTGAGAGGTAGGGTTCCCTCCCTACGGGAGGCAGTGTAGTACAGGGCCTGTGGATTCAGAGAAACAAATGTTTCTGTATCCTGGGTTTTACTTCTCACCTCGTATTTAATTTTGGGCACATTAATGTTTTTGAGAGTCCTAATATGTACTTTCCTAGCTACTGGATTAATGAGATGAAGCACTATATAAAAATAGAGCACAAGGCACATTTAAATGCTAAAGAAGTGATGACTCTAAGTTATAACTAAAGTGTGGTTATTCAGGCATGGTTCTAGCAGTCCTTGCTTCCTGGAGGACAAATTTCTCAGGTCAGGCAGGACAGCAAGTATTGCTAAATTGCCCCTTAATTCTCCTCTCAGCCAGGTCTGCAGCCAGGGTCAGGACTGTGTGCGTGGCCGAAGTGGTGCTCGGGACAAAGGGCACAGGGAGTGGGGCCTGGCTTGAGGAAGGAAGGAAGCAAAAGCCAGGCTGAGTCTAGGCTCCAGTCCTAGAGGGCCCCAGTGTGCTGGGCATCCCCTTAGGATTCAGTGAGAAATGAGTATGTGGGACCCCCTTTCTTAAATTACGAAGCATTTTAAGACACCAGTGGATGGCAGAGCACTAAACCAAGTCCTGGGTCTGTCTGAGCACAGGGCCCTGAAGACTGTGATCTGAGCACACCCTCAGAATCAGCTCTGCCAGGTTGGGGGAGTGGGATGAAGTACAGTCCTGTAACCTGGACCTGACCAGGCTGAAAAGAACAGTGTCCTGCTGGGTCCCAGGACTGTGCTGCTCACTTCCCCGTGCTGGGAATCACCCCGGAGCTTGTAAGCAAGCAGATTCTGGTGCAGCACTTAGAGTTCTTACTGGCTCCCTGGGAACACCCAAGGCTGATCGTCCTCAGGTCATACTTTGAGTAACGAGGTCCCAAGAGACACCTCAGGTCAATGCCATGGACCTGGGCAACCATGTTTCTTTTCACTTGGCTTCTTGGGCTACAGATGTTATTTTTAGGGGCTGGCACTTCTGAACTACGGAGAAGACACCTGCATGCTATATTCACCTGTTACATCATGAGTCAGGCTGGGTTTAGTCAAAGATAGGATCTGCTAAAGGTGGGCAGTCTGTATCAATCTGGCTACTGATAACAGTAACAATAACAACACAACAGAGGCATCTTAGCAGGTTGTATTTATTGAGCACAAATCATGTGCTAGAAACAGAGTGAATCACTTCACAGGCATTGGTTTTTTTCCACAGTTTGTAACTGTATCTAGTTGAAAAGTACTGATAACAATAGCTAACATACACATTCCAAGGTCTATAACTGGTAATTATATGATATCATATTATATATAAGTATTTAAACACAGAGACATTTTTTACTATTAATTTTATTTGTTTAAAATGGGTTTTTATTTTTATTTTTTTGGTTGCACCATGCAGCATGTGGGATCTTAGTTTCTCGGCCAGAGATTGAACCCACATCCCCTGCACTAGAAGCATGGAATCTTAACCACTGGTCCACCAGGGAAATCCCTACAATTAATTTTCATGCATAATCTTGCCTATGCCCTCTAACAGCCCTGGAGTTCCCATGATGCCCATTTTACAGATGCGGAAACTGAAATGCGATAAGCTGTGCTTATCTGCCAGTTTCCAAGCCCTGCTCTTAAACAGTCTCAAGTAGTTGGTCCTGGTTGTGAAAAAACGGGAACCGGTTTACACTCAACATTTGACCATGTCGTCTCACAGAGCGCTATTCATTGGCTCTTTACAGTCACCCTGAGGCTCAGTGCTGGGACCCAGTTCATGGATAAAGAGACTGAGGCCTGGAGCTGGCAAATGCGTGCCAAATCCAGAGCCTATCAGTGGTTCTAAAGTCCAGGGAACACAGGCTCTGTGGGTGCCCACACTGTCGCTTCTCCATGGGAGGGCCGATGGCAGGGAGTATTTAAGGAGGGGGGACCCAGCTCCCAGTTGAAGCATTCAGGCAGTGGCTCCAGAGGAACTGCAAGTCCAAGGACAGCACTGGGGTGACATGTGCTCCCAGGAGGGGCCCTCCTGGTAGAGGCTGGTGCTGAGCCTCTGCTGGCATGAGAGAAGGTTACACTACCCTTCCTAAGGACTCTCCTCTTTTCCTAGGCAAAGGGCTGAGAGGGAAGCCTCAGACTCTTGGGTTGGAAGACTGACTTCCCCTCTCACTGGCAAATTGTCCTCAGGGTCTAGGCCATGGAATTAAGAATAGTGCTCTCCCTCCAGCCCAAACTAGCTTACTAGGAGGATTCAATGAGCTTATCCATGGGGAGCTCCTAGAAGAGTCCCCAGCTTTTCCTCCTTTCCTAAGCAATTCAGCTCAGTTGCTCAGTTATGTCTGACTCTTTGCAGCCCAATGGACTGCAGCATGCCAGGCTTCCCTGTCCTTCACCATTAAAGCAAAGTGTTCTTACCTCTGACATTGGGTGCAACCAGGAGCAGGTCCCCCTGAGCCTGAGAGCCTGGTTCTTCTTTGTCCGAGCACCTGCTAGCCTTCAGCGTGGTGGCAGGACCCAGCCCCTGCATTTCCAGCCTCTCTTCTGTTGACCTATTGGGAAGCAGATCGTTGTTGAGATTCTTCCTCATCCATATGGAGACTAGAAGCATGGAATCTTAACCACTGGTCCACCAGGGAAATCCCTACAATTAATTTTCATGCATAATCTTGCCTATGCCCTCTAACAGCCCTGGAGTTCCCATGATGCCCATTTTACAGATGCGGAAACTGAAATGCGATAAGCTGTGCTTATCTGCCAGTTTCCAAGCCCTGCTCTTAAACAGTCTCAAGTAGTTGGTCCTGGTTGTGAAAAAACGGGAACCGGTTTACACTCAACATTTGACCATGTCGTCTCACAGAGCGCTATTCATTGGCTCTTTACAGTCACCCTGAGACTCAGTGCTGGGACCCAGTTCATGGATAAAGAGACTGAGGCCTGGAGCTGGCAAATGCGTGCCAAATCCAGAGCCTATCAGTGGTTCTAAAGTCCAGGGAACACAGGCTCTGTGGGTGCCCACACTGTCGCTTCTCCATGGGAGGGCCGATGGCAGGGAGTATTTAAGGAGGGGGGACCCAGCTCCCAGTTGAAGCATTCAGGCAGTGGCTCCAGAGGAACTGCAAGTCCAAGGACAGCACTGGGGTGACATGTGCTCCCAGGAGGGGCCCTCCTGGTAGAGGCTGGTGCTGAGCCTCTGCTGGCATGAGAGAAGGTTACACTACCCTTCCTAAGGACTCTCCTCTTTTCCTAGGCAAAGGGCTGAGAGGGAAGCCTCAGACTCTTGGGTTGGAAGACTGACTTCCCCTCTCACTGGCAAATTGTCCTCAGGGTCTAGGCCATGGAATTAAGAATAGTGCTCTCCCTCCAGCCCAAACTAGCTTACTAGGAGGATTCAATGAGCTTATCCATGGGGAGCTCCTAGAAGAGTCCCCAGCTTTTCCTCCTTTCCTAAGCAATTCAGCTCAGTTGCTCAGTTATGTCTGACTCTTTGCAGCCCAATGGACTGCAGCATGCCAGGCTTCCCTGTCCTTCACCATTAAAGCAAAGTGTTCTTACCTCTGACATTGGGTGCAACCAGGAGCAGGTCCCCCTGAGCCTGAGAGCCTGGTTCTTCTTTGTCTGAGCACCTGCTAGCCTTCAGCGTGGTGGCAGGACCCAGCCCCTGCATTTCCAGCCTCTCTTCTGTTGACCTATTGGGAAGCAGATCGTTGTTGAGATTCTTCCTCATCCATATGGAGTATATATAACCTGCAAAGAAAATGACGCCAGTTTTCTCTCTAAGTGTGATGAAATAGAAACAGTTCACCTCAGGGTCAGGAGGACTTGGTGCTGACCACAGCTTTGACATTAGGTAGCTGTGTGATTTGGGAAAGGCACATGAAAGACATCAATCCTGAGTATTCATTGGAAAGACTGATGCTGAAGCTGAAGCTCCAATACTTTGGCCACCTGATGGGAAGAGAAAATTCTCATTAGAAAAGACTCCAGTGCTGGGAAAGATAGAAGACAGAAGGAGAAGGGGATGACAGAAGATGAGATGATTGGATGGAATCACCGACTTCATGGACATGCATTTGAGCAAGCTCTGGGAGATCGTGAAGGACAGAGAAGTTTGGTGAGCTTCAGCCCATGGGGTCACCAAGAGTCAGCCATGACTGAGTGACTGAATAACAACGAACAACCTAAACTTTCTGGACCATGGTGTCCCCACCTAAACTACGGAGGAGAGGATTGCATTTAAGTTAAGAAAAAAATGCCTTGAGCCACTACTCCAAGCTGGACAATGTGTGGGACATTAGGAATGTAAAACCAAAGAAGCCACGCTCCTTCTCTCAAGGAGCTCCATTCTGGGATGAAGAAACATCACGGTGGAGGAATGCATCATCTCATAGCTATGTTTGGCTCTGACATTCTAGGAGTATGCCTATTCTCAGTCTTGACTCCTACCAACAATATTGTGTTCAACAGTGTCTGTTGCTAATCTTTGTTATTCCATCAGGTACCCACCCGTCCTGGTTAAAGAAAAATTCCTCTGACAACCGTCTTAATTCTGAACCACTGGCTTGGTCTCTGCCCCAACAAACTCCTCTTACTGGTCAATTGCTTCCCAAGTCTAGATCCAGTGTTATTACAAGTGACCTTGAGTTTCTCTGGGCTAGTAAAGACAGAGACATTGTGAGGTCACCTCTGACATTCTCCCAGCTTACCTGTGCCCTTTTCCAAGAAACCTCTGGCTGGCACTTCACATCAGCAAGCCTGGAGACTTATGTCTCAGTCATTCAACAACCACGGCAGCTGGTTCTTTTCCCTTAAGATTTAATACTTGTCATTTATCTGTGTCAAAATTGCAAAGGAGCAAGTTTCCAAAGACAGATTTATTATGTGTGCTGAGTGTCTCAGGTGCAGCAGTGCATAGAGATGGGCTGAATTCCATATTTTCTTTCAGTTTTTGTTCTATAAAAATAGCCACTTTGACTTTGCATTCAGACAAGTGAGAAATATACAGTCTTGAGCTGTGAGTCACCACGGGGCATTCACAGAAAGTAGCATTACTGTGGGGCTGGGTTCTAGCCGTTGGTTTCCAGGTCAGCTCCCAGGCTTACACAGGCATCGGCTTGAGCAAGAAGCAAGTTGTAACTAGAGCTGACTACATAATTTGTGAGGCTCAGTGCAAAATGAAAATGTGGGCCTCAAGGTTAAACAGCAGGAAAAAAGTGCTGTTCTAGATAAAGCTTTTCCCTTTCTTCTGCGGTCTTTCTCTCTCACTTGTCATGGTGTTTTACATTTTCTAGTTAATGCTATTCTAAGAAAAATTAAAATTTTTCATTATCAGCATGCATTTTACTATTTACCTATTAATTGTGCAATGCAAATTTAAATGTAGATACAAGAACATATAACTCCTAGGTGGAATCATTGAAAATCTATGGCCCCTTTGCTTAAGAAAAAAGCTTGAGCCACTACTCCAAGCCATGTGGACATTGGCCATCCTTCTCTCAAGGAGCTCCATTCTGGGATGAAGAAACATCACGGTCGAGGAATGCATCATCTCATAGCTATGTTTGGCTCTGACATTCTAGGAGTATGCCTATTCTCAGTCTTGACTCCTACCAACAATATTGTGTTCAACAGTGTCTGTTGCTAATCTTTGTTATTCCATCAGGTACCCACCCGTCCTGGTTAAAGAAAAATTCCTCTGACAACCGTCTTAATTCTGAACCACTGGCTTGGTCTCTGCCCCAACAAACTCCTCTTACTGGTCAATTGCTTCCCAAGTCTAGATCCAGTGTTATTACAAGTGACCTTGAGTTTCTCTGGGCTAGTAAAGACAGAGACATTGTGAGGTCACCTCTGACATTCTCCCAGCTTACCTGTGCCCTTTTCCAAGAAACCTCTGGCTGGCACTTCACATCAGCAAGCCTGGAGACTTATGTCTCAGTCATTCAACAACCACGGCAGCTGGTTCTTTTCCCTTAAGATTTAATACTTGTCATTTATCTGTGTCAAAATTGCAAAGGAGCAAGTTTCCAAAGACAGATTTATTATGTGTGCTGAGTGTCTCAGGTGCAGCAGTGCATAGAGATGGGCTGAATTCCATATTTTCTTTCGGTTTTTGTTCTATAAAAATAGCCACTTTGACTTTGCATTCAGACAAGTGAGAAATATACAGTCTTGAGCTGTGAGTCACCACGGGGCATTCACAGAAAGTAGCATTACTGTGGGGCTGGGTTCTAGCCGTTGGTTTCCAGGTCAGCTCCCAGGCTTACACAGGCATCGGCTTGAGCAAGAAGCAAGTTGTAACTAGAGCTGACTACATAATTTGTGAGGCTCAGTGCAAAATGAAAATGTGGGCCTCAAGGTTAAACAGCAGGAAAAAAGTGCTGTTCTAGATAAAGCTTTTCCCTTTCTTCTGCGGTCTTTCTCTCTCACTTGTCATGGTGTTTTACATTTTCTAGTTAATGCTATTCTAAGAAAAATTAAAATTTTTCATTATCAGCATGCATTTTACTATTTACCTATTAATTGTGCAATGCAAATTTAAATGTAGATACAAGAACATATAACTCCTAGGTGGAATCATTGAAATTATACGATCATATTTTGCAGCTTGTCCCTAGTGGGTGCCTTGAGTGCTCCAGGAAAGACAGGATCAGGGAGATAGAAGGAAGCAAGGATCCCTCAGGTGGGTAGCAGGCTGAGGGGGTGCTCCAGGCATGCAGTGTGAGTCTGAACTGGCGTCCTAGGGCTCCTCCCCAGGCTGCAAGGTGCATGTGTGCTCATCCTGGCCTGAGAGTTTCCAGCTTGGTCTTCCTGTGCCCCAGCCCCTACCCCATCCTCAGTACTGAGCTCTTGAGCATCTTGGGGATAGGGACTGGAAACATCCAGCCAGGCTTTTTCTCTTCCCATGAGCTCACCACCGCCAAGTACAGCAGGTAGGTTCCCCCACAGATTTTGAAATGTCCATGCTGGGATGCACATTAGCTTCTAATCCATGTAAACTGTTTTTTATCTTGTTTGGGCAAAGAGTCTTTGCAGATGTGATTAAGTTGAGGATCTTTCAAGAGAGAGATTATCCTGGGTTGTCTGGGCCCTAAATGCCATCATAAGTGTCTTTATAAGAGAAAGGCAGAGGGAGATTCTGCACAAGCAGACAGAAGAGAAAAAGTCAGTGTAAAGGTGGAGGCGGAGACGGGAGTGAGGAGCACCAGGAATGCGGAGCCACGAGAAGTCGGAAGAGGCAAGGAACAGATTCTCCCCACGAGCTTCTCCCCACCTGCTGATGGCTTGGTTTTAGCCAGTGAAATTGATTTTAGACTTCTGACCTCCAGAACTATGAGAGAAAAGTTCTGTTGTTTCAAGTCACCCAGTTTGTGGTAATTTGTTACAGAGGTTTTAGAAAATGAAAGCACAGACTACTAGAATAAGTGCAATCAGCAAAGTTGCTAGACACAAGGTCAATACACAAAAATCAACTATATTTCTATCAGTAACTAATACATTAAAAACTAGAATGAAATAGTCCATTATAATACATGTAATTGATATTATGTATATATCATACATTATATATATAATTGATATTAATAAAATCAATAAACATCAAATTCCTATTGTTAAACCCAGTGAAAGATATAAAGCCTTGAAATATTACTGAGATAAATTTAGAAAGACCTAAATAAATGAAGATATATACCACGGTCATGGGTTGGAAAATTCAATACTGCAAGGTGTCCACTATCCCCATTTTGGTCTATAGATTGTATAAGGCCAATAAAATTTTGGTGGTTTATTTAAATTGATAAACTGATTCCAAAATTTATATGGAAATGGAAAGGGCAAAGAATAGCCTCAGGTGGGTAGCAGGCTGAGGGGGTGCTCCAGGCATGCAGTGTGAGTCTGAACTGGCGTCCTAGGGCTCCTCCCCAGGCTGCAAGGTGCATGTGTGCTCATCCTGGCCTGAGAGTTTCCAGCTTGGTCTTCCTGTGCCCCAGCCCCTACCCCATCCTCAGTACTGAGCTCTTGAGCATCTTGGGGATAGGGACTGGAAACATCCAGCCAGGCTTTTTCTCTTCCCATGAGCTCACCACCGCCAAGTACAGCAGGTAGGTTCCCCCACAGATTTTGAAATGTCCATGCTGGGATGCACATTAGCTTCTAATCCATGTAAACTGTTTTTTATCTTGTTTGGGCAAAGAGTCTTTGCAGATGTGATTAAGTTGAGGATCTTTCAAGAGAGAGATTATCCTGGGTTGTCTGGGCCCTAAATGCCATCATAAGTGTCTTTATAAGAGAAAGGCAGAGGGAGATTCTGCACAAGCAGACAGAAGAGAAAAGTCAGTGTAAAGGTGGAGGCGGAGACGGGAGTGAGGAGCACCAGGAATGCGGAGCCACGAGAAGTCGGAAGAGGCAAGGAACAGATTCTCCCCACGAGCTTCTCCCCACCTGCTGATGGCTTGGTTTTAGCCAGTGAAATTGATTTTAGACTTCTGACCTCCAGAACTATGAGAGAAAAGTTCTGTTGTTTCAAGTCACCCAGTTTGTGGTAATTTGTTACAGAGGTTTTAGAAAATGAAAGCACAGACTACTAGAATAAGTGCAATCAGCAAAGTTGCTAGACACAAGGTCAATACACAAAAATCAACTATATTTCTATCAGTAACTAATACATTAAAAACTAGAATGAAATAGTCCATTATAATACATGTAATTGATATTATGTATATATCATACATTATATATATAATTGATATTAATAAAATCAATAAACATCAAATTCCTATTGTTAAACCCAGTGAAAGATATAAAGCCTTGAAATATTACTGAGATAAATTTAGAAAGACCTAAATAAATGAAGATATATACCACGGTCATGGGTTGGAAAATTCAATACTGCAAGGTGTCCACTATCCCCATTTTGGTCTATAGATTGTATAAGGCCAATAAAATTTTGGTGGTTTATTTAAATTGATAAACTGATTCCAAAATTTATATGGAAATGGAAAGGGCAAAGAATAGCCTCGGCATCTCAAAGAACAGTAACACCAGACAGCTTCAATGACCAGATAATATCCATTATTAATTTACTATAATTTAGACAGCATGAAATTGTCTGAAAGACAGGAACACAAATGGTATAAGGTAAAGCTCAGAAACAGGCTCACATATATAAGGACCTGATTTATTAACAAGGCAGTGCATAGGAAAAGAATAGTTTGTTAGTAAATATTTCTCAATTGATTTAATGCAAAATGTAGTAATTTTACTCCTACTTCATATTAAGCATAAATCAAATGCAGGATAGCAGTTCTAAATGTGAATGATAAAAAATAAAGTTGTAGAAGAAAGCATAGAATAATATCTTCATGACCCTTGAATAAGCAAAGTCTTTTTTAGCATTACTTTCTCTTTTTTTTGCAAGGTCTTTTTCTAAAGAGAAACAAAACTGCTAACCATTAAAGAAAAATATATTGACAAATTAGGCTTAAGAATTTTGGTTTTCTAAAAAACATCATTAAGAGAGTAAAAAGGAATGAATGCACAGAGTATAAAGGATATTTATAACACATAAATCTAATTAAGGACTTTTATTCAGAATATATAAGGAACTCCTAAAAATCAGTGAGAAAAGGATAACCCAACAGAAAAAATTGGCAAAAGATTTTAATAGACACTTCACCAGCAGAACATTTGAACAGCGGCAAACAGAAAAACAAAAAACAACCCTTATCCAACCACATGAAAAGATACTCAACATCATTAACGATCAAGGAAATGCTACAGCTGTTCTACCACACACCCACCAAAATGACTAAAAAGAAGAAGATGGAAAGTTCTGAATCAAGGCTGGCGAGGGTATGGAGCATCATGAATTCGCCTACCCTTCTGGCAGGAGTGTAAATCGATACAATTATTTTGATCAACTGTCAGTGTCTAATAAAGCTGAATATATGCATGCCTTATTACTCAGTTATACACCAAATAGAAATGCATTCATGCATTCACCAAACAATATGTACTACACGATCATAGCAGCACTATGCATATTACCCAAATTTTCACCAGAATAAATAAACTGAGACGTTCATATAATGGATGTCTACACAGATGTGAAAATACATGGTCGATTTCCATGCAGCAATATGTATGAAACTCAGAAAACATCATATTGATTACAGAAACTAGATCCCAGTAAGTATCTTATTTATTGTTCTATTTGTATAGAGTACAGAAACCAACAAAATGAATCTATACCATTAGACACTGGAACAATGGCTACCCTTAGGTAGGTGAGTATCTGGAAGGGACCCCAAAGAGAGACTTCGAAGTACTGGTCATGTTTTGTTTTCGGTGTTGGTTGCATGTGTATGTTTAGTTTGTGAAAATTCATTGAGCCCAAAGCATATTTTGCTTCAACAGAAAGTACATAAAATCTCACCTTTACAACATTATGACTGGGATCAATGAAGGTAACTTAGTACAGGTCCTGGCACATAGTAACTATTTTAAAAAGACAGTTATTTTTCTTCTTCCAATTTATTTTATATTTTTAATTTTTTAGTTTATACTGAAATACAGCTGATCAACAGTGTTGTGATAGTTTCCGGCGGACAGCAAAGGAATTCAGCCATACACATGCATGTACCCATCCTCCCCAAACTTACCCCTCATCCAGGCTGCCACGTAACACTGAGCAGAGTTCCGTGTGCTGTAGAGTAGATCCTTACCCATTTTAACTATAGCAATGTGTACATGTTGATCCCAAACTTCCTGACGAACCCTTCCCCCCATCTTTTCCTCCTGGTAACCAAAAGTTCGGTCTCTCAGTCTGTGAGTCTATTTCTGTAAAAAGACAGCTATTTTTATTATTTGCTACGTAATAGAAATGATTTCCTGAGGGACATCTGTTACAGCTGGTACTACCACCGTCATTTTGCCTTTGCTTGAAGTTAGCCTGACAAACAAGTCCCTGTCTAGTCCTGACTCTGCTACAGTGACTCTGAAATTTGTCAGAATTTGTGCAGCAATGCAGAGCATCATCAGATGTGTGAACGGAAACCTGGTGAACAGTAATGTCTGTTAACACAGAATTATTGCTTTCTACTTTCAACATGCATTAAAGCAGTTCCGGCAAGTGAGGCCAAGAGCTATGAAAGGGCCATGACTCAGGTTTTCCAGAATTGCATCTGATGTGGATGTCACATACAGGCACCTTATCTAGGTGAGAGTTAGAAATGGCTTCCCTTGGGACTTCTGCAGGGGCCGAGGTGTTCTCTTTGGGTGTGTGCTCAGTCGTGTCGGACTCTTTGCGACCCTATCGACTATAGCCTTCCAAGCTCCTCTGGCCATGGAATCTCCCAAGCAATAATACTGGAGTGAGTTGCCACTTCCTACCTGAGGGTATTCTAGGAGACACTGGAATGGTCACTGTTTCTGCCTCCCCAGCACATGCTGGTCCCATTTGCCCTCTGAATGAAGCTTTGCATTGTTTCCCCTTGTTATAAGGATCCTAAGGCCACAGTCTCAGATCCAGATGTAATTCATGCTGAGCATTCCCACCCATTTGTTTGTCTACACCTTTCCTTTTCCCAGAAAGGTTCTAAATGGTTTACCTGAATATTACTGTTGGAGTTACCTTTAGGGTAGTTGCCTCACCCGTGATCCCTCTCTTCTAAGCTGCCCCTCTCAGTTTTAGGTTTGCATTTCATTAGGCCTCCCCATGGTCTCAGCTGAATAGACCAGGTGGAGATGACTAACCCAGGTGGACGTCTTTCTCCTGAGATTTGGAACGGGTGCTTAGAGAAGCAGTTTCTGTCTACTGGTTGGCTGAATGAGACCACATGAACTGACCCATTTTCTTAAGGAGAAAAGGAAGGAAAACTACAGAGGCAGACAGAAAGAAACAGATGCATAGAAGCAAGTAGAAATGGGGTGTGGGAGAAGAGGAAAGAGAGACACTGGGAGAGGGGATGCCTCTCTCGTTTAGTCACTAAGTCGTGCCTGACACTTCTGTGACCCCATAGACTATAGCCCGCCAAGCTCCTCAGTCCAGGGGATTCTCCAGGCAAGAATACTGGAGTGGGTATGCATTACCTTCTCCAAGGGTGAATGCCTTGGTTTCTCATATTTCTCTCAATTCTGGTTCTTATCTCTCCTGGGGGCCAACTTCACTTCCTCCCCTGGGGTCCACGAGATGACCTTGTACTATTACAATGCCCTTCACCTCTTCTTTGTACCTTAAGCTAGTTCAAGTAGATTGTCTGGTTTCCAGCTAAAATAAGCCATATCGCAATAAGATAGTCATACTTAAAATGTGTCAACAAATGGAAAATATGTCAACAAATGACATATTAAAAATGTGTCCTCATAATGAAGGCTAGTACAATGTCAGGAGAGAGGAGAGGATAGCAATGGCAGCCACGGGGCCCTGACCCCTGGCTGCTAGCAGCCACAGATGCCAAGGAGGATGAGTGGTCAAGGTCAGGTAGTCTCAACCCTGATTTGCATAAAAGGGGCATGGGAACTTCTTTGTTTTTATTTAGAGCTTCTGAAATTTGCTCTCAGGCCCCACCCCAGAGACCATGATTCAGTTGCTCTGGATTGGCATCTTGATGTTGGAAAACTTCCGTTGTGATTCTGAAGTGTGGCCAGGGTCAAGAGCCACTGAGTAACATGATTCACGAGATGTAGAAATAAAAATAAACAATAAACCAAACAAAGGACAGAGATATTGAAGGACAGGGAAGCCTGGCATGCTGCAGTCCACAGGGCTGCAAAGAGTCCAATACAACTGAGCGACTGAACAACAACAACAAAATAAACACACGCACACAGTTCCTTAAGTACAGGAATGGGACTGAGGCCACAGAGAGAAGGTGTGTGCAACCCTGTCTCCACAGAAGGTTTAGAAATGGCTCTGAATGTGAGCTGATGGATAGTCCCAAAGCACTATCTGGAAAAACTCTTTCACCTGGTGGGGCAAAATGTCTCTGTTGCCTGGCTTCATCTTGGAATGAGTTTTAGAGTATTTAGAACAGCTGTTTACACTAAAACTCCTGAAATTGAAAGCAACTTTCCTCCCCGCACTGAGGAGAGGGCCTATCATTTTCATCAGATTAGTGGTGACTCTTAGCCCCCAAAAGTTTTGGTCGGAAGAGAAGCTTTTACAGGCTGACTGTCTTTTCAATGATTTTGTCATACAGGAGCCTCCCAGCTGCCCAACTGGGCTTCCAGGTAAACCCATTTATGGGCACCCAATAGGTGATACAGCCTATCGTATTGCTGATTTGAGCATGGGACAAATCTGCCTTAATAGCTGGCTAGCAGGATGAGGATTGGTGTCCCCTTAGGAAACCTGAAGAGCCTGGCAAGGACACGTGTGTGAATAGAAAGCAAACGGGAAGCCTGAAGAGGGGCCAAAATGCTCCTTAGAAACCATTTGAGGTAAACTCTAGTGCACAGACAGAAGGGCAACAAAACCCCCAAAGTTTTCTACCTGAGCACAAACAGCAATAATTTCTGCTTGAAAAAAATTTAAAGCAGGTGAACCAAATACCCATCTTGTTCATAAAACATCTCTGTAAACACCCATGGAACATTTAACCTTGAGAAATATAGTATCCTGGCACCATCTCTAAGCTAAATTGTTTGCAAAATATATGACTCTGTGACTGAATTAGTTAACTCCTTCCTTAGGGTTATTGACCATAAGTCAGTTTAATGTTGGAGGCTGTCTACCAAAAATGATGACTTTGTTTTCAGAAGCATTTGATCTGTAGTCCTTCTTCACAATGTTAATTAGATAGTAGGTAAGTCATCTATCAAGGTCAGTCTTGGCTCATGACATTGGACTATGATATCTAGGAATAAGGGGATATACACCCTTTCAATTTTCTCTAACGAGGGGGTCATATCCTGATATCTTAATTCACTGAAGAAGAATAGCAAGACTTTGAGGTGCTGATTAAACAGAAGGCAAGCCAGAATAAATACCTGTATTATCTCTTTGGGAAAGGCCATCCGATTCATCAAAAGGACATTTTTATTAGGTAGTTCCTAAGTCAGGCTTCAGGGCTTCCCTGGTAGATCAGTGGTAAAGAATCCGCCTACTAAGGCAGGAGATGTGGGTTCAAATCCTGGAGAAGGAAATGGAGACCCACTCCAGTATTCTTGCCTGGGAAATGCTATGAACAGAGGAACCTAGCAGGCTACCATCCATGGACTTGCAAAGATTCAGACACAACTTAGCGACTAAAACAACAACAACAAAATCAGGCTTTGGCTAACCACAGTCACAGGCTAAATCCAGTCTATAAGCCTGTTTTTCGTGCAGCCTATTAGCTAAGAATGGTCTTTAGCATTTTTAAATGGTTGAACAAACTCAGGGGAATAATATTTTGTGACACAGAAAAATGATATAAACTTCAAATTTCAGTGTTCAATAATAAGAAATTATGGGAATACTGCTCTGCTTGTTTGTTTATATATTGTCTATGACTGCTTTCAGCTACAGCGGCTGTGCTGAGTAGTTGAAATACAGGTTGGATGGCCTCAGAGACTAAAATACTTTCTCTCTGGCCTTCTACAAGAAAAGCCTGTAGACCCTGTGCTAGATGAATGCAAGCAGTATCCACGTTGAGGCTGTGCTAAGTTGCTTCAGTCGTGTCTGACTGTTTGTGACCCTATACACTGTACTCTGCCAGGCTCCTCTGTCCGTGGGATTCTCCAGGCAAAAATACTGAAGTGGGTTGTTATTCCCTCCTCCAGGGGATCTTCCTGACCCAGGGATCGAATCCACGTATTTTATGTCTCCTGTATTGTCAGGTGGGTTCTTTAACACTAGGGCCACTTGGGAAGCCCACATAGAGGCCACGTAGCCCTTATCCACAAAGGTCAAGGAACTGTCAAATACTACCAACTATTTTTACCATTGAGCCACCAGGAAAGTCCCACTACCAACCATTTTATATCATTCTTAGCAGAATTTTTTCCTTATAAGAAATAGTACAATAGTCAGTAGTAGAATAACCATGCCTAAAACATACATGTGCCTAGAAAAGAACACTGGACTGAGAAATTCCAAGTTTAACTTCAGATCAGAGGACAAAAAGTCAACCATCATGCATTTAGATGAAATATCTAATAATTGTAGGTGTATAGGGAATGCTGTCAAAAATGGGATCTGTTACTCTGGGAGTCACTTATTAACAATCCAGGCAAATATTTATTGATAAATTGCTGTGTGTAAAACATCATGCCCAGAGTATTTGTAACAGACTCAAATCCAAAAGCAGGCCATTGAGACCATCCCTGAGTGGTTCTGGGCACAGGAAATCTTGTTCAGGGGGTTTATGTAGCTTGAAGCCTTTGTTTTAATCAACTGTATGAAATGAGAGGTCATTACCAGGCCTGAGTCAGAAAGTGGCCTGGGATCTACAAGACCTGAATAATTGAACTTGCTTTGTATGACTGTGGAAATTAAGCTTCCAGTCCCTCAAACTCATACCTCCTGTAATTATTTTCTAGACTGTTCCCATTACTGGTTGTCATGGCACAGATTAGCTATACTTTTGGGAGCTTAGCATATGATCAGGAGTCACCAGTGAGTTTTCTCTCTTCCTTGGGGCTATTGTTTAACCACAAATGAGGTGAGTAAGCACCTTATTTCCTAGGATACAACACGGAAACTTTACAGAACCCAAGCCTGTAAAAACAGGTTGGATGGCCTCAGAGACTAAAATACTTTCTCTCTGGCCTTCTACAAGAAAAGCCTGTAGACCCTGTGCTAGATGAATGCAAGCAGTATCCACGTTGAGGCTGTGCTAAGTTGCTTCAGTCGTGTCTGACTGTTTGTGACCCTATACACTGTACTCTGCCAGGCTCCTCTGTCCGTGGGATTCTCCAGGCAAAAATACTGAAGTGGGTTGTTATTCCCTCCTCCAGGGGATCTTCCTGACCCAGGGATCGAATCCACGTATTTTATGTCTCCTGTATTGTCAGGTGGGTTCTTTAACACTAGGGCCACTTGGGAAGCCCACATAGAGGCCACGTAGCCCTTATCCACAAAGGTCAAGGAACTGTCAAATACTACCAACTATTTTTACCATTGAGCCACCAGGAAAGTCCCACTACCAACCATTTTATATCATTCTTAGCAGAATTTTTTCCTTATAAGAAATAGTACAATAGTCAGTAGTAGAATAACCATGCCTAAAACATACATGTGCCTAGAAAAGAACACTGGACTGAGAAATTCCAAGTTTAACTTCAGATCGGAGGACAAAAAGTCAACCATCATGCATTTAGATGAAATATCTAATAATTGTAGGTGTATAGGGAATGCTGTCAAAAATGGGATCTGTTACTCTGGGAGTCACTTATTAACAATCCAGGCAAATATTTATTGATAAATTGCTGTGTGTAAAACATCATGCCCAGAGTATTTGTAACAGACTCAAATCCAAAAGCAGGCCATTGAGACCATCCCTGAGTGGTTCTGGGCACAGGAAATCTTGTTCAGGGGGTTTATGTAGCTTGAAGCCTTTGTTTTAATCAACTGTATGAAATGAGAGGTCATTACCAGGCCTGAGTCAGAAAGTGGCCTGGGATCTACAAGACCTGAATAATTGAACTTGCTTTGTATGACTGTGGAAATTAAGCTTCCAGTCCCTCAAACTCATACCTCCTGTAATTATTTTCTAGACTGTTCCCATTACTGGTTGTCATGGCACAGATTAGCTATACTTTTGGGAGCTTAGCATATGATCAGGAGTCACCAGTGAGTTTTCTCTCTTCCTTGGGGCTATTGTTTAACCACAAATGAGGTGAGTAAGCACCTTATTTCCTAGGATACAACACGGAGAGAAGTGTACTTAAGCAATCAGTCTTCTTCGCGGGAGGGAATCCAAGAGAAAATGTCTCCCTTGCAGCAGAGGAAGCAAAGTTTAACAGTCAACTAGATAAAAACTGGTGGTTCAGTGATAAAGAATCCGCCTGCAATGCAGGCGACATGGGTTTGATCTCTGAGTCAGGAGGATCCCCTGCAGAAGGAAATGGCTACCCATTCCAGTATCCTTGCCTGGGAAATTGTATGGACAGAGGAGCCTGGCAGGCTACGGTCCATGGGGTTGCTAACGAGTTGGAAAAGACTTAGGGACTAAACAGGGAAAACAAAAAGATAGAAACTGGTCTTAGCAGAATCTCATTGACTTAAAGGTGGAGAATTTAAAAACAGGAAGTCTCTCCCACAGTTTCAGAGGGTGCAGGAGGGGAGGCAGCCACACAACTCCCTCCATCAAATGTGTCAGGGTGTATGAAGAACATTAGCATTCTGGGCAGAGCTAGCTGGTGAGTCTTATGGGTTTTCAGTGAGTGGGGTAGAGTAGAGATTCTTGATTAGGAAGGAGGGCTCTGGAAACAGGGTGTAGCTTTTAGGACAAATACAAGGAAGAAGGCTCCCAATGTCTTCCTATGGGTGAGCTTTCCTTTTGCTACCACAGGTAGAGCAATGAGTTCTGCTGGCCATTGTAAAAGAAATGATGATTATAACATATATATATATATATATATATACATATACAAGAAAAGGGAAACATTAAAAGGATGATTTCAATTGTGAGAGTAGAGAAGGTTAGAAGGAGATTAAAACAACAATAAAAAGCACACGTTTTTAAAAGAATATAAATCACAATAAAGTCAAACAAAAACTTAAAAATAGCAGAGTTGAGATTTAAAAGAAAATGTAAAAGGCCATAAGCCAACAAAAGGTTAAAAGTATAAAAGTAAATGAGATGCAAGATAAAGATAAAAGAGCAAAACTGTTAGTTAAAAAGTTAAAAAAAGTAGAAGCTGAGCCGAGTCTCAGCTGGTCCTACCTGCTTTGTGTATGTGTGTGCTAAGTTGTGTCTGACTCTTTGTGGCCCCATGGACAGCAGCCCGCCAGGCTCCTCTGTCCATGGAATTTTCCAGGTAAGAATACTGGAGTGGGTTGCCATTTTCCCCTCGAGGCAAATCTTCTCGACCCAGGAATCAAACCCGGGTCTCTGCATTGCAGGCAGATTCTTTTTTTTTTTTCTTTTCATCATGAATTCTTTTATTTATATTTATTTTCACCTATCTTTTTTATTCTTTCAGCATGTGCGGACCAGCAGCCTCTCCTGCTGCAGAGCACTGGCTCTGGGCGCATGCGCTCTTAAGCGCTGACTAGTAATTGGACACACCAGTCCGGCCGCTCGGTGGCACGTGGGATCTTCCCAGGCCAGGGATCAAACCGGTGCCCCTTGCCCTGCAAAGTGGACTTTTTGCCCACTGGACCACCAGGGAAGCCCTCCCTCTCGTACCCCCTCCTGTCCCCTCTAGGCAGATTATTTACCACTACACCACAAGAATTTCCCACATCAACTTTGGGGATTATTTAAATACAGCTGGGGATTTTGTGGACTTTCTCTGTTTTCTAGTTTCATCTAAAATAGCGCTTGTGTTTTTCTTTTCTCAACCTGTGCTCATAATTCTCCTTGTCAATCTATATGGTTTTCAAAAGGAGAGGAAAAGTACAAAACAGAATCAAATTATGCAGTAGTTTAAAAAATTTCCCACAGTAATTTTGATATCCGAGGAGAAATAATGGTTCTAAAACAAAACACAACCAAAAAAAAAAACAGGGAATGCTAATCACAGAATTTAACATAATGAGTATTCCTGTGAAAGTGTTCCAGCTCAGAATGAGACTTAAACCCAGGACCCAGACCTGATCAAACTCTGCCTGGGACTTAAACCCATGTGGCTAGGACTCAGTCCAGCCAAAGCCCTGTCTTGGACTTGAACCCATGCGATTGGAACTCTGTCCAGCTAAAACCCTGCCTGGGACTTGAACCCACGTAGCTGAGGCTTAGCCCCACTCAAAACCCTGCTTGAGGCTTAAACCCATGTTACAGAGGCTCAGCCCTGATCAAACCCTACTTGGGACTTAAACCAATGTGACTAGGACTCAATCCAGCCAAACCCCAGTCTGGGACTTGAATCCACATGGTTGGGACTCAATTCCAGTCAAGAAACCCTGTCTGGGACTTGAACCCATGTGACCAGGACTCAACCCCAGCCAAAACCCTAGTCTCGAGCAATCTTTGAATTAAAATCACTCATCCAACATCTGGACCCACTGAGGCTCAGGTTCTTTGTGCCTCAACACAGAAGGAATTTGGTGAGAGGCAGAGTGATAGGCAAGAAGTGGACTTATCAGGACGGGACGCTTGTAAGATGTGCGTGTGAGCAGGCAGGAAAGCTCTGCTCCCATGATTGGGTGGGCAGCAATATATATATATATATATGGGAGGGTAGAAGGCCGCCTTCTTCAAGTAGACATAGATGCAGACGTAAGGCATACATCATACCTCCTCCTTTGCTAGTCTTCTTTCATTAGCTATTTATACTTAGTCAAGCTTGCTTTATTGAATAAAGAGCAGCTTTCTTCTTCTTTTTTTTAATTCTTTATTTTAGAGGTTTTACAGAGTTTTGTTGTTCACAGACATGTATGTTCCCAGATCAGTCATATGCATATTCCTGGTCTCCACCCCCCCAGTTCCCCCCATCCCACCCCTCCGGACCATCACCCCATGCCATTGTGAGCACTCCTATTCCCTTAGCACAATGACAATAGCTATCTTTTCCACACATGACAGTATAGGTTTCCATGTTACTCCCTCCATGCCGCCTCCTCCCTGTTTCTTCCTCACAATGTCCCTATGTCTATGCCTTGTCTGTTTTTCCATGAGTTCCCTGCATGTGTTATCAAGACCGTCCTACTAGATTCCATATATGTGTGTTAGTATACTGTATTTGTCTTTCTCTTTTTGACTTACTTCACTTTTTATTATAGGTTCTAGAGCCAGCCACTTCATTAGGACTGAGTCTTCTGCATTTCTTTTAACAGTTGAGCAGTATTCCATTGTATATATGTTCCAGAGCTTTTGTATCCATTCATTCGTCGATGGACATCTAGGTTGCTTCCATGTTCTGGCTATTGTATAGAGAGCTGCAATGAACATTGGGGTACAGGTGCTTCTTTTAGTTTTGATTTCATCCAGGTATAAGCCTAATAGTGGGATTGCTTGAATCCAAGGTTCTTTGTGCCTCACTGACCATGACCAGGACTCAACCCCAGCCAAAACCCTAGTCTCGAGCAATCTTTGAATTAAAATCACTCATCCAACATCTGGACCCACTGAGGCTCAGGTTCTTTGTGCCTCAACACAGAAGGAATTTGGTGAGAGGCAGAGTGATAGGCAAGAAGTGGACTTATCAGGACGGGACGCTTGTAAGATGTGCGTGTGAGCAGGCAGGAAAGCTCTGCTCCCATGATTGGGTGGGCAGCAATATATATATATATATATATATATATGTATATATATATATATATATATATATATGGGAGGGTAGAAGGCCGCCTTCTTCAAGTAGACATAGATGCAGACGTAAGGCATACATCATACCTCCTCCTTTGCTAGTCTTCTTTCATTAGCTATTTATACTTAGTCAAGCTTGCTTTATTGAATAAAGAGCAGCTTTCTTCTTCTTTTTTTTAATTCTTTATTTTAGAGGTTTTACAGAGTTTTGTTGTTCACAGACATGTATGTTCCCAGATCAGTCATATGCATATTCCTGGTCTCCACCCCCCCAGTTCCCCCCATCCCACCCCTCCGGACCATCACCCCATGCCATTGTGAGCACTCCTATTCCCTCAGCACAATGACAATAGCTATCTTTTCCACACATGACAGTATAGGTTTCCATGTTACTCCCTCCATGCCGCCTCCTCCCTGTTTCTTCCTCACAATGTCCCTATGTCTATGCCTTGTCTGTTTTTCCATGAGTTCCCTGCGTGTGTTATCAAGACCGTCCTACTAGATTCCATATATGTGTGTTAGTATACTGTATTTGTCTTTCTCTTTTTGACTTACTTCACTTTTTATTATAGGTTCTAGAGCCAGCCACTTCATTAGGACTGAGTCTTCTGCATTTCTTTTAACAGTTGAGCAGTATTCCATTGTATATATGTTCCAGAGCTTTTGTATCCATTCATTCGTCGATGGACATCTAGGTTGCTTCCATGTTCTGGCTATTGTATAGAGAGCTGCAATGAACATTGGGGTACAGGTGCTTCTTTTAGTTTTGATTTCATCCAGGTATAAGCCTAATAGTGGGATTGCTGGGTCATAGGGTGCTTCTATTTTTAGTTTTTAAAGGAATCTCCATACTGTCTTCCATAGAGGCTGTATCAATTTACATTCCCACCAGCAATGCAAGAGGGTTCCCTTTTCTCCGCACCCTCAAGGAGCAGCTTTCTTGAGTTAACTTACTGGCCTCCCAACTTTTCTTAGGTTTTATCTTTCTATCTACAGTCCCCTACTAGGACTTTACAACTACCTAACTATTCTATTCTGTCCCTGTCATCTGGATACAGGAAGTGTGTGGGATGTAGGAAAATGCACCTGGTGAAAGAAAGTTTTAATGGTACAGGTAGTATTTCATTTCTTTAAAAAAAAAGATTTTATTTATTTTTGGCTGTGCTGGGTCTTCATTGATTTGCACACACTTTTCTCTAGTCTTGGGGAGAAGGGGCTACTCTCTAGTTGTGGTGGCTTCTCTTTTTGCAGAGCTCATGCTCAGAACCAGTGGGCTTTGGTAATTGCGCATGTGGGCCAGGACCTCTAGAGCACAAACTCAGTAATTGTGCACATGGGCTTAGTTGCTCCTTGGCATGTGGGATCTTCCTGAACCAGGGATTGAACCTGTGCCTACATTGGCAGGTGGATTCTTTACCACTAAGTCACCAGGGAATCCAATAACTTATTTCTTAAATCGAGTACTAGGTTCAGGAGTATTTACATTATTGTGTGTCATATCTTATTATGTATGATTAAGATATTTCATAATAAAATATTTCAAAACCTTTTAAACACTCAAGGAAAAAATTATATTTTAGTGATTTGAAATATGATTTATATTAATTTGACTATGATAAGGACCACAACAATAAAAGCTCTTTTCTCTTTTTGACTTACTTCACTTTTTATTATAGGTTCTAGAGCCAGCCACTTCATTAGGACTGAGTCTTCTGCATTTCTTTTAACAGTTGAGCAGTATTCCATTGTATATATGTTCCAGAGCTTTTGTATCCATTCATTCGTCGATGGACATCTAGGTTGCTTCCATGTTCTGGCTATTGTATAGAGAGCTGCAATGAACATTGGGGTACAGGTGCTTCTTTTAGTTTTGATTTCATCCAGGTATAAGCCTAATAGTGGGATTGCTGGGTCATAGGGTGCTTCTATTTTTAGTTTTTAAAGGAATCTCCATACTGTCTTCCATAGAGGCTGTATCAATTTACATTCCCACCAGCAATGCAAGAGGGTTCCCTTTTCTCCGCACCCTCAAGGAGCAGCTTTCTTGAGTTAACTTACTGGCCTCCCAACTTTTCTTAGGTTTTATCTTTCTATCTACAGTCCCCTACTAGGACTTTACAACTACCTAACTATTCTATTCTGTCCCTGTCATCTGGATACAGGAAGTGTGTGGATGTAGGAAAATGCACCTGGTGAAAGAAAGTTTTAATGGTACAGGTAGTATTTCATTTCTTTAAAAAAAAAGATTTTATTTATTTTTGGCTGTGCTGGGTCTTCATTGATTTGCACACACTTTTCTCTAGTCTTGGGGAGAAGGGGCTACTCTCTAGTTGTGGTGGCTTCTCTTTTTGCAGAGCTCATGCTCAGAACCAGTGGGCTTTGGTAATTGCGCATGTGGGCCAGGACCTCTAGAGCACAAACTCAGTAATTGTGCACATGGGCTTAGTTGCTCCTTGGCATGTGGGATCTTCCTGAACCAGGGATTGAACCTGTGCCTACATTGGCAGGTGGATTCTTTACCACTAAGTCACCAGGGAATCCAATAACTTATTTCTTAAATCGAGTACTAGGTTCAGGAGTATTTACATTATTGTGTGTCATATCTTATTATGTATGATTAAGATATTTCATAATAAAATATTTCAAAACCTTTTAAACACTCAAGGAAAAAATTATATTTTAGTGATTTGAAATATGATTTATATTAATTTGACTATGATAAGGACCACAACAATAAAAGCTCTATTCGGGAAGCCAACAAGCCAATCTTATTACTTCCGTCATCCCCAGACAGATGAAAAGACCTTCAGAAAGCCCACCAGGGTATCCAGGATACTGGTATTCTTTTTTTCTTTCTTTTTTTAAATTTGAGATATAGTTGATTTACAATATTACATTAGTTTCAGGTGTATAACATAATGATTCATAATTTTGAAAGGTTATATTTCACTTTCTATTACTAGAAAATATTAGCTATATTTCCTGTGCTGTATAATATATCCTTTAATATATTATATTTAACCCTTTTATATATTATGTTATATTATATATAGTAGTTTGTGTCTTTTAATCCCCACTTCTATCTTTTCCCTCCTCCTTTCCCTCTCTCCACTGGTAATCAATAGTTTTTTCTCTGTATCTGTGAGTCTGCTTCTTTTTGTTATATTCATTAATTGTTTGTTTGTTTGTTTAAGATTCCACATGTAAGTGATGTGGAATACAGGTTTTCTCTTTCTCTATCTGACATTTCACTAAGTAGAATACCCTCCAAGTCCATCTGCGTTGTCACAAACGGCAGAAGTTTGTTCTTTGTTATGGTTGAGTAGTATGGCATCATGAATATGCGTGCTACTTCTTTCTCTATTCACCTGTTGATGGGCACTTAGATTGCTTCCATATTGGTGTTCTTATTTTTAAAAATTACCTGCTATCTTTCTGGATTCTAAAACAAATATCAGACAATAACACTCCCATGCTGCATTAATCTTGTTTGTCCAGAACTGGGAGAGCCTGAAGTGGTAATCAGAGGTCTGGTTAATAATGACATGGTCCTTTACACCACATTTTAAAAAGCATGTGGGATCTTCCTGAACCAGGGATTGAACCTGTGCCTACATTGGCAGGTGGATTCTTTACCACTAAGTCACCAGGGAATCCAATAACTTATTTCTTAAATCGAGTACTAGGTTCAGGAGTATTTACATTATTGTGTGTCATATCTTATTATGTATGATTAAGATATTTCATAATAAAATATTTCAAAACCTTTTAAACACTCAAGGAAAAAATTATATTTTAGTGATTTGAAATATGATTTATATTAATTTGACTATGATAAGGACCACAACAATAAAAGCTCTATTCGGGAAGCCAACAAGCCAATCTTATTACTTCCGTCATCCCCAGACAGATGAAAAGACCTTCAGAAAGCCCACCAGGGTATCCAGGATACTGGTATTCTTTTTTTCTTTCTTTTTTTAAATTTGAGATATAGTTGATTTACAATATTACATTAGTTTCAGGTGTATAACATAATGATTCATAATTTTGAAAGGTTATATTTCACTTTCTATTACTAGAAAATATTAGCTATATTTCCTGTGCTGTATAATATATCCTTTAATATATTATATTTAACCCTTTTATATATTATGTTATATTATATATAGTAGTTTGTGTCTTTTAATCCCCACTTCTATCTTTTCCCTCCTCCTTTCCCTCTCTCCACTGGTAATCAATAGTTTTTTCTCTGTATCTGTGAGTCTGCTTCTTTTTGTTATATTCATTAATTGTTTGTTTGTTTGTTTAAGATTCCACATGTAAGTGATGTGGAATACAGGTTTTCTCTTTCTCTATCTGACATTTCACTAAGTAGAATACCCTCCAAGTCCATCTGCGTTGTCACAAACGGCAGAAGTTTGTTCTTTGTTATGGTTGAGTAGTATGGCATCATGAATATGCGTGCTACTTCTTTCTCTATTCACCTGTTGATGGGCACTTAGATTGCTTCCATATTGGTGTTCTTATTTTTAAAAATTACCTGCTATCTTTCTGGATTCTAAAACAAATATCAGACAATAACACTCCCATGCTGCATTAATCTTGTTTGTCCAGAACTGGGAGAGCCTGAAGTGGTAATCAGAGGTCTGGTTAATAATGACATGGTCCTTTACACCACAGACTTGTTTAATAAGCCACTGGGACTCCACGGTCCCTTCTATTTTTACAACCATTTTCAGAAAACTTAAAACATACTCCCTGGACTTCCCTGGTGGTCCAGTGGGTAAAGAGTCTGCCTGGCAGTGCAAGAGGCACTGGTTCGATCCTTGGCCCAGGAAGATCCCACGTGCCGCAGAGCAGCTGGGCCAGTGTGTCCAATTATGAGCCAGCGCTCTGGAAAGCATGTGCCCAGAGCCAGTGCTCTGTGACGAGAGAGGCCACTGCAATGGGAGGCCCACACAGGCCAAAGAATAAAGATGGATGAAAATAGATAAATAATAAAAATAAATGTTTGAAAAAAAAAATACTCCCCGAAGATAGGATCAGAAAGCACATGACTATAATAATAATAAGGGAAAAAAACAACTCTAATGTTATATATTGACATGAAAATTTATGTTGCTAAGGAAAAAATAGTCACATGGCCTAAGATACAGAGCATGTTCTCTTTTGTAAGTAAAATTAAAAGATATCTATACCTTTTGTCTGTAGACAGAAGGATAGACAGTGTTATCATGGCAAAGGCGGGATTGGGGTTAGTGGAAAGGAGTCTCATTTCCAACTTTAATAGTTTTAAAAGCTTATACTTTGAAATATTTTGTGCCTGATTTTATCTTATTGTTTTAAAGCATGTTTTTCAAATAAAAAATGAAAGGCATCTCTTCATGTTATAGCCAGCCTCCAGAGCCCCTGCCATCAGGTCCAGCCTGGAAGTGAGTGCCTGCTCCCTCCTGCAGATGCTGGACGGCCTTTGCAGGAGTCCAAGGGCTAGACCAATTAGGACTCAAGTCCCCAACCTCATTTCCCCAGGACATCCTGGTGGCCTTCCATGGCGGCACAAGTCTCCCAGGCTTCGCTTCAAAGCTAGCCTCCCCTCCCCTACTTTAGGTTCTTATTTTTAAAAATGACCCAAGAGATGTACTAGACATCCTGTTCAGAACAGTGAGTTTGTGAAGGCATCTGTGTTTCTTCTCCTCTGGAAGTCCCGATTTGGGTTATGAGGTGGATATGTGTCCAGGGGTCCTGCCTTGGGCTTGCTAATCTCAGCTCCCTGTGGATTCTTATCTGGGCCAGTTCCATGTGTGTCATGAGAGAGGAAAGAGACCTGGATGCCGTGGCTGCCCTGAGGTTAAGAGGCTTTGCTATCCGCAGCCACCGGCTGTGGCGCATAGGCCTGGGCAGTCCAGATCTGCAGGACGATGGTGTGTGCTGGCCCCAGTCAGAACCCACACATGACCAGTGATGGCAGGATGTGTGATGATGGAGGCGGGCCTCCTAGCGATTCATAGACATCCTCCATCATTTCCAAAAAGGTTTCTCTAAAAATCTCACACTTGTCATTTTATTGGGAAAAAAATGAAATAGTTTTTTTTTCATTTACAACAGAACTCCAGAGACATCACCTTGTCAGCTGAGGCTCCTATTGCTCCTACAAATAGAGTTCATTATTTTGTCAAAGTGAATTAAAATAGAATGTCACTTACTGAATGTCACATTTCTCGATTTGACATTGTATAGAAAAGGTCCTTTTTTAAAAAGGAGAGAAATCTGAAAGCCTTGGTCGGAAACCCACTTGAAGAAGAAAGAAATATAGGCATTTTAAAAATCCCATTTGGGTTTCATAAAATTCCTTTCAAATGTGACAGTCTGATGGAAATCAAGTAGTTTTCAGTTCCAAAAATACAATTTTGATTAAAAATTTATCAAGCTATTTGGAGGAAAGATACTATATAAATTGAGAGTAAGTCTTACAGATCCCTTAGAGAGAAGCTAGGAAATTTCCACATTGAAGTGGTAAACAGTGTTCGCTCCCTGCACACAAATATGCTTTTCAGTGTTTGGGGTGAATCTGTCATCACATTCTGGTGGTTTATGCCTGGGGTGGCTGAGGATGACAGAGACACATGAGGGTGACTGAGCTTCCAGGACTGCACTCTAATCCAGGAGGCCGCACTCTGGAGGCACATCCTTCTCACCTCACAGCGAGACAGGCCTGGGACCCAGGACCCTGGGCTGCTGTGCTGCAAGGCTTCCTAGAGCTACAAAATACAAAGAAACTATGTGAGACTAAAAATAACTGTGTACGTGCAAAGTTGGGGCAAATGCTGGACCAAAAGATATACAAAGACAAAAAAATAAACCAACTGCCATTTCTGAAGAGCCAAGAGCAAACAAATGGGTGTTGGTAGCAAAAGCAGGATACTACGCATGGCCCTCTGCACACATCACCACCAGAGAGGTGGGCAAACAACCTAGACTACCCTTCTAGCCTGATGCCCGGACATACCTGCACCCTCGCCCCATATAAGGAACTAGCTCACGCTCCTCTCATTGGGGAGCAAGCAAGGGAACTTGTTACTTTTATTCTCTCCTGCAGCTGATGCAGGAGCCCCATTAAAGCCTTGTCTGAATTTCTTGTCTGGCCTCTACTCAGTATCTATTGATTGGGAAAGGCAAGAACCCTGGTCAATATCAACAGCACTTCCTAAAAACTATCACCTCCATTTTCTGGTGGCAGGTAGAAGTGGGCAGCTAAGTGAAGAATGGATTCTCTTCTCTTTCTGTCCATTGACTCCTTCCCAGGGCACAGGAATCACAAGTCTCTGAGATGAGTGTGATTAAGAATTATGGGAACAGCGAACTCATTTCCACAAGATTGAACTTAGGGCTCTCTCTTGTCTTTACCCTCAGCTCTCAACCTTCCTTGATTGAAGTCTTACTCAAGTATTCTTTCTCCTGGCAATATTCCCCCTCATATCATGTTATGATATATATATATATATATATATATATATATATATATATATATATAGTGAACATATAATATTGTAATGCAATTATGTATATAATGACTGTCTAATCCTTTAGCCAGTTCTTCAAGAAAAAAGATCTTGTCTTATCGAATACTATATTCCTAATATAACACGGTACTTAGCACATAGCAAGTATTCAGGAAAAGTTTGTTAAATAAATGATTAGTTAGATGCATTGATAAATGAGTGAATGAATGAATGAGTGAATAAGTGAAAATACAAGTGAATAAAATTCAAGCATGGAAAAATATATATGGATGGAACAATGAATAATCAAATGTCTATTCTCCGTACATACTTTTACATATATATTATGCCTCAGTTCAGTCAGTCATTCTGACTGTTTGTGACCCCATGGACTGCAGCATGCCAGGCTTCCCTGACCCTCACCATCTCCCGGAGCTTTCTCAAACTCATATCCATTGACTCAGCGTTGCTTTCCAACCATCTCATCCTCTGTTGTCCACGTCTTCTGCCTTCTGTTTTTCCCAGCATCAGGGTCTCTTTCAATGAGTCATCTGTTCGCATCAGGTGGCCAAAGTATTGGAGCTTCAGCTTCAGCATAACTCCTTCCAATGAATATTCAGGGTTGATTTCCTTTAGGATGGACTGGTTTGATCTCCAAGTAACTCTCAGGAGTCTTCTCCAATGCCACAGTTCAAGGCATACTTACATAAATTTCATCGAAGTAATTTCCCCCTATGCTAAAATTCATTCTGCATCCTCAGGGAAGATACCAGTAGGGTTGGACATCATTCACTTACGGACGGTCAAGAATCAGAGCAGCCTTGCCCCTTGTTGGGGGCTGTTGTGGGTCAGTCGCTTCTTGGAGATTGGCCATGATGATTTATTTCTGCGACTTTCCCCATTCAAGGACATGCTTACCATTTTTGACCCTAACATCTTGACTCATGGGCTTCCATTCTCCTAGGATGACCACTGAATTGCAACAAGATTGTCAAGAACATGACCATGACCATTAGTGCCTGCACTCAGTCCTTGGTACTCATCCTCTTTCCCAGGAGAATGGGACGAGAGGTCTAGACACTTCAGCTGAAATGAGGCCCAGATATACACCTGGAGTATTGTGACCCAGGGCCATGCGTGGGGAATAATGTATAGCTGATCTTGCTCCAAATTCTTACTCTGCCCCTCTGTGGTTGAGTGTAACCTCTGTGAACCTCCATTTATTCATTTGTTGAGTGGGGATAACAGTATCTATGAAGAAGGCACATGTAAGAAAGATCAGTTTCATTCTAGCCTGCCACAAAATTTAAAAACAGTAGCTGAAGGAGGAAAGCTGCTCCTGAACTTGTGACTTTAGGCATTGACCAACCAATACAGGGCCTCAGAAGGGCACTGACTCCAGCGAATGCCACCAGTAGCCTCCTCCCTCCCATCACCTTCAATGATGCTATTATTACTGGCTCATCTCCCAAGATAGCCTGAGGCTTCCAGTGGCTTTCATACTCTATTGAGCAACTTGAAAACTGGCTGGAAAGTGTCATGTGACTCAGGACTAAAGACAATATGGGACACCATAGGGCTTCCCAGGAACTCAGTGGTAAAGAATCCACCTGCCAGTGCAGGAGATGCAGGAGTCTTGGGTTCGATCTCTGGCTCAGGGAAATCCCCTGGAGGAGGAAATAACAGCCAACTCTAGTATTCTTGCCTTGAAAATTCCAGAGGAGTCTGTGGGCTACAGTCCATGGGGTTAAAAAGAGTCAGACAGGACTGAGCACGCACACATATGGAACACACTTTGGCTCTTATTGTAGAACAAAGCTTGTTCTGCCACCTTCGTCTACCAAAGATTTAGGGTCTTGCTACAGCCTGGATGAGAATGGTGGACCCTCAGTCCCGCTGATGCAGCTAATCTATACTGTGTCTGTTAGGAAGACTGGAATAGAGAGTGGGCAGTTTCTGCAGAGAGAACCATCAAAGCAGTCTTAGGCCAGAGAAGTCCCTTAGTCCCCTAGGTCAAAGCCAGGACAGAGAACTGAGAAAACAGGGGGTCTCGGTGAGAGCAGAGGGACTCTAGCATCATCTGGATCTGAATCCACGCTGAGTAGATGTGGACAGGTCATACTGACAAGGACTCTGGTGAGGCAGTGACCCTGAGAGGGGGCACCTCCTTAAATTTGCACCCCAGGCATCTTCCTCACTTGTATCACTGTAGTACTGGCCTAGGCCACAGAATTGTAGCCACCTCAACTATAAAGTGGGATGTTGACCAAACCTAATAATAAATGTTATTGAGCATCATTATTATTATGAGCATTATTATCGGCTTTTGTGGTGGCTCAGATGGTAAAGAATGCCTGCAATGCAGGAGACCTGGGTTTGATCCTGGGCTGGGAAGATCCCTTAGAGAAGGGAAAGGCTACCCACTCCAGTATTCTTGCCTGGAGAATTCCATGGACAGAGGAGTCTGTGGGCTACAGTCCATGGGGTTAAAAAGAGTCAGACAGGACTGAGCACGCACACATATGGAACACACTTTGGCTCTTATTGTAGAACAAAGCTTGTTCTGCCACCTTCGTCTACCAAAGATTTAGGGTCTTGCTACAGCCTGGATGAGAATGGTGGACCCTCAGTCCCGCTGATGCAGCTAATCTATACTGTGTCTGTTAGGAAGACTGGAATAGAGAGTGGGCAGTTTCTGCAGAGAGAACCATCAAAGCAGTCTTAGGCCAGAGAAGTCCCTTAGTCCCCTAGGTCAAAGCCAGGACAGAGAACTGAGAAAACAGGGGGTCTCGGTGAGAGCAGAGGGACTCTAGCATCATCTGGATCTGAATCCACGCTGAGTAGATGTGGACAGGTCATACTGACAAGGACTCTGGTGAGGCAGTGACCCTGAGAGGGGGCACCTCCTTAAATTTGCACCCCAGGCATCTTCCTCACTTGTATCACTGTAGTACTGGCCTAGGCCACAGAATTGTAGCCACCTCAACTATAAAGTGGGATGTTGACCAAACCTAATAATAAATGTTATTGAGCATCATTATTATTATGAGCATTATTATCGGCTTTTGTGGTGGCTCAGATGGTAAAGAATGCCTGCAATGCAGGAGACCTGGGTTTGATCCTGGGCTGGGAAGATCCCTTAGAGAAGGGAAAGGCTACCCACTCCAGTATTCTTGCCTGGAGAATTCCATGGCTTGTCCTTGAGCTGCTAAGAGTCGGACACGACTGAGTGATTTGACTTTCATTTTCCTGTTCCTTTCACCCACATTAACTGATTTAGTCCTCACATCTCGTTTGCAAGGTAGGTTCAGTGATAATCCCTGCTTCACAAATGGCCACCTGAAGGCATGATGCTTGTAAGCAGTCACTTGCCCATGTTCTCACATCTAGTAGCTGGCTGAGCTGGGATTGGAGCCTTGGGAGCCTGGCCCCAGCGTCCAGCCTTGTCACCATCCTGCCAAACTAGCTACAGGGCAGGATGGGTGTAGAGAGGATCACAGGGGGTTGCGAAGACAAGAAATCACTGCTGAGCACTGAAGAGAGTGACTGCCATGAATAACCTGAGAGGGGCCCAGTCACCCCATCTTAGCTCCACCATGCTTCTTGGTCCGTAGGTGGGCAAGTCCAAGGTGACATACATCCTGAGACCTGACATGGGCAATAGTAATAGCCTTGGGACACCCTTCAGATCACTCTCCAGTAGATCCTGAACTGGAGGTTTCTGGACACACTCAGGACCTGGGTTCAGGGCCATTGGCTTTCCTCCCATGGCGAGCGACCGGACAGCATTAATCCAGTCCTGTGAAGCTGTCGTGAGGTTCATTCACATGCATGTTAGATAATACGGTTAGTGATGCCCATTAATTAAGTACAGTAATTTGTTTATAATTAACTGGAGAAATTTATGGCTTTAGAAAACAATTACAGGAGCTGATATAAACACATTAGGTAGCGATAGCAATGCCAAATTTAATTGCTTTCAAGAAGACTCACTGATACTAATGCCACAGCCATCACTAGTCATGTTTGACAGCAGCTTAGAAATTGATCAGTTTGTCTATGGTGGCATCAGATGGTAAGAATGCCTGCAAACCTAATAATAAATGTTATTGAGCATCATTATTATTATGAGCATTATTATCGGCTTTCGTGGTGGCTCAGATGGTAAAGAATGCCTGCAATGCAGGAGACCTGGGTTTGATCCTGGGCTGGGAAGATCCCTTAGAGAAGGGAAAGGCTACCCACTCCAGTATTCTTGCCTGGAGAATTCCATGGCTTGTCCTTGAGCTGCTAAGAGTCGGACACGACTGAGTGATTTGACTTTCATTTTCCTGTTCCTTTCACCCACATTAACTGATTTAGTCCTCACATCTCGTTTGCAAGGTAGGTTCAGTGATAATCCCTGCTTCACAAATGGCCACCTGAAGGCATGATGCTTGTAAGCAGTCACTTGCCCATGTTCTCACATCTAGTAGCTGGCTGAGCTGGGATTGGAGCCTTGGGAGCCTGGCCCCAGCGTCCAGCCTTGTCACCATCCTGCCAAACTAGCTACAGGGCAGGATGGGTGTAGAGAGGATCACAGGGGGTTGCGAAGACAAGAAATCACTGCTGAGCACTGAAGAGAGTGACTGCCATGAATAACCTGAGAGGGGCCCAGTCACCCCATCTTAGCTCCACCATGCTTCTTGGTCCGTAGGTGGGCAAGTCCAAGGTGACATACATCCTGAGACCTGACATGGGCAATAGTAATAGCCTTGGGACACCCTTCAGATCACTCTCCAGTAGATCCTGAACTGGAGGTTTCTGGACACACTCAGGACCTGGGTTCAGGGCCATTGGCTTTCCTCCCATGGCGAGCGACCGGACAGCATTAATCCAGTCCTGTGAAGCTGTCGTGAGGTTCATTCACATGCATGTTAGATAATACGGTTAGTGATGCCCATTAATTAAGTACAGTAATTTGTTTATAATTAACTGGAGAAATTTATGGCTTTAGAAAACAATTACAGGAGCTGATATAAACACATTAGGTAGCGATAGCAATGCCAAATTTAATTGCTTTCAAGAAGACTCACTGATACTAATGCCACAGCCATCACTAGTCATGTTTGACAGCAGCTTAGAAATTTATCAGTTTGTCTATGAGCCAACACCTCAGGCAATTTGGAATGTAAAATTTCAGCCCTTGGAAGCTGCTTATGATACAGCGCTAAGTGAAAAAAAAAAAGCAGGTTTAAAAATGTACACAGTGCATTCCCAATTTGGTAAAAACATTCTTTGTATATGTCTTTCCCCTCATATGGCATACGTAGATATAGATAGATAGATATAGCTATATACACATCATATATTTATGTGACACATGTACTTATGAATATATTACCAGTATAAATAAATATATTTCTCTCTAGTGAAAGAAATACATAAATATGAAAGAAATACACATGGAGTACATAGAAAGAGATAGGTGTTGATTATTTTTCCTGGGTGATAGGATTTGTATCCTTTTTTCTTTATGACATTTTGTATTTTTCAAAAATTTCATGGACTTCTCTGGTTTTCCAGTGGTTAAAACACCACACTCCCAATGCAGGGGAACTGGGTTCAATCCCTGATCAGGCAGCTAGATGCCACATGCTGCAACTAAGACCCGGTGCAGATGAACAAAAAAAGAACTGACAATTTTTTACAGTAAAAAAAGAGTAAGGGTTATTGCAAAGGGTGGAAGTAGAAAATATTAAAAAGACAGAGATATTTTGTTTTTCAAGTCAATTACTTTTAAACTTTACACAGACCCTCCTGTAATAATTGTGTGCGCTACTTCATTGGCATTTTAAGATTACTCTTAGATGAGAAAATAACAAAATAAACTCACTATGTTCACAAATGTGATCCTCATCATTGGAATATTCCTCCTCTGGTTCCTCAGTTGGGGAAGAAACCCTGCACCCTTCAACTTTTAGGAGACAGCTTGTGGAAACACTGCAGGAGGCTGTTGACTCAAAGCCCACATGGTTGGTGCCTGGAAATTCAGGATGAGACACACCAACCAGTCCTCTTGGACAAGGATGAATTCTCAAAAGGCTCCTTGAATAAACCTTCTGCTAACAAGTTTGTGTACTTCAAAGAGGGGTGAGGACCCATCCTTGCCAAATGATTCATCTTCTCAAAATGTCCCAACTAAAGAAAAGGAGCGTTTGGCTAAAAGCTGGGGAATGTCTTCTCAGAAAATGTACTCACAGAACATCAGAGATCATCTGACCTCTGTTCCCTCCCCAGCTAAGAGCATCTAGTGTGACCTGTGGGGTCACTTGCTCGCCAAAGACAGCGCTTGTTATGAGCACAGATGAGCTACCGTTTCTGTTAACATTTAATGAACACCAGCTCTGTGTCAGGCAGTGGCCCTCACCTTTCATAGTGCAGCACATCTGTAATTACTTTTCAGTCTCTGCTTAATAAATATTGTTTTAAACCAGCATCTGGCGCTCCTCAAATTGTGGTCACTGGAACTTTCATTTGGTGCGTGTTCCTTGAAAAAGATCCTGAAGTTCAGAAAGTTTGGGAAACCCTGATTATTCTTTCCCTTCTTGGAGATTCCTAATGGCACCAGCTTATCCAAATCTTGGAGGAATCCCCTGGTAAAGAAGCTTGTTCGTCCTTGCTTAATATGTTTAACAAGTTTTCTTGTTTGTGCACAGAACGCTGTCGATCCTGTAACAGCACTTAACATATGAAATTAGTGTTCCTGCAAGTAGTATTTGTAAAACAGGCAATATGTTATCTGAGTATGAAGAGGCAGAAAATCAAGTTTAGGACCAGCTGGAAAAGGTATTTCACCCACAGCTCACTGGGTTACTGACAGCATGTACCTAGCATGGAATAGATCCTCAAAAAACACTTCAAAAATTCTGAGTCGGGGGACCTATGGGACAATATCAAACGCACCAACATTAGAATTATAGGAGTCCCAGAAGAAGAAGAAGGGAAGAAAGGTTACGAAAAAATTCTTGAAGAGGTTATTGTAGAAAACTTCCCCAGCATGGGAAAGGAAATAGTCAGCCATGTCCAAGAAGCACAAAGAGTTCCATATAGGATAAACCCTAGAAGAAACACACCAAGGCACATTCTAATCAAACTAACACAGACTAAATATAAAGACAGATTACTAAAAGCAGCTAGAAGCAAACAACAAATAACATATAAAGGAAACCCCATACGCCTAACTGCGGATCTCTCAACAGAAATGCTGCAGGCCAGAAGAGAATGGCAGGACACATTTAAACGGCTAAAAGAGAATAACCTGCAGCCACGAATTCTCTACCCAGCAAAAATCTCATTCAGAATCGATGGAGAAGTCAAAAGCTTCTCAGACAGACAAAAACTAAAAGAATTCTGTACCACAAAACCAGCCCTACAACAAATGTTAAAGGGCCTGATATAGCCAATAAATACAAGAGTAGAAGAAGTCCTACAAATCAAACCCCAGACTTCTAAGAAGATGACAATAGGAACATTCGTATCAATAATTACTTTGAACGTAAATGGATCAAAAATTCCGAGTCGGGGGCTTCCCTGGTGGTCCAGTAGGTAAAGAGTCCGCATTGCAATGCAAGGGGCAATGGTTTGATCCCTGGTCTGGGAAGATCCCATGTGCCCTGGAGCAGCTGGCCGGTGTGTCCAATTACAAACTGGTGCTCTGGAGCACATATGCCCAGAGCAGGTGCTCTGCAACCGGAGAGGCCACAGCAACCAGAGACCCACACATGCCAAAGAATAAAGATGGATGAAAATAATTAAAAAATAAAATTCTGAGTCAGAAGAAAGTATGAAGCCCAGACCAGTGAAGTGATGCCTCAACTGAAACTCACCATCAAGACTCTGTTTTATTTTTATGACACATGTGGAGAGACATTCCAACACCAAAATGAAGTAGAAATGATGTCTTTAAAACTTAATTCATTTGACAGTGAGTCATTCTCTTGCTTGGTTTCAAAACATAACTGTAGGCCTGCATAATCCAAGGTGCCTCATTATTTTAAAGGCAGAACTGATGCTCATGAAGCCACGTGGTTTGTCAAGATCACAGAACTATCAGTTCGGTTCAACCAGTCAGTCATGTCCAACTCTTTGAGACCCCATGGATGGCGGCACAGCAGGCTTCCCTGTCCTTCACTACCACCCAGAGCTTTCTCAAACTCATGTCCATTGAGTCAGCAATGCCATCCAACCACCCCATCCTCTGTCATCCCTTTCTCCTTTTCTGAGCATCAGGGTCTTTTCCAATGAGTCATCTGTTTGCATCAGGTGGCCAAAGTATTGGAGCTTCAGCTTCAGCATCAGTCCTTACAATGAGTATTCAGGGTTGATTTCCTTTAGGATTGACTGGTTTGATCTTCAAGGCACTCTCAAGAGTCTTCTCCAACACCACAGCTCAAAGGCATCAATTCTTTGGCCCTCTGCCTTCTTTATGGTCCAGCTCTCACATTCATTCATGGCTACTGGGAAAACCACAGTTTTGAATATGTGGACTTTCGTTGGCAAAGTGATGTCTCTGCTTTTGAATACGCTGTCTAGATGTGTCGTAACTTTTCTTCCAAGGAGCAAGCATCTTTTAATTTCACAGGACTGTCAAGGGGGTCCTAACTCCCAGCGTGGAGGCATCTCAGGCTCCGACCCACCCTCCCTGTGGTCACTCCCTCCAGCACTGTCATCCTGAGGTGGTATAGATTGACCATACTGGATCTTCTAGATGAGGCATCTTAGGAGTTCAGTCCTGGCTTTACAGATCTGCATGGCACTAGGCAAGTAGCCTGAATGCTGTGTGCCTTGATTTCCTCTTCTCTTAAATGGTAATCACGGAAATTCCCTGGTGGCCCAGTGGTTAAGACTTGGGCTTTCAGTGCCATGGACCCAGGTTCAATCCCTGAGTGGGGAATGGAGATTCCACAAGCTGCATGGTTCAAAGAAAATGGTAATCACAAACTCACCTCACAAAGCTGCTGAGAAAATGGAATGATATCAGAAAAAGTTTTCTTTTTTTTAACCCCACTGTCAGTAGGTGAGGGATACATTTTATCCCCTTCTTTTTGTTTCCATTTTGCAAGGCTCTTGATTACTTTTTCTCCCCAAGATGTACATTCAAGTGCTTCCTTCTCTGTGGCTATATGTCACTCTGGAGCATCCTTTATATTTGAGTAACAAGAGCTTTCAATATCAATAGACAACAAATGAACTAAATATATAAATTGTCTGTTGATAAAAAAAATGATGCCCGATTTTAAGAGTGTGAAATTGAGAAAAAGAGACTGGGTGATCTTCAAGATGCATCAGGGTCTTTTCCAATGAGTCATCTGTTTGCATCAGGTGGCCAAAGTATTAGAGCTTCAGCTACAGCATCAGTCCTTCCAATGACTATTTAGGTTTGATTTCTTTTAAGTTTGATTGGTTTGATCTTCAAGGCACTCTCAAGAGTCTTCTCCAACACCACAGCTCAAAGGCATCAATTCTTTGGCCCTCTGCCTTCTTTATGGTCCAGCTCTCACATTCATTCATGGCTACTGGGAAAACCACAGTTTTGAATATGTGGACTTTCGTTGGCAAAGTGATGTCTCTGCTTTTGAATACGCTGTCTAGATGTGTCGTAACTTTTCTTCCAAGGAGCAAGCATCTTTTAATTTCACAGGACTGTCAAGGGGGTCCTAACTCCCAGCGTGGAGGCATCTCAGGCTCCGACCCACCCTCCCTGTGGTCACTCCCTCCAGCACTGTCATCCTGAGGTGGTATAGATTGACCATACTGGATCTTCTAGATGAGGCATCTTAGGAGTTCAGTCCTGGCTTTACAGATCTGCATGGCACTAGGCAAGTAGCCTGAATGCTGTGTGCCTTGATTTCCTCTTCTCTTAAATGGTAATCACGGAAATTCCCTGGTGGCCCAGTGGTTAAGACTTGGGCTTTCAGTGCCATGGACCCAGGTTCAATCCCTGAGTGGGGAATGGAGATTCCACAAGCTGCATGGTTCAAAGAAAATGGTAATCACAAACTCACCTCACAAAGCTGCTGAGAAAATGGAATGATATCAGAAAAAGTTTTCTTTTTTTTAACCCCACTGTCAGTAGGTGAGGGATACATTTTATCCCCTTCTTTTTGTTTCCATTTTGCAAGGCTCTTGATTACTTTTTCTCCCCAAGATGTACATTCAAGTGCTTCCTTCTCTGTGGCTATATGTCACTCTGGAGCATCCTTTATATTTGAGTAACAAGAGCTTTCAATATCAATAGACAACAAATGAACTAAATATATAAATTGTCTGTTGATAAAAAAAATGATGCCCGATTTTAAGAGTGTGAAATTGAGAAAAAGAGACTGGGTGATTTATCACACCTTCGGCTCTATCTTCTAACAGGGTTTGTAGATTCGAAAACCACGTCCCCTCAGATGGAGGCACTGAGGGCCGTGTTCTGACTCCTGCCTTGTCATTAGCTTAGCCTTACTGAGGGAACAGCCTGGCTGACTGGCCCTGACACTGTCATGGATCAGCTTATGGCCATGGGTGCAGACACTCGTGCATTTCCTTGGGAGAGTCATTTGTTTCAGGCTGGCAGAGGGCTTACTTCCCCTGGTGATCAGGCAGTACCTGGAGCATTCTGCAGACAGCTGAGCCCCAGGCAGCCTTACCAAGCTGTTTGGTGGCAGCATAAGAAACATTTATTTCTTTTTGACTTGTTGGAGACAGAAGTCTTGCTATTAACATCCACAGAAACATCTCCCTTTTCCGTCACCTCCTCTAATTCTGCCCTCTTGTGCCTTTACTCCAGGCTGCACCTCACATTTGGCCCATTGTATTGACCTTCTAGGGGCTTCCCAGGTGGTGCTAGTGGTGAAGAACCCACCTTCATATGCAGGAGACATAAGAGATGCAGGCTCAATGCCTGGGTAAGGAAGACCCCCTGGAACAGGGTATGGCAACTCACTCCAGTATTTTTGCCTGGAGAATTCCATGAACAAAAGAGCCTGGGGGGTTATGGTCCATGGTGTTGCAAAGAGTCGGACAGGACTGAAGCAATTTAGCATGCACGCATGCATCAGCTTGCTAATAGACCTTCCAGCATCTTCTCTAGCTACCTTCTTACTGACCATCGGCAGCCAGGACCATTTTTCCAAAAGGCATTCTTGAACCTTAGTCACCTCACAAAGCTGCTGAGAAAATGGAATGATATCAGAAAAAGTTTTCTTTTTTTTAACCCCACTGTCAGTAGGTGAGGGATACATTTTATCCCCTTCTTTTTGTTTCCATTTTGCAAGGCTCTTGATTACTTTTTCTCCCCAAGATGTACATTCAAGTGCTTCCTTCTCTGTGGCTATATGTCACTCTGGAGCATCCTTTATATTTGAGTAACAAGAGCTTTCAATATCAATAGACAACAAATGAACTAAATATATAAATTGTCTGTTGATAAAAAAAATGATGCCCGATTTTAAGAGTGTGAAATTGAGAAAAAGAGACTGGGTGATTTATCACACCTTCGGCTCTATCTTCTAACAGGGTTTGTAGATTCAAAAACCACGTCCCTCAGATGGAGGCACTGAGGGCCGTGTTCTGACTCCTGCCTTGTCATTAGCTTAGCCTTACTGAGGGAACAGCCTGGCTGACTGGCCCTGACACTGTCATGGATCAGCTTATGGCCATGGGTGCAGACACTCGTGCATTTCCTTGGGAGAGTCATTTGTTTCAGGCTGGCAGAGGGCTTACTTCCCCTGGTGATCAGGCAGTACCTGGAGCATTCTGCAGACAGCTGAGCCCCAGGCAGCCTTACCAAGCTGTTTGGTGGCAGCATAAGAAACATTTATTTCTTTTTGACTTGTTGGAGACAGAAGTCTTGCTATTAACATCCACAGAAACATCTCCCTTTTCCGTCACCTCCTCTAATTCTGCCCTCTTGTGCCTTTACTCCAGGCTGCACCTCACATTTGGCCCATTGTATTGACCTTCTAGGGGCTTCCCAGGTGGTGCTAGTGGTGAAGAACCCACCTTCATATGCAGGAGACATAAGAGATGCAGGCTCAATGCCTGGGTAAGGAAGACCCCCTGGAACAGGGTATGGCAACTCACTCCAGTATTTTTGCCTGGAGAATTCCATGAACAAAAGAGCCTGGGGGGTTATGGTCCATGGTGTTGCAAAGAGTCGGACAGGACTGAAGCAATTTAGCATGCACGCATGCATCAGCTTGCTAATAGACCTTCCAGCATCTTCTCTAGCTACCTTCTTACTGACCATCGGCAGCCAGGACCATTTTTCCAAACTGTTGAGTTTAGAAAGTCCAATGGCTTCCTTCCATTTCCAGTAACCTTAGTCTGGCATTTGGAATCCTCCAAGTCTGGCTAGTTTACCTTTCACCCTTTTTACATTCCTCTCATGTGTGTCTCCTTTGCTCCAACCATACTGAGCTTCTTGATGCTTATTTTTTCCATTCTCACCCTGTTATTTTAAGTCTCTAAGTCATTACAGTGGCTATTTCCACTAGATGGCCTTTCCCCCCCTCTTTATCACCTTCAAAATTCAGTTCAAAGGTCAACTTTTGATGTCATCTCATATGCTCCCTAGAATTAATCATCTGCTCCCTTGGATTCTCATACTGCTCTCTTTATATTCTTCATAAACATTTGCAAAAGTTTCCATTTTCCCCACTGAATTATTAGCTATTCTAGTGCAGGGCCTGTGTTTATTCAGCTCAGCAAGCCTAGTACCCAGTTCAGTTTCTGGCACACGGAATCTACTCAATACACGGAGAGCTTAATGGATGGATGGAAGGATTGGATGGATGGGTGAATGGATGGATGGAAAGATAAGATGGAAGATGGTTGACTGGATGAGTACATGGAAGGAGGGAAAGGAAGAAGGAATTAAAAAGAAAAGAAGCAAGGCAAAGAGGAAAGGAGGGAAGGAAGGAGTGTTAGAAAAGTGTAAAAGAAATACAGAGAAGACGGAGGGTTCAGGGAGGAACAGGTTTATTCATATTCAGGCTCGAGGGGAGCCAAGGAATGCCAGGGAGGAGGAGCCGGTTGATTCAGATTGGGCTTAGGTAAGAGAGACAAGCAGGGGAGAGTGAGGGTCGGAAACAGGAGAAAGGGAAATGGGAAGAGGAAATTCAGGGAAAGGGGAAGGTAGGTGCTAGTGGTGAAGAACCCACCTTCATATGCAGGAGACATAAGAGATGCCGGCTCAATGCCTGGGTAAGGAAGACCCCCTGGAACAGGGTATGGCAACTCACTCCAGTATTTTTGCCTGGAGAATTCCATGAACAAAAGAGCCTGGGGGGTTATGGTCCATGGTGTTGCAAAGAGTCGGACAGGACTGAAGCAATTTAGCATGCACGCATGCATCAGCTTGCTAATAGACCTTCCAGCATCTTCTCTAGCTACCTTCTTACTGACCATCGGCAGCCAGGACCATTTTTCCAAACTGTTGAGTTTAGAAAGTCCAATGGCTTCCTTCCATTTCCAGTAACCTTAGTCTGGCATTTGGAATCCTCCAAGTCTGGCTAGTTTACCTTTCACCCTTTTTACATTCCTCTCATGTGTGTCTCCTTTGCTCCAACCATACTGAGCTTCTTGATGCTTATTTTTTCCATTCTCACCCTGTTATTTTAAGTCTCTAAGTCATTACAGTGGCTATTTCCACTAGATGGCCTTTCCCCCCCTCTTTATCACCTTCAAAATTCAGTTCAAAGGTCAACTTTTGATGTCATCTCATATGCTCCCTAGAATTAATCATCTGCTCCCTTGGATTCTCATACTGCTCTCTTTATATTCTTCATAAACATTTGCAAAAGTTTCCATTTTCCCCACTGAATTATTAGCTATTCTAGTGCAGGGCCTGTGTTTATTCAGCTCAGCAAGCCTAGTACCCAGTTCAGTTTCTGGCACACGGAATCTACTCAATACATGGAGAGCTTAATGGATGGATGGAAGGATTGGATGGATGGGTGAATGGATGGATGGAAAGATAAGATGGAAGATGGTTGACTGGATGAGTACATGGAAGGAGGGAAAGGAAGAAGGAATTAAAAAGAAAAGAAGCAAGGCAAAGAGGAAAGGAGGGAAGGAAGGAGTGTTAGAAAAGTGTAAAAGAAATACAGAGAAGACGGAGGGTTCAGGGAGGAACAGGTTTATTCATATTCAGGCTCGAGGGGAGCCAAGGAATGCCAGGGAGGAGGATCAGATTTATTCATATTGGGCTTAGGTAAGAGAGACAAGCAGGGGGAGAGTGAGGGTCCAAGAGGGAAGAAGGATTCAGGGAGAAAGGGGGAAATGGGGAAGAGATGAAAGTTTGGGAGAGGCAAACGGTTGGGAGAGGTGAAAGGGGGAGAAGAGGCCCTTAGGTTCAGGCCAGATTTCAGCACCACATGTTAGAAAAGTGTAAAAGAAAGACAGAGAGGCAGGAGGAGACTGCGGGGAGGGTGGGGCTGCCTCCACTCTTTGCAGATTTTCAGCTTCAACAAGGAGGAAGAAGGAAAAATTAGTGAGTGACCATCTAGATGTGGTAGGGAGATTGTACTCCAAATAGATTTAGAAGGTTGACGTCTAGTTAAGGATAGACATTTTGCCTGTGGTGTGGAGGTTGTGACTGATTTTATGATGAAACAAAGGAAGTTTGAATGTAAAATAGAAAAGGAAACTTGTTTTTCTCCCTGAAAAAAATTCAGAACTTCAGAGAAGTTAGAAGAATTACAGAGGAATAAGGGGAAAAAAGTCAGGCTCTCTTGGCCAAGACTCAGGGGACAGAACGTAAAGAAGGCTGAGGGAAAACTATTGTAGCAGAAAGAGTGAGTCAAGATATGAACGATGGAGAGGGATTTTGCTACTCATCTATGAACTGTTCAGAGCCCAGCACAGTGGCATCATTGACTTAAAGGACGTGAGTTTGAACAAATTCTGGGAGATGGTGAAGGACAGGGAAGCCTGGCGTGCTGCAGTCCATGGGGTCACAAAGAGTCGGACACAATTGAATGACTGAATACCACCACCACCACCAATGGCATAGTGGCTGGCACACGTTAGGTGTATGATAAATGCTTACTGAACGAGGAAGCATGTGTGCAAACCATGTGTGACACCCAAAGCAGGTATATTCTCCCCTGGGAGCAATAAGTGATCCAGAGACTTTTTTTTTTTTTTTTTTAAAAAAAAACCTTTATTTTACTTTTAACTTTTACAGAGTTTTGTTGTTTACAGATATGTATGTTCCCAGATTAGTCATATGTATATCCCCCCCTTCCCACCCCTCCCGACCATCACACAGCACCCCTGAAGGATCTCCTTTTCTCACAGAGCAATGACTATAGCTATTTTCTTCACTTATGATAGTACAGGCCTTTATGCTACTTCCTTTATGCCTCCCACCCTCTGTTCCTTCCCCACAATGTCCATATGTCCACTGTCCATGTCTGTCTTTCCGTTGCTTCATAACATCACTGAGAGAGAATTCCATGATTTTCATGGTTGCCAGGTTATGCCTAGGAGTTCAGCTAGCATTAGTTGATTTTTTTTTCTCTTTCTCTTTTTTCGTATGCTACTATTTTTCTCAAATGCTGACTGTTTGCAAGTGGGTAGTTCTGGGCTGTGGAGTAGAAGGCTTTCCCCTCCTGAGTGTGGAGACTTGAGCCAGGATAAGGAATCGATTTTTCCCGGTGGTGGAACTGGCAGAATGAAACCTAGCTCTACAGCTGGGTTTCAGTTCTCTATGTGGGATATCAGGTATAGAGGCTCTGAAACAGAGGTTAAGCCCTAATTCTAAATAATTAAGACAGCACAATGGGATGTGAGACAAGGAAATTGCCTTACAATAGATTTCCTGGCTAATGAACTTAGGGAAGAATTACAGAGGAATAAGGGGAAAAAAGTCAGGCTCTCTTGGCCAAGACTCAGGGGACAGAACGTAAAGAAGGCTGAGGGAAAACTATTGTAGCAGAAAGAGTGAGTCAAGATATGAACGATGGAGAGGGATTTTGCTACTCATCTATGAACTGTTCAGAGCCCAGCACAGTGGCATCATTGACTTAAAGGACGTGAGTTTGAACAAATTCTGGGAGATGGTGAAGGACAGGGAAGCCTGGCGTGCTGCAGTCCATGGGGTCACAAAGAGTCGGACACAATTGAATGACTGAATACCACCACCACCACCAATGGCATAGTGGCTGGCACACGTTAGGTGTATGATAAATGCTTACTGAACGAGGAAGCATGTGTGCAAACCATGTGTGACACCCAAAGCAGGTATATTCTCCCCTGGGAGCAATAAGTGATCCAGAGACTTTTTTTTTTTTTTTTTTTTTAAAAAAACCTTTATTTTACTTTTAACTTTTACAGAGTTTTGTTGTTTACAGATATGTATGTTCCCAGATTAGTCATATGTATATCCCCCCCTTCCCACCCCTCCCGACCATCACACAGCACCCCTGAAGGATCTCCTTTTCTCACAGAGCAATGACTATAGCTATTTTCTTCACTTATGATAGTACAGGCCTTTATGCTACTTCCTTTATGCCTCCCACCCTCTGTTCCTTCCCCACAATGTCCATATGTCCACTGTCCATGTCTGTCTTTCCGTTGCTTCATAACATCACTGAGAGAGAATTCCATGATTTTCATGGTTGCCAGGTTATGCCTAGGAGTTCAGCTAGCATTAGTTGATTTTTTTTTCTCTTTCTCTTTTTTCGTATGCTACTATTTTTCTCAAATGCTGACTGTTTGCAAGTGGGTAGTTCTGGGCTGTGGAGTAGAAGGCTTTCCCCTCCTGAGTGTGGAGACTTGAGCCAGGATAAGGAATCGATTTTTCCCGGTGGTGGAACTGGCAGAATGAAACCTAGCTCTACAGCTGGGTTTCAGTTCTCTATGTGGGATATCAGGTATAGAGGCTCTGAAACAGAGGTTAAGCCCTAATTCTAAATAATTAAGACAGCACAATGGGATGTGAGACAAGGAAATTGCCTTACAATAGATTTCCTGGCTAATGAGAAAGGGATGGGCTTGCATTGGATGCATTCAGTTGCTGAAGGATTTAGTCTGGCTTAGATATTTTGGGTCTGCAAGTAGAAAGATACCAACACAAAATTTAACTTCTGTATCTTTCAGGTAAAAGAGAAAAGGGACTTTGAAAGGCCTCCATGTTATTACGGAATTCTTTAGGTCAACAAAACACTTATGAGGCATTGACTGCTTGACAAGAGCTGAGTTAGACTCGGACCCAGAGATAAAGAAAAAAGGGCCCTGCTTTCAAGGAGCCCCGGGGGAGAAAGATGCACAGATAATCAGTGGCCAGGGCTCTAATGGAGGCATGGGTGTGGCGCCTGGGGGCTCACAGGGGAAGGGGTTGTGTTTCACATTTTGTGAGGAAATCAGGAAAGGCTTCCCAGAGGAAGAAGCCTAATGAAGAGGGAGAGTTTGTCAGACAGACTGAAAAAAGAGGCTATTCCAGGCAGATGGACTAAATGTTGGGGCAAGCATGTATGCATGCTTAGTTGCTTCAGTCATGTCCGACTCTTTAAGACCCTATGGACTGTAGCCCTCCAGCCTCCTCTGTCCAAGGGATTCTCCAAGCGAGAATACTGGAGTGGGTCGTCATGCCCCCATCCATGGGATCTTCCTGACCCAGGGATCGAGCCCACATCTCTTTATGTCTCCGGCACTAGCAGGCAGGTTCTTTACCACTAGCACCACCTGGGAAACCCAGCTATGGCAAGATCAGTGCAAAAAAAAAAAAAAAAAACTCAGTGAAAAGAACCCAAATGTCAGATGCTGAAAGAAGCTTGAACTTGAATGATTGCAGCACAGATGGGAACATGTGGACACGTTTGATATATATATCGAACATATATATATATCGTGGAGGATATATATATAGATATATAGATATATATATATCATGCATACAGTAAAGAATCTTCTGCAATTCAGTAGACACAGGTTCAGTCCTTGGGTCAGGAAGATCCCTTGGAGAAGGGAAGGGCTACCCACTCTAGTATTCTTGCCTGGAGAATTCCATGGACTGAGGAACCTGATGGGCTATAGTCCATGGGGTCACAAAGCATCAGACACGACTGAGTGACCAACACTTTCACTTTTTTCATATATATCCATGCACACACATACACACACACACACACACACACACACACATGCATACATCTATGGTCTGACAGCCTTAGGGGCTTTCCCAACCTATTGTTTAAAGTCCATGTATTGTTTAAAATCCACTTACTGTTTAAAATCCACAATGTGTCTGGAGGAAAGCTCCCCTTCAGAGATTTTCATTGTGCCCTCTCTAGGCGGAGCCATGGGCCCCAAGGGTTGGGGGCTTCTGTGAGAGAAGTTGTTGGCCCAGAGAAGGGGTCACCTGCTGGGTAGATGGCATTAGCGCTGGATCCTGATGGCCCTGCCTCTCTAAGATTTAAGATGTTCTTCCGGGTGTCCAGAGGCGGGCAGGAAGTGGGCCTGTGTGCCCTGTGGGGGAAGCATGCCCTCATCCCTTCCTTTCCCTTTGACTCACCCACCGGGCAGCACTATGGCCAGCCCTCCTCTCCATGGGGAGAGTAAAGTATCCTTGATGGAGTTTCCAACTTGTGCTGCTCAGACGGAGCCAGTGTGCTTCCCTCCATTTCAGACATGTCACCTGTCACTTCTTGAAAGGGACAGTTGGGTGGGAAGGAAAGCGGCTTCAGTTAGGAGCAGGCACAGGTGAGATTCAAATATTCACCTGCTCTGGCCCCCAGCATAACCCCAAAAGACCAAGGCAGGTTACCATCTAAGAAAAAGGAGGGACAGGAAGAAAGTTTTATGGGCTCCTACAATGGGGCAGGCACTATGATATGCGTCTTCTCTATGTTGCCCTCACAGAATTCTATGTAGGGCTTCAGAGAGGCTAAGCCACTTGCCCAAGGTCACTCAGCTAGTGAGCAGTAGAGCCAGGACTTGAACCCTGGGAGGTCTGGGTCCTGATGCCAGGCTCTTTCTGTCCCATCCTACCCCTCTGATGGAGGATGCCCATCTCTGTGCATCTTGTCCTATAGACCCCACTCTGGGCTCCAATCCAGCTCATTCTTACCCGGGTAACCTGCTCACAGCTGCCTCACAGAGATCTCTAATGCCCCATCCTCCTTCCTGAAGCCCACTTCCTGGATTCCCATCACTCACACTTTTCAACACAGTCCAAGACCCAGAGTCTCACTTTTGGAATCTTCCCTTTAGCAGACCTGCTCTCCAGCATCACCTCTGCCTGCTGCTTCTCAGACTCTGTCTTAGATAACACATTCCTTTCCCATTTTCCAACCACCAGCTCTCCTGGTCCCTACAGGATCAAACTGATAGCTGTCCTCTCTATTTTCAACCGGTGGAAAGCTGGGTACTTAATACCAAGCTCTCCACAGAATGACCTGGGCTCTGACGCTGACCGAGAAAGTTCCTCCTGGGCTGAACTAGCTGAAATGACCTTGGACCTGGCCTCTCATTTCCACCTCCAGGCCCTCAGCAGTTTTTTCCTATTTCCCTGCCTCTGTTTCTGTGCATATTTTCATGTGTCTCTGACATGGCATCAGAGAGTCTGACATTTTCTTCTGCTTTCAGTCTTTTCTAGAGACTTCCAAGTGAGGACTTGGGCTGTCAGCCCATGATTTTATCTCTTGGGCCGAGGAAAGAACTTAATAATGTATCCGTGATTGACGCTCTCCCCGTGAGTCTCTTTCTGCCCAACCTCCTGCAATCATGAGCGCAGAGTGTGTAATATGCTACTGATGCCTGCCCATCTCCTCTCACCTCTCACCACTCAACACTGATGCTTTCTTCTGCAATATTGCAGCCTTCTGCCTGAGGGGGAGGCTGGGAGGACTGGGTATCTGAAGCCGCTGGGAGCAGCCCTCAGTCAGTGATGGACGAGTGTGGAGGACAGACAGCCAACCTCCTTGACCTTGGGTGGGAGAGCCCTGAGGTGAATTCTGCACAGCCAAGTGTCCCTGATGAGGTTTTCCTCGGCTTCCCACAGCAGTGACCTGCTCATTCATTCATTCACCTGAGTTGCATCTCTTCCTATCCCTGTCTTACCCCTCACTCTCCTAAAAGTACTTCCTATACAGATTTCTTATACTCAGATCATTCTTAGGGTCTGGTTCTGGGAGAACCCATCCCAAGACAGTCCTCGGTTGGCTCTGGTGTCCATTTGGCTGCTTTCCAGTGGGGCCATCGTCTCCGATCCCCCACAGCAGCTTCAGAAGCCAGCTGGTGTGCGCACCAAAGCTCCAGCGAGCGTGGGAGTCCAAAAAAAATTGTTGAGCATAGTCATCTGTAATGGAAGCAAGTTATGGAGCTAATAATAGTGATATTTTCTCCTTACCTTAGCATCACCTCTGCCTGCTGCTTCTCAGACTCTGTCTTAGATAACACATTCCTTTCCCATTTTCCAACCACCAGCTCTCCTGGTCCCTACAGGATCAAACTGATAGCTGTCCTCTCTATTTTCAACCGGTGGAAAGCTGGGTACTTAATACCAAGCTCTCCACAGAATGACCTGGGCTCTGACGCTGACCGAGAAAGTTCCTCCTGGGCTGAACTAGCTGAAATGACCTTGGACCTGGCCTCTCATTTCCACCTCCAGGCCCTCAGCAGTTTTTTCCTATTTCCCTGCCTCTGTTTCTGTGCATATTTTCATGTGTCTCTGACATGGCATCAGAGAGTCTGACATTTTCTTCTGCTTTCAGTCTTTTCTAGAGACTTCCAAGTGAGGACTTGGGCTGTCAGCCCATGATTTTATCTCTTGGGCCGAGGAAAGAACTTAATAATGTATCCGTGATTGACGCTCTCCGCGTGAGTCTCTTTCTGCCCAGCCTCCTGCAATCATGAGCGCAGAGTGTGTAATATGCTACTGATGCCTGCCCATCTCCTCTCACCTCTCACCACTCAACACTGATGCTTTCTTCTGCAATATTGCAGCCTTCTGCCTGAGGGGGAGGCTGGGAGGACTGGGTATCTGAAGCCGCTGGGAGCAGCCCTCAGTCAGTGATGGACGAGTATGGAGGACAGACAGCCAACCTCCTTGACCTTGGGTGGGAGAGCCCTGAGGTGAATTCTGCACAGCCAAGTGTACCTGATGAGGTTTTCCTCGGCTTCCCACAGCAGTGACCTGCTCATTCATTCATTCACCTGAGTTGCATCTCTTCCTATCCCTGTCTTACCCCTCACTCTCCTAAAAGTACTTCCTATACAGATTTCTTATACTCAGATCATTCTTAGGGTCTGGTTCTGGGAGAACCCATCCCAAGACAGTCCTCGGTTGGCTCTGGTGTCCATTTGGCTGCTTTCCAGTGGGGCCATCGTCTCCGATCCCCCACAGCAGCTTCAGAAGCCAGCTGGTGTGCGCACCAAAGCTCCAGCGAGCGTGGGAGTCCAAAAAAAATTGTTGAGCATAGTCATCTGTAATGGAAGCAAGTTATGGAGCTAATAATACTGATATTTTCAATGGACCGAATTAAATTATGCTTCCCATCTTGTATCTTAATTAAAGGGATAAAAACTGTTTTACATTTTAATTAGCAAGTATGTCTTGGAAATACTTAAATTAATATGGGAGTCATCACCATAGGAGAGAAGCCCACTGCCAAGACTCACAAGGCCAGAGAGAGCATAGAGAACAGAATAAGACTTCTGGTGAGGATGAGCACAACCATGGCAGGAACTTGGAAACCTCTGAATTTTCTGAAAGGATAAAAGCAGGAGTCTGGTATGTAGCTGGGAGGCATGAGCACTTCCTTTTCTAGAAGGCTCCATCTTCTATGCATGAATCTTCTTGAAGACATTTGAATACTCAATCTAGAAGATGCGAGAGTAATGAGGAACTGTTTGAATGATGATTCTCCTTTGGCTATCTCCTCGGAAGAGAGTTCCTGGGGGTTCCGAAAGCTTTGTTGGAAGAATCTGAAATGAAAAGGACTCTGCCATAGAGCTAGTCTAGCAAGTGCCTCTGTTAAATAGCCTGTACTGGTTTCAGGGAGGAGCGGGGCTCCCATGGCTGTGTGTTTTCCTTTGTCCAAAAAGGAAAACCACCTGGAACCATGCTTGCTGGCTTCCATTGAGCATGTAAGGTCTGTGGCAGTCCTGTTAGGAAGTTAGTATTATTATTAGTTTTACTTGTAAAAATGTCACAAGGGATGCCTGTTCTTCAAATTGAAAGTACATATGAGCAAAAAAGAAACTCACAACAGAAAGGATAACGTCCTCCCCAAGAGATAATCACCAATAACACTTTGCATGGTTTCTTCTATCTTTGCTTGGCTGCACCTGCCTCCTGGCATCCTCCTGGCTAATATTTCTGAAAATCCCAGGCAATGAGGATGGGATGAGGAGGCGGAGTCTGGTGCTCATTTCTCCTGCTGCTACAGGTTCATTGTTCTTTCTCAGCATCTTTCTTCCCTCCTGCCATCTGCTCCAGGTGTTTTGGTTCATTTCATTAGCCAGGAGCTGGCTCCTCCACCTTCATTTCCCTTAACACAGTCTATTATGTAATGACTGGTATTAAAGGATTTAGGTAAAATGGGATTTCAGCATGGGAAAAAGAATATTAGTCACCATTATTCTTTCCTCGAGCACTTTTTACTGCCTCTCTCTATTTCATCCCAAGGTCTTCCCACTGGATTTCTTGGCTTTTCTCTATCCCCAAATTCTTTTTCCCTTTCCTCTCTTTTTGATTATCTCATTGTCCTCCAAACTCCTTTTCTTAAGTTGCCAAGGGACCACGGTAGAGTTTCTATTACTTATGTTTTGCTAAGCAATTTAGTTTGGTTTGTTTCTATCTCTCACATTAGGCTAGCCCAAGGATTTTCCTTTCATAGCCCAAAAGCGAGGAATTTTCTAAATCACATAACCAACTACTTTTGAGATGAATTTACCATCCCCCTAAAAGAATAGTTTTATTTTATCTTGTTTTATTTTTTTCATCCTTCCCCTGAAATCTTCTTTTACCTAAATTAAAGGGGGCAGAAGGAAGGAACCTGTGCAAGCCCTTATCCATATCTTTAGACTCAATTCTTAGACATGAAAATCTAGCTCAGAAAATACATACACTTTCAAGGCTTCTCGTACATGTTGCTGAGTTGCCCTGCAGAAAAGAGGAACCACACCATGCTCGCTCTAGCATTGCTATGCGAGGATCTGTTTTGCCCTCCCCTGAGTGGCTTTGGCTAACAGAATCTAGAGGAGGAAAGAATGAGCTATTTTGATGGGTTGGCGTCACACATGCCTGTTGATATATTTCCAACAGCAGGTTCTGAGCCATGTGTGGGCCAAGACGGGGAGACAGGGGCCGTCGGCGGAAACCCCATGTCACCTCTTTGACATCCATCTCCCAAGTGGAATCTTCAGTTCTGCACAGCCATTTGTCAAAGAGTTTCCAAATGCCGCTTTCCAATTTGCATCAGACCTTTTCTACATATTAATGTGATTCTGTAATTAATGTATATGTTTTGCTGCTCTAACTAAATTTGCATTTGAAACTCTAATGAAGCTACAAGGTGAGCCAGCTCCCTGGGGGAAAATGATTCCGTTGCTTCTCCTTGTGGCCCATGAGGATGTCCTCCAAAGGTCAGAGAAAAGTCAGAATTGAGTCAAAAAGTCCATTCTCCATGTCTATTTCGGTGCTCAGTTTTGGTTCCAGCCAAACTCTCTCTCTCTAAAATATTCACAAATTCGATCCCTGGTTTTGGAAGATCCTCTGGAGGCAGAAAAGCCAACCCATCCCTGTATTCTTGACTAGAAAATCCCATGGACAGAGGAGCCTGGCAAGTTGCAGTCCATGGGATTGAAAAGAGTTGGACACAACTGAAGAGACTTAGCACAGCATATTTATCTGTGCGGCTGAATCGCATCTTACTGTGGCTCACAGGATCTTCTAGTTGTGGCATGTGAGATTGAGTTCCCTGACCAGGGATTAAATCTAAGACTCCTTGAATCAGGAGCATTAGAGTCTTAGTTACTGGAGCATCAGGGAAGTCCCATCCCACCTCTTGACTCCAGCGTCTTCTTGCTCTGGGTAAGGCCTACTCCAGTTTCCTTGCCTTTTCTTCTTTGAAGACAATGAACTGGCATTAGAGGGATGGGTCTCTTGCTCCCAGGAGTTTTGTCATTGAGGGGATGGGCTGCTGCAGGGCTCAGAACTAGGAAGTTTCTGCAGAGGTGACTCACAGCAAGGGGAGCCAGGCAACCAAACCAGGTTCAATTTTTTTTTGAGAAAACACCTTTGCTGTAGGCCAAAATGGCTATCTTTGAGCAGCACTTCCCCGGGCAGGGCCTCCAATCTAGAGGAGGAAAGAATGAGCTATTTTGATGGGTTGGCGTCACACATGCCTGTTGATATATTTCCAACAGTAGGTTCTGAGCCATGTGTGGGCCAAGACGGGGAGACAGGGGCCGTCGGCGGAAACCCCACATGTCACCTCTTTGACATCCAGCTCCCAAATGGAATCTTCAGTTCTGCACAGCCATTTGTCAAAGAGTTTCCAAATGCCGCTTTCCAATTTGCATCAGACCTTTTCTACATATTAATGTGATTCTGTAATTAATGTATATGTTTTGCTGCTCTAACTAAATTTGCATTTGAAACTCTAATGAAGCTACAAGGTGAGCCAGCTCCCTGGGGGAAAATGATTCCGTTGCTTCTCCTTGTGGCCCATGAGGATGTCCTCCAAAGGTCAGAGAAAAGTCAGAATTGAGTCCAAAAGTCCATTCTCCATGTCTATTTCGGTGCTCAGTTTTGGTTCCAGCCAAACTCTCTCTCTCTAAAATAGTCACAAATTTGATCCCTGGTTTTGGAAGATCCTCTGGAGGCAGAAAAGCCAACCCATCCCAGTATTCTTGACTAGAAAATCCCATGGACAGAGGAGCCTGGCAAGTTGCAGTCCATGGGATTGAAAAGAGTTGGACACAACTGAAGCGACTTAGCACAGCATATTTATTTGTGCGGCTGAATCGCAACTTACTGTGGCTCACAGGATCTTCTAGTTGTGGCATGTGAGATTGAGTTCCCTGACCAGGGATTAAATCTAAGACCCCTTGAATCAGGAGCATTAGAGTCTTACTTACTGGAGCATCAGGGAAGTCCCATCCCACCTCTTGACTCCAGCGTCTTCTTGCTCTGGGTAAGGCCTACTCCAGTTTCCTTGCCTTTTCTTCTTTGAAGACAATGAACTGGCATTAGAGGGATGGGTCTCTTGCTCCCAGGAGTTTTGTCATTGAGGGGATGGGCTGCTGCAGGGCTCAGAACTAGGAAGTTTCTGCAGAGGTGACTCACAGCAAGGGGAGCCAGGCAACCAAACCAGGTTCAATTTTTTTTTGAGAAAACACCTTTGCTGTAGGCCAAAATGGCTATCTTTGAGCAGCACTTCCCTGGGCAGGGCCTCCAACTCTGAGTCCATGGGGTTTGCACTCTAGAGAAAGATTCTGGACTGTTCACTGCTCCACTTCCTGTCACCCTCTGCTCTGTTCCTCCCCTTCCCTGGGCTGACCTGGAAGACAAAATGTGGCTCCTGTTGGACACTGAAAGCTTGCTTGGAGGTTTGGGAGGGAAGGGGACATTCAGGTTTGTGTGAACTGCAGCCCAGTGCAATGCCTCCCCTCTCTAGCTGGGCGTGAGGGTTGGCATCAGTGTTACCTGGGACGCTTTAAACCTACCTTACATCACCCCAGTCGTGCACTGAGGTCCTGCCCTCCCGCAGAGAGGATGCAGTCCCCCAAACCACAGCAGCAGGGCAGGTACCCCGACTCTCTGTGCTTCATCCCCAGCCTGCTTTCTCTCCAAACTCCACGCTAGCCTCTTTCTGAACTTTTGGCTCCACACTCCAGTTTTGACTTTGGACTTGGTACCTATACTTTGTCTTCTGGACATCTGGACCTCAGCTTTCTCTGGACTCTCCTGTGCCTCAGCTTCTCTGATTTTCAGGCTCCTAGGTGCTGTGAGTCAGAATTCCTGTCTAGGCCAGAATTCCTAGAATCCTTGTCAGTCTTGACCCAGACATAAGCTCCTTAGTCAGGGCTCTGCTGTGGACCAGAGCTGGATTCTCCCTCCTTGCTCATGGGTGCTTAGTGGGAGCAGTGTGGGCAGGAGCAAATGAAGGGAACCCTGGAGCTCTGTGTCAAGAAGCTGAGCCCAGTATGGAGACCGTGGGGTAATAGCTAGCTGGCCTTTGAAGCCGTCTTTTCAAACATACAGCCAATCCATGAGAAAGGGGACAGATGAATCCATCTCCTATCCCTTGTACACAACGATCAGACCATATGACCCACTATAGGAATCTCTGGAATTGCTTTACCTCAGACTGGGCATGCTCCTGCTTGCCTCCAGCCCTCTGTGTGTGTGTGTGTGTGTGTGTGTGTGTGTGTGTGCGCGCGCACATGCAAGTGCTGTTGTCCCTTTGCGAGCGCATGAACTGTAGCCTGCTAGGCTCCTCTGTCATGGGATTCTCTAGGCAAGAATACTGGAGCGGGTTGCTGTTTCCTTCCCTGTGGGATCTTCCCGATCCAGGGATCAAACCCACATCTCTTGTGTCTCCTGCATTGGCAGGTGGGTTCTTTACCAGCTGAGCCACGGGGGAAGCCCGCAGCCCTACTTAGTGGCAATCTCAGACCTCTTCACCATGAAGACCCTCCATCTGTTCTGACTGGGACCAGGAGAGCATTCGAAGACTCAGCTACAACCATAAGTCATGGGAGGAGTTTTGTTGAGCTTCTAGAGTCAGTGTGCAGTGTCTGGGGAGAGACTCTGGCCCTCATCTCTGACCCACGACCAGCCTCAGCCCATAGTGGCTGGATAGCTGGTGTTTCCTGGTCTGTCCCTAAGTTTCACTGGGAATCAAGCCTGTGTTAGTTTTTGAAGGCTGATGTAACAAATTATCACCATCTGGGTGGCTTAAAACAACAGAAATATATTCTCTCCCAGTTCTGGAGGCCAGAAGTCTAGAATCAAGATGTGGGCAGTGTTAGTCACTCAGTCATGTCTGACTCTTTGTGACCTCATGGACTGTAGCCTACCAGGCTCCTCTGTCCATGGGATTCTCTAAGCAAGAACACTGGACTGGGTTGCCATTTCATCCTCCAAGGGATCTTTCTGACCCAGCTGTGGGCAGGGTTGGCTCCTTCTGGAAGTTCTGAGGAAGCCTGGCTTCTGGAAGCTGCTGGCCGTCCTTGGTGTCCTGTGGCTCATAGATAACTTTGTTCCAACCTCTCACTCTGTTGTCCCACCACCTTCTCCTCTGTCTCTCTCCCCTTCTCTTCTCTCCTAAAGACGCTGGCCATTGGATTTAGGGCCCACTGAGGTGATTCAACCAACCACAGAGCTGAACTCTAGCTGGTGCCCATCCCTGTTCAGCTTCACCAGAAGCTGGGCCTTGTCCCCGGGACTCGGGTGAGGGAGCATGCAGACTCCCTGCTCCCGTCTCTGACCTCAAGTAACCTTGCTTAGCTCCAAGTACAGGTCATGTCCGAGCTCCCAAGGCAACTCTCTCACCCTACTTGTTGATGGAATTCTTCCAGTCGGAATGTCAGAAGTCAGCCAGAGTTCACAGTGTACCACAAGACACTGAATAAAGGATTCCGGACCCTGGCCAAGCTGGGACAGGAGCAGTGGTTGTGGGAAAAGGGAAGGGGCCTTGTGAGAGGCCCGTCATGGTTCTTGGCTTCGACACTCACTCCCTGTGTGAGGGGTTCACTCGACATTTCCAAGTTCCTTTTCCTCCAGTGTGAATGGAATTGGACCATGATGGATGGTCATGAGAGAGCTGAGATGCAGGTGAGGGGCCTAGGGCACCAGAGTTGCTACAGGATTGTCCTACTCGCTCCTGCTCACCTCACCTCTATGGTAAGGTCTTTGTTACTATGGAGACGAGGAGTGGCACCTCTGCAATGTGGAAATACTGTCATGTGGTAACAACAGGAAAGTTACACTTAAGAAGACTAGCTGCCTCTTACCCTCTCTCCCTCAATAGGAAATAAGATGGAACTAAGCCAGGACCCCAGGGACCCAGTGGCAGGGGGAAAAGACCAAGGGGACTATTGGAGAGAGAAGAGGAAGAGAAATGGGACTCAGTGTCCATCAGACATAGGTTCTGTATAAAGTGTCCATTCTTGTAACACTCTGTGCCTGTAGAACTTTCTAGAATTTATAGGCATCCCTAAGAGGTTGTAGACAGAAAGTGCTCAACCAATGTCAACTCCCTGTCCTCCTGTTTTCTTCTGAAGCCACTGCTCTTGGTCCTACCTTCCTCCTTTTTCACAGGAAAGCACCACTAAGACAAAGCTTGCCCCTCCACCCCACAAATCTAACCCTCCCACCATTTCCCATTGTCTCCCTGTCTCTCACTGTTTGCTGCACCCAGGGTGGGGAAGGTGAGAACAGGGAAACTGGAAGAAAACTCAAAGAGCCGTAGGAACTGCAGCCACATTCATTCTTTCCGGGCTTGCACAGCGGCCGTAGCAACAGCAAACTTGCTGTATTCTCTCCTCTCTTGGTTGATCCAGCAGACACAGCCAGGACGCAGCCTCACCTCCATAACAGCCATCACATAGCTTCAAGGGCTTTTCAGGTAGAACTTACATATGCTTATAAGAAAAAAGTAGCCCATAGCCAAGCGAGTACCTCACAACCCACATGCAGTGCTATAAGTAATCTCAGCTGTTACACAGTTATTATTCACAAACCGTGGGCTGAGAGAGCCTGGCCACTGCCATCCTGGCTGATTTGCTCTTCTCCTACGCCTGTGTTCTCCCTGTGAGTGGGTTAATCCAGGGTCCTGGGTGCCAACTCAAAGCCATAGCAGTGACGGTGGCAGAAAGGACGGCTAAGGAGTCCCCATTCATAACTGAGCTGATAACTTCCCGGTGGGGGGTGCGAGGGTGGGGTGGGGTGGCTGGGGGCTTTTAAATGTAATCGCTGCTCCATTGAATGAGTGGAGTCTTCCTTTGACTGTAAGTGTCACACAGGTACGATTTTCACTCTTCTCTACTCCAAAGCAAACTTCAGGCCTATATCATTTCTGTACAGTCAGTCCTGGTTTTCCACCATGGGTGAGCTCAGTGGAAACAATTCACAGCACACAATGAATATGCAAACAGGTGTTAATTAAGGCCGTTGCTCATCTTCCTGCCTCATTTCTAGTGTTCAGAGTCTTCAGTCACACGGGTAGGGTTAGTCTGTCCCTCCGGGGCCCAACCCTGGGCACCCACGGCCAAGTCACCCTCCCCAACCTCTCAAGATTATTCAAAGCTAAGATCAGGTAGACCCGAGCCCAGGTCAATTCTCCCCTAGCAAGAACACACCTACTCATGCAGCCTCTGGTTAATTAACCGAGTTCTGCTGAGGGCCTTTTTGTGGATGGATGGAGGAGGGCGGGTAGCCCTTTAAACACGCTTAATTAAGTTGGAGGAAATGCTGGGCTCCTTGGCAACGAGCTGGGCCTCAAAGCTGCACTTGCGGCAGATATGCACAACATGCTCTGTGTTTGTGCGTTTGAAATGGGATCCATCTTTCTGGGGGATGCCCGTACATCTGCACTCACCACATTCTTTTCTTGACAATAGTCAGATTAGGGCAGAGATCAGAGAAGCGTGACTCTCCCCTCACTCTTCTTAGAGATGAGCTGTGACTTTGTCATTCAGGGAGCTTGGCCAGCCACTGCTGGGTAAGGGACATGAGATGTGCGTGCAACCATAGTGTTAGACACAGCATTTGACATATTAAGTAATGGAGAGAGCACAGGTCCAACTGATTGGAACAAACAACAGCTATAAATAACAAAGCTATTCTGGTGGATACTAGCTGAATATCAGCCAAAGAAAAAGTTATAGCTTTAAATTTTCATACAGTTGGTTGGGCTGAGGAGCTGGCGCGGCTTTTAAATGGTTAATCGCCATAGCAGTGACGGTGGCAGAAAGGACGGCTAAGGAGTCCCCATTCATAACTGAGCTGATAACTTCCGGTGGGGGTGCGAGGTGGGGTGGCTTGGGGCTTTTAAATGTAATCGCTGCTCCATTGAATGAGTGGAGTCTTCCTTTGACTGTAAGTGTCACACAGGTACGATTTTCACTCTTCTCTACTCCAAAGCAAACTTCAGGCCTATATCATTTCTGTACAGTCAGTCCTGGTTTTCCACCATGGGTGAGCTCAGTGGAAACAATTCACAGCACACAATGAATATGCAAACAGGTGTTAATTAAGGCCGTTGCTCATCTTCCTGCCTAATTTCTAGTGTTCAGAGTCTTCAGTCACACGGGTAGGGTTAGTCTGTCCCTCCGGGGCCCAACCCTGGGCACCCACGGCCAAGTCACCCTCCCCAACCTCTCAAGATTATTCAAAGCTAAGATCAGGTAGACCCGAGCCCAGGTCAATTCTCCACTAGCGAGAGCACACCTACTCATGCAGCCTCTGGTTAATTAACCGAGTTCTGCTGAGGGCCTTTTTGTGGATGGATGGAGGAGGGCGGGTAGCCCTTTAAACACGCTTAATTAAGTTGGAGGAAATGCTGGGCTCCTTGGCAACGAGCTGGGCCTCAAAGCTGCACTTGCGGCAGATATGCACAACATGCTCTGTGTTTGTGCGTTTGAAATGGGATCCATCTTTCTGGGGGATGCCCGTACATCTGCACTCACCACATTCTTTTCTTGACAATAGTCAGATTAGGGCAGAGATCAGAGAAGCGTGACTCTCCCCTCACTCTTCTTAGAGATGAGCTGTGACTTTGTCATTCAGGGAGCTTGGCCAGCCACTGCTGGGTAAGGGACATGAGATGTGCGTGCAACCATAGTGTTAGACACAGCATTTGACATATTAAGTAATGGAGAGAGCACAGGTCCAACTGATTGGAACAAACAACAGCTATAAATAACAAAGCTATTCTGGTGGATACTAGCTGAATATCAGCCAAAGAAAAAGTTATAGATACTCTTTGTAAAGAGTTTTGCATACAGTTGAGAGCTTCCCAGGTAGCTCAGTGGTAAAGAATCTGCCTGCCAATGCAGGAGCTGTGGGAGACACTGGCTCTATCCCTGGATTGGGAGGAGTCCCTGGAGAATGAAACAGTTGCCCACCCCAGTATTCTTGCCTGGGAAATTTCATGAACAGAGGAGCCTGGTGAACTACAGCCATGGTGGCACAAAGAGTCGAACACAACTGAGCGACGGAACATTCCTGAACACGCAGGCCTCACATGTTTTTCCCTGTTTGATTGTAGCCACAATCCCATGAGCTGGGCTGAGATACTTTCTCACTATAGAGATCAGAAGCTGAGGCTCAGAGAGGTTATGTGTTTTCCCCAAGGCCACAGTGTTAATGACACAGTTGGAAGCCAAGCACCCTCCTTCTTCTTTCTACCACATCCCTTGCTTGTGCCTATACAGATCTAGGGTTCCACCAGGTGCAGAGAGATCAAGAGAATACCTCCTGGTTTGTGACTGAGTTGCCAACTGGTAACCAAGATGAGAGTGAAGGCAGGGAGGCGTGCGTGTGCTCAGTTGCTTCAGTCATGTCCAAAGCTTTGAGGCCCTATAGGGTTCACCAGGCTTCTCTATCCATGGGATTTCCCAAGCAAGAATACTGGAGTGGATTGCCATGCCTGCCTTCCTACATCTTCTCAACCCAGGGATCAAACCCATGTCTCCTGTATTTCCTGCAAAGCAGGCAAATTCTTTACCAACTTAGCTACCTGAGAATCCCTGAGGGCAGGGATGTGGGTCAGCTAAGCAATACTCAGTGATTCGTGGTCAATCAGGATGGAGCCTAGAGCCAAGTGTGGGCCTTCTTGTGTCCTCTGCTCACAAAACCTTGTGATCCTATGCAAGGCTCAGGGGAAGGGAGGATGGTACAGAATAAATGCAGAGAGGAACATTTCTAGAAGACAAGGACATGGGTATTTATTTTAGAAGGTAGTCCATCAGGAAGCATGGAAGGAAGTGAAGCAAGTTAGCTCTGGAAGGCAAAGAGCCATTGAAGTGGATGCTAACAAAGTCACCACTGTGGGCAACCAGGCTCAGTCGCCAGGAAACTTCTGAAATCCAAGGGACCTTTGCCTCAGAATTGTGCCCATGGAGGATGGAGAGGTAGGGGCACTTACCCACCCACTGCCTCCCTCAGTCCTGAGAATTAATTTCCCTGCACTTTGAGGTTGCTCCTGGCTGCTCAGAGAAACTAGCAGGCAGATAAGAGAAACTGGGTGCTTGGAGAAGAGGGTGCTGAGAATAATCTTCACAACACAGGTGAACTCATATGGGCTGGAGGAACCTGGGTCAAGGTACTGCAGCTTCTACAATGCCCACAGAGCCCCAAGGATGCCAGAAAACAGGAGAAGGCTCTATCATGGGACTGGTTTCCTCAAGGTAAGAAAGCGAAACCTAGTGGTTTCTGGCCTCTGTGCTTGCCCAGGACTTTTTGGGAAACTTGGAGGATATGCTCTAACCCTCTTCAGCTGTAGATTGTCAACTTCTGAACTTCCTCCTCCCCACAGTCTGACTTATTTGGGGGCTCTCTGGATTCTCCAAGTTTGGGGGGAGACTTGCTTGTGGCTCTGGTGGGAATGCCACCCCCTTCTCGACAGCCCCCACCTTCAACAGCAATCTGTAGCTGGCACCTCCTCCCTGCCAGAGGGCCTGATGGGGACCTGTGACAGATACAAAATGTTTTAATTTTGGAAGCCATTGATCTAAAGCACGTTAACAAATGACATCTGTCATTTGAAACATTGTTTGCCATTCATCTTGTCTTATCTGAGCACCAACTGCATCAGATAGGACCCATGCCAGTTTTCAGGGACAAATTGCTTGCAGGTCCTTCCTCACCCCAGAGCCAGGAGGAATTGTCCCTCTAATCTGCTAATAACAAAACCTTGTGATCCTATGCAAGGCTCAGGGGAAGGGAGGATGGTACAGAATAAATGCAGAGAGGAACATTTCTAGAAGACAAGGACATGGGTATTTATTTTAGAAGGTAGTCCATCAGGAAGCATGGAAGGAAGTGAAGCAAGTTAGCTCTGGAAGGCAAAGAGCCATTGAAGTGGATGCTAACAAAGTCACCACTGTGGGCAACCAGGCTCAGTCGCCAGGAAACTTCTGAAATCCAAGGGACCTTTGCCTCAGAATTGTGCCCATGGAGGATGGAGAGGTAGGGGCACTTACCCACCCACTGCCTCCCTCAGTCCTGAGAATTAATTTCCCTGCACTTTGAGGTTGCTCCTGGCTGCTCAGAGAAACTAGCAGGCAGATAAGAGAAACTGGGTGCTTGGAGAAGAGGGTGCTGAGAATAATCTTCACAACACAGGTGAACTCATATGGGCTGGAGGAACCTGGGTCAAGGTACTGCAGCTTCTACAATGCCCACAGAGCCCCAAGGATGCCAGAAAACAGGAGAAGGCTCTATCATGGGACTGGTTTCCTCAAGGTAAGAAAGCGAAACCTAGTGGTTTCTGGCCTCTGTGCTTGCCCAGGACTTTTTGGGAAACTTGGAGGATATGCTCTAACCCTCTTCAGCTGTAGATTGTCAACTTCTGAACTTCCTCCTCCCCACAGTCTGACTTATTTGGGGGCTCTCTGGATTCTCCAAGTTTGGGGGGAGACTTGCTTGTGGCTCTGGTGGGAATGCCACCCCCTTCTCGACAGCCCCCACCTTCAACAGCAATCTGTAGCTGGCACCTCCTCCCTGCCAGAGGGCCTGATGGGGACCTGTGACAGATACAAAATGTTTTAATTTTGGAAGCCATTGATCTAAAGCACGTTAACAAATGACATCTGTCATTTGAAACATTGTTTGCCATTCATCTTGTCTTATCTGAGCACCAACTGCATCAGATAGGACCCATGCCAGTTTTCAGGGACAAATTGCTTGCAGGTCCTTCCTCACCCCAGAGCCAGGAGGAATTGTCCCTCTAATCTGCTAATAACAAAGGCAGTGCCTGTGAGGATGGCTCAGGGGCCCAGGATAGGAGAAAGGCAGGAAATGGCTTTGAGGTGGCTAAGTAAAGGGATTCCTTATTACCACCATAAAGGATAGTCTTCTGGTATATTTCAGTGGTGAGCTGGAGAGAGGTCTGTTACCTGCACACAGACCTCAATAGGCAGCTTCACGTATATAAAAGCACTGGGCCAGGGTTCATCATGGGCTTGGAGCTTGCCTCTGTCTAGCAATGTGAACCTGGGCAGATAGCTTTTTTTTTTTTATAGAATATTTTCCAACATGTGTATTTTTTCTGTTTGTTTCTTTATTTTAAAGTTTTTACAGAGTTTTGTTGTTCACAGACATACATGTTCCCAGATCAGTCATATGCATATCCCTGGTCTCCTCCCTCTTCCCATGGGCAGATAGTTCTCCCTGTCTTTTCTTTCATGACACCATCTGTAAACATAAGCTTGGAAATCTCTGCCCTGACTCATTAAGATACTCAACAGAGCTGAAGCAGATTGTCCCTAAGAAAAGTAGAAGGAACCATGGAGACGCACTTTATTTATAAATCAATGTGGATGAGTCAAAGTCGGTGCCTAGGCTGGGCAAGACTGGGCAGAGTAACATACCTATAGCTCCGACACAGGTTCAGTGATGTTAATCCCTCTGAACAAAGGGAGAATGTGCCAGCAACAAGGGGTCCAGCACAGAAACCAGACTCCTAGGAGCAGAGCTGCTCGTCGATCCCAAGCTCTGCCCTAGGCACAGGTCTTCTGCTTTGGGGTGAGGACAATTCCTAGATCTTAGTGGAAGCAGTCCTTGCTCCCTAATAGTCCTCTTGCCTTATATGGACACACAAAGCAAGCCTCTGAAGAATGCTTTGGTGTCTTCCAGGGGAGGGTGGGACAAATTGAGAGAGTAGTATATATTGAAATATACACACTATCATGTGTAAAGTGACAGCTAGTGGGAAGCTGCTGTATAGCACAGGGAACTCAGCTTGGTGCTCTGTGATGACCTAGCAGGGTGGAATGAAGGGGGGCAGTGGGAGGGAGGCTCAAGAGGGAGGAGATACACATACAGCTGATTCATTTTGTTGTACAGTAGAAACTAACACAACATTGTAAAGTAATTATACTCAAATAAAAAAGAACACTTTGGTGTCCTCAGGGCTGTACAGGAGTGTCCTGGCATACTGGCATCTGTTGGATTTGCTCCCCCACATTAAGGTACCCTATCCTGTTGCCCTCTCTATTGTCTACTCTGAGCCCTTGTACTTTAGATGAGGCAGCAACTCTGGCTCTCAGGGTGATCTAGGCGTCAGGCAGTCAGAACTAGCATTCCTCTTATGGACACAGAGATGAGTTCAGGGATGGCTATGTGACCTAAGTAGAATCCAAGTGATGCCATGAAATGCTTTTTGGGGCTTCCAGAAGAGAATTGTTCACTCTTGCCAGCTAGACCTGAAGCTGAGGATGGTATCCTGGAGGGCAGATAGTTCTCCTGTCTTTCTTTCATGACACCATCTGTAAACATAAGCTTGGAAATCTCTGCCCTGACTCATTAAGATACTCAACAGAGCTGAAGCAGATTGTCCCTAAGAAAAGTAGAAGGAACCATGGAGACGCACTTTATTTATAAATCAATGTGGATGAGTCAAAGTCGGTGCCTAGGCTGGGCAAGACTGGGCAGAGTAACATACCTATAGCTCCGACACAGGTTCAGTGATGTTAATCCCTCTGAACAAAGGGAGAATGTGCCAGCAACAAGGGGTCCAGCACAGAAACCAGACTCCTAGGAGCAGAGCTGCTCGTCGATCCCAAGCTCTGCCCTAGGCACAGGTCTTCTGCTTTGGGGTGAGGACAATTCCTAGATCTTAGTGGAAGCAGTCCTTGCTCCCTAATAGTCCTCTTGCCTTATATGGACACACAAAGCAAGCCTCTGAAGAATGCTTTGGTGTCTTCCAGGGGAGGGTGGGACAAATTGAGAGAGTAGTATATATTGAAATATACACACTATCATGTGTAAAGTGACAGCTAGTGGGAAGCTGCTGTATAGCACAGGGAACTCAGCTTGGTGCTCTGTGATGACCTAGCAGGGTGGAATGAAGGGGGGCAGTGGGAGGGAGGCTCAAGAGGGAGGAGATACACATACAGCTGATTCATTTTGTTGTACAGTAGAAACTAACACAACATTGTAAAGTAATTATACTCAAATAAAAAAGAACACTTTGGTGTCCTCAGGGCTGTACAGGAGTGTCCTGGCATACTGGCATCTGTTGGATTTGCTCCCCCACATTAAGGTACCCTATCCTGTTGCCCTCTCTATTGTCTACTCTGAGCCCTTGTACTTTAGATGAGGCAGCAACTCTGGCTCTCAGGGTGATCTAGGCGTCAGGCAGTCAGAACTAGCATTCCTCTTATGGACACAGAGATGAGTTCAGGGATGGCTATGTGACCTAAGTAGAATCCAAGTGATGCCATGAAATGCTTTTTGGGGCTTCCAGAAGAGAATTGTTCACTCTTGCCAGCTAGACCTGAAGCTGAGGATGGTATCCTGGAGGGCAGGAAGCTATCTTGCCACTATGTAGAGCCTAAGATGGAAGTCAACCTAGTAGAACACAGAACCCAGAAAAGGAAAAAATTGCTTTCCAGGGGTGCCATTTGAGCTCTGAATCCAGCTGTGCCTGAAACTGACCTTACCCCTGGGACTTTCAGCTTCGAGAGCCAATGCATTTCTTCTTTGCTTAAGTCATTTTTAAGTAGGATTCCTGTCTCTGGCAACTGAAACACCTGGACAAGAGATATCACCTTTACAAACCGTTGCGTTGGCATTCTCATTTTACACCAGTGTCTTTTGAACCTGGGTGATATCAGTTTACCCTAAACTGATGACTTTGGATGCACTGAAAAGGTCTGATTTCTGAGCTTGGATGGTAGAGAACTTGGCCAGGGTATAACCCACCAAGGAAAGACCCTGCCCAAGTGACCACCTCTGGCCCTGGGTGAGAACGTGGTGGTCACTGTGGATGGTACCTTATTTGTCAACCAATAAGCCACCCTGAACCTTCTTCCTTCTTGATGAGACTGAGAAGATAACAGGTGCCAGGTGACACACCATTCAGATGTTCTGTAATCTTTATTCAGATTTCTGTAATTTTTCTGTAATGTAATCTTTATTTATTCAGACATTCTGTAATTTATTCAACACATGTGTCCCCGGACAGTTCATTTTTGAATGTTAAACAAGAGTCCACTCTCATGTCCTGGAAGGAGGCCCCCTCCCTGCAGCGCTACTGCCGTTTCCACACCAGTGCAGCCCAGAACACTTCACCAGTCCCTAGAGGAAAGTGGTCTGGGCCAATCCAAAGCTGTATTTCAGTTCCTCATTAGGCAAGCCCCCTCTGCTGGGCGTTGGGGAGCATCAGTGTCAGGGTCATCCAGAAGCGCCAGGAACTGCCCCCTTCCTAGTTCCTCCATGTCCCTACGGTCCAAAGACTATGTGTCTACAAAGGCCACAGGTCAAAGCAAGCAGCAGTGTGGCAGGTCGTCTCTGCTATTCCTGAGCACTGGAGAGCAGTGCACCCCCAAACACCCTCTTTACTGCATCCAGGTGTCTTCTGCCAAATTTGGAAGGAGTAGCTCTAAGGACCCAAATCTGCCCACTCAGCTCAGACTAGACTTTGGCCTTGGGGATGGTCTTGCATTTAAGTATGCAATATGGTTCTCTGCTGATAATCCCCCTGCTGCCTCTAGGAAGTAGAAGTCAAAGCTGCTTCTTACCAGAAAGCTTTCTTTTTCATTCAAAACTGGACCTTTAAAGGAGACAACTAACTCCTTTTGTACCGAGCATTCAAAAGCTACTATGGTAAAGGACAGCTTTCGAACCAACAAAGCCAGTATCATTTCCTTACAGAGACTCAAGGGAGCGCCTGTCTGACCAGGTGTGCGTCTGAGGAAGGGAGCTCATGGGATGGAATTGTTGAAGGTAGAGGAGGAGAGAGAAGGGGGTTCCAGGACTGGAGAAAGACGAGACAAATTCGGGAAAAAGACTGATTGTCTTGAGGGTCAGCCTTGTTGTGGGCACAGAGAGGTTGAGCAACTTGCCTGAGGGCACCAAGGAGGCCAAGTAACCTAATGGGAGCAATCTTCTGTAATCCTGGACCAGGGCTAATGCCAGTAATAGCTAATACTTCCATTGCACTTATGATGCATCAGGGACTATTCTGTTCTTTGCACTTTTTTTTTTTTGGTCTCTTTCATTATTTTTAAAATTTATTATTTATTTTCATCCATTCTGTAATTTATTCAACACATGTGTCCCCGGACAGTTCATTTTTGAATGTTAAACAAGAGTCCACTCTCATGTCCTGGAAGGAGGCCCCCTCCCTGCAGCGCTACTGCCGTTTCCACACCAGTGCAGCCCAGAACACTTCACCAGTCCCTAGAGGAAAGTGGTCTGGGCCAATCCAAAGCTGTATTTCAGTTCCTCATTAGGCAAGCCCCCTCTGCTGGGCGTTGGGGAGCATCAGTGTCAGGGTCATCCAGAAGCGCCAGGAACTGCCCCCTTCCTAGTTCCTCCATGTCCCTACGGTCCAAAGACTATGTGTCTACAAAGGCCACAGGTCAAAGCAAGCAGCAGTGTGGCAGGTCGTCTCTGCTATTCCTGAGCACTGGAGGCAGTGCACCCCAAACACCCTCTTTACTGCATCCAGGTGTCTTCTGCCAAATTTGGAAGGAGTAGCTCTAAGGACCCAAATCTGCCCACTCAGCTCAGACTAGACTTTGGCCTTGGGGATGGTCTTGCATTTAAGTATGCAATATGGTTCTCTGCTGATAATCCCCCTGCTGCCTCTAGGAAGTAGAAGTCAAAGCTGCTTCTTACCAGAAAGCTTTCTTTTTCATTCAAAACTGGACCTTTAAAGGAGACAACTAACTCCTTTTGTACCGAGCATTCAAAAGCTACTATGGTAAAGGACAGCTTTCGAACCAACAAAGCCAGTATCATTTCCTTACAGAGCCTCAAGGAGCGCCTGTCTGACCAGGTGTGCGTCTGAGGAAGGGAGCTCATGGGATGGAATTGTTGAAGGTAGAGGAGGAGAGAGAAGGGGGTTCCAGGACTGGAGAAAGACGAGACAAATTCGGGAAAAAGACTGATTGTCTTGAGGGTCAGCCTTGTTGTGGGCACAGAGAGGTTGAGCAACTTGCCTGAGGGCACCAAGGAGGCCAAGTAACCTAATGGGAGCAATCTTCTGTAATCCTGGACCAGGGCTAATGCCAGTAATAGCTAATACTTCCATTGCACTTATGATGCATCAGGGACTATTCTGTTCTTTGCACTTTTTTTTTTTTGGTCTCTTTCATTATTTTTAAAATTTATTATTTATTTTCATCCATCTTTATTCTTTGGCCCATGTGGGCCTCCCATTGCAGTGGCCTCTCTCGCTGCAGAGCACCGGCTCTGGGTGCATGCGCTCCAGAGCTGGCTCGTAATTGGACACACTTGTCCATCCACTCCACAGCATGTGAGATTTTCCTGGGCCGGGGATCAAACCGGTGCCCCTTGCACTGCAAGGCGGACTGTTTGCCCACTGGACCACCAGGGAAGCCCCCTCTGCACTTGTTAATGCATTCAATCCTCCCATCTATGCTATGAGATAAACATCATTATTGCTGGTATTGGCATATTCCAGATGACGAAACTGAGGCAGAGAGAAGCTGAGTAATTTGCCCAAATCACTGAGTTGGGGACTGGTGAAGTGGGATTCAGAGTTGGGAAAACCGCTCCAGGGTCTGTACTGTGAACCGCTGTGCCAGGGATGGGGCCCAGGGAGTGCGTCCCTGCCCACACCAGCAGGAGGACCCAGGGCGAGTTCCTGGGCCCCTCATTTTTCTGCCTCTGCAATGGGGAAGAGGCTTTAGTTTGCTCCTGGGGTGAGGGGAGAAGAAGAGACTGGGACATATTGGCTTTCCCGAGGAGAATCCACTGGTGTCCAGTGATGGGGATGTAAGACAGGCACCGAAGGCAGAGAAAAGATGCAGTGGGCAGGAGAGGACACCTGGGAAAGGAAGTAATCCTGATGGTCAGCCCCGGTCAGGGACCCATCCAGACCTAGAGAGGATTTGGAATGCTTGCCTCCGTGGACGATCCTATCCAGAGCCCCCTTGGGGCCTCTGACCACGTGGCTGGAGCCCAGCTGAGGCTCTCCTCCTGATGGCCTGCTTACCATACCCCACAGTCCCAGATCCTCCCTCCATCCCTCTCCCTCCTCTTAAAACTCTTCCAATCTCTCCATGTTCAGTTCCAAGGCTGCCTCCTTCCTGAAGCTCCTATGCCTTTTTTTTTTTTTTTTTGGGGGGGGGGGGGGGGGGGGGAGAGGGGTGGGTGGGCCACTTCTATTGGTCTTTCATTTCTCTATTTTCATCCCTCTGTGTTCTTTGGCCCGTGTGGGCCTCCCATAGCGGTGGCCTCTGTTGTCGCAGAGCGCCGGCTCTGGGTGCATGCGCTCCAGAGCTCCGGCTTGGTAATTGGACACATGGGTGCAGTCGCTCCGCGGCACGTGGGATCTTCCCAGGCCAGGGATCGAATTGGCGCCCCTTGCACTGCAAGGCGGTGTCTTTACCCACTGGACCACCAGGGAAGCCCCTCCCATGCCATTTTTAAGGCTAAAAAGAAATTGGCTCCCTGCATGATTCGGTGCGGTATGTTCCTCTTTCTCCCATTCACTGGACTTCTTTGTACTTCTGTCCCGTGAACTCCCTGAGCTCCGGGAACAACTGTCTGTTAAACTGAATGGAGGAGAATTTGGGGAGCAGCCAGAGCCCTTCCTACAGCTCTGTGTGGGACCGTGGGTTACTCAGGATACCTCTCTGGGCCATCCTGCCTGTCTGATAAGGAGAGGGTTGGGCTGGATGATTGTGAGGTCACTGCAGCGCAGACCTCCCTCCTGTTCTAGGGACAGGACACTGTCGGGTAGGGAGTCACGGCACAAGCAGAGGTCAGGCCTGCGGACCAGACCCTGTGTCCAGAATGTGTCTTTAACATCAGTCGAATCTCACAGGTGGCTCTGAGAGGTGGTTTAGGACCTGGAGTGGATGGAATTAACGCCTACTTTATTTGGCTGGCAACAAGAATTTGGTTGGCAATCAATTGCTTTGCCAGTGAGAACATAATCACTTCTCATCAGATTACCTCTAACCCGGAGCTGTTCTGAAATCCTTTCTGTGGCCGATCCAGTTCTGACTTGGAAGGAAAAAAAATTAAAAACAAATTAGATGCTAGGATGATGAATTTGTTGAAGGGCAAAGATTCCCCGAAGCTTTTCCTCCTGCGGAGAGACTCAGGAAGTGGGGAAGGGGGCTCACCAGCAAGCTTAAGAGGCTGCCAAAGGAGTCCAAGTCAGTGAGAGTGAACTCACCCCCACAGTCTCACTCCCATGTTGTATCATAGTGGGCATCAGGTCTGGTTTTATGGCATATGCACAACTTCACAAAGCAGTAATAAAACCGTTCCCAGAGCTTTCTCTGTGAGCTCCATCCTAGCCCTCCATCCTCTCCCATCTAACCTCAGTTTGTGTGAAAGAGTGAGACAGACACAGCAGAGTTCCAGCTGTGGGATTCTGTGCTGCTTGTCAACATCAGACAGCCAGGAGGCCTCCTAAACCAGAGCCGGGATTCTCCTGTCCTGACTGTTCCCAGGGGACTGTTGTCTCCAAAGCATTTCCTGCCAATCTACACATCTGAATGCCTTTCATTTCTCCAATGCAAACCCATTTCTGATACCCATTTCTCTAGTCAACAGACTATGGTTTTCACCAATAAATCCCATGTCTGGTGTGCAACATGGTAATTTTCAGAGTCTCAGCTGTTGATGGAAATACAAATAATTAAGTGCATACAGCAGTTATATCTGACACATGGGCTTCCTCCTGGGGGTCTTGTTAGCAGCTGTCCCTGGTCTGGGGTTCCTGATTAGGACAACAGCTCTGAAAATTGAATTCCACTCAATGCTGAAGTGTTGGAAAGTGAATTACACACAACATAAAGAACCACAGAAGGAAGACCCTGTGACCTCGCCAATCATTGCATTTGGAGAGAGAAACTAATTTACTACACCTTACCTCATGTAGAGGTCCTGTCCCTGGCTAGAAATTCAGTCATGGATGGAGTTCACATCCCAGGCATGGACCCGGACCCCCATCCCTAGCTGACCTCTGACCCTAGCCACTGACAGAGCCACCAACCTCTGCAGAACCTGGAGCCCAGGCAACTTTTAACTCCAACCTTGGAGGCACCTGGCACAGATCTTAAGACCAGTGCGTGATTGTAACTATTCAGGCCATAGGATAAGCCTTTGAGCCTGAGAGTCCCTGCATAAATTTGGCTTGGTTTGAATTTTCTGTCAGTTGCATTCCTGGGAGAGATGTGGATTTTCACCTCCTTAACACAAACCACTAATTCAGGCCTCTGGGAGTTACTGTGGAGGCTTTCACTTCCTATAAATGTACTGCCTACACTTGGGCACATTCAAGGGCTCAGAGTCAGTTTAGCATTTTAAAGAAGGTAAAGAATATCCTAATAAGGTCGTTATGGCATAGGGCACAACTTCACAATAAGCAGTAATAAAACCGTTCCCAGAGCTTTCTCTGTGAGCTCCATCCTAGCCCTCCATCCTCTCCCATCTAACCTCAGTTTGTGTGAAAGAGTGAGACAGACACAGCAGAGTTCCAGCTGTGGGATTCTGTGCTGCTTGTCAACATCAGACAGCCAGGAGGCCTCCTAAACCAGAGCCGGGATTCTCCTGTCCTGACTGTTCCCAGGGGACTGTTGTCTCCAAAGCATTTCCTGCCAATCTACACATCTGAATGCCTTTCATTTCTCCAATGCAAACCCATTTCTGATACCCATTTCTCTAGTCAACAGACTATGGTTTTCACCAATAAATCCCATGTCTGGTGTGCAACATGGTAATTTTCAGAGTCTCAGCTGTTGATGGAAATACAAATAATTAAGTGCATACAGCAGTTATATCTGACACATGGGCTTCCTCCTGGGGGTCTTGTTAGCAGCTGTCCCTGGTCTGGGGTTCCTGATTAGGACAACAGCTCTGAAAATTGAATTCCACTCAATGCTGAAGTGTTGGAAAGTGAATTACACACAACATAAAGAACCACAGAAGGAAGACCCTGTGACCTCGCCAATCATTGCATTTGGAGAGAGAAACTAATTTACTACACCTTACCTCATGTAGAGGTCCTGTCCCTGGCTAGAAATTCAGTCATGGATGGAGTTCACATCCCAGGCATGGACCCGGACCCCCATCCCTAGCTGACCTCTGACCCTAGCCACTGACAGAGCCACCAACCTCTGCAGAACCTGGAGCCCAGGCAACTTTTAACTCCAACCTTGGAGGCACCTGGCACAGATCTTAAGACCAGTGCGTGATTGTAACTATTCAGGCCATAGGATAAGCCTTTGAGCCTGAGAGTCCCTGCATAAATTTGGCTTGGTTTGAATTTTCTGTCAGTTGCATTCCTGGGAGAGATGTGGATTTTCACCTCCTTAACACAAACCACTAATTCAGGCCTCTGGGAGTTACTTCGTGGGAGGCTTTCACTTCCTATAAATGTACTGCCTACACTTGGGCACATTCAAGGGCTCAGAGTCAGTTTAGCATTTTAAAGAAGGTAAAGAATATCCTAATAAAAATATAGTTAGAACTCAGGCTGGAGGGTAATTGTTCCATTAATGCCTTGGGCTTGTATTCCCAAAGTCACTTTTGCTTATTGTAAAATCCGCCCCCTCACCTTCCATTCCCTGTTAACTGGTCTCAGGCAATGGCAATGTATTTACATTTTTTTTCCTGAAAATGCTGGAATTTCTGTGTCTAGGTTTTGAAGTCCCCTCACTGTTCTTTTATTTTTCTTATTGGCATATAGGTGATTTACAGTGTTGTTACTTTCTGCTGTACAGCAAAGTGAGTCTGTTATACAAATACATATAGCCACTCTGTGTTAGACTTTTTCCCCCATATAGGTTATTACAAAGTACTGAGTACAGGTCCCTGTGCTCTACGGTAGGTACTTCTCAGTTGTCTATTTCATATAGAGTCGTGTGTATTTGTCAATTTCAGTTTCCCAATTTGTCCCTCCACTCCACCACCACCAGTAACCATACAATTGTTTTCTACATCTGTGACTCTATTTCTGTTTCTGAGTACCATTTGATAAGAGTCTACATATAAATGATCTCATAAGACATTTATATTTGACTTTACTTCATATGACCATCTCAAGGTCTATCCATGTTGCTGTAAATGCCATTGTTTCATTCACTTTTATGACTGAGTAGTATTCCCTTGTCTATATGTACCATATCTTCTTTATCCATTCCTCTGTTGATGGACATTTAGGTTGCTTTCATATCCTGGAGCTTTCACTGTTGCTGTAGATGATGTAAGGTGTAGTAGAAACACTACCATGAATGGGTTCCAAGTTTCAGAGTCAGACATCGAGCGTCCCCATCACAGCTCTGTCCCCCACTAGCTGTGTGACCTTGGGCTCTCAGCTTCAACCTCTCTGAGCCTCAGTGTCTGCATTTGAAAAATGGGGCTATTGAAGCATCTTATTAGGCGTTATGGGATGAATAAACTGTGTTTCTAAAGTACTCGTCATTTTGTAAATGCTCAGTTAAGAGTAGTTGTTCTGAGTTCAAGGCTAACCCAACAGAGAAGCTGTGTATGGCGATAGCATTAGGAACACTTGCATTTGGGTGCTGTGACCACTTTTATTTGAAGAATAATTATTCATGAGCCTTAGTAGACCTAAAGCCTTCAATATCATGGCTGCAGTCACTGCAGTGATTTTGGAGTCCAAGAAAATAAAGTCTGTCACTGTTTCCACTTTTTTCCCATCTATTTGCCATGAAGTGATGGGACCAGATGCCATGATCTTAGTTTTCTATAGTGCTTTACAGTTTATAAAATTTTCACACACAATTTCATACGTTCCCATAATAACCCTTTTTCCCCCATCTCTATCTTGTCCTCCCCCTTCTCTCTCCCCACAGGTAACCACTAATTTGTTCTCTATATCTGAGTCTGCTTCTTTTTTTGTTATAGTCACTAGTTGTGTGTTTTAGATTCCACATATAAGTGATATACAGTATTTGTCTTTCTTTGTCTGACTTATTTCACTTAGCATAATACCCTCCAAGTCTATCCAATTTCCTTCTTTCTAATGGCTGAGTCGTATTCTGTTGTATATACACAGCACATCTTCTTTAAACATTTATCTGTTGATGAACAGTTAGGTTGCTTTCATACCTTGGCAGTTGTAAATAATGCTACTGTGAACACTAAGGGTTTCCCAGGTCATGCTAGTGATAAAAAATCTGCCTGCCAATGCAAGAGACACAAGAGATGCCCTAGATCCCTAGGTCAGGAAGATCCCCTGTGGTGGGTAATGGCAACCCCTTCCAGTATTCTTGCATGGAAAACTCCATGGACAGAGGAACTTGGCAGGCTACAGTCCATAGGGCTGCAAAGAGCTGGACACAGCTGAGCACAGAAGCAGTAGCGTGAACACTAGGGCACATGTTGAAATGGGTTCTTTCTTACTGGCTTTTGGATTCAGTCCTCACTAGAATCCACCTGGGGAAGTGTTACTCTCCTCCCTGTATTACAGTTGAGAAAGATGCAGAAGCCAATGTCTGCCCATTTTCCAGGGCTGGGATGTAAGGGGGTCAGAATTCAAACCAGATTGGCCTGCCTTGACTTACTTTTATTTCAATGGAAAAGGAGGACATTTTCTTTGAAGTATGTGTTTGGGTTTCTAAATAACACATGGAGAAACCTCCCATGGTCACTTGATCTAAAACTTCTCTGGTCACTTTACAGTAGGAAAGCCTTCTGAGGGAGATGAGGAAGAGACAGAAGTCTTACAATGCCCTGTAGGAACTGGAGGTGGGGGTTGGGGAACAGAGGCATCGAGCAGTCTGGTGATGGTTTTCATTCTATGGTTTTGTAATTTTGTTTTCACTTTTTCCCATTTTTCTATGGCTCATGTCAGTTTTCTATAGTGCTTTTATAAAATTTTCACACACAATTTCATATGTTCCCATAATAACCCTTTTTCCCCCATCTCTATCTTGTCCTCCCCCTTCTCTCTCCCCACAGGTAACCACTAATTTGTTCTCTATATCTGAGTCTGCTTCTTTTTTTGTTATAGTCACTAGTTGTGTGTTTTAGATTCCACATATAAGTGATATACAGTATTTGTCTTTCTTTGTCTGACTTATTTCACTTAGCATAATACCCTCCAAGTCTATCCAATTTCCTTCTTTCTAATGGCTGAGTCGTATTCTGTTGTATATACACAGCACATCTTCTTTAAACATTTATCTGTTGATGAACAGTTAGGTTGCTTTCATACCTTGGCAGTTGTAAATAATGCTACTGTGAACACTAAGGGTTTCCCAGGTCATGCTAGTGATAAAAAATCTGCCTGCCAATGCAAGAGACACAAGAGATGCCCTAGATCCCTAGGTCAGGAAGATCCCCTGTGGTGGGTAATGGCAACCCCTTCCAGTATTCTTGCATGGAAAACTCCATGGACAGAGGAACTTGGCAGGCTACAGTCCATAGGGCTGCAAAGAGCTGGACACAGCTGAGCACAGAAGCAGTAGCGTGAACACTAGGGCACATGTTGAAATGGGTTCTTTCTTACTGGCTTTTGGATTCAGTCCTCACTAGAATCCACCTGGGGAAGTGTTACTCTCCTCCCTGTATTACAGTTGAGAAAGATGCAGAAGCCAATGTCTGCCCATTTTCCAGGGCTGGGATGTAAGGGGGTCAGAATTCAAACCAGATTGGCCTGCCTTGACTTACTTTTATTTCAATGGAAAAGGAGGACATTTTCTTTGAAGTATGTGTTTGGGTTTCTAAATAACACATGGAGAAACCTCCCATGGTCACTTGATCTAAAACTTCTCTGGTCACTTTACAGTAGGAAAGCCTTCTGAGGGAGATGAGGAAGAGACAGAAGTCTTACAATGCCCTGTAGGAACTGGAGGTGGGGGTTGGGGAACAGAGGCATCGAGCAGTCTGGTGATGGTTTTCATTCTATGGTTTTGTAATTTTGTTTCTTGAGCACCTTCTACAAGCCAGGTTTCTCACTTGGTCCTCTCAGCATCCTTTCAAGGTAGTTATTATTACCTCTACCTCACGTATGAGGGGAAGGGTTGATGAGAGGTTATGTCCTCAAAGGGACATAACCTGGTCACTATTAGAGCCAGGATCTGAACCCAGGTTTGCTGATTGGAAAGTTCTCCCTGTTTCCATGACACAATCTTATCACTTGGGAGGCTGAAAATTGAAACCCAGGAATTTTCTTTCTGTGAGAAAACAGAGAGGTTCAAACAAATGCCTCAGATGCCTACATTGACTTCTGAGTTGGTGTGAGTTTGGGAAGGATGATGTAGACACACCAGCTGGGATGGACCAGAAGACACATCTGGTCCAACACTGAAACTCAAGCACAGAAAGGCCCTTTTAGGGGTGCAGAAAGAACACGAGATTCAGGGGCCAAATCCTGCTCCACCACTTACTACAGGACACAACTGGGCAAGTGATTTAATGGTGCCTTAGTCTTTCTACTTAAAATGAGTGGGTCCTGGTAACAATTAGAAGATAAAAAACAGTGAGCCAGTAGTCGGTAGATAGTGGGCCCCAGCTTTCTCAGGTTAGACGACTCTAAAGGCAAAGACCAACACCTCCTGCCTGCACGTCATTCTTGGAGGCTCTTCTGAGGCATATGGGGGGCACTGGAGGTTGGAACCTTCCCCTTCCTCAGTCCCTGCTGGAAAACTACATTCTCACTCGTAGGGCTCACTGGCTCTAAAGGTCACTCAGAATAGGGCCTTGGGTGGTCAGTACTTTTGAGCAAAGAGTTTATGGAGTTCAGGAATCCAGTTCAGCATTTCCTCAGTCTGCAGCCCCAGGAGACTTGAGTAAGAAAGATATTGCAGTCCCGCTGGTGGCTGCTTCCTTGTTGCTAAGCAACCAAATATTTGATATTAAGTTCCTGTTGATGAAGCTAATTGCAAAGGTTAATTGTCTTCTTAGATGAAAAAACGCTCCAGGAATGTATTTAGAAGTTGGTCTCTGTACTTCTGAGAGAACGGGATTTTCGAAAAATCCTGTTGTTCAGATGGTGATGGTATCAGCACTTTTTTCTTCTTGTGAAGAACCCCCTCCCACAGAAGTTTCCAAGCTCAACAAAGGAGACTTTCAAGGAGACTCTTGCATGGACCCTCAATCTCTGGAAGAGATCAAGGATCACTCATCTGGAGCGGGCAGAGAGCCACACCCACATTGCCCCGCCCACCCGGAGACCCTCCCACCTAGAGCCTTTCCTCTCCACCCCTCCACTCAGGGTCTTCTCTCTTGTGCTTGTTGCTGGTTTCTTATTTGTGTCTCCATGATTACACTGAGAGGTCCTTGAGAGGTAAAGCTGTGCTCAGTTTACTTCTGTGTCCTGAGTATAGAACACAGAGCCTGATGCAGGGCAAGTGAACACCAGTGTGTGTCTAATAGATGATGCAGGGCAAGTGAACACCTGTGCATGTCTAATAGATAACACCCTTGTCTCTTGTAAACCAATCGGGGTCAGGTGAATCCAGCTGAATTACTTGATCCAAAGATCATATCATAGAGTTTCAACAAGGTTTTAGTTGGTGGGTTATTGGTCCCTGGGAAAGCAGGTCAGGGACATGAGACAAGAGGAGATAGTGGGTTTCCCTCTCCCCTCTAGTACGTACTGGTTATGTAACCTGGGGAAGATATTTGTTCATTGTAGTTGCTATTATCCAAAAAGAGGTTGAAGTGACCACTGTAGGACAGTCTGCTTCAGGAAGCTTCTGATTTAATTCATGAGAGTTCTAAGGAAAGGTACAGAAACAAGCCTGGGGGCAGGAGAAAGCAGGCCAGAAGGATTGAGGTACAGCTCTCCAAACTGTCTCCAGCCTCTTTTCCATCTCATTAGTGAGGAATTAGGAGTTTCCTTCTGAGAAGTTGCTGGTCCTGTCATCTGAGGGGCTGTGAGTGGCACTGGGGTGATATGTGGTGGCCTGTTACTGGTTCTGACTCGGGATTACCTGTGGGGACCACTAGGCAGCTAGCAGCATCACCAAGCCGAGGGGCTTGCCAGAATCTGGGTGGGTCTAATTGAAAATTTTCCTAGTTGAATGTATTTAGAAGTTGGTCTCTGTACTTCTGAGAGAACGGGATTTTCGAAAAATCCTGTTGTTCAGATGGTGATGGTATCAGCACTTTTTTCTTCTTGTGAAGAACCCCCTCCCACAGAAGTTTCCAAGCTCAACAAAGGAGACTTTCAAGGAGACTCTTGCATGGACCCTCAATCTCTGGAAGAGATCAAGGATCACTCATCTGGAGCGGGCAGAGAGCCACACCCACATTGCCCCGCCCACCCAGAGACCCTCCCACTTAGAGCCTTTCCTCTCTCCACCCCTCCACTCAGGGTCTTCTCTCTTGTGCTTGTTGCTGGTTTCTTATTTGTGTCTCCATGATTACACTGAGAGGTCCTTGAGAGGTAAAGCTGTGCTCAGTTTACTTCTGTGTCCTGAGTATAGAACACAGAGCCTGATGCAGGGCAAGTGAACACCAGTGTGTGTCTAATAGATGATGCAGGGCAAGTGAACACCTGTGCATGTCTAATAGATAACACCCTTGTCTCTTGTAAACCAATCGGGGTCAGGTGAATCCAGCTGAATTACTTGATCCAAAGATCATATCATAGAGTTTCAACAAGGTTTTAGTTGGTGGGTTATTGGTCCCTGGGAAAGCAGGTCAGGGACATGAGACAAGAGGAGATAGTGGGTTTCCCTCTCCCCTCTAGTACGTACTGGTTATGTAACCTGGGGAAGATATTTGTTCATTGTAGTTGCTATTATCCAAAAAGAGGTTGAAGTGACCACTGTAGGACAGTCTGCTTCAGGAAGCTTCTGATTTAATTCATGAGAGTTCTAAGGAAAGGTACAGAAACAAGCCTGGGGGCAGGAGAAAGCAGGCCAGAAGGATTGAGGTACAGCTCTCCAAACTGTCTCCAGCCTCTTTTCCATCTCATTAGTGAGGAATTAGGAGTTTCCTTCTGAGAAGTTGCTGGTCCTGTCATCTGAGGGGCTGTGAGTGGCACTGGGGTGATATGTGGTGGCCTGTTACTGGTTCTGACTCGGGATTACCTGTGGGGACCACTAGGCAGCTAGCAGCATCACCAAGCCGAGGGGCTTGCCAGAATCTGGGTGGGTGGGGCTCAGATTCTGACACCTGGGCTCCTGAGGAGGCTTTTCTTCCAGAAGTGACGCCCATACAAGTCTGCCCCATCTTCACTCCTTCTCTCATTCAGCACCTACTTAGGGAGCCCCCATCATGTGTCAAGATGAAGGGGTATGGACAGAAGACATGAGTCCTATTTTAAGGAGGAGTGGTTCACGCATGTGTGCTCAGACGTGTCCGACTCTGAGACCCCATGAATGGTACCCTATAGATTCTTCTGTCCATGGGATTCTCCAGGCAAGAATACTGGAGTGGGTAGCCTTTCCCTTCTTCTAGGAATCGAACCAGGGTCTTCTGCATTGCAGGCGAATTCTTTACCAGCTGAGTTCTGTAAATAGTTGTAAAGACAACGTAAATGCTATGTAAATAGTTGCCTGTGCACAGCAAATTCAAGTATTGTTTTTTGGAACTTTCTGGAACTATTTTCCCCAAATATTTTTGATCCGCGGTTACTTGAATCCACAGGTGCAGAACCCACAAATACGGAGGGCTGACGTCAAGTATTTTTAGCTTTGTGGACCATATGATCTCTGTTGTAATTGCTCAGCTCTGCTCTTGTAGCATGAAAACAGCTCTGGACAATATGGAAACAGAGAGGCATGACTCTGTCTTAATAAAACTTTCCCTAAAACACCCAATTTGGCCCAAGGGCTACAGTTTGCTTGCCCCTTAGAGAAAGACAAAGTGTTAAGTATATCGTTAAAATGTGTCATCATGCAGATACTGTATGATGTGGCAGGACAGTCTGCTTCAGGAAGCTTCTGATTTAATTCATGAGAGTTCTAAGGAAAGGTACAGAAACAAGCCTGGGGGCAGGAGAAAGCAGGCCAGAAGGATTGAGGTACAGCTCTCCAAACTGTCTCCAGCCTCTTTTCCATCTCATTAGTGAGGAATTAGGAGTTTCCTTCTGAGAAGTTGCTGGTCCTGTCATCTGAGGGGCTGTGAGTGGCACTGGGGTGATATGTGGTGGCCTGTTACTGGTTCTGACTCGGGATTACCTGTGGGGACCACTAGGCAGCTAGCAGCATCACCAAGCCGAGGGGCTTGCCAGAATCTGGGTGGGTGGGGCTCAGATTCTGACACCTGGGCTCCTGAGGAGGCTTTTCTTCCAGAAGTGACGCCCATACAAGTCTGCCCCATCTTCACTCCTTCTCTCATTCAGCACCTACTTAGGGAGCCCCCATCATGTGTCAAGATGAAGGGGTATGGACAGAAGACATGAGTCCTATTTTAAGGAGGAGTGGTTCACGCATGTGTGCTCAGACGTGTCCGACTCTGAGACCCCATGAATGGTACCCTATAGATTCTTCTGTCCATGGGATTCTCCAGGCAAGAATACTGGAGTGGGTAGCCTTTCCCTTCTTCTAGGAATCGAACCAGGGTCTTCTGCATTGCAGGCGAATTCTTTACCAGCTGAGTTCTGTAAATAGTTGTAAAGACAACGTAAATGCTATGTAAATAGTTGCCTGTGCACAGCAAATTCAAGTATTGTTTTTTGGAACTTTCTGGAACTATTTTCCCCAAATATTTTTGATCCGCGGTTACTTGAATCCACAGGTGCAGAACCCACAAATACGGAGGGCTGACGTCAAGTATTTTTAGCTTTGTGGACCATATGATCTCTGTTGTAATTGCTCAGCTCTGCTCTTGTAGCATGAAAACAGCTCTGGACAATATGGAAACAGAGAGGCATGACTCTGTCTTAATAAAACTTTCCCTAAAACACCCAATTTGGCCCAAGGGCTACAGTTTGCTTGCCCCTTAGAGAAAGACAAAGTGTTAAGTATATCGTTAAAATGTGTCATCATGCAGATACTGTATGATGTGGCAGGAGACCAATGAGGGGAAACATTGTTTTCTTGTTTAAGAAATGTCTTGCAGAAATCTGCTGGGGGGATTCCCTGGTGGTCCAGTGGGTGAGGACACTGCCTTGCAGTGCAAGGAGCACCGGTTCCATCCCTGGCCTGGGAAGATCCCACGTGCTGTGGAGCAGCTGGACCGATGTGTCCAACTACCGAGCTGGAGCTCTGGAGCTCATGCGCCCAGAGCCAGTGCTCTGCGATGAGAGAGGCCACTGCGATGGGAGACCCACACAGGCCAAAGAACAAAGATGGATAAAAATGAATAAATGAAAGACCAATAGAAGTGCCCCCCGCCAAAAACAAAAAAACTTGAAAAAAAAAAAAAAGAAATCAGTTGAGTGCCTTTGGGAAAGTCACTCTCTACATCTTAGTTTCTCCAATGGTATTTTGAGATCACAGAGATCACAGGATAAACATGAGGAGCTATGCATGCAACATACTCTCTGAGTCACAGTGATGTCTGTAAGCCAACTTGACAAATGTTAGCAATAATAACTAATGTTTTTGAGGGTTTTTTAGATATGCTAACCAAACTTTCATGTGCCTTACATATATTATCTCATTTAAACCTGAGAACTATACTCTGGGAGATCTATAATCATTCCTTCCATTTTACATATGAGAGGAAACAAAGAGGTTAAATAACTTACCTAGTAAGGGCAGAGCCAGGATTCCAAGGTAGAGTCCAAAGCCAGAACTCTAACCATTACACCTTTCACCGAGTCCAAGCTCGCTCTGCTCACTGCATGACAGGCCAATGAATCCAGGAGACGAGGTGCTGAGGCTAGGAAAATGACTTTATTCAGAAAGCAACTGACTGAGAAGATGGCAGGCTAGCAACTTGAAATAAACTATCTTATTGTGGTTTGGATGCCGAGTGATTTTATAGGTCAGAGGTGGGGGGAGGTGAGGAAGCAAAGCAAAAAGGCCATTAATTTTGCAAACATCTCCTAGAATGGCAAGCCTCTGGCAGGGAAAGTGTTAACTTCTCTCTTCCTGCCATCTACAGGTGGACAGGAGTCTTGGAAAAAGGTATTTTATTTTAACACTCAGTCAGAGGGGCAGGGTCCTCGAGGCAAGCCATTAAGTATGAGCATAATAATAAAAGCCTCAGAAAGCTAGTCAAAGAAATAGTTTGCAACATGGAGCCAGAATTGATTTTCTCCCCTGCTATACACCATGACTACCACTGATTTTATATATGTGGCCCCTGTCAAGACAGGAAGGATGGCTGCTGGTCAGTAGGCTTGTTTCTGTGGACAGCAGGCAATAGGGTTCATTGCTTTCCTCAGAGCCTGAACTCAAGTGTCTACATGTAGCAGCAGATGCCTGCACCCTGTGAGTATGACCCTAGGGGGCCATTCCAGTTGTGTCTGCCTCAGGAACTCAGGGCGCAGGTCTAGAATGGTGTCTCCCAACCCTCTGTCCTTTGCAGTAAAATGTGCTTCTTCTTGTATCAGGCTTCACTCCCTCCCCGTTCTTTCTCCCCTTATTTCTTGTCACCAGCAACCCGCCACCCCCCACAAAAAATACGGAATCCTGTAAGGGTGGGTAATGATATCCTTCCTCATCAATGTGGAGTCATCTTTTTAGAGTTAAATTTTCATGCTGTGCTCACAATGAGGGCAAATGGACCAACTCTGTCAGGAAACAGAGCCATAAGGCTAAGGATGCCTTTATCTGCTTCTGACTGATGACCTCCCAGGGATTGGACAGTCTGGCTTGTGATCATGCTTTTAACAGCTAATTGCATTTCTTAACTATGCTCCTTCAGACCAAGTTACACAAAGTATTGAATACAATTCCTGGAAGTCTGACATAGCTTGTCAGAGCAGCAGGGCAGAGCTCATCTTACTGGAAATCTCTCTTGGCCTTTAGAAGGGGCTCCGTATAGCAATTGTCAGGAGTCCCCACCCCCTTAGAGTTCTCCAGGCTTCCACTGGGATTTGGCCCTTGAAGTTGGGGTGGGAGTCAACCTACGGTAAGTCTGTTAAAGGTCGGGGGAGGTGAGGAAGCAGGATTAATTTTGCAAACATCTCCTAGAATGGCAAGCCTCTGGCAGGAAAGTGTTAACTTCTTCCTGCCATCTACAGGTGGACAGGAGTCTTGGAAAAAGGTATTTTATTTTAACACTCAGTCAGAGGGGCAGGGTCCTCGAGGCAAGCCATTAAGTATGAGCATAATAATAAAAGCCTCAGAAAGCTAGTCAAAGAAATAGTTTGCAACATGGAGCCAGAATTGATTTTCTCCCCTGCTATACACCATGACTACCACTGATTTTATATATGTGGCCCCTGTCAAGACAGGAAGGATGGCTGCTGGTCAGTAGGCTTGTTTCTGTGGACAGCAGGCAATAGGGTTCATTGCTTTCCTCAGAGCCTGAACTCAAGTGTCTACATGTAGCAGCAGATGCCTGCACCCTGTGAGTATGACCCTAGGGGGCCATTCCAGTTGTGTCTGCCTCAGGAACTCAGGGGCGCAGGTCTAGAATGGTGTCTCCCAACCCTCTGTCCTTTGCAGTAAAATGTGCTTCTTCTTGTATCAGGCTTCACTCCCTCCCCGTTCTTTCTCCCCTTATTTCTTGTCACCAGCAACCCGCCACCCCCCACAAAAAATACGGAATCCTGTAAGGGTGGGTAATGATATCCTTCCTCATCAATGTGGAGTCATCTTTTTAGAGTTAAATTTTCATGCTGTGCTCACAATGAGGGCAAATGGACCAACTCTGTCAGGAAACAGAGCCATAAGGCTAAGGATGCCTTTATCTGCTTCTGACTGATGACCTCCCAGGGATTGGACAGTCTGGCTTGTGATCATGCTTTTAACAGCTAATTGCATTTCTTAACTATGCTCCTTCAGACCAAGTTACACAAAGTATTGAATACAATTCCTGGAAGTCTGACATAGCTTGTCAGAGCAGCAGGGCAGAGCTCATCTTACTGGAAATCTCTCTTGGCCTTTAGAAGGGGCTCCGTATAGCAATTGTCAGGAGTCCCCACCCCCTTAGAGTTCTCCAGGCTTCCACTGGGATTTGGCCCTTGAAGTTGGGGTGGGAGTCAACCTACGGTAAGTCTGTTAAAGGCAGCTTTTGCTTGGCCCAAGGTCGAAAATAGAGCACCAGACTCCAAGAAGATGCTGTGTTCAAGGATTAGTATCTGTGAGAACCTCATAATGATAATAATAATGACAAGAGATACCACCCACTGCACTCTTGTGGATCAAAAACTTCTCACACAGCACTTCTCAGCCTGACCTATCTCTTGCTGCAGCTGCTACTGGAATGTCCAGTTCTGTGTGCGACGTGGTCAATTTCCTGTTGGTACAACCTGACAGTTTCTCACTTCAGATATGCATGTGTCACTTGCTTCTTATCCTGGGACTTCTTTATCGATGCCACTGTAAAACCTCACTCTGCATCCACACAAGTGCCAGGAAGTTTGTATCTTGTAGATGGACTGTTGACCAATGGGAGACAGGAGCCACTGAGGATGTCCTTCTTTCTGTCCTTCTCCTGAGAGATGGTCCTGAGACACAGCTTGCATGGCTCAAGAGCTCTCGGAAATGCCACTGAGATTAAGCATTATGGGATTGCTTCTATTAGTGACAACCAGAGTCTGCCAGCTCCAATGTGCTCAGATTGTAGGATTTCTGGGCATGGGTGGTGGGGAGCTAGTCCACAGAGCAGGATCTATTTAGGGCAAGAGGTTCTCATCAAGTACTGAAGGCATCCATTTCAATAGTGAAGATGAGCTGGATGGGGTTAGGTTGGAATAAGATGGAAGTAGATTTGCTTCAATACCAAGAAGGTTCTTCCTTCTTCTAGGGACTTCCCAGGTGGTGCTAGTAGTAAAGAACCCACCTGCCAATGCAGGAGACATAAGAGACATGGGTTTCATTCCTGGGTCAGGAAGATACTCTGAAGAAGGAAATGGCAACCCACTCCAGTAATCTTGTCATGGACAGAGGAGCCTGGTGGGCTACTGTCCATAGGGTCACAAAAAGTCGGACAAGATTGAGTTGACTTAGCACTGCCCTGCACTGAGGAGGCTCAGACCTACCTTCCTGACTTTCTGAGGATGTGGGCTATTTACTGCCATAACTGTGGAGTAGGTTGAAGGCTACCTTTTGCTCTGAAGTGCATCCCCTTTGGGATTTGGCCCTTGAAGTTGGGGTGGGAGTCAACCTACGGTAAGTCTGTTAAAGGCAGCTTTGCTTGGCCCAAGGTCGAAAATAGAGCACCAGACTCCAAGAAGATGCTGTGTTCAAGGATTAGTATCTGTGAGAACCTCATAATGATAATAATAATGACAAGAGATACCACCCACTGCACTCTTGTGGATCAAAAACTTCTCACACAGCACTTCTCAGCCTGACCTATCTCTTGCTGCAGCTGCTACTGGAATGTCCAGTTCTGTGTGCGACGTGGTCAATTTCCTGTTGGTACAACCTGACAGTTTCTCACTTCAGATATGCATGTGTCACTTGCTTCTTATCCTGGGACTTCTTTATCGATGCCACTGTAAAACCTCACTCTGCATCCACACAAGTGCCAGGAAGTTTGTATCTTGTAGATGGACTGTTGACCAATGGGAGACAGGAGCCACTGAGGATGTCCTTCTTTCTGTCCTTCTCCTGAGAGATGGTCCTGAGACACAGCTTGCATGGCTCAAGAGCTCTCGGAAATGCCACTGAGATTAAGCATTATGGGATTGCTTCTATTAGTGACAACCAGAGTCTGCCAGCTCCAATGTGCTCAGATTGTAGGATTTCTGGGCATGGGTGGTGGGGAGCTAGTCCACAGAGCAGGATCTATTTAGGGCAAGAGGTTCTCATCAAGTACTGAAGGCATCCATTTCAATAGTGAAGATGAGCTGGATGGGGTTAGGTTGGAATAAGATGGAAGTAGATTTGCTTCAATACCAAGAAGGTTCTTCCTTCTTCTAGGGACTTCCCAGGTGGTGCTAGTAGTAAAGAACCCACCTGCCAATGCAGGAGACATAAGAGACATGGGTTTCATTCCTGGGTCAGGAAGATACTCTGAAGAAGGAAATGGCAACCCACTCCAGTAATCTTGTCATGGACAGAGGAGCCTGGTGGGCTACTGTCCATAGGGTCACAAAAAGTCGGACAAGATTGAGTTGACTTAGCACTGCCCTGCACTGAGGAGGCTCAGACCTACCTTCCTGACTTTCTGAGGATGTGGGCTATTTACTGCCATAACTGTGGAGTAGGTTGAAGGCTACCTTTTTGCTCTGAAGTGCATCCCCTTTGGTTTGTCCTGGGGTTGGGTTGCATAGCTATTTAAAAACTTTCTGGGCCAAGAGCTAATGGAATATCAGGACCAAGAGAGGGTATTTTGGATAATTTTCCATCAGCACTTGAGCCAAAGCCCACACAGCTTCTGAAAGCCCAGACAAAATAAAATCAGGACAGACCTCAACTGTGATAACATCCATCTCTACTAGGACTGACACTGAGCATGGAACTCATTCATTCCCCATTCATATTTGGAGATCTACATGCTAACATGTGGAGGACACTTGGGGGATGATCTGCTCTAGGGTTTTTCTGCCCATGCTGATTCCAGGCCCCTCTTCTGCTGGGGTTAACTATGAATGACTTTACCCAGAAGTCGCAAACATGGTGTGACAGAGACAATATTTATGTGAGAACATGGAGCTATTATATTCCACAATTTTCCTTGCAGTTGTGTGTAGCCTCAGACTGGGTCCTAGCTCTTAATAATGGCAATATAGGTAGATATATGCCACCTTCAATCTTACCCATAATGCTCTGTGTATACTACCCACTCTTCCTCTCTTTCCCCCTTCACCTAGCTAGAAGCCGAGAACTCCAGTTCGGTGGAGCCCATGATGAAAGGAGTCGGATCTTCGACACTGCTTGGAGGCAAAGGCACCCAGGAGAGGCACCCAGGGGGAGGCACCTGCCCCAGGCTAGGCTGCTAAGCCATTAAGAAATGAGATTGCTCATTATTGGAGGTTAGCTTACTAATACTTACAAAGCAAGGAGACCATGTCCTGCCAGCTCTCGTGCCCTCAGATCTCTGTGAGATGATTGGAGAGCATTTCTAGCTGTCTGCTCCATTTGTTCCCTAAGGTTCACGGGTTTTGCCACACTGGATCATGATGGAGGTATAGGAAGATTTTATTAATGGGCCAGGTGTGTTCTGGAAGAGCAGCCTCTCGTGGGAAGAGCAGAGTTTGTAAGTTACTGTGATTGTGTATTTCCCTGTGTCTATAACTGAGGAGCCTCCAAGAAGCAGCCTGAGAAACTCTGAACCTCTTTCTTTGGTTCCATCCAGAGACCTTTCAAGTTCATTGAGTTTTGTTCTCATCCTTGGTTCCCAATAAGAAGATGAGGTTCCACCCTTCCAGCCCCTTAGGTTTTGTAAACTGAAGCGCTGTAGGCTTTCTTTCTTTTTTTTTTTTTTTAAGATTTTATTTATTTATTTATTGGGCGGGGGTCAGGTTGGGGAGGGAGGGGAGCGGGTGGGCCACTTCTATTGGTCTTTCATTCCTCTATTTTCATCGGTCTTCGTTCCTTGGCTCCTGTGGGCCTCCCATCGCGGTGGTCACCGTCGTCACAGAGCACCGACTCTGGGCGCACGCGCGCCAGAGCTCCGGCTCGGTGATTGGACACATCGGTCCAGCCACTCCGCGGCACGTGGGATCTTCCCAGGCCAGGGATCGAACTGGAGCCCCTTGCACAGCAAGGCGATGTTCCTACCCACTGGACCACCAGGGGAAGCCCCAGCTGTAGGCTTTCTTTATGCTAATAGGATGTGGATTCAGTTGTCCCAGGAAAGGAGGGGTCAGGGTACCCCACTCCTTCCATCTCCCACAAGGGGCTCATCTGAGAAGCTAGCACACCTCTCCTGGGGAAAGTTCCTTTTTTCTCGGAGACAAACTAGCACAGACTTGTTTGAGAAAAGGACAGTTTTCTTGATAGGAAGTTTTGACCTTATTGCTTTGCCAAATAGTGACCCCTGTCATTAATATGTGGGGCAACTGGCTTTTGTCTGGGCTTGGACTCGCTCATGAAAGCCACCAACTGAACTACAAATAGCTCACTTGTTGCCACTTGGAAGAAATGACAGCCCCTCCTTTTGTGGAGGATGATTCCCAAGTTTAGAAGGGATTCCCAAGTTATTTCCATACACCTCCCCAAATAGTATCTATTCACACACACACACACACTCACTCAGTTCTAGAAGGTGGATAACTCTCTTTCCCAGCCCAGCACTCAGACCGTAAAGAATCTGCCTGCAATGCAGGAGACCTGGGTTCGATCCCTGTGTTGGGAAGATTCCTTGGAGGAGGGCATGGCAACTCACTCCAGTATTCTTGCCCAGAGAATTCCATGGACAGAGGAGCCTGGCGGGCTACAGTTCATGGGTTTGTGAAGAGTCAGACACAGCTGAGCCAGTAACATGTCCACTTTTTCACCAGCCCAGCACAACAGGCACATTCCACCTCAAGGCCTTTGCACAGGATGCTTCCTCTGCCTAGAACATTCTTCTCCAGATCTCTGCCTGGTTTGCTCCTTTCTTCCCTTCAGGGGTTCCTCAGATGCCATCTTCTCAGGGAGGTATTCCTTGACCATCCTATAAAATTTCATCCCCGCCCCCCAGCAGCTTAACTCCTTTCCCTGCTTTCTATAACTTCTCAGCAAGTATGATCTTCTGACATGCTATCTCTGTTATTTATTCGTTAGTTTATTGCCTCCTGTTTCCCTTAAACGGCATATATAAGTTCTAAGAAAACAGGGCTTTCATCTGTGTTCTCTCCCACTCTATGCCCTGCCTCTCAAACAGTGCCTGAACTAAGGCAGATGCTTATTGGGTACTTGTTGAATGAATTAATGACCCCGTTTTACAGATAAAGAAGCAAACCCTCAGAGGCAGTGGTTAGATTCAGAGGTAGTGAGTGTCAAGAAAGATGTCAAACCCAGGAGTGTCTGCTTCAAAGCATGTGTATATTTTTTCTCTGATATCAGACTTCAGGTGCATTTGATGTGCCCCGGGGGCAGTCATATGGGATGAGGCGGCGGCAACAAAAATATTTTCTGCTCCACATCAGGCACCAAGCACCACCGAATGGTCTGTGCGGGGGTGTGGCACATGCTCGGTGTGCAGGGCCCCTGTTCGACCCACAGAGGCGTTTACCTACTTGGCAGCCTCTGTAGGCTCTGAAATCGCTTCACCTTTCTGTGGATCAAATGCCTTGAGCTCGCTATCTGCAAAGATTGCCTTTGAGGTTTTCAGGCCATGCTGAAGTCCCATCCTGCTTGACGGGACTCAGGGCGGCTGTGCCGTGACTGCTTTGGCAGACACACGCTTCTCATCAGCCTGCTTTCTGTGCCTTTTTTCCCCCAAGGCAGCTTGCCTCAGAGGAGGTGGCTTGTGATTAGCTTCTCAGGTTTTGCTGATGGGGTTGAAACTGCCACATTCAGCTCACTTAGAGCCGCGAAGCTTTCCGTGGAAGGGATCAAGTCTTGCCTTCAATCAGTGGATCTTCCACTAATGCTGATACCTGAGTCCAGCCCCCAGAGATTCTGATTCAGTTGGTTTGGGCATCATGATTTTTAAAACCTCCCTAGGTGGCTCTGCGTGTGCAGCCGGAGCAGTGCATGCAGCTTCTGTTGACTGTCGAGCCTCTTTCTGGGAGGAGAGGTAGCAAATGCAAGTCAGCTGAAAGCAGAAGTATTTCTGAAAAGTCACATGTCATTCTCCCGTTCTCCTGACTTCATCTGACGTTTGCTCTAAAGAGACCTTGGTCTCTTTAGTTTCATGGCAGGCTTCTGATATGTCTGTCCTCTTGAGGCCTTTCTTACTACAAATGATGGCAGCTTTGGTTCTTTCATTGTCTATCAGTAAAATAGGCATCATAATAACAGCACTGATCTTATAGGTTTGAGACTTACACGAGCTAATCCATAGCTATGTGCCTGGCATGCTGGCATGTATGGACCAGCTCCCATTGTTGCTATTAAGCATCTTGCTTACAGAATGCCTTCTTCAGAGTCTGTTGTTACAGTAATCAGGATCAGCTGCATCAGAACCTTTCGCCTAGATGTTGCATGGCTCTTTAAGAGCTTTGGCCGTGTCTCTGGCATACTCCAAAGGTGTCACAAAGTCTCATCCCTTGTCTCTTTAAAACTGAATTATTGCACATTCTGGGTTCTTTGCTGAGAATTTCCCGCTTAGACACCAGCCAGTCTCACCTGCTTCTGGACCAGCTCTCTGGGCCTGGTACCATCGTGGAGGGCTTCCCTGGTGGTTCATCAGTAAAGAATCCTCCTGCAATGTAGGAGATGCAGGAGACTCAGGTTTGACCTCTGGGTCAAGAAGATCCCCTGGAGGAGGGTACGGCAACCCACTCCTGTATTTTTGCCTGGAGAATCCTGTGCACAGAGGAGCCTGGTGGGCTACAGTCCATGGGGTCCTAAAGAGTCGGACACGACTGAAGCGACAGAGGACGGATACACGCACCATGGTGGTAAATACACAGGCTGTGATTCCTTCGGCCAGCTCTGTGGCCCAGCTCTGTGCCACAGCAAGACCCTGGAGCCTGTCTCCACTGGGCCAAGGCTCAGTTTTCTTCTCTCATTGCTGCAGTCCCAGAAATGTGGACAAATGCCACCCGACCTGTGAAAGGGACTTGGGGGAGGCTGCAGGCAGCTGAGGGGAGGAGGCCAGCACCGGCAGGGACTGTGAGCAGAGCCCAGGGCTGGTGGGCTCCTGGAGCCGCGCTATTTGGTCCAATCACACACACAAGAGCTCCTGGAACTGAGCTCAGAATATTAGCTCTGCAGGGGGTGGGGGCTGGGATGCTGGATGCAGACGAGGGGGCAGGCGTCTGCATCTGCCCATGGCCTGCGTGGGTGGAACAGGGGCCCCCACCTTGGGGAGAGACCACGGCCAAAGGGAGGCAGATAGCGTGATCGATGGCTGTCTCCATCTGGAGAGCATGGCCGAGCGACTCGTGTTTGGGGACTAGACAGACGAGGTGAGACTGACCCAGCTCAGCCTCCAGAAACTGCCGGCTGGGGGTGGAGGCAGACTAAGCCTTTAACAGAGTACCCATGCATGCGTCATGTGGGCGGCTGAAGGCTGTTAGGCCACAAGTGCTGGCTTCACAACCACCCCATTGCCCAAAGGATGTATGGACCAGCTCCCATTGTTGCTATTAAGCATCTTGCTTACAGAATGCCTTCTTCAGAGTCTGTTGTTACAGTAATCAGGATCAGCTGCATCAGAACCTTTCGCCTAGATGTTGCATGGCTCTTTAAGAGCTTTGGCCGTGTCTCTGGCATACTCCAAAGGTGTCACAAAGTCTCATCCCTTGTCTCTTTAAAACTGAATTATTGCACATTCTGGGTTCTTTGCTGAGAATTTCCCGCTTAGACACCAGCCAGTCTCACCTGCTTCTGGACCAGCTCTCTGGGCCTGGTACCATCGTGGAGGGCTTCCCTGGTGGTTCATCAGTAAAGAATCCTCCTGCAATGTAGGAGATGCAGGAGACTCAGGTTTGACCTCTGGGTCAAGAAGATCCCCTGGAGGAGGGTACGGCAACCCACTCCTGTATTTTTGCCTGGAGAATCCTGTGCACAGAGGAGCCTGGTGGGCTACAGTCCATGGGGTCCTAAAGAGTCGGACACGACTGAAGCGACAGAGGACGGATACACGCACCATGGTGGTAAATACACAGGCTGTGATTCCTTCGGCCAGCTCTGTGGCCCAGCTCTGTGCCACAGCAAGACCCTGGAGCCTGTCTCCACTGGGCCAAGGCTCAGTTTTCTTCTCTCATTGCTGCAGTCCCAGAAATGTGGACAAATGCCACCCGACCTGTGAAAGGGACTTGGGGGAGGCTGCAGGCAGCTGAGGGGAGGAGGCCAGCACCGGCAGGGACTGTGAGCAGAGCCCAGGGCTGGTGGGCTCCTGGAGCCGCGCTATTTGGTCCAATCACACACACAAAGAGCTCCTGGAACTGAGCTCAGAATATTAGCTCTGCAGGGGGTGGGGGCTGGGATGCTGGATGCAGACGAGGGGGCAGGCGTCTGCATCTGCCCATGGCCTGCGTGGGTGGAACAGGGGCCCCCACCTTGGGGAGAGACCACGGCCAAAGGGAGGCAGATAGCGTGATCGATGGCTGTCTCCATCTGGAGAGCATGGCCGAGCGACTCGTGTTTGGGGACTAGACAGACGAGGTGAGACTGACCCAGCTCAGCCTCCAGAAACTGCCGGCTGGGGGTGGAGGCAGACTAAGCCTTTAACAGAGTACCCATGCATGCGTCATGTGGGCGGCTGAAGGCTGTTAGGCCACAAGTGCTGGCTTCACAACCACCCCATTCTGCACCTGTGAAAAGCCTGGACACCACGCTTGTCTTGAGCTGGGCCTTGTGGGGTTCTCCTGATTCAGCACCCCTGAGAGGAAAGATTAGGCCATCTTGTTTACTACCATGTTTCTAGGGCACAAGAACGTACGTGGGTCTTAGCAGGTGCTTTATAATTATTTGCTGAGTAAAAGCATGAATTAATGAATGAATCTCCATGCAGCACAGGGATGGGGAGTGGGCACTGCCCAAAGTCCACATGAAAGGAAGCTGACAGGTACCCCAGTCTCTCGTACACCTGTGCTGTAATAGGGTGCAGTACTCTCAATAAGGTAACTAAGGTAAGACTTCCGTGCTCACAATTCCTGGGATGGGAGTTTGCATCAGGGACCTGGATGGACACAGAGCATGGTGGGCTTAATGGGTCTCTGTGAACCAGGGCCCAGGACCTGGGAAGGTTTGGGCCGGTGAATGGGGGATCAGTGGACCCAGCAGCTGGGAACAGCTGTCAATGGAGGCAGGGTTGACATAGTAACGTAGAAGACCCACGCTCCATTCAAGAGAGAGCTAGTTAGTGAGTAAATTGCTCTGAAGTGGACTATTTCTGAGGCAGATGCAGAATTCACAGGCTTTAACCATAGATCATGCCACGTTTTCAAACACATTTCTCAGTGTCGACAATTCCACTTATTCTGCAGATTGTGCCCGATTCAGGAGCCATCATCTCTGCCAGTGAGACTGGAATCATGTCATTTGGGTTCCCAAACTGGGTTTGTGGATTGCACCTAAACAGCCATCTCTTCAATTAGGGGAGCTGAAGATGCACCATCAGCACGGTCATGGTGACAGATAAGAAACCCCTTGGTCTGGCAGAGCTTTCCCCAAGCAAAACTGACTCTGCACCTGGCAGGTTCTGTTCATCCCTAATGATGTTATCATCTCATGTGTGGCCTTCTGCTTTGGAGACAGTGGGTGCCTGCGGTGCCCTGAGAGATACAGACAGTCTAAAATTCGAGGGTCATGTCTAGTACCAAGCACAGCTGTGTACAAGGCTCCCCAAGCCTCAGTTCACAAGGATCCAGCAAAGAACAGAGACACTGTGATGCCGTCAAGCTCAGGCTGACCTGCCAGGACCCTTGGGCATCTGTGTGAGGCGAGGCAGCAGCAGGGGTGGGGAGGCTGGTTGAGTCTCGAGAGGAGATGCACGCAGACCAGCCGTACTGATAGAGGTTAGGGCGGGTGTACAGGGGCGTGTGGAGTCACTCAAGCATCTCCTCAACTTACTTATGTGTTCCCCATCTTCTGTGTCTGGAATTTCTGGGACTGGACCAAGATGCCAGGTTCCTAGAGAACCCACAGCTCAGTATCTAGAACTGAGGATCTATTTTGGGGTGATGGGATGCTAAATGGGACTTCATCTGTTTTCTTGAAATTGGAAGTAAAAACCCAAAGTTGAAATCAACAGTGTTTCCATGTTTCTAGACAGGACCATCTGATGCATCCCTGCGGGGGACTGCTCACACTGTGTGTGTGCGTGCTTCATCATATCCAATCCTGTGTGATCCCCTGGACTGTAGCCGGTTCTGTCCATGGAATTTTCAGGCAAGAAGCCTGGAGTGGGTTGCCGTGCCCTCCTTTAGGGGATCTTCCCGACCCAGGGATTGAACCCAGGTCTTCTGTGTCTCCTGCGTTGCAGGCAGATTCTTTTTTTTTTTTTTTTTTTAATTCTTTATTTTAAAGGTTTTACAGAGTTTTGTTGTTCATAGACATGCATGTTCCCAGATCAGTCATATGCATATCCCTGGTCCTGTCCCCTCTCCCCGGTCCCCCCATCTCACCCCTCTGGGCCATTGCACCACGCCACTGTAAGTAAGCACTCCTATTCCCTTAGCACAACGACAATAGCTATCTTTTCACACATGACAGTATAGGTTTCCATGTTACTCTCTCTATTGCAGGCAGGTTCTTTACTGCTTAGCCACCTGGGAAGCCCATTCATACATACGTATATACACGTACATAGATACACACATGCCTACATAACATACTTTTTTTTCTTTAGATAATTAACCCCTGAGGCAGAACCTGTATTTTGTGTCTCCCTCTTAGCCTGCTGTGTCGAATGCTTAGAAACCATGCCTCAAAGAGATGAAGCTTGTTTATTTTGGGGGTTTGGTTTCCTCAGAGCAAACCAGCACTAACTGACCTTTCAACATGGGATGACTCAAAGGGACGAGGTTCCTGTCCTCTACCGCAGAGCAGGAGAGAGCCTCTCTCTTCTTCCCATGCTGGGCGATGTCAATAGCCAACCTCAGGAGAGCACATGGTGGAATAGGAACTTCCCACCTCACTTCCAGGCTCCCCTGCTCCCTCTCGGCCACCCTTCCACACGGCATGCACCAGGGCTTCCGGGAAAGCCAAAACGGAAGACGCCTCTGATTGGCAGACGCCTGGCTGTCCTCAGAATCACCCTGCTGACGAAGACTTTCTCACTGAATCTTAGGTGCTTGGAGTCCTCTTTCCTGAGGATTAGTTTTCCCCAAGGAAGATCCTCAGCATTTCATATAAACAACCATTAATGTGCCTGGCCCCACCAGTCCCATAGATTGAACCATAGGAATAATAGCAGTTAATGTTTATTGAGTATTTGAATTACAGTGTTAAGCACTTTGTATACTTTAATCGATTGAATTCTCAAAATAACCTTATTAGTCAAGATTCTTTTGATTGCAAGTTACAGAAATGCCAACGAAAACCAGCTCAAACATAACAGGCAATGTACTGACTGATGGACCTGAAAAGTCCAATCACAAGCACCTGCCAAAGTTAAACAGAACAACAACCTGGGTGCCTCTGGGTGAAACTTGGATACGCTTTCTTTTCCTTTTCCAGTTCTATATTATGTATTTGTTTACACTAGACACTTTTTTTTATAATCAGAGAAACTTTATTTAAACGGGTCTTACATGGCATTCTCTCACATTGTTTTGTATATTCCAATTAATTGGGGCTCTTATTTTCTGACCTATGACCTCCTCAAGGGCAGGGGTTTTTCCTTATGTGTGTCTTTGTGGCCTTTACTTTGTCTTTTAAATTTGTGCTCAAGGATATGTGTAGACTGGATTGAATCCATGTGTCTCATAAGGGAAGCTTTCTTCAGTTTCAATTCTTCCAGAAGGCAGATGATAATAAGAAAGTAGTTTACACTTGATCCAATATGTGATTTTTCAGGACAAACCTTGTAACCTCAAATAGAGGTAATAATCCCAGGTTACTGTGAAGCTCAAATGAGTTAGAGCCCCGTGTGGGCTGTAAAACTCTGTGCACCTGGCAGTTGGTAATGACTTGGGTTTATGGAGCCTCCTTCTTCTGAAGCCTCTATCCAAGGTAAGTCATGTCTCTTTCTAAATTGTCTAAGAACCATCATTATCTCTTGATGAAAAGAAATGGTGGAAGAGAGACAGAAGCTGAGAACATCACCTTAGGACACGTTATTAATCCCCTGTGGCAAGCACCTCTCCAACCCCTACATATCCCACTGCCAGATTGTCAGATTCTCCTGACATCTCACTCTGGAGAGATTCAAGGGTACTCAAACTCTCAATAGGTTTAAGACTAAGTTCAGGATTTGGCTTCCTAAATGGATCCTCATGACATGCTCTTATCCCAAGGAGGGGCGCCTCTTAGACCCTCGACTCCTCTCTTCCTCATGCTTGGAATTCAAGCCACAGCTGTGATCTGCCTACCTTCCCTGCTCCGTGTCCTTGGAATTTATTCTTCTCTCCATCTTCACTGCCATGACCCTGGTCCAAGCTGCCATCATCCCTACCTCCTCCTTGATCTACCTGGGGGAGAGTTTGCCTTCATCCAATGAAACACAGCTCTGATGTCACTTGCCTGCTTAAAACTTTTCAGCGCCTTCCCTCATCCTGAGGATAAAGGCTCCATCCTTAACAAAGCTTGCGAAGGCCTTTGTGGTAGGGCACCACTTACTCTACTCTCACATTTTGCCCCTTCACTATTTCAGCCCCTTCTACATGAGCTGTCTTCAGGCCCCCTCGCTGGCCTCTCCATGTGCTGGTCCCAGGGCGGAAGGACACACCTCCGTCCTCCAGCTCATGCTCCTTGACACAGCTCAGCTCAGCATCCGACTCTTATTTCCCTGGCTAGTTTCATTTGCCTTTTATAGTGTCTGAATTCTGTGTGTCTCCTCCTTAGTACTTGTGCGTGCTAAGTCATTTTAGTTGTGGCTGACTCTTTGTGACCCAATGGACTGTAGCCCACCAGGCTCCTTTGTCCATGGGATTCTTCAGACAAGAATACTGGATGGGGTCATCATTTCCATCTCCAGGATTTCTTAGTATGTACTACAGTTCAAGTTACTACTATTTATTCAATTATGTGATTAACATGTGACTTTTCCACTAGTCTGTAAGCTCTATGTGGGTAGTGACTGGGTATCTTTTCACTCACTGCTGTGGCCCCAGCACCCATCAGATGATTGATACATAGGTGCTGAATGAATATATACATGCATGTCAGGCACGGTGCCAGGAGCGAGGGAGGCAAGGACAGATGAAGTGATGCTGCTGCCCTCAAGGTTCTTATAGCCTAGCAGGAGGGACAGAGCAGGTAGATCAATCATTTCAAGGAGTCTATGGAGACCCTCCAAAGAACTGTTTGATGGGGGTAAAATACCCATAGAAGGGCATAGAAAGAGGACCAGTCACAGTTATGTGAAAAAAAAAAAAACAACTAACTTGCACCCACACACACAGAGCATATCTATATGAACAATGACGCTGCTCTTGGCATCTGAAGACCTAGGTATGAATCTGAACTTTCTTTCACTTAATAGCTCTGAGACCTTGTGCAAGTAATTGATCCCATCAGAATCTCTTTCTTTCCTCATCTGTAAAATGGATGCTTAATACTAACCTCACGGCCTACAGTGAGACTTCACTAAATGTATGTCAAAGTGTATAGAATGTAAATGCATATCATGAATATTTGATCGCTGAATTTCTTTTACTTCTGATCACATGGAACCCTGGCTATCTACCATCCCTCTCAAGACAACTTTCACATGGTGAGCGCCCCACAGGAAATACCTGGCTTTCTGTCTTCTTGCCCTGTGCCTGCAAAGAGGGACCTGAAAAAGACAGGCAGTTAACCATATAACCCTGCGATCACTCGTGACCCCTGGAGAGGAGGTGAACGCCTTCTAGGGCTTGGCTCATTTGATGGAGTTTGGACACACTGTCCAGTTTGGTCAATCTACCCAAGTCTGAAGCAGAGACAAGAAGTTTCTGGCCTGCCTCTGCCTTTGTCCTTCCTGGTGATTTTCCTTGAACCATTAACCATGAAGCTACACTCAGAGCCTCCCTGACTGCGGTTCCCACGTGTGGGTACCAGGCCGCCAGGGCCGCGGCACCAGAGCTCTGAGCACCCAGCCCTCTCTGTTCACCCTTCTCCTCTGCCCACTTTTCTCTGGGGCCCCACCTTCCTGTCTGGTTGTTAGCATTGAAGGACAAATGCAGTGTTATATTTCAGAGTCATCTGGCAGATCTGATTAATTTTGGAAATGAACAACGCAAAGATTCATTACAAACTTTCAGGTATGAGCAGCCATAAACAAAACCAGAGCACGGAGCACTATTTATTTATTAAAACTGTAAATTGAAGGGAAATGGGCTATTTATTTTGCACGATGTCTTCCACAGAAATAATTGGCTCATTAATCACACTCCCACTGTGGTCACGTTTGGAAGGTCAGGCTCACCAGGGAAATGAAACAGGAGGTGGTGTTTACATCTCTGGCAGCACGTGGAGCCCCGTGAGGCTGGTTCCCAGGAGCCGTGGCTTGTCCTGACCTATATCATGCAGAGGCAGCCGGGCAGTTGGGAGGTGGGATGGCAGAGTGACTGGGGCTTCCCCGATGGCTCAGAATCTGCCTGCAGTGAGGAGATATAGGAGACACAGGTTTGATCCCTGGGTCCAGCAGACTCTCTTGGAAAAGAAATGGCTTCCCACTCCAGGATTCTTGCCTGGAGAATCCCATGGACAGAGAAGCCTGGAAGGTTACAGTCCGTGGGGTTGCGGAAGAGTTGGAGACGATTGAGCAGCTGACCACAGGCACACACAGGAGAAGGGGTCCAGTTATACCAGGGGTATTTCCATGGGCAGGAACTGAAGATGGATGAGATGTGAGTGGAACATCTTAGGAGAGCAGAGAGTGCTGGGGAGAACAACCTCCATGCTCCTCCTTGCCTGGGGATCACTTCCTTAGAGAGGCCCTTTGGTTCCTCAGAAATCCTGGTGAACCTCATGGAGGAACCTGGGGCGGAATTTGAGGGCACCCTTCAGACAGAGCACAAAGGGAGCACAGCACCCCCTAGAGGTTATCGTGAGGGTGGCAGCAGGAAGTGGAATGTCCTGGGATGCAGGAGGAAGTGGGGAGGGACCAAGATGGGTTCTGAATTTGTGCCACTGGACTCATCTGCCTCTCTCACCAGGAGCGGCTCCTCCTGGGAGAAGGTCCTGTGCCATCAGCTGGATTATGGGTATTTTCTACAAAAAATGCTGTGTCAAAAGCAGGACCTGCTGTATGATTTGCTGGGTCCAGTCCAGAATAGAAATACAGAACCCCTTGTTCAGAAATGATCAAGATAGTGACACCAGAGCATTAAACTAAGTTTGGGGTGGAAGTAGGGGGCAGACTCTGAACTCAGGGTCCCATGCCACACACACATGAAGTCACTCCAAGTTTTCCTTGTGGGGACTATAGGTGGGCCCCCTCCCCTGGGTACAGGGATGGGGAGGTTGAACAGAGAGGAGAGGCATTACGCATGACCATCTTCAAAGTCCAGCTCGCAGGTGTGACCATGCTGTATAATCTGAAAATATATCCACATCAGGGCTAATGCCTCCCTACATCTTTTTTGGCCAATCCAGGGAGATGAGCTGAGGTCAGAGTCAGGCAGTGGGGTCTCGTGGGGTCAGGAGCTGGAGGTGTGCCCACTCTGTTCCCCTCCCTCCTCTTGAGTGCCAAGGGCAGGAGACGGAGCAGGGCTGAGCACACAGTTTGGGGGTGACTCTGTCCTGAGCTTGTTTTAGGAGCTTTAAACTGTGGTGATCATGAAGAAAGCAAACAAACACAGACTCTCCGCGCCAGGGAGTCTCAGTCTTGCCTCAAGAATGCCCTTGGCTCTCTTGCCTGTAATTAAAAAGAAATGGTGAGAATAAAAGGGCTCAGGTTTCCAGTAGCCTCTGCTTCACAGGGACCACGTGAAACAGTGTGACATCATGGCAGCCTTGTTCCTGTAAAGACTTTTGGGGAGTGGACAGAAATAGCTCTCCTCTTTGGGGTCATTGTATTTGCAAGCGTGTGTGTGTGTGTGTGAGACATACTGCACGCATGTGCACACACGCGGGTGTATGCGGGGCTTCTACGTCTATGCCCCTGTGTATACTGAAGGTGCAAAGGCGTGCCTATTACTTGTGTGCACAGCTGTTGAGGGGCTGTGTGTGTGTCCACACACGTGAGGGTCTGTGCATGGGTAGATGCTGGTGTCTGAAATTGTTACACCCCGCTTCTGTCAGTCTGTCTTGCTCGCGGCAAATGGCAGGGGAAAGAATCAGCAGCGCGAGAGCTGGGGGCAGGGGGCCGTCGGTCGTCCCCGTCCGCGTCATGGCCGCCTCAGACCTCCCGTGTGGTGGATCCGCTGCTTCTGTTCGCCGGCCCCTCTCCCGCCTCTGCTCGCCCTGGATTCCCCCTCTAGACCGCAGCCTGCACAGGCCCTGGCTCGCTCAGCCCCCAGGACTCGTCTCGGTGTACGGCCGTGGCTCCTGGCCTTCTTTACCGGCCGTGTCACGGTGCCACTTGGCGAGCAGAACGTGACCGGCCTACTGGCCTCGCTCACCTGCTTGTGTTGTCCTCAGTCACCGGTTGGTCTCTGCATACTGCTCTCAGGTCAGGTTGGGTCAGCTGTGCGGAGGGAACCTGGTCGTGGTAGAAGCGGGGTCTCTGCTGGGGCTCATTACCTGCCCCACGCTAGTGTCTAGCCCTGTTACTGGGAGAAGCAGGGACAGTTTTCCTTAAAAGGACATGGTCACAGAGGTCCATGATGAACATTCCAGGTCCGCCTGCAAAGCCCCCATCATCTCCTGAGGGCCCACCGCTGCCCCATAGGCAGGACTTGTTGGGCAGGTGGCCGTGAGTGGAGGCAGCCTTCTGAAGCCTGGGGTCTGCTCTTCACTCTCCTCTGCGCCCCTGTTCTCGGGGAAATTGTGCCCTCACTCCTATGTAGAAGTCTCAACCTCAGAATGTGACCTTGTTTAGAGATGGGGTCCACATTGAGGTACTGATGCTAAAAGGAGGCCATTCGGATGGACCCTAATCCAGCACGACTGGTGTCCTTGTAAGAAGGAGAAATTTGCAATTGAGACACAGAGATAAGATGGTTATTTACCAGCCGAAGAGTGAGGTCTGGTCAAGGAGCCGTCCTGGTGCCTCAGGATGAAGGACTGAGGTGTCTGGTGGAGCCGGCACCTGCCGAGGGGGATGCAGAGGGAACCTCTCTGGAGGTGGCCCTGAGGGGCTGTGTGTGTGTCCACACACGTGAGGGTCTGTGCATGGGTAGATGCTGGTGTCTGAAATTGTTACACCCCGCTTCTGTCAGTCTGTCTTGCTCGCGGCAAATGGCAGGGGAAAGAATCAGCAGCGCGAGAGCTGGGGGCAGGGGGCCGTCGGTCGTCCCCGTCCGCGTCATGGCCGCCTCAGACCTCCCGTGTGGTGGATCCGCTGCTTCTGTTCGCCGGCCCCTCTCCCGCCTCTGCTCGCCCTGGATTCCCCCTCTAGACCGCAGCCTGCACAGGCCCTGGCTCGCTCAGCCCCCAGGACTCGTCTCGGTGTACGGCCGTGGCTCCTGGCCTTCTTTACCGGCCGTGTCACGGTGCCACTTGGCGAGCAGAACGTGACCGGCCTACTGGCCTCGCTCACCTGCTTGTGTTGTTCTCAGTCACCGGTTGGTCTCTGCATACTGCTCTCAGGTCAGGTTGGGTCAGCTGTGCGGAGGGAACCTGGTCGTGGTAGAAGCGGGGTCTCTGCTGGGGCTCATTACCTGCCCCACGCTAGTGTCTAGCCCTGTTACTGGGAGAAGCAGGGACAGTTTTCCTTAAAAGGACATGGTCACAGAGGTCCATGATGAACATTCCAGGTCCGCCTGCAAAGCCCCCATCATCTCCTGAGGGCCCACCGCTGCCCCATAGGCAGGACTTGTTGGGCAGGTGGCCGTGAGTGGAGGCAGCCTTCTGAAGCCTGGGGTCTGCTCTTCACTCTCCTCTGCGCCCCTGTTCTCGGGGAAATTGTGCCCTCACTCCTATGTAGAAGTCTCAACCTCAGAATGTGACCTTGTTTAGAGATGGGGTCCACATTGAGGTACTGATGCTAAAAGGAGGCCATTCGGATGGACCCTAATCCAGCACGACTGGTGTCCTTGTAAGAAGGAGAAATTTGCAATTGAGACACAGAGATAAGATGGTTATTTACCAGCCGAAGAGTGAGGTCTGGTCAAGGAGCCGTCCTGGTGCCTCAGGATGAAGGACTGAGGTGTCTGGTGGAGCCGGCACCTGCCGAGGGGGATGCAGAGGGAACCCTCTCTCTGGAGGTGGCCCTGAGGTCGAGATGCCCCTCTTGTCTCCCTGGGCCCCCAGAGAAAGCGGTAGCTTGCACAACAAGCTTCCACCGTCTGCAGAGCTTAAAGCCTCCTTTCTCAGGGACGGGAGCGGGGAGGGCAAACAGGGCCACACCGTGGGCTACGAGAACTCCAACATTCCGAGAAGCCGGGTCTGAATCTCCGCCAAGTGAGAGCAAACCCCCTTTTCTTAATCAATAGTATTTTATTATCAGTTATAAATATTTTCCATGTGTCCCCTATTTACAATTGCAAAATAGTTTATGATATACCCTCACTCACCATTCAGCATCTTTCTATAAACTCCGTGAAAATTGTATAGGAAATAAAAAGCTCTTTTGGGGGGGCCCACCAACCTGGTTCCCCAGACTCCAAACACCCCGCCCCCCCCACAGACAGCAGGCAGCCTTGCAGCAGGTGCTACACAGTAGCAAAGGGGCAGGGCGTGGGGCGGCGCCCGGCGGGTCAGGACGCCAGGCTCCTCAGGACGTTGGTGATGCTCCAGTGCTGGCCCGAGCACCTCTGCAGCACCAGCTGGAAGCCGAACTCCGCCTCGGTGTTCTCTTGCAGTTCCAGGCAGCGTTTGGACTTGCGGTTCTGGATGGCGCCTCCCTAGGAGAGTGGAGTGGGGTCAGAGGGTGTGAGGGAGCCCCAGGCCTCATGGTTGGGGGGTGTGGACGCATGGGGTCCTGGGAGGCTGTGGGAGGTCTGCAGTCAGCCTCCCCACAAAGCTCAGGGCGCCCCCTCTTGAGGAGCTGGTCTCCTCCCCAAGACGGAACCTGTGCCTCTGTTTTCTTCAGAAGGCCCTCATTCTTTGCTAGGAAAGAGGACAGGAGGCCCTGGCTCAGCTTTCAACTCCCTGGCTGGGTGTGGCACACTGGTTAGATTCTGCAGCTCCTCCTGTGGGGTCTGGGCCTGGCTCCCCATAACCATGTTCTGAAAATCTTAGCTCTTTAGGACCACCCCATGATTGGCCTGAATTTGAGCATCACCACAGGCCCAGGATCTCTTGCTTTTAGGGTCCTTGCCCCCAGTAGGACCTCTGGAGTCATCAGTGCCGGCCTCAACCAAACCCAGGCTCTTAGATATTGTCTTAGGGCACTGGGCTCTCAGTCCTGAATAGGCATGGTTTCCCTCTGTGCTTCTGATGCCCGATAGGTTCTGTAGCCAAGCATACTCAGTTTATGCTCAAAGCCCCTTGAAAGAAGGGAGGTTCTGCTTCTCAAAGCAGCCCTAGAGTGACAAAGAAGAAGCCCTCCAATTTCTGCTTTTAGTGAAACCCTTGCAGGTCTTAGACACCCTGAGGTTGCTGATTGTCCCTTGTGTGTCAGCCCGGACTGTATGAGTGTCTCTGAGTTCCACTAAAGGTGCTCAACTGGGCCTTGGTCTCCCACGTAGGCAGGCTCTTATCAGTGGGCCCTCTGTAGCTTAATGGTACTGGAGTACATGGCCCAACTCGCCTTCTCCCAGAATCTACTCTTCCTGTGTTTCCCATCTCAGCAATTACCAGGCATTTCCACTGACGTCTCTGCCTTTCTCCCAGCATCTGATTAGGTGCCAAGTCCTACCAATTCCTCCTCACACCTCGTGACTGTCCCCGTATCCCCCTGCCAGCACACCTTCCCTGGTTCGGGCCTCTGTCTTCTGTCACCTGGACAACTGCCTCAGCCTCCTAACTGGCCCTCTTCCCCCTCCAGAAGCAGAACCCCAGCTGCACCGATGTCCACCCCAGCAGACAGCACACTATGTGAGAGGGGGACACCCACCTCTTCTGTAAGGAAGTCTTCCTCTCAGCCACCACCATCCCCATGGCAACCACTGCCACCTCAAGAGAACACTAAGACTCAGCTCTCCCAACCACCTAGGAAACTGGCTGCATCTCCTGCAGCTGAGCACACCCAGCCCTGCAGACCTCTGGTCCCACACCCAGGTCCGTATCCAGAAGAACTGTCTGTGACGGTTCTTGATTTATAAGAGCTCCAACCTAGACACAACCCAAAGGCCCATAACCATGTTCTGAAAATCTTAGCTCTTTAGGACCACCCCATGATTGGCCTGAATTTGAGCATCACCACAGGCCCAGGATCTCTTGCTTTAGGGTCCTTGCCCCCAGTAGGACCTCTGGAGTCATCAGTGCCGGCCTCAACCAAACCCAGGCTCTTAGATATTGTCTTAGGGCACTGGGCTCTCAGTCCTGAATAGGCATGGTTTCCCTCTGTGCTTCTGATGCCCGATAGGTTCTGTAGCCAAGCATACTCAGTTTATGCTCAAAGCCCCTTGAAAGAAGGGAGGTTCTGCTTCTCAAAGCAGCCCTAGAGTGACAAAGAAGAAGCCCTCCAATTTCTGCTTTTAGTGAAACCCTTGCAGGTCTTAGACACCCTGAGGTTGCTGATTGTCCCTTGTGTGTCAGCCCGGACTGTATGAGTGTCTCTGAGTTCCACTAAAGGTGCTCAACTGGGCCTTGGTCTCCCACGTAGGCAGGCTCTTATCAGTGGGCCCTCTGTAGCTTAATGGTACTGGAGTACATGGCCCAACTCGCCTTCTCCCAGAATCTACTCTTCCTGTGTTTCCCATCTCAGCAATTACCAGGCATTTCCACTGACGTCTCTGCCTTTCTCCCAGCATCTGATTAGGTGCCAAGTCCTACCAATTCCTCCTCACACCTCGTGACTGTCCCCGTATCCCCCTGCCAGCACACCTTCCCTGGTTCGGGCCTCTGTCTTCTGTCACCTGGACAACTGCCTCAGCCTCCTAACTGGCCCTCTTCCCCCTCCAGAAGCAGAACCCCAGCTGCACCGATGTCCACCCCAGCAGACAGCACACTATGTGAGAGGGGGACACCCACCTCTTCTGTAAGGAAGTCTTCCTCTCAGCCACCACCATCCCCATGGCAACCACTGCCACCTCAAGAGAACACTAAGACTCAGCTCTCCCAACCACCTAGGAAACTGGCTGCATCTCCTGCAGCTGAGCACACCCAGCCCTGCAGACCTCTGGTCCCACACCCAGGTCCGTATCCAGAAGAACTGTCTGTGACGGTTCTTGATTTATAAGAGCTCCAACCTAGACACAACCCAAAGGCCCATCAATAGTAGAATGGATAAGTCCCGTGTGGTTATTCATATAACTCATACTCAGCATTCAGATCAGTTCAGTTCAGTTGCTGTGTCATGTCTGACTCTTTGCAACCCCATAGATGGCAGCACGCCAGGCTTCCCTGGCCTTCACCACCTCCTGGATCTTGCTCAAACTCCTGTCCATTGACTTGGTGGTGCCATCCTGCCATCTCATCCTCTGTGCATTTTTAATACTCAGCATTAAAAATGAGCAAACCAGAGCTCCACTAATTAAGGATAAATCCTACAAATACGATGTTAGCAAAAGAAACCAGACAAGAACACATACACAACCCAACTTAGATAAACCTTCCAAACAAGACCACAGACTTAGAGTCGGGGGTGGGTATCATGGGGAGGGGGAGTGGGAAAATGACTGACCATAGACAGAGGGGTAATTCTTGGGGTTGGGGGTGTGCTATTTCCTGACCTCAGTGGCGGATACCTAAATGGTGGCTTTCTTATATTACTGAGTTGAACATTTATTTTGGTATGTATGTTTATATGGGGTTTTTTTTGCTTGTGTTTCCTTATTACTTTTCTGTTTTGATGATCTGTCCATTGGTAAAAGAGGAGTGTTAAAGTCTCCTACTATTATTGTGTTATTGTCAATTTCTTCTTTTATGTCTGAAAGTGTTTGTCTTATGTATTGGGGTGCTCCTGTGTTGGGTGCATAGATCTTTATGATTGTTATGTCTTCCTCTGGAAGAGATCCCTTGATCATTACATAGTGTCCTGCCTTGTCTCTTATAATTTTCTTTAAGGTCTATTTTGTCTGATATCACCAGAGCAGACCCCACTGCACCGATGTCCACCCCAGCAGACAGCACACTATGTGAGAGGGACACCCACCTCTTCTGTAAGGAAGTCTTCCTCTCAGCCACCACCATCCCCATGGCAACCACTGCCACCTCAAGAGAACACTAAGACTCAGCTCTCCCAACCACCTAGGAAACTGGCTGCATCTCCTGCAGCTGAGCACCCCCAGCCCTGCAGACCTCTGGTCCCACACCCAGGTCCGTATCCAGAAGAACTGTCTGTGACGGTTCTTGATTTATAAGAGCTCCAACCTAGACACAACCCAAAGGCCCATCAATAGTAGAATGGATAAGTCCCGTGTGGTTATTCATATAACTCATACTCAGCATTCAGATCAGTTCAGTTCAGTTGCTGTGTCATGTCTGACTCTTTGCAACCCCATAGATGGCAGCACGCCAGGCTTCCCTGGCCTTCACCACCTCCTGGATCTTGCTCAAACTCCTGTCCATTGACTTGGTGGTGCCATCCTGCCATCTCATCCTCTGTGCATTTTTAATACTCAGCATTAAAAATGAGCAAACCAGAGCTCCACTAATTAAGGATAAATCCTACAAATACGATGTTAGCAAAAGAAACCAGACAAGAACACATACACAACCCAACTTAGATAAACCTTCCAAACAAGACCACAGACTTAGAGTCGGGGGTGGGTATCATGGGGAGGGGGAGTGGGAAAATGACTGACCATAGACAGAGGGGTAATTCTTGGGGTTGGGGGTGTGCTATTTCCTGACCTCAGTGGCGGATACCTAAATGGTGGCTTTCTTATATTACTGAGTTGAACATTTATTTTGGTATGTATGTTTATATGGGGTTTTTTTTGCTTGTGTTTCCTTATTACTTTTCTGTTTTGATGATCTGTCCATTGGTAAAAGAGGAGTGTTAAAGTCTCCTACTATTATTGTGTTATTGTCAATTTCTTCTTTTATGTCTGAAAGTGTTTGTCTTATGTATTGGGGTGCTCCTGTGTTGGGTGCATAGATCTTTATGATTGTTATGTCTTCCTCTGGAAGAGATCCCTTGATCATTACATAGTGTCCTGCCTTGTCTCTTATAATTTTCTTTAAGGTCTATTTTGTCTGATATGAGGATTGCTACTCTGGCTTTCTTTTGATTTCCATTTGCAAGGAATATATTTTTTTCCATCCTTTCACTTTCAGTCTATAATTGTCTTTAGATCTGAAGTGGGTTTCTTGTAGGCAGCATATATAAGGGTCTTGTTTTTCTATCCATTCAGCCAGTCCGCGTCTTTTGATTCAGGCATTTAGTCCATTTACATTTAAGGTAATTATTGATACAAATGATCCTATTGTCATCTTCTTAAATGGTATGAACGGTTAGTTTTGTGTGTGTATATATATATATATATATTTTTTGTTTGTTTGTTTGTTTCTTCTCCTGTGTTTATTGTCTATATAAGTCCCTTTAACACTTGCTGTAAAGCTGGTTTGGTGTCACTGAATTCTCTCAGTTTTTGCTTGTCTGTAAAATTTTTGATTTCTCCATCAATTTTGAATGAGATCCTTGATGGGTAGAGTATTCTCGGTTGTATATTTTTCTCTTTTAGCGCTTTAAATGTGTCTGCCATTCTCTTCTGGTCTGCAAGGTTTCTGTTGAGAGGTCAGCAGTTAAATGTATAGGATTTCCCTTATATGTTACCTGTTGTTTTTCCCTTGCTGCTCTAAGTATTCTGTCTTTGTGTTTAATCTGTGTTAGCTTGATTAATATGTGTCTTGGCGTGTTTCTCCTAGGATTTATCCTGTATGGGACTCTTTGTGCTTCTTGGACCATTTCCTTTCCTATGTTGGGGAGGTTTTCTGCTATAATCTCTTCAAATTTTTTTTTTCATATCCTTTCTTTTTCTCTTCTTCTGGGATCCCTATTAGTCAAATGTTGGTGCGTTTGATATTATCCCAGAGGTCTCTGAGACTGTCCTCAGTTCTTTTCATTCTTTGCTCTTTTTTCTGTTCTTCAGCCATTATTTCCACCATTCTGTCCTCCAGCTCATGTATTCGTTCTTCTGCCTCAGATAGTCTACTATTGAGTCCTTCCATGGTATTTTTAAGTTCGGCAATTGAGTTGTTTGTCTCTGTTTATTGTTTTTTTTTAAGTTCATTAGTTGAGTTGTTTGTCTCTTTTAGTTTTTTCTTAATTTCCTGCATGTCTTTCTCCAGTGTGTCAATTCTCTCTATTCTATTTTTGGAGTTTTGAATCATCCTTACTATCACTGTTTGGAATTCTTTTTCTGATAGTTTGTGTATTTCTTCTTCGGTTATTTGGGTCTGTATGTTCATAGTTTGTTTCTTCATTTGTGTGGTGTTTCTATGTCTTCTCATTATTATGTGTTTTCGGATGTTTTATGTTTGAATCTCGTCGTCAGTGTTTTCTCTCGGGATTCCTAGGATTGGTCTTTGGCCAGTGTGTGGAGAGATTCCACCTGGCGCTGCACCTCTCTGGGCCGGTGCTGCGCCTCTCCGTTTGTATCTTTTTATCTGTGTATGTGTTATTCTTCGGCTAAAAACATTTAAAACAAAAATCCAGCTCTCTAAGAGGGATTTTGAACAGTGGATGAAGAAGGCAGCACAGCAGAGGGGGTCAGGAGTGTGTTTTTCGTGTGTGTCACGGAAGGGGTGTGGGACTCTCCATTTCCTGTGTGTGGGAGATGGCCTGGGGGACCGCAAACCTCCTTAGAAGCATTTGAGGGAGCTAGCAATGCCTCCCCCTGTGCTGACCCCAGCACCTATCCTGAGAAGACCAGGGACTTGTTGCCCCAAGAGCAGAGAGAGAGCACCACAAAGGCAGCTCACCTGGGGCCCACAGGTGCAGCCAGAGAGAAGTCCACAGCCTCAGGCTCTGAGGAGCAGGGATGACTGGCCACCCCAGAAAGGTCCCTGGGGTCCCCAAGTTGGAAGAGACATGGAAGTCTGACCTCGTTCTCGCCTGCAAGCTGACCAAGCCCTCCTGGCTAGGCACCCTTTCTTGGGCCGCTCCATCTTTGGTGCATTCTCCTCTATTAAAATTAAAATCCTTATGTCGGGGCAACCAGCAAAGTCCCCAAACTGTGCCCTTGGGTTTCCACAGGTGGGTCAGCTCCTGCTTCTCCACCTCCTCCCTTCCCATAGGGGAAAGGGAGGCCCACTGCCCCCTGGTTCCATGCTCTGTCAGGTGAAACATTCCCAGTTCCTTGTGAGACAATCTTGTTTCACTTTTCCATCCCGGCTGGCCCCCTTTTGAAAAACAGCAGTAATTCTGTGTCCTGCAGAACTGGCCGTGGAGAAGGGGACCCCCACCTCCTCTCCACTGCTCCAGAGGCTCTGTGGACACAGCTGAGGCATCTGCCCTCCAGTGGCCACACTACGCCCCTCAGCCCTGACAGCATGACGGCAGGGGCCAGACTCAAGTCGCCCCTCAGAAGCCGTGGTTCACCTTGGGTCCTCTCCCTTCGCTCAAAGCCTGGACTTTTGAACCCAGAGGCGTCCCTTGGGATGCTTGCTCTAAGCGAGGCCAGCCTCAGCCAGGCTCAGGTTTCCATGGCCTGGGTGTTCTGCTGCCCACAAAGTCACAGGCTGGGTCTAGTGCTTGGTGGGCCTGCGGCCCGCCTCCCCTGGCCCTCCTGTATCCCCGACAGCCTGGTGGAATGTCCTACCCTATGATCCTGGAGGAGACCCCAGGAATGGTGGGAATGAAACCAGCCCAGCCCTCTAACCACGAGGCCTGCTGGCGATTCAGGGGGTGAGACAGAAAGGGGAGAGGGCTGGACAGAAATGCGTTTGCCGGGGGCAAGTTCCTCTGCCCTTCTGCTTCCTTCGTCTCTCGGACCAGATGGTAGTGTCTGTCTTGATGAGCAGAAGGACTGGTGGGCAGCTATAACACAACAGATGGACGTGAGGCTATTCATAGCATCAGTATCGGGGCTTTAGAAAAAGTGCAGAGCAGGCAGGGAAGGGGGAACAGACGAGGACTCTGAGAACGCAGCATGTCCCCACGGTCAGGCCTTGTGAATAGCGAGGCTGCCTCAACAAGCCCGGACCACGGAGGTCTGGAGAAACTTGTCCAAAACAGAAGGGCCCCTTCACTCGGGCACATTCCAAGCCTTCCTCAGGAGCACTGTGCCAAGGCCAAGAGAGGGAGGTGGGGCAGAGGTCTCTGAGAAGCCAAGGGCTCCTTCAGAGACCGAAATATGGCATTTCCCAGGCCCTGCCCTGGCCCAGACGCGCCCTTGGCGCCCTGGAGACAGGAAGCACGGTGACCTGGAGGCAGAAATAGCCCGTGTGGCCTCTGGGAAGGCTGTTGAAGGAATGGAGTGAGGCCAGGAGCAGGGCTGTGGAGGAGACACAACCTCAGTGAGGGCATCTGGACCCAAGGGCGGTAAATGAGGCCATGGAGCTCCCTCCCTTGAGAGAGTGCTTTCTCCTCTCTGAGAGAAGAACCTTCTAGAACAGAATAGTAAGGTCACCTTGGAGACACAGTACATGTCCTGGGACATATGTGGGGTATGGAGAGAGGAGCCAGCCCACCCTCTGGCGTAGAGCTGCACTGGTCACTGGCCAGCCTCTCTCCCATCTTCCTTCCTGGACCTCAACCTCTGTCACTGAGCAAACTCTGGGATCTCTCCCCCTTTCTCAGCAAATTTCATTCACTGCAAAGGAGACTTTCTTCTGGTGAGCCCCTTCCCGGTGAGCTTAGCACTTTTGGGGGCAGCCTGGTGATGTTATCCTTACCTCTACCTGCAGGTTCCTGCCTGAGGAAAAAGTCATGACAGGTAAGGCTCATTTACCAGGCCCCCAGCACTGTGTCAGATGCCTCACACACCATCTCAAGTGTTCCTCACAAGATCCCTGAGCAGTGGAGGTGAGAATTATTCCCATTTTGTAAAACTGGAGACTGAGGCTCAGAGAGGTTGGGGGCCCACACGGTCAGTCAGTGGTAGAGCCAGGCTGGGGGTCCGGGAGTCTGGCTCCTTCACTGCTCCCCACTAGGATGAGGGCTAGACCCTATCCCTCCATTTATACCAGCCCAAGCCTTTTAGTGGTTTAGACCAAGAACTGCTGGTGTGCCATGACTGGGGTGAGGAAGGTCCTGTGATGAGTCTCAGGCCCCTGGGGACTCAGGTTGGTGTCGTTCTTTACACAGTTCTCTGCAGAGACATGATCCATCCATCCACCCATCCATCCAGTATTGAATGAATGCCTACCTCATTCTGGGAACAGTTTTGGCCACTGAGATATGTCAGTGGCTAAACAGGAGAAAATTTTGTCTTTGTGGAGACTGTATTCTAGGAGGAGGAGAGACCAGTAGATACTGTAGTGTCTTAGAGGTGGTAAGACTGCACAAAAATGGAGAACAGTGCTGTGGGCTGAATGTGCCGCCTGAAAATTCACATGTTGAAGCCCCGATCTCCAGGGTCACAAGAGATGGGGCCTTTGGGAGGTAACTAGGTTCTAGGGGCGGAGCCCTCCTGATGGAATTAGTGCCCTCCTAAGAAGAGACATGGGAGAGATGGTCTCTTTGTCTGGGCCACGTGAGAAGGTGGCCATGTGAAAACCAGGAAGAGGGTTCTCACCAGGCACCAGATCAGCTGGCACCTTGATCTTGGACTTTCCACTCTCCAAAACGGTGAGCAATAAATGCTTGTTGTTCCAGCTTCCCAACCTCTGGACTTCTCATGATACTAGCAGCCCAGATGGACTAAGACCAGCAGGACGAGAGGATTTGGGAGCTGTGATGAGCAGCGGACAGGCTGCAGCAGCAGGAGATGCTTGGGGTGATCCTCCCTGAGAGGATTCAAGCTAGGCAAAGGCATGAGAGAGGAGAGGAGGAGGCCAGGGGTCTCTGGGGGCACCTTGGGGCCCAGAATGAAGCTCCCACACCGGCGGAGTCCAGGTGGGTGTAGGGAACATCAGCAGAGGTGGGGCAGGGGGAGGAGACGAGGCCCAAGGGTTCAGAGAGGAGCAGGTGGAGTGAATGGACTTTGGCTGTTCATCTGGTGACAGGAGCGGCCACGGCAGGGTAGGACTGCCAAGCTAACCGGCCCCTCTGGCTGCTCCATGGGGTGCGGAGAACGGGAGCGAGGAAGGAAGGCCACCTGTTAACAGGTTCTCGCGCTCACCCAAGAGCCCCCGTCCGCCCTGCCGTTGGTGGAGGGCACAGTCACTTGGTTTACCAGTCCAGTCATCTAAATTACTTGTGTGATACTTACAACTACAGGATCTGGAAACACACAATACTTTTAATTAAAGAATTTAAATAAGGGCAATTAAACCTGGCAGGAGAGATGCCGCAGCACACAGAGAGCTTAATCGGAATGGAAATCAAGTTAAGTACGGAAACAGCCTTAAAAAAGAAATGGAAAGCTGAATGTATGGAATTAAGAAGGCTAATAATAATTCCTAGAGCTGGGTTCTCAGGCCCCAGCCTAGCTTCTTCTCCTCTGAGCCTCTCTGGAGTAGAGACTAGAATGGGCATCGGAGGTGGGATGAGCAAACACGGGACTCCGGTCCCAGCCCTGCTTCCAGCTCTCCCTGGCTGTAACTCTGGTGAGCAGATTAGCCACCCTGGGCTTCAGTCTTCTTTGTTTAGGCACCTGGTGGGGCACTTAGACATGGAGCGCCGAGGATGTGCCCAACGGGGCACGTGCCGCTGCGCTCCTTGAGCCCCTTGGGCTGAGGCACTGAGGAGCTGACTCCAGGTTTCACGGCAAGCACTTTCTCTCCGCCGGTTTCCCCATCTGTGTGCCTTTGGCAGCTCACTAACCCGCCCACCTCTTGCTGGGGGCGTGGGCAGGGTAAATGAATTAGATAGCCCCTAGAGCTTGTGACACCATAGACCACGGAGCCCCTACCCGTGGTCTGTAGAAAACTTTGCGGGCCCCTGAGGATTCAAGCTAGGCAAAGGCATGAGAGAGGAGAGGAGGAGGCCAGGGGTCTCTGGGGGCACCTTGGGGCCCAGAATGAAGCTCCCACACCGGCGGAGTCCAGGTGGGTGTAGGGAACATCAGCAGAGGTGGGGCAGGGGGAGGAGACGAGGCCCAAGGGTTCAGAGAGGAGCAGGTGGAGTGAATGGACTTTGGCTGTTCATCTGGTGACAGGAGCGGCCACGGCAGGGTAGGACTGCCAAGCTAACCGGCCCCTCTGGCTGCTCCATGGGGTGCGGAGAACGGGAGCGAGGAAGGAAGGCCACCTGTTAACAGGTTCTCGCGCTCACCCAAGAGCCCCCGTCCGCCCTGCCGTTGGTGGAGGGCACAGTCACTTGGTTTACCAGTCCAGTCATCTAAATTACTTGTGTGATACTTACAACTACAGGATCTGGAAACACACAATACTTTTAATTAAAGAATTTAAATAAGGGCAATTAAACCTGGCAGGAGAGATGCCGCAGCACACAGAGAGCTTAATCGGAATGGAAATCAAGTTAAGTACGGAAACAGCCTTAAAAAAGAAATGGAAAGCTGAATGTATGGAATTAAGAAGGCTAATAATAATTCCTAGAGCTGGGTTCTCAGGCCCCAGCCTAGCTTCTTCTCCTCTGAGCCTCTCTGGAGTAGAGACTAGAATGGGCATCGGAGGTGGGATGAGCAAACACGGGACTCCGGTCCCAGCCCTGCTTCCAGCTCTCCCTGGCTGTAACTCTGGTGAGCAGATTAGCCACCCTGGGCTTCAGTCTTCTTTGTTTAGGCACCTGGTGGGGCACTTAGACATGGAGCGCCGAGGATGTGCCCAACGGGGCACGTGCCGCTGCGCTCCTTGAGCCCCTTGGGCTGAGGCACTGAGGAGCTGACTCCAGGTTTCACGGCAAGCACTTTCTCTCCGCCGGTTTCCCCATCTGTGTGCCTTTGGCAGCTCACTAACCCGCCCACCTCTTGCTGGGGGCGTGGGCAGGGTAAATGAATTAGATAGCCCCTAGAGAGCTTGTGACACCATAGACCACGGAGCCCCAACTTCTGACCCGTGGTCTGTGGTAAGGCCCCAAATACGCCCTTTTAAGTTCCCGAGTATCACAGCTGCTGGTTGAGGGGCCCCCCTCTCTGGGGAAAGGATGAGGCCTGGCTCATCGCCCTGAGCTGGAGCACGGGAGCAGCTGGGCTGAGCGCAGGCTGGCTTTACACTTGCGTTGAGGTGTTTACGAGGCTGCGTGTGGACTGAATCCTGTATTCGGAAGACTCTGTTTCTTTCAGAGCCCTGGTGCCACTCTGCGTTCTAATTAAGTGTCCATGGGCAAGTGGCCCGGTGGGTCATTGGCTTGAAGCACAGTGGACCTGGGCGTCTCCAGGTTAAGTGGTTAATGATTAGGAATCAAACAATTCAAAGCATGGGATGGAGGGGAGTGCTAGTTAAGAAACCCTGAGATTAAGTCTTTTTGTAGAGGAAAGCGGGCTCGCTGTGCTATGAATATTCAATACTTGCCTTATTCAAAAAGCACTTTGGTGTTTGTCTTTCTTAAAGGAAAGATTTTAAAAGAAAATTTCCCTGAGTGAAATTCTGTTTGGGATTTGCTGTGACGTCTGTTGGACTGAAAATGGGCTAATGGTGATGTCGAGTGCAGGAGGAAAGGTGAAGGAGGGTACAGAGGCAGCAGGGTGGCTGGAAGGAGTTTGCTGAGGGAGTAGGAATCCAGATAGTTCAGACACACTTACAATTGGCTTGGCAGGGAGGCCCCAGCCCCAAACTCCTACTGCCGCAATCCACTGGCTTTCTAGAGGCAAGACAAAGCCTTCTTGGCATGGAGGTTTAAAGCATGGGCCCTAGAGGCAGAAGACTGATTTGACCTTGGACAAATACTATAATCTCTCTGTGCCTCAGTTTCCTCACCTGTAGAATGGGATAGTAAAGTACCTGACAGCAATGTCACAAGGATGAAGTAATAGTTATACAACAGTTACAGTAGCACCAGGTGCATTGTAAGCACCACGTAAATGTTTGATAAATACATTTTAAAAAATCCCACCTGCAAGCTTCCCTAGTGGCTCAGTGCTAAAGAATCCAACAGTCAGTGCAGGAGACGGGGGTTTGAACCTTTGTCCAGGAACATCTCATACAAGACCTGAGATCTCGGAGCAACTAAGCCCGTGCGCTACAACTACTGAGCCTGAGTCCTAGAGCCTGTGCTCTGCAGCCAGAGAAGCCACTGCAATGAGAAGCCTGTGCACCGCAACGAGGGAGTAGCCCCAACTAGTCTCTGCAACTAGAGAAAAGCCCATGCAGCAGTGAACACCCAGCCCAGACAAAAACAAGGAACTAAATAAATAAACATTTAAAAATAAATGAAATCCGCTCCCCTCCACCCCAGTCTGACCAGTGAGGTGCTAAGCTGTCACACCTGGTCCTGGCTCCTGATCCAGAGTGCTGACAGCTGTAAACTAAAAATAACAAAAAACTACTCAGCGCCTAAACAAAGCTTTGTCAGTCCTTCAAAACTGGACGGTTCCATACTTGCCCCTTCATGTGACATGGAAATGAAAAGCCGTTTTATTTCAGAGCCATAAAGAAACACCCGATTATAGTCTTTTCTTCTCAGTACAAAAGGTTCTCGAAGCTGGACTTCTGACAGTCCCTGGGGATTGGAGCGGGAGAAAGTCAAGGACGTCTCCTCCCTGCGTGCTAGGAAATTCTTTGGCAGAATCAGGGGTGCTCCCTGGGAAATGGGCTCTGCAAATAAGCTCTCTTTGGACTGGGTTACTCATCTTGCATCAAATTATCCAATTAGACTCCACAAATCAGAGCCAGTGGTTCCTGGCCAGGCCTTGTGCTCAGCTCTCTTCCAGGCAGTCTCCTCAGGCTCTCGAAAATCTCTCCTGGCCCTCATGGTCATTGCTGTTCCTATCTTTGAGGTTCCCCCTTTGGAAAAGGCATTCAAAAGCCTTTTCAAGCCCTGGCCTCTGAGCTGAGAATGAGGCAGGCGTGGGGGCCGGGTGGGAGGACGGCTCACCAGTGGGAACGCTACTCTGTGCACCCTGGGACTCCCAAACAGGTCATGCCTCTGTTTCTATCAAAGAACCCAGCGGCCAGCGGAAGGGAGAGCACACCCCAGAGTCTGGGGCAGCATGAAAGACGGTCAGAACACCCTGACATCTCATCAGAGTCTCTTGTTTGAAGAAACAGTCATATAAATCGCCACTTCCTTTCATACGGTACACATCCTTGTTTTAGTGAAAACCATTTCCTCCTTCCTCCCGCAAATCTGAAAGCTATAGAAAAAGTAAGTTGGAGCAGCCTGCCTCGTGCATACCTGTGTATTACGGCTGGATGCACTACCATCCAAAAATGCTCTTCGAACGATTTTCCAACTAAGCTGGGCCCTTTGACTATTAAGTTCAAATGTTTTTGAAACAGTGTAGTACCGTTGTTTTTTTCAGCATGCATGTGTGCATGCAAGGAGAAGTTATTGAGGGCAGGATTACTTCATCTTTGGGTCTCTCACAAATCTCTCGAGATCTGGCCCACAGGATATTTCTAATTTGTGAAAAAGTTTTGAACAAAAAAAACAAAAACTACTCAGCGCCTAAACAAAGCTTTGTCAGTCCTTCAAAACTGGACGGTTCCATACTTGCCCTTCATGTGACATGGAAATGAAAAGCCGTTTTATTTCAGAGCCATAAAGAAACACCCGATTATAGTCTTTTCTTCTCAGTACAAAAGGTTCTCGAAGCTGGACTTCTGACAGTCCCTGGGGATTGGAGCGGGAGAAAGTCAAGGACGTCTCCTCCCTGCGTGCTAGGAAATTCTTTGGCAGAATCAGGGGTGCTCCCTGGGAAATGGGCTCTGCAAATAAGCTCTCTTTGGACTGGGTTACTCATCTTGCATCAAATTATCCAATTAGACTCCACAAATCAGAGCCAGTGGTTCCTGGCCAGGCCTTGTGCTCAGCTCTCTTCCAGGCAGTCTCCTCAGGCTCTCGAAAATCTCTCCTGGCCCTCATGGTCATTGCTGTTCCTATCTTTGAGGTTCCCCCTTTGGAAAAGGCATTCAAAAGCCTTTTCAAGCCCTGGCCTCTGAGCTGAGAATGAGGCAGGCGTGGGGGCCGGGTGGGAGGACGGCTCACCAGTGGGAACGCTACTCTGTGCACCCTGGGACTCCCAAACAGGTCATGCCTCTGTTTCTATCAAAGAACCCAGCGGCCAGCGGAAGGGAGAGCACACCCCAGAGTCTGGGGCAGCATGAAAGACGGTCAGAACACCCTGACATCTCATCAGAGTCTCTTGTTTGAAGAAACAGTCATATAAATCGCCACTTCCTTTCATACGGTACACATCCTTGTTTTAGTGAAAACCATTTCCTCCTTCCTCCCGCAAATCTGAAAGCTATAGAAAAAGTAAGTTGGAGCAGCCTGCCTCGTGCATACCTGTGTATTACGGCTGGATGCACTACCATCCAAAAATGCTCTTCGAACGATTTTCCAACTAAGCTGGGCCCTTTGACTATTAAGTTCAAATGTTTTTGAAACAGTGTAGTACCGTTGTTTTTTTCAGCATGCATGTGTGCATGCAAGGAGAAGTTATTGAGGGCAGGATTACTTCATCTTTGGGTCTCTCACAAATCTCTCGAGATCTGGCCCACAGGATATTTCTATTTGTATTTGTGAATTTTTAGAAAGGACTCTCATTTAACTGACAGCATCCTGGTGTCTCTTGTGTTTCCGGCGTACTGTTAGGTGCAAGAGACACTGAAAAGTATTAGACAGCCCTTCCCTCCCGTCTATGAGTGGATGGGAGAAACAGTTATGGAGAAAAGTCACAGATAAACAATTCCATAAGTGGGATATGCTGACCCTCATACCAGAAGTGCAGCTCATGTCCAAGTTTGTGAGGCTTTTTAGGAAGGTGGGCCCTGTCAGGGCTTCTAGGTAGAAAAAGTCCCTTTCCAGGCAAGTTGTCTAACACTACAAGCTGAGAATGATAGAATTTCAAAGTTGGCAAGTCCTTAAAGCCATCCAATCTAACCCTACTTAGAGCTGTAGCACCCCTGATGGCCCGTGGAGTGGCTCTCTGAACCCACCTCTTCCTTGAACGGCCAATTTCACGCCCGGACATCTCTGTGAGAAAGCTGCTCTGTAAATTGTCCTTGAATCTCCCTCTAGCTGGTCCTCCCTCAGAGCTGCCTAGGACAGGCCTGTTCTCTTTCGCCTACAGAAACCTTTCTGGGGCTTCCCTGGTGGCCCAGTGGGTAAGGACACCGCCTTGCAGTGCAAGGGGTGCCGGTTCCATCCCTGGCCTGGGAAGATCCCACGTGCCGCGGAGCGGCTGGCCTGATGTGTCTGACTACTGAGCCGGAGCTCTGGAGCGCATGTGCCCAGAGCCGGTGCTCTGTGACAACAGAGGCCACTGCGATGGGAGGCCCACACAGGCCAAAGAACAAAGATGGATGAAACTGAATAAATGAAAGACCAATAGAAGTGGCCTGCCTCCTTGATACGTATTACGGCTGGATGCACTACCATCCAAAAATGCTCTTCGAACGATTTTCCAACTAAGCTGGGCCCTTTGACTATTAAGTTCAAATGTTTTTGAAACAGTGTAGTACCGTTGTTTTTTTCAGCATGCATGTGTGCATGCAAGGAGAAGTTATTGAGGGCAGGATTACTTCATCTTTGGGTCTCTCACAAATCTCTCGAGATCTGGCCCACAGGATATTTCTATTTGTATTTGTGAATTTTTAGAAAGGACTCTCATTTAACTGACAGCATCCTGGTGTCTCTTGTGTTTCCGGCGTACTGTTAGGTGCAAGAGACACTGAAAAGTATTAGACAGCCCTTCCCTCCCGTCTATGAGTGGATGGGAGAAACAGTTATGGAGAAAAGTCACAGATAAACAATTCCATAAGTGGGATATGCTGACCCTCATACCAGAAGTGCAGCTCATGTCCAAGTTTGTGAGGCTTTTTAGGAAGGTGGGCCCTGTCAGGGCTTCTAGGTAGAAAAAGTCCCTTTCCAGGCAAGTTGTCTAACACTACAAGCTGAGAATGATAGAATTTCAAAGTTGGCAAGTCCTTAAAGCCATCCAATCTAACCCTACTTAGAGCTGTAGCACCCCTGATGGCCCGTGGAGTGGCTCTCTGAACCCACCTCTTCCTTGAACGGCCAATTTCACGCCCGGACATCTCTGTGAGAAAGCTGCTCTGTAAATTGTCCTTGAATCTCCCTCTAGCTGGTCCTCCCTCAGAGCTGCCTAGGACAGGCCTGTTCTCTTTCGCCTACAGAAACCTTTCTGGGGCTTCCCTGGTGGCCCAGTGGGTAAGGACACCGCCTTGCAGTGCAAGGGGTGCCGGTTCCATCCCTGGCCTGGGAAGATCCCACGTGCCGCGGAGCGGCTGGCCTGATGTGTCTGACTACTGAGCCGGAGCTCTGGAGCGCATGTGCCCAGAGCCGGTGCTCTGTGACAACAGAGGCCACCGCGATGGGAGGCCCACACGGGCCAAAGAACAAAGATGGATGAAACTGAATAAATGAAAGACCAATAGAAGTGGCCTGCCTGCCCCCACCCTCCCCCACCTCAAAAAAAAAAAATCTTTCTGATATCTGAGGGCACTCCTGAGGTCATTCTGGCTTCAACCATGCACTCAGATAGATACATACAGTTCAAGGAAGCTGACAAGGACACACATCATGACAGCCATCCTAGGGCCCGAATCCCCTCAAGAACATCTGGAAGAGAGGACCTGGTATTTGCTTAACCATTCAAAGTAATGGTGAAGGGGGAGGGTGGGGAGGGTTGCAACCTCATTACCCCCGAGAGCCAGTCACTGCTCTGCCTCCAGAGTTCTCCTGTGCACCTGATCCCTGCCTCCTCCCTCTCCTCCCACTGGTCCAGGGGTCACTGATCAGATGCCTCCTTCACGGACACTGCAGCACCTAATCCCAGAACCCCTCAAGTATCAGTATGTGGGGTCCTCTCCAAAGATTGAAGTCTTATATCTAATGCATATGAATTTATAATCCCTGTACATAGTTTAGGAAATTCTTTAATTCTGAATGAGTCACAAGTTAGAAAAATCATGAAGCAACAACCACCACTTCTGATGTTAACAAAATCTTGTCATGCATCGATGTGGGAAATGTTGGTTGTTTAGACGGGTCTCCACTGACTTCTTCCAATGCAGGGCCTGGGGTGGCCCTGGATTCACAATCTCCCCTCATAACTACCTCCACTGAATTCATCACTACTTCTGACAGACTGATGAACTGCCTCTGAAAGTTCTCCCCAGTAGCTGTCCCAGGCCTCCATGGCCACCTCATCAACCCCTTTTCTTACAGGGACAATGGAATCGCCTCTTACTTGCTTCTCTGTCTTCCAATCCACCTTGCACTCTGCTATCAAAAGGATTCAGACCACACCATGTCAACCTAAAGCCTGACTGTGGAAACTGACATGAAAGCGCCTAGTCGCTCAGTCGTATTTGACTCCTTGCAACCCCATGGACTGGAGCCCGCCAGGCTCCTCTGTCCATGGGATTCTCCAGGCAAGAATACTGGAGTGGGCTGCCATTTTCTCTCCAGGGAATCTCCTGATCCAGGGATCAAAACCCGCGTCTCCTGCATTGCAGACACATTCTTTACTGTCTGAGCCGCCAGGGAAGCCCAAGAACACTCCCTGGTTCCTCCCTTTGCTCTAAAGGTAAAGTCCAAACCTCTCGGCATAATTTTCAATTACCATTATCAGCCTCTAAACTGACTCTGTGACCGATCTCTCTCATGCCCCAATTCTAAATTCCACCCACGCCAACAGTGAGTTTCTGTTCCTCCGATATACTTGGCCTTTTCTTGCCTTTGCCCGTGCTGAGCCTCTACATGGGCTGGTCTTCATCTTCCGCACCTGGGCACCATCCTACACCTTTCAAGATCCAGATCAAACATGCCTTGAATGTGACGCCATCCCCGAGTGGTGCAGACAAAGCCCATCACCCGGGCTTCCAGAACACCCTACGCCCCTCATTTCTGCTCTCGCCACCCCATTTTGTTATGTGTTTCTACACCCATGAGTTCCTCCAGGGCAGAGACTGTGTCTGATTTGCGTCTGCATCCCTTCTGCCCGACCACTGTGTTCAATGAATGTTTGATGAATGACTTAAGGAAAGAATGTTCATCATTGGACAATTGCTCATCAGGGCCCTGTACATCAACACCTCCCCAAGATGCTTTCAACAAATATGGTTTCTCAGTGTCAGTATCTGATGTTATCCTGATTCATCCTGAAGCACTGGAAATTCATAAGAGCTCGCAGGGTTAGAGGAAAGGCATGTTGTTTGTAAGACAGAAAATCAGGCTATAAGATGGAACGGTAAAATATGTAAATATCTATCTTCTTTGTAGGAGAAACTGGGAGAATCACACTAGATTATTTGGGAATTAATTCAGCCTGAATGTCTGTGGATTTAAATACAGCCCTCAGGAGAGTAAATAATGCAGAATGTGAAAGCTGAAAAGGAGACTTGAAATGCACCAATAAAATCTGTCAGCCCAACTTCTGCACCAGAATATTTTAGTTGGTAGAATCCCTGTGTAATGTGCAAAGATTAAAACCTGTTGCAAGAAAATTAGCCCAAGCCATAATGTTAATCATTTAGGAGGCTCCCAGCTTCTTCTGGCCTCATCAACAGTAGCTCCTAACCAGTGAGGGCTTGAGGACAGATTTCAGAATGCTTGATAAATATAGATCATTTTGTATTAAACAAAAATTTCACATACATTAATTTTTAAATATCAAGTGAGAGCCGCTGCTCTGGGGGATTTAAAAATATTATTTCCAAACAGTTCCCCTTGATAGAAGGATCAAAGAGGTGATGCCAGGGTGCCCTCGTAGTTCTAATTAGATTTATGTATCAGTAGTGAAAAAGCTGCCCAGTCCTCAGGGCTGCAGATGCTAACGCAGCCTGCTTTGGTCACGGTGTCCCTTTAAGCATGAGTGTGCGGGGCCGCCTATACAAGGCCAGGTGCTGAGATGAGCGAAGGATGGAGCTGGGTTTTGGAGAATTGTTCCTTTCTCTGCCCAAATCGAGAAGTGGCAGATGAGATGAAGCACCAAGGCCTCTGGATCTGGGCATGGATGGGAAGGCCATCTCTCTGCGAGGACTGGAAAGGAGTTGGGTTTGCCTGTGTGCAGGGCTGGGACGTCAGAGCAGTCGCATTCACATTCAAACTGCGTGAGGCCAGGCAGAGTGACTGAGGCCCCATGGACAGACTAAGCTCAGTTCCCCCTCATGATTCTGGAGCTCCTGGGAGGAGCGAGGGCTCAGAAGGGGCCAGGAAGTTCACGTCAGGTCAGGAGCACTCATAGCCAGTTTCCAGAGTGGCAGGTGCCTGGCTGGGCCATGATTTCTGGAGGTTATTCCAGGACAGCCTGGGTCCAGCCTACTCCCTCTCCCAGTGAGTTGAAGCAATGTGCCTGTCCATCCCAGAAGCCCCAGCCAATGCAGAGAACGAAGGTAAATATGGTCCTCAGAATTGACGGAGACTTAATAAAGGCATGTTTCACAGTTACCAGTGTGCAGACTGCCCTTCACAGAATGGATCCCAGACAGTGTCCCTTGAGGAAACCTCACTCCCCGCCAAATGAAGAGGAAGGCAGAGCAGCTCACCCACTAGAGACAACCCAGCACTGTCTCTATCCAAGAGACTGGGGCTGCGCTTGTCAGAAGGGACTTACACAGGAGAAATGTGAGGTTCAGAGTAAGAGACTCAAGTTTAAATCCCTGCCCCGCCACCATGTGACTTCAGGCAGGAGGGGACTCCCACCTCTGAGCCTGTTTCCTTCTGTCTAAAAGTTAAATACAGAGCCACTCAAGCAACAGCAATGACAACAGGGATCATAACCTCTGGCAGAGCAGTAACAGGAGTCAATGAGCTACTGTGTTCCAACCCCCCTGGCACATACTAGGTGCTCATTAAATCCCCTCCGGTCCCTCCGGCCTGCCCCTCCCCTGTGTTTCCTCTTCCATCCCTCCAGGGCCTGCCCACTCCCTTTTCTCGAAGGTGCTGCTCCTGTTGGGGCGGGGGGCCGTCTGCTACCTGAGAGAACTGCCAGTGGAGCTTCATCCTCTTGGCTTTGGCGTAGCTGCACTCGATGAGCCGTGGCCGGCTGTTGACGTCCACCAGGCACCGGTTGTCGTCGTCGTCCACCGTGGGGCTCAGGACACCCACGTGGATCTGCTGGCTGCTTGTGTAGTACACATTCTGGGGGCCGAGGGCGGAGAGAGAATGAGGTCAAATGTTAACCACCAGAAAGATGGGAGGGTCTGTGGGGCCTCTCCTCGGGGAGCTGGCCAAGAGACCATGATCCAGTGGCCTTCAAATCATTTTCCATTGCAACGGACAAGAAGAGACCTCTTTTACATTATGATTGAAGACAGTGTCCAGTCTACAGGTACAACAGATACAAAATTTTCAAGAAATCAAACTTATCCTCACTATACACGGCATGCTCAGTTTTCTCTTCTTTCATTGAAAAACATAAGTCGTAATTTTTAAAAAATTTCGTCCTCTTTTATTGTTTATTTATTTATTTATCCTCCATCTTTATTCTTTGGCCTGTGTGGGCCTCTCATTGCAGTGGCCTCTCTCGCTGCAGAGCACCGGCTCTGGGTGCATGCACTTCAGATTGCCGGCTCGCAATTGGACACACCCGTCCAGCCACTCTGCAGCATGTGGGATCTTCCCGGGCCAGGGATCGAACGGGTGCCCCTTGCACTTCAAGGTGGACTCTTTACCCACTGGACTACCAGGGCAGCCCTGGTCATAATCTTTTAAATGGATTTCACTGCCCACAGTTTAAAAAACACTGCTTGAATCCATGATCTGCAGGCCTGCTGACTTCCTCCCTCCATAAATATTCTGTGTAAAATATTAGCTTAACTAGGAGCTAAAGAGCAAAAGACCTAGGCTACGCCTTTAGGAGCTCAGAGTTCTGTGGGACAAACTCTGTGGGACTGGTGATATGTAATTTCCATCCATCCTAAGACTGTGTAGAGTAGGAGTTGGCAAACTTCTTTAGGCAAACTTCTTAAAGGAGCAGGTGGCAAATATCTGGGGCAATGTGTTGGGAGGTCCCCCAATCACCACCAGGTTTCGATGATTTTCTAGGACTCAGGAGACTCAGTGGATAGTTGCAGCTGTGACTTATTCTGGGGAAATGATACAAACCAAACCAGCAAAGAGAAAGGCATGTGGGGGCAAAGCCTGGAGGAAACCAGGAGCCAGTGCTCAAGGTTTCTCCCATAGAAGATGCCTATGGCCCCTAGCAAGGAGTTGAGATAATGCTTGTGAAGAGTTATCTACCAGGGAAGCTCTTAGAGACAGAGTGCCCAGGCTTTTAATTGGTGGCATGTCTCGTAGGCAGCCTCTGCCTGGTACATACAATCTCAGACTTGCAGAAAGAAGGCAGGTGTTCAGCATAAACCATATTAGTGGTGCAATCTGTTTGGGCCCAGTGAGCCACTCGTACTACCTGTGGGGGTGGTGGGAACCTTCTGGCAATCCAAGCTCCCAGGTGCCAGTCAAGGGCCAACCATGAAAGCAAGCCTTTCAAAGGAGAGCAGTCAGATTGCTGTTTTAACATCCCCCTCTGCCCGCCTTTTTTTTTGTACAAAAGGCTAGACAGTCTGGAATTGGCTCTGCGATTGTAGTGCAAACACTAACATGGACAATGCACATGGACGAGTTTATTTATAAAGCTCATGCACTTCAGATTGCCGGCTCGCAATTGGACACACCCGTCCAGCCACTCTGCAGCATGTGGGATCTTCCCGGGCCAGGGATCGAACGGGTGCCCCTTGCACTTCAAGGTGGACTCTTTACCCACTGGACTACCAGGGCAGCCCTGGTCATAATCTTTTAAATGGATTTCACTGCCCACAGTTTAAAAACACTGCTTGAATCCATGATCTGCAGGCCTGCTGACTTCCTCCCTCCATAAATATTCTGTGTAAAATATTAGCTTAACTAGGAGCTAAAGAGCAAAAGACCTAGGCTACGCCTTTAGGAGCTCAGAGTTCTGTGGGACAAACTCTGTGGGACTGGTGATATGTAATTTCCATCCATCCTAAGACTGTGTAGAGTAGGAGTTGGCAAACTTCTTTAGGCAAACTTCTTAAAGGAGCAGGTGGCAAATATCTGGGGCAATGTGTTGGGAGGTCCCCCAATCACCACCAGGTTTCGATGATTTTCTAGGACTCAGGAGACTCAGTGGATAGTTGCAGCTGTGACTTATTCTGGGGAAATGATACAAACCAAACCAGCAAAGAGAAAGGCATGTGGGGGCAAAGCCTGGAGGAAACCAGGAGCCAGTGCTCAAGGTTTCTCCCATAGAAGATGCCTATGGCCCCTAGCAAGGAGTTGAGATAATGCTTGTGAAGAGTTATCTACCAGGGAAGCTCTTAGAGACAGAGTGCCCAGGCTTTTAATTGGTGGCATGTCTCGTAGGCAGCCTCTGCCTGGTACATACAATCTCAGACTTGCAGAAAGAAGGCAGGTGTTCAGCATAAACCATATTAGTGGTGCAATCTGTTTGGGCCCAGTGAGCCACTCGTACTACCTGTGGGGGTGGTGGGAACCTTCTGGCAATCCAAGCTCCCAGGTGCCAGTCAAGGGCCAACCATGAAAGCAAGCCTTTCAAAGGAGAGCAGTCAGATTGCTGTTTTAACATCCCCCTCTGCCCGCCTTTTTTTTTTTTTTGTACAAAAGGCTAGACAGTCTGGAATTGGCTCTGCGATTGTAGTGCAAACACTAACATGGACAATGCACATGGACGAGTTTATTTATAAAGCTCAGGTCCGGCTCTGGGCTGGTGGAAAGCCACGGGACCCTTGACCTTCAAAGTTTTCAGTCAGTACCCCCAACTTCAGGCAGTGGTTCCCAACAAAGACAGTCATGGGGTCTGTGAGCTCTTGTACTCTACCACGAAAGAAATTAACACCCTGCCTATGATGATGGCACGTGGCCAAATCAAGATATCATGCTTCTCTGCTTTAGGTTGGCATTCAGGGTAGGTCCTATTGTTATCTTGATCTATTAAAAAATTCTCACTGGTAAATGTTTTTGATTAATTTCAAATGGTGAAAGGAAATGTTTCTGAGTGTAGTTAGAGAGGAGGTTTCTCAAGGCTTCGTAAAGTATGGCGCAGAGCATGAAAGGCAGGATGTGGTGAGAAGGGCAGTGCCGGCAAGGTGAGTAGAACTTTGGAACCGAGGAAGGGGTGGAGAGGCAGGCAGGGTCATTCTTCAGACGTCAAAAGGAGCCTCAGACTCCTCAGTGCATCCCCAGAGGCCCCAGCAGGAAACAGTGGGCATGCTCAAGGTAGGGGATCCAAGGAGGGTGTGACACAGGCAGGGTTCTCAGTGGTGTGGGGGGAGGGGAAGGGAGCATGGGGATCGTTTAGTTCCTTGGGATGGTACCATGGGGCTGTTACCATCACCAGGATCAAAGGGATGAGAAGAGAGAGCAGGTACCAGAATGTGCAGAAGTCACGTGGAGAGACTTGTGAGAAAGGTTCAGGGAGGGAGAGGTTTGGGGTGATGCTGAGTGGTGCTTAGTAAGAACCCAAACATCACCCTCCCTTCCCCAGTCCATGCCTCTGCTGGCTTGGCCCACTGGAAGAGCCCAGCTGGAAGTCAGACAACGAGGGAGCCGAAGGAAACGTCTCTAAAGTCAGCCTTGCAGGGAAGGACAAAAAGGATGATGAAATAGATGTCAGATTCTCATTACAGCTGGGGTTTGCTCGCCAAGGCAATTTTACGAATCCATGGCGATGGACAGCAGAACTGCTAAGGTGGCTGATTCCTCCCTTAAAAGAGTAAAGGGTGACCACAGTTCTGAGCCAGGGCCACATGCAAAACACCCCCGGCTTCAATGTGGAAATGTGACTGGAACACAGAGGCAAGGAGGACCTATTCAACACCTAAACTGGGCAAAAAATGGGCTTCCCATCAGAATCCTGAGACTGTCCGTTGGGTGGCCTGGGTTTCCACTTCACCACCAAGGAAAGCTGATGACCTGCTGTGGCTTCCGGTTTATTGGCATTGAGGGAGAATCTGATGACCGGTAGGATTTAGGAAATCAAACAGATGCAGCTAGGCATCTCATTCACCCATCCATCCAATGACAAGCAATCTCTAAGCTGCGTCCTGACTATCCAGTGATGAGAAACCCACGGTTCCTTGTGCTGGGTGACCCAACAGCCAAGCTGGGAAAACTAACATATTGGGAAAAAATGATCCCAATCACACTGATGTGGGAAATATCCCTGTTTCCTCCATCGCTTACCCCAACTCTTGCTACTTTGAGTGTGTCAGTCAGTCAGTCATGTCTAACCCCTTGCGATCCCATGGACTGTAGCCCACAAGGCTCCTCTGTCCATGGGATTCTCTAGGCAGGAATACTAGAGTGGGTTGCCATGCCCTCCTCCAAGGGATCTTCCTGACCCAGGGATCAAACCACCATCTCCTGCACTGCAGGCAGATTCTTTACCATCTGGGCTACCAGGGAAGCTACTTTGAAAACAAATATAAAAGCTCACCACCTTCAGAAAGCCTTCCCTCAATGTGCAAAAGCCTGAGCCTGCCACCAAAGTCTCTCTGCAAAGACGTCCAGCTGTCTAGATGCTCTTGGGCTGAATGCACCATACTTTCTCCTCAGGATGGTGAAGCTCTTAGGCACCTGGAAGGTCAGGACCTGGATTTCCTGACGCTCCAGAGTGTGGGCCACCAGACAAGAACAGCCAGGAAGCCAGCCAGTGTCGGTCCTTCCTTCCTCCCTGTCATCAGGACCTGGCTCTCATCTCCAGGGCGGGCTCCACAGACACAAGCAGCCGCCCAGGTAATAGCTGAAATCAGTTTTATCCACTTAGCCGCTCTGAAGTGTTTGGGGGAGATGCTCTGAGAGACGTGTGTGCACTTACTCACTATCGGGTACAGCTGTCATCAGAGCTGTTTATTGCTCCAGAGTCTGGGAAGATCCTAATAAGGACAGACAGTTGTTTGTTATTTAAAAAGCAAACAACAAAGCACAGCTTAAGTGGGGTAACCACGAAGTTGGTCAGATCACAGGGCGATTTAGCAAGGAAGATCCTCTTGCGCTGTCACCTGGACACCTCAAACGCCCAACCAGTGGTGGACTGAATCAATAAATGGCCTGAACACAAAAGAGGGAAACAGTTCTGTACAAGATACCCCACTTTTAGCGCCTGCCGGCCCAGCAGGCCCAGCTATGCTTCTGAGCAGCGGGGAGCCTCAAGATATAACAGGCAATGACTTGGAATTGCGATTCCAGCGGGGGGCAGTTTTTGCCAACCAGAGGCTATCAGGCAATGTCTGGAGACATCGTTGGTTGCCATGATGGGGTGGGAAATGCACCTGCTGGCATCTAGTGGGTAGAGGCTGCTGCTCCACACCCTGCAATGCACAGACCAGCCCCCACAGCAAAGACCTCTCCAGCTCAGCTGTCGGGAGGGGATGTTTTGCTTTATCCCAGTGACTCCTAGTAACAGTTCTATGAGGCAGGTGTTACCATCACCCCCATCTTGTGGATGAGGAAACTGAGGCACAGAGAAATTAAGAACTTGTCCAAAGTCACACAGTTGGATAACAGGAGCTGAAATTGAAACTGAGGCAGTTTGACACCAAAGCTGGGCCTGTCACCTCTCGCCTCCTTCGCCTCCCTCCCTCTGGTCACTCCAGCTCCAGCGGCCAGGCTAGAGCGGGAGAGCCCGGCTTGGAAGCTTCTTCTGTGATCCTTTGAGCAGGAGGTGGGGGGTGCTTGGACCAGGGATCAGCCAAGGGCCAGAGGATCCTTGACAAAAAGGCCTACGATACAAGGTGCTACCAAGTGCTAAGACGGCAGCAGCCCTCCCGGGACTCACATCAGACATGGAGGGTAGGCTGCTGGCCTGTCTGTGGATGATTCATAATTCTCTGCCTCCCTGGGCACAGATGCCACATCCCTGACCCCCCAGCTCCTCCTCGGCTACAAAGGACTGCTTCAGCTCACTCTCCACCCAGCCCACACTGCTCCGCAGGGCTACAAACCAAATCTGACACCGAAAGAGAAAAATCACCAGCAAGGGCAAAGGGCAAACACACAGTATGTCAGGTCTCACAGAATGTCAGTATGACAGGGGCATTCTCGTGTCCCTCAGGCTGAGGTCAGGAGAAAGGACCAATAGCTGAGCTGGACGGCCAGCCAGGGAGTCCACAGTGCCTCGCTCCCCACACCGGGGCACATTCCTGCCTTCAGAACCACAGAGGCAAGGCTGGACAAAGACCTTCGCAGGGCAAGAGGTTCCCTTTGCTGTCAGCTCATTTCCCGGATAAGCAAGGGCCCCTGCCCTGCAGGATGTGGGTGGGCCGCCCCCAGGTGTGCTCAGCATCCCTTCTCTACCTGGCAGGCTCGGAGGCGGGACCTGCCTCTGTCAGAGACTCAGGTGCAACCTTCCCCAGGCTCCAGCCCCCACTGCATAAAAGGTTACCTCGCTGACACCTCTCTGGGGGTCGAAACAGGAAGGGAAGGGTGAGGAGAAACATTTGGTACACCTGTATGCCAGGTGCCTTCCACACCTGCAGTCAACTTCGTTTGTAAGGATGAGGAAACAGGCTAAGAGAATTTTGAAGACGCTGCCAGGTGCACAGGCAGACGGCTCTCTTCCCTCCCCGACGAGGGGGAGGTTCCTGGGAAGGCTGACGTCTTGGCACTTCAGGCGTTGGTCCTACTCCCCAGGTTCAGCAGCCCAGGTGGGCTTCCCTTCAGCTTGACTGGAGCTGGGGACCACACCCCCCCCAACAGCCCCGAACCTGCAGTTCAGGCACAGGAGCAAGGCTCCTCAAAGGCCATCCTGAATTCACCCCTCGTAACCAGCAAGGCAACTAACTGCCCACCAGGTCATTCACATTAAGTCCCGGGACTCCAAGAAGAGGTCTCAGGGACCCCCGTGGGCGCTGGGGTCTGGGAGGACATCCAGGGGGTGGAGTTCTAGGGCCCCTCTCTCAGCCCAACCTGGGCTTTCTTTTGTTATTCAACTTCCACATAATATTTTACTTGAACAAAAGGTTACAAAGAATTTACCAGAAACATTTGAAAACTACTCCCGTCAACCTTTCTTTAGGAGAAGGACATTAATGCCTTCTCAGTAAACCTTCATCCACTGAAATCCCACCAACTGGAATTTGTGAACATTGGGTGAGTAGCTTTAACTACCTGTCTCCAACCCCCTCCAGGTCCCTGTGCGTGTAGTGTGACTCAGTCATTTCCGACTCTTTGTGACCCCATGGACTGTAGCTCGCCAGACTCCTCTGTCCATGGGATTCTCCAGGCAGGAATATGGGAGTGGGTTTCCGCCTTCAGGGATCTTCGACCCAGGGATCATACTCAGGTTTCCTGCATTGCAGGCAGATTTTTACCATCTGGTAGGCCGGACCTGCTCTGCCCCCAAAAAGACTAAAGGGGTTTGCTCAGCTCATTTCCCGGATAAGCAAGGGCCCCTGCCCTGCAGGATGTGGGCCGCCCCAGGTGTGCTCAGCATCCCTTCTCTACCTGGCAGGCTCGGAGGCGGGACCTGCCTCTGTCAGAGACTCAGGTGCAACCTTCCCAGGCTCCAGCCCCACTGCATAAAGGTTACCTCGCTGACACCTCTCTGGGGGTCGAAACAGGAAGGGAAGGGTGAGGAGAAACATTTGGTACACCTGTATGCCAGGTGCCTTCCACACCTGCAGTCAACTTCGTTTGTAAGGATGAGGAAACAGGCTAAGAGAATTTTGAAGACGCTGCCAGGTGCACAGGCAGACGGCTCTCTTCCCTCCCCGACGAGGGGGAGGTTCCTGGGAAGGCTGACGTCTTGGCACTTCAGGCGTTGGTCCTACTCCCCAGGTTCAGCAGCCCAGGTGGGCTTCCCTTCAGCTTGACTGGAGCTGGGGACCACACCCCCCCCAACAGCCCCGAACCTGCAGTTCAGGCACAGGAGCAAGGCTCCTCAAAGGCCATCCTGAATTCACCCCTCGTAACCAGCAAGGCAACTAACTGCCCACCAGGTCATTCACATTAAGTCCCGGGACTCCAAGAAGAGGTCTCAGGGACCCCCGTGGGCGCTGGGGTCTGGGAGGACATCCAGGGGGTGGAGTTCTAGGGCCCCTCTCTCAGCCCAACCTGGGCTTTCTTTTGTTATTCAACTTCCACATAATATTTTACTTGAACAAAAGGTTACAAAGAATTTACCAGAAACATTTGAAAACTACTCCCGTCAACCTTTCTTTAGGAGAAGGACATTAATGCCTTCTCAGTAAACCTTCATCCACTGAAATCCCACCAACTGGAATTTGTGAACATTGGGTGAGTAGCTTTAACTACCTGTCTCCAACCCCCTCCAGGTCCCTGTGCGTGTAGTGTGACTCAGTCATTTCCGACTCTTTGTGACCCCATGGACTGTAGCTCGCCAGACTCCTCTGTCCATGGGATTCTCCAGGCAGGAATATGGGAGTGGGTTTCCGCCTTCAGGGGATCTTCCCGACCCAGGGATCATACTCAGGTTTCCTGCATTGCAGGCAGATTTTTTACCATCTGAGCCAGCAGGGGAGTCCCTTCCATTCTTTAATGTGGCCAGTTTACACATGTCCCCATCATTCAGTCCCCTCTGTCCAGCCCCCCATACCTGCATCGCCATACCTTAGACTCTATGGGAAATCTGCAGCCCTCCCCAGGAAATCATGGGATGGGCAAGGGAGGGGTAGTGGTGGTGGGCGGAGGGGGGGGGTCTCCCAGCAAATCAGGAACACAGGGCAAAATGGGGTCGGTTTGATTACTTAATAATACATTTCCAAAGTACAATAGGAGTACCGGCTCTCTTGCAAACAGTCGCATGTGGATTTTGAGTGACTCTGTTTCTTCCATTAAGCGTGTTTCCCTGGCAACACTGCCAGCCTACTGAGTAAGTGCCCTTGAAAAATGAGGTATCTTAGAGACAGAGACACTCGCTTGCTGGGAGACGGGGTGGCTGTGGTAGCATTTGGCTGAAACCTTCCTCGGCCTGGAGAGGGGTGAGGGGAAGGAGAGCAGAGGGGGACTCTCTCAACGAGGGGTTCTAGAATGGGGAGAGAACAGCTCTGTCGGAGAGCATTCATGGGGAAACGACCTAGGGTGAAGCAGGGCCTTGGTGGTCACTGGACACTCGGAGGGGATCTGCAGGCGGGAGGTCTGGTGTAGCCCAGCTCTGTGTGGGGGTGGGGCTCACCCCACGGGACTGACAGTCTAGGGGCTGAAAATTACACGAATGGGGTGACCACAAAGTATCAGAATCGGGGGAGGGTTTGACAAAGACCACTGAAGGAGGAACCAACCTGGGGGCTGGAGGGTGGGTTTCCTGGAGGAAGGGCGAGTTCTGGGAGAGGAGAAAGATGGGTTAATGCCTTCTCAGTAAACTTGAATCTTTCATTGGGTGAGTAGCTTTAACTACCTGTCTCCAACCCCTCAGGTCCCTGTGCGTGTGTGTGACTCAGTCATTTCCGACTCTTTGTGACCCCATGGACTGTAGCTCGCCAGACTCCTCTGTCCATGGGATTCTCCAGGCAGGAATATGGGAGTGGGTTTCCGCCTTCAGGGGATCTTCCCGACCCAGGGATCATACTCAGGTTTCCTGCATTGCAGGCAGATTTTTTACCATCTGAGCCAGCAGGGGAGTCCCTTCCATTCTTTAATGTGGCCAGTTTACACATGTCCCCATCATTCAGTCCCCTCTGTCCAGCCCCCCATACCTGCATCGCCATACCTTAGACTCTATGGGAAATCTGCAGCCCTCCCCAGGAAATCATGGGATGGGCAAGGGAGGGGTAGTGGTGGTGGGCGGAGGGGGGGGGGTCTCCCAGCAAATCAGGAACACAGGGCAAAATGGGGTCGGTTTGATTACTTAATAATACATTTCCAAAGTACAATAGGAGTACCGGCTCTCTTGCAAACAGTCGCATGTGGATTTTGAGTGACTCTGTTTCTTCCATTAAGCGTGTTTCCCTGGCAACACTGCCAGCCTACTGAGTAAGTGCCCTTGAAAAATGAGGTATCTTAGAGACAGAGACACTCGCTTGCTGGGAGACGGGGTGGCTGTGGTAGCATTTGGCTGAAACCTTCCTCGGCCTGGAGAGGGGTGAGGGGAAGGAGAGCAGAGGGGGACTCTCTCAACGAGGGGTTCTAGAATGGGGAGAGAACAGCTCTGTCGGAGAGCATTCATGGGGAAACGACCTAGGGTGAAGCAGGGCCTTGGTGGTCACTGGACACTCGGAGGGGATCTGCAGGCGGGAGGTCTGGTGTAGCCCAGCTCTGTGTGGGGGTGGGGCTCACCCCACGGGACTGACAGTCTAGGGGCTGAAAATTACACGAATGGGGTGACCACAAAGTATCAGAATCGGGGGAGGGTTTGACAAAGACCACTGAAGGAGGAACCAACCTGGGGGCTGGAGGGTGGGTTTCCTGGAGGAAGGGGCGAGTTCTGGGAGAGGAGAAAGATCTGTGAGCAAGTGAAATAGGATGGAGGAATGAAGAGGACACAGGCCTAACTACCGTCAAGCTCAGGGGTGCTCACCACCGTGGCTGCACTTCAGAATCACCTGCAGAGCTTCAAAAACCACAATCACAGTCTTAGCAGGGTCCTGCATGGGGATTCAGCCCAGGTGATTCCCGTGTGCAGCCAAGGTGGAGAACCGGCTGTATCGAGGGGATGCTGGCAGCTTAGGGAGGAAACGTGGGGATGACACCTACAACCAGCCGGCTGCCAGCCTCCCTCTCACCGTGGAGTGGGGAGGGCGGTGGTGGGATCTGTCTGCAGGGCATTATTTGGAGGACTCTGAGAGGTTAGGATGCACCATGCACTGTTAGGGCAACAATTCTCAGAGTGTGGGTCCAGCAACATCTAGGAACTTGTTAGTAATGTACATTTTCAAGCCCAACCCCAGATCTGCTGAATCAGGAATCTGTGTTTTCACAAGTCCTCCAGCTAAGTTTGATGCACTGGACATTTGACAGCTGCTGGTCTGGCGGGCTTCCCAGTCAAGTGGATCTGGGTCTCCTCTCAGCACCCCCACCTTCACTGCCTGGCTGGAGCCACCCCGAGCCTCAGCTCCCTGACTGCAGAATACAGCTGTGAGGAGGACACTTTGGCCCAGGCCCCTCGTCTGGCCACAGGGACTGTGGGGCAGAGACAGGCAGCCAGGGGCGGAGGGCAAGAAGAGAACCGGGGGCCCCACTGCCCCGCCTCGATGCTACTCACGCCTGAGGTCCCTCCCCGAGTCTGCTGGCCCATAGACCTGTAGTAAGGGTTCACGGCAACAGCAGGCACGGGTGGGCACGACAGGGGCAGAGGGAGGAGCAGCAGAGCCCTGTTTCTTAAATTGCAATTTCGAGGGGTGACTGTGACGTACGTCCCCAGGGTCTTTGTCCTCTTTACCAAGAAGGAGCCGCTGGCCTGGCTCCATGCAGGCGGCTGATTTAAGGTTTTGGTTCCTGGTCATTAATCCCTTGACACAGAGGTTACCATGCCGTGGGCCGCAGGGCACTGATGTTAAATCAGGAACATAGGGGAGTCGTTTCCAAAATGACCTTAGGTTCACTAAGCACGGGATCAGGTCGATTGAAGAAGCGGAAACATTTATAAACATGCTGTTTGCCTAAGTGGGAAGGGGTGTTCATGCGGAAAGCAAGGTCCGAGCTCAGGAACTCCCTTCTCTGCCCCTGACCCTATGAGCCCATTTCCCTGGGGAGGGGCAGCAGGTGAAGCAAGTACACGAACGCCCTTAGTTTATCACTGGCCTTCGGTCCCTGGACAGCCATCCATCCAGTTTGTCAGTAAACACTCCTTCCTGCCCTCTAGGGTGTTGGCCTGTGGCGCGCACTGGGAGGGCAGAGAGGGGCCAGGCAGGGCCTCCCTTGGGAGCGCTCAGACTGGAGGGGAGACAGCCACGCTGAACAGGGTGGAGGGAACAGCCTCCCAGCCAGGCTTAGCACAGACTAGGAGCAGGCCAAAGGGCTCCAGAGTTGGGAGCCCGAACTTGAGTGACAAACTCTCCCCGGGGCTGGTCGGTGAGTGATGAGTTCTGAGAACAGCCTAGGAAGAAAGCAGTTTGCCCAGATAACTGACAAGGACAAGGGACCTCGGGAAGAGAGAATGGGATGCACAAAGTCACTTAGGCCTGGCGCTGCACTGCCATCTTGGGAAAGACGGTGCCCCTGGGGGAGGGGAGGTGAGGCTGGGGAAGAAGCTTGGGGCCTGCAGGGCTTGGACAGCATCCTGCTGGCCACAGGGAGCTGAGACTTCAGATTAACCAGCCCTCCACTGTCAGCACATCTGAGGGATCCTCAGAGTCTTTGGAGTCAAAGACATTTAAGGAACCTGGCAGTGAGCTGGGCTTAGAGACGTCCCAGGCTGCTGAGAAGGCGTGTCCTGGAAGAGCCTGGCTGCCGACCAGCTGGGCAGCCGGGACGAGAGCAGAGCTCTGGATGAGGTGTGGTCTCTGAACATAAGACTGAATCGAAAGGACTAAGCCAGGGCCAAATTTTACCTCCCACTGCGTGCCTGACCCCATGGAGGAGGGCATGGCAATCCAACTCCAGTATTCTGGCCTGTAGAATCCCAGAGGAACCTGGCGAGCTACAGTCCATGAGGTTGCAAAGAGTTGAACACGACTGAATTGACTTGGCATTCACACAGCACAGGCACCTGACCCAGGCAGCCGCAGAAGCAGCCACGTGCACTGCTGCCAGGCTCAGAAAGTCTGCTTTTGATTCCCGGCTGTCTGTGTGTTTCCATGTTCCATTCCAGGCCTTGGCCCACAGCACAGGCGTCGGCTCTGGACCACCGTCTGTGTGGGTGCGTGCAGCCAGCCAGCAACCCTAACCCCCTGCCATGAGGGGTCTTCTGGTGTCTCCTGACCCAGCGTGTCCCTGGACAGCCATCCATCCAGTTTGTCAGTAAACACTCCTTCCTGCCCTCTAGGGTGTTGGCCTGTGGCGCACTGGGAGGGCAGAGAGCCGGCAGGGCCTCCCTTGGGAGCGCTCAGACTGGAGGGGAGACAGCCACGCTGAACAGGGTGGAGGGAACAGCCTCCCAGCCAGGCTTAGCACAGACTAGGAGCAGGCCAAAGGGCTCCAGAGTTGGGAGCCCGAACTTGAGTGACAAACTCTCCCCGGGGCTGGTCGGTGAGTGATGAGTTCTGAGAACAGCCTAGGAAGAAAGCAGTTTGCCCAGATAACTGACAAGGACAAGGGACCTCGGGAAGAGAGAATGGGATGCACAAAGTCACTTAGGCCTGGCGCTGCACTGCCATCTTGGGAAAGACGGTGCCCCTGGGGGAGGGGAGGTGAGGCTGGGGAAGAAGCTTGGGGCCTGCAGGGCTTGGACAGCATCCTGCTGGACACGGGGAGCTGAGACTTCAGATTAACCAGCCCTCCACTGTCAGCACATCTGAGGGATCCTCAGAGTCTTTGGAGTCAAAGACATTTAAGGAACCTGGCAGTGAGCTGGGCTTAGAGACGTCCCAGGCTGCTGAGAAGGCGTGTCCTGGAAGAGCCTGGCTGCCGACCAGCTGGGCAGCCGGGACGAGAGCAGAGCTCTGGATGAGGTGTGGTCTCTGAACATAAGACTGAATCGAAAGGACTAAGCCAGGGCCAAATTTTACCTCCCACTGCGTGCCTGACCCCATGGAGGAGGGCATGGCAATCCAACTCCAGTATTCTGGCCTGTAGAATCCCAGAGGAACCTGGCGAGCTACAGTCCATGAGGTTGCAAAGAGTTGAACACGACTGAATTGACTTGGCATTCACACAGCACAGGCACCTGACCCAGGCAGCCGCAGAAGCAGCCACGTGCACTGCTGCCAGGCTCAGAAAGTCTGCTTTTGATTCCCGGCTGTCTGTGTGTTTCCATGTTCCATTCCAGGCCTTGTGCCCACAGCACAGGCGTCGGCTCTGGACCACCGTCTGTGGGGGTGCGTGCAGCCAGCCAGCAACCCTAACCCCCTGCCAGGAGGGGTCTTCTGGTGTCTCCTGACCCAGCGTGTCCCTGCGGAGTCCCTCAGCCTCACGAGAGAGCCGGGGGACAGCGGTCTCCGTGGGGTCCCTGAAGGAAACTGGTGAGAAACCAGAGACAAGCCAGAAAAGAAGGCTACTGGATTCTTGATGTCAAGAGTCTTATTCACTTTCTTGTAATAGCATCTCGCTCACCCTGGCCATATGGGGAGGCCTGATCCACAGGCTGGCCAACCAGCATACCCCACTGCCTTGGTCCAGGGCTGGTTCCAGAATGGGCATATGACCCAGACTGGGACAATAAAAGGCCCCCTGGATTTCCTTTTGTGGGGTCAAGCTGGAAGGCTCTAAGTCCAGAGTTACCTGGTGCCTTTTCTCTTCAGGTAAGTCATAGAGGCCCTTTCCCCTTTGACTATCAGGGAGAGTAAGTATACACATAAAGGGAGTCAGGGTCAAACGGTGGTCAGAGAAGAGGTGGAAGGGGGAGAAAGTTAGGTAAATGCCATTCAAGCCCATGGATCCAGCCCTGCCTGAAGCCAGAACACATGTTAATTTGTCATCCACATGAGGTGATAAAATTTGTTTTGCATTTAAGTTGGCTTGAGTTGACGTTCTATCATTTGTAACCAAAAATCCTGACTAATACAGAAGATACAGGAGAATACTTAAGGGAAAGAGGCAAAAGGATCTGGGAATCATATAGTCCAGTAGTCCTTAGGCACAGGGTAAATGCAGATACCATGCATGTACAAGTTGATTCGTTCTTATTATAAAGCAAGTCACTTGTTTCCAAATAAAGTACTGACATTTGTGAATGTCTGATTTTTCACAAGGAAATATCTTACTCATGAAATGCAGGAGATGTGGGAGATGTGGGTTTGATCCCTGGGTTGGGAAGATCCCTTGGATGAGGGCATCGCAACTCGCTTCAGTATTCTTGCCTGGAGAATCCCATGGACAGAGGAACTTGGCAGGCTATAGTTCATAGGGTCACAGAATCGGACACGACTGAAGTGATTGGGTACATGTGTAATTCTTCTGGGAATTAGAGTGAGCCTGCAGGTTCCCAGGACCCTCGCAAGCCCCCGGGAGTGGGCTGAGTGTCTGAACACTGTCCATCATGTGGGTGTAAGTGGAGAAGTTGAGAACTGAAAAGGGAACTCAAGTTACGGGAAATAAGATCAGCCTTGGACCTGGATACGGCAAGGAACAGCTGCCCTGGACCAGCTTTGCGGGCTCAGATTCTCACTTCCCGCAGCCTCCAGTGTCTGTCTCGAGGGAGCAGCGCCTGACAACTGCCCCACCTGGACTGTGGCCCCACACCCAGGTTCTGCTCCTGGCACCCCGCCTCTCTCTCCTGCAGTCTCTGGCTACACCCTCACCTGACACAGGTACTCGCCTGGGTAGCTCTGTCCAGCAGAGTCCTCTGGCATAGATGGGGGTGCAGGTGAACGCCACCTCGGGTGGAAACACGCTGCCAAGGGACAGATCAATAGCCCCACCCACAGCGATGGCCAGCGTGGTGGGTCAGGGTCTGATGGCTGCAGATTGCGCTTGTCACAGAGGAAGGATGTGCACAGGAGGTGTGGTGCTGTCAGAACCAGGAAAGGGCCAGGGACCGGGCCCGGAAGCTGCAAAGAGGCAGGACTGAGCCTGCGGTGTCTAACAGTGACCCATCTCCCCTGAGAACGGCCCTGGCCAGAGATAGGCCCCCAGTGGGCAGTATTCTGTGACACTACCCCCTGCCCGCTGGGGAGAATAGAGCTGTTGAGGGGGGTGACAAGGCTCCCTCCTCCCAAGAATTTCAAACGTGAAATGGAGCGACAGAGATGAGGCAGTACGATAGTCATTCATAAGACACATGTGGGGGAACTCTCTAGAGAAGATATGTGAACTTGTGCTGCTGAGGGCTGCCCTGTTCCTACCCTGCCCCAGGCAACCCTCCCTTTGAGTCTACAAATGAGTCACTGCAGGGTTTCTCTAACAGCAGCCATCCTGTGTTCTTAAGCTATCCGTGTTAGTTTCAGTTGATGATTGTAACTCCTTCCCATCAAGTCCAGATGTCCAAGCAGAAATACAGCTGTGATGTCCATCTGTGCATTGTCCATCGTCAAGAAAGCTCACACACCTGCTATCTGAAAGCTGGTCCCTTGTAAGTCCTTATTTCAGAAGGTGCTACTCAAAGCCCTTTAAAGCTGTGTCTGCTCATCAGCCACCAGCTTCATCTACTCTCTGACAAACAGCTAAGACGGAGCCCATCACATGCACTGAGGAAAACATACCCTGGCATTCCTCTTTTCAAAACATAACGCCTGCCAACTCTGCATCCTCCTGTGACAATCAATGCTGGCTCCTTAGCGCCTCTAATGGACTGACTCACCGCCCTGTCCTGCTAGACCACCCTGTACCTGACATGTCCCTTCATCATTAGTGTCTGATGGAGCCACGTGTCTTTAACCAATGGAACGTGAGTGGGAGAGACGCATGTCATTTCCCATCAGAAGCTTTGAGAGCATTTTTCTTTGTGCTCTCTGCCACTGGTAGTGTCCCAGAGTAGGTGCTGCTCCTTGGGTCCCGGACAAAGATGAGTTGACACAGAGCTGTAGCTGAACCCTGATGACCATGGAGCATGAGCAAGAGATAAGCATTTCTTGTTGGAAGCCCTTGAAATGTGGGGATCATTAGCCTAAGTTGAATGATAAACTGATTCTAGATGAGGGGTACTTCCAAACTCTAAAATGGGGGACACTGACTTTAGGGCCAGAAAGTGGGTGGTGAGGAACTGGGCCAGGAGGCTCTAATGATGGTGACCTCTTTTATGCAGTGGTGAAATATTTGACTAAAATGTTGTAATAAGTTGGTATACAAAACATGGCAAGTGAGCTTGTGCTTTTTGATGAAGAGCATGCTTTTGTTATTGTCAGCTACTTTTGACAAGTGCTGTAAAAAGAAGATAAGGTCAAGAAATTCTTGGACATGTTGCATGACCAAGAAATGTGTGTTATTGTAAGGCACTGGGCTTTCGAGGTCATCTGTTACTGGGGCATAACGAAGTCTGAACCAGCTGATGCACCTATTTTGCTATGAGCCCTCAGCAAACAATCACACACAAATAAGGATCCCAAAACGTGATACCTGCGCTTAATGACAAGTCAAGGGGGGCTACAAAATATATGCCGAGAGGACCTGACCCAGCGGGGCAGGGGAAGGAGAAGGATTCAAGAAAGACCGACTCGGGACACACGTTCCCAGTATCATCACTCATGAGCTGGGTGACTGTAGACAATTTACTTGGCCATTCATTCTTTCGATTCACTCATCTGTGAAAGCAGGAGATAATAACAGTATCCATGGCGTATTGATGGGGGACCACATGGACTTGGTGCTATTTAACATCAGACACTAGTAATGCTCTTGTAACAACAACCTCCCCTCATCAGGTTCCAAGATCCCTGAGAGTCAGGACTGTGCTTGTCTTGCTCACGATTGTATCTCTCTTATCCAACCCCGTGCTTGATAGGTAACATATACTCAAAGCATATTAGTTGATGCGATGAATAAGTTACTAAGCTATTCCAGGGACACTGAACTTCAGCTCAGGCATCCAGCAGGCTCCCTCCCTGGTGGCTGTTCCACATTCCTTCCTCTAAGAGTCCTCTAAGCTTCTCTCTGCTTAGTTTTGGACCAGTACCCTGGACAACACCCTGTATGGAGCCTTGTGGATTTATAGTCTGGATAGAATAGGATTCTCTCTTCAGAATAAGATTCTCAATATTTTCTCCCAGGACACAGTCTGTGCCAGGCGTAACTCTTACCTGGCCCTCATGAGCAATGAGGGGCATAGTCCCTTGCTGGCAAACCACAGCTGTTCCCTTGCACTGAACTGAGAAGAGCTTATTAATAGAATGTTCCCAGGGAGACTGCCTGTGTGTTTCACAGAATTTTTAACATACGGTCAATGGTGATCTGGACTCACCAGCAATCTCAGTGATCTAGAAGATGGAGAAAAAAACATGGTACTAAAACTTGAGGGTTAAGATCCAGCAGGAGAAGATAAGGTCAAGAAATTCTTGGACATGTTGCATGACCAAGAAATGTGTGTTATTGTAAGGCACTGGGCTTTCGAGGTCATCTGTTACTGGGGCATAACGAAGTCTGAACCAGCTGATGCACCTATTTTGCTATGAGCCCTCAGCAAACAATCACACACAAATAAGGATCCCAAAACGTGATACCTGCGCTTAATGACAAGTCAAGGGGGGCTACAAAATATATGCCGAGAGGACCTGACCCAGCGGGGCAGGGGAAGGAGAAGGATTCAAGAAAGACCGACTCGGGACACACGTTCCCAGTATCATCACTCATGAGCTGGGTGACTGTAGACAATTTACTTGGCCATTCATTCTTTCGATTCACTCATCTGTGAAAGCAGGAGATAATAACAGTATCCATGGCGTATTGATGGGGGACCACATGGACTTGGTGCTATTTAACATCAGACACTAGTAATGCTCTTGTAACAACAACCTCCCCTCATCAGGTTCCAAGATCCCTGAGAGTCAGGACTGTGCTTGTCTTGCTCACGATTGTATCTCTCTTATCCAACCCCGTGCTTGATAGGTAACATATACTCAAAGCATATTAGTTGATGCGATGAATAAGTTACTAAGCTATTCCAGGGACACTGAACTTCAGCTCAGGCATCCAGCAGGCTCCCCCCCTGGTGGCTGTTCCACATTCCTTCCTCTAAGAGTCCTCTAACCTTCTCTCTGCTTAGTTTTGGACCAGTACCCTGGACAACACCCTGTATGGAGCCTTGTGGATTTATAGTCTGGATAGAATAGGATTCTCTCTTCAGAATAAGATTCTCAATATTTTCTCCCAGGACACAGTCTGTGCCAGGCGTAACTCTTACCTGGCCCTCATGAGCAATGAGGGGCATAGTCCCTTGCTGGCAAACCACAGCTGTTCCCTTGCACTGAACTGAGAAGAGCTTATTAATAGAATGTTCCCAGGGAGACTGCCTGTGTGTTTCACAGAATTTTTAACATACGGTCAATGGTGATCTGGACTCACCAGCAATCTCAGTGATCTAGAAGATGGAGAAAAAAACATGGTACTAAAACTTGTGGGTTAAGATCCAGCAGGGAGAAGTTAGCCTGGAAAAATGAACTTCCTGAGGATGAAATATTGGTGCTTAATTTTCATTGGCAAGTATAGTTCAATTTCATCTACTGTAACACCATCCCCATGCCATCTTTCTTTTTCCTGGGAAGAATATAACCTGTTATACAGGGGAAAAAAGGTTCAGCTCACACCTTGACTGGATGTCACAGGCCTTGGAGAGCAATGCCAGATGGACTGCACTGTAATTGGGAAACTGTGGCCATTCCTTTGGGAACTTCTCTTCTTGCCATGCCACAAGATAGGAACTCAACAATTATTTTTTGTATGCATGAGTGAACAAATGAATGAGTGAATTAATGAGATAATACAAAGTGAACACAATAGGACATTGTGACACATTATAAAAATAGTTACACTTTTTCCCCATCCTTGCACTGAACCACTTTGCGACGTGACTTTGTTAATCCTCCTTTCAAAGATGGAGTCTATTTCGCTGCCTGTTGAGTTTACGCTTGGCTGTGCGACCTCTGATCCCTGAAAAAACTTCCACAGGCGACCGTGATGCAAGCAGAGACCCGAAAAACACTCATGCAGTTACACTGGCCCTATCTTGCTGCCTCAGAAGCCCCCGTCACCAGCCTCATGTAAAGCAGCCTGGGCTAGCTAGTGCATGATGAACCACACACGGCCCAGAAGCGCCCTCACTCCAGTGGACAGTCAGCCCACCCCCAGAAGTTGACTTAACTAGCTGACCAGCAACTGGCCACAGCTGCCTGATGGAGCCCAGCTGAGCCCAGCAGAAAACAGGGCCAGTGCGACCCAGTCTAAACTGTCAACCCTCAGAATCTTGAGCTAAGTAAACAAATGTGTCTTAAGCCACTGAGCCTTGGAGTAGTTTGCTATGTGGCAGAAGTGTACTGATCCAGATAGCTCACTTCACAGGTGTGTCAAGTTTGCAAAGTGTTTTACAAACACACTTAATCCTTAAAATAACCCTGGATAAGTGGGCGTGTTCTCATCTGCATTTTTAGTTGGGAAAACGGAGGTAAATGAAGAGACAGCCAGTGGCAGAGCTGGGAGCTGAACTCGGGCCACCTGGCTCCACAGTCCAGCTCTCAATCACTCTGATATCCTGCTTTTCATTAAAGAAAGGAAGGAAGGTGTGACCCCACCCCTGTCCACCTGTGCTGCACTCCTGAGGTATCTTCCCACCCTGCTTTTGCTCCATGCATTCTACTCTTCCTTTAGGGTCCAGGCACAGCTCCTTCCTCCAAGAGGCCTCCCTGACCTCTCAAGGTCACCATGACCGGGTCGTCTTTTCCCCTTGGCAGCTGGGATCGGATCCCTTTTCCCGGCAGAGGAGGCTCCACAGAGCCCTGCTGACCCTGGACAGAGAGCAGCACGGCGTGGAGGGACAGAGTCAGCTGTGGTGAGATGGATGAGCTTTGGGAGTGGGTGCTCTGTCCTGACCACAGAACCTGGGGGCCGAGGGTGACTGCAGTGGCTGCAGGAGAGGGGGTGTGGCCCCCAGTCCTTTCTGCCATCACCTTCCTCCCACCCTCCCTGTTCCCATGGGGCCTAAGTGTGCACCTAAGATTTAATTCCTGCTGTCTTTACGGGGCTTTCTCACCCTCTCTCACCCCCTGATATACTCTGTGTTTCTCTTCCTGGTTGATCTTCTTTTGCTTTCCTCCTAAGCTTTACTTTGAGTCATCTGAAAACAGCTATTAAAAGCCTAGTGTCTTTTAAAGACAGTCCTCGTGTGGTTAGGACCTTTAAGATGGCTACTCACTTGGTCCCTGATCACCCCTGCATCACTCACATGACCATCCAATCCTCTTCATTACAGGGCCTAAGCAGCCCCTGGAAGTTGATGAGTCTTCCTGACATCAGTCTGCCCTGTAGATAGTAGCCTCCTTCTCCCCTGAGTAGCAAAGACTGCTGCCATGTCCTGTCCGCCATCGGCTGCACACGGTAGGGTGGTGCCCTTTATGTAAGATCCCTCTGTCCAGGGAGCCACTGAAGTCTCTGTCGCTGTCCCTGGGCTTTTTCTTCTGGCTTGAGGCTGGGCAACTACAAGGCTGGCAGGAGGTCTCTGGCATCAGGAGGCTCCCTCCTCTACGTCCCACCAGCAAGACTTCAGAGCCTTAATCAATGAATGAGCTCACCTGTATCCTGGCCTTAGTTCCAGGTAGGGCCACCCACGCCCAGACCCCAGCTCTCAGTGCCGGCACTGCTACACCCCTGAACTCTTAATCTTGATTACCCCCTCTTCTACTTCCCAAATGCCCACTCATCAACCTGAGACCTTCAGAATAATAACCCTTCCTTTCCCTGCTGGCCTCTCAATTCCCTAGAAAGGCTGTACTCACATTCTTGCAGTCACCTCCTTGCCAGCACCTGTAAGCTTTTAATTTCTCATTTTTTTTGTCTTTCACACCCTGGAAACTCCACCTCTGCAGCCTCATTTGCCTTCTCCAAACCCATTCCCTGGATATCCAGCTTTGTGTATTTCCAAGAAAACTCAATGAACTGGGCGAGTTAGATCTCTGACCAGCTCCTGGCTTTTGGCGTCAAGGGATTCCTACAGCACTACCTGGTATTCCTTCTTCAGGTGCCTGCCCAGCCTTGGAGCCCCTTCCCTGAGCAGGGTCCTAAACCTTCTCTACTCTCTAACAGAGAGACGCCAGACGCCCCCGCTTTAGTTACAGGTTGGCTGCCAACTTGCTCCTCTTGAGTCTCCCTCCCTCCTGCCCTTGAGCCTCAGCTGCAGCAGTTCCTCTCCGAGTCCAGGGCTCACTCCTGGCCTTGGATCCCCTCCTTTCCCATCCTTGCCCTTGCCTATCCTGAGAATGTGGCTTCATTCTCTTTCCATCTATCAGACTGCTTCTCTACAGACCTCTCTCCATCAGTCTCAAAACATGCTCCTTTCTTGCTTTCCTTAAAAGTAAATCTTAACACATACAGTCTTATCTCAACCCCACCTGCTTTTAATAGGCAGCTGCCTTTCTCTGTCTTTCATTGCAAAACTCTGCAGAAGAGGAGTCTATAGTCGCTGGCTCCTCCTCCTCATTTGCTTTCCTGGATGGAGACTCTTGGCTACCAGGCTCTTCTAGCCTTTTCACCACTACCACCAACATCACAGGGGAGAGAATGTTCCTGTCACATCAGCAATCTTCATTTTCCAGGGCCAGGGGCCAGGGTGAACATGCGTGCGTGCATGAGTGCTAAGTCTCTTCAGTCGTGTCTGACTCTTTGAGACCCTATGGACTTTTGCCCACCAGGCTCCTCTGTCCATGGGATTCTCCAGGCAAGAGCACTGGAGTGGGCTGCCATGCCTCCTCCGGGGGATCTTTCCAACCCAGGGATGGAACCTGCATCTCCTGTGGCCCCTGCACCGCAGGCATTCTTTACTGCTGAGCCACTGGGGAAGCCAGCTGGGGTGAAGCTTACCACCCTAGAAACCCCCAGGAGGACTGAGAAGGTGAAGACTGATCAGTCCATATTGTGGTCATCACTTAAAAGATTTAGATTTCCCATGAATTAAGTCATTTCTGTATTCAACAGATATTTGTTAAGCACCTATAATGACCCAGACGAACAGGACTGAGTGGCTTCTGAGTAGCCCAGGATGTCCCAGGGAGCTAAAGATACTGCAGATTGTGTTCTGTAGTCCAGTTGTCTAAGACTTAAGACCAGAAGGTCCTTTCTCTTGCAGAAAAAAAGTTATGAAATTTTCCTTTTAAGCATGTCCTTCAACCAAGTCAACTCCTACTCCCACACATGTTCCTGCATTTCATTGTGTATTTTTGAGCAAGAAAAAAATAAAAGCTGTTTTGGTGATTGATTTAGAGAGCTCGGCTCTGCTGAAATTCTCAGTATATTAACACAGTGCTAACCTCAAGGACGCCACTAAAACTCGACGCTGGCAGGACCAATGCACAGCGATGAATAGATTTCAGAAAAAGCAGCTGGGACAAAGGCAGTGTGGGGACAATGGAGTTAGTTGGGAAAATCAAATAGAAGAATCCATTTCAGCCCATGATACATTCTACGCACGTTGACTTAGGCACTTTCTTGAAATAGACAAGCATATCCTTAAGCTTTCCTGATGTAAACACAGTTCAGACAATCCCACTCAATGCCACCAGTGCATTGCTTTCTCTGTCCTTCATCGCAAAACTCTGCAGAAGAGGAGTCTATAGTCGCTGGCTCCTCCTCCTCATTTGCTTTCCTGGATGGAGACTCTTGGCTACCAGGCTCTTCTAGCCTTTTCACCACTACCACCAACATCACAGGGGAGAGAATGTTCCTGTCACATCAGCAATCTTCATTTTCCAGGGCCAGGGGCCAGGGTGAACATGCGTGCGTGCATGAGTGCTAAGTCTCTTCAGTCGTGTCTGACTCTTTGAGACCCTATGGACTTTTGCCCACCAGGCTCCTCTGTCCATGGGATTCTCCAGGCAAGAGCACTGGAGTGGGCTGCCATGCCTCCTCCGGGGGATCTTTCCAACCCAGGGATGGAACCTGCATCTCCTGTGGCCCCTGCACCGCAGGCATTCTTTACTGCTGAGCCACTGGGGAAGCCAGCTGGGGTGAAGCTTACCACCCTAGAAACCCCCAGGAGGACTGAGAAGGTGAAGACTGATCAGTCCATATTGTGGTCATCACTTAAAAGATTTAGATTTCCCATGAATTAAGTCATTTCTGTATTCAACAGATATTTGTTAAGCACCTATAATGACCCAGACGAACAGGACTGAGTGGCTTCTGAGTAGCCCAGGATGTCCCAGGGAGCTAAAGATACTGCAGATTGTGTTCTGTAGTCCAGTTGTCTAAGACTTAAGACCAGAAGGTCCTTTCTCTTGCAGAAAAAAAGTTATGAAATTTTCCTTTTAAGCATGTCCTTCAACCAAGTCAACTCCTACTCCCACACATGTTCCTGCATTTCATTGTGTATTTTTGAGCAAGAAAAAAATAAAAGCTGTTTTGGTGATTGATTTAGAGAGCTCGGCTCTGCTGAAATTCTCAGTATATTAACACAGTGCTAACCTCAAGGACGCCACTAAAACTCGACGCTGGCAGGACCAATGCACAGCGATGAATAGATTTCAGAAAAAGCAGCTGGGACAAAGGCAGTGTGGGGACAATGGAGTTAGTTGGGAAAATCAAATAGAAGAATCCATTTCAGCCCATGATACATTCTACGCACGTTGACTTAGGCACTTTCTTGAAATAGACAAGCATATCCTTAAGCTTTCCTGATGTAAACACAGTTCAGACAATCCCACTCAATGCCACCAGCCATTTCCAAGTCCCCAAGCCTATGTCTCACAGTCCTTTTTTGTCACATTCTCAGGTAGGGCTGGTACCCCCTCCTCCAGGGGACTCTTGGAAATGTCTGGGGGATGTTTTGGTCCCACATGGACACTCATGGTAGTCAGGGGCCCAGGATGCTAAACCTCCTGAATTGAGCAGGTGGTCCCACACAGTGAAGAGTGCCCCACCCAAGGTGCCACCACCATCCTCCTAAGCAGCAGCAGCAGGGGGCAGCCCACTTCTAGATAGCTGGCGCTTTGTGAGAAGGGCAGCCGAGGGCTCCTATAGCCTCTGTAGAAACCTCCCTACTCCCTGCTCCAGATGGATGAAAGAAAGAAGGAATGCCTTTGGACAGGTGTGGACTGTACCTGTGCAGTTTAGGACCGGTATCTCTCCCAAGATGGAATGCTGGCAACTTAACTTCCTGTCCTTGTTTTGCTGTTCTTACCCTGGGCTCTCTTTGATGCAGCTGTGCAAAACCAGCTTGAGCTGAGCAGTGAGTCACAGAAAGTTCTGGCAGTGGGGTGTGTGTACAAGTGTGAGTGTGTGAAAGTTGCTCAGTCGTGTCCGACTCTTTGCGACCCATGCATGAGCCGTGGAATTCTTCAGGCAAGAATACTGAAGTGGTAGCCTTTCCCTTCTCCAGGGGATCTTCCCAGCCCAGGGATCAAACTCAGGTCTCCTGCCTTGAAGGCAGATTCCTTAACAGCTGAGCTACAAGGGAAACCCTGCCAATAAGACAACCCTTAGGGTTTGAGACTCTTTCTTGCCAGGGGGTTGGATCACATGGAAAGGCAATTGATAACTGGGTGATCTGAACATGTTACCTAATTACCTTGAGCCCAGTTTTTTGTACACACAGGATAATAGTGACCCCTCCTTCCCAGGGCTCTTGGGGGTTTCAACAGACACTGTACACACAAAGCATTTGAAAAAAATGCCTAGAAACAGTAAACCCTAATTGTAGACTGTCAGTAGCATTATCTTTAGGCAGATGAGCAAGCTCTCTAAGCTGTTGAGAGGTTGAGCTCATCAGAGCAAGAAGCCAACATTACTGAGCTCGGTTCTGTGCCAAACTTGGTGCCAGATACACAGGAGTCTGTTACTTGATTTATCTCTCAGCACCCGCCCCCATGTTCCTGATCAGGAAGCTGAGGCCCATTGGGGAAGTAAAGGGATTGTCAGAGAATACAGAGCCAAGTCGCATTTCAAACTCAGCTCCTCAGATGCTGGTAGAGAAACCCATCTGCAAGGCCCAAGGCCTGGCAGGCAAAGCTCTCCAAGAATGACGGGCTATGGTGGAGGCAGATCGGGGGGCATGGGTGGGAGGCTCAGCCGCTGTCTGGGTTCGAGCCAGAACTGGTTTGTCTGTCGTCGCCCAGTGTCATAGCCTCAAACCTCCCTGGTCCAGATGGATGAAAGAAAGAAGGAATGCCTTTGGACAGGTGTGGACTGTACCTGTGCAGTTTAGGACCGGTATCTCTCCCAAGATGGAATGCTGGCAACTTAACTTCCTGTCCTTGTTTTGCTGTTCTTACCCTGGGCTCTCTTTGATGCAGCTGTGCAAAACCAGCTTGAGCTGAGCAGTGAGTCACAGAAAGTTCTGGCAGTGGGGTGTGTGTACAAGTGTGAGTGTGTGAAAGTTGCTCAGTCGTGTCCGACTCTTTGCGACCCATGCATGAGCCGTGGAATTCTTCAGGCAAGAATACTGAAGTGGTAGCCTTTCCCTTCTCCAGGGGATCTTCCCAGCCCAGGGATCAAACTCAGGTCTCCTGCCTTGAAGGCAGATTCCTTAACAGCTGAGCTACAAGGGAAACCCTGCCAATAAGACAACCCTTAGGGTTTGAGACTCTTTCTTGCCAGGGGGTTGGATCACATGGAAAGGCAATTGATAACTGGGTGATCTGAACATGTTACCTAATTACCTTGAGCCCAGTTTTTTGTACACACAGGATAATAGTGACCCCTCCTTCCCAGGGCTCTTGGGGGTTTCAACAGACACTGTACACACAAAGCATTTGAAAAAAATGCCTAGAAACAGTAAACCCTAATTGTAGACTGTCAGTAGCATTATCTTTAGGCAGATGAGCAAGCTCTCTAAGCTGTTGAGAGGTTGAGCTCATCAGAGCAAGAAGCCAACATTACTGAGCTCGGTTCTGTGCCAAACTTGGTGCCAGATACACAGGAGTCTGTTACTTGATTTATCTCTCAGCACCCGCCCCCATGTTCCTGATCAGGAAGCTGAGGCCCATTGGGGAAGTAAAGGGATTGTCAGAGAATACAGAGCCAAGTCGCATTTCAAACTCAGCTCCTCAGATGCTGGTAGAGAAACCCATCTGCAAGGCCCAAGGCCTGGCAGGCAAAGCTCTCCAAGAATGACGGGCTATGGTGGAGGCAGATCGGGGGGCATGGGTGGGAGGCTCAGCCGCTGTCTGGGTATCGAGCCAGAACTGGTTTCGTCACTGCTGGCCCACTGTGGGGCCTCTAATGATGGCTCCTTTCCAGCCTGTGGGGGATTAATAAATGTCACACAAAACTCACTGTCTACAACTCTAATTGCCGAGTTTGGACATGAAGTGAAGAATGTGTCACGTGGAAGGAATAGCAAATCAAGGGGCTTTTAATTTAAGCTTTGAAGCTGCGGGAGCAGCCCGTGCTAAGTCGCTTCAGTTGTGTCTGACTCTGTGTGACCCCATGGACTGTAGCCCGCCAGGCTCCTCTGTCCAAGGGATTCTCCAGGCAAGGCTACTGGAGTGGGTTGCCACGCCCTCCTCCAGGGGATCCTCCCAACTCAGGGATTGAACCTGTGTCTCTTCCATCTCCTGCATTGGCTCAGGGGCTCTTTACCACCAATGCCTCCTCAGGGAGCCAGGGTTCAGCATCCCTCAGGGGAGGTGGAGGTCACCACTGCAGTATGGACACTGTGTGGCAAGCAATCTGTCCACTGTCTCCCTGTACACCTGCACCCACTCCAGGCTGATGTGTCAGGGCCATGGCTCTGCTTGGTGTGCAGCTGCTGAATGGGAAATGGCAGTCAGGTGTTTTTCTAAAGTAGGGTGGGCCCAGCTCCAGGCAGATACTCGCGGGCAGGCCCAGTGCATGTCTGTGATGGAGACAGAACCCTTTGATGGCCACCTAGGCCGTGCTCTGTGGCGGAGCCAGATCCAGGAGGCGGTGCTGGGAGAGAAACAAGTCGGAGTGGTCAGCCTGCTCTTCCCACCCTCGGGTGTTCCCCTTCTGCTTGTGTGGAAAGGCTGCCCTTGGATGTGACACAGTCACACTGACCATCGTGCTCTAGGTACTGGGCTAGGTGTTGTCACATATGGGCCATCAGAGAGCCATTAGGACCATTTAGTGAAGCCCCCACTCAGGGATCCTAACTGGCATGAGAAAGATTGAGTCACTGGCCGCAATCATACATGTGCAGTGGGAAGAAGTGGATCTAGAGCCCAGCCTCGCCTGACCCCAAACTTGTGAGCAATTATCACTGCCCAGAGTCCTCTAGTGAAAAAGCTGTCCCCTCAAACAAGCGGCCTGCACCATGAATCAGAGAGTGCCGAGGGAAGGAGCTGAGGGAGGGCTGCCCGCAGAGTGTGCAGAAAGCGGGTCGTCCCAGGGCCGGGCACTGCATTGACCCCGTGGCCCACTCACTCTGTGCCCCAAAGGAATGGAGGCCCTTGAAACTGAGCGGGCTATGGCTCAGAGACCAAAAAATAAAGATCCACCACACGACCCAGGGATTCTGTTCCTGAGTAGTTATCTGCAAGAAACAAAAACACTAACTGGAAAAAGATACAGGCATGCCAATGTTCACAGCAGCACTATCTACAACAGCCAAGGTACGGAAGCAGCCTAGGTGTCCATCAACAGATGAATGGATGAAGAAGATGTGGCACATATATTTAATGGAATACTACTCAGCCACAAAAATTTTTTTGCTGTTTGTAGCAACATGGATGAACTTGGAGGATAGTATGCTAAGTGACATAAGTCAGAGCAAGACAAATACTGTATGATGTCTCTTATATGTGGTATCTAAAAAATAATACAAGCTAGTGAGTGTAACAAAAAAAGATATATACTCACAGATACAAAGAACAAACCAGAGAGGGTCGGCAAAAGGAGGAAGATAGCCCTAGGGGATTAAGAAGTCCAAGCCAACAGGTATACTAAAAGCTACAAGGCTATCTTGTACAACATGGGGAATATAACCAGTGTTTTATAATAACTATGAATGGAATATAACTTTTAAAATTGTGAATCACTATATTGTACATCTGTAACATATAATATTGTACAGTAATTATACTTCAGTTAAAACAAAAAGGAATTATAAAGGATCTGAGAATTTACCCTACTAACAGTCAATCAGTTGTGTCTGACTTTTTGTGACCCATGGAAGAGCCATAAAATTCTTCAGGCAAGGATACCAGAGTGGGCATCCTTTACCTTCTCTAGGGGTTCCTCCCAACCCAGGAATAGAACCGGGGTCTCTTGCATTGCAGGCAGATTCTTTACCAGCTGAGCTACAAGAGAATCCCTAACCTAATAAATCCAGGTCGAAAGCACGACTCCTGGGTCAGAAACAAAGTACTATCTTACTCTGTACCTTATCATCGTCAATTTCTACTGTAGTGAAAGGGTTAAACATTTATAGAATTTTTATTGCTAAAAAATGATTAAGTTAGTATTTGGAAGCTCTAAAAAATGGACTGTAAAAGAAAATACTAAATGCAGAAGACGTATTAAGGAAATGAAGGGTTCCAAATAACCCTATGTGGATTAGTCCCCAAATAATGTGGAGCTGGAGGTGGCCAGCCCGAGCTTCAGGCCTGGGTAAGGCTTCCCTGAGACTGTCATCCAGTCAGAGCCCTGCGCTAACAGTTCTCAGCTGATGCCTGGACGACACAACCACACACAAGGAGCCAAGAAAAAAACTCGGCGAAGTTTTTCAAAACCTTACAGCTACTTGGTGCCGGCATTCTATTTGTAGATAAAAGTTGTAGCGAAGTGAAGAAGTCTGCCAAAGGCGGCAGAGAAGTGGATGGTGATTTCAATTCTTGGCCCACAAAAATAAAACTTTCTCAACTGTCTCTGAGATGTTACTTGGAAGTTCTAGGGGTGCAAATACAGTTCATGAAGGGCCTCTAGTGCCCTACATGCTGGCTTTGGGAGCACTGCCAACCAGGCCAGGGGTGATGGCTTTATTATGACCCCACGTGGGAATGGCAGTTTCTAGAGAGTGATTAGCAAAGAAGCTACTTCTTTCACTCACTTCTGCTTTCTCTCTGCATGTGTGTGTACACATATGGACAGCCAAGCAAGAAAAAAATGAAGACATTCTAAAAATTCCAAAAAGTGAAGGCAACAAATTCCATGTACAATTCCATACTCATCTTAAGCATATTACCTGATCTAACATGACATTTATCTCTGGAGTAAATAGAAGACTTCTTTCAACTCAATTCTAATCTTTATACCTTGAGTCAAAAAGTATTTCCTAAAGCATAAATGTGGCAGCTTCAGTATTTCAAAAACTTTAGAAGGAATTAAAAGTCCCTTTCATCCTCTTCCTCCAGATTTTACCTTCCTATAGTAAAAGCACTCCCTCCCCCCGTCAGGCTGACCCCCGGGTATCTTTTACAGTCTAGAAGATTTGGCAGTAAGAGTAAGAGAGGCCCTCAGAGCCTGTCTTGTCCTGTGTCTCCTCTGATGGCCTCATGAGAATGTGGTTTGGGCCACAGGTTGCATCATATGAATGATAATTATCTAAGTGTCGGCCTCCTTCTCCAAACCAGGGCCTTCCAGGTCAGGGACCTGGGTAAAGCTGACTCTGCCTCTCACAGTTCTCGGCCTGACATAACACTCAAGGCAAGTTTCTTGAATGAGCAAATGAATGAATGAGTGCGTGAATGAGTGATTGAATAAACAGAGCCTATAGGGAGACCCTATTGTTGTATTTCTCCCAGTAGAAGAAATTTTCCAGGCTGTTACACTAATTAGGACTAATATTCTCCATTATTTTGAGGATTGCTTGAAATTTGCTGCTAATTTAAATAAAATGGTTACATTTACTCATTAACCAATTAGCATGCTTCCCAGCAGCTTCACTTCACTAATTTGATTAGTTACACTAGGCTCTTTCCTACCCAGGGCCTTCTCTAAGACCCGAGGACATCACAATGCTAGCAGAGGGAACTTTCCAAACAACATTTAAGCAGCCCCTCTCAGGGGGTTGAACACAGAAGTGAACACTGCCCCTCTTCCTCCCTGAAACTGCCTTTGGGTCCCTGATGTCTTTGGGCCCCACTAGGTCCCACGGTAAGTTGCTCTCCAGTACCACTCCTATCATGAGACCAAATTTGTTCTTCAAGGGAAATGAAATGTTCCAAAGTGTGAAGATTTTATGAACAACAACCCAGCCTGTGTTTGATGAATCAGTGAATGAAACTGGACGAGAAAATGGAAGTCAAAATATAGGCATTTTTCCCAGCCTTGTCTTGGCTAGTGGTAATTTGTGGTGTGACCCCAGGTAGGTAGTTTTCATTCCCAGGTGCCATGCTCTTGTTTTCTTTTTCTTTTCTTTTTTTTCTTCTCTAAAGGAAATCAACCCTGAATATTTATTGGAAGGAATGACTGAAGCTGAAACTCTAATACTTTGGCCACCTGATACAAGGAGATGACTCATTGGAAAAAACCCTGATGCTGGGGAAAATGGAAGACTAAAGGAGGAAGGGGCAACAGAGGATGAGATGGTTGGATGGCATCATTGAGTCAATGGATATACGTTTCAGCAAGCTCCAGGAGATGGTGAAGGACAGGGAAGCCTGGTATGCTACAGGCCATGGGGTCGCAAAGAATCAGACATGACTGAGTGACTGAACTGACTAACTGACTGTCTTTTTTATTTGTCAGAGGAGGAACTGATCTAGAAAATGCCTAAGTGTTTATGGCAGAGACAAAGCTTCCTGGGCACCCAGAAAATCCTGACTTCCCACATTCTCTGTATAAGGCAGGGCCACGTGATGGCTCCAGTGAATCGAATGTGACAGGAGGCGATGTGAGGCCCTTTTCGTCTGAGACACGGAAGTCAGGTTTCCAGTCACCCTCTTCCTCTTTGGGGATATTGGGAGTTGAATTGTGTACCTCAAAAATTCATACATTGAAGTCCTAACATTTAGTTCCTCAGAATGTGATCTTATTTGGAAATATGGCTACTTCAGATATAATTATAAACTAGGATGAGATCATTCTGGAATGGGTGGGCCCATAATCCAATACGACTGGCGTCCCCAAAAAAAGGGAGAATGGGGACATAGACAAACACACGGGGAGAACACCATGTGCTGGTGGAATTACACTGCCACAAGCCAAGGAGCCACTGGAAGCTAAGGAGAGACGCCTGGAATAGATCCTTCCCAGGTGCCTTCAGAGAGAGCACGGACCTGCCAACACCTCAGTCTTGGACTTCTAGTCTTTAGAACTGTGAGACGATAAATTCCATTCTCTAGGCCACCCAGTTTGGGCTTCTTTGTTACAGCTGCCCTAGTAAATAAAAGGGGGAAAAGCCACGTGCTTAGGCTGTGAATCCACAAGGGCACCTGAGTCACTATCGGCCTGCAGAGTCACCCAGTTTTTACCTGACATTGTGAAAAGACTAAGAGAAATATGTATGACCTGGAAATAAGGAAAAAGGAAGGGAGGTGATTTAGCCTTTCAATATTGTACTGGAGCACCATCTAACAAGCCCACCCAAGAGTATGTAATTTTCCAAGAGAATATACCTGTGTTTGACTTTGCTATTTACCTTCTGATTAGTACTTAGAGACTCCAGTTTCTAGATTTCTGTCTGGGTTGAAAGGATCACACCAAAGGCTATGATTTTATTTCTCTGTAGGGCATTAACTACATTTGGATCTAATCTACAATCTTATTCTAACACTTTTTAAAATTTCCTAACGGGACTGGGCACGGCCGGGGAAAATCCTGACTTCCTCACATTCTTTTATTTGTCAGAGGAGGAACTGATCTAGAAAATGCCTAAGTGTTTATGGCAGAGACAAAGCTTCCTGGGCACCCAGAAAATCCTGACTTCCCACATTCTCTGTATAAGGCAGGGCCACGTGATGGCTCCAGTGAATCGAATGTGACAGGAGGCGATGTGAGGCCCTTTTCGTCTGAGACACGGAAGTCAGGTTTCCAGTCACCCTCTTCCTCTTTGGGGATATTGGGAGTTGAATTGTGTACCTCAAAAATTCATACATTGAAGTCCTAACATTTAGTTCCTCAGAATGTGATCTTATTTGGAAATATGGCTACTTCAGATATAATTATAAACTAGGATGAGATCATTCTGGAATGGGTGGGCCCATAATCCAATATGACTGGCGTCCCCATAAAAAGGGAGAATGGGGACATAGACAAACACACGGGGAGAACACCATGTGCTGGTGGAATTACACTGCCACAAGCCAAGGAGCCACTGGAAGCTAAGGAGAGACGCCTGGAATAGATCCTTCCCAGGTGCCTTCAGAGAGAGCACGGACCTGCCAACACCTCAGTCTTGGACTTCTAGTCTTTAGAACTGTGAGACGATAAATTCCATTCTCTAGGCCACCCAGTTTGGGCTTCTTTGTTACAGCTGCCCTAGTAAATAAAAGGGGGAAAAGCCACGTGCTTAGGCTGTGAATCCACAAGGGCACCTGAGTCACTATCGGCCTGCAGAGTCACCCAGTTTTTACCTGACATTGTGAAAAGACTAAGAGAAATATGTATGACCTGGAAATAAGGAAAAAGGAAGGGAGGTGATTTAGCCTTTCAATATTGTACTGGAGCACCATCTAACAAGCCCACCCAAGAGTATGTAATTTTCCAAGAGAATATACCTGTGTTTGACTTTGCTATTTACCTTCTGATTAGTACTTAGAGACTCCAGTTTCTAGATTTCTGTCTGGGTTGAAAGGATCACACCAAAGGCTATGATTTTATTTCTCTGTAGGGCATTAACTACATTTGGATCTAATCTACAATCTTATTCTAACACTATTTTTTTAGAAAATGCCCACAGATACTGAGTTCCTCAACTGCTTCCCTTATTAATGAGCTAAATATATTTCATGTTCATAAACACGTTCGTTTTAAGAATCATGTTTTCCTTTTTTGAACGGATAAAATTAACCTGTTTGGTTAGTGCTAGTGTGGTTTGGGGATTGACTATTACCTGGTTGACACAGGTTCTTTCTGGTTTTAAGACCCCCAAATGGAAAAACTTAGACATTTGAAAGAAGGAAAGGAAGTTCACCTTCAAATTCAGCAGTATGAACTTAGCCAGCTCAAGGTCCTGCCTTCTTTTCCTTTTCCTTCTTCACAGTTCTTGGCCATGGCTGGGTGAATTTCAAGGCATGCAGCTTAACTAGGCCATATACATAATTCCCAAGAGAGAAAAGAGTTCAAGGTCTGGCTGGGATAAAGGCTTGAGGATTAAGTAATATGGAAATGTCTGTCTCTAGCACTTGAATGAAAACTTCATGAGGACAGTGACTTTCATATGGCTCATCACTGTCTTCCAGGAGCATAAGCAAATGATGGACTCTCATCCAATAAAGAAAAATTAAAAAGTAATGAACTAAAAAGTCATGGAATTTCAGGATGAGAGAGATCCCTTGGAGGTTTCTCAGCTTAAGCATCTAGTGGCCTGGAAAAACTTCAGAATGCCCCTGGAGCCCTCCAAACATGGCTTAGACACCTCTGATGATGGAGAAGTCATGACTGAGCCAATGAGAGGGAAGACTCTCCATTATACTCAATGACTCTGGTCACTATCGGCCTGCAGAGTCACCCAGTTTTACCTGACATTGTGAAAAGACTAAGAGAAATATGTATGACCTGGAAATGATTTAGCCTTTCAATATTGTACTGGAGCACCATCTAACAAGCCCACCCAAGAGTATGTAATTTTCCAAGAGAATATACCTGTGTTTGACTTTGCTATTTACCTTCTGATTAGTACTTAGAGACTCCAGTTTCTAGATTTCTGTCTGGGTTGAAAGGATCACACCAAAGGCTATGATTTTATTTCTCTGTAGGGCATTAACTACATTTGGATCTAATCTACAATCTTATTCTAACACTATTTTTTTAGAAAATGCCCACAGATACTGAGTTCCTCAACTGCTTCCCTTATTAATGAGCTAAATATATTTCATGTTCATAAACACGTTCGTTTTAAGAATCATGTTTTCCTTTTTTGAACGGATAAAATTAACCTGTTTGGTTAGTGCTAGTGTGGTTTGGGGATTGACTATTACCTGGTTGACACAGGTTCTTTCTGGTTTTAAGACCCCCAAATGGAAAAACTTAGACATTTGAAAGAAGGAAAGGAAGTTCACCTTCAAATTCAGCAGTATGAACTTAGCCAGCTCAAGGTCCTGCCTTCTTTTCCTTTTCCTTCTTCACAGTTCTTGGCCATGGCTGGGTGAATTTCAAGGCATGCAGCTTAACTAGGCCATATACATAATTCCCAAGAGAGAAAAGAGTTCAAGGTCTGGCTGGGATAAAGGCTTGAGGATTAAGTAATATGGAAATGTCTGTCTCTAGCACTTGAATGAAAACTTCATGAGGACAGTGACTTTCATATGGCTCATCACTGTCTTCCAGGAGCATAAGCAAATGATGGACTCTCATCCAATAAAGAAAAATTAAAAAGTAATGAACTAAAAAGTCATGGAATTTCAGGATGAGAGAGATCCCTTGGAGGTTTCTCAGCTTAAGCATCTAGTGGCCTGGAAAAACTTCAGAATGCCCCTGGAGCCCTCCAAACATGGCTTAGACACCTCTGATGATGGAGAAGTCATGACTGAGCCAATGAGAGGGAAGACTCTCCATTATACTCAATGACTCTGTGTCCTTATAATTTTGGAAGTTTCATGTTTCTCTTAAATCTACTTCTCTTCAGGCTAGACAATTCCCATGCTTAAGGACATGACCTTGAGTCTCGTACCCAATCTGGTAATAATTATGCAATATTTAGCCAGCAATGACTGTGTACCAGGTAAGTGTTTTATGTGCATCAATTCATTTAGTTCCTATCACAACCCTACTATAATCTCTATTTGTTAGGTTATGAAACTGACATAGTGAAGTTATGATCCCTACCCAGGGAACTGGGTTAGTAAGTAGTAAGGCTGGGATCTGAACCCCGGTAGTCTGGGTCTTGACCACTATATACCTCATCATTTGCCTTTCAACATTTTTATGCTTCCTATCAAGGGTGATGCTCAGGAAGGAATATGTGAGGTTTCATAATAGAGATCAGTAAGACTGTCACCTTGGGTGGGTCTCTGTTCCCCAGGTAGCAATGTGCAATGTCATATTCCTCTCCTGGATGTGTGCAGTGCACAACCTGCACAACTGCACGTGGAAGTTCCACCCGTGGACCTCCTTGGCTTCTCCTTGACCTCTATGGCCAAGGTGCCAAGAGATATTCTGAGAGCTATTAGTAGAAGAGGAAAATGTTCCTAGAAATGCATGTTGAGCGTTTTATTTGGACCAAGTCTGGGAGATTTGGAGTATCCCTGAATCTGTCCACCGTCCCCTTCTGAGATATATCCTGACCTTAGTCATATCACTGAATTCCTCCTCTTCTTGTCTCTTCCTTGCTAATCAAATTCTCAAAGGTTAGTAGATGCCATTGGGAAGCTTGCCAGTCAGAGTCCCTGCCTTCTCACCCATCACTTATCCCCTGCACCTGTGTCCATCTTAGATGATGGATGAGCTCCTGTCAAGGATACAGAGCCCATCTCCAGGATGACTCAGTTCTCCCCAGCTCTTCCAACTCACTGGGAAGGTCAGACTCATCAAATTCCTGCCACAGCAGAGTCCCTACACCTCCCTGTTCTGGGAAATGTGTGTAATTTGAGGCTGGTCTCAAGCCTCCTTACCTTGGGCATTGACAGTTGTATACCTCAAGCCTGCTAGGAGAGGGCAATTGGGAGCCAGTGTTCCACATACAGAGCAGTTACAGGAAGGTTATGTGGGGGATGCAGAGGGGGACCCAAGTCTTTAAGACTTGCTGCAGCTCCACAGCAAGTAGCTGATTCACAAAGCACCAAGGGAAGGCAGCTCCCAGGATTCCTCCCAAACACAGCACAATCTCACAGCTTCCCAAGCCAACTGGATTTCAGAACAGAATAATTCAAGGTAAGCAGATGGTCAGAGCTGGCAATGCTGGGCCTAGAGATGACCAGTCCAACTTCCTCATTTGCAGAGAAGAATACAGACCCAGACAAAACTAATCGATGGTGCTAGAGATCAGAACTGTCATTACCTGGGCTTCCCTGGTGCTTCAGATAGTAAAGAATCTGCCCACAATGCGAGAGACCCAGGTTTGATCCCCGGGTTGGAAAGATCTCCTGAAGAAGGAAATAAAATAGGAACCCACTCCAGTATTCTTGCCTGGAGAATTCCATGGACAGAGGAGCCTGGCAGGGCACAGTCCGTGGAGTTACAAAGAGTCAGACATGATTTAACAAGTAACACATAGTATTGCATTAGTATTACAACACAGAGTATTGACCAAGAGGCAGGATGAGGAAGCCCACTGGGATGATGGGTTTGATCTAGGTGGTGTCTGTAGTGTCTACAAATGTGGAAACTCATATGGAAATGCTTAAGATGTATATACTTCAGTATACAAGCATACCTCAGTAAAACAAAATAAGGCCCAGCTCTAGAGGGCTAAGGTGCAAATGTGTGGCAAGACAAAGCCTCAGGCTTCCTGATGCTCCATTCCCTGCCCTCACCCCAACCTCACTGCATTTTTCCACTATAGGAAAGCTCTCTTACAGTCTACAGGTTGGCTTTGATCAAGGTTGAAATCCATGGCACTTGACACTAGAGGTCAAAAAAAGTCAGTTCAGTGTGAGCTGGAGTTAGAAACTTGAGGGAATTTATACTGAGAAAGGCTCAATGAACAGTAAACATAATATTATCATCATAGCAATACTAATTACTAACATTTATTGAGCACTTACTATATGATAGACACTATTTTAAATGTATTAAATCCTTACAGTGATGTTCTTTATGGTATACACCAGTATTGATCCATATTTTACAGTTGAAAGAAACATCAGAGGGAACCCAAGTCTTTAAGATTTACCACAGCAAGTAGCTGATTCACAAAGCACCAAGGGAAGGCAGCTCCCAGGATTCCTCCCAAACACAGCACAATCTCACAGCTTCCCAAGCCAACTGGATTTCAGAACAGAATAATTCAAGGTAAGCAGATGGTCAGAGCTGGCAATGCTGGGCCTAGAGATGACCAGTCCAACTTCCTCATTTGCAGAGAAGAATACAGACCCAGACAAAACTAATCGATGGTGCTAGAGATCAGAACTGTCATTACCTGGGCTTCCCTGGTGCTTCAGATAGTAAAGAATCTGCCCACAATGCAGAGACCCAGGTTTGATCCCGGATTGGAAAGATCTCCTGAAGAAGGAAATAAAATAGGAACCCACTCCAGTATTCTTGCCTGGAGAATTCCATGGACAGAGGAGCCTGGCAGGGCACAGTCCGTGGAGTTACAAAGAGTCAGACATGATTTAACAAGTAACACATAGTATTGCATTAGTATTACAACACAGAGTATTGACCAAGAGGCAGGATGAGGAAGCCCACTGGGATGATGGGTTTGATCTAGGTGGTGTCTGTAGTGTCTACAAATGTGGAAACTCATATGGAAATGCTTAAGATGTATATACTTCAGTATACAAGCATACCTCAGTAAAACAAAATAAGGCCCAGCTCTAGAGGGCTAAGGTGCAAATGTGTGGCAAGACAAAGCCTCAGGCTTCCTGATGCTCCATTCCCTGCCCTCACCCCAACCTCACTGCATTTTTCCACTATAGGAAAGCTCTCTTACAGTCTACAGGTTGGCTTTGATCAAGGTTGAAATCCATGGCACTTGACACTAGAGGTCAAAAAAAGTCAGTTCAGTGTGAGCTGGAGTTAGAAACTTGAGGGAATTTATACTGAGAAAGGCTCAATGAACAGTAAACATAATATTATCATCATAGCAATACTAATTACTAACATTTATTGAGCACTTACTATATGATAGACACTATTTTAAATGTATTAAATCCTTACAGTGATGTTCTTTATGGTATACACCAGTATTGATCCATATTTTACAGTTGAAAGAAACAGGTCAACATCTTAAAAACCTGCCCAAAAGTTCACAGCTAGAAAGTTTCAAAGCTGCCATTTGGACTCAGGCTAGCTGGCTCCAGAATCCACGGTCCTTATAGCACCAGCTGCCCCATAGTGATTCACTGGCAGCTGGCCAACTGGTGGCCTCTACTTGAAAAGAGACCCCCTATCCCACAGGGGGAACACCTGACATGTGGCCAGCGATGTAGGTGAGTACCAACCCTGCACGTTTCCCCACTGATTCATTAAAAGCAAGTTCATCTGTTATGTCCAGATCATAAACATCACAAAGCAGAGAGGGAATTTACACAAAGATGGAACTACCTATGACCTTGGCCATCTTGGCCCACACTCAAGAACAACTGAAACTCAGGTGCCTGACTGCATTAACAATCAGAGAAATGCAAACTCAAACTACGTGATAGCACTAGATGACCACCACAGTATCTAGATGTTCAGAAAGACAGACAATACTGTGAAGGATGGGGAAGAACTAGAACTCCAATATATGGCTGGTGGGGTGAAAATCAATACAATTACTTTGGAAAATTGTTTGACAGTATATTAGATGCCTCTGGCTGCCATGACAAAATGCCACAGGCCGGGCGGCTTACACAAAGATGGAACCACCTATGACCTTGTTTATCTTTGCATACAGTTCTGGATTCTGAAGTCCAAGATCAAGGAGTTGGCCTGTTCAGTTTCCAGTGCAAGTGGCCACCTTCTAGCTGTGTCATCACATGGCAGAGAGAGTGATGGAGCACTCTGGTGGCTCTTATTAGAAGGACACTAATCCCACAAAATTAGAGTTCCACTTTATGACCTCATTTAACCTGATTAAATCCATGGCACTTGACACTAGAGGTCAAAAAAAGTCAGTTCAGTGTGAGCTGGAGTTAGAAACTTGAGGGAATTTATACTGAGAAAGGCTCAATGAACAGTAAACATAATATTATCATCATAGCAATACTAATTACTAACATTTATTGAGCACTTACTATATGATAGACACTATTTTAAATGTATTAAATCCTTACAGTGATGTTCTTTATGGTATACACCAGTATTGATCCATATTTTACAGTTGAAAGAAACAGGTCAACATCTTAAAAACCTGCCCAAAAGTTCACAGCTAGAAAGTTTCAAAGCTGCCATTTGGACTCAGGCTAGCTGGCTCCAGAATCCACGGTCCTTATAGCACCAGCTGCCCCATAGTGATTCACTGGCAGCTGGCCAACTGGTGGCCTCTACTTGAAAAGAGACCCCCTATCCCACAGGGGGAACACCTGACATGTGGCCAGCGATGTAGGTGAGTACCAACCCTGCACGTTTCCCCACTGATTCATTAAAAGCAAGTTCATCTGTTATGTCCAGATCATAAACATCACAAAGCAGAGAGGGAATTTACACAAAGATGGAACTACCTATGACCTTGGCCATCTTGGCCCACACTCAAGAACAACTGAAACTCAGGTGCCTGACTGCATTAACAATCAGAGAAATGCAAACTCAAACTACGTGATAGCACTAGATGACCACCACAGTATCTAGATGTTCAGAAAGACAGACAATACTGTGAAGGATGGGGAAGAACTAGAACTCCAATATATGGCTGGTGGGGTGAAAATCAATACAATTACTTTGGAAAATTGTTTGACAGTATATTAGATGCCTCTGGCTGCCATGACAAAATGCCACAGGCCGGGCGGCTTACACAAAGATGGAACCACCTATGACCTTGTTTATCTTTGCATACAGTTCTGGATTCTGAAGTCCAAGATCAAGGAGTTGGCCTGTTCAGTTTCCAGTGCAAGTGGCCACCTTCTAGCTGTGTCATCACATGGCAGAGAGAGTGATGGAGCACTCTGGTGGCTCTTATTAGAAGGACACTAATCCCACAAAATTAGAGTTCCACTTTATGACCTCATTTAACCTGATTACTGCCCTACTCCACATATAGTCAGGCTTAGCACTTCAACACGTGAATTTGGGGGCAACACCATATTAGTCTATAGCATTCTGCTCTTGGTCCTTCAAATTCATTTCCTTCACTCATGCAACATACATTCATTTCATCCCAACAGCCTTGAAAGTCTTAATTCATTCCAGCATCAACTCTAAAGTCTAAAGTCCATGTATCATCTCAGTCAGACATGTGTGAGACTCAAGGTGTGATTCATCCTCAGGCAGAATTTCTCTCCAGTTAAGAGTCTGTGAAATCAGACAAGTTATGTGCATCAAAATATGATGGTGGGGTAGGGATAGGATAGATGATCACATTCCAAAAGGGATAAATTGGAAGGAATAAAGGGATGGATCCTAAGCCAGCCCTAAACCCAGAAAGGCAAATTCTACTGGATTTTAAGGCTCAGGAATACTCACCTTTGTCTGGATACTCTGCCCTCACTGGGGTGGCATCATCATCCTCTCTGCTCTGTGGGGCTGCCTGCCCCTTCAACTCTCTGGAGTGGCCCTGCCCAAGCTGCTCACTGCTTTGGCCCTACCCCATTGGCTTGGGTCAGGGTCATCCTGGCCCACTGAAATCACAGTAGCAGGCCCATCCTTTGAGTGAACAGTCTTACCCCTGGGCCAGTGGTAGGTATAAGGACTTGTGCCCTGATGATTTCTAAATTACCTTCAGTATCATTCTTCCCTTTTCTTGAGGAATGGTGCACATTCCCAACTGAATAGCTTTATGGTCCCATCTTACAGAATCCACAAAGTCCAACAGTGTTCCTTCATCCTTTCCTGCTTTCACTTTAGTTCAAACTGGAAATGTCTCTGCTAGTATAAGCCCCTCTGTCTTGATGCCTTCTGTTGTGAGATGGCTGATGAAGTCCAAGAGTCCCACCCTCAATCTCTTAATCAGATGGTTGTTCAGTGCACTCTTGGTATTCTCTCCAGAACAAGTTTTTTTGTAATATGGATATGCCCAGACCTTCATGTGAGGTTAAACGAGGTCATAAGGGCAGAGCTCTGGTGCAATAGGATTAGTGTCCTTTTAAAAAGAGACACCAGAGAGCTTACTCATTCTTTCCCCACGCCACACAAGGACACAGTTGAGAAGGCGACTATCTGCAAGCTAGAAAAAGAGACCAAGTCGGCTGACACTTTGATCTTGGACTTTCAGCTTCAGAACTGTGAACAAATTAATTTCTATTGTTTAAGCTATAAACAACTTAAACATTTTGTGACGGCATTTTGTTACAGCAGCCCTAGCCAACTAATACAGGCGATGTCTACTAAAAGTCAACGTACGTCAACCCTGTGACTCAGTGATTCGATTCCTAGGTTTAAATCCAGAAGAAATAAGTACAATGTGCGCCAAAAGATATGGATTAGGGTGTTCAATAGCAGGAGTATTTGTAATATTCCCAACCTGGAAGTAGCTGAACTGTCCATCAACAGTAGAATATGTAGTAAATATGGTATAGTCATAAGATGTAATACGAGTAATAAAAAGGAACAAATTACAGCTATATACAACTGCATGGATATACTTTACAGAGATAATGATGAAAGAAAGATACTAACATGAGAGGCTTCCCTGGTAGCTCAGTGATAAAGAGTTTGCCTGCCAATGCAGGAGACATGGGTTCACGGCTATTGAACTTGTGCTCTAGAGTCTCAGAGCCGCAACTATTGAGCCCATGTGCCACAACTACTGAAGCCCGTGTGCCCTAGAGCCTGAGCTCCATGACAAGAGAAGTCACGACAAGAAGAAGCCTGCTCACCTCAGCTAGAGAGTGGCCCCCACTCCCTGCAACTAGAGAAGAGCCTGTGGCAGCAGTGAAAACCCAGAACAGCCAAAAATAAATAAATAAATAAAAGGAAGATACTAACACAAGAAAGCACATACCCTATGATGCTATTCACATAAAACTCAAAATTAAGCAACATTGTTTATTTTTGACCATGTGTTTGCTCTGAAAATTCAGTATTTATAATGTGACTATTTTCTGTACATAAGTTATATACCAACAAAAAGCTTACATAAACACAGTCACTCATTAAAAATGTCACACCATTGTAATAATGGAGAATGAGTTGCTTTATTGTGAGGTGTGGAGACAATGTGATCTGCTGACTTGTGACTGACCAGTCAGTGATGTCACAGGAGCTTGGCCCACAAAAAGAGGACAGGGCAGTGGAGAGCTGGAAGCCTTGCCATAGGACACCGGTGACACATCACAATATCCTTCAGCTGTATAACCATCAGCTGTACATCCTCCAGTTTAGGCAGGTAACTCTTATAAACACTAAACTTTGACTACACAAACACATATCTTCTATACTAAAGTGTTGTTTTAAAAATAATTTTATGCTTCTGGAGGCAAGATAATGAAACTCTGAAAATGTCAAGTCATAATGGGTCCGTCTATGGCATTCTTGGTCCTTGTACCTTGCCCACTGTACTCTGCTGAATAACCCATTTCTCTCGCCAGTGTCTCAACATCCTTTCTGGACAGCTGAAGCCTAGGCTACAAATGGAGAATTTTAGAGGATAACTTACTTTTCTGATAGCTTCACTTCATTCTCCACTAGAAAGTCAGAAGACTTAGAAAGGACCTCATGGCTATAAATTTGGTCCCAGCCATGACGTATCAAAGAGCAGTGCCTGAGGCACTCCAAAGGGACTCTGAGATGTCAAGGAGCCCAGGGGAAACTTCGAGTTCCCTCCTACCAGGGAAAGGCATGGATGCCAGAGCCAGGACTTTAGTTTATGCATAGTCTCCCCAGTGGAGGCAGGTGTCCCTCTTTAGAGATTATCACCTTCCTTATGGCATCCCAGCCTCTGCTTCTTCTGATTCCTTCCAGGCATGCAGATATGACTCTCCTTTTTGCTCGTGAGGATGTGTTGTGTTGTGCTGTTCTTAGTCGCTCAGTTGTGTCTGACTCTGTGCAACCCCATGGACTGTAGCCCACCAGGTTCCTCTGTACTTGGGGATTCTCCAGGCAAGAATACTGGAGTGGGTTGCCATGCCCTCCTCCAGGGGATCTTCCTGATCCAGGATACTTCCTAATGAAAGCCCCCAAGGACCCTGGTCCCAGAGTAGCCACGACAGCTTAGCTTCTCTCTGACCACCACACACGCGCGTGCAGATCCCTGGCACAGGGTTCTCTCACAGCACTCACCTGCGGCGTCATCCCGTGGCAGATGTACACAATAGGAACATTCTCTGCTTCTGGACCCTGATCCAGACACAAATCAGTCTTCAGCGAGTTCTGCAACTGAACACCAGAGGAGAGGCGGTCACATCAAAGGTAAAGAACAGAGAAACAAAAGCATTAAATGAAGAGAAATTCCACCGAGACAGGCTCTGCTTCTATAATTAACCCAAGACCCATGGAATACTATGGAAACCAACCAGTACCAATGCTGGCCTTTCATAAAGGTGCAGAGCAGTCTCACCTGAAGGAGAAGCACTCGGACACTGTTAAACAGCAGGCTAGGTTTGGGGAGCTGAGAGGATCTGGGTGAAAATACAATGCTGCACACACATCAGATGGAACTATACCCATTTCTCTCGCCAGTGTCTCAACATCCTTTCTGGACAGCTGAAGCCTAGGCTACAAATGGAGAATTTTAGAGGATAACTTACTTTTCTGATAGCTTCACTTCATTCTCCACTAGAAAGTCAGAAGACTTAGAAAGGACCTCATGGCTATAAATTTGGTCCCAGCCATGACGTATCAAAGAGCAGTGCCTGAGGCACTCCAAAGGGACTCTGAGATGTCAAGGGCCCAGGGCAACTTCGAGTTCCCTCCTACCAGGGAAAGGCATGGATGCCAGAGCCAGGACTTTAGTTTATGCATAGTCTCCCCAGTGGAGGCAGGTGTCCCTCTTTAGAGATTATCACCTTCCTTATGGCATCCCAGCCTCTGCTTCTTCTGATTCCTTCCAGGCATGCAGATATGACTCTCCTTTTTGCTCGTGAGGATGTGTTGTGTTGTGCTGTTCTTAGTCGCTCAGTTGTGTCTGACTCTGTGCAACCCCATGGACTGTAGCCCACCAGGTTCCTCTGTACTTGGGGATTCTCCAGGCAAGAATACTGGAGTGGGTTGCCATGCCCTCCTCCAGGGGATCTTCCTGATCCAGGATACTTCCTAATGAAAGCCCCCAAGGACCCTGGTCCCAGAGTAGCCACGACAGCTTAGCTTCTCTCTGACCACCACACACGCGCGTGCAGATCCCTGGCACAGGGTTCTCTCACAGCACTCACCTGCGGCGTCATCCCGTGGCAGATGTACACAATAGGAACATTCTCTGCTTCTGGACCCTGATCCAGACACAAATCAGTCTTCAGCGAGTTCTGCAACTGAACACCAGAGGAGAGGCGGTCACATCAAAGGTAAAGAACAGAGAAACAAAAGCATTAAATGAAGAGAAATTCCACCGAGACAGGCTCTGCTTCTATAATTAACCCAAGACCCATGGAATACTATGGAAACCAACCAGTACCAATGCTGGCCTTTCATAAAGGTGCAGAGCAGTCTCACCTGAAGGAGAAGCACTCGGACACTGTTAAACAGCAGGCTAGGTTTGGGGAGCTGAGAGGATCTGGGTGAAAATACAAGGCATGCATGCACACACATCAGATGGAACTATATGTTTCACCCTCTCCTTTTGCACAAGGGTGGCATAATGGCCAACAGAAGTCCCTAGATAGAATTCATTGTTCTTGAGGGCTGGGGCAATTGGGGAACATGTCATCTATTTGAAGTCCTGGGATGTCCCCTGCGATCAGGCCTTTTGTGCCTCCTTCAGATACAGCAGTGATTGGCCAGGCCCCAGTGCGGACCCATAGAGTGGGAGGTCTGGTGGGTGAAAAAGAGAGAACAGGACTAGAGGGGGAGCAGGAGAGGGGAGAGGTGTTTCTTGTCCTCACCTACAAACACATGGCAATCAAGAGTACAAATGTCCAGCTACCATGAACCAATGTCTTAGCGCATCCAGGTAGGACAGCTGATAGTCAATGGCCCCTTCTGGCATAAGCCCACTCTCAGCCCTTAGAAAGGGCAGCTCATGGCCTACACAGACTACTTACATGCCACAGCTGAGGAGACCAGGGCGGGCACCAACTCACAGTTTAGAATGAATTAACAATTCTTTTTATTTCCTCTTCTCTCCCCTAACTGTCTCTTTCTAGACTGTGACTACCTCATCATCCTCTTATTCTGTGCTAGGAACCCAGATGAAAGACCAGACATTGTGCTCAGTGGGTACTGGCCACTCAGATGGTGAGGCCATTTAGATTGTTTGCAGGGATCTGATGGGCTTGTGCAAGCAGAGAAATCCAGCTGTGACAATGGGGAGATGAAGAAGAAGGCAGGTGGATTTAGAGCGAGAGATCATCCTGCCCCCACTGTGGTTTTAGTGGCTTCCCACTAAGTGGGGCTCCCATGAGTGACACAGAGAGGCGGTCACATCAAAGGTAAAGAACAGAGAAACAAAAGCATTAAATGAAGAGAAATTCCACCGAGACAGGCTCTGCTTCTATAATTAACCCAAGACCCATGGAATACTATGGAAACCAACCAGTACCAATGCTGGCCTTTCATAAAGGTGCAGAGCAGTCTCACCTGAAGGAGAAGCACTCGGACACTGTTAAACAGCAGGCTAGGTTTGGGGAGCTGAGAGGATCTGGGTGAAAATACAAGGCATGCATGCACACACATCAGATGGAACTATATGTTTCACCCTCTCCTTTTGCACAAGGGTGGCATAATGGCCAACAGAAGTCCCTAGATAGAATTCATTGTTCTTGAGGGCTGGGGCAATTGGGGAACATGTCATCTATTTGAAGTCCTGGGATGTCCCCTGCGATCAGGCCTTTTGTGCCTCCTTCAGATACAGCAGTGATTGGCCAGGCCCCAGTGCGGACCCATAGAGTGGGAGGTCTGGTGGGTGAAAAAGAGAGAACAGGACTAGAGGGGGAGCAGGAGAGGGGAGAGGTGTTTCTTGTCCTCACCTACAAACACATGGCAATCAAGAGTACAAATGTCCAGCTACCATGAACCAATGTCTTAGCGCATCCAGGTAGGACAGCTGATAGTCAATGGCCCCTTCTGGCATAAGCCCACTCTCAGCCCTTAGAAAGGGCAGCTCATGGCCTACACAGACTACTTACATGCCACAGCTGAGGAGACCAGGGCGGGCACCAACTCACAGTTTAGAATGAATTAACAATTCTTTTTATTTCCTCTTCTCTCCCCTAACTGTCTCTTTCTAGACTGTGACTACCTCATCATCCTCTTATTCTGTGCTAGGAACCCAGATGAAAGACCAGACATTGTGCTCAGTGGGTACTGGCCACTCAGATGGTGAGGCCATTTAGATTGTTTGCAGGGATCTGATGGGCTTGTGCAAGCAGAGAAATCCAGCTGTGACAATGGGGGAGATGAAGAAGAAGGCAGGTGGATTTAGAGACGAGAGATCATCCTGCCCCCACTGTGGTTTTAGTGGCTTCCCACTAAGTGGGGCTCCCCATGAGTGCCTGGGTTCAGCTGTACTTTAGTTTCTGGCTCTGTAAGAGTGTGTGGTATCTTTATCCACCTAAACTGGAGTTAGTTTAAATGGCTCTTCTTAGTGATCAAAGCACTCTGTTTACAATTGGAGGCTGGAGGCTGGACTCCAGGGGAGACCAAGGCAATGGGCCACAGGTGGGTCACCTATCCAGGGAGGGCCAGAGGCAGACAGCGGTAAGTTTTTGTAGTCCTGATGGACGTGGCAGGAGTGCAGTGAACCCAATTAACAAGTGTGAAGCAGAACAGATAACTGGAGGCCCACGCTTGCTCTGTGCACACCCTGTTCTTGACAGGGGACAAAAGACAGAGTCAAATTCTTTTCTCTTGAACTCCCTTTCCCTGACAGGGTGATAGCAGCTCAAGCTCAAACTTGGAGTTCAGAGCTTCTGAAGAAATGTGAGCATGTGTCAGCTGCCGAGGCAGGGCCCCGGAAGCATCCACACAGCATCACATCCTCTATCATAAACCAACTGCTTGACTGAACCGTGTGGGAGGAGCAATTGCAAATACACTCTGGCCTCCTCCCACGGCCTGCAGAGGGCTGGGTGTCACATCTGAAGGCGTGATCCGCTAGTGAGACCTGGAACTTCTACTGCATAGAGGAAGTTCCAGAAAGTCTTGATGTCTAACTTGGCTCTCCTGTGGGTCCCCAAAGCTGGCCTCTGAATGAGGCGGGTAGTGCATTTGATACAGTCCTCCTTGGTTCTGTATCAGCCACCTCCCAGTAAGCAGGTGATCTTTTGGGGGTGTTCTAGTACTCTAGGCTACTCCTGTGTTTCTGTCTCTCTGAAAGGGGTAATAACAGTGCAATTCTTTTATTTCCTCTTCTCTCCTAACTGTCTCTTTCTAGACTGTGACTACCTCATCATCCTCTTATTCTGTGCTAGGAACCCAGATGAAAGACCAGACATTGTGCTCAGTGGGTACTGGCCACTCAGATGGTGAGGCCATTTAGATTGTTTGCAGGGATCTGATGGGCTTGTGCAAGCAGAGAAATCCAGCTGTGACAATGGGGGAGATGAAGAAGAAGGCAGGTGGATTTAGAGACGAGAGATCATCCTGCCCCCACTGTGGTTTTAGTGGCTTCCCACTAAGTGGGGCTCCCCATGAGTGCCTGGGTTCAGCTGTACTTTAGTTTCTGGCTCTGTAAGAGTGTGTGGTATCTTTATCCACCTAAACTGGAGTTAGTTTAAATGGCTCTTCTTAGTGATCAAAGCACTCTGTTTAAAATTTGGGAGGCTGGAGGCTGGACTCCAGGGGAGACCAAGGCAATGGGCCACAGGTGGGTCACCTATCCAGGGAGGGCCAGAGGCAGACAGCGGTAAGTTTTTGTAGTCCTGATGGACGTGGCAGGAGTGCAGTGAACCCAATTAACAAGTGTGAAGCAGAACAGATAACTGGAGGCCCACGCTTGCTCTGTGCACACCCTGTTCTTGACAGGGGACAAAAGACAGAGTCAAATTCTTTTCTCTTGAACTCCCTTTCCCTGACAGGGTGATAGCAGCTCAAGCTCAAACTTGGAGTTCAGAGCTTCTGAAGAAATGTGAGCATGTGTCAGCTGCCGAGGCAGGGCCCCGGAAGCATCCACACAGCATCACATCCTCTATCATAAACCAACTGCTTGACTGAACCGTGTGGGAGGAGCAATTGCAAATACACTCTGGCCTCCTCCCACGGCCTGCAGAGGGCTGGGTGTCACATCTGAAGGCGTGATCCGCTAGTGAGACCTGGAACTTCTACTGCATAGAGGAAGTTCCAGAAAGTCTTGATGTCTAACTTGGCTCTCCTGTGGGTCCCCAAAGCTGGCCTCTGAATGAGGGCGGGTAGTGCATTTTGATACAGTCCTCCTTGGTTCTGTATCAGCCACCTCCCCAGTAAGCAGGTGATCTGTTGAGGAAGTTGGAAGAAACAGGCCGAGATGAAATCCTGGCTCCAGCTGTACGGTCTGAGGCAAAGCATCATAACTCCTTGTCTGTTTCTGTCTCTCTGAAATGGGGATAATAACAGTGCCAGCCTCACACATTTGTGGATTAACTGAAATAATCTCTGCAGGTGCTTAGCTCGGGCCCTCACATATAGCAGAAGTGCAATAATTGTTAGGTGCTATTATTACTGCTACAACCATCCTGAAAGCCATTCAGGCAAGCTAGCTTTTCAGACTGCATCTATGTGCCAGGTACCAAGTGAAGTGCCTTCCATGCGGTGTCCCACCTAATCCTCAAAATTACTCAGCCAGGTCAGTAATACTATCTCTTTTAAGGGTGCAGGAAGTGTCCTACAGTGAGATCTCTGTCTCATCCCTTCGTCTGTAATGCTGTCTCACTGCACGGACCCTCTGCCATGGCCTCCTCTTTCCTCTGACTAAATTCTCCCCTTTCTGTGGTTCTTGGCCTCTCTGTCACTCTGGAAACCTTCCTGACCCGCATCATGGTGTGAGGCCGCCATGCCACGATTCCTCTGATCACAGCACTTACACAGCTGTGTTCTTGTCTCTTCTCCACTCGCCTGGCTCCTCAGTCAGTCAGCAGACTAGGTCTCAGGCTGTCTCACTGCCTCTGACACAGGACAGCCTGGCCCATATTAGACAGTAAGAATATATGGGGTGAAAGAATGAAGAAAATGAACAATGAATGAATGTCATCATAGTTGGAAAAACGGCAGAGCTGAAGTCTGTCTCCAAAGTCTAAACTCTTTCCATCATCAAATAGAGATCATCTTGAGACTGTGAAAGATGCCTCATGAAGTGATGTGACTCTTAAAACCTTTAAGGTTTTACAAACTGTCAAGGTTACACAGCGATTATGTGGCAAAGCTAACTTTCAGAAGCAGGCATGTCTATTTTCTGATGCTACTCCATCTCTCCTGTCAGCACCAGAGCTGGGATGATCCAAAGGCACTCTGTCTCCCAGGCCTGGACTAAATGACCCGGGGAGGCCCATGTCCATGCTGCCGTGCCCACAGACCCTTCTGCCTGTCAGAGGTGTTACTGAAGCTTATTACTAGAATAATGGTCTCAGTTAAACAGTCTTGAGAGTCCCAGGGCATTATTTGACCTACACAGTGAAGTTTAGGCGTGAGCTGGAAGGGAAAAGGAAAAAAAAAAAAAAAAAAAAAAACCTGCCCTTGAGAAGACATCTGGTCTCTCCATTTCAGAATAAAATAACTACCAGGAAGAAAGATTCAGCCCCAGAAATCCTCTTGCTCTTGCACTGCATCCTGCCCCGACCATCGTCACCTTATTCTCCCCATTGAGTTCCTTATATTCTTTGACAAGCAAGCGTGTCTCTACTCATGTGAGCCCAGCCCATGGAGGAGGCAGGAGGGAGGAGGGCCGGCTGGACCCTGAACAGTAGCCAGCAAATGACCATTCTGCCAGCCCCAGGAATGGCTGACCCAGCTCAGCTCTCTGGAATGGCGAGAGGAAGCATTTTCAGCACAACAGAGTGAAAACAGTCTCCGCTGTGGACTCAGCTAGATCGAGATCACAACCTGGATATGCCACTTACTGTCCGACCAACCAGAGGTTTATGGGTGTGACAGTGAGGGATCTATATGGTAAACGTGCTGTAAGTGCCCTTTTGCTTAGAAGACAAGAATGCCTTGGGCCCAGACCCAGGATTGCAATGGCTGCATGCATGTATCTCCACTGTTAGGCTTCTCTGGCTGAATTTGGCAAATACTCTTTGCTACAGAGGATTGCTTAGTGAGGCTGTGAATCCAGAAGCTTGCCTTGGCTCTCAGAGGCCTGGGCCAACAGTTTCTCTGGAGTCACGGTCGCCTGTCTGTTATAGTTTGGCTGGGTCCGAGAGTGGCCAAGCGGCGCACACAAGGTGCAGTGGGCAGTGTATCAGCTGCATCCTCAGGATGGTTCTGGGGAGGTAGATGGGGCTGATGGGCACCTCAGTGACCAGTGTGTTTCCATGGTGATGACAGGATCTGGAGCCTCAGGTAACAGCTGAGCAGCACCAGCTAAGGTTTCTGACATCTGAATTACACCAGCCTGGGAAGCAGAGAGGCAAGAGGCTACGGGGTTGTTCTCTCAGGACGTGTCAGCCATGACATGGGGACTCTTGTGGGAAGATATGACCTACCTCTGACAGTCTGGCCTCTGGGGACAACTGAGGCCCTGCAGGAGGGGAGGAAGGGGCAAGTTTCTGGGACCTCAGCTCTGTCTTCTTTAGAATCCTAGAAGGCCCACAGGAACACTGAGGCCGGCCCGGCCCTTCGGCAGAATGCTTCCCCTCCAGGCTGATGCTGTGCCCATTAGGCTCCTGCTAAGGCAGGCCTTGAACCTAGTGGCCTCAGGTCATCGAATCAAGAGTTCTTCCTTCAAGTTTTCATCCTGGAATATCTACAAGGTCTGGGCGGGCACTCCTAAGGGAGGACTGGAAGTGAGACCGGAAGTTGATGTTCTAGGCTCAGTTTCATTGTCGATCACCTGTGTGAACACAGACAAGTCCCTGTGCGTCGCTGCTTCCCCATCTGTAACACGGCAGGGGCAGGAAGTAAGCCAAGAAGCCCCAGGGGTTCGTTTTGAGGGCTTAACTGTCATAGACAATCTTTATGTATTTGCTCAGCAAAAACCAGGTGATATATCCAAAAATCAATCAGGTATCTAAAATGCCTTAAGAGTTGTAATGTCCTTGGGATAATGGAAGCATGGGAGAGTTTCTCATGTTCAAAATATTTTAACCTTAGACCCCCAATACATTTCTATATTGGAGAGCTTCTTCTACCCATGAGGACAGAATTATTTAACCCTACTTAACATATGAAAAAACTAAGATCCATAGACATTAGGACACTTGCCCAGGAAGTGGCTGAGTCAAGACTGCAACCAGGTCCACATGGAGCCAGATCATTCTTCCCTTTGGTCTGGCTGCCTCTGCTGGGTGACTTGTTTGGTGCCAATCAACAAGTGGTACTAAAACATCTCTCAAAATCCAGTGAGGGCTCCCCTGATGGTCCAGTCGGTAGGACACCACCTTGCGGTGCAAGGCGCGGTTCGATCCCCGGCCTGGGAAGATCCCATGTGCCGCGGAGCGCTGGACCAATGTGTCCAACTACTGAGTCGGAGCTCTGGGCGCATGCGTCCAGAGTTGGTGCTCTGCAGCAGTGAGGCCACTGCAATGGGAGGCCCACACAGGCCAAAGAACAAAGATAAATAAATGAAAGATCAATAGAAGTGGCCAAAAAAAAATCCAGTGAACTCAGGAAGGTTGATTTCTCAGAACTGCTTTCTAGGACCCTCTGTCTTCTTTAGAATCCTAGAAGGCCCACAGGAACACTGAGGCCGGCCCGGCCCTTCGGCAGAATGCTTCCCCTCCAGGCTGATGCTGTGCCCATTAGGCTCCTGCTAAGGCAGGCCTTGAACCTAGTGGCCTCAGGTCATCGAATCAAGAGTTCTTCCTTCAAGTTTTCATCCTGGAATATCTACAAGGTCTGGGCGGGCACTCCTAAGGGAGGACTGGAAGTGAGACCGGAAGTTGATGTTCTAGGCTCAGTTTCATTGTCGATCACCTGTGTGAACACAGACAAGTCCCTGTGCGCGCTGCTTCCCCATCTGTAACACGGCAGGGGCAGGAAGTAAGCCAAGAAGCCCCAGGGGTTCGTTTTGAGGGCTTAACTGTCATAGACAATCTTTATGTATTTGCTCAGCAAAAACCAGGTGATATATCCAAAAATCAATCAGGTATCTAAAATGCCTTAAGAGTTGTAATGTCCTTGGGATAATGGAAGCATGGGAGAGTTTCTCATGTTCAAAATATTTTAACCTTAGACCCCCAATACATTTCTATATTGGAGAGCTTCTTCTACCCATGAGGACAGAATTATTTAACCCTACTTAACATATGAAAAAACTAAGATCCATAGACATTAGGACACTTGCCCAGGAAGTGGCTGAGTCAAGACTGCAACCAGGTCCACATGGAGCCAGATCATTCTTCCCTTTGGTCTGGCTGCCTCTGCTGGGTGACTTGTTTGGTGCCAATCAACAAGTGGTACTAAAACATCTCTCAAAATCCAGTGAGGGCTCCCCTGATGGTCCAGTCGGTAAGGACACCACCTTGCGGTGCAAGGGGCGCCGGTTCGATCCCTGGCCTGGGAAGATCCCATGTGCCGCGGAGCGGCTGGACCAATGTGTCCAACTACTGAGTCGGAGCTCTGGAGCGCATGCGTCCAGAGTTGGTGCTCTGCAGCGAGTGAGGCCACTGCAATGGGAGGCCCACACAGGCCAAAGAACAAAGATAAATAAATGAAAGATCAATAGAAGTGGCCAAAAAAAAAAAAAATCCAGTGAACTCAGGAAGGTTGTATTTCTCAGAACTGCTTTCTAGGATGGTGAGTGGAAGGCACGGCCCCGTGGGTCGGGGAGGCATGCATGCTCGCTGGTAGAACCTCAGGCACCCACCCTTGGGGAACAGTGGGGTTTGCTATATTGTTTTGTGTAATATTAACCTAACTGCAGGTTTTTGTTTTATTAAGTGGCATATGCAGGTTCAAGGCCAGAACTGACTTGCTTAGGACTGTAAGGAGAAACTAAGCACCTCTCTCAGGGGAATGGCGAGGTCTGGGCTATGGACATATAGGCTGCCTCATGCACAGCTCCAGAAACCAGCCTCTTGTCCACAGGTCCACCTCAGGTCCCACTCAGATGCCTGTCTGGATGAAACCCTGAGGGGTGAGCTGCTTACCACCCCGTAGGCAATGATGTCCGAGTACATCCTCATCTCTGGGTACACGCTGACCAGGTACCACCGGAAGGTCTTGCACTGCAGCTGTTTTCTCAGAGCCTTCCTGGCAGTGATGTCCCCGATGTCAATTCCTGAGTCCTGCACAAGACGCAAGCACATGGATGTAGCCACCACCAGGGAACAGCTTTTCCCCGAACCTCCACAATCCCAGTCCTGGAGACTGTCTGGTGAAGGCATGACTGGCAACTTCACTCATGCATTTCCTCATATGTGCCCCAGACCCATAACCCTCCCCATCTGGTCTGCAAAACATGAGCTCGGCACTGGCAGGGATTGTTGTCAAAGGTCTATATTGAAAATCAATGGACTAAATCCTTGAAAATCACTAAAGTAAAAAAGCAAGCTGTAGTCTTTGTGTAAGTAAAAGGAATGGAAGACTATAATCTGAGTAAGGTTATTGCTTTACTAACAAATGTCCATATAGTCAAAGCTATGGTTTCCTAGTAGTCATGTATGGATGTGAGAATTGTACCATAAAGAAGGCTGAGCACTGAAGAATTGATGCTTTCGAACTGTGGTGCTAGAGAAGGCTCTTGAGAGTCTCTTGGACTGCCAGGAGATCAAACCAGTCAGTCCTAAAGGTAATCAATCTTGAATATTCATTGGAAGGACTGACGATGAAGCTAAAGCTCCAAAACTTTGGGCACCTGATATGAAGAGCTAACTCATTAGAAAAGGCTCTGATTCTGGGAAAGACTGAAGGTAGGAGGAGAAGGGGGTGACAGAAGAAGAAATGGTTGGATGGCATCACTGACTCAATGGACATGAGTTTGAGCAAGCTCAGGGAGATGGTTTGAGCAAACTCTGGAACATGAGTTTGCACAAACTCTGGGAAGCCTGGTGTGCTGCAGTCCATGGGGGTCACAGAGTCGGACATGACTTAGCAAGTGAACCAACAACCAAGGCTATCTCTCTCTCAAGAGAAAGCATGAGATACTCTGAACTGTGTGGGGAGAGGGAGAGGGAAGAGAAAGAGTTGAAGACAGAATAACGTTAATTCTAATACTGTTCCTAATAATCAGGGCATCTAAGGCTTATATTAACACAATGTGCCAGGCTCTGTTCTATATGAGACAGGCACATATATTTTTATATTCTACTTACATTAAACTTACGTATGTGGTTCTATTTAAACTTATGAAGGAGCACAATGTAAGCCACATTTTCCAGAGGAGGGAAGTTCAGTGACCTCCTGGGTGACTTGCCCAAGTCCCACAGCTAGTAAGTGGGGACCAGGGACCAGACAGGGCATGTGGCATCACGTGAGACATGGCCTAGTGGACCTCAGGGAGTCTGGAGAAGCACAGGTTTCTCTCCCTGTTGCTGCAGTTTACGTGCTGCCAGTGTGACGCCACCTGGTTCTACCATCAATGCTGGGATCAAGCTGCGGGGGCTGGGAAAATAATGAAATTAATGGTTTAATTCTGAAATGTCTGGGAAGACCCACAAAGATGGCTGCTGCATGTGTCTGGACATGATTAGAATGCATATTTTTAAAATATCAGGCAATGGGGGCTTGAGTCAAAACAAAAATAGATCTAGAAGAAATACATTTATTTTTGTCCACCAGAGCTCAGGTCATATATAATTTGAACTTGCCACAGCCTGAAAGTTTAAGATGTGGGCTCCCAGGGTGCAATTTCAGTGAAGATATGCCCTTTTAGTATCTCGTGATGACCTCCTCTATGATCAGTCTGCTCTCCAACTCCTGCCCAGAGCCTTCCCAGCAACTGCTACTTGGCCTTTCTCTGCTGGACCCTGGTTCCCTGATGATCAGAAAACATGTTCTGCTGATCTCTAGCACTGCACCTGTACTCTATTGATGAGACCAAGCTTAAACAATATGTATGAAACAGTGAACAAAGCAACTGACCATAAATGTATCCTGCCCAGTCCTCCCCAACCCCAAGCCATCTGTTAGGTATTAACTCTTTAAACTTTTCTGCACTTGATCCTGACATCACATTTGCCTGGATCCAGGCTGTCATATTTGATGCTATGATTGCCTTTATGTGATGACAAATTGGCACTGTCTCAGCTTTTACAAACAGCCACTAGAAGAATCTACCTCAGAAAGCCCTCTGTGTTTTCTTAAAAACTGGGGTCTCATAGGAAAGCTTCCTTTTCCACATTCAGGATCAAGGGAGAGCTTTCCCCTCTACTTAGAGGCTAATCAAAAGTGGGAGAGAGATGACACATCAGAGTCCACTCTAACTTCTAGGAGATTCAAGAACGAGAGCTTTGCTCAGTTTCTATGTCTGGATATCATGTCCCTTTCCTCTTCCTGTTTATTAACTGGCTTTTGTTTTTCCATTTTAATGGTTCAGCACATCTGTATTGTGTTTGCTCAAAATTGCATCAAACCCTTTTCAGAGCATGAGGCAGAAATTGAAGAATAAGCAAACTTTCTCATAGAAGGTCACCTTGACCCTTATTATTAGAAAACAATAAATGCACCATCCTCCTTTATCAAACACTTAGTGTAGAGGGTTGAACAGTATCCCCCATCCCCAAATCGAGTCCTCCCAGAACCTCCAAATGTGACTTTATTTGGAAAAATGGTCTTTGCGGATATAATTAATTAGAGATGTTGAGATGATTCTGGATTTAGGACGATCCTAGACCTCTGTGAGGGAAAGGAGAAGGAGGCTTGGACATACAGAGACAGAAGCAGAGAACGGAAAGACACATCGACAAGCCAAGGTACCCCGAGAGCCCCCACAAGCTGTAAGAGGCCAGACCCTTCCCCAGGACTTTTGGAGGAAGCATGACCCTGGCGGCCCTTTGATGATGGGCTTCTGGCTTCAAAACTACCAGAGAACACCTTTCTGTTGTTTTAAGCCACCCAGTTTGAGGCAGTTTGTTTTGGCAACCCTGGGACCCCAATATACTTAGCCACACAGAAATCTGTCCCATAGTCCTGCCCATGTGTGCAGCCTCACACAGAATTCCTCGCGGCCAAGCCTCAAGAATGGCTGTTGCCTAAGAACCATGGTGAGTCATCCTTGGCACTTGGCCTGTCTTCAGGCAAGAGGAAGCAGGGGCAAGTCTAGAGTTCCCAAATTCTGCATCAGGAAATATCGATGCTTTGCTGCAGACTGACTTTCTGTTTGCTGATAAGCAAAATGACTTTCAATTTAAGTAGTGGATGCAAGAGTGGAAGGCTCTTCTGATCTTTCAAAAGACTGGGACCGCATGTGGTAAGGGAGTGGGTGAGACCGCTGGGTCTGTTCAGTGCACTGCCTGGGAGGGACCCCATATAGAAGGCAGTAAGGGAGGATGACGGCCCAGCAAAGGCATTCGAAAGCTAGGGCGAGAATGCAGAAGGTACAGGTGATCAACAACAAGAATATACAGTTCTCTCGTCCTTTCTATTTGCCAAACACTGAGCAAAGTCCTTCCACATATTAACTTATTTAATTCTCCAAAGCAGCCACTAGGCAGAGCTGAAGCATTCCAGCTCTGCATTTGTAGACAGAAGGTTAAGTAAATCGGGAACAGACGTGCCTGGGACTGAGCAGAAGGCATTGTGATGTTGCCCCATTAGGGGCAGCTGGAATAACCCTGGGAATACATGGAGGATGCAGGACCCATATTTCCTTCCTTTTGTTTCTTTTTCAACTCATCTTTACTGAGTGTCTAGACTGTGTCAGGAGCTATCCTCAGTATCGTGAACACAAATAGGAAGAAGTCACATTCTGCCTGAAAGGAGAGTCTGAAAGATCCAGACCAAGTGAAAAGGCTCTCTGCACACAGTCTGAAGCACGGAAGGAAGCAGAGAGTGCTGAGGGCCACTGGAAGAGGGGCCCTTAATCTACACCATGGTGGGGGGCAGACAGGATGATGGGGAAGGGGAGGAGAGCGGTCAATGGAGGCTTCCTGGAGTGAGTGATACTATGGGTGAGCTGGGAAGGATAAGCAGGTAAACTAGTGTTACCCAAATCTGGCTTCCCCAAATCAGCATCTGAGAGCTTTCCGTAGAATTTGGCACCACTACATACCTCCTCATCAAAGTCTCTGAGGAGGAGACCCAGAATTAGTGTTTTTAAAGATCGCCAAGTGATTCTGATGCAGTTGGCCTATAGATTTGCCTTTAGGAACCTTTGATCAAAGGAGAATGGGATCACACACATGCCCAGAAGATTCATTTGTTAATAAATATTAATAAAGTTTTACTGAGCTGTGACCACGCACCCCACCTTGTGTTAGGCCTGGTGACCCAAATACGAAAACACAATCTGTCCTCAGGGAGGCCATGGTTTAGTGCAGCGATTCCCAGCCCTGGATAGATGTGAAAATCCCCAGAAAGCTTTCCAAAAAAAAAAAAAAAAATCCCTAGTCCCCTTCCAAACCAATTAAATCATAATCTTTGGGGTGGAGTCCAAATGATTTTAAAGTTCAGCCAGATTTAAGAGCCACTGGTCTAAGAAGGGAGAGATTTTCAGACAACAGAACATTCTCTCGCAGGGAGATGATGCAATGAGAGAGACACACAGGGGAAAAGGGGCATTCTTCCCAGCGGGCACTGGCTCTAGAGAAGATGTCAGCAGAGCTGAGTCTAAAAAACTGAAGGAGATTTGGTAAAGGTGGAGGCTGAGGAAGAAATTCGGGGAGGAATTCCAAGCAGAAGGGACAAAATGGGCCAACACAGAGAGATAAGAAACAGTCCGAGATGGACAGGGCCCTCAGGGCAGTTCCCCAGGTCCATGCCGTCTGCAGACCCCCTACAACCAGGATGGTGGATGCTGGGACTGGGGGGAGGAGGAAACTTGGATCCATGTCCAGTACTGGACTCTATGCCTGATCATGTGCACGTGGACAGTCGTTTCAAGATTTCAAGTAGGACAAGGACAAGGTCACTGTGAGTTTAAAAAGATGACTTTGGGTAGTTGAAAGGATAGATTTAAGGGGGAAGACCTGAAGCAGGGACACCAACCAGAGGGTAATGCAGAGGAAGAGACAAGGCCTGAAGTCAGACGTGAGAGACATGGAAAGGTGGGCTCCGGTAGAACTATGGGTGGGGGTACGGCCAAATCTGGCTTCCCAAATCAGCATCTGAGAGCTTTCCAGAATTTGGCACCACTACATACCTCCTCATCAAAGTCTCTGAGGAGGAGACCCAGAATTAGTGTTTTTAAAGATCGCCAAGTGATTCTGATGCAGTTGGCCTATAGATTTGCCTTTAGGAACCTTTGATCAAAGGAGAATGGGATCACACACATGCCCAGAAGATTCATTTGTTAATAAATATTAATAAAGTTTTACTGAGCTGTGACCACGCACCCCACCTTGTGTTAGGCCTGGTGACCCAAATACGAAAACACAATCTGTCCTCAGGGAGGCCATGGTTTAGTGCAGCGATTCCCAGCCCTGGATAGATGTGAAAATCCCCAGAAAGCTTTCCAAAAAAAAAAAAAAAAATCCCTAGTCCCCTTCCAAACCAATTAAATCATAATCTTTGGGGTGGAGTCCAAATGATTTTAAAGTTCAGCCAGATTTAAGAGCCACTGGTCTAAGAAGGGAGAGATTTTCAGACAACAGAACATTCTCTGCAGGGGGATGATGCAATGAGAGAGACACACAGGGGAAAAGGGGCATTCTTCCCAGCGGGCACTGGCTCTAGAGAAGATGTCAGCAGAGCTGAGTCTAAAAAACTGAAGGAGATTTGGTAAAGGTGGAGGCTGAGGAAGAAATTCGGGGAGGAATTCCAAGCAGAAGGGACAAAATGGGCCAACACAGAGAGATAAGAAACAGTCCGAGATGGACAGGGCCCTCAGGGCAGTTCCCCAGGTCCATGCCGTCTGCAGACCCCCTACAACCAGGATGGTGGATGCTGGGACTGGGGGGAGGAGGAAACTTGGATCCATGTCCAGTACTGGACTCTATGCCTGATCATGTGCACGTGGACAGTCGTTTCAAGATTTCAAGTAGGACAAGGACAAGGTCACTGTGAGTTTAAAAAGATGACTTTGGGTAGTTGAAAGGATAGATTTAAGGGGGAAGACCTGAAGCAGGGACACCAACCAGAGGGTAATGCAGAGGAAGAGACAAGGCCTGAAGTCAGACGTGAGAGACATGGAAAGGTGGGCTCAGGGATGGACTGGGAATGGAAGGTGATTAAAGAATGACACTCAGGTATAAGCTCATGTGTCTGCGCTGATGGTGGCATCATGCATTTAGACAGAGAACAGGAACAGAAGCAGATGTGGGGAAGAAATATTTACTCAGTTTTGGTCTGATTCAGTCTGAAGTGCCTGTGGGAACACCCAGGTGAAGACCTGCAGCTAAAGTTTGAAGCTAAAGGCAGGAGTCAGGCTAGAGAGTAACTAGGAAGTCCTCACTACATAGGCAGTGCAGAACCCGAGTCAATGGGATTACCCCGGGGATGCACATCACGAGAGCAGATGCCATGGATGGATCCCTGGTGAGCCCTGAAGCATCCGCTAGAGGTAAGAGTTGCCCACAAGCAGTTAGGAGCAGTCAGAGAGATGAGGACGTTCTAGTGTGTGCAAGCGTAAAGGAGCCAAAGGAATGAAGAGCTTCAGGGAAAAGGTGGGAAACTTTAAAATATCCATTAAATTCAGCAGGTAGGAGGCCAAGGATGACTCTGTCAAAAGCAGCAAGGTTGTGAATGGGGGGTGGTAAAGTGTTGACTCCACAAGCCCAAGAGAGGGAGAAGTGAGAGTCTGGATGTAGAAGCAAACGGGGTCAAAAGGAAACACACGGACCCCTTCCTTCTGCTCCTAAGGCTTTATCCTGGACATTCCAACTCTCGCCATCTGTCCTTCTTGTCTGACCTGAAGCCCCCACCCACTTGATTTGGTTTGAACTACTCTAGGAGTCACAGGCAGACACTGAGTTTCATCATTTTCCAATTACTTCTACTCAATTCTTTTCTATTCTTTGGATTGGCTGTCTATGTCAACATCTGTCAGATGCAAAGGGGAGGTAGAGGTGTGGTAGAGAGGGCTACAAAGTCTGCAGTTTTGGGCTGCAGATAGAAGGGGGACAAGAGTGTAGGCAGAACCCTAGTGCTCTGCAGAACCCGGGAGCCACACTGCTTCTCCGGGGAGCTCCTGGGGAATTTCCAAGTGCACTCAACATTTTGAAGCGAGGCACCAACCAGAGGGTAATGCAAGGAGAAGTTCAGACGTGAGAGACATGGAAAGGTGGGCTCAGGGATGGACTGGGAATGGAAGGTGATTAAAGAATGACACTCAGGTATAAGCTCATGTGTCTGCGCTGATGGTGGCATCATGCATTTAGACAGAGAACAGGAACAGAAGCAGATGTGGGGAAGAAATATTTACTCAGTTTTGGTCTGATTCAGTCTGAAGTGCCCGCGGTAACACCCAGGCGAAGACCTGCAGCTAAAGTTTGAAGCTAAAGGCAGGAGTCAGGCTAGAGAGTAACTAGGAAGTCCTCACTACATAGGCAGTGCAGAACCCGAGTCAATGGGATTACCCCGGGGATGCACATCACGAGAGCAGATGCCATGGATGGATCCCTGGTGAGCCCTGAAGCATCCGCTAGAGGTAAGAGTTGCCCACAAGCAGTTAGGAGCAGTCAGAGAGATGAGGACGTTCTAGTGTGTGCAAGCGTAAAGGAGCCAAAGGAATGAAGAGCTTCAGGGAAAAGGTGGGAAACTTTAAAATATCCATTAAATTCAGCAGGTAGGAGGCCAAGGATGACTCTGTCAAAAGCAGCAAGGTTGTGAATGGGGGGTGGTAAAGTGTTGACTCCACAAGCCCAAGAGAGGGAGAAGTGAGAGTCTGGATGTAGAAGCAAACGGGGTCAAAAGGAAACACACGGACCCCTTCCTTCTGCTCCTAAGGCTTTATCCTGGACATTCCAACTCTCGCCATCTGTCCTTCTTGTCTGACCTGAAGCCCCCACCCACTTGATTTGGTTTGAACTACTCTAGGAGTCACAGGCAGACACTGAGTTTCATCATTTTCCAATTACTTCTACTCAATTCTTTTCTATTCTTTGGATTGGCTGTCTATGTCAACATCTGTCAGATGCAAAGGGGAGGTAGAGGTGTGGTAGAGAGGGCTACAAAGTCTGCAGTTTTGGGCTGCAGATAGAAGGGGGACAAGAGTGTAGGCAGAACCCTAGTGCTCTGCAGAACCCGGGAGCCACACTGCTTCTCCGGGGAGCTCCTGGGGAATTTCCAAGTGCACTCAACATTTTGCTATCAGAGGACTCCCACAGCGGAGCTCAGCATCCTTCCCAGAATGCTGTGATCCAACGCCCACAGCCACAGATGGGTCCAGAAGGCAACACCGTTTCCCCAGAAACACTCCCACTGTCAGAGCTGCGTTGGGGGCTGGTTCGTCAAGGTTGGCTGCACTCCTGCTGGTCCTGCTGGGTTCCTCACTCTTTCTGCCCACTACTGAAGTCTCACTGATTGTAGGAGGATGAAGCCCACCCTGGTGGTGGTCCTGAGGGGGCTCCCTGAAAGCTCCTGCCTACCCTACTTTCTCAGTCACTCAGCCTGAGCAAAACATTAGCTCGGTGGAGGCCTCGGGAAACCAGGCCTTCCCGTGGAAACTTTTAGCCAAGGTTAACCATTTCCCTGTTAGGAAGAGAGAGAAGAGGCTTTGCAAAGGACTCTTGAGGGAAAACTGCGACCTTGGGAGAAAAGCAGGAGGTCATGGAGTCAACAGTTCCATGCTACAACCTAAGTGATGATCTTTAGGCAGACTGGCTGGCAGGCAGGTGGGGATCCTGTGGCTGGCATCTTCTGGGTTCTCCCAACCCAGTTGTCCAAGGTCATTTCCATTGGACACACAGTGAGGTCGAATGGAGAAATACTGCTTTCCCTCTTCAATATGGGTGACTAAAGGGCAACAGGGCTTCCCACATGGATCGGTGGTAAGGAAACTGCCTGCAAGGCAGGAGATGCAGGATCAATCCCTGGGTAAGAAAGATCTCCTGGGGAAGGAAATGGCAACCCACTCCAGTATTCTTGCCTGGAAAATCCCATCAAGGTTACTGTCCTTCGTTGTTTTTGACCTGAAGCCCCCACCCACTTGATTTGGTTTGAACTACTCTAGGAGTCACAGGCAGACACTGAGTTTCATCATTTTCCAATTACTTCTACTCAATTCTTTTCTATTCTTTGGATTGGCTGTCTATGTCAACATCTGTCAGATGCAAAGGGGAGGTAGAGGTGTGGTAGAGAGGGCTACAAAGTCTGCAGTTTTGGGCTGCAGATAGAAGGGGGACAAGAGTGTAGGCAGAACCCTAGTGCTCTGCAGAACCCGGGAGCCACACTGCTTCTCCGGGGAGCTCCTGGGGAATTTCCAAGTGCACTCAACATTTTGCTATCAGAGGACTCCCACAGCGGAGCTCAGCATCCTTCCCAGAATGCTGTGATCCAACGCCCACAGCCACAGATGGGTCCAGAAGGCAACACCGTTTCCCTAGAAACACTCCCACTGTCAGAGCTGCGTTGGGGGCTGGTTCGTCAAGGTTGGCTGCACTCCTGCTGGTCCTGCTGGGTTCCTCACTCTTTCTGCCCACTACTGAAGTCTCACTGATTGTAGGAGGATGAAGCCCACCCTGGTGGTGGTCCTGAGGGGGCTCCCTGAAAGCTCCTGCCTACCCTACTTTCTCAGTCACTCAGCCTGAGCAAAACATTAGCTCGGTGGAGGCCTCGGGAAACCAGGCCTTCCCGTGGAAACTTTTAGCCAAGGTTAACCATTTCCCTGTTAGGAAGAGAGAGAAGAGGCTTTGCAAAGGACTCTTGAGGGAAAACTGCGACCTTGGGAGAAAAGCAGGAGGTCATGGAGTCAACAGTTCCATGCTACAACCTAAGTGATGATCTTTAGGCAGACTGGCTGGCAGGCAGGTGGGGATCCTGTGGCTGGCATCTTCTGGGTTCTCCCAACCCAGTTGTCCAAGGTCATTTCCATTGGACACACAGTGAGGTCGAATGGAGAAATACTGCTTTCCCTCTTCAATATGGGTGACTAAAGGGCAACAGGGCTTCCCACATGGATCGGTGGTAAGGAAACTGCCTGCAAGGCAGGAGATGCAGGATCAATCCCTGGGTAAGAAAGATCTCCTGGGGAAGGAAATGGCAACCCACTCCAGTATTCTTGCCTGGAAAATCCCATGGACAGAGGAGCCTGGCAGGCTACAGCCCATGGGGTCACAAAGAGTCAGACACAGCTTAGCGGCTAGACAACAAGAGGGCTAGAGGACATTGGCAGGCAATGATAAGGTTGCGTGAAGGACACAAGCAGGCTAAAAATGCCCAGAACAAGTCCCTTCTGCTCCTGAGTGTCCCTGTGGGAGTGTAGCCCAGCCGCATCTGAGCAGCTCAAGAGATCCCAAAGGTATAGAGACAGTCCTTACTGGTCTGGTCAAAGGTTCAATGCAGAAGCTTGAATTTAGTCTATGGGGATATTAAGGTGAATTTTGGTAATTACTGGGATATCTATAACCCAGGACCATGGAATATCTATTGTCAGAGAAGCTCAGGACCTGGGAGCATATTGGAAACTTGGAGCCACCTGGTCCAACTTTCTCAGATAGAATGAGGACACTGCAGTCTGGAGGGAAAGGAGCCCTCTTTCAAGGAAGAGGTGACCAGGGAGGGGGTGGCTAAGCACCCTATAACACCCCACAATCAGCCGTTTTTCTGTAGCATCCAGTGTCTTAAGACTGAGAGTTCACCAGCATGGCAAACAAGACTCAAGCTGTCCCCTGGGAAGAAGAATTTAGTCACATATTTGTTTCCCATCAACCGTCAAGAAACCCATTCCCACAAGGGCTTCCTACCTCTTGGGGTATGTTCCATGCCATGTACACATGGCTTTTAAATTCGTCCATCCAGACTTCAGCCACCCTGAGGGCGTTCCTGCGTACATGGGCAGTGAGGTCCTCTGTGTAGGGTTTGTGGGCTCGCTCGATGTGGGCAATCCGTGAGCAGGGCAGGACCTCCACGCTCCCGCCACACTGCCACACCTGTAGAAGACATGGGGTCACTCATCAGTGCCCAGACCTGACACTGAGCCTTCAGTCCAGACCCCAGGTGACCATGAACACAAGCGTGGACACTTCTGCTCTTCTCACCTTACTCTCCTGTCTGCAAAGAAAGCGAGTAGAATTAAGGGTACCTTAATTCCTTGTATCTTATTTCCATTTGCTGTGTATTTACCAGCAACGAGTTAATGCACCTTTCTCTCCAGTCTTTCCACCTTCCCCCCTCACCCCAAAGAAGACACTAGACCTTTTGTGACCAATGATCTGGATTCTCCTTGCTCCTGGGTTGGATAAGTAACAAAATTCTTGGGAATGGTCTCTGCAGCAGTGCTTGATGACATGGAGGGATCATGAGAGATGTCACCTTAAAATGGGTCACCTGGACCTGGGCATAGATGAGCGCTCTCCACAGGGAGTGTCAGAGCTCTGCTCCAGCTCCCTCCTTCCTGGGCCCTGAGTTATGATGGACCTCAAGGGAGGGGGAGGTACGAAGAAGGGAATGATATGAAACTTCTCCTGACTGTGGTTAGTAGGAGCTTTAACCAGATGAATTCAATGTTGGAAAATAAGGAAAAATGATCTTGCAACCTGAGCGTCAAGGAACAAGGTCTTAGAGACCTTACCACAATCATCCCTGCCACTCTGGATGCCCAGCGTTCTGGAATATGCACATCCTTTTGTGCCTTTAGATCTTTGCTCATCCTGTTTGTAGTTTTGCAATATCCTCCCTACTCTTTCCCCAGCTAGAAAAAAAGTTACCATCTCTCAAGGTCTTGACCTCACGGTCACATTATTGTAGGGTCTTTGCTCAGCTCTTGGGGCAGAATCAATGACTCCTTCCTTTGGCCCTCAAAACACTTGATACCACAGCTTACTGGCTCACTCTGTTCCTAGAGGGCAGAACCCGTTTCTCATTCATTTTTCTTCTCTAGCACTGAACACATTGCCCAATACGTATAGGTGCTTTGTAAGTACTTGTTGAATAAATATTTAAGTGACTGATGCATAACCAATCAATCAATCAATAATTAACATTTAATAAAGTAGGATGAATCTGAAATACCTAATCAGAGTTGATAAGAAAGGTTGTAGGGAAAAGTGCTCAACATCTCTTGGTGGACAGCAGTGGTCTTTGTTGAGTACTGTCAACTGGATAATTTGGCGGATGGTATTCTCACCTATAACATCTGTCCATCAACAACCATAGGTCTTCCTCAAAGGTAAAGTCAGCTGAAGGTTAGTTTAATTCCCCCCTGTATTAATTAGGGAGAGCATGCCTTCTCTTCCACTAGACTTTTGCATACTGGTTTGTCCCTGTAGGCTGTTAGAGCTGGAAGGCAATGGACTGACTTACCACTTTCTATGCTGATCTTACATTTAGTATATCATTTAGAGCCAATGGAAAGGAAACATCCTTCCCCACTGAGCATCCACTGTGTGCCACTCATTGGACTGTGTATGTGGGGAGGGTTCACAGCATGGTGGTTATGAGGACAGGGTTTGGACTCAGACGACTTGGATTCAAATCCTGGCTCTGTTTCATACTAGCCATGTGACTGTGAGTTACTCACTTGATCTCCATGTGCCTCCGTTTCCTCACTTCCAGTGGGGATCCTAATAGTTCCTATCTCATGAGGCTGCTGAGAAGACTAAAGTGCTAGTATGCAAAATGCTTAGAAAGATGCCTGGCACATAATTAGCACTCGATCGGCCTCAGCTATTACTGTACAAGTGATACACAGCAGAACCTTCAGAATACCCTGGTGAGGCAGTGGTTATTGTAGGTCTGTGCTAAGTTGCATCTGACTCTTTGTGACCTTATGGATTGTAGCCCACCAGGCTCCTCTGTCCATGGGATTCTCCAGGCAAGAATACCAGAGTCAATTGCCAGGCCCTCCTCCAGGGGATCATTTTGAAGGATTGAAACCTGTGTCTCTTCCGTCTGCTGCATTGGCAGCCAGATTCTTTACCACTAGTGCCATCTGGGAAGCCCAGTGGTTATTGCCTCCAGTGCCAAATGAGGAAACTGAAACCAAGGCTGTCCCCTGCCCAAGACCACATAGATGGTACAGAAGGCAGAGGAATGTATCTGAACTTGACTGAAGCTCAAAGAAGAGGCAGTGCTTCCCACAGAGCGATCATGCTTTGAAGGAAGCTCCCACACCCAGGGGTCAGGAGAGGGAGCCACGAAGGTCCCAGGCTGTGCACCTTTCTGTTCATGACCTATACATTCTGGGGACTGGGCTGATTTCCAGTTCATGTTGCTCAGATTTTCACCTATAACATCTGTCCATCAACAACCATGTCTTCCTCAAAGGTAAAGTCAGCTGAAGGTTAGTTTAATTCCCCCCTGTATTAATTAGGGAGAGCATGCCTTCTCTTCCACTAGACTTTTGCATACTGGTTTGTCCCTGTAGGCTGTTAGAGCTGGAAGGCAATGGACTGACTTACCACTTTCTATGCTGATCTTACATTTAGTATATCATTTAGAGCCAATGGAAAGGAAACATCCTTCCCCACTGAGCATCCACTGTGTGCCACTCATTGGACTGTGTATGTGGGGAGGGTTCTAACATGGTGGTTATGAGGACAGGGTTTGGACTCAGACGACTTGGATTCAAATCCTGGCTCTGTTTCATACTAGCCATGTGACTGTGAGTTACTCACTTGATCTCCATGTGCCTCCGTTTCCTCACTTCCAGTGGGGATCCTAATAGTTCCTATCTCATGAGGCTGCTGAGAAGACTAAAGTGCTAGTATGCAAAATGCTTAGAAAGATGCCTGGCACATAATTAGCACTCGATCGGCCTCAGCTATTACTGTACAAGTGATACACAGCAGAACCTTCAGAATACCCTGGTGAGGCAGTGGTTATTGTAGGTCTGTGCTAAGTTGCATCTGACTCTTTGTGACCTTATGGATTGTAGCCCACCAGGCTCCTCTGTCCATGGGATTCTCCAGGCAAGAATACCAGAGTCAATTGCCAGGCCCTCCTCCAGGGGATCATTTTGAAGGATTGAAACCTGTGTCTCTTCCGTCTGCTGCATTGGCAGCCAGATTCTTTACCACTAGTGCCATCTGGGAAGCCCAGTGGTTATTGCCTCCAGTGCCAAATGAGGAAACTGAAACCAAGGCTGTCCCCTGCCCAAGACCACATAGATGGTACAGAAGGCAGAGGAATGTATCTGAACTTGACTGAAGCTCAAAGAAGAGGCAGTGCTTCCCACAGAGCGATCATGCTTTGAAGGAAGCTCCCACACCCAGGGGTCAGGAGAGGGAGCCACGAAGGTCCCAGGCTGTGCACCTTTCTGTTCATGACCTATACATTCTGGGGACTGGGCTGATTTCCAGTTCATGTTGCTCAGATTTTCAAACAAAGTCTTGTGAACACCGTGAACGTGTTTACTGATTACACACAGAGTCAGGCTAATTATTCTTTCTGCAACCAGAACAGAGGCTACTAATTGACATATTTCAGCAACACAATGCAGCACATGATTTGTAACAAAGCTTTTATTCCAAGACCTGTTTCTCAAAGAGTCAGTCACCATTTTGCCTTAGAGTGGGCGCATGTCCCATGGTTCTTATCGAAGGAAGGCTAGCGGCAGCACCTCCCACCGTGCCTCTGGCAGCACAGAGAAAGGAGTGGCCTGGACTTCGCCAGTTCTTGAGAGTCCATGCCCCTTTCCTGCAGCCACGCCCTCATCCAGACCACTGCCGTCCTGTCTGGATGATGCAATGGCCTCTAAACTGCCCTCCCTCCTGCCTTCCTCCTCTAGTCTCCTCTCCACCCAGCAGCCAAAGGGGCCTTTTTTTCCCTAAAAATTTGGTTTTCATTGGAGGATAATTGCTTTACACTGTTGTGTTGATTTCTGCCATACAACAATGTGAATCAGCCATAAGCATGCTTATGTCCCCTCCCTCTTGAGCCTCTCTCCCACCCCCAGCCCGATTCCACCCCTCTAGGTTGTCACAGAGTACCAGGTGGAGCTCCCTATGTCCTTTGGCTACTTACCACTAGCTGTCTATTTTACATATGATAATATGTATGTTTCAGGCTTTCCTGGTGACTCAGATGGTAAAGAATCTTTCTGCAATGCAGGAGACTTGGGTTCAGTCCCTGGGTCAGAAAGATCCCCTGGAGGAGAGCATGGCAACCCACTCCAGTATTCTTGTCTGGAGTATCTCATGGACAGAAGTCCATATGGATATACTTCATAGGGGTCACACAGAGTTGGACATGACTGAAGCCATGTAGCAGGCATGCACACATGCATCGGAGTCTGTAAGCCTGGTTCTCCTTCCTCATTGTGTCTACAAGTACATTCTCTGTCTGTGTCTCTTCTCCTGCTCTGTAAATAGGTTCATCAGTACTATTTTTCTAGATTCTGTATGTGTGTGTGTGTGTGTGTGTGTTAATAGATGATATCTATTTTGAAGGAGAGAGGGTCCTTGCCATGGCCTGGGAGCACCTGTGCACCTAGAAGCCACCTCCACCCTCCTCTCTTCTGTGAAAAGAAACTCATCTATGGAGACCATCTGCCTTGGAGGCTGCCTTTGGACTCCTGGCAGCTTCCAGTTGGAGCAGAAGATGTGCTTTGGGCATGTTTGCCCCTCCACTTCTGGATCCTGCCCAGTGACTCTGAAATAAACAAGAGAAAGCCTGTGCTCCCCGCAAGATGAGTAGCTCTCCTGACCTAGGACTTGACCCAGAGAGAATCTCAGAAGTCTTACTCACAGCTGATCTTAGAGACCCTCTCATGGATTAGACACAAAGGATAGGAAAGAAAAAACACTGGCCTTTGGACTTCATGACAGATGACACCATGAAGGATCCATGGAGACTCAGGAGGCACGGGGGACGAGGCAGTAAAGGGCACCAGACCTGGGACACACACGGGTCATAGCAGGCATGATGCGGCAAGACTCAAACCAGATGGAGGCTACAGACAGGAGGCATCGTGCCAGAGAGGCAGGGCCACGGGAGGGAGGACCAAGATGTGGGGCCGAAGGTGGCCCATTGCAAGTTCTGTGCATGGATGCCAAGAGGAGGAAGGGCAAGGGTTGGGAATCAGAGGAGTAACTGAGGAACAAAGACCAAGGGTCAGTAACCAAAAAAGGCAGAGGAGGTTGCTGGGCACAGGAAGCCACTACCAAGGTAGAGTGGAACGTTTACCTCAAGTGCTTGTGATCCAGGTTCCTAATAACAAGTGAGGTGGATGTCAGTCTATGTCAGCCCGAGGCTGGACCCTGAGGCTCATGGATGAGCACCAGACAGCACGTTTCTTGACCACACCAAGTTCTTTCTGACTTCTGTGCCTTTGCACCTGCTAATGCATCTTGCTGGAATAGCCCCTCCACTTGTTACCCAGCTGAAATACCACCTTCTTTCACCCACCCAGTCTAAATTAGATCCCTTGTGAGCGAGTACCCCAGTCTTTTTCTTAATAACGCTTATTCACGATACCTCTGCTTATGTATCTACTCTTTCAATGTCTCCACCTCCACCACCTCACTAAAGGACAAGCCCCAGGAAGACAAGGCCCATGCTGTAAACACCAGCTCCGGCCACTTAGTACATATTCAATAACTGTGATTTGAATGAGTGGTTCCAGCCATCCCAGAGCCCTGGGTTTGCACTAACCATACAGAAAGGCAGTTTAACTCGCTCAGCTGGCTCCTCTAATAAAGGCCATAAACATGAAATGCGCCAGATTTTACTGAGCACAATGACTTCCTTCAAACCCAAATGGTTTCTCAGCAAAGCTCTGACATTTAAGTGCAGGCTGCTGCAACCAAGGAGAGTTACTTTGGCTGCAGAACTTAAATTACCATCGTAAAACCTGAGAAGTTATAAAACGAGCCTGGGATATCGCAGGCGGTTTTGTCTTACGGAACCATGAACTCAGTGGAGAGAAAGCCACCGACCTCGCCAGCGCTCACAGACGCCCACAGAGTTGCTGTCCCACTGTCCCCAGACGTGACCAAGAATCTGAACCGTCGTAAACAGAAGAGCGCGTCCCGCTCATCCCCAGCTCTTCCCAGGGAGCCCTAATTCTGCGATTGTTTCAGAAAAAACCTGACGCATCCACATACAAGAAAGCAGGGAGGTGCTGGAGGCTGGTGCGAGAGGATGGATCCTGCCTCTGACACACAGTTGGCTTCAACTAGGACTTGGCCTTGGATGTCAGGTGCCTTCTTATTGGGGCAACGGGCAGGTTTAAAGGAGATGCTGTACGAAAAGCTCCCACTAGCAGAGACAGCCATCTAGTAGGTTCTTAGGGAGGATCAGGTTCCTTGCCCTTCCTAGGACCGGCAGCTGCCAGTACGAGCTCAGGTTCAGAAGACCAACTGTTTGCCACTTACATAAACAGACCTGTTTCCTTCCCAAGCCCTTGTTTCTCCCAGCTGCCACATGGAGGAGCTGGACTCAGGGATATCTTCGATCCCATTTACCTTTTGCACTCTGTGCTTCTAAGTTTTCTTGCCAATACCTCAAAGGATGCCCAGTATTTGAGACAGAGCTGGTAGAGTCGTGAACTGAGAGTTGTAAAGTTGGGGGACACTGGAAGCAAGTGGGGACCACACTACCTACTCAGAGACTGGTGATCACTACACAGCCTTTGATAGGAACAGCAAATAACACTCCCATGTTAAATCCATTCACTTGCTAATGTCCTTCTGAAGTCGTGGGTTAAGAAGGATTTTGAGGGACTTCCCTAGTGGTCCAGTGGTTAACAATCCACCTGCCAATGCAGGGGATGTGGGTTCAATCTCTGGTCAGGGAACTAAGATCCCACATGCTACAGAGCAACTAACACACTGCAACTACTGAGCCCGCACACTCCAAGCCCCGGCCCCACAACTAGAGACAACTACAGACAGGGCAATGCAACAAAAATCTCCCATGCCTCACCTAAGACCTGACACAGCCAAATATATATTTATTTAAATACATATATATTTAAAAGAAGGATTCTGAACCTCTGTCTGGGTTCAGTGGAAAAGTATGCTACCATTTATTAGTAATATCAAGAATTAATGCCTAGGGCTTCCCTGGTGGTCCAGTGGGTAAGGACACCACCTTGCAGTGCAAGGGGCGCCAGTTCAACTCCTGGCCTGGGAAGATCCTACGTGCCTCAGAGCAGCTGGACCAATGTGTCCAACTACCAAGCCGGAGCTCTGGAGCACATGTGCCCAGAGCTGGAGCTCTGCGACGAGAGAGGCCACTGCGATGGGAGGCCCACACAGGCCAAAGAACAAAGATAAATAAATGAAAGATCAATAGAAGTGGCTAAAAAAAAAAAAGAATTGATGCCTAGAACTGTGGTGTTGGAGAAGACTCTTGAGGGTCCCTTGGACTGCAAGGAGATCAAGCCAGCTAATCCCAAAGGAAATAAACCCTGAATATTCATTGGAAGGAATGATGCTGATGTTGAAGCTCCAATAATTTGGCCACCTGATGCAAAGAGATGACTCACTGGAAAACAACCTGATGCTGGGAAAAATAGAAGGCAGAAGGAGAAGGGGACGACCGAGGACAAGGAGGTTGGATGGCATCACTGACTCAATGGACATGAGTTTGAGCAAGCTCCAGGAGATGGTGAAGGACAGGAAAGCCTGGCGTGCTTCAGTCCATGGGGTCGCAAAGAGTCAGATATGACTGAGTCACTGAACCGGACTGAACCATAAGTAAGGGACTGAGGGTGGTGGCATCTTAGTCTTGTCCTTCATAACCACGTTCCACAGGAATATGGTCCTAAATCTGGTCCAGCTTTTATCTCCTTATGACTTTTAATCAGCTCTTCTCTCCTGGCAAAAATGTTCCCACTGTTCCTTTAGCCCGGAAACCCTCCTTTCTGCTCTCCGTCCATCCAAAGCCAGCTTGGCCCAGTTCCTCCGAACTCCTCAAACACATGATTTACACCATTCATGTGGTCCTGATTTCTTGGCTTATGTTGGTAATTACTTTTTATGTATAGCTGTCTTGCCTAACTTGGCTGTGAAAAGCTGAGACAAGAGCTGAAAGTCAAACCAGACAGGCTGGGCAGAGGAAGACAAGGAGGAGGCAGCTGAGGTCTGAGAATGGCTGGCAGAAGATCAGACTCATGCTTGCAGAGTGGTTGCAGGGTCAGAAGGGCAGGCAAACAAAGACACCTCAGTGTCACTGACACTGACACTGAAGAGCCGGGCATTCTTAGGGCATCTGCCAATTTTCACCCTTAGACACCACAGGCGTTTTACTCTAGTCCCAGCCTAGCCAGGGAATGAGAAGGAAAGAGAGGTCAAACCTGGGCGAAGCGAAGACAAAACCCAGTGGTGGTCAGCCTCTTCTCTTGTCACACATGTTTATTTGCCTTGCCAATTACTACCTATCTTCACAGGCTGCCCTAAACTTGGTTAAATGCCTCTGCTCTGCATTCCCATGTCCCCTGTACTTCCGTTCTCTCTCTCTCTCTCTCTCTGTGTATACAATGCATATATACAGTCTAAAGACATACAGCACAAGGGACATGTCTATGTGCCACCAGCTTAAGAAAGAGCACACAGGCAGCAACTTAGAAATCTCTGTGTGCGCCTCCCCACCCCCAGAGGTAACCCATTATCCTGAATCTTGTTAATAATGTCCTTGCCATCAAACTCAACTGCCCACTTAGTTTTACCTGGTTTTACATGCTACATAAATGGAAGCATATTGTCTGCATTCAGCAACTTGCTTCTTGCCTCATTTATTTTCATCACCATTGAGTTCCATTGTGTAAATATACAGACGTTTATTTATGTATTCTGGTGGTCCCAGTCTGGCTGTTTCCAGGATTCTGAGTAGTACTCCTTGGGACATATGCATGGCTCTTGGCACCCAAGAAAGGGAGCCTCTCTGTATATCTGCACCATGGTGCGATTTCTGAGACACAGATTATACCACATATTCAGCTCTCCCAGAGAGAGTAAAACTCTTCTCAAGGGAGAATCTTGTGTTCCCCTACTTGGCCCAGTTCCTCCGAACTCCTCAAACACATGATTTACACCATTCATGTGGTCCTGATTTCTTGGCTTATGTTGGTAATTACTTTTTATGTATAGCTGTCTTGCCTAACTTGGCTGTGAAAAGCTGAGACAAGAGCTGAAAGTCAAACCAGACAGGCTGGGCAGAGGAAGACAAGGAGGAGGCAGCTGAGGTCTGAGAATGGCTGGCAGAAGATCAGACTCATGCTTGCAGAGTGGTTGCAGGGTCAGAAGGGCAGGCAAACAAAGACACCTCAGTGTCACTGACACTGACACTGAAGAGCCGGGCATTCTTAGGGCATCTGCCAATTTTCACCCTTAGACACCACAGGCGTTTTACTCTAGTCCCAGCCTAGCCAGGGAATGAGAAGGAAAGAGAGGTCAAACCTGGGCGAAGCGAAGACAAAACCCAGTGGTGGTCAGCCTCTTCTCTTGTCACACATGTTTATTTGCCTTGCCAATTACTACCTATCTTCACAGGCTGCCCTAAACTTGGTTAAATGCCTCTGCTCTGCATTCCCATGTCCCCTGTACTTCCGTTCTCTCTCTCTCTCTCTGTGTATACAATGCATATATACAGTCTAACGACATACAGCACAAGGGACATGTCTATGTGCCACCAGCTTAAGAAAGAGCACACAGGCAGCAACTTAGAAATCTCTGTGTGCCTCCCCACCCCCAGAGGTAACCCATTATCCTGAATCTTGTTAATAATGTCCTTGCCATCAAACTCAACTGCCCACTTAGTTTTACCTGGTTTTACATGCTACATAAATGGAAGCATATTGTCTGCATTCAGCAACTTGCTTCTTGCCTCATTTATTTTCATCACCATTGAGTTCCATTGTGTAAATATACAGACGTTTATTTATGTATTCTGGTGGTCCCAGTCTGGCTGTTTCCAGGATTCTGAGTAGTACTCCTTGGGACATATGCATGGCTCTTGGCACCCAAGAAAGGGAGCCTCTCTGTATATCTGCACCATGGTGCGATTTCTGAGACACAGATTATACCACATATTCAGCTCTCCCAGAGAGAGTAAAACTCTTCTCAAGGGAGAATCTTGTGTTCCCCTACCCCAGCACAGATGAGCACTCACGTCACTTCACAATCATTTGGCATTGTCGCTAGATGGGGGTGAAATTCACTGTCACTGTAGTTTTAATTTGCAATTCCCTGAGTACCAGGAAGATGGAGCTTTTTTTCCTATTTATGGGCCCAAAGCGCCAGCCCGTGAGCAAGGCCCACAGAGCCAAAACAGCCTGGCTCATGACAGGTGCTCAATAAACCGCACAAATGAAGGATTGAGCGGCCTTAGTTCTGAGGTTTCTCCTGTCCACTTTCCATGGTGCTTTCCCAGGTTTCCAAGGGCAGATATTTTGTTATTTTCAAGTGTAGGGAAATATTTGAAAAGTCCAGCAATGCATATTCTTCCATCAGAGAAACACTCCCTGGGGAACCAGTTTCCCAAGCCCCGTTCTTACAATGAAACACTGCCAAAGAGTTCTTTTGGATAGCATTGCTGCTCAGAATTAAAAAAGAAATGATGCTTTTTCTTGGAAGGAGTCCCTGAAGGGGTCTGATGTGAGGTCAGCCCTAAGAAGCACTTGAGGCAGTTCCCCGATTCGAAAGGAATTTCTCATAACTATCAGAAGGCAGCAGGAGGATTCATCTGGCAGGAATCCAAGAAGAGACCAGCTTGGGTGGAATGTCTGGAAGTCTTTTATGGAGAAAAAGTTAAAAGGCTGTTTTTGCAGGGTCTTGAGATTTGCTGATATAGGTGTTCACCTACAGGAAACCCAGGGGCAGCCACAGCGCCAAGTTCAGCAAACCAGCCCATCACAGACAGGGAGGCCCAGCTTTTCCTTGGATCCTAATGTCTGCATTCAGCAACTTGCTTCTTGCCTCATTTATTTTCATCACCATTGAGTTCCATTGTGTAAATATACAGACGTTTATTTATGTATTCTGGTGGTCCCAGTCTGGCTGTTTCCAGGATTCTGAGTAGTACTCCTTGGGACATATGCATGGCTCTTGGCACCCAAGAAAGGGAGCCTCTCTGTATATCTGCACCATGGTGCGATTTCTGAGACACAGATTATACCACATATTCAGCTCTCCCAGAGAGAGTAAAACTCTTCTCAAGGGAGAATCTTGTGTTCCCCTACCCCAGCACAGATGAGCACTCACGTCACTTCACAATCATTTGGCATTGTCGCTAGATGGGGGTGAAATTCACTGTCACTGTAGTTTTAATTTGCAATTCCCTGAGTACCAGGAAGATGGAGCTTTTTTTCCTATTTATGGGCCCAAAGCGCCAGCCCGTGAGCAAGGCCCACAGAGCCAAAACAGCCTGGCTCATGACAGGTGCTCAATAAACCGCACAAATGAAGGATTGAGCGGCCTTAGTTCTGAGGTTTCTCCTGTCCACTTTCCATGGTGCTTTCCCAGGTTTCCAAGGGCAGATATTTTGTTATTTTCAAGTGTAGGGAAATATTTGAAAAGTCCAGCAATGCATATTCTTCCATCAGAGAAACACTCCCTGGGGAACCAGTTTCCCAAGCCCCGTTCTTACAATGAAACACTGCCAAAGAGTTCTTTTGGATAGCATTGCTGCTCAGAATTAAAAAAGAAATGATGCTTTTTCTTGGAAGGAGTCCCTGAAGGGGTCTGATGTGAGGTCAGCCCTAAGAAGCACTTGAGGCAGTTCCCCGATTCGAAAGGAATTTCTCATAACTATCAGAAGGCAGCAGGAGGATTCATCTGGCAGGAATCCAAGAAGAGACCAGCTTGGGTGGAATGTCTGGAAGTCTTTTATGGAGAAAAAGTTAAAAGGCTGTTTTTGCAGGGTCTTGAGATTTGCTGATATAGGTGTTCACCTACAGGAAACCCAGGGGCAGCCACAGCGCCAAGTTCAGCAAACCAGCCCATCACAGACAGGGAGGCCCAGCTTTTCCTTGGATCCTAATGCTCTGACAATACAGACTGGGACCCTGAGAGTTCGTTTCCTTATGGGAAACTCCAGAAGGATCACTTTACAAACATGTAGTCATGGAGATTAGAAGGCATCTTTCACTGGCCCCAACCAAGGAGAATTTCTTCATGGTTACCTCAAAACTTTTATCAGCCAACAGCCATGATTACAATTGTCCAAATACAATTGGCTTGATTGGACTCAAGACAAAGGGAAGAAAAGGAAGAAGACAGGCCTGGTCCCCACCTGGGGTTGGGGAAGTGAAGCCAGGAGAAGGGCAGTCTTCAAGGATGTGGCTGACCCCTGTGGCTCATAAATTATCCATGTGTGCCTCTGCGTCTCCCAGCCTCCCTTGCAGTTGGGAAGGACAGTGTGAGCAGCTCAGGCCAATGAAATAAGAGGAACTGACAGCTGTCACTCTTAGGTCAAGTGGGCAAGCATCCAGTGAGAGAACCCATGAACACTTTTCCTCCCAATCCACTGGTCTTCATTTTGCCAATGACCTTGAAGTTCAAAGACAGGGAACCGATAAGAAAAGAAACTTTGGTCCTCAGCACTTGAAGAAGAGCTGCCCAGGAGCGCCCCATAGCTTTTAGGAGACTGGGAAGTGAGTGAGAAATACAATTGCTCTAGGTTCAGCCTTTGGGGTTTGGGGGCTGTGACTAAACACTGTGATCACCTCCCTAATTCATACGAGCAGCCAGCACGTGAGGGGCAAGGTGGCCAGAGAGGCGTGCACCCTGCAGCATGGATAACCAGGGGTTCAGTCTATTGGGTGAGACTTTGCAGCAAAGCTTCAGGCATGGAGAGAGATTTCCAAGGCCAGATGATGAGTCCTTTCAGAGTAGGTCCCCACGAGGGACTGAAGATACAGAGAGAGGATTCAGTTCTCAGTGGAGGAGAAAGGAAACTGTCAGGGGGAAGGCAGGCATTAGATTGCCTACAAAACAGGCTGTCGGTAGAGTCTGGTTCAAGTTCAGAACCGGAGCAGAGGTCAGAAACCCAAGGGAGAGCCCAGCAGGCTGGAAAAGGGAAAGCCAGGGGCTTGGAGACCATGTCTCTGACAGTCACAGGCATCAGCCCTGTGGTGGTTCCCGGATCCTAGCGTGAGTCAGAGGACGTGGGGCTGCAGCCGCCCCTCCAGTCCTGGGCAGGGGGCACAGTCGAGGTGGGCTGGCCCTCTGTGGGAAGCCAAGAAGGCTTGGGAAGCTGGCTTGTTCCAGCCCAGGTGTTTCTAGAGACCCAATACTACAAAAGCCTCAAGCTCTGAGACACAAGTATTGGCCACGTTCCACATCAGGCTCCCATTGACACGTGTGCTGTCTATTCTAATCATGTCTTTTTGTTTGGAACTAAGATCTCCGGCCCCATTACCATCACTGATGCAGTTAGGGAATAGTAATGAGCTTGAATGTCTCAGGGACTCAGGGAACAATTTCCGGAAATCCAAATAAAACCCTTCCCCTCCCTTGTGTGAGAGTCGTTTTTATCAGGTAACTCAGCCCATCCGTTTACTCCAGAGTGCTCAGAGATCTCGCTGGTGGGTTAAGCCTCCTCTGAATTGCTGTGAGCGCCTTCTCCTTGTGGATGTATTCAGAGAAGCTCGCTCTACCCAGCTGCTATTCAAAGCTGATCCCCTGGACTATGTTTAATTTGTACTTTGCTATATGATGATGAACCACTTACTCATTTAAAGTGTTTCCTTTTTTATGTCTTTAATCAGTGACTGTTTCTTTCCTCTCTCAGAAGCTTAATCTAATCAGAAACAACCTTCCCCCCCATACGTATGAATAGCTCTTTAGCATGCTCCAGTCAAATTCAAACTGACAGTCCATATTAGATGAGCCCCTCAAAGAGTTACACTGGCCCCAAGAATGAGCCAGGAGGAGAAGTCAGGAGGTCCTTTCTGAATCACTGGAGGAAAATATAATACATTCTGTCACCTCCCAGCACAGTGAGGCCAGGTGACAGGGACCCACGTGTCTCGTAGAGGTGGGGAAGCCTGGCAGACCTGAGTGCAGACATTAGAGGAAGCTGTGTGTCTGGCCCAAGCATCACACCCACATCTGGCTCAGAGGGATCCCTGAGGTTGACATCTAGATGATGAAATTGAATGTGAGTTACTGAACATTTTCTCACTCAGACATATTTGTTCTGAAGAGTTTTACTCCATTGGAATTCAGATTAAGAAAGCCATGTTCTGGGTCTTCACTTAAAGAGAAGACCTTTTCACACACATCAAAATGAATTGTCAGCTTGAGTTTCATCTCTGATAGGTACCTACAGCAAACTCACATTAAATATGGGATTAGTGGGCTTCTCTGGTGGTCCATTGGTGGGAATCCACCTTGCAATGTTGGGGACACCAGTTCCATCCCTTATTGGGGAAGATCTGACATACCACGGAGCAGATCCCATATGCCTCTGAGCAATGAAGCCTCGTGTGCCGCAACTACCAAGCCTGCGTACCTAGAGCTCATGTTCCACAACAAGAGAAGTCACCTCAATGAGAGGCCCACAAACCACAACCAGAGTGTAGGCCCTGGTCACTGCAATGAGAGGAAGCCTGCACAGCAATGAAGACCCAGCACAGCCAAAAACAAATAAATAAATAACATTTTAAGAAAGGGAATTAAAAACGAGAGCAGCTTTGCAGTGCAGCAAAACATCAGAGGACCTGACCAACTACCTTCCATTTCCCACCGTAGGTTCAAGGTCACATGATACTTTAGAAGCAGAGCAGGAGATGTTGCTAAGAGCCTTGACTCTTGGGAGCTAGGAGGTCACTGTGGTTAGAGCACAGGGTGTAAACAGTCTTGATGGCAAATCCCTGGGCTTCCCAGGTGGCACTAGTGGTAAAGAACCCACCTCCCAATGCGGGAGACATAAGACACCCTGGTTCAATCCCTGGGTCAGGAAGATCTCCTGGAGAAGGAAAGGGCAACCCACTCCATGCACACACGTCAAATCCTCTATTTCCCATTTGCTGGACTGGTGACTTCAGACAATTCATTTCCGTTTCTAATACACAGTTTTCTTATTGGTGAAATGAAGACAAAAATGACTGTTGTTATACTGCAAAAATAATTGTTGTAAGGGTCAAATGAGTGAATACACATAAAGGGTTACTTCAACACCCCAGCTTAGAGCCCACTAAGAATCAGATATGCCTATTATCACTGTAAGATTGTGTTGATGAGAAGATTCACCACCATTGCAATGAGAGATTTCCGGAGCAGGAGGAAACACTACATCCCACCCAGCCCAAGGTTTATATGTGCACCTGCCTGCACGTCACCTCCCCATGTGCATCTCTCAGGCATTGCAAGTTTACCTTGTCCAAAACCAAGTCATTGATTTCTCTCCCTGCCTCCCCAGCTGTCCCTTCATTTTCCCCTCATCTACCTAACAGTCCACCCCTGAAACTTACATAAATAAATATGTAACTTATCCTTAATTATGTCCTCATCCTCCCCTTCCCATTCAATGATGCATCAGCAAATGCAGTCAGTTCTACCTCCTCAATACAGCGTAAATGTAGCCACACCTCTCAATCTGCACAGCCAACATTCTGGTCCAAGCCTCCATTATCTTTGTGTGGACAATTCTATCAATGGCCTTCTAACAAACTGTTTTTTTTTCTTCAACCCTTGATGCCTTCCACTCCATCTTCCAAAAATGTAAATCAGATCATGTTCCTTCTCTGCTTTAATTCAACTTAACCATTACTTGTGGAGTACTTCCTTCCTTGGTATTGGGGGCTATCATGTGAGATGAGAATTTTGTTACTGAACAAAACATACAGAGTCCATGACTTTGGGGAACTTACATTCTTACATTACATTTTTCGTTGTGCCCCTCAAACCTCTGAAATTCACATTTTGATGCCCTAACCCCTGCCATGTGACTGTTTAGGAGACAGAACCTCTAATGGATGTAATGTAGGTCAAAGGAGGCTAGAAGGGTGGCATCCTGACCAGACAGAACAGGTGCCCTTGTAAGAAGGGGGAGGAGCCATACACTTCTTCTTCTCCCATGGAGGCCACAGCACGAAGGGGGCTGTTTGGAAGCCAGGAAGAGAGTGCTCACTGGAATCTGACCCTGCTGCCTCTGATTCCAGTTCAGGAAGGAACTGAACTGATCCAGTAAGGACTAAACTTCTGTAAGCCATCAGTTAAATGTGACTGTTGTTATCTGCTAATTGTTGTAAGGGTCAAATGAGTGAATACACATAAAGGGTTACTTCAACACCCCAGCTTAGAGCCCACTAAGAATCAGATATGCCTATTATCACTGTAAGATTGTGTTGATGAGAAGATTCACCACCATTGCAATGAGAGATTTCCGGAGCAGGAGGAAACACTACATCCCACCCAGCCCAAGGTTTATATGTGCACCTGCCTGCACGTCACCTCCCCATGTGCATCTCTCAGGCATTGCAAGTTTACCTTGTCCAAAACCAAGTCATTGATTTCTCTCCCTGCCTCCCCAGCTGTCCCTTCATTTTCCCCTCATCTACCTAACAGTCCACCCCTGAAACTTACATAAATAAATATGTAACTTATCCTTAATTATGTCCTCATCCTCCCCTTCCCATTCAATGATGCATCAGCAAATGCAGTCAGTTCTACCTCCTCAATACAGCGTAAATGTAGCCACACCTCTCAATCTGCACAGCCAACATTCTGGTCCAAGCCTCCATTATCTTTGTGTGGACAATTCTATCAATGGCCTTCTAACAAACTGTTTTTTTTTCTTCAACCCTTGATGCCTTCCACTCCATCTTCCAAAAATGTAAATCAGATCATGTTCCTTCTCTGCTTTAATTCAACTTAACCATTACTTGTGGAGTACTTCCTTCCTTGGTATTGGGGGCTATCATGTGAGATGAGAATTTTGTTACTGAACAAAACATACAGAGTCCATGACTTTGGGGAACTTACATTCTTACATTACATTTTTCGTTGTGCCCCTCAAACCTCTGAAATTCACATTTTGATGCCCTAACCCCTGCCATGTGACTGTTTAGGAGACAGAACCTCTAATGGATGTAATGTAGGTCAAAGGAGGCTAGAAGGGTGGCATCCTGACCAGACAGAACAGGTGCCCTTGTAAGAAGGGGGAGGAGCCATACACTTCTTCTTCTCCCATGGAGGCCACAGCACGAAGGGGGCTGTTTGGAAGCCAGGAAGAGAGTGCTCACTGGAATCTGACCCTGCTGCCTCCCTGATTCCAGTTCAGGAAGGAACTGAACTGATCCAGTAAGGACTAAACTTCTGTTGTTTAAGCCATCCAGTCTATGCAGTATTTTGTTAATGCAGCCCTTTTAATGACATGTGAATATACATCACTTCTTTGCTCCCTTTTATCAACTGTCTGTCCCATTATCAGATCCAAGAAGGAAGGGGCTGTGTTTACTTCTTAAACATTGTATGCCACGTGTTAATCTTGTAATTTTAGGCATTATATGCCCAATGGTAAACACTATACACCCAATATCATGCATGGCAGGCACCTAACAAATAACATCAAATAAATGAATTGCATTAAATGTACATATAAAATGGTAAGTTGAGTGATGATCATACATCCTAGTTTGCTCGTGACAACACTGGTTCATATCTGTTGTTCCAGTGTTAACAATGAACGGTGCCCTCTTTAACTCTCAAAAGTGTTCTGGTTTGAGTAATAAATTGTCATTTGTGTATATACTTATTATGTAAGTGTATATGCCAGATCTATGAGGCACAATCTGATTTTAGAAACATAGAAATCCAAGATAAGCATCTGTCTTGGAATCATGATATTACTAATATTTTCACTCCCCTACTCCACGCTTTTTTTTTTAAAGGACTAACAGTTCTACACATCATCAAGACCCTGATGTCGGGCTTCCCTGGTAGTCCGGTGGGTAAGGATACCACCTTGCAGTGCAAGGGGCGCCGGTTCGATCCCTGGCCTGGGAAGATCCCACGTGCCGCAGAGCGGCTGGACCGATGTGTCCAATTACGAGCCTGAGCTCTGGAGCACTTGCGCCCAGAGCGGGTGCTGACAACAAAGGCCATTACGATCCCCTCAAACCTCTGAAATTCACATGTTGATGCCTAACCCCTGCCATGTGACTGTTTAGGAGACAGAACCTCTAATGGATGTAATGTAGGTCAAAGGAGGCTAGAAGGGTGGCATCCTGACCAGACAGAACAGGTGCCCTTGTAAGAAGGGGGAGGAGCCATACACTTCTTCTTCTCCCATGGAGGCCACAGCACGAAGGGGGCTGTTTGGAAGCCAGGAAGAGAGTGCTCACTGGAATCTGACCCTGCTGCCTCCTCATTCCACTTCAAGAAGAAACTTAACTGATCCAGTAAGGACTAAACTTCTGTTGTTTAAGCCATCCAGTCTATGCAGTATTTTGTTAATGCAGCCCTTTTAATGACATGTGAATATACATCACTTCTTTGCTCCCTTTTATCAACTGTCTGTCCCATTATCAGATCCAAGAAGGAAGGGGCTGTGTTTACTTCTTAAACATTGTATGCCACGTGTTAATCTTGTAATTTTAGGCATTATATGCCCAATGGTAAACACTATACACCCAATATCATGCATGGCAGGCACCTAACAAATAACATCAAATAAATGAATTGCATTAAATGTACATATAAAATGGTAAGTTGAGTGATGATCATACATCCTAGTTTGCTCGTGACAACACTGGTTCATATCTGTTGTTCCAGTGTTAACAATGAACGGTGCCCTCTTTAACTCTCAAAAGTGTTCTGGTTTGAGTAATAAATTGTCATTTGTGTATATACTTATTATGTAAGTGTATATGCCAGATCTATGAGGCACAATCTGATTTTAGAAACATAGAAATCCAAGATAAGCATCTGTCTTGGAATCATGATATTACTAATATTTTCACTCCCCTACTCCACGCTTTTTTTTTTAAAGGACTAACAGTTCTACACATCATCAAGACCCTGATGTCGGGCTTCCCTGGTAGTCCGGTGGGTAAGGATACCACCTTGCAGTGCAAGGGGCGCCGGTTCGATCCCTGGCCTGGGAAGATCCCACGTGCCGCAGAGCGGCTGGACCGATGTGTCCAATTACCGAGCCTGAGCTCTGGAGCACTTGCGCCCAGAGCGGGTGCTCTGCGACAACAAAGGCCATTACGATGGGAGGCCCACAGGGGCCAAAGAACAAAGATGGATGAAAATAGATAAATGAAAGACCAATAGAAATGTCCCACCCGCCCCGCTCCCTCCCCACCCCAACACTCTCCCCGCAAAAAAAAATAAATAAACAATAAAATTAAAAAAAAAAAAAAAGACCCTGCTGTCACTGAGGAGCAGCATTTAAAGCAAGGGTAATGAATAAAGCCAGGCACACGACTCCCAGTATGGTGTGCACCAAGCAAGGAAAGAGGCCACATTCTCTCTGTCCACGCACAGAGAGAAACAGGACCTCAGAGAGGAAATGTGCTCCAGGGCTGTTACCCAGGGTAACTCTTTATCTTCAGTGACTTCGTGTGCAGGTGAGCCTGTTGATGGAAAAACTTCTGCGTGGAGATAATTCCTGTAAGCCATCACTGATGTGCATTGGGAGGGATTGCTCATCAGGATCTTGCACTTAGCATTGCTTTCAAAGGGAAGAGCATCTGCAATGGGAGTAGATGTCTCTGAATTCCCCCTCAGTGATTTCAGATTTGTGAATATGAGGATTTTTCAAAAGAAAGCCACGAGAGTCTTTGGATGGCTGTGATGCTGATACTGATGCTGTAGAGGAGGAGTGGGAGGAGGAAAAGAAGAAGAGGGAAGGAGGGGTAAGAAGAGGATGAGAGGAAGAAGGGAGGAAGGTGGGGAGGAGGCGGGCGGTCTCTGCTCAATTTCTGTCAGTCATTTTGAGGAACTGATTTTGGCCGTGTTTGGTGGTCCCTTCCTGGAAAACTGGGAACACGATGTAATGGCGACAAAGAAATTCCCTTCCAAGGGCACAATACAAGGTGGCAGGTAGACTCCATTAAAGAAAGAAAAAAATACCAAAAAAAGAAAAAGAAAAGAAGAGAGAAACTGACTCTCTGGAGCTTTAAAATACATTGCTGCCTCCTAGGTTTGTTTTTTTTTTTTCTTCTTCTTCTTTTGCTTCCCCTCCACCCCCACATCAGGAAATTAAACATTGATACATGACTATTGCTTAATCTACAGCTTATAATCAAATTTTGTTAATGATCCCAATAATGGCCTTTATAACTATTTTCCCTTTTGGTCCCAACTTTTTAAGAAAGTAAAAATTTTCTGCAGCTTGGCTCTCAAAATCCTTTATCAATTGTTACCTCTTCTGTGCATCTTATTACTTCTCTATGACTCCCTCATTGAACACAATTAAAGAAACGTTAAGTGTGAAGACCCTTCCTGAATAAAACTGTCCCTGGGTCCTCTCCTCCTTCTGTTCCCCACCATTTCGAGCTAATTACTTCATTACGTACTTTTTAAATTACTTTGTTCTTTAGGGATTAATTTTGCACTTGTCTTTACTAACCGTAAAACTTTTACAATGTACTGTTAAGCTGCGTCTGTTCTGTGGCTGGTTTGTAATTGCAGAGTCACTCCATGGCTGGTGAGCTAAAGAGAATGTACTAAGGCAAAGGGCCTTCCTCTCACTGTTTTCAGATGCCTCTGGCCACCCAGTGTGGCAGAATAATTGGCTGTGGGCTGCTTGGGGCGCCAAGCTCTTCTCCCGTGTTGAGATCCTAAGTGGAGAAGACCTTTGATCCTGCAGGTTTAGGGTTCATAGGCCCCAGGCTGCTCAGACTTTATGGGCCCTGGGGATTTCAGGCCCCGTGGTCCCAAGAGGCCAGGCCCAGTGGCACACAGGCCAACAGAACAGGGCTGGCTATGGCTGACCTTCCAGAAGGAAAATGTCAACTCCTCTCTCCAGGTCAAGTCCCAACTGTCCCAGGGCCCTTGTACTTGGCCTGTCTCTGCAAGCAGTGATCAAGGCATCCCTCTCCTGCCATTCCTGGTCAAACAAATCTCTACACTCCCTGCCTCCTCCATCTCCCAGCACCGGCAAGAATGAATGAATGAATACATATATACATACACGAACTCACAAGGAGAACATGAGGAATCTGATCTGATTTCTTACTGATGGCTGCTACACTATGCCTGCCTATCTAAGGCACAATGGTTTCTGAAGCCTTTTTCCCTGGATTCAAATCTAAGCTGTCCCGTTTTCCTAGGGCAAGTTATATCACTTCTCTGTGCTTCAGTATATCCTCCTGGAAGTGGGGGCAATAAAATACTCTGCATCACAAGGCTGCTACAAGGATTAAGGGAGCTAAGACATATAAAGCATTTAGGACAGCAGCTCACATATAATTACTGCCACATTTTTATTAGCTATTAGTATTTCAGTTTTTAAAAAAATCATGCATGTGTCTTTCTAATAATACTTCTCTATGACTCCCTCATTGAACACAATTAAAGAAACGTTAAGTGTGAAGACCCTTCCTGAATAAAACTGTCCCTGGGTCCTCTCCTCCTTCTGTTCCCCACCATTTCGAGCTAATTACTTCATTACGTACTTTTTAAATTACTTTGTTCTTTAGGGATTAATTTTGCACTTGTCTTTACTAACCGTAAAACTTTTACAATGTACTGTTAAGCTGCGTCTGTTCTGTGGCTGGTTTGTAATTGCAGAGTCACTCCATGGCTGGTGAGCTAAAGAGAATGTACTAAGGCAAAGGGCCTTCCTCTCACTGTTTTCAGATGCCTCTGGCCACCCAGTGTGGCAGAATAATTGGCTGTGGGCTGCTTGGGGCGCCAAGCTCTTCTCCCGTGTTGAGATCCTAAGTGGAGAAGACCTTTGATCCTGCAGGTTTAGGGTTCATAGGCCCCAGGCTGCTCAGACTTTATGGGCCCTGGGGATTTCAGGCCCCGTGGTCCCAAGAGGCCAGGCCCAGTGGCACACAGGCCAACAGAACAGGGCTGGCTATGGCTGACCTTCCAGAAGGAAAATGTCAACTCCTCTCTCCAGGTCAAGTCCCAACTGTCCCAGGGCCCTTGTACTTGGCCTGTCTCTGCAAGCAGTGATCAAGGCATCCCTCTCCTGCCATTCCTGGTCAAACAAATCTCTACACTCCCTGCCTCCTCCATCTCCCAGCACCGGCAAGAATGAATGAATGAATACATATATACATACACGAACTCACAAGGAGAACATGAGGAATCTGATCTGATTTCTTACTGATGGCTGCTACACTATGCCTGCCTATCTAAGGCACAATGGTTTCTGAAGCCTTTTTCCCTGGATTCAAATCTAAGCTGTCCCGTTTTCCTAGGGCAAGTTATATCACTTCTCTGTGCTTCAGTATATCCTCCTGGAAGTGGGGGCAATAAAATACTCTGCATCACAAGGCTGCTACAAGGATTAAGGGAGCTAAGACATATAAAGCATTTAGGACAGCAGCTCACATATAATTACTGCCACATTTTTATTAGCTATTAGTATTTCAGTCATAAATCTCATGTGTCTTTCTAATAATACCGAGGGGTGGTGAAGTTGCCCATACAGGGAGCAGATGATTCCGTTTGGCATCCCTTCCTTTCTGATGATTATAGTATTTCTTATATTGAATTAATGCTACATTCATTACAGCTTCCACTCCACTGTTGGTGGTTCTAACATTCTGAGATATATAGAATAAATTCTTCTGCATTTGACTGGCCTTGTAACTCAAAACCTGTTCACTGAGGACATACTAGGTTCCAAGCATTGGTATGAAAATGAAGTAGCCACAAATTCTGACATTAAGTGTTTTAAACTATAGATAGGACAGAAGAGGGAAAGATGCTATTTGTGTTTCTCATGGATCTTCTCTTCCTGTGAACCCAAGGTTTCCTTGCTACACAGTTGGCCAGCCAGAATCCAACTTACAAGCTTCATTTAATTTATAAACAGTTTGTAAGTCTAAACGTACAAACATAACACAAAGGCTGCATGTGTGCTAGGATGCTTCAGTCATGTTGGACTCTGCAACCCTACGGACTGCAGCCTGTCAGGCTTCTCCATCCATGGGATTCTCCAGGCAAGAATACTGGAGTGGGTTGCTATGCCCTCCTCCAGGGGATCTTCCCAATTCGGATCGAACCAAAGGCTATCTAATATGTGTGATATTAATACATGAGCACACCAACAGATTAACAGAACTGAAACAGAAGATCCAGAAACAAACCCAAAAAAGTATGACAATTTAGTCTATGATATGGTAGTATTGCAAACCAGTGAGGAAAAAGATGTAATTTTAAAAAGAAGCTGCTAGGGTAACTAGAGAGCCGTATAGAAAAATATAACATTGGGTCCATTCCTCACACAATACATTAAGATCAATTCTGAGTGAATGGGAGATTAAAACAGAAACAATACAGTCATACAACTATTAGAAGAAAACATAGGTGACTTTCTCTCTAACCTTATAGGGGGTAAATTTGACTCAGACTAAACTCTGGAAGCAAAAAAGAAAAATGCTAATGCATTTGCTTACATTAATTATAAAAAAAAAAACAAAACCCTTTTGCATGGGAAAAAGAAAAAAAAAAAACCACCAGAAGCAAAATCAATAGACAAGCAACACACTGGGAGAAAATATTTGCAATGTATAGGGCTGGAAAAGTATTACCATCTCTAATGTGCAAAGAGGTCCTAAAAATAAAGAATAACACCCTACAGGAAAATGGGCCAAAGATAAGAAAAGCACATGGAAAAAAGAAATGCAAATGTCCTTAATCATGGGAAAAGCTGCGCAACCTACCTCTCAACAAGAGAAATGCAAATTAAAACTACTCCGAAAGCCATTTCTCATCTGTCAGATTGGCAAGACTCCAAACATTTCACAACATATTTTGTTGGTTGACTGTGGAGAAACAGGCAGCCTCATCATTCCTGGTGGGAAACATACTACCCTGGAAGGATATTTGATGTCTAGCAAGACTACACATGGGTTTGCCCTTTTATTTCACAATTCCGCTTTTAAAAACCTATTCAAACAATAATTCAGAAAATTATGGAAAAGTTGTACACATGAGATGATTCATTATAGCACTAAGCCTTCAACAAGAAATGGTAGAATGAACTATGGAGTGTGCATGTATGGAGCAGCATGCAGCTATGAAAAAGCAGTGAGGAATACATCTATATGCTATTGTAAAGAAGGCTTCAGAAAAACATTTATATACTGGGAAAAAAGTAATGAAAATGTACATAGCATACATCCATTTATCTAAGAAAGAAGAAAGGTGAATATATGCATGTTTCCATTATTTTTTAAAGCATAAAGCAAAATAAACAAAGAAGTTGTGAAGAAACAGGATAAGAGGACAATAATCACAGATAGATATACTTCTGGATATACTTTGGTAAATTTTACTTTAGAATTAATGTAAATATTTACATAAGAATTAAATATGAAAAAAGCAATTCCTAAAAATCAAAAGCAAAATAAAAGAAATGAATGTGTTTTATTTGGTTTGTAGGATAATCACACAGATAGGAGCTATTCTAGGTGACTTTAAATCACAGCCATCTGACTGTACATCTCCAGTGGAGTATAACCTAAAAACAAAAAGAAATGCGAAAAAGAAAATTTAAACTGTAGTAATCGCATCGTTGGTGATAGTGTTTGGAGACAGTTGTATGTATGCTGAGGAATAAAACAAATAATTATGTTGATGTCATTAAGAACCAGAATTTTTGGCATGAGAGAAAGGAAATATAGATGTAAGATCGATGAAATTAAGTAAAATCCCTGTAGTGGGTTTCCCTGATGGTCCAGTGGATAAGACTCTGCTCACCAGTGCAGGGGGCACAGGTTCAATTCCAGGTCCAGGAAGATCTCACATGCTGTGAGGCAACTAAGCCCATGTGTCCCAACTACTGAACCCTGTGGCCTAGAGCCTTGTGCTCTGCAACAAAAGAAGCCACACAATGAGAAGCCCACTCACCAGAACTAGAGATTAGCCCCCTGCTCTCTACAACTGGAGAAAGCCCTCGTGCAGAAATGAAGAATGATCACGGCTATAAAAACAAAACAAAATAAAACCAAAACCCTGTAGTACTAAACTTGATTCAGAGAGATCATTGTGAACACTGAAAGTGCTTTCTCTAAACAAAAATAATAATAATTTCTAGCTCTAACTACTGAAAAGACCTAGAAACAAGGACCAACTCAGTACCAATGAGAGCCCTTAGGGCCCAGACTGTGGTTTTAAATACCACTTTTCACAAAGGAAAGCTGAGCTCCTTAGAAAAAATGGCTGATTACAGGTCTGGAGCAGGCTGTATAGATGGAACATTTCTGATGTCAGGGAAGTCATTAAAGAGGCAAGAGGACTTTTCCCTGATGAACGAATGTCAATAGACTCCCAATGACCAAAGATGAAAAAACTGCATATCAGTAAGAACAGAATATAAAATGAATTGAAACACATCAAATACATTTGTTGTATCAGTACTCAAAAACCAAATTGGCTCCCTCTGAAAAGATGGTAGAGGACCAATTCATTAGTTTGCAAACTGTAATAGAATTATTTATTCTGACTTTTCTTAATGAATTTTGTTATACTTCCAGGCAGCCAAAGAATGGATGACTATAAATGTCTCTTTATAAAAGTTATTCCAGCAAAAAAAGCCAAAGAATGGATGCACTATAAACTGTAGTAATCGCATCGTTGGTGATAGTGTTTGGAGACAGTTGTATGTATGCTGAGGAATAAAACAAATAATTATGTTGATGTCATTAAGAACCAGAATTTTTGGCATGAGAGAAAGGAAATATAGATGTAAGATCGATGAAATTAAGTAAAATCCCTGTAGTGGGTTTCCCTGATGGTCCAGTGGATAAGACTCTGCTCACCAGTGCAGGGGGCACAGGTTCAATTCCAGGTCCAGGAAGATCTCACATGCTGTGAGGCAACTAAGCCCATGTGTCCCAACTACTGAACCCTGTGGCCTAGAGCCTTGTGCTCTGCAACAAAAGAAGCCACACAATGAGAAGCCCACTCACCAGAACTAGAGATTAGCCCCCTGCTCTCTACAACTGGAGAAAGCCCTCGTGCAGAAATGAAGAATGATCACGGCTATAAAAACAAAACAAAATAAAACCAAAACCCTGTAGTACTAAACTTGATTCAGAGAGATCATTGTGAACACTGAAAGTGCTTTCTCTAAACAAAAATAATAATAATTTCTAGCTCTAACTACTGAAAAGACCTAGAAACAAGGACCAACTCAGTACCAATGAGAGCCCTTAGGGCCCAGACTGTGGTTTTAAATACCACTTTTCACAAAGGAAAGCTGAGCTCCTTAGAAAAAATGGCTGATTACAGGTCTGGAGCAGGCTGTATAGATGGAACATTTCTGATGTCAGGGAAGTCATTAAAGAGGCAAGAGGACTTTTCCCTGATGAACGAATGTCAATAGACTCCCAATGACCAAAGATGAAAAAACTGCATATCAGTAAGAACAGAATATAAAATGAATTGAAACACATCAAATACATTTGTTGTATCAGTACTCAAAAACCAAATTGGCTCCCTCTGAAAAGATGGTAGAGGACCAATTCATTAGTTTGCAAACTGTAATAGAATTATTTATTCTGACTTTTCTTAATGAATTTTGTTATACTTCCAGGCAGCCAAAGAATGGATGACTATAAATGTCTCTTTATAAAAGTTATTCCAGCTAATAAACAACGAAGGAAAAATAAAATGAAAATATCACCATTTTGCAGCCCTTAATGAATGACTGGATCTAGGCACTAATCAGCAGTAACTGCCAGCATCACAGTTGCCAAACAAAGAGACGGCAGGACAATAAGTATCTGGTGATGAAAGAGTACACATAACTGCCTATGAAATATTCTTGCTACAAAACTGAACCTACCCCCTTGGTCTAACTAGCCATTTAGAAGAAATCTACAGAACCGGAAGATGTGTTAGATGACATCAGGGGAATACAATCAGAAATATCTAGACTGAAGGAGTCTCCACAGCACAAATAACCTGATCTCTTTAAAAATAAATTACAGGAAGAAAAAAAGAAATCTGATGGATTAATAAAGACTTATAAGAAAAAAAAAAAAGACTTGTAAGAAGAAAAAAAAGACTTGTAAGACATATTAATCAACTGGACCTTGATTCATGCAAATTGCAAAACAAAGTAAAACATGTGAGAGAATTGGTAGAAATGTGACCACTGACTAGATAAAAGATAGTATTAGGTAATTCTTTTTTTTTTATTTTTTTTTTTATTTTTTTACAGAGCTCTGTTGTTTACTGGCAAACATCAGCATGAATCAGCCATAGGCATACATATGTTCCCTCTCCCTCGAACTTCCCTCAGGTCTCCCTCCCCATTCCACCCACCTAGGCCGTTACAGAGCCCGTCTGAGCTCCCTTAGTCTTACAGCAAATTACCATTGGTTATCTATTTTACATATGGTAATGTAAGGTTCCATGTTACTCTTTCCATACAGAGAATTCTTTTCAATACCTTTAGGACTGAAATAGTATTGTAATCACGTTTCTTTTAAAAAGTTCTTACCTATTTTAGATGCATATTGAAATATTTTTTTATGATATAGTGTCTGGGATTTGCTTCAAAATAACCAGTTAGGGAGGACTGGGAAGGGATAGTGTTATGGACACCTGGAGACATGTTCATTTCTCACAAAAATTAAGAAAGATATCCGGGCTAAACAGACAATTGTCTCCTCACACTAAGATAAGCGTTGCCTGCAAGCCTCACCTCTCTGAGACCAACACAGAGCACAAAGGTTCTTCCTCTTACCACTTTTCAATGCTAATGAAACACTTTACAAACTCCGAGGGCCCTTTGTAACTTAAGAATTGTAAGAATGTTTCTCCTCAAGAGCAAAGGTGTTGGTGGGGAAGAAAGGGCTCTGGTGATGACCTCTTTTGCATCTCTAGAGAGACAAAAAGCTTCTTCATGATTATTAATTAGCTTGAGATTTCTAGTTAGAAAAAACATAAAAAGGGGTGGGGAAGGATTGTGCGTTAGCCTGGCCCATGGAGACGGGCTGAGCCCGAAGAGGTCGAGACTCTCCATCTCTGGGGTAAGAACATCTATTTACATTTGATTGAGTTCTGATTATTTCTGATTACTTGTGCTTGCCTTTATTTGATGATTAATAAACCCACTCTTGGTTTGACAATACTTGAGACCACGATAGTTTATTGTCGAGGTCCGAGGCTCACACCCTGAGGGGACCACGCTGTGCTGAGGGAAAAGTCTCTGAGCTATTTAACATAGTTTCTCTTAGCGAGAACTAGTGAGAATAGTAATCAGAGGAAGCTCGGAACACGGTGCCCACGACAATAGAGATTAAAACCAAACTGTCCATGAGTTGACGATGTTGACACTGGGAGATGGATAGAAAGGGATTTATCATACTATTCTATTTGGGGATTTGCTGGAAATTGTCCTTAATAAAAAGTTTTTTTTTTTTTTTTTTTTAAATCCCATTTATAAGAAGGTATTTACAATATTCAATATCCTAGATATTATATTACTTGTTTTAGAGGACATTTGAACCCTGGTTCTAATCTCCCTTCCTATATGAGGGACAATATCATGTGTAATACTTGGGCCCATGGAACCTGAAAGGAGGTATATGTGGCCTGTCCCTTACCCCTGGGAGCATGGGCCTATAACCTAGGTTCAGCCACCTGTGTGTGCTCACACAGTACTTTAAATTTCGTTGACTGTCACCAAGACCCAAGCAATGGGACTTTAATACTCCTTACAAATTAAAGCATGCAGAAAAAAACAAGCACTATATGAAATGTATGGTTGTATACTTGAACAACATATATATCTACATATATAATAATAGATATGATTGTGTTTAGCATAGAGGAATTTATAGTTACAAAGTACTTAAATTGATTTCTTGTCATCCTTATTGCTAAAATAATGATTATAATAATGAGATAATAAACCATAAGAATGAATGAACAGTTTTGGCCAATATAAATATTTTTAATCCATATACCACTATTAGGATGGTAATATCTGGCTTGCCTATAGCACTTGACTGCTGTGTACATTCAATAGCATAATTGTAGGGAAAGAGCTTCGAAAATACAGATGTCAAGGAGCTTACTGCCTATGTTTTCTCTGGGAGTTTTATGGTTTCAGGTCTTATGTTCAGGTCTTTAATCCATTTTGAGTTAATTTTTGTGTATGGTTACATTTTTGTGTTATGTTAGATAATGGTCCAGTTTCATTATCTGGCATGTCACTGTTGTTCCATGTCCAATTCTAATTGTTGCTTCTTGACCACCAAATCTGGACAACCAAAGCAGGTTTCTCAGGAGACAGGTAAGGTGGTTTTGTATTCCCATCTCTTTAAGAATTTTCCACATTTTGCTGTGATACACACAGTCAACTTGTCAACAAAGCAGATAGTCAACCGACAAAAAAAACCCCGGGGGGTCCAAAATGAGATTGAACGATGTTGACACTGGGAGATGGATAGAAAGGGATTTATCATACTATTCTATTTGGGGATTTGCTGGAAATTGTCCTTAATAAAAAGTTTTTTTTTTTTTTTTTTTAAATCCCATTTATAAGAAGGTATTTACAATATTCAATATCCTAGATATTATATTACTTGTTTTAGAGGACATTTGAACCCTGGTTCTAATCTCCCTTCCTATATGAGGGACAATATCATGTGTAATACTTGGGCCCATGGAACCTGAAAGGAGGTATATGTGGCCTGTCCCTTACCCCTGGGAGCATGGGCCTATAACCTAGGTTCAGCCACCTGTGTGTGCTCACACAGTACTTTAAATTTCGTTGACTGTCACCAAGACCCAAGCAATGGGACTTTAATACTCCTTACAAATTAAAGCATGCAGAAAAAAACAAGCACTATATGAAATGTATGGTTGTATACTTGAACAACATATATATCTACATATATAATAATAGATATGATTGTGTTTAGCATAGAGGAATTTATAGTTACAAAGTACTTAAATTGATTTCTTGTCATCCTTATTGCTAAAATAATGATTATAATAATGAGATAATAAACCATAAGAATGAATGAACAGTTTTGGCCAATATAAATATTTTTAATCCATATACCACTATTAGGATGGTAATATCTGGCTTGCCTATAGCACTTGACTGCTGTGTACATTCAATAGCATAATTGTAGGGAAAGAGCTTCGAAAATACAGATGTCAAGGAGCTTACTGCCTATGTTTTCTCTGGGAGTTTTATGGTTTCAGGTCTTATGTTCAGGTCTTTAATCCATTTTGAGTTAATTTTTGTGTATGGTTACATTTTTGTGTTATGTTAGATAATGGTCCAGTTTCATTATCTGGCATGTCACTGTTGTTCCATGTCCAATTCTAATTGTTGCTTCTTGACCACCAAATCTGGACAACCAAAGCAGGTTTCTCAGGAGACAGGTAAGGTGGTTTTGTATTCCCATCTCTTTAAGAATTTTCCACATTTTGCTGTGATACACACAGTCAAAGGCTTTCGCATAGTCAACAAAGCAGAAGTAGATATTTTTCCAGAATTATCTTGCTTGTTCTATGATCCAGTGGATGTTGGCAATTTGATTTCTGATCTCTCTGCCTGTATCATAAAATTTTAGGTAGTCTATCTTTTGTCTTTGACTGTTATAATGTATTCTCATTGCCTTTGCTTCTCTATGGTTCCATTATGATATGTCTAAATGCTACTATTTTTTAAATTTATTTGCTTTGGACAGGTTGATTTCCTGAATCTGGGAATTGGTGTCTTTTTTTCATCAGTATGGGAACATTTTCAGTCATTATTTAGTCAAATATTGCTTCTGCCTAATCCTCTTTCTATCATCTCCATTTGGAATTCCAAGGTATTAGACCCTCTCTCTCATTTCTACATGTCTCTCAACGTCTTTCTTTCATATTTTTTTCTTTGTCATCCAGGGTGATTCTGAATAATTTCTTCAGGTTTATTTTCCATTTTTTTTCCTTTCATAATATCCACCTAGTGTTTAAGCCATCCATTAAACTTTTAATTTCCAGTTTCATATTTCTCATGTTTGAAACTTTATTTTTATCCTAATATAACTGTTCTCTTTATAGTCTCTTGCTTCTTACTCATGGTTTCAATCTCTTTTTAAAATTATTAAATATAGTATCCTACAACTTATATCCTATATCTGATAAATTCAATGCTTGAAGACTTTATAGATCAGATTTGGGTGTCCAATGCATTTACTGATGTTTGCTCTTAGTTCTTTTTCGCTTGTCTGCTTCATGATTTAAAAAAGAAAAAAATTAATAAAACTTAAACTCACAGTCCTTGGAACTCTAGCTTTGAGAAGTTTTGTGGCCTAGGTCTTCCCCAGAAAGATTTATTTACACTTTTGCAGATCTCTAAAAACTTTCAACAACTTTAAGTTAAATTTTCCTCTTGAGATTTGAACCATGAAGTATTTTGATTTTAAATGCTATGTGTAAAAGAGGAATTCACAGTGGAGAATTTTTCCTCTCTTCCTAGCACAAGATTGAGACAGGCAATCTTCATTCTAATGACGAAAATGTGGGTGGGAGTATTTTTAGCCCATCGTTATACCCAGATAATTTCTCTTTGCAGTCCCTGCTTTATGGGAGGTAAGGGGTAAGGGATATTCGTGTATGGATGTGAGAGCTGGACCATAAAGAAGGCTGAGTGCCAAAGAAATGATGTCTTTGAACTGTGGTGTTGGAAAAGACCCTTGGACAGCAAAGAGATCAAACCAGTCAATCCTAAAGGAAATCAACCCTGAATACTCATTGTAAGGACTGATGCTGAAGCTGAATCTCCAATACTTTGGCCACCTGAGGTGAAGAAATGACTAGTTGAAAAAGATCCTGATGTTGGGAAAAATAGAAGGCAGAAGGAGAAGGGGACGATAGAGGATGAGATAGTTGGATGGCATCGCTGACTCAATGGACATGAGTTTGAGCAAACTCTAGGAGATGGTAAAGGACAGGGAAGCCTGGCGTGCTGCAGTCATGGGTCACAAAGAGTCAGACACGACTGAGCGACTGAAGTGAACTAATATTGGTTAAGCCTTAGTCTTGGTACCCTATCTTCTATATATTCCATGAAATGGGGAAATCACAAGCTTCAAGTTACCAGAATCTTCAGATATAATGGAGTCAGGCTTTCTCTGGTTCCTACTTTTACTTTGATTTCCTTGGGTTGTTATAACAAAGCATGACCAACTAGATCACCTAAAACTACAGAAATGTACTCTCTCACCATTCTGAAGGCTAGAAGTCTGAAATCAAGTATTGGTAGGCCATGGTCTCCCCAAAGCCTCTAAAGCAGGATCCTTCCTTGCCTCTTCTAGCTCTTGGTAGCCCCAGGCATTCAGTGGCTTGTGGCATCATAACTCCATCTCCGTCTCCATGGTCATCTTCCCTCTGGGCCTGTGTTTAACGTTTCCTTCTTAAGGACACCCGTCATACTAAATTAGGGCCCAATCTGACCCAGTATGACCTCATCTTAACCTGGTTACATCTGCAAAGATCCTGTTTCCCAATACGATTATATTCACAGGTACAGGGGGCTAGAATTTCAACATGTTCTAAAGGAGACTCAATTCAATGCGTAACAGTTCCCAGCAACTTCTCAATTCCTTGCCAGCTCTTGAATTCTTTGTTATATAGTCTAGTGTTTGATAGCTATCAGCAGTATAATCTTTCTGTCTCCTATTCAATGTCAGCCCTTATTTCTCACTCTTCATTCTGCTTGCCCGTAGAGGTTCCCTTCTTTTTTCCCCACTGAGCTGTGGACTTTTAAATTGTGAAAAACTGGCTTATTAGAATTGAATGAAAAATAAGAATAAGGTTGTGAATAAGGACTCTGTAGACACGACTGTGTAAAGTAGAAGAAAATGACTGGATAGACATTGTCATATGCTTTTGAGAATGTGCAAAGAACACTTAATCCTAGATCACTGTGGGATATCTAGCTAGGCTTCTGAATCATCAAGACCAGGGGTTGAATTTTTTCTGTACCTCTTATAAGTCATATGACCTTGAGAACATATTATGTAAGCTCTTCATTTTGTAACTTCCTCATCTGAAAAAAAGGAGTATTATGATAATAGCTACTTTTTAGGGTGCTTTATAAATGGATGATATAAATAAAGGGTCAGAACAGGTATTGAAAAATTGTGCAAATGGCTCTGTTCCTGTGTGTCAGATGGGTAAGGACTTTGAACAAGTTGTCTCTGAATAAAGGAGGAGAAGACAGAAATGTCTCTCTCTCTTTTTTTGGACCACATGGCACGTGAGATCCTGGTTCTGTGACCAAGGATTGAACCCTAGTCCCCAGCACGATGGGAATTAAATGGAAGGAGAAATGCCTCACCTAAAACTACAAAGTATTTTGGTAGGCCATTGGTCTCCCCAAAGCCTCTAAAGCAGGATCCTTCCTTGCCTCTTCTAGCTCTTGGTAGCCCCAGGCATTCAGTGGCTTGTGGCATCATAACTCCATCTCCGTCTCCATGGTCATCTTCCCTCTGGGCCTGTGTTTAACGTTTCCTTCTTAAGGACACCCGTCATACTAAATTAGGGCCCAATCTGACCCAGTATGACCTCATCTTAACCTGGTTACATCTGCAAAGATCCTGTTTCCCAATACGATTATATTCACAGGTACAGGGGGCTAGAATTTCAACATGTTCTAAAGGAGACTCAATTCAATGCGTAACAGTTCCCAGCAACTTCTCAATTCCTTGCCAGCTCTTGAATTCTTTGTTATATAGTCTAGTGTTTGATAGCTATCAGCAGTATAATCTTTCTGTCTCCTATTCAATGTCAGCCCTTATTTCTCACTCTTCATTCTGCTTGCCCGTAGAGGTTCCCTTCTTTTTTCCCCACTGAGCTGTGGACTTTTAAATTGTGAAAAACTGGCTTATTAGAATTGAATGAAAAATAAGAATAAGGTTGTGAATAAGGACTCTGTAGACACGACTGTGTAAAGTAGAAGAAAATGACTGGATAGACATTGTCATATGCTTTTGAGAATGTGCAAAGAACACTTAATCCTAGATCACTGTGGGATATCTAGCTAGGCTTCTGAATCATCAAGACCAGGGGTTGAATTTTTTCTGTACCTCTTATAAGTCATATGACCTTGAGAACATATTATGTAAGCTCTTCATTTTGTAACTTCCTCATCTGAAAAAAAGGAGTATTATGATAATAGCTACTTTTTAGGGTGCTTTATAAATGGATGATATAAATAAAGGGTCAGAACAGGTATTGAAAAATTGTGCAAATGGCTCTGTTCCTGTGTGTCAGATGGGTAAGGACTTTGAACAAGTTGTCTCTGAATAAAGGAGGAGAAGACAGAAATGTCTCTCTCTCTTTTTTTTTTTTGGACCACATGGCACGTGAGATCCTGGTTCTGTGACCAAGGATTGAACCCTAGTCCCCAGCACTGGAAGTGGGGAATCTTAACCATTGGACCTCAGGAGAAATGCCAGTCTCTTATTTTTACATACAATCCTATGGAGTCACTGCAGAGAGATCCGAGATAGGCAGAGTGAGGCACTGAGACATTAACTCATAAACAAGAAAGAAAAACACTAATAACCACACAATGTGAAAAGCCATTCTAAAGATGGTTGGAGGTTCTGTATCCCTTAAGGCGAGACCTGGAATTAAAATTTAAATTAACTAGCTTCTGTCCTCAGCTCTGCCAGGCAACAACTTTAAAAGCTACACTTTCCTTCAACTCCAGGATGCTTCACCTCTGTCAAATGGGAGGGAACAGAGAGAGAGAAAAAAAAAGAAAAAAAAAGCCAGGCAACATTTTACATTGCATTTTACGCCCCAAGCACAAAATTTTCAACAAGTATTTGAAAGCCTCACCCAGACCCACACTCCAGAGCAGCTTTGTAATCTAGGCAAGGAAAAGCCAGAAATCTCTCACCACTCTGTGATTGACTCACATATATGTTGAAGGCAGCGTTCACAAATCTAATTCCTTTCTCCATTCCTGGACATTTTTACCCAGAGAGCATAAGTGACTAGAGGCGGTCCTGCCTGCTCAACCAATTCCTGGCAGCAGCTCCTAGTGAAAAATATTATGTTTGGGGGCAAGTATTTATCTAGGAGTGTGCGAAAATGAGATGGTAAGGACGCAAATGGTGAATAAATGACCGGTGTAGGGTCAGCGGAGGAATGAGGGTGATTATGCGGACTCTGTTCTCTATGAATATATTAGCTCCCCAACGAGCCCATGCATCTTGACCGCCTCCAAAGCAATTTCTCTGGGTTTCAGTGAGCACAAGTGTATGGAAGAGTTCTCCAAGCTCGGCTTCAGACAAGCCACTCCTGCGGCCCAACTTCAAAGTCCTAGAGAACGCCTCCAGATGGGTAAGGACTTTGAACAAGTTGTCTCTGAATAAAGGAGGAGAAGACAGAAATGTCTCTCTCTTTTTTTTTTTTTGGACCACATGGCACGTGAGATCCTGGTTCTGTGACCAAGGATTGAACCCTAGTCCCCAGCACTGGAAGTGGGGAATCTTAACCATTGGACCTCAGGAGAAATGCCAGTCTCTTATTTTTACATACAATCCTATGGAGTCACTGCAGAGAGATCCGAGATAGGCAGAGTGAGGCACTGAGACATTAACTCATAAACAAGAAAGAAAAACACTAATAACCACACAATGTGAAAAGCCATTCTAAAGATGGTTGGAGGTTCTGTATCCCTTAAGGCGAGACCTGGAATTAAAATTTAAATTAACTAGCTTCTGTCCTCAGCTCTGCCAGGCAACAACTTTAAAAGCTACACTTTCCTTCAACTCCAGGATGCTTCACCTCTGTCAAATGGGAGGGAACAGAGAGAGAGAAAAAAAAAGAAAAAAAAAGCCAGGCAACATTTTACATTGCATTTTACGCCCCAAGCACAAAATTTTCAACAAGTATTTGAAAGCCTCACCCAGACCCACACTCCAGAGCAGCTTTGTAATCTAGGCAAGGAAAAGCCAGAAATCTCTCACCACTCTGTGATTGACTCACATATATGTTGAAGGCAGCGTTCACAAATCTAATTCCTTTCTCCATTCCTGGACATTTTTACCCAGAGAGCATAAGTGACTAGAGGCGGTCCTGCCTGCTCAACCAATTCCTGGCAGCAGCTCCTAGTGAAAAATATTATGTTTGGGGGCAAGTATTTATCTAGGAGTGTGCGAAAATGAGATGGTAAGGACGCAAATGGTGAATAAATGACCGGTGTAGGGTCAGCGGAGGAATGAGGGTGATTATGCGGACTCTGTTCTCTATGAATATATTAGCTCCCCAACGAGCCCATGCATCTTGACCGCCTCCAAAGCAATTTCTCTGGGTTTCAGTGAGCACAAGTGTATGGAAGAGTTCTCCAAGCTCGGCTTCAGACAAGCCACTCCTGCGGCCCAACTTCAAAGTCCTAGAGTTAAGCCTGGGTGACAAGTCAGGCCCACACTCCCTGCCAGGCCATGGTAGGTGTTGTGAGATGCTCACTGGAGATGCCCGGTCTCCCGCCAGGACAGGGTGAGGGCTGTCCAGCACCAGCTGACTGCTCAGTGGGTTATGAGGGGGCTAAGGAGGATGCAACCAAGCTGGAGTCCTTGAGTAGAAACTGAAGATTGGGAACAGGTGAGCCAGATACAGACGCTGAGGTCAAAGAGGCAAGAGTGAGGCCTCTGGGTGGGACCAGGCAGACACTGGGTGGCCTGCGTGGAAGGCAGGCAGCAAGTGGGGCAGCTTGGATGATGGCCATGAACACAGCAGGTCCAAAGGCCGGCCAGGGGCTGGCGAGCCTGCAGCACATGGCGTGCCAGACTGCTTAAAGATCCCCATGAAGACGACGGGGGCGAGGGGACCGTCATGGGAATAAGCACAGCTTGCATGCTGGCTTTTCCCTGAGGAGATGACCATCACCTGGACAGAGGGGTGGGCTTCCCTTTATAGGGAGGTCACACTTCTGTCAACTGCCGAGGGACCTAATGTGCCCCTCAGGCACGGGGAAGGGGTTCATTCTGGAGTGACCTTCTCATAGGCCCAGAGAAAGGGGCCAGTGCTTTGGAAAGGTTTCTATATGATGAGAAACTAAACGGTGCCTAGCGTGGATTCGCACCCCACACTGGTAATAGCAAAGGGCAGGAGGTGGCTCTCTCTAGAGGGTGAGGGAGGCACGTGTGAGGCTGAGGGTCTGGCCACCGTATGGCCATTGGGACCTTTTTCCTTGGACAAGACTCCTAGTGAAAATATTATGTTTGGGGGCAAGTATTTATCTAGGAGTGTGCGAAAATGAGATGGTAAGGACGCAAATGGTGAATAAATGCCCGGGTGTAGGGTCAGCGGAGGAATGAGGGTGATTATGCGGACTCTGTTCTCTATGAATATATTAGCTCCCCAACGAGCCCATGCATCTTGACCGCCTCCAAAGCAATTTCTCTGGGTTTCAGTGAGCACAAGTGTATGGAAGAGTTCTCCAAGCTCGGCTTCAGACAAGCCACTCCTGCGGCCCAACTTCAAAGTCCTAGAGTTAAGCCTGGGTGACAAGTCAGGCCCACACTCCCTGCCAGGCCATGGTAGGTGTTGTGAGATGCTCACTGGAGATGCCCGGTCTCCCGCCAGGACAGGGTGAGGGCTGTCCAGCACCAGCTGACTGCTCAGTGGGTTATGAGGGGGCTAAGGAGGATGCAACCAAGCTGGAGTCCTTGAGTAGAAACTGAAGATTGGGAACAGGTGAGCCAGATACAGACGCTGAGGTCAAAGAGGCAAGAGTGAGGCCTCTGGGTGGGACCAGGCAGACACTGGGTGGCCTGCGTGGAAGGCAGGCAGCAAGTGGGGCAGCTTGGATGATGGCCATGAACACAGCAGGTCCAAAGGCCGGCCAGGGGCTGGCGAGCCTGCAGCACATGGCGTGCCAGACTGCTTAAAGATCCCCATGAAGACGACGGGGGCGAGGGGACCGTCATGGGAATAAGCACAGCTTGCATGCTGGCTTTTCCCTGAGGAGATGACCATCACCTGGACAGAGGGGTGGGCTTCCCTTTATAGGGAGGTCACACTTCTGTCAACTGCCGAGGGACCTAATGTGCCCCTCAGGCACGGGGAAGGGGTTCATTCTGGAGTGACCTTCTCATAGGCCCAGAGAAAGGGGCCAGTGCTTTGGAAAGGTTTCTATATGATGAGAAACTAAACGGTGCCTAGCGTGGATTCGCACCCCACACTGGTAATAGCAAAGGGCAGGAGGTGGCTCTCTCTAGAGGGTGAGGGGAGGCACGTGTGAGGCTGAGGGTCTGGCCACCGTATGGCCAGGGACCTGCTTGGAGTGAGCCGGGCTGTGCTTTGTTGTTCATACCCTATGGGTTTATTTCTCTGTAGCGCTTCCTTGACAAAGTCTTTAGGAAGGTTCTAGGGTCACTGAGGAGGAGATGGAGAACAACAGAGGGAGAAATCCCAAGGGGAGGGGACAGTGGAGGGATGCGACTCTGACGGTCCCTCTGTTCAGTACCCTGTTCCTGGAGCTCCCTTTTGCTCACCCCGGAGAAGCCTGCATTTGGTTTCAACAAAGGGATTTTCCCCTTGACTTGGGAGCTCACCTCTCCCATGTCCCTACCCCAGCCAAAACAACTTCTGATGCTCCTTTCTTCCTGAATATTCTATAGGTCCCCACCTGTGCCTCTGTCTTGTCTTCACCAGCCCTGATCACCTCCACGGGGAGCCAAGTTAGGGACCGGATGTTCAGCCTCAGTCCGCCAGCCGCCACCCTGGGCCAAAGCGGACCATGCCCTGGACTCATTCACCCTCTGGGGAGCTGAGCCCCGCCCTCCTGGCGAGAAAGCCTGCTCACCCTGATCCCGAGCTCCACATTCTCGCCTCCGTAGACCTCCATGCCTTCGTCCAGCAAGCCGATCTCCTCGAAGTACTGCCGGTCCACGATGAAGCAGCCGATGAGGGCAGGGCTCCTGCGGGGTACGGGGAGATGGTCAGCGGTTAGCAGAGGGGCTGTCTCACGGGGGCTGCCGGAGCAGGAAGAACAGCACTGCCTTCCTGCCAGGAGGCGCTGACCCTCTCCCTTTCTTTGCTGCCGGAACTGGCCTGAACCTTGTTCTCTGAATGGTCCTCCCGGGTCCTCCCTCACAGTTACTCCAGGGAGGCTGGGCTTCCCTTTATAGGGAGGTCACACTTCTGTCAACTGCCGAGGGACCTAATGTGCCCCTCAGGCACGGGGAAGGGGTTCATTCTGGAGTGACCTTCTCATAGGCCCAGAGAAAGGGGCCAGTGCTTTGGAAAGGTTTCTATATGATGAGAAACTAAACGGTGCCTAGCGTGGATTCGCACCCCACACTGGTAATAGCAAAGGGCAGGAGGTGGCTCTCTCTAGAGGGTGAGGGGAGGCACGTGTGAGGCTGAGGGTCTGGCCACCGTATGGCCAGGGACCTGCTTGGAGTGAGCCGGGCTGTGCTTTGTTGTTCATACCCTATGGGTTTATTTCTCTGTAGCGCTTCCTTGACAAAGTCTTTAGGAAGGTTCTAGGGTCACTGAGGAGGAGATGGAGAACAACAGAGGGAGAAATCCCAAGGGGAGGGGACAGTGGAGGGATGCGACTCTGACGGTCCCTCTGTTCAGTACCCTGTTCCTGGAGCTCCCTTTTGCTCACCCCGGAGAAGCCTGCATTTGGTTTCAACAAAGGGATTTTCCCCTTGACTTGGGAGCTCACCTCTCCCATGTCCCTACCCCAGCCAAAACAACTTCTGATGCTCCTTTCTTCCTGAATATTCTATAGGTCCCCACCTGTGCCTCTGTCTTGTCTTCACCAGCCCTGATCACCTCCACGGGGAGCCAAGTTAGGGACCGGATGTTCAGCCTCAGTCCGCCAGCCGCCACCCTGGGCCAAAGCGGACCATGCCCTGGACTCATTCACCCTCTGGGGAGCTGAGCCCCGCCCTCCTGGCGAGAAAGCCTGCTCACCCTGATCCCGAGCTCCACATTCTCGCCTCCGTAGACCTCCATGCCTTCGTCCAGCAAGCCGATCTCCTCGAAGTACTGCCGGTCCACGATGAAGCAGCCGATGAGGGCAGGGCTCCTGCGGGGTACGGGGAGATGGTCAGCGGTTAGCAGAGGGGCTGTCTCACGGGGGCTGCCGGAGCAGGAAGAACAGCACTGCCTTCCTGCCAGGAGGCGCTGACCCTCTCCCTTTCTTTGCTGCCGGAACTGGCCTGAACCTTGTTCTCTGAATGGTCCTCCCGGGTCCTCCCTCACAGTTACTCCAGGGAGGCTGTTCTACCAAGGAAGCTGGTCCCTCTCCTGGGATCAGCCTCATTTCCGGTGGTGCCTGCTTGTACGTGAAGCAGAGAACAAGTGCCTAGCCTGCTCGTCTCGACTGCCCGCCCGTGTCTCTGGCTGCCTGGACCCCTGCACCCCGAACTGTATAGCCATTCCCTGTTTCTTCCTGTGTACTCACAACAGCGTTCCCGCCCTTCCTGTTGGTCCCTTTAGCGAGATGAGCTGGGGCTTTGGATAGCACAGTAAATCATTTGGGTTTTATGTGTAGGAAAGGAGGGTCAACGCGGAATTTGAAGCAGACAGTGGGATAAGCAGAACTGTGTTTGTGAAAAGAATACCCTGGCAGCTGTGGTCTGATCTATTGGAGGAGACGGGGTAGAAATCGAGGAATCTGGTTGGGAAGCTTATTGCTATATCCAGGCGAGCAATGCTGAAGACCTGGATCAGAGTACCAGGAATGGTGATAGGGATCGACCTATTTTGAGGTTAAATTAGCAGCACTTTGATGAACTCTGAAGGTAAGAGGGAGGAGTCTGGATGCCGCTGGTGTTCTGCTTGGGTGAGGCGGGGTGTGGGCCATCCAGAGAGTGGATAGAGAAGGAGCTGGTTTCAGAAGGAAGAGGGCTCCATGGTGGGAAATCTGATCTTCAGGGGCGTGTGGGTCATTAGGGGCAGATAGCCAACAGGCAGGGCCCAGGTGGCCGGTCTGGGTTGAAACTCGGCAGAGGTCTTAGGCTGGAACAGCACACCCACAGCTGGCGGGGCCAGGAGCTGGAAGGCCTTTCTCAGCACATGTGAGCGCAGGGCTCAGAGCTGTGTGCAGACACCCAGCGCCGCCCGTCGCAACGCAAGGAGAGCTTCACCTCAGGTGGATCAGCGCGAGAGCCTAGGGCTGCTTCTCTGCTGAGAGCCTCGTCTTACACAAAGGACGTTAAAGGGTTCCCATACACACTGCCCCGCTTCTAGCCCCTGTGCAGCATTTTATCAGCCCGTGGCTGAGGAGCTGGAGGGGAAGAGAAAGAAAAGGAGACACGAGGCATCCTCTGTGATGAGAACTGCCACTCACATGCAGAGGGACTCGACCTGGAACCTGGAAACTCATCAAGGTGGAGAAAGAGCTATTTTGTGGGCCACTTCTTTGGAGACTGCTGATGCAGGGGGTTGCTCGGGCAGAGATGGGTGCTGTGAGGCCCCTGTCCCTCCTGCTTTCAAATCACAGCCTTTTATTCTGAAGGGGCTCAACTTCCGTAGACCACAGACATCTAGGGCAGTCAATCCACCTCACCTCACCTCACCGCTCCTTTGGGCTGAGTTCTGGTGGGGCAAGCTTGACCTGGCCTTAGAGGTGAGTGCTAAGGAAAAGGTTCCCCATTCTGGCTGTGCATCTCTGAGAGAAGTTTCCTCTCTGAGCCTGTGACTCCGTATCTATCAAACAGAATCAACTATAACTTCACAAGGGTTAAGTTAAACAATGTAAAGCACTTGAAAACCTCTGAGACACAACTGGTACTAAAAAGATCATTTTAAAAAGATGCACTTGCACACTCAAGAAGCCCAGAGAATCCACTCTCTAAATGCACAGTAATTTTTAAACCACCAGCCCTGCAGAGTTAACTCTCAGCTTTTTGCTTGATGTTATCAAAGTGTTGAGCAGGGCAGAGCACTCCAGGATACAAAAGAGGGGGCCTTCCTCTAATGGCCAGACCCAGTCAAGGAAAGAACAGAATTTAAAATAGTTTCTCTGGGAAGAGCACGGCCCCCCTCAGTCTATTACTTATTAACTGGCTAGGGTATTAAGTGGACCCACTCAGCCTGAAAGTGTTATTGATTTATATCTTGCCTCATTTCCAAAAGGATTAGAAACAGCTTATAAGAAAATGTAAAACACGTTGAAAAAAAGAGACAAGCGTCTGAAAAGACTAAAATTTCACCCTAATTTAAAGGCCAGTTAGAATGCATGTATCCTCCTTCATGGTTCTTAAAGTGACCCACAAAGTGGACCCTGAGCTTCCTGGTGGCCAAGGTGAAAAGGAACATACACGGCCTTAGAAATAAGATTGATGTTCCCCTGTGGAAATATCACACAAATTCTTCAGGAATAGCATGTTTTTCAGTTTGAAAGTACTTTCTCACGTCAGTCCTCTTAAAGAAGTCACTTTGGGATGTAGTGAACAATCTCAAAGCCATCTCTTCAGAGCACAATGGAAGCTCTGTGTGTGTGTGTGTGTGTGTGTGTGTGTGTGTGTGTGTGTGTGTTAGTTGTTCATTCTTGTCCAACTCTGTGACCCCATGGACTGTAGCCCACCAGGCTCCTCTGTCCATGGGATTTCCCAAAGAGTACTGGAGTGGGTGGCCATTTCCTTCTCCAGGGATCTTCCTGACACAGGTTCTCCTTTGGCTGAGTTCTGGTGGGGCAAGCTTGACCTGGCCTTAGAGGTGAGTGCTAAGGAAAAGGTTCCCCATTCTGGCTGTGCATCTCTGAGAGAAGTTTCCTCTCTGAGCCTGTGACTCCGTATCTATCAAACAGAATCAACTATAACTTCACAAGGGTTAAGTTAAACAATGTAAAGCACTTGAAAACCTCTGAGACACAACTGGTACTAAAAAGATCATTTTAAAAAGATGCACTTGCACACTCAAGAAGCCCAGAGAATCCACTCTCTAAATGCACAGTAATTTTTAAACCACCAGCCCTGCAGAGTTAACTCTCAGCTTTTTGCTTGATGTTATCAAAGTGTTGAGCAGGGCAGAGCACTCCAGGATACAAAAGAGGGGGCCTTCCTCTAATGGCCAGACCCAGTCAAGGAAAGAACAGAATTTAAAATAGTTTCTCTGGGAAGAGCACGGCCCCCCTCAGTCTATTACTTATTAACTGGCTAGGGTATTAAGTGGACCCACTCAGCCTGAAAGTGTTATTGATTTATATCTTGCCTCATTTCCAAAAGGATTAGAAACAGCTTATAAGAAAATGTAAAACACGTTGAAAAAAAGAGACAAGCGTCTGAAAAGACTAAAATTTCACCCTAATTTAAAGGCCAGTTAGAATGCATGTATCCTCCTTCATGGTTCTTAAAGTGACCCACAAAGTGGACCCTGAGCTTCCTGGTGGCCAAGGTGAAAAGGAACATACACGGCCTTAGAAATAAGATTGATGTTCCCCTGTGGAAATATCACACAAATTCTTCAGGAATAGCATGTTTTTCAGTTTGAAAGTACTTTCTCACGTCAGTCCTCTTAAAGAAGTCACTTTGGGATGTAGTGAACAATCTCAAAGCCATCTCTTCAGAGCACAATGGAAGCTCTGTGTGTGTGTGTGTGTGTGTGTGTGTGTGTGTGTGTGTGTGTGTTAGTTGTTCATTCTTGTCCAACTCTGTGACCCCATGGACTGTAGCCCACCAGGCTCCTCTGTCCATGGGATTTCCCAGGTAAGAGTACTGGAGTGGGTGGCCATTTCCTTCTCCAGGGGATCTTCCTGACACAGGGGTTGAACCTGCATCTCCTGCACTGCAGAAGATATCTCTGGGCTCTATTTATAGATTACATCATGTGTGGGAAAAGCACTAAAGTACAGTTCTATGGAAACAGGAGCCAAGGTGGGCAGGATACATCTATATAACCCACATCCTGCTGTGAGGCATTGTCATCCAGGTATAAAACCAAGACTGTTCTTTCAGAATCTTTCATTAATATAATTTCTTTCAGTTAAATTTTTATAAATTAATTCTTGTATTGGAGTATATCTGATTTACAATGCTGTGTTATTTTCTGCTCTAGAGCAGAGTGAGTCAGTCATACATATTCATATATCCACTCTTTTTCAGATTCTATTACCAACCAGGTCAGTCCAGAGTACTGAATGGAGTTCCCTATATTATTCCCAGGTTCTTATTAACTCTCTCTTTTATATATAGGAGTGCATATATGTCAGTCCCAACCTCACAATTTATCCCTCCCTCCTCCTTTCCCCTTCAGTTAAGTTTTTGATAAAAATTAGGTGATGGAATATTGGAGATTCAGATGATACTCTCTGTCAAGGACCTAGAATGCAGGTTTACTGATAAGCCCAAGGTGAACCCTTTAGAGATGAGGGAACAGAAGCAGCTAATACCAGTGCAGAGTTTTGCACAAACACTCGCTGTATGGCTGCCTATCTCCATCCAACAGCCATCAACAGACCTGGGGGCAGAACTGAGCCTATCAGCTCTGAGCTCATAGTGGGTGGACGGCAGGAGCATGAGACGAGGCGTGGAATCTAGCTGGTCTGGGTTTGGATCCTGTCTGCACGAGCTGGCGCCTTTGGCAGGGCCACTCTCCTTTGTCAGTCTTGCTTTCCCGATCTTGTAAACTGGGGATGACAGCAAGCTGTACCCGGGTCATGACAATGAGCAGCTGAGACTGCGTGTGTGAGAGGCCCCGCACACAGCCCCCTCCCAGCAAACATTCACTAAGGAGGGCACGGAAGTGTGGCACCTGCCTAAGAGACGGTGATAGACAATGCAGGAAAGCTAGGTGGAGTCCTTTTCCATCCTGTTTTAAACATGATTTTCTTTTTTCTTCTGGCAAAGAAAAATATGATCTCAGATAATAATCACCCACTTTCAATTAAATTTTTCATAATCTTTCTCCCTCATGTAATACAAAGCAACGCAGTTTCTAATCTCCTCTTTCATTCCAGGAACTGGCCCCCAGGCCACCTTCTGATGCCATCTGTGTATTAATGGGCAGGGTTTTGCAGGGAGCATAGAGGCACCTTATCTGTGATTAGCCAGGTAGAAATAAGGTCTAGTATGGCTGGCTGCTTCAGGAGTCCTGACCCATAAAATAAAGGCCACGTAGAGGAGTCACTTGGGTGTCTCTGAAGGCAGCAGCAGAGACAGGAAGAGTCTGGGAGGGTCTCTGGGAGGCAGTTTGAAGCCACTTTTTTTTTTCCTTTTGGCCATTTATTTTCATCCATCTTTGTTGTTTGGCTCGTGTGCGCTTCCCATCGCTGTGGCCTCTCTCATCGCAGAGCACCGGCCCTGGGAGCATACGCTCCAGAGCTCTGGCTTGGTAGTTGGACACATGCATCCAGCCGCTTTGTGGCACGTGGGATCTTCCCAGGCCAGGGATCCGACTGGCGCCCCTTGCACTGCAAGGCGGTGTCCTTACCCACTGAACTACCAGGGAAGCCCTTGAAGCCACTTTTGACTGAGTCCTACAAGGTAAGCTCAACCATCAGCCAGGCATACAACGCGTGTGGGGTCTGGTCTTGCTGGCCTCCCTGCCCTCCAGCCTCATTGCCTGGGGCTGCTCCCTCACTGACCACCTTCCTTCCAGACCCTTTGAACTCACACTGTTCCTTTGAGTCTGCATGTCCCTGCTCCAACCTTGCAATCTCCTACTTGTAGTGTGAATACTGCACTCTCAGGAAAGGATTCCTCTCCCCCACAAATATTTTCTGTCAGCATGCAGAATCGTTTGTTATTTCATCTGTCTTCCTGAGACACTAGGCTTTGGGGGGCAGGAAATGAGCCCTGACCACTCTGAATTCCCAGCACCCAGCACAGCAGTTGGCACCCAGCAGGTGTTTCACAACGATGTGTTGAATTGAAACTCTAAGCCTCTGAACGGATTCTGAGATCATCAGTACGTACACCTATGGCTGATTCTTGTTGATATATGGCAGAAACCAACACAATATTGTAAAGCAATTATCTTCCACTTGAAAAGAAATACACTTAATACTTTTATAAAGGGATCACAGAGGCTGTAGGGCTTCTTTGGTGGCTCAGATGGTAAAGAAGCCACCTGCAATGCAGGAGACCTGGGATCGATCCCTGGGATGGGGAGATCCCTTGGAGTATGACAGGACAATCCATTCCAGTATTCCCGTCTGGAAGATCCCATCGACAGAGGAGCCTGGTGGGCTACAATCCAAGTGATTGTCAAGAGTCAGACATGACCAGGCGACTAAGCACAGAGGCTGTAAGCTGTGACCGGAGGTCGTTTCCAGCTTCTTTCCACCACCCCACCTTGCCCCACAGTGAGGGCAGAACTTGGGGAATGAGGGTCAGGCAGGGCAAGGAGCCCCTGTTTGGAAGCCAGCATGGGGAGGCTCCCAGGGAAGCATACACTACCTGATGGGGGCCGTGGCATTCTCCAGCTTCCACCAGGCCTTGGGCGGGTTGAGGTAGCGGCACCACAGCTCCCAGTCAAAGCCCTGGGCGGCCAGCGGGTACTCTTCGATCTCAAAGTTGTCATACTTGATATTGTCAAAGGACGGGGAGATGATCCGTTTTCGGTTCTCCTTAATGCGGGTGAGCACGGGTTCAGCCCTGGGCAGGGAGGAGGGAGAGAGGGGAGACTGGTACCTTCTACAGCGCCTTCCCCCTCAGCAGAAGGAAGGGGTTCCTGCCCTCTCCCCAAGGGGACAGTTGCTCTGCCTCCTGGGAAGGAGCCCCTGCTCAGCCACCCACTTCCTGTTTCTCCGGTGGCAAGACGCCTGATCCCTTGGTCAGCACGTCTCAGGCTGAGCTGACAGATTCTTAGTACCTTATATCCTGGTGTCTGCTTGCTTTCCTTTACTCCATTAGAAAAAAAAAAAAGAAATCAAGACTCAGGAAAGAAGAAAGGAACAGTTCTGAGGTTCCATGGGAGGCTTTCAACTTGGGCTTTGATTTTGCTAAAATTCAGTGTATCAACCAGGAGGAAAGGGCAGATGGGGAGGCCGAGACACGCAGGTGAGAAGACACCTGCTTCCGCCTGTCGTGCGGTGTAGCTTTGGTCCTTCCAGGTGTGCTACCCTACCCCACGCGTCCCCACTGCCCAAGGAGAGGTGGGGGCAGCCGGGCTTCCACAGAGCCCAGAGCCCCTGCGGGCACCAGGCGAGTAACATGTTTGCAGACAGGAATGATAAGCTTCTCATTAATAATGCATGTGTTGCATAATTGTTTATTCAAATCAGCTTGAAATAGTAAGTGTCCCTGTCCTCTCCTGGCCATAAATCCAATGAAAATGCTTTTTAAATAGTCACAAGTGGCAAGAAGGGGCTTCAACTATAAAAATGGCTGCATTACAGCCTTAATCCGGACCCTTTATGTGAAAGTATCCCGTGTGCAGGCCTGCTGCTCCTTCTTGCTAAAGGGCCTCCTCACTCCACTCTGGGGAGGTACAGAGTGGCCCCTGGGTCTAGGGGGACAGCAGATCCCAGCGCTTCCAGGCACGGTGGTTAGGAGGGTGGTACACTTGACCGTCCTCAGGGCCTGGGTTCCCACACCCAGGCTCTCTACAAAGCCACACAGTGGAAGGCACAGCATGCCCTCTGGCCTGTAGGCATGTTGGCTTCAGGGGCCCCGTCTCTGCTTGGCTGAGGTCACTGAGGCCTTGCCCCACCCAGCACCGGAGCAGCCCTGGTCAGAGAGGGAAAGGCTTTCTAGACTTAGCTTTACCAGTGGAAAGAGCCTGAGATTCTGTGCTACCTCGTCTGGCATCTGGAGGCCCAAGGCCTTCTGTTTCCCTTTCCTTTTTGGTCCTGTCTGTGGGGTTGGGTTTCTTCTCATGCATCCACTTCCTGGTGGCAAGACGCCTGATCCCTTGGTCAGCACGTCTCAGGCTGAGCTGACAGATTCTTAGTACCTTATATCCTGGTGTCTGCTTGCTTTCCTTTACTCCATTAGAAAAAAAAAGAAATCAAGACTCAGGAAAGAAGAAAGGAACAGTTCTGAGGTTCCATGGGAGGCTTTCAACTTGGGCTTTGATTTTGCTAAAATTCAGTGTATCAACCAGGAGGAAAGGGCAGATGGGGAGGCCGAGACACGCAGGTGAGAAGACACCTGCTTCCGCCTGTCGTGCGGTGTAGCTTTGGTCCTTCCAGGTGTGCTACCCTACCCCACGCGTCCCCACTGCCCAAGGAGAGGTGGGGGCAGCCGGGCTTCCACAGAGCCCAGAGCCCCTGCGGGCACCAGGCGAGTAACATGTTTGCAGACAGGAATGATAAGCTTCTCATTAATAATGCATGTGTTGCATAATTGTTTATTCAAATCAGCTTGAAATAGTAAGTGTCCCTGTCCTCTCCTGGCCATAAATCCAATGAAAATGCTTTTTAAATAGTCACAAGTGGCAAGAAGGGACTTCAACTATAAAAAATGGCTGCATTACAGCCTTAATCCGGACCCTTTATGTGAAAGTATCCCGTGTGCAGGCCTGCTGCTCCTTCTTGCTAAAGGGCCTCCTCACTCCACTCTGGGGAGGTACAGAGTGGCCCCTGGGTCTAGGGGGACAGCAGATCCCAGCGCTTCCAGGCACGGTGGTTAGGAGGGTGGTACACTTGACCGTCCTCAGGGCCTGGGTTCCCACACCCAGGCTCTCTACAAAGCCACACAGTGGAAGGCACAGCATGCCCTCTGGCCTGTAGGCATGTTGGCTTCAGGGGCCCCGTCTCTGCTTGGCTGAGGTCACTGAGGCCTTGCCCCACCCAGCACCGGAGCAGCCCTGGTCAGAGAGGGAAAGGTTTTCTAGACTTAGTTTTACCAGTGGAAAGAGCCTGAGATTCTGTGCTACCTCTCGTCTGGCATCTGGAGAGGGCCCAAGGCCCCTGTGACATCAAGCCACCTTTGCCCCCTTTACCCTCTTGGTCTTGGTCCTGTCTGTGGGGTTGGGTTTCTTCTCATATCTGATCCAGCTCCCCTTTCCTAGGGGTTGCAGCCTGGTCCTTCACTGGGCTGGAACTCTCACTTTGCCCTAGGCATTGACTCTTCTCCCCTGTCATGTTTCCAAGAGGACCACGTCGACCCCGATGATGCCAACCCTTGAGACACTGTGTGCTGACCTGTTGTTCCCTGAACCTCCTACCCTGAGGGCCTGCTGGGTGTCCTGGTCACCTACACACCCAGATCCTGACTCTTTTCCCCCTTCAAGACTGAGATCCCAGTAGGCTCTGCACCCATTTGAGCCAGAGCTCCTTGACCACATTGGGACTTATCCTCCTCAGCTCCTGATGGGCACTTACCAGCCCACATTGAACTCCACATGGGCATCAAAGAGTGCGACGACAGGGGCTGTTGCAGCCCTCCAGCCACTGACCCTGGAGCGGATGAGGCCTTCCTGCTTGCTGTGCCGCACAACCTTGATGAAGCCTGGCTTCTGGCCGTTCACCTTGTCCACATACTCTGTCAGCTTCTCCTTCAGCTCCTCTGGGAGGGAGAAAATGCTCTGTTAGCCGAAGGAAGACACTCATTTTTCCAGAGTGAGCTGACCCACAGAGAGAGGCAGAAGGGGCCAGCCCCCTCCTCAAGTCTTCCTTGGCATTCCCCAGGATGGCCACCACAGCTCAGCTTTGAGGGGAAAAATAGAGGTGAAAGCAATATTTATTAAGCCCAGTAACACGGAGGTCACATGCCTCACACACATGGTGCATTTAATCTTCACAACAGGCCTCTGGGAAAATGTGGTTCTCTACAAAGCCACACAGTGGAAGGCACAGCATGCCCTCTGGCCTGTAGGCATGTTGGCTTCAGGGGCCCCGTCTCTGCTTGGCTGAGGTCACTGAGGCCTTGCCCCACCCAGCACCGGAGCAGCCCTGGTCAGAGAGGGAAAGGTTTTCTAGACTTAGTTTTACCAGTGGAAAGAGCCTGAGATTCTGTGCTACCTCTCGTCTGGCATCTGGAGAGGGCCCAAGGCCCCTGTGACATCAAGCCACCTTTGCCCCCTTTACCCTCTTGGTCTTGGTCCTGTCTGTGGGGTTGGGTTTCTTCTCATATCTGATCCAGCTCCCCTTTCCTAGGGGTTGCAGCCTGGTCCTTCACTGGGCTGGAACTCTCACTTTGCCCTAGGCATTGACTCTTCTCCCCTGTCATGTTTCCAAGAGGACCACGTCGACCCCGATGATGCCAACCCTTGAGACACTGTGTGCTGACCTGTTGTTCCCTGAACCTCCTACCCTGAGGGCCTGCTGGGTGTCCTGGTCACCTACACACCCAGATCCTGACTCTTTTCCCCCTTCAAGACTGAGATCCCAGTAGGCTCTGCACCCATTTGAGCCAGAGCTCCTTGACCACATTGGGACTTATCCTCCTCAGCTCCTGATGGGCACTTACCAGCCCACATTGAACTCCACATGGGCATCAAAGAGTGCGACGACAGGGGCTGTTGCAGCCCTCCAGCCACTGACCCTGGAGCGGATGAGGCCTTCCTGCTTGCTGTGCCGCACAACCTTGATGAAGCCTGGCTTCTGGCCGTTCACCTTGTCCACATACTCTGTCAGCTTCTCCTTCAGCTCCTCTGGGAGGGAGAAAATGCTCTGTTAGCCGAAGGAAGACACTCATTTTTCCAGAGTGAGCTGACCCACAGAGAGAGGCAGAAGGGGCCAGCCCCCTCCTCAAGTCTTCCTTGGCATTCCCCAGGATGGCCACCACAGCTCAGCTTTGAGGGGAAAAATAGAGGTGAAAGCAATATTTATTAAGCCCAGTAACACGGAGGTCACATGCCTCACACACATGGTGCATTTAATCTTCACAACAGGCCTCTGGGAAAATGTGGTTCAGAAGGATCGATCAATTTGTCCAACACCATAAAGTTATAAGTGGGAGTTCAGTTCAAGCCGGGTCTAATAACCTCAAAAGCCCCGTTCTTTCTCAGCTGTTCAGGCTCTTCCTTCTTCCCCTGTGGTCTCCATGAGTCCTCCCCAATCCCCAGAGAAAGCTCCATGTGCAGAGATCACAGCTCAGGACCCACTCCTTGCGTGGACCTCCATCCTTCCAGGAAGTGGGTGACCAAGAGCTGTGTCTATGTGAGTGGCTGGCATTGGTTTGTTGCTGGCTGTCCCTGGGCCTGGCTAAGCCACTGATTCCCTGCATCTTCATAACTGCACATGAGGCCTCAGGAGTAGAATAGGAGATCACGTTCACTGTGCTTCCCATAGCAGCTCAGGGAATACCTTATGACACCACCCTCCTCCCTAGACAACGGCCTTTCCTGCCACATTCGCTCACTTCCAACCACAGCACCACCCCAAGACTTGATTTCCACTGCCCCTCCTCCCATCTTTCCAACCTGCCCAAGCCCACATGGGCTGAGGGCTGTGTGTTCCTTGGGGCCCAGTATGGGGCCTTGCTGGACAGGCTGCCCTCTAGGAGTGAGGAAAGGACATGAGGCAGTTAGCACAGTGCCTGGCACATGGTAGGCGCATCTCCTGGTAGGAGCACACTGTAGCAGAAAGAGGACAGCACTTGGAGTCAGCAACCCTGCATTTTAACTCCACTTGCCATGGATTAGCATTGTGTACTCTTACTAAACCAGTGCTTGATGTCCATGGGGATGTTTGGATGGAGTGAATGTATTTGTATATGGGAAGGACATGAACAGGGGGTGGTGGTGAGGATCAGAGGGCAGACTATTATGGTTTGAACTGTTTTCCCCCAAAGGCTTCGATCTGACCCCAGGCCTCAGAACACAACGTTATTTGGAAACTGAATCTTTACAGATTTAACCAAGTGAAGATAGGTCATTAGGTCCTAATCCAATATGATTAGTGTTCCTATGTTAATAAAAGGGGGAAATGTAGACACAGAGACAGACCTACAGAGAAGGAAGACAGTGTGGAGAGACACAAAGATGACCATCTAGCAGCCAAGGAACATCTGAGGGTCCCAGGAGCTGGGGAGGAGGCCTGGAACAGATTGCTCCTTCCACCTTCAGAGGAGCTCCTTGAGCCCCTGTCTTTCTCAGCTGTTCAGGCTCTTCCTTCTTCCCCTGTGGTCTCCATGAGTCCTCCCCAATCCCCAGAGAAAGCTCCATGTGCAGAGATCACAGCTCAGGACCCACTCCTTGCGTGGACCTCCATCCTTCCAGGAAGTGGGTGACCAAGAGCTGTGTCTATGTGAGTGGCTGGCATTGGTTTGTTGCTGGCTGTCCCTGGGCCTGGCTAAGCCACTGATTCCCTGCATCTTCATAACTGCACATGAGGCCTCAGGAGTAGAATAGGAGATCACGTTCACTGTGCTTCCCATAGCAGCTCAGGGAATACCTTATGACACCACCCTCCTCCCTAGACAACGGCCTTTCCTGCCACATTCGCTCACTTCCAACCACAGCACCACCCCAAGACTTGATTTCCACTGCCCCTCCTCCCATCTTTCCAACCTGCCCAAGCCCACATGGGCTGAGGGCTGTGTGTTCCTTGGGGCCCAGTATGGGGCCTTGCTGGACAGGCTGCCCTCTAGGAGTGAGGAAAGGACATGAGGCAGTTAGCACAGTGCCTGGCACATGGTAGGCGCATCTCCTGGTAGGAGCACACTGTAGCAGAAAGAGGACAGCACTTGGAGTCAGCAACCCTGCATTTTAACTCCACTTGCCATGGATTAGCATTGTGTACTCTTACTAAACCAGTGCTTGATGTCCATGGGGATGTTTGGATGGAGTGAATGTATTTGTATATGGGAAGGACATGAACAGGGGGTGGTGGTGAGGATCAGAGGGCAGACTATTATGGTTTGAACTGTTTTCCCCCAAAGGCTTCGATCTGACCCCAGGCCTCAGAACACAACGTTATTTGGAAACTGAATCTTTACAGATTTAACCAAGTGAAGATAGGTCATTAGGTCCTAATCCAATATGATTAGTGTTCCTATGTTAATAAAAGGGGGAAATGTAGACACAGAGACAGACCTACAGAGAAGGAAGACAGTGTGGAGAGACACAAAGATGACCATCTAGCAGCCAAGGAACATCTGAGGGTCCCAGGAGCTGGGGAGGAGGCCTGGAACAGATTGCTCCCTTCCACCTTCAGAGGGAGCTCCTTGATTTTGGACTTCCCGTCTCCAAAACAGTGAGACCATACATTTATGTTAAATCACCCAGTCTGTGGTGCTTTGTACTCTGCAGCCCTAAAGAGTCCTTCATATTCCTGAAGTAAATATGGTTGTTATGAGGATTAAATGGGATTGACACATGTAAAAAGCACACAGCACCTTGTCTCCTTTTCATGGTTTCTATCATGGTGAGAGTTGTAAGAGATAGGGGAGCTGACTGTCCCTGGAAATTGAGGGATCCTTCTCTGGCTGACAAAGGCCTCTTCATATGCTCTGGTCCAAGACCACTTCTTTCGGCTCTGTCTGCAACCATCAAGGCCACGGAAGCCAAAGAGGAGACACAAATGTCTGCAGCAGCCTCGTGCCCAGGGAAGGCCACAGAACATGGTGGCTACTGCTGGAACTGGTAGCAGGTGTTGGTTTCACCGGGCTTCTCAGGTAACACCGCTGATAAAGAACTTACCAAGTCAGGAGACATAAGAGATGAAGGTTCGATTCCTGGGTCAGGAAGATCTTCTGGAGGAGGGCATGACAACCCACTCCAGTATTCTTGCCTGCAGAATTCGATGGATCTAAGAGTCTGGTGGGCTACAGGCCATAGAGTCACAAAGAAGTAGACACAACTGAGCACAGTACACAGCACTGGTTTTGAGTCTTTTACTGCATGATGCTGGTCAAAAAAGGACTGGATGGCTGGGTTAGATGTGGCCCCTAGGCTGCTTTTTGTACCACTGCTTGAGTTACCATCAAGGAGATGAGAAAACTCTGAATCTGAGGCAAACAGCTGAGAGGGAGGCAGAAGGCTTTTGTGCTGGATAACTACCCCCTTGCTCTGTGACCTGGATCCCATCTGCATCTCCTACATTGGAAGGTGAAGTCTTAATTACTGGACCTCCAGAGATGTTCCAAGTGTGGCCATCTTGGGTCCTTCAGCTACCAGTAGACTGCAGTTGCATGAGTGATCCTAGATAACATGGGTGAGCAGAGACATGCTAGACATACTACAGAATCCTGAAGCAGTGAATGGTCACTATTTTAAGCCATGAACTTCTGGGGTGGTTTGCTATACCTGAAAGCTAACAAAATGAGATCTGTTGTCTCAGAACAGTGCTGGATTTAAAATAAGACTATGAATTCCTGATGTACAGGAAATGAAATCAGACACAGAACAGTCAGCTCAGAAGCAGGTAGCAAGAGATGAGAAGGCTCTGCTTCTTGTGGGAGTGGCCTGCCCCTTTGTATCTCTGAGCTCTGCAGATTGTGAACCAGAATAAAGGTCTCCAGTGGACCAGCCAGACCATCTTAGTCTGCTGTATCTCAAATATTAGCTACTTATTAGAAGAGAGGATTCCCTTAGCCCTCATCAAACATTAAACTGTTACGAAACAAAAATTTTAAAGGCCTGAAATATCCTAGACGACTTTTCAAAGTCCCTTTATTTAATTAAATTTTCATGTTTTCTTTATGGTGGCTACTGCTGGAACTGGTAGCAGGTGTTGGTTTCACCGGGCTTCTCAGGTAACACCGCTGATAAAGAACTTACCAAGTCAGGAGACATAAGAGATGAAGGTTCGATTCCTGGGTCAGGAAGATCTTCTGGAGGAGGGCATGACAACCCACTCCAGTATTCTTGCCTGCAGAATTCGATGGATCTAAGAGTCTGGTGGGCTACAGGCCATAGAGTCACAAAGAAGTAGACACAACTGAGCACAGTACACAGCACTGGTTTTGAGTCTTTTACTACATGATGCTGGTCAAAAAAAAAGGACTGGATGGCTGGGTTAGATGTGGCCCCTAGGCTGCTTTTTGTACCACTGCTTGAGTTACCATCAAGGAGATGAGAAAACTCTGAATCTGAGGCAAACAGCTGAGAGGGAGGCAGAAGGCTTTTGTGCTGGATAACTACCCCCTTGCTCTGTGACCTGGATCCCATCTGCATCTCCTACATTGGAAGGTGAAGTCTTAATTACTGGACCTCCAGAGATGTTCCAAGTGTGGCCATCTTGGGTCCTTCAGCTACCAGTAGACTGCAGTTGCATGAGTGATCCTAGATAACATGGGTGAGCAGAGACATGCTAGACATACTACAGAATCCTGAAGCAGTGAATGGTCACTATTTTAAGCCATGAACTTCTGGGGTGGTTTGCTATACCTGAAAGCTAACAAAATGAGATCTGTTGTCTCAGAACAGTGCTGGATTTAAAATAAGACTATGAATTCCTGATGTACAGGAAATGAAATCAGACACAGAACAGTCAGCTCAGAAGCAGGTAGCAAGAGATGAGAAGGCTCTGCTTCTTGTGGGAGTGGCCTGCCCCTTTGTATCTCTGAGCTCTGCAGATTGTGAACCAGAATAAAGGTCTCCAGTGGACCAGCCAGACCATCTTAGTCTGCTGTATCTCAAATATTAGCTACTTATTAGAAGAGAGGATTCCCTTAGCCCTCATCAAACATTAAACTGTTACGAAACAAAAATTTTAAAGGCCTGAAATATCCTAGACGACTTTTCAAAGTCCCTTTATTTAATTAAATTTTCATGTTTTCCTTTATCCTTTACCAATTGCCAAAGCAAGAAATAACTATTTCAAAAGTATTTCTACATATGCTAGGAAACTGTCGTGTAAATATATCGCCTATTTGATATATTGGAGAAGAAAATGGAAACCCACTCCAGCATTCTTGCTTGGAAAATTCCATGGACAGAGAAGCCTGACAGGCTACAGTCTATGGGATCACAAAGAGTCGGACACAATTGAGTGACTAACACTTTACATATTTTATACATACACATACACACACATATATATGATAAATATCTCTCAGAACTTAGCTCAAAAAAAAATGTAAAGAACTTGAGGTTTTCTCTATGCCTAAACATAAACACATAACCTGTCATAGTTACCTTTTTGCCAAGGCTGCTAGGAAGCTCAGAGACCAATATAGTGACTAATCACAGGGTTCTATCAGCACTTTTGTTTCTCTATTTGTGCTAAAGTTTTAATTTTCAAGTTCCGGTTTAAAAGTCACACTGTCTTTTACCTTTGGTAGCTACTTTAAATTGTTTTGGGAACCATCTATAAATAATTTTTAATAACGTGTCTTGGTAAGAGCAGGACAGGAAGGTAAGTGTGGAAAGAAAGGGAAGGCCATACTTCACGGCTGTTTTAATGTGTTGGGAGAGTGGAGGTGGGGAGTCCGCTCACTTTCTGAGACTTTGTCAGAGGTAGACCCAGCTGCTGAGCTGCAGCTTGCCAGTGTAGGCAGAGGAGGACAATTTGCACCCTGCATGGGGCCTGGCGTCATCCTGAGTGTGTGGCTCCTCCAGCCCTCTCCCGCTGTCCACAAATCCCGGCTCTGCCGACATCTGAATGACCTCTGGATAGCAGCACTCCAAGCCCTGCTGATGAAACAGCACTCTGCTCTCAGGAGGTCACAGACCACGCCCCGCCATGCCATCCCCAGCGGATGCCTCCCCTTAGAGCCAGGTGAGTGCAGGCTGCGAGTCTCCCCCTTCAGACCTGGATGCCAAGCAAACATGCAATGTTCACCAGGCTGGTCAGACACAGCCCTTCCTTCCCTCCCTATATATGTTCCTTGTACTGCTCCCATAAAAAGCAATTAGCTCCATGGAATCACCCTAAAGGAAACATAAGCCAGGCTGAGCAGAAGTCTGGTACCAGAGGTTGTTAATCTGATTTAAACACCTAATGAGATACTCTTTATTTCTTGCATAAAAGAAGATAAAGGATCAGGACCCTGACGTCCAGTGGAGATTCATGATGAAAGATGGCTGCCCAGGCATCCTTGAAAACCAGCCTGCCCAGCCCTGTCGTGGAGAACCTCCCCCTCCTTCTCGTCACACTCAGATGATCCTTTCTCATGGCTGGTCTAGGCTTGAGGGGAGGAGGAATGAAGAGTGAGGCCACTCATTCATTCATTCAACAAACATGGAACACTTGCTACATATCAGGTATTAATCTGGCTGCTGTGGCTCTAGCTGGGAACAAGACAGTCCTTAGGGAGCTTCCATTCTACTGGATGCTTTAAGGGCGTGTGCTGTAGTCTACACAGCGAAGGGACTGTAGAGAGGGAGCGAGAACGGAGGTGGGAGGGAGGGAGGGAAAGAGGGAGAGAGAAGGGAGGCAGGGTGGGAGAAAAGAGAGGGAACGAGGAGCAGGAGACAGAGAGACTTTTGAAAAAGAGCCCTGGGCACTGACTGAGCGCTCCCTGACACCGAGGCCTCTTAAATGACTGGGCCTCCTGGGCCTGCGAAGCAGTGGTGGGTGCCGTTGGTGGGAAGACAGAGGAGCACGGCTGAAGTTAGAAGACCCGCATTCTGTTATTTTCCCAGCCCAGCAGTTCTCACCTGGGGGTGAGTTTGCCATATTCTCACCTCTCGAGGGGATATTTGGCAATGTCTGGAGACAGTTTTGATGGTCCCATCTGGACAGGGTGCTACATGGCTCCCACTACACATCCTACAAGGCATAGGACAACCCGCTACAACCAAAAGGTACCCAGTTCAAAGTGGCCGCAGTGCCGGGTTTCGCTCTTAGCGAATGGAGGTCCCATTCTGGAAATTTGAGCATGTCTGAGTTTTCAAACTGGCAGCTCTGATCCTGCATCTGTATTTCTTTGGTCTGCAAGGCAACCCTGCTTGGCAGCAACTGGCTGGAATGGAGTAGGAGCTGCTCCTATGCAAAGGGCTCAGTAACAGGTATAAACTCCCTATGAGATTCTGACGGGTCGCCAAGCTTGGTGACAATGGAAGTAGATGAAGATAGGCTTTTTAACAGGTGGGAAAGGAGCCTCCTCTAGAATTATGTGTGGTTTCAGCCCCTAATAGAGGGCTCAGACTCTGAGTCTCCCCGACTACCAGGCCAGGTAACTGTTCATGGGCTCCACCTGCCTGCCCTCCGCAGCAGGCCCTTCACTTAGCAGCTGGTTTCTCTGCATGGTCATCTTTGGATCTCATGCTTTGGACTGTGCCCTGTAGGTGCCCCGCCCCTGCCCTCTGCACAAAGCACTGCCTTTTGCTCCCTCTCCTGCCCTGCACACTTTCAGGCTACCCAGCCTTGCCTCTAGCTCCGGGCTGCTCCCCAGAGCCCAGCCTGGATGAGAGTCCTACCCCCTCCCTGCATTGCCTGGGAGGGGTAGGTGAACACCCCTTCTGAGAAGTGCAAATAACTGTCACCAATGATGCTAATTTGACGATTAAAAGCACAGTGCATTTCTGTCTGTTCCTCCAAAAGTGCACAGTAGCTGGTCTCCCTCTGATCAGAAGATTAACTGTTTTTCCTCTAAAGCCATTTAGGGCCATTGAAACACCAAGGATGTGTCAAAACACTTTAAAAGAGAGGTCATTCATTAGGATGCAATGGTTGTCATACCTAGCTGTCATCCACTCACGTGAGCATCTAAAAAATAAAAGAAGACGCCAGCCCACACCCACCCCGACCCTGGAAGAATCTGGGGGTAGGGCTATGGATTCAGATGGTCCAGCTGATGAATGATGGTGAGCTGGGTTTGAACAATTGCGACCCCAGAGGAATAGAGCAGCCTGAGACCCCAGCCCAGGAGCAGTCTTGTTTTGGGAATTGCTCTTTCTGTTAAGATCACTCCAGACAAGCTTTAAAACCCTGGGCAGTTTACAAATGCCTTCCGCACTGTTCCTTCTTCTCTCCATATAGTCCTTTAATAGCTGCACTTCCTCAAAGTCAATTGATACTAAAGGAGATCTGAGAAGGACCTTTTAATGGCTCTGATCCTGCATCTGTATTTCTTTGGTCTGCAAGGCAACCCTGCTTGGCAGCAACTGGCTGGAATGGAGTAGGAGCTGCTCCTATGCAAAGGGCTCAGTAACAGGTATAAACTCCCTATGAGATTCTGACGGGTCGCCAAGCTTGGTGACAATGGAAGTAGATGAAGATAGGCTTTTTAACAGGTGGGAAAGGAGCCTCCTCTAGAATTATGTGTGGTTTCAGCCCCTAATAGAGGGCTCAGACTCTGAGTCTCCCCGACTACCAGGCCAGGTAACTGTTCATGGGCTCCACCTGCCTGCCCTCCGCAGCAGGCCCTTCACTTAGCAGCTGGTTTCTCTGCATGGTCATCTTTGGATCTCATGCTTTGGACTGTGCCCTGTAGGTGCCCCGCCCCTGCCCTCTGCACAAAGCACTGCCTTTTGCTCCCTCTCCTGCCCTGCACACTTTCAGGCTACCCAGCCTTGCCTCTAGCTCCGGGCTGCTCCCCAGAGCCCAGCCTGGATGAGAGTCCTACCCCCTCCCTGCATTGCCTGGGAGGGGTAGGTGAACACCCCTTCTGAGAAGTGCAAATAACTGTCACCAATGATGCTAATTTGACGATTAAAAGCACAGTGCATTTCTGTCTGTTCCTCCAAAAGTGCACAGTAGCTGGTCTCCCTCTGATCAGAAGATTAACTGTTTTTCCTCTAAAGCCATTTAGGGCCATTGAAACACCAAGGATGTGTCAAAACACTTTAAAAGAGAGGTCATTCATTAGGATGCAATGGTTGTCATACCTAGCTGTCATCCACTCACGTGAGCATCTAAAAAATAAAAGAAGACGCCAGCCCACACCCACCCCGACCCTGGAAGAATCTGGGGGTAGGGCTATGGATTCAGATGGTCCAGCTGATGAATGATGGTGAGCTGGGTTTGAACAATTGCGACCCCAGAGGAATAGAGCAGCCTGAGACCCCAGCCCAGGAGCAGTCTTGTTTTGGGAATTGCTCTTTCTGTTAAGATCACTCCAGACAAGCTTTAAAACCCTGGGCAGTTTACAAATGCCTTCCGCACTGTTCCTTCTTCTCTCCCATATAGTCCTTTAATAGCTGCACTTCCTCAAAGTCAATTGATACTAAAGGAGATCTGAGAAGGACCTTTTAATGGCTCTCCTTACTCAGGGCTTGGAGAAAGGCTCCACCTAAGAGTCACATAGATGGCATGTAAAATACAGTTACAGGGCCCTGGCAGAGAGCCACAATCTTCCTGGGAAGTTCCAAGCTTTAATTCAGCAATTCCAGGTCCCAGAATTCCCACCTAACAGACACAGTCATTTCTTTCTGGGTCTACTCTTTTGTATCATAGCCAGGCATGAGTGTGACCACACAAACCCACATGAAATATGCACTCATCACTTAGTGAGGTCTCCAAACCCAAGCTCTCAGCTTCCACTAACAGCCTCTTATCTGCTCCCAAACGACTTATTTTCCCAAAGATCCTATATCTTTTGACAAAATGGTCAGAACTGCTTTCTAAACACGATTGAGGCAGATGATGTAAAAATGGTCCTCTGGACAGTCAGGGATGAGTGTTGGGTTCCAATCAATGTTTACCTCTCTATCTCTCTCCTTCTTCTTTTTCTCTCCATCTCAACAAACAAAAACCTGATTTATAATATTTGCCAGTGTCAGTGGTACAAACACTCTCCCATCACAGCTAGTTTCAGGCTACTCACCTGATGCTAACGACTTTAAGTCTGGAGGAGGTGTGCGGATTCAGGAGAAAATGTGCCTGATCAGCTGGCGGTGGTTCAGGTCAGCCCCAGCACACGGGTCGGGTTCTAGCGGCCAAGGCAGGAAGGCTGCGGTTCTGTGGCTGCTTCCCTTCACTTACTATACAACGGGCACTGTGCTCAGGGCTTTACGTCAATCCATCCCAGTCTTGATTCATTCAGCAATTATATATTAAGCATGTATAAAATGCTGTACATTATTCTAGAATCTCATCATATTGAAATCTCACTACCACCCTACAAACAATGACATTTATAGCTAACAGAAATTTATTTGGTGCTTACCACATGCCTGGTACTATTCCAAACCGGGTTTAGATATGACTGATTCAGTCCTCTCAACGACTGTAAAACGACTCAAGGTAGGCAGCTCTGTCATTCCCCTTCCATAGATGAGGAACCCCCAGCAGAGACAGGGAGAGGGAGAAGGCATCAGGCTGGGATGCAAAGCCAGGCACCCTTGCCTCAAATCCACATCCTTAATCCTACATATCATTATCTTTAAATTACAAAGGAGAGAATTCAAAGATCAGTCTGGAGATGACACAGTAAAAAATCAGCAGGGATTCAAACTCACCTCCACCTGATTCTACAGACTTTGACCCTGACCCTCTGTCTGCCAAAGGAGCCACATCTTCCAGGCTTCAAGAGCATTCTGTGACCACAGATTTGTTCCGGGAGAAAAACAGCCTCTTTTTACAGCCATGTATCCTTAGAACCCAAGGGAAGGAATTAGACTAGCAGACTCAGAGTCCTTTTGATGCGATGGCCAATAGAGCATTTATATACAAAATGCAATTTCTTTGGGATACAGAGCCTCGAGCAAGCACGATGAAATAATGAGGGAAGAGACCTCAGTCTGGGTGCTTGTTACCTTTGGATTCACAATGCCGTCATGCCCAGGAAATCCACTGCGGTGCCGAGGACATAAAGTTACCTGAATCCATCTGGGTGTTCCCCATGGGCCAATCTGGGGTACAGGCTTGTGCTCCTGTGCGCTTCAGCCCCATACAGGGGTTTCTGAATGCTCCCTCCCGCTTTGCTCCTGCCACACCCAGATTTGCCCAAATTCGCACAGCCAGGGAGAGAACCAGTTCTGATTTCCCCGGGCCAGACTGCCAGGCTCTCTATTCCACTTTCTCTCTATGCTTCTGCCGTGAATAAGTCAGAAAATGAAAATGGGAAAAGTCAACTCATAGAAGTCAGTTGTCCTCATGGCCTAGAAGACCTCAGAAAGGGGCTAGCTTGCCTTTGCACTCTCTGGGGCCATGTGAGGAGGAAACCCCTGCAGAACCAAGGCGGGCACCAGCCCAAATGCCATGAAATTTCTTAAAGGACACAAAAAGCTCCTGCTAGTCTGAAGGTTCTCAGTAGGAGTCCCAGGACTTGTTAGAAATGCCATTAATGTCGGGGGTCCAGGCAGAGTGGACATTGCCCCAGTTCAGTCGCTCCAGTTCAAGACTATTAGGAAGGTAATCTCCCCATGAGCTTCTAGGGAAGATGTGACCAAGAACTCAAAGTCTTGGAAAATGCTGGAATCCAGCCCTTAACCACAGGTCAAAATCAGGCTGAGAACAGGCCTTGTTGGGGTCCCATCAGGCAAAGGTGATTCCGGAGAGGCCAGGCCCACGTGCTGGCACTAGGGAAGAACAGTGGTCATTAGCAGTTAAGCCAGGGACCAGCCAGAATTTTGGTACTAACTTATCTTGTGCAAGAGTTGGAGAGCTTGGGTGTTGCCTACTCCAGAAAATTGGTGATTGAAATCTCAGGAAGAGGAGCTCAAGACTTTGATGATGAGTCTGAAATCTTGAGATTCTCAGATACTGTTCCCTGTAGGTAAATACCTACAGTACCAGCTTCCCTATGCCCTACGCCCACACCCACTCCTCATCCCCTGCCATTGCTGTCGGTGTACCAGGTCCCGGATCTTTACTTCTCAGCCTCTCTGCCAGACTCTGCACACGCCATATTTCCATACACACCAAGCTCACTGGTACCACAGTACCTTTGCACAAACTGCTCCCACTGCTTGAAATAGACTTCCTGCCTCATCTGACCTGGCTTAGGTTCTTTAGAAAGACTTCCCTCCTCTTCCTGCAGCTCTTCAACTAGGAGGAAAGGCTAAACTTTGCTCCTGCCACACCCAGATTTGCCCAAATTCGCACAGCCAGGGAGAGAACCAGTTCTGATTTCCCCGGGCCAGACTGCCAGGCTCTCTATTCCACTTTCTCTCTATGCTTCTGCCGTGAATAAGTCAGAAAATGAAAATGGGAAAAGTCAACTCATAGAAGTCAGTTGTCCTCATGGCCTAGAAGACCTCAGAAAGGGGCTAGCTTGCCTTTGCACTCTCTGGGGCCATGTGAGGAGGAAACCCCTGCAGAACCAAGGCGGGCACCAGCCCAAATGCCATGAAATTTCTTAAAGGACACAAAAAGCTCCTGCTAGTCTGAAGGTTCTCAGTAGGAGTCCCAGGACTTGTTAGAAATGCCATTAATGTCGGGGGTCCAGGCAGAGTGGACATTGCCCCAGTTCAGTCGCTCCAGTTCAAGACTATTAGGAAGGTAATCTCCCCATGAGCTTCTAGGGAAGATGTGACCAAGAACTCAAAGTCTTGGAAAATGCTGGAATCCAGCCCTTAACCACAGGTCAAAATCAGGCTGAGAACAGGCCTTGTTGGGGTCCCATCAGGCAAAGGTGATTCCGGAGAGGCCAGGCCCACGTGCTGGCACTAGGGAAGAACAGTGGTCATTAGCAGTTAAGCCAGGGACCAGCCAGAATTTTGGTACTAACTTATCTTGTGCAAGAGTTGGAGAGCTTGGGTGTTGCCTACTCCAGAAAATTGGTGATTGAAATCTCAGGAAGAGGAGCTCAAGACTTTGATGATGAGTCTGAAATCTTGAGATTCTCAGATACTGTTCCCTGTAGGTAAATACCTACAGTACCAGCTTCCCTATGCCCTACGCCCACACCCACTCCTCATCCCCTGCCATTGCTGTCGGTGTACCAGGTCCCGGATCTTTACTTCTCAGCCTCTCTGCCAGACTCTGCACACGCCATATTTCCATACACACCAAGCTCACTGGTACCACAGTACCTTTGCACAAACTGCTCCCACTGCTTGAAATAGACTTCCTGCCTCATCTGACCTGGCTTAGGTTCTTTAGAAAGACTTCCCTCCTCTTCCTGCAGCTCTTCAACTAGGAGGAAAGGCTAAAGGAAAGAAGGACACTTTTTTCTCCTTAGAAAACAGACATGGGGTGCTAGGAACACTGATGCTCCTCTGGGCAACCAGTGAGGCCGACTCAGGTTTTAAGGTCCAAGTCCTGCTGGTGCAGCCCTGAGAATCCTCCAGGGGGAGAGTGAAGGCATCCTCTGGCCGTAAGTCAGTTCAGTACTTGTGCAAAACACTGCTGCTCAGGCTGGGTGACTGGCGGCCTCAGCCTGGCTGATTCATGACTCAGGAGACCCAGTGGGCTTCACACACATATTTACACCCCAGTCGGCTGTCGTGTCTGTCAGCCTAGGAGGTTTGATGGGCTTCTCCTCAGCTCCAGGACACCTTCCGGCAATCTATTCTCAATGGGAAGGATCCCATGAAGGTGGGGATGGCAAGGAAAAACCCAAGTGCTCTGCCCTTAGCCTTTAAGTTTTTATTTCTTTATTGGAAGGGCAGGGGCTCAGGAGAGAGGCAGATCTCAATTTAAGCCCATGTGGTTCAGCTGCTAAATTGTGTCTGACACCGTGCCACACCATGCACTGCAGTACCCAGGGCTTCCCTTCCTTCACTATCTCCGGGAGTTTGTTCAAACTCATGTCCATTGAGTTGATGCCATCCAGCCATCTCATCCTCTGTTGCCTCCTTCTCCTCCTGCTCTCAATCTCTGCCAGAGTCAGGGTCTTTTCCAATAAGTCGGCTGTTCACATCAGGTGGCTAAAGAATTGGAGCTTCAGCTTCAAGCATCAGTCCTTCCAATGAATATTCAAGATTGACTGGCTTGATCTCCATACAGTCAGCGGGACTCTCTAGAGTCTTCTTCAACACCACAGTTTGAAAGCATCAGTTCTTCGGTGCTCACATCCATACATGACTACAGGAGAAACCATAGCTTTGACTATACAGACCCCTATTGGCATACAGATATCTCTGCTTTTTAATACACTGTCTGAGTTTGCCCCAGTTTTTCTTCCAAGGAGCAAGCACCTTTTAATTTCATGGACACTGTCCACAGGGATTTTGGAGCCCAAGAAAATAAAATGTCACTGTTTCCATTGTTTGCCCATCTATTTGCCATGAAGACTTCCCTCCTCTTCCTGCAGCTCTTCAACTAGGAGGAAAGGCTAAAGGAAAGAAGGACACTTTTTTCTCCTTAGAAAACAGACATGGGGTGCTAGGAACACTGATGCTCCTCTGGGCAACCAGTGAGGCCGACTCAGGTTTTAAGGTCCAAGTCCTGCTGGTGCAGCCCTGAGAATCCTCCAGGGGGAGAGTGAAGGCATCCTCTGGCCGTAAGTCAGTTCAGTACTTGTGCAAAACACTGCTGCTCAGGCTGGGTGACTGGCGGCCTCAGCCTGGCTGATTCATGACTCAGGAGACCCAGTGGGCTTCACACACATATTTACACCCCAGTCGGCTGTCGTGTCTGTCAGCCTAGGAGGTTTGATGGGCTTCTCCTCAGCTCCAGGACACCTTCCGGCAATCTATTCTCAATGGGAAGGATCCCATGAAGGTGGGGATGGCAAGGAAAAACCCAAGTGCTCTGCCCTTAGCCTTTAAGTTTTTATTTCTTTATTGGAAGGGCAGGGGCTCAGGAGAGAGGCAGATCTCAATTTAAGCCCATGTGGTTCAGCTGCTAAATTGTGTCTGACACCGTGCCACACCATGCCCTGCAGTACCCAGGGCTTCCCTTCCTTCACTATCTCCGGGAGTTTGTTCAAACTCATGTCCATTGAGTTGATGCCATCCAGCCATCTCATCCTCTGTTGCCTCCTTCTCCTCCTGCTCTCAATCTCTGCCAGAGTCAGGGTCTTTTCCAATAAGTCGGCTGTTCACATCAGGTGGCTAAAGAATTGGAGCTTCAGCTTCAAGCATCAGTCCTTCCAATGAATATTCAAGATTGACTGGCTTGATCTCCATACAGTCAGCGGGACTCTCTAGAGTCTTCTTCAACACCACAGTTTGAAAGCATCAGTTCTTCGGTGCTCACATCCATACATGATTACTGGAAAAACCATAGCTTTGACTATACAGACCTTTGTTGGCAAAGTGATGTCTCTGCTTTTTAATACACTGTCTAGGTTTGTCACAGGTTTTCTTCCAAGGAGCAAGCATCTTTTAATTTCATGGCCGCAGTCACTGTCCACAGGGATTTTGGAGCCCAAGAAAATAAAATGTCACTGTTTCCATTGTTTGCCCATCTATTTGCCATGAAGAGATGGGACCAGATGCCACGATCTTTGTTTTTTGAAGGTTGAGTTTTAAGTCAGCTTTTTCACTCTCCTCTTTCACCCTCATCAAGAGGCTCTTTAGTTCTTCACTTTCTGCCATTACAGTGGTATCATCTGCATATCTGAGGCTGTTTATATTTCTTCTGCAATCTTGATTCCAGTAAGCGATTCATCCAACCTGGACTTTCACATGATGCATCTGTATATAATCTGAATAAGCAGGGTGACAATATACAGCCTCAACATACCCTTTTCTCAATTTTGAACCAGTCCATTGTTCCATGTCCTGTTCTAAACAATACTTCTTGACCTGCATACAGGTTTCTCAGGAGACAAGTAAGGTGGTCTGATATTCCCACCTCTTTCAGAATTTCCCACAGTTTGTTATGATGCACATAGTTAAAGGCTTTAGCATAGTTAATGAAGCAGTTGCTTTTCTGGAATCCCTTGCTTTCTCTATGATCCAATCAATGTTGGCAATCTGATCTCTGATTCCTCAGCCTTTTCTAAACCCAGTCTGTACATCTGGAAGTTTTTGGGTCATGTATGGCTAAAGCCTATGTTGAAGGATTTTGAGCACTACCTTGCTAGCATGTGAAATGAGGGCAATTGTACAGTAGTTTGCATATTCTTTGGCATTGCCCTTCTTTGGGATTGGAATGATAACTGACCTATAGTCAGTTTAGTGTTTATTACTCAGTTGTATCCAACTCCTTGGGACCCCGTGGATGGTAGCCCACAAGGCTCCTATGTCTGTGGAATTCTCCAGGCAAGAGAATACTGGAGTGGGTAGCCATTCCCTTCTCCAGGGGATCTTTGTGACCCGGGGATCGAACCCAGGTCTTCTGCATGGCAGGCAGATTCTTTACCATCTGAGCCACCAGGGAAGCTCCTAATTTAAGCCCTAGACAGGTCATTTATCAACTGTGTGACTTTCGGCAAGTGACGTAACCTCCCTGATCCTCAGTTTTCTGAGATGGGACCTATGCTATCTACCTCTTTGGTTGCTATAGGGTTCTATGAAGTAATGCCTGGCATGTTATAAGTACTTAATAGGTGCTCCTACTTTTTTCTCATTAGCCTGAACCCTCGTTCCCTTTCTCCTTTTCAAAGACAAGGGTCTAGGCCAAGAGCAGGGGCCCCTGTGTTATTCGGGAAAGTCAGGCCTGCAGCAATTGCCCATGCACAGGAGTTCCCCTGGCACAGGACGCCACTGCCCCTCCTTGGGGGCCCCATCATCATGGTCACTTCATATTCAGTCCCCAACCCCCTTCCCATCCAGACCTGTCATCCACTGACAATCCCTTGGGGGGTATTTTCTATGTGCAAAGCTTTCTTTTTATTAAACCACTGAACGCTCATGAGAACTCAATTAGGTAAGGATTACTAGTAATTCATTTTATAAAGTGAGGAAATTGAGGCACAAAGAGGTTAAGTAACTTGTCCAAGTTTATGTGCATGCAGACTCGGAGATATCATGGGTCTGGTTACAGATGATCGCAATTAGGCAAATATCACAATAAAGCGAGGCACAGGAATTTTTTTCATTTCTTGTGCTCAGAAAAATCATGTTTACACTAGGCTATATTCTATGAAATGGTCGATAACGTCATGTCTAAAAAATATGCATGCTTTAATTTAAAGAAACTTTATTGTTAAAAAAGGGGGTCACCTGAGCCTTCAGCAAATTGTGATCTTTTTGCCTGAGGAGGGTGTGAAATACTGTGAGAATTACCTCACTGTGACACAGAGGCACAAAGTGAGCCAGTGCTGTAGGTAACATGGTTCTGATAGACTTTTTTGACTCAGGATTGCCACAAACCTTCAATTTGTAAAACACACACACACACACACACACACACACACACACACAGAGGCACTGTATCTCCAAAACATAACAAAGCGAGCTAAGTCTTTAACTAACAAGTGGTGGAGCTGACACCCTCGTTTGGCAGTCTGGCCTCAGAGTCCACATTTGAACACATTTCCTGCCTTTGGGACTAACAGTGTGAGCGTGCACTTAATGAGCATCTGCCCAGGCTCCTCGCTGGGCTCTTTAGCATGTTTCCTCAGCCTCACTTTGTGATTGAAAGCAGATTAAAAATAAAAATAAAAAAGAGGTCTATTCTCATTCATAGCACATCCATGAGGCTTTTACCCTCTTGGGCCTATCTCCTGAATGAGCAAAACGAGGCTAGGAAGAGGGGGCCAGGGTATTCCCATGCCAGTTCCCAGCAGCCACTGTTGAGGGCTGCTTCAAGGGCGTGCTAATTCTCAGCACACCCAGCCTGCTCTGTGCATGGCAGAGAAACCTGCCCTCACTTTGGAGAAAATCCCTCAGTAGAGAGATGCAAGTGGGGGCAGTGGGAAGTCAGCTGGATGCACCTGAAAGGTGAGGCCAGAGGTATAGCCTAGCATCTCCTGCTCTGCCAGGCTGTCTTGGCTCAGGACCCCCACCGAGCCTAGCAGAGGAAGCCATCGGGTTCCTTTTGTTTTGTTTATAAACACAAAAAATTTTGTAGGCTCCCGAGGAAATTGAGGCACAAAGAGGTTAAGTAACTTGTCCAAGTTTATGTGCATGCAGACTCGGAGATATCATGGGTCTGGTTACAGATGATCGCAATTAGGCAAATATCACAATAAAGCGAGGCACAGGAATTTTTTTCATTTCTTGTGCTCAGAAAAATCATGTTTACACTAGGCTATATTCTATGAAATGGTCGATAACGTCATGTCTAAAAAATATGCATGCTTTAATTTAAAGAAACTTTATTGTTAAAAAAGGGGGTCACCTGAGCCTTCAGCAAATTGTGATCTTTTTGCCTGAGGAGGGTGTGAAATACTGTGAGAATTACCTCACTGTGACACAGAGGCACAAAGTGAGCCAGTGCTGTAGGTAACATGGTTCTGATAGACTTTTTTGACTCAGGATTGCCACAAACCTTCAATTTGTAAAACACACACACACACACACACACACACACACACACAGAGGCACTGTATCTCCAAAACATAACAAAGCGAGCTAAGTCTTTAACTAACAAGTGGTGGAGCTGACACCCTCGTTTGGCAGTCTGGCCTCAGAGTCCACATTTGAACACATTTCCTGCCTTTGGGACTAACAGTGTGAGCGTGCACTTAATGAGCATCTGCCCAGGCTCCTCGCTGGGCTCTTTAGCATGTTTCCTCAGCCTCACTTTGTGATTGAAAGCAGATTAAAAATAAAAATAAAAAAGAGGTCTATTCTCATTCATAGCACATCCATGAGGCTTTTACCCTCTTGGGCCTATCTCCTGAATGAGCAAAACGAGGCTAGGAAGAGGGGGCCAGGGTATTCCCATGCCAGTTCCCAGCAGCCACTGTTGAGGGCTGCTTCAAGGGCGTGCTAATTCTCAGCACACCCAGCCTGCTCTGTGCATGGCAGAGAAACCTGCCCTCACTTTGGAGAAAATCCCTCAGTAGAGAGATGCAAGTGGGGGCAGTGGGAAGTCAGCTGGATGCACCTGAAAGGTGAGGCCAGAGGTATAGCCTAGCATCTCCTGCTCTGCCAGGCTGTCTTGGCTCAGGACACCCACCGAGCCTAGCAGAGGGCAGAATGCCATCGGGGTTCCTTTTGTTTTGTTTATAAACACATTTATAGGAATGAATGAATAGCACCTCAGCTCAATGTGTTCTGGTGGCCAGGATATAACTTCCCCCAGAAAGACTTCAGGGCGCGTTTTCTTTAGCTTCCACTGCCCTGAGGCTCCACCTCCCTCATGGCACTGACTTACTGAATGTCCAACTGGACTGTGAGTGCCCAGATGAGGGACTTGGGGTCTTCCTGTTTCCTGTCCCCAGAGAGTCCAGCACAGCCTGGTGTTTATGGTGGGATGTCGCTGGCTGGACAGCACCTGGAACAGAAAGCTTCAAACTAAGGTTTGGAGATTTTTCTGAAAAATACCCTCTAAACTCAGTGGAGCTTCTGGTAAGCCTGCCCAGGAGTTACTCTTTCTCTGGAACCTACTTTCTGAAGTTTCCGCACAGCTGCTGACACACGGGGGCGCCTGGGCTCACGGGCTTGTTTCATACACAACGACCCAGTCAGTCCTGTGCAGGCTAAACACTCTTGTGGTTGTTCACAGAAGGAAACTGAGGCTTAGCAACACAGAGACTCGGTCCTCAAGTCATGTAGCTCATGAGAAGCAAGGTCCAGACTGCGTCCCAGGGGCAGGAGGCCGGTCAGACGCCAGGCTTTGTCACCTCCCCTCTTCAAGGTAGCTGTTGAGCCTTTGCCTGAACATGTGTGTTGTACACATGACTTGTTCACGAAGTCTTCATCTGGCCTGGGAGAAAGGACCTAACACGATCCCTACTGTAGAGCCAAGAACGAAGATTCAACTTGCCCAGCCTCACATTACTAGTGGTGACGCCTGGATCCAAGCCCTACTGGTTTCACTCGAGTCCAGAGCCAGCATCTAGCCTTCTAGAACACAAACCTTTCCAGGGTAAAAATGGACACGTAACCTCTGGCTCAAGGTGGGGGGACATCAAGCTGCCTCAGGACTCACTCACTCACACAGTATCCCTCTGCGCCAGTGGCTGCCTAGATTGGATGACATCAAAGGGGCAGGGGAAGTCAGCTGGATGCACCTGAAAGGTGAGGCCAGAGGTATAGCCTAGCATCTCCTGCTCTGCCAGGCTGTCTTGGCTCAGGACACCCACCGAGCCTAGCAGAGGGCAGAATGCCATCGGGGTTCCTTTTGTTTTGTTTATAAACACATTTATAGGAATGAATGAATAGCACCTCAGCTCAATGTGTTCTGGTGGCCAGGATATAACTTCCCCCAGAAAGACTTCAGGGCGCGTTTTCTTTAGCTTCCACTGCCCTGAGGCTCCACCTCCCTCATGGCACTGACTTACTGAATGTCCAACTGGACTGTGAGTGCCCAGATGAGGGACTTGGGGTCTTCCTGTTTCCTGTCCCCAGAGAGTCCAGCACAGCCTGGTGTTTATGGTGGGATGTCGCTGGCTGGACAGCACCTGGAACAGAAAGCTTCAAACTAAGGTTTGGAGATTTTTCTGAAAAATACCCTCTAAACTCAGTGGAGCTTCTGGTAAGCCTGCCCAGGAGTTACTCTTTCTCTGGAACCTACTTTCTGAAGTTTCCGCACAGCTGCTGACACACGGGGGCGCCTGGGCTCACGGGCTTGTTTCATACACAACGACCCAGTCAGTCCTGTGCAGGCTAAACACTCTTGTGGTTGTTCACAGAAGGAAACTGAGGCTTAGCAACACAGAGACTCGGTCCTCAAGTCATGTAGCTCATGAGAAGCAAGGTCCAGACTGCGTCCCAGGGGCAGGAGGCCGGTCAGACGCCAGGCTTTGTCACCTCCCCTCTTCAAGGTAGCTGTTGAGCCTTTGCCTGAACATGTGTGTTGTACACATGACTTGTTCACGAAGTCTTCATCTGGCCTGGGAGAAAGGACCTAACACGATCCCTACTGTAGAGCCAAGAACGAAGATTCAACTTGCCCAGCCTCACATTACTAGTGGTGACGCCTGGATCCAAGCCCTACTGGTTTCACTCGAGTCCAGAGCCAGCATCTAGCCTTCTAGAACACAAACCTTTCCAGGGTAAAAATGGACACGTAACCTCTGGCTCAAGGTGGGGGGACATCAAGCTGCCTCAGGACTCACTCACTCACACAGTATCCCTCTGCGCCAGTGGCTGCCTAGATTGGATGACATCAAAGAAGAAACCTAGCTCCCTTCCCTTGAGGACTCACAGACTATCAGTGGAGACCAGCAATACATGCATACCTCCATGCATTTATTCTCTGATGTCAGGCAGTGAGTTTGCGTATGTGAAAAAAGCAAGTACAGTGAGGGGGCAGCCAGTGATGGAGAGGGGACCTGGCAGCCGCAACCTCGAGGCAGGCGTGATATTAACCACAGAAGGGCAGCGATATCACTCATCCAACAAGGAAGAGGAAGCTGCAGGCCTTTGGAAAGCCACAGACAAGCTCTGGGTCTCAGGGGAACCCCAGCAAAGGGTTAGGCCTGTGGGCAGATGTCTGCAAGAGGCTGGGTTTCAGAGGAAGACTCCAGGCTGAGAAGTGGAGTAAAGTGTTCGTTCAGCCTGGCATGGCAGGGCCAAACAGAGCAGGCAGCCCCTGGAAGGTAGGACTGGACCCCAAACATCCCGCACATGAACTCGCAGCCAGAGATGAGGCCTGAGAAGGGAGAGGGCCAGTCCAGCACTACCCCTCCCTCCCCTGCCCCAGGCAAAGCCTTTTCAGTCCCCGCTAAAGGTTTTCTCAGGACTGGGAGAGGCTGGGGTTGAGAGAGATGCAAATCCAGACTGGAGTTCTGGGTGGGCCGGAGCTGTCTGACAGAACTCACTAAGTGCTCCAGGCTGCTGAAGCTCTGCTGGATGGCAAGTGTAAACATCAACAACAAAAGTCAGCTGCTGGAATCACTGTTTTGTGTTAGTTTTTAGTTTAGCGCCTAGGACTGATGCCTTTGCTGGCATGTCAATGTGGATGGCTAACACTGGCCGGCTCCTGGGCTTCCCTGCCCACCCTGCCCTGCCTTCCTCTTCCTTTAAAGCTACCAAAGGCTGAGCCGAGGGACCTAGAGATGCCATCAGAATGCAGGAAGGTAAAAACAGGGCTTCCTGGTGAGCCAGCATCTAGCCTTCTAGAACACAAACCTTTCCAGGGTAAAAATGGACACGTAACCTCTGGCTCAAGGTGGGGGGACATCAAGCTGCCTCAGGACTCACTCACTCACACAGTATCCCTCTGCGCCAGTGGCTGCCTAGATTGGATGACATCAAAGAAGAAACCTAGCTCCCTTCCCTTGAGGACTCACAGACTATCAGTGGAGACCAGCAATACATGCATACCTCCATGCATTTATTCTCTGATGTCAGGCAGTGAGTTTGCGTATGTGAAAAAAGCAAGTACAGTGAGGGGGCAGCCAGTGATGGAGAGGGGACCTGGCAGCCGCAACCTCGAGGCAGGCGTGATATTAACCACAGAAGGGCAGCGATATCACTCATCCAACAAGGAAGAGGAAGCTGCAGGCCTTTGGAAAGCCACAGACAAGCTCTGGGTCTCAGGGGAACCCCAGCAAAGGGTTAGGCCTGTGGGCAGATGTCTGCAAGAGGCTGGGTTTCAGAGGAAGACTCCAGGCTGAGAAGTGGAGTAAAGTGTTCGTTCAGCCTGGCATGGCAGGGCCAAACAGAGCAGGCAGCCCCTGGAAGGTAGGACTGGACCCCAAACATCCCGCACATGAACTCGCAGCCAGAGATGAGGCCTGAGAAGGGAGAGGGCCAGTCCAGCACTACCCCTCCCTCCCCTGCCCCAGGCAAAGCCTTTTCAGTCCCCGCTAAAGGTTTTCTCAGGACTGGGAGAGGCTGGGGTTGAGAGAGATGCAAATCCAGACTGGAGTTCTGGGTGGGCCGGAGCTGTCTGACAGAACTCACTAAGTGCTCCAGGCTGCTGAAGCTCTGCTGGATGGCAAGTGTAAACATCAACAACAAAAGTCAGCTGCTGGAATCACTGTTTTGTGTTAGTTTTTAGTTTAGCGCCTAGGACTGATGCCTTTGCTGGCATGTCAATGTGGATGGCTAACACTGGCCGGCTCCTGGGCTTCCCTGCCCACCCTGCCCTGCCTTCCTCTTCCTTTAAAGCTACCAAAGGCTGAGCCGAGGGACCTAGAGATGCCATCAGAATGCAGGAAGGTAAATACAGGGCTTCCCTGGTGACTCAGTGCTTAAAAAAAAAAAAAAAACGGCCAATGCAGGAGACGAGGGTTTGATCCCTGGAGATCAAAGAAGATTGTAGAAAAGATTCCCTGGAGAAGGAAATGGCAACCCGCTCCAGTATTCTTGCCTGGAGAATCCCATGGACGGATGAGCCTGGTGGGCTACAGTCCATGGGGTCACAAAAGAGTTGGATACAACTTAGCCACTAAACAACAACAACAAGGTAATTACAGGTGCCCCAATCGCAGCCAGGAGCCTGTGGGACCAGGTGGGTGACGGCCCAATCGAGGAGCTGCCCTCTGAAAACGTTCACAGCTAGCTCAGCCACCATCATCTTAGCAGGGTTTTCAGAATTATTGATTTTTTTCAGACCCTTTATTTTGGCAACATGTATCATCATATTCTCTAGCAAAATGCACTTCAGAAAACCCAAGAAATATTAACTTCCCAGAGAGACAAGCCCCCCATATTGACCATGTCGGACTTCCTCACTTCATGTCCCACCATGTTCCTTTCATCCAGGTGTTCACCTGGCAGAAGCTTCCAGAGCGCTCCATACAGGGCAGGGCTGGTGCTCGGGGCTGCACGTGCAGAATAAGGCAGAGCTCTGCCCTCAAGAGCTCATCACACAGAGGGAGGATCTAACTGAAGAGATCATTTTTGTGCATTGAAACAGGTTTTAAAAGTGGTCGTCAAGAGGTGCTGCAATAACACAGCACATGGGATGGGACCAGCGTCACAGAATGACATTTGAGTTTGTCTCAAATGGACAGATGAGGGGGCTGGGCTACAGGAAGATAGAGGGGACAGAAAAAAGTCCCAGGAAGAAAAACAGCATGCATAAAAGCCAAGAGGGCTTCCCTGATGGCTCAACTGGTAAAGAATCCGCCTGCAATGCGGGAGACCTGGGTTCGATCCCTGGGTTGGGAAGATCCCCTGGAGAAAGGAATGGCTACCTACTCCAGTATGCTTGCCTGGAGAACCCCATGGACAGAGGAGCCTGGTGGGCTGCAGTTCATGGGTCGCAAAGAGTCAGGCACAACTGAGCAACTAGCACACACACACAGCCAGAGAGGCATGAACGTGCACACCTGATCAGTGGTGAGTGGCAGGAGTGCCAGATATAGGCAATGGCCAAGCTTGGGGGAACGGATTCAATGAGGGGAGGGATCACTGGATCTATGAGTAGTGGGCAGGTTGTAAAGGGGCTTAAAGGCTTGGCCAAAAAACATTAGGAAGTCATAAGGAAGCTCTGTGTGGCGTCCTCTCACGTTAAAGTCTCTGAGAAATCAGCTGAAATGTCAGGAAGGACCTTTCATCCATTTACTAATTTTAAAATGTACCATAACAACAAAAGGAACTGCTCTCTTCTAGAAAGCCAAGCAAGTGCCATTTTGGTTCCCCAGTAATATAAGTCATTGTATTATTTATTATCATGGAGTCCTCTCCCAGCCCCCAGCCTCCCTCAGGCCTATCCTGGGTCTCTCATGAGGACCAGGGACCCTTGCCTGAGCCTTTATTTTGGCAACATGTATCATCATATTCTCTAGCAAAATGCACTTCAGAAAACCCAAGAAATATTAACTTCCCAGAGAGACAAGCCCCATATTGACCATGTCGGACTTCCTCACTTCATGTCCCACCATGTTCCTTTCATCCAGGTGTTCACCTGGCAGAAGCTTCCAGAGCGCTCCATACAGGGCAGGGCTGGTGCTCGGGGCTGCACGTGCAGAATAAGGCAGAGCTCTGCCCTCAAGAGCTCATCACACAGAGGGAGGATCTAACTGAAGAGATCATTTTTGTGCATTGAAACAGGTTTTAAAAGTGGTCGTCAAGAGGTGCTGCAATAACACAGCACATGGGATGGGACCAGCGTCACAGAATGACATTTGAGTTTGTCTCAAATGGACAGATGAGGGGGCTGGGCTACAGGAAGATAGAGGGGACAGAAAAAAGTCCCAGGAAGAAAAACAGCATGCATAAAAGCCAAGAGGGCTTCCCTGATGGCTCAACTGGTAAAGAATCCGCCTGCAATGCGGGAGACCTGGGTTCGATCCCTGGGTTGGGAAGATCCCCTGGAGAAAGGAATGGCTACCTACTCCAGTATGCTTGCCTGGAGAACCCCATGGACAGAGGAGCCTGGTGGGCTGCAGTTCATGGGTCGCAAAGAGTCAGGCACAACTGAGCAACTAGCACACACACACAGCCAGAGAGGCATGAACGTGCACACCTGATCAGTGGTGAGTGGCAGGAGTGCCAGATATAGGCAATGGCCAAGCTTGGGGGAACGGATTCAATGAGGGGAGGGATCACTGGATCTATGAGTAGTGGGCAGGTTGTAAAGGGGCTTAAAGGCTTGGCCAAAAAACATTAGGAAGTCATAAGGAAGCTCTGTGTGGCGTCCTCTCACGTTAAAGTCTCTGAGAAATCAGCTGAAATGTCAGGAAGGACCTTTCATCCATTTACTAATTTTAAAATGTACCATAACAACAAAAGGAACTGCTCTCTTCTAGAAAGCCAAGCAAGTGCCATTTTTGGTTCCCCCCAGTAATATAAGTCATTGTATTATTTATTATCATGGAGTCCTCTCCCAGCCCCCAGCCTCCCTCAGGCCTATCCTGGGTCTCTCATGAGGACCAGGGACCCTTGCCTGAGCCAGCAGGACATGGAAAGAGATGGCAGAAAGCTGGGCCTGGCCTCTGTCGGGGTCACGGAAACCCTTCCTGGCCACATGCTGACTGTGTCCGGCATGGGATGAGCCCCTTGCTCCCCCAGAACACCTGGAGTTACAGCAGCCAGGCCTGATGTTCCTACTCCAGAAACTACCCCAGGGTCACCCAGGTGAGAGACCAGCCTGGACCCTGAGTAAGTCTGGCCTGGAGCCTAGGCTTCTGCAGAGAACTCCACATGCAGCATCAGCCCTGCAGCAGCAGCCTGTGGGGGGTCTCCAGCTTCTGAGTCTGGGCTTTCTGGCATCTCTCTTGAATCATCCTTTCACTCATTCAGTGAAAATATGGAGGGCATAGTGTCAGACACCCATCCTCAGATAAGAGTCAGTCCCTGGTGATCCAGGCCTTCCAAGGTGCCGCATCAGAACTCTGGGTACGGACAGGTGTCTGTGTCCCTAAGATTGTCTATGATGCCCAGAGCCCAGAGCGCCCCAGACGGGTGTCTGGTCACGGTGAAGCGACTGTGACCAGAAGAAGAGGAGATGGCCCCAGAGGAAGCAGAGAGAAGGGAAGGAGGAGAGGGAACTTAGAACCTATCCTAGTACCTTCCACATGCTAGGTACTCCATCTGCATGATCTCATTTCATCTTTACAATGATCCCATGAGATGGGCCAACTAGGAACAGTGACTATGAGGAAGATGAAGGTGCAGCTTCACAAACCTCTGGGACTTTGGGGTCCTCCTGCCAGAGGTGAAAGCTGGAACAGAGAAAATGGCAGGGGAAACTCTACCTTCTATAGGTGAAGCATGTCCACCTAAACCTGATGGGAACCTCAACAAGTCCAAGGAGACTCCCCCACGCTGGTGAGTCCAAGGGCAACCTTGCTGCTTATGTCTGTGGGCACAGCCAGGTAGGACGGCTGAGCCTCCCTCAACTGCAGCGACCTCCCTCTGTGGCTAATCCACCAGGGACTGGTCACCCTCACCCAGCGGCGTGGCTCTAAAGCTTGGGCAGGACACTGAGGAACTGGGAGAGTTGAGTGGTACATTGATTGCTTCCCCGCCCCTCCCACTGACTCCCGAAGAGCCGAGTGCTTGGCGGGATGCCAGCTGGGTCTGCTGATGGTATTCATAAACATCATTTGGCTTTCTTGGTTCTGGCCTGGAATCCACAAAAGCTGAATCGAGCAGGACAACACTGTGAGAGGAGAGGGCGAGGGGGATTGTTTAGAGACGAAGTGACGCTAGAGAAGACATGCGTGAGCTGGTTACTATGGAGAGCTGCAGGGATGGTGGAGAGAGGACGCACATGTGGGAGGTGACCATGAGTCAGAGGAGACTAGCGAGGTGGAGCTGAAAACAGACCTTCTCTCTCAGGAGCCTGCGCAGCAGTATGGACAGGCTGATCAGCAGCAAAGGGAAGTAGAGGCTGGAAGCCAGACAAGGGGATGGTCCCATGGGGAATGCAGAGATGTGCGTGGCTTGAGGCTGGGGGAACAGGGCTGCTGGGGCGGGAAGCACTGATCCCCGCCGGGTGTCATCTAACCCAAGGGTGCGAGTGTCTGGTGAGGCGGACAGGGGAGGACAGAGGTGGGTGCTCTGACTCTGTAATCTGCTACTGGTGCTCTCTCATCAGATGGAGCCAGAGGGAGGCCGCTTCTGGTCCAGATCCCAGGATTGGCAGGGAGGGGCTTGGCTGCCCAGATGCCAAAGGGAAGGCTTCCATCCCATTCAAAGCAGGCTGCTGGACCACGAGCTCACAACTCTGCCACCAGGGCTGGAGAGAAAGGTGCCATGGTTATTTAGGCTTTGTGCCTCTCAGTAGTCTCAGAGCCTGATGAAACCCACAGGTCTTTTCTCCTGAAAAAAAATGCTCACATGCACAACTACACACACGCATGCACACCTGCAGACACTGCCTGTTTCAAGGGAGTCAGGAAGCCCCCAGTGACCATTATAGTTCTCCTAGGACTCAATGGGCTTTGATTAAAACCCTCTCTTTCCTCAGCCCTGGGTCTCTGCAATGGTAACCTCCCTCTGTGGCTAATCCACCAGGGACTGGTCACCCCTCACCCAGCGGCGTGGCTCTAAAGCTTGGCAGGACACTGAGGAACTGGGAGAGTTGAGTGGTACATTGATTGCTTCCCCGCCCCTCCCACTGACTCCCGAAGAGCCGAGTGCTTGGCGGGATGCCAGCTGGGTCTGCTGATGGTATTCATAAACATCATTTGGCTTTCTTGGTTCTGGCCTGGAATCCACAAAAGCTGAATCGAGCAGGACAACACTGTGAGAGGAGAGGGCGAGGGGGATTGTTTAGAGACGAAGTGACGCTAGAGAAGACATGCGTGAGCTGGTTACTATGGAGAGCTGCAGGGATGGTGGAGAGAGGACGCACATGTGGGAGGTGACCATGAGTCAGAGGAGACTAGCGAGGTGGAGCTGAAAACAGACCTTCTCTCTCAGGAGCCTGCGCAGCAGTATGGACAGGCTGATCAGCAGCAAAGGGAAGTAGAGGCTGGAAGCCAGACAAGGGGATGGTCCCATGGGGAATGCAGAGATGTGCGTGGCTTGAGGCTGGGGGAACAGGGCTGCTGGGGCGGGAAGCACTGATCCCCGCCGGGTGTCATCTAACCCAAGGGTGCGAGTGTCTGGTGAGGCGGACAGGGGAGGACAGAGGTGGGTGCTCTGACTCTGTAATCTGCTACTGGTGCTCTCTCATCAGATGGAGCCAGAGGGAGGCCGCTTCTGGTCCAGATCCCAGGATTGGCAGGGAGGGGCTTGGCTGCCCAGATGCCAAAGGGAAGGCTTCCATCCCATTCAAAGCAGGCTGCTGGACCACGAGCTCACAACTCTGCCACCAGGGCTGGAGAGAAAGGTGCCATGGTTATTTAGGCTTTGTGCCTCTCAGTAGTCTCAGAGCCTGATGAAACCCACAGGTCTTTTCTCCTGAAAAAAAAAAAATGCTCACATGCACAACTACACACACGCATGCACACCTGCAGACACTGCCTGTTTCAAGGGAGTCAGGAAGCCCCCAGTGACCATTATAGTTCTCCTAGGACTCAATGGGCTTTGATTAAAACCCTCTCTTTCCTCAGCCCTGGGTCTCTGCAATGGTACCTCCTGCTTCAGACATTTCCTGGTCTTAACATGGCTAACTCCAGGGGCTCAGTCTCTGCTTGAATCTTATAACCTCACAAAGACATTCTCTGACCACCTCATTAACCTACGCCTCCAATCCACCCACTCCATTCCTCCATATTCTATCCACGACCCTCCCTGTCGTATTTTTCTGAAAGCATTTTTTAACTATTTAAATATTACATCAATACTTATTTGATTATGATATTGTTATCTGTGTCTGCAACTGAAATGTTGGATTTATACAAGTTGGGCTTTTTCTCTCTACTATTTCTAGTGCCAAGACAGTACTCGATACACGATAGGGGAGCAATAAATATTTTTTCCAAAACCTTTGCTATTTTGGACTTCTAAATTTCTATCAACCATGAGGAATCAGTGGAGTTTTGGGAACTTTTAGGGAAATTTCCATATTTTCTTCCAGAACCTGGCAGAGAGGGCAGGCCTGGTATACCTGAATGCTAGCCTCTAGTAGACAGACCTTCCAAGAGTGGACGAAAAAAGAGCGGTGATTTCAGGAAGTACTGGAGAAGACTCTCGAGAGAGAGTTCAAGGGACTGCAAGAAAATTAAACCAGTCAATGCTAAAGGAAATCAACTCTGAATATTCACTGGAAGGAGTTAAACTGAAGTTGAAGCTCCAGGACTTTGGCCACTTGATGTGAAGAGATGACTCACTGGAGAAGACCCTGATGCTGGGAAAGGTTGAAGACAGGAGAAGTGGGCGACAGAGGATGAGATGGTTGGATGGCAACACCAACTCAATGGACATGAGTTGATGGGGCAGGGAGGGCTTGGCTGCCCAGATGCCAAAGGAAGGCTTCCATCCCATTCAAAGCAGGCTGCTGGACCACGAGCTCACAACTCTGCCACCAGGGCTGGAGAGAAAGGTGCCATGGTTATTTAGGCTTTGTGCCTCTCAGTAGTCTCAGAGCCTGATGAAACCCACAGGTCTTTTCTCCTGAAAACAAAAAATGCTCACATGCACAACTACACACGCATGCACACCTGCAGACACTGCCTGTTTCAAGGGAGTCAGGAAGCCCCCAGTGACCATTATAGTTCTCCTAGGACTCAATGGGCTTTGATTAAAACCCTCTCTTTCCTCAGCCCTGGGTCTCTGCAATGGTACCTCCTGCTTCAGACATTTCCTGGTCTTAACATGGCTAACTCCAGGGGCTCAGTCTCTGCTTGAATCTTATAACCTCACAAAGACATTCTCTGACCACCTCATTAACCTACGCCTCCAATCCACCCACTCCATTCCTCCATATTCTATCCACGACCCTCCCTGTCGTATTTTTCTGAAAGCATTTTTTAACTATTTAAATATTACATCAATACTTATTTGATTATGATATTGTTATCTGTGTCTGCAACTGAAATGTTGGATTTATACAAGTTGGGCTTTTTCTCTCTACTATTTCTAGTGCCAAGACAGTACTCGATACACGATAGGGGAGCAATAAATATTTTTTCCAAAACCTTTGCTATTTTGGACTTCTAAATTTCTATCAACCATGAGGAATCAGTGGAGTTTTGGGAACTTTTAGGGAAATTTCCATATTTTCTTCCAGAACCTGGCAGAGAGGGCAGGCCTGGTATACCTGAATGCTAGCCTCTAGTAGACAGACCTTCCAAGAGTGGACGAAAAAAGAGCGGTGATTTCAGGAAGTACTGGAGAAGACTCTCGAGAGAGAGAGTTCAAGGGACTGCAAGAAAATTAAACCAGTCAATGCTAAAGGAAATCAACTCTGAATATTCACTGGAAGGAGTTAAACTGAAGTTGAAGCTCCAGGACTTTGGCCACTTGATGTGAAGAGATGACTCACTGGAGAAGACCCTGATGCTGGGAAAGGTTGAAGACAGGAGAAGTGGGCGACAGAGGATGAGATGGTTGGATGGCAACACCAACTCAATGGACATGAGTTTGAGCAAACCTTGGGAGAGAGTGAAGGACAGGGAAGCCTGGGGTGCTGCAGTCCATGGGGTCACAAAGAGTCAGACATGACCTATCGACTAAACAACAACATCAACCACTTTGAAAGGAAGTCCTCAGAACCAAAATTCTGCTTATGATCAGTGATGATCCAAAACAGGAAGAACACAGGAAGCTCCGAAAAAAATCAGACTCTGGGGAACTCTTAAAAGAGCTTCTATTTTTAAAAGATTGTGTAGAGAAAATAGGAGATCCCAAATCGCAGCAGATTGGGATCTGTGGAACAGAGTGAAGAAGGGGCGTGTGATTTGGACTGATGGGCTATTGTGCGAGACACCCAGGGGAAAGCATAGCTCCTCAGTTTCCATCCTGCAGCTTGCCTCTGCGCCCTCGAGAATAATGCTTGATTTGAAGGCAAGAGGAAGGAAATGAACATTTATTAAATAACTACCATGTTCCCGCAGTAAACTGCTCCACACATTATAGGCATTACTTAATCTTCACAACAATCCTGAAGGAGCAATTGGTATTTGCATTTTATAGACAAGAAAACTGAGACGTTAAGCACATGCCCTAGATTGCATATTTAATAAGCAGCAGAGGCTGGATTCAGATCTGTGTATGTCTTTCTCTCAAGGGGGTTCGCCTCCTCTCTATGAATCTTAGAGGTTAGGACATGGCCCCCTGCCCTGGACATTAGCACCTTGGGCCAGCTTGCCTGAGCTCGGTGGGCAGTAGGCTGGAGTAGAGGAAGGAATACACAGTCAACATAGGAGACACTGTGGCCCGATCGCTACTTCCTAGGCATTTTCCACACCTATCTTGTTCATTTCTCACAACAAGCTTATAGGGAAGCTTATTTTAAATTACTTTCCCTCTTTTTTAAGATGAGAATACTGAAGTGCAGAGGCATCTGAGTAAGTCACCAGTTTATAAATTGCAAGATGAGGTTTAGAAAGCATGAATTCAGTCTCTTCTGGGTGTTCCCTAAAAATGAATGTGAAGAGAGTGCCTGACTATTCCCAGGGAACTCCAGCCTCCCAGCCACGAAGACCACAACTCAGGACACTGGAATCCATTGGCGATAATGTCACTGAACTAATATGCAGAAGAAAGGGGCTGGAATGGTATTTCAACCCAGGAAAAAGAAGTGGATTAGTCACATTGCAGGCAGTTGGATTTAATACCAAGCACAAGTAAGAATTATTATTTTTTTGATGTGGAACATTTTAAAGTCTTTACTGAATTTGTTATAATATTGTTTCTGTTTTATGTTTTTGGGTTTTTTGGCCATGAAGAATGTGGGGTCTTAGTTCCCCAACCAGGGATCGAACCTGAACCCCCTGCAGTGGAAGGCAGAGTCTTAACCATTGGACTGCCAGAGAAGTCTCAAGATTTGCATTTTAAGAGAAGAAGAAAGATGTTCCAGGCACATAAAATCGTACGCGCACATATCCTGAACATGGAAGGAGTATGGTGCTTAAGGTTGGCTGACGCTCCGCAGCCAGGGCAGAGCACAGCAGGGTGAAGGGGATGAGAAATGGGGAGAGGGAGGAAGAGGAACCTGAAGAAGGAACCCTGTACATTATGTTCAAGTGGTTCACTTTCCCCAAAGACCAAAGGGGAAAGGAGGGAGGAGAGGAACCTGAGACGTTAAGCACATGCCCTAGATTGCATATTTAATAAGCAGCAGAGGCTGGATTCAGATCTGTGTATGTCTTTCTCTCAAGGGGGTTCGCCTCCTCTCTATGAATCTTAGAGGTTAGGACATGGCCCCCTGCCCTGGACATTAGCACCTTGGGCCAGCTTGCCTGAGCTCGGTGGGCAGTAGGCTGGAGTAGAGGAAGGAATACACAGTCAACATAGGAGACACTGTGGCCCGATCGCTACTTCCTAGGCATTTTCCACACCTATCTTGTTCATTTCTCACAACAAGCTTATAGGGAAGCTTATTTTAAATTACTTTCCCTCTTTTTTAAGATGAGAATACTGAAGTGCAGAGGCATCTGAGTAAGTCACCAGTTTATAAATTGCAAGATGAGGTTTAGAAAGCATGAATTCAGTCTCTTCTGGGTGTTCCCTAAAAATGAATGTGAAGAGAGTGCCTGACTATTCCCAGGGAACTCCAGCCTCCCAGCCACGAAGACCACAACTCAGGACACTGGAATCCATTGGCGATAATGTCACTGAACTAATATGCAGAAGAAAGGGGCTGGAATGGTATTTCAACCCAGGAAAAAGAAGTGGATTAGTCACATTGCAGGCAGTTGGATTTAATACCAAGCACAAGTAAGAATTATTATTTTTTTGATGTGGAACATTTTAAAGTCTTTACTGAATTTGTTATAATATTGTTTCTGTTTTATGTTTTTGGGTTTTTTGGCCATGAAGAATGTGGGGTCTTAGTTCCCCAACCAGGGATCGAACCTGAACCCCCTGCAGTGGAAGGCAGAGTCTTAACCATTGGACTGCCAGAGAAGTCTCAAGATTTGCATTTTAAGAGAAGAAGAAAGATGTTCCAGGCACATAAAATCGTACGCGCACATATCCTGAACATGGAAGGAGTATGGTGCTTAAGGTTGGCTGACGCTCCGCAGCCAGGGCAGAGCACAGCAGGGTGAAGGGGATGAGAAATGGGGAGAGGGAGGAAGGGAGGAACCTGAAGAAGGAACCCTGTACATTATGTTCAAGTGGTTCACTTTCCCCAAAGACCAAAGAGTACGATTAGAAAAGGGCAAGTTTTGAGTATTTATCTTATAACATAGCAATTCCTAGGATTGAGCATGCGGTTATCAGAACAGAACAGCAAGTGGAGCAATGTTTTTCCTTTAAGGCTTGTCAGTGCCTCAGGTCAGGGAAATTCACAGAAGCAGGTAAATGATAATAATAATAATAACAACAACAATAACAGCTACATACACAATATGAAACTCTGCAAGTACAGTGTAGTCTAATGGTTATCCCAGACAGATCTGTGATCCATACTGTTTCCCCGCTTAGTGGTGTGGAAACATGGGCTATATTTGTTCCACCTCATTGGACAGGTGGTCTAAGTAGTAAAATGAGAATAATAATTAAAAACTACCTTACAGACCTAATGTGAGGTTAAAGAGTATTCACCATTTAGTTTTAACACCTCTTACTATTGATATTGATAATAACATTTATTGAGCACATACTATGCTTTAACTACACAGTCCTAAAGATTTTACATGCATCATTCAATTTAAAGATTGTGGCGGTATTAAAATACATTGACAAAATCTTTGATTTGTTTCTCTTCAAGAAGTGGAAACTGATTCCTTCCCCCCTTGCGTGTGAGCTGGACTCAAGCACCTGCTCCTAATGAATAGAATGTGGCAGAAGGGGAAAGAGGTCATTTTTGAGACTAAGTCATGAGAAACATCACAGCTTTGTCACTGTTCCTTGGATCACTCACTTGGGGGAAGCGAGCTGGCATGTCACGAAGAAAGATCCATGCAGGGCCTCCAGCCACAGTTGAGCCTGCAGGGGACTGTAGCCCTAGTCAACACCTTGACTACAGCCTCGTGATCCAGAACGACCAGCTAAAACACTCCTGATTTCCTGACCCTCAAAGGCTGTTTGTGTGTGCTAACAAATGTTTGTGTTTTCGCCTGTTAAGATTGGGGTAATTTGTCACATAGAAACGGCTTCCCTGGTGGCTTAGCTGGTAAAGAATATGTCTGTAATGCAGGAGACTCCAGTTCAATCCCTGGGTCGGGAAGATACCCTGAAGAAGGGAATGGCTATCCACTCCCGTGTTCTTGCCTGGAGAACTCCATGGGCTGAGGAGTCTGGTGGATTACAGTCCATGAGGTCACAAAGAGTCACACATGACTGAGCAACTAACACTTCCCCTTTCAATTAATACAGTGATAAATATGATAGGTAACTAATACAAACTCTCCTTCCTATCCTTCAGAAAGACTGCAAATCAAAACATAAATGACTGAAGTAATTAGGGAAGGTAGCAAACCATAGTCTGTACATCTTGTCTAACAAAGGCACTTATTACCCAATTCCAGCTGACGATTACTAAACACTTTTCAAGAGAAGCCAGAAATTTGGATCTCTTGGTGAGAAATCTCCCGATTTTTATAGGAGTTCAGATTTTTTTAAATGCTATGCAGACCAAACAAAACATTTGCCAGAAAGCTACCATTTGGAAATTTCTGGACTGGATGCTTTAAAATGTGGCTTGAATGCTTACATGATCAAGTGAAATACTTACTTAAATTGAGCACATACTATGCTTTAACTACACAGTCCTAAAGATTTTACATGCATCATTCAATTTAAAGATTGTGGCGGTATTAAAATACATTGACAAAATCTTTGATTTGTTTCTCTTCAAGAAGTGGAAACTGATTCCTTCCCCCCTTGCGTGTGAGCTGGACTCAAGCACCTGCTCCTAATGAATAGAATGTGGCAGAAGGGGAAAGAGGTCATTTTTGAGACTAAGTCATGAGAAACATCACAGCTTTGTCACTGTTCCTTGGATCACTCACTTGGGGGAAGCGAGCTGGCATGTCACGAAGAAAGATCCATGCAGGGCCTCCAGCCACAGTTGAGCCTGCAGGGGACTGTAGCCCTAGTCAACACCTTGACTACAGCCTCGTGATCCAGAACGACCAGCTAAAACACTCCTGATTTCCTGACCCTCAAAGGCTGTTTGTGTGTGCTAACAAATGTTTGTGTTTTCGCCTGTTAAGATTGGGGTAATTTGTCACATAGAAACGGCTTCCCTGGTGGCTTAGCTGGTAAAGAATATGTCTGTAATGCAGGAGACTCCAGTTCAATCCCTGGGTCGGGAAGATACCCTGAAGAAGGGAATGGCTATCCACTCCCGTGTTCTTGCCTGGAGAACTCCATGGGCTGAGGAGTCTGGTGGATTACAGTCCATGAGGTCACAAAGAGTCACACATGACTGAGCAACTAACACTTCCCCTTTCAATTAATACAGTGATAAATATGATAGGTAACTAATACAAACTCTCCTTCCTATCCTTCAGAAAGACTGCAAATCAAAACATAAATGACTGAAGTAATTAGGGAAGGTAGCAAACCATAGTCTGTACATCTTGTCTAACAAAGGCACTTATTACCCAATTCCAGCTGACGATTACTAAACACTTTTCAAGAGAAGCCAGAAATTTGGATCTCTTGGTGAGAAATCTCCCGATTTTTATAGGAGTTCAGATTTTTTTAAATGCTATGCAGACCAAACAAAACATTTGCCAGAAAGCTACCATTTGGAAATTTCTGGACTGGATGCTTTAAAAATGTGGCTTGAATGCTTACATGATCAAGTGAAATACTTACTAATTGAAAACCTATGTCCAAAGAGACTGATTAATGGCTTGATATCAACATGAAAGGAGTTTTTACCAGCAGGTAAAAAGCTCTATCCTTAACTCTGTCCCAGATTTGTATTTTTCTCGATAGCTTAGATAAAGACAGAGGGTGTACACATCAAGATTTATGACTGATAAGAGGGTGGGGGAATTATGATAATCCAAAAAAAAAAGTTTAATAAGAGGGAATCCCATCCCTGGAGGCTAAAGGCCAACAACAGTTGAAAACTCAAACAGAAGATTCTCCAGCAGAGAACATGGTTTATCTACCTGGACCAAGAGTCAGAGGCTTGGTCATGGGAAAAGCATGAACTCAGTTACAAAGGCCAGCATCCCACAAACAAGCTGGAATCACCTGCTGTTGTCATCATCCAACGCATTCTCAAGGCTTGCTTCATTCAGAAGCAACGGAGGTGGGTAAAGAGAAAGAGTCCAGGTGGGACCCATGATGTCAAGTACCTGTGGAGTCACTGCAGTTGGCACCTGGGGAGAGTTCCCAGAATTCCGCCTTGGATTCCATTTCCATTCTTAAATGTGCATCTCACTCCTGGCTTTGAGGTCACTAGGAAGATCTGTGCTGTGAGAAGGCTAACCGTGCCTTGACTCAAATTGGCTGGGTGGACATGAAATAGGCTTGCAATAGGTCAAGTTCAGCTCTCGTTCTATTTCTCACCTGTCCCTCTCTATTGGAATCTTGTTGGGATCCCAATCACTGAGTTACTGATCTAAACAGCTACAGACCTCTCTGAACTTGGAACAGAATTGGCTCCAGGGTCAGGAGCGGGGATAAGTGCCCCCACTCTCTAAAGGTTGAAGGTAGGCTGGGGCAGGAGCATAGATGGGTTTGGGATGCAGGATATAGGAAGGCAGCGGTGAGCAGAGAGGGTGGCTAAAGTCTAATTACAGAGGAGGCAAAACGCAAGACAGAGCTGCCTGGCTTTAAGTGGTCATGTAACAGGGAGCTTCTGAATGCTCTTGAATAGCAGCAGGACACCCTCAGAGCTTTCCTTTGGCAAGATCCTTCCAGAAGTTGGTGTGTATTCTCGGAGGTGGGAAAACAAGACTGGAAGTGTGGGAAGTGGGGGGGGGGGGTAAATAAGGAGGATGCTACATTTTTCTTAGAGATGACCGGTGGGATCTCAGGACCGCACACACCAAAGTTTTCAGGTACCTTAGAGTTTTCACAGCACATTGAAGCTCCTTCTTCACTTTTGTTTGTTTGACTCCTAATTTCAAGTCTCAGATAATTCTCCTTTCCTTTATGAAGCCTCGTTGAGTCCCGGGAGGCTAGGCTGGATGCTTTCCTCTCACTCCTGAGTATTTCCTAGTCCATCTCCCCCACTAGACTGTAAGCTCCTTGAGGCTCCTGCCCAGGGCTTGCTCAGTTATGGCTCTGGTGCCTCATACTGAACTTGACCCCAAAAACCTGATCTGGAAAAGCTTTTTGAAAAGAAAAATGAATGCTTCTCTACTGCCTCTGGGACGGGGCTGTGTGAAGCTCACTCCCACCGCACAAATTCTTTCTGTTGCTTCTATCAAAACACTCAAGTGACCATTTACAGGAATGGAGAGCTGTTAGTTTAAAACACACCCCCCACTCATCCAGACACCCACACCCACACCTCCCCACACCCTTAAACTGCTGAAATTCAGTTCAGGGATGTGAGCAGCAGGGCAGACCCACCCAGCTCTCTGACAGGATCTCTATCTGCCCCACTGCAGGCCTCTAGACCCCTCCCGTCAGGGGGAAGGGCATTTCTGGATCCTTTGCATTCCAGAAGAGAATCAAATTCATGATGTGTTTGACCTCAGACATTCCAGGCCTGGGAGTCCAGAGAGCAGAGAAAGTAACTCTTTTCCTAAATGGAAAATGAACACCTCAACACACATACCCAGATCAGCCGCCGGAATGTGGCAAATGCATGCTTTGGTGGAAAGGCTACGGATGAGCTCCCTGCAGGGTACGATGCTAGGCAGCACGGTCAGGCTGGCTGGCTGTTCCCAGGTCTCTGCTCCGTGGCTCAGGCCCCAGGCCTAACTGCCTGGATTCCTGCAAGGCTTGACAAGGCAGAGTGGGGGCCACTCCAGCTTCCCCTTTCACATTCTGGTCATAAAACAACATCTTTTTGGACCAATAATACCAGGGTCCCTCTACCAGGAGATAGTCTTTTCTGCTATTTTGCTTAAGCATTTTAACGTCCCTTGTTTAGCATCACCTATTAAAGTAGTAAACAAGAGAGGGGCAGGTTACTTTGTGTGTAGTAAGTAAAGGACATTAAGCAAACTCTTATTGAGAACCTACTATGTGCCAGGCACTAAGTGCTGAAGAGACACAGTCTGTGGGTTTCTGCAGTTCTTAGCCCAAAGGGAGACCCACATGACTAGAGATCAACAGACTCCATTCCAAATGGTGAATGCAGTATAATAGAGGTGAGTATACACAGCTCGAGGGGCTCCCAGCAACTGAGCCTTGGTGAGAGCAAAGGAGGGCTTCACAGAAGAGGTGGCATCTCAGCTGGGCTTTGAGGGATGAAGGGAAGTTTGCCAGGAGGATAAGCATTGAGACTTTTCTTCTGGTTAGAGTTATAGCATGGGCCAAAGCCAGAAGGTATGTCATGGACTTACTGAGTAAATCAGAAGTCATCATGTATAGCTGCTATGGAACTCTCCAGGTAAAGTAGAATTAGACTGGGAAGCTAGAAAGCAAATAGTAAGTCACTAAAGAATCACACAAGCATGATTTATTTTATATCACCTTGGGAACGCTGCTCTTCAGCATGTTTATAGAACATAGATTGCCTTTAAATGATCCAGTCGGGTGAAATTAGATTTCTTTCTTCCTTGTCTGTGAAATGTAAGCAACACATTCAATAGTCTCCGAAAAGAAATAACTATTGTCATCGGGGGCGTAGACATGTTTTAATCCGTGATGACAGTTTGTCTTGAATCATAAACTGCTTGTGTCTTACAGAACCAGGCTTTGATAGTGGGCGGGTTCCTCTGATCGGCTGTCGCGTCGAGCAGAACTTCAAAGCAACAGAAAGCAAGATAATGAGCTCCTTTTGTCAGGTGCCTATGGGTAACTGTCTGCGTGGTGCGTGGAGTCACAAGAGATCCAGGACAGCAGCCACAGTGCCTGGCAGAAAGGACTTCACATGGCAGCATCTCCAAGTCCTCCTCTTTACGAACAGCTCCAGCACCCACCCCGCAAATCTTTGGGGAAGATCTAAGTTTTTCTCCTTTTCCAAGCCTGAAGCGTTACATAGTGATGAGCCTGTCTGGCAGCTACAGGCAGGCAGGAAGAGAGACGGCGGGAGGGAATGGGAAGTCATGAAGGCCTCTTGTAGCGCTGCTGGCGTCTGACAAGGAGCCTCAGGTGTCCCCACGGGCCCTGAAGTATGGTGTGAGGCTTGTTTTCCTTTGGAGTTAGCACAACCCTGGCAGCTGGGTGCTTTTCTTTTCCATGCCCCAGGCATTCCCCTGAAGAAGGTGAGCCCGGGAACCAGGAAAGAACGCTGGTCAGTTAGAAAGAATCACGCTCTGCTTAGGACAGAAGGGACGACAGAGGTCAAACCTGGTGTGGAGGTCACGATGGGACATATGGCTAGAAGAAAGGACCTGGACAGCGGAGAGGGATGCAGAATCCAAGGCACACCTGCCATCCAGCACTTGATCTTGAGCTTGCAACCTCCTTCTCAGAGCCTCTCCCAAGAAGGGCCTTCAACAGTCTGCTTATCTAATCCCTCATGGCTGTGTGAAGTTCCAATAACCTATTTCTGACAAGGAGCTCCTGCTTTGTTTAATTACCTCCTGTTCTGGAGAACTCAGTACCTCACAAGGCAGTTCATTCTTCTGTTCAGGGGCTCCGGGCGAGAGACAATGCTTCCATTCTTGACTCCCCGCACCTGTTCCCAGGCAATGGTGTGCCGTGGCCAGGATCCAGGAAATGACACTGGGTCCCTTCCAGGCAGTCTGCCTACTGCAAGGAACCTGAGCCCAGAGATGCCAGGCAGATCATGAGCTGATACCGGGCTACTTGCCTGGCAGAAAGAGGAGAGGGCTCTCCCTGCTCGTGGCTCCCTGCAAGGCGGGGCTTTCCTTCTGGAAAGTGGGAGTGAGTGTCAGAGGAGCGCACACAAGTGCAGCACAGAACCAACTATCTCTGCTCCAGGAAATGGGGATGACATCGATCCCTGGACTCCCTGGGGAAGCCTGGGTCTCAGTGCCCACACCTCTGTCCACACCATCTATCTGCAGATGGGCCAGGCAAGTGGTGAGATCAGCTGGATGCAATTCAGCCACTCTTATTCTTGTGCACTCCCTCGGGGAAAAGCAATGCCCGTGAAATATGGGAAGGCAGAGGAACGGGAGCGAGAACTAAAACACTCAAAGGTTGGCATGAGCCTGGGCCCTGCAGGGGTTAAGGGGCAGATAGCACCCAGGAGAGTGAGTCGAACATTCGGTGCTGGAGACTGAAGGGGGGTCTGACTTTACTGAAGCACAGCTCCACCCAGACCTAAGCCAGTTCTCAAACTCTACGCTCAAGACCACGTTCTCATTCAGTGTGATTCTGCCTTGAAAGTGAAAGTCGCTCAGTCGTGTCTGACTGTTGATGACCCCATGGACTGTAGCCCACCAGGCTCCCCTGTTCATGGAATTCTCCACGCAAGAATACTGGAGTGAGCAACCATTCCCTTCTCCAAGGGATCTTCCCAACCCAGGGATTGAACCCAGAACTTCCGCATTGCAGGTGGATTCTTTACCATCTCAACCACCAGGGAAACCCAGTTCTGCTATGTCTCAACTCCAGTCATAATCTAACTCTGATGTCACCTTGACTGTGATCTCCTGTTGATCCCAACCATCATCCCCCTCCATACCGTGACCCCACCCTGGGGACTCCACCAGCCACAACCTCACTATCGTCCCGGCCTCACCTTGGACATACCCCAGGCACACCTCACCTAGCTCTCAGGGGACCCTGGCTCTCCTCCCAGTCCTAGGCTATTTCGGATGTCAGAGGGTGCCAGGGGCCTCTCAGTCACGGGCCTGCTTTGATATGTTGTGTGTCTCCGTTCTACCCTCACTACCAAGACACTTCACGTGATCCAGACGCCTTCTTCTTCAGAGGCGTTTGAACAAGGAGATGCCTGATCTGGTCATGTGTCACTTTTGTGCCCTGAGTTGGGCGACCGGCTGTATGACTCTCTAGGATTTAGAGCAGAGAGTTTGCCCCATGGAAGTGTCAGCTACAAACGGGCACTTACCAATTACGTTGCCAATGACTGAACAACAAGGGCATTTGCCATCTGCCTCTGCAGAGACAGAACGCTCAGCTGTTGGGAGCGGCTGACCTTCAACACCCTGTGAGGGAGTTCAGGGTGGAGGGAGGCACTCTGTGCTCCAGGGAATCTGGCGGGACAGGTGCTTAGATAGGTGGGTGTTTTTAGAAATAGATTTTATGATCTCAACCTTTGCATCTCCTCATATCTAGAAAAGCCCTAAGTCCCTTCATGGTGACATCAGATCCTTGTGACTTACTGAAAACCCTTTGTAAAATAACTGTTCAATGGTATTGAACTCCCCCTTCATCAATACCATATATATTGACCTTTCCCCAACTACTTTTTTGGAGCAGTCTCTCAGAGCTATCTGAGGTGCTGCCTCCCGGACTGCAGTCCTCATTTTGCCTCAAATATATCTTAACTCACAACTCTCAAGTTATTTATCATTTTTTAGTCAACAGAAGCAAGAGGGCTCCTTGTTGGGAGTCCACTCTCCAAGGTCTGCAGAAAAAGAAACGATACTATTTTCTTCTTAGAAAAATTAGAAGTAATGAATGCAGGCCGTAAGTGGAAGCCTTTGAGGACCCCTTGCACCCAGCCTATAAGCTGGAAAATATCTTTCCAGTGCCCAGGAACAATCAGGGCAGGAGGAGAAAACTAACATTTTCCAAGAGTGAAAAAAAAGTCAAGATTAATAGAGTAGTGATGGATAAGAATTCTATTTGCCAAGGAAGAAATAAGAGTTTCACCTAAGTGGGGCTCTCATGTATCCCACGGCTTGGACTCCTGCATTTCTGTCTTTCTCTGTGCAGGTAGCTTTACTGATACACTAGTCCTAACCCAACTTTTAGCTCCTTCAATGTGGTGCTTTATGGTGGACAGAGCATCAACAGTCCTGCCAGACCTGAAGCCTGGTATCTCATCCCATAGAGATGCCTATTAGAGAGATCTGAAAGTCCCAATTAGTCCAAGTGGATAAACATTAGCCTATAGCATGTCTCCCTATTGTGACTTTCTCATTGTGAATCACTGTGTAACTTACATGGTCCTTTTAATAAAAACCACATCTATTAGAGAGAGAAGTAGGTCACTGAATCTTAAAATAATAGCCACTATTTACTGAGTACTCACTATGGGCCAAACATCTAGGCTGAATAGCAGTCTCCTGGTTTACAGGAAATACATTAAGTGAGAGGATGGTCCTCACAATGTCTACAGATCCCACAACATTAGTCTGTCACAATGCCTGGGCTCTGTGTTTGATTGTGTCTTCTCTGGTTTTCCATGCTGGCATCTGAGGACAGCTACCAAAATTAAGGTAAGTGTTGACATCTTCCTTAGTCACAGGACTAACATTTTACACTAATAAGAGCTGGTAAACATCGCCAAGATCCAAGAACAGGCATTTCCAGCCCCATTTCTATCTGCAAAGTCACTTAAATAAATGGTCCAGTGTCTGTAAGCTATTTCAGTCCTGTTGCAATGAGGAGACGGTTCCAGGTGCCATGGTGGTATGACAAAGGCAAAATTGTTCAGCTTTTTTGTAGTTTCTCTTGTTGTACAAAAGCTTTTAAGTTTCATTAGGTCCTACGTGTTAATTTTTGTTTTTAGTTCCGCTATTCTAGTAGGTGGGTCATGGAAGATCTTGGTTTGATTTATGTCCTTGGGTGTTTTGCCTATATTCTACTCTAAGAGTTTTAGGGTTTCTGGTCTTAGATTTAGGTCTTTAATCCATTTTGAGTTGATCTTTGCGTATGGTGTCAGGGTATGTTCCAACTTCATTTTTTTTTTTGCATGTAGCTGTTCAATTTTCCCAGCACCATTTGCTGAAGAGGCTGCCTTTGTCCCATTTTATATTTCCGCCTCCTGACAAAAGCAAAATTGAATATGAGAGGCCATGGATTAAAATATCATAAAAACCGGGGTTCAGAAGATAGCCAGAGCCATATAACAGAGTGACAGCCATCAAAACTATGACAGCCAGAATTCAGGAAGGATCCCCAAGGTAACAGGCAGCAGAAGAAGGACTTCAAAGTTCTTATACACAGTCCAGGGTCACCTCTTTGGCCAGTGAGAGTTCCCCTGATTTCCTTTTGGAAAACTGAGAGCCTTGTTCCGATGGGTGTGAATCTTCAGATCCTTCACGAAAGTGAACCCCAGAGGAGTACTAGCATGAGGGATTTATGCAGAAGTGAGGGGTCTGGGACCAGGTCAGACTAGCAGGCACAGTTACCCAGGACAGCCTCCACCAGCACCACTTGGGAACGACTCCTAGTCAGAGTCAAAGAGGGAAGCAAGCTCAGGGTCAAGGTGTTGAGCCCACGTGGATGTGAGCCAACAGATTCCCAAATCTGGGAGTTGGGAACAGGTTGGGATTCATTTCTAAAAATATTTATTGATTGATTTGGCTGCTTCAGGTCTTAGGTGTGGCACGTTGGATCTTTGTTGCATCATGCAAGCTCTTTTGTTGCTGTACAAGAGCTCTCTAGTCGTGGCTTGTGAGCTCAGTAGTTGCTGCACGCAGGCTTAATTGCTGTGTGGCATGTGAGACCTTAGTTCCCTGATGAGGGATCGAACCTGCATCCCCTGCATCGCCAGTCAGATTCTTAACCAGTAGACCACCAGGGAAGTCCCCAGGTTGGGATTCAATACATGCAGTGGGCTGAGGCAAGCTGCTCAGCCAAGGCTGTATCAGGAAGGAGTGCTGAAGGACTGCAGTGGGTAGGGCTGGCTGGGGACTACAGGAGATGGCTGTAAGGGCTGGCATGCAGCCCGAGTGGTCATTTCCCTTTGTAACTGTGTGGCGTTCCCACAGACCAGGCAAAGGGTGGAACTGAAGAGCTGAAAGCCTTCTCCATTCCGATCAGCAAACTGTCCCTTGAGGCAACAGACCAGGCAGTGCCTAGAAAGGACAGGCAGTGAGGGAAGCCGCCCTCCCCTGAGAGCGGCCGCCCCTTCAGCACACACGCCTCTGCTCTGTGGAGCCACAGGGAAAGAGCAAAGGCCACTGGGCTGCAGCTCATTTTCTTGTTATTCAGAAATGGCGTTGTGGGGCTTTCTCAAAAGTCAGCTGTGTGATGTAGCAGCCAGCGCTGCAAAAAGATTTATGGGAGAGGAGAGGAGGTATTCCCCATGACTGCTATTAGCCAGACGCAGGCAGAGAACACTGCGGGACGACGGAAACACAGAGGTTTATTTGGCCACTGCGCTCAATAAACCTAAGAGGAGGGCACAGTGGAAGCAGGATCACGTCCCAGCAAAGGTCTACTAGACTAAAGGAAGAGGGCCCACCTCCCCTCAGGGAGCAGCATAAGCGAACTGACTCAGAGAAAAGAGAGCGGAGTTGGCCTGGTGAGAGCTCTCAGTGGACGTCTCGAGTGGAAGCCCCGCCTCCACCAATGACAACTGGAACAAGTGGTCCCGGACATTCCCTAGGAGGCACTGTGTCTGAAACATGACCCTCCTCTTAAGAAATTTACAATCTAGCTGGCCAGAGGAAATATATGAAAAGGACATGGAACATCAGACAAACATAACTAAAAAGTGTGTGGGTGTGGGCCTGCTATGTGACCTAGAGGAATATTCAATATTGCCCTCAGTGGACAGATCACGGCACCCAGGACCTATGTTCCATGTGGAGAAGACTGTGGCAGGAGGCTCGCCAGAAGGGAAGAGACACGCGTCCACTAAGTCAGACTCTCCCGAGGGTCAGCATCTCTTTTCCAGTTAACAAGATGTTTCTTGAATAAATAAATGAAAAGAGCCCACCCCTCACATTCTGTGTAGGCCGCTGGCGAGGCACTCATGCTGCTTTCTAGGCACGAGGGAGGGTCTCATTTTGATATCATGACCCACTGTGCCAAAATTGGTTTCCATAGCTTCTCAAGCCCCCATCCTCCTCCACCAACCATGAACTCCTGGAGGACAAGGGCCAGGCATATGCAACCAAGAAAGCAGCGCCTGCCTCACTCAGAGCAGTGCTCTGTGAAGGAATCACCTGACCTGGGCCAGTCGCAAACTGGATTCCTAGATTCTCCTCAAGGCGGACACACAAACCCAGGTGATCTGGCTTCAAATGGGCAGAACAGCAAGGTCCCACAGCCAAATCTGCATCCTAATCACCAAGACTGCGGTTCTGGACCTAGTGGTGAGGGCCTAAGATGTCAGCATGGATTTCTAGGGGGAAGACGTCTTTAGTTAAAAACAGTCTTCACAAAACAGAGCAAAGGTGAAAGTGGCACTTTCTTCCAAACACTCCTGACCATCCTCACTCCCTCGCTGAGACACAAGCAACTGGGCCACAGCTCTCTGGCTCCTGCCCATCCCACCCCCAGCCATTGGTTCGTGGAAGGAGTGAGAATGCCCTTCTCATGGACTCCCAGCTCAGGGTCAGTGGCTCGTCTCCTGGGAAAGAAGTCTAGTCAGCCCTCAGGTTCCTGAAGCACAGACTCCCCAAGGGCAGGCTCAGTGGGCTGGCGAGAGCGTCCTCAGCCTGGTCTGCCTGAAGGGCAAGGCCTGGTAAAAACTCAGGGCCAGACCTGGCCACAGTCATGGGCCTCATCAGTCGTTTGCCTCCCTTGACCTGGCCCTAATGAGCTGACAAGGCTCTGGGGGCTCCTTGCCAGTGCCCACCCCGGCTCTACACTCCCCTGCCGCCACAGGCAGCTGCACCCAGGAGTCTCAGCTCTTCCTGAGACAGCGACCCCGCCACATCCTGCATTTTACTCAGCACTGACCTGAATTCTAGCTTTGTCCCTAAATCACTGTGTGATCTTGAATAAGGCACCTCCCCTCTCTGGGACTCACTTTCTTAGTTGAAAAACAAAGGCACTGGACCAAGCAGGTCCCCCGACCATGAGCCTCTGGGGGCTGAGTCTCCATGCACTGCTAGTCTTTGCCTAAGCTCTTCTCCATCCCTCCTGCAAACAGAACAAGACACACTGACGAGCACACAAACTCCATCCAAGCAGTCAGAGGTTAAACTTGAAGCCACCTGCACTAGGAGGGTTAGGTCCTGAGGCTCTGTGAGCTGGGGCACTGTGTACCCACTCCCCACCCTCCCTGGTCCTCTCAGTGCCCAAGGGGCTGACCTGTGGGGAGATCAGAGGGAAGGGGCTCTTCTCCCAGTATCTCCCCGTGGCGATTCCCTCTGGACCCGCGGTGGGCGGGACTTCTGCTGTGCCCAGCCCCCGGGTCCTGGGCTGTCTTCTGTGGCCTCCCTACACCCTGCTCACGTTTTTTGTAAATTATCTCTATTATTACACACTCCTCTGATTCCCCAATTTGAGAGTGCCACCTGCTTCCTCCCAGGACGCTGCAGCTGGGTGACTGCAGATCTGAGCTTATCAGGGACAAAAGACCCACACGGAAAAATAGGAGGATGGAGACATGAGTTCGGAACGGAACCTCTGAAAGCCCAAACGCACATTGTTACCTTATTCATACTCAGATAACAAAGACCACGAGGGAAATAAAGAGCCCCTCCATGGAGAGTTTACCTATCTTACATGAGTCATCACTGCACTGTAGAACTAATTCCCATCTACCAACCTTGGCTGGTAAAACTTTTCCCAGATTTCTCTCCCCTGCAGTTTTTCAATGACACACCTGAAAGTCTGTTTTGCTTTGTGGTGGAGAATATGCACGCGGAGGGTGCCTGGAGTTCCAGTTCAATGAAGAACTATCTGTCTCATTTTATGGCTCAGGGTTGGTGGCTCCAGCCTCCTGAAATGCAGCAGCACGTGCTGTTTCAGATGAAAAGGCCTGAGTGACGCTTATTTAACCCAGGCTGCTGGCCACAGGCTGAAACCCTGTGAATGTCTCCCACCGTCCTCCAGGGTCACAGGAGTCGTGCAGGTGGCGCCCTCCGAACAGCTTCCTCCCAGCGTGGGGCGTGTTGGAAGTGGCAGGGTCCTCTGACTGGCTGGCTGTTCCTCCCAGGAGAGCCAGAGTATGACGAAGGGCCTGGGCTATTTTTTTATTTTTTGCCTCAGTTTGCTTCATCTCTCCCCAAGATCATGTTGCCAAAGCCTCTTCTCCCTCTTTGTCTTTGCCTTATCTCTTTTTGCCTTGTCCCACCTTTTTTTTTTTTTTCTGATAGCTACCCACAGCGAGTAACCTAAACATACAAGTGAAATTCCCACAACAGAGAGAAAGGTTTGTAGGAATAAACCCTTGAATTTCACTGAAGACACATTTTTGTGTTCCTTTGGGGTCCCCACTGAGTCTAACACGGCTCCAGGCTCGCTCGGGGAACTCAATTCACACTATAGATCAATCAAAACATTGATCCATAGGGCCAACAACCCCCCTAGTGGGTCAGCAGGAGCCAGCTTAGCACAGAAAGTCCCAGGCACCCTGGGAGGGTTGGCCACCCTTCTCTAGCAGACCTCATGCCCGCCTGGCCTGCTACTGGCGCCACGTCTCACCCATCCGGACGTCTTCGACCAGGTTCTCTAAAAGCAGAGCTTGAGATGGAGATCCTTGAGTAGGTGCTTTAACTGAATGCCAGCTCCCGAGTAATTCCCAGGAGGGAGTGAGGGGAGCAGCTTGGGGCAGGAGAAGAGGCTGGGAAAGCATCTGCCTTCAGCAACAGGCCAGGCTCAGTCCGCTCTCTGAGGTGCAGTGTGACGGCACTGCAGAATTGTCCCCTCTTGTGGTGAGGGGTGGGGTAACCTCGTATCAATCAGGCACTAGTCCTGGGGCATCCCCAGATGACGAGCACAACCTCCCAGGCACTTCTGGATGAGGCAATCTCAACAGAGAGGGCAATCTCAAGGAGAAGGAACAGGCTGCCAATGCTCACAGTACTAGGGGGCCGGGTAAACTGGCCAGTAAAGGGGGTCTGGAAGGGATACCAGTTGCATCTATGACACTGACCAGAGCTTCAGTCTGGTCTCTGGGGTGCTATTCTCTGTCAAGCTGCAGCTTCCTTCCCCCAAGCACACCCGGATCTTACAGGTGTGCTGCTGCCTCAGTGTTCTGGTTTCCACTCCTAGAACTGATCTGCGATCCTCCTTGACTAGGGCCTGACCTCTACTAGAATTTCCCAGTTTTTCCCAGAGACTGCACCTGACCTTTGTTCTTCCAGACCTGGCTGGACTGTGCTTTAAAACTCCTGAAGCTTGGAATCTCTAATCCCCACCCTGGTCTAAGTTAGTCTCTGAGCAATGCTAAGTCACTTCAGTTGTGTTTGACTCTTTGTGACCCTATGGACTGCAGCCCACCATGCTTTCTGTCCATGGGATTCTCTAAGCAAGAATACTGGAGTGGGTTGCCATGCCCTCTTCCAGGGGATCTTTTAAACCCAGGGATTGAACCTGCGGCTCCTGCATTGCAGGATTCTTTACTGCTGAACCACGACGGAAGCCCACCCTAGGGCTTTACTCAGAGGCACAGAAGACTCCTCTGCCCCAGCACACGGCAGGCCAAGTGCTAGAGACTCACAGCCCCGAGAGCTGCCTTGAGCCCACAACTAAAGGGAGCCGGCACATAACTACCCTGGCACCCTCACCTCTCAGAGTCGATCATTCGTGGGTTTGTGCTTGACACCATTTCCCAGAGTCTCTCTGGAGGTTTCCGCTCCACCTGCCCACCATGGTGCTTGGCTTGATACACGCTCTTTTTCAGTTGTTTCTCTTTGTTGTCTTAATCCCCCATTCTAGTGTATCTTGAACTTCCTACATAACTGCTTTCTACTAAATTCGTGTCTTGGAGTCTGACCCTGGGGAACAGGCGAAGCTGGAAAAGCTAGGGCCAGACCTGTCACACATGACTTGGGCCCTCTGAAGGTTCCTGCTACCTTCTTGAGTCCAGTGGGCAGGTCCCTTGGGACCTCTCTCCACACCAGTCTTTCCTGCTCTGAGCAGCCCTGGAGAAGGAAGAGGCAGCCCGGTCAAACATCCTTCCCGAGGTGCGGAAGTCGAATCCTATTAGTATTCGGAGGTGGTCCCCACTGTCTCTAGAGGCTACTGACCCCAGGCGGTGATTTTAATCAGGGATTTGATCATCCTGCAGATGACTCCTTCTTCACGCTCCTTCTTCCAGGCCTCCCTGGGGCTCCTTAACAACATTAGACTGCAGTTTGAGGTTTATATAATTTGGTGCTTAATGCCCCTTACTATTAGCCCAGAACAACGAAAGTAACTTCCTGAAATGTCAGCTTCATGCCGGAGCCACCCTTCCCAGAATGCCCCACTGTGGGTGTGTGGCTGCACCCAGGCCTCGGCAGGGGAGCAGGGGTCCAGGAAGGAAGGCTCCTCTCGAGGCCTGGGCCCTGGGCCCTTGAAGGTGTGGGGATTCTGCCACTCTTCAGGGAGTGAGCATGGAGCAAACTCTGCTACCAAGCCAGATCACCGGATTCTGAACTCCTTGAACCTGGATATCAGCCCTGCTCAGCAATACTGCTTTGTCCAATGTCTACTTAAGATCTTCCTTCAAATGTCTCAGTGGCATCCACATTCAGCATATCCAAACCTCAATGCCTGGTCTTTCTCCCCAAACCTGCTCTTCTCCCTTTCTCTGCCCTCCCATCTCAGTAAGCAGCACCATCATTCAAGCCAGAAACCTGAACTTCATCTCTCCTTCACTCCCTGCATCCAATCACCAGCAAATTCAACTGTATCTCAAATCCATCCTCTCCTCTTTCTGTCCAGTCACCAGGGTGCAAATCACCAGTATTGCTGGAAAGAAACATTGCAATAGCCTCCTAGATGATCTCCGCATTTCCTGTCATGTGTACCTATATCCAGACTCTTCCCTGAAGACAATCCAGAGAGATCTTCCAAAAATATCAGTCAGATCATACTTCTCCCCTATTTAAAACTCACCAGTGTTTTGGGCCTCCAGAGGGTCTCTCTATGACTTCCCTTTCTACAATCAGCCAGAGGAAACTCTGTTTTTTTTAAAGGGTTCTTGTACTAATAGTTAGGTCAGGCCCACCCACCTGACTGGGTATCATTTTTTTTTTTGATTGGGCATCTTAATTACATCAGAAAAATTCCTTCACAGCAATATCCAGATGAGTGTCTAATTGAACAATGAGAAGAAGTGAGTGCACACCAGAGACCAGGAGTCTTGGGGCTCCATCATGGAACTCTGATTTCATAGTGATCAATAATACTTGCTGAATTAAAAAAAAAAAAAAAAGAGGAACTTCCCTGGTGGTCCAGTGGGTAAGGACACCGCCTTGCAGTGCAAGGGGCACCGGTTTGAGCCCTGGCCTGGGAAGATCCCACGTGCTGCGGAGTGGCTAGATGGATGTGTCCAATCACTGAGCCGGAGCTCTGGAGCGCATGCACCCAGAGCCGGTGCTCTGCGACAACAGAGGCCACCGTAATGGGAGGCCCACACGGGCCAAAGAACAAAGATGGATGCAAATAGAGAAATGAAAAACCAAAAGAAGTGGCCCACCTGCTCCCCTCCCTCCCCATCCCACCCCCCCACCAATAATAAATAAATAAATAAATCTTTAAAAAAAAAAAAAAAAAAAACAGCCTAGTGGGCAACACAAGAAAAGAGAAGAGGGGCACATCAAACTTGGAGCTGAGAAATGTGGGCTTCAGCTCCAGTCCTGTCACTATACTGCCATGAGAACATTGGTGACTCACTATCTCCTCTGACCCTCAGTTTCTTCATCTCCAAAATGAGCATGAAATATCTATGTATGGAAAAGATTCATTCCATCCATCCATCTGTCCATCCACCCATCCACTGTTCACTCACTCAGCTGTGTATCCTGTCCACCCACCTATTCACCCATCCATCAATTCACCTACTGGGCCCTTCTCTCTCTCTCCTCTTTCTCTCCTTTCCTCCCTTCTCCATGGAGGCACCTGGCATAATGTAAGAGCCCAATAACAGAAATGAGAGGATGGGATTGGTGTTCCTGCTGTAAAGAATTCAGGAATTCAGGGAGGAGCAACCTCACCCACTTCTAGACTGATATCGTATGTAGGAATGTGGAGCACATAGGTACAGAGGACAGCAACTGGGCATCTAAGATCATGGGCACTCATTCCACAAAGATTAAACAACAACCTTGAATGTTCTTTTCAGAGCAAATACAATCAGTTCAGGCAATGCCCCAGCCTCATGCCTGAGCAGCTCTGGTCAGGAGCACTCAGCAAACAATCTTGTTTTCTTTGATTCTCTGCATTAGTTCTCATGTTTAAGCCAAATGAAATTTGACAACACAGACAAGCTTTCAGACACACTCAATCCACAGGACTTTGCCAGAAACCTCTTTCAACGCGGTGAAAATGTTCCTTTCTTCAGCATCTAAGCACCGTAGGGCAGATACAGGCGACACCAGCACCACGGGCAGCCTGGCATTAAATACACCCTGAGTTGCTGGAATTTTCTGTCCCATCTGTGGGCATCAATTGATGACAAGTTAATTCCTTCCCACTGTCTGGGCAAAGAACAATCTCTGAAGCTCCTGATCTCACCCACAGGACACTTCAATACAACCCCTCCGACCTGAGTCGGGACACTCTGCCGAGGCAGGAAGCCTGCTTCACCACTAACCCTGCTGAAGATGCTCTTACTAATTTCTATTTGGCTCAGAACTCGTGGAAATGCTGAGCTCTGATCTAATTTCTAATTCATTTTTGTCACCCATCAAGTTCACTGAGTGAGGAAGGGTTTAAAGATTTGGGTTTGTAAAGTTCCACACTTCTTTGCCCAGATGAGAGAAACACGAGGCCTAAAATTTTTTCCCCTGGGTCTTATTCAGTTTTGAAATGTTGTGGTTATTCACTCCCAGATGGCAACTACAATACCATCAACCCCAGAACCACACTCTCCAAGACAATCCCTTGGGGCTGCAGGTTGTGGAAGAAGTGGAGGTGGTGTGGCAGAGGAGAATTAGGCAAGCTGATGAGTGCTGGTGAGCTGTGGTAAATCCAAACCACAGCCCCCCACACCCTGGGCTGGCCCACGGGAAGGCCTGAGCTCCTGACGCGCCCCCCCGCCACCTGCCCTCCCCCATTTCCCATCCTTGAGAGAGTCCTGATGAGATAAGCCTGATCAGACTGATACGCTCTCCCAGGGACTGCCACGCCATCTGTCTCCGCTGCAGCCTGGTCAGCTATCCAGGTGCTGGTTACTCCCTTCCCTCACTACTGGCCTTTCCCAGGGAAGTTGCTTCCCGGATCTCAAGACGCAAGGAGGTCACCAAGAATGGCAGCCCAGTTTGCCACCGAGGAACAGAATCTATACTTTGATTGCATGGCTGCGTGCTCAGGTTCTACAGCCAGTCCGACTTAGGTTCAGATGTTGGCCCTACCTTCCCTAGTTATGTGATCTGTGGCTCTTCCAAGCCTTGGTGCCACCATCTGTGAAATGAACAGAAGGCCTAAGCTGCCATCTCTCCAAAGAAGACATACAGATGGCCAACAAACACATGAAAAGATGCTCAGTATCACTCTTTAGAGAAATGCAAATCAAAACTACAAAGAGGTATCACCTAATACCAGTCAGAATGTTTGTCATCAAACAATCTACCAATAATAAATGCTGGAAAGGGTGGGGAGGAAAGGGAACCCTTGTGCACTGTTGGTGGGAATGTAAGTTGATCCAGCCCCTACAGAGAACAGTATAAAGATTCCTTAAAAAACTAGGGATAAAACTACCATATGACCCAGCAATCCCATTACTGGGCATATACCTTGAGAAAATCATAATTGAAAAAGATAATGCACCTAGTGCTCACTGCAGCACTATTTACAATAGTCAAGACCTGGAAGCCACCTAGAAAGTTCATCGATAGATGAATGGATAAAGAAGCTGTGGTACATATATACAATGGGATATCACTCAGCCATAAGGAACAAATTTGAGACACTTCTAGTGAGGTGAATGAACCCAGAGCCTATCCTACAGAGTGAAGTTCAATCAGAAAGAGAAAAAACAGCTATTGTAAAGTTCTGGTGGTTCAGTGGGTAAAGAATCTGCCTGCAGTGCAGAAGATATAGGCAATACGGGTTCAATTTCTGGATCGGGAAGATCCCCTGGAGCAGGAAATGGCCACACCCTCCAGAATGCTTGCTTGGAGAATTCCCAGGACAGAGGAGTCTGACAGGCTGCAGTCCACGGGGTCACCAAGAGCTGGACACGACTGAGCATATGGCACAACACACATATATGGACACTAGGAAAATGGTACTGATGAATCTATTTGCAGGGTGGGAACGGAGATGCAGACGCAGAGAACAGACTTGGGACACAGTGAGGGAAGACGAGGAATGAACTGACAGAGCAGCACTGAAACACACAAATACCACGTATAAAACAGACAGCTAGTGGGAAGTGGCCATACAACGCAGGGGGCTCAGCCGTGTCCTCTGGGACAACCTAGAGGGGTGTCATGGGGTGGGAGGGAGGTTCAAGAGGGAAGGGACACATGTATACTTGTGGCTGATTTACATTGTTGTATGGCAGAAACCAACATACTATTGTAAAGCAATTATCCTCCAATTAAAAATAAATTAAAAAATAATAATATCTCCCTCATATGGTTGTTCTTTCTGTTAAACAAAGTAACGCATCAAAGACACTTAGAAACAAATGGTAGCTCCTGTTACACAGTTTCTGCCTTATGCTAAGAACCTACCAGCCTGGACACAGGGTGTCTACATGCAGGGGGAAGACATCATTCTCATGACAGAAATCTTAAATAGCTCTCTGCTTAGCCCATGTTGTCTAAGGAAGCAGGACGCTGTCTTCCCTAAGGTTTTGCAAACACGTTACCCCCATCTCTCTGTCTCCACTTTCATTCAATCATCAGATTCACTGGTGAATCACCAGAGTCCTGGTACTGGTGAGATCTTGTGACAAACAGAGAAGAAGGAATCAAAGAAGAAACCTTTTTTTTCAGAGCTAAGTAACTACGGAGTCTCAATTTACTCATCTATAAAATGGGGAGAAATATTGGAAAAAATAAAGAAGGCAGTGCTTACAAGGACCTAGCACATTGCCTGGACTACAACAGGTGCTCGACACATGATCATGCCCTTGCCTTCCACAGAGTCTAATTTCTGTTGTTGTCTAGCCGCTAAGTTGTACCCAACTCTTTGTGACCCCATGGATGGTAGCCCACCAGGCTCCTCTGTCCATGGGACTTCCCAGGCAAGAATACTGGAGTGCTTGCCATTCCCTTCTCCATAAAGTCTCACTAGAGAGGCCCGGAAACAAAGGCAGCTTCTATGTTTTCTCGGCCTCCTACCCTAACCCCTTCAAGCCCCAAGCCCCAGCTCAAATGTTGGCTCTTCCAGGAAGCCCTCCTAGAATGACTGATCTCTTGCTGGGCTCTCCCAGCACTCGCCCCTCCACCTGTGGCTGGTGGCAGTTAACTTTTTACATGGTGTGTAATGGCTCTTTGTCAGTGGTTATCAGCTGCCCAAGGCTGGGAGCAGAAACTGTTTCTCCTCCCTCCTTGGACTGTTGGTGCTGAGCAGGATGCCTCACACTCTGTGGATGTCTGTTGAATGAACATATGAGTAAGATTAGCAAAGCACTGAGCAGGGTCCCACCCTGGTGCTGCCAGTGATCAGATATGTGATGCTGGAAAAGTCACCTAACCTCTCTGGATCTCAGGTTTCCCTCCAGTGAAACGAGGACCCTGGAATACATTTTAGGGCTATATTTATATTTTATCCTGCTTTAAGTTGCCCAGTGCCCCATAAGGAAAGTTCACCTGTGTAAGGGAGAGACCCACAAAGCGAACCTGGTCACCCACCTTCATCATAGTTCAGGGGCTCAGTGGAGAACCATCTAAGCCAAGGGAGCCCACTGGAAGTCACAGTACAGGGGCCAGGGAGGAACAAACCAACGGACCCATGGGTCCTGGTACTCAGGCGATACCCTACTTGGTTAGATGAAAGTCAAGCAGGGGCACTTGTGTGCTGTCTAGCAAACCAGCCTTCCATTGGTGCCGTTCAACACAGCCCACTGACCTGACATCCCCCCGGTTTCTTTCTTTCTGTTCAAGAGCCTTTCTCCCTAACATTCTACTTACATCTAGAGTTCCTGAGATACAGGACTTTAAAAACAGCCAGAAATGAGCATCTTGGTTTTGTATCATTGCCAAAGGAGAGCCATAGAGAGTGCGTCTACTACCTGCTGCCATCCGCAGACTAAAACTCGCCCAATGCAGGGACCGCATCTGGTTCACCACAGCCTTCTCTGTATCAAGCTAGGAACCCGGTACTTGGTTTTCTGAATGAATGCATGTAAATGATTTTAGCAGCAGAAGTGGCATAAGTCTCTGTGGATTTGAGCAGACAGGCAAGACAGTCTTTCAAGAAAAAACTAATTTTTAAATGGAGTCGTACTACAATTTAGGGCCCCTGAGTCTAGATATGGCTTCCAGGTGGCTCCGTGGTAAAGAATCTGCCTGCCAAAGCAGGAAACGCAGGTTCAGTCCCTGGGTCTGGAAGACCCTCTAGAGAAGGAAATGGCAGCCCACTCCAATATTCCTGCCTGGAGATCCCCATGGACAGAGGAGCCCGGTGCCCTACAGTCCACGGGGTCCCAAAGAGGCAGACATGACTGAGTGACCAAGCATGGGCCTGGGACCACCAGATCAGGGCCCTGGTAACTAAAAACAAAACCTAACATCCCCTCTCCAGATCCCTCGCCCGACCCCAGTGAGTCCACACCTGCTATTGGACCCTCTGGCCCAGTCATGTGTATTGGTTTCCCCACCCCCAGCATTAAGTTCAGCACAACCTCCCACCCAGCATGCAGCCAGGAGAGCTGGTCTCCCACAGGCTCTGAAGGCTAATGGGAGGACAGGTCTGAGGCAGCTGGAGTTGCAGGGGCCACTCATCCACACGCACCTCTTGCTGAGCACAAGCGCCTGGCCTAAGCATGGGCACAGTGCCCAAAAACATTAGGGGCCCGGAACCTGGTCAACATCAGTTCAGGCTCAGTGGAGAACCATCTAAGCCAAGGGAGCCCACTGGAAGTCACAGTACAGGGGCCAGGGAGGAACAAACCAACGGACCCATGGGTCCTGGTACTCAGGCGATACCCTACTTGGTTAGATGAAAGTCAAGCAGGGGCACTTGTGTGCTGTCTAGCAAACCAGCCTTCCATTGGTGCCGTTCAACACAGCCCACTGACCTGACATCCCCCCGGTTTCTTTCTTTCTGTTCAAGAGCCTTTCTCCCTAACATTCTACTTACATCTAGAGTTCCTGAGATACAGGACTTTAAAAACAGCCAGAAATGAGCATCTTGGTTTTGTATCATTGCCAAAGGAGAGCCATAGAGAGTGCGTCTACTACCTGCTGCCATCCGCAGACTAAAACTCGCCCAATGCAGGGACCGCATCTGGTTCACCACAGCCTTCTCTGTATCAAGCTAGGAACCCGGTACTTGGTTTTCTGAATGAATGCATGTAAATGATTTTAGCAGCAGAAGTGGCATAAGTCTCTGTGGATTTGAGCAGACAGGCAAGACAGTCTTTCAAGAAAAAACTAATTTTTAAATGGAGTCGTACTACAATTTAGGGCCCCTGAGTCTAGATATGGCTTCCAGGTGGCTCCGTGGTAAAGAATCTGCCTGCCAAAGCAGGAAACGCAGGTTCAGTCCCTGGGTCTGGAAGACCCTCTAGAGAAGGAAATGGCAGCCCACTCCAATATTCCTGCCTGGAGATCCCCATGGACAGAGGAGCCCGGTGCCCTACAGTCCACGGGGTCCCAAAGAGGCAGACATGACTGAGTGACCAAGCATGGGCCTGGGACCACCAGATCAGGGCCCTGGTAACTAAAAACAAAACCTAACATCCCCTCTCCAGATCCCTCGCCCGACCCCAGTGAGTCCACACCTGCTATTGGACCCTCTGGCCCAGTCATGTGTATTGGTTTCCCCACCCCCAGCATTAAGTTCAGCACAACCTCCCACCCAGCATGCAGCCAGGAGAGCTGGTCTCCCACAGGCTCTGAAGGCTAATGGGGAGGACAGGTCTGCGAGGCAGCTGGAGTGGCTGCAGGTGCCCACTCTCATCCACACGCACCTCTTCTTGCTGAGCACAAGCGCTCTGGCGTTGCTAAAGGACACCTGGGTCACTGCATGGTTTGGGTAATCTTTTAAGAAGTCACTCCCACCAGAAGGCCTTCCATACTCCAAAGATTTGCTCTCAGTAGAATGTATTTGATTGGTTGGATTCTGAGCACTTTCCACTCCTGGGGAAGCGAGTGGGGGTTGTGGCAGAGGGGGCTGTGAGGTCACAGCGCACCTGGCACTCAGCTCCGCTTCTGTCTTCTGCACCAGTTTGTCTTTTCAAGCTGCTGAGCAAGATAGGCTGCGGGCCAGGAGTGGACAAGGAGACCTCTCCTTCTGGCCACACGGCGGGCCAGGCCAGTGTGTCCCTGCCTTTGACAAGGGCAGTTTGCCTCCCAGCTGCCAGCACCAGGACCTCTGACCTGAGGGCAGGGGACGCCTCTCCTGGGTCCTCGCACAGTCTGCTCAGGCGCTCCAGCTCTGGGAGTCTCCCCGTCGACAGGTGGTCACACTGCTGACCACAGGAAGACTGCCTTTGGTATCCGGTTCCTGCTGGCTTTGTTAGTCAAATCCTGGTCACCTTGGCTAGTCTGTAAAGCACAATGGTCCCAAGCTCCCTGCTTTCAGGCAGCTCCTGAGCTATGGAGACGGCAGGCCCTTTGACCTCCTGGGGTTGTTCCAGGTCAGCAGGGAAGTATGTGAAAGAGCTCCTGATTCCTGAAGTTTCTTTTATTGGTAAAGGAACACCAAAGGGGGACGAGCCACCCACGTCATTGCCAGACTCAAGCGAGTTCGGCTGTGCGGCCTGCCAGGAGCTCACCAGAGTGGCTGTGAGGGCAGAGGAGGCTGGCAGCACACGGGTCACAGCTGGAGAGACGACGGCGCGCTGGGCAAGGCCCGCAGGGAGGCAGTGTCCCCAGGGCCAGGCACACCCTAGGCGCCACGGACTAAGGATGCATGCTTTTTTTTTTTTTTTTTTTCCCTTTTTGGCCACTTTTATTGGTCTTTCATTTATCTATTTTCATTCATCTTTGTTTTTTGGCTTGTGTGGGCCTCCTGTCACAGTGGCCTCTGCTGTTGCAGAGCACTGGCTCTGGGCGCATGCGCTCCAGAGCTCCGGCTCGGTAATTGGACACATGGGTCCAGCCGCTCTGCGGCACGTGGGATCTTCCCAGGACAGGGATGGAATCGGCGCCCCTTGCACTGCAAGGCGGTGTCCTTACCCACTGGACCACCAGGGAAGCCCTAAGGATGCTCTTTGAGGTGGATCAATGGTAAAGACTCTGTTTGCCAATGGAGGAGACACAGGAGAAGTGGGTTCGATCCCTGGGCAGGGGAGATCCCCTGGAGGAGCAAACAGCAACCCACTCCAGTATTTTTGCCTGAAAGATTCTATCAACAGGAGAGCCTAGTGGGCTACAGTGCAAGGGGTCCCAAAGAGTTGGAGATGACTGAGTGACCAAGCACATGTTTTGGGGGGCGGAGGGGGGCCGGGGAGCTTATCAGTGGGAGGTCCCAGCCCCCAGGATGCAGGAAAGCAGGTGGACCAAACCAGCAGAGCAGGACCCCAGCCTGGTGGTACAGGAAGCTGGGTCCAGCCTTTCAAGGAAGAGGGTTAACCAGGACTAGATGTATAGCCAAGGTCCTAGGGGAGTATCAGAACAAGGCTCCATCCCAGCAGGGCTCTGCTGCCTCCCAGCTGGGTGCCCTGGTGAAGGGCGCGACCTCAGGACCAAGTGGGGTTTGTTCAGACACCCCGGCATGATGGAATCTCTCAGAGACAGTTATCTGACTCCCTTCAACCCCCTCATCCACTGGCCAAAGTGGGCTCGGTCCTGGGGTCAGGGCTTGAGAGGGCAGGGCGGGGCAGGCAGTGGCTCCCAGAGCAGCCAGGAGCTTGAGCCCTGCAAGCCGTGTCCTTGGGAGAGTGCTGCCGCATGGAGCCCGAGGACATGGATATGTGGCCACAGCCAAGAATAATCCTCAGGCTGGTGATGCAGGATGAATGTGTCAGGGAGAGGTAGCCCAGGTATAAGGAGCCAAAGCGAAAGCCTCCAGGACTCCTGCAGGATTCAGGACTGGCTGCCTCCATCTCAAGGTTGCTGGGTACTGGCTGCTCAAGGTTGCTAGGTGCTGGATCCCTGGCACACTGGTCAAAGGCACAGGGGTGAGCAGTGACAAGCAGCCTCCTGCTGAGCGGGCTGATGGAGCATGTGCCTGGTTGTATAAACACCTTTAAGCTGCCTGAGTCTTGGCGGTAATTAGATTAGCTATATGGGATTCTTTAAGCTCCATAAAGCACAATACTGTCGGACCATTCTTTTTCTCTGCTTTTTTAATTTTTGCAATGATTCCAGCTGCACGCAAAGCTGTTGGTATTTTTATAGCCTGGAATGAGTATCTCTCACGTAGGACAGCATCTCTGAAAACGAATGTGGGTTCGATCCCTGGGCAGGGGAGATCCCCTGGAGGAGCAAACAGCAACCCACTCCAGTATTTTTGCCTGAAAGATTCTATCAACAGGAGAGCCTAGTGGGCTACAGTGCAAGGGGTCCCAAAGAGTTGGAGATGACTGAGTGACCAAGCACATGTTTTGGGGGGCGGAGGGGGGCCGGGGAGCTTATCAGTGGGAGGTCCCAGCCCCCAGGATGCAGGAAAGCAGGTGGACCAAACCAGCAGAGCAGGACCCCAGCCTGGTGGTACAGGAAGCTGGGTCCAGCCTTTCAAGGAAGAGGGTTAACCAGGACTAGATGTATAGCCAAGGTCCTAGGGGAGTATCAGAACAAGGCTCCATCCCAGCAGGGCTCTGCTGCCTCCCAGCTGGGTGCCCTGGTGAAGGGCGCGACCTCAGGACCAAGTGGGGTTTGTTCAGACACCCCGGCATGATGGAATCTCTCAGAGACAGTTATCTGACTCCCTTCAACCCCCTCATCCACTGGCCAAAGTGGGCTCGGTCCTGGGGTCAGGGCTTGAGAGGGGAGGGCGGGGCAGGCAGTGGCTCCCAGAGCAGCCAGGAGCTTGAGCCCTGCAAGCCGTGTCCTTGGGAGAGTGCTGCCGCATGGAGCCCGAGGACATGGATATGTGGCCACAGCCAAGAATAATCCTCAGGCTGGTGATGCAGGATGAATGTGTCAGGGAGAGGTAGCCCAGGTATAAGGAGCCAAAGCGAAAGCCTCCAGGACTCCTGCAGGATTCAGGACTGGCTGCCTCCATCTCAAGGTTGCTGGGTACTGGCTGCTCAAGGTTGCTAGGTGCTGGATCCCTGGCACACTGGTCAAAGGCACAGGGGTGAGCAGTGACAAGCAGCCTCCTGCTGAGCGGGCTGATGGAGCATGTGCCTGGTTGTATAAACACCTTTAAGCTGCCTGAGTCTTGGCGGTAATTAGATTAGCTATATGGGATTCTTTAAGCTCCATAAAGCACAATACTGTCGGACCATTCTTTTTCTCTGCTTTTTTAATTTTTGCAATGATTCCAGCTGCACGCAAAGCTGTTGGTATTTTTATAGCCTGGAATGAGTATCTCTCACGTAGGACAGCATCTCTGAAACATTAAACAATGATTAGGCAGGCTCTGGGCCAAGGGATGATGGGGGCTTTGTGGGGAGTGCAGGGAGACCCCGCAGCTGGTGGCTAGCAAGCTGGGAGTGCTCATCCTGTCTCATCACTACACTGTGATTTTCTTACCAACAATTAAAAATAACAATGACTCACAGTTGTGCAGTTACCTGTCACTCAGCAGGACTGTGACGATGCTCCCAGTAGCGGTGGAAGGGCTGAGCCACAGGGAGTGGGGACTTGCACACATCAGCTCACACGAGCGCACACCAGCTCAGCACTGTGGACTGAACGCGTGTGTCCCAAGAATCATATGTTCAAGGTCTAATATGTTCAAGGTGAAGGTGTCTGAAGGTACTTGGGTTTAGAGGAGGTCATGGGAGGGGAGCCCACACGAGGGGATTAGTGCCCTTTAGCGAGAGGAGGAGACACCAGAGCTCACTATCTCCACACTCGGGCACCGAGGAAGGGCCACGTGAGGACACAGATAGAAGGCAGCTGTCTGCTGGGAAGCACTTCTCAGCAGACACTGAATCTGTTAGCACCTTGACCTTGGACTTCCCAGCCTCCAGGACAAGAGAAGTAAACCTCTCCTGTTTAAGCCACCCAGTCCGGGTGGACAAAGACAGCAGGCGCATACAGGCTTGCTCACGGGGCTCACCCACAGTCACATGCATAAATGCACACTCACAGGTTCATATTCACTTATCCACGTGCGTTCACATGCACATACATGTGCACGCGCACACACACATAAGCATATCGACCTCCTATTTCAAAGGAAATAGAAAGCTGACTCCCTCTCACAAGGTGATCTAAAGCACGGCTGCCAGCTCCCCTTGCTACTGCTCAACTCCGTGCTCAGAAGCCTCTGTGCAGTGTTCCTCCTTCCCACCAAGCCCGGGCAGAAGCTGAGCTCCCACTGAGGAGACGGCCACACCCTCTCTTCAGGGCCTTCTTGGCCTCCTCCTTCACTGGCCCTGCTGCCCAAGATCTCTCTTTGTGGAGTGTACGGAAGTAAGAGAAGAAGCACAAAATTCGAGTAAACCTTTTGGAGTCAGAGACCCACGGTGCACCAGAGGCAGCCTTGTTTAACAGTCAAGGGTTCAGGCTCTGAAGCCATACAGCTTCAAATCCTACCTCTGTGTGACTCTGGACGAGCTTCCTAACTCCTTCGTGCCTCAGTCAGTCAGTTCAGTCACTCAGTCATGTCCGACTCCTTGCAACCACATGGACTGCAGCATGCCAGGCCTCCCTGTCCCTCATTGTCTCCTGGAGCTTGCTCACACTCATGTCCATCAACTCAGCCATCCAACCATCTTGTCCTCTGTCGTCCCCTTCTCCTCCTGCCTTCAGTCCTTCCCAACATCAGAGTCTTTTCCAATGAGTTGTCTCTTCGCATCAGGTGGCCAAAGTACTGAAGCTTCAGCTTTGTGCCTACTTCCTTGTTATATAAAGTGACATTAATCATGGTCCTTACCAGTGCCACAGAGTGCTGACTAATTCATAGAAAGTACTTAAAATAGTCTCTGACACATACCTGATCCAGCCAGCAGGGGGAGTGGTGCAGAGTGACGCCAGACTTCCTGGAAGCAGGAAGCTGGCATAGGGGTTGGAGGTAAGGGGTGAGCATCATTCCCAGAAGGCGACTAAGCAGGTCCCACAGCCACCGGAAGCAAACCTGAGGGGCCTGACCGTAGGCTACTGTGTCCACAGACACTGAAGACAACAGAAAGCCTGGCCCCTGGACCAAGCAGGGACACAGCACAGGGTTGAGTAGTGAGCCTTGGCAGGAGTCAGAGGACCCGAGGTCCCGTCCTGGCTCTGTCGCTCACATGCCGTGGGACCCTGGCCAGTCTCTGTCTGACGTAGATGCTCAGTTCCCTCCCAAGAGCCAGCTGGGGCTTGACCATATGTCTATCTGCCTCCTGACACTGTGTTTGGGGAAGGATAGTCTTTTTGGCCTGTACCTCAATGCCTGCCTACTCCTAAGCCTCCTCCTGCCAGAAAACGTGGAAGCCTTTGAGCAAACGTGGCCAGCGAGAAGGCTGGATCCCTGGGCAAAGGACACCCACTGCCCAGGAGACAGTTCAGTCTCAGCTAAAGCATGCAAGGTACTGGCCATTCTCTTCTTGGCAGGCAACAGAAGAGCACATGCATCCGGCTGGCATGGGACAACTCACTGCCAACCAAGCGCTGATCAAACTCCCCAGGCAATGAGGTGCTTAAAAGAATTTTTGATGTCACCGCTGCTTTGAGGTGCTTTTAGTCACCAAACTCAGATTCATTTTGAAATTTCAAGTAGCATGAAAGAAGAGCGCATGATTTTTTGAAGTTGATTAACAGACGGCATGAGTTAAGAAAGGAAACAGAAACTAAGCCCAGCAAAGGAAGTGGGGATGGCTGGATTATGGGATGCGGTGACTCTGGGACAGCCTGTGAGGGAGCCAGAAAGGCCTCGTGTTCATGGAGCACCTGCTCTGGGCCAGGAACTGGATGCCTGAGTCTCATGAGTGTGGGGAGTTGGGGTGGGGAAGGTAAGTGTTTAGCTGTGAGCTAAAGTACTTGACACAAAGTATGTGGCCATTCAACACCTGTTGAGAGAATGAATGAAGTGAATGAATAAGGGAACATAAGCCAAAAATCAAAGGCAGAGATAACTCCACAAGCTGTAAATCCTGGTGCTTCCCTCCCTCTGGAGGTCTATAAAGATTGAATCACTCAGTTCCGGCTGAAGACATTGGCCCATGGGGATTCACCGAAAAGCATGGTAATTAAAACCAGGAGGCTTTGAGTTGTGTTCCCACCACTGCCTTGAGGTAATAAGGAGAAGGAGCCAGGGAGGGGAGACACTGCCTCCCTGGGGCAGGCCAGGCAGCCTGGCTGCCACAGGCAGAAATGCCTGCAGGGAACACAGAAGGCAGGAGGCTTAGGGTGGCCCCCCGACTCCATGCATAGGACCTGAGGTCAGACCACACTGGACCACTGCAAGAGAAGCGCCTCTTCTGCTCTTTGCTTAGGGTCCCAATGCCCAGTCAGTTTGGGGAAGGATAGTCTTTTGGCCTGTACCTCAATGCCTGCCTACTCCTAAGCCTCCTCCTGCCAGAAAACGTGGAAGCCTTTGAGCAAACGTGGCCAGCGAGAAGGCTGGATCCCTGGGCAAAGGACACCCACTGCCCAGGAGACAGTTCAGTCTCAGCTAAAGCATGCAAGGTACTGGCCATTCTCTTCTTGGCAGGCAACAGAAGAGCACATGCATCCGGCTGGCATGGGACAACTCACTGCCAACCAAGCGCTGATCAAACTCCCCAGGCAATGAGGTGCTTAAAAGAATTTTTGATGTCACCGCTGCTTTGAGGTGCTTTTAGTCACCAAACTCAGATTCATTTTGAAATTTCAAGTAGCATGAAAGAAGAGCGCATGATTTTTTGAAGTTGATTAACAGACGGCATGAGTTAAGAAAGGAAACAGAAACTAAGCCCAGCAAAGGAAGTGGGGATGGCTGGATTATGGGATGCGGTGACTCTGGGACAGCCTGTGAGGGAGCCAGAAAGGCCTCGTGTTCATGGAGCACCTGCTCTGGGCCAGGAACTGGATGCCTGAGTCTCATGAGTGTGGGGAGTTGGGGTGGGGAAGGTAAGTGTTTAGCTGTGAGCTAAAGTACTTGACACAAAGTATGTGGCCATTCAACACCTGTTGAGAGAATGAATGAAGTGAATGAATAAGGGAACATAAGCCAAAAATCAAAGGCAGAGATAACTCCACAAGCTGTAAATCCTGGTGCTTCCCTCCCTCTGGAGGTCTATAAAGATTGAATCACTCAGTTCCGGCTGAAGACATTGGCCCATGGGGATTCACCGAAAAGCATGGTAATTAAAACCAGGAGGCTTTGAGTTGTGTTCCCACCACTGCCTTGAGGTAATAAGGAGAAGGAGCCAGGGAGGGGAGACACTGCCTCCCTGGGGCAGGCCAGGCAGCCTGGCTGCCACAGGCAGAAATGCCTGCAGGGAACACAGAAGGCAGGAGGCTTAGGGTGGCCCCCCGACTCCATGCATAGGACCTGAGGTCAGACCACACTGGACCACTGCAAGAGAAGCGCCTCTTCTGCTCTGCACCTCTCCCCCATTCATGCCATCTCCCTGGGGTGCAGTGGAGAGGTCCCAAGGGCCCTGTCCCAGGAAGAAACTCTCCACCCAGCAGTGCCTGCTGCCAGGCTAGCCCTGGGGGGGCTGAAGTGCCTGGTGTCCCAAGGCTCCTCAGCTGCAGCACACTGGACAACGGGGGACAAAGACTAGAACTGTGAATCCCAGAGAATGTCCTCTTGCATCAAAATGCTCAAGGATGCTCATTAATGTGCCGATTCCAAATCTTGCCCCAGCCAACAGAATCAACAGGAATTCTCTCATGGAATCAATATTTACTAAACACCTGTACGAACTGGGCATGATTCTAGGTTCTGGAGATACAGCGATGAACAAAACAAATGTCCCTGTCTTCATGGGAACTGCATACCAGTGGAGGAAAAATGCACAATAAGGGAGAAGTAGCCAGGTGAGTGCAGTGTACCAGAAGGTGACAGATACCATTGAGGAAGAGCAGCAACGAAGGGACGAGGAGCGACAGGCTGCGTGCACCTGGGCCAAGTCACCTCAGGTGTGTCTGTCCCTTGGAGACCCCGTGGATCGTAGTCCTCCAGGCTGCTCTGTCCATGGAGTTCTCCAGGCAAGAATACAGGAGTGGGTTGGTGTGCCCTCCTCCAGGATATTCCCAACCCAGGGACTGAACCTGTATCTCTTGTATCTCCTGCATTGTCAGGCATGTTCTTTACCACTAGTGCCACCTGGGATGCCCCGACAGGGGCAGAGGCTGCCATTTTAATAAGGTGCCATCTGCAATCCTTGAAGAAGTAAAGGAATAAGAGGTGCAGGCATCAGAGGGTAAGAGCATTCCAAGAGGTGGGGGGAGCACGTGCCAACGTCCTGAGGCAAGAATGCACCTGGTATGACTCTCCATAGTTTTACTCAAGCCCCAACATGAGTGTCTGAGGTCACTTTAACTGCGACAGCATCCTGCACAGCACCAGCACCTGAAAGCGGAGAGCTTGTTTAGAAAATTGCTAAGGACGCAAAGGAAAGGAACTCGGAGTCCTTCACAAGGGCCATCTGCAGACCCTTCAGTCCTTGCCTTCTGGGACAAAGATAAAGGTCTTGAACAGCCTGGATGAGGACAGCAGTGATTGTCTGCCCCTTTGTTGTGTTTGTGAAAACACAGGCCTGACCCCACAGCAAAGGGCCTGCGGCGGGTCGGGGGAGGTGTTTGGGGAACAGGAGGCTCCAGGGCACACAGAACCTGTGACAACTGCCTGGGAGGCAGTCTGAAAGCTCTGCTCTCTGGCTCTGCCCCGAGTTTTAAATTCCAGCGTCCCTTCCATCACGCGTTATCTTGTTCAAGCTTCCAGACAATCCCAGAGGTAAGAATTATACATCTCAATTTTATAGATAAGGAAAATAGGGTGCACAGAGGTTAAGAATGCATAGCTGGGGAGAAGCTAGAAAGAGCTGGAACTGAAGAACTGGCCTAATGCCAACCCTGGCTCTTCCCACCAGAGCGCACGGATTCAGCAAGGAAAGAAAAACCAGGGTCGCTTCTTATTGGGGGCTGCACGGCAGCTATTGTTGTTGTTGTTACTCTCATTTTAACTCTTCCTAAGAGCTCGCTTTGCACCTTGCAGCTTACAGCACGTTCATCCCCACTACCTTGTGTGTCCTTGGAGGCCATGGGCAGACAGAGCAGGTCAAGGCGTGATGTGCACTCAGGGCACAGAAGAAAACCACGGTGAAAGACTCACGGCCGGGAAGTGACAGAACAGACTGGAAACTGAGTCCTATTAGGTCTCATCCCAGGCATGTTCTTTACCACTAGTCCACCTGGGATGCCGACAGGGCAGAGGCTGCCATTTTAATAAGGTGCCATCTGCAATCCTTGAAGAAGTAAAGGAATAAGAGGTGCAGGCATCAGAGGGTAAGAGCATTCCAAGAGGTGGGGAGCACGTGCCAACGTCCTGAGGCAAGAATGCACCTGGTATGACTCTCCATAGTTTTACTCAAGCCCCAACATGAGTGTCTGAGGTCACTTTAACTGCGACAGCATCCTGCACAGCACCAGCACCTGAAAGCGGAGAGCTTGTTTAGAAAATTGCTAAGGACGCAAAGGAAAGGAACTCGGAGTCCTTCACAAGGGCCATCTGCAGACCCTTCAGTCCTTGCCTTCTGGGACAAAGATAAAGGTCTTGAACAGCCTGGATGAGGACAGCAGTGATTGTCTGCCCCTTTGTTGTGTTTGTGAAAACACAGGCCTGACCCCACAGCAAAGGGCCTGCGGCGGGTCGGGGGAGGTGTTTGGGGAACAGGAGGCTCCAGGGCACACAGAACCTGTGACAACTGCCTGGGAGGCAGTCTGAAAGCTCTGCTCTCTGGCTCTGCCCCGAGTTTTAAATTCCAGCGTCCCTTCCATCACGCGTTATCTTGTTCAAGCTTCCAGACAATCCCAGAGGTAAGAATTATACATCTCAATTTTATAGATAAGGAAAATAGGGTGCACAGAGGTTAAGAATGCATAGCTGGGGAGAAGCTAGAAAGAGCTGGAACTGAAGAACTGGCCTAATGCCAACCCTGGCTCTTCCCACCAGAGCGCACGGATTCAGCAAGGAAAGAAAAACCAGGGTCGCTTCTTATTGGGGGCTGCACGGCAGCTATTGTTGTTGTTGTTACTCTCATTTTAACTCTTCCTAAGAGCTCGCTTTGCACCTTGCAGCTTACAGCACGTTCATCCCCACTACCTTGTGTGTCCTTGGAGGCCATGGGCAGACAGAGCAGGTCAAGGCGTGATGTGCACTCAGGGCACAGAAGAAAACCACGGTGAAAGACTCACGGCCGGGAAGTGACAGAACAGACTGGAAACTGAGTCCTATTAGGTCTCATCCCACTTTGCTTTTAATCACAGGGCTCCCTGATGGCAGGGTTGCATCTGGCTCATCACCCCCTCCATGCCCTTGGCCCAGGCTGGGTGCCCATGAATGCTGGTTAGCTGAGCTGAGTTGGCCTGTCTTGAAATCAATGAAATTCCGGTGCTAAATGGGCTGATGCCCCAAAGGGGGCCCGCCAAGGCTATGGGCAGAGCTGCTTTCACCGTCAGACTGGGCCCTCAGGCAGCCCTCAGCTAAGGCTAGAGAGGGCCCCCTTCCTCCAGGAGCCACAGCCTCCATGTCTCTGCCACCCCTCTTGAGAGCTCAGTGCAGGCTGGTCTCAGCGAGTCCCATTACTGGTCAGCTCTCCGGCCCTTTCCCCACAGGGGCCAACCCTTCATTGCTTCCAGATGCCTCCCTGTTTGCCCATCTGCTCTTTCTGAGTGGAAGAAAAATGGGCCCTTTCTTCCCAGAGGCCAGGTTGGTTTCTGTGCCGCAGGTCCCATCCCCTCCTCCCTTCTCAGAAGTTGTCCTCACCTTGGCCTCAGAGAACTCAGGCACCCTGTCCTTAGGCCAAAATGGCCTCAAGGCTCCCCTTCCCAAACCAATCAAATCACTAGGACTAAGGTATGACACCCCTAGATGCCTTAAAAGCTCTCCATGTGATTCTAATGTGCAGTCATGAGAACAATCTGCCTTTCAAATAGAGAGAAATAACACAACATAGCACAATAGAACACAATAGAAATGAATAGCGTAGACCAAATTATAATAGAGCATATCAGAACACTTTGAACATTATAAGAATAACCATTGTTTCTTAAAAGTTTTGTTTTAATTGTGTGTGCATGTGTGAGTAGGCGTGTCATCCTGGGTCAGGACGGCAGACTATGGTTAATCAATGGAAAGCATCACACCAGCGCCTCCTTAGCTCCCGAATCTCCTTCCCAGTCAGCCTCTCTGAAAGAAGTATCGACCTCCCAGCTGCTCTTGGTCTTCATCCAGCTTCTGCAGTCCCATCCCCAACCCTCCCCACTGAGGTATCCTTGGTCTGCCCCTCCAGAGTCAAGGGCTTCTTCCCAGACTCTGTGTCCGTCCACCTGTCTGTGGGCTTATTCAAAGAGATGACATGTTCCTGAAGTCCTCTCTGTCCTCTGGGTCTGTGTGGCCCTCCTGGCTTTTCCCTCTCTCTCACCATCTAAACGTCTTAGCCTCAGTATTCTCTCCAGCTTTTGTTTCTTCTGTTCTCCCTGCTTCTCTTTGCTGCTCTCTTCTCCCAGCCAATGGCTTCAACGGCCCTGTGTACAAGACTCCCAATTCGCATCCCTGAGCTGTCCTACTGAGCTCCAGCTGGGCAGTGGACCATCTGTGAGGCAGTCTCCTGGGAACGGAGATGGGGGCTAGGGAGCGGTAATGCTGATGGTGTTCAATTCACAGTCCCACTTGGCTGTATGAGGCAGGTGAGGCAAGCAAGGGAGGATGACCGTCCCCATTTACAGAGGAATAAGCTGAGACTCTGAGAGGCTGAGGAGTTTCTGTGGTCCCTCATCCATAATAGAGAGGGCTCCAGAATTCATGACTTTGGATTTCAGAGTTATTCCCCTTCGTACCATGCCCTGGAACTCAACATGTGCAAAAGCGATGCTGCATCCTATTCATTAAACCAGAGAGTCTCAACCAGAACCATGTAACAGAATTGTTAAGAATGCTCTTAAAAGCTGAGATGACTAGATCCCACCTGCTGGGTTAGAATCTTCTGGGAAGGCTGTAGCTTGGTTTATATTTTGAAATAGTTACAGATCCACAGGAAAGTACACAGAAATACACAAGTTGGTCCCTTGCACCCTTCACCCAGCCACCCCCAACATTAACATCTTACACAACTATAGTATGATATCAAAATGAGGACATTATATTTCCAGGTCTTTTCAGTATCATGTGCATCCATTTGGGTGTGTGGTTGTGGTTGTGTGCAATTTTGTCAAGTGCAGCCTTGTGTAATCATCACCACAGTCTAATACCTCATGCTGCATCAACTCAGTACTTTCCAGAGCTTTAGGTTTGAACACTCCCTATCCCTGATGAAGAATTTACCCACTGTTCCCCTTGTCCCACCATCCTCTGAGTCACCCTGGCTTGAGACGGAGTCATCATTCACCAGCCCTCCTTTAGCCCACTTGCTCACAGCCTTCTCCCAGGCAAGAGATCCAACACATGCTCCCTTTATAACACCGCTCAGGCTCATACCTCTCTCTCAACCCCCACACCCACTGCGACTCCAGGCCCCTTGATCTCCTACCTATAGGGCTGCAACTGCCACTCATCCAGTTCCCTTCTTCAAGGTGTCCCTTTCTCCCAGCCAGTGATACAAACCACAGCCAAAGCTCTGCATTGCCCGGCCCTGACTGCATTGCTCCTCTCACCAAAACATGGTTATTACCATCTACAAAATAAAGCCCAGATCGTTTCAATTCAAATATGAACCCCTCTATAGCTGGCTCATGTTCCCTACCTCACTTTCTCAATCTCAGGTTCATCTCTTCCCAAATGAATTAACAACAACAGCATTCTTCAGACCGTGATCAAGTTCTCACCATGGGGATGACATGAAAGCTCCAAGATTTCCTTTTTCTGGATGCTTTGTTCTTTCTTTTGTGATGTGAGGAGGTGAGGTGGGAAGGTGCCTGGGGAGGCCTCTTTCTTGGGGGATGCCATCACCCTTGAAAGGATGACTCCCCCGTCCCTGGCCTCCTGACATTGGAAGAGGCCGGAGGACAGCCGGACTGGTAGGGTGTGTGGACAGGCTGGTCAAGAATATTTGCCTTCAGATGACCCACCTGCGGTTAGAATCTTCTGGGAAGGCTGTAGCTTGGTTTATATTTTGAAATAGTTACAGATCCACAGGAAAGTACACAGAAATACACAAGTTGGTCCCTTGCACCCTTCACCCAGCCACCCCCAACATTAACATCTTACACAACTATAGTATGATATCAAAATGAGGACATTATATTTCCAGGTCTTTTCAGTATCATGTGCATCCATTTGGGTGTGTGGTTGTGGTTGTGTGCAATTTTGTCAAGTGCAGCCTTGTGTAATCATCACCACAGTCTAATACCTCATGCTGCATCAACTCAGTACTTTCCAGAGCTTTAGGTTTGAACACTCCCTATCCCTGATGAAGAATTTACCCACTGTTCCCCTTGTCCCACCATCCTCTGAGTCACCCTGGCTTGAGACGGAGTCATCATTCACCAGCCCTCCTTTAGCCCACTTGCTCACAGCCTTCTCCCAGGCAAGAGATCCAACACATGCTCCCTTTATAACACCGCTCAGGCTCATACCTCTCTCTCAACCCCCACACCCACTGCGACTCCAGGCCCCTTGATCTCCTACCTATAGGGCTGCAACTGCCACTCATCCAGTTCCCTTCTTCAAGGTGTCCCTTTCTCCCAGCCAGTGATACAAACCACAGCCAAAGCTCTGCATTGCCCGGCCCTGACTGCATTGCTCCTCTCACCAAAACATGGTTATTACCATCTACAAAATAAAGCCCAGATCGTTTCAATTCAAATATGAACCCCTCTATAGCTGGCTCATGTTCCCTACCTCACTTTCTCAATCTCAGGTTCATCTCTTCCCAAATGAATTAACAACAACAGCATTCTTCAGACCGTGATCAAGTTCTCACCATGGGGATGACATGAAAGCTCCAAGATTTCCTTTTTCTGGATGCTTTGTTCTTTCTTTTGTGATGTGAGGAGGTGAGGTGGGAAGGTGCCTGGGGAGGCCTCTTTCTTGGGGGATGCCATCACCCTTGAAAGGATGACTCCCCCGTCCCTGGCCTCCTGACATTGGAAGAGGCCGGAGGACAGCCGGACTGGTAGGGTGTGTGGACAGGCTGGTCAAGAAGCTGTAGTGTCAACCCTTGGGGAATGGGAGCTTTCTCAGCCTCCACTCCTTGGACCCAGGCAGGTAGCTGGGTAGGCGGCTACTCAGTCTCCCTCACAACAGGCCATCCCCTTGAACACTGTTCTGCCTATTGACTGCCATCCCAGGTGCCTTTTCCTTCCTTCACATCCATGGAACAATGAGAGTCATGTGGTTCCTAAGCACTGCCCTTTCAAAAGCTCAAAACTCCCCTTCACAGCATTGCTCCTGCACTTCTTACTACACGATAATAAAATGAAACAGAAAATGTGCTTATTGAGATGAAAAATATTTCAATTATCTGATATGCTTCAGCTTTAATTGATAACAAAATACAAATGGCTCATCTGAACTTCTCATTACAGCATCAGATTCGCTGGGAAATTTGGTAGCAGACATCAGAGAAAATGCTGAAGATAACCCAAGCCTGGAGACTCCGATGTGCACTGACTCATAATATAATACCTTGTATTGGGCCCAGCATATTCATATTGGTGGTCCTGTCAAGAGCACTGGTTCTCACACTGTCTCAGGACATGGTCTCTAAGTTTGGAAAATACTATGGGAATGGTGTGGGGGGGAAGAATCAGAAGCCATGGAATATGTACCAAGGAGAAGTGGTCCCTGATGGCAGCTGGAGAAGGGGGGATGTGATGTGAGGGTTTGACCAAGGCATTGCAGGTCACCTGGGGCTTTGCTCGGGTCTGATGGGGCATGGAGCAGGGGATCCAGAAAAGAAGCTGGACTTTCAACAGCTCTGCTGCTGCTCCTGCAGTAGGTCTTCTATCATCCCCACCATCAGCACCCCTGTGACCACCACCATCACCAGCACCATCAACAGTTCTACCACTACCAGCAGCGCCATCAACACTTCCAACACCACCTCCTCCAACATCACCACCACCAGTGCTAGGACCACACCAGTGAAAAATCTTCCAGGCAAAGGTTAAGGCACACAGCAAAATGAAATGACTCTTCACAGAAAAGAGCCACTGGAAATGTTTACTGTGTACGTGGAGGGAGTGGAGGTCACGGCCATTTGTCTCCTAGTGCACCTGGATGCTGGGGAAAGAGCTGGAAGCCAGGGAGGAAAAGCTTGGGACCAGGCTCCTCCGGAACATGAAGAGGGTACAACCGTGGTGTGAACCTCCCAGAGGGGTAACCACCATGAATCTCTCCTCACGGAGGCAACATCTCAGAGAAGGCAGAGCCCGTAGAAAATGGGAACCAAGGCTCCGATGCCTGCTCAGGGCAGGGAGCCGGGCACTCACCGTTACTGCTGTTGTCATCCACCAGGATGATCTCCTTGAGCAGGTGTGGGGGTGTGCGCTTGATGGCCGAGTGGATGGAGCGCAGCAGCACAGAGAGGGCCTCGTTGACGAAGATGAACACGATGCTCACCTCCGGGAGGCTGTCGGGGAATGAGAGGTTGCGGCACCTGCAAAGAAGAGCAGCCGGGCTCTTAGATCTGTCACCAACTTGGCAGTTGTCATCCCAGGAGCTGGCCCGCCCGTGTCTGACTCCAGCTTGGCGAGAAGACTCAGGAGTCCAGATTCTCTCCGGGGTGTTTTCTCTGATATACTTAAGATCAGCCCTAGTGTGCAGCAGACAGGCCCTCAACCACGGACACCCATTGGCTCCACTACAGTGTCTGAATTTGCCAGCGACTCTCCCAGATGAACAGCTGTATCATTAGCACCAAGGGCAGGGCCCAGAACCCAGCAGGCGGTCATCGAACATTTACTGGAAGAATGACACCATGTTTTTAATCCAGTAGGATGGGAAATGCAATTGAAGGAAAATCTTAGTGTTCTTCTGAAATGGCAGCCAGTGCCTAAGTGAGGCCTAACTGAGGCCAGACCTTAGATGACCTGCTTCAGGAAAAACATGTCTCCTTCCAGAGACTCCTCCTGCAAGTATCCACCTTGCCTCACTCCAGAAGGCATGCTGCCTGGGGCCTCTACTACAGCTCTTTTATCTTAGGAATCCAGCTTCCAGAAAGAGGTGGAAGCCAGGGCAGAGTCTCAAAAATCTTCCAGGCAAGGTTAAGGCACACAGCAAAATGAAATGACTCTTCACAGAAAAGAGCCACTGGAAATGTTTACTGTGTACGTGGAGGGAGTGGAGGTCACGGCCATTTGTCTCCTAGTGCACCTGGATGCTGGGGAAAGAGCTGGAAGCCAGGGAGGAAAAGCTTGGGACCAGGCTCCTCCGGAACATGAAGAGGGTACAACCGTGGTGTGAACCTCCCAGAGGGGTAACCACCATGAATCTCTCCTCACGGAGGCAACATCTCAGAGAAGGCAGAGCCCGTAGAAAATGGGAACCAAGGCTCCGATGCCTGCTCAGGGCAGGGAGCCGGGCACTCACCGTTACTGCTGTTGTCATCCACCAGGATGATCTCCTTGAGCAGGTGTGGGGGTGTGCGCTTGATGGCCGAGTGGATGGAGCGCAGCAGCACAGAGAGGGCCTCGTTGACGAAGATGAACACGATGCTCACCTCCGGGAGGCTGTCGGGGAATGAGAGGTTGCGGCACCTGCAAAGAAGAGCAGCCGGGCTCTTAGATCTGTCACCAACTTGGCAGTTGTCATCCCAGGAGCTGGCCCGCCCGTGTCTGACTCCAGCTTGGCGAGAAGACTCAGGAGTCCAGATTCTCTCCGGGGTGTTTTCTCTGATATACTTAAGATCAGCCCTAGTGTGCAGCAGACAGGCCCTCAACCACGGACACCCATTGGCTCCACTACAGTGTCTGAATTTGCCAGCGACTCTCCCAGATGAACAGCTGTATCATTAGCACCAAGGGCAGGGCCCAGAACCCAGCAGGCGGTCATCGAACATTTACTGGAAGAATGACACCATGTTTTTAATCCAGTAGGATGGGAAATGCAATTGAAGGAAAATCTTAGTGTTCTTCTGAAATGGCAGCCAGTGCCTAAGTGAGGCCTAACTGAGGCCAGACCTTAGATGACCTGCTTCAGGAAAAAAACATGTCTCCTTCCAGAGACTCCTCCTGCAAGTATCCACCTTGCCTCACTCCAGAAGGCATGCTGCCTGGGGCCTCTACTACAGCTCTTTTATCTTAGGAATCCAGCTTCCAGAAAGAGGTGGAAGCCAGGGGCAGAGTCTCAACATGACAGAGGAATGGAAGGGCAATTCAGACATGTCACAGATGAAGATGCTTAGGCTCAGAGAGGCTAGATCCCCACCGTGTGTCAGCTGCCAAGATGAAATCTCAACTCTGGTCTTCTTGCTTCTATACCAGAGTTCTTCCTTCAAGGAGAACTGGTTAAGAGAGAGACTGCCCCTAACTGTTCCATTTCCTCCCTGGCTCCATTGAAACCTTAAAGCCATTTTGAAGTCTCTTATCCAAAGGATGAGTTTCCCTGATGGCTCAGATGGTAAAGAATTTGCCTGCAAAGCAGGAGACCCAGGTTCAATCCCTGGATCAGGAAGATCCTCTGGAGGAGGACATGGCAACCCATTCCAGTATTCCTGTCTGGAGAATTCCATGGACAGAGGACCCTGGCCGGGTACAGTCCATGGGGTTGCAAAGAGTCGGAGTGATGAATATTTCCACTCTCCAAAGAACATGGGACAAAAATCACAAGAGTCTGCATGCACTTCTCCACGAGGAGAGGAACATTTGACCCTAAAATCAGAGCCCATCAAGAGGTTGGATAATAAGAAATGCCATGGTTCCCAAGGGCAGGTCACTTCCTTCTCCTGTAAGCATTGACTTTGTAAGTGGGAAACCATTCTCTGGCCGAAACTAAACACTGTTCCAGAAGGCACTGAGCTCCCATCTTCAGGACAGTTGAATGAAAGGAGAAAGCAGCAGCTGTAGCCCTGACTCTGGTCCAGGGCTCAGAGAGGAGGCGGCCTGCTCCCACCACTGGCCACTGAAGGTTCCAGGGATGGTGACCATGTGGCACTGCTCCAAAGTGGGAAGTGCAGCCAGGTGAGAAGATCCAATAATGAGCATAAGCGCACAGGGCTTCTGCTCATGGTAATTAAAGTGCCTCAAGGTAGGGATGGACCTGCTCTTCCTTCATGAGGAAGACTGCAGGATAACCAGTGCTGAGCTGTTCTGGAGAAATCACAGTGGGGCCGCTGTCTACTTAAGAGAGGAAATTAATAAACTAAGATCACTGTCTCTATGGTTACCAGAAATTTACAGAAACGTCTCTCATTCTATTTCCAGCTCTCCTTTTCTCTCACCAAAAATGGCGGTGGGGAGGTAGGGAAAGAATCAATCCTTTATCCAAACTGGCTTCATACTTGGGATTTGAGTCAAGCCATCAGGGTAACAGACTGGTGTAGAGTGCATTCATTCTTTCATTCAGTGAAACAGACATCTACTGAGCCTCTTCCACGAGGAGGCACTGCACGGAGGGTACAGCAGAGCATGGACAAAGTGCCTGTCTGCACGGGGCTTATGCTCTGAAGGGGAAACAGGCAAACATGGCAGCAAACAAATGATACAGTTTCCTAGAAGCGTGACATGAATAGTAACTCGGTGCCTGTGGGTAGTGTGCTGCCCTGCAGCTGTTCTAGAAGGAGTGGCCAGGGAAGGGCTCTGTGAGGGGGAGAGGCGAAATCAGAAACTCACCTGGCATACCACAGGAAGCTGTGCAAAGGCTCTGTGGGGCCGAGGGGACAGTGCTGTGACTAGAGAGGGGGTGACGGAGGGAACCAGCTCCTGTAACTGCAGTGAAGGGAGGGAGGTGGGGAGGTGGCGGAGGGCCCTAAGCGAAGGAGAAAACTGGGATGTCTCCTGAAGCTTACCAGACCCTTAGTCCAAAAATGTGTCATTGTTGTGAATCATACTATCAAAGCAGCAGTTAAAAGGTCGGTGGTTAACAGTCAAATAATTCTGGCTAGGGCTTACTTATGGTTATCAAGACCAGCAGCTGGCCTTTCCTTAGGCGTGGAAACTGACAAAAGTATTAACACAAGCCTAATTGCTAATTGCAGTTTGAAAAATACACTTTATATGGTCAGGCTACTTGCACATGATCTTCATTTTTCTGTTTTTAAAGTGGAATGAGCAGCTTCTAATAAGGTCACTGTATTATCAGTACAAGCTCACTGTCCACTCCACCAACTCCACCAGCAACAAGCCCGTGACCCTACGTCTGTCCTCACTTCTCCGGGGGTTTCCTCCAAGGTCACTATCTAAAGCTACAGGTGGTTCCCAAGCGTTTTCCAGAATTTGGGGTTAACTGTCTTCCTCTCCTCTCTTCTCTTCTTAGTTCTCAACATATCCACTCCCCAGACAGTAAAGAATCCACCTGCAGTGCAGGGACACAGATGACGCAGGTTCAATCCCTGGCTCGGGAAGATCCCCTGAAGGAGGAAATGGAAACCCAGTCATTTCTCCTGGGAAATCCCATGGACAGAGGAGCCTGGGGGCTAGAGTCCATAGGGTCACAGAGTTGGACACAACGGCGTGAGCACAGCACAGCCACTCCAAGCTGGACAGCCATGGCCTCCTGATGGGTTGAGCTGCTGCATCTGGGATCCATCTCCTGATTCTCTTTCTCCACGCAGAGTGGAAATGTTGTATTTGTTTTATGAGCGAACTCTGTCGTTAGTAACCTCAAAAGATGCCTGGTGACATGAATAGTAACTCGGTGCCTGTGGGTAGTGTGCTGCCCTGCAGCTGTTCTAGAAGGAGTGGCCAGGGAAGGGCTCTGTGAGGGGGAGAGGCGAAATCAGAAACTCACCTGGCATACCACAGGAAGCTGTGCAAAGGCTCTGTGGGGCCGAGGGGACAGTGCTGTGACTAGAGAGGGGGTGACGGAGGGAACCAGCTCCTGTAACTGCAGTGAAGGGAGGGAGGTGGGGAGGTGGCGGGAGGGCCCTAAGCGAAGGAGAAAAACTGGGATGTCTCCTGAAGCTTACCAGACCCTTAGTCCAAAAATGTGTCATTGTTGTGAATCATACTATCAAAGCAGCAGTTAAAAGGTCGGTGGTTAACAGTCAAATAATTCTGGCTAGGGCTTACTTATGGTTATCAAGACCAGCAGCTGGCCTTTCCTTAGGCGTGGAAACTGACAAAAGTATTAACACAAGCCTAATTGCTAATTGCAGTTTGAAAAATACACTTTATATGGTCAGGCTACTTGCACATGATCTTCATTTTTCTGTTTTTAAAGTGGAATGAGCAGCTTCTAATAAGGTCACTGTATTATCAGTACAAGCTCACTGTCCACTCCACCAACTCCACCAGCAACAAGCCCGTGACCCTCGCCTGTCCTCACTTCTCCGGGGGTTTCCTCCAAGGTCACTATCTAAAGCTACAGGTGGTTCCCAAGCGTTTTCCAGAATTTGGGGTTAACTGTCTTCCTCTCCTCTCTTCTCTTCTTAGTTCTCAACATATCCACTCCCCAGACAGTAAAGAATCCACCTGCAGTGCAGGGACACAGATGACGCAGGTTCAATCCCTGGCTCGGGAAGATCCCCTGAAGGAGGAAATGGAAACCCAGTCATTTCTCCTGGGAAATCCCATGGACAGAGGAGCCTGGGGGCTAGAGTCCATAGGGTCACAGAGTTGGACACAACGGCGTGAGCACAGCACAGCCACTCCAAGCTGGACAGCCATGGCCTCCTGATGGGTTGAGCTGCTGCATCTGGGATCCATCTCCTGATTCTCTTTCTCCACGCAGAGTGGAAATGTTGTATTTGTTTTATGAGCGAACTCTGTCGATCAACTGTTTTTACATGAAAGGCTCTCAAATGGGGCTGTTCTATGATAACTTTTTTGAACAGAACAGAACACTGAGGAGAGTGCCTCACATTTGTGTGTTTATTTCTGTCTCCTTCTACTATAGTGACCCTCTCTGAGGGCAGAGACTTTATTTTCTGGCCTTAAACCAGGGTCTGGCATAGAGCAGGTTTTGTAACACGTTTATTTATTTTATCTGTGTCTACCTCAGAGATAATTGCAGGTTTGAGTCCAGATCACTGCAATAAGGTAAATGTTGTAACACAGTGAGTTGCAAAAATAGTCCGCTTTCCCAGGGACAAGTTATATTTGTACCACACTATAGTATATTAAGTATGTGATAGCATTGTCTAAAAAAATGTACCTGTCAATTAAAAGATACTTTATTGCTAAAAAATGCTAACCATCACATGACAACACAAAACTTCAATTTGTAGAAAATGCTGTATCTGTGAAGCACAATAACACAAAATGCAATTAAGACAAGTTATGCCTACATAAGGTCTGAATTTTACATGCATGTCATGGATCTCAGCTTCTTCCTTTTTGTATAAACTTTCTCCCTGTGAAGGAGACTCGGGTCCTTTCCTGCCCTCCTTCTCCTGAATTTTGGCCCCAGTCACTCTCATTCCATCTCCAGCACCCTCAGCAACTTTGTCCTATAATTAAACAATCCTCCAGGTGGTTCCCAAGCGTTTTCCAGAATTTGGGGTTAACTGTCTTCCTCTCCTCTCTTCTCTTCTTAGTTCTCAACATATCCACTCCCCAGACAGTAAAGAATCCACCTGCAGTGCAGGGACACAGATGACGCAGGTTCAATCCCTGGCTCGGGAAGATCCCCTGAAGGAGGAAATGGAAACCCAGTCATTTCTCCTGGGAAATCCCATGGACAGAGGAGCCTGGGGGCTAGAGTCCATAGGGTCACAGAGTTGGACACAACGGCGTGAGCACAGCACAGCCACTCCAAGCTGGACAGCCATGGCCTCCTGATGGGTTGAGCTGCTGCATCTGGGATCCATCTCCTGATTCTCTTTCTCCACGCAGAGTGGAAATGTTGTATTTGTTTTATGAGCGAACTCTGTCGATCAACTGTTTTTACATGAAAGGCTCTCAAATGGGGCTGTTCTATGATAACTTTTTTGAACAGAACAGAACACTGAGGAGAGTGCCTCACATTTGTGTGTTTATTTCTGTCTCCTTCTACTATAGTGACCCTCTCTGAGGGCAGAGACTTTATTTTCTGGCCTTAAACCAGGGTCTGGCATAGAGCAGGTTTTGTAACACGTTTATTTATTTTATCTGTGTCTACCTCAGAGATAATTGCAGGTTTGAGTCCAGATCACTGCAATAAGGTAAATGTTGTAACACAGTGAGTTGCAAAAATAGTCCGCTTTCCCAGGGACAAGTTATATTTGTACCACACTATAGTATATTAAGTATGTGATAGCATTGTCTAAAAAAATGTACCTGTCAATTAAAAGATACTTTATTGCTAAAAAATGCTAACCATCACATGACAACACAAAACTTCAATTTGTAGAAAATGCTGTATCTGTGAAGCACAATAACACAAAATGCAATTAAGACAAGTTATGCCTACATAAGGTCTGAATTTTACATGCATGTCATGGATCTCAGCTTCTTCCTTTTTGTATAAACTTTCTCCCTGTGAAGGAGACTCGGGTCCTTTCCTGCCCTCCTTCTCCTGAATTTTGGCCCCAGTCACTCTCATTCCATCTCCAGCACCCCTCAGCAACTTTGTCCTATAATTAAACAATCCCTCCAGGCTGAATGTCCCGAGCTCCTCAAATCCTGCCTCCCACCCTCCCCTCCTTGGATTCACCTGGGGCCCTCCCAGGATTAGCCACGGTGCTTTTTCTCCATAGTGCAGAGTATCTAACCTCAACCTGGGTCTGGGTAAGCAGACAGGTGAAGGGAGGGCAGGGTAAGAAAGATGAGGTGGAATAGTTTATAGGAACAGAACCTTGCGGGGGAGGAGGGTGAAGAAATCCCCCCGGGGCTGACCCGGCTGTGCCTGAACTTTCTGTGTGATCCTGGGCCAGTCACTCACCTGCTCTCCATGTTTTGTCACTTGGAGGCAGAGAGGCAGGAGAAATGATCACATAGGTGTCTTTCCCATAGAGTTCAGGATCTTCTCTCTCACTGGTGGTGAACAGAAGACATCTCACTAAAGAAACAGTTTACAGACTTTCTTTCCCTCCAAGCCAGTACCTGGCCATCACCAAACGCCACAAGACACGTAGATCCTCTCCCCACTGTTGTGACTAGGCAGGGTGATCAGCTCATCCCAGCATGCCCAGGACTTCCGCAGTTTCAACACTGAGAATCCCAAGCACACCAGCATGGCTGGCCATCCTACGACTAGACCCAGCTTTTGGATGGCACACATCCGGCTCATGACTGCACACCCTCTGCCTGGTCCTGTTCCTGGCCATCAGCAGGTATTCAGCCAACATCTGTTGAATAAACTGATGCCACTCTTTCAAAGTGCCCAACACACACATAACGTCCATACACATCGTCCCAGTTTCCATCTTCATCTCAGCACTGAAGCAGAACTGCATGGATGAGGGGAGAGGCGAAAAGAGGGAAAAAGACCAGCATGTCAGGAGAGATGTCGATATTCCTGCCAGTCCTACCCACCATCATTACTGCCAGATCCTGAACTGAGGGCAGAAGCCTGTCTGCAGCGGGGTAGCCTGAGTCCTGCCGAAGAAACACATGTCCAAGAGTTGCTATGGAAGAGGGTTGTTCCAGACCAAGCCCAGTGCTTCTGCGAGTCCAGCCAACTCACCCAGCAACCACCCACAGCCTCTGCCTGAGGACTGTGTCCCTTGTACTCACACGCCCATGATCTCCCCCAGAACCTGCATTCACCAGGGTCTGGCCACCACAGCCTCTGCTCCCAAAACCTGCCGGCCCCACCTGCACTCGTGTTGGCCTCGGTCTACCCCCTTCTCTGCTCGCCTCTCCAGAGAAGGGCCAGGGAACGTGAGAATCAGAGTCACCAGGTGTAACCAACCCTTCCCTGTTTATACATCCTCAGAAAGCCTGACTGTACCAGGCCAGTCCCTTACTCATTTTGAGAAGAGGCACATTCTGCTGGATAATTAAGCCATAAAAGTTCCCTTTGTACTTTTATTCTTGTTCAAAGTTAAGCCATTTTCCACTAAAGATATAAACAAGGCATTTCTGAGCAGGGAGTACTGTGGCTGTCTAATAAGCCGGGATTGATGGTCGTGATAAAGTCGACTCTATTGATCCTTGCACACACGGGCAGTGCGGGGATGGAGCAGCTATGTAGGAGAGCTCCCAGTATGGTTTCGAGCTGTTTAGAAACCAGACTTTCTTTCCCTCCAAGCCAGTACCTGGCCATCACCAAACGCCACAAGACACGTAGATCCTCTCCCCACTGTTGTGACTAGGCAGGGTGATCAGCTCATCCCAGCATGCCCAGGACTTCCGCAGTTTCAACACTGAGAATCCCAAGCACACCAGCATGGCTGGCCATCCTACGACTAGACCCAGCTTTTGGATGGCACACATCCGGCTCATGACTGCACACCCTCTGCCTGGTCCTGTTCCTGGCCATCAGCAGGTATTCAGCCAACATCTGTTGAATAAACTGATGCCACTCTTTCAAAGTGCCCAACACACACATAACGTCCATACACATCGTCCCAGTTTCCATCTTCATCTCAGCACTGAAGCAGAACTGCATGGATGAGGGGAGAGGCGAAAAGAGGGAAAAAGACCAGCATGTCAGGAGAGATGTCGATATTCCTGCCAGTCCTACCCACCATCATTACTGCCAGATCCTGAACTGAGGGCAGAAGCCTGTCTGCAGCGGGGTAGCCTGAGTCCTGCCGAAGAAACACATGTCCAAGAGTTGCTATGGAAGAGGGTTGTTCCAGACCAAGCCCAGTGCTTCTGCGAGTCCAGCCAACTCACCCAGCAACCACCCACAGCCTCTGCCTGAGGACTGTGTCCCTTGTACTCACACGCCCATGATCTCCCCCAGAACCTGCATTCACCAGGGTCTGGCCACCACAGCCTCTGCTCCCAAAACCTGCCGGCCCCACCTGCACTCGTGTTGGCCTCGGTCTACCCCCTTCTCTGCTCGCCTCTCCAGAGAAGGGCCAGGGAACGTGAGAATCAGAGTCACCAGGTGTAACCAACCCTTCCCTGTTTATACATCCTCAGAAAGCCTGACTGTACCAGGCCAGTCCCTTACTCATTTTGAGAAGAGGCACATTCTGCTGGATAATTAAGCCATAAAAGTTCCCTTTGTACTTTTATTCTTGTTCAAAGTTAAGCCATTTTCCACTAAAGATATAAACAAGGCATTTCTGAGCAGGGAGTACTGTGGCTGTCTAATAAGCCGGGATTGATGGTCGTGATAAAGTCGACTCTATTGATCCTTGCACACACGGGCAGTGCGGGGATGGAGCAGCTATGTAGGGAGAGCTCCCCAGTATGGTTTCGAGCTGTTTATGAGACAAGTTTATGTCAAGGGCTTTAATGCTGCGAGAGGCAGAGAAGCAGTGTCGGACTAAGAGAGGCCAAGCCAGGTGCCCAGGAACGGGGTACCAGCCAGACACCTCATCTTGGACCGGTGGGCTCTTCCCTCCCCATGATCTTGGCAAATCTACGAGCCCTCAGTGCTTCAAAGCATGACTCGTGGAGGCCGCTTGACCTCTTCCAGCATGAAGATCAAAGTAGAATGTGAGTTGGGAGCTGTTGGCCAATGTGAATGGGGAGCCCAGTCCAACCCTGCCTGGGTGCTGGGGGTGGAGGAAGGACCTACCTGGAGCAGGCAGAGAGAAGACACTCCCAGGTACCCCCTTCCTGCAATGTCCCCAGCCCTTCCTTCTTCCCAGGGTCTCCCCTGTACCCGTGGCCAGCACACAAGGGTCCGACTGCACAGTGACCACCTGCAGCAAAGCCTCTGGGACCAGCAGGGCCTCCTTGCCCCTCGATGGCCACCCATGTCCTCCCTTGGCCTCCACCCTCTCACTCGTACCCACAGACTTGCTTGATCCTCCTCTGACCTCCCTTAGGTACACTTCTGACTTCTTCCAGAACTTTCCAGATTCGAGAGGCTCCCAACCTTCCAGCATTCATCTGCTGCACTGAATGAGACTCGAGGATGAGAGCAGCGTGGGAGTTCTCAGTGGGTGTGTGTGCGGCCAAGACGTCCACTCCCCGTGGCTGGCATCTCTATCTCTGTAACTTCTGGAGCTCAGGGGCTGCCCAGTGCTTTCCAGCCCTACTGCCCAGGATGCCACACAGAATACCCGGAAGAAACAATAGTACTAATCTCTACTTTCTGAGCACTTACATCTTATCATAAACCATGCTAAGAGATGTATGGATACTTTACTCCCCTCAGGCCAACCCTGAATTTTATTCCCTCCTGAAGTCCTGCATGCAAACATTTTATCCCCATTTGATAGATGAGGGAAATAGGACTGAGAGAGCAAGTTATTTCCCAGGACTTCCACCTGGGCTCATTTGCCTCCAAAGTCAGTACTCATAGTGTCTGCTAAACGAGGGTCCGCACCTTCCTTCTACAACCATCTAGAGATTTTTCTGGCCAGACACTGGTGCTGTGACCACCTAGAGACCTGGTGGAGGAAAGGGAAAAATGGAAGTCACTCCAGGTCAACTCTAATGGAAAATGGGGTGGACACAGATTGTCTAGGAGGACGACGTGGACTGTTACAATAAAGCTCTACTGGGCACGTGAAGCCTAAATTGTCTTCCTGTTCCACTGCTCCCATTGAGATATACAATCCTCATACATACTCTCTGTGTGAAGCAGTCTCTGTTCCCTGCCGGTGGCCGCACCACTGTGCCCACAACTCATGGGACCAGAGACTGCTTCCTGAGCCCCAAATAGCTATCAACAGACTGACCATCAGGACAGGGCAGCCTAGCCCAGGAGCCCTTTCAGCCAGATCTCCTAAGACTGTAGAAGGACCAGCAATCCTATCCAGCCTTTCTCATGGAGAGGTTGAACATGAGGCACCCTAAGAAGACAGGAAGGAGAAATGATGGAGGAGGAAGCAGAATACTGCCTCTGAGTGAGCTGCAGATGCGAACAGTCATTATCAGAGACACAGCATTCTGAGTGAGGAGAGAGAATGCAGACTCGAGCCTGTCCAGGATGTCCTGAGCCACTCTGCCCTCTTCCAGAGCCTGAGCAGCTTCCAATGGTGTAATTATGGGAATGTGTACAGACACTGGCCTATGAAGAATTCCAGCCACCAGTGGTCACCCCAGTATGTTCACCTCCTGCCTCCCTGAGAGCACACCCACAACCCAGTCTACTTCCTGGACTGGAGTGGGAGTCCATGTTAGACTCTCAGAGCCTCCTTCGTTTCTCTTTCGTACCACGTGTACGCCATGGCCAATTGGTTTTTATCTGGTTATTTAACAGATGTCAGTCTCCACTTGACTATAAGCTGCACGAGGTCAAGACTACATCTGCTTTCCTCACCAGGCCCCCTTTCTGCCTCACATAGTGTCCAGCACAGAGGACAAACTCAGAAAGCACCCAGTATCTGGCTGAATAAGCAAATGAACAAATGCTCAAATAGTGAACAGTAGAATGAATGATGCCTAGAACTGTGGTGCTGGAGGGTCTCTTGAGGGTCCCTTGGATAGCACAGAGATCAAAGCAGTTAATCCTAAAGGAAATCAACCCTGAATATTCACTGGAAGGACTAATGCTGAAGCTGAAATTACAATACTTTGGCCCCCTGATGTGAAGAGATGACGCATTGGAAAATACCCTGATGTTGGGAAAGACAGAAGGCAGAAAAGAAGGGGACAACAAAGGATGAGATGGTTGGATGACATCACTGACTCAATGGGTGTGAGTTTGAGAAAATTCTGAGAGACAGGGAAGGACAGTGAAGCCAAGCCACAGTCCGTGGGGTCACAAAGAGTCTGACATGACTGAGCAACTGAACTAAGAATAAATGCAGGCCTAGAAAAATCCTACAGGTTAGAATTCCACCATGGCCTAACAAAATGGGAATCATGGAGTTGGTCATTTACTCCTTGTCTGACCACAACAATAAGCCTAGATCATCCAATAAGCCAGAGGGATTGTGGAGGCAGTGGGGATATTCAGTGTGGCCAGGGTATTCAGGAGCCTGGCAGGATGCTACATCTGACTCAGACGTGGAGAAGAGAGTGGACAAGAGTTTAAACTGTCTGCAAGGCAAGAGAAACGGGCCAGCCTGACCTTAGAAGAGCATCTAACACCAGAACCACTATCGGTAAACTTCTAAGCAGCCATAATCATCAAAACATCCAACTTTCACTTAGAGTCAGATGTTCTACAAAGATCCTTTCAGGGGTCTCTACTGATTCAGAGAAAGGATCTGCTCTGTCAAATGTAGACTGTAAGTAGAACAAGAGGGAAATGAATTAGTTAAAATGTAAACGCCTCCTGGTCTTCCCTGGTAGCTCAGTGGTAAAGAGTTCACCTGCCAATGCAGGAGCCATGGGTTCCATCCCTAATCCAGGAAGATCCCACATGCTGTGGAGCAACTAAGCCTGTGAGCCACAACTACTGAGCCTGTGCTCTAAGCGTCAGAGCCGCAACTATGGAGCCCATGTGCTGCCATTACTGACGCCCGTGTGCCCTTGAGCCTGAGTTCCACAACAAGAGAAGTCACTGAAATAAAAAGCCTGCTCACGTCAGCTAGAGAGAAGCTCGCACTCCGCGCAACTAGAGAACAGCCTGAAGCAGCTGTGAAAACCCAGAATAGTCAAAAATAAATAAATAAAAATTAAAAGCAAAATGTAAATGCTTCCCTGGTGGCTCAGTTAGTAATGAATCTGCCTGCAATGCAGGAGACCGGGTTGCATCCCTGGGTCAGGAAGATCCTCTGGAGGAGAAAATGGCAACCCACTCTGGTATTCTTGCCTGAGAAATCACATGGACAGAGGAGACGGATGGGTTATAATCCATGGGACTGCAAGAGTCACATGTCTTAGAGACTAAACTTCACTTCAAAATGCAAACAGGGCAATCATTTGCTCCTAAAACTTACTAGAAATCCAGGGAAAAAGGGGTCCCTGGGACTACATGGACGGCACCCTGTGATTACTCTGGGCCCATTCAGATAATTCAGGATGCTTTCCTTATTTTAAAGACCAGTGATTAGCAAGCTCAACCCCATCTGCAACCTCAGTTCTCCTTTGCCATGTAATACACTATACTCACAGGTTCCAGGGATTAGGACATGGGACACCCTTGGGAGGCCATTATTCTGCCTGCCACACATGCTTATGAAGCCAGCCCTGCTGAAACCCAAATTTCAGGGATCTCAAATGTCTGTCTAGAGGCTGCAGCATGAAGACCCTGTGGCCCTCCAATTCATACACATGAACCTTGTGGCAATATTCATAATGGTAGCAGCAGACATCCACCACCACCTTGGATGGACCCTAACCTGCTCTCAGGAGGATCCAGAGCCCTGGCATTCTCCCCATGATCCCGTCCTGCTTCTTTCCACCTGGATGTTCTTTTCCCCCGTAAGTAGAACAAGATGGAAATGAATTAGTTAAAATGTAAACGCCTCCTGGTCTTCCCTGGTAGCTCAGTGGTAAAGAGTTCACCTGCCAATGCAGGAGCCATGGGTTCCATCCCTAATCCAGGAAGATCCCACATGCTGTGGAGCAACTAAGCCTGTGAGCCACAACTACTGAGCCTGTGCTCTAAGCGTCAGAGCCGCAACTATGGAGCCCATGTGCTGCCATTACTGACGCCCGTGTGCCCTTGAGCCTGAGTTCCACAACAAGAGAAGTCACTGAAATAAAAAGCCTGCTCACGTCAGCTAGAGAGTAGCTCCCACTCCTCGCAACTAGAGAACAGCCTGAAGCAGCTGTGAAAACCCAGAATAGTCAAAAATAAATAAATAAAAATTAAAAGCAAAATGTAAATGCTTCCCTGGTGGCTCAGTTAGTAATGAATCTGCCTGCGATACAGGAGACCGGGGTTTCATCCCTGGGTCAGGAAGATCCTCTGGAGGAGAAAATGGCAACCCACTCTGGTATTCTTGCCTGAGAAATCACATGGACAGAGGAGACGGATGGGTTATAATCCATGGGACTGCAAGAGTCACATGTCTTAGAGACTAAACTTCACTTCAAAATGCAAACAGGGCAATCATTTGCTCCTAAAACTTACTAGAAATCCAGGGAAAAAGGGGTCCCTGGGACTACATGGACGGCACCCTGTGATTACTCTGGGCCCATTCAGATAATTCAGGATGCTTTCCTTATTTTAAAGACCAGTGATTAGCAAGCTCAACCCCATCTGCAACCTCAGTTCTCCTTTGCCATGTAATACACTATACTCACAGGTTCCAGGGATTAGGACATGGGACACCCTTGGGAGGCCATTATTCTGCCTGCCACACATGCTTATGAAGCCAGCCCTGCTGAAACCCAAATTTCAGGGATCTCAAATGTCTGTCTAGAGGCTGCAGCATGAAGACCCTGTGGCCCTCCAATTCATACACATGAACCTTGTGGCAATATTCATAATGGTAGCAGCAGACATCCACCACCACCTTGGATGGACCCTAACCTGCTCTCAGGAGGATCCAGAGCCCTGGCTCCAGGCTGCATTCTCTCCCTGCTATGATCCCGTCCTGCTTCTTTCCACCTGGATGTTCTTTTCACAGCATCTCCCCAGCTAAGGACCCACGACTCCTTTGTGGGTGGATGTGCATGGTTCTGCCTTAGCTGCTCCCATGCGGGGCTTCAGAAAATAGTCTGATCCCCTTTACCAGCCCCTTGTTTCCTGATGACTCAGATGGTAAAGAATCTGCCTGCAAAGTAGGAGACCTGGGTTCAGTCCATGGGTTGGGAAGGTCCACCAAGAGGAGGGCATGGCAACCCACTCTAGTATTCTTGACTGGAGAATTCCACAGATGGAAGAGCCTGGCAGGCTACAGTTCATGGGGTTGTAAGAGTCAGACACAATTTAGCGACTAAACCCCTACCACCAGGGAAGGGTCAAATCCCAAATTATATCTGGTCAGGGACAAGTACAGATGACAACCTGGGACTTGTGACTAGTATCTAAAGTAGGGCCAGGCTTGTGGAACGGAGCCCTTAACTCATGGGATCTGACACTAACTCCAGGCAGGTCGTGTCTAAACCGAATTGTAGTGACGCCCAGCTGGTGTCCCAGATTGGTTGAAGTGGGAAAAAAAACCTCATCTGGTATCAAAGTGTCCTGAGTAAGAGAGTAAAGTGTGCATTTCCTATGTACTCCAGAGTTACAGACATCAAAGAGTTAATATAAAGAAAGAACAAAATGCTTCCCTGAAAACATGGCTCATGCTATATAAACGTTTGCCAGTGTAGTTTGAAATAGGATGACAGTAAAGATATTGAAAAGATGTTTCTAAAATGAGTTAAACTGGATAATCAAGCAATGACCTTGTTACAAGGCAGGGATGTTATCATGGAAATTAACAAAGAGAAGCACTGTTTTACCCAAGCGTGTGCTTGTTTTGAGTGGTCCTCCAGCGCTGGCTATGTGTCTGGCACGGCAGCTGCAGGAGAGCTAGACAGAGCCTTCCAAGTCCACGTGCAAAGAGAAACCGCTGTCCTTAAGACCTCTGTGGGAGCCCCACTGAGAGCAAGAAGGCTCAGCTCTGCCTTTTATCAGAGATTCTGTTTTGCCAGCTATAAAAAGGGGTTGACAGAAGTCGCCTGGCCCACAGGGGAGGTGTGGAAGCCCCATAAACTGTAAAGTTCTGGGCAGAGGTAAGGTCTTTCCATTATGATTACTGCTTCTCTTTAGTGGCTCAGGAGGAAAGCACAGAATTCTGCTCACCTGGAGTCCTTCAGAGACCCCCTTCTTAGCAAACTCAGTGAGTCCAGGCTGGGCTGCTTCTGTAAATACACTTCTTTCATAGTGGAATTTTCAAGGATCCCTGCCCTTTGGAGAAAGGCCACGAGCCTCGTCCCCTCCACCCTGCAACGTCCCACCTCTCTGCCAGGGAAGCAGGAAGGGCTAGTGCACACGGCAACTCTCTCAGCGGAGGGTGGAAGGGCTCCAGCGCCAGTCAGCTCTCAGAAAGTCTCGTGCACAAGCCGACCCAGCTGCGGGCTCCAGTTGAGGGCCTGGATTTAGTGCTTGGATTCACGGATTCGAGTCTCAGCTCAGCCACTTATTCAACTGTGTGACCTCAGCCAGAACGCTTACTCTTTCTGCTCCTCAGCTTCCTGGATTCCGAATAGGAGGACTGTACCGGTTCCCTGCCCACCTTCAGTGCAGGTTGGTGTGGTCCAGGTGGGAAGTGCATCTCAACTAGTCAATCCCAGGTAAACACCAGTCATCATCACAGTCGTGCTGCAGTCATGTCCCTGGCTTCCTTCCTATTTCCCTTTCAATTTGGAACAAATGTGTATTGAGTTGCGCCTGAGTCCATAGCCCCTGTGCTGGCCAACATCATGGCCGACGCCCCTGCAGAGTCTCAGGGCCCCAATTCTTCCTGAGGGCACTTCGCCCAGAACCTCTCTGCCTGCTTCTCTCCCAGCCCCAGGCATGGTCTCTGTAACACTCCCAGAAGGCTGAGATCTCATGGAACCTTCAGGATTTTCCCAGAGCCCAGCCCCATCATGGTCCTAGGTACCATCACTCTCATGTGGACATGCAGAAGCTTCCTAACTGGTCTCCCTTCCACGCTGGCGCCTTCAATATGCTCTCAATACAGCAGCCAGAGAAGCCTTCAAAAAAGACAGAGGACATTACTAGTCTGCTCAAGCTCTTCTAATGGAGACCCGCACAGGGCAAAAGTCACCTACCTTGTAGCTTTCAACAGAGCCTTTCTCTGCAGTTCTCCACCTGGGCAGCACATTGGAATCACCTGAGAACTCTAACCATCACGGGCACTGAGTGCCTGCACACACTTACCTAACTGGTCTAAGGTGTAGCCCAGTATCAGGAATACATTAAAGCTCCCAGAAAAGTTGAGTGTATAGCCAAGTTTGAGAACCAACCCCCTGCCTAACTTGATCTACCTCCTGTTGTCTCTCTGATCTCATCTCCAACTACTGCCTTCTTGTTTGCTCTTCTAGTCAGAGGAAGTTCCTTCCTCTTCTTCAAACGTGCCAGGCACATATCGACCTCAGGACCTCTCTGCACTTGCTGGCCTCTCTACCAAGAAAGATTTTCTCCTGAGTATCTACATGGCTCACTTCCTCCTCTCCCCTAGGTCTTTGCTCAAATGTCACCTCCTTAGGGAGGCCTTCTCAGACCATCTCATTAAAATTCACGTTCACTCCTCTTCCTCCATGTCACAAGGTGGTCAGGAGTGCATCTCGATACTAGTCAATTCCTCAGCCAGAACGCTTACTCTTTCTGCTCCTCAGCTTCCTGGATTCCGAATAGGAGGACTGTACCGTTCCTGCCCACCTTCAGTGCAGGTTGGTGTGGTCCAGGTGGGAAGTGCATCTCAACTAGTCAATCCCAGGTAAACACCAGTCATCATCACAGTCGTGCTGCAGTCATGTCCCTGGCTTCCTTCCTATTTCCCTTTCAATTTGGAACAAATGTGTATTGAGTTGCGCCTGAGTCCATAGCCCCTGTGCTGGCCAACATCATGGCCGACGCCCCTGCAGAGTCTCAGGGCCCCAATTCTTCCTGAGGGCACTTCGCCCAGAACCTCTCTGCCTGCTTCTCTCCCAGCCCCAGGCATGGTCTCTGTAACACTCCCAGAAGGCTGAGATCTCATGGAACCTTCAGGATTTTCCCAGAGCCCAGCCCCATCATGGTCCTAGGTACCATCACTCTCATGTGGACATGCAGAAGCTTCCTAACTGGTCTCCCTTCCACGCTGGCGCCTTCAATATGCTCTCAATACAGCAGCCAGAGAAGCCTTCAAAAATGACAGAGGACATTACTAGTCTGCTCAAGCTCTTCTAATGGAGACCCGCACAGGGCAAAAGTCACCTACCTTGTAGCTTTCAACAGAGCCTTTCTCTGCAGTTCTCCACCTGGGCAGCACATTGGAATCACCTGAGAACTCTAACCATCACGGGCACTGAGTGCCTGCACACACTTACCTAACTGGTCTAAGGTGTAGCCCAGTATCAGGAATACATTAAAGCTCCCAGAAAAGTTGAGTGTATAGCCAAGTTTGAGAACCAACCCCCTGCCTAACTTGATCTACCTCCTGTTGTCTCTCTGATCTCATCTCCAACTACTGCCTTCTTGTTTGCTCTTCTAGTCAGAGGAAGTTCCTTCCTCTTCTTCAAACGTGCCAGGCACATATCGACCTCAGGACCTCTCTGCACTTGCTGGCCTCTCTACCAAGAAAGATTTTCTCCTGAGTATCTACATGGCTCACTTCCTCCTCTCCCCTAGGTCTTTGCTCAAATGTCACCTCCTTAGGGAGGCCTTCTCAGACCATCTCATTAAAAATTCAACCCCTCCTCCTAACCAGGCTGTTTCTATCTCCCTCTTCCACCTTATATTTCCCACAGCAATTACTACCATCTAATCCATTACATCAGTGACTTCTTTGCTTTGTTTATTATCTGTCCTCAATGGACCAGAACACAGGCTCTAGGAAGGTAAGGATTTCTGTCTGTGTGTCAGTGCTCTACCTCTGTGCCAAGACTATGCTGGCTCATAAGACATACTCAATAAATATTCTTTGTGATCTGAGCTCAGTCTCTTAAGTCGTGTCTGACTCTGTGTGACCCTATGGACTGTAGCCCACCAGGTTCCTCTGTCCATGGATTCTCTAGGCAAGAATTCTGGAGTGGGTTGCCATGCCCTCCTCCAGGTGATCTTCTTGACCTAAGGATCAAACCCACGTCTCCTGTGTCTCCTGCATTGTAGGCAGATTCTTTACCCACTGAGCCACCTGGGAAGCCCCCAAATATTCTTTAAATGAACATATACTCTTCTTTTCCCTGGTAGATCCTTTGTTGCCCTTTCATCCCGAGAGTCTAGTCAGGTTTCCTGGGCCAAGAAAAACCATATCCAACTACAGGGCAAATAGCAGGCACTCAATAAATGTCTATGAAATGGAACCAAACTCTCCTTCCCAAAGAATACAGACTCCAAACCCAGAAACAAGCTCTTTCTTGAAAACTCCAGACACAAGCTAACGGTGGTTTGCAGCTTTAAGAAAATTTTTAAAATATGGAGAAAGAGAGGAAGAAAAGGTGTGGAGGGAGATGCTCACAAAAGTTAATGAGATTTTCTCAGCTGTGGTATGTGCCCACATTTTTAATAATTAGGAGCAATAAAAATTCTAACTGAACCTTAAAGGAACATCTTTTGTAACAAAGAGAGAAGTCAAGACAGACTTCTCTGTCAGGTGTAATGACTTGTTAGCCTTGGAAGATGGATGTACTTTAAAAAACTAATTTACAGAAAAAATAATTGTTCATAAAAATGCAACTAATTGGGTTAAAATGACTTATTAACAGGAGTGCCAGATGATTCTCAAAAAAGGGCCTTTCTCCTGAGTATCTACATGGCTCACTTCCTCCTCTCCCCTAGGTCTTTGCTCAAATGTCACCTCCTTAGGGAGGCCTTCTCAGACCATCTCATTAAAAATTCAACCCCTCCTCCTAACCAGGCTGTTTCTATCTCCCTCTTCCACCTTATATTTCCCACAGCAATTACTACCATCTAATCCATTACATCAGTGACTTCTTTGCTTTGTTTATTATCTGTCCTCAATGGACCAGAACACAGGCTCTAGGAAGGTAAGGATTTCTGTCTGTGTGTCAGTGCTCTACCTCTGTGCCAAGACTATGCTGGCTCATAAGACATACTCAATAAATATTCTTTGTGATCTGAGCTCAGTCTCTTAAGTCGTGTCTGACTCTGTGTGACCCTATGGACTGTAGCCCACCAGGTTCCTCTGTCCATGGATTCTCTAGGCAAGAATTCTGGAGTGGGTTGCCATGCCCTCCTCCAGGTGATCTTCTTGACCTAAGGATCAAACCCACGTCTCCTGTGTCTCCTGCATTGTAGGCAGATTCTTTACCCACTGAGCCACCTGGGAAGCCCCCAAATATTCTTTAAATGAACATATACTCTTCTTTTCCCTGGTAGATCCTTTGTTGCCCTTTCATCCCGAGAGTCTAGTCAGGTTTCCCTGGGCCAAGAAAAACCATATCCAACTACAGGGCAAATAGCAGGCACTCAATAAATGTCTATGAAATGGAACCAAACTCTCCTTCCCAAAGAATACAGACTCCAAACCCAGAAACAAGCTCTTTCTTGAAAACTCCAGACACAAGCTAACGGTGGTTTGCAGCTTTAAGAAAATTTTTAAAATATGGAGAAAGAGAGGAAGAAAAGGTGTGGAGGGAGATGCTCACAAAAGTTAATGAGATTTTCTCAGCTGTGGTATGTGCCCACATTTTTAATAATTAGGAGCAATAAAAATTCTAACTGAACCTTAAAGGAACATCTTTTGTAACAAAGAGAGAAGTCAAGACAGACTTCTCTGTCAGGTGTAATGACTTGTTAGCCTTGGAAGATGGATGTACTTTAAAAAACTAATTTACAGAAAAAATAATTGTTCATAAAAATGCAACTAATTGGGTTAAAATGACTTATTAACAGGAGTGCCAGATGATTCTCATGCCTTAAGGATTAAATTAGGTTATTAATCCTCAAAATTTCTTATTTCTAATGAAGAAAGCCTGCTTAGCAGAGAGAGAAACTGAGGCTGGTGGAGGAGGGGGAGAGCGACTTGCCCGACGCAGGCTGAGGGGCTGCACCCTAGCTGAGGCTGGGAGGAGACCTAGGAGTCCAGGCACCCTGTCCTGGTTCTGTCCCCAGCACGGTGAAGACCCCACCTCCCCGTGGGCAGGTGGACAAGGGCCCAGCCACTGACTCTGCTCACCCACTGGGTCTGAGGTCAGGCAGGGGCCGGTCGAGGGGTAGGCGGTCACTGAGGTAGGCGTTGTAGCCGTAGTACTGGAACTGCTTCAGGGCCACACGCCGGCCTTCAGGGCTGAGCTCCTGGCCCCAGTGTGCGAACAGAGAGGAGTCTGTGAAGGGCTCAGCCTCTGCCTCCTCCGGTTTGGCGGGGGCCTCTGGAGAAAGAAGCGACAAGGAGACAGTGGGTCAGAGTGCACCCTGCACAGGCCATGACAACCTCTTTTCCTTCCTCATCATTGCCTTGGATGAAACGATCTTAGCCCCAACTTTCAGGGTTGAGGGAAGGGAGACGAGAATTGTCATGCTTCCCCAAGCTCATTTATCCATCCGTCCATCTGTCCATTCATCCAGCCAACAGCCACTAGTACAATGGATGTAGAAATATACCCAACAAGGTCTGTAGGAAGCCAAAGGGTGTGATCCTGATGTCACATGGTTTAAGTCAGACCCTCCTCCTCCCAGTCTGCCTTCTCAACAGAGATGCCAGTCCCAGCCCTTGAATGGGGCTTCTGCTTCTTTCCCCAGATCACACCTCCATTCCCTGCCAGTCCTGACCCTGTTCCCGACCGGGGTCCCCAATCTGGGCGTCTGCTCTCCTGCCCATTCTGCCATAGCAAAAAAAATTGAACCTTAAAGGAACATCTTTTGTAACAAGAGAGAAGTCAAGACAGACTTCTCTGTCAGGTGTAATGACTTGTTAGCCTTGGAAGATGGATGTACTTTAAAAAACTAATTTACAGAAAAAATAATTGTTCATAAAAATGCAACTAATTGGGTTAAAATGACTTATTAACAGGAGTGCCAGATGATTCTCATGCCTTAAGGATTAAATTAGGTTATTAATCCTCAAAATTTCTTATTTCTAATGAAGAAAGCCTGCTTAGCAGAGAGAGAAACTGAGGCTGGTGGAGGAGGGGGAGAGCGACTTGCCCGACGCAGGCTGAGGGGCTGCACCCTAGCTGAGGCTGGGAGGAGACCTAGGAGTCCAGGCACCCTGTCCTGGTTCTGTCCCCAGCACGGTGAAGACCCCACCTCCCCGTGGGCAGGTGGACAAGGGCCCAGCCACTGACTCTGCTCACCCACTGGGTCTGAGGTCAGGCAGGGGCCGGTCGAGGGGTAGGCGGTCACTGAGGTAGGCGTTGTAGCCGTAGTACTGGAACTGCTTCAGGGCCACACGCCGGCCTTCAGGGCTGAGCTCCTGGCCCCAGTGTGCGAACAGAGAGGAGTCTGTGAAGGGCTCAGCCTCTGCCTCCTCCGGTTTGGCGGGGGCCTCTGGAGAAAGAAGCGACAAGGAGACAGTGGGTCAGAGTGCACCCTGCACAGGCCATGACAACCTCTTTTCCTTCCTCATCATTGCCTTGGATGAAACGATCTTAGCCCCAACTTTCAGGGTTGAGGGAAGGGAGACGAGAATTGTCATGCTTCCCCAAGCTCATTTATCCATCCGTCCATCTGTCCATTCATCCAGCCAACAGCCACTAGTACAATGGATGTAGAAATATACCCAACAAGGTCTGTAGGGAAGCCAAAGGGTGTGATCCTGATGTCACATGGTTTAAGTCAGAACCTCCTCCTCCCAGTCTGCCTTCTCAACAGAGATGCCAGTCCCAGCCCTTGAATGGGGCTTCTGCTTCTTTCCCCAGATCACACCTCCATTCCCTGCCAGTCCTGACCCTGTTCCCGACCGGGGTCCCCAATCTGGGCGTCTGCTCTCCTGCCCAGTTCTTGTGACGCCACCTCTCTCTCCACTGTCTGGTCCTGCTGAGAGTCTCCTGGCTGCACCATATGACACTCGCCTGGCTACTAGGCACCTGGGGCAGACTGCCTCCCGCTGCTTCAGGCTCTCTCCACCAGGACAGGGACTTGTGGGCACAGGGGACAGTCAGACCATCCCCAGACTCCCACACACTCCGGGCACTGCTCATATGACCCCTGGTAGATGACGTAGGGTAGGGGCAATGCTCACCCAGGTCAAGAAGAGTTCATGGTTCTCCTGAAAATTTCCAAGAAAATGGAAGGGGAACAAAGACTTGGATTCACATAGACAGGAATTCAAACAAATTCCTGCTCCCCCATTCACTGGCTACATGACCACAAACAAACCCTCAATCTCTTGGTGCCTTGATGCCCCTACCTGTAATACAGGAATACTAATAATACCCACTCCCGAGACCTGTGATGATTATAGGCAATAATATATAAAACACCAGTCTGAGAATAAGTGCACAAGTAACGGCAGTCAGGGTTGCTATAGCAAGGGGAGCCTGTAGTCAAGTCCCTCTTTAATGGGGATAACAAGTAGGTCCTGCCAGCACACAGTTTTGATTGGTCAGGACTCATTCCCGGGACAGGTAGTCAGGCCGACCATTTAAGGTCAGCAATCAGAGAAATTGTACAGAGACACTAAGGCCCCTGGACAGGCCATGACAACCTCTTTTCCTTCCTCATCATTGCCTTGGATGAAACGATCTTAGCCCCAACTTTCAGGGTTGAGGAAGGGAGACGAGAATTGTCATGCTTCCCCAAGCTCATTTATCCATCCGTCCATCTGTCCATTCATCCAGCCAACAGCCACTAGTACAATGGATGTAGAAATATACCCAACAAGGTCTGTAGGGAAGCCAAAGGGTGTGATCCTGATGTCACATGGTTTAAGTCAGAACCTCCTCCTCCCAGTCTGCCTTCTCAACAGAGATGCCAGTCCCAGCCCTTGAATGGGGCTTCTGCTTCTTTCCCCAGATCACACCTCCATTCCCTGCCAGTCCTGACCCTGTTCCCGACCGGGGTCCCCAATCTGGGCGTCTGCTCTCCTGCCCAGTTCTTGTGACGCCACCTCTCTCTCCACTGTCTGGTCCTGCTGAGAGTCTCCTGGCTGCACCATATGACACTCGCCTGGCTACTAGGCACCTGGGGCAGACTGCCTCCCGCTGCTTCAGGCTCTCTCCACCAGGACAGGGACTTGTGGGCACAGGGGACAGTCAGACCATCCCCAGACTCCCACACACCCGGGCACTGCTCATATGACCCCTGGTAGATGACGTAGGGTAGGGGCAATGCTCACCCAGGTCAAGAAGAGTTCATGGTTCTCCTGAAAATTTCCAAGAAAATGGAAGGGGAACAAAGACTTGGATTCACATAGACAGGAATTCAAACAAATTCCTGCTCCCCCATTCACTGGCTACATGACCACAAACAAACCCTCAATCTCTTGGTGCCTTGATGCCCCTACCTGTAATACAGGAATACTAATAATACCCACTCCCGAGACCTGTGATGATTATAGGCAATAATATATAAAACACCAGTCTGAGAATAAGTGCACAAGTAACGGCAGTCAGGGTTGCTATAGCAAGGGGAGCCTGTAGTCAAGTCCCTCTTTAACGGGGATAACAAGTAGGTCCTGCCAGCACACAGTTTTGATTGGTCAGGACTCATTCCCCGGGACAGGTAGTCAGGCCGACCATTTAAGGTCAGCAATCAGAGAAATTGTACAGAGACACTAAGGCCCCTGGACAGTGCCTTTCCTATTCATAAACATGATGTAAGAAAGAGAGAGATAGAGCTTGGAATGAGACAGGGACCAGGATGAAGCAGAACAGGGTTCAGAACAGGAGAGGCAGGTTTGGGACATTTTTCCAAAGTCCCTTCAGCTGTCTATACAGAGCCAGGGGGTGGTGCACACCTGTGCCAGGTAACTTAGAGCTACAGGCTAGAGACGGGCAGGGGGCTAAAGTCCCTTGACCTTCAAGACTAAAGACACAGAGCTGCAGACCACAGCTCTTACCACCACCCCTTCCCGACGGATTCAAGTCCATCTGGGAAGGGGAGGAGGCTTGAGGATAAGAGGCGGACACTTCCAGCACCCAGGGCTCTCCTATCACAGAAGGGGTGCTCAGGGTAAGGAGGCCCCCATTCCTGGAGGTGCACAGAGGATGTCATGGACAGAGGCAGGCTGCCATGGCTCCCTGCAGATCAGAGAGCCAACAATTCTGAAAGCAGAGTGAGTGTGCCGATGCCAGAGACCTTAGTCAGAGAGACACAAAAACTCGTGTACATGGAGCTGGGACTCCCAGGCACTGGGTGAATGTGTGTAAGCACCTCTCCTTTTCAGGGTCCACGCCCTGGGGTGATGTTCACACGAAGATCCGTGTAACTCCTGGGGTAACTATCACAGCTGGCAGCCTGCTTACCGTGGTCAGGCTCTGCCAGAAGCATTTTTCACATATCAACTCATTTCCTTCTACCAGGTGGGAACCGCCACTGTCTCCATTCTACAGATCCATCATGCACAAACAAACCCTATTTTGGCCTTGATGCCCCTACCTGTAATACAGGAATACTAATAATACCACTCCCGAGACCTGTGATGATTATAGGCAATAATATATAAAACACCAGTCTGAGAATAAGTGCACAAGTAACGGCAGTCAGGGTTGCTATAGCAAGGGGAGCCTGTAGTCAAGTCCCTCTTTAATGGGGATAACAAGTAGGTCCTGCCAGCACACAGTTTTGATTGGTCAGGACTCATTCCCCGGGACAGGTAGTCAGGCCGACCATTTAAGGTCAGCAATCAGAGAAATTGTACAGAGACACTAAGGCCCCTGGACAGTGCCTTTCCTATTCATAAACATGATGTAAGAAAGAGAGAGATAGAGCTTGGAATGAGACAGGGACCAGGATGAAGCAGAACAGGGTTCAGAACAGGAGAGGCAGGTTTGGGACATTTTTCCAAAGTCCCTTCAGCTGTCTATACAGAGCCAGGGGGTGGTGCACACCTGTGCCAGGTAACTTAGAGCTACAGGCTAGAGACGGGCAGGGGGCTAAAGTCCCTTGACCTTCAAGACTAAAGACACAGAGCTGCAGACCACAGCTCTTACCACCACCCCTTCCCGACGGATTCAAGTCCATCTGGGAAGGGGAGGAGGCTTGAGGATAAGAGGCGGACACTTCCAGCACCCAGGGCTCTCCTATCACAGAAGGGGTGCTCAGGGTAAGGAGGCCCCCATTCCTGGAGGTGCACAGAGGATGTCATGGACAGAGGCAGGCTGCCATGGCTCCCTGCAGATCAGAGAGCCAACAATTCTGAAAGCAGAGTGAGTGTGCCGATGCCAGAGACCTTAGTCAGAGAGACACAAAAACTCGTGTACATGGAGCTGGGACTCCCAGGCACTGGGTGAATGTGTGTAAGCACCTCTCCTTTTCAGGGTCCACGCCCTGGGGTGATGTTCACACCGAAGATCCGTGTAACTCCTGGGGTAACTATCACAGCTGGCAGCCTGCTTACCGTGGTCAGGCTCTGCCAGAAGCATTTTTCACATATCAACTCATTTCCTTCTACCAGGTGGGAACCGCCACTGTCTCCATTCTACAGATCACGAACATGAGGCACAGAGAGGATAACAACCTTGCCCCGGTTCACTCAAGGAAGTGAAGTAGCTGAGACGCACCCTGAGGAAGTCTGTCCCCCGAGGCAGTCGCCCTAACCATTAGGATGCACTGCTTCTATAGAGCAAAGGCTGACTATAGATTATTTCCAAAGACAAACATGGCCTCTCATCTCAGTTACCAATGTGTCTTAAAGATACAGAAGGAAACTCAAATAGAGTAAACACAATAGGACACATAAAAGAGTAAAAGGCAAACCATGTGTGCATTTCTGTGACAAAGCAAGAACCTTTAGGATGGTGGCGTGCTCAAAGCTCCATTCCAGAACTCAGGCTGCCCTTGGCCTCCCAGCTAGGTGTGTTGGAGGAGACATGAGGCTCACCTGATCTAGAAGGTCCTTGTTATCTCTAAAAAGATAGATGATTCATTCATTTGGACTGGGGGGTAGTAAAAATCTAAACCAGTGAACCAACTAAATCATATAATATTGAACAGAAATGGAGTTTTAGTGCTCTCGCATACCTAGATGGATAGTATCAAGTAAAATGAGACCAGTTAATGGAAAAATTATGATTCACAATCAGGTCAGTATTGCATAAAAACAGATGATAAATGTGTTAAAGTCGTGGGTCCCACCACACGCTCCTGCCTTTTTACTCTGAATGGTACAAATGACAATAAATCTGATAGCAGTGGGTACAGAACGATGAGTCAGGGCGGGACAGGGGCAAGAGGCATGTCTGGTGAATTTCCGCCTGAGCCAAGCACGGTGCTGGCTGATGTCGTTACCCGAGGTTATCTCTGTCATGCTAACAGGCTGGACTCCATGAACAACAGGCTGCCACGAACAACCCGTGCCCTTTAGGGTCGTGTATGTCCCACACTGGTGTGTAAGCACCTCTCCTTTCAGGGTCCACGCCCTGGGGTGATGTTCCCCTCCGTGTAACTCCTGGGGTAACTATCACAGCTGGCAGCCTGCTTACCGTGGTCAGGCTCTGCCAGAAGCATTTTTCACATATCAACTCATTTCCTTCTACCAGGTGGGAACCGCCACTGTCTCCATTCTACAGATCACGAACATGAGGCACAGAGAGGATAACAACCTTGCCCCGGTTCACTCAAGGAAGTGAAGTAGCTGAGACGCACCCTGAGGAAGTCTGTCCCCCGAGGCAGTCGCCCTAACCATTAGGATGCACTGCTTCTATAGAGCAAAGGCTGACTATAGATTATTTCCAAAGACAAACATGGCCTCTCATCTCAGTTACCAATGTGTCTTAAAGATACAGAAGGAAACTCAAATAGAGTAAACACAATAGGACACATAAAAGAGTAAAAGGCAAACCATGTGTGCATTTCTGTGACAAAGCAAGAACCTTTAGGATGGTGGCGTGCTCAAAGCTCCATTCCAGAACTCAGGCTGCCCTTGGCCTCCCAGCTAGGTGTGTTGGAGGAGACATGAGGCTCACCTGATCTAGAAGGTCCTTGTTATCTCTAAAAAGATAGATGATTCATTCATTTGGACTGGGGGGTAGTAAAAATCTAAACCAGTGAACCAACTAAATCATATAATATTGAACAGAAATGGAGTTTTAGTGCTCTCGCATACCTAGATGGATAGTATCAAGTAAAATGAGACCAGTTAATGGAAAAATTATGATTCACAATCAGGTCAGTATTGCATAAAAACAGATGATAAATGTGTTAAAGTCGTGGGTCCCACCACACGCTCCTGCCTTTTTACTCTGAATGGTACAAATGACAATAAATCTGATAGCAGTGGGTACAGAACGATGAGTCAGGGCGGGACAGGGGCAAGAGGCATGTCTGGTGAATTTCCGCCTGAGCCAAGCACGGTGCTGGCTGATGTCGTTACCCGAGGTTATCTCTGTCATGCTAACAGGCTGGACTCCATGAACAACAGGCTGCCACGAACAACCCCGTGCTGAGGGCAGGAGGGGACTCGTGGGGTCCAGGGAGACTCCCTGTTTGAGGGGACGCTGCCTTGCTCCGTCCCTCTCTGCTCATGACCTCCCATAGCTAGTGGTCTCTCTCACCCTCTGGACAGATGACTCTCATGGAGCAGAAACTAGAGAACAAGGGTCGAAGCTGCCAGAACCTCTGCAGGCCTGGGACGGCCAGTGGATGGGGAAGGAAGGACCACAATGCAGACCGCAAGTCTGAAAGGCCCGGATTGGCCATGCGATTTGGAAGCAGTTTCTGAACCTTCAAGTACATATGCCTAACGGCCACCTGCCAGCCATCACCAAGGGTTCTGTGCAAAGTGGCCAAGCGCCCCTCGAAAATTATCTGAGGTCCATTGAGGAGGGGGCTGCAGTCTAATCTTGGTTGCTTCCTGCAAAGCCTTTGCCTTTGGAGTCCATCTCTCATGCACGGTACCCCAGTTCCACTGCACTGGCCCTGTGGGTGGTGAGGCCAGGCCGTGGCAATGGCTCTGCGACGTAGGTTCTATCATTTCTGTCACAGAGGAGAGGAAACTGCCACTCACAGACGTGGAAGAACTTGATGCTGAAACCATACTCCTGACCACAGCCCGGCCTCCGTGTTGTGGGCGGCGACACTGTCTGGCTTCAGGACTGGAGACACCTCAGGCCCCGGGAGGCTGCTCAGGAGCTGGTCTTCACTGGTTCACAGCAGCTGGTAACCCCCTGCAACACCTTCATGGCGCTGGGGAGCAGCTGCTTCCCCGAGGCCCTCCAGGCCGCCCTCTTACTCCAGCTACTCTGGCACTTTTCTTGGAATGTGCCAGATCTTTCCATCAGCCAGCAACTGAAAGGCGTATGCCTCCCACACCCTTCCTCCAGCCCCAGGGCCCCAGGACCCTGCTCCACACCATGGCCAGCATTCACACACATGGGTGAACGATGAGTCAGGGCGGGACAGGGGCAAGAGGCATGTCTGGTGAATTTCCGCCTGAGCCAAGCACGGTGCTGGCTGATGTCGTTACCCGAGGTTATCTCTGTCATGCTAACAGGCTGGACTCCATGAACAACAGGCTGCCACGAACAACCCCGTGCTGAGGGCAGGAGGGGACTCGTGGGGTCCAGGGAGACTCCCTGTTTGAGGGGACGCTGCCTTGCTCCGTCCCTCTCTGCTCATGACCTCCCATAGCTAGTGGTCTCTCTCACCCTCTGGACAGATGACTCTCATGGAGCAGAAACTAGAGAACAAGGGTCGAAGCTGCCAGAACCTCTGCAGGCCTGGGACGGCCAGTGGATGGGGAAGGAAGGACCACAATGCAGACCGCAAGTCTGAAAGGCCCGGATTGGCCATGCGATTTGGAAGCAGTTTCTGAACCTTCAAGTACATATGCCTAACGGCCACCTGCCAGCCATCACCAAGGGTTCTGTGCAAAGTGGCCAAGCGCCCCTCGAAAATTATCTGAGGTCCATTGAGGAGGGGGCTGCAGTCTAATCTTGGTTGCTTCCTGCAAAGCCTTTGCCTTTGGAGTCCATCTCTCATGCACGGTACCCCAGTTCCACTGCACTGGCCCTGTGGGTGGTGAGGCCAGGCCGTGGCAATGGCTCTGCGACGTAGGTTCTATCATTTCTGTCACAGAGGAGAGGAAACTGCCACTCACAGACGTGGAAGAACTTGATGCTGAAACCATACTCCTGACCACAGCCCGGCCTCCGTGTTGTGGGCGACGTACACTGTCTGGCTTCAGGACTGGAGACACCTCAGGCCCCGGGAGGCTGCTCAGGAGCTGGTCTTCACTGGTTCACAGCAGCTGGTAACCCCCTGCAACACCTTCATGGCGCTGGGGAGCAGCTGCTTCCCCGAGGCCCTCCAGGCCGCCCTCTTACTCCAGCTACTCTGGCACTTTTCTTGGAATGTGCCAGATCTTTCCATCAGCCAGCAACTGAAAGGCGTATGCCTCCCACACCCCTTCCTCCAGCCCCCAGGGCCCCAGGACCCTGCTCCACACCATGGCCAGCATTCACACACATGGGTGAGTGTCTGTGCCTTGCTGGTTAAGTACAACTTGACTATTACTTCTTTGAGCCCTTCCTAGGAGGCCCCAGTGAAAAAGAATTATGGGTTTCTGGAGACTTCTCCCTCAATTCATCTGTTCCCCAGGTGAGTGCCCAGGCCTCACTGTGCATGACCTGTTTTCCAGAAAGTTCTGCCAGTGATCACAGAGGACACCCAGAAAATGCCACAATATGGTCTCAAGAGATATGCCACGGAGCCGGACCGTAGCCCACTAATGAGAGCAGAGACGTACAGAGCCAGATCCTGACGGCCTCCACACTAATTCACAGCGACAGAAGGGAAGTGGGGCAGCAAAGCAGCCTGCAAAGCTCTGAGCAATTAATGCACCCAAGGCTGCAGAGAGTAGCCTGAGCCCCAGCTCACCAGCCAGGCACGAGGAGCCCATCTGGAGGCCTAGTCCAGGCCTATGATGCTGATGCCGAAAGCGGGAGGAATACCCACGTGCGGGTGGCTGCTTGGGGGGCAGCCCCAGGGAAGCTTGCCCAGCAGCTTCCGCTCCAGTCTGGGTGGCGGCAAGACTGCAGGAGGGAGAGGAAAGAAAACGGGAGGCTGCTATGCAGACGATCCCCGCCCACTTCTGCCTGTCCTCTCTAGGACCCTGTTTCTGGAGATCCCTGCCTTTTGAAGCTGAGCCATGTTTTTCAGCCCCCACCACGCCCGTCTGTGGAAACTCTGAGGCGCTGGTAGCTTTTTGGAGGAGCCGCAGGAGAGGCTGTAGCTCAGACCTCTCCCTGAGCCCAGCTCTGCTCCCTGGATTTTCGGATGAATCCTAAAATAGCAACAGGAGGAGTCACGTGGCACGATGGCTTGCTGGCGGTCAAAGTGATTTGGGGCTGGACAGCAGGACTGGCCCAGCTCGGCTGAGGGGACAGACAGAGCCGCCTGGGACGAGCTCACGTGGCTGAGGACCCGTAGCTGGCTGCCCAAGTTGGACCGTGTGCTCACTGGAAGTGGAACTCTGCTTCTGATTCCTCCAGCTGAGCACCTTAGGGAATAGTTCCCCTAGAAAGCAGTGGGGCCCTCCTGTTTTTGATGGGCTTTCTCAGTTTCCTGTATGCCCCTCTTTCAGGCAGAGTTAAGAAGGCTTTGAGGGTGATTGGGGAGAGGGCCTGGCTTCTGCCCTGCAGCCAGTCCTATAGCCAGTGCTATTTCAGTTTCTGCCCTCAGGCCACCCTCAGAGCGGAAGTTTTGTTTGGTGGTGAGATCCAGAGTCCAGGGGCAAGGAGGCAGGGAGGAAGCAGGACCGGCCAGTGCCCCAGGTAACTGCCTGCCGTGTGCTCTGGGGCCCGGGGTCTAAAGCGCACCCCAGGGAGTAGGCACAGAGGGTTCTGCCTCCTAGACCTCTTCCAGGAGTGCCCTGGGACCCCTTCTCCCCCGACAGGAGAAATGAGATCTGCTCCTCATCTTCTCTGGATTAGATCCGCAGCCCAGCCCTTCAAGTCTGCATTTCCTTGGTTGTGAAACTGGAAGAGACTGCCAGGCGGGTCGGGAGAGCTGCTGTGAAGTCGGCTTTTAGGAGGATGAAGGCTAAGCATGAAATAATGGAGCCAGCAGTGCTGAATATCCCAGATAAGATTTCTTAAAGCTGTTTCCTTGCCTTCCACTCCTTTTATTTATTTTTTAACAGCTTTATTGGGGTGTAATTTACATATTATGAATTCACCTGTTTCAAAAGTACAGCAAACGATTTTTAGAGAACTTTTCTTCCATGTTTGAGATGTCTTGTTGCATGCTTTATCTGGGGTTAAAAATAAAAGGGCTAATTGAATATTCAGGTGTCACCTGCCTGCTTGCTTCCTGCTGATGATAAAGGACCACTGGTCCCACTTAAAGATGCCTGGGCCTCACCCAAGAAGCGCGGAAGTCCAGGAAGCAATGGCAGAGCCTCATAGCCAGTCCACCAGAGCAAGGCCAAGGACGCAGGATTCGCATCCCCACACGGTGGGGCGGGGTGGGGGCGGTGGTTCACCCCAGAGCAGCAGCAGCCAGTCCCGACTGTCTCTGCTTCCCCTCTGCTGTGCCACCTCCACAGCCCGGATGTGTTTCTTCCTGCCTCCTCCGCCAACACCCAGCCCTGGGTCCAAAGCGGGACTCCTGGGCCTGTCCCAGCCAGAGTGAGGCACCGAGAGCCTGTGGTGGTCCTGAGAGGCAGGAGGCCTCAGTCCACCCTCACCTCCAACACTGGGCAAGCCTCCGTTTCCCCAGGCTGTGAGCTGGACCCAGTGTTCGGGTTCTACTGGGGAGAAAAAGGACTTGAGCACACCCTGGTGTGCTTTTCTTATTCCTCGAAAAGCAAGACATTTTACCTCCACTTGTACTTGGGTTCCCAAGGAGAGATGTTCAGGGTTTTAAAAACAGCCTTTGATGTGCTAGGCATCCAAACAATAAGGAAGTCAAATGTTCTGCTGAGCTGAGGGGCTCCCCTCTTCTCCACCCCTAAAGGTGCAGCAGGATCCAAGCAGAAGGTCCTTTGTCAGTAGTACCCCCTGTCCATTAGGCTTTCTCTTCCAGAATCCCAAGAATGGCTAAGAGAAAGAAGTGGGGTCTGGCAGGAAAGGGCTCAGAGATAATCGGAAGCAAGGCGCTCTGACAGCACAGGTCTCACACCGCTAAAATCCTCTGCAGAACGACTTTATCCACTGTGGAAAGACGAGCCCTGGCGCTTCCCCTGGCTCCTGGAGAGCACTGCAGGGAAGCGGAGCGGCCTCCACAGAGGGCCTCCCGACCGACCAGGCAGGGCCAGGCCTCTTGCTGGCGCTCCAGAGCCAGCTCTCCCCTAGATGACTCTTGACTTTCGCCCACCTCTCTGAATCTCGGTCGGCTCAGCTGTTTCATGGGGATAACAGTAGCTTGCGCTCACTGTGAAGGTAAGGCGAGGTGGTGGTAAAGCGCTTAGCAAACCGCCAGACTCCTGGTCAGTGGATCTGCTTCCTGTTGCTGCCATAACACATGCCCACAATTTAGGGACTTTCTACAACTGTATTATCTTGTAGTTCTGGAAGTCAAAGGTCTGAGAGTCTTTTTGACATAAAATCAAGGTATCAGCAGGGCTGTGTTCCTTTCTGTGTGTCCTGGAGGAGAACTATTGAATCCCTGAATCCTCCATTTCCACGTCGAGAAGCCACCTGCTTCCTTTAGCCTGCAACCCTCTTACTTCACGGCCAAGGCCAACAACAGTGGGTTGAGTCCCTCTCACATGGCATCCCTCTGGCTTCTGATCTACTCTGACACATTCAAGGGCCGTATGATTACACTGGGCCCACCTGGATAATCCTGATCACTCCTATTTTAGGTTAATTGATTAGCACCCTTAATTTCACCTGCCATCTTAACTCCCATTGCCATGTCTGGCAACATGTTCACAGGCTCCAGAGATTGGGATGTATGTACTGGCCCGAAAAGGACATTGAGCACACCCTGGTGTGCTTTTCTTATTCCTCGAAAAGCAAGACATTTTACCTCCACTTGTACTTGGGTTCCCAAGGAGAGATGTTCAGGGTTTTAAAAACAGCCTTTGATGTGCTAGGCATCCAAACAATAAGGAAGTCAAATGTTCTGCTGAGCTGAGGGGCTCCCCTCTTCTCCACCCCTAAAGGTGCAGCAGGATCCAAGCAGAAGGTCCTTTGTCAGTAGTACCCCCTGTCCATTAGGCTTTCTCTTCCAGAATCCCAAGAATGGCTAAGAGAAAGAAGTGGGGTCTGGCAGGAAAGGGCTCAGAGATAATCGGAAGCAAGGCGCTCTGACAGCACAGGTCTCACACCGCTAAAATCCTCTGCAGAACGACTTTATCCACTGTGGAAAGACGAGCCCTGGCGCTTCCTGGCTCCTGGAGAGCACTGCAGGGAAGCGGAGCGGCCTCCACAGAGGGCCTCCCGACCGACCAGGCAGGGCCAGGCCTCTTGCTGGCGCTCCAGAGCCAGCTCTCCCCTAGATGACTCTTGACTTTCGCCCACCTCTCTGAATCTCGGTCGGCTCAGCTGTTTCATGGGGATAACAGTAGCTTGCGCTCACTGTGAAGGTAAGGCGAGGTGGTGGTAAAGCGCTTAGCAAACCGCCAGACTCCTGGTCAGTGGATCTGCTTCCTGTTGCTGCCATAACACATGCCCACAATTTAGGGACTTTCTACAACTGTATTATCTTGTAGTTCTGGAAGTCAAAGGTCTGAGAGTCTTTTTGACATAAAATCAAGGTATCAGCAGGGCTGTGTTCCTTTCTGTGTGTCCTGGAGGAGAACTATTGAATCCCTGAATCCTCCATTTCCACGTCGAGAAGCCACCTGCTTCCTTTAGCCTGCAACCCTCTTACTTCACGGCCAAGGCCAACAACAGTGGGTTGAGTCCCTCTCACATGGCATCCCTCTGGCTTCTGATCTACTCTGACACATTCAAGGGCCGTATGATTACACTGGGCCCACCTGGATAATCCTGATCACTCCTATTTTAGGTTAATTGATTAGCACCCTTAATTTCACCTGCCATCTTAACTCCCATTGCCATGTCTGGCAACATGTTCACAGGCTCCAGAGATTGGGATGTATGTATCTTTGTGGGGGCAGGCAGGAGGTACATTATTCTGCCTAGCCCAGTAAGAGTTCCATCATTGTGGGGTTTGCTATTTATAAAAATGTGATTCTAATTCTCTGTTCTCAGGGCTGGAACCCTGGGAGGCAAAGGAATGACAGCTCACATTGTTGAGAGCTGAGCGTGCCCCAGTTCTCAGCATAGTGGCTCTCTCCTCCCCAAAACACCGCTGGGACTGCACGAGAGGATACACCCAGGAAACCGCAGCAAGGCTGCCAGCCAGGTTCTCCAACAGATCAGGGACACAGGAGAGTAGCAGATGGCTGGAAGCGGTGGTGGGGCCTCGGTCCTGATCTTGAAGCCCTGCCTCCCTCAAGCACCAGCTAATCAACAATGAACGAGGGCCTGGAAGGCACAGGCAGGTGCCATGGCCAATGCCCTCGGGCCTCCTGCTTCTTCCCCACCAGCTCTAACCGAGCCATCCTCATCTCCAACTGGCTCCTCCCTGCCGACCCTGCCTCCACTGCTGTTGCGCTTTAAATTGGTTGCATTTGGTTACCCCAAACTATGATTTTCAAAACTCCCTGAAGTTGCAGTTCCATTGGTTGGGGGTTCCTCATCTGGGAACCTCAGAAATTGCACACTGGCACATACCTAAACCAATCGGCATTAGATGTCATGGGAATCAGGAGAGGCGTGTGATGGAATGCAGGGGTCGGCGGACTCTTTCTGGAAAGGACCAACAGTGAATATTTTAGGTTTTCAGGTCACAACGACCTTGGTTATCACTATTTAACTCTGCTCTGGTCTCTCCAATGCAGTTCTAGATAATATGTAAATGAGTGGGCATGGCCTTGTTCCAGGAAGAGTAGCTCTACAGCAGGCAGCAGGTCAGATCTGGCCACCAGGCTGCAGTTTGCTGACTCCTGCTGCAGTGGCAACACAGGCTGGCTCTGGCCAGGTCATAACTGCTCTGTGCCTCAGTTTCCTCACTAGTAAGTAGGATAACGATACCGACCTTGTAGGGCAGTAGTGAGAAATGGAGGCATGAACCTGTGTCTTACAAGAACACTGCCTGGCACCTTGTAAGCTGGGTGAAATGTTAGCTGGGATCTGCCTGCTGGTCAAGAGCATGTGCCTCCAGGGCACGGGCTCTGACACGTCTCTCAGTTTCCTTCACTGAGGGCCCACCTTTACTCCCCTAGTACTGAGCCCACCGAATTCAGTCCCAGCCAGGAAGGACAAAGGTAGTTATGATCCTGGATATTCAGGTCACTGAGACCCTGGGCAAGCAGGGACACATGACAGGACAGAGGAATCAGGCCAGCCCCCTGGGAGGGACTGGCCAGGATTAGAGAAGGTTCAGGAAGGGTGGCACATCATAGCAAGAAACCAGAGAATGAGTCAGGGATCTAGGGAGAAGCACAGTCGTTTCATTCTGGGCTGAAAGGACAGGCAAGAAATAGGAATTTTTCTGACTCCAGATATTGCATGATGGCTTCTGGAAGGCAGACAAACCTCACAGCAGCTCCCCTACCAGCCTGGGACCACAAGGCCCTCTCCCCCTGCCCAGGGTGGGCTCTGGGCCTAGGTGTGGCTGAGCTCACAGCTGAGACAAGCCTGGCAGGTAGGGACAGCCAGAGCTTAGCAAGGGCAAACACACGGAAATGGAAACGGACTTGATTAGAAATTATGCAGAATGAAAGCTGCTATTAAAGGTCCAGGTTTTTATGCTCCGAGCCAACCACATAAAGAACATGTGAAAAACTCATTTGAGGGAGTGACAAATGTACGTGCCTTAGGAACAAGGATTTATAGGTGCCATTATGTGCTACTTTAAAACAACCCTTTAAACCTAGGATTCTGCCGAAGAGATATAATGAACTCTGAAGCACACGCCATCATTTTTTTTTTCCCTGAGAGCTGACAGCCAGGAGTTGAGCACCCGGACTTCTAAATATACACCTCACCATTCACACATAAAACAGTGTTTCCAGACATCAGTTCTTGGAATGCACTCGTTGGTGACCCTGTTGACGTGAAAGTGGCATGCTTCTCCTGGCACAGATGCAGGGATGGGAACATCTGGGCTCGACAGGGAGAAAGAAAGGTGGTCCTTTCTCACAAGACAGTCTGCAACCTGGGCCAAGTTCAGATACCTGCAGCAGCTGCAGCTCCTCGGTGGGGGACGGGCTACAGGAGGCGTGTCCTTACTTTGGGAAACCTGCAGCCTGAGGTAAGCTGGGAAGAACATGTCCCTGTCCTCTGTAATATTTCTTTACCCTCGTCTCTCTGGTCTCAGCCTCTCTAGGGAAGCCTGCCGGTTTCGAGAGTCTTTCTTCTGCTCTTAAAGGGGCAGCCGTGTGCTGTCTGGCAACCGTTCCCAAACATGAAGAAGCATCAGACTTACCTAGAGGGCTTATTCCATCACGGCTCATGTTGGGCCCTACCCCCAGGGTTTCTGATTTAGCAGCAGGTCTAGGGTGGGACATGAGAATGTGCTTTCTAACAAATTCCCCGGGGGTTCTGAGGCTGCAGGAGGGGCCCCATTCTGAGAACCAGGCGGCAGAGCTGATGGGAGTCGCAGGCCTCCTTCCAGCCCTGACTCTGCAGCTCCTTCATCCTGCAAACAGGCAAGTCCCCGCCTCTCTTCAGGCCTCCGCTTTCTCCTGAGCAACATAAAGGGGCGGGGTGAGATGACCTCTAAGACCCTTTCCCATGCAGGGTAAATGACATGCCCGATGTCACACAGTTCGGTAGCACCTGATTCTTGGGCCAGGGAAGTAGACCAAGTCCCTGAATGCCCTCATCCCCTGCTCAGTGCATCTTCTACCACCCACGAGGATTTCTGCCAAGCAGCGCTGGGGACAGACAACTGCTTGACCACCAAGTCTACCCAGCACCTCTGAGGCTGCAGAACCCCAGGGCCCCAGCCTTGGATGGACCAGCCACCCCTCCCTCAGACACCCCTCACCAAGGCTGGTGCCCAAGTCTAGACCTGCAGATGTACCTGTGCCGCGCAGGTGTGGAGGGAGAAGATATTAATCACCAGAGCCTGGGACTATTAACCCGGCTCCCACAGGAGAGCAGACTTCCTGTTTTACTCAGTTTATCACCAGCTGAACACACACACACACACACACACACACAGTCACAGCAGCCCTCAGCAGCCCACAAAGACTTGTTCTGAAAACAGATTTCTCTAGTCCCAAGGGGTTTCTCACCCGCATGTAGGAAGACCATTAAAAATCTGTCATTTCAAAGATGAGAGAAGAACACTTGTAAAAACAAACTTGCATGAAGAAATATTACGGGTCTGCATTCTGGTTCAGCAACCACATCTGAATCTTTAAGTTCAGTGAAGAAGGATCCCTAGGACCCAGGGCCAGGGCCGGTCTGCTCACAGGCTCTCAGGTGCCCCGGGTGGGGGGCCCAGGGCCAAGCGCCATCGCTCCCAGCAGCTGCTGCCTCCCGGGACATCTTTTCACGGCTGCTCTCCACCGTAAATCTCCCAGCCCTGGCAGCCATAGCTGTATTTCAGTGAAGAGAAGTGGATTTGTCCTTCGAAAAAAGTTAACAAACAAGCCCTCCCAACTCCAGGCTCCTGCAGGACCAGAAAAGGCTTTGAATCCATGTCAAAGAAGCCATCAAAGGAAATAGGCCATTTCAAACAAAATCCATTTCTCGAGCATGACGGTAAAAATATTTATCACATGAAAGATGTGAAAACCGTTATGATGTTTCAACGCTCTGTATTATGGATGCAGCATGTGTCCGGCAGAATGTGTGCAAAAAAAAGAGAAAAAAAAGTCATGGCTGTGATTTTGAAAGGGGGAAAAATTAGACCTTTCCATCTGTCAAATTCTTCATTTACCCCATCCAGGTGCTACATGGGGGGCCAGAGGAAGGATGGGCCTGGCGTTGACCCAGGCCAAATAAGCAAGGGCTTACAAAAGCCAGTGGCCCGATGTCACACAGTTCGGTAGCACCTGATTCTTGGGCCAGGAAGTAGACCAAGTCCCTGAATGCCCTCATCCCCTGCTCAGTGCATCTTCTACCACCCACGAGGATTTCTGCCAAGCAGCGCTGGGGACAGACAACTGCTTGACCACCAAGTCTACCCAGCACCTCTGAGGCTGCAGAACCCCAGGGCCCCAGCCTTGGATGGACCAGCCACCCCTCCCTCAGACACCCCTCACCAAGGCTGGTGCCCAAGTCTAGACCTGCAGATGTACCTGTGCCGCGCAGGTGTGGAGGGAGAAGATATTAATCACCAGAGCCTGGGACTATTAACCCGGCTCCCACAGGAGAGCAGACTTCCTGTTTTACTCAGTTTATCACCAGCTGAACACACACACACACACACACACACACAGTCACAGCAGCCCTCAGCAGCCCACAAAGACTTGTTCTGAAAACAGATTTCTCTAGTCCCAAGGGGTTTCTCACCCGCATGTAGGAAGACCATTAAAAATCTGTCATTTCAAAGATGAGAGAAGAACACTTGTAAAAACAAACTTGCATGAAGAAATATTACGGGTCTGCATTCTGGTTCAGCAACCACATCTGAATCTTTAAGTTCAGTGAAGAAGGATCCCTAGGACCCAGGGCCAGGGCCGGTCTGCTCACAGGCTCTCAGGTGCCCCGGGTGGGGGGCCCAGGGCCGAGCGCCATCGCTCCCAGCAGCTGCTGCCTCCCGGGACATCTTTTCACGGCTGCTCTCCACCGTAAATCTCCCAGCCCTGGCAGCCATAGCTGTATTTCAGTGAAGAGAAGTGGATTTGTCCTTCGAAAAAAGTTAACAAACAAGCCCTCCCAACTCCAGGCTCCTGCAGGACCAGAAAAGGCTTTGAATCCATGTCAAAGAAGCCATCAAAGGAAATAGGCCATTTCAAACAAAATCCATTTCTCGAGCATGACGGTAAAAATATTTATCACATGAAAGATGTGAAAACCGTTATGATGTTTCAACGCTCTGTATTATGGATGCAGCATGTGTCCGGCAGAATGTGTGCAAAAAAAAGAGAAAAAAAAGTCATGGCTGTGATTTTGAAAGGGGGAAAAATTAGACCTTTCCATCTGTCAAATTCTTCATTTACCCCATCCAGGTGCTACATGGGGGGCCAGAGGAAGGAGATGGGCCTGGCGTTGACCCAGGCCAAATAAGCAAGGGCTTCAGACAAAGAAAGTCCACATGTCTGGACACAGTGAATAGAGGTCCCACGCTTATCTATCCCTGTCAGACGGGCACCTTGGAAAGTATCCACCCTCCTGCCTCGTGCACAAGGTTAGACAAGGCCACGACAGTGCATCTCAGGATTATCCACAGGGTCTGAACTTTCCTCAGGGACTTCCATAATCATAACTGTTTGCTGTTCTAATGGATTTTCAAAGGGCATGATAAAGCCTGCTCTTACGCCAAGAAAGGATCATAAGGGGCTGAGCCAGTCTTTCTGGGAGGCCCAACGTTTCTCAGTCTCAGATCTGAGGATGAAAGCTCTGCTCACGCTACCTAGGATGCTGAGGTTCTACCTTCACGCCACACCTCAAGGTTGGTGAGTGCCCAGAGAGGGCACTGGGCTGCACAGCCTCTCTTGGGTCCGTGAGTGTGTCCTTCTCTTCAGGACGGAGAGGCACCGGTTCTAATGCCCTTTCCTCCGGATGAGTGGCTTAAAAAGGAGCTACCCAGTGGGCCCTGGCACACTGAAAAAGACACAGGGGCTTGCCCTACTTTTCCTGGGTACCCACAGGGAGGTGGGAATTAGACTCTATGCATTTGGAGGTATACATGAAAGTTAATGCACTTAGCACATTTCATGGAGATGCAGGTGTGCAGAGAGAGCCTAGCCTGGCAGTGAAGTACAGGACCTCTGAGCCACACTGTTGGAGTTTGGAACTTGGCGTCACTCTTCATTAGCTGTGTGACCTGGCACAAGTCACTTAACCTCTCTGTGCCTCAGTTTCCTAATGTGGAAAACTGGGAACAGTCACAATTCCTGCTTCCCTGTGAGGACTGAATAAACTAATGAGAGCCTCCCCCATTCCATGTGCTATATAGTCACTGGCAGTGGTTGCTATAGTTATAGGCAGGTACTATGCTGGATGCTGGCTTAGAATTATGAGCCAACAGTGGGGAGTTTATGAGGTGGTTTCTCATTGCTTTCTCACCTTCCCGCTAGAGTCAGGTATACAGAGCAACTTAGAACACAATGCTCCGGAACCCTCCCTAACAGGAAGAGGACCCAGAGCCCACTGGGACCCTGGCATGAGGAACCGTGGGGGGTGGCTGAGGAAGGTCGGGCCCTGCTCCCGGCTCCTCACCCCATTCCTGCTAAGGACAGGGGAGTAAGGGAAGGCAGGGAAGCCAAATGCGAGTGGGAATCCCAGTGCTGCAATGTGAAGGCCTCTGCATCAGGATGGATCCCTCTGCCGGGGGCGCCTGGGGAGGCAGTGACTTTTCCTGCCAGGTTGGTCTCTCATATATGCAGCCTGGGGCTAGGACACAGGGATTTCCACCCTAGGGGGGCTGTCACTCTGCAGGAGACCCCACAGATCCCTCATAGCACGGGAGCTTATTCTCCAGGCTGCCCTCTGCTCATGACCCAGTGGGCTGGCATCTTAGCCATAAAAACCAAGGCAACCCAGCATGTGAGGCTGAGAGGTATAGCTCGGGCAGGGTCCTAAAGGCAGACTCCATGAACCAGAGAGACCTGGATGTGACAAGCTCCTCCATCGCTGAGGGTCATGAAAGGGAGGCCCTCAGGCCCTCATAGACACACCACCCGTCTGGTATGAGCTATACCACGGTCAGCATCCAGGAACATGGGCTTGAGCAAGGTCAGGACCATGCTAGCTTTTCCTTCTGCCAGGCCCCAGTAGGGGGTGGAACTCATGGAGATGTGGGGTGTTGGGCTCTTTTGAGGCAAGGGGCTCAGCCTACCCAGAAGTTCTGCCTCTAAGCCCTTGCCTCCCTGCATTCCTTGCCAGCACGGCTGAGCACAGAAGGTGAGAAAGTTCTCAGATGCAGACACAAGGCAAAGTCAGAGTCCGAAGGACCTACAGGACCGGTCAGCCAGACCAGTGTTTTGGGCCTCTTTTGGTCATAACCCACAGTAAAAACCACATTTATGTCTAGTACATATACGCAAACATACATAAGGGAAACCACAATTTACAAAACAGTCTCTGATATATTCTATTTTATGCTGCAATATTTTGTTAAGAATGAATGTTGGGGACTTCCCTGATGGTCCAGTGGTTAAGAATCCGCCTGCCAATGAAGGGGAACATGGGCTGGATCTCTGGTTCGGGAAGATTCCACATACCGCAGGGCAACTAAGCCCATGTGCCACAACTACTGAGCCTGCACACACTGGACCCTGTGTTTTGCAACCAGAGAAGCCACAACAATGAGTAGCTTATGCATCACAACTAGAGAGTAGCCCCCACATCCCACAACTAGAAAAGCCCATGTCTAGTGGCACAGCCAAAAAAAGTAGGAACAAATGTTGGTTATGACCGAGGAAATTGACTCTATGACCTGCTAAGGTGTTGTGACCAGCATGTTGTAAAACAATGATCTAGATCAATGGATTGCAACCTTTTATAAATCAATGCCTCCTTTTCATAAATGTTAAAAATTCCTACCTTCCATTCATATCGCTTGAAATTTGAAAATAAACTATCATGATGAAAAGAAAGAACAATAATGGCCACTTTAGAATATACTTTTCAAAGTATGCATGCCACCTAACTACTTTCCCAAGACTCTGATAGACCCGGGCAGGGTCCTATGAAGGGCCTTTGAAAACCAAGGCAACCCAGCATGTGAGGCTGAGAGGTATAGCTCGGGCAGGGTCCTAAAGGCAGACTCCATGAACCAGAGAGACCTGGATGTGACAAGCTCCTCCATCGCTGAGGGTCATGAAAGGGAGGCCCTCAGGCCCTCATAGACACACCACCCGTCTGGTATGAGCTATACCACGGTCAGCATCCAGGAACATGGGCTTGAGCAAGGTCAGGACCATGCTAGCTTTTCCTTCTGCCAGGCCCCAGTAGGGGGTGGAACTCATGGAGATGTGGGGTGTTGGGCTCTTTTGAGGCAAGGGGCTCAGCCTACCCAGAAGTTCTGCCTCTAAGCCCTTGCCTCCCTGCATTCCTTGCCAGCACGGCTGAGCACAGAAGGTGAGAAAGTTCTCAGATGCAGACACAAGGCAAAGTCAGAGTCCGAAGGAACTACAGGACCGGTCAGCCAGACCAGTGTTTTGGGCCTCTTTTGGTCATAACCCACAGTAAAAACCACATTTATGTCTAGTACATATACGCAAACATACATAAGGGAAACCACAATTTACAAAACAGTCTCTGATATATTCTATTTTATGCTGCAATATTTTGTTAAGAATGAATGTTGGGGATTTCCCCTGATGGTCCAGTGGTTAAGAATCCGCCTGCCAATGAAGGGGAACATGGGCTGGATCTCTGGTTCGGGAAGATTCCACATACCGCAGGGCAACTAAGCCCATGTGCCACAACTACTGAGCCTGCACACACTGGACCCTGTGTTTTGCAACCAGAGAAGCCACAACAATGAGTAGCTTATGCATCACAACTAGAGAGTAGCCCCCACATCCCACAACTAGAAAAGCCCATGTCTAGTGGCACAGCCAAAAAAAGTAGGAACAAATGTTGGTTATGACCGAGGAAATTGACTCTATGACCTGCTAAGGTGTTGTGACCAGCATGTTGTAAAACAATGATCTAGATCAATGGATTGCAACCTTTTATAAATCAATGCCTCCTTTTCATAAATGTTAAAAATTCCTACCTTCCATTCATATCGCTTGAAATTTGAAAATAAACTATCATGACTGAAAAGAAAGAACAATAATGGCCACTTTAGAATATACTTTTTCAAAGTATGCATGCCACCTAACTACTTTCCCAAGACTCTGATAGAGGGCCCTCCATAGCAGAGACAATACACCCCACCCCCATGCACACTGATTAACCCAGCTAAGAGCTTTGGTGGAGCCCGCTTGGGGAAAGTGGACCCTGTGTTGAGCAGGGGAGAGGCCTGAGGTCCCTCTACCATAGCGTTTGAGTCCTAAATTCCTAGAAATTTGCATAGGAATCTCTTGAAAGAAAGGGTCACTGGCTAAAGAAAATGGTCAGAACCCCACAGGCCAGTGAATTCATCAGTTTCATTTCCCTGGGGAAGGAAAGAAAGGCCACATCATTCATTTCACTAGAAAGATTCAAGGATTCTGAAGACGACCCAGGGAGTCAAGGTTGGGGCAGATACGAGAGGGAGACAGGACAGGAGGTGAGACCCAGTCCATGGCTAAACCATGAATGCACCTGGGCAGGGTGTTCTTAGACCTTCAAACTGTTACAAAAAGGCCTAGCCATAAAGACTCAATTCCTTGGCTTTGAGTTCAATTTCTAGAAGACTCGGGGTGGAAAAATATTAACTGGGAGTCAGAAGTCCTGCTTAACAGCTCCATGTGGCTTTGATTAATAAAAGATGGAAAATAAATGGATTGTCTCTGAACAGGGGCAGTGTGTCTGGTGGGAGCATGTTCTTAACCTGGGGTCCAGGAGGAGGGAGGCTCTCTGTGGCGAGAAGACAGGCATCGCTGTTGAGTCCACGGGGGTGGGGAGAGGGATCGGCTGGCTCGTCCACTAGCACAGACACCATGGCCAAGGGTCAGGCTCGTGGCTCTTCCCCACACTGGGTGGTTCCAGCTGCAGCTGCTTCCCTCTGCTCCTCCAGAGGGACTTTTCTGAACCAGAGCCAGGAGAGGCTACGTGATAGAGGCTCTCCCCTGGACTCCAGCAAGGTCCTCTGAACACAGAGGAGGCCACTGTGCCCATCTGATGGCCAGACAGAGGCTTCAAAGGGACCCACTCGGTGTCCTGGTGAGACCCCAGGTCCAGGCCATAAATGTCTCTGAGGGTTGGAGCCAGCCCAGAAGACACATCCACGCACACTGCACCACAGAGCACAGACAGGCGCTGCCCCTGGGAGGCTCAGGCTTGCCCACCCCTGACTGCACACCAGCGCCAACTGGGAGCAAACAGCAACAAACTACAGCTGCCCGGGCCCACCCCAGACAGATGCATTCAAAATCTCTGCAGACAGATCCTGGGTGGAGGGCTTAATCTCTCCAGGTGATTCCAATCCACAGCCGATTTAGAACCACTGGGCTAGGGAGCCGTTTCCAAATCTCGGTGTGTACACAGAAGGCCACCTGGAAACTCTGGGGGAAAATACAGATTCACCCCAGGATGATCCGTCCCCCAAGATTCTGGAGCAGAAGGTTTGGGATAGGGCAATGACTAACAACTCCTAAGAAGTGAGCTGCTTCCTATCAGTAGAACTTCATGTCAATTCAAACCACTGCACATCTCAAATCACAAACAACCTTTATCTTTTGGCTTGAAACCATTGGAATGACACCCCTGGGCAGGGGTGTTCTTAGACCTTCAAACTGTTACAAAAAGGCCTAGCCATAAAGACTCAATTCCTTGGCTTTGAGTTCAATTTCTAGAAGACTCGGGGTGGAAAAATATTAACTGGGAGTCAGAAGTCCTGCTTAACAGCTCCATGTGGCTTTGATTAATAAAAGATGGAAAATAAATGGATTGTCTCTGAACAGGGGCAGTGTGTCTGGTGGGAGCATGTTCTTAACCTGGGGTCCAGGAGGAGGGAGGCTCTCTGTGGCGAGAAGACAGGCATCGCTGTTGAGTCCACGGGGGTGGGGAGAGGGATCGGCTGGCTCGTCCACTAGCACAGACACCATGGCCAAGGGTCAGGCTCGTGGCTCTTCCCCACACTGGGTGGTTCCAGCTGCAGCTGCTTCCCTCTGCTCCTCCAGAGGGACTTTTCTGAACCAGAGCCAGGAGAGGCTACGTGATAGAGGCTCTCCCCTGGACTCCAGCAAGGTCCTCTGAACACAGAGGAGGCCACTGTGCCCATCTGATGGCCAGACAGAGGCTTCAAAGGGACCCACTCGGTGTCCTGGTGAGACCCCAGGTCCAGGCCATAAATGTCTCTGAGGGTTGGAGCCAGCCCAGAAGACACATCCACGCACACTGCACCACAGAGCACAGACAGGCGCTGCCCCGGGAGGCTCAGGCTTGCCCACCCCTGGCTGCACACCAGCGCCAACTGGGAGCAAACAGCAACAAACTACAGCTGCCCGGGCCCACCCCAGACAGATGCATTCAAAATCTCTGCAGACAGATCCTGGGTGGAGGGCTTAATCTCTCCAGGTGATTCCAATCCACAGCCGATTTAGAACCACTGGGCTAGGGAGCCGTTTCCAAATCTCGGTGTGTACACAGAAGGCCACCTGGAAACTCTGGGGGAAAATACAGATTCACCCCAGGATGATCCGTCCCCCAAGATTCTGGAGCAGAAGGTTTGGGATAGGGCAATGACTAACAACTCCTAAGAAGTGAGCTGCTTCCTATCAGTAGAACTTCATGTCAATTCAAACCACTGCACATCTCAAATCACAAACAACCTTTAGTGTTTATCCCCTGAACAAATACTGTAATCCTTTCATATACCCTAAGTGTTATCGGACAAATACTATGCCTTCTCTCAGACAGAGTAATGGTAGCATTTATCCTCTTCTGAACGGCCTTCTGGAACTTTAATAACTGATGACGCCAGGTCTATTTTCCTTATCTGAGCATCGTGATGTCTCACTTTCCTTTTCCCATCAAAAGGCCCCTTCTCCCCAGGGCAACTCGTGGAAGGCCCTTGGCTATATGCACATACAGAAAAGGAAGCCGTGGTGGTCCCAAGCCCCCTGCTGGTAAGCACAATCCCCACTCTGGCCATGCAGTTCTCAGGCTGAGTCTGTTGAGATTCTGAGCCTTTTCTTTGCACTGCAATCTTCTCTTGTGTTTCTGATGCAGTGTTCCCAAGAACACAAGTTGAGAAACAGAGTTGCCGAGCGCAGGCTGCGGGTAGGTTGCCGGAGAGTAAAGAGACCAAATTGGGGGTGGCAGGCTCTCACAGGCTCATCACTGGACCCCCAGTTCCCTGTGTTTCCTGCTGACAGGATTCTTGGAACTGGGGGCTTTTTCAAACAGACTCCTTGGAAATCAAAGCAGCACCCTCCACTTTGAGAACACCTGTTTAACCAGCAGCCACTGCAGTGGATTCTGCAGGTGTTGGTGCTGGAGAAGGGCTGGGAACCACAGGGAGCGATTCACAGATGAGGCAGCCTCCTCACCTACAGCGACCTCACACTCAGGTGTGAGATGGACAGGTACACAGGTGTAGTGCCCGTGTACTGCCATGCCATGATGTGCTGGCTGGTTGGACAGACGGATGGTCAAACCGACAGAGGGTCATTCGGGCTGACCGCTGCAGCCAGGGTTTGGTGGGGGCATGCCACCTGCTGCCTCTGGAGACGCACTGACAGAACCCAGCGCTCTATGTCACTGCCAACAGGCCGGCTCTGAGGAGATTGTGTTTTTTTTTTTGGCTCCTGGGAGCCAGGAAAGGCCGTCTGAGCTGTATAAACGACTGGCTTAGACAGTGCAGTGCTAATGAAGGCCCACCACGGCCCCAGCCTGTTCCAAAGGACTTCACAGAGGGAGCAGATGAAAGGCATCTGGGCACCTTTGCAAACCTCCCCCTCATTACGAGCGGTTCCAATACCTCGCGCCACCACACGGTCTCACTGTTTCTGTCCGGCCTCCCTTCACCAGCTGCCCAGGCATTTCCTTGGGAGCCCAGGAGGCCCTCGAGGCAGCAGACACAGCAGGGAATAGGCAGTGCTTCCCCACCAGTGTCCTCCGAGCCTTGGCTCCACATGCCACTCAGCCACGCTGAGCATCCACTGTGTGCACACATCCAAGTGGTCCACAGCTACCTCTATTTTCCTTATCTGAGCATCGTGATGTCTCACTTTCCTTTTCCCATCAAAAGGCCCCTTCTCCCCAGGGCAACTCGTGGAAGGCCCTTGGCTATATGCACATACAGAAAAGGAAGCCGTGGTGGTCCCAAGCCCCCTGCTGGTAAGCACAATCCCCACTCTGGCCATGCAGTTCTCAGGCTGAGTCTGTTGAGATTCTGAGCCTTTTCTTTGCACTGCAATCTTCTCTTGTGTTTCTGATGCAGTGTTCCCAAGAACACAAGTTGAGAAACAGAGTTGCCGAGCGCAGGCTGCGGGTAGGTTGCCGGAGAGTAAAAGAGACCAAATTGGGGGTGGCAGGCTCTCACAGGCTCATCACTGGACCCCCAGTTCCCTGTGTTTCCTGCTGACAGGATTCTTGGAACTGGGGGCTTTTTCAAACAGACTCCTTGGAAATCAAAGCAGCACCCTCCACTTTGAGAACACCTGTTTAACCAGCAGCCACTGCAGTGGATTCTGCAGGTGTTGGTGCTGGAGAAGGGCTGGGAACCACAGGGAGCGATTCACAGATGAGGCAGCCTCCTCACCTACAGCGACCTCACACTCAGGTGTGAGATGGACAGGTACACAGGTGTAGTGCCCGTGTACTGCCATGCCATGATGTGCTGGCTGGTTGGACAGACGGATGGTCAAACCGACAGAGGGTCATTCGGGCTGACCGCTGCAGCCAGGGTTTGGTGGGGGCATGCCACCTGCTGCCTCTGGAGACGCACTGACAGAACCCAGCGCTCTATGTCACTGCCAACAGGCCGGCTCTGAGGAGATTGTGTTTTTTTTTTTGGCTCCTGGGAGCCAGGAAAGGCCGTCTGAGCTGTATAAACGACTGGCTTAGACAGTGCAGTGCTAATGAAGGCCCACCACGGCCCCAGCCTGTTCCAAAGGACTTCACAGAGGGAGCAGATGAAAGGCATCTGGGCACCTTTGCAAACCTCCCCCTCATTACGAGCGGTTCCAATACCTCGCGCCACCACACGGTCTCACTGTTTCTGTCCGCGGCCTCCCCTTCACCAGCTGCCCAGGCATTTCCTTGGGAGCCCAGGGAGGCCCTCGAGGCAGCAGACACAGCAGGGAATAGGCAGTGCTTCCCCACCAGTGTCCTCCGAGCCTTGGCTCCACATGCCACTCAGCCACGCTGAGCATCCACTTCGTGTGTGCACACATCCAAGTGGTCAAGACCACAGGCACTGAACCTAACAGGCCAGGGGCTGACCCTCAACCTGTCACTCGTTACCCGTGTGACCTCAAGCAAATGCTTGAATCTTTCTCAGCACCTCGGTTTACTCAGCTGTGGGAAAAAGGACTAAAGAAAACCCACTTCCTAAGAGCTGGGACATGGCGCCTGGGACAGGGGAAGCGCCCAGCAGTGTCAGTGAGTCGAAGTATTACTAATGTCATTGTCGAGGCACGAAGCCGTGGCAGCACAGGATACAGAAAACACACAAAACAGGGGCTGAGAAGCCTGGCTCCCAAGCGCAGGTGTCTTCCCTGCACCAGCCACCTGAGATCTTATGCTCCGGAGCTTTTAGGCCTCTGCTCGGACTAAACAACAGCTACAACCCCAACAACCAGAAACACCATCTTCACAGTCTACTTCTGTGTCTGGGGTCCCCTTGGCCAATGGACAGGGACGCCTGGAGGCAGATGACTGTGAAGGTGTGCCCAGAGTGCCTCTCTGCCTTGGGAGGGCTCAGCACCAGCCCTCATTCCACACTTGGCCCCACTGTCATTCTCGCCGTGGCCCTGAGGCCACAGACCCTGGGTTGTCAGGCGTAGGGCCAAGTCTTCAGCTCCCGGTCCCAAGCTGAGACCTCAGACACTGAGGTACATCCACAGTCCATCTGTCTGTGCACTTTCCTATTGCTGGCATAGAGGAAATTCTACTGTCGTGCCCCATGTTTCTGGCCTGGCCCATGGATGGGAACTTTCACCTTCTTAGAAGATGGGGAAAAGCCCCCTACCTTCCTACACACATCTCACTTCCTCCCTATCATGAAGGTGTGAGAAAGGCCCTGCCCTCCACGCCATTGTCTGGATAAGTGACCAGCCTGCAGACCCCATCATTCCTCAGGTATTGCCTTGAGGTCAATGATAGGATGACTATTCTCTGGCAAATTTTAATCTTTTAATCTCTGTATGACTGCTTTCTATTCCAGGGCTAGTTGAGGCACTGGCAGAGTCAGAACATCAAGTGAAAACCTGGTTAGGACCTCCCAAGCTGGGTTCCTTGGCAGATTCTTTCCTTCCTCCAGAGAGCTTCTCCTACCACTGTGAGCCCTATGGCTGGGCTGTGGTTGGGCAGACAGACCTGCTACTGCCATCGTGGGTCTGCAGCACACCCTCAGTCCCCAGCATTCACCCTGTGTCCCCAGGACACTTCCTCCTCCACGTCCTCATCCTAAAAACCTTTGCCTGGGAACAAAATGTCCCTCCCAATGACTTTCCAAAAAAAAATTCTGGCGGCACAACAAAGCATACAGGATCTTAGTTTCCTGACCAAGGATCCAACCCATGCTCGCTGCAGTGGAAGTACAGAGTCTCAACCACGGGATCACCAGGGAAGTTCCCGAGTGGCTTCTAGATTCTTCCCCATCCCCACTGAAAAGCCCCCGCACACCTGCCATCACTCTCTCACCAGAGACTTCATTCCCTACCTTTTGTCTGGATCATTCTCCTGATAGCAACCATGTGGCCCAGTCCTCCTCATCTAACAACTCTCCTGGATCCCTTCACCCTAACCTCTCATTTCTCCCCTCTCCTTCCATTCTAGTCTTCTTGTAAGAGAAGTCTACACAGACTGCGCCCTCGCCACCCATTCTTGATTGGTTGGTTGGTTCTTGACTCTACCCATGGCTGCAGGGATTCCCTGAGGGCAGGACTGTGTCCTCGAAACATGTTTTCACCCCCAGACATGGTCCAGGGCTTAGGACAGGACAGATGCACAACAAATGTTTGAAAATGAACATTAGCCATACCATCCTGTGACTTCGTTTTCTCATCTGAGACTCAGTGAAGCAGGTGGTACTGGCCAAGTCTGACCTCGCGTTGTTCCGACACCTCCCCCTCCAGGCCATCAGGGCAGGCCGGTGGTGACTGGCTGCTTCGGATGACACTGGCGGCGGGGGTAGCAACCTGAATCCCTGGCAAGCTTTTTCTTGTTCTGATTCCCTGGTTCTCCTTCAATACACCCCCTTTCCTTTCACTTTGTTGAGCACACCCACTCTGCTGTGAGATTTTGAGCCTACCTGAAATGATATTTATAATGTCTACATCGCAGGGATTGGCATATGAAAGTAGAACCCTTGTGGAACCACACTAGCCAAGAAAACTGAGGCTCAGAAAAGTTCGGTAACCTGCCTGGAGATACCCAGCCAGAAAATGAGGTAGGCGGCTTCCAGGCACACAGGTCCCCTCTTAGTTCTCTGGACCCCCTAGACAAGATCCTCTCAATCCATCTCTGAGACATAAAGGCCCAAAAATTCCCTGGAACCATACAGAACATAATTGAATAAAATTAAATAGAACTCAATAGGGCTACTGTCACTTATTTGACTATCTCAGTGCAAAAGACTCTGAGGCAAGAGCCTGCATGAGTGAAAATGTATTTACTGAGCAATCAAATGAAAGCGCTCTGGGCCCAGAATATGCTCTCGTACACAACGTACTTTATAAATACAAACCTAGTCTTCTTCCAAGGTTTGAAATGAAAGATTTGCCTTTCAATGGAGAATGTGCATTTCAACATAAAGATGTCTTAGCTATTCAGCAGAGGTGCAAGACCTGGTTAATGCTGTATATGCAACATTTAGAAAGCCCGGGGATTTCAGGCCTGAAGGCGAGAGCCCACAGACTGGGCCTAGTGAAATATGTCATGCCACTTTCAGCATCCTGGGTAACATCTCCAGAGGGAGTCTCCAGGGACAGCAGCACCAGGGTGACCCTTCTGCAGGGCTGACGTGTGTGTGCCTGTGCGGGTAGAGGAGCCAGCTCTCTCCCAGGCCCATCAGTTAGTGCTGGACACCTATTACCTGTCAAGGGCCAGGTGCTACGGTTATCACTCAACTTGTCGGACCCGCCTCAGGAAGCCTACATTCTGTTGATTGAAACAGACACGTAAGCAGGTGGTACTGGCCAAGTCTGACCTCGTTGTTCGACACCTCCCCTCCAGGCCATCAGGGCAGGCCGGTGGTGACTGGCTGCTTCGGATGACACTGGCGGCGGGGGTAGCAACCTGAATCCCTGGCAAGCTTTTTCTTGTTCTGATTCCCTGGTTCTCCTTCAATACACCCCCTTTCCTTTCACTTTGTTGAGCACACCCACTCTGCTGTGAGATTTTGAGCCTACCTGAAATGATATTTATAATGTCTACATCGCAGGGATTGGCATATGAAAGTAGAACCCTTGTGGAACCACACTAGCCAAGAAAACTGAGGCTCAGAAAAGTTCGGTAACCTGCCTGGAGATACCCAGCCAGAAAATGAGGTAGGCGGCTTCCAGGCACACAGGTCCCTCTTAGTTCTCTGGACCCCTAGACAAGATCCTCTCAATCCATCTCTGAGACATAAAGGCCCAAAAATTCCCTGGAACCATACAGAACATAATTGAATAAAATTAAATAGAACTCAATAGGGCTACTGTCACTTATTTGACTATCTCAGTGCAAAAGACTCTGAGGCAAGAGCCTGCATGAGTGAAAATGTATTTACTGAGCAATCAAATGAAAGCGCTCTGGGCCCAGAATATGCTCTCGTACACAACGTACTTTATAAATACAAACCTAGTCTTCTTCCAAGGTTTGAAATGAAAGATTTGCCTTTCAATGGAGAATGTGCATTTCAACATAAAGATGTCTTAGCTATTCAGCAGAGGTGCAAGACCTGGTTAATGCTGTATATGCAACATTTAGAAAGCCCGGGGATTTCAGGCCTGAAGGCGAGAGCCCACAGACTGGGCCTAGTGAAATATGTCATGCCACTTTCAGCATCCTGGGTAACATCTCCAGAGGGAGTCTCCAGGGACAGCAGCACCAGGGTGACCCTTCTGCAGGGCTGACGTGTGTGTGCCTGTGCGGGTAGAGGAGCCAGCTCTCTCCCAGGCCACTCAGTTAGTGCTGGACACCTATTACCTGTCAAGGGCCAGGTGCTACGGTTATCACTCAACTTGTCGGACTTGTCTGCCTCAGGAAGCCTACATTCTGTTGATTGAAACAGACACTATGTAAAATAAAAGCAGGTCCTTGCAGGTTGTGACGATTGTTATGAAGGAAATAGATCTAGCAGCATGATAAAGAGAGACCTGGAAGGGAGGTGCTGCTTTAGACAGAGTGATCAGAACAGGTCAGGCTGAAAATATATTGGAGCTGGTACCCTAAGAGTGAGAAAAATGGGGCACAGGGCAAAGGAGACAGCAAGCACTAGAGTCTTATAGCAGAAAGAGGTCCAAGGCGGTCCAAAGAATTAAAAGGAGACCAGCGTGACTGGAAGCTGGGAAAAGATCACACAGGACACTATAGGTTGTGGTAAGGAGTGTGGGTCTTGTTCCAACAGCAAGGGAAAACTTGGAAGAGTTCAGACAAGGGGCTTCTCTGGTGACTCAGATGATAAAGAATCTGCCTGCAAGGCAGGGGACCCGGGTTCCATCCCTTGGGTCAGGAAGATCCCCTAGAAAAGAGAGTGGCTACCAGATCCAGTGTTTTTGCCTGAAGAATTCCAAGGACAGAGAAATATGGTGGGCTACGGTGCAGGGGGTTTCAAAGAGTCAGACACAACTGAGCAACTAATATTTTCACAAGCAAAGAGCAACGTGAACTGATGAATACAGGAAAAAGCCCATTCTGATCAGAGAATGGACTGGAGGAAGTCAGTTATAAGCTATTGAGCCGTCCAGGCAAGAAAGGCCTTGGATGAGACTAGTAGTTGGAGATACAGAGAGGTAACCAGATTTAAGTTACCTTTTAGGAGTAGAAACACCAGTCTTTAAAAGTCAATAAAGGTAGATTCATTCATTCATTCATTCAAGAAACACTGAAGATCAAGAAACAGGAGGCTCTCAACCATGGAAGAGCTGCTGGAGCAAAGGTGAGGTTGAGGAGGCCTTAAATGCCCCATAGGTTTTACATATAGAGATACAGATATTATTTATCTATCTGGCTCTCTCTAGTGATGCACCTTTCATAAGAAGGCACTGCATTCATTCAACAAACAGAGACAGACTACAAAGTATCATGAAAATTTCAACACAACATTTCAACTTTCTCCCACTTCAATTTTATCACAACAAAGAGCCAAACAATATGTCCTTATTCTTTCTTCTTAGAATTCTACTTTGTGTCATTTCCTTGGGTGCTTCCACCTGCCTAATGTATCTTATTATCATATTATAGTCACTGCATCTCAAATAACTGATAATTATCATATTTCTAGAGCCTGTTAACATTTACTTTCTGTAGTGATATCCTTCTAAATATCCATGTGAGTCATTTATTTCATTTTTTTTTTTTATCAAAATCACAGGTGGGTGCTCAGGAAAAACACAATCATTAACCTCATTAAGACAGCAGGGTGCAAACCTGAGAGCATGACTCCTGATACCCTAAGAGTGCAGAGTTGGAGTTCCTGAGACCCCAGATTGAGTTTTGCTCGTTTTAGTGATAATGAACATCAAAATCCAAAGCATACTTTAAAAGCCTCCGAAACAGCCAGAAGCCGCCAGATCCTGTTGCTTATGCTCAGCAAGGGACTTAGAATACTGCTAGTCAGCTCTGGAAGGAAGCATGTGGGCAGTTGTTGTACCTGGCCAGCATTTATTTTCTTGCATTTTCAGCAGATGCTCAGTTTCAGGCAGAGTGACATTAGGAAACTAGAAGAGAGTCATTCTGACTCTCCCAGCCCCAGCAGCCCTCCTATAGGGAGCCTCAAGTGAAACAAGTCCTCCGCGGCCTCTGGGCGGTCATTGTCATGGCCTACACTCAGCCACACACACATCTTGACTCCAAAGAAATCCAAACCATGCAGACATTCAATCCACTGTCTACACCAGAGGAAGCAACAGGTGCCAAATCTAGGAGCAGAGTTGGAGAACCATGGTTTTCATGACCCATCTCCTTCTCTAAACCTGAGACTACCCTTTCCTGAATGCGAATATGGCTCATGGTGACAGAAATACGGAAATGGAGAAGCCATAAGTGTCGTCTCTGTTCAGCTTCCTGTTCCTGTCCCCTGGAGGCTATCTCTCAACCTATGAGTTCAAGAGTCTTATTTCCCCTTCCTATCTGCCAGACAGGCCCAGGGAAATCAGAAACCAATTCATTTAGACTGCCCCCAAACCAGCTGATAACTCTAGCTCAGCAAAAAGGTTCTCATGAATAGCAATGGAATTGGGGATCAGAGACCTGGGTTCGATCCCTGAGTTTGGAAAACCCCTTGGGGGAGGGCATGGCAACCCACTCCAGTATTTTGCCTTGAGAATCCCCAGGGACAGAATACTGGAAGTATTCTCCATGGGGTCACAGAGCGTCAGACACAACTGAGTGACTAAGCACAGGACACCCATACGAGCACAGAGATGGGACCTTCAGAGTCGAGTCCCCTGGGATCCCAGGCTCTTACCCTTGCAATAGCTGACTGTTTGGAGCTGGAACTGTTCACACCAGGGATGTCTATTTCCATTCTCCTATTTTCTCCTCTGATTATTCAGGAATACTCAGAGCCAGGGAATGTGAACATGATTCCTCTTGGTGAACAGAGCTAACTGGACACATTCAGAAGGGAGAAATGTTTCCCATAGCCTATAAAATTAACAGCAATAAATAAGCAAATAAAATGTGCTTGCCACCACTCTGGAGGTGCTATGGCATCCTCCCTTATTGGCTCATAAAGCGCCGCCTGGCACTCCAGCTCTGCTAGTCACAGCTCCAGGGACAAGGCTGAGCTTTCAGCTCACTCACTGGAATGTCCTTTTTTTCAGGAAACTCTTTCTGAAGACATCTGATTTCCAGTCCCCCAGTGACTCTTTCAGGAGCCACTGCCCACGGTGCCTAGATACTGGAGGTGGCCATTTCATAGCAACTTTCAGATGCTGTGGCAGGACTGCACGGGGGAGGCAGATTCTTGAAGATGCCTCTATAACAGCAAATGCTAAGCTGGGAATTGTCACTATGGCACCAAGATGCAACGGACACCAGATGCCCAAGCTGAGTTCCTAGACTAACGAGTGGGAAACTTCAAAGTAAGTGATTGGGAAGCACTGGGTTGTTAGAGATTAAAGAGAGGATTTGTGAAGAGGATTTCTGAGCTGGGGTCTCTGTCAAGGGAAAAGTTGGATGACCTTACCTGTCATGGAGAGGTCAAGGCTATCTCTCAACATATGCGTTCAAGAGTCATATTTACCCTTTATATCTGCCAGCCAGACCCATGGAAATCAGAAATCAATTCATTTAGGCTGCCCCCAAACCAGCTGATAACTCTAGCTCAGCAAAAAGGTTCTCATGAATAGCAATGGAATTGGGGATCAGAGACCTGGGTTCGATCCCTGAGTTTGGAAAACCCCTTGGGGGAGGGCATGGCAACCCACTCCAGTATTTTGCCTTGAGAATCCCCAGGGACAGAATACTGGAAGTATTCTCCATGGGGTCACAGAGCGTCAGACACAACTGAGTGACTAAGCACAGGACACCCATACGAGCACAGAGATGGGACCTTCAGAGTCGAGTCCCCTGGGATCCCAGGCTCTTACCCTTGCAATAGCTGACTGTTTGGAGCTGGAACTGTTCACACCAGGGATGTCTATTTCCATTCTCCTATTTTCTCCTCTGATTATTCAGGAATACTCAGAGCCAGGGAATGTGAACATGATTCCTCTTGGTGAACAGAGCTAACTGGACACATTCAGAAGGGAGAAATGTTTCCCATAGCCTATAAAATTAACAGCAATAAATAAGCAAATAAAATGTGCTTGCCACCACTCTGGAGGTGCTATGGCATCCTCCCTTATTGGCTCATAAAGCGCCGCCTGGCACTCCAGCTCTGCTAGTCACAGCTCCAGGGACAAGGCTGAGCTTTCAGCTCACTCACTGGAATGTCCTTTTTTTCAGGAAACTCTTTCTGAAGACATCTGATTTCCAGTCCCCCAGTGACTCTTTCAGGAGCCACTGCCCACGGTGCCTAGATACTGGAGGTGGCCATTTCATAGCAACTTTCAGATGCTGTGGCAGGACTGCACGGGGGAGGCAGATTCTTGAAGATGCCTCTATAACAGCAAATGCTAAGCTGGGAATTGTCACTATGGCACCAAGATGCAACGGACACCAGATGCCCAAGCTGAGTTCCTAGACTAACGAGTGGGAAACTTCAAAGTAAGTGATTGGGAAGCACTGGGTTGTTAGAGATTAAAGAGAGGATTTGTGAAGAGGATTTCTGAGCTGGGGGTCTCTGTCAAGGGGAAAAGTTGGATGACCTTACCTTCCACGCCAAGCTTCATGGGAGAGGCTTTCAGTGGTACCATCTACCGAACTGAGGTGTGTTCTCTAAAGCTGGGGGACACAGGAGTCTCACAATTGACGTCTCATCCCTGAGAAAGTGAAATAAACCACTAAACACCACCACCCCTTCAAAAGCAGGACAATGGTCCACAAACATGGAACCCAGGGTGGGAATGTCAGCCTGCTCTCAGGTTAATAGGTCTCCTTTCCCACAAGGCAGCTTGCCAGTGTAAGGGGTCCTTCCATAAGCCACCATGGGGATCAGAAACTATGAACAGATTGGGAGGAGAGAGTTAAAACTTACGGAGGACCTCTGTTAAGGAAGTGTCACCTTACCCAGCAGGGGAATCTCCAGAGAACTCATGAAAACTACAGAAACAGAGTCATCTTCCATGCCTGCCTGACCCAGAAGGCATAAAGACATCTTCAGATAGTATCAGCCAAGTTAGAGAGATCCTGCCACCTGCAGCCCTACACCTTGCCTCCCTCCTCCATTCCAGAATGGTGGGAGAGCACAGCTAGCAAATAAAGAAGGAACCATGAAGAAAAGGAGAAGCAAGACCCCATTGCCCCTCCTTGAACTGTGAAGCCTTTGGAAAAGAATCAGCATCAAACCAAGTTTGAAGTTTTGCTGATTACATAGCACCATACCCTCTTAATGATGGAATTGAGACTGTATTTTGGTTTAAATTAATCATATGACTTCTTCTTACCTATTAATTAAGAGAAAATCCTGGTCCTATCTGAATTTTCACCCCATTGCATTGGAAACTTACTCTTATTGAGTGGCCAATTTCATAGCAACTTTCAGATGCTGTGGCAGGACTGCAGGGAGGCAGATTCTTGAAGATGCCTCTATAACAGCAAATGCTAAGCTGGGAATTGTCACTATGGCACCAAGATGCAACGGACACCAGATGCCCAAGCTGAGTTCCTAGACTAACGAGTGGGAAACTTCAAAGTAAGTGATTGGGAAGCACTGGGTTGTTAGAGATTAAAGAGAGGATTTGTGAAGAGGATTTCTGAGCTGGGGGTCTCTGTCAAGGGGAAAAGTTGGATGACCTTACCTTCCACGCCAAGCTTCATGGGAGAGGCTTTCAGTGGTACCATCTACGGAACTGAGGTGTGTTCTCTAAAGCTGGGGGACACAGGAGTCTCACAATTGACGTCTCATCCCTGAGAAAGTGAAATAAACCACTAAACACCACCACCCCTTCAAAAGCAGGACAATGGTCCACAAACATGGAACCCAGGGTGGGAATGTCAGCCTGCTCTCAGGTTAATAGGTCTCCTTTCCCACAAGGCAGCTTGCCAGTGTAAGGGGTCCTTCCATAAGCCACCATGGGGATCAGAAACTATGAACAGATTGGGAGGAGAGAGTTAAAACTTACGGAGGACCTCTGTTAAGGAAGTGTCACCTTACCCAGCAGGGGAATCTCCAGAGAACTCATGAAAACTACAGAAACAGAGTCATCTTCCATGCCTGCCTGACCCAGAAGGCATAAAGACATCTTCAGATAGTATCAGCCAAGTTAGAGAGATCCTGCCACCTGCAGCCCTACACCTTGCCTCCCTCCTCCATTCCAGAATGGTGGGAGAGCACAGCTAGCAAATAAAGAAGGAACCATGAAGAAAAGGAGAAGCAAGACCCCATTGCCCCTCCTTGAACTGTGAAGCCTTTGGAAAAGAATCAGCATCAAACCAAGTTTGAAGTTTTGCTGATTACATAGCACCATACCCTCTTAATGATGGAATTGAGACTGTATTTTGGTTTAAATTAATCATATGACTTCTTCTTACCTATTAATTAAGAGAAAATCCTGGTCCTATCTGAATTTTCACCCCATTGCATTGGAAAACTTACTCTTATTGAGTATGTTTGAAAGGACACTGATATCAGAAATAAAGATGCTTCTAGAATTACACTCAGGTGTCCTGTTTATTCAAAGTACCAGATTCACCAAGTTATAGCAGAAAGGGTAGGCTTCATTTCATCATCCATGGTTGATGACTAATTCTGCCAGAAAGCCCTACAATTAAGAGCCGATCCCACTGGGACATCATGCTCGATCTAAGATGAAAGCTTCAGTCCCATTGGGTCTTGATATTTTCCTCACTGTGGAGAGGAGTTGTGCTCTCAACAACATAAATCTATATTTGGAGTTGTTTGTCTCAATTTGCAAAAATAATTTGGGAATATACAGAAGATTCTAAAAGCTTCCAAAGAGGGGGAAAAAAACCAAAACAGATCATATATAAAGGAGCAGAAAATTGGATGGCACCAGATCATCAAAGTAATATTTGTACTTACAAGTCATTGAATCAGCACCTTATAAATTTGTTCTCAACTAAGAGGTCTAAAGCTAGCTAACCTGCCAATAAAATGTGAGTGCAGACTAAAGACACACAAGGACAAAATATTTATTTCCCACGGCTTCTTTATTGGGAAGTTGCTGGAAGACAAGATGCTACAAAAAGGGAATGAACCAAAAAAGAGAAAGCCATGGGATTAATGCAGGGAATTCAACTCAGAAGAGAGGATGAGGGGCTCCCCAAGATGAAGCTGCCCTGAAGTGTCAGACGGCAGCAGGGAGGCAGGCCTGGAGCAAACTACCCCAACTGGAACAGAAGGATCAAGCACTCCAGGAAACAAAATGAAACTAATGGATTATATGAGATTTTCGAATATTTGGTAAGTAATGTCAAAGATGTAGGACAGATACGACAGAGCACATAAAAAAAAGATCAATGCTAAATACTAATGTAATTATTTTTTATAAAAAGGGCAAATATTAATATTAGCGTGCCTGGCACGTGTATGTGCCCTCATGGCCACTCCTTGATCTCCTCTGACCTGTTCTGTACGTGGGCATGGAGAGGGAGGGAAGTTGACTCCTGCTGGCCGCACCCAAATACGTTTTGGTTTAAATTAATCATATGACTTCTTCTTACCTATTAATTAAGAGAAAATCCTGGTCCTATCTGAATTTTCACCCCATTGCATTGGAAAACTTACTCTTATTGAGTATGTTTGAAAGGACACTGATATCAGAAATAAAGATGCTTCTAGAATTACACTCAGGTGTCCTGTTTATTCAAAGTACCAGATTCACCAAGTTATAGCAGAAAGGGTAGGCTTCATTTCATCATCCATGGTTGATGACTAATTCTGCCAGAAAGCCCTACAATTAAGAGCCGATCCCACTGGGACATCATGCTCGATCTAAGATGAAAGCTTCAGTCCCATTGGGTCTTGATATTTTCCTCACTGTGGAGAGGAGTTGTGCTCTCAACAACATAAATCTATATTTGGAGTTGTTTGTCTCAATTTGCAAAAATAATTTGGGAATATACAGAAGATTCTAAAAGCTTCCAAAGAGGGGGGAAAAAACCAAAACAGATCATATATAAAGGAGCAGAAAATTGGATGGCACCAGATCATCAAAGTAATATTTGTACTTACAAGTCATTGAATCAGCACCTTATAAATTTGTTCTCAACTAAGAGGTCTAAAGCTAGCTAACCTGCCAATAAAATGTGAGTGCAGACTAAAGACACACAAGGACAAAATATTTATTTCCCACGGCTTCTTTATTGGGAAGTTGCTGGAAGACAAGATGCTACAAAAAGGGAATGAACCAAAAAAGAGAAAGCCATGGGATTAATGCAGGGAATTCAACTCAGAAGAGAGGATGAGGGGCTCCCCAAGATGAAGCTGCCCTGAAGTGTCAGACGGCAGCAGGGAGGCAGGCCTGGAGCAAACTACCCCAACTGGAACAGAAGGATCAAGCACTCCAGGAAACAAAATGAAACTAATGGATTATATGAGATTTTCGAATATTTGGTAAGTAATGTCAAAGATGTAGGACAGATACGACAGAGCACATAAAAAAAAGATCAATGCTAAATACTAATGTAATTATTTTTTATAAAAAGGGCAAATATTAATATTAGCGTGCCTGGCACGTGTATGTCGGCCCTCATGGCCACTCCTTGATCTCCTCTGACCTGTTCTGTACGTGGGCATGGAGAGGGGAGGGGAAGTTGACTCCTGCTGGCCGCACTTCTCAAACGGCTACCTGCTGCCTTTAGCCAGTGGGAGGCACTGCAGGGAGATGGAAACGGGGAGGCAGGGAGAAGCCAGGGTTTTCTCCCCCTCGTTCTCGACTTTCATGCGGCATTTCCCACAGAGGCCGCACCTCCTCCGTGGCTTTGGCTCCTCTTAGACAAGCCCATTTTGGTTTCACCTTCTGCCAGGCAGCTGTGCATTCTGAGCTCCACAAAGATTGCCCACTGCCTTGGCACTCCAGCCTTGGCTTTCCAGCATGATAGGAGCTTCCTGCTGTTGCTAATTGCTGTTTGCCTCAACTTCTCCTCTGAGAAGCTTTTCCATTACCTGTACAACCATTTCCTTAAATCATCCCCTTCCTGCTAGCATGCTTAGTGATTTCTGTTTTCCTAACTAGACATGGATTCAACCAGGAAAAATAAAAGTTTAGATCATGAAAGTTGAACCTAACAGTGGGCAGTACTTTCAGAGTATGTAATGTAAATACTGACTATTGTTTTTATACAAAGTATGAGAGAAGAGGTATATGTTTTATATACATATACATACACATATATATATCATATATAAAACAAAGGCTCAGCTACTATATCAGGAAATCAATATATAATGCCTAATACTGATGAGTCAAGAAATAGTGGAATAATTGGGCTTCCCCTGGTGTTCCAGTGGGTAAGGACACCACCTTGCAGTGCAAGGGGCGCGGATTCAATCCCTGGCCTGGGAAGATCCCATGTGCCGTGGAGCAGCTGGACCGATGTGTCCAATTACCGAGCCGGAGCTCTGGAGCGCATGCACCTAGAGCCGGCACTCAGCAACGACAGACGCCACTGCGATGGGAGGCCCACAGGAGCCAAAGAACAAAGACGGATGAAAATAGAGAAAATGAAAGACCAATAGAAGTGGCCCACCCGCCCCTCCCTCCCCGACCCCCGCCCAAAATAAATAAATAAATAAATCTTTAAAAAAAAAAAAGAAATAGTGAAATAAGCATAGTATTTATAAATATGGTGGAAAATATGAGAAGAAACAGCTAAAAGGTTTAAACAGAGCTCCATTGAGGGTCAAGGCTGGACAAATGACTCTGGTGAAGCGGAGAACTACTGTATTTTATTACACGTACTATTTGAGGTTTTTCAGTAAGTACAGAATTATTTTGATAAAATTCAGAAATAATTTTTAAAAAATGATTTATTCTATTGGCTTGCTAAAGGATATTAAACTCACTAATCCACAGTTTGCAAGGCTGACCTTTTGCCCCCATGTGACAAAGTCAGGGCATTTATTCATCTTGATCTCTGGCCCCAGTTCCACCCCCCACAACACCCTGAAGCCCCTGGATGCTGGATCAATATTTTCTGTAAATTTGCCTTCTGTGAAGTTTCACGTGGTGAAGCTCAGGTCAAAAGGGTGAACTCACTTAAAACTGTTATGTTTTGGGGCTTCCCTGGTGGTCCAGTGGGTAAGGACACCGCCTTGCAGTGCAAGGGGCGCCGGTTTGATCCCCGGCCTGGGAGGATTGCATGTGCTATGGAGCGGCTGGACCGATGTGTCCAACTACCAAGCCAGAGCTCTGGAGCGCATGCGCTCAGAGCTGGTGCTCTGCGACAACAGAGGCCACTGTGATGGGAGGACCACACGGGCCAAAGAACAAAGATGGATGAAAAATAGATAAATGAAAGACCAATAGAAGTGGCCCACCAGCCCCTCTCCCTCCCCAACCAGCCCCCCCCAACAAAAAAAATTAAAAAAAAAAAAAAAACCTGCTGTGTTTTGTATTATTGTTTCTAAACTCCAGGTACACTGAGGATAGGTAAGTTACCTGGATGCTCCTCTTCCATCCAGGAATGAGGGAGAGGAAGGGGAGGGTGAAGAGAGTCAATCAAAGGTAAAACCTCATCCCACCCTACCCTGGAGATAGCAAAAGTGACCTCTTGAGTTTTCAGATCCAGGCAGAGAAACACTGCTCTTTCTTGCCTTTGTTACCTGGGCTGATAACTTCATTTTATTCGGTGAGCTCATATGAAATGCAATCTCCTGCAACAAGTCAGGGATGGTGGCCACAAAATAAGTCAAGAGCCGAGCACTTTCTCTCAGTCACGTGTCTCAGAGGCTGCTATTGCTTTCTTTGCTCATCTCATTTCAGGCTCTAGTTTACCCCTCTGATAACGGTTTCAGATATTCTCTGTCCATTCTCAGGTGTGTGTCCATCTTTCACTGGCCTAACGCTCTGAGTGAGTTCTGGTTAGTGGCTCCTCCCACCTCTCAGGCTGTCTTCTGAGTGTCCCCGGTCTATGAAGCACACTATGAACTTCTGGACACTCTGCTTCTGGTCTCTGGGTGAGAGAATCCCTGGGTGTCTCTGACCACAGCACAGTCCTGGGGCTGGCTCTGTGATCTGACCGTGGAATGCAGAGGTGCCACTTCTGCCGAGGCTCCCTGTCAGCAGAGGGGTGACTGTGGCAGGCTGGTTTCAACCCTCCAGAGGCTTCCCTGACTCTCCAGATGCGTCCTCCCATCCCACATCAGCACTTGCTGCAGTGTGCTCTCAAGAACTTTCCTTCTGGACAGAGTTGTTACTATTGTGACACAGAAGTAATGTCTATGGGAGATGCCAAATGTCTATGGGAAATGCTGTCTCATATTGGTTAAGTGGAAAGAATTGTGACCCAGGACTTCTCAGATCTCTGATGCACACTGGGAACCTCTAAGAGATGCAACCAGAAAGGCCACTGTGATGGGAGGACCACACGGGCCAAAGAACAAAGATGGATGAAATAGATAAATGAAAGACCAATAGAAGTGGCCCACCAGCCCTCTCCCTCACCAACCCCCCCCAACAAAAAAATTAAAAAAAAAAAAGCCCTGCTGTGTTTTGTATTATTGTTTCTAAACTCCAGGTACACTGAGGATAGGTAAGTTACCTGGATGCTCCTCTTCCATCCAGGAATGAGGGAGAGGAAGGGGAGGGTGAAGAGAGTCAATCAAAGGTAAAACCTCATCCCACCCTACCCTGGAGATAGCAAAAGTGACCTCTTGAGTTTTCAGATCCAGGCAGAGAAACACTGCTCTTTCTTGCCTTTGTTACCTGGGCTGATAACTTCATTTTATTCGGTGAGCTCATATGAAATGCAATCTCCTGCAACAAGTCAGGGATGGTGGCCACAAAATAAGTCAAGAGCCGAGCACTTTCTCTCAGTCACGTGTCTCAGAGGCTGCTATTGCTTTCTTTGCTCATCTCATTTCAGGCTCTAGTTTACCCCTCTGATAACGGTTTCAGATATTCTCTGTCCATTCTCAGGTGTGTGTCCATCTTTCACTGGCCTAACGCTCTGAGTGAGTTCTGGTTAGTGGCTCCTCCCACCTCTCAGGCTGTCTTCTGAGTGTCCCCGGTCTATGAAGCACACTATGAACTTCTGGACACTCTGCTTCTGGTCTCTGGGTGAGAGAATCCCTGGGTGTCTCTGACCACAGCACAGTCCTGGGGCTGGCTCTGTGATCTGACCGTGGAATGCAGAGGTGCCACTTCTGCCGAGGCTCCCTGTCAGCAGAGGGGTGACTGTGGCAGGCTGGTTTCAACCCTCCAGAGGCTTCCCTGACTCTCCAGATGCGTCCTCCCATCCCACATCAGCACTTGCTGCAGTGTGCTCTCAAGAACTTTCCTTCTGGACAGAGTTGTTACTATTGTGACACAGAAGTAATGTCTATGGGAGATGCCAAATGTCTATGGGAAATGCTGTCTCATATTGGTTAAGTGGAAAAGAATTGTGACCCAGGACTTCTCAGATCTCTGATGCACACTGGGAACCTCTAAGAGTGAAGTGCAAGTGCAGTACTGGGCAAGCTTAGTGACCGGTGAGCCCTCTTCTGATAAGAGCAACCCGGGACCAATGTTCCACAGAACCTGCCTTGGGAGATGTTTCCATCATAATCTTCTCTAAGTTCCTTAGCACTGATCCTTCAGCCTAATGGAATTTGCTCTAATTGTTTCTAGAGGGATTCTCCCATGGGATCACAGTGGCAGGCTCTCCATGGGTCTGGGCAGCTAAACATGGGAGATGGGTGAGGGAGCTCACAGCTGAGAGGGTCGTTCAGCCACCTGAAGCAATCCGCCTTGGCCCACCAAGGTGAATCTTCCCCAAGTTTCCATGAGCAAAGACAGCCTGCATCACTACTACAGCAAACATCGTTAAAGAGAAAGTAAAAGTCAACTGGTATCCCAGTCATACGCACTAAGGTGATGGGAGAGTTGATCAAAACACCAGTCTCTTAGTTGCCTCTTGGAATTAACTAAAGTCAAACTCCCACTCCCCAGGCATGCACAGTCACAGGAAATGAAGAATAAAAGCCTCCAAGGTTGGACATACAGGGCTTCCCCTGTTGGTCTACCCATTGCTACTCAAAGTGTGGTCCATGGACCAGGAGCATGAGCTTCACCTAGAAACTTGTTAGAAATGCATACTCTTAGACCCCAGCCCAGACCCACCTAAGCATAATTGGATTTAACAAGCCTGTGGGTGACTCACATGCATATTAAAATCTGAGACACATTTGCATCTCCTCCATTCCAGGGCCCCTCCACTCATTCAATCTTCCCAGAGCTCAGTGAAATAACCATGATCATCTGCATTTTACAAATTAGAAATCAGAAGCTCAGAGTGATTTAAAGGATTATTTGATGTCCCAGAGCAGGTGAGTGTTGGGGTCGAGAGGAGTCAGGAGCAGTGACCCACATCAGCACTTGCTGCAGTGTGCTCTCAAGAACTTTCCTTCTGGACAGAGTTGTTACTATTGTGACACAGAAGTAATGTCTATGGGAGATGCCAAATGTCTATGGGAAATGCTGTCTCATATTGGTTAAGTGGAAAAGAATTGTGACCCAGGACTTCTCAGATCTCTGATGCACACTGGGAACCTCTAAGAGTGAAGTGCAAGTGCAGTACTGGGCAAGCTTAGTGACCGGTGAGCCCTCTTCTGATAAGAGCAACCCGGGACCAATGTTCCACAGAACCTGCCTTGGGAGATGTTTCCATCATAATCTTCTCTAAGTTCCTTAGCACTGATCCTTCAGCCTAATGGAATTTGCTCTAATTGTTTCTAGAGGGATTCTCCCATGGGATCACAGTGGCAGGCTCTCCATGGGTCTGGGCAGCTAAACATGGGAGATGGGTGAGGGAGCTCACAGCTGAGAGGGTCGTTCAGCCACCTGAAGCAATCCGCCTTGGCCCACCAAGGTGAATCTTCCCCAAGTTTCCATGAGCAAAGACAGCCTGCATCACTACTACAGCAAACATCGTTAAAGAGAAAGTAAAAGTCAACTGGTATCCCAGTCATACGCACTAAGGTGATGGGAGAGTTGATCAAAACACCAGTCTCTTAGTTGCCTCTTGGAATTAACTAAAGTCAAACTCCCACTCCCCAGGCATGCACAGTCACAGGAAATGAAGAATAAAAGCCTCCAAGGTTGGACATACAGGGCTTCCCCTGTTGGTCTACCCATTGCTACTCAAAGTGTGGTCCATGGACCAGGAGCATGAGCTTCACCTAGAAACTTGTTAGAAATGCATACTCTTAGACCCCAGCCCAGACCCACCTAAGCATAATTGGATTTAACAAGCCTGTGGGTGACTCACATGCATATTAAAATCTGAGACACATTTGCATCTCCTCCATTCCAGGGCCCCTCCACTCATTCAATCTTCCCCAGAGCTCAGTGAAATAACCATGATCATCTGCATTTTACAAATTAGAAATCAGAAGCTCAGAGTGATTTAAAGGATTATTTGATGTCCCAGAGCAGGTGAGTGTTGGGGTCGAGAGGGAGTCAGGAGCAGTGAGGATGACCATCTGAGGCTGGCCATCTCCAAGAACATCTGGTGGAATCCAGCAACATCAAGAGCCTTCTGATGATCCAGCTCATCCTGAGCAATATGTTTCATTTCAAAAACAGCCAAGTGAGCTGTTAACAGAACACCCCAGCGGCTCTCTGCTGCCTTCTAATGACGGAATGGAAACAAGATGGAGTGTGCGTGAAGTCAGGTGGCTTGTGAGAATGAGAGAGGCAGAGCCTAGAAGGACAGGCCCTTGGCAGCCCTGGCGAAGGAGAGAGAAAGGTGCTGCAGCCAGGTCCAGGGCAGTGAGGGTAAGCCGGCACTGGGTCCTTGGATCCTCACTCTGCAGGAGACTGTGGGCAATGTCACTCATTTCCAAGCCTCAGTTCATCAGTAAAATGCAACCATTAGACCAGTGTCTAAGTGGGACTACCACAAGAAAACATAGGGATAACCAGTGAATTCCTCCTTAGGGAAGGATCTTTAGAAACCAGTGTGACGAGGGCTGGGGGAGGTGACCAGGCTGCCAGCTGTGGCCCAGGAGAGGAGGTGGTTTTAACTTCGAGGGTTTGCTTCTGAGAAGGAGAAGGGAGGTCAGGGAGTACCAGGCTGGCCAGGCAGGGTGGGCCTGGGATGAAATGTGAGTGGTGAAGCTCCTTTAAAGAAATGCCACAATTCTGGAGCCATTGAGAGCCACTGTCCTCATGAGAAGGGAGGAGGTTTAATCAGTGGACAAAAGCTAGGTGACGGCTCCCCACCCATTGCTACTCAAAGTGTGGTCCATGGACCAGGAGCATGAGCTTCACCTAGAAACTTGTTAGAAATGCATACTCTTAGACCCCAGCCCAGACCCACCTAAGCATAATCGGATTTAACAAGCCTGTGGGTGACTCACATGCATATTAAAATCTGAGACACATTTGCATCTCCTCCATTCCAGGGCCCCTCCACTCATTCAATCTTCCCCAGAGCTCAGTGAAATAACCATGATCATCTGCATTTTACAAATTAGAAATCAGAAGCTCAGAGTGATTTAAAGGATTATTTGATGTCCCAGAGCAGGTGAGTGTTGGGGTCGAGAGGGAGTCAGGAGCAGTGAGGATGACCATCTGAGGCTGGCCATCTCCAAGAACATCTGGTGGAATCCAGCAACATCAAGAGCCTTCTGATGATCCAGCTCATCCTGAGCAATATGTTTCATTTCAAAAACAGCCAAGTGAGCTGTTAACAGAACACCCCAGCGGCTCTCTGCTGCCTTCTAATGATGGAATGGAAACAAGATGGAGTGTGCGTGAAGTCAGGTGGCTTGTGAGAATGAGAGAGGCAGAGCCTAGAAGGACAGGCCCTTGGCAGCCCTGGCGAAGGAGAGAGAAAGGTGCTGCAGCCAGGTCCAGGGCAGTGAGGGTAAGCCGGCACTGGGTCCTTGGATCCTCACTCTGCAGGAGACTGTGGGCAATGTCACTCATTTCCAAGCCTCAGTTCATCAGTAAAATGCAACCATTAGACCAGTGTCTAAGTGGGACTACCACAAGAAAACATAGGGATAACCAGTGAATTCCTCCTTAGGGAAGGATCTTTAGAAACCAGTGTGACGAGGGCTGGGGGAGGTGACCAGGCTGCCAGCTGTGGCCCAGGAGAGGAGGTGGTTTTAACTTCGAGGGTTTGCTTCTGAGAAGGAGAAGGGAGGTCAGGGAGTACCAGGCTGGCCAGGCAGGGTGGGCCTGGGATGAAATGTGAGTGGTGAAGCTCCTTTAAAGAAATGCCACAATTCTGGAGCCATTGAGAGCCACTGTCCTCATAGTGGTCTCCAGAAAGGCCTGCTGTGCACCTGGACCCTTTGTGATGTGCCTGTGAACTCAGCTCAGCACAGTGAGCACATCATGGAAGTGATCCACAGGAAGATGGAACCCAGGAGTCAAGGGCAGCCTTGAGGCCCCGGAATTGAGCAGGCATCTGTAAGGACTTTATTCCCGAGCATGAATGCCCAGTCGCTCAGTCATGCCCAGCTCTTTGCAACTCCATGGACTACAGCCCACCAGGCTCCTCTGTCCATGGAATTCTCTAGGCAAGAATACTGGAGTGGGCTGCCATTTCCTCCTCCAGGGGATTGTCCTGATCCAGGGATTGAACCCGTGTCTCCTGCATCTCCTGCACTGGCAGACAGGTTCTTTACCACTGCACCACCCAGGAAGCTCTATACTCTCAGGACTATGGAATTATCCAGAATGATGTGTGCATCTTTGAAGGGGGAGTGGGTCCAGCAGACCACGGGTCATGTTTGTCAGATTCCATGACTGTTCCAACAGCCTCTCAGCTGTTGTCCTTCTTGCCCTCTTTTTCTCCTACATTCATTTCCTGAATGTTCTTTCCCTGTCACGAGATCCTCTGAAGGTCAGAAATCCATTTCCCATCAAGCCTGTCCTTATCACGGGAAAGACAGCAAAGGAATACTGGGATCTTTTTTTATGAGATGAACATATGTGCAGAATCCATGGTCCTTGGGAACCACAGGACAGTGGTGCTCCTGTCAAGAAGGGACAGAGCTGAGAAGTAGACCATCTTTCAGTAAATGCAAGCATTAGACCAGTGTCTAAGTGGGACTACCACAAGAAAACATAGGGATAACCAGTGAATTCCTCCTTAGGGAAGGATCTTTAGAAACCAGTGTGACGAGGGCTGGGGGAGGTGACCAGGCTGCCAGCTGTGGCCCAGGAGAGGAGGTGGTTTTAACTTCGAGGGTTTGCTTCTGAGAAGGAGAAGGGAGGTCAGGGAGTACCAGGCTGGCCAGGCAGGGTGGGCCTGGGATGAAATGTGAGTGGTGAAGCTCCTTTAAAGAAATGCCACAATTCTGGAGCCATTGAGAGCCACTGTCCTCATAGTGGTCTCCAGAAAGGCCTGCTGTGCACCTGGACCCTTTGTGATGTGCCTGTGAACTCAGCTCAGCACAGTGAGCACATCATGGAAGTGATCCACAGGAAGATGGAACCCAGGAGTCAAGGGCAGCCTTGAGGCCCCGGAATTGAGCAGGCATCTGTAAGGACTTTATTCCCGAGCATGAATGCCCAGTCGCTCAGTCATGCCCAGCTCTTTGCAACTCCATGGACTACAGCCCACCAGGCTCCTCTGTCCATGGAATTCTCTAGGCAAGAATACTGGAGTGGGCTGCCATTTCCTCCTCCAGGGGATTGTCCTGATCCAGGGATTGAACCCGTGTCTCCTGCATCTCCTGCACTGGCAGACAGGTTCTTTACCACTGCACCACCCAGGAAGCTCTATACTCTCAGGACTATGGAATTATCCAGAATGATGTGTGCATCTTTGAAGGGGGAGTGGGTCCAGCAGACCACGGGTCATGTTTGTCAGATTCCATGACTGTTCCAACAGCCTCTCAGCTGTTGTCCTTCTTGCCCTCTTTTTCTCCTACATTCATTTCCTGAATGTTCTTTCCCTGTCACGAGATCCTCTGAAGGTCAGAAATTCATTTCCCATCAAGCCTGTCCTTATCACGGGAAAGACAGCAAAGGAATACTGGGATCTTTTTTTATGAGATGAACATATGTGCAGAATCCATGGTCCTTGGGAACCACAGGACAGTGGTGCTCCTGTCAAGAAGGGACAGAGCTGAGAAGTAGACCTGAAAGTTAAATAACTCCAAGCGGGGTTTCCTCACCACTTTTTTTTTTTTAATAACTCATAGTACCAGACAGGTTGACAACTTATTGAATATAGTTCCTCACCTGGAAAGTGCTTATTACTTACAGTGTACCATCTTTATTACATCAATACTGACATTTAACACTCAATAAATCTCCACTCCCTCCACGGAGACATGCCTGACAGCCAACAAGGGTCGCCGTCTTCTCTCTGTGTTCCAGCAATGTTTAGGTTTCAATGACTGGGCTCTGCTACCAAGTCCCAAGTCCAAGGCAAATCTGAGTGGGAAAGGGCAGTCCTGGGATTCCTTTGTCCAAGCTAGACCCCTTCCCCCACCAGCCAGATCCCTGGTCTGCTAACAATGATACACGCATGTAAAGGCAGTTGGGTAAGAGCTGAGTAAGTAAACAGGGGAAGGAAGGAATACCATGGCCACATCCCACGACCTGAGCTGCTATGACAGCTGAGGCCCATCCCAGTCCAGCCTCCCTCTACTAATCCACCCTCCTACCCCTGGGAAGGACCAGCCATCTCCCAATAAGCCAATATGCTTTCCAACCTCTTGGCCTTTGCTTGGCAAAGCCCCAAATGCCTGATCCTCCATCAAGTCCAAGTCTAACGCCTCCTCCTCTGTGTGTACCTATCCTTCCTTCCACAGACAGACTTGCTGTTTTCTAGCCTGTGCCCCTATAGAAATAGGTACAGATCACACACAGCTCCTCTCAGCACAACTGTCCGCTGCTTCCTGAGATTCTCCAGGGAAGGGGCTTGTTGCTCTCATTTCAGTGTCTGATCTGCCAAAGACTCAGAATTAAACCTTATACAGGTACGCCTCAGTTTTTCAAAGTTCGCTTTATGCAACTTTATTTTCACAAAAGACACAGTTAGTGCCTGTTTTCACTAGTGGAAAAAAATTCTCCAAAGAGGATTTTTTCTCTTATGGAAAAAAAAGACAAAAAAGCAAAAATAGTGTTCAGTGTTTGCTTTGCAGCAAGCCAAGCAATGTTTGGCCTCTATTAGAGGCGGTGCACACCCCAAGCAGAGAGAGTGGCACCACCAAGCTCCATCCTTGGGAATCACACTCAGCCTCTCGGCCTCGAGCCACCATGCCTTTGAACTGTCTCTGAGCAACTGTGATTTATCTCAATGTATTTAATGCATCAGTTGGCAAGGTGTGTCTTAAGGTAACTGCTTCTTTGCTTTCCACTATTTCGGTTTATGAAAGGTTTAAGAGGAATGCTCTATTTTGGGGAAATGTAGAATGAATGAATGAATGAGCATGTCACCTTCTTCCCTACCCTCTCCCCTTTCTTCCCACTCTCTTCTTCCTTCCTCTACCTCTGTCTGGCAATTTCACAGGCTCTTCTCTTTTTGTATTTGCTAAGTCCCTGAAATGGCAGATTATGGTAGCTAATTTGTTGAGCTCCCAAGTCAGACAAATATATCTTTATGACCCTGCCTTGAAGCTTGCCAATTAAGTGACCTCCTAACCCCTTTGAGCCTTAACTTCCTCATCTCTAAAATGGGGATAATCATATACAATCCATTAGGCGGTTGGGAGGATCAATGAGGTCATGCACGTAAAGTGCCTGCATAAGCTATGCTGCCTGGGAACACAGAAGCCATTTGTATTCATCATCTCCTGCCCTGGGAGGCCAGGAGAGACCCCAGTCCTGCCTGGCTCAGATGGTATGGGTCTAAGCAGGCCTGCTCCCCAATGACCTGGGGTCCGGGAACACTAAAGCAAAGTCAGTCTGGACCGACAGTAGCCTGCTCATAGAGAATTGAAGAAAATCCCTTCTAAGGATGTGCAGTCAGATGAATGTGGAATTTGGGTGTTCAGTCTCCAATTTGTAATTAGAATGTCATGCAGATGGGTTCTGCTCAAAAGCATAAAAACATTTCTCTATGGGGTTTCAAATTTCTCCTTGCTGCTAGGAGCAGCTTACACTGATCACTGGTTCAGCAAATGTCATCCGTCTCTTGGGCTGTCTGTGCAACATAGAGCTGGCCCCCTGGGGGCTCTCCCTCCAGCCCTTCTCCTGCATGTTGGGGTGGCAGTGCCAGGGGCCTGCAGGTCCCCTGGCCACAGCACGGTGGGCTGGCCAGACTCCAGGTGGATGTGACCACCAAACACTGCTGCAGGAGTCCACCAGGAAAACACATCACAGTAAAATGAGGAAAAACTATAATCAATATACACAAATCCATTCATGCCCTCACAGTTCTTTAAGCATCAGGGGGGCTCTGAGTGATGACCTGGTCCATCCCTGCTCTCAAAGCAGCAATGCCCTACAACGTTCCTGAGAAGACTGCCTTGGCTTCCACGTCTAAAAAGGAGCTCTCCTCCCTTCTTAGGACATGGCCTATTGTTAGAGGCCAAACTGCTCCCCTGTTAACGTTACACCCTTGGTCACTTCTGCCCTCTAGACAAGCACTATCTGATAGAAATAGAACGCAAGTCACAGGCATCACTGTAAATGCTCTGGTAGTCACACTAAAAAGAGTAAAAAGAAAAAGATGAAATTAGTTTTAGCAATATATCCTATTTAAGGACTTTCCAGGTGGCTCAATGGCAAAGAATCTGCCTGCCAATGCAGTAGACACAGGTTCAATCCCTGGATCAGGAAGATCCCCTGAAGACGTAAATGGCAACTTACTCCAGTATTCTTGCCTGGAAAATCCCATGGACAGAGTGGGCTACAGTCCATGGGGTTGCAGAAGAGGTCTCAGAAAGAGTCATCTCAGTGGCAAAACGAAAAGAGTTTACAGATAGGAAACTAAAGCACAGAAAGTTTATATTAAGCAACCTACCCACAGTCACAGAGCCAATGGTGGGCAGAGCTGGGGCTTGAATACACCTAGTCTGGCTCCAGTCTCAGGTGTCCTAACCACTGTTCTATACTGTCTCACATCATGGCTCACTTCACAGGACTGTTAGGAGTTAAGTAAGACATCTGCGTCGTAGTATGTATAATGATCATACATAATCAATTAAACCAGAAATTTCTGATGTGATAAATATTAAACATTGGTTGCATGAATGAATCAACAGGGAGGCTCAGTGATGGAGCATTCTGGTAGAGTCCAGGGGCCTGTAGTTTCTACTGTTCACAAAACAGGTGGAGGTGTGACCAGTTACAGGAGGATGAAGCCTTCTGCAGGACTGTCTCCGACTTGTGTGCCCGACCAGAAGGTCTTCCCCAGCAGACACTGCCAAGAAATGTGTTGATATCTTGGACCTATGGTGTCTCCAAATCATACTATGTTGGGGATGGTTCTCCTCAAGGAAACTGAGACAGCTTAGCATAGACTATTAGAAGGTCTGTCTGGTGGATCCAAAATTGGATAAGGAACCCAGCAGCCCTGCCACTCTGACACAGCTTCATTCATCAGACCTCAAAGCTTAGCCCCTAAACGTGGACTCTAGCAGATACTAGGAGGTGCGGTATGGAAGCAAGGGGGGCAGTGCTGTGTCCACTGATACAGGGAGGAGCACCCACAGAGGCCAGATCTGGGACACCAGCAAGTATTCAGACAGAGACCATCATCTTTGGTCTATCTCACTTGTCTCCTTGGCCCACGTGGGGCCATTATCAGTAGGGAGGGCAGAAGCCAGACTGATGCTAGGTGACTCTCTATCAGAGGTCCTGACCATACAAGGGAACCTCGCCTCTCTGACATTCTAGGAGTAGACACAGGTTCAATCCCTGGATCAGGAAGATCCCCTGAAGACGTAAATGGCAACTTACTCCAGTATTCTTGCCTGGAAAATCCCATGGACAGAGTGGGCTACAGTCCATGGGGTTGCAGAAGAGGTCTCAGAAAGAGTCATCTCAGTGGCAAAACGAAAAGAGTTTACAGATAGGAAACTAAAGCACAGAAAGTTTATATTAAGCAACCTACCCACAGTCACAGAGCCAATGGTGGGCAGAGCTGGGGCTTGAATACACCTAGTCTGGCTCCAGTCTCAGGTGTCCTAACCACTGTTCTATACTGTCTCACATCATGGCTCACTTCACAGGACTGTTAGGAGTTAAGTAAGACATCTGCGTCGTAGTATGTATAATGATCATACATAATCAATTAAACCAGAAATTTCTGATGTAATAAATATTAAACATTGGTTCGCATGAATGAATCAACAGGGAGGCTCAGTGATGGAGCATTCTGGTAGAGTCCAGGGGCCTGTAGTTTCTACTGTTCACAAAACAGGTGGAGGTGTGACCAGTTACAGGAGGATGAAGCCTTCTGCAGGACTGTCTCCGACTTGTGTGCCCGACCAGAAGGTCTTCCCCAGCAGACACTGCCAAGAAATGTGTTGATATCTTGGACCTATGGTGTCTCCAAATCATACTATGTTGGGGATGGTTCTCCTCAAGGAAACTGAGACAGCTTAGCATAGACTATTAGAAGGTCTGTCTGGTGGATCCAAAATTGGATAAGGAACCCAGCAGCCCTGCCACTCTGACACAGCTTCATTCATCAGACCTCAAAGCTTAGCCCCTAAACGTGGACTCTAGCAGATACTAGGAGGTGCGGTATGGAAGCAAGGGGGGCAGTGCTGTGTCCACTGATACAGGGAGGAGCACCCACAGAGGCCAGATCTGGGACACCAGCAAGTATTCAGACAGAGACCATCATCTTTGGTCTATCTCACTTGTCTCCTTGGCCCACGTGGGGCCATTATCAGTAGGGAGGGCAGAAGCCAGACTGATGCTAGGTGACTCTCTATCAGAGGTCCTGACCATACAAGGGTACCTCGCCTCTCTGACATTCTAGGAGTTCTGTGGGAGCCGCTCAGACATAAGGCGTAACCTAGGAACCACTTGCAAGAGTCAGATGGCAGGAGAGACTCACTGTCATCACACAGCCATGGCCGTGACACTTATAGGCATGAACACCTTCCAGGCTTCGTTCCTGGGCTCAGAGCACCAAACTACTCACCGAATGCAGAGAACAATGAGTCCTGCCAGATGGAGGAATGTATCAAAAGCCCTCTCCCAGAGTAGAACCAATTAAATCTTGGGTTTTAAAAAGCCCATTGATTCGCTCAAAGGAGCAAAGTATAGGCTGCAGCATCTCTTCCTGCTGAGCTGCTTCTCTGTGTTTCTCAAAGCAGATCTAAAACCTCCCTACGGACTGGGCTTTCAGATGGCTATGCGCAGAGTCCACTGATAATCTCTCAGCTTCAAAGCACTTGCTGGGCATTTTCTGATGCATATTCATGTAATCATTCAACACAATTTCACTTTACCCTTTAACCCCGGAATCTGAGCCCTGGGAAGGCTGACAGCAGACTGCTAGGGCGGCAGATTGCCCGAACCAAGCCATTTGGGCTGTTTCCGCCTACACCACAGTCACAGAAGCCATTGAGAGAGGGGACCTCTCAGGCATTCGTTCTCCTCCACAAGGACAGTCTCAGGTGGCACCTGAAGTCACACTGAGTCCGAGGAACAATGCCTGTCCATTATAGGCAAGTCAAACGGACGGAATCAGTCATGAAAAGATCATCTCTCAGAGAAGGAGAGTTAACCATCGGGCACTGACTCAAAATTTGATTCTTAAATTCCAAAATGAATCACGAGCAATGAATTTTATTGGCTCAATCAGAATTAATGGATTAATGAAAAAAAAAAAAAGTCCTTCAGGGCATGTGAAAATACTCCAAATTATATCCTAGTGCGTAAGTAACACCAGATACCCTGGTGTCACAAGGACTGAGCATTTTCTCCAGTGTGTCTGCACGGACATCTTGCTAGTTTTGAGGGCAGCAGTGGGCACTCAGAAGTTGAGTGGGCGCCAGCCCACTTTCCTATGCCCAGCCTCCCAAGGGGCATCTCGCATGCCTGGAAGCTGCTGTTTTAAAACCAGGGACACCAGCACCCTACAAGCCAAGAATGCTGCAAACGGAAGGAAGAAGTGACCACGCCAGCAACAGTCAGCAGCAACACAGCTGGTAATGACTCTGTGTTCTCGAGCTCCTGAGGCGAAGCCCAGGCCCATGGCTTTCAATCTCTGGGGCCTCCAGAGAGGCTTTTCCCCAACTGGATGGTTCCTTTTATCTGGCTTCTGTCTGTGGTCTGTGGCTGAGACCACTCAAGAAACTACATTCTCTCATTCATTAAAACCCCTCGGTTTTATAAACAGCTCAAACTTGCTGCCTAATCATAGCAAGGCACCTCAGGCAGTGTCAGCTTTCTCATCTGTAGGAGGATGCAGCCATCTTGAAGAACTGTTAGGGGAGTGGGGGATAAGGCTGGAATTTTCTAGTGCCATCCCCAGCACCGTGGGGCTCAGCTAGTGGTCGTTGGTTATAAAGTGGAAATGATGGTACCTACCTACAGCTCAAGAGTTTCTCAGAAAGAAAGCACATGGGAAATACCTACCACCGGGCCTCCCAGTTAGTAAGCTCAGGGTAAAGAGGAATGTCCACCCTTTTCTTCTGCAACCTGCTCACTCCCAAGCACTTGGCGGGTAATCAGAGGCCAGACCATAATCATTCAAGCACTTGGCCGGGGGTAATTCAGAGGACCTGAAGTCACGCTGAGTCCGAGGAACAATGCCTGTCCATTATAGGCAAGTCAAACGGACGGAATCAGTCATGAAAAGATCATCTCTCAGAGAAGGAGAGTTAACCATCGGGCACTGACTCAAAATTTGATTCTTAAATTCCAAAATGAATCACGAGCAATGAATTTTATTGGCTCAATCAGAATTAATGGATTAATGAAAAAAAAAAAGTCCTTCAGGGCATGTGAAAATACTCCAAATTATATCCTAGTGCGTAAGTAACACCAGATACCCTGGTGTCACAAGGACTGAGCATTTTCTCCAGTGTGTCTGCACGGACATCTTGCTAGTTTTGAGGGCAGCAGTGGGCACTCAGAAGTTGAGTGGGCGCCAGCCCACTTTCCTATGCCCAGCCTCCCAAGGGGCATCTCGCATGCCTGGAAGCTGCTGTTTTAAAACCAGGGACACCAGCACCCTACAAGCCAAGAATGCTGCAAACGGAAGGAAGAAGTGACCACGCCAGCAACAGTCAGCAGCAACACAGCTGGTAATGACTCTGTGTTCTCGAGCTCCTGAGGCGAAGCCCAGGCCCATGGCTTTCAATCTCTGGGGCCTCCAGAGAGGCTTTTCCCCAACTGGATGGTTCCTTTTATCTGGCTTCTGTCTGTGGTCTGTGGCTGAGACCACTCAAGAAACTACATTCTCTCATTCATTAAAACCCCTCGGTTTTATAAACAGCTCAAACTTGCTGCCTAATCATAGCAAGGCACCTCAGGCAGTGTCAGCTTTCTCATCTGTAGGAGGATGCAGCCATCTTGAAGAACTGTTAGGGGAGTGGGGGATAAGGCTGGAATTTTCTAGTGCCATCCCCAGCACCGTGGGGCTCAGCTAGTGGTCGTTGGTTATAAAGTGGAAATGATGGTACCTACCTACAGCTCAAGAGTTTCTCAGAAAGAAAGCACATGGGAAATACCTACCACCGGGCCTCCCAGTTAGTAAGCTCAGGGTAAAGAGGAATGTCCACCCTTTTCTTCTGCAACCTGCTCACTCCCAAGCACTTGGCGGGTAATCAGAGGCCAGACCATAATCATTCAGACTGCCTACATTCAGATGCCAAGGGAGGGAAGTTACTTATCCTCCTTGTGCTTATTTACTCATCTATAAAATGGGGTTAAAAACAGCTTGGAGGGCTGCTATGAGGCTGCAATGAGGCCAGGTGTATAACAACCAGGCACAGCACTCAGCACAAAGGAAATGCTTAATAAACGTTTGCAGTGAGCTGTGTTTTTTCTTCTTATTCTATGCCACCCACCAATTCTCCAGCACCAGCTGGGTCTCTTACCATTCAGCTCACTTATGACACCATCTACGCAGAGACTGTGCCACAGCCCACAGATTAAAGGCTCATTCCTCCAGGACCACCCTACCCCCACGTCACTTCAGAGGCCGATCTCAGTCTATATTATCACCTGGGATTCAGACTGACTAGCTGTAGATTGGAGGTGCTAATGATCCCTCTTTGGGTCTGATTAACTTGCTAGGGTGACCGACAGAATTCAGAGAAATATCTCAGCAGATTTCTGGTTTATTATAAAAGGACATACCTCAGCAACAGCCAGATGAAAGTTTTGCTGAGGATGAGGTGTTGGGAAAGGGAAAGGAGCTTCCAGGTTCTGCGAGTGCACCAGTCCTCCCCGTCTCCACGTGCTCACCGACCTGGAAGTGCTCCAAACCCTGGCCTTGAGGAGTTTTATGGAGGCATCACTGCACAGGGATGCTTAATTAAATCTTTCACCATTGATGTTTAACTCAATCTCCAGCCCTCTCCCTTCCCTGGAGGTCAGGGTGAAACTGAAATTTCCAATCATAGGGCTGGCTCACCAGTGACCAGCCTCTAACCTTAGATGACCTAGGGGCTTCCTAAAAGTTGCCTCATTAACATAACAAAAGACACCTTTATAGCTCCTATCGCTTTTAAGGGGAAGAAAAATTCTGCCAATTATAAAGTGGAAATGATGGTACCTACCTACAGCTCAAGAGTTTCTCAGAAAGAAAGCACATGGGAAATACCTACCACCGGGCCTCCCAGTTAGTAAGCTCAGGGTAAAGAGGAATGTCCACCCTTTTCTTCTGCAACCTGCTCACTCCCAAGCACTTGGCGGGTAATCAGAGGCCAGACCATAATCATTCAGACTGCCTACATTCAGATGCCAAGGGAGGGAAGTTACTTATCCTCCTTGTGCTTATTTACTCATCTATAAAATGGGGTTAAAAACAGCTTGGAGGGCTGCTATGAGGCTGCAATGAGGCCAGGTGTATAACAACCAGGCACAGCACTCAGCACAAAGGAAATGCTTAATAAACGTTTGCAGTGAGCTGTGTTTTTTCTTCTTATTCTATGCCACCCACCAATTCTCCAGCACCAGCTGGGTCTCTTACCATTCAGCTCACTTATGACACCATCTACGCAGAGACTGTGCCACAGCCCACAGATTAAAGGCTCATTCCTCCAGGACCACCCTACCCCCACGTCACTTCAGAGGCCGATCTCAGTCTATATTATCACCTGGGATTCAGACTGACTAGCTGTAGATTGGAGGTGCTAATGATCCCTCTTTGGGTCTGATTAACTTGCTAGGGTGACCGACAGAATTCAGAGAAATATCTCAGCAGATTTCTGGTTTATTATAAAAGGACATACCTCAGCAACAGCCAGATGAAAGTTTTGCTGAGGATGAGGTGTTGGGAAAGGGAAAGGAGCTTCCAGGTTCTGCGAGTGCACCAGTCCTCCCCGTCTCCACGTGCTCACCGACCTGGAAGTGCTCCAAACCCTGGCCTTGAGGAGTTTTATGGAGGCATCACTGCACAGGGATGCTTAATTAAATCTTTCACCATTGATGTTTAACTCAATCTCCAGCCCCTCTCCCTTCCCTGGAGGTCAGGGTGAAACTGAAATTTCCAATCATAGGGCTGGCTCACCAGTGACCAGCCTCTAACCTTAGATGACCTAGGGGCTTCCTAAAAGTTGCCTCATTAACATAACAAAAGACACCTTTATAGCTCCTATCGCTTAGGAAATTCTGAGGGTTTTAGGAGTTCGGTGCCACAATGGGGCAAAGACCAAATATATATTTCTTATTATAAGCCACAGTATCACAATGTTAAATATATCATTACCATTATCATCATCAGGAATAAGAGGAGGAGAAAAGGATTAAATCTCTAGAGTAGAAACTGAAAACAGGAAGAAGAGATTAAGTTTCCAGCAGGAAACATCATGTAAAGGTGCAGCATAAGCAAGCTAGACACTTGAACCTAGGAACTGGGTCTCTTCCCCAGCACCTCCGGTTTAGGATCCCATGTGACCAGAGAGTCTGTTTCTTCCAGCCTGTATTGGTTGCTGACTACCTTTTCTAAAAATCAGGCAGCACACCGTCTTTTGGCATGTTCTGATAGACACCACAAAACAGCAGGGGAAGGGTCCTTACCAGGTGGCACCAGAAAGGAAGGACAGAGCCTGCAGAATGGCCTGCAGGAAATGCTGAGCTTCCTTGTGTCGATCGCCCATTCTTCAGATGGTTTCTACCTCTGTGCCTCTGCTGTTTCCACCGCAGTGGTCCACATGCTCTCCCTGGCTGGCCTGGATCTCTGCATGGCTCTGAGCTAGTCTAAGCACCTCTGTGCCTATCCTCCGCTCCCTGCAGTCCATCAGCCACCGCAGCCAGAGGGAACTTTTTAAAACGTACATCAGATCACATCACTCTCCTTAATTAAAACTCAACAAGTCTCTCTACTCAGTTAGTATAGGGCTTCCCAGGTGGCTCAGTGGGTAAAGAATCTGCCTGCAATGCAGATGCAGGTTTGATTCCTGAGTCAGGAAGATCCCCTGGAGGAGGGCACGGCAACCCACTCCAGTATTCCTGCCTGGAAAATCCCATGGACTGAGGAGCCTGGTGGGCGACAGCCTATGAAGTCTCTGAGTCGGACGCGACTGAAGTGACTGAGCACACACGCTCATTTAGTACAACATCCGAAGTCTTCACCCTGGTCTACAGGGGCCTCGCTGCTCCCACCCATCCCACCCTTCCTAACATTCTCCCTCTTTTTAATAACTCATACCTTTCAGGTATCATCCATGATGTCCAGATTTGGCTTTAAAATGAAGAAAGAACTTAAATCACATGGGAAATAATCTGAGCGCAACATTCTTCTAGGATGATGTTTCTTCTCATTTTGCCAGGAGTCCTGCTCACAACTAACCTAACAGTGTTCCTTGCTATCAGTTTATGCTTAACAAGTTGTTCAGCTCACACCACTTAGCTTTCCCAAGAAACAACTCTCTTCACTCATATGTCACTGGATCACTTATATTTCACTATGTTATCACAACGGGTACAGGCAACACAAGGAGGACTGGACACGAACACAACTCTCTAACCCTTGGTAAGCACTCACCCCGGCGGCGGGCACAGGGGCTTACAGGAATCTCAGGGCCCCTCTGTAAGCTCTGAGTGCCCAGCAGGCCACAGCTCCCACTCAGCAGGTTCTACAGAAGGAAGAGAATGGAGAGCCTGGGTGGATTCATGAGCTGGTGAAGTAGAGATGGGGGAGGAGACACTCTACTGTAGTAGCAGCACTTGTTATTAACAGTAATTGTAGCTGTAGTCACAGAATTAAATGGAAATTTGCCAAAATGTTTTCTCCGGCAGATTGTTACATTCCTCCTAACGATTTTCCTTATCTTTCAGATTTTTGACATGTCATAAATAATATTTCACAGAAATAAGGGGTAAATTGTGCTCGTGGCTGAGTGAAAGGATACTGCTGACAGGTACCATTTCAGGAGCACCTGTTCTATGCCAGCGATGTTCACGTGCTCTCTCGTCCTCACGGTCACTCTCAGGGCTGGTGATGCCCAGCTTCATGACTGTCTGCTTGTGCTCACTGATGAGGCCCCCAGTCCAGGCCCAGGTCTCCGTCCCTACACTCTGTCCCTCCTCGGGTCCATAAAGCCACCAAATGTGGTCACCTTCTCCCTGCACTGCCAGGGCATCAAGTCCACTGCTATCAGCATGAGCAAATCCTCGTTTGAGCCCCTGTTCTGCCCTCCACTTTGCAAGTTACCTGCAAATAAAGCCTTTCCTCATCAGCTCCCCCCACGTCCTGTCCTTATTACATTCTCCTCTTTTTAATAACTCATACCTTTCAGGTATCATCCATGATGTCCAGATTTGGCTTTAAAATGAAGAAAGAACTTAAATCACATGGGAAATAATCTGAGCGCAACATTCTTCTAGGATGATGTTTCTTCTCATTTTGCCAGGAGTCCTGCTCACAACTAACCTAACAGTGTTCCTTGCTATCAGTTTATGCTTAACAAGTTGTTCAGCTCACACCACTTAGCTTTCCCAAGAAACAACTCTCTTCACTCATATGTCACTGGATCACTTATATTTCACTATGTTATCACAACGGGTACAGGCAACACAAGGAGGACTGGACACGAACACAACTCTCTAACCCTTGGTAAGCACTCACCCGGCGGGCGGGCACAGGGGCTTACAGGAAGCTCAGGGCCCCTCTGTAAGCTCTGAGTGCCCAGCAGGCCACAGCTCCCACTCAGCAGGTTCTACAGAAGGAAGAGAATGGAGAGCCTGGGTGGATTCATGAGCTGGTGAAGTAGAGATGGGGGAGGAGACACTCTACTGTAGTAGCAGCACTTGTTATTAACAGTAATTGTAGCTGTAGTCACAGAATTAAATGGAAATTTGCCAAAATGTTTTCTCCGGCAGATTGTTACATTCCTCCTAACGATTTTCCTTATCTTTCAGATTTTTGACATGTCATAAATAATATTTCACAGAAATAAGGGGTAAATTGTGCTCGTGGCTGAGTGAAAGGATACTGCTGACAGGTACCATTTCAGGAGCGCCTGTTCTATGCCAGCGATGTTCACGTGCTCTCTCGTCCTCACGGTCACTCTCAGGGCTGGTGATGCCCAGCTTCATGACTGTCTGCTTGTGCTCACTGATGAGGCCCCCAGTCCAGGCCCAGGTCTCCGTCCCTACACTCTGTCCCTCCTCGGGTCCATAAAGCCACCAAATGTGGTCACCTTCTCCCTGCACTGCCAGGGCATCAAGTCCACTGCTATCAGCATGAGCAAATCCTCGTTTAAGCCCCTGTCCTGCCCTCCACTTTGCAAGTTACCTGCAAATAAAGCCTTTCCTCATCAGCTCCCCCACTGTCCTCTCCCTGTGGCGGCAGCCTGTCCCTGCGTCTGACTGTGGGCTCGAGATGCCCACCCTAGGACAGATGCAGCTCCGTCGGCATGGCCCTCCTAAGGCTACACAAAGACTGCTCTGTCTCACCTTCCTCTGGAGGCTTCTTTCCTGGCTTGTAGACTTTCTCTTGTTCTGCCCTCTGCTGCCTGAACTCCCTTGAAGTTAGCCCGTCGAAGTTTCTACACCATTCCAGCCCTGACCTCCAGGGACTTCCATTTTGCCCTCCAAGAAACACAACCTACCCTGGGGCCTGTCCTATGCCCACCCAGGCTCTGAATGGTTCCCACAGCATGCTTCAGATCTTGATGACTGAAGCTCTGTTCTGACCAGCAGCCCTGACTAGGACCCCTTAGAAAGACCCAGGTCTCTGTTGTCCTGATTTAATACTGACCCAGCACATGCATCCTTGGGTGGAGGGATCACAGGGAGAAGAGAATCTTTATGGGAAGAGGGTTCTCCGACAGTTACCAGGGAAGGCTGGCGTCAGCTGCAGAGAGAAGCAGCTTCCCCAGTGATGTCAGTGGTGAGTCCCCAACAGCCCCAAAGCCAAGGATTCCATCACGCCAGTCATTGAAGATTTAGACTCAGACAGAAACAGAAAAAAGATCATAAGAAGGGAGCAGAAGTTGAAAGAAAGGCCAACCATTATTGAAATTGCACATTTTCACCACGTCTGTTCTCATCTCATTCTCTTCCACAGAAAGACTACCTTGGAAACCACCAATAGGGTCTCCGGGCAAATGATAAGGAAACTGCAGGTCTACAGGAAGAAGAGTCACCATGTGGGATTTTAGAGAAGCGTAAATCTGGACAGATGACACTCATGACAAAGACCCTGAAAGAGGCTGGTCCTTCGGGAGTCTCTGACATGGGTTTCAAGTCCCAGCGATATCACCCCCTACTCGTGTGGCTTTACTTTGTGTCTCCACTTCCCTAAGTGCTCACTTTACCTCTTGTAGAACAATGACAGTAACACGTGCCTCGTGACTGTTGAGGCGTAAATGAGTTAGTACAGACCCAGCACCGAAACCACCGGCAATGGCTCGAGTTTGGTTTCACACGTGGTAGGGGTGGAGGGAGGCACAGGACTGGCCTCAGTCAGTTGAAGCCAGAGAGGTTGGTTAACACTTGTAGTCACCCCACAACGAACAGGACAGCTCCCATGACACGGAACAATCTGGTCCAAAGTGTCAGTAGTGTCGAAGTCGAGAAGCTTTTCAAAGCTCGGCACAGAGCATGGATCAGCAATTACTAGCCCTCAACCCCATCCTTGAGCCACCCCAGCCCTGCCCTCCTCCTTCTGGACAGTGCATTTCATCAGGTAAGGACCAGAGGCCTCTTTTTCTTGTATTTCCCCTAGAAATGGAGAAAGGAGAAAGCTGAATTCTTCCTCTGGCTTCCCTTATATCTGGAAGTTCTTTTCCTCTCTGCTCTCCCAACAGAGCTGTGTCTGCCTGGCATCAGACACACAGTGGGGATGTACCAGACAGACTTGCCAGCTGCCTGGCACAACGGCCTCTGAGCAATGCCACCTTCCCTAGCAGACTGGGCAGGAAAGCAGCCCCAAGGAGGCTGAGCTCACAGAGGAAGACTCTTCCAAACCCACTCACAGAGCCCAAAAATGACCATCTGATTTCTCCCAGGCTTGACAACAGTCCTCTATTCAGAAGGTAGAAGGCAGAATTCACACCTTCACTCCATTATTCAGCAAACGTTGGTCTTGCACTCTGGTCTGCATAGGACTAACAATCTATCTTAAAGAAAAAAAAATATTCAGTGTTATTTTTTTTTCCATCTCTGAAATTGTTTAACCAAGACATGGACGAAAATGAATAAATAAAAGAGGGAAGGAGATGTTTAAATCTCATAGAACTTTGGATCTGCCTCATTTTTAAATGGTGAAAATACCCACCTGATAAAATGGCAGAAAACTAATATTATTCTATTACTCATTCTCTCTTGATTCATTGAGCTTCTGAAGCACAGTATTTTTTTTTTTAGTATAACTTTTTTATGAATTTACCCCACGAACTTTACCTCTTGTAGAACAATGACAGTAACACGTGCCTCGTGACTGTTGAGGCGTAAATGAGTTAGTACAGACCCACGAAACCACTGGCAATGGCTCGAGTTTGGTTTCACACGTGGTAGGGGTGGAGGGAGGCACAGGACTGGCCTCAGTCAGTTGAAGCCAGAGAGGTTGGTTAACACTTGTAGTCACCCCACAACGAACAGGACAGCTCCCATGACACGGAACAATCTGGTCCAAAGTGTCAGTAGTGTCGAAGTCGAGAAGCTTTTCAAAGCTCGGCACAGAGCATGGATCAGCAATTACTAGCCCTCAACCCCATCCTTGAGCCACCCCAGCCCTGCCCTCCTCTTTCTGGACAGTGCATTTCATCAGGTAAGGACCAGAAGCCTCTTTTTCTTGTATTTCCCCTAGAAATGGAGAAAGGAGAAAGCTGAATTCTTCCTCTGGCTTCCCTTATATCTGGAAGTTCTTTTCCTCTCTGCTCTCCCAACAGAGCTGTGTCTGCCTGGCATCAGACACACAGTGGGGATGTACCAGACAGACTTGCCAGCTGCCTGGCACAACGGCCTCTGAGCAATGCCACCTTCCCCAGCAGACTGGGCAGGAAAGCAGCCCCAAGGAGGCTGAGCTCACAGAGGAAGACTCTTCCAAACCCACTCACAGAGCCCAAAAATGACCATCTGATTTCTCCCAGGCTTGACAACAGTCCTCTATTCAGAAGGTAGAAGGCAGAATTCACACCTTCACTCCATTATTCAGCAAACATTGGTCTTGCACTCTGGTCTGCACAGGACTAACAATCTATCTTAAAGAAAAAAAAATATTCAGTGTTATTTTTTTTTCCATCTCTGAAATTGTTTAACCAAGACATGGACGAAAATGAATAAATAAAAGAGGGAAGGAGATGTTTAAATCTCATAGAACTTTGGATCTGCCTCATTTTTAAATGGTGAAAATACCCACCTGATAAAATGGCAGAAAACTAATATTATTCTATTACTCATTCTCTCTTGATTCATTGAGCTTCTGAAGCACAGTATTTTTTTTTTTTAGTATAACTTTTTTTTTATGAACAAACTATTCTACGACACAGTCTGCCTGTGTTACATAATAATATGTCTTCCACAGAGATGGCCCAAAGTGAAGTCACTTTTTCGTCATTCCTAAATTCAATAAGGCCTGTTTATATATTGTCTGTGCATATGAAAGAACACAGAAGAAAGCACCTTGAGAACAGAAGGCCTGGTACAAATGCTGGCCTTCTAATCAGACTTAGCAGTCATAATTTCTGGATTCCTAGGGGTGGGACAAGTGAGGTTCTGCTTTTCTGGGTCCTTGATTTCAAGTTGCTAAGATGCCTGTCCTTTTTTCCACATGCTGACACTCCAGTCTAGAAAGGGTAGAAGCAAATGCAGCCCAGGAAGGTCTGAGGTCGCCCTCCCAGGATCTTGCTCCAAATTCCATGGGCCTTGCTCTCCCTGAAACTGCAGATCCTTGCTGGACCCTCTAGAGGAGCCTTGAACTAGGAGTCAAGCACTCAGCTGGAAGGAGCCAAGGACAGCCTTGCCTGTTGTCAAACGCCCGTCTGGCCCAGAGCAGGAAGTCTGCAAGAGCACACCCACAGTGCTGAGTGCCCAGCCTGTCTGAGGATAAAGTGCCCTCCCCGGAGCCCAGCCCAGTACCTCCTAAAGCTGGGCTCAGACTACATAAATAAGATGCGTCTCTAAGGTGAGGTGAGGCTTGCAGGATTTGTGTACTTTGAGGCCCCCTTGCAAACAAGCTTAAACCAACAGGACCTGAGTTCGTCCCTTCTGTGAGCTGTGTGACTTGGGTCCAAACGCTGGGGTAAAAGGCCACTTTGTTTGCCTGGGGTTTGCCACTGGATGGACAAGCAGGCAGGCGCATGTGTGGCCTTTGAGAGGTTGGCGACCCTGAGCCCTTCTCAGAAAGGACAGCTCAGGAAGCAGAGACAGGAGGTCTCTGACATGCTCTGCTGGCTTCTGTGTAAAGGAAAACAGGTAGAGAGAGCCAGGGAGGGAACAGGGAAGGAAAGTCATTTACGGGAACTGCCTGAGCAGAGACACCCCATGTGGGCTGCTGTCAGCAGCATGAATGGCCCGCTGCATAATTCACCCATTGTGGCTCTGTTTATGGGTCTGTTTTTAAGGTTAATCATCTGTTGGTTTGATCGAGGCCTCCTCCTCCTCTGATCACTTCTGTTAGCGCATGAACAGTATGCCTGGTAGGAAATGCAAACACCCTCATTTGGCAGACGCCGAGTTTGTGAAATTATCCTTCCAGCTGCAGATAAGTTGTGACATTTGTAATAAGTTTCCAGTCAGGAGGGGTGCGGCATATCCTCAGAGAAATTCATGACTGAATTTCTCACCCGCATCTGTTCTTAACTCTCTCTGAAAGAGAATAGTATTCTTTCTAGCTCAAGAAGAAAAATATTTGAGATGGAAGACTAGTCACTCACCCTTGGGGCTTTGGACTAACTCATGAGCCCCGACTGGCCCAGACTCACCCCCACTAAAAGGTTTGCAATGCACAGGCCAGGCCAACACCTGATGGGAGTAGAGGGCTTTCTGACTCTATACAGTGAAAGCCTTATTTTGGCTTTCCCAACAGCCACCTCTAAGGAAGTAGACAGATCCTAGAATGGAAGAACGGCAGGACTGGGACCAGACACTGCAGGTATTCAAGGTGATATGTCATAGGAGGAAGAGAAGCCTTATTTCAAAATGGTTTGTCCAGCTCATCAGCTGAGAGGACTTAGATAAGTCAGTTCACCTCTCTGAGTCTCAGTTTCTTTCAGGTAAGTACAGCTACCAGGAAGAGCCTGGAAGGACATACGTGAAGGATCTGGCACACTATCATTTCTCGATAAAGAATAACTACTGCTATCATCATTACTAAAATGAATCCAATCAGATGTTCACCTCCACTGCAATTTCCTGCCCAGCCTCTACCTGAATTCTTGCACTGATGCTATTGGCTGCAAGGCTGAGCACTGAAGAACTGATGCTTTTAAACTGTGGTGCTAGAGAAGACTCTTGAGAGTTCCTTGGACAGTAAAGAGATCAAACCAGTCAATCCTAAAGGAAATCAACCCTGACTATTCACTGGAAAGACTGATGCTGAAGCTCCAATACTTTGGCCACCTGCTGCAAAGTGTTGACTGATTGGAAAAGACCTTGATGCTGGGAAAGATTGAGGGCAGGAGGAGAAGGGGATGACAGAGGATGAAATGGTTGGATGGCATCAGCAATTCAATGGACATGAATTGGAACAAACTCTGGGAGACAGTGAAGGACAAGGAAGCTTGGAGTGCTGCAATCCACGGGGTCACAAAGTCAGACACAACTAAACAAACAACTGAACAATAACAATCATCTATCCTTCATTTCACAAAGATGTGATGTTGCTCTCTTCAGATCAGGCCCTATGTTGGGCACTTCAGGTTCAAAACCCAATAAGATAATCCCTTCCCAATCCAAAGCTGAGATCATCTGTGGGTGATTTTGTCAGAATAAGATTCTCTAATTTAGGGGGGGATGTTTTTTGTATCAAAGTATAGTTGATTTATACTACTGTGTTAGTTTCAGGTGCACAGGAAATTGATTCAAGATTCCTTGATTTTGAATTGAAACTATTACAATGCAACAGTATTCCCTGTGGGTTGAAAGGATTATGAGAAAATTTTACTACATTCTATGATCATCCCAGCTTTATTTCCAGGGTTGATATTTTTCTTCTTTTTGTTGATGTGTAATGTACATACAGAAAAGTGAATATAACATGAGAGTAGAGTCTGATGAACTTTCACAAGCTGAGGGCCTCCATACAACCCCCATCCAGTGCAGGATCATCACCAGCACCCCAGGCATCCCACATACCCGTAATGCTGGGTTCTAGCTGAACACATTCATTTTTGCCTATTTTACTATTTTGACATTATCTTTAAAAGATTATTTTGTAAGGAGTTCTTGTCTTTCCTGGACTCTTTTCACCTAGGTTGGGCATATAAAGACAAGAAAAGGTTTCCTTATACATTATGAAGTTCCACCTTTACATGGTTTTCATTTATGATGAACGCCTGAAGGCGGGGGCGAGTGTGCCTGACCATCATAGGTGCTCGGTAAATTGAGTAAATGAATAAATATACCAGATCTCTCAACACGCAACACACCTGGATAACAGGAGGGGTGGGAACGACAGGTGAAACAACAGGCAGGGAGTATGGTGATGGGTCTTAGAAGGAACTGCAGAGGAGACGTCTCGTTTCAAGGTCACTCTGCTCACGTGGAATGGACAACCCTGGGCCCAATCCTGACTCATTAATGTTCTGTTGAGTATCATGCATTTTTGTGTTGCCTGTAAACATATTCACGTTTCCTCATTAAAAAGAATAAAAGCGACCACAAACAAACCAGGTCATCAAATACTGAATGAACATTTACACTATGCTAGGTAAGAGGGACAATCTACTGAGTGCCAATTTGTACTAGACACTCTGCTCACCTCTGATAGTTCAGAGATTAATCAGGCATTCCTGCCTTCCAGAAGTAGCTTCCAGGCTAAAGGAAGATAAAGGCACATAAACAAACAACTGTGATATTAAACAGTAGGAAGTGCTATAATCCAGATATGTGCAAGTGTCGTGGCACACAGGAGTAAAGTTTACAATAAATGTTACATTTGAAGAGGATGTGAAGAATGAGTGGTGTTCACTAGATCCACATAAAGGAGGGACACCAGAGACTGAGCAAAGATTGAGGTATCAGTAGGGTTATTTGGTAGTAAGCATCCCATGGGGCACACTGGTTGTTTATAGTTGATGTCTGCTGGGGTTAGTCACAGGCTGCTTGTGAGATATCATGAACATTCACCCTATGTAGAAACAGGAAGACTAGACAGGGCAGGTCATGCTGAGGGAACGCTGGTGAGTTGCCAGCTTCCTGAACATCTAACCTCTGCTAAGGACGGTATGGAGGTGTGATAACACGGCAACACTGACCACTCCTCAACCCACATCAGATGTGAGTAATCAATCACAGCACTCCTACTTGATTCACCCAGAAACCACCTCATGACCCTGCTCCACAAAGAGCCCTAGGCAGCACTATAAATAATAGGAGTCGGCATCATCCTGGGTTACTCTTTATGGCTTTCATTACCTCATCATTCCCTCCTTCACAAATGCCACAGAGTCTGGCTTCAGTCCTCGACATTCCACTTAAACTGTTTTGTCAAGAATCTCCATCAACTTCCTTCTCACCCACTTCAGAAGTCCTGATTTGATACCACGCTCACTCTCTACTGAAAACCCTTGCTTCCTACTCTATGGTGCCAGCATACTGCTCTTTCCTTTATCCAGTGTCTTCAAGTTCTGTCTACACTTCCTTCCCATGGTTTCAGATCTGGCCTTTCTCCACCATTAGCACCCTAGTCCAGGCCTTACTGATGGAACCTCGGAGTCAGACAGGTTAGCCATTCATTGTCCCACACCTTGAAAGGGCGTTGCCCTCCCATTAGAGTGTCCTTATCAGTGCAGGTTGGCAGTGTTTAAAGCCTGACTCAGCTTTGGGGGACAAAACTATGGATTCCCAAGGCTGCCTCCACCCACCCTTCAGCCACTTGTAATGCCCAAAACCATACGGCTGATTTAGTCCTTGGGAGGCTCTGTGATAAAAGACCCCGCTGAGCAAGGCGGGTAGACGCTACCAGCTGAAATAAAGTTTAGGGCTTATCTATTGATTTCAAATGATCTATGTCCCCAGAGCTCCAGCACACAGCACTTCTAGCAAGTGAATATAAAAAATGTATAGGCAACATATACCCATACACACACATCCCCCATAAAATTCCACATGGATTTGCTACAGACGCCTAAATCTAAGTCATTTATCCACTTTGCAAAAGATAAGCCACCACAAAATATCTAATATGGATTTAATACACATGTGGTTTTTTTTTTATGCAGGAAGATGATTTTAGATCCAGAACGGTCAGATGTGATGCCTAAATCCTGTCCAAGTGACTATTTCCCCAAATAGCCACAAGGAGACCCAGGAAAAGCAATGATGATTATCAGCCAACCAGGATTCGGGCATTGGGAGCAGGTATCCAGACTGCTTACTGTTGAAGAGTATTCCGTCCCAGCCTCGGGCTTCCAACATATAAATCCCAATCACTTGATTCACCCAGAAACCACCTCATGACCCTGCTCCACAAAGAGCCCTAGGCAGCACTATAAATAATAGGAGTCGGCATCATCCTGGGTTACTCTTTATGGCTTTCATTACCTCATCATTCCCTCCTTCACAAATGCCACAGAGTCTCGCTTCAGTCCTCGACATTCCACTTAAACTGTTTTGTCAAGAATCTCCATCAACTGCCTTCTCACCCACTTCAGAAGTCCTGATTTGATACCACGCTCACTCTCTACTGAAAACCCTTGCTTCCTACTCTATGGTGCCAGCATACTGCTCTTTCCTTTATCCAGTGTCTTCAAGTTCTGTCTACACTTCCTTCCCATGGTTTCAGATCTGGCCTTTCTCCACCATTAGCACCCTAGTCCAGGCCTTACTGATGGAACCTCGGAGTCAGACAGGTTAGCCATTCATTGTCCCACACCTTGAAAGGGCGTTGCCCTCCCATTAGAGTGTCCTTATCAGTGCAGGTTGGCAGTGTTTAAAGCCTGGCTCAGCTTTGGGGGACAAAACTATGGATTCCCAAGGCTGCCTCCACCCACCCTTCAGCCACTTGTAATGCCCAAAACCATCCGGCTGATTTAGTCCTTGGGAGGCTCTGTGATAAAAGACCCCGCTGAGCAAGGCGGGTAGACGCTACCAGCTGAAATAAAGTTTAGGGCTTATCTATTGATTTCAAATGATCTATGTCCCCAGAGCTCCAGCACACAGCACTTCTAGCAAGTGAATATAAAAAATGTATAGGCAACATATACCCATACACACACATCCCCCATAAAATTCCACATGGATTTGCTACAGACGCCTAAATCTAAGTCATTTATCCACTTTGCAAAAGATAAGCCACCACAAAATATCTAATATGGATTTAATACACATGTGGGTTTTTTTTTTTTTTTATGCAGGAAGATGATTTTAGATCCAGAACGGTCAGATGTGATGCCTAAATCCTGTCCAAGTGACTATTTCCCCAAATAGCCACAAGGAGACCCAGGAAAAGCAATGATGATTATCAGCCAACCAGTGATTCGGGCATTGGGAGCAGGAGGTGGCTATCCAGACTGCTTACTGTTGAAGAGTATTCCCGTCCCAGCCTCGGGCTTCCTGGAGGAGGGCTGACAATGCATTGGCTGACACTACTGATTCCTGTTTTATGGCTGCTGTTTTTTTTTTTCCCCCCTGGTAGAAAGTGGGGCATTTGTCATAGATGAATCAAAAATGAACTAGGAGAAAGAACTGTGTTGTTAGAAAAGTGGAGACATGTGAAGAAATTCACAAGACCATCACAAGTGGATAAAACTCCTGGACGATGGGCAAGAACATGCTCAGGAGACCTGCAGCTGGCCCGGCTGGCACACTGGCAGGTATGCCCTGGAGACTTAGAGCCACAGAGAAGGGTGGACAACTGGTCATGTAAAATGGCCAGTTAGAGTTCTATCCAGCAGTCATACTGCAGTGGGTTCCCGTTTCCTACTCCACAGGATTTTCCTAACCCAGAGATCAGATCCGTATGTCCTATATTTTCTGCATTGGCAGGTGGACTTTTTTTTTTTTTTTTAACCACTGCACCACCTGGGAAGCCCAACAACTTCTATAAACCTTATAAAAAGGATCCTGTTCCACCTTCAACCCTGGTTCCCAACATTTCCCACTCTCCCAAGGCGACTGCTTTCAATTCTTCTGGCTTTCTCTCTTGGTATGTATTCCCTATCTTTATATAACATATCTTTATACTACTTCCTAATTGTTTTTCAGGTTAAAGCATTATCTATTGACTTTCCCTAGGAGAAGATAAAGACTTAACTCTCGCAAACACACTTTGCCTCCCCTCCCCACCCATTTCCAGCCATGCATTTCTGAAAAGGGCTTTGTTCTGTACTCATAATTAATAGTTAATTCCAGGGGCTTCCCTGGTAGTTCAGCTGGTAAAGAATCTGCCTGCAGTGCAAGAGGTCTCGGTTTGATGCCTGGAGAAGGGAGTGGCAACCCACTCCAGTGTTCATGCCTGGAGAATCCCATAAATTGAGGACCCTGGCAGGCTACAGTTCATGGGGTCTCAAAGAATTGGACACAACTGACTGACTTTCATTTTTTTTTTTTGAAAGACTGATCAGATTTCCCAGACAAGACTCTTCTTATCACATGGCTAGGATGTAAAAATTTCCCTATCCCTGTTCTAGCAACAAGTGAAGAATGATGGCCAGGGATGTCCCTATACTCTGTGTAACACAGGCTTTCACTTAATCCTGCTATTTTCAATATGGCATCCCACTCTGTGCTAGATGTTCCTCAGCCCCAAACCCGGTTTTACCCTGAAAAAGTAAATCTTCAGTCTTCTATCAAAGCTGGTAGTGGGGGCCAGGATTTATTTACCTCACTCCATGGAGTAAAAGAGGAGACTGGAGGGTCCAACTGCTCCTCAAATGGGCTTTCAACCAATCCTCCTGCTTCCAGGCCTGATCATATCTACACTGTCAGTAGAAGCTTCTAATAGTGTAAATATGGAAGAAGGGGAACTTACAAGGATACTTTTAGAGTACTGTTATTTTATTGGAGGAGGGCACGGCAACCCACTCCAGCGTCTTAACCCAACACTTGTCTGCTGGGAAGTAGGTGGGAATGAGATCATGATGCAAGGGATGGACTAAAGGACAACAAGGGTGTGTTTGAGGGACCTCAGTTTCACAGAGAAGGTTCTGTGTTGGTAGCCTAGTGAGAGTTTAAGAGGGCAAGGATATCTGTGAACCAAGAGGACAGATCTGGAACTTGAGATATTAAACACAAATCAGAACCAAATGATAAGAAGGTTCCAGTAAGGGGAACCAACTTTCCAGGTACTACAGCCCCCTGATTCCCAGGATACCTAACTCCTCTCCTTTCTTTCAGGTCACACATGGACAGAATCCCCTGAGGATAGTTAAGAAAGGCCAGCGATTTGAAAAAGGGGAAACAGCACTGAATGCACAAAGTGCAAATGCAGCTGATGCTCATGGACCAGGGTCTAGTCTTTCACCAACAGGCTTCCAGCATCCGGGCTCCCTTTCCTTAGTGCTTCCAACTTTCACACCCTGACCCTCATCCCCATTTTACTTGCAAGAATCAAGGAGATGACCACTTCAAGAGCCTTCCCAAAATGTGTCCTCTATCTTCTAGCACTGCCTAAACTTCCCTTAACAGGAGAAAAAGCCCTTCCAATTCCAGAGGTGAACAGTATGCCAGTTTCCCTGGGGTAAAGAATCCACATGCCAGTGCAGGAGCTGCAGGTTTGATCCCTGGGTTGGGAAGGTCTCCTGGAGAAGGAAACTACAACCCGCTCCAGTAATCAAGCCTAGGAAATCCCATGGACAGAGGAGCCTAGCAGACTACAGTACATGGGGCCACAAAAGAGTTGGACACAACTGAGTCACTCAACATCACAACAACACTTCCCTGGGAGGGGAGACAAATTGAGGTCACCAAGAATGGAAAAGAGCCCAGGATTCACAGTCAGGTTTTAAATCTTGGTTCTACATTTGTCTCAAACTGTGACTGTGGGAAATTACTTAGTCACTTTGAGTCTAAGTTTCTATACTTTTAAAATGAAAAGAATCATATTCATCACGTATGATCTTTATGAGGATTACACACACAGTTTTAAAGTATCTCATTGAATTATTTGGCATGCAATGGATAGTCAATAGCAATAAAAGTAGCAGTCAGTAATGATGCTATTGCTGATCCACAAAAGAACCAAAAACATAAAAAGCACCTTCCTGAGTCCACCAGTTTCTTTGTGTGCTGGACTTTATCTATGGGGAAGACACGGTGGGTCACAGCACTGCATATCCCCCACGGCAGCCACCCTCATCCACTGGTGTTAACTACAGGCACAGTGCAAATTAACTGCAATTTATCTAAAAGTATCCTTTGGATATTTTTATTTTTTGTCCACTTCTATTGTTCTTTCATTTATTTCCATCTTTGTTCTTTGGCTTGTGTGGGCCTGCCACTGCAGTGGCCTCTCTCACTGCAGAGCACTGGCTCTGGGCGCATGTGTTCCAGAGCGCTGGCTCAGTAGTTGGACACATCGGTCCAGCCACTCTGCAGCATGTGGGATCTTCTCAGGTGAGGGATGGAGCTGGTGCCTCCTGCACTGCAAGGTGGTGTCTTTACCCACTGGACCACCAGGGAAGCCCCTTTGGTTTTAAATAAGCATCTTAGGGCTTCCCTGGTGGTCCAGTGGGTAGAGAGTCTGCCTTGCAAGGTAAGGGGCACTGGTTCAATTCTTGGCCCGGGAAGATTGTGCGTGCCGTGGAACGGCTGGACTAGTGTGTCCAATTATTGGCCAGTACTCTGGAGCACACGTGCCCAGAGCCAGTGCTCGGCAAGGAGAGAGGCCTCTGCAGTGGGAGGGCTGCACAGGTCAAAGAATAAAGATGGATTGAAAAAAGAAAACAAAAACAATAAGAGAGGCCAAAATTCTTAAAAAGTAAATAAATAAATAAACATCTTAATTGATTTCAGTTCACAGAGTTGATCAGGTGAATTACTGATACACATTTTCTAGATTTTCATGCAGATAGAAGTAAGTTGTAGATCAGCGACACCTACTGGCAAAGTGCAGCATCGCAGCCTAGCTCCATTAGACACTGTGAAAGGGGATCACTACCAGGAATAATCTCACAAAGGGTGCAAGTAAATAGGGAATGGTAGATTAGAGACCTCTAAGCATGACAGAACACATTATTCGTAAGTTAAAAATAATCAGACGGATTCATCACGTATGATCTTTATGAGGATTACACACACAGTTTTAAAGTATCTCATTGAATTATTTGGCATGCAATGGATAGTCAATAGCATAAAAGTAGCAGTCAGTAATGATGCTATTGCTGATCCACAAAGAACCAAAAACATAAAAAGCACCTTCCTGAGTCCACCAGTTTCTTTGTGTGCTGGACTTTATCTATGGGGAAGACACGGTGGGTCACAGCACTGCATACCCCCCACGGCAGCCACCCTCATCCACTGGTGTTAACTACAGGCACAGTGCAAATTAACTGCAATTTATCTAAAAGTAGCCTTTGGATATTTTTATTTTTTGTCCACTTCTATTGTTCTTTCATTTATTTCCATCTTTGTTCTTTGGCTTGTGTGGGCCTGCCACAGGAGTGGCCTCTCTCACTGCAGCGCACTGGCTCTGGACGCATGTGTTCCAGAGCGCTGGCTCAGTAGTTGGACACATCGGTCCAGCCACTCTGCAGCATGTGGGATCTTCTCAGGTGAGGGATGGAACTGGTGCCTCCTGCACTGCAAGGTGGTGTCTTTACCCACTGGACCACCAGGGAAGCCCCTTTGGTTTTAAATAAGCATCTTAGGGCTTCCCTGGTGGTCCAGTGGGTAGAGAGTCTGCCTTGCAGGGTAAGGGGCACTGGTTCAATTCTTGGCCCAGGAAGATTGCGCGTGCCGTGGAACAGCTGGACTAGTGTGTCCAATATTGGCCAGTACTCTGGAGCACACGTGCCCAGAGCCAGTGCTCGGCAAGGAGAGAGGCCTCTGCAGTGGGAGGGCTGCACAGGTCAAAGAATAAAGATGGATTGAAAAAAGAAAACAAAAACAATAAGAGAGGCCAAAATTTTTAAAAAGTAAATACATAAATAAACATCTTAATTGATTTCAGTTCACAGAGTTGATCAGGTGAATTACTGATACACATTTTCTAGATTTTCATGCAGATAGAAGTAAGTTGTAGATCAGCGACACCTACTGGCAAAGTGCAGCATCGCAGCCTAGCTCCATTAGACACTGTGAAAGGGGATCACTACCAGGAATAATCTCACAAAGGGTGCAAGTAAATAGGGAATGGTAGATTAGAGACCTCTAAGCATGACAGAACACATTATCTTAGCAAGAGTAAAGTGAAGAAAACACTAGGGAAGCAAACCATGTAATCAAGATTTCTAGAGCCTTGAAACACTCATATAAACACTCTGGATGCCACAAAATAACACTTCATACAAATATTTCTCAGACATTTTCCCTCAGTTATTCTCCATTTTTGCAAGGGAAATACAGATATGTATACATACATATATATATACATATACACACACACACACAAATAGTATAACCCAATCATTTTGCTGTATACTACTGCAACACTGTAAATTAACTATGCTTTAATTAAAAAAAATAGGATGAACCACAAAAATTCACTTTTTAGACAACTTATAGCACATATCTCTTATTAAGCAAGGGGCAATACCTACATTTGGTCTGGAGTAGATTTGTCACACATAAAATTAACTTCATGCAAATTTGAGATCACAGTTCTAACAATATACATTGTCCTACATTGGTACACAAGGAATTGTTGCTGCTTTAAGGTTTTAGTTTGAAAAAAATTCAAACATACAGAAAAGTTGAAAGAGCAGCAGAATGAGTGTGTACAGCCAACACCTAGAATTATCCATTGTTAACATCTTAGCACATTATTCATGCTCTCTCTGCCTGTTACTCCACCTCTAAATATAGCATCAATTATCACCTAGGTACCAGGCATTCTTACACATTAACAGGATACCATTATCATTCTTGATAAATTTTGCATTGATAGAAAGAACTACAATATACATTCTGCATTCAAAATTTCCCTGTTATCCCAGTAATGTCCTTTATAGCTCTTGTTAGTTTTCCCAGGTCATGATCCAATCAGAGATCAAGCACTTCATTTGGTGGTCATATCTTTTTGCTCTCCTTTTACTCTAATAAAATCCCTTGAACACACACACACACACACACATCATTTTTTTTCTTTCAAAACGTTTATAGCTTTAGCATTTATGCTGTTTGATTTGAAGGCTATCTCATGATGTGAATGTGTCTGATTAATGTCTCTTTATTATATTCAGGTCAAATTTTTGGCAAGAATACTATGTAAGTGATTCTGTGTCCTTCCTATTGCATTTCATCAAAAATCATTTTGTCCCATTATGGGTAATGCTAAGTGTAATCAATTGATGGGGTCCGCTATGCTCCTCCACTGTAAAACCACCTCGTTCCTTTGTAATTAATAAGTAATGTGTAGGCTGTTGCTTTGGGGCCATGCAGATATCTACGTCCCCAAACTGTTGTTGTTTTTTAATCACTGCAATTATTGTGATCTCTCCCTCACAGATTTGAGCAGAATGGGAGGACAGAGGCATGGTCTTCATTCACTCCCTATCTCTTGTAAATCCCATTTGGCCCTGGTTAATGATAATGAAGCCTTTGGCACTTTTTTCCTATAGATGCACTTACAGGATAGAATTCCATTTAAAAAATGCATTCCACCAAAGTGCAGTGAAAGCAATTACCAATCCTCAATTACTCTGGCATCACTTCCTCACTGTATATGCTCTTAAATGTGAAGCAAGGGTGGTTTTGAACATCCTGAAGGTAAAAATCAGTCTACAGCAGCAGAGGCTCAGAAGCCCTCAGTGGCTTGCAAGAACTACCCAGTACAACCCAGACTCCTTATGCTGGCATTCCAGGTCCTAGGGGATCTGGCCACTTGGTTCATCCTCTCTCCCACAATGCCCTCCCACCTCTCCACCAGGCTGAACTGTCTTCTTCTTATATACCACTTCAGGCTCTTCATTTGCTCATTCAGATTCCTTCATCTCAAATGTTCTGACCACCATCAGAGAATTTACCGGCCTTACTTGGATTGGAAGGTCAAGGTCAAATGTGTCCTCTTCTATAAGCCTTTGTTCCATAAATAACCTCTCTTTTGTCTGAATTCTCTTAGCTGAGGAAAGGAGGGCCCTCAGTACAGTTGTGTTCTGTCTGTGTCTTATCTCTCCATGAGGCTGAAATCAGGGCTGTGGTTTCTGAACAGCACCCTGAGAATGTGTTCAGAACATCAATGATGCTCAAGTACCAAACTATTTTAGAGAAAATTTGATATCTAAAAAAAAATGTAAGCATTTAAGTAGTTATCGTGAGAAAAATTAGAACTGGCTGGTATTCCTCATACATATTTATAATTTAATACATTTTTATTTTGAATTCCATATGGGAGAGAAGAGAAGGGAGTACTATCATTCTTAGGACCCCATATATCTTAATGCAGCCCTGGCTGAAAACTCCAGGAACAGAATTCACATTATTTCTTCCCTAGCCCCAGGCCCAGCATAATGTGCTATGCATGGTAACTGCTCAGTAAGTAGCTGCTGAATGACTGAGAGGAAACTAGGATTACAATAGCTTTGCCCCCTGGAAGATGCAATGACTTTCCCTGGCTCTCCTACACCTCTCATCCTAAGCCCATCTCATCCAAAGATGACCTTTGTGGATACCACATCAGAAAGTGAAGGATGGCTATAGACCTTTGGCCTCGGGCTTGCATATTTGAATTCAAAACCTTCATTGGCCTGGGGTCAGCACCAGGGCAAGTCTGTGCTCTGTGAAAAACGGAACACCCATTCACAATGACAACTAGAAGGCAGGCTTCCTTCTTTGGCTATGCCTGGAGCCACCCTACCACCACTCGGAAGGAATATTCATGTAAGACAAAAACCCCTGATGGTGGTTTTCCTCTGGGAAGCTTCCAGGGGCAGGGCCTATTAGCACATCCCTCGGTTCTTCGTTATAGCATCTGCCCTCCAGATCCCGCACCGTGGTCCTGTGAATAACCAACAAAGTGGTTGCCCTCTGCCAGCCGTGCCATGGGGAATTCAACACGAGGGCAGAACCAGCTCAAGCCCTAAAGGAGCATTACCACCACATCACTGAGAAAATACTGAAGCAATCGGAGGTCCCCAGAATAAACAAGGCCCCGTGGGATGAGGGGCTTTGGAAATTCCCACACTGGAAAATTACCTTGAAGGGCAGCCAGCATTCTTCCCAGTCTGAAAGTGCACAAAGCACTTCAACGTCTCTTGTCTCAGAACACTTTGCCAGAAGCCCTCCGGGGTGGACTGCTAAGAAGCATTAAATATGAAACAGGATAGTAATGAAAACTCCCTGCTCTGTCTTCTCTTCAGTGAAGTCGTTCCATGTTCCTACCTCTCTTCAGGTCACTCTGCAAGGACAACTAAACACCAGCCTCACGCCGGGCCCTGGGGATGTCGAAGACCCTTTGAGCACGACCTATATGCAAGGAATCTGCCTGTTTAGTGACATATTCTTAGGGAAAAACTATCATTCTTAGGACCCCATATATCTTAATGCAGCCCTGGCTGAAAACTCCAGGAACAGAATTCACATTATTTCTTCCCTAGCCCCAGGCCCAGCATAATGTGCTATGCATGGTAACTGCTCAGTAAGTAGCTGCTGAATGACTGAGAGGAAACTAGGATTACAATAGCTTTGCCCCCTGGAAGATGCAATGACTTTCCTGGCTCTCCTACACCTCTCATCCTAAGCCCATCTCATCCAAAGATGACCTTTGTGGATACCACATCAGAAAGTGAAGGATGGCTATAGACCTTTGGCCTCGGGCTTGCATATTTGAATTCAAAACCTTCATTGGCCTGGGGTCAGCACCAGGGCAAGTCTGTGCTCTGTGAAAAACGGAACACCCATTCACAATGACAACTAGAAGGCAGGCTTCCTTCTTTGGCTATGCCTGGAGCCACCCTACCACCACTCGGAAGGAATATTCATGTAAGACAAAAACCCCTGATGGTGGTTTTCCTCTGGGAAGCTTCCAGGGGCAGGGCCTATTAGCACATCCCTCGGTTCTTCGTTATAGCATCTGCCCTCCAGATCCCGCACCGTGGTCCTGTGAATAACCAACAAAGTGGTTGCCCTCTGCCAGCCGTGCCATGGGGAATTCAACACGAGGGCAGAACCAGCTCAAGCCCTAAAGGAGCATTACCACCACATCACTGAGAAAATACTGAAGCAATCGGAGGTCCCCAGAATAAAAAAGGGCCCCCGTGGGATGAGGGGCTTTGGAAATTCCCACACTGGAAAATTACCTTGAAGGGCAGCCAGCATTCTTCCCAGTCTGAAAGTGCACAAAGCACTTCAACGTCTCTTGTCTCAGAACACTTTGCCAGAAGCCCTCCGGGGTGGACTGCTAAGAAGCATTAAATATGAAACAGGATAGTAATGAAAACTCCCTGCTCTGTCTTCTCTTCAGTGAAGTCGTTCCATGTTCCTACCTCTCTTCAGGTCACTCTGCAAGGACAACTAAACACCAGCCTCACGCCGGGCCCTGGGGATGTACGAAGACCCTTTGAGCACGACCTATATGCAAGGAATCTGCCTGTTTAGTGACATATTTTCTGAGTTGGATGCTGGGTTCAGTGCAAGAAATACAGAAGTGAAACTGCCGGCCTGTGGGAACTTCTCCAGCTCTTGTCCACTCTTCACACCACGGAGTGGGACCTGAAGGCCCACCTGTCTCTTCTTCCAGGCTGTGATCATTTTCAGAAAAGAGGCATCTCTGTGGCCCCAGGGCAAACCTCAGGGTTGAACACACCGCAACACTGTTTCAGACAGGCTTCCCTGACGGTGGACAGTCCTGGGACCCCCTGCACTCCACCCTTAGAAAAGTAGCCAGCAGGTTGCCGGTGACCGCCCCAGGTGACTGTCTCTACCCAGCCCTCCATCACCCACTGGTGTGGACAGCACCTGGGCAGCCCGTGCAGTTCCGGCAGACACAGTGGCCCCCTTTCCACTCGGGAGGGTGTGCAGCTGGCGCCCGTCTGCACCACCCCTGCCAAAGACAATGGGTCTGCCAGCCAGGTGCTGCTGAGGAAGGACAGGGTGCAGCTGAGGACCATCTCTCCTCTCCTTTCTAAAGATAGGCTGCCCTTCCTTGGGCTGAATGAGGTTTCCCACTAGGGATGGGGTGCTAATGTGTCCAGGGACTCAAATCCTGGCATCCCAGGCAAGGAATGTGTTTAAGGCAGAAGGGACCAGCTGTCCAGCTTCACACAGGGGGACTCCTCACTGCTCCCTCCTACCCCTGCCCCTAGGCCCTGGTCCTGAACCTTAAGCACTGCTCTGCACACAGCTCCACCCTGAGGCTGCTCGGTCCTCCACAGCCGCCACTGTAAAATTACCTTGAAGGGCAGCCAGCATTCTTCCCAGTCTGAAAGTGCACAAAGCACTTCAACGTCTCTTGTCTCAGAACACTTTGCCAGAAGCCCTCCGGGGTGGACTGCTAAGAAGCATTAAATATGAAACAGGATAGTAATGAAAACTCCCTGCTCTGTCTTCTCTTCAGTGAAGTCGTTCCATGTTCCTACCTCTCTTCAGGTCACTCTGCAAGGACAACTAAACACCAGCCTCACGCCGGGCCCTGGGGATGTCGAAGACCCTTTGAGCACGACCTATATGCAAGGAATCTGCCTGTTTAGTGACATATTTTCTGAGTTGGATGCTGGGTTCAGTGCAAGAAATACAGAAGTGAAACTGCCGGCCTGTGGGAACTTCTCCAGCTCTTGTCCACTCTTCACACCACGGAGTGGGACCTGAAGGCCCACCTGTCTCTTCTTCCAGGCTGTGATCATTTTCAGAAAAGAGGCATCTCTGTGGCCCCAGGGCAAACCTCAGGGTTGAACACACCGCAACACTGTTTCAGACAGGCTTCCCTGACGGTGGACAGTCCTGGGACCCCCTGCACTCCACCCTTAGAAAAGTAGCCAGCAGGTTGCCGGTGACCGCCCCAGGTGACTGTCTCTACCCAGCCCTCCATCACCCACTGGTGTGGACAGCACCTGGGCAGCCCGTGCAGTTCCGGCAGACACAGTGGCCCCCTTTCCACTCGGGAGGGTGTGCAGCTGGCGCCCCCGTCTGCACCACCCCTGCCAAAGACAATGGGTCTGCCAGCCAGGTGCTGCTGAGGAAGGACAGGGTGCAGCTGAGGACCATCTCTCCTCTCCTTTCTAAAGATAGGCTGCCCCTTCCTTGGGCTGAATGAGGTTTCCCACTAGGGATGGGGTGCTAATGTGTCCAGGGACTCAAATCCTGGCATCCCAGGCAAGGAATGTGTTTAAGGCAGAAGGGACCAGCTGTCCAGCTTCACACAGGGGGACTCCTCACTGCTCCCTCCTACCCCTGCCCCTAGGCCCTGGTCCTGAACCTTAAGCACTGCTCTGCACACAGCTCCACCCTGAGGCTGCTCGGTCCTCCACAGCCGCCACTGAAGCGCAGCTGAGCCAGTCCCCGGAGGCAGACAGAGCAGTGCCCCGCACACGTGACCCCCACAGTGGCCTCCCCCAACTCAGATCCTAAGCAGACCTGCGAGGCCTCCAGTTATGCTGATGCAATGGTTCTTGTGCTCTTCTGGGTCACAGACCCCTTGGAAAACCTAAAAAAGGGGTTGGATAATGTCCACCCAAAATGCATACAACACACATCTACGTATATACATGCACATATGTACGTATGCATGAATACATCCGTACATACACATACACAGACCTATTTCCACAATTTTTGAATGCTTACATATTCTCTAAAACCCATCCAAGAAGTGCAGGTTAAGAAGCCTTGTTTTTAAATCTTCCCAGTAGCCTAGCAACCCTGGGTTCTTAGCAAACTTCCTCCTCAAAGTCAGCAAAGTAGAAGCCAATTTCTCCACCTGAAACCTCCTGCCCCCGTGGGGTCAGGGCTGAGCTCTGTCTCCTGGGCAGGAGTAAAAAGTTAAGACAACCCCAGGGCCAAGCGGCACTGTGACCTCACACAGAGTGGGAAGGACTGGCCGTCCCCAGGCTAGGCAGGCTCGACCCCTGTCACGGCTGTCAGACTCTGCCTCACCCAGATCTGCCAGCAGGACCGACAGCTGACCTCATGGGAGGAGCTCATGGTACTTTGTCACTCACAGCCATTCTCTCTGGCTTTCACTTGGAGATGGAGAGACACATCTGAGTGCTGTAGAAATCCCTCATTCTGAGTGGGACCGGGAATTCGGTGTGGAGCAGGGAATCTCACACACACTGGCACACGCGGGTTCTTTCTGACCCCAGGGCAGTGACAGCCAGTGAGCCACTTCCTCAGGATGGCTCATCCCAACCCAAACCTTATCCGACATAATTTAAGTGACAGTCTTCATCTCGACTGGCATTCTGTGCAGGGACTGTGTGTCTAGAAGGTGCTGTGGAGGGGTTGGCAGCCCCTGAGGTCTGGACTCATCATGTGTCTTAACCCAGTGGTATTACCCACGCCTTATCTTAGCCGCAGAGAAGGAAATGGCAACCCACTCCAGTATTCTTGCCTGAAGAATTCCACAGACACAGGAGCCTGGTAGACTACAGCCCAAGCAATCGCAGAGTTGGACACAACTGAAGTGACTTAGCACATTTCTCAACCCATCTGTCAAAGCAACCAGGACACAGGTGCGCTGGCCAGAAAACAGACACCTCTCAACAAAGTCCCAGAATGAAGGTAATTCCCCTCATCAATCAGGTGTTCCCTGTGTGTGTTGGGCTTGTGGGGAGGGGCTTTCCTGTGCAGTGTGTGTCTACATGTGCGTGTGTGTTTAGGCATCCCAGAAAAGGCAATGGATAATAAGTATACATGGGCTTTACCTTTATTTCCCAGAACAGCAGTCCAGGGGGCTCAAAGAGCTGGACATGACTGGGCACGCATGCATGCACCCTCTGGACCACAGAAATACACTGGAGAAGAAAACATGGGCTTGAGGGGAGAGAAAAGCAACCACTTTAGAAGCACAGACAGTTGGACCTGTCAGATCCAGATGCCTCTGCGTTCTCCCTGTGTGACCTTCGGGCAGGCACTTAATGTCTCTGGGCCTCAGTTTTCTCTTCTGTAACAGGGGAAATCAGAACCTCCCCCCAAGGTTTGGGAGTCACACACGTGATGACTGAAGACAACAAGCCAGCATCACACCTCGCACAACACTGATGGTGGAGACCCATCTGTTGCTTTTCTGTCCCTTACTCTAGTGTAGGCAACTCGGGGTCATCTGAGTGCTGTAGAAATCCCTCATTCTGAGTGGGACCGGGAATTCGGTGTGGAGCAGGGAATCTCACACACACTGGCACACGCGGGTTCTTTCTGACCCCAGGGCAGTGACAGCCAGTGAGCCACTTCCTCAGGATGGCTCATCCCAACCCAAACCTTATCCGACATAATTTAAGTGACAGTCTTCATCTCGACTGGCATTCTGTGCAGGGACTGTGTGTCTAGAAGGTGCTGTGGAGGGGTTGGCAGCCCCTGAGGTCTGGACTCATCATGTGTCTTAACCCAGTGGTATTACCCACGCCTTATCTTAGCCGCAGAGAAGGAAATGGCAACCCACTCCAGTATTCTTGCCTGAAGAATTCCACAGACACAGGAGCCTGGTAGACTACAGCCCAAGCAATCGCAGAGTTGGACACAACTGAAGTGACTTAGCACATTTCTCAACCCATCTGTCAAAGCAACCAGGACACAGGTGCGCTGGCCAGAAAACAGACACCTCTCAACAAAGTCCCAGAATGAAGGTAATTCCCCTCATCAATCAGGTGTTCCCTGTGTGTGTTGGGCTTGTGGGGAGGGGCTTTCCTGTGCAGTGTGTGTCTACATGTGCGTGTGTGTTTAGGCATCCCAGAAAAGGCAATGGATAATAAGTATACATGGGCTTTACCTTTATTTCCCAGAACAGCAGTCCAGGGGGCTCAAAGAGCTGGACATGACTGGGCACGCATGCATGCACCCTCTGGACCACAGAAATACACTGGAGAAGAAAACATGGGCTTGAGGGGAGAGAAAAGCAACCACTTTAGAAGCACAGACAGTTGGACCTGTCAGATCCAGATGCCTCTGCGTTCTCCCTGTGTGACCTTCGGGCAGGCACTTAATGTCTCTGGGCCTCAGTTTTCTCTTCTGTAACAGGGGAAATCAGAACCTCCCCCCAAGGTTTGGGAGTCACACACGTGATGACTGAAGACAACAAGCCAGCATCACACCTCGCACAACACTGATGGTGGAGACCCATCTGTTGCTTTTCTGTCCCTTACTCTAGTGTAGGCAACTCCTGATGGGATCATCTGAGTGATGAATCTGGCTCCAGCTTTTTTTGGGGAGAGGGGGGAGGGTCGGGTTGGGGAGGGAGGGGGGCGGGCGGGCCACTTCTATTGGTCTTTTTCATCCATCTTTGTTCTTTGGCCCATGTGGGCCTCCCATCGCGTTGGCCTCTGTTGTCGCAGAGCACCGGCTCTGGGCACGTGCGCTCCAGAGCTCCGGCTTGGTAATTGGACACATCGGTCCAGCTGCTCCGCAGCACGTGGGATCTTCCCAGGCCAGGTATCGAACCGGCATCCTTTGCACTGCAAGGTGGTGTCCTTACCCACTGGACCACCAGGGAAGCCCCTGGCTCCAGCTTTTTAACAACCCCACTGGCCCCAGAGTCTGCCGCTCCTGTGCTCGCACATCCTACAAGAGGCCAGTGACTGGCGCCGCTCAGAGAGGACCTGGGTGAAAGGACTGAGGACACTGAGTCTCCCCCAAGATAAAGCGGCCTCCTGCTCTGCACCACCAGCAGGGCTAGACCTCAAGCACCTGCTTCTTAGACAATCTCATCCATTTCGTTTGAGACAAGAGACAAGAGGGCTCTAAGGAATGGGAAGGCAGTTTTCCTGCAACGTCCACATAGGTCACGGTGAAACAGTTCACGTCTCCAAGGCCATTTCTTCCAGCAATACTCACAAGGAACATAATTTAGTTTTTTGGTCACGCTTTGAAAGTGGTTGTTCTTTAGTTGTAAGTGGGACTGAAAATGTGTTTCTAGGTACTTACAGGGTCCCGTTTGACTGATTCTAATGGGACTTCTACAAAGAAAGCACCAAGCTAGAATGGATCCCAGATGGAAAATAGGGCTAATGGTGAGTGAGCAGCTCAAACTGGAGCACTGAACCTGAAGAGGAGCTCACTGAGAATGAAGGGGACCCTCTCCCTGGGAGAGCCCCTGTGATCCAGAGGAGGGGGCCAGAACAGGAAGGGGAGCTTGCTAGAACATCCTCACTTAAAGAGAATCCGAACCTCAAGCCCACCCAACGATTCCCACATTGCAGATGGGGAAACTGAGGCTCAGAGATGTGAGGTCTCTTGCCCAGGGCTAGGTGGGGAGTAAGTGTTGGGGCCTGGGTTCCAGGGCTCACACCTGCAGTTGCCTGCGTCAGGGTGACATGGCAGGGGATGTACCCCTGACTTTCAGGTCGAGGCTCCCCATATGGAATGACTGAGACTCAGCCCTTTATTCCACAGCATCCTGAAGCCCTCCCAGGATGGAGCTCCCCTGGACACTGGTTACACAGTGATGGTAGGTGGCAGGCCTCCCTAGCGGCCAAGAGTCACCAAGAGTATGGATATGGAGAAAAGCAATCATACAGAGAAGTTTTTTCCAAGTATGAAATTTCACATTTTCCATGGCTTGTCACTGATCTGACTATGGCCACAAGCCACTGGTCTTATGCCCAGGGATGTTGGGATTTTCCGGAGGTCTTATACCTGTAAGTGGCAGAAGCCAGTTTGGAACCTTGATCTCTGTCTGCACCCAAGACTCCGGCTCTTTCCACAGGCGACCTATCTCGCAGACGCAGTGAACAAGCCCACCCAGCCCTGCCGTCTCTCAGCAGGCGATCTAGCAGGCAGAGACACACCAAGCACATAAACAAACAAAAGGGGTCTCAGATGGAGGCAAACGCTTCTGAGAACAGTGAAGCAGAGTAAGGGAGAAGGAGAGGCCAGCAGCTGTTTGATGAGGGTGGTTGGGGAAGGCCTCTTCAACAAGGCAAACAAAACCTGAGCAGGGACCCGAGGGAGAGGAGGGAGGAGGAGGGAGCCACCTGGCTTTCAGGAAGCAAGAGCAAGCCTGCCAATGGATCAGCAGGTGCAGGGACCCCAGAGGAGCGGGGAGAGTGCCTGGCAAGGTGAAGGAATGGTCAAAGGCCCCATGGCTGGGGCTCGGGCGTAAGGGTGAGAGAGCGGGCAGAGCTAGTTCCCGCAGGTAAGAGAGGAGCCTATCAGCAAGGTGCTCTGACTGAGCGCAGGCCCCGAGTTCCTCTCCATGCTCAGGGCCCTGGCCAGATGCACTGGTGCCGATACACAGAGGGGCTGAGGCCTCTGGGAGGTTCGGCAACAGTGGGCAGGTGCTTCGGGACTCATGAACTGGGTTGCTAGGAGGAGGAGGAGATTAGGGTGAGGCCCCTGGGTGCTGGGCAAACCAGGGAAAGAGTCCAAGTAGAAAGAAGAGCTGGGACCCAGGTCCCAGCAAGGATGGCTGTAGGATGGATCCTCAGCACAGCCCCTCCTCGCCCCCGCTCTGCTTGGAAGTGGCCACAGAGCTGCTACACGGACCCAGCTGCAAGGGAAGAGGGGGTAGGGACAGGGAGCCAGGCCATCCTGCACGATGTAAAACAATGAAAACCAAATGTCTTAGACCCTGAAAAGTCAACTGGAATCTCCTCCAAGTAGCCCTGGACTGCTGAAGAAAAGGAGACAGACTCTGTGTGTGTTAGTCGCTCAGTCATGTCTGACTCTTTGCAACCTCACAGACTGTAGCCCACCAGGCTGCTCTGTCCATGTCCTTCTCCAGGCAAGAATACTAGAGTGGGTAGCCATTCCCTTCTCAAGGGGATCTTCCTGACCCAGGGATCAAACCGGGGTCTCCTGCATTGTGGGTAGATTCTTTACCATCTGAGCCATCAGGGAAGCCTGAAGAAAAGGAAGCCTGGACTTAAATTCTCAGCTTTACAAAAGTGGCCTTAGAAAAATCAACTGACCACCACTCGAGTCTCTGTTTCCTATAGGTAACAAGCCCCCCAGGGGGGTGTCATGGGAGCTACATGGGATTGAGCACCCAGCCCATACTGGCACACAGCAGCCCCTCTGTAAATGGTGGCCTTCCCACCACTGCAGCTATGGATGGATTAAAGCTAAGAGAGATGCCAAGGCCTTGACGGATGTCAGCTGACCCAGCTACATACAACGTCAGACAAGGTCAGCTCTGTGAAACAGACCATGCAGTGATCACTGTGGCTGGAGGGGCGGGGAGGTAAACAACAGCCCAAGGGAGACGGGAGATGCGGTTCCACCCACCCAAACCAGCTGGGACACAGCACTACCATCTTTCGTTGCTATGCTGAGAATGCTCTTTTCCACTCTGGAAGAAATAAAGAGGGAAAAGAGGTCTATACAAATACATAAACCCATATGTGCACACATATGGATTTGCTGTAGTCAATTAAAAAGAACATTTGTGGGGTTTTAGTTATCGTCAGAGAACTAAAGACCAAGGGACCTTCACACAGAGCCGTGGCATTCCTCGTCTGGCCGGTCCTAAACTTTTAAAAACAAGCAGTTACTCCCTCCTCTCTCCCCTGGAGAGACACCAGCTACCTGGATGAGGCTGGCAGCAACAGAGCTCCTGCCACAACCCTCAGTCGCAGCGGCCTGTCTTGCTGAGCCACCCAGGTCCCCTTTCTACATCCCCTGTCATGCTTGCTCCCAGTCCCCGAGCTTCAAAACCCTGCTCAGAAGGCTTGAAAAATGCTTCTAACCAAAGTGAGAACACTGATAATCTTGCAAAATGAGCCTCCTAGGAAATGCATCTGCACTTTCCCAGTCTTACACTCTCCCAGTCTTAGCAACTTCAACTGAAAGGGTGAGGCAGTAATGGGGGGGCTATAGGCATCCTGGGAGAAGCAGGCTCCCCCATAGCCAGCCTCCCCTGGCCGGGCTTAACAGCTCTGCTCTGAAGGGCTGTCCCCCGTCAGCAATCGCCGAGGTGGCAGAGCCCTAAAGAAGCCAGGAAAAGGATGACATCCTCAGATACAAGGCTGGGCTCCAGAGAACGTCTCGGGAGCTGTGGGACACCAGGTTCTTTGAGCCTGGTTGCCCAAGGCCCTGCCTCTTCCCAAACTGGGACCTTCTCACCAACCAGCCCAGACCCTTTCTGTGCCATTAGCCCAATACAGAAAACAACTGCATTTCATGGCTGAAAAAGCCGGTGACGGGATAAGTGGTGTTTGTTATCTAACTAAATTGTAGAGGAAATGATGTGTGAATGAGAAAATTCTAACACAATCATGGATCACTTCTGACAGCTTCGATTATGGTATTGTTTAGTTAAGCACTTGTGCATTCTAATGAACTGTCGTATGGAATTATTAATTGGACCTGGGATTTCCAGGGCTTTTCCACAGCTCTGACTCCTTCCTAGTGGCGATGACATGTCTTTGGGTGTCTTGATGACAAAGGGTATATTTCCACTTAAAAATCCTGAGTCTAAAGACCAGACTAAACCAGATTCAGAGATGCAAGCTGAAACAGGAAGGGTATTTTTTGGTCTTTCCACATAGTTGAGGACGCGGGGAAGCAAGTTCTTGAAATTACAGGGATATAGAATAAGACTGATTCGGGGGCACTGATTTGTGGCTTTTCATTAGGAAAGGAGTCCAGTGGAGAAATAAATCAGAACCAGTAGCTCGACTGTCCAGGAGCCAAGTGCTAGTCATCTGAGATAAGGAGGGACCCATCAGCTCCTCTAACTACAGACCAGGAAAACAGGTAAAGGTCCCAGGTCCCTGTCCCTCGGAACATCCCAGTGCCTGCCCTCCCGGCTCTGGCCGCACCAGCACTGTGAGGCTGCTTCTGTCCCATTCCCTCCCCAAGGACACGGCTGTAACAGCTCTGTGATCCCAGCAGCATCCTTGGTGAAGCCAAATCCAGATCTCCTGCTACTGACAATGGAGGGCATGTCCCACATGGGGAATAACGAAGTTCCCTGGAGCCCACAGGCCAATGCCATGTGCATTCTTACAGATGACGCCTGCACACAGACCCCCGCCATTCAGCCCATGCCCACTTGCCAGTCAGAGCAGTATGCATCAGTCGGAGCCCACAGGAAACTAGCCAAAAAGGCTCAGTAAGGAACCATTTACAAAGGTAGGAAGAGTTGAGAGAGTCAACAAGGGCCTGAGACAGCCTGGGCTAGCAAGAAGGGGGCTACCACAGACTCAAGTCAAAGAGGGTTAGGAGAGGGAGTCTCCCCAGAAAGGAGCAGGAGCTGTGGCTTCGGGGAGAGGGGAAGAGCGCAGCCACTGCACCCCCACAGGGGGAGGCTCTCGGCCTAGCTCGCCTGCTGGTGCCACCCGCTGCTAGGCCACCTGGGAGCCAGGGGCATGGAGCCCTGCTGGATGCAATCCACAGAGGTCAGTCTATAGCCACACAGAGCATCATCAGAAAAGTGGGAGTGGATGTGGAGGGGCACAGGGGACTCCCCAGGCCAGGAGCTCATTCTCTGATTCCCCAAAGGGCCATACGGGTCGGTCCTGATTCTTATCTTTTCACTCCCCAGGACTGTGTTTCATCTTCTCCTTGGGGGATCTCCCAGAGTTGGTTCCACTATCACCAGCACACCCTATACACTTTCCCATTTCTATGTATCTCAGCCCCATCCCTGTGTCAGGACAAACCTCAGGATCAATGGGCGGTGACCCATCCAGCAAGTTGCAGTAAGAAAAATCAGGATGTCAGGTCAAAACTCTGGGTTCGCTGGAAGCCTGAGAACCCATTGCTCTCCTTCCTGGGAGCATGTTGAGTTCATGGGTACAAAGGCCAGCAACAGTCCTCAGTGTTTGCCAGGGACTGGCTTTTATATCCTAGGAGAGACCTGGAGCAGGACTGTCAAAACATGGAGCCGCCAGGAGCCACCAAACATGAGCATCCAAGGCCAAGGGGCAGGAGGACTGTGAGAAGCCACCTGTCCCTCTTCTTCCAGAAGGTGGCCCTCCTAGAGACAGCCCTGGGCCAGTGCTCTTGAGCGATGTTTTAACAAAACACTCCTAAATAGCTTATAATGGCAGTACACGCCCAGCAGGCACTGTTTGTTTTCAAAGCTTTACAAAGATCTTCCCATTGACTCCTCACAGGAAGCGATGAGGGAGGGATGGTTATCTTCTCCATATTACAGATGAGAAAAGTAAGGAACAGAGGAGTTAATTCACCTGCCTCGGATCACACAGGGAGCAAACGGCAGAGCAAGGCTCTGGCTCAGGCAACCTGGCACCCAGGTGTGTTCTCTTAGCTTCTGAGCTAGCAGGAGCACACAGACTCCCACTCCTGCCGGTCACAGACATGAACGGCCACCCAGACACATGACTTGCTTCTCACTCCTCCCAGACCGGACATTTAAGCCCTCTCTGAAAGACCTCTGCTACTCACCAAGCAAAAGTGAACTGCCTCACAGATGACCTGGGGCTTCTTTGGCCTGAAAGAGAAGTCCAGGACTGAGTTCCTGAGAGGTGGCCTCTGGAGTGAAGATGAGCATTGGGGGTTCAGGAGGGGGAGCTCTTATGTACTCCCCGCTTTTGGAAGGGAGGAAGGAGTAGCACTGGGCGGAGTGAGAAGCCAAGCTGTGACAGTCTCAACACAAGCCAGAGCAGTGCCTGAAGGGAATGTTAGAGGCGGTGATCTCACAGAGCTGGAGTGAAGGTGTGACAGGCAGAAAAGGGACAGGGCGCAACTTTTGAAAGAATGACAGGGCCCAAGGACACAACATAAACCCATTAGAATCAAATGGGTCCAAGACAGCCAACTAGACCTTGATCCTCAGTCAGCAAGCTAAATGACACACTCAGAGGAACCATGACAGTTCTGCCTCCTCCCCCAAATAGCTGGAATAATCCTCCCACTCATTAGCCTTCTAATTAAGAATACCTTCTTAAGGTCCAAGAAAAGGCAAGAACCAAAGACCAGGGGCACACATGGTTCAAAAGTGGAGAAAACTCTAGAGCCACATCAGTGACCCCTGGGAGAGATGGCTGCATGCCCACTGACCTAAGAGAGGTTCCAGGTCTCTTGTTTCACAAGAGTCCTCCTTCGCAGGTGTTCCTCACCCCATTCCAGAGAATAAGTAGCAGATCAGACACTCCTCATCCCTGCCCTGCCAACTCCATGCCCACTGCTAGACCCCCAAGAGACGGCTGCCTATCCTTGAAGCCTCATTGCTGACCTACGATTCTTTCAGCACAACTTCCAGTTGCCAGTTGGGGCAGACGGATGAGGTCAGGGATGGAGCCAGGCTGGAGGGTCCTCCCATCAGAGGGGAGTAGAAGATAAGAGTCTTCACTGGTATTTTGTAGTTTGTTTTTGACCCCTGACTCCAGCTCATGGCAGATAAGAGGTACACCTATGGCAACATTACCCCAAGCTTTCTTCCAGGAGAGGCTCACCCAGCACTGCCCACTCAGCTGACACTGGACACCACTAACCCCACTGTAGCCTCCAGGGCCCTGAGAACCCGAAGCTCCTGGCTCTCCTGCCGTGGCTAGGCAGCCTTGACTCAGAGCCAGGGAAGGGACATCTGATTAATGCAAGCCAAGTCATGGGCCTGGGCATGGATCAAGGGAGGCCAGGAAATCACTTTTCTTGTAGGAGGCTGTTCTGATGGGTCTCTGTTTCCACCAAGACTCAAAAGTAGGAAATTTCTCAAATACAAGAAGTAAGTTCAGGGCTTCCCTGGTGGTCCAGTGGGTAAGAGTCTGCCTTGCAAGGCAAGGGGCACCGGTTCGATCCCTGGCCTGGGAAGATCCCACATGCTGAAGGGTTCTAAGCAAGTCAGGCAGAAAAGGGACAGGCGCAACTTTTAAAAATGACAGGCCCCAACCTCCAAAAAGGAACAGCCAACTAGACCTTGATCCACAGTCAGCAAGCTAAATGACACACTCAGAGGAACCATGACAGTTCTGCCTCCTCCCCCAAATAGCTGGAATAATCCTCCCACTCATTAGCCTTCTAATTAAGAATACCTTCTTAAGGTCCAAGAAAAGGCAAGAACCAAAGACCAGGGGCACACATGGTTCAAAAGTGGAGAAAACTCTAGAGCCACATCAGTGACCCCTGGGAGAGATGGCTGCATGCCCACTGACCTAAGAGAGGTTCCAGGTCTCTTGTTTCACAAGAGTCCTCCTTCGCAGGTGTTCCTCACCCCATTCCAGAGAATAAGTAGCAGATCAGACACTCCTCATCCCTGCCCTGCCAACTCCATGCCCACTGCTAGACCCCCAAGAGACGGCTGCCTATCCTTGACGCCTCATTGCTGCCCCTACGATTCTTTCAGCACAACTTCCAGTTGCCAGTTGGGGCAGACGGATGAGGTCAGGGATGGAGCCAGGCTGGAGGGTCCTCCCATCAGAGGGGAGTAGAAGATAAGAGTCTTCACTGGTATTTTGTAGTTTGTTTTTGACCCCTGACTCCAGCTCATGGCAGATAAGAGGTACACCTATGGCAACATTACCCCAAGCTTTCTTCCAGGAGAGGCTCACCCAGCACTGCCCACTCAGCTGACACTGGACACCACTAACCCCACTGTAGCCTCCAGGGCCCTGAGAACCCGAAGCTCCTGGCTCTCCTGCCGTGGCTAGGCAGCCTTGACTCAGAGCCAGGGAAGGGACATCTGATTAATGCAAGCCAAGTCATGGGCCTGGGCATGGATCAAGGGAGGCCAGGAAATCACTTTTCTTGTAGGAGGCTGTTCTGATGGGTCTCTGTTTCCACCAAGACTCAAAAGTAGGAAATTTCTCAAATACAAGAAGTAAGTTCAGGGCTTCCCTGGTGGTCCAGTGGGTAAAGAGTCTGCCTTGCAAGGCAAGGGGCACCGGTTCGATCCCTGGCCTGGGAAGATCCCACATGCTGCAGAGCGGCTGGACTGCTGTGTCCAATTACAAGCCAGCACTCTGGAACACATGCACCCAGAGTTGGTGCTCTGCAACGAGAGAGGCCACTGCAATGGGAGGCCCACACAGGCCAAGGAATTAAGATGGACAAAAATAAATAAATGAAGGACCAATAAAAAGGCCTAAATTTAATAAAAACTTTTATGAAGTTCTTAAAAAAAAAAAAGTGAGTTCAGATGCACCATAGTCCAAAATGACAAATGTTCAATATATGAGGAATTGGACACTGAATTCTGTAAGGTTCTTTTCTGTGGCTCAAGTCCATTTAATTTGACAAACACATTGCAGTGGAATGTATTCTAATTTCCATTCATTAGCCCCCTGTCTAAAAATATTACACATCATTATTCATTGCCCTTGCCTTGCAGGGCCCCTTCCACCTTACAGGAGAATACTTCTTCACTAACACTGGGTTTGATCAGTGACTGGCTTTGACTAATAGGATATGATATAAACTATGCTCTAGCAGACACTTTGGGAGCCATCAGATAGAAGACTCTTGCTTTTGTTCTCTTCCAGGAAAATGCTATGTCCCAAATGGAACAACCACTAGATTATACCTCAGAGTGGGAAGAACCTAGCAGAACCCTATAGCAATCACAATTGACCCACACAGCCTCTAATATTAATGCGTAAGTCATTGATTTGTGTGTCGCGGGCGGGGGTGGTGGGGTTGGCTGTTTGTTGCAATAAAACTGTCTGAGTCACATATACTGAGAATCATTCCATACCATTGCTTACTAAACAAAGGGAATACACAAATAAATAGGGTCCAATCCCTGTCTCTGTAGCACTTGTCTGTGACATGCTCAAATCATAGTTGGCACGGAGACTGGAGATGTTTTAAAGGAGGCAGAAACACAATCCCCAGGGAGCACTAGGAGAGGAGACAGAGATTCTGCCTGGGGCTTCCAGGAAGGCTTCCTAGGGGATGTGAAACTTGAACTGGATCTTGAAAGGTGAGGTCAGAGTTAGCAGAGAAGGCTGAAGAGGAAAGAGAAGGAAATTTCATGAAAATAGGCCAATTCAGAGGTACAAGGAAAATATATACATGTATGCAAGAATAAATTCTGTTGTTGCTGGAGTATAGACAATTGAGGAGGAGAAACGGTGGGAAAAACAGCCAAATGGAGAAGCAGGTATCAAATGCCCCAGAATGCCATGCCAACAGGATTCAGTCTCACACTCAAGGGCACAGGAATGATCAAAAGTTTACAGGAAATCTACCACCTAGAGGTGGTAGGGTGGAGGAAGCGTGAGAAGCAAAGAGCACAGTGAATAAGAAGACTGTTAGATCAAAACCAGCTCCCAAACTGGAACAGTGATGATGAGAACAACAGTTCACAAAGCATTTCAGAGTCCCTCAGTAAGACTTGGTTGAGCGATGAGGCAGGAAAGACTGGGAGGTGGCACAGCATGTGACGGCACAGATTTAATCACTGAATGGAGGGTGGAAGCATTCGTGGATATGGGGGAGGCAGAAAGGGGAACAGGCATAGGAAAAGCTAATGACTTGGTACTAAACGCACCACACGAGCTGTCTCTGGGACAAACCCGTGGAGGTGTCCAGTTGGTCACTGGAAGAGAAGGAAGAAATTCCCACCTGCATGGAGTTGGGGAAGGGTGTGGAAAAAGCTCCAGAGATAGTGTTGACATTTACGTTAAGGCCACTAGGTCTTCACTGAACAGACTGCTGGAAGAGGGGAAGAGACTAGCATTCCAGACAGGGATTATGCAATCACAAAGCTACAAAGCTACAAAGCCAGGCTATCATCAGGGGAGAGTAAGCTTTTAAATAAGGATGACTTTGACCATAAAATGCAAATTCCAAAGTCCACAGGTGCCAGCCCTTCAGGGGACGCGATTGGCCAGGTGTGGACTCATGGAGGGGCACAATTTGATGTGTGGGACATGGATCCCAGCCAGGCCTGGTGAGTCACTCCAGCCTGGGATTCCTTAGGGAACTTGCCGCTCAGGAAGGAGTCTAGCCCTGCCCTCTCGGTGTCTCTGTGATCCTGGGGGTCCTGGCACCTGCCTCCAGGCCCAGAACTGGCTGGGTACCCATGCCACAGAGTCGCCAGCTCTGTCCCCACTCTGTGCTGAGCAAATCAGTCTAACTCATCCAGAAGAGGATTAAGCTGGATCAGCAATCTCCTCTAACAGGTTTACCTATTCTGACCAAACACAAACCCCATGTGTCTCATGTGAGCGTGTGTGTAAGCGAGAGATCGTTTATAGGTATGTCTTTGTGTATGAGTGTGTGTGCCTATATAGCTCTCCTTGCTTTTCACACTCATTGTGGATTTTCTTATAGAAACACACCTGCATCTTCCTGAGGTCCCCTGAGTCTAGTCCCTAGCACTGCAGGTTTCCTGGACAGGGCAGCTGGGAGATGGCTCAGGTAGCACAGATCTACCTAAATCCCACATGAGCAGCTTTTCCTGGAGCCCAAGCCCTCCCCACTCCTCCTGGGCACAGATTCATTCACATGCAAAGCCCCTCACAGAAAAGTCAGACTCGCCAGTGAGGAGAAGACTGGAAAAGTCAAATTCCAGCCCTAAAATGGGCAGTTCAGGGAACCAGCTCCCTGCCAATTTAACATGCACTCAATAACATAGGATAATTCTAAAATCCAGTGAACAGGGCTTCCCTGGTGGCTCAGACGGTGGAGAATCTGCCTGCAGTGCAGGAGACCCAGGTTTGATCCCTGGGTCAACACCCAGGAAAAGGGAATGGCAACCCACTCTAGTATTCCTGCCTAGAGAACCCCATGGACGGAGAAACCCCCCGAACAGACTGCTGGAAGAGGGAAGAGACTAGCATTCCAGACAGGGATTATGCAATCACAAAGCTACAAAGCTACAAAGCCAGGCTATCATCAGGGGAGAGTAAGCTTTTAAATAAGGATGACTTTGACCATAAAATGCAAATTCCAAAGTCCACAGGTGCCAGCCCTTCAGGGGACGCGATTGGCCAGGTGTGGACTCATGGAGGGGCACAATTTGATGTGTGGGACATGGATCCCAGCCAGGCCTGGTGAGTCACTCCAGCCTGGGATTCCTTAGGGAACTTGCCGCTCAGGAAGGAGTCTAGCCCTGCCCTCTCGGTGTCTCTGTGATCCTGGGGGTCCTGGCACCTGCCTCCAGGCCCAGAACTGGCTGGGTACCCATGCCACAGAGTCGCCAGCTCTGTCCCCACTCTGTGCTGAGCAAATCAGTCTAACTCATCCAGAAGAGGATTAAGCTGGATCAGCAATCTCCTCTAACAGGTTTACCTATTCTGACCAAACACAAACCCCATGTGTCTCATGTGAGCGTGTGTGTAAGCGAGAGATCGTTTATAGGTATGTCTTTGTGTATGAGTGTGTGTGCCTATATAGCTCTCCTTGCTTTTCACACTCATTGTGGATTTTCTTATAGAAACACACCTGCATCTTCCTGAGGTCCCCTGAGTCTAGTCCCTAGCACTGCAGGTTTCCTGGACAGGGCAGCTGGGAGATGGCTCAGGTAGCACAGATCTACCTAAATCCCACATGAGCAGCTTTTCCTGGAGCCCAAGCCCTCCCCACTCCTCCTGGGCACAGATTCATTCACATGCAAAGCCCCTCACAGAAAAGTCAGACTCGCCAGTGAGGAGAAGACTGGAAAAGTCAAATTCCAGCCCTAAAATGGGCAGTTCAGGGAACCAGCTCCCTGCCAATTTAACATGCACTCAATAACATAGGATAATTCTAAAATCCAGTGAACAGGGCTTCCCTGGTGGCTCAGACGGTGGAGAATCTGCCTGCAGTGCAGGAGACCCAGGTTTGATCCCTGGGTCAACACCCAGGAAAAGGGAATGGCAACCCACTCTAGTATTCCTGCCTAGAGAACCCCCATGGACGGAGAAACCTGGCGTGCTGGAGTCCATGGGGTCTCAAAGAGTCAGGCATGATTGAGTGACTAACACATACTGCAGGAACCAGGAAGACAGACCATTTCGGGGGGCTGCTAAGGGTGCCCTGTCTCTACCACCAAGAGATAGCTCCAAGATGTGGGTTCTTTCAGCAACATCTGGCCAATGTGAAGGCCCATAACACTGGGTTCTGATTCAGGCTCATAAGCTTTGCTATCTGAGGTGCCTTCTGCAATTAACCCTTCTGGAAAACAACCTTCTCGAAACAGATGTGCTGCAGGCATCCTGCTGAGGAAAAGGAGAGGCAGACCAGTGACCTTTTAGTCATGGAATTCTCACAGGCTGCACGGAGCTGGGATTTGAGACAGAGCTCCCCACCAGCCCCTGCTGCCCACCACCTGGCCTAAATCGACTGTGGGATCCTCCAGAGCTCACACTCCAAGGCCACACTCATCAGCCGTGCTGGCCTGTGAGAGCACACATGCTTTTGTCAACCAACAGTGCAAACCTGCGGGCTGCTGGGTGCTGACTGGAGGCTCAGCCCAGCGCCACCAATTCCCCAGTTCCTGGAAAGGCCCTGGAGGGATTAGTGGTGTTCGAGGGGGCAGAGCCAGGAATGCGAAACCAGGGAGGAGCCATAGCGGGCCTCTGGGGCCCCCAGGAGGTAAGAATGGGGCCAGGCTGATCACTGAGGACAGCATGTGATGGCCACGTCCATGGCGAGCCACGCACACTCTGAGGACTTGACGCCAGTTAGCTGAAGCCCTTGCCCGGGGTCATTGTTATGTCTCTCATGTCTTTGGACATAGGCATTGGGACAGAAAGAAAAAACACGACACATAGATTTATCTCAAACATGTGCAAACTCACAGTCGCCTTCAGCAAAGACTAGGGAAGCTAGAAGCCAATTTGTTGTTTCTCCTAAACAACTGAAGCATCACAGTGTATGAGCTCTGAGAAAATCCTGCAGATAACCCCACCTAGAGGCATCTTAGAGCCCTTCCTGGCATCAAAGACATGTGGAGACTGGAATCCAGCTGCCTGCAGTGCAACCAGGAAAGAAAAAAAGACCAAATGGACGGAGAAACCTGGCGTGCTGGAGTCCATGGGGTCTCAAAGAGTCAGGCATGATTGAGTGACTAACACATACTGCAGGAACCAGGAAGACAGACCATTTCGGGGGGCTGCTAAGGGTGCCCTGTCTCTACCACCAAGAGATAGCTCCAAGATGTGGGTTCTTTCAGCAACATCTGGCCAATGTGAAGGCCCATAACACTGGGTTCTGATTCAGGCTCATAAGCTTTGCTATCTGAGGTGCCTTCTGCAATTAACCCTTCTGGAAAACAACCTTCTCGAAACAGATGTGCTGCAGGCATCCTGCTGAGGAAAAGGAGAGGCAGACCAGTGACCTTTTAGTCATGGAATTCTCACAGGCTGCACGGAGCTGGGATTTGAGACAGAGCTCCCCACCAGCCCCTGCTGCCCACCACCTGGCCTAAATCGACTGTGGGATCCTCCAGAGCTCACACTCCAAGGCCACACTCATCAGCCGTGCTGGCCTGTGAGAGCACACATGCTTTTGTCAACCAACAGTGCAAACCTGCGGGCTGCTGGGTGCTGACTGGAGGCTCAGCCCAGCGCCACCAATTCCCCAGTTCCTGGAAAGGCCCTGGAGGGATTAGTGGTGTTCGAGGGCAGAGCCAGGAATGCGAAACCAGGGAGGAGCCATAGCGGGCCTCTGGGGCCCCCAGGAGGTAAGAATGGGGCCAGGCTGATCACTGAGGACAGCATGTGATGGCCACGTCCATGGCGAGCCACGCACACTCTGAGGACTTGACGCCAGTTAGCTGAAGCCCTTGCCCGGGGTCATTGTTATGTCTCTCATGTCTTTGGACATAGGCATTGGGACAGAAAGAAAAAACACGACACATAGATTTATCTCAAACATGTGCAAACTCACAGTCGCCTTCAGCAAAGACTAGGGAAGCTAGAAGCCAATTTGTTGTTTCTCCTAAACAACTGAAGCATCACAGTGTATGAGCTCTGAGAAAATCCTGCAGATAACCCCACCTAGAGGCATCTTAGAGCCCTTCCTGGCATCAAAGACATGTGGGAGAGGCCTGGGGACCATCCAGCTGCACCACGCATGCCCATCTCCCTCTCACCCCACCACCCCACCTGCCCTGCAGGAAGAAGTTCTGGGAAGTCTACACATGCCTGTCCCTCCCTGCCTGCACCTCCCTGCTGTTTACTCTCTTTCTGCACCCTCCCAAGGTTCTCCACCCTTCCCTGCCAGGCTCTGTGCCCAGGAAGGAGGCTCCTGCCTATGGTATCTCCCTAGGTAGGGCTCAGCCAGTGAGAGGCATCTAAGAGGAGAGAGGGGAAGGAGGACACATCTCTCAGAGTAGCCATGTCCATCCATGGTTATCGCTTCTGCCAGGCTACAACACTTCCATGACTCAGGCTCTTGCCAACATTGGTAACATCATTTCTTCCCCTGTTCCACCAGCCCTAGGTGTGGCAGGGCTTCCTCCCATTGTGAGTCTCTGGGCACCTCACTGTTCTTGACCTTTAACTCCATCCTCGCCTCTTCACTAAGGCCTCTGTGTGAACCAGTGGGGTCATGCCAGGTCCTTTCTGATAGGTACGAATGTTTATATGATGCACATGTGTGTCTGTGAGTGTGGGTAGAGGCAGACTATATACACATTCAGCCCTGTGTGTGCATCTGGACACACTTACATACACAACTCAGCTTCTCCTTGAACTTTCAAGGCAGACAGAAGGCAGCTATCTGTGCCAGTCCACCCCTGTACTCCAGAATTCCCTGTGCCTACTCCCATCCTGAAATGTTTAGTCTAGGTCTCTGTCTGACCTCACTCCATGGTAAACTCTTGGAGGGCAAGGAAACAAGGAGGAGTGAGAGAAAACAGAAAGGAGGAAGGAGACAAACAGAGAGAGGAACAAAAAGAAAAAGCCATGGAGCCATTTCTCTCTTCTAAAGACTCTCATGTCTTTGGACATAGGCATTGGGACAGAAAGAAAAAACACGACACATAGATTTATCTCAAACATGTGCAAACTCACAGTCGCCTTCAGCAAAGACTAGGGAAGCTAGAAGCCAATTTGTTGTTTCTCCTAAACAACTGAAGCATCACAGTGTATGAGCTCTGAGAAAATCCTGCAGATAACCCCACCTAGAGGCATCTTAGAGCCCTTCCTGGCATCAAAGACATGTGGGAGAGGCCTGGGGACCATCCAGCTGCACCACGCATGCCCATCTCCCTCTCACCCCACCACCCCACCTGCCCTGCAGGAAGAAGTTCTGGGAAGTCTACACATGCCTGTCCCTCCCTGCCTGCACCTCCTGCTGTTTGCTCTCTTTCCGCACCCTCCCACGGTTCTCCACCCTTCCCTGCCAGGCTCTGTGCCCAGGAAGGAGGCTCCTGCCTATGGTATCTCCCTAGGTAGGGCTCAGCCAGTGAGAGGCATCTAAGAGGAGAGAGGGGAAGGAGGACACATCTCTCAGAGTAGCCATGTCCATCCATGGTTATCGCTTCTGCCAGGCTACAACACTTCCATGACTCAGGCTCTTGCCAACATTGGTAACATCATTTCTTCCCCTGTTCCACCAGCCCTAGGTGTGGCAGGGCTTCCTCCCATTGTGAGTCTCTGGGCACCTCACTGTTCTTGACCTTTAACTCCATCCTCGCCTCTTCACTAAGGCCTCTGTGTGAACCAGTGGGGTCATGCCAGGTCCTTTCTGATAGGTACGAATGTTTATATGATGCACATGTGTGTCTGTGAGTGTGGGTAGAGGCAGACTATATACACATTCAGCCCTGTGTGTGCATCTGGACACACTTACATACACAACTCAGCTTCTCCTTGAACTTTCAAGGCAGACAGAAGGCAGCTATCTGTGCCAGTCCACCCCTGTACTCCAGAATTCCCTGTGCCTACTCCCATCCTGAAATGTTTAGTCTAGGTCTCTGTCTGACCTCACTCCATGGTAAACTCTTGGAGGGCAAGGAAACAAGGAGGAGTGAGAGAAAACAGAAAGGAGGAAGGAGACAAACAGAGAGAGGAACAGAAGAAAAAGATAACTATCATCGGTTGAGTACCTGCCATGGAGCCATTTCTCTCTTCTAAAGACCGTGTAGATAATTGGTCTCATTTTACAAGTGGGAAGCCAGGGCTCAAAGGTCTGGGGACAATTCAAAACCACACAGCGAATGAGTAGGAGAGAAGCATTCATCCATAGGTGTGTGTGGGGGGGGGGTCCTGCCCCTTCCCAGGCCACCATGCTGCTCTGCTGTCCCCCTGACCTTGACCACAGTTACAGCCAAACTGTAGGTGCTCAACCAATGCTTGTAAAATGGATCTGAATCTGAGAAGGAAGTCCACTGGCTCGCTTAAATCCAAGGAGAAAGCTGGCAGTCATGGAGAGGGCAAACTGCCGAAGGCCCGAGCAGGAGGGACACACGGATAGCGTCTGGTGCTGCAGTCCTAGAGTAAACACCAGGGCTTCCCCTGGAGCTGCTGGTCCTTAGTCAAAGCCAGTGTGATGGTACGCAGCCAGATGAGGGCTTTCTGATGGTCAGAGGCATGGTTGAGAATCAGAGCATCAGGAGAACAGAGTTGCTAACACACCCCTCAGGCTACCTCCTCAGCAAGGCTGTGGCAGGAACTCAATGGCAGATAATCTGCAGACACTCTGCCACTGACAAAAACTGAAATGTCAGGTAACTAAATAGATGCAACAAGGATGTTTAATCATTATAATAATAGTGATCATCCTTTGAAGGTCAGATGGCTCAAAGTCTGGGGTCTATTCTGGGCCAAAGTGGGGCCTGGGCATACCTGCTCCATCCTGGTGAGCAGCGACTCACCCTGGTCCCCCCGGTCTCTCCCTGTGACCCCCAGCCATTAGCTATAATCTCAATCTTTTTTCCCCCCCCCCCGCTTACATAGACAACTCAGCTTCTCCTTGAACTTTCAAGGCAGACAGAAGGCAGCTATCTGTGCCAGTCCACCCCTGTACTCCAGAATTCCCTGTGCCTACTCCCATCCTGAAATGTTTAGTCTAGGTCTCTGTCTGACCTCACTCCATGGTAAACTCTTGGAGGGCAAGGAAACAAGGAGGAGTGAGAGAAAACAGAAAGGAGGAAGGAGACAAACAGAGAGAGGAACAGAAGAAAAAGATAACTATCATCGGTTGAGTACCTGCCATGGAGCCATTTCTCTCTTCTAAAGACCGTGTAGATAATTGGTCTCATTTTACAAGTGGGAAGCCAGGGCTCAAAGGTCTGGGGACAATTCAAAACCACACAGCGAATGAGTAGGAGAGAAGCATTCATCCATAGGTGTGTGTGTGGGGGGGGTCCTGCCCCTTCCCAGGCCACCATGCTGCTCTGCTGTCCCCCTGACCTTGACCACAGTTACAGCCAAACTGTAGGTGCTCAACCAATGCTTGTAAAATGGATCTGAATCTGAGAAGGAAGTCCACTGGCTCGCTTAAATCCAAGGAGAAAGCTGGCAGTCATGGAGAGGGCAAACTGCCGAAGGCCCGAGCAGGAGGGACACACGGATAGCGTCTGGTGCTGCAGTCCTAGAGTAAACACCAGGGCTTCCCCTGGAGCTGCTGGTCCTTAGTCAAAGCCAGTGTGATGGTACGCAGCCAGATGAGGGCTTTCTGATGGTCAGAGGCATGGTTGAGAATCAGAGCATCAGGAGAACAGAGTTGCTAACACACCCCTCAGGCTACCTCCTCAGCAAGGCTGTGGCAGGAACTCAATGGCAGATAATCTGCAGACACTCTGCCACTGACAAAAACTGAAATGTCAGGTAACTAAATAGATGCAACAAGGATGTTTAATCATTATAATAATAGTGATCATCCTTTGAAGGTCAGATGGCTCAAAGTCTGGGGTCTATTCTGGGCCAAAGTGGGGCCTGGGCATACCTGCTCCATCCTGGTGAGCAGCGACTCACCCTGGTCCCCCCGGTCTCTCCCTGTGACCCCCCCCCCCCAGCCATTAGCTATAATCTCAATCTCCAGGCCTTTGAAATTCTTGATACTCTCTGGCCTCAGAAACACCTGCCTGTCTTATAAGACTAGCCAGAGCCGCTGCTGTAGGAACAAGCTCCATCTCAGAGCAGCCCTGAATTAGGGGCACACAGAGAATGGAGGAGAAACTGAGGCCTGGCTCATGTGCCAGTAGTCACACAGCTGGCAAGTGATGGTGTGGGATTCAAACCCCGGTCTGCCCTGTTCCAAACCCTATCCCCTTTGCCGCAGCCAATGATGCCAAAGTCTTCCAATCCCACTCCGAGGCCACAGAGCTCCTTATCCCCACAGTCAAAGCACGCCGCTGTCCCCAAGAAGCCACTGAGAGTGAGGTGACAGGGGCTCAGAGGCAGACATGTGGCGTCTCTCCAGATGGGCAGAGCCGGCCCCAAGGAACTGAGTCAGGGCCCACTGTGGGCACCCTGATTTCTCTGTGGTGCCAGCTCTCCACAACAGCTATTTATAAACCTCATTTGTACAAACAGGACAGCATATTCTGGCTTTTTTCCTGCACTTTAAATAACTAAGTTATGGATGGAGGAAATAGAATGGAAATGTTATCCAATTCTGGGCTGGCCCTGGCACACGTCTATATATCCGATGACTTTTCCTGCTGCTGTTTCTAATAGACTTCTCTCCTCTCCTCTCTGCTCATTATTTCCAGCTCTCCTTTGTGATCCTAAACAAAGGCAAGGTGGGCACACAGCCAGGGTTGCTTACGACCCACCTGGCAGAGGGAGCAGGAAGGGACCAACCCTGTTCCCAGGCCCCTCAGGGAATGATGGTACAAAGACCTAACACGGATTGAGCCCTTACTATGCACCAGCACTGGATGTGGTCGCATTCAATCCTCACCATTCCCCATGCTATGACCCCTGTTTTACGGATAAGGAGACCAGCTTAAAGAGGTCAAGCAGCTTGCCCAAGGTCACATAGCTGGAAAGTGATGAAGCCAATACTCAAACAAGAGCAACCTGACCTTGGCCTCATAGCCAGTTGGTTCAGGCCCCTGACCACAGCTAGTCAGCCCTAAGGAGTTCCAGGGATGGCCCCTAACACCAAGGTGATGGCTCCCGAGGGAGGCCAATATTCAAGGAGGCAGAAGATGACCCTGGGATTGCCCAGGGTTCTCTGCAAGCCAAAACTGGAGGCACAGAGCCCATCACAAGTGCAGTATGAAAGGAGGGGAGAGCTCTGACCAGCCAATTGATCTCACCCTTTACCCGAGTAATGGCTTTCAATCATTCATTCAGTCCGTCATTCAACAAACATTTACTGAATTCCTACTCCACACCAGCCCCTGGGCTGGATACTGCTGATGCAAAGCTAGTATGGCACAGCGTTACCCTTAAGATGCTTGGCCAGTCAGGAAGACAGATACTGTGGTGGCCAAGCCAAAGCCACCCACATGCCCAACTGAGGTGCCGGACTAACCCTGCCAGAGACATGGGATTGCAATCCTACAGCTGTTCTACCTAGACTTGAAAACTATCATCTTTTTCCCAATGCATCTTCTCTGCCCCTGGCATTTCCTTTGTTTTAATTAGTGGACAAATAGAACCTGTGCGAGCCTTGGCAGCTTCTTGATGAGTCCTCCATGCTGTGTATACAAATGCAACTGCACACAAATTGCTCCCACCATCTGTCCTGAGAGATAGGCTGGTGGCCTTTAGCTGCTTGATTCCGTGGATGCTCCTTATGCAGTGGGGCCACATAATGAGTCTACCCATATCCTCTTCAGGGTGGGAGAAAAACAGCACAATGCAGTGGAGACAACATGGAGAGAGGGAGCCAGCAGACCTAGTTCGGGTCCTGGCTCTGCCACTTTCTTCTGAGTGACCCCAGGCCAGGCTGCTAACGTCTCCGAACCTCATTCCTCTATCTCTAGATAGAGAGGATGGGATAAGGCATTCCATCGGGTGCCTTCCAAAGTCCCAGGGAGCATCTCAATAGTTCTCAGCCTGCTTTTTATATAACACAAAAGAATGTGTAAGGAATTCTGTTGGTGAGAATTCTGTTGGCCCCTGGGCACACCAGCTGGAGACCTGGGCACACCGGTGCCCAGAGGAGAGCAGAAGATTCTGAGTAAGCAGACCTGGGCAGTCCTGGTTCCACCACAGAGCAGATTTGCAACATGGGGCATATCAGTGAACTTAAAAGGAGCCTCAGCTTATTCATCAGTAATACGGTGACACCAATACTTTTCCATTGGGTTGGTATGAAAATTTGTCTGAAATAACGGGGCACACAACAAAGCTCTGGGTACAGTTTCCTGAGTTATCGTTTTCTGTGTGACCCCTGTTGTCCTTCGGGACCAAGTTCCAATGTCCTAGGACTGACCCCCTGTTCCAAGGGACTTCAGGTTTCAGGGCTGGGCCCTGAGCCGGTGCCACTCCCCAGGGAGCAGAGCCCTTCTCTGCCCCTGTCGGATGGCTTAGGCCCAGCTGTCATTGGCTGGGCCTTCTGAGCTACCATAGAAGGTCCTGCGAGGCTCTCCTACCCGACTGGTATGCAGGAGCTTCCTCCCAGGATGGATGGGAACTGCCTACAGTGTTCCAGGCCTTCTCCACCACGTCAGTGACCCAGGCCCACCCAGCCTGCCCCATGAGTGCATTCCCTGCCAGGACCACGTCGTCACCCTGTTTCTGCTCTAGGGACCATCTGTCGTCCTGGGCTTTGCTCTGCTCCCTGGGCCTCTCTCCGAAACAAGTTTCTGCCTGTTCCCTCACTTGTGCAACTGCTTCTGGAGCACTCAGAGGAGTCACATGAAGTCGCCAGGAGGGCCTTTACTATGCGGAAGGTAGTCCCTACTGAGGCAGCTCCAGCCCCCTCCCCGACTTCCGGTCCAAACACACACACACACTAACTTATGGGTCGGTCCCAGCAAGCTGGTCTTTCAACAGTAATGATTATCCTACACGCAGGCAGCAAAAGAGACCCAGATGTAAAGAACAGACTTCTGGACTCGGTAGGGGACGGCGAGGGTGGGATGACTAGAAAGAAGAGCACTGGAACACACGCATTACCATAGGTAAAACAGAGGACCAGGCAAGCCCAAGGCAGGAAGCAGGGCACCCAAAGCCAGGGCTCTGGGACAACCCAGAGGGATAGGGTTAGGAGGGAGGTGGGAGCGGGGTGCAGGACTGGGGAGACACATGTATACCCGTGGCTGATTCATGGTGACGCATGGCAAAAAAATCAAAATATTGTGAAGCAATTATCCTCCAAGTAAAATAGTTTCTTTTTTTAAAGTTAGCCTTTCAGTCTCCATTTCTTCTCCAGCTATTCTGGGCTATTCTTTGAAGGAGTCTGTATAGGGCAAGACCTGAATTATCAGACCTTGGGCTAGACTGGGCCATAAGAATAATAAAACATTTTACTTACTGAGTTTTGGGCACTTTATATACTTCACCTTGCTGAATTTGACCCAACAACTCGTGACACAGATACTGCTATCACCTTTATTTTACAGAAGCAGATTAGGCTGGTCAGTCCAGTCCTCAAGATCACACCACTAACAGGCACCAGGGCAGACTGTCCAGCCAGGTCTGTCTGCTCCAAGGCCCAGTGCGAATCCTCATTGTTGTCCTGGCTCCCAAGGGACACAAGGCAGGCTAACCTGGCAGGGGAAGGTGAGGGGGAAGCAAGTGGGGTTTCCTTCCCTTGTCTTTCATCATCACTGAAGGCCTGAGTGGACACTGCAGTTCTGGTCTCTTCCTCCCTCCCTTTCCTACATCAGGATCTTCCCTGGTAGCTCTTCAGTCAAAGAAAGCAGCCAAGACCTTCAGCAACTGTGTATCTTGGAAATGAAAGTGGAGACAAAGGGAAAAAGTCCCCTGGTCCCTGCCTGGCACTTAGATAGGTCACAGCTTTGGAGTGATTCTCCAAAGACAAGGCTTTATACAGCTTGTGAACGGGGCTCAGTAAAACCATGCTTTGCTTCATACACTGTTGGCAGTCACAGATAGGGCTTCCTTTACTGCCTTCATGGCTTGTTCATTCCTTCAAGGCAGGAATTGTGTGTGAGGAAAGAACAGGACTTGCTAAAGTCAGTCAGCATCATTACCTGAGTTTCTTCTTTACTTTCCTGGAATGCATGAGAAGCCCATGCCCCTGGACCTTCTGTCTTTCACGCATCAGACCAGGCAACCCCAAAGGGAGGACACCCAAGCCAGGGCTCTGGGACAACCCAGAGGATAGGGTTAGGAGGGAGGTGGGAGCGGGTGCAGGACTGGGGAGACACATGTATACCCGTGGCTGCTTCATGGCGACGCATGGCAAAAATCAAAATATTGTGAAGCAATTATCCTCCAAGTAAAATAGTTTCTTTTTTTAAAGTTAGCCTTTCAGTCTCCATTTCTTCTCCAGCTATTCTGGGCTATTCTTTGAAGGAGTCTGTATAGGGCAAGACCTGAATTATCAGACCTTGGGCTAGACTGGGCCATAAGAATAATAAAACATTTTACTTACTGAGTTTTGGGCACTTTATATACTTCACCTTGCTGAATTTGACCCAACAACTCGTGACACAGATACTGCTATCACCTTTATTTTACAGAAGCAGATTAGGCTGGTCAGTCCAGTCCTCAAGATCACACCACTAACAGGCACCAGGGCAGACTGTCCAGCCAGGTCTGTCTGCTCCAAGGCCCAGTGCGAATCCTCATTGTTGTCCTGGCTCCCAAGGGACACAAGGCAGGCTAACCTGGCAGGGGAAGGTGAGGGGGAAGCAAGTGGGGTTTCCTTCCCTTGTCTTTCATCATCACTGAAGGCCTGAGTGGACACTGCAGTTCTGGTCTCTTCCTCCCTCCCTTTCCTACATCAGGATCTTCCCTGGTAGCTCTTCAGTCAAAGAAAGCAGCCAAGACCTTCAGCAACTGTGTATCTTGGAAATGAAAGTGGAGACAAAGGGAAAAAGTCCCCTGGTCCCTGCCTGGCACTTAGATAGGTCACAGCTTTGGAGTGATTCTCCAAAGACAAGGCTTTATACAGCTTGTGAACGGGGCTCAGTAAAACCATGCTTTGCTTCATACACTGTTGGCAGTCACAGATAGGGCTTCCTTTACTGCCTTCATGGCTTGTTCATTCCTTCAAGGCAGGAATTGTGTGTGAGGAAAGAACAGGACTTGCTAAAGTCAGTCAGCATCATTACCTGAGTTTCTTCTTTACTTTCCTGGAATGCATGAGAAGCCCATGCCCCCTGGATCTCCTATACTGTCTCACACAATTACATTTCACTCTCTATAACGAAGGCTCACGATGGGTCAGGCATTGTTGTAAGCGCTTCATCTATCCTTCTAATGGTTCTGGGGAATAGGTGCTACTCATAGTCCTGGTCTAAAAATAAGGAAACTGAAACAGAAAGGTTGCATGACTTACCCAGGTCACACAGCTAATAAGGGGTAGAGCTGTGATTCAAACCCAGGCAGCCCAGGGCCAAAGTCTGTATGTTTAGCCAGTGTCTGCCTTTACTAGAGATTATTCTATATATAAAACAAAGGGAGATACACAACTATACCTCTATAACATTTTTAAAATAGATTCTCAGTCAGGAAAACACCCTTTATCTGACCATGTTTCTCAGGTGAGAGTTCAGAAATTACAGCCACCCAGAGACAGGTGCTTACATTTTCAAGAAGAAAAGGTTCTGTGGGTCTGCATGGTGTCTAGACAGAAAGCTGAAGAGAAAGCATTCGTCCATGTGTGTCTCCAGGGCTGCCCAGGAAAGAAGAGCCTGACTGGAGGTGACGGCTCCTAGTGGTGAGACAGAAATAGCCCCGCCGTGGAGGAGAGCCAGCCATGAGGCAGACTGGGGCTGGAGGAAACGGCTTGTAAAGCGAGGCTGTCCAAAACCTGGTCCTTGGACTTTCGGCAACAGAGTCACCTCAGGACTCTTATTAAAAACACAGATTCAAAACCTTCTCCCAGAGCCATGAATGGGCATCTCTGAGGAGGGGAGAAGAAATGGGAAGGAGTATAATCCCCAACCCTGAATCTGTAACAAGCCCCCGGGAGTTCTGATGGCAGGGAAGTTTGGAACCCTCTGCTGTAAAACCTGATGACTCTGTTTGCCATAAGTCTCTGTACCCCATGGGTCCTTGCAAAATATGGCTTGGACACTAGAATAAACCAGGACATACAGCCCAGTCCCAGCTACACGGAGGAGTATAATCTGATACTAATATGATAAATCAACATCAATCAGGAGACTACTGATCATTAACATTTACTCTGTGCCAGACACTGCTGGGTGTGCTCCCAATCTTATTTACGCTCATTCTCATCGCAGCCTTCTGCTGTAGCTGTGGTCAACCTTGTTTGGCTGATGATGAAATTCAGACTCAGTCAGTCTGGGTGACTAGCTCAGGGCTACCTGCAAAGCGAGCAGTGGAGATGGAATTCAAGCCCGTTCTGCCACTTTGACTGTTCTGGCTGTGAGCACAAGGTCAGTGCTACAAGCCGGCCGCCCTCCGCCATCATCCCCGGAGCCACGCTGGGGCTGGAAAGGCCACCAGGTGAGGAAGCTGCTCTTCTTGCTGCACATCTATCAGCCGATCCCTCGGGGCACCTGTCTCCCTGTTCTGCCTCCGGTCAATGTGCTGGGCCGATACCAGCTGTGTTAGGCCAGCGTCTGCAGGATGGGAGAGGCCAGGGTGTGATAAGCTGAGGTGAACCCTTTGTTGCTAGAAAAAAACAAGCCTTGAGGCCCTGCGGAACCTGCAGGGCTCCTCTGGGAACCTCACACAGCTCCCCTTCTGCTGACGGAAGGTGGTGTCCCCCGACGTTCAAGATGTGCACCTCGGAGGGGCTGCCCACCCTCTTGTTGAATCTATGATAATAACTGGGTCTCTGGGATGTTTAAAGGTGACACCATGTGGAAGGCACCTGGCCTGGCCCCTGGCCCCACACTGTAGGTCCTCAGACCTCCCCTCTTACCCCTGCTGTTACTGTCTTTAATTTCTTGGTACCATCCCCATCTGGACCGCGCTACCAGATGCCCTACCCCAGGCCTCAGGTCAGGAATTCCAAGAAACCCTGAGGGCTCCTTTGCTGGCAGAGGTACCCCACATCCCCCCACTCTCCTACTGTCAGAGTTCTGTATTCCCTCAGTCTCCCTGTTCACTCGGCCCAGGACGTCGGCTTCCCAGGGGCAGGCCCGTAACTCTCTGTTTTGTGCCCTTCCCCTGGGTTAGTGGTATGCCTGGCAGGAAGCAGGCGCTCAGTTCATGCCGAATGGAAAATTCAGTCACCTGACAAAGGAGAGCTGCACACCTGCTCTGCGCAGGCCCACTGCTGAGAGCAAACCCACCTGGAGCGTGCTGCTCTGCCCTCAACCCGATCCCCAGGTCCCTTCTCAGGGGCTCCAGATGGATGGAAGTCCCCTTCCTACCTGCCCTGCTTCTCTTGTCCCTAAGCATGTCTAACCCCACACTGGAGCCATGCTCTTCTCCTCCCTTCACTTTTGTCCTGGGCACAAGTCTCCCAGAGAGAGATGCTCTGACCGTGGCCTCCTTCTGGAATTTTCCACATAGGCCCAGAGCTGGAGCCAAGCCCGGAGGCCTCTCCTGAGGCACAAGCAGGTAGCTATCTGTTGGCCTGGCCACCCTTCCAGACAGTCGTCCTGATACATTCTTACTGCTTCCAGCCTCTTGCCAGAAAATCCAGTTACAAGACAGGAAGAGATGCAGGCTGGAGCCAGAGAAGCCTCACACCCACCTCTCAGAAGGCCCCGGGAGAACACAGCTCCAACAGTGGGAACACCAAGCAGTCATGAGTTGGGGTTGCTAGGAACATAGAGGGAAGCTGCCCACAGAGAAGCCTTCGAAGGTTCCAGGCCCCCTGGCCCTCCACTGATGGGCTATTGGATCCCTCCCAACTACTTAAGTATCTTTACTCATCATTAAAGACTCTGCTCAAAAGCTGCAAGAAAAGTCTGGATTTTACGAAGCAAAACAAAACCAAACCATAGCACTAAAGTGCCGGAAGGGCTGCTAAAAGATGGATCATATATAAAGAAGAATATCAAGGAAGTCAGTGACTGACCAGAATTTTCTCTACACAAATGTGACATATACGGCTTTGAGACGCAGCACCTGGCAGAGACAAGCAGCACTTCGATCCCCAGTACCTAGCCCAGGGAGGGCAGAGAAAGGGCACTGGGCTGGGAACCATGGTGGCACGGCAGCCCAGCCCTTCCCAAGCTGGGCAACCTCGGATGAGGAGCTTAACCTCTCTGGGTCTCTCTGCTTTCTCCTCCAAAAACTGAAAGAAATGATCCTAAACACGTTTTGTGGTGCCAGGAACACTTCTACACTTTCATGTCAACATATTAGACAAAGACAGTTCCTTCATCTTCTCCAGGGCTTAGCCAGTACGCCTGTAACCTTGGCAAAGGGCCCTGGAAGGAGCATGATAATTGTTTCGCTGCCTTGTTGCTATGGAAACTTGTAACTCTTGCATCCCTGGTGCTAGGACAATAGTGTGCCTGAAACTCCTGAGTGGCTTGGGTTTGTTTTGTCCACATAGATTGAACAATAAAGGCACTAAAGTTTTCCCAGAGCTGACAGTGGTGGCTTGCTGATATGAGTTCCTGCTACCCCACCTTTAAGTACCAAGTTTCGCTAGAAAGCTTGGGCTCATGACAATCACATTAGCAGTACGGATGCTGCACCGAGGGTCTCCCACATTTAGCACACCCCCTCGGCCCTGAAAACTGACTCCTGTTCTGCCTTCTTCGGGTTTCCCTTGGCTTGCTCTGTGACTCTGGGGTGACACTTTATGCCTTTCCTGCCACCTCTAATGAGACATACACTTCAAAAAGGTGCCCTCAACAAGCCCTGAAGGATCCGACAGCATCTCTGTGGGACTCCCTCTGATCATGAAACCACATCAGCTCAGCAGACACGTGTGTCAGAAAGCAGGTCTTCAAGAGCCCAAACAGAAGCGGGTAATTGGCAGAAAGGCCGCTGATAGGGGTACACGAACTCTGAGTTGTTAGTGCGAAAATGGGCTAGAACATCGCTCTGTAGGAAGTCAGTGACTGACCAGATTCTCTACACAAATTGACATATACGGCTTTGAGACGAAAAGCACCTAAAAGATGGATCATATATAAAGAAGAATATCAAGGAAGTCAGTGACTGACCAGAATTTTCTCTACACAAATGTGACATATACGGCTTTGAGACGCAGCACCTGGCAGAGACAAGCAGCACTTCGATCCCCAGTACCTAGCCCAGGGAGGGCAGAGAAAGGGCACTGGGCTGGGAACCATGGTGGCACGGCAGCCCAGCCCTTCCCAAGCTGGGCAACCTCGGATGAGGAGCTTAACCTCTCTGGGTCTCTCTGCTTTCTCCTCCAAAAACTGAAAGAAATGATCCTAAACACGTTTTGTGGTGCCAGGAACACTTCTACACTTTCATGTCAACATATTAGACAAAGACAGTTCCTTCATCTTCTCCAGGGCTTAGCCAGTACGCCTGTAACCTTGGCAAAGGGCCCTGGAAGGAGCATGATAATTGTTTCGCTGCCTTGTTGCTATGGAAACTTGTAACTCTTGCATCCCTGGTGCTAGGACAATAGTGTGCCTGAAACTCCTGAGTGGCTTGGGTTTGTTTTGTCCACATAGATTGAACAATAAAGGCACTAAAGTTTTCCCAGAGCTGACAGTGGTGGCTTGCTGATATGAGTTCCTGCTACCCCACCTTTAAGTACCAAGTTTCGCTAGAAAGCTTGGGCTCATGACAATCACATTAGCAGTACGGATGCTGCACCGAGGGTCTCCCACATTTAGCACACCCCCTCGGCCCTGAAAACTGACTCCTGTTCTGCCTTCTTCGGGTTTCCCTTGGCTTGCTCTGTGACTCTGGGGTGACACTTTATGCCTTTCCTGCCACCTCTAATGAGACATACACTTCAAAAAGGTGCCCTCAACAAGCCCTGAAGGATCCGACAGCATCTCTGTGGGACTCCCTCTGATCATGAAACCACATCAGCTCAGCAGACACGTGTGTCAGAAAGCAGGTCTTCAAGAGCCCAAACAGAAGCGGGTAATTGGCAGAAAGGCCGCTGATAGGGGTACACGCGAACTCTGAGTTGTTAGTGCGAAAATGGGCTAGAACATCATCGCCTCTGTAGAACTCTATAAAATGCATCCGATTTGCTCAAAGGTTGGTGCTGTTACTTTTGTTCCATCGTGGTAGTGACTGTAGGAACCAGAAATGTGACCAAGGCACACTGCCTCGCTTCTGATGGAACGGCATGCAACAGGCTTCCTCCCTCACTCCACAGCCAGTCCTGAGATTGTGGCGGTCCCCTCTGGCTGAGATTAACAGGGTAGCCCTGTGGCTGCCAGAGTTTCTTATGTCACGCTCTGCACCTTCAAGCTCTTTCGCCCTCCTCCCAAAACAGGGCAGCCTGCCACTGCCTGAAATAATTGCTGGCATTTCTGTGCATACGTCAGAGCCAGATGGAACCCCAACTCCTCCAGAACCTGACTCGTCACCAAGACTTCCTCAAACTCCACCTAGATTACTTCCACTGCTGTGCAGTTCCCGCCCAGGCTCTTCCTCACCCGCCTCGTTCAGTCATCTCCCAGGTGGCCTCCCTGCCTTCAGCCTCACCCTCTCCAAGCCATCCTCCCCTGGAGGGGTCTTCCCAACTACAGACTTCACCATGCCACTCGACCTACAGTTCCCCTCTCCAAGGCCTGCACCATCACGTCTCCACCCATGTGTTACTGTTACTTAGTTGCTAAGTCCTGGCTGACTCTTTGTGACCCCATGGACTGTAGCCTGCCAGGCTCCTCTGTCCATGGATTCCCCAGGCCAGAATACTGGAGTGGGTTGCTATTGTCTTCTCCGGAGGATCTTTTAACCCAGGGATTGAACCCGTGTCTCCTGCATTGGCAGGTGCATCTACCAGTGAACCAGGAGGGAACTTTGCCTTCCTTCCCTCTTGCTCTGTGACTCTTGACATTTATGCCTTTCCTGCCACCTCTAATGAGACATACACTTCAAAAAGGTGCCCTCAACAAGCCCTGAAGGATCCGACAGCATCTCTGTGGGACTCCCTCTGATCATGAAACCACATCAGCTCAGCAGACACGTGTGTCAGAAAGCAGGTCTTCAAGAGCCCAAACAGAAGCGGGTAATTGGCAGAAAGGCCGCTGATAGGGGTACACGCGAACTCTGAGTTGTTAGTGCGAAAATGGGCTAGAACATCATCGCCTCTGTAGAACTCTATAAAATGCATCCGATTTGCTCAAAGGTTGGTGCTGTTACTTTTGTTCCATCGTGGTAGTGACTGTAGGAACCAGAAATGTGACCAAGGCACACTGCCTCGCTTCTGATGGAACGGCATGCAACAGGCTTCCTCCCTCACTCCACAGCCAGTCCTGAGATTGTGGCGGTCCCCTCTGGCTGAGATTAACAGGGTAGCCCTGTGGCTGCCAGAGTTTCTTATGTCACGCTCTGCACCTTCAAGCTCTTTCGCCCTCCTCCCAAAACAGGGCAGCCTGCCACTGCCTGAAATAATTGCTGGCATTTCTGTGCATACGTCAGAGCCAGATGGAACCCCAACTCCTCCAGAACCTGACTCGTCACCAAGACTTCCTCAAACTCCACCTAGATTACTTCCACTGCTGTGCAGTTCCCGCCCAGGCTCTTCCTCACCCGCCTCGTTCAGTCATCTCCCAGGTGGCCTCCCTGCCTTCAGCCTCACCCTCTCCAAGCCATCCTCCCCTGGAGGGGTCTTCCCAACTACAGACTTCACCATGCCACTCGACCTACAGTTCCCCTCTCCAAGGCCTGCACCATCACGTCTCCACCCATGTGTTACTGTTACTTAGTTGCTAAGTCCTGGCTGACTCTTTGTGACCCCATGGACTGTAGCCTGCCAGGCTCCTCTGTCCATGGATTCCCCAGGCCAGAATACTGGAGTGGGTTGCTATTGTCTTCTCCGGAGGATCTTTTTAACCCAGGGATTGAACCCGTGTCTCCTGCATTGGCAGGTGCATTCTATACCAGTGAACCAGGAGGGAAGCCCCTTCGTCCATTAGGCTGACAGAGAAGGCTCTTCCTGCACTGGTCCCACCCACATGCCACCACTGGGGGACCAGTTCTTCATCTAGCACAAACCCCTCTTCTTAAAACCTTCCCTCACTCTCTCTACCCTACTGGACAAAGCAAGTCATAGCCATCTCTGTGCTACCATAGCCACCTGGGCTCCCTCCCCTTAGCACTCCTCCTCCTATGATGTCTGCATGTTTCTTTAGATGACACCTGGCTCCCCTGCAGACCATGAGCTCTTGGTGGGCAGGGACTCAGCCCAGCCATCCTCACACACAGCATGGTGCTGGTACACACTGAGAAATTTTTCACTAAAGAATGAATGAATACATGGGTGAAGAATTTCCCACATGCTGCTTGCTTTGCACTTGAAGACTCTCTTCCCACACCCTAGTTACAGAAAGCGATCAAGTCATACTCAAAGAGAAAGAATATGGGTACTGAGAAAATAATGTGAAGCGGAAAGGTGAACAGCTATGTTCCTTGGGTTCAAAGCCTGCCTCTACTCTTTTCTAGCTGTGTGACCTCAGTCAACTCTCTCCATCTCTCTGAGCATCCACTTTCCTACCTGTAATACGGAGGGAGAGTAAATAATCTGACCTTCCTTATGAGTTATTGTGAGCATGAAATGTTACATAAAGTACTTGGGCAGGGTCTGGGGCAAGGTAAGTGCTCACTGCTAGTTACTGTTGGTTACTAGGGAAGCACCGGGCTTCCCAGGTGTTGCTGCCATTTAGGGAACAAGGAGCTCCACCCAAACGGCTGGCATGTCTTCGATATTTCTAGAGCCTCCATTTCAGGAAGTTGTGAATCCCAGCTGATCTGTGACAAGCGTGGGCCCTCGGGGAAGAGCCCAAGGACGGTCTCAGGGGAAATGGCGTCTCTGGCACAGGCGTCCACCATCACAGCTTCCTCCCCATCTCCTCACGGGGCCACCTCAGCCCCTGGTCCTGTGCCCGCTCCCCCGGCAGGCTGCAATGAGAGGGGCCTGGGGCACGGTAACAGGGGCATGGTGGGGAGTGCGGGGACTCTGCAGTCAGGAGTTCGTCACGCCCTCAGCTTCAGGGTGGGGATGACCCTTCTCTGCTACTGTCTGTTCAAGCCGCTCGATCCAAACAACTCAGGCTGCGAGGCTTAGACACCACAGAAAGCTGCTGCTGACAGTCACAGAGGCAGGAAGTCTGAGATCAGGATGCCAAGGTCGTGTTTTGCTGAGAGTCCACTTCCAGATTCACAGCCGGCACTGTCGCTCCGTGTCCACACGAGAGGCAAGCGGCTGGGGACTCTCTAGAGCCCCTTTCACAAGGGCACTAATCCCATTCCCAAGGGCACCACCCCATAAACCTAGTCTCCTTTCAAAGACCCCACCTTCTAATACCATCATCTGTATAGGGGCACGGGGTTAGGATTTTAACGTTCGAATCTGGGGGGATGCAAACATTCAGACCATAGCAGCTACCCCGCCCCCTCATTCACACCATTCTGCACAGGGAGGTCACTCACAAGTATTGCCGGAGCATTCCCATCTTGGGGGAACAGGGGGAGGAGGCCCAGGGTGTGGGGAAGGAGACAGGGAAGAGTGGCACGAGGAAGGGCCTGGTTTTAACACGGTCCTGAGGCTCAGCTTCGCCCCAGCCACCCACTGACCTGCATGAACTCCATCTCCCCCAAAGACCCAGGCTCGCTCCTCTGTAAAGTGAAGGGCCTTGGGTTAGATCACCATCTCCTGCATCCTGTGGCTCGGGGATGTGACACAGGCTTTGAATGTGTTGCGGGGTCAGGGCTGCAGGGCGCAGCATTATTTCTCATTTCCTTCCCCCCATCCCCCATGCCAGTGCTTCGAGCTCCAGTGGCTTCTGGAAATACCCATTCTTCTTCAGACAGGAAAAGCCTTTTCTAAATCATTTTTCCTCTCTCCAGGTTCAAGCCAAGAAGCCTGGAACAATAAAAAGCCAGGCCTGTCTTCTGTCATGATTGTCTGCAAACCTAATAAAAATGGATGCCTTGGGCTCTGGAACGGTGAGCACGATTCTTCCTCATCAGTCCGGACGGTCCTTGGGCTTCAGTATCTCCTCCAAAGGTTAGAAGCACATGGCCAGTGGGCCTGACAGGGACACCGGGACCCCATGGGTGTGGGTGGCCCAGCCTCCTCTGGGCCTCCATTGTCAGCCTCAGTGAAACCAGGCCTGCTGTGATGGAAATGGAGGCAACCCACCCTTCAGCACATGTGGGGAGGCAGTGACTGTGCTCTGTGGGCCAGAACTGGGTCCTGCTGATTTATCTCCAGCAGCAGGCCTTCGCTTTTATTAATAATGAAACTCTTGGGGCATCTACGGGGGCCTTTTTCTGTGTTAGGCTCTATACTAAGTGCTCTGGCTGCATCCAGTCATAAAATCATTTGTTCATTCAACCAAGAACTTAGTGAGCACTCAGTATGTGCCCAGTCCAGCTTCACTGGGCACTGAGGCATGGTGTAAAGCCATGGTTCCTATACTCTGGGAGCAAACAGTCCAGGGTCATGGCTCTCAGCTTCTGTGAACACCCAGTGAGAGTCACCTGGCGTGTAACTCTGGGCCACACCCTCAAACGGGATGCTTCATTTTTCTCGAGCACCTGGTCCCTCATTCACACTTGGTGAAACCCTGGTCTGGTACTATGGGAGAACTCTATTACCAGGCTCATGTTACACATGAAGAAACTGAGGTTCAGAGAGGCTGAGTAAATTTCACTACATCACACAGCTCATAAGGGGCCAACGTGAATAAGGACATTTCTCCATCTGATTTCAGCACCAATACTCCTAATTACTATTCTAACCTGCCTTTCCAAATCTAACTCGAAGAACTGTAATTGTATTCATAGTTTACCAAATCATTTCACTGCTGTGTAAGCCTTGTGACCACCTAGCCATATGAGGTGAAAAGTGTTAACTATCATTCCCATTTTACAAACAGTGATATAAAATTGGGGTACAGAGAGTAGAGCAGCTTGGTCAAGGTCACATGATAAGCAGACCCCAGAGCCAAGTCTGTCCCACGGAAAGGTTTATGCTTTTTCCAAGACTCTACTTCTGAAAATTCTTTTCTAAAAATAAGGAGCAATCAGATGGAAAAGCAACAACAAAATCCAGCCATAGTCAACAAGGAAGGACAAAACTGCAAGTATTCTGTCAGCAGGTTAGACTCGGTGGCAAGGGGCTCTTTTCACAGAACCCTGAGCCGCTCTGCCCCGTGGAGCTCAACCCACAGATGGAAATTCCAACCTGCATGCACACGCAGGTTACATGCTTGCCACCACACGCGTGGCATGTATGGCCACTCTTGGACACTCACGCGCACACACTGTATCCATGCCATTCTCCTTGTAATCCCAGACCCTGAGGACCCTCCTGTGCAAATGTCACCTTGTAGCAGGTGGCCCTCCACCGCCCCAAATGGCCATCACCACAGGATTAAATAGCCTCTGCTGAAAGGCGTTTTCCAGTCAAAAGAGGTTTCAGCAGCTACAGTGCACGTGAAAAGGTCAGTCCCCACTCACTGGTAGCCCAGCTCGGGGAAGCACAGACAGTCAGGGAGTGGCGCCTGGGGGGTGACATTTGGAATGCTGTGTCTCTCTGAGCTGCCCGCAGAGCCGCAGCGCTCACAGGAAGGCCGGGGTCCCGGGGGACTTGATCTTCTCATATTTACATGACAAGCCCCTGTGCACACAGCAAGCCCCAACCAGCCTGCCAGGGAGGGGGATGCACATCACAGCCCCCCAGCCAGTGCAGAGCTAACTGCCCCCGGAGCTGGACAGCACGGGGAAGGCCCCGACAGCAGGGCCCCCTCCCCGGCCCCTCCGCGAAGCCGCCCGGGCAGGTTCCCTTGCTGCTTCACTGACTCACAGGGAGCCCTGGCATCCCTGAGCAGGCTTACACGCCCTCAGAGACCTTGCTGCCTAGCTACCCCTGGACCACAGCACACATGTGAGGTGGGGTGCACAGGGAGGAGGCTCGACCATACCCATCTCAATGGCGAACGACTTGCCCACCGAGCCAGGGCCCCAGGACCAACCAGACTCCCCCTCACCCACATCATCAAGCACCCAGTCCCGATGCTTCTGTTTTTAATTCTCTCCCAGGTCTGCCCTCTTCTCTCTGTCCCAACAGACAACGGACCCTTGGTCAGACCTTAGTCAGGCTCCACAGAATCCACTTTCTGATGATACTTTGACTTTGGGGCTCTTGTGGTCATCTCTGCATCATGCAATTTCAGCAAGAATCCTGCTAAATCCGCTTAGCCAGATCCCCCACCACCGTGCCTACCCTCAGGATCTGATCATGCTCAGTACCTGACTGGTTTTCTCATCCTCCACTGCATCCTGCATGATGTCTAATCACCTCAGCCTTCAGCCAGAGTCCCAGTCAGTTTAGCCCAAATCCCCTCTTACCCTTGATGCATCCTTCCATTGATTTTCCATCCACTGATCGTACCCTGCTCCTTAGCTATAAACTCCCCCTTGTCTTATTGGATTTGGAATTGAGCCCAGTTCTATATGGAGGGCTCAGTCTTGAATAAAATCTGCTTTTTACACTTGAGCTACTGTCCAACTCTGTTTTGTTTTGTTTTTGTTTTTGTTAATGAAACCACACCCGTCCCTGCTGCCCGAGACCCTAAAGCATCATCTCTTGCATGGACTCCCCGTGAGGCTCTCCCAGCATTCATCATCTCAGAACCTACTTTGTCTACAGTTGTCCAACACAACTCAAATCCTGCCACTGTGATGCTTAAGACCTGAAAGAACTCCTATGGCCCACTGGAAAAACCTCAAACTGTCAAGGTCCTTGGCAACCTAGGACCAGCCATCCCTGCATGACATTATCTACTGCCCAACCTCTCCAAACACTGACCTCTAGCCATGCAAACACATCTGTTCCCCAAACAGCCCATGGTATCTTCTGCAGTAGATATCCTGACTGTTATAGGTTTCTTCTCAGATCTTTATTGCTCTGTCTTGTAAACTCCTGGAAGGCCTGGCACAGAGTAAGCACTGACTGAAATTTTAGAACTCTTTTTTTTTTTTTGGCCACTTCTATTGGTCTTTCATTTATTTCTATCTTTGCTCTTTGGCCTGTGTGGGCCTCCCATCGCAGTGGCCTCTCTTGATGCAGAGCACTAGTTCTGGATGTATGCGCCCCAGAGCTCCGGCTCAGTAATTGGACACATTGGTCCAGCCGCTCCGCAGCACATGGGATCTTCCCAGGCCAGGGCTCAAACCGACACCCCTTGCACTGCAAGGCTGTGTCTTTATCCACTGGGCCACCAGGGAAGCCCTGAGTGAAATTTTAGATCAGATAGGTGGCTGAGTAGATAGATGATGGATGGATAGATGGATGAAGAGTCTCTTATCGACTCTTGTCATTGTCATCTGCTGCCTCCCTGGGAGGCAAGTAGCCTGATCAGATATTTTTAAACAGAAAGGTTGCTTGGTCTCTATCTTTAAACTGATGAATATGAAAGATGCAGAGCTGTTATGAGGATTAAATGAGAGAACAAAGTATTTAGCCCTGTGCCCAACACACAGTTGGAGCACAATAGACAGTAGCTGCTGCTGCTGCTGGAACCAGCACCTATGGGCAAGCTCCTGCACCTTCCAACTGACAAGACCCAGGTGCCCCAGCCTCCCCTGGTTCTGATCGAGACCAATCTTTCCCGAAGGCTGGAGTGAAAGTGGAGGGCAGCCACAGAGGAGCTCCTGGCCTACTTTGTATAATTCTAGGCTCAAGCAAGGCTCCAGACAGTAAGTGATGCAAGAGCAGATAATGAGACCCGGGGGACAGGGTGCTCGGGGAGGTTCTCTCCAGTAGCAGCCACTCCACCTGAAGACCCAGGGCTCTCACCCAGTCTTGGGTGGTGCCCAGGGCTCAGGCCTGTGCAAAGTTGTCAGGCATGCTCCCATTCCACAAAAAGAAAAGAAAAGAAAAAGGAGGCAGCCTCTGACATCCCAGACTACAGGGGAGCCCCTCTTCGATTCCATTTGGAAAGACAGAAGGAGTTAAAGCATCTCCATGTAGCACAGAGGCCTGTGCGTCCGAGTGAGTCCTCTGGCCTCTGCTACCATAATCCTTAAGGACGTCGCAGGTCTCCCCGCATCCACACATTCCCCTCTAGCCCATCTTCCACCCAGTACCCAGAGTGAGCAGTACCCGCCTAGAGTCTATCTTCCCCATCCTATAATCTATTCAAAGGAGCCCTTCCAGAGAAAGTCCATATTCCTTGCCTTCCAGCCTCTCACCCTGCCCCACATGCTGGGATAGCTTACAGGCATCTGCATATTCTCTTCTCTCTAAACCAGTCACTCAGCAAGGATGTGACAGAGCCAGGACTCCAGGCCTTGGTGCTAGTGGTCTGCACCCTTGCACTGCAAGGCTGTGTCTTTATCCACTGGGCCACCAGGGAAGCCCTGAGTGAAATTTTAGATCAGATAGGTGGCTGAGTAGATAGATGATGGATGGATAGATGGATGAAGAGTCTCTTATCGACTCTTGTCATTGTCATCTGCTGCCTCCCTGGGAGGCAAGTAGCCTGATCAGATATTTTTAAACAGAAAGGTTGCTTGGTCTCTATCTTTAAACTGATGAATATGAAAGATGCAGAGCTGTTATGAGGATTAAATGAGAGAACAAAGTATTTAGCCCTGTGCCCAACACACAGTTGGAGCACAATAGACAGTAGCTGCTGCTGCTGCTGGAACCAGCACCTATGGGCAAGCTCCTGCACCTTCCAACTGACAAGACCCAGGTGCCCCAGCCTCCCCTGGTTCTGATCGAGACCAATCTTTCCCGAAGGCTGGAGTGAAAGTGGAGGGCAGCCACAGAGGAGCTCCTGGCCTACTTTGTATAATTCTAGGCTCAAGCAAGGCTCCAGACAGTAAGTGATGCAAGAGCAGATAATGAGACCCGGGGGACAGGGTGCTCGGGGAGGTTCTCTCCAGTAGCAGCCACTCCACCTGAAGACCCAGGGCTCTCACCCAGTCTTGGGTGGTGCCCAGGGCTCAGGCCTGTGCAAAGTTGTCAGGCATGCTCCCATTCCACAAAAAGAAAAGAAAAGAAAAAGGAGGCAGCCTCTGACATCCCAGACTACAGGGGAGCCCCTCTTCGATTCCATTTGGAAAGACAGAAGGAGTTAAAGCATCTCCATGTAGCACAGAGGCCTGTGCGTCCGAGTGAGTCCTCTGGCCTCTGCTACCATAATCCTTAAGGACGTCGCAGGTCTCCCCGCATCCACACATTCCCCTCTAGCCCATCTTCCACCCAGTACCCAGAGTGAGCAGTACCCGCCTAGAGTCTATCTTCCCCATCCTATAATCTATTCAAAGGAGCCCTTCCAGAGAAAGTCCATATTCCTTGCCTTCCAGCCTCTCACCCTGCCCCACATGCTGGGATAGCTTACAGGCATCTGCATATTCTCTTCTCTCTACCAGGAACACCCCAGAGTCACTCAGCAAGGATGTGACAGAGCCAGGACTCCAGGCCTTGGTGCTAGTGGTAAAAAACCTGCCTGCCAATGCAGGAGGCATAAGAGACCTGAGTTCAATCCCTGAGTCAGGGAGATTCCCAGAGAAAGGCACAGCAACCCACTCCAGTATTCTTGCCTGGAGAATCCCATGGACAGAGGAGCCTGGTAGGGTACAGTCCATGGGGTCACAAAGAGTCGGACATGACTGAAGCAACTTAGCACACACGCACACTCACGGCACTGAGTTCCACACTCTTTGGGTGGGAAAGGCTGGGGGATTCCAAAGCAGCCCAGTCCCATGGTGCGGAGATGCCAGGACAGGCCTTTCCCATATCTCACACCCCAGAGTCTCTGAATTTTCCCTCATTACACATCACTGCGCAATGCTGTGAACACCTAGGCACTGGTTACCCAGAGTCAGCAGGCTGTAGTCTGCATCTCCAAGGGTCTACATGGCTCAGTTGCAAAAGAGACCACAAGCTGACATTTCCAATTAACTCGGTTCTTAGTCTCAATCAGTGTGCACTGCACGGCACACCCTCATGGGCCTACAGTCCAGGGAGTGAAGGCAGACTAGGAAGTGCCTCTCAGCACCCATTTGGGAAGGCATCGAGAGCTAAGACAAACCACTCTGTCCAACACAATGACTGGTCCCAGCCTGCCCTCTGGTCCCTGCCACTCTGCTCACAGGAGCCTCTTTGCAGCCTCAGCTCTCTCTGACATCTGGACCTTTCAGGGCCCCTGAACGACAGATCTTCCTATTAGTCAGGAGGAGGCCTCCAAAGACCTCCTGGCCATGCACTCAAAGCCATCGCTCCCCTCCATCGGTAACGACTCCTCACATCCAAACACGTACTGAATCGCAGGAGGTGTTAGGCATACAAAAGGGAACACAAACATGGCTTACCGCCTTTTCCAGCTCAACAAACTCTACTTTTGCATGTTACATCTCCTCTTATTCAGGTCAGTATCTCTAAGTTCAATAAGCAGATCTCTCTGCTGAGAACAGATGATTCAATACAAATGCCAAATCTTTTTGGCTGACCACAATAGATGCTTTCCTGGTATATAATGGATGTCTCATCTATACCCTCACTTACACTAATGCACTTCATATTAGCTGTTGTGGCAGAAACCATTAGTTAATAACCAAATTACTTACTTTTTTCCAAAGACTATACTTTTTTCCCAGCTTCTCCTAAAGCTGGGGGTGGCCATGACACTATATTCTGGACAATAGGATGTAGGAGGAAGTGGTAGGTGTTGCTTCCAGGAATTGCCCCTAAAGAAAAAGGATGTGCATGTCTCCATCTTCCTTTTCCTGCTAGGTGGAATGTACATGCAATGGCTGGGACCAGAGTAGCCACTTTGGACCATATATTGGAAGACTCATATTGAGAATGATAGTGATTAAAAAGAGCCCAGGCTTCTGATCTTGGAATAGCCAGACCAGCCCCAGACTGCCTAACTCCAGACTCTTTAAAAAGAGAAACGCACTTCTATCCTGCCTAATCCCCTGTTTTACTGAGTTCTCTGTCAAGTCACTGCTAAACGTAATTCTAATTGATGTGGCAGGCAACCTAAAAAGGCTCAGGTTTGTTTTTCTAGGCATTTTCCTCCATATCAGCACCAGTCACTGCAGGTGGAACTACTCTATCCCACACGCTTGGGTTTCTATAAGGGGCTGCTTCCATCCAAAGGGAATATGGCCTTAGCCAGACCTCATCATGGGCAAAGGTGCCCCTGGCTCTTGCAGTTTATTCTCCCCTGTTCTGTCTGCCCTGACCCAATTTGATACCCACTGGTCAGGTTCTCTGGCCTACAACTCTATTCTGTTCCTTCTCTGTGTTGCACATGGGTAGTGTTTATTCCACATAGTGATTTCCAAATGGCTAGCTTCCTGGGGTTGTTCTGGATACAAATCCAGGGGGTGGGCTGGGACCCTGAGCACTGCCTCTCTGCTCTCACCCTGTAGGAGAGGCTAGCCCACACAAGTATATCCTTGTGGACTCAGCTTCTTCAGTCTACCCTGAAGCATAATGAGTAAACAGAGTTAAGGGCCTATGCTGGCTGATTTTGCCTTCTGCCTACCAGGCAGGCCTAATCTGGCCACAGAGGTCAGCAGGGGAAGAGGAAGGCTCACAGGATACTGGGCAGAGGCCACTGAAAAGGCAGACTTGACCTCCAAGATGGGACTCTGGTGGTAACCCCAGAGAGCAAGGACTCATCCAGCACTACAGAGTTAGATGCCAAAGCGTACCCTAGGGAAGACCCAGAGGCAGGGGAGGCTCAGCTCTCAGCGCCTCAGGGGAGCAGACTCAGATGATCCTGGCCCAGGTAGGACAAGGGTACAGTGTTCAGACCACCTAGACTCCAGTCTTCAGAGTGAGCAGTGGATGGTCCCCATTCCTTGAGGGCCTACACAACCGAGACCTCTCAGAGAAAAGACACAGGGAGCCTCCAGGCAGGCCTGTTCTCATGGCTTTCCAATAGGACATGCTGAACTTTGGTGCCCTGCCACTGGGAGACTTTAACCTTGTGCCATGTGGGTCCAGAGCTGAGAGATCCCCAAGCTCTCCCCGCGTCTCACCCTACACAGCTTTTCTGAAAGCCTTCTCCAGCTCTTTCCTCTCCCTGCTTTTCTCTCCCCACCACCTGCCCCTACCCCTCGATTCATCCATAATTCAGAAATAAAGCATTTCTCAGGTTTCACTAGCTCCTCAGATTCCAAGTGCATAGGATACTTCCTGACATGAGAGAGAGCCATGGGACTCCCGAAGTTGATGGTCTAGGGCAATGCTGTCCAAGAGAACTTCCTGTGACAGAAATGCTCCATTCTGATACTGTGCAAAACGGCAGCCACAAGCCACAGGTGGCTTCTAAGCACCAGAAATGCAGCAAGTGCAGCTGAGAAGCTGAATTTTTAATTTTACTTAATTTAAATGTAAATAGCCACCCGTGGCTAGTGGCTGCTATCTAGAACACTGACAATCTGGAAGGGTCAAAGAAGCAAATCATTGTTCAGACCTGGAGATAATCGTTATTAACTGCGATAAGCACCATGGAGGGAAGGAACAGCATGCAGCGACGATGTACAAGGGGGGAATTCACCCTCTCCTGGAGGGCGAGGGAACATTCTTTTGAAGCAGTCACGTTTTACTGAGTGACCCACCTACAGACATAAAAACAAAACTCTATAAAAAAAGTCCAAACGGAAAGATACCAAAAATATCTTTCAAATGCTTTGTAACAAATTCATTTTATTTATATAAAGAAGAATAAACTTTTTTTTTTTTTTTTAAGTGGGTCAAGTCAGCAGTATATATTTCTCTCAGGGGAAAAGTAAACTAAATAAAGTTGCTGTCTATTTATAGGTGGGCCAAGACTAATTTTTAAAATTTTTCTTATGCAACAGAATCTGACAGAGAAGCAAGTGCTTCCCTGCCCATCCTGGGGACAGGGGACAAGACAGCTCCAGAATCACTGTCTTAGCCCTACAGGGCCTTCCGTAGTGAGAGACGTTAGCGCCTGAGATCATCAGTGAGGCCTGGCCGCACACACATTTCTAATACTTTGACCTCGTTAGTGTCCCTAGAATAAAGGCGCTGTGGGGCTTTGCCTAGGAGCCATTAGAGCTCATCTCCCTAGTGAGGACAGGCAGGCTGAAGCCTTGGAAAAGTTGGTGGAGAGAGCTGCCTGGAGGACTGCCCAGGTGAGTGCTCATTTCTTGGACTGGAATAAGAGCATTTAAAAAGGGAAGTGACATATTACAAATGCATTCACCAAAGAGAAGGGAAAGGAGAAGCGGTCAGGGACGTCGGGAGGCTCTTGTCTTCTCCCAAAAGGCAGGACGTCAGGGGGTTCTGGGGAGTGAGCTGTGTCATGTGAGAGTTGCAGGCACTGGCCCTCACTCAACAGGCCAGGGCAGAAAGTTCAGCACTCTCCCATTGGCCCCCGTAACTCTTGGTGCATTCACATCAGGTTGTCATGTATTTACAAGCTCATGTATTACAAGCTGCACAGGCCAGGAGCTCTTAGTGGGTGGATGCTAGTTCATCCATCCCAGAACCCTTGTGCTCTGCTCAGGGACTGGTGGAGAGGAGGTGTGAGTAAATGACTGTTGAACCGAGAAAAACCAAGTGTTCAACTCCCAGCCAGCCTCCTAATGACTGTGAGGTCAGCCTCACAGCCAAAAAGCCTCAGAGCTTGGATTCAATCCAGTCTAGACCCTGCCTCCCAGTACGTAAGCCCAGTAGGCAGGGGCTTATCGTGGACCAAGCAGGAGGGTGATGAGACCCCCGCTAAACAGAAAGTAATTCCCAGAGAGTCCCTCACCCTGACTTAAAGAAGTTGGCTTTGACCAGAGCCTGTACCCTACCCTCCAGGTTCCATATGATGCTGCTAGCTTTTCTCAGAGAAGACAAGAGCTTCCTTATGAAATAACCAAGTACCAGCCTCACCTCATATCCAAGCTTCTTTCCCCATGCCCAGGCTCGGATGCCCCACCCCATCCCTGAACCACTCCAGACAGAGAAGAGCTGTTTTCCAGGTGCCAGTTTCCTGTCCAGGAGGCCCCTCCAGACAGTTAGCAATCCCAAAGTCCTGGACAGTCCGAGGCACCTGGGTTTACCCCTAGTCACAACCCATCTAGTTCTAGTTTAGTCTAGGTCAGCAGTGATAAAGCTGTTTACCCAGAATCAACAGCATCGTCATCACCTGGGAACCTGCCAGATATGCAGATGCAAGGGCCCCCAGCCGACTCCACACAAACTCTAAGGGATAGGGCTCACACAGCTGCCCTTTTTTCTTTTTTTTTAAAGAGTTTATTTATTTTGGGGGGTGGGGTTTGGGGAGGGAGTGGGGCGGGTGGGCCACTTCTATTGGTCTCTCATTTATCTATTTTCATGCATCTTTGTTCTTCGGCCCATGTGGGCCTCCCATCGCGGTGGCCCCTGCAGTCCCAGAGCCCTGGCTCGGTAATTGGACACATTGATCCAGCCGCTCCACGGCACGTGGGATCTTCCCAGGCCAGGGATCGAACGAGCGCCCCTTGCACTGCAAGGTGGTGTCCTTACCCACTGGACCACCAGGGAAGCCCATACACACCTGCCCTTTAACAAGCCCTCCAAAGGACTCTGATAGATTCTTAACTTTGAGAACCACACTGAAGTTCTGCCTGGTTCCCCTTTCTCTACTGTACCTCTTCCCATCCCCAGACTGGGGCTTTCCTCCTGTGCCCCGGTGAGAGCTGGTACTGAAGCTCCGAGCAGACTCTCTTGCCTGCTCCCTGAATCTCAGGGTGGCCCCATCTGTATGCATTTTCCTTCTTGACCCAGCACCCAGGGCCAACCTCCATTGGAGTGAAGACACTGCCCAGCGACAAGGCTGCCCCTCTAAGGCCCATCTTCACAGTCCCAGGACCTGGATGGAGTGAGAGAAGCCACCATGCCCTCCCAGAACCCCTGGCCTATGGGGAAAGCTCAGGGATGAGAAATGCCTTTGAAATTCACTGTAAGGAAAACTCAGAGGGGTGCAGAGAAGATCCTAAGCAGAAGGGAGAAACGTGGAGAGGACTGAGGGGCACCAGCACTCCCTCCCACCTCATCCCTGAACCACTCCAGACAGAGAAGAGCTGTTTTCCAGGTGCCAGTTTCCTGTCCAGGAGGCCCCTCCAGACAGTTAGCAATCCCAAAGTCCTGGACAGTCCGAGGCACCTGGGTTTACCCCTAGTCACAACCCATCTAGTTCTAGTTTAGTCTAGGTCAGCAGTGATAAAGCTGTTTACCCAGAATCAACAGCATCGTCATCACCTGGGTACCTGCCAGGTATGCAGATGCAAGGGCCCCAGCCGACTCCACACAAACTCTAAGGGATAGGGCTCACACAGCTGCCCTTTTTTCTTTTTTTTAAAGAGTTTATTTATTTTGGGGGGTGGGGTTTGGGGAGTGAGTGGGCGGTGGGCCACTTCTATTGGTCTCTCATTTATCTATTTTCATGCATCTTTGTTCTTCGGCCCATGTGGGCCTCCCATCGCGGTGGCCCCTGCAGTCCCAGAGCCCTGGCTCGGTGGTGGACACATTGATCCAGCCGCTCCACGGCACGTGGGATCTTCCCAGGCCAGGGATCGAACGAGCGCCCCTTGCACTGCAAGGTGGTGTCCTTACCCACTGGACCACCAGGGAAGCCCATACACACCTGCCCTTTAACAAGCCCTCCAAAGGACTCTGATAGATTCTTAACTTTGAGAACCACACTGAAGTTCTGCCTGGTTCCCCTTTCTCTACTGTACCTCTTCCCATCCCCAGACTGGGGCTTTCCTCCTGTGCCCCGGTGAGAGCTGGTACTGAAGCTCCGAGCAGACTCTCTTGCCTGCTCCCTGAATCTCAGGGTGGCCCCATCTGTATGCATTTTCCTTCTTGACCCAGCACCCAGGGCCAACCTCCATTGGAGTGAAGACACTGCCCAGCGACAAGGCTGCCCCTCTAAGGCCCATCTTCACAGTCCCAGGACCTGGATGGAGTGAGAGAAGCCACCATGCCCTCCCAGAACCCCTGGCCTATGGGGAAAGCTCAGGGATGAGAAATGCCTTTGAAATTCACTGTAAGGAAAACTCAGAGGGGTGCAGAGAAGATCCTAAGCAGAAGGGAGAAACGTGGAGAGGACTGAGGGGCACCAGCACTCCCTCCCCACCTCACTGTGGTCCCCAGGCTTCCAAGGCACTGCTAACCAAGTGGCCCCTCCAGAGCCCTGCTAAGCAGTCCTCCCTTGAAGTTGCACTTCCTGTTGAGCTGCAATCACTCACTGCTGGGTGCCAGCATTGTCTGCCATGCCCCCGACGGCATATTCGCAAGTGTGGTACAGAAATCCACTTAGCTCCTAGAAAATGCATGGACCCAGCGCTAAATGAGTACTGGAGAACTTGCAGCACAAGACACAGACACTTCCTGCTCTGCCTTGCCGGATCCTTTTGTAATTGTACATTGATTACCTCGCTCTGTCCACACTGCTGGCCCCTGCTCAGCACTTCCTAACCACAAGTGGGTCTGTCCCTTAAGGGCCAAGGGATGAATCCCCCAGGTCACCACTCTCCACAGACGTGCACACTGCCCTCCTCAGCGCAGCTTCAATTCTCTGCCCTGGGGCAGCATTCCACCTGGAAGCCCTCCGCACTCACTGTGACAGCCACAGCTGCTCTAGAGCAGCTCCCTTTCAGTCCTTGGCCCTGCCCTGGGCATCTCCCCCCGTCAGCCTGCTCCCCTCTGCTCCAGCCCAGCCCCAAAAGCCATCCCAATAGCCGCCTCAGTCCTATCTCTTTGCCAAGAGCCGCTGGGTTCTGGAGGAAGCACTATCACTGTGGGCTGGCTCGGGGACACAGAGGTGTGGGGGTCATGGGGAATGAGATTCGCATCTTGGTTCCCCAGAAAATGAGAGCTGGTACTGAAGCTCCGAGCAGACTCTCTTGCCTGCTCCCTGAATCTCAGGGTGGCCCCATCTGTATGCATTTTCCTTCTTGACCCAGCACCCAGGGCCAACCTCCATTGGAGTGAAGACACTGCCCAGCGACAAGGCTGCCCCTCTAAGGCCCATCTTCACAGTCCCAGGACCTGGATGGAGTGAGAGAAGCCACCATGCCCTCCCAGAACCCCTGGCCTATGGGGAAAGCTCAGGGATGAGAAATGCCTTTGAAATTCACTGTAAGGAAAACTCAGAGGGGTGCAGAGAAGATCCTAAGCAGAAGGGAGAAACGTGGAGAGGACTGAGGGGCACCAGCACTCCCTCCCCACCTCACTGTGGTCCCCAGGCTTCCAAGGCACTGCTAACCAAGTGGCCCCTCCAGAGCCCTGCTAAGCAGTCCTCCCTTGAAGTTGCACTTCCTGTTGAGCTGCAATCACTCACTGCTGGGTGCCAGCATTGTCTGCCATGCCCCCGACGGCATATTCGCAAGTGTGGTACAGAAATCCACTTAGCTCCTAGAAAATGCATGGACCCAGCGCTAAATGAGTACTGGAGAACTTGCAGCACAAGACACAGACACTTCCTGCTCTGCCTTGCCGGATCCTTTTGTAATTGTACATTGATTACCTCGCTCTGTCCACACTGCTGGCCCCTGCTCAGCACTTCCTAACCACAAGTGGGTCTGTCCCTTAAGGGCCAAGGGATGAATCCCCCAGGTCACCACTCTCCACAGACGTGCACACTGCCCTCCTCAGCGCAGCTTCAATTCTCTGCCCTGGGGCAGCATTCCACCTGGAAGCCCTCCGCACTCACTGTGACAGCCACAGCTGCTCTAGAGCAGCTCCCTTTCAGTCCTTGGCCCTGCCCTGGGCATCTCCCCCCGTCAGCCTGCTCCCCTCTGCTCCAGCCCAGCCCCAAAAGCCATCCCAATAGCCGCCTCAGTCCTATCTCTTTGCCAAGAGCCGCTGGGTTCTGGAGGAAGCACTATCACTGTGGGCTGGCTCGGGGACACAGAGATGTAGGGGTCATGGTGAAGGGCAGAATGAGATTCGGGCGCATCTTGGTCTAAAATACCTCAGGGAGTATCTAAAATCTGTGTCTCTAGTGAGAACCTACGGTATAGCAGAGGGAGCTCTACTCAATGCTCCATGGTGACCTAAATGGGAAGGAAATCCAAAACAGAAGGGATATATCTACACATATGGCAACCCACTCCAGTATTCTTGTCTGGGAAATCCTATGGACAGAAGAACCTAGTGGGCTACAGTTCGTTAGGTTGCAAAGAGTCGGATATGACTTAGCGATTAAACAACAATGTATACATATAGCTGATTCACTTTGCTGTACAGTAAAAAAATAACACAACACTGTAAAGTAACTATACATCAACAAAAACTAAAATAAAAAGTAAAATACGAACTGTGTCACCAGTGTTTTCCAACAGGCCTCCTGTGGAAGACACAATCTGCAGCTGTGAGCATGTGTTATGAGAAATAGGGGGGTGAGGGCTACGTGTATGATGAAATGCATGGAGAACACTATAGATGTGAACCTTACTGTAAGATGTCCTAGAGCCATGAATGTGGAAATACATTGAGGTCAGTCATGTCCATTTCTTTGGGACCCCATGGATGTTAGCCCGTCAGGTTCCTCTGTTCATGGGATTCTCCAGTCAAGAATACTGGAGTGGGTTGCCATGCCCTTTTCCAGGGGATCTTCCTAACCTAGGGATTGAACCCGCATCTCTTATGTCTCCTGCATTGGCAGGTGGGTTCTTGATCATTAACGCCACCTGGGAAGCCCCTCATTTGCCCCATTCATCCACAAATTTTATTTGGCACCCACTCTCTGCCACTGAAAGATTACAGAGGCTTCCCTAGTCAATGAAATGTGCCTGTTATGTGGGGTCTCTCTTTACAAGTGAATGGAATTTGAGCTGACATCTGTGAGTGTCAGCTACATGACACAGTTTAACTGCAGTCAATCTTTTCTACCACCCTCTAAGATAGGAAGAGGCCCCATTTTCTAGACAGAAGCCTCAGTCCTATCTCTTTGCCAAGAGCCGCTGGGTTCTGGAGGAAGCACTATCACTGTGGGCTGGCTCGGGGACACAGAGATGTAGGGGTCATGGTGAAGGGCAGAATGAGATTCGGGCGCATCTTGGTCTAAAATACCTCAGGGAGTATCTAAAATCTGTGTCTCTAGTGAGAACCTACGGTATAGCAGAGGGAGCTCTACTCAATGCTCCATGGTGACCTAAATGGGAAGGAAATCCAAAACAGAAGGGATATATCTACACATATGGCAACCCACTCCAGTATTCTTGTCTGGGAAATCCTATGGACAGAAGAACCTAGTGGGCTACAGTTCGTTAGGTTGCAAAGAGTCGGATATGACTTAGCGATTAAACAACAATGTATACATATAGCTGATTCACTTTGCTGTACAGTAAAAAAATAACACAACACTGTAAAGTAACTATACATCAACAAAAACTAAAATAAAAAGTAAAATACGAACTGTGTCACCAGTGTTTTCCAACAGGCCTCCTGTGGAAGACACAATCTGCAGCTGTGAGCATGTGTTATGAGAAATAGGGGGGTGAGGGCTACGTGTATGATGAAATGCATGGAGAACACTATAGATGTGAACCTTACTGTAAGATGTCCTAGAGCCATGAATGTGGAAATACATTGAGGTCAGTCATGTCCATTTCTTTGGGACCCCATGGATGTTAGCCCGTCAGGTTCCTCTGTTCATGGGATTCTCCAGTCAAGAATACTGGAGTGGGTTGCCATGCCCTTTTCCAGGGGATCTTCCTAACCTAGGGATTGAACCCGCATCTCTTATGTCTCCTGCATTGGCAGGTGGGTTCTTGATCATTAACGCCACCTGGGAAGCCCCTCATTTGCCCCATTCATCCACAAATTTTATTTGGCACCCACTCTCTGCCACTGAAAGATTACAGAGGCTTCCCTAGTCAATGAAATGTGCCTGTTATGTGGGGTCTCTCTTTACAAGTGAATGGAATTTGAGCTGACATCTGTGAGTGTCAGCTACATGACACAGTTTAACTGCAGTCAATCTTTTCTACCACCCTCTAAGATAGGAAGAGCGGCCCCATTTTCTAGACAGAAGACTGACACTCAGGAAAGTTGAATTACTTGTAAAAGGTCACTGGCAGTCAGTCTCTTTCCTCTTACCGTGCTGCCTTCCTAGACTTTAAAAGCATAAAAAGAGTCAGACACAACTTAGTGACTGAACAGCAACAGCAATAAGCATTGAGCAATCACCAGGAAAGGAAAGATTCCCCTCCCTCCCCTAACTAAAACACCACCTTCCTCCCTCCCATGACTCTTTCCTCTTCACAAGGCTTATCACCATTTCCTTAGTAACTATATGACTTTTTCTTTAGTCCGTGACCACCATGGAAGTAACAATTTAATTATCACTCCAGTTCACACAGGTATCTACAAGACTAGCACATGCCTGGCACACACACACACACACACAACACAACTCTCAGTAGCTAACTGTTGAATGAATGAATAAACAGAAACCCAACGTGGTCCAAGAAGATGCAAGACAGCATGTGGTTACCTAAACAAGGCACGTTTTCTGCCTTGAATGAACTCAGGGCCAGTGAATAACTAGACCCAAGTTAATGGTCTTTAATGAGTTCTGGAGAAGAGGAGGAAAGTCAAGAGACTAACACCAAGCATCCTATAGATCCAGTTTCTAAACAAAGAGAGGAAGTAAATCCTAGACCACAGATACATGGTGGCACCCACAAGAGATTCTTGGAGAATGACATTGGGGAGGATTGGAGCACTAGGGGTCCAGATGGCCTGAGTTGAAAACTTCCCACCTCCCCCACAAATTCATGTCCATGTCCATTCATGTCAACTTCAGAATGTGACCTTATTTGAAAAAAAGCATCGCTGCAGATATAATTAAGGTAAGATGAGGTCATATTAGATTAGGGTGGGCCTTCACGCAATGAATAATGTCTATTTAAGAAGAAAAAACAGAGATGCAGAGACACAGAGGGAAGAAGTTCATGTGAAGATGGAGGCAGAGACTGCAGTGATGCATCTACAAGGCAAGGAGCACCAAGGACTGCTGACAACCGCCAGAAGCTAGGAAGAAGCAAGGGAGGGTTGGCCCCTAGATCCTTCAGAGGGAGCATAGCCTTATAGAACACCTTGATCTTGGACTTCGAGACTCCAGAACGATAAGAGAATACATGTCTAATGAGTTAAGGCATCAACTCTCTAGTCCTCTTACAACCGCTTCAGGAAGCTAATGTATCCACAGAGGACACATCCCATCAAATTTACCTCATTTCCTTCATTGAATTCCTAGACCAGAAGGCACTAGGGAAGGCTTCCTGCAAGCCTTCCTTGGCTAGATCCTCCTCAGACCAAAAGATTAGATGAAACATGGTCAGATGAAACAGCCTGGTTAGAGAGAACCTCTCCTGGACCAAACAGACTCTTTCTCAAGAAGCTAATCTCTTCTTCAACGAATTCCAGCACCCGCTCTCATGCAGTTGGGGTAAATATAAGGACCAAAGGTGAAACTCCATTGTGTGGTTAAAGAGTCAACTCTCAAGGCCAAGCAGGGGACATGTAGGTGGTCAAACTCTAAGGGGGCATCATTCACACTGTTATTTCTACCTAGAATTGTGCAAATGCCCCCTGAACCCCACACAGAGCAGCCCTGACTGGGATTGCAAAAATGCTCCTGGAATACATCAGCAATATGGCACCAGTCAACTCTGCTTTCCATGGGCAATTATGGAATAAATGGAGCTGGCAAGAAATGAGTCAGTCTCACTTCTATGCAAGACAGTGTCCTTGAGGAAAAAAAAAAAAAATCGATAGAAAAATCAGATTTTTTGCTGGCTCCAGCTCCTTGCCACCATTGAGTATTTTTGCAATTTGCATGTGGAAGTTGCACCATGCAAATGCAGATCATACCTCCAGCTCCCACATCCACAGCCAGCAACTTGAACTTGGTAGAACAGTCAGCTGACCTTTTGAAAGGAGTAAAGCACTATTTGCAGGTAGCAGTTGCTTTATGATGTGTCAATGTAAACTACCGTTATCTTTAAGGAATACCAGTGACTAACACTATACAGTGATGAATGACAGAAAAATATGCAGTAATCTATAGTTTACATGTAGTGAACTACAGTAAGTGTAAAGGTTATGTCCAGTCCATGTTATAGTAGCCTAAAGAACACAAAGAAAAAGATATACAGATTTTCTTACTAGAAAATTCATTTCTCCATTGTCCCCCAAATATTTCAAGAATACCAGATAGAAGATTTGTCATGCCATTAGCCTGCCCAGGAAGCCTCAGAGATAAGGCATCAAACTCTCTAGTCCTCTTACAACCGCTTCAGGAAGCTAATGTATCCACAGAGGACACATCCCATCAAATTTACCTCATTTCCTTCATTGAATTCCTAGACCAGAAGGCACTAGGGAAGGCTTCCTGCAAGCCTTCCTTGGCTAGATCCTCCTCAGACCAAAAGATTAGATGAAACATGGTCAGATGAAACAGCCTGGTTAGAGAGAACCTCTCCTGGACCAAACAGACTCTTTCTCAAGAAGCTAATCTCTTCTTCAACGAATTCCAGCACCCGCTCTCATGCAGTTGGGGTAAATATAAGGACCAAAGGTGAAACTCCATTGTGTGGTTAAAGAGTCAACTCTCAAGGCCAAGCAGGGGACATGTAGGTGGTCAAACTCTAAGGGGGCATCATTCACACTGTTATTTCTACCTAGAATTGTGCAAATGCCCCCTGAACCCCACACAGAGCAGCCCTGACTGGGATTGCAAAAATGCTCCTGGAATACATCAGCAATATGGCACCAGTCAACTCTGCTTTCCATGGGCAATTATGGAATAAATGGAGCTGGCAAGAAATGAGTCAGTCTCACTTCTATGCAAGACAGTGTCCTTGAGGAAAAAAAAAAAAAATCGATAGAAAAATCAGATTTTTTGCTGGCTCCAGCTCCTTGCCACCATTGAGTATTTTTGCAATTTGCATGTGGAAGTTGCACCATGCAAATGCAGATCATACCTCCAGCTCCCACATCCACAGCCAGCAACTTGAACTTGGTAGAACAGTCAGCTGACCTTTTGAAAGGAGTAAAGCACTATTTGCAGGTAGCAGTTGCTTTATGATGTGTCAATGTAAACTACCGTTATCTTTAAGGAATACCAGTGACTAACACTATACAGTGATGAATGACAGAAAAATATGCAGTAATCTATAGTTTACATGTAGTGAACTACAGTAAGTGTAAAGGTTATGTCCAGTCCATGTTATAGTAGCCTAAAGAACACAAAGAAAAAGATATACAGATTTTCTTACTAGAAAATTCATTTCTCCATTGTCCCCCAAATATTTCAAGAATACCAGATAGAAGATTTGTCATGCCATTAGCCTGCCCAGGAAGCCTCAGAGAGGGCCTGGTGGCTGACTGTGTATCTTTTCCTGATAATCTCAGGACACTGCCACTGGATGGTCCTTGGAAACTGTCTAGTCTAGCTATTTTCCTGCTGTTCCAAGGAGCTGAGGATGCCGTAGAAGCAACCCCCTCCCCAGGTCCCTTCAAACAAGAGAGACTCTGAGCCTTACTCCAAAGTGAACTGGGCAGCTGAGGATGACAGCAACAGAGGCAGCGCTGGATGGACGTAGGTCTCCATCACTCTGCCCTGGCCAGCACCAGCCAGAGCCACCCTCACCCCTTGCTGAACAACCTCAGCCTCACCACCCAGACACTCTCTGTTGACCACAATATGTTTAGAAAACATCATATTTCTTATATTCTTAGATGTTTTCTTTTTTACATTTCAATGTTTGTGAAATAGTGATGACTCTTACAATCAATGTGTACTTTAATGCCATGATGTTTCTTCTTTTTCCTCTGAAAAACTATTATTAAATCAATAATCAGTCTTACAATCGGTGGCATGCTAAAATACAGAAAGCATATCTCATAACAGATGCAGTAGAACTCCGGATTTTGTCTAGGAAAAGACAGAGAAGAAATAAAGCCTAAGTCCTACAGCTGAGTGCTGGCAAATGCTCCAGTCTGTGTGCTTCACTGAGGCTGGGTGCTGGGCGGAGCCTGGGCGTGCCAAGGCGTGAGGCAAGTAGCAGTAAGAATGGCCATGCCTGATGCCTGGACCCTGCAGCATCTCCCACCCACTCTGCAAACATCCAAGACGAAAGGCTCAGAGTTTCCTGGCCTGAAGTCCTAGAACTGAATTCACCCAGCGTCCCTGGCAGGGAAACCAGGGAAGGCAGCGGAAAGGTGGAGGTGGTTCCTACTTCTCCTCTGTGACCAAGAAGGTGGACAGTTTGGCTCGAGCAGAGTTACTTCATGGAGAAAATAATGCCTCTGCACCATAGGAGGAGGGGTTCCTGGAGCCCCTCGTTATGGTCCCCGTGACCAAGGACAGCCCCAGTTCTCACCTCTGTGTCTGGAATGTCTTCCTTGCCTTGACAGAGCAGCCGTGAGCCGCAGCCTGCCTGGGTTGAACCCCGGCTCCACCATCCACTAAACTATTGTTTTGTGCCTCTGCTTCCTGGTTTGGAAAATGGAGGCACTAAGAGCACCTTCCTCACAGGCTGCTATGAGGAGTAAATAAGTTAAAATATATAAAATTCTAGGAATGTGGTCCAGCACCTAGCAAGTTCTACTGAAGCACTAGTCTAGAGATTAGCTGTTGGCCTAGTAAACTACCATTCACCCTTTGAAAACTCAATCCAATAATCTCCTTCGAGGAGCCTTCCCTGACTACTCCCTCCATCACTTTCTTGTCTACCGCCTCTGCTCCTGGGACATTCATGGGTGACATGACTTTGTCTGCAGGGGGGGGTCGGCCAGTCTCTCCTCTATCATCTCCATCACACTACACTATCTGCTTACTTCCCTTGCTAGAAAGGGGAGCTTCACAAAGGCAGGTATTGCATCTTGGTCACCTCTGCACTGTCATACTTAAAATAGGACCTGGAACTGAGTATGACTCATGACTGTTCAGACGATAGAGAGGGATGGGATGGGATAGAATGGGAGAGAATGGAATGGAATGGAACCATGGGATGAACATAGTAGTTATGACTAGATCTTTTCAAATCACAACAGAGATACTTCCTCAAGGTAGATTCAGAAAGATAGATTGCCTTAATCTATCTGGAAGGCAATTCACCAACTGGTGTCAACATCTTTAAGGCCTGGAACAAGCAGGTATCCCTGGGGAATTGAATCAGGGGAAGCCCTTTGAGTCCTGCCCATGGGAGAGACTTCCTTCTGAGCCAGAAGGAGCTCAGCTGGGAAGGGCTCTGCTGCACGACTCAGCTCCTGACCCTCCTCGGGTCTTAGGCTCCGTGTCAGGTGTGGTGGTCTAGGAAATTGAAGCCAGTTCACCACAAGTCCTGATGAGGGCAGGGGGTTACTTCATGGAGAAAATAATGCCTCTGCACCATAGGAGGAGGGGTTCCTGGAGCCCCTCGTTATGGTCCCGTGACCAAGGACAGCCCCAGTTCTCACCTCTGTGTCTGGAATGTCTTCCTTGCCTTGACAGAGCAGCCGTGAGCCGCAGCCTGCCTGGGTTGAACCCCGGCTCCACCATCCACTAAACTATTGTTTTGTGCCTCTGCTTCCTGGTTTGGAAAATGGAGGCACTAAGAGCACCTTCCTCACAGGCTGCTATGAGGAGTAAATAAGTTAAAATATATAAAATTCTAGGAATGTGGTCCAGCACCTAGCAAGTTCTACTGAAGCACTAGTCTAGAGATTAGCTGTTGGCCTAGTAAACTACCATTCACCCTTTGAAAACTCAATCCAATAATCTCCTTCGAGGAGCCTTCCCTGACTACTCCCTCCATCACTTTCTTGTCTACCGCCTCTGCTCCTGGGACATTCATGGGTGACATGACTTTGTCTGCAGGGAGGGGTCGGCCAGTCTCTCCTCTATCATCTCCATCACACTACACTATCTGCTTACTTCCCTTGCTAGAAAGGGGAGCTTCACAAAGGCAGGTATTGCATCTTGGTCACCTCTGCACTGTCATACTTAAAATAGGACCTGGAACTGAGTATGACTCATGACTGTTCAGACGATAGAGAGGGATGGGATGGGATAGAATGGGAGAGAATGGAATGGAATGGAACCATGGGATGAACATAGTAGTTATGACTAGATCTTTTCAAATCACAACAGAGATACTTCCTCAAGGTAGATTCAGAAAGATAGATTGCCTTAATCTATCTGGAAGGCAATTCACCAACTGGTGTCAACATCTTTAAGGCCTGGAACAAGCAGGTATCCCTGGGGAATTGAATCAGGGGAAGCCCTTTGAGTCCTGCCCATGGGAGAGACTTCCTTCTGAGCCAGAAGGAGCTCAGCTGGGAAGGGCTCTGCTGCACGACTCAGCTCCTGACCCTCCTCGGGTCTTAGGCTCCGTGTCAGGTGTGGTGGTCTAGGAAATTGAAGCCAGTTCACCACAAGTCCTGATGAGGACCCTTGTCTTGGGTCCTCAGTCCCAATTGAGTCTCCAGGTAGCAGAGCTACGGAAACTCCTGCCAGGCCTTTCTGGGGGGTGGGGGGCCTCGTTGGCACAACATGCCATAACTGTCACTGGAGAGCTAACAGAGTTTACAGCTTGCTGCCCGAGGTTCCTGTCCGGCACGGGCCCCTTGACTGTCACTTCTGCCATGGAAAACTCATTTTATTTAACCTTTCCTTCCATGATGGCATTTTAACGAAAAAGTCACTTAAGATCTGCAGTGAAAAATGCATTTGACTAGAACAATGCATAACCCAAATACCATTTACCTTTCCTTATCAATTCTTGGTTCATTCATCATCTTTATTAAAAATCCATGAAGAAATAGCAGACTTGAAACCACTAGGCGCCTTTTTATGGGAGGTGAGGAGGAAGGGGAAAGAGAAGGGAAGGGGATTGGGACTCCCTGAGAACATAGCTATCTTCTTTTCAAGGCAGCCCTGGAGAGGGTCTTTCTCACCCTCCACGTGCAGTCCCGCTCAGGCAACTCCATATGCGGGGCCCCAAACCAACACTTCTGCAAATGAAGCTATGTTCCAGGGAGAAGACATGTACAGTTCTGGGTTCAAATCCCTGCCCTGACATTCGTAAGTCAGCTGATCTGGGGTAAGTTACATGAGTTTCCTGACTTTCAGTCCCCCAGTTTCCAAAATGGGTATTATAATACCAGCTCCACAAGATGGTGGTTAAGGATTAAATGAGAAAGCAGAGTCAGGTCAAAACCTGATGTTCAGGGAAGGATGGTTCCTTCATTAATTCATCCTAAAAGTACAGTTTTCTGAGGGAATTCTTTCTGGTCCAGCTTGGGAATGAGGATGGAGAAGATGATAAACTTTAAGGCAGAACTGAGTCCAAGGATCTTCCGCAAAGTCTTCCAGGGGTCATGATATGGTTTCTCCAAAGAAGGAAGGTGCTGCCTCCAGAAATCTTGGGCTCCCAAGCATCAAGGGGGTGAGTGGCTCATGGGCAGAGCCAGCAAGGGGAGCCATCTATGTGGAAAGGGGAGGTCAAGACAGAGGACAAGCATGGGTAATAACAATGGCCTCTCCCACCACTGAATTTCACCTCACCATAGATCTTCAGAGGGGCAAATGCTGTGACCTCCGTGTCCTGATTCTGAGGCTCACAGCGGGTGAAGGGACCTGCCACAGCTACACAGTGGGCAGGGTTCTGGCCAGGCCACTGAGTGCCCCTGCTCTTAACCGCTTCTCTTTAATAAAGGGCTTCTAAGAGGTAGAATGGGCCTCTGGAGCTGTTCTGGAAGCACCAGGCCATTTTATAACCTTTCCTTCCATGATGGCATTTTAACGAAAAAGTCACTTAAGATCTGCAGTGAAATGCATTTGACTAGAACAATGCATAACCCAAATACCATTTACCTTTCCTTATCAATTCTTGGTTCATTCATCATCTTTATTAAAAATCCATGAAGAAATAGCAGACTTGAAACCACTAGGCGCCTTTTTATGGGAGGTGAGGAGGAAGGGGAAAGAGAAGGGAAGGGGATTGGGACTCCCTGAGAACATAGCTATCTTCTTTTCAAGGCAGCCCTGGAGAGGGTCTTTCTCACCCTCCACGTGCAGTCCCGCTCAGGCAACTCCATATGCGGGGCCCCAAACCAACACTTCTGCAAATGAAGCTATGTTCCAGGGAGAAGACATGTACAGTTCTGGGTTCAAATCCCTGCCCTGACATTCGTAAGTCAGCTGATCTGGGGTAAGTTACATGAGTTTCCTGACTTTCAGTCCCCCAGTTTCCAAAATGGGTATTATAATACCAGCTCCACAAGATGGTGGTTAAGGATTAAATGAGAAAGCAGAGTCAGGTCAAAACCTGATGTTCAGGGAAGGATGGTTCCTTCATTAATTCATCCTAAAAGTACAGTTTTCTGAGGGAATTCTTTCTGGTCCAGCTTGGGAATGAGGATGGAGAAGATGATAAACTTTAAGGCAGAACTGAGTCCAAGGATCTTCCGCAAAGTCTTCCAGGGGTCATGATATGGTTTCTCCAAAGAAGGAAGGTGCTGCCTCCAGAAATCTTGGGCTCCCAAGCATCAAGGGGGTGAGTGGCTCATGGGCAGAGCCAGCAAGGGGAGCCATCTATGTGGAAAGGGGAGGTCAAGACAGAGGACAAGCATGGGTAATAACAATGGCCTCTCCCACCACTGAATTTCACCTCACCATAGATCTTCAGAGGGGCAAATGCTGTGACCTCCGTGTCCTGATTCTGAGGCTCACAGCGGGTGAAGGGACCTGCCACAGCTACACAGTGGGCAGGGTTCTGGCCAGGCCACTGAGTGCCCCTGCTCTTAACCGCTTCTCTTTAATAAAGGGCTTCTAAGAGGTAGAAATGGGCCTCTGGAGCTGTTCTGGAAGCACCCAACACCACCACCAAGTCAGGCTGGCCTCCAACCCTCAGACACACAATATGGTTCAAAGCTCCACGTAAAGCTCCACATGGACTTCTGTAAATAGCAAAAGAAGTCGGTAAGTAAGCACTTCGTGTATTATGAAATTCCATGGGGAAAAGGAATCAATTGCACACAAGTTCATGCAAATACTAAGTGGTGCTCCTTTAATCCCCATTTCACTGATGGGTACCTCGAGGTTGAGAGACTCCAGCCCACGTAACATGAAGGAAAGCAGCAAAACACCCCTGAACTCGGGTCTATCTGCCTTGGGGCTCAGGCCCTCCTTCCAGACCTCCCCACCCAAGGCTTTATTCCATCCCCTACCATCCTCACATCACATCTGTGATGGAGTGGCAAGAACTGTCCTGACTCTTCTGCGTGCTGTGCTCTCCCTGCTGTCTACAACTTGCAATCTTTCCCTGATGTTTCCTGACCACCCTCTCCTCTGAAAACAAGAACTCGTCTACGGCCATACCACCCTGAACGCGCTCGATCTCGTCTGAAAACAAGAACTCCCCCAGCCCAGCAGCTGCCTCCTGGACCTCCATTCCATGTGGCGGGGTGCCTTCAGGAGCCCCTCAGTTCACAGGGGTGTGTCCAAACCCATCCTCTTGGAGTCTGAAAGCAGCTGTGGGCCTCACGCCTCTGGGGTCCAGGGACTTGGCTCTTCCTAACTTTGCTCCCACAGTGCACGTTCAGCTCAGCCTGTGAGCTGTTGTTTCTAGAAGCTTGATTTCAATGTCTAAATAGGGCCCCTTGGTAGAGGAACAGCCAAGAGCCGAGAAGACAGTTTTCTGCTGCCTTTCACTGCAGAACTGGACAGCTTCCAGCTGAGAGGCCTGCCGTGAAGCCCCCCCTCACCCCCCGCCATAGCTTCCTACTTGTGAGTCTGAACATTGAAGCTGACAAAGGATTTAAGTGCTCACAGTCAGCTGACACCATGGCTTGTCCATGCAGGCAGTGGACTGGGCCCACCCATATGCATGACCTCATTTGACAATCAGTCCAACCTCATTTCGCACGTGAGGAAACTGAGGCGGAGAAGAGATCCTGAGCTTGTAGTTGGGGGTAAGGGTCACACAGCCAGCAAGTGGGGTTCAAACTCAGGCTCTCAGGCCAAGTCCAACATGCTCTCTCCACAGCTCTGCCTCCCCAACACCACACTTTTGTGGAAACTATTCTGAGAAATCAAAGCAACTCTTTTCTACCCAGAACTATAAATATTCAGGGACAGGGAGATGAGATGAGAAAACAGACATCCTTTCCCAGGATTTGGGAGCAAATTTTTGCAAAGCTCCCAAAAGCATTTTGAGTGCTGAGAGAGAGAGAGAGAAAAAAAAAGGCCAGTGCAGACATAAAGAAGGAAAGAAACAAAGAAAGAAAAGGCAGAGAGCAGAACATAAAAGGCAACGTGATCTGACTCTGGGCGCATCACGGCTGGGCTAACACCTAAAACCAGCAAAGATCTGCTGGATACTGACTGCAAGTGAGGCACAGGCTAAATGTGGGCTGGCTTTGTGTAACCCTCGCAACAGCCCTACTGACATTAACTCCATTTTGCAGTTGGAGAAACTTGGATGCAGAGAGGTGAAGTAACTTGCTCAAGATCTTGGACTTTGTATGCTTTAACTCCAAGGTGGCCCCAAAGCCCAGGTGTATGACCCACTGTGTAGGCAGCCTCCAGCTGAAGAGCCCAGGCGTGATTTGCCCCAAAGCCCAGGTGGGGTCCAGGGACTTGGCTCTTCCTAACTTTGCTCCCACAGTGCACGTTCAGCTCAGCCTGTGAGCTGTTGTTTCTAGAAGCTTGATTTCAATGTCTAAATAGGGCCCCTTGGTAGAGGAACAGCCAAGAGCCGAGAAGACAGTTTTCTGCTGCCTTTCACTGCAGAACTGGACAGCTTCCAGCTGAGAGGCCTGCCGTGAAGCCCCCCCTCACCCCCCGCCATAGCTTCCTACTTGTGAGTCTGAACATTGAAGCTGACAAAGGATTTAAGTGCTCACAGTCAGCTGACACCATGGCTTGTCCATGCAGGCAGTGGACTGGGCCCACCCATATGCATGACCTCATTTGACAATCAGTCCAACCTCATTTCGCACGTGAGGAAACTGAGGCGGAGAAGAGATCCTGAGCTTGTAGTTGGGGGTAAGGGTCACACAGCCAGCAAGTGGGGTTCAAACTCAGGCTCTCAGGCCAAGTCCAACATGCTCTCTCCACAGCTCTGCCTCCCCAACACCACACTTTTGTGGAAACTATTCTGAGAAATCAAAGCAACTCTTTTCTACCCAGAACTATAAATATTCAGGGACAGGGAGATGAGATGAGAAAACAGACATCCTTTCCCAGGATTTGGGAGCAAATTTTTGCAAAGCTCCCAAAAGCATTTTGAGTGCTGAGAGAGAGAGAGAGAGAAAAAAAAAAAAAGGCCAGTGCAGACATAAAGAAGGAAAGAAACAAAGAAAGAAAAGGCAGAGAGCAGAACATAAAAGGCAACGTGATCTGACTCTGGGCGCATCACGGCTGGGCTAACACCTAAAACCAGCAAAGATCTGCTGGATACTGACTGCAAGTGAGGCACAGGCTAAATGTGGGCTGGCTTTGTGTAACCCTCGCAACAGCCCTACTGACATTAACTCCATTTTGCAGTTGGAGAAACTTGGATGCAGAGAGGTGAAGTAACTTGCTCAAGATCTTGGACTTTGTATGCTTTAACTCCAAGGCGTGTGGCCCCAAAGCCCAGGTGTATGACCCACTGTGTAGGCAGCCTCCAGCTGAAGAGCCCAGCTGAAAACACCCAACTCTCTTGTAGGTCCCATCCTTGGTCCCCAAAGAACAGGCCTAGCCTTGACTGTCTGTACTCTTCTGGGAACTTCAGCTGGGAACCCAAAGCCAGCCCTGCATGTGCAAACCCCCAGAAGGGTGTCAGGCAAGCACTTAGAGGAACACAACTGGTATAAATATACAACAGCTCCTCTGCTCTGGTCCCCTGGGTCCTCTCTTCCATGTCTCCCTTCTTATCTCCCCCACAGCCCTGTGCATTTTCTCTGCCTCTTTTCAGAACTGGAAGATAAATTTCCTTCAAATGCAAACCTGAAAACTGTCTCTGCTCATCAGAGCGATGGCAGGGAAGGCCGAACCACAATCCAGAACAAATTGGTTGCTAATCAAGTTGTTTGGAATTTAATGCCAATTTTTTCTGTGAAAACTATGCTAACCCAAGGAGAAGTCTCCAGCCAGCCAACCCTCACAGCATTTACCTAGAAAGTACTAGAATGCACGTTTACCTAGAATGTACTCGGTTAACATTAGTCTCTACTGTCCAGTGCGGTAGGTACTAGCCACGTGTGGCTACTTAAATTTTAACATGTTAGTTAAAATAAAGTAAGTTGCACAAGTCACACTTCAAGTGTTCGAAAGCAGCAGGTGGCTACCGAATACCATAGTGAGCAGGGCAGACAGAGAACATTTCCATCATCCCATTCTACGGGGCAGCCTCATCTAGAGTCTAGCCCCGGATTCCAACTCTGCCTGAGACAGTAAATTCCTTCAGGGGTTAAACTTGGGGTGCCAGCACCACACCACCCTTCCTAAGGGAAACCACAATAAACACCAAGGAATGAGGACTCACACAGCTCCCAGTCTCCCCCAGCTCTGATGCGTCTAACCATGTCATTAGCTTCGCTGTGCCTCAATTTCCTCATCTGCAGCATGGGGACAGGGTCCTCTGTACAGGCATCTGTGAAGAGCAAGTGAGATGGTGCTCAGAACACCCAGAGCTCCCCTTGCTCAATGGTAATTCCATCAGCCCCACAGCGATGATGGGGAACCCTGACCCTAAGCCATCCCCGGTGTCTGTGCAGTCTCAACCAGTGGTGGTAAGGGCAGAAATGGGACTCCTCGCTGTAGAGGCGGGTGGCCTCAATTGTCTGACCTTCTCTTCTCTCTGCATCTTGAGTCATTCCAGTCCCTGCATGGGAATGATCTGAGGCCACTTATAAATCAGCCACCAGGAGCCTAAGTACCCTGCTTACAGACAAGGGGAGGGAAAAGGCAGGAGAAAAAGCCAGGAAATTCCCCAATGTGACCCTAGGAAAAAATAAAAGAGAAGCCCTCAAGTCATAGAGGATCTTTTCATTCATTCAATAAGCAGTTATTCAGTATGTCAGTTCTATATGCTAGGCACCAAGGAAACACAGGTGAATAAGGCACAGTCCCTGACCTCAGGCCTCCACAGAAAAGCAGGTAAAACAACAGAAAATGAACCCATGCAAGGGTGTGGTAAGTGCTGTGGTCATGGAAAATCCAGTGGGTCTCGGGAGCTTAGGCAACCAGATGGTGGGTGAAGGGATCTTGGGAATGGGAAATGAGAAAGATTTGGCAGGCTTCCAAGAGATGGCACTTGCACTAAATCTTCAAAGAAAGTGTGGAGAGGTGTCCTAGGCAGAGGAAGCTGTGGGAACAAGAATATATGAGGCATGAATACTTCATGTCACTACACCAAGCAGTTCCAAGGAGTCAGGGGCGACCAGAGGATGGAGGGAGCAGGTCATGCAGCCTTAGGGTATCAGGTCCTATAAGCCATGGTTCTGTCTATAGTCTATAGGCCGTGGCTCTGCCCCAGACTTTCTCATTCCAGACACGCCCATTTCATTGTGGCTGAGAACACTCCAAGAGGCTGAGCCAAATTGCATTGTCACATGTAAAATACTGTTCTGAGTGGGCACACTTCATATCTGCTCAGGGAGTCTGTTGGTATTACATGTAAGGAATGTTCTTAAGTTAGAGATCATTAATACATTTTTAAAAATTAAAATGCATGCCAAGAATCTCGAAGCACGAGTGGTGCTCAGAACACCCAGAGCTCCCCTTGCTCAATGGTAATTCCATCAGCCCCACAGCGATGATGGGGAACCCTGACCCTAAGCCATCCCCGGTGTCTGTGCAGTCTCAACCAGTGGTGGTAAGGGCAGAAATGGGACTCCTCGCTGTAGAGGCGGGTGGCCTCAATTGTCTGACCTTCTCTTCTCTCTGCATCTTGAGTCATTCCAGTCCCTGCATGGGAATGATCTGAGGCCACTTATAAATCAGCCACCAGGAGCCTAAGTACCCTGCTTACAGACAAGGGGAGGGAAAAGGNAGGAGTAAAAGGCAGGAAATTCCCCAATGTGACCCTAGGAAAAAATAAAAGAGAAGCCCTCAAGTCATAGAGGATCTTTTCATTCATTCAATAAGCAGTTATTCAGTATGTCAGTTCTATATGCTAGGCACCAAGGAAACACAGGTGAATAAGGCACAGTCCCTGACCTCAGGCCTCCACAGAAAAGCAGGTAAAACAACAGAAAATGAACCCATGCAAGGGTGTGGTAAGTGCTGTGGTCATGGAAAATCCAGTGGGTCTCGGGAGCTTAGGCAACCAGATGGTGGGTGAAGGGATCTTGGGAATGGGAAATGAGAAAGATTTGGCAGGCTTCCAAGAGATGGCACTTGCACTAAATCTTCAAAGAAAGTGTGGAGAGGTGTCCTAGGCAGAGGAAGCTGTGGGAACAAGAATATATGAGGCATGAATACTTCATGTCACTACACCAAGCAGTTCCAAGGAGTCAGGGGCGACCAGAGGATGGAGGGAGCAGGTCATGCAGCCTTAGGGTATCAGGTCCTATAAGCCATGGTTCTGTCTATAGTCTATAGGCCGTGGCTCTGCCCCAGACTTTCTCATTCCAGACACGCCCATTTCATTGTGGCTGAGAACACTCCAAGAGGCTGAGCCAAATTGCATTGTCACATGTAAAATACTGTTCTGAGTGGGCACACTTCATATCTGCTCAGGGAGTCTGTTGGTATTACATGTAAGGAATGTTCTTAAGTTAGAGATCATTAATACATTTTTTAAAAAATTAAAAATGCATGCCAAGAATGAGCATACTCATCCTCTTGATTGGATCCTGGATGATACAAATGCTAATAATGCACGAGTTAGCACCTTTTTCCTTAGAGGGTAAGACGGTAAACTATTTCAGGCTTTGTGGGACATACAGTCTCTGTCACAACGACTCAGTTCTGCAGCTGTAGCACAAAAGCGGCTATAAACCATACATAAATGATTGAGTGCGTCTGTGTTCCAAGCAAGCCTTCACTTACCAAAACAGGCAGCACGCAGGACTTGGCCCCCATAGCTGACCCCGCTATAAAGAACATCCTCGTGCCCAGAATAGAAACACAAATAAAGAACGTAGACAATGGTATTGTACTGCTGTTAATTTTCCTGAGTGTGATAAGCATACCATGGTTCCACAGGAAGACGTGTGTTCTTATGAGATACATGCTGAAGTATTTAGAGAGCATAAAGCCTACAAGTAATTCTCAAGTGGATCAGGGAGATAATAAGTTATATGAAGAAAGCAAGATAAGACAAACATGAAGAATGTTAAGAATAGTGAAGTCAGGTGAAGGGCATATGGATGTTCTTTGAATTAATCTTGCCATTTCTTTATGAATTTTAAAATCTTTCACAATTAAAAAATGATTATTTAGAGGAAAACTAGAAAACTCGAGCAGCTTCAGAGGATCAAAGGTCTCCATGAACAGACCGCTCTGGACTCCCCCATCTTTCAGAGCTTTCTGACCTGACCGGGGATAGGCTTGTGTTTCTGCAGAGTGGATGGTGCACACTTTGGATCACGGATCTCATTTTTCTTGATTCATTCTGCCATACCAGGGAAAGGCATTGGAATGCAAAAATGGGTACAGGTTCCTGGCTCCTTCTCAGGCCACATTTGCTCTGAGTTTTTGTTTTCTTCACCCAACAGCCTGGAGACCAGTTTGCTTTTGACACTGAACCTCAGAGGTGGTGGAAGAAGCAGCAGCTCTGAGAACCACGAAGTCCTCCCAGTCATAGAAGGACAAACTCAGGAGCAGCGATGGTGGGAAGGGAGCCTTTAGTGCTCTCTGTCTGATCAAAGGCCACCTAGCCCCACAGGTGCTGGTGTGGCCCTTTCTGCTGAGCCAGGAGCTGCTGACACTGTTAAAAAGAGCAGCAGCACTTCCCCAGATAACCCAGATCCGAATCGCCAATGATCCCACTGCAGAGTGATTTCCTAATTCTCGACTTACTAGTAATCAATACCATGAAAAATACGAATCCTTCCATTAAAGTAGGCATCCATTGATTTCCGTTGGGAAGATGTTGTTTGGAGGACTGGAATCTCAAAGAGCTTCAGATTTGATTTTTTCACCTGTCAAAGCAATACCAAGCATTATGTGTACAAGACACATAACGCCTGGAAAGGGTTGTGGGGCACACAACGGGAATGACCACTCAGCCCTCCCTCCCACTCTCCCACTCTCCTGCCAAGCATGGCCTTGGAGCAGTGCCAGTCAACGGAGCCTCCTGGGCCCCCCCAGGATCCAAACCTGCCCAGCACCAACAGGATGCCCAGCACCACCTCAGCAAGCCAGTTCAGCCCCACATCCTTTTGTAAGAAAGGAAAAGGAAAACAGAAGTCCTCTTCCAATGTCAGATGGCCTCACTTGGGGACCAGGACTCTGAGAGACTGGGCATGCACTTCTTAGTGTCCTCAGGATTTGGGATCCAGAGACCTTCTGTCTCCAGAGACCACCCCCAATGAAGACAAGCACCCGGCATATCTGCTACCACCACCTCTCCCAACACCCCTGGTGGTAGGCCACACTCATTTGCAATTACTCACTGCTTTCACCCTGTCTGTAAGAGAATTCAACAATCTCCCTCCCCTTGGCTTGTGACTTACCAAGGCCCCCCACCCCCCCACTGTCAGGCTCTGCCCTGTGAATTGTTCTGGCCAAAGGAATGTGAGAGAACATGAAGCATGTCTTGTCTGAGCAGAAGTTTTAAATGCAACTACACAAATGTGACTAAAGAGCCTCTTGCTCTTTTCAGCCATGATAAAATGGGCATTTCACACTATGAGAAAGTATGACTAAAGTCAGCCTCTTAGCTCTTTTCAGCCATGATAAAACTCAGGAGCAGCGATGGTGGGAAGGGCCTTTAGTGCTCTCTGTCTGATCAAAGGCCACCTAGCCCCACAGGTGCTGGTGTGGCCCTTTCTGCTGAGCCAGGAGCTGCTGACACTGTTAAAAAGAGCAGCAGCACTTCCCCAGATAACCCAGATCCGAATCGCCAATGATCCCACTGCAGAGTGATTTCCTAATTCTCGACTTACTAGTAATCAATACCATGAAAAATACGAATCCTTCCATTAAAGTAGGCATCCATTGATTTCCGTTGGGAAGATGTTGTTTGGAGGACTGGAATCTCAAAGAGCTTCAGATTTGATTTTTTCACCTGTCAAAGCAATACCAAGCATTATGTGTACAAGACACATAACGCCTGGAAAGGGTTGTGGGGCACACAACGGGAATGACCACTCAGCCCTCCCTCCCACTCTCCCACTCTCCTGCCAAGCATGGCCTTGGAGCAGTGCCAGTCAACGGAGCCTCCTGGGCCCCCCCAGGATCCAAACCTGCCCAGCACCAACAGGATGCCCAGCACCACCTCAGCAAGCCAGTTCAGCCCCACATCCTTTTGTAAGAAAGGAAAAGGAAAACAGAAGTCCTCTTCCAATGTCAGATGGCCTCACTTGGGGACCAGGACTCTGAGAGACTGGGCATGCACTTCTTAGTGTCCTCAGGATTTGGGATCCAGAGACCTTCTGTCTCCAGAGACCACCCCCAATGAAGACAAGCACCCGGCATATCTGCTACCACCACCTCTCCCAACACCCCTGGTGGTAGGCCACACTCATTTGCAATTACTCACTGCTTTCACCCTGTCTGTAAGAGAATTCAACAATCTCCCTCCCCTTGGCTTGTGACTTACCAAGGCCCCCCACCCCCCCACTGTCAGGCTCTGCCCTGTGAATTGTTCTGGCCAAAGGAATGTGAGAGAACATGAAGCATGTCTTGTCTGAGCAGAAGTTTTAAATGCAACTACACAAATGTGACTAAAGAGCCTCTTGCTCTTTTCAGCCATGATAAAATGGGCATTTCACACTATGAGAAAGTATATGGAGCTGAACCACAGTCAATGCACAGTCTAAATGCAACACAAGGAAGACTTTTTAAGCCACTGAGATTGGGGGCTATTTGTTACGCAGCCAAACTTACCAACGACTGACTCATCATTCTCAAATAGAGAGGCAGCAAGGAGGCTGCAGAGGGTCTGTTGGCTCTTCACACCCTTATCCTATGGCTCCTCTCCACCACCTAACAAAGCCCAGGCCTGGTTCCATCTTCACTGAGACTCATTTTCCATCTATTTACACTGAGGATCCTTGGGAAATGAGCCTTGTCATCAGCATCCTTAGTTCATGACTCATTCCTGCCAGTGGTTCTAGCTGAGGTAAGGAAAAGCAGACCTAATGCTTCCGTATCATTAATGGGAATCTCATTAATAACAGTGAAGGGTTCTTCTTCCTCTCTCCTGGAGAGACTCCACACCAAGGGCGTATGGATGCTCATGGTTTGACAAAGGGAATTCTATTATAGGAGAGGGCACTAAATGAGGAGTCTGGAGTGCTGGACCCCAGTCCTGAGGAATTTGCTGGACCATGTCACCATATTATGAAGATCATGGCATCCGGTCCCATCACTTCACAGCAAATAGATGGGGGGGAAATGGAAACAGTGACAGACTTTATTTTCTTGGACTCCAAAATCACTGTGGATGGTGACTGCAGCCAGGAAATTAAAAGATGCTTCTTACTTGGAAGAAAAGCCATGACAAACCTAGACAGCATATTAAAAAGCAAAGACATTACTTTGCCTATAAAGGTTCATATAGTCATGGACTACTGGAAAAGGTTTTTCCAGTAATCATGTACAGATGTGAGAGTTAGACCATAAAGAAGGGTGAGCACCAATTAATTGATGCCTTTGAACTGTGGTACTGGAGAAGACTCTTGAGAGTCCCTTGGACAGCAAGGAGATCAAACCAGTCAATCCAAAAGGAAATCAACTCTGAATATTCATTGGAAGGAATAATGCCGAAGCTGAAGTTCAAATACTTAGGCCACTTGATGCAAAGAGACAACTCTTGATGCTGGGAAAGAGGCAGGAGGAGAAGGGGATGACAGAGGATGAGATGATTGGATGGCATCACCAACTCAATGGACATGAGTTTGAGCAAGCTCTAGGAGATGGTGAAAGACAGGAAAGCCTGAGGTGCTATAGCCCCTGTGGTCATGAACAGTTAGACATGACTGAGTGAATGAACAACAATCACCCCCTTAGGCCATGGGTCTCCAAGGACCTCAGTGACTTGGAAAAGTCATTCCCCTGTCTGAACTGATAAGCAGTCTCCAGGTCCAGCTCTACATTCTTCAGAGGTCTCAGTAAACAGCCAAGGTAAAAAGCAGGCTTCACCCACTGCTTCACTCCGACTAGCTTTGCTTTATACGTTTCAACATACTGAGCTTCTAAGTAAGATTCTGTTCAGTCAGGAATCCTATGATTGAATGCACTCAAAACCACTGATCAGGTGATTTTTAGTGCCTTCCCAGCTCTGACGCACTGGGAAACTCTTTGATGCCCAACTTCTTGTGCATTCTGCATCCGCCTGCCTCCTTGTAACTGTAGTCAGGGATTTATTAAGACCCAGAGGGCAGCCAGTGATGACTGACTGACAAGGAAGAATATAATGAGGTAAAGTCAAAACAACTCAACCCAGAGTTATAAAATAGCTGTCTCTAAGTTCTGCAAGGTGATTGGACTTTGGACGGTTAAAGATAAAGGAAAAAAATCAGTTCAAGATGCCCCTGTGGAAGTGGGCTCAGAGTTTTCAATTTCAACTCAAAGTTTGTCTTCTGCTTGAGGATTTTAGTAAGACCACCACTTGCCCCAACCCCAATATTCCAACTGGAAGAGGGTCCTCTGGAGTGAGATTCATACTTTCAGGTCACATTATATGGCCAACATGTACTGGAAAATATGTCTGAGTGTGGAACTTTGTAGGGGAATTTTTTTTTATCAGAATTCCCCGAATCTTATTCTGTACTCCACTCCACCCCCAGCTTTTTTCCCGTCTCTCTCACATTCTCTCTGAATTCTACTAAGAAACTCTAGTCTCAGGGAGCTCGTTTGGCCATGGCGCCTCCACCTGAGGGATGGAGAGCCTCCTGGTTTCCCAAAGCCCCCGTGGGAGAACACACACTCTGAGCTCAGGGCAGTGGGGCAGAGTCATAGCAGTCCGGACATTCTACACCAAGGGCCACTTCCCATTTCCTCAGGCCAACTGTGCCTCCTGGAACGATTAAATAATGCCCCATGTGACAAGGATCCATTTTCCCACCCAGCACCAACCATAGGGCAAAGAGTGGGCCGGACACCAGGGCAGAACCAGGGGTGACTGTGACCTACATTCAAGTCGCTAATAAGTAGGCAAGCAGGGCAGAGATGAAAAGTGGGGGCCAAAAAACAGAGTATGAGGTTGCTGGAGCAGTCAGAGGGGAGAAACTAAAGCAGAAATGAGCTGGTCAGGAAACATTCAGGAAAGACAAAAACTCCAGTTCAGGGAGATTTACAGAAGACGGATGTGAGCAGACCTGGTCGCTCAGGAAGTAAAGAGCTGCCTGATGGAAAATCCAGCTTGGACTTTTCCTGGCTGGGAAAACACATAGAACGGGCCTAGACTCTTCAGTGAGCAGCGACGTGAGCAAGCTCAGGCGGGCTAGAGTCAGAGTCAGAGAGAACCGAGGACTGTGGCGGGAAGAGAATCCCATCGCGTGGATCAGTATCAGCCCTGAAGAGCTTAGCACTGGACTGAGTACACAGTGAAGATCAACTGCGTGAGACTGAGTTTACCAGGAACACCCCAGCAGCCAACCTGCTGCGCTCCTGCCCACCCCATGTCCCACTCTGGCCCCCACAGTCCGAGCGAGCCCCTCCACGCTGCTCCCCTGCAGGCCTCCTCCCTCCTCACACCCCCGCCAGCAGGCCCACCACTGCCCCCTCCGCCCACCCTCCCTCAGCCCAGCCCAGCCGGCCTTGCACACCCTGACCCTGCCCACAACTCCAGCCTCACCTGGCCTCCTTCCCCTGACTCCCTGGGGTTCTCCCACACATCACACTCTAATCTGCCTGAGGACTCCGCCCTCTGCCTTGAAAGTTTTTTTACACTCATAATTCAACTAACCAGCAACTTCTTTTCCTTCAGATCTCAGCTAAACTATCTCAAAACCTCCCCTGGCCACCCAAGCTTGAGAAGGATCTCCCTTCCCCAACACCACGTTCCTCTCATCATCTTCCATTTTCCATCTCGCTGGCCCCTCTTGCAACACATGCTCACCCATATTTAACATCAGGCTCCAGGTGAGCACCACAGGAAAAGGACTGTCTAGCTCTACAGCACAGCCTCTGTGCCAGCTCTGTGCATCCTGGCATCAAAAAATTGTCACTAAATACATTGAATAAGGCATCACTTACTTGCCTATAGAGGGTCAGTCTCCAAATCTCTCCCTCCCTGACATCTTCCCTCTAATCATATTAAACTCACCCCATACTGAAGATATGCAGTAATAGTGACAGTAAATGTTCACTCAGTGCTTTTCACGTGACTCAGCCTTTCCTAGGTCACCTCACTGAATCCTCACCAGAAAACCTAAGGAGAAAAGACTTCTTATCTCCATTTCACAAATGAGAGAATCAAGGCTTAAAACAAATGCAATCGATTGCTTGCCCAATTGCACATGGACAGTATGTATCAAGGTCTGGATTCAAACCCAGACAGACTGGTCCTTGGCCCATATGCTTAGCCACCACCAGGGAGGCAATTCCAGAACACCAAAGGTAAGGTCGCAACAGTGTGTCTTTGGAGAATCAGCTCCTGACTATTACAAAGAGGAAGCCAATGAGCCATAATGTGTTTCCTTAGCATTCTGGGAAATGAGTACCAGGAACACCCCAGCAGCCAACTGCTGCGCTCCTGCCCACCCCATGTCCCACTCTGGCCCCCACAGTCCGAGCGAGCCCCTCCACGCTGCTCCCCTGCAGGCCTCCTCCCTCCTCACACCCCCGCCAGCAGGCCCACCACTGCCCCCTCCGCCCACCCTCCCTCAGCCCAGCCCAGCCGGCCTTGCACACCCTGACCCTGCCCACAACTCCAGCCTCACCTGGCCTCCTTCCCCTGACTCCCTGGGGTTCTCCCACACATCACACTCTAATCTGCCTGAGGACTCCGCCCTCTGCCTTGAAAGTTTTTTTACACTCATAATTCAACTAACCAGCAACTTCTTTTCCTTCAGATCTCAGCTAAACTATCTCAAAACCTCCCCTGGCCACCCAAGCTTGAGAAGGATCTCCCTTCCCCAACACCACGTTCCTCTCATCATCTTCCATTTTCCATCTCGCTGGCCCCTCTTGCAACACATGCTCACCCATATTTAACATCAGGCTCCAGGTGAGCACCACAGGAAAAGGACTGTCTAGCTCTACAGCACAGCCTCTGTGCCAGCTCTGTGCATCCTGGCATCAAAAAATTGTCACTAAATACATTGAATAAGGCATCACTTACTTGCCTATAGAGGGTCAGTCTCCAAATCTCTCCTCCCTGACATCTTCCCTCTAATCATATTAAACTCACCCCATACTGAAGATATGCAGTAATAGTGACAGTAAATGTTCACTCAGTGCTTTTCACGTGACTCAGCCTTTCCTAGGTCACCTCACTGAATCCTCACCAGAAAACCTAAGGAGAAAAGACTTCTTATCTCCATTTCACAAATGAGAGAATCAAGGCTTAAAACAAATGCAATCGATTGCTTGCCCAATTGCACATGGACAGTATGTATCAAGGTCTGGATTCAAACCCAGACAGACTGGTCCTTGGCCCATATGCTTAGCCACCACCAGGGAGGCAATTCCAGAACACCAAAGGTAAGGTCGCAACAGTGTGTCTTTGGAGAATCAGCTCCTGACTATTACAAAGAGGAAGCCAATGAGCCATAATGTGTTTCCTTAGCATTCTGGGAAATGAGGTTACTTGCTGATTAGTGGAGCTCTTCAAAACAAGTGCCACCCTCTGAGTCTGGCCCCGTGTTTCCAGAAGTCTCCCAAGTCCTCTCAGTGACTAGGTCAGGTCAAAGTCAGGGGAAGTGCAGCGTGAATACCCTGCCCCTCTGGGAAGAGGCACATCTCCCTTTACATGGGAGAATAGGCTGTGGAGGGTGGGTTGCTGTGCAATTTTCAGATCAGCTGTGTTCGTAGGGACCCTTTACAAGGGACCACGTTGGCTTTGGCCACCTCCTGTCAATTAGTCATGTCCAGGTCAAGCCTAATATCTTGACAAATAATGCTTCAATTCAGGGCAAACAGACCTTCTCCACAGAGCCTGTAATATGTAATGAGGTTAGTTAATCTAGAAGGAAATCCAATGACCTGGAAAAAATTCAGTGTGCGTTAGAGCAGCCATTTCCTTCACCCACATCTCAGTAAGCTCCTACTTCCTCTGGGGACAGCCTTGTCCACCTGGGCTGCTGGCTGTGAAGTCGCCTGTTATTTCTGGAGTTCCTGCCCTATCTCCCTCCCCTGCAATGACACAATGAGCTGTGTGCCTGGTAATGAACATGGTGACCCCAACCCTGGGCACCACTTCCTTAAAGAGGCACTTTTACAAATGCACATTTCCAGGCTCCACCCCTGGGGATTCTGGTTCAGCAGACCAGAGGCTGGGCCCAGGAATCTGAATCTTTCCAGACAGGCAGATGTGTGGATCAGTGTTCAGACACCATCAACTGGTGGTGCAGACACTGTTGCCATGTAATGTCTTGCAGGGATCCAGGCTCAGACACTCCTTCCTGTTCACTCTTGGTCATGAAACATTCAGCCTCAAATTCCTTATCTAGAGAAGGAATACATAATACATGGCCTGCTTGCCCCTTGATCATAGAGATCAAGGGAGATGATATGAGTAAAATAAGAAAACAGCTAACACTCATTACTGACTGACCACCTTCCAGGCGCCAGATGAAGTAATTTGCCTACACAACCTAGTCTTCATTAAAAAATCGTATGAAGGGCTTCCCTGGTGGTCCAGTGGGTAAAGAGTCCGCCTTGCAGTGCATGGGGCGCCAGTTTGATCCCTGGCCCAGGAAGATCCCATGTGCCATGGAATGACTGGACCAGTGTGTCCAATTGCGAGCCGGTGCTCTGGAGCGCACGCACCCAGAGCAGGTGCTCTGTGGTGAGAGAGGCCACTGTACTGCGAGGCCCACACAAGCGAGAGCATAAAGATAAATGAAAATAAAATAACTAAGAAAGAGCTCATGGCATGAAGTTAAAAAAAAAAAAAAAGTCATATGAAGGAGTTACTCTCATCTCTGTTATCTCTGTTTTACAGATGAGCAAAGTGAGGCACAAAGAGCTCAAGCAACTGGCCCAAAATCACAGAGCTAGGAGGTGAGCTCAGGCCCAGGCTCCTCTCCAGTCCCAACAGTGACACCTGGAAGCCACTGGGCACGTCTGAAACCATGGTGCTAGATCCAGCTTTCCTGCCCCGTCCTCACTAATGGCATCAGGATATGAGATCTAAGCCTGAGAGACTGGACAGGAGGAGCCTTGAACTTAAACACAGTCGGTGACCTTCTGCAGGAGGACAAGCAACAAAGGCCCTCATGTGACCCACTCCTCCCTGCCAGCTGTCAGGGGTGTGGAAGAATGCACCAGTTTCTGCTGACGGAAAAGAAGGAAAACACAGTGACAGTAACAATTCCAACTGGGGCACAGGCGGCCATCTTGAAATGCCAGGAGCCAAAAATATTGAGAAGAATTCTTACAACTACAGTGTTTTATACTTGTACATTTGATAAGGTCAAGATGATGCTACCATTTATTGAGCACCAAACTCTATGCAGAACCTTCCAAGCTGTCATTTCTTTTAAACCCTCACAGGATCCCCATGAGGCTGGACTTTTTCTGAGCCAGTTTTACAGGTGAGAAACCTGGGCCTCAGAAATGCTAATTAAGGTGTCCCAGGGCCAGCAAGCAGTGGATGGTGGGTCTGATTCAGAGGGGCCCAGCTCCAAAGCCCTGCCCTTCCCCATGCCACAACGCTCCTGCTCCCATGGGGCACTTCACCACCATCACAGTGGCAAGCTTAGAAGAGGTTCGTACCTCATAACCCTGGAAACTCCCTACAAACAACTTCAGACCCTAAAGATGAAGCTCCCTGACCTGGGTGCATGGGCAGGAGGGGGTGAGAGTGGGGAGCAGAGCATCCTGGAGCTTGTGGGATGGCTGAAAAGACTGAATTTCAGCCTTATGCGAAGAATGTGACCACCTCAAATATCAGTCAGGCCCAAGATGAAAGGTCACAATTAACCGAGCACTACCGAGTACCAGGAACTTGCCCATAGATGATAGGATTAAAGTTTCACCACCACCATGTTGGACTGGGTTTTAGGACCCATTTTATAGATGCAGAGCCTGAAGGTCAGTGAAGAGGAAGGAAAAGACGAGGTTGGGAGCGCTCGTCAACCATGTCCTCCCCAGCAATCTGGGCCAGCACGGGAAGGCACGCTTGGCTGGGTCAGCTAACAGCTGCCAGGAACAAGCAACGGCTGTGAATGACTCCTTGGGCTCTGAAGGCAAAGCACTGGATATTGTGAGGACAGACAGATTTTCTCTCTAACAAGGGCTCTGTGTAACTGAAGAGGCTGTCCTATTTCCTGTCTTGTATCCCCATCATTGTCCCAATAAACCCAGCTGGAGGATGCCCAAGGCACAGGCGTGGACAGCAGCTCTCTGAGGCTGACCTGGATCCTACACGCTTCAGGGGCCTGGTGTGCTGACCCTACCAGGTTTGAGGCGCTGTTCTGGGACTTTCTGTACATGTTTCATCTGGTGCTCATGGCAACGTGAAGGGCTGGTGAGTCCTATCAAGACAGTGATTTTAGAAGAAATTGCTCAGGAAAATTAGGCCAGCTCCCTGAGTCTCTCAGCGAGTCTCGGGTAGGCTTGGCCCCCAAGCCAGAGCTCTCTCTGTGATACCAGAGGGTCTTTGAACAGCAGACGGGACTCAATCATTGTGCAAATCAATCACTGTGGGTTTGGCTCCTTGCCCCCACAGGAGAGGGAGTTTCCTGATCACAGGACAAGCTCCATTCCACCAGTGACAAGGAAGTCACTCTGCCCTGTCAAAGTGGTTGCCTACAGCACTAGCTGAGGAAATGGCCTCCCCACAGGACAACTGCCAGGTGGGTCAGACAAGAGCGAAAAACAAAACCAAACCCAAACAATACAATCTGGGTCCCTGTATTACAGAAAGGACCAGAGAAGACAAATGGCTTCTGAAGGCTACAGTGAACCCCTGGCCCTTTGGGACCAGAAAGTGGTTAAATCTGCTCCCTCAGCCTGTGTGAGCAGAAAAGACCTGCAGGCTAGGAACTCAGTTGGTGAGCCTTCCCTTTAGTCTGGACTTACAGGTCTGACTGGGAATAGATAGTCCTGAACTTCTGTATGATCATGCTTTACCTTAAAATTAGCAAAACACAAGACCCTTCCTCAGTTCCTAACTACCCCAAATTCTGACTACACCCACTATATCACATCCTCCCAGCTGGAAGGAAAAGACGAGGTTGGGAGCGCTCGTCAACCATGTCCTCCCCAGCAATCTGGGCCAGCACGGGAAGGCACGCTTGGCTGGGTCAGCTAACAGCTGCCAGGAACAAGCAACGGCTGTGAATGACTCCTTGGGCTCTGAAGGCAAAGCACTGGATATTGTGAGGACAGACAGATTTTCTCTCTAACAAGGGCTCTGTGTAACTGAAGAGGCTGTCCTATTTCCTGTCTTGTATCCCCATCATTGTCCCAATAAACCCAGCTGGAGGATGCCCAAGGCACAGGCGTGGACAGCAGCTCTCTGAGGCTGACCTGGATCCTACACGCTTCAGGGGCCTGGTGTGCTGACCCTACCAGGTTTGAGGCGCTGTTCTGGGACTTTCTGTACATGTTTCATCTGGTGCTCATGGCAACGTGAAGGGCTGGTGAGTCCTATCAAGACAGTGATTTTAGAAGAAATTGCTCAGGAAAATTAGGCCAGCTCCCTGAGTCTCTCAGCGAGTCTCGGGTAGGCTTGGCCCCCAAGCCAGAGCTCTCTCTGTGATACCAGAGGGTCTTTGAACAGCAGACGGGACTCAATCATTGTGCAAATCAATCACTGTGGGTTTGGCTCCTTGCCCCCACAGGAGAGGGAGTTTCCTGATCACAGGACAAGCTCCATTCCACCAGTGACAAGGAAGTCACTCTGCCCTGTCAAAGTGGTTGCCTACAGCACTAGCTGAGGAAATGGCCTCCCCACAGGACAACTGCCAGGTGGGTCAGACAAGAGCGAAAAACAAAACCAAACCCAAACAATACAATCTGGGTCCCTGTATTACAGAAAGGACCAGAGAAGACAAATGGCTTCTGAAGGCTACAGTGAACCCCTGGCCCTTTGGGACCAGAAAGTGGTTAAATCTGCTCCCTCAGCCTGTGTGAGCAGAAAAGACCTGCAGGCTAGGAACTCAGTTGGTGAGCCTTCCCTTTAGTCTGGACTTACAGGTCTGACTGGGAATAGATAGTCCTGAACTTCTGTATGATCATGCTTTACCTTAAAATTAGCAAAACACAAGACCCTTCCTCAGTTCCTAACTACCCCAAATTCTGACTACACCCACTATATCACATCCTCCAGGAGAAGGCCTGCCTTCAGTCAGACCTGGCTTCTGGCTTGGCCTTTCACCCTTTTATAGGAGCCCAGTGCACCATGGCCACCAGGATACCATGTGAGCTCTATTTAGGGTCAAAATCTGTTTGGAGTCATGAAAAGTCCACCCACTGGTACCAACCACTTTCTAAGATGGTGAAAAGGAAGCCAGAGGCACTCTGAGTGCAGGCAGGAGCCGGTGTCCAAGGGAGATCCTTTCTGCAGGCCGAGCAGGAGGGCCACATGAAACACATGGAGCAAACTCAGCATCTCTCCAGCAAAGGAGTCATGTAAGGGAAGCAAGGACAAGCAGAAGCGTTGGTATAAATTACTCCGAGTGTTCATAAAGGCTTGCCGCTCAACACTCCCAGGAGGCTTACGAATTGTTTTCTCCACTCTGGCAGACCTAAAGCATGCAAATTAATAGTCATGATTTATCGAGGGGTGTTTTTCACCAGCGTTCTTGGACCAGGTTTCTTCAAGTACTTAGGTTCATCTATCCAGCATGTGCCCGGTCGAGTTACTGCTACTCTTCTACAAAATGCATCATAAATCCACCATTTAAGAGAGGTTTATTTAAGCCAGCCTGGTGTCCAGGGCCCAAGCTCATTATCATGAATACAATTAATTCCTGGCAGCACATCAGAGGGTGGAAGCCAATTCACTGCATCTGTGAACCACTGAATGGTCATGCACAATCTCCGCGGGGTAGGGGGGGACCCTCAAAGTTGGAGTGTTCCCCAACTCCAGAGCCATTTGCCCACCCTGGATCGGCCTCTTTGGGTACCACACCTCTGGCTTAAGTGGTTCCTCCCCTGGCATGCCCTTCCTAACCACAACCTTTTTTGACAGGAAGACCTGCCAGGACTCAAGGAAAACCCTCCAGTGGTTAAATATGCTCCCTCAGCCTGTGTGAGCAGAAAAGACCTGCAGGCTAGGAACTCAGTTGGTGAGCCTTCCCTTTAGTCTGGACTTACAGGTCTGACTGGGAATAGATAGTCCTGAACTTCTGTATGATCATGCTTTACCTTAAAATTAGCAAAACACAAGACCCTTCCTCAGTTCCTAACTACCCCAAATTCTGACTACACCCACTATATCACATCCTCCAGGAGAAGGCCTGCCTTCAGTCAGACCTGGCTTCTGGCTTGGCCTTTCACCCTTTTATAGGAGCCCAGTGCACCATGGCCACCAGGATACCATGTGAGCTCTATTTAGGGTCAAAATCTGTTTGGAGTCATGAAAAGTCCACCCACTGGTACCAACCACTTTCTAAGATGGTGAAAAGGAAGCCAGAGGCACTCTGAGTGCAGGCAGGAGCCGGTGTCCAAGGGAGATCCTTTCTGCAGGCCGAGCAGGAGGGCCACATGAAACACATGGAGCAAACTCAGCATCTCTCCAGCAAAGGAGTCATGTAAGGGAAGCAAGGACAAGCAGAAGCGTTGGTATAAATTACTCCGAGTGTTCATAAAGGCTTGCCGCTCAACACTCCCAGGAGGCTTACGAATTGTTTTCTCCACTCTGGCAGACCTAAAGCATGCAAATTAATAGTCATGATTTATCGAGGGGTGTTTTTCACCAGCGTTCTTGGACCAGGTTTCTTCAAGTACTTAGGTTCATCTATCCAGCATGTGCCCGGTCGAGTTACTGCTACTCTTCTACAAAATGCATCATAAATCCACCATTTAAGAGAGGTTTATTTAAGCCAGCCTGGTGTCCAGGGCCCAAGCTCATTATCATGAATACAATTAATTCCTGGCAGCACATCAGAGGGTGGAAGCCAATTCACTGCATCTGTGAACCACTGAATGGTCATGCACAATCTCCGCGGGGTAGGGGGGGACCCTCAAAGTTGGAGTGTTCCCCAACTCCAGAGCCATTTGCCCACCCTGGATCGGCCTCTGCTTTTAGGCTACCACACCTCTGGCTTAAGTGGTTCCTCCCCCTGGCATGCCCTTCCTACCCCACACTTCTGCCATCCAAAATTCTAAGCAGTTTCAAGGTTTTGTTCAAGGATTTACTCCACTAAACCTTACCCTGATCATCTGAGGCAAGACCATCCTCATATCACTCCAACCTAAGCAGTAGTAAAAACAGAGGCTAGATGAGAGATGGCAGACCCTGGGCCCAGTCTCTTCTCCTTCCAGGATCCCAGCCTCATTTGATATGATGGTTTAGTCACTAAGTTGTATCTGACACTTTTGCGACCCCATGGGCTGTAACCCTCCAGGCTTCTCTGTCCATGGAATTCTCTAGGCAAGAATACTGGAGTGGGTTGCCATTTCCTTCTCCAGGGGGATCTTTCTGACCCAGGGATCAAACCTGGGGCTACCTGCGCTGCACACAGATTCTTTACTGACTAAGCCACCAGGAAAGCCCTCTCATTTGATAAGATGACTTCAAAGTTCCTCTCAGGCAAATACTGGATGTAGTTCTCATGCCTTGGAATCCACGCCCTGTCTTATCTTCTATACGAGGTTATGAGGTCCTCACGTCCTTCCTAGCATCCAGCACGATGTGTCCTGAAAACAGCAGATGCCATGAGATGATGGAAGGGAGGAGGGGAAAGGAAAAGAGGAGAGGAAGAGACGATGAGCCTCTCAATGAAGCAAGGGTCCTCGTTTAAGTCATCAACCATTCTAGAGAAAGTAAGTTGTCATCATGGTCACTCCTTTCAGGTGGAAATGGAATACAGTTCTTAAAAATATTTTGGTTCATCTATCCAGCATGTGCCCGGTCGAGTTACTGCTACTCTTCTACAAAATGCATCATAAATCCACCATTTAAGAGAGGTTTATTTAAGCCAGCCTGGTGTCCAGGGCCCAAGCTCATTATCATGAATACAATTAATTCCTGGCAGCACATCAGAGGGTGGAAGCCAATTCACTGCATCTGTGAACCACTGAATGGTCATGCACAATCTCCGCGGGGTAGGGGGGGACCCTCAAAGTTGGAGTGTTCCCCAACTCCAGAGCCATTTGCCCACCCTGGATCGGCCTCTGCTTTTAGGCTACCACACCTCTGGCTTAAGTGGTTCCTCCCCCTGGCATGCCCTTCCTACCCCACACTTCTGCCATCCAAAATTCTAAGCAGTTTCAAGGTTTTGTTCAAGGATTTACTCCACTAAACCTTACCCTGATCATCTGAGGCAAGACCATCCTCATATCACTCCAACCTAAGCAGTAGTAAAAACAGAGGCTAGATGAGAGATGGCAGACCCTGGGCCCAGTCTCTTCTCCTTCCAGGATCCCAGCCTCATTTGATATGATGGTTTAGTCACTAAGTTGTATCTGACACTTTTGCGACCCCATGGGCTGTAACCCTCCAGGCTTCTCTGTCCATGGAATTCTCTAGGCAAGAATACTGGAGTGGGTTGCCATTTCCTTCTCCAGGGGGATCTTTCTGACCCAGGGATCAAACCTGGGGCTACCTGCGCTGCACACAGATTCTTTACTGACTAAGCCACCAGGAAAGCCCTCTCATTTGATAAGATGACTTCAAAGTTCCTCTCAGGCAAATACTGGATGTAGTTCTCATGCCTTGGAATCCACGCCCTGTCTTATCTTCTATACGAGGTTATGAGGTCCTCACGTCCTTCCTAGCATCCAGCACGATGTGTCCTGAAAACAGCAGATGCCATGAGATGATGGAAGGGAGGAGGGGAAAGGAAAAGAGGGAGAGGAAGAGACGATGAGCCTCTCAATGAAGCAAGGGTCCTCGTTTAAGTCATCAACCATTCTAGAGAAAGTAAGTTGTCATCATGGTCACTCCTTTCAGGTGGAAATGGAATACAGTCTTACATATTGAAAACAATATCAATTTGTTGAAAACAACACCAGGAGAGCAGATCTGACATCCACTTCACAGAAGAGAGCCCCGTGACTTAGAGTGTGCACAGCAACTAAGCCAATGTCACCAAGAAAGAAACAGTCGGGATTTCAGGCTCCTCTGTCGAATCACCTGGCTATCTATTTTCTATTTGTTCCTGGAAGGCCAGGCTGTCTGGCACACACGAGAACCTGGGCAGGTGAGAGGACACGCCCTCCTCCTGCTGTGACTGCTCCAGGACACTGATTCTGGGCTCTTTAGTCAGGTCACTGCTCACCCGGCTGTGGGTTCCGGAAAGAGCCTCCCTCTAGCTTCATGGCCTGGATTTGGTATAACAAAGAGAAAAATCTAAATGATGGAGCATCATAGTCTTCCAACAGAATTCCCCATAGAGATGACCTACAAGACGCAGGCTCAACCAGCTGTAGTTAGAGGACAGGACAGAGTGGGGAGGAAGAGGGATTAACATTCACTTCCATGGTCACCTACTCGTGACACCAAGAGTCTACACGTGTGACACTAGTTCAAGTTTCACAGTGACCATATCAGGAGAGATTATGATCCCATTTTGTAGATCAAGACACTGAAGCTCTGAATGGTTAAGTATTTCACATAGGGTCATGAGGCTGAAAGGAGGTGGAGTTAGCATTCAATCCCAGGTCCACTCAACGATGAAGCTCAAGCTAGGGTCTGGGCCTGTTTCCTTAGCTGAGTTAGCACAGGGCACAAATGAGGCCAGGGCTCTGGGTGTAGGGCTCACATATTCTGAGAATGAAAATGTGTTTTGACCTAGATGATCATTTTTTTAAAAAACTGTTCTTGCCTTTGCACAGAGCAGATCTTTTTCCTTTGGCTGTGGCCTACGCCCCAGTTATCACTCTGTGAGTGAACTCCCTTAGTCCAGCGATGGAACAAGGTGAGGGAGCTAACAGAGGGCAGGCCTTCACCACTGCTCCACAGAAAGCCTATAGCTCTAGCCCACCACGGAATGGGTACTGGGGGGTCTGCCTTCTGCAGATGGAGACCAAAACTCAAGCTTTAGCAATAGGCAAATCACCTATTCTGCCTTTTGAATGGTCAGACTATCACTGTGATGCAAGACCTCTTAGCAGAAGGACTGAATGGCTGTGTGGTCTGAACTCAGTTTCCTCATCTGTAAAATGGGGGTGATCATACTTCACTAACAGGTTGGTGGGGGGGATTAAATGAAATGCTATATATGTTGCACTCAGCAAGTGCCTGACACTATTATATCAAGGGCTCAGTAATGTTAGCAACTGCTTTGATTATTATCAATGCCTTTCAAGTTCACACCCAGCAGGCCCTACTGGACTCAGAAGACAGCTGGAGAGGACCTCTGTGGAGTCACTGAACCAGACATTGCTCCAGGCTGTGGTATGGAGCCAGGCCCCGCCTGGGGCAGCCCCACTTCTGTAGTCCTGCTCTGGGCAAGTATCCTCAGACACTTTCTGTCTGAAAAATTGCCTAGCTTGTCAGGAGAAGAGTGACCACTGAAGGACAGGAAAAGAAGCTATCCACATTCTGTGCTTTCCTGACTCGGTGATTTCTGGTTTCTGTTTCATTAGAGACAGTGTCACTGGTCAGGGGTCTATTGTTTCCTCTCTAAATCAGGAAGCCTCAGCGAGGCCCACAGAATCATGGGTTCCGAACACAGAATCCAGTAATGCTACATAATTCAGGGATGGGCCCGCGGAAAGATGGATCCTTTTATCTCAGAAAAAAGGGGAAATGGCAGGCAAAATCTTGGATGGCCTCTTTGTCAAGAAGATTCTTGGTTTGCAAGGTACTTAAATAAAAGCAAAAGACAGAGCCTGATGGTGTTGGTATAGCCAAGTCTTCCAAGAAGTGAGAGACTACCCTGCATAATGAGGGGAAAGACGGCAGCAGTGTAGAAGAAACAGCAAAAAGGCCTTGACCTCAAGACATGACCTTCTAATATTTCCTGAAGTGAAGGTTCTATGAATGCCTCACATGAGGCTGCTCACAGGCATGGTTTTCTGGCTAGTGCTGACTCAAAGCAAAGCAGAGACCACATGGGCACAGATCACAGCCTGACATGGAAGGGCCTCCAAGATGTGCTCTAGAATACACCCAAATCCTGGGAAGGTTGACAACACCCCTGGGCCATGGAATCAGGGACTAGGAGGAGGTGAGTCAAGAAAACTGGCAGGTTTGTACAAGGACCCAAGGCAGACCATCCTGCAGGTCACACTGGCTTTGAAAAGACACAGTTCTGAGGAAAAACTGAGAAGAATCACAATGAACAATATCAAACTCAGAAGCCAAATGCTCTCCTTGCTTTCTCTTTGTAACTGCTCCCCCAAACTCCCTTTTCCAGGGACAGAACACATAGCCCAATGTTCAGCTTTCCTGTAGGTAGAAAGAACTTTAATTAAGAAGTAAATCTCAGCTTGAGTGTACCTGGTAATGTGTGTGATGGCCTTGAGCCAATTAAGAAGAGGATTCCCTTTTATCCTTTCCTTTGCCAGGATGGATTGACTGCTTGGCTTTTAAAGAAACAAGAAAAAAGACAACAAGGCATCTCAGGAAGGGACCCCACCTCCCAGGCTCAGGAAGGAGCCAGGGTCCCTGCGGCAGGCAGGCCTGGGTCTCCATGTGCAGGAAAAATGGGTTCTGCCATCTCCTTGCTTCCACTGGCTCCCTTGGGGACGCTCACTGAACAGGCAGAGGCAATGATGTAGGAAGAAAGGAAAGCACAATCCCAATCCAGCTTTCCTTTTTCCAGTCTCCAAACCAACCTCGGATGCTCCATGCCTTCTTAAAAATGGAAAGGGCTACATCAACATCAAAGAACTTGAGGCTCGAATCAGTTGGCTCCCTGGAAATCTGGAAGGGATGGAGTGGCCTCTCTTGGCCTCAGGAAGGAAGGAGACGAGGGAAGCACCCCTTGACAGCTGGGGAGAGGACAGGCCACTTCTGGAGCTGTACCCAGCTTGAGTTTCCTGGCCAACAGCATCCCAGCAGACTCGCAGGGTTGGCTAGGAAGTGGCTATGGACAGATAGCAGCCCACTGGGGAAAATGTGAGTCTGGGAACTTGCTGGGCCAAGCAATGGTGATGACAGAGAAGTAGGCTGCCCTGCTGCCATGGCCTGGGCCCACCCTGGTCACCCATGGCTGGCTCCAGTGAGTGCCAAGGCGAGGCCCAGCTTCCACCAGTTCTTCAGCCTTGACCAGAGCTTGGAGTTGATGACAGCAGGCTAGCTGGCCAGGCTGTATGGCTTGTTCACTCCAAACAGTGATTTCCAAACTTGTTTTAATTCTGTGATTGTGTCCAAATAAACTCCTATGTGAACCCTATCCATACAGATAGACAGCAGAGCTGCTCTCGAAGAGGAGGGAGAGATGGGGTCTCTACCCCTACCCTTACCCATCCATCCCAAGCCCCTGGATCACTGCCAAGGTACCCGTGGGCCTAATCAGAAACCAGGAGTATTAGACGAGGGCCTTGGGACTGACACCCAGAACTCCAATGTAGGACGGAGCAGTGAAAGAGGTATGATTAAGATTAATTGATAATCTGTCCTTTTCTAAATGAACCATCAAATCTATTCCTGTATGCTCTGAGACCATGCTAAGACAATTTGATAAATCAGTGTGCTAAGTCCTGAAATGCTCGAGAGCTAAATTCCACATTTTACCCTGGTCACAGGAAAGAGTCTTGGGGATAGGAGGTTGTCAGAACACAGCTTAACGTTCTGGGTCTCCACCCAGGCAACGGCTGAGCTGTGGCTCAGTGACTGCACCTGTACATGGCTTCCCAGGATCTAAGAACTCAACAAAAGATGCTCCCCAGACTTCACAGTGCTGAACCTCCCATGGCAATGAAAGGAGGGCCAGAATGGAGGGAGCTTGGGAGATGGAAGGTTCTGCATCAGTCAACTTTGGGCAAGAAAGCAAAAGAGAGATGAAGTGGATTAGTGAGATGGAGAGACAGAGGATGGATGGATGGGTTGATGGATGAACAGATGGGTAGACAGATAGACAGACAGAGAGACAGGCAGATAGATGATATCTCTGTAGAACAGATGCCAGGATTCAACAATCAGATAAACTCTGGCTCCACCACTAACTCATCTTGTCACCTTTGGCGCATCATATTCTGTGTTTGGACCCAGGTTTTCCAGTCTGTTGGAGAAGGGAATGGAAACCCACTCCAGGATTCTTGCTTGGAGAATTCCATGGATGGAGTAGCCTGGTGGCTTCAGTCCATGGCGTCACAGAGTCAGACACAACTAAGTGACTAACACCTTCCCAACCTTCCCAGTTTGTTCCTAGACTCCTTTGTGAAAGCATCTTGGCAGGTCCTAGGCAAACCTTATCTGCTACTGATCTTAAAAGCTGATGAGAAGGGTTCCATCCTGTTCCTTTTCTACCTTGAGGCCTAACTCTGGGTTCTCCTTCCCAAAGGTTTTACAAAATAGTCCCCAAGATGTTAATCCCTAAATACTCCTGGCTGTCTCCTGCCTCTGGGCCTTTGCCTAGCCTTCTCCCTCAGTCCCTCCCTTTACTCTTTGGCTACTGCACTCTCACACACAGTTCAAGTTCAAATGCCTACAGTTCTCTGCTCAGGCAGCCCAGACACTGAAGGTTACAAATTAATAAGACCTCCACATAGGAGTAATATTTGAAATATTTGTTAACTGGAATAAGATGGTCACTACTCAAGCAGAACACCCACCTAATCCAGATACTTGTCAGGACAACCCAGATGGCCACACAAGCATGTCCAATGACTGGAGACCCCACCAACATGGGCCTGCCCAGGAAAGAGTCTTGGGGATAGGAGGTTGTCAGAACACAGCTTAACGTTCTGGGTCTCCACCCAGGCAACGGCTGAGCTGTGGCTCAGTGACTGCACCTGTACATGGCTTCCCAGGATCTAAGAACTCAACAAAAGATGCTCCCCAGACTTCACAGTGCTGAACCTCCCATGGCAATGAAAGGAGGGCCAGAATGGAGGGAGCTTGGGAGATGGAAGGTTCTGCATCAGTCAACTTTGGGCAAGAAAGCAAAAGAGAGATGAAGTGGATTAGTGAGATGGAGAGACAGAGGATGGATGGATGGGTTGATGGATGAACAGATGGGTAGACAGATAGACAGACAGAGAGACAGGCAGATAGATGATATCTCTGTAGAACAGATGCCAGGATTCAACAATCAGATAAACTCTGGCTCCACCACTAACTCATCTTGTCACCTTTGGCGCATCATATTCTGTGTTTGGACCCAGGTTTTCCAGTCTGTTGGAGAAGGGAATGGAAACCCACTCCAGGATTCTTGCTTGGAGAATTCCATGGATGGAGTAGCCTGGTGGCTTCAGTCCATGGCGTCACAGAGTCAGACACAACTAAGTGACTAACACCTTCCCAACCTTCCCAGTTTGTTCCTAGACTCCTTTGTGAAAGCATCTTGGCAGGTCCTAGGCAAACCTTATCTGCTACTGATCTTAAAAGCTGATGAGAAGGGTTCCATCCTGTTCCTTTTCTACCTTGAGGCCTAACTCTGGGTTCTCCTTCCCAAAGGTTTTACAAAATAGTCCCCAAGATGTTAATCCCTAAATACTCCTGGCTGTCTCCTGCCTCTGGGCCTTTGCCTAGCCTTCTCCCTCAGTCCCTCCCTTTACTCTTTGGCTACTGCACTCTCACACACAGTTCAAGTTCAAATGCCTACAGTTCTCTGCTCAGGCAGCCCAGACACTGAAGGTTACAAATTAATAAGACCTCCACATAGGAGTAATATTTGAAATATTTGTTAACTGGAATAAGATGGTCACTACTCAAGCAGAACACCCACCTAATCCAGATACTTGTCAGGACAACCCAGATGGCCACACAAGCATGTCCAATGACTGGCCACCCTGCCTCCTCCTACCCTCACCCAACATCAGGGCAGTCTCTGCCCAATCTAGTGAGGACCTAACTCTCACGGCTCAGTAGGGCTGAAGGCAGAGGGCGAGCAACTCTACACCTGCTGATAAGCATCTCTAAACTGCAGGATCTTATTTCCACCCAGTCAATGTCAGAGCAACCGCAGTGGGGCTTCGGTGACCTTTACCCTCCTCCAGCTCAAGGGAAGTTTAGTAAAAGAACACCAAAGGTCATGGCCTCCACACTGCCGCTCTGAGGCCTGTTTTGTGGCTCCCTGTGGCCCTTGGAGAGAGGGAAACTGGTGTATTTGCTGACAAGAAAAATGTATGTGTTGTGAGTTTTGCCTGTCTGCTGGTATCCCAAGAGAAGCAGGCTTGCTGAGCCCCAGCTGTGGTAGCTGGAAAAGCCTCATCTTTCCTAAGTTGCTCAAAGACATAGGAGAGAAGTGCCTTGAGACATGGGGCAGAGCTGGGGGTGGGGACAGGTGGCACAGCCCTCACTGGTACTGAGTGGACCTGGCACAGGGCAGAAGGGCAGGCTGGGGCAAGAGGTAGGACCCAGGTGGTCCTAGCTTCCTGGCTGTTCCATGGATTCAGAAAACCGCTGAGTCCACTGGCTCTGAATGATGTAACTAATTCATTTTTTGTCTGGCTACAAATGGGCTCTAAATGGACCCAGGTACCAGTCATGGTTCATTCTTGCCTTCTGGGGATGCCTCTCAGGACCTTCTGCTTTCCTTACCCACCTGTAGTAACTGCTGACCTCCCTGCTACTTTGGATCTGAACACAAATCCAAACAGAGCCATGAGCAGCTGAGACTCCAGCTGACTTCCCACCTACCTAGCTGTTCCCTTCCCCCATACACACTCCTTAGCCCCACCACAAGCCCAGGGCAGCTACTGCAGCACCCAGAGCAGCAGAAGGGCTCAGCTCCTTGTTAACTCCACAGGGGCTGTGGAGTGGTAATGCCAGCAAGTTCTGGCTGGCCCCCCTGGCTAGACTCACAGGTGTAGGCGGAGGTCACCATACAGGGGTGTATAGAGAATGCATCTCTCTGTTTCATGCTCAGCAGGATAGGAGCAGCCAGGTTGGCCAGAGACTTGAGCTTATTCCCAAAGGGGCTGCCACCTTCCATACGCTGGGAGCCTCTCTGCTTTGGGTCTGACTCTTCTACAGGTGAGCAGCCACTCATTCAAAACACATTTACAGAAAGCCTACCAAGCGTGAGGCCTCCAGGTATGTGAGATGTTGAGAACAGGACTGAATCCCTGAGGACAGTCATCATCTCCAGAAGAAGAAAGACAACAAATGAACAGTATACCACGTCACTTCAAGTGGGTACACAAAGGAAAGCGAAGGAGAAGCAGCACGCAAGAGGAGCAAGCCTCCGTGAGGAGGTGAGAGCTGGGCAAGGGGCCCAGTGGAGTCATGAGGGGCCATGAAAGGAGCCAGGCATTCTGGGTAGAGGCCCCAAGGCAGGAACAAAGACGGGCTGTTTGAGAAGCAGCACAAGGCCCGACAGGACCAGAGTAGAATAAGAGGGCTGGGAAAGTGATGGAAAGGGAGGGCAGAGACAGATGACCTTTCCCAATTACTGTGCCCTCCTGTAGGCAGGTTATACATGCCCATCTGTTGACCTGGGGCTGACTGTGCTATTCAGTGGGGGAAGCTGTACCTCCAGCCCTACAGCGATTGGCCATCTCACTTTCTTCCTGGCTGTTCCATGGATTCAGAAAACCGCTGAGTCCACTGGCTCTGAATGATGTAACTAATTCATTTTTTGTCTGGCTACAAATGGGCTCTAAATGGACCCAGGTACCAGTCATGGTTCATTCTTGCCTTCTGGGGATGCCTCTCAGGACCTTCTGCTTTCCTTACCCACCTGTAGTAACTGCTGACCTCCCTGCTACTTTGGATCTGAACACAAATCCAAACAGAGCCATGAGCAGCTGAGACTCCAGCTGACTTCCCACCTACCTAGCTGTTCCCTTCCCCCATACACACTCCTTAGCCCCACCACAAGCCCAGGGCAGCTACTGCAGCACCCAGAGCAGCAGAAGGGCTCAGCTCCTTGTTAACTCCACAGGGGCTGTGGAGTGGTAATGCCAGCAAGTTCTGGCTGGCCCCCCTGGCTAGACTCACAGGTGTAGGCGGAGGTCACCATGCAGGGGTGTAGAGAGAATGCATCTCTCTGTTTCATGCTCAGCAGGATAGGAGCAGCCAGGTTGGCCAGAGACTTGAGCTTATTCCCAAAGGGGCTGCCACCTTCCATACGCTGGGAGCCTCTCTGCTTTGGGTCTGACTCTTCTACAGGTGAGCAGCCACTCATTCAAAACACATTTACAGAAAGCCTACCAAGCGTGAGGCCTCCAGGTATGTGAGATGTTGAGAACAGGACTGAATCCCTGAGGACAGTCATCATCTCCAGAAGAAGAAAGACAACAAATGAACAGTATACCACGTCACTTCAAGTGGGTACACAAAGGAAAGCGAAGGAGAAGCAGCACGCAAGAGGAGCAAGCCTCCGTGAGGAGGTGAGAGCTGGGCAAGGGGCCCAGTGGAGTCATGAGGGGCCATGAAAGGAGCCAGGCATTCTGGGTAGAGGCCCCAAGGCAGGAACAAAGACGGGCTGTTTGAGAAGCAGCACAAGGCCCGACAGGACCAGAGTAGAATAAGAGGGCTGGGAAAGTGATGGAAAGGGAGGGCAGAGACAGATGACCTTTCCCAATTACTGTGCCCTCCTGTAGGCAGGTTATACATGCCCATCTGTTGACCTGGGGCTGACTGTGCTATTCAGTGGGGGAAGCTGTACCTCCAGCCCTACAGCGATTGGCCATCTCACTTTCTTGGGCCAGTGGAACATGAGTAGAAGTGATGTATGCCATTTGGGGGTGAAGCCTTAAGAGCTATTGTGCTGTTCAGCCACTGCTGCTCCCTCAGCCTGGGTCCTCCACAAAGTCTGTGAAGCAGGGCTGACATTCAATGTGAATGAGAAATACACTGAAAGGGTTGAAAGCATTTGATGCTACTATGGCAAAACCTAGCAGAAACTCACCAACATAGCCTTGCGGGCACCATTCGAGGTGAATTTATTCTTCATCTAATGAACAGCATCATAGGGCTTTGAGAAAAGAACCGTGGATGGCTGCTGAGTGGAGAATAGAACCCCCTCTCAGCCACTGTCCTATCAGCTGTTCCCCTCAAGCTAATCACCCAGCACATCCATTGCCACACGTTCCATGAGGATGTGGCCACCAGGGGCCAATGGGGAAAAGGGTTCAAGATACCCCTGAGCCTTCTTATCCATCATGCTATTCTATATCCCAAACTGAAAGGCAGTGGCTTCTCTTTAAATCCTGTCAACACATACTTTGGAAAAAATGTTCATGTGCTGCACTGAGGAAGCCATGAGGGCTGGCAAAGACACGATGCCTTCCAGTTCTGACGGAGAAGTTGCATTCCATTTGTCACTGTACTAGGTGGGTTTTCCAAAGTGTCATAGATCTAGGCTTGAGATACTGGTCTCCATTCAGTTTCTCATTATGGAAGATAAAGCCAATTCTGCCCCTGTTCCTCCATTCTTTGCCCGACATCTCTTGGGTTCCCTCTCCTGGCACTTGGTCCTTCTGGATGTGTTTTCTGTGGGTCCATCTCATTTCTCCTACATTTCTCCTAATAGATGGTGACCTACTGCATCTTCCAGAGTATCTCATACAGTGCTCAACTAACATATTTTAAATGAATGAATCAATGCATATTATCAAAATTCATAGGTACAAATAAAATTCAGAAGATGGAAAGGCTGTTAGCTCTGTTTCTGACTGGAAAGTACATGAAAGCTGAATTTAATCAATAAATGAAAAAGGTTGTAGTTACTGAATTTCTCTCTACTGGGACCAGCAAAGGACACATTTACATCTCATTCCCTAAAGGTAGAACATCAAAGACCAGAGGTCTCATGAGATGTCACTCATTAATACAGATCTTCAGAAGAGCGTGCATCAGGTCATTCTGATGCCCTGATGACATACATGGCCAGAGAAAATGCCAAAATCTTCTGCTCTGCTCTTAGGAAAGGCAAAAACCGAACTGACAATTGATACTCTCTCAGCCAGTGACTGAATCCTCAGTATGTGCCAGGCATGGGCTGGGGCCAGGAGGGAGAGATGCAGTTGTCCAAGGCACAGCCCTGTCTGCAAGAAGCATATGATGTCCATACCGATATGAGACACAAGCAAGTAAATTTTGGTTTTGAACAAGCGGCAAAAGAACCGTGGATGGCTGCTGAGTGGAGAATAGAACCCCTCTCAGCCACTGTCCTATCAGCTGTTCCCTCAAGCTAATCACCCAGCACATCCATTGCCACACGTTCCATGAGGATGTGGCCACCAGGCCAATGGGGAAAAGGGTTCAAGATACCCCTGAGCCTTCTTATCCATCATGCTATTCTATATCCCAAACTGAAAGGCAGTGGCTTCTCTTTAAATCCTGTCAACACATACTTTGGAAAAAATGTTCATGTGCTGCACTGAGGAAGCCATGAGGGCTGGCAAAGACACGATGCCTTCCAGTTCTGACGGAGAAGTTGCATTCCATTTGTCACTGTACTAGGTGGGTTTTCCAAAGTGTCATAGATCTAGGCTTGAGATACTGGTCTCCATTCAGTTTCTCATTATGGAAGATAAAGCCAATTCTGCCCCTGTTCCTCCATTCTTTGCCCGACATCTCTTGGGTTCCCTCTCCTGGCACTTGGTCCTTCTGGATGTGTTTTCTGTGGGTCCATCTCATTTCTCCTACATTTCTCCTAATAGATGGTGACCTACTGCATCTTCCAGAGTATCTCATACAGTGCTCAACTAACATATTTTAAATGAATGAATCAATGCATATTATCAAAATTCATAGGTACAAATAAAATTCAGAAGATGGAAAGGCTGTTAGCTCTGTTTCTGACTGGAAAGTACATGAAAGCTGAATTTAATCAATAAATGAAAAAGGTTGTAGTTACTGAATTTCTCTCTACTGGGACCAGCAAAGGACACATTTACATCTCATTCCCTAAAGGTAGAACATCAAAGACCAGAGGTCTCATGAGATGTCACTCATTAATACAGATCTTCAGAAGAGCGTGCATCAGGTCATTCTGATGCCCTGATGACATACATGGCCAGAGAAAATGCCAAAATCTTCTGCTCTGCTCTTAGGAAAGGCAAAAACCGAACTGACAATTGATACTCTCTCAGCCAGTGACTGAATCCTCAGTATGTGCCAGGCATGGGCTGGGGCCAGGAGGGAGAGATGCAGTTGTCCAAGGCACAGCCCTGTCTGCAAGAAGCATATGATGTCCATACCGATATGAGACCCAAGCAAGTAAATTTTGGTTTTGAACAAGTCAACAGCTCTCCACAAAATGAAAGTACAAGGTCACATCCAATGAAACAAAGATAAGAGAAGTTTTTATAAGGACATAAGAATTTAGGAAAAAATGGCATCATGAGCTGGCTGGCTATAGAGACACAGTAAGCTTTGAAGAGTGGAGCCAGGCTGAGAGGAGAAAAAGAGAACACACTGGAAAGCAAAAAAAAGGAAAGTAGGAGAAGAAGTGTCCCCTGGATTCCAGGGACTTGGTTTCAAAAGGCAGGACAAGTGGCCAAAGGCAATCAAATTAAAGCAAACTGTCCTGCCAACAGCTGTGCACAGGAAGCTCAAGGATAGACACTATGCTGTGCCAGGAAAGGGCCGGAAGTTATGTTCAGGGAAGAAAAAGCACATACACACACAAGAGGCTGCATTTCACAGTCTTAAAAATGGAAATCAAACAGGAACCTGAGAGACATCAGTGGATGGAAAGCCTATCAGTGGATGGAAAGCTGATGGGAAATGCTTCAAGAGAGACCAGTTCCTGTTCTCCAGGGCATTTCAGCTGGTCACGTTCTCACCAGCAAGTGAGGCGGGTGGAGCTCAGAAGAGCCCTTTTGAACAGGTAAGGAAAGAAAAGAAAGCCTTCAGTAAAATATCCAAAAGCGATTTGCTCCTTGACATTCTTGGGGAGCATGCAGTGAGAACAAACAAACCTAATGAGCCATAGTGTAAAGTATCCCTATTATCCAGAAATATTTATAAGCACAGACACATACATAAAGTACTTCTGCTTCAGACTGAAGAATGAAGGTTTTGTCTCTTTGAAAATGTTACATCTCATTCCCTAAAGGTAGAACATCAAAGACCAGAGGTCTCATGAGATGTCACTCATTAATACAGATCTTCAGAAGAGCGTGCATCAGGTCATTCTGATGCCCTGATGACATACATGGCCAGAGAAAATGCCAAAATCTTCTGCTCTGCTCTTAGGAAAGGCAAAAACCGAACTGACAATTGATACTCTCTCAGCCAGTGACTGAATCCTCAGTATGTGCCAGGCATGGGCTGGGGCCAGGAGGGAGAGATGCAGTTGTCCAAGGCACAGCCCTGTCTGCAAGAAGCATATGATGTCCATACCGATATGAGACCCAAGCAAGTAAATTTTGGTTTTGAACAAGTCAACAGCTCTCCACAAAATGAAAGTACAAGGTCACATCCAATGAAACAAAGATAAGAGAAGTTTTTATAAGGACATAAGAATTTAGGAAAAAATGGCATCATGAGCTGGCTGGCTATAGAGACACAGTAAGCTTTGAAGAGTGGAGCCAGGCTGAGAGGAGAAAAAGAGAACACACTGGAAAGCAAAAAAGGAAAGTAGGAGAAGAAGTGTCCCCTGGATTCCAGGGACTTGGTTTCAAAAGGCAGGACAAGTGGCCAAAGGCAATCAAATTAAAGCAAACTGTCCTGCCAACAGCTGTGCACAGGAAGCTCAAGGATAGACACTATGCTGTGCCAGGAAAGGGCCGGAAGTTATGTTCAGGGAAGAAAAAGCACATACACACACAAGAGGCTGCATTTCACAGTCTTAAAAATGGAAATCAAACAGGAACCTGAGAGACATCAGTGGATGGAAAGCCTATCAGTGGATGGAAAGCTGATGGGAAATGCTTCAAGAGAGACCAGTTCCTGTTCTCCAGGGCATTTCAGCTGGTCACGTTCTCACCAGCAAGTGAGGCGGGTGGAGCTCAGAAGAGCCCTTTTGAACAGGTAAGGAAAGAAAAGAAAGCCTTCAGTAAAATATCCAAAAGCGATTTGCTCCTTGACATTCTTGGGGAGCATGCAGTGAGAACAAACAAACCTAATGAGCCATAGTGTAAAGTATCCCTATTATCCAGAAATATTTATAAGCACAGACACATACATAAAGTACTTCTGCTTCAGACTGAAGAATGAAGGTTGTCTCTAGAAAAAAATGTCCATATGACTGAGTTGTGAGCTGAACAAGGAACTAGCTACTTTTTATTTTTCATGGAACACTATTTTTACTTGAAAGAACAACTAACATGATAATTATTCAAAAGTTAGGAATCTGGCACTTTTTTTCAAAAATGAAAGAAGTGAGCTAGTCATGTCACAGAAAATAACTGATAGTATTTTTCCCAATGATAAAGTTTAAGCTCTTAAGCCAAAAATAATAATAAAGTTAGAATTTTGGAAAACTTGCATCTGCCACCATAAGCTTGACAGCTTTCCAACACTGTACTTAAAAACTTCTAATATCACTGGCAAGATTAATAAAAGTAATTTTTGTTACTATATAATAAACTAGTTCAACACTTAGAAGATCTGCACAACTCAGTGAACCTATTTTTTTTCCAAATGAATAATTCAAAGTGTTACCAAATTATGTTTGGGTAAATGATACAAGCATAAAAGTTCAAGACAGATCATTGGATCTTAATGTAACAGAGTACGAAAAGTTTAGTGACAAGGTGAGCTGGAATCTCACCCCGATTCTGAGTCCCAACACTCCCACTGAGAGCAAGAAAACCTCTTAATGACCCCCAAGATTCATATTAACCCCAAAGGCAGAAATCCCAAGGGAAAGAGAAAAAGGAGAAACAAAGCCTTTCCTTTAATTTGTTGGGTGAAGTATCTCCCCACTAATTGCTGTACAGGTGTTTAACAAATCTCCATCTTCTTTTCTAACTTCCACACCTTTACACATGCAGGTCTTTCTGTCTTGAGGCTCCTAGCCCTTTCCCCAACCTTTTGCAGTTAAAATCCAACCCTGATCTTCTAGGCCTGGTCACGTTCTCACCAGCAAGTGAGGCGGTGGAGCTCAGAAGAGCCCTTTTGAACAGGTAAGGAAAGAAAAGAAAGCCTTCAGTAAAATATCCAAAAGCGATTTGCTCCTTGACATTCTTGGGGAGCATGCAGTGAGAACAAACAAACCTAATGAGCCATAGTGTAAAGTATCCCTATTATCCAGAAATATTTATAAGCACAGACACATACATAAAGTACTTCTGCTTCAGACTGAAGAATGAAGGTTGTCTCTAGAAAAAAATGTCCATATGACTGAGTTGTGAGCTGAACAAGGAACTAGCTACTTTTTATTTTTCATGGAACACTATTTTTACTTGAAAGAACAACTAACATGATAATTATTCAAAAGTTAGGAATCTGGCACTTTTTTTCAAAAATGAAAGAAGTGAGCTAGTCATGTCACAGAAAATAACTGATAGTATTTTTCCCAATGATAAAGTTTAAGCTCTTAAGCCAAAAATAATAATAAAGTTAGAATTTTGGAAAACTTGCATCTGCCACCATAAGCTTGACAGCTTTCCAACACTGTACTTAAAAACTTCTAATATCACTGGCAAGATTAATAAAAGTAATTTTTGTTACTATATAATAAACTAGTTCAACACTTAGAAGATCTGCACAACTCAGTGAACCTATTTTTTTTCCAAATGAATAATTCAAAGTGTTACCAAATTATGTTTGGGTAAATGATACAAGCATAAAAGTTCAAGACAGATCATTGGATCTTAATGTAACAGAGTACGAAAAGTTTAGTGACAAGGTGAGCTGGAATCTCACCCCGATTCTGAGTCCCAACACTCCCACTGAGAGCAAGAAAACCTCTTAATGACCCCCAAGATTCATATTAACCCCAAAGGCAGAAATCCCAAGGGAAAGAGAAAAAGGAGAAACAAAGCCTTTCCTTTAATTTGTTGGGTGAAGTATCTCCCCACTAATTGCTGTACAGGTGTTTAACAAATCTCCATCTTCTTTTCTAACTTCCACACCTTTACACATGCAGGTCTTTCTGTCTTGAGGCTCCTAGCCCTTTCCCCAACCTTTTGCAGTTAAAATCCAACCCTGATCTTTCAACCATCAGTTCAAATACCTCTTTCTCCAAGAAAACTTCCCCAAGCATATGCACATACACACCTGCTCAGCTGGAAGCCCACCTTCTGTTGACCTTCCACACACATGCTTTTCAGTACTTCCCTATGGCACTTTAACCCACTCTACCTTGGGGATGGATTACCTCTGTCCATGTCTTCACTCCCATATCAGACCATGAACTTTGTAGGCAGGGACTACATATCCCCCTTTGCATGCCTCTGGGCACTGAGCCTAGAATCTGGCATTGTTTCTTGCTTAAATCAATAAATGCATGGATGAATAGATGGAAGGAAGGAACAATGGTGTAATGTTATGCCTTGATTCTTGGCCAGTGAGTCAATTCTTCTCTCTCCCTACTGGTTATGAACTCTCTCCCTGGATCAAGCAGATGCTAGGCTCAGCAATATCTCTTTTTTCCCTACCATTTAACATCTTGACCTCATCTTCTTCCCCCAAATCTGGTGGATGAAGACTCAAGGGATGCCTTGAAACATGAGGAGATTCTCCTGGGTCATTGCTGGGCTCTGGGGAAATTTTCAGTTCTGTTTTCTCTATCCAAAGAGGAACACTGCAAACACCTTGTGCACACAGGTAAGCAGGCTCTAGATTTCAAACCCCACCTCTAGGATTTGTTGAGAGTGACTTGCGTGTTTTATTTCACCACTCTGTCCTTTGATGAGAACAGATGTTATTTGTCTCTAACTCCTAGACATCTGGAACTAGGGACATTCCCAATGCCCACTTAATTAGCACTGAACAAGCAGTTTCCATTAGAACTCCTTACCTACACAGCATGCCTCCCCCCAAGCCCGAGGAAGCAGGATCAGTTCTACTAGTGAGCACAGTGCCTGCTATAAGCCTGGCATGGTCCCCTTTATCTTGGGAAGGATTGCATGATGGAATCCTCATGCATGGAATCCCCTTCCCAATTGAGCACACAAAGTGAAGGGACTCTGAAACCCTGAATTAAGGGAAGAGAGTATGTGGACCTTGCTGTTTAGTCCTGTGTCCCTCCCCTGAGGTTCTCACAGGAGTGGGGAGCAAGGCTTGGAGGGAGAAAGGGATTGCAGTCACTCTGCAACGTGAGCCTCCTGCCATGGACCAGTGAGGAAATGGGGCGAGACATGGTTTGACCCAGCATTTTTTCCAGATGAGCAGCACATTTATAAAACCAATAGATTCTGCTTGCTCCTCTGAGTAAACAGGATCGGGAGCTCTAAAAAGGAGCAAGAAGTGCCCTTTGCCAAAGAGAGCAAATACCCACATTCCAAGAGCCACTGCTAAACATGACACCCAGATATGCCCACAAAGGGAAAACACAAAACCATGGCTCCCCTTCTGCTGTTCTACAAGCGTGGGAAACTGTTAGTTCCACACTTATAAGAGCTTCACCAAGAGAGACTTTCAGTAGGCTTTTTCCTTCTTCTTCTTTTTTCTTTTTAAAGCCTTAAACAGATGATTTGTACAAGACTCCCAGCCTCTCTGAATGCTAATGACAGCCTGAGCCAGACTGGGAGGGTGACGCAGTTTGTCCATCATCCCTCACTCCCAGCACAGTTGCTGAGTGATCCATGAGCCAGGACCTTCAAAGGCCTGATCCCGGGTCAGGTGTTCACAAAGATTCTCTATGACTGCTCTCAGATTCACAGCCCACAGAGCCCATGGAAGGACGCAGGGAGGGCATCCATATGTTTCACAGAATGATTGTGGCAGAGGGACGCAGAGACCCCAGGGTCATGTGGAGCACCCGCTGCATTCAGAGCTGCAGAACTTGAGCCAGCTGGTGGAGGAGAATGAGAGAGCGAGCAAAGAATCCAGAGATAAGGTTCCACAGACCCGGGTCCTGCTCCTGGGTCTGTCCCTTGCTGCCTTTGTGACTTTACCTAGGGCGACACTCGATATGTAACAACCAAAACAGCAAGGTCATGTGGCAGAGGCTGCTATGTGTTCACTAAATGCATTTCCTTCTTCTCCTGGGCAACCAGCTACACTACACTTCCCAGTCTCCCTTGCTACTGGGGGGCACCACATATGTGAGTTCACTTCATACAACTGAGTTCCTTCCAAAAAAAATATGGCAGACATTATGTGCGCCACTTCTAATCCAGGCCCATGAAAACCCCCGAGATCTTCCATGGCCTCTCTCTACCCAGCTGCATGCAGAGGCTCCAGGAGAAGGCTGCATGTCTTGAGCCCACATCCTCAGGTGGAAGGAAGACTGCCAGCTCATCAGGAACTTCCACATTGGTCACTGGATAAGTGAGGAATACACTTGTATTGGTTAAAGCCACTGAGGTTTGGAAGTTGGTACTGCAGTTACTGTTCCTTGTGCATACATGCTCAGTCACTTCAGTTGTGTCCACGTCTTTGTGACCCCATGGACTGTAGCCCTCCAGGCTCCTCTGTCTATGGGATTCTCCAGGCAAGAATACTGAAGTGGGTTGTCAGACCCTCCTCCAGGGGATCTTCCTGACCCAGGGATCAAACCTGGGTCTCCTGCATTGTAGGTGGCCCCAGACCCTTAAACAGATGATTTGTACAAGGCTCCCAGCCTCTCTGAATGCTAATGACAGCCTGAGCCAGACGGGGAGGGTGACGCAGTTTGTCCATCATCCCTCACTCCCAGCACAGTTGCTGAGTGATCCATGAGCCAGGACCTTCAAAGGCCTGATCCCGGGTCAGGTGTTCACAAAGATTCTCTATGACTGCTCTCAGATTCACAGCCCACAGAGCCCATGGAAGGACGCAGGGAGGGCATCCATATGTTTCACAGAATGATTGTGGCAGAGGGACGCAGAGACCCCAGGGTCATGTGGAGCACCCGCTGCATTCAGAGCTGCAGAACTTGAGCCAGCTGGTGGAGGAGAATGAGAGAGCGAGCAAAGAATCCAGAGATAAGGTTCCACAGACCCGGGTCCTGCTCCTGGGTCTGTCCCTTGCTGCCTTTGTGACTTTACCTAGGGCGACACTCGATATGTAACAACCAAAACAGCAAGGTCATGTGGCAGAGGCTGCTATGTGTTCACTAAATGCATTTCCTTCTTCTCCTGGGCAACCAGCTACACTACACTTCCCAGTCTCCCTTGCTACTGGGGGGCACCACATATGTGAGTTCACTTCATACAACTGAGTTCCTTCCAAAAAAAATATGGCAGACATTATGTGCGCCACTTCTAATCCAGGCCCATGAAAACCCCCGAGATCTTCCATGGCCTCTCTCTACCCAGCTGCATGCAGAGGCTCCAGGAGAAGGCTGCATGTCTTGAGCCCACATCCTCAGGTGGAAGGAAGACTGCCAGCTCATCAGGAACTTCCACATTGGTCACTGGATAAGTGAGGAATACACTTGTATTGGTTAAAGCCACTGAGGTTTGGAAGTTGGTACTGCAGTTACTGTTCCTTGTGCATACATGCTCAGTCACTTCAGTTGTGTCCACGTCTTTGTGACCCCATGGACTGTAGCCCTCCAGGCTCCTCTGTCTATGGGATTCTCCAGGCAAGAATACTGAAGTGGGTTGTCAGACCCTCCTCCAGGGGATCTTCCTGACCCAGGGATCAAACCTGGGTCTCCTGCATTGTAGGTGGATTCTTTACCACTGAGCCAGTGGGGAAGCCCTAGCTCTCCTTACTCTAAATAAAACAGGCATCAATCAATCTGAAGAATTCATTATGCTGAACCAATACACCTAGTATACGCTAGAGGGATATTAGCATGCAACTTACTTCTGAAACCTTCATTTCCTCATTGGTGAGACAGGAATGTCTTCATCTGATTAATAAGGTTTTTATAAGGATTGACTGAGATCATGTAGGTAAAGCATTGACACACAGTACTTTGCCCAGAGCTGACTGAACTGGATGGACTTTACTGAGTTTCTTCTCGTGCGTAGTTCTCAGGTTCCTCATTTGTACACTGAAAACTATTCCAAACAGCCTAAATTTTCTCTTCTTCCCTTATAGTATTTTCAACCACGGTCCTCCTGTTGATAAGGAAAGCAGCAGCCCTCAACCCCCACAGGGAGCACGTCTGTCTTTTTTTTTTTTTGGCCTCTGAGCCATCTTTTATTTTTCATCCATCTTTATTATTCTTTGGCATGTGTGGGCCTCCCACTGCAGCGGCCTCTCTCGTCACAGAGAGCTGGCTCCGGGTGCATGTGTTCCAGAGTGCTAGCTCACAACTGGACACACCAGCCCAGCCATTCCTCAGCACATGGGGTCTTCCTGGGCCACGGATTGAACTGGTGCCCCTCGCACTGCAAGGTGGACTCTTTACCCACTGGACCATCAGGGAAGCCCACGTCTGTTATTTTTAAACAGTTTTATGGAAATTACTCCCTTCCAGGTGAGTACAAGCTGCAGAGGAGCCCAAAACACTGATGGAAGTGCATCTCGTTTGGCCCTGGATAGAAATACAATGAGCCCGGCCATTTAGGTGGGCCCCAGACTGTTTTTTTTTTTTTAAAGATTTATTTATTTATTTATTTTGGGCGTTGGTCGGGTTGCGGAGGGAGGGGAGCATGCAGGCCACTTCTTTTGGTCTTTCATTTCTCTGTGTTCATCCGTCTTTGTTCTTTGGCTTCTGTGGGCCTCCCATCGCGGTGGCGTCTGTCGTTGCAGAGTGCCGGCTCTGGGCCCATGCGCTCCAGAGCTCTGGCTCAGTAATTGGACACATGGGTCCAGCCGCTCCGCAGCACATGGGATCTTCCCAGGCCAGGGCTTGAACCGGCGCCCCTTGCACTGCAAGGCAGTGTCCTTACCCACTGGACCACCAGGGGAAGCCCCCCAGACTGTTTTAAAAGACCAAAATACAAGCAGTTACAAGACTTGAGGCCCTGAGAACACACCTATAATCCTGAAAGCCAACGCCAGCTGTGATTAAGTTCTACAAGGATGTAATGTTCTGGTTTTGATATGACAGAGTCTTTAAAGGTTCAGACTCTGTTGTCAAACCACAGGTAGGCAATCCGTTTCTCACAGAGCGCTAACAGTGGATGCATTATTTAATGTTTGTGTCCCTCAATTTTACCAGAAAGGAGGGATAATAAAAGTACCTATCTCAGACTGTTGCTGTGAAAATACAGTGAGGTAATGCATGTATAGCACTTGGCATGGTACCTGGCGCATAGGAAATGCTCAGTAAATATTAGCTATTCATACATTTGGCACACATCAGAACAAACTTTTCAAGCTGTTAAAGAGACTCCTGTTTCTCTAAACAAGTACCTAGAAACACTGTCATTCGCTCTCCCACAGTCACTTCTCTATTTAATGGCTCTAAAAAGAGAAAAGCTTTAATCAATTCCCAGAAGTAAAATGCTAAGAAATTATATGCACAGTTAGGGGAAAAAAAAATAAAAGGTATTTCCAACACATTGTTCAGCAGACAAAAATATACTGACCACTGTTTCTGCAGGGAGCGGGGAGGCATTTGCTAGATAGTCCTGTGCCACTCATCTTTCCCCCTCCTGGGTCTGCCCAGGAGGACCAAAATGTACTTCCAGCCAAACAAGGGGCTTCTTCCCCAGAAGTTCCTACCATGGTTCCCTAGAGAAACCGTGTTTCTTTCTTCTTTTAATGCTTTTTTTGTTCATTAAGTGAATATTTTCTTGTACCACATTTTAGTTTCCAGAATGACTTTTAACTCTATTTCTCAAGCTATTTTATCCGTGGTTGAGCTGGCGCTTACCTTATACAGTTTAATCCATCCAAGTCCCATCAACTCCATTCTAGTGAAATACAGAAAGTTTCTGACTATACGGCTCTGGCTCGGTAATTGGACACATCGGTCCAGCCGCTCCAGCACGTGGGATCTTCCCAGGCCAGGGCTTGAACCGGCGCCCCTTGCACTGCAAGGCAGTGTCCTTACCCACTGGACCACCAGGGGAAGCCCCCCAGACTGTTTTAAAAGACCAAAATACAAGCAGTTACAAGACTTGAGGCCCTGAGAACACACCTATAATCCTGAAAGCCAACGCCAGCTGTGATTAAGTTCTACAAGGATGTAATGTTCTGGTTTTGATATGACAGAGTCTTTAAAGGTTCAGACTCTGTTGTCAAACCACAGGTAGGCAATCCGTTTCTCACAGAGCGCTAACAGTGGATGCATTATTTAATGTTTGTGTCCCTCAATTTTACCAGAAAGGAGGGATAATAAAAGTACCTATCTCAGACTGTTGCTGTGAAAATACAGTGAGGTAATGCATGTATAGCACTTGGCATGGTACCTGGCGCATAGGAAATGCTCAGTAAATATTAGCTATTCATACATTTGGCACACATCAGAACAAACTTTTCAAGCTGTTAAAGAGACTCCTGTTTCTCTAAACAAGTACCTAGAAACACTGTCATTCGCTCTCCCACAGTCACTTCTCTATTTAATGGCTCTAAAAAGAGAAAAGCTTTAATCAATTCCCAGAAGTAAAATGCTAAGAAATTATATGCACAGTTAGGGGAAAAAAAATCAAAGGTATTTCCCACACATTGTTCAGCAGACAAAAATATACTGACCACTGTTTCTGCAGGGAGCGGGGAGGCATTTGCTAGATAGTCCTGTGCCACTCATCTTTCCCCCTCCTGGGTCTGCCCAGGAGGACCAAAATGTACTTCCAGCCAAACAAGGGGCTTCTTCCCCAGAAGTTCCTACCATGGTTCCCTAGAGAAACCGTGTTTCTTTCTTCTTTTAATGCTTTTTTTGTTCATTAAGTGAATATTTTCTTGTACCACATTTTAGTTTCCAGAATGACTTTTAACTCTATTTCTCAAGCTATTTTATCCGTGGTTGAGCTGGCGCTTACCTTATACAGTTTAATCCATCCAAGTCCCATCAACTCCATTCTAGTGAAATACAGAAAGTTTCTGACTATACGGCTCTAGTCTCTCCTTTTCATTTTTGTCCCTCCTCTGTGCTTATCATCAAATATATTATATTTCCAGATATGACAGTCCCAGCAATATGATTATATAATGTAATTGTTTATGCAATTCCTTTTTTAATAAGAGAAAAAGGAAGAATAAACATGGAGTTATACGCAATCGCCTATATATATAACTACCTTCAGCAGCACTTTTTAGCATTTTGAGTGAATTCAGATTACTGTCTGTCTGCTATCACCTGCACTCAGTCTGAAGAAAATCTAGAATTTCTTGTAAGGTAGAATCTGATGGCAACAGAATTATCCATTTTGTTTACCTGGGGTGTCTTTACTTTGTCTTCATTGTTGAAGAACTGCTTTGCTATATATAAGATTCTTAGCCACCATCGTTTCCTTTTTTAAAAATTGGAATCTAATTGCTTTACAAGGTTGGGTTAGATTCTGCTGTACACACAGTGACTTGGCTCTATGTACAGACAAATTATACCTGTATCCCCTCCCTTTCACCCTCCCCATCCCTCCCCTCCAGGCCATCACAACTCACTAAGCTGAGCTGCCTGTGCTTTATCGCAGGTTCTTGCTAGCTAGCTAGCTGACACATGATAGTGCATATATGTCAATCCAACCTCCCAATTTATGCCACCCACCGCCTCCCGCTCGTGTTCACATGTCCACTCTCTGCATCTGGGTCTCTATTCCTGTCCTGGAAATCGGTTCCTCTGTACCATTTTTCTAACCATTGCTTCTAATGAGAAATCACCTGTTAACCTTATTGGGGTTCTCTTATAGGTGGTGAGTAGTTCTGTTATTACTGCTTTCAATATTCCTTCATTGTCTGTCCTTAAATAGGTGCCCTTCCTACCATGGTTCCCTAGGTTTCTTTCTTCTTTTAATGCTTTTGTTCATTAAGTGAATATTTTCTTGTACCACATTTTAGTTTCCAGAATGACTTTTAACTCTATTTCTCAAGCTATTTTATCCGTGGTTGAGCTGGCGCTTACCTTATACAGTTTAATCCATCCAAGTCCCATCAACTCCATTCTAGTGAAATACAGAAAGTTTCTGACTATACGGCTCTAGTCTCTCCTTTTCATTTTTGTCCCTCCTCTGTGCTTATCATCAAATATATTATATTTCCAGATATGACAGTCCCAGCAATATGATTATATAATGTAATTGTTTATGCAATTCCTTTTTTAATAAGAGAAAAAGGAAGAATAAACATGGAGTTATACGCAATCGCCTATATATATAACTACCTTCAGCAGCACTTTTTAGCATTTTGAGTGAATTCAGATTACTGTCTGTCTGCTATCACCTGCACTCAGTCTGAAGAAAATCTAGAATTTCTTGTAAGGTAGAATCTGATGGCAACAGAATTATCCATTTTGTTTACCTGGGGTGTCTTTACTTTGTCTTCATTGTTGAAGAACTGCTTTGCTATATATAAGATTCTTAGCCACCATCGTTTCCTTTTTTAAAAATTGGAATCTAATTGCTTTACAAGGTTGGGTTAGATTCTGCTGTACACACAGTGACTTGGCTCTATGTACAGACAAATTATACCTGTATCCCCTCCCTTTCACCCTCCCCATCCCTCCCCTCCAGGCCATCACAACTCACTAAGCTGAGCTGCCTGTGCTTTATCGCAGGTTCTTGCTAGCTAGCTAGCTGACACATGATAGTGCATATATGTCAATCCAACCTCCCAATTTATGCCACCCACCGCCTCCCGCTCGTGTTCACATGTCCACTCTCTGCATCTGGGTCTCTATTCCTGTCCTGGAAATCGGTTCCTCTGTACCATTTTTCTAACCATTGCTTCTAATGAGAAATCACCTGTTAACCTTATTGGGGTTCTCTTATAGGTGGTGAGTAGTTCTGTTATTACTGCTTTCAATATTCCTTCATTGTCTGTCCTTAAATATGCCCCTGCTGCCCTTCCTCGTGCTCCTCAGGTCTCTAAGGCTCTGCTTGTTTTTCTTATTTCTTCTCTTTTCTTCAGATGTCAGTATCTCAATTGATCTATTCTCAAGTTTGCTAATATGAATGCTTTCCTTTGTCATCTCAATCTAATTTTAAATGCCTTCAAAGAGCTTTGCATTTCACAATCCATATTTTTCAAGTCCAGAGTTTCCACTTTGTTGTTTCATGATTTTTTCTCTTTACTGATAGTTCCCATGGATAAGATACTGTCATCATACTTTCATTCTTTCAACTAAGTTTTCTTTAGTTCTTTGGACAAATTTATAATAGCTACTTTGAGGTCTGTGTCTGGTAAGTCCAACATCCAGGTCCCCTCAAAGATAGTTTCTGCTGTCTGCTTTCTTTTCCTCCTTATGGGTTACATGATCTTCTGTCCTTGTTGTCTTTTAAATGTTTGTTGAAAACCAGACATTTTAGAGAATAAATGTTAGCCTCTCTAGATACTGATAACTGCCCCTGCCCTCCCATCTTGGACTTGTTTTTGTTTACATATTTGCTTATTTGTTTAGTGACAAAATTGAACTAGTTCAGTGATGTCTTTTCCCCCGCACAGTGTGCAATCTCTGATGTGATTCCTCGGAGTGCACAGCCTTGGCCCTGCACACTCCCCCTTGGGATGACAGTTGTTTTCTCAGGGTTTTTTTTTTTTTGGCCTATTTTATTGTTTTATTTATTTATTTATTTTATTTTCATCCATCTTTACTCCTTGCCCTGTGTGTGGGCCTCCCACTGCAGTGGCCTCTGATTGGACACACTAGTCCCACCGCTCTGTGGCACAGGATCTTCCCAGGCCAGGGATCGAAACAGTGGCACGCAGTGATCTTCCCACCTCGTGGTTCACATGTCCACTCTCTGCATCTGGGTCTCTATTCCTGTCCTGGAAATCGGTTCCTCTGTACCATTTTTCTAACCATTGCTTCTAATGAGAAATCACCTGTTAACCTTATTGGGGTTCTCTTATAGGTGGTGAGTAGTTCTGTTATTACTGCTTTCAATATTCCTTCATTGTCTGTCCTTAAATATGCCCCTGCTGCCCTTCCTCGTGCTCCTCAGGTCTCTAAGGCTCTGCTTGTTTTTCTTATTTCTTCTCTTTTCTTCAGATGTCAGTATCTCAATTGATCTATTCTCAAGTTTGCTAATATGAATGCTTTCCTTTGTCATCTCAATCTAATTTTAAATGCCTTCAAAGAGCTTTGCATTTCACAATCCATATTTTTCAAGTCCAGAGTTTCCACTTTGTTGTTTCATGATTTTTTCTCTTTACTGATAGTTCCCATGGATAAGATACTGTCATCATACTTTCATTCTTTCAACTAAGTTTTCTTTAGTTCTTTGGACAAATTTATAATAGCTACTTTGAGGTCTGTGTCTGGTAAGTCCAACATCCAGGTCCCCTCAAAGATAGTTTCTGCTGTCTGCTTTCTTTTCCTCCTTATGGGTTACATGATCTTCTGTCCTTGTTGTCTTTTAAATGTTTGTTGAAAACCAGACATTTTAGAGAATAAATGTTAGCCTCTCTAGATACTGATAACTGCCCCTGCCCTCCCATCTTGGACTTGTTTTTGTTTACATATTTGCTTATTTGTTTAGTGACAAAATTGAACTAGTTCAGTGATGTCTTTTCCCCCGCACAGTGTGCAATCTCTGATGTGATTCCTCGGAGTGCACAGCCTTGGCCCTGCACACTCCCCCTTGGGATGACAGTTGTTTTCTCAGGGTTTTTTTTTTTTTTTTTGGCCTATTTTATTGTTTTATTTATTTATTTATTTTATTTTCATCCATCTTTACTCCTTGCCCTGTGTGTGGGCCTCCCACTGCAGTGGCCTCTGATTGGACACACTAGTCCCACCGCTCTGTGGCACGCAGGATCTTCCCAGGCCAGGGATCGAAACAGTGCCCCCTGCACTTGCAAGGTAGACTCTTTACCCACTGGACCACCAGGGAAGCCCTTCTCAGTTTTTTTAAAACGATCTCTTTCACTCATCTCCTTAATAAACTGCTGGATGACCTGCCCTATTGGTATCACACCCAGCTGTTGGCTTCCACTCATTGCTATCTGATTGCTCTATTATTTTCAACAGAACTTTGAGGCACACATTGCTCCACAGTCTGATCCACTAAGTTCAGGCTTCTTTGCAGGGACCATATCTGAGGCCAGTCTTTGAAGGTTGCTTTGACCCCAAGAGGGCTCTTCTCAGATAATTCATTCTCTGGTTCTCTCTGTGCAATGTCTAGCTGGGCTGCTGTATCTCTCTTGTTGCTATTATGGAGCTACTAACCTCCTTCAATACTCACTGACTGCTATTCAGCTTGAAATTCCATGCACTTTGTTCCAAATAAAGTGGTGAGTTACAGAACTCTGTGTTCTTACAGCTCACCTATGTGGGCTCTCTGTACCCCTACTCCAGAGCAAAGAGGGAGAATGGCAGTCCACTTCTCTCAGTGACAGCCCTGCTCTGTCAGTGGGAATAGAAGCCACTGGCCATCTTGAATTGCCTCTCCTGCCACAGAAACGTCACCCTGTGTGTGGATGGGGGCAACGGAGATTAGAGCCCAGGATTCTCGGCCAAAGGTAGAAATTTCTACAAATGGAGGCTGGGTAGCAGCAAGTCCCAGACTGCATGGCCAGGCTTGCATACGATTAAGTTTCCGCAACACAGAATTGGGAGAGATAAGAAATACAGTGGCTGGACCTTCCTGGGGAGAAACTGTAGCCTTCAAATAGGAGCTGCAGAGGAGGGGAGCCCTGTGTTCTTCTCCACCTCTGCCCAGAGAAGAGATCTGTCTTATTCCGCTTGTGTTCAAGGGGAGAGCAGGTCGTGGTTCAAATACCACAGATTGTTGCTATTCCTACTATACTCCATCTTCTTGAGTGTTTCTCCATTTGATGTATGCCCTTAGAACAACTTTAGGTGACCTTAAATGGTTGGAATTTTAAAAATAATTTGCCCAGCTATGTTTGTTTCACTGGGAAGAGGCTCCACACTGCCATTTCTGAAGTGCTTCTCCGAACCCCATGTGATTTGCACTAAAAAAGAACCATTTAGGAACAGCTGGCTCCATTTACCAGTGTTGTTTACTCCACTGTGACCATATTGTCTAAATTAAAAATATGGAGAATATAGTCTGGTAAGGGCTTTGTACTGCTTCCAGGTAGGGGAGCTGATGTAGGCAGGTAAACTTTGCAAACAGTAGAATTTACAATTTGTTTAGATGGTTTCTGGGGACAATAGGTCAGAATATTTGAAATTCAGTTGTCCCAGGCAACCTAGGGATATATAGTTGCTGAAACTCTTATTCTCCTTAAAAAGTCAGAAGTTAGAAAAAGTTAGAAGTTAAAAAGTTAGAAAATTCCTGACTGATACAAAGTCTTCTTTGAAAGAGGATACTTCTAAATTGTATCTTTTCATCAGCAATCTCAATCTGTGCTTGGGGCTTCTCCCCAATGGAAAATGTACTAAACAAATAACACTCATCGGCCAAGACCAAGTCTTCTTACATAACATCCATTCCCTAAAAGGTGTTCTTTTACCTATGTGGGCTCTCTGTACCCCTACTCCAGAGCAAAGAGGGAGAATGGCAGTCCACTTCTCTCAGTGACAGCCCTGCTCTGTCAGTGGGAATAGAAGCCACTGGCCATCTTGAATTGCCTCTCCTGCCACAGAAACGTCACCCTGTGTGTGGATGGGGGCAACGGAGATTAGAGCCCAGGATTCTCGGCCAAAGGTAGAAATTTCTACAAATGGAGGCTGGGTAGCAGCAAGTCCCAGACTGCATGGCCAGGCTTGCATACGATTAAGTTTCCGCAACACAGAATTGGGAGAGATAAGAAATACAGTGGCTGGACCTTCCTGGGGAGAAACTGTAGCCTTCAAATAGGAGCTGCAGAGGAGGGGAGCCCTGTGTTCTTCTCCACCTCTGCCCAGAGAAGAGATCTGTCTTATTCCGCTTGTGTTCAAGGGGAGAGCAGGTCGTGGTTCAAATACCACAGATTGTTGCTATTCCTACTATACTCCATCTTCTTGAGTGTTTCTCCATTTGATGTATGCCCTTAGAACAACTTTAGGTGACCTTAAATGGTTGGAATTTTAAAATAATTTGCCCAGCTATGTTTGTTTCACTGGGAAGAGGCTCCACACTGCCATTTCTGAAGTGCTTCTCCGAACCCCATGTGATTTGCACTAAAAAAGAACCATTTAGGAACAGCTGGCTCCATTTACCAGTGTTGTTTACTCCACTGTGACCATATTGTCTAAATTAAAAATATGGAGAATATAGTCTGGTAAGGGCTTTGTACTGCTTCCAGGTAGGGGAGCTGATGTAGGCAGGTAAACTTTGCAAACAGTAGAATTTACAATTTGTTTAGATGGTTTCTGGGGACAATAGGTCAGAATATTTGAAATTCAGTTGTCCCAGGCAACCTAGGGATATATAGTTGCTGAAACTCTTATTCTCCTTAAAAAGTCAGAAGTTAGAAAAAGTTAGAAGTTAAAAAGTTAGAAAATTCCTGACTGATACAAAGTCTTCTTTGAAAGAGGATACTTCTAAATTGTATCTTTTCATCAGCAATCTCAATCTGTGCTTGGTGCTTCTCCAAAAGACAACCAATTAATTCTAATGGGAATTTAACATGGAGAGAACAGGGTACTAAACAAATAACACTCATCGGCCAAGACCAAGTCTTCTTACATAACATCCATTCTCCAAGGCTGGAAACAGGCTGCTTCGCTTCAGCTCTGAATCGACGCCACCGCAACAGGCAGAATCCAAGGGGTTTTCTATTTCCCAGGACTTGGGAATTTCTCAGGTCAAGTGTGGGAAGGTGGATGTAGGTAAAGGAATATGGCCTGGCAAAGAGGCAAAGGGAGGGAAAGAAATAGGAGAGTCTCTGAGATGTCCTTCTCTAATTTTCCTAACATCAGACTGAAGGCACCAGGAAAATCTGGTTTTGCAATGATAGACAGCCCCAGTCCTCTCTGCCAACAGGGTAACACACCCTCCTTGGAAATATGCATCTGCCTAATTGCTTGAGATTGTGTACAAACTGAATATTCATGATCTTCATGTTATCACAAAGGCTGTACTTTTAAATGTTTCCACCCAGTATTTAAAACCATTTTTCTATCCTTATAAAGACTCACAGATTTTATTGAATTGCTTGCTCTTTGAGGCTGCTGCAAGGACTGTGGACCACAGATTTCCAGATCAGGGGAATGAGGACAGAAAGTACTGGTGTCAGAGTGATTACAATACACAGCCAGTTTATTACCTATAGAGGAATAAATATGTCACATATATATGCGTGTGTGTAAACCATTTTCAATGATACACAGCCAGTTATTACCTATAGAGGGAATAAATATGTCTGGTAAGGGCTTTGTACTTCCAGGTAGGGGAGCTGATGTAGGCAGGTAAACTTTGCAAACAGTAGAATTTACAATTTGTTTAGATGGTTTCTGGGGACAATAGGTCAGAATATTTGAAATTCAGTTGTCCCAGGCAACCTAGGGATATATAGTTGCTGAAACTCTTATTCTCCTTAAAAAGTCAGAAGTTAGAAAAAGTTAGAAGTTAAAAAGTTAGAAAATTCCTGACTGATACAAAGTCTTCTTTGAAAGAGGATACTTCTAAATTGTATCTTTTCATCAGCAATCTCAATCTGTGCTTGGTGCTTCTCCAAAAGACAACCAATTAATTCTAATGGGAATTTAACATGGAGAGAACAGGGTACTAAACAAATAACACTCATCGGCCAAGACCAAGTCTTCTTACATAACATCCATTCTCCAAGGCTGGAAACAGGCTGCTTCGCTTCAGCTCTGAATCCGACGCCACCTCAACAGGCAGAATCCAAGGAGTTTTCTATTTCCCAGGACTTGGGAATTTCTCAGGTCAAGTGTGGGAAGGTGGATGTAGGTAAAGGAATATGGCCTGGCAAAGAGGCAAAGGGAGGGAAAGAAATAGGAGAGTCTCTGAGATGTCCTTCTCTAATTTTCCTAACATCAGACTGAAGGCACCAGGAAAATCTGGTTTTGCAATGATAGACAGCCCCAGTCCTCTCTGCCAACAGGGTAACACACCCTCCTTGGAAATATGCATCTGCCTAATTGCTTGAGATTGTGTACAAACTGAATATTCATGATCTTCATGTTATCACAAAGGCTGTACTTTTAAATGTTTCCACCCAGTATTTAAAACCATTTTTCTATCCTTATAAAGACTCACAGATTTTATTGAATTGCTTGCTCTTTGAGGCTGCTGCAAGGACTGTGGACCACAGATTTCCAGATCAGGGGAATGAGGACAGAAAGTACTGGTGTCAGAGTGATTACAATACACAGCCAGTTTATTACCTATAGAGGGAATAAATATGTCACATATATATGCGTGTGTGTGTAAACCATTTTTCAATGATATGCATGGATTTAATAAGTTAGAAATCCATTTAAAAGCATTGCTGAATTTCTGATTATCCTTAGTCTTACATGGGCTCCACTGACAGGTGGTGGGTGATGTGTCGTGTACCTGGCTGGGTTTCCATTTTAGGACCCAGGCTTACAATTCGGGCTACTCATCGTTGAGCCCACACAGCTAGGGAGAGGGGAGGGACCGAGCGGACCAGCAGTCTGTTTCCAGCCTTAGACACTCTGGGCAGAGTCGCAGCAATGACTGGCCATACCGGGATTGGCGCTGCAACTGTTTGACTTCAAAACTCAGTGCCTTGTCTGAGCCGGAGGCGGCAGGGCTGCTGAGTATCAGAAAGTCACCACGCTGGGGACCAGAACCCAGACTGCCATTTCAGAGCTTCAAGAAGCTTCCTGGATTTTGCTCCTGTTTTCACGAAAGACCTCCACTCTCAAGGCGAAGAGAAATTGATAAGGTATTTGGGAAGCTTTTCTGCCCCGGGGAGGAATCAGCCTCAATGACAGTTTGGTATTAACTAGCTCAGCCATGCAGGGAGGCATAATTAGTTTCCCAGCCCAGAGCTTCATTCCACGGGTCCCCCACACCCCAAGGGCTACACAATCTGTTTGAAATGAAAAGAAAAATAAAATCACAGCTCTCCTCAGCTCACCTATTGGGCTATTGCTTGTGGCCACGGGCGAAAGGTGAGGCAACCATCTGTCTGCTGAGGTGTAAAAAGAATGGAAGAGTCATTTTTAAATGACATTTTCAATTTTTCCCCTACGTCTACTATGCCCTCTTCCACCCTACTGCTTAAATGACTCTTCTCAAATTGAAAATATCAGGGAATAATAGGAATGGAAACATTGTAGCGATCCTTAGCTTCTGCCAGTAGGCTGCTATGTCCCGGTGGGCAGAGTTCGAGGAGACACTTCTTCCTGCGCCCATGTCCGGGCCATACCAACTAGAGAGGGAGGGAGAAGCTGTGTTGGGTCACCGTGAAGATCTGACCCCACGGTTGGGTGGTATCGCAGGGGACCAGGAGGCCTGGGCTTCCCAATTTCCAGTCCTGCTCCCATGCCAGCTCCTGCCTGTGATACCCAAGGAATTTCAACAGAGCGGGAAGGAAATCCCTCGCCTGACTCTGGAGCCGTCCTCCGCGGGGCCTCCCCACTCCCTGCACAGTTCCTGCCTCTCCTGAGTGTGAAACAGCAAGTCCCAACTCACCACCCTCACCCGGGAGACACCCTGAGACAGTGAGATCCACTCAGCTCTGAGACAGGCTCTCATAGGCCTCAGGGCAAAAGCTAGAGGAGGCATCAGTTACTCTGGGCAGAGTCGCAGCAATGACTGGCCATACCGGGATTGGCGCTGCAACTGTTTGACTTCAAAACTCAGTGCCTTGTCTGAGCCGGAGGCGGCAGGGCTGCTGAGTATCAGAAAGTCACCACGCTGGGGACCAGAACCCAGACTGCCATTTCAGAGCTTCAAGAAGCTTCCTGGATTTTGCTCCTGTTTTCACGAAAGACCTCCACTCTCAAGGCGAAGAGAAATTGATAAGGTATTTGGGAAGCTTTTCTGCCCCGGGGAGGAATCAGCCTCAATGACAGTTTGGTATTAACTAGCTCAGCCATGCAGGGAGGCATAATTAGTTTCCCAGCCCAGAGCTTCATTCCACGGGTCCCCCACACCCCAAGGGCTACACAATCTGTTTGAAATGAAAAGAAAAATAAAATCACAGCTCTCCTCAGCTCACCTATTGGGCTATTGCTTGTGGCCACGGGCGAAAGGTGAGGCAACCATCTGTCTGCTGAGGTGTAAAAAGAATGGAAGAGTCATTTTTAAATGACATTTTCAATTTTTCCCCTACGTCTACTATGCCCTCTTCCACCCTACTGCTTAAATGACTCTTCTCAAATTGAAAATATCAGGGAATAATAGGAATGGAAACATTGTAGCGATCCTTAGCTTCTGCCAGTAGGCTGCTATGTCCCGGTGGGCAGAGTTCGAGGAGACACTTCTTCCTGCGCCCATGTCCGGGCCATACCAACTAGAGAGGGAGGGAGAAGCTGTGTTGGGTCACCGTGAAGATCTGACCCCACGGTTGGGTGGTATCGCAGGGGACCAGGAGGCCTGGGCTTCCCAATTTCCAGTCCTGCTCCCATGCCAGCTCCTGCCTGTGATACCCAAGGAATTTCAACAGAGCGGGAAGGAAATCCCTCGCCTGACTCTGGAGCCGTCCTCCGCGGGGCCTCCCCACTCCCTGCACAGTTCCTGCCTCTCCTGAGTGTGAAACAGCAAGTCCCAACTCACCACCCTCACCCGGGAGACACCCTGAGACAGTGAGATCCACTCAGCTCTGAGACAGGCTCTCATAGGCCTCAGGGCAGAGAGGAGGCTCAGAGGAGGCTGCATCCAGTTGGGAAGCTGAAAGCTAACCTTCTCTCTTAGCTCTGGAGCCTGGAGGAGTTCCTTCTCCTTTCTTGGAAATTAAGCTATCTTTTCTCCTTCCAGTCGACTCGCCAGGTATCCACTGAAACAATCTCAACTTCATCTGTCCTCCTAAAACACGGACATCCTGTTCAGCTGCATCTTTTCTGGAATTACTCTCTGCTTTTAGTGCTGGTTTGCTCTTTCCCTTCTGGACCCACAAGATTGCTTTTGTTTGAAGGTGACCACAAGTGACAACTTTATTACAATAAAGACATCAAGGGTCCCCTGAAGGCTCCAGGCTTTTCTCACAAGTTGATTCCTGGGAGATCTCAGTGCAGGAAGGCATATTTCACACACACACACACACACACACAGAGTCACAGCTTCCCTTTGGTTTCTTGATGAGGGACATGAGAGAGACGCCAGGATTGCATGTCTTCCTGTCCCTGACCACGGAGGGCACAGCGTCAGACAGCCTCACAGAAGCTGTCACCAAACCTGAGGGACGAAAATCGGCCCTTTGGGCCCCTGGTTTCCCTTCCAGGCAACTTGGAAGCCGGAGACCTGGATGTGAATCCTCTTACTAAGTGGCTTAGGCAGGTGTGCTCATTTACTCCTTTAGTCACTCAACAAATCCCTAATTAACCCAACTACATGTCCTATTGGTGTGGATTTTCCAGGGAAACACGGGAAAACAGAAAAAATAGTTCCTCCACTCTCAGGAACTTAGAGTCTAATGGGAAAGCAGATAAACAGTTACTGTATCGTACAACTTTCTCACCTGTAAAATGGGGCTAAGGATCTCACAGGCTTATTTTAAGGATTAAATACTAGTAATATGAAGAAGATTAATAGAGCCAACCAACCAACTAGTCATTGCTTGATAAATGTCCATTCTTTCCTCTTTTCCCCTCCTTGGCCTAAAATCTCTGCCCCTCCTGCCTCTGCACCACCACACAGGTTTGTGAAGCTGGGAGGAAGCCTGTTCCTGAGACAGAGGCTGCCTCAGCAGGAGCTGCCATGTGCTTCAGGACCGGAAGGCAGGTTCTGCTCAACAGTGCTGTGTTCCCAGTCCTGAAGATGATCCCAGGTGGGGAGCTGCAGGTCCCAAGGACCCAGACAGGGGGAGGGGACTAAGCAAAGTCCCTCAAGGCTCACCCCATATAAAGAAATTGGCCCATCCTTTGTGCCTGAAACACCTGGCTTCATCTGAGAAGAATTTTCTAGACCTGACTCGGGACCCCTCGACCTCCATCCAGAATCTCTGGAACCCAGGGGAAGGTCCTAAGGGCAGGAATCAGGTTGCTCAGCATTAAGTTTGAGAGTGAGGGTACTCTTGTGCCCTTTGGCTCCAGCAGTCTCAATGAACAGCCTTTTGACAAGAGCCTTCACAGCTGAGGTATGACTTCAGAAGGGCCAAAGGTGGAAAGTTCAACCTTTTTAGGCTAACAGATGAAGAGGGAAAGGACTGCAATGAGCTGCACAACACAAACTTTTTAAGTTTCTAATACTGTGGTCAGTCAAATAAGACATCTAATTTTTGATTTATAAAAATCAATGCATGCCTTCCGTACTTGTAAAGTAACTTTAAAATATGTATGCCTGGTTTGCTATTGAAAGAAAAAAACTAGCTATTGTCAAAAAACATTCAAAATTCTCAACTGTATAGATTTAGGCAGAAAAAAGAATTCTTTTGATTGCTTTGTTAAGGTAATTCTCATCTCCCTATTCCTATGTGATAAAAAAAAAAAAAATCCCACTAATCAAGTCCTATTGGTGTGGATTTTCCAGGAAACACGGGAAAACAGAAAAATAGTTCCTCCACTCTCAGGAACTTAGAGTCTAATGGGAAAGCAGATAAACAGTTACTGTATCGAAACTTTCTCACCTGTAAAATGGGGCTAAGGATCTCACAGGCTTATTTTAAGGATTAAATACTAGTAATATGAAGAAGATTAATAGAGCCAACCAACCAACTAGTCATTGCTTGATAAATGTCCATTCTTTCCTCTTTTCCCCTCCTTGGCCTAAAATCTCTGCCCCTCCTGCCTCTGCACCACCACACAGGTTTGTGAAGCTGGGAGGAAGCCTGTTCCTGAGACAGAGGCTGCCTCAGCAGGAGCTGCCATGTGCTTCAGGACCGGAAGGCAGGTTCTGCTCAACAGTGCTGTGTTCCCAGTCCTGAAGATGATCCCAGGTGGGGAGCTGCAGGTCCCAAGGACCCAGACAGGGGGAGGGGACTAAGCAAAGTCCCTCAAGGCTCACCCCATATAAAGAAATTGGCCCATCCTTTGTGCCTGAAACACCTGGCTTCATCTGAGAAGAATTTTCTAGACCTGACTCGGGACCCCTCGACCTCCATCCAGAATCTCTGGAACCCAGGGGAAGGTCCTAAGGGCAGGAATCAGGTTGCTCAGCATTAAGTTTGAGAGTGAGGGTACTCTTGTGCCCTTTGGCTCCAGCAGTCTCAATGAACAGCCTTTTGACAAGAGCCTTCACAGCTGAGGTATGACTTCAGAAGGGCCAAAGGTGGAAAGTTCAACCTTTTTAGGCTAACAGATGAAGAGGGAAAGGACTGCAATGAGCTGCACAACACAAACTTTTTAAGTTTCTAATACTGTGGTCAGTCAAATAAGACATCTAATTTTTGATTTATAAAAATCAATGCATGCCTTCCGTACTTGTAAAGTAACTTTAAAATATGTATGCCTGGTTTGCTATTGAAAGAAAAAAACTAGCTATTGTCAAAAAACATTCAAAATTCTCAACTGTATAGATTTAGGCAGAAAAAAGAATTCTTTTGATTGCTTTGTTAAGGTAATTCTCATCTCCCTATTCCTATGTGATAAAAAAAAAAAAAATCCCACTAATCAAGAAATGGTTTATAGTCCAGGAAGTTTCATGATGACTAACTTCAATTCCCTCTAGTGAAAAAGCAAAACCATTCCTCAGTTTTCTGTCACTAATAAGGGATCTTTTTCAAAAAGGACTTTACATAGATAAGTAATTTTTTAGAAAAATGTAGAATGTGCCTTCCCAGTATGAAACTACATCTATCTTTGAGTTGTAAAGAATATATATTAAAGTTAGATCATGCAACAAAATGCATGTTTTGTAGACGGGAAAGAAAGAAAAAGATTAAATTGAATCTTCCTGACAATTGTCTTAAATCACACCTTCCTGCCTGCAATTGAAATTATAAGTCACGTTGCTTTGTGTTAAATCAAAGTCACTGCAGCAGGAAGACAGGCTGCTGCTGCTCCAGTTCTGCTGGGAGGTGGGTCGAGATGGAGGAAAACACCTCTTTCCTCCAGGAAGCTCGTCCACCACTGGGGACTTGCGGAAAGGAGACTATCTGGTCAGGCAACTGGATACCTTGCCTAACTCTCCCACCAGTTTCTACCAGTTTCTACCAACAGTGTGTTCCTGGCTTTGTCCCCTGACCACCACAAGACCAGGTGGGATTTACTGTACAAAACAAATACTTCTCGACAAATGAGTCCAGGTCCCCGTTTAGGTTTCCAAGCAACAGTCAAGTCAAACGGAGACGCTCCAGATGTCTCAGCTGAGAAGCTGTCACCAGTCCTGAATCACCTCAGGCTGGACTTAACCAGGCAAGTCCTAACATGCACATCCTGTCAAAGGGCACTGAAACAGGGATCAACACTGAGAGTCTAGGTGCAACAAACAGAAAATATATCCCTGACCACATTTTCCAGGCCAGCTTCCAGAGGAAAGGTGTTGGGAAGGAAAGACAGAAGCCAAGTGGAAAGGCTGAAGAAAAGAACATGCTCCCCGCCCTCACGCCCACCACCTGAAAGGCAGGGTGGGGTGCTGTCCTGCTGCATATTTAATCAGCACCTCCTTTAATCTCAGCTCTTAATCAGTGCAACAATCCTACAGGGTCTAAGGAGCAGTCATCCTGATTTCTGTAGTTGGAGAAACTGAGACACAGAGAAGTAAAGAGACGTGCCAAGGTCACCCAGCCTCTAAAAGACAGCGTCTGCCTGCACACTCTGCCGCAATTAAGAAGACTTGGGTGACCGTTGGTTTTACTTAATGCCTGAACTTGCCCTCTTCTCGTCTTCTCTCTTCCACTCCTCTAACTCCTCCTCATTCTCCAGAGATGTGTCATCAAGTCCCGCTCCTCCGTGGAAGCTGTTCTACCAGCTCACTCGTCCGGAGTTCAGTACGAACCCTCCTTATGTTTGCTAGCTAGCAGAATATCCTCAACTGTTTCCTGTGTTGTCTTCCTAGCCTGATGAGGAGCTTCTCAAAGCAAAGGACTGTGTCCTACATATTTTGTCATTTCCCGACATACCTGGCACTGAGTCAAGCCCACAAGAGGTGTGTGGAAGCAGCCACAGAAAAGCCTGGATTGGTGTCTTTTAAAACTGGGCTCCTTTGCTACCCCTGCCAGGGGCTCCCCTTTTCTTCCAGACCATTTCTCCCACAGTGGCCTCCAAGGTCTGTACTACCTGCTCCCCAGGTGGCCCCTAACTGACTTCAGCCCCCAGCCCTTTCTCCCAGAGTCGCTCTGCCCTGCCCACAGTGTTCTCAAATGCACATACACCAGGTGCATTCCTGCCTCAGGCCTTTTGCACTGGCCATGTCCTCCATCTGGACCTCTTCCCCTAGATGGGGCTCACACCTAACTGTTTTATGAATTCCCTCATTTTATGCAAACCCTTCATATCTTTGTCTTTGTTCCACTGACATACCCATCACTTGCTTAACCAAAGGCAAAGGTCCTAACATGCACATCCTGTCAAAGGGCACTGAAACAGGGATCAACACTGAGAGTCTAGGTGCAACAAACAGAAAATATATCCCTGACCACATTTTCCAGGCCAGCTTCCAGAGGAAAGGTGTTGGGAAGGAAAGACAGAAGCCAAGTGGAAAGGCTGAAGAAAAGAACATGCTCCCCGCCCTCACGCCCACCACCTGAAAGGCAGGGTGGGGTGCTGTCCTGCTGCATATTTAATCAGCACCTCCTTTAATCTCAGCTCTTAATCAGTGCAACAATCCTACAGGGTCTAAGGAGCAGTCATCCTGATTTCTGTAGTTGGAGAAACTGAGACACAGAGAAGTAAAGAGACGTGCCAAGGTCACCCAGCCTCTAAAAGACAGCGTCTGCCTGCACACTCTGCCGCAATTAAGAAGACTTGGGTGACCGTTGGTTTTACTTAATGCCTGAACTTGCCCTCTTCTCGTCTTCTCTCTTCCACTCCTCTAACTCCTCCTCATTCTCCAGAGATGTGTCATCAAGTCCCGCTCCTCCGTGGAAGCTGTTCTACCAGCTCACTCGTCCGGAGTTCAGTACGAACCCTCCTTATGTTTGCTAGCTAGCAGAATATCCTCAACTGTTTCCTGTGTTGTCTTCCTAGCCTGATGAGGAGCTTCTCAAAGCAAAGGACTGTGTCCTACATATTTTGTCATTTCCCGACATACCTGGCACTGAGTCAAGCCCACAAGAGGTGTGTGGAAGCAGCCACAGAAAAGCCTGGATTGGTGTCTTTTAAAACTGGGCTCCTTTGCTACCCCTGCCAGGGGCTCCCCTTTTCTTCCAGACCATTTCTCCCACAGTGGCCTCCAAGGTCTGTACTACCTGCTCCCCAGGTGGCCCCTAACTGACTTCAGCCCCCAGCCCTTTCTCCCAGAGTCGCTCTGCCCTGCCCACAGTGTTCTCAAATGCACATACACCAGGTGCATTCCTGCCTCAGGCCTTTTGCACTGGCCATGTCCTCCATCTGGACCTCTTCCCCTAGATGGGGCTCACACCTAACTGTTTTATGAATTCCCTCATTTTATGCAAACCCTTCATATCTTTGTCTTTGTTCCACTGACATACCCCCATCACTTGCTAGGTGCTTAATAAATGCTAGTCGGATGAAAGAAGAAATGAATCTGTGCGTGTAACCAACAGAAGACAGGCATACTTTCCAGGTCACTGTCAAGCTCCCAGCCACAGGAGAGGACAGGAACTTGGAAGCAGGTCTGCAGTTTCTCCCAACCATCCCAAGCCTCCAGCCCAAGCCTCAATGCCAGGCTTGGGGGCCCTCACCAACATCTGCCCACAGGACCAGGGCCCACTGTTATACACACTTGAGCCCAGATATGCTGCTTTCTTGAGGAAATGGGAATTCTGAGCAAACCTGGACATGTCTGGTTCCTCTGTCTGCACCTCTCTCCTCCACAGCTCCCAACTTAACCCCATCCCCTGAGCATGGATGATCCTCCAGGGAAGCGCTGCTCTGAATGAGAAGAAGAGATGGTTTGGATCACACTTAAGTCTTCTCCCAGAAACAGAGATGCTGCTGGCTGTGAAGAGCCAGGCCTGCAGTCTCTCGCAGCCTTCCACAGCACTCCACCCCGACAGCCCCCTATGCAGGCAACCTCCTGCACCTCCAGGGAAGGGTACCGACAACACAGTCTCTTGCCAGCCTACCTCAGGGCCCTGCTCCTCTCATGAATCCTTTCAGTTGTACCTGCAATCTTTCTCCTAAGAGAAAGGGATGATCCTATTTCCTCTTGATTATCCACACTGAAGCAGAAAAACAAGGGGTCCCTAGCCCCTGTGTATAAAGGGGCTTGAGAAGGTAACTTACTAACTGATACTCGACTAACACAGTCTTCCTTTTGCCAGCCCTACTTGCCTATCCGAACAAGACCATTTCTCCCACAGTGGCCTCCAAGGTCTGTACTACCTGCTCCCAGGTGGCCCCTAACTGACTTCAGCCCCCAGCCCTTTCTCCCAGAGTCGCTCTGCCCTGCCCACAGTGTTCTCAAATGCACATACACCAGGTGCATTCCTGCCTCAGGCCTTTTGCACTGGCCATGTCCTCCATCTGGACCTCTTCCCCTAGATGGGGCTCACACCTAACTGTTTTATGAATTCCCTCATTTTATGCAAACCCTTCATATCTTTGTCTTTGTTCCACTGACATACCCCCATCACTTGCTAGGTGCTTAATAAATGCTAGTCGGATGAAAGAAGAAATGAATCTGTGCGTGTAACCAACAGAAGACAGGCATACTTTCCAGGTCACTGTCAAGCTCCCAGCCACAGGAGAGGACAGGAACTTGGAAGCAGGTCTGCAGTTTCTCCCAACCATCCCAAGCCTCCAGCCCAAGCCTCAATGCCAGGCTTGGGGGCCCTCACCAACATCTGCCCACAGGACCAGGGCCCACTGTTATACACACTTGAGCCCAGATATGCTGCTTTCTTGAGGAAATGGGAATTCTGAGCAAACCTGGACATGTCTGGTTCCTCTGTCTGCACCTCTCTCCTCCACAGCTCCCAACTTAACCCCATCCCCTGAGCATGGATGATCCTCCAGGGAAGCGCTGCTCTGAATGAGAAGAAGAGATGGTTTGGATCACACTTAAGTCTTCTCCCAGAAACAGAGATGCTGCTGGCTGTGAAGAGCCAGGCCTGCAGTCTCTCGCAGCCTTCCACAGCACTCCACCCCGACAGCCCCCTATGCAGGCAACCTCCTGCACCTCCAGGGAAGGGTACCGACAACACAGTCTCTTGCCAGCCTACCTCAGGGCCCTGCTCCTCTCATGAATCCTTTCAGTTGTACCTGCAATCTTTCTCCTAAGAGAAAGGGATGATCCTATTTCCTCTTGATTATCCACACTGAAGCAGAAAAAAAACAAGGGGGTCCCTAGCCCCTGTGTATAAAGGGGCTTGAGAGAGGTAACTTACTAACTGTATCACCTTGGACAAGGTAACTAGAGTCACTGAGACTTGCTTTCCTTATCTGCAAAACAGGTAAAAACCCCATCTCACCGGGTTGCTCACAAAGTTAAAATGAGGTAGCACATGTGAAGCATTTAGAATATAACAGGTGTGCAACAAACATTAATTCTCTTCCTGTTCAGTCTCTTCTCCAGATGAGTTCAGACCTATTTCTACAATCCTCCCTCCCTTGTTCTTCTTTTCTAATTTTTGAATCATTGATAAAATTCTCTTCCACCATTTTCCTTTGGATTCTCCTTCTAACATAAACCCTCGATGTTCTGATCATTTTTTTAAATATTTATTTGACTGTACAGGGTCTTAGTTTTGGGACTTGGAATCTTTAGTTGTAGCAGGTAGGATCTAGTTCCCTGACCAGGGATCGAACCCAGTCCTCCTGCATTGGGCGCACAGAGTCTTAGCCACTGGACCACCAGGGAAGTCCCTCTGATCAATTTTTTTTTTAAGTCTGGCCCAATTACAGACTTGGAGGGTCTACGTCATAATTCCTGCCTGTTATCCTTTCCTCCCACGTACTCTTTTAGAAAGCAAAGCAAATCAGAGGATGAGCTTATTATTAAACTGAGATTTAGAAATGTTAAAAGACTCCTTCTCCAAGCCCCATGAACTCTGAGGCAGGTCTAAAGCCTCACGTACACCCCTCCCATCCCTCTGCGGCTCCCTCTCTCCCCTCAGAGAAATATGATGATGATTAATTACCAAAAGCCTGTGCCACTCACAGAGATTCTTTGAGGCAGGAACCACATAAACACCGAGGATCATAACCGCAATAAAGAGAAACCAGAAAACCTCTCTGCTCTGGGACCCTACCCAGGCAGAGCTAAATAAATCTGAAACAGAAGATCAAAAAGGATCCTCTTCATGGATAATAGAAAATGTCACCAGCATAAACAGGAAGAGAGATTAGTTCAATAAAGGAATAAAGTCACATCTGTGGGTCTCGAGGAAGATTTTTGCTTACTTTTAACTTCCTATCACATAACTCACAAGGTTATTAATACGGACTCCTACTGTTTTGGGCAAATAAGCAGCTGCTGATGTTTGGTGCCCAAACCACTTTATTAGAGCCTTTTTTTACAGCAATTGTTTTTTCCTTTGCAAGTCCTGAGAGGCTCAGGCAGCTGAAGGAAAAAAAAAAAAAGATAGAGAGTACTAAGGCACAATGAATAACAAAGAGGAGACTGCTTGTGTGGGCAGGGGCTGCTGGACCCTCACCATCCTCTCTGCCCCCATAAAGTCAAGGCTCAGCATCAGAGAGCAGAAGGCACAGACACGGTACAAGGTACCATGGTACATGGCTCTGCTTTTTCTGTGAGGCCAAGATCCTGGGGGGCCCACAGTGATTCTGAGAAAGGGTGTTCCAGAGCCTCCCATACTGGCACCCCAACTCCGAGGTTCCTCACTTACGCAAGGACACAGCAAGCCGCTCTGGACCCCTTTTTCATCAGTCTCCCGCTAGACCCAAAGCCTCTGCGCTTACATCTGAACACCATCTTGGATAAAATGATCTCCCAGTCCCTCCTCTGTGAGACTGTCATCTTCTTTTCTCTTCTGGAGAGAGCACAGTTGCTAGAAACAGTTTCCCGTCTTGGCTCCACCACCTATCAGCTCTGTGACCTTGGGCAAACTCTCGAAGTTACCAGGCCTCAGTGTTCTCCCCTCTAACACTCCCCCTCACCAGGCAGTGAAGATAAAAAGCAATCCTGCATGGACAGCACCTAGCACCAGTCCCTGACACACAGGAGTAGGTCTCTTTCTGCATTCCTTCTGATATCATCCAGTTGCAATTCTTTATAGGCCTGTCACTCTTAAAATAGACCAAGGGTTTGGCTAAGATTCTCATTTGGCATTTCTGTAGCTTCAAATCTCTCCTTAGCTTTCTCACTCTTACGTTCATTGCCCCAAGCAATTTTGTATTTGGAAGTCCTCATATGCCACTAGTGTGGCACTTATTAGCCCAGGTTTCAAACCCTGTCCTTCCCAGATCCCTGAACTGCCTACCTTCTCCTGCAAGGTCTCAGTGGCCCTTTTAACTCTAAGTCCCCAAAGAACAGAGATGGAGGAGCAAGTCAGACCTGGGAAGCCAGACAAGGTATAGGAGCTTAAGATGCAGCATCCCTATTGTTCCAGTAGTGACAAATCTGCCTGCTAATGCAGGGGACATGGGTTCAGTCTCTGGTCCAGAGAGATCCCACGTGCCTCGGAGCAACTAAGCCCATGCACCACAACTACTGAGCCTGAGTGTCTAGAGCCCATGCTCTACAATGAGAGAAGCCCCCACTCACTGCAACTAGAGAAAGTCCATGTGCAGTGGAAAAGACCCAGTGCATCCAAAAACAAATGAAATAAATACATAAAAAATTTATAAAATAACAAATAAAAATGGAGCACTAACCATCTCAAACAGCTGCCCCACTCTGAGTCTTAAACTCTGGGCATTGGTGGAATGAACCCATTCCTGCCAAATGGTTCCTGGCTCAAGCCTGGCTTAACCCACTCTTGGCTTAACCTTCCTCTTCAGGCACCATTTTCCATGGTACTTATCTGTCCTGAGGAGATACGTGATAACTTCTCTGTATCTCTCTGTATTTCCATGAGCTCATAAAGGATAGTGGTAACAAACAAAGCCCAACAACGGATATCGGCCAGCTTCAGTACCATTTCAGCAATGCCATCCTATAGGAAATCAGTCACTATCTCATGGGGTTGGACACTTAAGGCTTTCCACTGGCATCATTAAGGGCAGCTTCATCTTCCAAAGTCAAACCTTCACAAAACTGAGATTGAATGCTAGGCAGTGAAAGAGAACCACAGCTCAGAAATGCATACCCACTGTCTAGGACAATCTGTCCTAGCAACATATTTTAATCGATAATTGTGTAGCCAGAAAAACTACCAAAGCATTGTGAAAGTCGCTCAGTCATGTCTGACTCTTTGTGACCCATGTACCAGCCCTGGAATTCTTCAGGCAAAAATACTGAAGTGAGTAGCCTATTCCTTCTCGAGAGGATCTTCTCAACCCAGGGACTGAACCCAAGTCTCCTGCATTACAGGTAGGACTCTTCACCGCCTGAGCCACCAGACAAGTCCAAAGGATGAGAATCAGTTTAGTGTTCATATAATCAGGCAACCTCTTGCATGAAGCTCCAGCTGATTGCATTCTGCTGGGTCCGTAAAGAGTACACAGACTCACACAGAAGATTCCAGAACAACTGCTGCTTCCACTCACTGTCACAACATATTGTAAGTTGGAACAGTTGTGCTGTAAGGTGTAATTAACAATAATTTAAGTACCAAAGCATATAAATGATTAAGATGAACTATTAATTGAAGGCATTTTGAGGTTATCACATTCTCTTGCATATTAATATGCTTTCTTGAGTGGGAGAAAAAGGGATGGAGTGAGAATGAATGCAGCGTGTTGGGACGTGCATCATCCTGGCTCTGCTCCGGGGTGTGCACCCGCGTGTGAAGGCATGTGTGTGAGGAGGGGGGGAGCACTGAGAACATCTATGCTCAAGCACTGCCTTGTGGAATGGCGTGAACTCTGACCCCACAGGCAAAGTGAGACTGGATAAGGTGACAACTATTGACACAATGGAATAATCAAATCTCTGCAGAACTCAAGATGCTCTAGCCCTAGGGAGACGTTCAAGGGCAGCACAAAAGTGCAAGCCACCATTCATAGAATCTAGACACAGAATCAAGCAGTGGACCACTCTGGCCTTTGCTCTCTTTCTACCCCAAGTGCTCATGCCACATGGATGGACTTCTGCCCCTCTGGCATCACGCGTGAGCCTCTCCTTCCCCAGAGCCCACCTTGGTGCCTTCTGGCTACATCCGTTACTCATCCTCAGTTTGGTGTTTCCCCGAAGGACCACCTGGGCACTATCACTTCCATCTGGACTGCCCTCCCGTATGTCTCTCACAAGGTAGCCTGCCTGTCCTCCTCTCCAGAATAGAACCCAAGCAACAAAAAACAGCAACCATCCTAAAGAGACTGCCGAGCTCTAAATCAAGGAAGCAGCCCATTCAGCTTTCCAAGTTAAGTGATGTCAGAAATCCCATAGAATGCTAGGGGAGATGTTCCAGGGACCTTGCATTGGCTCTGGGTCCCATAAACACCTTTAAAAAAACACAGGCCCCCTAAACCCAAGTAACTGAAGCTGACCTTCAAGGCCCTCACAAACCAGAAAAACAGACTGTGGCTCTCCAACATTTCATTCTCAATTCTCCTTGAGGCTCTACATCAACCTACTTATCAAGGGCAAATAACAATTTATGTCAAGTGAGTGGGGAAGAATGTGGAATTCATTTATTTTACAGCCTACACACTCCTGGCTAAAAATGAAAATTCTCTGGCCATGGTGAAAAAGTCGTATTCTTTGGCAAGGCTTTTCAACTCCATGAAGATGTGGGCCTGGGCTATTAATAAAGACAATTGGGCTCAACTTCTAAATTTTGTTGTTGAGCTCTCTCAAAATATCTATCATCTCTGTTACTGTTACAACTTCACCTGCCACAGTCCATTCCAAAGGACAAATAGGTTTACTCTTTAAATGACATCCTTTCCTCAAATAATCTCCAAGCATTTAGCAAACGTCATATCCTCTTCTTTACAACCCTGCCAAGACAGGGATCAGAGGAGAAGGACATCAGCCAATTCTCTGCAACATCCAAAAGCTATAGGGGACTAAAAAAAAAAAAAAACTCCCAACAAATGGGCCTTGGATATTTTCTGATTTTTAGGAACCATACATGTGTTTGTAATCTCAGTTAGTAACTGACAGTTACTGACCTGATGTACATTAATATGCACATAATATGCCTAATAAAATTTTAGGAAACAAAAGCAGTTAATAATCCATTTCTCCCATTGTTCAGATGATCTTGACTCAGTGAAGTAAGATAATGGATTTAGAAATTAGTCATATAATGTAATACATTATTAATCATGGTATTCAGAAGGGTAAATAGATGTTACAAGAACACCACCCAGGAATTCAATTTCATTTTAGATGTGTTTACTCTCTTGAATTCTTTATGCTGCCATTACCCCTCACAGAAATCTAACAGTCTGATGTATCCTTTCTCCCAAAATAATGATTTTCAACCCTTTTTTAAAAATAAATCAGAGCCCTTTTAAAAATGAAATATTTTACAGAATACCAAATATAAGACCGATGAAAGAGAAATAACATTGGCTGCATAGAGGGGAGAGAATGAGTAAGGAAGGGGTCCAAGAGATTTCACCTAACCTTTTTGTTTCTTAAGTCCCAGAAACTTGGGGATCCTGGAGACAGAGTTTGAAAATGACTGTTCTAAAGCATAGGTGTAAATAAAAAATTATTATGTGCATAAAATAGGATATAGGCATAATGTATATTTCATCAACTAATGATATATGGAAATAAAACACATATAAGATACATGAATCACAAACACTGATATTCCAAGAGAAAAACCAGCAATGGACACCAATACAAAGCTGAAACAAACACAGGGCTGGGGGAGGATGCTAAATTCCACAGCAGCCAAAAGAGTACAAGATGCTTCTAAATTTTGTTGTTGAGCTCTCTCAAAATATCTATCATCTCTGTTACTGTTACAACTTCACCTGCCACAGTCCATTCCAAAGGACAAATAGGTTTACTCTTTAAATGACATCCTTTCCTCAAATAATCTCCAAGCATTTAGCAAACGTCATATCCTCTTCTTTACAACCCTGCCAAGACAGGGATCAGAGGAGAAGGACATCAGCCAATTCTCTGCAACATCCAAAAGCTATAGGGGACTAAAAAAAAAAAAAAACTCCCAACAAATGGGCCTTGGATATTTTCTGATTTTTAGGAACCATACATGTGTTTGTAATCTCAGTTAGTAACTGACAGTTACTGACCTGATGTACATTAATATGCACATAATATGCCTAATAAAATTTTAGGAAACAAAAGCAGTTAATAATCCATTTCTCCCATTGTTCAGATGATCTTGACTCAGTGAAGTAAGATAATGGATTTAGAAATTAGTCATATAATGTAATACATTATTAATCATGGTATTCAGAAGGGTAAATAGATGTTACAAGAACACCACCCAGGAATTCAATTTCATTTTAGATGTGTTTACTCTCTTGAATTCTTTATGCTGCCATTACCCCTCACAGAAATCTAACAGTCTGATGTATCCTTTCTCCCAAAATAATGATTTTCAACCCTTTTTTAAAAATAAATCAGAGCCCTTTTAAAATGAAATATTTTACAGAATACCAAATATAAGACCGATGAAAGAGAAATAACATTGGCTGCATAGAGGGGAGAGAATGAGTAAGGAAGGGGTCCAAGAGATTTCACCTAACCTTTTTGTTTCTTAAGTCCCAGAAACTTGGGGATCCTGGAGACAGAGTTTGAAAATGACTGTTCTAAAGCATAGGTGTAAATAAAAAATTATTATGTGCATAAAATAGGATATAGGCATAATGTATATTTCATCAACTAATGATATATGGAAATAAAACACATATAAGATACATGAATCACAAACACTGATATTCCAAGAGAAAAACCAGCAATGGACACCAATACAAAGCTGAAACAAACACAGGGCTGGGGGAGGATGCTAAATTCCACAGCAGCCAAAAGAGTACAGAGCAAAAGAACATGACATTTGATAGTGGTTATATTTGCCCAGAAAATGTTGAAGAGTAACACCCAATGCTGGCCAGGCTCGGAGAAACAGGTACAATTATACATTGCTGTTGGCTGTATAGAAAAATGTTTCCTTTTGAAAAACAACCTTTCATTTAAAAAGTTCATATTTTTTGAATCATTAGCAATCTTAATTGTAGCAATACATCATTAAAATCATCCAAAAGAAGAACATGGTGAAGTAAAAATGCTTGTTTCTAACTAATTATAATAGAAAAGCAAATGTTTAGTAATAGGCAAGTGGTTAAATCGATAATAGCATACTGATGGTGGAATATTCGATAATGGTATATTGATGGTGGAATATTATATAGTCACTAAAAATACAGTACAAGTTTTCTTTAAGAACTCTCCATTTAATTGCCTTTCCAGATGTAGCATGCTTTCACTCTCTCCATGAAAAACAAAACCAGGATGCTACTGTCCCTCTGTGTCAGCTTCTCTCTCCCATCCCATTCACATCTCCTGCTAACAACAGTTATATGTCAACCAAGAGTCCACTGGGTTTGTTTCCAAATGTCTCTAGAATCTTGTACTTGTCATTGTGACAGCATAATTTAGTTACATATTGTTTAAACCAATGGAATATCATTGCTAAAAAGATGAGAGTTGTTTCTAAGAAAATTAATTTAAAACTTTGGAAAGACTTCATAGAGCTAGTCACATAAATACCAGTCAAATTACTCATGAACAAAGTCACTGCAAAAGACCAAAATAATAAAAATGTAGGCTACTACATTGCTTCATAAGTACCTCCAGTTCTCAATGAATATTAAAGAAAACAGAACTAGAAATCAGGCTTTGTAAACAGCACTTTTGGGGAGTGGCTCCTTCAAGGAAGAAAGATGCTGCTTACAAAGTCTGATTTCTAGTTCTGTTTTCTTTTACAACTCAACCCAAGGCAAAGCCTCAGTCTTACATCATAAAGCTGACCACTAAATGAACATTTTGAATAATATTAAAACAAAATATGCAATGCATGTACGTAATATTTTGTTTTATTCTCCTCTTTAATCAGTTTTTCGATCAACTGTCTAACTTAAACTCCAACCGTGTTGAGTAAGAGGGAAACTCTCGTCCTTCAAAAACAAGCTCACTGCAACAGGGACCAGGAGTGTCTTGATTCGCCCTTATATCCAAAGTCACCTCCCAGTGTGGTGCCTAGCGCAGAAATTTTTGTTGAAGAGTAACAATTATAAACATTTGCTGTTGGCTGTATAGAAAAATGTTTCCTTTTGAAAAACAACCTTTCATTTAAAAGTTCATATTTTTGAATCATTAGCAATCTTAATTGTAGCAATACATCATTAAAATCATCCAAAAGAAGAACATGGTGAAGTAAAAATGCTTGTTTCTAACTAATTATAATAGAAAAGCAAATGTTTAGTAATAGGCAAGTGGTTAAATCGATAATAGCATACTGATGGTGGAATATTCGATAATGGTATATTGATGGTGGAATATTATATAGTCACTAAAAATACAGTACAAGTTTTCTTTAAGAACTCTCCATTTAATTGCCTTTCCAGATGTAGCATGCTTTCACTCTCTCCATGAAAAACAAAACCAGGATGCTACTGTCCCTCTGTGTCAGCTTCTCTCTCCCATCCCATTCACATCTCCTGCTAACAACAGTTATATGTCAACCAAGAGTCCACTGGGTTTGTTTCCAAATGTCTCTAGAATCTTGTACTTGTCATTGTGACAGCATAATTTAGTTACATATTGTTTAAACCAATGGAATATCATTGCTAAAAAGATGAGAGTTGTTTCTAAGAAAATTAATTTAAAACTTTGGAAAGACTTCATAGAGCTAGTCACATAAATACCAGTCAAATTACTCATGAACAAAGTCACTGCAAAAGACCAAAATAATAAAAATGTAGGCTACTACATTGCTTCATAAGTACCTCCAGTTCTCAATGAATATTAAAGAAAACAGAACTAGAAATCAGGCTTTGTAAACAGCACTTTTGGGGAGTGGCTCCTTCAAGGAAGAAAGATGCTGCTTACAAAGTCTGATTTCTAGTTCTGTTTTCTTTCACAGCTCCAACCCAAGGCAAAGCCTCAGTCTTACATCATAAAGCTGACCACTAAATGAACATTTTGAATAATATTAAAACAAAATATGCAATGCATGTACGTAATATTTTGTTTTATTCTCCTCTTTAATCAGTTTTTCGATCAACTGTCTAACTTAAACTCCAACCGTGTTGAGTAAGAGGGAAACTCTCGTCCTTCAAAAACAAGCTCACTGCAACAGGGACCAGGAGTGTCTTGATTCGCCCTTATATCCAAAGTCACCTCCCCAGTGTGGTGCCTAGCACATACTAGGTCTCCAATAAATAAGGACTAAATCAATAAACTATGCAGCAAATATTGAAAAAAAAAAAAAAGCTTCCAATAAAATGTAAACTGAGGAAAGCAGAATATAAACTTACATGTAACCCACGACAACACCCACATTTTAAAATACGGAGCCAGATGTAAGCCCGAAGGCAATGTCAAAATACAGACTAGCTGTGTTAGATTAGAATGAATTAGAGGAATTCTATACATTTAAAAATAGTTTGTTTAATGCTGGCTCATTCTTTAACAGATTCAAAAAGATACTAATCAAAAAAAGAGAGAAGCTGTTTTAGTTTCTACTCAACCTCCAGTCAGAAGTGAACCACACTCCATTTCCCAAGCTCTCCAACACTCCGGCCTCCTTCCCCCTCGCGATTTCACCCACTGCACCACCTCCAGCAGTTACATCTTTCTCCTCCTAAGACGAAACCTGTACAAACATACTTGTTCTGCGTTTCCAACCCATTAGGATGCTATTTTTAAAATGTGGAGTTCTCCACCCTCTCGTTTACCATCTATCTGGTTAAAAAATAATTATCAAAACTGTAATTTACATTCCCAAGAGATTCCCAAACACTATCTAATTAAATCATTCAATCAGAAAACAAATTAAAATGAAATATCACTGCAACCCCCAAGAGGAAAATCAACTTTTCAGTCATGACTAGAACGTAGCTCTAGGGTGACGCTCCAAAGCCTCTTCTAATTGCAAGTCCTATGAAACAAGCAGCAGAACATTTTGTGACATTTGCAGCTTCCAGGACAACTTTCCTTCCAAAGCAAAGAGGAGCCTGTGCAAGGTTTCAAAGCAAAACATAGTCATTTGAGAATGGAAATGCTTTTATTAATGAGTAACCAGTGGGCACCCACACTGTGTACTCATTCATTCATCCACTCATCCACCCAACACACACTCGCTGAAGAATGTGCCAGGAACTGTCCTGGGTGTTCCACAAACACTTTTTATGCGAATGTAACCTCTGCCTTTTGGTGTGAAACAAGACAAAGGCCAGAGCTTCCCGAGTTTAACTATGGAAGCGTCTCCAAATGGAAAGGCTAGGACTCCATCGTCCCTTGGCCATCCTCTGAGGTCTCCAACTCTGACACCCACTCCCACCATCCAGTGACTCCAGGGGAGCACCGCTGTCCCTGTGACCTGACAGCCCTCTCCAGAGACAGCCCAGTGTGTGGTGAAGAACACGGGTCCTGAAGCAACATTAGCTCGGTTTAAATCTCTGCACCTTAGACAAATTATATAACCCTCCACATGTAAAATGGAGCTTACATACATACCTCATGGGGGAGGAGGATTAACTAAGTCAACATACGTAAAGTACTTAAAATAATGCCTGGCACACACCAGCTGCTATATAATTTTAGCTACTATTATTATTATCCCTATTCCCCTTTAGCTCAACAGAGGAAACTGGTTTGCTCAAAAGGGCCTACTAGCTAGAGGAAACTCAACAGTGAAATACACAGGAATGGCTCATATCATCAAGGGCAAGCATCTGATCTTTTCGGCACACTCTGCCTTCAGAGAGCTGCACCTAGTCCCAAACACATAAATAAGAGAAATCCAAAACATAGCCTGCCAGAATGGATTCTCTAGGCAAGAATATTGGAGTGGGTTAAATATTACAAAACTGTAATTTACATTCCCAAGAGATTCCCAAACACTATCTAATTAAATCATTCAATCAGAAAACAAATTAAAATGAAATATCACTGCAACCCCCAAGAGGAAAATCAACTTTTCAGTCATGACTAGAACGTAGCTCTAGGGTGACGCTCCAAAGCCTCTTCTAATTGCAAGTCCTATGAAACAAGCAGCAGAACATTTTGTGACATTTGCAGCTTCCAGGACAACTTTCCTTCCAAAGCAAAGAGGAGCCTGTGCAAGGTTTCAAAGCAAAACATAGTCATTTGAGAATGGAAATGCTTTTATTAATGAGTAACCAGTGGGCACCCACACTGTGTACTCATTCATTCATCCACTCATCCACCCAACACACACTCGCTGAAGAATGTGCCAGGAACTGTCCTGGGTGTTCCACAAACACTTTTTATGCGAATGTAACCTCTGCCTTTTGGTGTGAAACAAGACAAAGGCCAGAGCTTCCCGAGTTTAACTATGGAAGCGTCTCCAAATGGAAAGGCTAGGACTCCATCGTCCCTTGGCCATCCTCTGAGGTCTCCAACTCTGACACCCACTCCCACCATCCAGTGACTCCAGGGGAGCACCGCTGTCCCTGTGACCTGACAGCCCTCTCCAGAGACAGCCCAGTGTGTGGTGAAGAACACGGGTCCTGAAGCAACATTAGCTCGGTTTAAATCTCTGCACCTTAGACAAATTATATAACCCTCCACATGTAAAATGGAGCTTACATACATACCTCATGGGGGAGGAGGATTAACTAAGTCAACATACGTAAAGTACTTAAAATAATGCCTGGCACACACCAGCTGCTATATAATTTTAGCTACTATTATTATTATCCCTATTCCCCTTTAGCTCAACAGAGGAAACTGGTTTGCTCAAAAGGGCCTACTAGCTAGAGGAAACTCAACAGTGAAATACACAGGAATGGCTCATATCATCAAGGGCAAGCCTCTGATCTTTTCGTTTCGCACACTCTGCCTTCAGAGAGCTGCACCTGCGCAGTCCCAAACATTGTAGGCCCCTTACATAAATAAGAGAAATCCCTAAATTTACCATAGCCTGCCAGATTCACTTGTCCATGGAGTTCTCTAGGCAAGAATATTGGAGTGGGTTGCCATTCCCTTCTCCAGCGGATCTTCCTGACCCAGGGATCAAACCTGGGTATCCTGCATTGCAGAAAGATTCCTTACCATCTGAGCCACCAAGGAAGTCCAAATTGCCTTTAAATTCCCCCAAAACTAGCTCAAGGATGGCTCCACACCACTGCGGGAGCTGTCCGTAGCCATGCCCAGGCCATCACAGCATGGCAGCCAGGTGCCCTCTGCCCTCCCCCTGCCTCACGGCTAGTCTTTCCTAAGTCATTGGCCCTTCCCTACCCCACTATGGGCTATGGCTTCTGCCTTCCCACCTGAGAATCTTGTCTTTTCTGAACATCCACGGGACTCATAATACAGTCACTGCACATACTGAAGAGAGCTGGACCACCACATGGTTTAAGGATCCTGCTCCCTCTTGTTTTCTTCCCCTCTTTCTCAATGTGTTTCAGGTATATATTTGAAAGTTTCCAACAAGGCATAGCTATAAGGTTTCCTGGGGGGCAAAAGCACAAAGGCTCCTTTCAGCTAAAACACTGCACACGTTTTCATGTGGAGTCTTAGACACCATGTGATATGGTCCACAGTCAACAGGATAGGGGCATACTCTGGGGTGAGCCCATGGATTAATAAGGTCTCCTCAGTGCTTCCCAAAGTAGTGAATTGCTCACCTCCTCCCCAACTAGACTGGAAAGCACAAGAGCATCCTTTGCCAGGAACACACACACACACACACACACACACACACAAATACACACACAGAATCTGTGAATGAAAATCTCTTAAAGTCTGTAGGCAGACTGGAAATGTCAAAATAAGGTATGGCCCGCACCCCTCTGGGAACATTATGAATCACCCTGGGGGGTAAACACTGTACTTCTACTGCTGATTAACTGTCAATCTGGACCCATGGGATGGAAAAGGACAAATGAGAAATGCAGCAACAGGCACATCACATGGACCAATTGGTGTGCCACGCAAGCCCGGAGGCAGGCTGACAGGCAGAGGCAGGCACCAAGGAGAGCTGCCAAGGGGACAGGTCAGAGCCGTGGACTTATCTGGAAGTCACCAGTCATCAGGAAGCACCAGTATGTATACCTCTCCTGCACGCACCTGAACCTCCCCTGGGAAGGAACTATTCCCTACACCTGGGGAAACAAGCCAAGAAACAGAGAGACCAGCTGTTCCCACTGAGGCAGGGGCAGCAGATGCAAGCTTGGATCCTGACAACCGTGTGTAAACAAAAGAGAGTGCTCCTGGGGGAGAAAGAATCAACCAGATACGTGCCAAGGTCTGCCAGGTTTACAGGTGAACCAGGCTCTGCTGGCCGTACCCTGTCCTGAAAAAGCTCACAAGCCTGGTAGAAAATAAGGGGAGTAGAAGTGAAGAAAAAAAAGAAACGTGAACGCGAGAGACGGGCATGTGTGCACACTGGGATTGGAGATGCCCACCAGGAGCTCTGTCTGCTGCCTCTCACAGCTCATCAGACAGGGTCACCTGGAGAGAGTGCTCCCTATCGCACCCTGAGCCCAGCCCTGGCCTGGAGCGCATTCCACGGCTCAGCCTCAGACTTCAGACCGACCCTGCACGGATCTGTCTGCTCTGCCCCAGCAGCCGCTCCCTGAGCCTGGGAGTGGAGCTACCAGAGGGACCGGCCTTCACTGGTAGCCCTGGGCGGGTTCTCCCGGTCCTGGGCGGAGGCTCCACCGCAGTGGCCAGAGCTTCGGGCTCCCATGCTTCTTCCCCGCGCCAACACCTGCTCTTGGAGAGGGTTTGGACCCGCGGGCTGTGGTGGGGGTTGGGGAGCACTAAGGTTCGGACACCACTCTAAGCCACAGATTCCCTGTACATCCAACCGCTTACAGCCGGTCCGGGGCTAGGGCTGCGCCGTCCGCCCTGGCTCGTCCCGAAGCCTATGGGTCCTAAATGGCAACGGTTTGGGCCGCTCACGCTTTTCTCCGTAGGCCCTACAGTAACCAAAAGAGCTCAGCTGCCTGTGCGCGCTCCTTTGTACACACACCAACATTCACATGTACGCCCACTCTGAACCAGACCTGCGGACGACCCTGAGAGCCCTCGAGCAATTAGCTGGTAGTCACACGCACACTGGGACACGTGCGCAGCGCGCCCCCATACCACCAGCGAGCTGCACACACCCGCGCGTGGAGCCCCGCGCACACACGTGTGCCCCGGAGAAGCGCGCATGACCGCAGACACTGAGGGTCCCGCACTCAGGCAAGAGCATACACGCAGCTCCCCCAAACGTCTGGGCCCTTAGAAACATCCCCACTCCCCGAGCCGCTCGAGAGATGCCCGTCAGCCTCGGCGTACCCCGCACGGTTCTGGGCACTCCCTGGCCCCATGGGCTGCCCAAGTTTCCCGGGGCGCCGGTACCTTGGATGTGCTGCTTGATGACATTTTCCAGGTGGTCCAGTCGCTCAATAATCTTCAGGGTGTCCCCTTTGTCTTCCTCTAGCTTCTTGTCGGGCACCGGCTCCTGTCCCCTCACATACACGCTGGCGATGTAGTTGGTGACCCAGCCCACGTAGAGCAGACAGATGATGTTGGTCATGCCGCTCAGGATCACGCAAGTGGACACCAAAGTTTTGGTCTTCCTGGTGCACATCATTCTGGGCTCCCTCCTCCATATAGAGCTCCCGGGGCCCCTTCTCTCTGCGCACCCTGGACTCCCCAGAGATCACACCCCCTAGGAAGACGCCACGGGCCGCCGGGAGCCCGCGGGCACCTGAGTCCCGACGTTCTCCAAAGCTCGGACCACTCGCAGAGGAGCTGCCGTGCCCAAGTTTGGAGCTCCCGCCGCTGGCCGCTCGGAGAGAGAGCCTGACAAAGGAAATGAGGGGGATTTTTATCCCCAAATTAAAAATCTCCGAGCCCTTCTCGGAGTAGTCACGGGTGGTCGGCAGTCGCACACCTTGACACGAGCGTCTGGGAAACTTTGCCACAGCCTGGATCCGCTGCCGCGCCGCTTCCCATCGCCGGGCGCCGATTGCCTTGGCGGTCCGACCCGCCCGCGCCGCTAGAAGGACGGCGGCAGTAGCAGCAGCGGCGGCGGGGAGATTCGCGGAACCCAGCAGCCCGGCCTCCTCCGAGCGACAAGCGCCGCCACCAATCGCGCTCCGGCTCGGAAGAGGGGCCGGGGCTGGGCGGTCGCAGACCAACGGGGAGGGCGCGGGGGGCGGAGTCCGGCCCGGGGCCCCACCTGCTGGCCGCCCCGGGGCCCCGCCCTCCAGGACACTCCGGAGCCTCGCCCGCACCGGCGCTGGCGGGCCCAGACCCGAGGCTCCCGGAGAGGGCGCGCCGCCAGTCCGAGTCCTAGGCCGGCAGATTCCACCTCGAGGGGTATTCCACTTGCTCTTGCGCAAAACCTCCAGGCTTCCGGAGGTAGCTCGGCTCAGCGCAACCTCCACTCGCCCATCGACCACAGGGCTTCTCGCGCTGATCCCACCAGCCGGCTCCTCAGCCCTTTTTTCTGGTTGCCAGGACGCATGCAGGGAGGCCAGGGAAGCATGGGCCGGACCGCCTGTCTTGTCTCGCCCTCGGTCAGGCCTCGTGGGCATCCACTTCTTCCTTGGCCTCTCTTCAACCTCCACCCGGTCAGTAGGCTTCACGAAGGTCTCCAGACTCTGTGACTTTGGTCAAAGGAGCCAACCTCTTAGAAATCTCTTAAACGATTGTCTACCACCTCCAATACCGACCACCTCAAAGGTGTTTATTTTTTTAATGCCCCTAGCTAGAATTTTCTTTTTTAAAGTCTGTGTAGTCCCAGGACAAACTGTGGCTTGTAACCCCAGTGGTCATTTATTTGACCCCGGGCTCATCCCCAAGCGTCTGGAGATCCTGCTCAGAAATATCCCTGAGGGATTGAGATCTCTGGGAGCTTAAGTCCCTGTCCATGCTGTTTGTGACGGATGTTAGGAAGGAGAGAACTGGGCCTCACAGCAGAGGGGCATGGCTGGACTCCAGGGACTGGCACTATTCTGTTATTAGAGCAAATACTTATTCATATTAAAATTAATGTTCATACTTATTCATATTAATTTTATTCTCAGAACCTGAATAGAATTCCTTCCAAAAAGGACTTTTTAAAACACAGACTTCTATCTTCTTCTCTATGTCTAGGATGCATTTTCCTGTACTGAAGAGTGTCCCTTGGTGTGGCAGCATCCCAACCAGCTGTGGTCCTGGTACCCACTGTGGCTCCCTCAAGTGATGTTTTCTGGATCTGGCCTAGCAAAAGAGGGACGGCACACCACCAATGAAGGGGCATTTAATGGCCATCAGCCAGGAGCTTTTTAACCAATGCTTTGCATACAGTAACTCCCAAAAGCACTCCGGGCCTCGCCCGCACCGGCGCTGGCGGGCCCAGACCCGAGGCTCCCGGAGAGGGCGCGCCGCCAGTCCGAGTCCTAGGCCGGCAGATTCCACCTCGAGGGGTATTCCACTTGCTCTTGCGCAAAACCTCCAGGCTTCCGGAGGTAGCTCGGCTCAGCGCAACCTCCACTCGCCCATCGACCACAGGGCTTCTCGCGCTGATCCCACCAGCCGGCTCCTCAGCCCTTTTTTCTGGTTGCCAGGACGCATGCAGGGAGGCCAGGGAAGCATGGGCCGGACCGCCTGTCTTGTCTCGCCCTCGGTCAGGCCTCGTGGGCATCCACTTCTTCCTTGGCCTCTCTTCAACCTCCACCCGGTCAGTAGGCTTCACGAAGGTCTCCAGACTCTGTGACTTTGGTCAAAGGAGCCAACCTCTTAGAAATCTCTTAAACGATTGTCTACCACCTCCAATACCGACCACCTCAAAGGTGTTTATTTTTTTAATGCCCCTAGCTAGAATTTTCTTTTTTAAAGTCTGTGTAGTCCCAGGACAAACTGTGGCTTGTAACCCCAGTGGTCATTTATTTGACCCCGGGCTCATCCCCAAGCGTCTGGAGATCCTGCTCAGAAATATCCCTGAGGGATTGAGATCTCTGGGAGCTTAAGTCCCTGTCCATGCTGTTTGTGACGGATGTTAGGAAGGAGAGAACTGGGCCTCACAGCAGAGGGGCATGGCTGGACTCCAGGGACTGGCACTATTCTGTTATTAGAGCAAATACTTATTCATATTAAAATTAATGTTCATACTTATTCATATTAATTTTATTCTCAGAACCTGAATAGAATTCCTTCCAAAAAGGACTTTTTAAAACACAGACTTCTATCTTCTTCTCTATGTCTAGGATGCATTTTCCTGTACTGAAGAGTGTCCCTTGGTGTGGCAGCATCCCAACCAGCTGTGGTCCTGGTACCCACTGTGGCTCCCTCAAGTGATGTTTTCTGGATCTGGCCTAGCAAAAGAGGGACGGCACACCACCAATGAAGGGGCATTTAATGGCCATCAGCCAGGAGCTTTTTAACCAATGCTTTGCATACAGTAACTCCCAAAAGATGCTGTGAAAACAGGCAGCGACTAGAGATCTTTAAGAGGTCTCTTTGCCCATAGCTGGAAAAGAGAACACTACCTGTGGGTTGGAGAGGCGGGTACTATGTATGAGTTGATACGTATGAGAAAGGAGAGTATAGACTGTTTCCGGAAAAAGAAATCAAGGTACAGAACTGTGCATCCATGAGGGAATAAAACCTGTCTCTTTCTTTTCCTCTGGAAGGATAATTAGATCACAGACAGAGAATCTGGACTTTCTTCTAGCTGGATGAATTTACAAGCGGCAGCCTTGCATACAGTTAATGGTAAAGGTCTGCTTATTCCTTCTGTTTGGTACTCTCCCTCCAGAGGGGACCTGGAAGTTCAGCCTTCCTAGGATCTTCCTAAACCATCACAGGGCTAGACAGAGAGGAGCAATACTCGTTTTTCACATTATTAAAGAGGAAAAAGAAAACCCGAAATATACAAAAAAAGTTTCAATTAGAAAACAAAACGGACTGTATGTCCTTATATTCTGGTCCCGCTGGCCCTGTTATATATTTGTAATGTGGAGGGGCTGGATGCAGTAAAAGAATGAGGAACGGGTTCTTCTCTCTGAAAGGTTACAAGGTCTAGCTGACCAGTTCAAAGAATAGGCACTGTAGGTGCAGCCAGCCTCCATGACTCTAATCCCAGATCCACCACTTACTAGTCAGGAGAGCTGGGGCAAGTTCAATTTCCCCTTATGCCAAATATCAACAATATCTGCTGAAGAACTGGCCGTGATGGTTAAATGAGAGGAGGTACCAGGAAGGGGTTTGTGCAGGATATATAGTGGGTGCTCAGGCTCATGGGAATATTCCTTCCAGGATACAGTGAACTCTGTGAAATCCCATGAACTCCACTGGCTGTTTGGCAATAGTTTGTTTCTCCACCAACCAATATCAGTTCTCTCTCCCCTAGTGAAAGTTAACAGGAACCAGAACTATAAGACAACAAGTTGCTTAACTTTCCTAGCTGAGCCCCAGTATGCTGACTTTCTTTTCATAATGTCTGTCTTCACCATCAGGAGGGCCATGATGCATATAGGTTGATAAAATGTTCAAATGAACAGCTGGTTTCAGGGACCCTCTAATTCCCACTAAAGATCCCTAATCCTTTGGTTTCAAACAAGTGAATTAGAAGAGAATATAAAGATTTAACCCAGAAAGATATGATAGTCACAAGAACAGAAAAGAGTCAGCCTCTATGGAAGCCCTCCTATAAATAATGCCTGGGTAAAGATTCGTTTCTTTGACCCTCATTCAATCCAACAAGTAATCATTGAGGCCCTGAGGTTTTGGCTGATTGACCAGTTGCCCCGGGCCCTGCCCAGTTTACTATAAACATGTGGATATAACCTAAACTTCACAGCCTCCATAATGGGCCTCTTTTCTGAGCCTGGAAAGCCCCTAAAAAGCAAGGGATCACTGTCAAATGAATCAGACAATGACTGTGAGTAGGCTTCACAGAGATTCAAGCACAATATATTTCTGTAAATTTTTACCTAGAATCAGAACCTAAGGTTTCCTACTTCTGCAAGAGGAAAGAGAGGGTCTTGAAGAACCTAGGCAAGGGGCTAGAGATCCTTGATAGAGCCTTTGCAGCAGAATCCTTGGATTTTACCCTTCTTTTATATTGGGTAGACAGCTGCCCTCTTGTTGTGATTTGAGGGGGGTGCCAAGTGCAATCCACCAATATTCTTGCCTGAAAAATTCCACAGACAGAGGAGCCTGGCAGGCTATAGTCCATGGGGAGGCATATAGTTGGACACGACTTAGCAACTGAGCACAGCACAGCAAGTAGGATTTCTTACCCATAAGTACATTCACTCTGCCATCCCCCCAACACTAAGCCTACATTCAGAATGCCTCTAATGCCAGGGTTGGAAAAGCCAGTCATTAGTGGATTTTAATTACCAGTTGATTACCTTCTGCGTAGGATACCTGAGAACTAAAGAAGAACTGGGTACCAAACTGTCAATGCCAAGCAAGAGTCATTCATCACAGTGGTGTCAGTGGTCATCCACACCCACCAGATGGCAGCACCATGCAAAGCCTTGGTACCAAAGGTGCCAGATGGGATTTGGGGGCTCCAGGGGGAAATGAGGCTTGACAGTGGAAAGTCTTGATCCCTGGGTGGGCTGTCTGGGAAGTGGGTTTTCCAGGACCCTGGGAGAACAGGGATTACTAGGGCTTCCAGCCGGGAGGGTTACAAGGTTCAGACACAAAGACTGTGGAGAAGCAATAGGTCCAAGGCTGGATTCTGCCAAACCACAGGACTGAAATGTTACTGCCGGGAGAGGCAAGTTTCTGGGTTTCTGGGGGAGGGATGGTGAACAAAAAGAGGAATATTGGTTCAGTACTTACATTGTTTCTGGTCTAGTGTTTTTCACATGTTATCTCTTGAGCACAGACTAAGGAATCCAGAGAGCAGGATTCACATTCCTTCACCTTATTGAAGGGCCCAAAGCAACTCCTAGCAGAATCACAGGGCAGACCCGGAATGGAATCCTGCAACTAGAGCCATCTAACTCTGCCTCCTTATCCATCCACTGAGTATTCCTGAGTGCCTGTTCTGGGCTAGACCCAGTGCTGGCTGCTGCTAACACAGAGATGACTTACAGACATACTCCCTTGCCCTCAAAGAGATCATTGTTCAGTGGAGGATGCCAAAGAATAAACAACTGTCATACAGTCTGATGAGCTCTGGACTGAGATACTATATTAATATGAAAGAGAAAGGCACAGGTAGATGCACCAGATTCCTCCCAAGTAAGTGGTTTAGCAACGTTCATACAGCTCCGCTTCCATTCAATCACCGGACAGCTCGGCTGGGTGGGAGTTTGCTCTTTAGACCTAGAAGAAAGCATTTGCGGGGCTTCCCCTGGTGGTCCAGTGGGTAAAGACACCGCCTTGCAGTGCAAGGGGCGCCGGTTTGATCCCTGGCCTGGGAAGATCCCACGTGCCGCGGAGCGGCTGGACAGATGTGTCCAATTACCGAGCGGGAGCTCTGGAGCGCATGCACCCAGAGCCGGCGCTCTGCAACGACAGACGCCACCGCGATGGGAGGCTCACAGGAGCCAAAGAACAAAGACGGATGAACATAGAGAAATGCAAGACCAATAGAAGTGGCCCACCCACTCCCCTCCCTCCCCAACCCGATCCCCGCCCAAAAAATAAATAAATAAATAAATTTAAAAAAAAAAAAGAAGAAGAAAGCATTTGCAAGATAGTAGACCAAGGATTAATATCCAGAATAGATATAAAGAATTCATTTAAACCAACAACAGAGAGAGGCAAAAATGTCCAAATGGAAAAATAGGCCAAAAATATGAACAAGGAATTAACTAAAGAGGAAGGGTAGATATCCAGTACACAGATGAAATGATGCTTAAACTTGTTAAAAATCAGGAAGTTACATCTTAAAATATAGATACCACATCTCATGTATCAGACAGACAAATTTAAGGAGATGATTTTCAAATACTGGAGAGAGTATAAAAGAAATAAGCACTCATAGATCCTTCTGGTGGAAATCTGACTTTGGAACACAGTTTGACAGTAATGATGATGAAATTTAAAAATGCACATGCTCTATGACCTTGTACTCAAAGTGTACATGGAACACTTGGGTGCTTATTAAAAATGAAGAGTATCAGGCCCATCCCACATCTGCTGGATCAGACTCTGCATTTTTATCAAAATCCTCAGATGAGTCACATACACAATAAATTCTGAGAAGCAATATGTGAAACTGTTAATGCCAGGCTGTCTTTAGGGAAAGAACCATGATTAAGGGCAGTGGTCAAGGGCTGAACTTGTTACCAAGTACATCTGTAATATCTGAATTTTTATAATGAATACTTCTTAATGTTATATTTCTGAAATTTGAGTTATTATTTTCTTAATTTAAAAAATGATTCCTGTTTTTGTACTGAAAACATCTGCTTCACCCTGGTTACCATCATGCCTTGTGATCTGAGCTAGTCTTGGAGGTACTCTAAGCCTGTTTCCTAATCTGCATAAGAGGGATAACAATTACACCTCAGCCCAGCCTTACACATTGGCAGGCTTTGAGCACAGCATATCAAGCACAAGTCAACCTCCGACATTCATGATGGTGATTCTTCATCACCAGGAAAAAGGACACCCTTTATGGTTTATGGTCATAGGGAAGAGAGCAGTACCATAGGAGGAAGATTTCTGCCAAATGGAACAAACACAAAAACAAGTGCATAGGCACACACATACAATTCTTGAGCTATATATGCTCATTGTAGATGCTTCCTATTGAACAAAAATGAAAGCAGTCAATAAGGTACATGATCTCTTTCATGATGTAAGGGAACACAGGAGTGTTCTCAACAACCACCTCTTTCTTTTGCTCACTCAGAGCCATTTCTTAGTTTTGTGTGTTTTACATAAATAAGATTATGTTGCCTGCTACTGGAGATACAGTAAAAGATTGTGGCTTCCTGTTCTTTAGAAGGATGCTCAGTGGGGGATACACTAATTAGGGAAGCATAGAGCAAGATGGTTAGACAAATGTAACCAGGCAGACTGGGGTTCAAATCCTACATCCGCCATTTACTAGTTCCTTGAATTGGGGCAAGTTGCTTAAGGTTCTATATCTCAATATCCTCAATCGTAAAATGTAATATCTGCCTCATTGGGTTTTTGTGAAGATTAAATGAAATGATATTTGTAAAACTTGGTACTGAGTCTCTGGCAAGAATTCAACAAATGTGAGTTTTAGTAGCACTTAACACTTTTATTTAGACAATAAATTACGGTATTTCATTTCCAATTCACAATTATACATATTTTATAGCACATATTGAGGAGCATAACCCTTCTGTAACCCAAAGACTATATATCCATGTTTAATGTTTTATTACTTAGAGGGGTGAATATCAGTTTTCTATACAATTTATATAAGTAACCAAATAAAACTATGCTGAGCAGTGATGTATCTTGTTTGATCACCCAAACTTCTAAGACAGGTAGGGTAGACTAGTATTGTTCAATTCATGGAGCACTACTCACATACACCTTGCCTTAATCGTCACAATTACCCCATAAGGTAAGTCATTATCATGTCCATTTTCCAAATGAGGAAACTGTGTTTAAGGCAAGCATTAATGAGTAAAAGTAGGTAGAGGACTTCTGACTCCAAGTCCAGTACCCCTTTCTATACACCACATCCCTCCTGGGTATCTGTTAAGGTACATCTGTCTTAAGGGAAGGAATCATCAGTTCAGTTCAGTTCAGTCACTCAGTCGTGTCCGACTCTTTGTGACCCCATGGACGGCAGCACACCAGGCCTCCCTGTCCTTCACCATCTCCTGGAGCTTGCTCAAACTCACGTCCATTGCCTCAGTGATGCCATCAAACCATCTTGTCCTCTGTCATCGCCTTCTCCTTCTGCCTTCTATTTTTCCCAGCATCAGGCTCTTTTCCAATGAGTTGTCTCTTCGCATCAGGTGGCCTAAGTACTGGAGCTTCAGCTTCAACGTTGGTCCTTTCAATGAATATTCAGGGTTGATTTCCTTTATGATTGATGGTTCTGATCTTGCACTCCAGGGGAATCTCAAGAGTCTTCTCCAACACCACAGTTTGAAGGCATCAATTCTTCAGTGCTCAGCCTTCTTTATGGTCTAACTTTCACATTCATACGTGACTTCTGGAAAATCCATACTTTTGACTATAGACCTTTCTGCTTTTTAATACACTGTCTAGGTTTGTCTTAACTAGATGATTAAGATGTCAATTTAAACAAGGGGAAAAAAAAAAGAGACCCAAACTAAGAGACCTCTTGGAAGTGTTCCGTCTTCAAAGAGGATTGCTAAACACAGAAGCACTTTCAATCCCTAAACAGATGCTGTCCCTTGAGCAAGGAGAAGAACTACTAAATCCTCTCTTCCAAAAAGACAGAATCTGGGTGGTGAATTAGGGGGAAAGGAAGTCATATGCTCCCTACTGAGAGCAGAAGTGTGGTACAGATTTCCTGAAACCCATGAAAGGTGTTTTCTTGCAAACTCATACAGCTTCAGGAAGGCAGGAAAAAGAACTGGTCCAGCGAATGCCCCTCTTAGAAAATGCCTGGAGGCTTCCGTCATGCCTGGATACAAAGACAGAGAGCTTCCTGAGCTGCTTCATAGCACAGAGCCCTTCTCCCCAAAGCCTCCAAGGAGTAGCACAGCACCCATGTGAGGGATGGCTGGTGCCAGCCAGGCATGAGGAGAAACCACTGACCTTTTCAGGACTGGTCTGTGATGGTCTGGGGCATTACTGGCCCATAAGTATGCTCTGTGCTTTGCTGCCAACCAGATGGTAAATAAAATATTCAGCAGGTACACAACCTCCTCACCACAGCGAGGTGACTGGCTTGTTCAGAACAGAATGATTTCGGTGGAAGGCACAAATTACAAGTGGCAAGAAGCGGCTGGGAGAGAATCAACAATCTGCTTCTTGTGACAGAGCCAGCGACCAGAGTTGAGGACAGCCTGCATCGGCAGCAGGCGCAGAGCCCCTCCTCAGAGAACTGTGGAATATGTCATCAAATGACTTCTCTAAACTCGGTTCTAAGACAAATGCAGATGCACAAAAGTACAAAGTACTCAGATGGATGATTCCAGATAAAACAGCCTCAGCAGGTACCAACAGACAGGTTGATGTGGCAGGATGCATTTGCAGATACCAATATAATCACTCTCCCGACAAAGTCCAAAACCAAAGAGCATCTAGGTATTTGCTAGTAACTCTCCACCGTCCATGGAATTTCTAATCTGGGCATTTGCAAGTATGATGAGCGAGATGACGGGCTCCAGAATAGAGCCTGTGTTCCCAAGTAGATTGACAGAACTACCATTCAATCCAACAATTCCACTTCTGGGTATTTTTTTTTCCAAAGACAATACCAACAAAAGCTTATTCAAAAAGACATATGCTCATTGCAGTATGACTTATAATAGCCAAGATGTGGAAGCAACCTAAGTGTCAACTGATAGATGAATGGATAAAGAAGATGTGATACATAATAAAATGGAATATTACTCAGCCATAAAGAAGAATGAAATCTTGCCACTTGCAACAACACAGATGGACCTAGAGTGTATTGTGCTAAGTCAAAGAAGTCAAAGAAAGAGAAATACCATACAATTTCACTTATATGTGGAATCTAAAAAACAAAATGAATGAACAAAAATAACAGAAGACTCATAGATACTGGGGAGGGGAGGAGACAAAATGGTGAAATAGGTGAGGGAGATGAAGAGGTACAAACTTTCAGTTACAAAGGAACAAATCCCATTACATGAGGATGTAATGTGCAGCATAGGGGATATAGCCAGTAATACTGTAAGAGCTTTGTATGGTGACAGATGATAACTACACTTACCATGGTATTATTACTATTTTGTAAGTATGCTCTGTGCTTTGCTGCCAACCAGATGGTAAATAAAATATTCAGCAGGTACACAACCTCCTCACCACAGCGAGGTGACTGGCTTGTTCAGAACAGAATGATTTCGGTGGAAGGCACAAATTACAAGTGGCAAGAAGCGGCTGGGAGAGAATCAACAATCTGCTTCTTGTGACAGAGCCAGCGACCAGAGTTGAGGACAGCCTGCATCGGCAGCAGGCGCAGAGCCCCTCCTCAGAGAACTGTGGAATATGTCATCAAATGACTTCTCTAAACTCGGTTCTAAGACAAATGCAGATGCACAAAAGTACAAAGTACTCAGATGGATGATTCCAGATAAAACAGCCTCAGCAGGTACCAACAGACAGGTTGATGTGGCAGGATGCATTTGCAGATACCAATATAATCACTCTCCCGACAAAGTCCAAAACCAAAGAGCATCTAGGTATTTGCTAGTAACTCTCCACCGTCCATGGAATTTCTAATCTGGGCATTTGCAAGTATGATGAGCGAGATGACGGGCTCCAGAATAGAGCCTGTGTTCCCAAGTAGATTGACAGAACTACCATTCAATCCAACAATTCCACTTCTGGGTATTTTTTTTTCCAAAGACAATACCAACAAAAGCTTATTCAAAAAGACATATGCTCATTGCAGTATGACTTATAATAGCCAAGATGTGGAAGCAACCTAAGTGTCAACTGATAGATGAATGGATAAAGAAGATGTGATACATAATAAAATGGAATATTACTCAGCCATAAAGAAGAATGAAATCTTGCCACTTGCAACAACACAGATGGACCTAGAGTGTATTGTGCTAAGTCAAAGAAGTCAAAGAAAGAGAAATACCATACAATTTCACTTATATGTGGAATCTAAAAAACAAAATGAATGAACAAAAATAACAGAAGACTCATAGATACTGGGGAGGGGAGGAGACAAAATGGTGAAATAGGTGAGGGAGATGAAGAGGTACAAACTTTCAGTTACAAAGGAACAAATCCCATTACATGAGGATGTAATGTGCAGCATAGGGGATATAGCCAGTAATACTGTAAGAGCTTTGTATGGTGACAGATGATAACTACACTTACCATGGTATTATTACTATTTTGTAATTTATAAAAATATAGGGTTTCCCTGATGATATCAAAACTGAAAGAGGCACCTGTACCCCAATGTTCATTGCAGCTCTCTATACAATAGCTAGAACATGGAAGCAACCCAGATGTCCATTGACAAATGAATGGATTTAAAGGCTCTGGTACGTATAGACAATGGAATACTTCTCAGCTGTAAAAAAAAAAAAAATGCAGAAGAATCAATCCTAATGAGGTGGATGGATCTAGAACCTATTATAAAAAGTAAAGTAAGTCAAAAGGAGAAAGACAAATACAACATACTAACACACATATATGGAGTCTAGTAAGATGGTAATGATAACACATGCAGTGAAGCGATGGAAAAACAGACATGAAGAACAGACATATGGACATTGTGGGGAATGAACAGTGGGTGAGAGGCACAGAGGGAGGAACATGGAAACCTATACTATCATATGTGAAAAAGATAGGTACTGTCATTGTGCTGTGGGAATAGGGGATCCTACAGGGGCACTGTGAGACAGCCTGGAGCAGTGGGATGGGGGTACTGGAAGGGGGCCAGAGATATACATATGAGTAATCTGGGATTATATATATCTGTAAACAACAAAACTCTGTAAAAATTAAATGTAAAAAAAAGTATTGAGGAGAAAAAAAATCCATCATATCTTTAATTAAATAAAATGATCATTAGTCATTTTAAAAATATATTTATTAATATATAAACCATATATATATATATATATATATATATATATAGGATTTCCCTGGTGGTCCAGTGGTTAAGAGTCTGCCTTGAAGTGCAGGGAACACCAGTTTGATCACTGGTCAGAGCAGAGTCCATATGCCTCAGGGCAACTAAGCCCATGTACTACAACGACTGAGCCTGTGCTCTGGAGTCCTTGAGCTGCAATATTGAGCCCAAGTGCTGCAACTACTGAAGCCCACTCACCCTAGAGCCTGTGATCTGCAACAAGAAGCAGCCACAGAAATTAGAAGCTCTTGCATGTCAGCTAGAGGGTAGACCCTACTCCTCACAACTAGGGAGAGCCCATGCACAGCGATGAAGACCCAGTACAGTCAAAGATACAAATAAATATAAACTCTTTTAAAATTTTTTTAATTTATAAAAATATCAAATTATTATATTATACACCTGGAATTAATATAATTTTGTAAGTTAACTGTACTTTGACAATAAAGAAATAAGTTAATGTCTCTGGAGATAGGATTAATTACCCATCAGTTGCCTTTTAGAACTTCAAAAAGCAATTTGAAGACAATGAAAATATTCAATTTCTCATGGCAACAGAGCATACACCTAAAAGTCAAGCTAGCAAAAGTTGTGCGAGAGACATCACAGCTCCAACAGTGACACTTCCAACGGTCCCAGTTCCTACTCACAATGTCATGACTAAGTAAAAAGCTGAAGTCTAGGGCTAGCCTCTCCGACCTACCCAACTAACTTCCGCTCAAGAGTTTTTCCCTAATGGCCCCCCACTAAGAAGAATGGAGTCTGAGGTCTCCAATAACTCAGCAGAGGCCAAGAGTCCAGAATAGTTGGAAGAGACAGTAGGGGATCTAAGTCCTTATAGCCCTGAGGCCCGAGGGGCTTCCCTACTCTTCAGACAGTATGCTTTCAGGCTTCTCCCTCCCAGATGTAAACCAAATAACTGACTTTTTTTCTTTTTAGTCTAATTATACTAACTACCAAAGAAGGTGCCTGAACTAGAAGACGTTGTTCAGAAGTCTTCCATCTTCCCAGTTCCCTGGGCATACATTTATCCACTCAAGCAAGATAACAGGCAAGTCAAGGTACCCTTGGCCTGGCATCTAACATGGCCAACTGCGAAAGGCCATGTATCATCACCTCAGGGACCATGTCTGAGTACAGCGGGGCTGGAGGGCATCAGTCCAAGGCTGGAGAAGAATGGTGTAAGTCCTTACAGAACAGAAGGCATCCCATCCTTGCAGTGGTTAGTGCCCATGACAGTGGAGTGAGGGGGTCCAGTGAAGGGCCAGAGCCATACCCTCAATCAGTAAAATCTGGGACTCCATGTGCTGAAGGGTCTTTTATACCCTGTGCTTCTCTGTAAGTTCCCTAGCAGTTGCAACTTTCCCCTAATCTCTAAAAGGCTGAGGCAATCTAGAAAATGTTAACCTCAAGGCAGACGCCCTCAGCTACCCTGACCAGGGTCAGTTTGCTTCAGCTCGAGTTCCAGGTTCACTGATGAGAGTCCAGAGGCTTTGACAAAACTCCAGACCTTCTACTCCAACAGCCCTTGGATGGCCACCTTCACTCATGGAGACACGGCGGGCCATGGAGACTGAAGAGGGATCACTGAGTCTTGGGCTGGGCTGCGATCTTGGAACTGACCCACTGACAACTTGCAAGGGCTGCTACGAATGAGGAGTTCAATTTTTTGCCTGACTTTTTAAAGAGGTTACTTTTTAGCATCACACTGTGTCAACTCAGGAGACTTAAGAGACTCAGGTTCAAGTTGGGATGAGCCCCGGAGTAGGAAATGGCAGACCTCTCCATTATGCTTGCCCGAAGAATCCCATGGACAGAGGAGCCTGGTGAGCTACAGTCCATGAGGTGCAGAGAGTCAGACATGATTGAACGTCTTTAGCACGTAGCACCAAGGACTGACAATGATCAGAAGATGGCATTGAACTAGGGCTATTGGCCTTTCCACAGAATAACCCCAACATGCTGAGCAATTTAGATGTTTATTAATATTTTGAATGTGTCTTTCTTTACGGTCAAGCTGCCACTTTTTCACAACTGCCAATGTTTCCTCAACCCCTACACACACACAGCACTCTCAGAAGTCTTCCATCTTCCCAGTTCCCTGGGCATACATTTATCCACTCAAGCAAGATAACAGGCAAGTCAAGGTACCCTTGGCCTGGCATCTAACATGGCCAACTGCGAAAGGCCATGTATCATCACCTCAGGGACCATGTCTGAGTACAGCGGGGCTGGAGGGCATCAGTCCAAGGCTGGAGAAGAATGGTGTAAGTCCTTACAGAACAGAAGGCATCCCATCCTTGCAGTGGTTAGTGCCCATGACAGTGGAGTGAGGGGGTCCAGTGAAGGGCCAGAGCCATACCCTCAATCAGTAAAATCTGGGACTCCATGTGCTGAAGGGTCTTTTATACCCTGTGCTTCTCTGTGTAAGTTCCCTAGCAGTTGCAACTTTCCCCAAATCTCTAAAAGGCTGAGGCAATCTAGAAAATGTTAACCTCAAGGCAGAGGCCCTCAGCTACCATGACCAGTGTCAGTTTGCTTCAGCTCGAGTTCCAGGTTCACTGATGAGAGTCCAGAGGCTTTGACAAAACTCCAGACCTTCTACTCCAACAGCCCTTGGATGGCCACCTTCACTCATGGAGACACGGCGCGGGCCATGGAGACTGAAGAGGGATCACTGAGTCTTGGGCTTGGCTGCGATCTTGGAACTGACCCACTGACAACTTGCAAGGGCTGCTACGAATGTGGAGTTCAATTTTTTCCCTGACTTTTTAAAGAGGTTACTTTTTAGCATCACACTGTGTCAACTCAGGAGACTTAAGAGACTCAGGTTCAAGTTGGGATGAGCCCCGGAGTAGGAAATGGCAGACCTCTCCATTATGCTTGCCCGAAGAATCCCATGGACAGAGGAGCCTGGTGAGCTACAGTCCATGAGGTGCAGAGAGTCAGACATGATTGAACGTCTTTAGCACGTAGCACCAAGGACTGACAATGATCAGAAGATGGCATTGAACTAGGGCTATTGGCCTTTCCACAGAATAACCCCAACATGCTGAGCAATTTAGATGTTTATTAATATTTTGAATGTGTCTTTCTTTACGGTCAAGCTGCCACTTTTTCACAACTGCCAATGTTTCCCCTCAACCCCCTACACACACACAGCACTCTCAAACTGTTTCTTAAACAGTTACTCTTAACCTGCTATAAACGGGGAAAACAAACATCTAAATGATTAGAATTGTATGTAAATGAGGGGGAAAAAAGGCTTTTTTTTTTCCTTTTTTTGACTTTAAGCAAGGGACTAAGGGACTCTCTCTGAGTTAGTATTCAATGGTTTGACACATTTATTGGTTCACTTATTTCCTGCTTTTCAACTTCCTTACTATTCCAGCAGCTTGCATTCCTGCCCCACCAATCAATTCCCTACAATGCAGCCGGAATGATCTCCTAAAAATGCAAAATTGATTCTGTCACACACACACCCTCCAGCCTTAGACTCCTTCAGTGGCTTCTAAGCAATGAAAGCCCTGTCAGATCTGGCCTTTCTCACCTTCCTACTTCATCACCTCCAGGTCCTTAGGTTGGTCACTCCTCCCCACAGGCCACCAGTTCACCTTACAGATTTCATCTTAGCCCCTTCTTCTACAGCTTCCTTGACCCCTTGAACAAAAGCATGCAGCCAATATTGGCCCATGGTCCCATCTACTTCCCCATCCAAGCATTTAGCCCCAAATCCCAACGGCATAATAGCATTACAGATATGAAGCTCCACCATTTACCAGCTGAGTTGTCGTAGGCAAATCACTTAACCTCTCTCAGCCTGTTTCTTTATCTATGTGTGTGCATGTGCTCTTTGTGGCCCCATGGACGGTAGCCCACCAGGATCCTCTGCCCATGGGGATTCTCCAGGCAAGAATACTGGAGTGGGGTTGCCATGTCCTCCTTCAGGGGATCTTCCCAACCCAGGAATCGAACCTGTATCTCATAGGTCTCCTGCTTTGGTAGGTGGATTCTTTACCACTAGCTCCACCTGGGAAGCCCCTCTTTTTCTACAGAATGGAGATAATGATTTAACCTACCTCTTAACTTCACAGTGAGGGTAGAGATGGTACAGCTGGAGCACTTAGTGCGATAAATGTGATCACTATTTTTTCAATTATCTGTTTTCCTCACCAAAATACAAGTCCCCTGAGGTGAGGAACCATGCCTGTCTTGTGCTTCACCGCATATGCATAGTACTGAGCAGGGAATCTGCCACACAGCTACTCAGTTATTGCTATATATTTGCTGAATGAATACATGAATGTCAGTGTCTTGCCTAAGAATCTGCAGAGACTCCCATTTCAAACCTGAGCAAACTTCCATTCTTTCACATGCATTCTCCAGCCAGCCTCCTCAGCTTTTCTCTGCTGTACTTTAACAGCTTGTCTGATGAAATTCCCTTCACACTCTTTCCCTTCATCAAGTCCTCCCTTCCAGAGCTGGGTCTTCCCTCCTCCAGGCAGCTCTCCTGTGCCCACTACTCAAGTCTTCTTGACTCTCCGACTTCAAATCATTGTTTTTGTTCTCGATCATTCCCCAGTGCCTTTTCGCCCTCACCTCTCCACCAGTTGATATGAGGTAGCCTTGAAAGCAAGCTCTGCTTGCTCTCTCTCCTTCGGTGTCCCCTTCCTACCCTAGGCCTGGTCAGAGTCAGCACCTGCCCTCAGCCAGGGAGACTCTGCCTTCTGCTTCTTCAAAAGGCAGAGGGCCATGCCTTTTGATAACATTCTCTCAAAAACCACGTCCTTGCAGTTCGCCACGCCTCACTTAAGGTATTGACTTTTCAGTTCGTGATAAATTATTCAGCAGCTCATTTTCAGCCAGACTCCTCTTTTCTTCAGGGCCTTCTCCTCTAGCCACCATCTCGGGGCAGCCTTTAAGTTCTAATGACGTGTTTACAATTCATGCTCTGCCAGACATTAAAGCATCGCGGTGCACTCAGGGATGAGGAAGCGCTGCTTGGGATTCTCAGCAGAGGGAAGGGCCCAGTAAGAGTGCTGCTCTGCTGTTTATAGCAAGCAAAGACTTCTGCCTCCACTACAAAGGATCTGTGTGAAGACGGTGGCAGAAGGGTTCTGCTTCAAAGGCAGGGACTTGGAACTTTCCAAGCCTCTGTGAAGAGCAGCCCAGCAGCTGATAGGCGCAGATAGTCCTGATCCAACCAACTCTAGACTTGAGGATTTTCACTCCTGTGCCCATGGGTTGAATATTAAAAAAAAGAAAGACCTACCTCTTAACTTCACAGTGAGGGTAGAGATGGTACAGCTGGAGCACTTAGTGCGATAAATGTGATCACTATTTTTCAATTATCTGTTTTCCTCACCAAAATACAAGTCCCTGAGGTGAGGAACCATGCCTGTCTTGTGCTTCACCGCATATGCATAGTACTGAGCAGGGAATCTGCCACACAGCTACTCAGTTATTGCTATATATTTGCTGAATGAATACATGAATGTCAGTGTCTTGCCTAAGAATCTGCAGAGACTCCCATTTCAAACCTGAGCAAACTTCCATTCTTTCACATGCATTCTCCAGCCAGCCTCCTCAGCTTTTCTCTGCTGTACTTTAACAGCTTGTCTGATGAAATTCCCTTCACACTCTTTCCCTTCATCAAGTCCTCCCTTCCAGAGCTGGGTCTTCCCTCCTCCAGGCAGCTCTCCTGTGCCCACTACTCAAGTCTTCTTGACTCTCCGACTTCAAATCATTGTTTTTGTTCTCGATCATTCCCCAGTGCCTTTTCGCCCTCACCTCTCCACCAGTTGATATGAGGTAGCCTTGAAAGCAAGCTCTGCTTGCTCTCTCTCCTTCGGTGTCCCCTTCCTACCCTAGGCCTGGTCAGAGTCAGCACCTGCCCTCAGCCAGGGAGACTCTGCCTTCTGCTTCTTCAAAAGGCAGAGGGCCATGCCTTTTGATAACATTCTCTCAAAAACCACGTCCTTGCAGTTCGCCACGCCTCACTTAAGGTATTGACTTTTCAGTTCGTGATAAATTATTCAGCAGCTCATTTTCAGCCAGACTCCTCTTTTCTTCAGGGCCTTCTCCTCTAGCCACCATCTCGGGGCAGCCTTTAAGTTCTAATGACGTGTTTACAATTCATGCTCTGCCAGACATTAAAGCATCGCGGTGCACTCAGGGATGAGGAAGCGCTGCTTGGGATTCTCAGCAGAGGGAAGGGCCCAGTAAGAGTGCTGCTCTGCTGTTTATAGCAAGCAAAGACTTCTGCCTCCACTACAAAGGATCTGTGTGAAGACGGTGGCAGAAGGGTTCTGCTTCAAAGGCAGGGACTTGGAACTTTCCAAGCCTCTGTGAAGAGCAGCCCAGCAGCTGATAGGCGCAGATAGTCCTGATCCAACCAACTCTAGACTTGAGGATTTTCACTCCCTGTGCCCATGGGTTGAATATTAGAGGATAAAAAGAAAAGGTAAAGAAATAAAAGAAACCAGGAATCTTCTATAATCAGGTGCATCTGAAAGCAAGCAAATAAGATGCAGTATAGAATGCTTACCCTTAGGATTGAGATTTTAGGCAGGGGCTTCTCATCCTACTCAAAAGACCACTACCAGCCCCTGTCCAGTCCCTCCTGTCTAAAGGTCTTATAGCCCATCTCAAATTGCCTTCTGCTGGATATTCCAGGTCCTGACACTCCAGTTCCTTGGCTCCTGACCTCCCAGGCTCATAGGTGGAGACCTTACTTCCCACCCCCTCACAGCTTCCTAACCTGATTTTGTCTCACATCACAGGTCATGACTATAGATTCAGGGTTACTAGACATCTGAAGGTGTAATTAGCATGGTCAGTAATGGGGGTGAGGGGACGCTCACTGACAGCCACAGGAAGGGAAGGAGACTCCCTGTTGTCTTAGATGCTGCTGACATCTGTAACCTCATTCTCTTCATAATTATTTGATTCATTAATCTCCAACCTGGGGTTTATGCTAATGACTCCCTTTGAGGAACTGATCCAGAGAACACAAGAATTGAGTGGCAGGCAACAGGACTTTGGGGATTCCATCAAAACTGGAATTCCTCTGCCACGGAAGGAGTTGAAAACAAACAAATACAAATAAAAAACAACAAAGGCAGCATGTTCCATAATCAGAGGAAGAAAATAAAAATAGTTGGCATTATGGCCACTCTACTCTTGCTTCGCCACAGAATCCCTTCTTTCCCTCCTCGTTCCTCTCTCTTCCACTGAACAATGTGTGTGCTTGGTTGTGTCTGACTCTTTTACAACTCTATGGACTGCTGACCACAGGCTCCTCTGCCCATGGGATTTTCCAGGCAAGAATACTGGAGTGGGGTCTCCAACTAAATGATGCAAATCCTGCAAGGTTTTTTTTTTTTCTTTTTCAAACACATCAGTTGGAAATCCTAAAACATATGTGACACTTTCCTTCCTGTTTAAATTGAGCACAACTTAACACTTTCCTGATTGATTCATTTCTTCAAAAATATATGGAGAACCTCCTGTTTGCCCAGCACTAGAATAAGAACTAAGAACACAAAGTTGCATGAAACAAGAGACCTTCCTCCAAGGAGTTCAAAGCCTAGAGGGGAAATATATCAATAATATTCACAACCATACCCATGATTATGGTAGCTAACATCTTTGGTTAGCTAGTATTTTACTTGCATTATCTTAATCCTCATAATAAACCTATGTAGGAGACACTATTATTCTTCTTCTCATTTTACAGAAGCAGAAATAGAGATTTAAGGAGTCCAAGTCAAACTTACTACCGCTAAATAGTAAAGCAAGACAAACTCATATAATCTGTCTAGAACCTGAGCTATTAGCATGGCACTCTATTAATGATCTCCTCCAAGTAAACAAATAATGGCAAGCAGGATAATCAGGACAAAAACAGATACTGACTCCTGGTCACAAGGAAAGAGTAACCAGACCAATGGGAGTAGGAGTCTACCAGGAGGACACAGGCGGCCTTCCAGACAAAGAGAAGAGCAGATGCAAAAGCACAGAGATGGGCGATGGCCTCAGACACCAAGAGAGCTGTGAGGCAATGCACTCATGGGGAGCAAGGAAATGGAGAGAAATGAGGGCAGAGATACAGGAAGGGCCCAGATGTGGGTAGCCTCATGTTACACCGCACTTTCCCAGAGGAAATTAGGAGGCCATGAGGTGGAGAGGATGGGATAATAGCTGTAGTTTTAGACAAATAAGAAAGACTGTTCAGGCTGCAGGGTGGAGGGTGAGAGTGAGGAGTCAGTGGTTCTGAAGAAGGAGCGGTGCAGGGAGGAGGGGGTATTCCCCTTCTAGGGACATATGGAAATAGTATGTGTGTGTGCATGCATGTGTGTGCATGCGCTTGGGCAGTGGTCACAATAAATGACTGGGAAGGAAGCACTGGAATCCTAAACTATGATACGGCCTTCTGTAGATGGGACAGATCTGCCCCAAATGCCCAGTAAAAATCCCTAGAAAAAGAGAAACTTGAAGTCATTCTAGAAAGTTCCTTCCTTCATCCTCCCCCACCCTGCACCCAATACACACACAGACATTAATAGTCTGAAACTCCCGTGGCTTCTGCTCCCTCTCTGCATCCAAGTACAGGTCTCACCATCTCTCCTTCTGACCGTGCTATGTGTCTTTAGATTTCCAACACTGGACGCTGGGCTGGGAACAGAGAGGCTGATGGCTGGTGTTTGTGGAGCCCAGAGGGACTGCTTAATCCTGTGAGATAAATGCTCCTTGTACCACACCCTTGACGTGAGTGAAACCAACTGATGCCCTCCTCAGTTGTGGTCTTGACATGAATATTCCTCCCAGGTCTCAGCAAAGTTGGCGATTTCCGCTTGGTTTCCTCGCCACATTAGAAACACCACGTTTCACCATCAGTTGCTGTTCTCTTCAGAAACTCTTTATTTTGCCCAGCATCCCCTGGGTAATCAGAGCAAATATAACGTCTTTACTGCATCTATTTGTCATTTGGAATGCATGGCAAGCCTTCACGGAAAATTTCCTTAAGTTCACATTTCCTTTTAGAATGAGTCTTTATCTACATTTAACTCTGGAGCCTCCTTCAATGGGAGTAGGAGTCTAACAGGAGGACACAGGCGGCCTTCCAGACAAAGAGAAGAGCAGATGCAAAAGCACAGAGATGGGCGATGGCCTCAGACACCAAGAGAGCTGTGAGGCAATGCACTCATGGGGAGCAAGGAAATGGAGAAATGAGGGCAGAGATACAGGAAGGGCCCAGATGTGGGTAGCCTCATGTTACACCGCACTTTCCCAGAGGAAATTAGGAGGCCATGAGGTGGAGAGGATGGGATAATAGCTGTAGTTTTAGACAAATAAGAAAGACTGTTCAGGCTGCAGGGTGGAGGGTGAGAGTGAGGAGTCAGTGGTTCTGAAGAAGGAGCGGTGCAGGGAGGAGGGGGTATTCCCCTTCTAGGGACATATGGAAATAGTATGTGTGTGTGCATGCATGTGTGTGCATGCGCTTGGGCAGTGGTCACAATAAATGACTGGGAAGGAAGCACTGGAATCCTAAACTATGATACGCCTTCTGTAGATGGGACAGATCTGCCCCAAATGCCCAGTAAAAATCCCTAGAAAAAGAGAAACTTGAAGTCATTCTAGAAAGTTCCTTCCTTCATCCTCCCCCACCCTGCACCCAATACACACACAGACATTAATAGTCTGAAACTCCCGTGGCTTCTGCTCCCTCTCTGCATCCAAGTACAGGTCTCACCATCTCTCCTTCTGACCGTGCTATGTGTCTTTAGATTTCCAACACTGGACGCTGGGCTGGGAACAGAGAGGCTGATGGCTGGTGTTTGTGGAGCCCAGAGGGACTGCTTAATCCTGTGAGATAAATGCTCCTTGTACCACACCCTTGACGTGAGTGAAACCAACTGATGCCCTCCTCAGTTGTGGTCTTGACATGAATATTCCTCCCAGGTCTCAGCAAAGTTGGCGATTTCCGCTTGGTTTCCTCGCCACATTAGAAACACCACGTTTCACCATCAGTTGCTGTTCTCTTCAGAAACTCTTTATTTTGCCCAGCATCCCCTGGGTAATCAGAGCAAATATAACGTCTTTACTGCATCTATTTGTCATTTGGAATGCATGGCAAGCCTTCACGGAAAATTTCCTTAAGTTCACATTTCCTTTTAGAATGAGTCTTTATCTACATTTAACTCTTGAGCCTCCTCTCTCCTCTCTGTCTCCCTTATGAAATATGAGATCTGACTCAATTTTCAAATGACTTTTCATGGAATCTAGGAGTTCTTTGGAGGTAACTAGCAATAACATTGGCGATGAAGGAGAGCTCACACACACACACACGCACACGCACACACATACACACTCACTCATTCACTGTGATAGTCAATGGTGGTTTCCACCAGTTTTACTAGGAAATGCCTTCTGGGCATATGGTAATATCTCACTTTTGGGCCTCTTTGTGGCTGAGTAGGATCACACAGCTGGTTTTGATCTGCCTGAGCTGAGAAGTGCTGTGGGTCACTGTCTTTTCAGAGCACTTAATTACCAATGAAGCACTCCTCTGAGTTGTTTCTTTTCTTCTGCCATGACAACTAGCAACATTAGGGATGTGGCTGCTTCATCCACTGGGGTCCCGGCGTGGAGTTATGACCTAAACCCAAGCCCATCCATGTCAGACATACAACATGAACTAGAAAAGCCTTTTTTGTAACAGCTGATAAATTCAAGAGGTAGTTTGTCACTGAACATAACCTAGGCTATGCTAATACACACATACACACGCACATACACATAAGTTCTACATAACAATTTGTCTGACAAATGGGTCCAAAAACTTAAAACAAAATTAAAAACATCATTTCTGAGGCCCCTTCCAATCAGAAGTCTATGACTCTACACAGATTCTTCCCACATTCCAGCTATCTTCCATAGCCTCTTTATATATTTTGGCTTAATTTCCATGAGTTTGTCTTAACTTGATGGGTACCTCCCATAGAGATTTATTATCACATCAAATTGTATGTCAATTTTGGAATCTCCAAACGGTGACCCACTTTTTCTTCACCGCTCATACGTTCGCTTACCACAGCCATCAGACCTGATGTACCTTCCAGAGCTGACAGCTGCACTCTGACAAGGTGAGGCTTGTTGCAAGCTGTCCCCACCTGTCTCTATTTCCCTGAGACACTAGGGAACATACGTGTCCTTACTTTAGAGTCGCTATTTGTCTGAGTGCTTTAGTCAACCAGTACCCCCACTGCACCTGGAAAGTTCTATGCAAAGAAGTCTTCCTGCAAGTGTATTGATGGTTCTTGTGAAAACAGTGGATACATGTAGCATCACTGTTTCTTTCATAGTCTGATGCCTTATGGACCCTCCCTCTTTCCAGGTCAACTTGGACCATAAGGGTTCTTTGACTACTAAAAATAGCTTAAGTGGTACACCGATTGGAAACTGGATGATTACATTCAATCAATAACTATCTAGTTGCTGTGCCTCATCATGAATGTAATAATCTCCCACAATTCAGTAGACTTGGGAGGATGGCTTAGAAACCATATTGTTAATAAGGTAACTCTGATGAAGGTAATTTGAGAAGTTTAGACTTGATCTTTAAGCTTTCTTGAACCCTAGGAATCTGGCTAATCTCAAATTCCAGATTCACAAGAGAGATCCAAAATGTTCAGCTAAAGATACCGCAGGAAAAGAAAGCACTGGTCATTTTTAAATATCCCACCCTTTGGTGGTTAGGCCAAGGCATGTAAATGAAGAAGCTGGGATTTCACAGCATTAGGAAAGGCTGTAGGAGACTGGAGAGAGGGTCTCTTACCTCATAGTACCAGAAATACCAGCACAGAGCCCAGAGTTTACAAGGACCTGCAGTGGGTTAACCAGGAACTCAACAGCATTGCCAAACCAAGGCAAGGAAGGAACCCAAAGCAAGCTCTGGATGTGAAGCACAGGGCAGAGAAATGAGAAGGTGGACATACAAGTGACAGATCTAGGCAATGATTTGGAGGAGAGACCTGAGTTCCAGGGATGCACACAGTGGCCTGGATGTCAAGTTACCCCCTGCAGGGGACTAAGGCCAGCTAACACAGATGAACCTGGCCAAGTGGTTCCTAGAGTAAGGAATGATGTCTCTGGAAGATAGATTCAGTAAAAATTGGGTTGGGCTTTCATCAAAGTGGTCAGGAGCAGGAAAAGTCAGAGGATGAGTATAATTCATAACCCAGGGAGGGAGGACCAAGAGTTGAATCTAATAAATCTGGTTGTTAAGTTAAAGTGTTGACTTAATGGGGTTAGAAATAGGAAACAAAGCTAAAGTTTTGGGGAGCTGGTAGAAATTAAAATGGAGCAGACAGTACAACATGGACGCAGGACTGAAAAGAGAGACTGGAGACAATTTATCTTCTTATAGTTATGAGACAGGTCTCTCATTTTCCTGGCTCCATAGGGGGTGGCCAGCCTGGTTTGAAGGTAAAATGAGGCAGGCACTTGGCCTGTCCCCACTGGATCACAGACAGCATGGGCCTTGGACCCAAGGCCGTCTTTTATAGTCAGAAGTCAGTCAAGGTCTATGCATCTTACTTGGCAACAAAACAGATACCAAACAGAGCAATGAGGAATCAGGGTACCTAGTGGGACTGCTTAGGTTACGTGACTTCCTAGGCTCCTGCTGGATAAACAAGCACAGCTTAATAGGGAGAGGAAAATTTTGAGAAGAAGAAAAGGCAGCATCCTTCTCTCCTTCACCTTCCTGTTCCCCCCATTACTGAAGGCCTTTGCTGAAACAATGGAACATGGCCCAGTAATTCCACTGAGGCTGTGTTAATTGTTTCTCATCACAAATTTGGGCACATCCTTCCCCAATTAAAAATTCTTTGTATTCAAGGAAAAAATAATTTAGGACTCATTAGAGTTTTGTTTTTTAATCACTTAATGGGATGTGGTAGATAATGGAGGGAGAAGGGAGGATTGGGCTGGAAGACTGGAAAATTGATTCTCTTCCCAGTTCCAACATTTACTAGCCATGTGACCTTAAGAAAATCACTTCATGTATTCCGGCCTTTGTTCCCTTGTTTATAACAAGAAGGTTATCAAACCTGATGGTTTCTAAATGTCCTTCCAACTCAGACATTCTCTGGTGCTCATGATTCAATAAGCCTCGTTGCGCTTCCTTCCCACTTAACAAGAAGGCTTAGGAAAATGGCATTGGTTCACCTAGCAAAAACAGACATTTCACTGTTAGATGAATAAGATGGAGAAATGAATGAAAGAATCGCATCCGATGACATATTTTTGGACATCTCCAACAAAAGGGCTGCCATACCAAGGTGTGGAGGAGACCTAAAGCAGCTGATAAAAGTGAATAATGGGGGCTTCCCTGGTGGTCCAGTGGGTAGGGAGTCTGCCTTGCTGTGCAGGGGGCATGGGTTTGATCCCTGGCCCAAGAAGAGTCCATGTGCTGCGAAGCAGCTGGACTGGTGCATCCAATTACTAGCCAGCACACTGGAGCGCATGCGTCCAGAGCTGGTGCTCTGCAACGAGATAGGCGGCTGCAATGGGAGGCCCACACATGCCAAACAATAAAGATGGATGAAAATAAATTAATGAATTTTTTAAAAAGTGAATCACAGGGCTTCCCCTGGTGGTTCAGTGGGTAAGGACACCGCCTTGCAGTGCAAGGGGCGCCGGTTCGAGCCCTGGCCTGGGAATATCCCACGTGACGCGGAGCGGCTGGACTGATGCGTCCAATGACCGCGCCAGAGCTCTGGAGTGCATGCGCCCAGAGCCGGTGCTCTGCAGCGACAGACGCCACCGCGATGGGAGGCCCACAGGAGCCAAAGAACAAAGACGGATGAACATAGAGAAAGACCAGTAGAAGTGGCCCGCCTGCTCCCCTCCCTCCCCAACCCGACCCCCACCCAAAATAAATAAATAAATAAATCTTTAAAAAAAAAAAAAGTGAATCACAAAGTTAGGGAAGTGCGGAAGTGAACATATGAGTGGCAGATCCAGATTCAGATTCACCTTTGACCTTCAATGATGCTGAATCCTAGAATAGTAATACAGACTCTCAGAAATCAAAGGCTTATCATATCAAGTCAACCCATTTGACATGTAGGAAAACTAAGGCTAGGGAAAGTGACTTGCCTACAGTCCCAGATCTAGCTAGCAACAGAAAATCAGAACCAGCTCTTCTGCCTCTTCTTACTGCGCCTTTTCTCTGCACTGTGCTGTGTCACATTTTCCAGAAGCGCAGCTAAAAATGAAACTGAAGCTTTAGGCAAAAGCCCAGAGCTGATGACCCAATGTGACTTGAATGGCAAATTAACATCAAAGCAAAGGACTTCTCAAAATGTTCTAAGACAAACACTATACCCCGTGCCCCAACCTGCGCTCTGGAACCACCCTCTACCACTGCAGCTGAAAAACAGCACAGAACAATGGGCTCTGAAAAATGCACATTCCATAAAATGATTAGGAGCAAAGACAGAAACAGCTAATTTTAGGGATTTTCTGGGAAAATTTCCAAAGAGAGCTGGGCTTACCAAGAATGGGCAGTGGCAAAAGTTAGAACCTCCTCGTCTCCCCAGAACCATGAAAAACCCCCTTCCCATCTGGCCAGGATCTTTGCCAACTAACTTCCTTCTAAGGCATTCAAACTCCCTGGACTGCAGTTTCTCTTCTATAAAACGGAGAAGGACAGAGCCAGTGATAATCAGACAAAGCCAATACATATCCAAGCACCATATTCATCCACTCAACACTCTGTCTTTGTCTTCAGACCAGCTCTACTTAAGAATATCTTGTGGTTCCCTGTGTTCATTCTTATCCCTGAGATATCACTTATTCAGTTCCCTTGCCTAATATGAAGAGTTCCTTGGTCATTCAAGCCTCAAGGAGGGGTTTCCTCTTGCTCTCTTCACTGGTGATCTATAATGTTCATTTGGCACCATACCTGATGCCTAGAATTTCAATGTTATTGTTATTTCAGGAAAAGATCTCTTACTAGCTGCAGTAGGCAGAATAATAGGTCCCTGGAGATGTCTATATTTTAATCCCCAGAACCTGTGAATATATTATGCTTCATGCCAAGGGAGAATTAAGGTTGCAGATAGGATTAAAGTTACTCATCCTTAAGGAGAGTATTCTGGCTTATCCAGGGGAGCCCAGTGCAATTACAGGTGTCTTTAAATAAGCTAACGGGAGACAGAAGAGCCAGAACAAGGAATGGCATTGTGAGAATGACTCCACCAGCCACAACTAGGTTGGAAGATGGATGAGATCACCAGCCAAGGAATGCAGGAGGCGTCTAGAAGCTGGGAAAGGAGAGGAAATGGATTCTTCACTACAGCCTCACAGCTTTGCCAACATCTAGATCTTGCCAACATATGGATCTTTTTTTTTTTTTTTTAAGATTTATTTATTTGTTTATTTATTTTGGGCGGGGGTCGGGTTGGGGAGGGAGGGGAGCAGGCAGGCCACTTCTATTGGTCTTTCGTTTGTCCATTTTCATCCATCTTTGTTCTTTGGCCCGTGTGGGCCTCCCATCACGGTGGCCTCGGTTGTCGCAGAGCACCAGCTCTGGGCACATGCGCTCAAGAGCTCCAGCTCGGTAATTGGACACATCAATCCAGCCGCTCCATGGCACGTGGGATCTTCCCAGGCCAGGGATCAAACCAGCGCCCCTTGCACTGCAAGGCGGTGTCCTTACCCACTGGACAGGGAAGCCCCAACATATGGATCTTGACCCAATGAAACTCATTTCAAAATTCTGATCTCCAGAAAAGTAGATAAAATTTTGTATTGTTTTAAGTCACTATGTTTATGGTAATTTATTACAGTGTATATGTATGTGTTAAGTCACTTTAGGCATGTTTGACTCTTTGCAGCCCAACAGACTGTAGCCCGCCAGGCTCCACTGTCCATGGGATTCTCTAGGCAAGAATACTGGCGTGGATTGCCATGCCTTCTCTAGGGGATCCTCCCTACTCAGGGACTGAACCTGTGACCTGCATCTCATGCATTGCAGGAAGGTTCTTTACTCACTAAGACACCTACCTGTACACTATACAATTTATTCTAAATTACTGGATGTATAGTCCCCTTTTTTCTTTTGGCTACCAATAGTACTAAACACAAAGTAAACAACCAATGGTTGGGGCCTCCCTGGTAGCTCAGGGGTGAAGAGTTTGCCTGCCAATGCAGAGTACACTGGTTTGATCCCTGATATGGGAAGATTCCATATGCTGCGAAGCAAATAGGCCTGTGAGCCACAAGTATTGAGTCTGTGCTCTAGAGCCTCAGAGTTTCAACTATTGAGCCCACATGTGGCAACTACTGAAGCTCGTGTGTCCTAGAGCCCGAGTTCCACAAGAGAAGTCACTGCAACAAGAAGCTTGCTCACCTCAACTAGAGAGTAGCCCCCACTCCTTGCAACTAGAGAAGAGCCTGCAGCAGCAGCGAAAACCCAGAAGAGCCAAAAATAATTAAATAAATAAAATCAAAAAAAAAAATTACAACCAATGGTTATTTTTTGAGTGAGTGAATGAACTAACTTGGTGTAAAAACAATTTGGAAATTAATCAATCAAATAATAGATTTAAGTTATAAAAACCCTTGGAATCAAGACTTGGGTGTCTGGGTATAAAATAATACGCTTTCATGGGCATTACTTAGGTTGTTATTATTTTTCTGAGGCCACATCATACACTGGAAGTTGCCCTGGACTTGAAATCAGAAGACCTGGGTCAGAATATTATTGCTGCTGCACACTAGCTGTCTGACCTTGGATAAATCGTGTCACTTACCTACACCTCAGTTACCTCATCTATAAAAGAAAGATACTCTTTACTATTCCAGAGAATTTCCTGGGGCTGTTCTGGGAATTCAATGGGCCAGTACACAGAAAGGGCTGTGAAAACTGTCAAATGCTGCACACATGGGAGGGGCCGTCACTGACCACTCTTTTCTTTGGACGAATTTTGAACTCAGAAGCATTTTCTTGGTGCCCCCACTGTGCTCACATTGCTACATGAGGCCTTGTGGGAAAATATAAGAAACAAAAATTTTGGAAAAGTTCACAATCCAAACTAGGGACTAGGGTGAAATGAGTCAAGTCATTCAGTGCCAACTCTGGTCCAGGGAGCCCAGGACCATCTCTTGCTGGTTTGGCCCCAGAACTAAGGGACCAGGTACTGCTGAGAGTGGTACGGCAGGTACTGCTAGGCGCCTCCTGCTACAGGCCACAGTTGAGTGCCCTGAGGCCTGGAGTCTGGGGTGAACTAACTAACAAAAGAGGTCTCTCATTTGCCTGCCAATGCAGAGTACACTGGTTTGATCCCTGATATGGGAAGATTCCATATGCTGCGAAGCAAATAGGCCTGTGAGCCACAAGTATTGAGTCTGTGCTCTAGAGCCTCAGAGTTTCAACTATTGAGCCCACATGTGGCAACTACTGAAGCTCGTGTGTCCTAGAGCCCGAGTTCCACAAGAGAAGTCACTGCAACAAGAAGCTTGCTCACCTCAACTAGAGAGTAGCCCCCACTCCTTGCAACTAGAGAAGAGCCTGCAGCAGCAGCGAAAACCCAGAAGAGCCAAAAATAATTAAATAAATAAAATCAAAAAAAAAAATTACAACCAATGGTTATTTTTTGAGTGAGTGAATGAACTAACTTGGTGTAAAAACAATTTGGAAATTAATCAATCAAATAATAGATTTAAGTTATAAAAACCCTTGGAATCAAGACTTGGGTGTCTGGGTATAAAATAATACGCTTTCATGGGCATTACTTAGGTTGTTATTATTTTTCTGAGGCCACATCATACACTGGAAGTTGCCCTGGACTTGAAATCAGAAGACCTGGGTCAGAATATTATTGCTGCTGCACACTAGCTGTCTGACCTTGGATAAATCGTGTCACTTACCTACACCTCAGTTACCTCATCTATAAAAGAAAGATACTCTTTACTATTCCAGAGAATTTCCTGGGGCTGTTCTGGGAATTCAATGGGCCAGTACACAGAAAGGGCTGTGAAAACTGTCAAATGCTGCACACATGGGAGGGGCCGTCACTGACCACTCTTTTCTTTGGACGAATTTTGAACTCAGAAGCATTTTCTTGGTGCCCCCACTGTGCTCACATTGCTACATGAGGCCTTGTGGGAAAATATAAGAAACAAAAATTTTGGAAAAGTTCACAATCCAAACTAGGGACTAGGGTGAAATGAGTCAAGTCATTCAGTGCCAACTCTGGTCCAGGGAGCCCAGGACCATCTCTTGCTGGTTTGGCCCCAGAACTAAGGGACCAGGTACTGCTGAGAGTGGTACGGCAGGTACTGCTAGGCGCCTCCTGCTACAGGCCACAGTTGAGTGCCCTGAGGCCTGGAGTCTGGGGTGAACTAACTAACAAAAGAGGTCTCTCATTTGGGGAAACCCTTTTATCTACATTTTTAAAATAATTTTACTGTTTTAAAACATACATGATACAAAATGTAGCATCTTCACAATTTTAGATGCACAGTTGGTTGACATCAAGTACATTCATAATCTTGTACAGCCATCACCACCATCCATTTCCAGAAAGTTTTTCATCATCCAAACAGAAACTCTGTTCCCACTGTACAATAAAATCCTATTCTCCATCAGAAGAAGCCTTGTGCAGGTAGGCAGCTGGTCCCAGCCCATACACAGAGCACTTGTGGAGCAGTTCCTACCTGCTGAATGAGTCTTGCAAGCTCTGTCTTCATTCTCTAGATCTACACAGACACATGGCCCAGGAAGGATGGGTCTGGGAGAAGCAGAGACCTTGGACACACTGGCACAAGCTCCAGAAGATGTCTGGCCCTCGGGGCTAATGCCTTGGGTTTCTCCATAGAGTTTTTACTTCCTTGGGAATTAAGTCTTCCAGACTGCCAACTGGTCTGCCTTAGGCCAAGAACTGAGGTCGACGAAACTACCTTTATAGAGTTTCTTACTGCTCAAAGAAAAATGCCCTAGATTCTCCTACTTACTTGAAGAATCCCGAACATTCACAGTTCTGTTACTCTACAGGTGAACTCATTTTTAAAAAAATGTGAATCTGCTGTAAGACTAAGGGGACTTACATGGGGGCTATGCAACAACCTGGAGGGGTGGGACGGGGAAGGAGGTGGAGGGAGGCTCAGGTGGGAGGGATCAAGGGGATACCTATGACTGATTCTGGTTTATGTATAGTAGTAAACAATAAAGCCATGTAAAAGTAAAATAAAAATAAATTAATCAAAAATTAAAAAAAGAAGAAGCTGAAAATACATGATACAGAGCTCTTTATCTCTCTTCCCATTAGCCTCAAATTCTCTCTACAGCTCTTCTCAGCTTCAGCTTCAGAAAGGTGGGATAAATGTCCTTCTAGTTGTTCAAATCTAATTTCTTCCTTATGCTTTTGATTCTATACTAATTCATAAATGCAAAAGGATAAAAAAATACTATAGGCACAAGAAAGTTTGCATGATTGCAATTTCAATAAAAATGATAGAAGCTAGAATTCTGGTCACAAATGGTCATTTGCTAGCTTGTGTTTATTTCTTCTGTGTTTCCACTAATGTGACAGAAAGAAAAAGTCTTTAAAGTCATATAGGGAATAGAAAAGGGGACATCATATATGAGAGCTTGTAATAAATTTTCAGAAGATTGCAAATTGTTGGAGGGATAGTTACTGCTTTGGCAGGATAAAGGGAACCAGAGAAGGAGATGAAAAAAGAGCAATTTGCTCCATAAAATCCTGAAAAGGCTAAGAATTCAGGGGAGCCAGAACACCTAGATCAAGGCATCTGGTACCCAACACACTCACTTCTTCCCCAGGTAGAAGACACGACTATTCTCTGGCAAAATTACCAGAAGTTCATGGGTAAGAGGCACCTATGAGATGGATGGCAGGATTAATGACAAAGAGATTAACAGAAAGTCTGAAATGAAGTGACGGGTCCAAGTCTTCTGTCCCCACCATCCAGACTCCAGGTAGGATCTGGTAGTTGGCATTTCCCCAGGTGGCTTTTGGAAGTCTCTTCTTTGGCATTTGGGGAGCACCAGTAAAATAACCAACAACTTTTCCAACTATCCTTTAAGTGAAGCCCATCAGCTAAAAAGCACCTGCACCACTAGGGTTTCCCTGATGACTTAGGGGTAAAGGATCTGCCTGCCATTAGAGGAGATACAGGTTCAGTCCCTAATCTGGGAAGATTCCACATGCCGCAGAGCAACTAAGCCTATGGGCCATAACTATTAAGCCTATGCCCTAGAGATCCAGGAGCAGCAACTACTGAACCAACGCCTACTAAAGTTTGAGTGCCCTAGAAGCCCATGTTCTGCAACAGAGAAGCCACTGCATAAGAATCCTGTGCACTGCAACTAGAGAGTAGCTCCCATTTGCTGCAACTAGAGAAAACCCCAAGCAGCAGCAAAGACCCAGCACAGCCAAAAATAAACACATAAATAAACAAAATAAACAAATAAAAGAGCAAGCCATCAAAAAAATCACTGCCACCACTCTTGTATACGTAACTCAGATTACTACTCACACACACACACTTTTGTGTCTTTGTCTTAAATATGAAAAACCAAGGCTCAGCAAATAATTGAGAACATTTAAAAAGATAGAAGCTAGAATTCTGGTCACAAATGGTCATTTGCTAGCTTGTGTTTATTTCTTCTGTGTTTCCACTAATGTGACAGAAAGAAAAAGTCTTTAAAGTCATATAGGGAATAGAAAAGGGGACATCATATATGAGAGCTTGTAATAAATTTTCAGAAGATTGCAAATTGTTGGAGGGATAGTTACTGCTTTGGCAGGATAAAGGGAACCAGAGAAGGAGATGAAAAAAGAGCAATTTGCTCCATAAAATCCTGAAAAGGCTAAGAATTCAGGGGAGCCAGAACACCTAGATCAAGGCATCTGGTACCCAACACACTCACTTCTTCCCCAGGTAGAAGACACGACTATTCTCTGGCAAAATTACCAGAAGTTCATGGGTAAGAGGCACCTATGAGATGGATGGCAGGATTAATGACAAAGAGATTAACAGAAAGTCTGAAATGAAGTGACGGGTCCAAGTCTTCTGTCCCCACCATCCAGACTCCAGGTAGGATCTGGTAGTTGGCATTTCCCCAGGTGGCTTTTGGAAGTCTCTTCTTTGGCATTTGGGGAGCACCAGTAAAATAACCAACAACTTTTCCAACTATCCTTTAAGTGAAGCCCATCAGCTAAAAAGCACCTGCACCACTAGGGTTTCCCTGATGACTTAGGGGTAAAGGATCTGCCTGCCATTAGAGGAGATACAGGTTCAGTCCCTAATCTGGGAAGATTCCACATGCCGCAGAGCAACTAAGCCTATGGGCCATAACTATTAAGCCTATGCCCTAGAGATCCAGGAGCAGCAACTACTGAACCAACGCCTACTAAAGTTTGAGTGCCCTAGAAGCCCATGTTCTGCAACAGAGAAGCCACTGCATAAGAATCCTGTGCACTGCAACTAGAGAGTAGCTCCCATTTGCTGCAACTAGAGAAAACCCCAAGCAGCAGCAAAGACCCAGCACAGCCAAAAATAAACACATAAATAAACAAAATAAACAAATAAAAGAGCAAGCCATCAAAAAAATCACTGCCACCACTCTTGTATACGTAACTCAGATTACTACTCACACACACACACTTTTGTGTCTTTGTCTTAAATATGAAAAACCAAGGCTCAGCAAATAATTGAGAACAACTGCTAACATGAAAGTGAAAGATCAAAACAAACAGGGAAAAAAAACCATTTTACCTAAAAAAGATAATCAAAGCAGAAGAAAAGAATTCCTCCAAATAATTATCCTGCCAGATATGAAAAAAAAAGAAACACATACATTAAACAGCAGGAAACTAAGATAGAAAATGCTCAAAGACTAAGAAAGAACTCTTGAAAATTAGCATATATGATTGCCAAAATAAAAAACTTGAACTGAATGCCTAGAAAATAAAGTCCAAAATATCTGAAGAACAACCAAAAAAGACATAACTAATAGAAAGAAAAAAAGATCAAATAGAAGGTAAATCCAAGAACTCTATAATGCAGATTATATGAACTACTGAAAGAAAGAAAAGAGAAATTTAGGGGAAAGAAATAGAGGTTATTATTACTTTCTCAAAGACATGTCTCCAGGTTGAACAAACTCACAGGCTATTTAGCATGATAAATGAAAAAAAAGCTACCTTAAAAGTTCATGAACATGCAATTTCAAGGACCATGGAAGAAAAATTATAAAATATAAAGAAATTATAAAATATGAAATTTAAAGATATAAAATATTAAAAATATAAAATATTCTAAATCAAAAATAATTTTCAAAAATATTAGAATTATTATGACTTAAGGCTTTTCCTTAGCAATACAAAAAGCTATGGACCATCCGATTTGATTGGAAACTTTTTTAACTTAAAACTTCACATATAGTCAAACTAGCCACCCAAATTTAACAGTGCAGCAAAGATACTTCAGGTATTTAATGAACTCCAAATGACCTCCATTTACTAGGAAGCTACTTAGCATATACTCAGCAAAATGAGGGAGTAAACCAAGAAAGAGAATGACACAGAAAACAGGAAGCAATGATACAACTTAGGAAAATAGTGTTGAGGAACTCTAGGGTAACAGATCTGTAACTTCCTGGAATTATTTGAACCTGAGGAAAGTCATCTGCAATAAAAAGAGAGGGCGAACTCCATATTATATCATAACAAGTGGAGCATGAGGAAGACTAAGAATCACATAAATGGCAAATAAACACATACTTTCAAAGTAAGCAATTATATAGTTGAAAAATAAAAAAAACTGAAGGATAAACAAAACAGAATCATAGTAATATGATAGGGTCTGAAGTAAGCCACATTTGCACAGTCATAATGATATAAAACTAATTATTTGTTACAAAAAATGGAATACAATTTTATTGGAAAATTGAAAGATGAGAAATTGGGATGTAGTTTAAAAAAGCTTACTGTTTTCTACCATAATAGGAAGTCAATAGGTAAAATCAGAAGTAAATGAGAAATAGCAATAGAAGTATATTATTAAAAATATGGATTAGCAATAATAAAAAACTTAATTAATTAAAGGAGAGGTTATTTCTATGTAGCAAGGCTAAGATAGGATGGCACAGAACAGTGAAATGTTGTCTTTTTATTATGTCTTTCAGACATATTTAATGTTTGAAACCATGCACATATACTGCTTACTAGATGTTTCCAATTAAGAACAACTACATGGGGCATTCATTTGGGGCATGATGGAGTGCCAGGTAGTGGATTTACCATCTCACCTTACACTATTAGAAAACCAGACAAACTATATGAAACAACAATTTTTTAGACATTGGACAACAGAGGACCATGATCTCTGTGAGAAGAGAAGCAAGTGTGGTAAGTTCTATAATTGCCCTACAATACTGCCTGAAGGTTACTTCCAGGCTACAGTGCAAGGATAAGGATTCCCAACAGTCTGGTAATCTCGGTGAGAAGATAGAAACCAGAGTTTAGAAAGGCCAGTGACCAAAAATGCAGGAGAGTCCCAGAAAGAAGGGAGTTGCTCAGAGAAGAGAGAGTTTGAAAGATCTGAAGAGAGTGGCCTTTGAGTTTAGGCTGAGTATTGACCTGCACTTTCCACCTGAGGCTGGTGGAGTAAACCAAGAAAGAGAATGACACAGAAAACAGGAAGCAATGATACAACTTAGGAAAATAGTGTTGAGGAACTCTAGGGTAACAGATCTGTAACTTCCTGGAATTATTTGAACCTGAGGAAAGTCATCTGCAATAAAAAGAGAGGGCGAACTCCATATTATATCATAACAAGTGGAGCATGAGGAAGACTAAGAATCACATAAATGGCAAATAAACACATACTTTCAAAGTAAGCAATTATATAGTTGAAAAATAAAAAAAACTGAAGGATAAACAAAACAGAATCATAGTAATATGATAGGGTCTGAAGTAAGCCACATTTGCACAGTCATAATGATATAAAACTAATTATTTGTTACAAAAAATGGAATACAATTTTATTGGAAAATTGAAAGATGAGAAATTGGGATGTAGTTTAAAAAAGCTTACTGTTTTCTACCATAATAGGAAGTCAATAGGTAAAATCAGAAGTAAATGAGAAATAGCAATAGAAGTATATTATTAAAAATATGGATTAGCAATAATAAAAAACTTAATTAATTAAAGGAGAGGTTATTTCTATGTAGCAAGGCTAAGATAGGATGGCACAGAACAGTGAAATGTTGTCTTTTTATTATGTCTTTCAGACATATTTAATGTTTGAAACCATGCACATATACTGCTTACTAGATGTTTCCAATTAAGAACAACTACATGGGGCATTCATTTGGGGCATGATGGAGTGCCAGGTAGTGGATTTACCATCTCACCTTACACTATTAGAAAACCAGACAAACTATATGAAACAACAATTTTTTAGACATTGGACAACAGAGGACCATGATCTCTGTGAGAAGAGAAGCAAGTGTGGTAAGTTCTATAATTGCCCTACAATACTGCCTGAAGGTTACTTCCAGGCTACAGTGCAAGGATAAGGATTCCCAACAGTCTGGTAATCTCGGTGAGAAGATAGAAACCAGAGTTTAGAAAGGCCAGTGACCAAAAATGCAGGAGAGTCCCAGAAAGAAGGGAGTTGCTCAGAGAAGAGAGAGTTTGAAAGATCTGAAGAGAGTGGCCTTTGAGTTTAGGCTGAGTATTGACCTGCACTTTCCACCTGAGGCTGGTGGAAAAAGTCACCTGAAAGTAGCAGGTTGAACAACTTTCAGAGCTCACCCAGGACTGAGCTTAGTTCAGACTGCCACCAAAGTAGTGGAAAAGAAAATGGCAATCCATTCCAGTATTCTTGCCTGGGATATCCCACGGACAGAGGAGCCTAGCAGACTACAGTCCATGGGATATCAAAAGAGTCGGACATGACTTTGTGAACAAGTCATCACCACCAGCACCAAAGTAGAAAGATCTCATAGTACAAATGACATCAACTATAGTCTTCCAAAGGGTATTGCCTAGATTAACCCAACACCAAAGGCTGCCCCAGATCTGCTCCAACAAAGCTTAATTTTGAGCCTGAAAAAGATCTAGCTAATTCCAAGAAATGAAACTTCATGTCAGGTAAAGTCAGCCCAACACATTATATTTTTCAAAAAATACAATGACATCTAGTAACTAACCACATAAAATCAATAATGCCTGGCATCCAATAAAAAAAATTACCCAACATGCAAATGATAGAAATTTTTAGCTATAAGACACACAGGTTCTGGAGATCTAATGCACAGCATGGTGATTATAGTTAATAATACAGTATTATACACTTGAAATTTGCTAAGAGAGTAGATCATGTATTCTCACTACACACACAAAAATGGAAACTATGTAAGATGATGCAAATGTTAATTAACTAGATAGTGCTTATCACTTCATAACGTATACACATATTAACTCACCACATTGTACACTTTAAAGAAACTATGTTATTATAACCTAAATATATACAAATGTGGCTTGTTTTATTGTGCTTTGCTTTATCAAACTTCACAGATACTGCATTTTTTTGCAAACTGAAAGTTTGTGGCAAGCCTGCACTGCCAAATGATGACTAGAATTTTTTATCGATAGAATATTTTTTAAGCATTCTTTTATTTTTTTATTTTGGCCTCTTTTATTATTCTTTATTTATTTATTTTCATCCATCTTTATTCTTTGGCCTGTGTAGGCCTCCCATTGCTGTGGCCTCTCTCCTTGTAGAGCACCAGCTCTGGGCGCATGCACTCCAGAGCACTGGCTTGTAATTGAACATACCGGCCTAGCCACTCCACGTCATGTGGGATCCTCCCATGCCAGGGATCAAACTGGCGCCCCTTGCATTGCAAGGTGTACTCTATACCCACTGGACCACCAGGGGAGTCCAATAGAATACTTTTTATTTATTTTTTTAAACATTTATTTATTTGGGCGGCTGGGGAGGGAGGGGGGCGGGCGGGTCACGCCTATTGGTCTTTCATTTGTCTATTTTCATCCATCTTTGTTCTTTGGCCCATGTGGGCCTCCCATCGCAGTGGCCTCTGTTGTCGCAGAGCACCGGCTCTGGGTGCATGTGCTCCAGAGCTCTGGCTCAGTAATTGGACACATTGGTCCAGCCACTCCGCGGCACGTGGGATCTTCCCTGGCCAGGGATCGAACCGGCGCCCCTTGCACTGCAAGGCGGTGTCCTTACCCACTGGACCACCAGGGAAGCCCAATAGAATACTTTTTAAATTAAGGTATGCATATTTTGAAGACATAATGCTACTGCAGATTTAACTACAGTATAAAAAATTTTATATGCACTAGGAAACCAAAAAGCCATGTGACTCACACTATTGGGATATTTGCATTATTGGAGTGATCTGGAATTAAGCATGCACTATCTCTGGGGTATGACTGTATAATTTTTATCAACCATACCTCAATAAAGCTAGGAAAAAAATTTTTGAAAAAGGCCTTGTTTATGATAAATATTACTAGCAATAAAATTAAGAATAAAATCTATAAACTCAGAGGTCTAAGAAAAAGCTCAGTGATTGCAAAGATTAAACATTTAAAAAATGCAGTCTGTCTGCGATTTGTTTCTGTTTCAGAGATAGGTTCATTTGTGTCATATTTCAGATTCCACAAGTGATTCCATATGGTATTTGTCTCTTTCTTTATAAAAAGTTGTTTAAAATTCATTTTTATTTTTATTATTATTAGAGTATAGTTACTTTATGCAGTTGTGTTAGTTTCTGCTGTACAGCAAAGTTAATCAGTATACAATATATCCATTCTTTTTTAGATTTTCTTCCCATTTACGTCACCACAGATTACTGAGTAGAGTTCCCTGTGGATGGAGTGGGACATTGGGGCTTAACTGATGTAAGCTTTTATATGTGGAATGGATAAACAACAAGGTCCACTCTACAGCACAGAGAACGATGCTCAATATCCTATGATAAACCATAATACAAAAGAATATTTTTAAAAAGAATGTATATATATGTATGACTGAATCATTTTGCTATACAGAAGGATTAACGCAACATTGTAAATCAACTATACTTCAGTACAAATACTGATTAAGAAAATGCAACAGACTACTTAATAATCAAATTACTGAAAACAATGGATAAAACAAAATTCTTAAAAGCAGATGAAAATAAATACATTATGTACAGAAAAATGAAATCAAGAATGAGAGAAGATATGTCAAAAATTGTGAAAACTAGAAGGAAATAAAGCCATCAACTAGAGTTTTATGCCCAACAAAATAATCTTTCAAAAACAAAAGTGAGCTAAACACTTTTTCAGACAAACAACATCTGAGAAAATTCATTACCAGGTTAATTTCACTATAAGATATACTAAAGGAAATTTTTCAAGCACAGGGAACAGAATACTATTTGAAAATTCGGATCTACCCAAAGGAATCAAGAGGAACATGTGGATTAATATGAAAGACATTTTCCATTGCTTAGTCTCTTTAAAATAAAATTGGTTATGGAAAACAAAAATAATACCAGCATCCCATGGGGCTTACAATATACAGAAATAAAACATGACAACAATAGTACAAAAGATGAGAGGAGGTTCTATACCTTTCTGATATAACACTATCTGAAAGTAGACTACGATAAGTTAAAGATGTATCAAGATATTATAAACTTTAGAAGTACCAACAGTAAGACAAGGTAGACATATAGTTATAAGTCAACAAAGAGATCAAGTGTGTCATATTTCAGATTCCACAAGTGATTCCATATGGTATTTGTCTCTTTCTTTATAAAAAGTTGTTTAAAATTCATTTTTATTTTTATTATTATTAGAGTATAGTTACTTTATGCAGTTGTGTTAGTTTCTGCTGTACAGCAAAGTTAATCAGTATACAATATATCCATTCTTTTTTAGATTTTCTTCCCATTTACGTCACCACAGATTACTGAGTAGAGTTCCCTGTGGATGGAGTGGGACATTGGGGCTTAACTGATGTAAGCTTTTATATGTGGAATGGATAAACAACAAGGTCCACTCTACAGCACAGAGAACGATGCTCAATATCCTATGATAAACCATAATACAAAAGAATATTTTTAAAAAGAATGTATATATATGTATGACTGAATCATTTTGCTATACAGAAGGATTAACGCAACATTGTAAATCAACTATACTTCAGTACAAATACTGATTAAGAAAATGCAACAGACTACTTAATAATCAAATTACTGAAAACAATGGATAAAACAAAATTCTTAAAAGCAGATGAAAATAAATACATTATGTACAGAAAAATGAAATCAAGAATGAGAGAAGATATGTCAAAAATTGTGAAAACTAGAAGGAAATAAAGCCATCAACTAGAGTTTTATGCCCAACAAAATAATCTTTCAAAAACAAAAGTGAGCTAAACACTTTTTCAGACAAACAACATCTGAGAAAATTCATTACCAGGTTAATTTCACTATAAGATATACTAAAGGAAATTTTTCAAGCACAGGGAACAGAATACTATTTGAAAATTCGGATCTACCCAAAGGAATCAAGAGGAACATGTGGATTAATATGAAAGACATTTTCCATTGCTTAGTCTCTTTAAAATAAAATTGGTTATGGAAAACAAAAATAATACCAGCATCCCATGGGGCTTACAATATACAGAAATAAAACATGACAACAATAGTACAAAAGATGAGAGGAGGTTCTATACCTTTCTGATATAACACTATCTGAAAGTAGACTACGATAAGTTAAAGATGTATCAAGATATTATAAACTTTAGAAGTACCAACAGTAAGACAAGGTAGACATATAGTTATAAGTCAACAAAGAGATCAAGTGGAATCATAAAAATAATGTAAAAAAAAAAGAGAAAAAGAAGGAAAAAACAGGAAAAGAGAGAACAAATAGCAGTATGATAGATTTAAACCCAGACATCTCAATAATTACATTAATTGTAATCATTCTAAACACTACAATTAAAAGCAGAGATTGTTAGATTGGATAAAAAAGCAAGAACCAATTTTGTCCTATCTATAAGAACTTACTTTAAAACTGCAGACACAAGTAAGTTAAAAGTAAAAGAATGTGGTGGTCCAGTGGGTAAGGAGTCTGCCTTGCAGTGCAAGGGGTGCCAGTTCAATTCCTGGCCTGGGAAGATCCCACATGCCATGGAGCGGCTGGACCTGTATGTCCAATTACAAGCCAGCACTCTGGAGTGCATGTGCTCAGAGCCGGTGTTCTGCAAAGAGAGAGGCCAATGCAATGGGAGGCCCACACAGGCCAAAGAATAAAGGTGGATGAAAATAAATAAATGAAAGACCAATAAAAGAGGCTAAAATTAATAAAAAAAGAATACAAAAAGATATACCATAAAAACACTAATTGAAAAAAAGTTTGAGAGTCTACATTAATACAAAGAGAAGACTTTTGGACATGAAATAGTAAAAGATAAGATAATATATTTCTAATAATAATTTCTAATAATATATTGATTAATCCATCCCAAGGAAAGAACAAACTTAAGTGTGTATACACTTAATAACAGAACCTCAAAAAACTGAAGTAAAAAAAAAAATGATAGAACTGAAGGAGAATTAGACAAATCCACAATTGCAGTTGCATGTTTTAACACTTTTTCAGTTCTTGAACAACTTGATGACGATTGCTAAGGATATAGAAAACAGGAATGGGGAATTCCCTAGTGGTCTGGTGGTTAAGAATCTGCACTTCAGGAGCTTCCCTAGGGGTCCAGTGGGTAAAGAGTCTGCCTTGCAGTGCAAAGGCACCAGTCCGATTCCTGCCACCAGTCCGATTTCTGGCCCATGAAGATTCCACATGCTTCTGAACGGTTGGACCAGTGTGTCCAGTTCTGAGCCAGCACTCTGGAGCACATGTGCCCAGAGCCAGTGCTCTGCAGTGAGAGAGGTCACTGCGATGGGAGGCTCACACAAGCCAAAGAATAAAGATGGATGAAAATAAATCAATGAAAAACCAATAAAAGAGGCCAAAATTAAAAAAACAAAAAGAATCTGCACTTCCACTGCAGGGGGCCAGGATTCAATCCCCATAAGCTGCACCTCGTGGCCAAAACAAAAACATGAATCAACTAAACCAGACATATAGAACATGTTAATCAACAACTGTGTAATACACCTTCTTTTCAAGTACACATGTAACATTTACCAAGAATGACAATATTCTGGACCATAAAAAAGCACACAAATTTAAAAAGGTTAAAATTGTATAGGGGCTTCCCTGGTGGTCCAGTGGGTAAGGACACAGCCTTGCAGTACAAGGGACGCCGGTTCGATCCGTGGCCTGGGAAGATTCCACGTGTGGCGGAGTGGCTGGACCGATGTGTCCAATTACCGAGCCAGAGCTCTGGAGCGCATGCGCCCAGAGCCGGTGCTCTGCGACAACAGAGGCCACTGCGATGGGAGCTCCACATGGGCTAAAGAACAAAGACGGATGAAAATAGATAAATGAAAGACCAATAGAAGTGATCCGCCTGCCCGCCTGCCCACCTCCCTCCCCAATCCCACCCCCTCAAAATAAAGAGTACATGCAAAAGAAGATTAAAAAAAAAAAACTGTATAGTGTATGTATTCACGATCACAATGAACTAGACTGAATCATTAACAAGGAAGATATTTGCAAAAACTCAAATGTTTGGAAATTAACAACATGCTTACGAATGATTCATCTGATAAAGGAGAAGTCAAAAGAGACAAGAAACAGTATTTTAAACTAAATAAAAGTAAAACCACAAAATATCAAAATTTCTTAGATAGATGTAAGGATTATAAGTTCTTAGAGGAAATTTCACAGATTAAAGGAACAGAGGGAAGACGTGATAAGCCTCATAGATAAAACACGACACTGTGTGTTAGTCACTTAGTTGTGTTTGACTCTTTGTGACTCCACAGACTGTAGCCCACCAGGCTCCTCCATCCATGGGATTCTCCAGGAAAGAATATTGGAGTGAGTTGCCATTCCCTTCTCCAGAAGATTTCCCTTATCCAGGGATCAAAGTCAGGTCTCCTGCACTGCAGGCTGATTCTTTACCATCTAAGGCACTAGTCTTCTAGAAATCTGACTTTGTGTGATCTTGCACCAAGAGTTGAGCGAGCCTGAACAGATTTTATCTTGAGAACTTGATATGAGGCTTAAGACTGCTGACAGTTGGTGGTGAGAGGGTCCCGTAAATTGAAAGTAATGGCAACCGTTTGCAAGTTGATGAGTAAAGGGGGAAGCTGTTTTGCAGAGAAAGGAAAATGGAGCTGACAAGAAGCAAAGAGCAGGGAAGAGCCTGTGGCCCAAAAGAGAGAAACGGAGACAGTAGCCAGATGCTTCTGTTCCTTTCCATCTCCCCTGATGCTCGGCTGCACTTGATTTCATGTCCTTTGACTCTGTGATAGCTCTGTTCCCTTACAATAAACACTATTCTTTACTTGAGTAATTCTGAATGAGTTTTGTTTTCTTGCAACCCAAGGAGCCATAATTTGAACAATTTTGTGTGTCTTTTTAATTGCCTCCCAACATTGCCTGGTAACTTCTTTAAGGGTAATCAGTGTGTTTTATTTTATCTGTATAACACAGCTCATAGTCACAAAATTGAATTATATAAATGCTGATAAGATTCACAATGAATTAATTCATTAATCCGGTTACTGACATCTCTACCATCACCAGAATTATGAATTGCTTATTTTGTCTGCCTTATCAAGTACTTTGTAAAACATTTTTTTCTCTGCTCCCTCTGGCTCTGGTGGGACTAAGAATCTCAGGTTGACACTCACCAACCCTCTGTACCAGGCATACGGCCCACAGTGTATGCCAGCTAGGCTTTCATTTGGAATCTCAGTCATTGGATGTTGTTGCTGTTTGTTCAATCACCCAGTCATGTCCGACTCTTCGAGAGCCCAGGGACTGCAGCACACCAGGCCTCCCTGTCCCTCACCATCTTCCAGAGCTTGCCCAAGTTCATGCCCACTCACTGAACAGTAGTTCCCTAAAGAAAAGTTGATCAGTTTTTGCAGTTGAGAACCCTGGAGCTCCCTTGATAACTGGCCTTTCAGGGGTTTGATTGTTTAGTCTTTCTTCAGTCCTATGGCTGTTCACTATCCTTCCAAAACTCTCCTTTTCTCAAATAAGTAGTCAGAATCCATTTCCATTGCTTTCACCCTGACTCTTTTCTGATACACACTGCTTCCCATAGAGGCCAGTTTCTTTCCTGGCCCATATAGAATAACTGAAAGAAATTCTTCTTTTTGGAAAGAGCAGCTAACTTTGAACCATGCTATCTTTGAAAGAAAAGATTTCTTTATTGATCAGCTGCTCCACTGCTGTCTTCTTCTGGTACCTCTCCAACCCAACCTCTGGGCTGCCTTTTCTGCATAGGCATCATTTGTTCTGCCTCATTTGTTTATGTTAAACCACATTCTCACCTTCTAAAGCTGTCTGTGTGTGAATAAGTTATGAGCATGACTCTTTAAAGGAGTCATATGTATTTGGGAGGGCTTTCCCGGTGGCTCAATGGTAAAAAATCTGCCTGCTACATAAAAGGTGATCAGACAGCCCACAGAGTGGGAGAAAATAATAGCAAATGAAGTAACAGACAAAGAATTAATCTCCAAAATCTACAAGCAACTCAGACAACTCGGCAACAGAAAAATGAACAACCCAATCAAAAAATGGTAAAAAGACCTAAAGAAACATCTCACCAAAGAGGAGGACATACAGATGGCCGAAAAGCACACAAACGATGCTCAACCTCACTTATTATTAGAGAAATGCAAATCACAGCTACAATGAGATATCACCTCACACCCGTCAGAATGGCCATCATCCACAAATCCATAGACAATAAATGCTGGAGAGGGTGCGGAGAAAAGGGAACCCTCTTGTATTGCTGGTGGGAATGTAAATTCATACAGCCTCTATGGAAGACAGTATAGAGATTCCTTAAAAAACTAAAACTGGAAGCACCATATGACCCAGCAATCCCACTCTTAGGCTTATACCCTGATGAAGTCAAAACTTAAAGAAACACCTGTACCTCAACGTTCATTGCAGCTCTCTATACAATAGCTAGAACATGGAAGCAACCCAGATGTCCATCGACGAATGAATGGATAAAAAACTCTGGTACATATATACAATGGAGTACTACTCAGCTGTAAAAAGAAATGCAGAAGAATCAGTCCCAATGAGGTGGATGGATCTAGAACCTATTATAAAAAGTGAAGTAACTCAAAAAGAGAATGACAAGTATAGTATATTAACACATATATATAGAATTTAGTAAGAAGGTGATGATAACACACACAGTGATGCGATAGAAAACAGACATAGAGAATAGACATATGGACATTGTGGGGAATGAACAGTGGGTGGGAGGCACAGAGGGAGTAACATGGAAACTTATACCATAAAAATTTCTTTATTTTTGATCAGCCCAGGGGACCTCTTCTTTTTTGCATAGGCATCATTTGTTCTGCCTCATTTGTTTATGTTAAACCACATTCTCACCTTCTAAAGCTGTCTGTGTGTGAATAAGTTATGAGCATGACTCTTTAAAGGAGTCATATGTATTTGGGAGGGCTTTCCCGGTGGCTCAATGGTAAAAAATCTGCCTGCTACATAAAAGGTGATCAGACAGCCCACAGAGTGGGAGAAAATAATAGCAAATGAAGTAACAGACAAAGAATTAATCTCCAAAATCTACAAGCAACTCAGACAACTCGGCAACAGAAAAATGAACAACCCAATCAAAAAATGGTAAAAAGACCTAAAGAAACATCTCACCAAAGAGGAGGACATACAGATGGCCGAAAAGCACACAAACGATGCTCAACCTCACTTATTATTAGAGAAATGCAAATCACAGCTACAATGAGATATCACCTCACACCCGTCAGAATGGCCATCATCCACAAATCCATAGACAATAAATGCTGGAGAGGGTGCGGAGAAAAGGGAACCCTCTTGTATTGCTGGTGGGAATGTAAATTCATACAGCCTCTATGGAAGACAGTATAGAGATTCCTTAAAAAACTAAAACTGGAAGCACCATATGACCCAGCAATCCCACTCTTAGGCTTATACCCTGATGAAGTCAAAACTTAAAGAAACACCTGTACCTCAACGTTCATTGCAGCTCTCTATACAATAGCTAGAACATGGAAGCAACCCAGATGTCCATCGACGAATGAATGGATAAAAAACTCTGGTACATATATACAATGGAGTACTACTCAGCTGTAAAAAGAAATGCAGAAGAATCAGTCCCAATGAGGTGGATGGATCTAGAACCTATTATAAAAAGTGAAGTAACTCAAAAAGAGAATGACAAGTATAGTATATTAACACATATATATAGAATTTAGTAAGAAGGTGATGATAACACACACAGTGATGCGATAGAAAACAGACATAGAGAATAGACATATGGACATTGTGGGGAATGAACAGTGGGTGGGAGGCACAGAGGGAGTAACATGGAAACTTATACCATCATATGTAAAAAAGACAGCTATTGTCATTGTGCTGTGGGATAGGGGATCCTACAGGGGTGCTATGTGACAGCCTGGAGGGGTGGGGTGGAGGAGACTGACAGGGGGCCAGGGATATACATATGATCAACCTGGGGTTATATATATCTGTAAACAACAAAACTCTGTAAACAGAAAAAGTAAAATTAAATAAATTTTTTTTTTAAATACAGGTATATTAAAAAAAAAAAAAAACTCTGGCACATATAAATAATGGAGAACTACTCAGCTATAAAACAAAATGCAGAAGAATCAGCCCTAATGATGTGGATGTATCTAGAACCTATTATAAAAAGTAAAGTAACTCAAAAAGAGAAAGACAAGTACAGTATATTAACACATATATATGGAATTTAGTAAGAAGGTGATGATAACACACACAGTGATGCGATAGAAAACAGACATAGAGAATAGACATATGGACATTGTGGGGAATGAACAGTGGGTGGGAGGCACAGAGGGAGTAACATGGAAACTTATACCATCATATGTAAAAAAGACAGCTATTGTCATTGTGCTGTGGGATAGGGGATCCTACAGGGGTGCTATGTGACAGCCTGGAGGGGTGGGGTGGAGGAGACTGACAGGGGGCCAGGGATATACATATGATCAACCTGGGGTTATATATATCTGTAAACAACAAAACTCTGTAAACAGAAAAAGTAAAATTAAATAAATTTTTTTTTTAAATACAGGTATATTAAAAAAAAAAAAAAACTCTGGCACATATAAATAATGGAGAACTACTCAGCTATAAAACAAAATGCAGAAGAATCAGCCCTAATGATGTGGATGTATCTAGAACCTATTATAAAAAGTAAAGTAACTCAAAAAGAGAAAGACAAGTACAGTATATTAACACATATATATGGAATTTAGTAAGATGATAATGATAACACATGCAGTGAAGCATCAGAAAAACAGACATAGAGAACAGACACATGGACATAGTGGGAAATGAACAGAGGGTGGGAGGCATACAGGGAGTAACATGGAAACCTATACTATCATATGTGAAAAAGATAGCTACTGTCATTGTGCTACGGGAATAGGGGCCCGGTGCGACAGCCTGGAGGGGTGAGAATGGAGAGACTGGAAGGGGGAAGTGGGGAGGGGACCAGGGATATGCATATGACTGATCTGGGAACATACATGTCTGTGAACAACAAAACTCTGAAATTTTTTTTTTAATTAAAAATAAATAAATAATAAAAAAAAAGAATCTGCCTGCAATGCTGGAGTCGCAGAAGCCATGGCTTCCATCCCTGGGTCAGGAAGATCCCCTGGAGGAGGGACTGGTAACCCACTCAGTATCCTTCCCTGGAGAATCACATGAACACAGGAGCCTGGTGGGCTATAGTCCATAGGGTCGCAAAGAGTCAGACATGACTGAAATGACTTAGAGTAGCACAGCACATGTATCTGAGAACCCTGGCAAAAGAGGCTAATGTCACGTAGCCAAGTTAACACTTTTTCTACAACAATATGAAGCAGACTTCATTCTCTGAGTCTGAAGGATTTGTACTCAATCTAAGAAGGCATCTCCCAGGTTTGAGTCTGGTATCCCAGTTTCTGATGACGGACCCACTCTGACCCTTTGGATCAACATCCCCCATTAAAGAGAAGCAACATTAAGGGTGTTGGCTCTGGTTCTTCCAAGACCTCAAGTTTCAAGGCAGTTTGTCTCCTCTCAACACTGACTCATTATCCAATTTTACTGAAGTACTTAGAATGAGAGGTTTGGGGAAGTGCTCTGTGCAATTATAGAAATGAATAGGCACATTTATTTGAAACATTTTCAGATTTCCTAGAAAGAAACTTTATATTCTTTCCCTGACACTAATTTCTGAAACTGGGTAACAGTCCTAGGGGTATCCTTGTCTTGCCCAGGGACTTGCATTTCCAAGGCAATATAAAACCCAGCCAATAGGTTTTAATTCATTTTGCAAACCATTGTGGAGCACCAACTGCGTGTCAGGCACTGTATGAGAGTTGGATATACGACAGAAAAGAAAACAAACACAGTCCTACCTTTAAGAGGACACAATCCAGTGAAGAAGAGGGGAAAAAATCAAACATGAATAACTGTGTGTGTGCATGTGTGTGCGTGCTCCGTCACTTCAGTCGTGCCCAACTCTGTGCGACCCCATGGACGGTCATCCACCAGTCTCCCTGGCTTCTCCAGGCAAGAATACTGGAGTGTGTTGCCAATTCCTTCTCCAGGGGATCTACCCAACCCAGGGACTGAAGCCATATCTCCTGCATCTCCTGCATTGCAGGCAGATTCGTTACTCACTGAGCCACCTGAGAAATAGTAATAGAATTAGAAGGGAATCTTAGATCAGAGAAGGTAGAAGAGTCTCCCTAAAACCTGAAGGATAAGAAGTGAGGAGAACTAGAATCAAATAGATGGAGTAAGCATAGATGAGGCCTGGAGGCAAGAAAGAGCTTTGTGTGTTTGAAGAACTCCGTGGAGCTCTGTTTGAGCATATTTAGACTGAGATGCTTACGATGCATGCAAGTAGAAAACTCAGGTAGGTAGCGGCATCAAGTAGTGGGACATGTAGGACTGGAGTTCAAATGAGAGACTGAGATGGAGATACAAATTTGGTCACCATCAGCATGCAGATGATATCTTAGGCCATGGAAATCAATCATGTAGGAAGAGAGAGAGAAGCAGTCCTGGGGAACACCAATATTTAGACACTGGAAGATGGTCTGTAACAGAAATTGAGAAGAAATTGACATAGACATCAGAGGTAAGAAGAAACTCCATGGTGTGAAGTTAAGTAAAGGAGTGGTCATCTGGGTCTAATGTCACTGAGAGTAAGATGAGGAAACAAACTGTCCATTGAACTTGACAATGTGGAGATTGTGGTAACCTTGACACAAGGAGTTTTGGTGAAATAGTGAAATGGAAGAGACACAATTTGAGAATTTTGAAGAGTGATAGAATATGAACTGGGGATAAGTATGTAAACAAATATTTTAAGACATTAAGCTGTGAAGGGGTGTAGAGAAATGGGCAGGGATGAGGGAACCAAAGAAGGACTTTGGGCATAAAGGATAGTAAGTCATGTTTATGAGCTGAAGAAAATAGCTGTATTTTAAAGGGGGAGGATTGATCATTTAGGAGGGATAGGAGATAGAAAATAGGAGGAATAAATCTTGAGAAAGTGAGAAAGGATGGCAACCAGAGCCTACTAAGGATCTGGCTCCAGGAGATGCTGATGGAAGCAACATACTTTCTCTTTGTTCCACCCACTTAATGAAATCCTTAAACTTTTATTCTGATATCACATGACTGTTATGGATTGAATTGTGCCTCCTGAAAAGGTACATTTAAATCCTAACCCGACTACCCCAGAATGTGACCTTATTTAGAAACAGGGTCATTATAGACATAACTGGTTAAGATGAGATCATACTGGAGTAGGGCAGCTCTTTAATCCAATGTGACTGCTGTCCTTAAAGGTAGAGAAGCGACACAGACACGTGAAGGAAGAATGCCACGTGACGACAGACGCGGAGGGTGAAGTGCAGCAGCTGCAAGTCAAGGAATATCAGGAATTGCTAGCAAACCATCTGAAGTTAGGAAGAGGCTAGGAGGAATTCTCCTCTATGGGTTTCAAAGAGAGCACGACCTTGTCAACATGCTGATTTTGGACTTCTAGCCTTCGGGACTATGAGGCAATACATTTGTTGTTTTAAGTCACCTGGGCTGTGGTATTTTTGTTACGGCAGCCCTAGAAACAATTACACTGCAGTCCCCACAGACACCTGCTTTCCTGCCAGACAAAAACTTCTCTAAGTGACAGAAGCTCAGTCTGCCTGGAGTTTCTGCTCCTCTTCTGGTAGATGAACTTTATTCAAAGTCCCAGGTCTCCCTCTTCTTCCTTAGAACACCAGGTAGGGCTGAGCTCCACACAAAGTTAGTGAAAAACAAATTCACCTTGGTTTTTACAGAGGCTCAACATATCGCAGCCTTGGCCTCAAAAGGGTCCATTTGACATGGTGGACAGGGCAACCATCTAGCTGAGGAAATGCGGAGTGCTCCTTCCTTACTAGTAATCCAAGAAAAAGTTCTAAAAGGAACCAAGAAGGAATCATGCTGAGCCTTCTGCCCAGTCACCCAGGGAAGATAGGATCCTTATGGCCTGGGGTGTTTGCATAAGATGATGGAATGAGGAAGGCAGGGGTCAGGCAGTAGTAGCAGGAGAGAGAGTGGGTGATACCATATAAGGTGGAGGTGGAGGGAGAGGCTGTACTTGCCAAAGTGTTTCTGGAGCTTAAATATGGTCCACACTGGACATGGGACAGCAATGGGAGAGTAGGGATCCTTGCCTAATCTAACACAAAGAAGATAACAGAAGAGCCCCTTAGAACAGACAGCCATGCTATATCATGTACCTGGCCACATTATGGTGCCTGAGATCTGTTTGTTCAGGTTGGATGCAGGCAGTGCTGGTAGAAGGGACAAGATTCAGAGTCTTATCTCCTAAGAAGAGGGCTACAAAGGTGAGGCACTAGGTCAAAGCTCCAGCCAAGTGGGCTTGGATTCAGGTAAGACCCATAATCTGAAAGAAAGTGTGTGAAAGGAAGCAGGGAGCCATGGGAGGACCCCCGACTATGGATGAAGTCCACATAATGAGAGCAGAAAGGCAGGGAATTCTTCCACTTGGATGCTGCACAGATATCCAAGGCTTGACTGGGCTCATCAAATCCTGGGTCTGGTTCATTCAACAAATATTTATTGAACCTTTACTATGTTCAAATTCAGTTCATGCTAGGAATACAAAAGGAACACAATATAGATTCCTCCCTAGAGGAGCCTGGTCTAGCCAGGAAAACAGACCTATCAGCAAACAGTTACCACACAGTGTGATAAATGGTATTCTGAGATATGAACAAAGTGCTGTGGGAATGAAGAAGGGAGGGACACAGCTCTGCTCAGAGGACTCAAGAGGGCAGAAAGTACATTGCATCAGTTTTATGGACCTAGATAAATTATGGAATGAAAGGAAAATAATTTTTTTCACAGCTTCATACTCTACATCCTTAACCCCATAGGCCAGACTTTATTTCATTTTTGCTGTTTGCTATCCTTTTTGAATTACTGAGATCAAACTAAAGACAATCACATATTGGAATTATTCATAACTGAATCATTAAAACATTAAGGCTTGATCAAAGTTCAAGGGAGTTCTAGATGTAAAACGTCACCCAGGGAAGATAGGATCCTTATGGCCTGGGGTGTTTGCATAAGATGATGGAATGAGGAAGGCAGGGGTCAGGCAGTAGTAGCAGGAGAGAGAGTGGGTGATACCATATAAGGTGGAGGTGGAGGGAGAGGCTGTACTTGCCAAAGTGTTTCTGGAGCTTAAATATGGTCCACACTGGACATGGGACAGCAATGGGAGAGTAGGGATCCTTGCCTAATCTAACACAAAGAAGATAACAGAAGAGCCCCTTAGAACAGACAGCCATGCTATATCATGTACCTGGCCACATTATGGTGCCTGAGATCTGTTTGTTCAGGTTGGATGCAGGCAGTGCTGGTAGAAGGGACAAGATTCAGAGTCTTATCTCCTAAGAAGAGGGCTACAAAGGTGAGGCACTAGGTCAAAGCTCCAGCCAAGTGGGCTTGGATTCAGGTAAGACCCATAATCTGAAAGAAAGTGTGTGAAAGGAAGCAGGGAGCCATGGGAGGACCCCCGACTATGGATGAAGTCCACATAATGAGAGCAGAAAGGCAGGGAATTCTTCCACTTGGATGCTGCACAGATATCCAAGGCTTGACTGGGCTCATCAAATCCTGGGTCTGGTTCATTCAACAAATATTTATTGAACCTTTACTATGTTCAAATTCAGTTCATGCTAGGAATACAAAAGGAACACAATATAGATTCCTCCCTAGAGGAGCCTGGTCTAGCCAGGAAAACAGACCTATCAGCAAACAGTTACCACACAGTGTGATAAATGGTATTCTGAGATATGAACAAAGTGCTGTGGGAATGAAGAAGGGAGGGACACAGCTCTGCTCAGAGGACTCAAGAGGGCAGAAAGTACATTGCATCAGTTTTATGGACCTAGATAAATTATGGAATGAAAGGAAAATAATTTTTTTTTTCACAGCTTCATACTCTACATCCTTAACCCCATAGGCCAGACTTTATTTCATTTTGCTGTTTGCTATCCTTTTTGAATTACTGAGATCAAACTAAAGACAATCACATATTGGAATTATTCATAACTGAATCATTAAAACATTAAGGCTTGATCAAAGTTCAAGGGAGTTCTAGATGTAAAACTTCCACACCCATGCCTTTAACTCATTCTCTCGAAGACTCAAATGGAGGAATATCTGTGGGGTGGTCTTGCACAAAGGGGTGCCCAGTGACAGCGATAGGCAAAGCAATTCCACAAATAAGTTGCCATAGGAGTAGAGACAGGTAGAACTAAGGAGCTGTCTTGCCATCCTCTTAGGAAAAGGGAACAGACTGCAGGTCAGGAGGCACTAAAGCCAGGCTGCATCCAGTCCTTAGGCACTGATTTGAGCCCTATTCTGTGGCCATGAATTGTACTGAAAAAGCCAGTTTCTGAGTGCTCTGATTTCTAGGCTTAAAACATGGAGACCTCCCAATTAAAAACCTGAGGAAGCCTAGCAATTGAAGAAGGTTTCACACCAGCATCTGTGTGGAGATACCCTGAGAGATGGTTATGCTCCATAAATTATTTCCTAATAGTAGAAAGCAGAGCTTTGTTGCTTCTTCCTAACCATTTATAAAGAGAGGGACATTGTGTTGACTGGGCCACCTAAGGTGCAGGCTCCACAGATTGTGGTAGAGGCTGGGTGATATGGTCAGTTTGCTGGGGAGCCCTTTCATGGGACAGTGGCCTCTTGAAACATGATGATCAGGGGCCACAGCCATGCAGGCCAGCTTGAACTCAGCAGCCAACCTCCTTCCATCACAGTCTGTACCCCACTAGGGTAAGCAGGGTCCCCAAGCTGAAAGTACAAGTACTGCAAAAGGCATCTGCAGCCTTGCACAATATAGATTCCTCCCTAGAGGAGCCTGGTCTAGCCAGGAAAACAGACCTATCAGCAAACAGTTACCACACAGTGTGATAAATGGTATTCTGAGATATGAACAAAGTGCTGTGGGAATGAAGAAGGGAGGGACACAGCTCTGCTCAGAGGACTCAAGAGGGCAGAAAGTACATTGCATCAGTTTTATGGACCTAGATAAATTATGGAATGAAAGGAAAATAATTTTTTTTTTCACAGCTTCATACTCTACATCCTTAACCCCATAGGCCAGACTTTATTTCATTTTTGCTGTTTGCTATCCTTTTTGAATTACTGAGATCAAACTAAAGACAATCACATATTGGAATTATTCATAACTGAATCATTAAAACATTAAGGCTTGATCAAAGTTCAAGGGAGTTCTAGATGTAAAACTTCCACACCCATGCCTTTAACTCATTCTCTCGAAGACTCAAATGGAGGAATATCTGTGGGGTGGTCTTGCACAAAGGGGTGCCCAGTGACAGCGATAGGCAAAGCAATTCCACAAATAAGTTGCCATAGGAGTAGAGACAGGTAGAACTAAGGAGCTGTCTTGCCATCCTCTTAGGAAAAGGGAACAGACTGCAGGTCAGGAGGCACTAAAGCCAGGCTGCATCCAGTCCTTAGGCACTGATTTGAGCCCTATTCTGTGGCCATGAATTGTACTGAAAAAGCCAGTTTCTGAGTGCTCTGATTTCTAGGCTTAAAACATGGAGACCTCCCAATTAAAAACCTGAGGAAGCCTAGCAATTGAAGAAGGTTTCACACCAGCATCTGTGTGGAGATACCCTGAGAGATGGTTATGCTCCATAAATTATTTCCTAATAGTAGAAAGCAGAGCTTTGTTGCTTCTTCCTAACCATTTATAAAGAGAGGGACATTGTGTTGACTGGGCCACCTAAGGTGCAGGCTCCACAGATTGTGGTAGAGGCTGGGTGATATGGTCAGTTTGCTGGGGAGCCCTTTCATGGGACAGTGGCCTCTTGAAACATGATGATCAGGGGCCACAGCCATGCAGGCCAGCTTGAACTCAGCAGCCAACCTCCTTCCATCACAGTCTGTACCCCACTAGGGTAAGCAGGGTCCCCAAGCTGAAAGTACAAGTACTGCATATATAATCGGGGAGGCATCTGCAGCCTTGCAAGGATAAACTGGATTTCTGATTTTCTTACGGCTCCCAGCATGGGTGGCACAGCATTCTCCCCTGACAATCGGCCAAGGCATGCTAATCACACCCTACAATATATAAGTCAGGGCCCTCTTACTACCCAGTCCCTCATGGGGCTGGGAACCCTATTTCCCAGCCGTGAGTTTTGAGAAACTCTTATGTCCTTCCGATTCATTCTACTTTTTCCTTAAATTAGCTTGCACCATCCTGTCACTTGCAGCTAATAATCCTTGAATAAGGCAGAAACTAAGGTTAAGAGAAGATCACTGCCAGAATCGGGGTGGAAATTTCTCAAATTTATAGAGCTAATTTAAAAAGCAAACATTTGGTATGTTTCTGTTAAGGTCAGACTGAGCTACATGGTTAATGACTAAATACCCTGCCCTCTGAACCCAAGGCAGGGAACAGGGGAAAAGCAGTAAAAAGCTTTGTATGATGCTCTCCATCCCCTGCCATCTTCCACTGGCTTGTATCTACCAAAAGTAAGAGAGCTACCAACTGTACCGTTCATATTTACTTTCTGAGGCAGGAAAATTCATGCTGATTTATTCCTCCCTCCCCCCAACAGCTACCCTATTTTCTAGAACTGTTCAGAAACTAAAACTCCAACCATGCAACAGTGTTGAGAATAAAGGATGCTAAATCCTTGAAAACTGCAAGTGGGGATAGAGACAGAGCCTTAGAAGCTTAATATTCCAGAGCTTAGGGCTTTTCATGTGCTGCAGGCAGACAAAAAAGAACTGGACTTCAGGCTAGGAGACAGTTCTTCCACCCAAAGACAGGTGTCTGGAGGACTATGGGAAACTGACGCTGGAGCAGAGGTCACGCTCCTCCGATCCCACAGCAGGTCAAGACACACACAGAGGGTGGGGGTGGGGCGAGGGAGATGCCAGGACCCCTGGGGAATGAGGGCAAAGTGTTAGCACAATGGAAGAAAGTCCAGTTTTCTGATTTTCAGTTTACAGGCCACAGCATCCCAGCTTAATGCGGTGAAGGGGCAGGGTCCCAAGCTGAAAGTACAAGTACTGCATATATAATCGGGGAGGCATCTGCAGCCTTGCAAGGATAAACTGGATTTCTGATTTTCTTACGGCTCCCAGCATGGGTGGCACAGCATTCTCCCCTGACAATCGGCCAAGGCATGCTAATCACACCCTACAATATATAAGTCAGGGCCCTCTTACTACCCAGTCCCTCATGGGGCTGGGAACCCTATTTCCCAGCCGTGAGTTTTTGAGAAACTCTTATGTCCTTCCGATTCATTCTACTTTTTCCTTAAATTAGCTTGCACCATCCTGTCACTTGCAGCTAATAATCCTTGAATAAGGCAGAAACTAAGGTTAAGAGAAGATCACTGCCAGAATCGGGGTGGAAATTTCTCAAATTTATAGAGCTAATTTAAAAAGCAAACATTTGGTATGTTTCTGTTAAGGTCAGACTGAGCTACATGGTTAATGACTAAATACCCTGCCCTCTGAACCCAAGGCAGGGAACAGGGGAAAAGCAGTAAAAAGCTTTGTATGATGCTCTCCATCCCCTGCCATCTTCCACTGGCTTGTATCTACCAAAAGTAAGAGAGCTACCAACTGTACCGTTCATATTTACTTTCTGAGGCAGGAAAATTCATGCTGATTTATTCCTCCCTCCCCCCAACAGCTACCCTATTTTCTAGAACTGTTCAGAAACTAAAACTCCAACCATGCAACAGTGTTGAGAATAAAGGATGCTAAATCCTTGAAAACTGCAAGTGGGGATAGAGACAGAGCCTTAGAAGCTTAATATTCCAGAGCTTAGGGCTTTTCATGTGCTGCAGGCAGACAAAAAAGAACTGGACTTCAGGCTAGGAGACAGTTCTTCCACCCAAAGACAGGTGTCTGGAGGACTATGGGAAACTGACGCTGGAGCAGAGGTCACGCTCCTCCGATCCCACAGCAGGTCAAGACACACACAGAGGGTGGGGGTGGGGCGAGGGAGATGCCAGGACCCCTGGGGAATGAGAGCAAAGTGTTAGCACAATGGAAGAAAGTCCAGTTTAAATACATCTCACAAATGAACAAACAACTGGAAAATCCAATATGAAACCCAATGAAGAAACAGACAGAAGTACATCTTTGAAAAATTGTTTACCACAGGAGACAAGATCAGTTTTTAGAAACTTGCTTGATAGTTCAATATCGTGAAAGAAGACCTGGACATTGGAAGGCAGACTATAAAAACCACAAAGGGAAACCGAGTAAGATGAAACCTGGGATACAAAGGGAACTGGATGAAATTTCAAAAGATGTAGCAGAGCCCCAAATAAAAGAGCAAAAACATTTTTGCTGTTGTCGTTCAGTCACTAAGTTGTGTGGGACCCCATGGACTGCAGCACACCAGACTCCTCTGTTCTCCACTGTCTCCTAGAGCTTGCTTATATTCATTGAGTTGGTGATCCTGTCTACTCATCTCATTCTATGTCACCTCCTTCTCCTGCCCTCAGTCTTCCCCAGCATCGGGTTCCAATGAGTTGCCTCTTCGCATCAGGTGGCCAGAGCACTGGAGCTTCAACTTCAGCATCAGTCCTTCCAGTGACTATTCAGGGTTGATTTCCTTTAGGATAGACTAGTTTGATCTTCTTCCTCCTAAAAGGCAAAATTAACCACCACCACCCCACTCCCTCCCCACAAAATCCTCTAATCTTTGACTTGGAGGACAAACTTGGAACATCCCCAAAATTAGAGGGAAATGGAAAAGGAGATGAGAATGATGAGAGGGAGGTGACAAACATGGAAACAGATTGAACATCAAATCACAGAACAGCTTGTACCCACAAACAAGAATGGCACCTTTCCAACCATGCAACAGTGTTGAGAATAAAGGATGCTAAATCCTTGAAAACTGCAAGTGGGGATAGAGACAGAGCCTTAGAAGCTTAATATTCCAGAGCTTAGGGCTTTTCATGTGCTGCAGGCAGACAAAAAGAACTGGACTTCAGGCTAGAGACAGTTCTTCCACCCAAAGACAGGTGTCTGGAGGACTATGGGAAACTGACGCTGGAGCAGAGGTCACGCTCCTCCGATCCCACAGCAGGTCAAGACACACACAGAGGGTGGGGGTGGGGCGAGGGAGATGCCAGGACCCCTGGGGAATGAGAGCAAAGTGTTAGCACAATGGAAGAAAGTCCAGTTTAAATACATCTCACAAATGAACAAACAACTGGAAAATCCAATATGAAACCCAATGAAGAAACAGACAGAAGTACATCTTTGAAAAATTGTTTACCACAGGAGACAAGATCAGTTTTTAGAAACTTGCTTGATAGTTCAATATCGTGAAAGAAGACCTGGACATTGGAAGGCAGACTATAAAAACCACAAAGGGAAACCGAGTAAGATGAAACCTGGGATACAAAGGGAACTGGATGAAATTTCAAAAGATGTAGCAGAGCCCCAAATAAAAGAGCAAAAACATTTTTGCTGTTGTCGTTCAGTCACTAAGTTGTGTGGGACCCCATGGACTGCAGCACACCAGACTCCTCTGTTCTCCACTGTCTCCTAGAGCTTGCTTATATTCATTGAGTTGGTGATCCTGTCTACTCATCTCATTCTATGTCACCTCCTTCTCCTGCCCTCAGTCTTCCCCAGCATCGGGTTCCAATGAGTTGCCTCTTCGCATCAGGTGGCCAGAGCACTGGAGCTTCAACTTCAGCATCAGTCCTTCCAGTGACTATTCAGGGTTGATTTCCTTTAGGATAGACTAGTTTGATCTTCTTCCTCCTAAAAGGCAAAATTAACCACCACCACCCCACTCCCTCCCCACAAAATCCTCTAATCTTTGACTTGGAGGACAAACTTGGAACATCCCCAAAATTAGAGGGAAATGGAAAAGGAGATGAGAATGATGAGAGGGAGGTGACAAACATGGAAACAGATTGAACATCAAATCACAGAACAGCTTGTACCCACAGCAAGAAGCTAACCTTGAACTGGCACCTTTGAGAGCATTCCAATGTACAGGACCACTCTTAGACAGGAGGGGTCCTTGTCCTAGCCCCCAAATTTCAGAGAGCCCTGTTTCGGCCCTCCTCTGGCCACACACCCTCCCCTATGAAGCAAAGAATCCATAGGGCCAAGAGTCCACACCCACCCTCTGTTGGTCCCCTGCTCTGGACTGTGCTCTGGGTGAAAGGGTGAAAAGGGTTAGTTGCTTAGTCACGTCTAACTCTGCGACTGCATTTACTGTAGCCCACCAGGCTCCTCTATCCATGGGATTCTCCAGGCAAGAATGCTGGAGTGGGTAGCCATTTCCTTCTCCAGGTGGTCTTTCTGACCCAGGGATCGAACCTGGGTCTCCAGCATTGCAGGCAGATTCTTTCCTGTCTGAGACACCATGGAAGCCCATATATATGTGTATATATGTTCATATACATGTATGTATATACATATACACATGTGAGTGTGTATAAAATTGGTTGTGTTTCTTTGTAGAGCCCCAACTAATACAGAACTGAAGCACTGCATTCTGGGAATGCATTGGGGGCACTGTCTGTTCCCCAACCTATCCAATAGAGCTCTTTGCTTTGATTGAGATACAATCAAGCCAGATCAAAGGCTGAGAGTCAAGACCATTCTCCAGGCCCACTAGGTCCTGTGATGTGAGAATTGGATTGAAACTGGTGTCCTGGCATAATTATATTCATTGAGTTGGTGATCCTGTCTACTCATCTCATTCTATGTCACCTCCTTCTCCTGCCCTCAGTCTTCCCCAGCATCGGGTTCCAATGAGTTGCCTCTTCGCATCAGGTGGCCAGAGCACTGGAGCTTCAACTTCAGCATCAGTCCTTCCAGTGACTATTCAGGGTTGATTTCCTTTAGGATAGACTAGTTTGATCTTCTTCCTCCTAAAAGGCAAAATTAACCACCACCACCCCACTCCCTCCCCACAAAATCCTCTAATCTTTGACTTGGAGGACAAACTTGGAACATCCCCAAAATTAGAGGGAAATGGAAAAGGAGATGAGAATGATGAGAGGGAGGTGACAAACATGGAAACAGATTGAACATCAAATCACAGAACAGCTTGTACCCACAGCAAGAAGCTAACCTTGAACTGGCACCTTTGAGAGCATTCCAATGTACAGGACCACTCTTAGACAGGAGGGGTCCTTGTCCTAGCCCCCAAATTTCAGAGAGCCCTGTTTCGGCCCTCCTCTGGCCACACACCTCCCTATGAAGCAAAGAATCCATAGGGCCAAGAGTCCACACCCACCCTCTGTTGGTCCCCTGCTCTGGACTGTGCTCTGGGTGAAAGGGTGAAAAGGGTTAGTTGCTTAGTCACGTCTAACTCTGCGACTGCATTTACTGTAGCCCACCAGGCTCCTCTATCCATGGGATTCTCCAGGCAAGAATGCTGGAGTGGGTAGCCATTTCCTTCTCCAGGTGGTCTTTCTGACCCAGGGATCGAACCTGGGTCTCCAGCATTGCAGGCAGATTCTTTCCTGTCTGAGACACCATGGAAGCCCATATATATGTGTATATATGTTCATATACATGTATGTATATACATATACACATGTGAGTGTGTATAAAATTGGTTGTGTTTCTTTGTAGAGCCCCAACTAATACAGAACTGAAGCACTGCATTCTGGGAATGCATTGGGGGCACTGTCTGTTCCCCAACCTATCCAATAGAGCTCTTTGCTTTGATTGAGATACAATCAAGCCAGATCAAAGGCTGAGAGTCAAGACCATTCTCCAGGCCCACTAGGTCCTGTGATGTGAGAATTGGATTGAAACTGGTGTCCTGGCATAAGGCCATGGAGGCCCGGGGTCAAGGAGGGAGCCTGCAGCTTGGTGCTCCCGCAGCCACCTCCTGCTCAGCTCACTCATTCTAGACAGCTATCCCAGGGCATGGGGCAGCAGGCCAACTCCGGCACTCACTCTCCAATGGAGAGGGAATTCCACTCTGCCAGGCCAGGCTCCCACTGGCTGTGGGCCTGGGCCTGACAGTGGCTGGTTATGGAAGTCAGCAGGTGGCGAGGCCTGGAGACAAGGAGCCAGCAGGGCTGGATGGAGAGCTGGGCAGGGTCCCAGTGACACCCACACCTGATGCGCTGAGCCCAGAGTTACTGCCCTGTGGGTGACAACAAGGAGGAGAACCGTGGCCAGAATCCTGATGTCATTGCTGACTATTTTATCTCAGAGACTTGGCTTCCTCATCCCGAAACTGGAGCTAATAAGATCTCAGAGCTGTCGATTCAAATCTAAAAGGGCCACATTTGAGTGGGAGCACCAGGCTCAGAGCTAGCTTCCAGTGAATGTCACAGTCTTTCCTCTTCCCTCAGGGAGGATGGGACACCATCACCATGAGGAGTGACGTGAGTGGGATCTGGGAGCCCTTTGTGAACCCCAGGCCTGCATCTTCGTCTGTCAAGTGAGATTCTCTCTCCCCATAGGACGAATGTGAAGACAGGATGAAACTGCCCACACAGAGCACTTCACAGATGATGCCTTCAGCAAATGCTAGAAAGAGGAAGCCCAGTGCCCTCCTATGCCTCAGGAGGATATAGAAACAACCAGGCTCTGTTGAATTTGCCCCTGTAACATCTCAGGACAAAGGAGGAACAGATCACAGCAGTAGATTTTCAAGGAGATGCCAGTGCCACTGAGAGTTGGATCTGGTCAGCATGAGTGCTGGCCTCTGCCTGAAACCTTCAGCCTGTAATATCGCGCTTCACCACCTGTCGCCCAGGCCTGTTAGTCCAAGGCAGCCAGCGGATCTGCCTAGTGACAGACGCAGCCCTGTGTGCAGACTGCCAGGGCCTGAGGCTGCATCCAAAAACAAGGTCCATCCAGAGAATGAAGCCAGACTGGCCAGTCCATTCTCCAGGCTGGAAAGGGAGGCCTGCAGCTCCTGACAGATGGTTCTGACCTTCATCTTGTTCAGCTCAGGAGGAAGCATCCCCCTGTGCATGGAGTAGGTTTTCATGCCCTTCTTCAATAAACAGGGGGAGAAATCCTCCTTGTTTTGAATATGCAGTGGGAAGGGATGGGAGAGCAATTTATAAGTACACCTGCCATCTGAGGAGGGTGGGTCCCTGTTCAGTGACAGTGCCTTTGGATATGCAAGGTGGCTGGGAGCTGAATCGGACACTAGAGAAAGCCAAGAAGAGAGAGGGAAAGAGTGGGAGGCAATGCTCCTCACTGAGGAAAGGGCTAAAGAACATTCTAGGAACAAGAACTCCTAATTGTAATTTATGAAGCTTTTTAATCCAAACATTCAGTTAAGTCTGATAGACACACAACTCCCCCATGTGAGTTCATGTGTGTGTAAATTTAGAAGAGGGAAGAGTTCCACATCTGAGTTAACATGGTACAGACATGAGGCCACAGGGGATTACAGAAATCATAGAGAGGAGTTAACTTTCCATAGCCATGAAACGGGTGTTCACATCCATCTCCAGGGCTTACAGGCCAGGGAGATCCCAGCCAACATCAGTGATGTACCAGGTTAGGTCCAATGATCATCTCACAGAGCCCTGGTCTTGCAAATCTGTTCAGTCTGTTATTGGGATAAAGTCTGAAGCAGCCAATTTCCTTTCCTCGGCCTTGCCTTATTCTGTGTTTGTTTGCCAAGATGTACAGCCATCTCTAGAAATGAAGTCATTTGTCATGAGTGCCTGAACCCTGTATTTGCAGGTGGAAATTAGACTAGTTCCCTGAAATACTTCTGGAGTCGGTCTGACTGGGCTTCCTGGACCTTCCTGCTGCCTTCTTCTTGCAACGAAAAGCATCACATGGAACTAATCTAGACTCCTCGTGCCTTGCAAAGGAACCAGAAGCCCCAAACATTCTCTGGGTGATCTCTGTCCCTCCGCTTGCTTCTCGATCTAATCCTCCCACACCTTATACTCCAGTCTGCTGTGGTGTGGAGAGTTGAGTCTCCTAGGGGAAGTCACTTCTCACTTCCTTCAAATTAACCACAGTATGAAAATCCCAAAGCCTGGCAAGCTGATAATAATAGCGGTGAACAGATATTGACTACTCAGCACAGGGCAGGCCCCTTTTGACTCTTTTCCCTCACAGATAAGACAATTGATCAAATCCTCCTTGTTTTGAATATGCAGTGGGAAGGGATGGGAGAGCAATTTATAAGTACACCTGCCATCTGAGGAGGGTGGGTCCCTGTTCAGTGACAGTGCCTTTGGATATGCAAGGTGGCTGGGAGCTGAATCGGACACTAGAGAAAGCCAAGAAGAGAGAGGAAAGAGTGGGAGGCAATGCTCCTCACTGAGGAAAGGGCTAAAGAACATTCTAGGAACAAGAACTCCTAATTGTAATTTATGAAGCTTTTTAATCCAAACATTCAGTTAAGTCTGATAGACACACAACTCCCCCATGTGAGTTCATGTGTGTGTAAATTTAGAAGAGGGAAGAGTTCCACATCTGAGTTAACATGGTACAGACATGAGGCCACGGGGGATTACAGAAATCATAGAGAGGAGTTAACTTTCCATAGCCATGAAACGGGTGTTCACATCCATCTCCAGGGCTTACAGGCCAGGGAGATCCCAGCCAACATCAGTGATGTACCAGGTTAGGTCCAATGATCATCTCACAGAGCCCTGGTCTTGCAAATCTGTTCAGTCTGTTATTGGGATAAAGTCTGAAGCAGCCAATTTCCTTTCCTCGGCCTTGCCTTATTCTGTGTTTGTTTGCCAAGATGTACAGCCATCTCTAGAAATGAAGTCATTTGTCATGAGTGCCTGAACCCTGTATTTGCAGGTGGAAATTAGACTAGTTCCCTGAAATACTTCTGGAGTCGGTCTGACTGGGCTTCCTGGACCTTCCTGCTGCCTTCTTCTTGCAACGAAAAGCATCACATGGAACTAATCTAGACTCCTCGTGCCTTGCAAAGGAACCAGAAGCCCCAAACATTCTCTGGGTGATCTCTGTCCCTCCGCTTGCTTCTCGATCTAATCCTCCCACACCTTATACTCCAGTCTGCTGTGGTGTGGAGAGTTGAGTCTCCTAGGGGAAGTCACTTCTCACTTCCTTCAAATTAACCACAGTATGAAAATCCCAAAGCCTGGCAAGCTGATAATAATAGCGGTGAACAGATATTGACTACTCAGCACAGGACAGGCACTGGGCTCTTCTCACAGATCATCTCACTTCCTTTTATCAGACTCCCTGACAGCAGATTCTATGATTATTATCCCCATTTTTCACAGATAAGACAATTGATCAAATTCACATTCACTATTACATCTTGATCACCCATTTGGTATCAGGTTGTCCTTTAAATACCCTTCTTTCCCAAAATCATTTATTGGCTACCTACTCTGCGTGCCAATATGCTATATACTGCTATTCCTATAATAAAACAAAGCTGGAGGTAGCAAATTAGAACCATTCGAGGTGACTCAGTCCACAGTGGATCCTCAAAATTGTGCTTAAGGACTTGACCTATGAGGAGCTCTGAGTTACAAGCCAGTCCATTTTCATTAGGATTTCAATCCTAGAAAAGATTTCTGGAATGTGACACAAACAATATTGGCAAGAAGAGTGAGGTAGAAATAGACCAACAGCAAGAAAACAAGGGGCCTTCTAAGCCCAGCACATTCCGTTAAGAGAAAAAAAGAATCATTCCATTTCAAGGTTACTTAAGAGGATCATTATCACACACCAAGCCCCAAGCCAGACTTCGCTCTTCCTAACACCAGTCGCCCACAGGACCCAGTCCATGTTTGCACTTGCAATCTTCCCCAGACGACAGCAGGTCAAGGGCCTGTGGAGCTGAGGGGCTTATGCAGCCCAGGGCAGCTGAGAGGGGAGGAAGCAGTGGGGCAGAGTCAGAAAAGGGGAACCAAGATGGAACTGGGGATCTCACTCTGACATGGAGGCTGACCCCAAAAGGGTGGCAGAACAACCTAAAACAGTGTCTCTAAGAGTACAGCTCTCTGAGGCTCTGCAGGGCTTTCCAGAGGCAAGAGGCAGCCATTTCTAGGGCAATGCATGGCTAAGTATTTGATCCATTAGAATGTCTGGGCAGGCGGTTGTGGCATGACCATCCCTTTGTCTCCATTTCCAGGAGGGGAGAGGGCCCATCACCACCTCACACACTACAGGACACTTCCGGGTGCCGAAGGATGTGTGGTGGTGTGAAACCAGAGGCTATGCAGTCTCCCTCCCCTCTGTCAGTCAACAGGAAGCTGAGCAGAAGTCCTAAGACAGCCCCATGAACTGAGCTTGTATACAGCAAGCCCTGAGCCCCGTCCTCCACACACATTCTCTCATTAAACCCCACCTTGTCCTCCAAAGAGGACAGACTTGCTGGTCTCATTTTGTAGGTGAGAAAACAGGCATCCAGAGGTCCAACCATGCCCAAGGTCACAGACCACGTGAGCTGTCAGAGTCAGAATGGCAACCAGGACCTGTCTGCCTACAAACACAGACCTGTTGGTGGCTTAGCCTCTTTCTGATCTTTGTTTCCAACCAGACACCTTCTGAGTCCCTCTTCACACAGGAAAGCATCCCCTCCCTTTAACATTTCAACTTTGATTCCAGAAAGTTCCACTGCTGGAACTGGAACAAAGAGGAAGTCTTTATGATGCACAAATAATGATGCTGACATGTTTGCCCTAACCCAGCAAAGAGCTCTTTCTTTCTGCACAAACTAATGTGGGGAGGGGAGCTTTATGCTTATGAACAGCATTTTTCCCATTTCAAATGCAACTAGCTTTTTTTTTTTTTAATCCCAAAAAGAAGAATATGCATATTCTCATTACTATGCAGGAATACATTAGTGGGAGAACTGTGCTGTTAACCATGAGAACAACCTGATACCTGGGCACACATGAAAAGGAATAACAGACGCTGTCTTGGAGATTCTCATGCCTTAGAATTGTTTAGGGCTTCAGCGTTTACAAGGCACATTCACTGCGCTGTCTCCGCAAGATGAAATCTTCCAGGTGGCTGCTAATCTCATGCCCACTCGGCAGGTGGGGGAACCAAGTTCAAAGAGGTGATACAGCTTCACTAGGGCCCCCCAGAAAAGAGGTGACAGAGCAGGCGCACAGTTATTTCATGCCACCCACTAATACAGTGCAGCACTTCCCAAGGGCCCATTGTGTATCCAGCTTCTGGCCAAACAATAGGAATAGAGATGAAAAAAGGACACTCACCCTTCTCCTGCCCCTTACCTCCCACCTTCACCTCCAATACCAAATATCCCTCTCCCATGTTTAAAGGGTCTCATCTTCCATGCTTATACTTGGTAGGAGGGGGAGCCATAGAATCTGGAGTTCTATTAAAGTGAAGCATTTCCAAGGAGGTCCAGTTGTAGGCCCTCTGGACCTCTCCCCTCTATACTATGTCCTTTCAGGCTCAGCCCAGATCCAGCAGGCCTGGCCCCACCTGTACCCCCAGGTAAGCCTCTCTGGAAAGGTCCTCTCTTCCTGCATCTTGTTGGCTTTGTTTTTCTTCTGGGAATTTCCCCATAATTCTTCTATTTTGAGGAAATAATAACTAATAATAATAATAGTAATAGTTACGGAATAGTGGGAATGGTAGAAAAAGGATGAGAAAACCCTTCTAAAAATATATCCCAGCCCCTGTAGAAAAGCAGGCAAGGGCCTCACTCTCTCTCTAATTCCTCTATCATCAGCCAGCAGTTTCTGGATCATTACATTCTGGAGCACGTTGGATGAGAAAACCATTTCAGACAATTAGAAGTCAAACCCATGGGCCTGATGGACTCAGCACAGGATGAATTAAGCACACTTCCCCACCACATCGTGGGTGATCAGGTCTCTAAATGACATAATTAAAGTCTGGCATGCTCAGGCTATGCTCCAAGAGACCCATCTCTACTTACAGCTGCGGTGAGCTGTATGTCCCAGCGAATCCACGGGAGACTCTCCTTCCTGGGGTTACGCGCACGGACTCTAGAGTCAGCTAGAACTAGGTTTTCATGCAAACTCCACTTATTAGTTGTGTGACTCTGAGCAAGTTACTCAACTAAATTTCTTTGTGTCTCGGTTTCTGTGTGATGGGAAAAAAAATAGTACTGGTAAGTTCAAAATGGTGAAGGATCTGAGATTTCACACTAACAAGTGAGCCTACCTTGCATTTTACTTAAAGAAACATCCAAACTCTCCAGAGTTGCTGGCAGAGCTCTTTATGATCCACTTCGCTCTACCCTCCAGCCACACTGGCCTCCTTTCGGTTCTAGAACATGTTTGATTTTTCCCTACCTTGAAACCTTTGCTTGTATTGTTCTCTGCCTAGAATAACCCTGACTTTAAGCGTGAAAGTCATGTCCTCAGAAAATCTTTCTTGATCACCCTATCTAAGCATCATCCCCCTCACCCACCCTACTTTCCATTATTCTCTATCTTTATTTCCTTTGTAGCATTTTAGGTGTGAAGGGAGTGATCATCCTCAGAGACTTGCAGAGTCTAGGGAAGGCACAAGAGTAAAGGTTCCATTTGGAGGGCTGATGGCACCCGGCACTCTTTAAAATGCAAACTCTGCCAAGAAGGCACAAATTAACAAGTGCAACAACATCCTCTCAGACCCCATAGAAGCAGCTTCTGGCCTTAAGAGCCTTAAGGCTGGAGGGAAGGAGGAGTACAAAGAAACAGTGGCAAAATCCTACTTGCCCCAAAAGATGAATCTGAAATTTTGAGCTATACCCTGACTCCTATCCCAACCCTAGGCATTGAATTGCAAATATGGGATTCAAGCATTTTTCGTGGTGGTAGACTTTAACCTGGAGAGGTGTACTGGCGATGCTCATACACATTCGTTTTCTTGTGTCTGCTATTATAAATTACAACAAATGTAGTGCCTTAAAAGCACAGAAAATTTTTTTAGTAAACAATGTATATTTACAACTTCATTTTTTCTTCTATTTTATTAAAGTATGATGCTATACAATATTATATAAGTTACAGGTATATAATGATTCACAATTTTCACAAGGCTATATATATAATTGTAAAATAATTGGCTATATTAATTTTTAATAATTATTATAAAATACTGGCTATATTAATTCTGTGTTGTACAATATATCCTTGTAGATTATGTTATATATAGTAGTTGGCATCTCTTAGTCCCTTATCCCTGTCTTGCCTTTCCCCATCTCTCTCTCCATTGATAACCACTAATTTGTCATCAATATCTGTGAGTCTGTTTCTTTTTTGTTGTAGTCTCTAGTCTGTTGTACTTCTCAGATTCCACATGTAAGTGGTATCATACTGTATTTGTCTTCCTCTGACTTATTTCACTTAGCATAAAGTTCTCCCAGTCCATCCATGCTGCTCCAAATGGCAAAACATATTCTTTTTATGGCTGAGTAGTATTCTACTGCAATTTATATCACATCTTCTTTATCGTTCATCTGTTGATGGACATTTAGTTTGCTTCCATATTTTGGCAATTGTAAATGATGTTGCTATGAACATTTTAGGTGTGAAGGGAGTGATCATCCTCAGAGACTTGCAGAGTCTAGGGAAGGCACAAGAGTAAAGGTTCCATTTGGAGGGCTGATGGCACCCGGCACTCTTTAAAATGCAAACTCTGCCAAGAAGGCACAAATTAACAAGTGCAACAACATCCTCTCAGACCCCATAGAAGCAGCTTCTGGCCTTAAGAGCCTTAAGGCTGGAGGGAAGGAGGAGTACAAAGAAACAGTGGCAAAATCCTACTTGCCCCAAAAGATGAATCTGAAATTTTGAGCTATACCCTGACTCCTATCCCAACCCTAGGCATTGAATTGCAAATATGGGATTCAAGCATTTTTCGTGGTGGTAGACTTTAACCTGGAGAGGTGTACTGGCGATGCTCATACACATTCGTTTTCTTGTGTCTGCTATTATAAATTACAACAAATGTAGTGCCTTAAAAGCACAGAAAATTTTTTTAGTAAACAATGTATATTTACAACTTCATTTTTTCTTCTATTTTATTAAAGTATGATGCTATACAATATTATATAAGTTACAGGTATATAATGATTCACAATTTTCACAAGGCTATATATATAATTGTAAAATAATTGGCTATATTAATTTTTAATAATTATTATAAAATACTGGCTATATTAATTCTGTGTTGTACAATATATCCTTGTAGATTATGTTATATATAGTAGTTGGCATCTCTTAGTCCCTTATCCCTGTCTTGCCCTTCCCCATCCCTCTCTCCATTGATAACCACTAATTTGTCATCAATATCTGTGAGTCTGTTTCTTTTTTGTTGTAGTCTCTAGTCTGTTGTACTTCTCAGATTCCACATGTAAGTGGTATCATACTGTATTTGTCTTCCTCTGACTTATTTCACTTAGCATAAAGTTCTCCCAGTCCATCCATGCTGCTCCAAATGGCAAAACATATTCTTTTTATGGCTGAGTAGTATTCTACTGCAATTTATATCACATCTTCTTTATCGTTCATCTGTTGATGGACATTTAGTTTGCTTCCATATTTTGGCAATTGTAAATGATGTTGCTATGAACATTGGGGTGCATGTATCTTTTCAATTAGTGTTTTTTGAGGGGGCAGATATGTACCCATAAAAGCAGAGATTTATTTTCTTAGGTTTCTGAAACTTGGAAGTTCGAAATCAGTACCACTAGGCCAAAATCAAAGGGCTGGCAGGGTCACACTGGCTTCACAGAGTCTAAGAGAGAACCCTTTCTGTGCCTCTTCCTGTTTCTGGTGGCTACTGGTATTCATAGATTTGGGGCCACATCACTGTGATCTTCAAGGTCAAAGTCTTCTCATCTCTCTCTGTTTCATTTTCACATTGTCTTCTCCCCTCCTCAGCCTTTGACACCAGATGATGTCCAATATTCCTCTGCCTCTCCCTTATAATTTCATTTAGTGCCCATCAGGATAATCCTGGCTAATCTTCCCATCTCGAAATTCTTAATTTAGTCACATCTGCCAAAGACTCTTTTTTTTTTTTTTTTTACTTCACTTCACTACCCATATTATGGTAAGAAAGTAAGAAAGGGAGGAAGAGAAATTGGGAAGCGAGTGTGCTGGCAGTATAGTCAGAGACAGACACACGGGCTGGAGAGCTGGAGACCCTAGTCCAGGTCCATGCACAGGGAGGAGACGAAGCACCCTCACCCTCCCACCTGGGTCTCTGCCCTCTGAGAGTCTATGTGGGGACCAGGAGATGGATTTGGGGACAGTCTGGATTCTTGGGACCAGAGAAGCGTGGGGAGAACCCTGATGGAGAGGAGGGTCAGCGATATCTGAGAAGGCAACAGATGGCCCTGGGACCCTTCCAGAGGTCAGACAATGGGTCCAGTGGGGACAATATCTGTGAGTCTGTTTCTTTTTTGTTGTAGTCTCTAGTCTGTTGTACTTCTCAGATTCCACATGTAAGTGGTATCATACTGTATTTGTCTTCCTCTGACTTATTTCACTTAGCATAAAGTTCTCCCAGTCCATCCATGCTGCTCCAAATGGCAAAACATATTCTTTTTATGGCTGAGTAGTATTCTACTGCAATTTATATCACATCTTCTTTATCGTTCATCTGTTGATGGACATTTAGTTTGCTTCCATATTTTGGCAATTGTAAATGATGTTGCTATGAACATTGGGGTGCATGTATCTTTTCAATTAGTGTTTTTTGAGGGGGCAGATATGTACCCATAAAAGCAGAGATTTATTTTCTTAGGTTTCTGAAACTTGGAAGTTCGAAATCAGTACCACTAGGCCAAAATCAAAGGGCTGGCAGGGTCACACTGGCTTCACAGAGTCTAAGAGAGAACCCTTTCTGTGCCTCTTCCTGTTTCTGGTGGCTACTGGTATTCATAGATTTGGGGCCACATCACTGTGATCTTCAAGGTCAAAGTCTTCTCATCTCTCTCTGTTTCATTTTCACATTGTCTTCTCCCCTCCTCAGCCTTTGACACCAGATGATGTCCAATATTCCTCTGCCTCTCCCTTATAATTTCATTTAGTGCCCATCAGGATAATCCTGGCTAATCTTCCCATCTCGAAATTCTTAATTTAGTCACATCTGCCAAAGACTCTTTTTTTTTTTTTTACTTCACTTCACTACCCATATTATGGTAAGAAAGTAAGAAAGGGAGGAAGAGAAATTGGGAAGCGAGTGTGCTGGCAGTATAGTCAGAGACAGACACACGGGCTGGAGAGCTGGAGACCCTAGTCCAGGTCCATGCACAGGGAGGAGACGAAGCACCCTCACCCTCCCACCTGGGTCTCTGCCCTCTGAGAGTCTATGTGGGGACCAGGAGATGGATTTGGGGACAGTCTGGATTCTTGGGACCAGAGAAGCGTGGGGAGAACCCTGATGGAGAGGAGGGTCAGCGATATCTGAGAAGGCAACAGATGGCCCTGGGACCCTTCCAGAGGTCAGACAATGGGTCCAGTGGGGACAACTGACCTTAGATGAAATACCAACATAGACTCATTATATTTGACCTTTCAGTGAATTTGGTACTGATCATCTTCCCTCCTTGAAGCTCTGCCCTCTGGTTCTCCTCCTGCCTCTCTGACGCTCTCTGAGAGTCCTTTGCATTAACCCCGGTTGTCCACACAGCCACAGAGCATCCATTATGGGCTCTTCCCATCCCCAATCCACTTTGTGCAAAACACATAGAGTGCAACAGGTGCTGAAAACACAGCGTCTGAAGTCCGATGGCCTGACTTTCAGTTCTGGCTGTCCCAACTCCCAGCTGTGGTCTCAGACAAGCACCTTATGGGCTTGATAGCTGAGCTTAAAGTCCTCCTGGGCAAAATGGGGACTACAGGGTGGTCTGAAGAACTGAGATACAGCACACAGTCAGCTGGCAGCTCGTGGCTGATGTTAGTCGTCTGTGGCTGCTGTCTGCCCCGGTCTGCTCTCCAGTGTAACTTCTCTTGTGCATCTGAACCCAGTGGAAGGTGCTGGGTGGTGGTGGTCAGCATGGAGGTGGCAGAGCCAGTGGGAGGAGGAGGAGAGATAAGCTGGGAGCCAAGACAGTTCCCTTGTAGAAAAGAACATCTTTCACCTCTTTCTCAGAAAGCAGGAGCATCAAGGTGAGAAGCTGAGACCTAGGAGCCAAAGAAAGTGTTTTGTGTGACCCCTACCCAGCTGACCTTTGCCCTTTACCCTCAGCCAGCAATGGCCCCTGAGCCTGAGCCAACCCCTCAGCTTCCTAGGTTCCTGGTGGTGTAGGAAAGACCAAAGGGCTCTGAAGAGTACTGCAGAGTGGAGAAATGACCCATGGAGAAAAGGTGAAAGGAGCAGGAATGATTGAGTCAGGCAGGAGACAGCTGAGGGAGATTTAATAACTGTCTTTGACCTGGGTCTCTGCCCTCTGAGAGTCTATGTGGGGACCAGGAGATGGATTTGGGGACAGTCTGGATTCTTGGGACCAGAGAAGCGTGGGGAGAACCCTGATGGAGAGGAGGGTCAGCGATATCTGAGAAGGCAACAGATGGCCCTGGGACCCTTCCAGAGGTCAGACAATGGGTCCAGTGGGGACAACTGACCTTAGATGAAATACCAACATAGACTCATTATATTTGACCTTTCAGTGAATTTGGTACTGATCATCTTCCCTCCTTGAAGCTCTGCCCTCTGGTTCTCCTCCTGCCTCTCTGACGCTCTCTGAGAGTCCTTTGCATTAACCCCGGTTGTCCACACAGCCACAGAGCATCCATTATGGGCTCTTCCCATCCCCAATCCACTTTGTGCAAAACACATAGAGTGCAACAGGTGCTGAAAACACAGCGTCTGAAGTCCGATGGCCTGACTTTCAGTTCTGGCTGTCCCAACTCCCAGCTGTGGTCTCAGACAAGCACCTTATGGGCTTGATAGCTGAGCTTAAAGTCCTCCTGGGCAAAATGGGGACTACAGGGTGGTCTGAAGAACTGAGATACAGCACACAGTCAGCTGGCAGCTCGTGGCTGATGTTAGTCGTCTGTGGCTGCTGTCTGCCCCGGTCTGCTCTCCAGTGTAACTTCTCTTGTGCATCTGAACCCAGTGGAAGGTGCTGGGTGGTGGTGGTCAGCATGGAGGTGGCAGAGCCAGTGGGAGGAGGAGGAGAGATAAGCTGGGAGCCAAGACAGTTCCCTTGTAGAAAAGAACATCTTTCACCTCTTTCTCAGAAAGCAGGAGCATCAAGGTGAGAAGCTGAGACCTAGGAGCCAAAGAAAGTGTTTTGTGTGACCCCTACCCAGCTGACCTTTGCCCTTTTACCCCTCAGCCAGCAATGGCCCCTGAGCCTGAGCCAACCCCTCAGCTTCCTAGGTTCCTGGTGGTGTAGGAAAGACCAAAGGGCTCTGAAGAGTACTGCAGAGTGGAGAAATGACCCATGGAGAAAAGGTGAAAGGAGCAGGAATGATTGAGTCAGGCAGGAGACAGCTGAGGGGAGATTTAATAACTGTCTTTGACGATCTGAAGGGTTATTATACGGAAACTGGTGACCAGCTGCCCTCTCTGTGCTCAGAGAAAAGGCCCAAAGGAAATGAGTTAACATTCCACAGAAGCAAATGCTTGGGCTAGGTAAAAAGAAGACAGTCTCCCAGTTCAGGAAGAAATGGATCATAATAAGAAATGGAGGGGACATATTGGGCAGAGCCTCATGGCACCCAGAGGACCAGCCTCCTGAGCACACAGGGATGCCTCTATCCAGATGGGGCTCAGAGGATGGGGCAGATAGGCTCCCCACTCCCGAAAAGCCAAGGGTCATTGCTAGCGGAGGTGATGATGGTCCTCTCTCCCCCATACCCAGCCCCCATCCCATCTCCTATCCCCAGAATAAAATTCCCAGAAACTGTATGGAGAAAAGCTGATCATCCTGTTGGGGGTGGGATGATGGCGACCCATGCAGGTGTCTCTCTCTACTATTAATGAAAAGCAGAGCCCCCAACACCACACAACTGACCCAGAGTCTCAAGAGCATCCCCTACCCACCCTTCTCTCAGGGAAGACTTTCTATGTCTGAGAAAATGACCTGTCTATTCTGGAATATATAATGACAAAGTCAGCTCCATGACCTATGATCCTGTGGCTCGCTCACGAGCTGACTTTATGGAAAGCCAGCCAGCCGCTTCATGAACCAGAGCAGTCACATTGGGCAGAGAAAATCGACGAGAACCTGGATACTAATCCAGGTCGGGATTGGCTCTTCCCACACATGGAGGGTGTTGGCAGAGAGGAGCCAGCCCAGGGGTCTTTCTCAGAGCTCTAGGCACCCACATTCCCTATTATTTAGCCTTTACCCTCTGCCAGGCTGAGCACTTGTACACATATAGTGTCTCAGTGAATCTCCTTGCGATCACAACAAGGTCACTGCTATTAACTCCCTAGAAACATAGCAGTACCAACCTCACAGGACTGGTGCAAGGCAAACAACTCAATATATTAAAGCATGGTTGGCTCCTAGCAAGTGCCCTGTAAGTGTGAGTCATGGCCACTGCTGCTGCTGCCACTGTTGCCTTGACAGGGAGACTTCAAGGTCTGCCCAAGCTCACACAGCCTGTAAGGTAAAGCCAGGCCCCTTAAACACCAAAATCTAAGGCTTTCTGGCCACTCAGCACATATGGAAGCACCCCGCACAGCAGCCAAAGAATCCCTGGGTCTTAGAAATACAGACCTAAGCTTGAATTCCAGCTCTGCCAGTGACTAGCTGGGGACTGTCTGGCCGGACTGGATGCTGACCATAAACATTCCAGGCCTAGGAGGGAACCCTCTCAGTCAAAATGCCTCCAGTGTGATTTTCTGGCTGCTCTGTGCATGCATGTTATCTTACTCAACCACCCCCGGCACAGCTTTTAAAGAACCTTGTCATAAGAGATATTTTAAACATTTATCTCAGAAAGTAACAATTAGTCACATTGACTGATGGCTTGGTTAATGAACTGGGAGAACTAGTTGGAGGTGGGGGGTGGGGGTTGTGACTCACCCTCTCCACCCACCTGCCAGTCCCAAAACGCAGCAGGAGAGCCTGCGAGGGAGGAGGATGAGACCGAGACCTCCGAGAAGAAGCTCAGAGCCAGGCCCATTGCCCATGAACCATCCTGACTGGCCCTCACGACACCCTAGAGAGGGAGCTGGTGCTCCCAGTTAGAAGGGAGTGGGTGGAGCTCTGATGTTTCCAGAGAGGTCTTCTTGGGGAACTTGGGTCACCCTGGCAGATGACCCAAGTATTCACCATGCTTCATGCCTGGGTGTCCTTGGTCTTCCAGGGCTTAGAAAACTCATCAGTTCAGAACAAAGAGCAGGCTCATCTCTTGAGGACAGACTCATTGGAACCAAGTTTAAGAGCAGATACTAATATGGCCTCGGCATATAGAAATGCCCCCATCCCAAGGACCTGAAGAACACATTGTCCCTATGGATACTGGAAGCCAAATTAGTTACAGATGGCCACCTGGTGACTGTACAATCAGAAGGGGGTGACTGCTGGGGAGACCCCACAGTGGTGCTCAGAGGACTCTAATTCCAGTTTGTTTGCCGAGGCTCCACTCAGGAGTCACTGTCTACGGGAAGCCTCCCTGGATTGGGCCTGGGATGTCCTCCCACAGCACAGACAGAACTGCTCCACATCCTCACACTGAACGGCCTGCCTGCCCTGATACACACACTCCCGCGAGGTATGGAGGGCGCCTTATTCCTATGGTGTCCCCTTTGGCTGCCACATACAAGGGGTCAGGAAAGACTCACTCAAGGTGTAAAAAATATAAATTTATGAGCCAGGGCTCCTCCCTTTACTGGGGGCCCTGCTCAAGTCTGCCAGCCATCAGCTCTTTCTTTTCTAGGCCGCATGCTGGGGTCACCCTTCCCCTGGTTCTCCCAACCAGATACACACTGCTGTGAGTCTGAGTCCTACTAACAAAACTATAATCACACACCAGTCTCATCTTCCCAAGATGACACGTATCCACCTCGCCTGAAGGTGTGTGTGACCCTGGTCACATAGTCAATCCCTCGGCATCTCCCAAGTCCCTCTACCCGTGCTTCTGTTGTATGTGCTGAGTTTAGTGCTTAGTTCTCACAGGACAACCAAAGGTCTACTGATAAGGGTGTCGTTAGATAAACCGTACCTCTTTACAATGGAGTATTGTGAAGCCAACACAATGATGTTTACAAAGCAGTTTTAATAAAACCAGAGAAATGCTGAGTCTATGATATTATGGGAAAAAGAAGTAGGTTAAAAATGTGTGTACATCATGGGATTTTAGTCATATGAACAAAGGGCAAAGATAAAACACTGGAAAAGATACTTTACACTGTTGAAGTAGCCACTTCTGTAGGGTGGGTCACCAATTACTGGTGACTTGCTCCTTTATCTTTATGCTTTCCTGTGCTTCCCAATCTATATATAATAAATAGGTTGCTTTTATATTTAAGCAATACAGTGAACTTTAAGGGGAAAATTCATAAGGAGTACATTTCTCTAAAAATATACTGCTTTTTAATTATGTATTCTCCGATCAATTTTTTTATAGGTCATAGAGAAATTGGATTTTTTTTTAAGTCTGCTGCCTCCCACATCTCAGGCAGAAGAGACAGCACCTGTCTTGAACTGGAGTCTAAGCCCCTGCCTGGGCACTTCTCCCTTCCCCACCAATGTCTTCTACCCCAGAGGCTCTCCCAGGATACACCTGGTAAACACGGGCTGCCCTGCTGCCTTGTGGAAATGTGTGGACCCCTGGGGATGTGTAAAGATGAGGAAATACATATGCTGTTTCCACTGAAGGACTAGGTAGCTTCTGTCGTGACTTCAAGCTCTTTCAATAAGAACACGGTGCTTTAACGAAATCTCTCCTACATAATGTTCTAAAATTTTGGCTTCATTTTGAGGTCAGATGTACATAACATAAAGTTAACTGTTTGAATGTGAACAAATTAGTGGGATTTAGTACATGTGCAATGTTGTGCAACCACCACCTCTATCCAGTTCCAAAGCATGTTCATCCCCCCAACAGGAAGCTGCAGACCCATAAGGCAGACAGTCCCCATCGCCACTCCTCCCAGCCCCAGGCATCCACCAACCCACACTCTCTAGGGATTCACTGCTTCTGGCTATTTCATATAAATGGAGTCATACAATATATGATCTTTTGGGTCTTACCTTCATACTCAGTATAACCTTTTCAAGGTTCATGCATCAATACTTCATTCCAAATAATATTCCAAAATATGAATCTATTGTATGTTTACTTATCCATTCATCCATTGATGGACATATGTGCCATTCCTACCTTATGGCTATTGTGAATAGGCCATCTATGAATGTATGTGAACATGTATTTGACTTCTAAATAATATTAATAAAATTATATTTTAGGACAAATATCTAAGTTCACCATCTCAAGGCTTCCATCTGGGGATCCCTGCATTCAAAAGCCAACCTCTCTTTGTGCTCCCAACCAGAACAAAGTCCTCACAAGACAGCAAGATGAAAGGGTCAGAGATTCAGAAATAGCCAGGACAGGCCAATAGGTGAATTCCAGATGCAAATTAGTGGTACTAACTAAGGGAAAATTCAAAATAAGGAGTACATTTCTCTAAAAATATACTGCTTTTTAATTATGTATTCTCCGATCAATTTTTTTATAGGTCATAGAGAAATTGGATTTTTTTTTAAGTCTGCTGCCTCCCACATCTCAGGCAGAAGAGACAGCACCTGTCTTGAACTGGAGTCTAAGCCCCTGCCTGGGCACTTCTCCCTTCCCCACCAATGTCTTCTACCCCAGAGGCTCTCCCAGGATACACCTGGTAAACACGGGCTGCCCTGCTGCCTTGTGGAAATGTGTGGACCCCTGGGGATGTGTAAAGATGAGGAAATACATATGCTGTTTCCACTGAAGGACTAGGTAGCTTCTGTCGTGACTTCAAGCTCTTTCAATAAGAACACGGTGCTTTAACGAAATCTCTCCTACATAATGTTCTAAAATTTTGGCTTCATTTTGAGGTCAGATGTACATAACATAAAGTTAACTGTTTGAATGTGAACAAATTAGTGGGATTTAGTACATGTGCAATGTTGTGCAACCACCACCTCTATCCAGTTCCAAAGCATGTTCATCCCCCCAACAGGAAGCTGCAGACCCATAAGGCAGACAGTCCCCATCGCCACTCCTCCCAGCCCCAGGCATCCACCAACCCACACTCTCTAGGGATTCACTGCTTCTGGCTATTTCATATAAATGGAGTCATACAATATATGATCTTTTGGGTCTTACCTTCATACTCAGTATAACCTTTTCAAGGTTCATGCATCAATACTTCATTCCAAATAATATTCCAAAATATGAATCTATTGTATGTTTACTTATCCATTCATCCATTGATGGACATATGTGCCATTCCTACCTTATGGCTATTGTGAATAGGCCATCTATGAATGTATGTGAACATGTATTTGACTTCTAAATAATATTAATAAAATTATATTTTAGGACAAATATCTAAGTTCACCATCTCAAGGCTTCCATCTGGGGATCCCTGCATTCAAAAGCCAACCTCTCTTTGTGCTCCCAACCAGAACAAAGTCCTCACAAGACAGCAAGATGAAAGGGTCAGAGATTCAGAAATAGCCAGGACAGGCCAATAGGTGAATTCCAGATGCAAATTAGTGGTAGAAAAGGGGACATGACAGAAAAGGAGTAATTACTACTATACATCCTGGGAGTATCAGCTAATTGAGCAAAATGGTGGCAGTAGAGTAAGGCACTTCCTACCTTCTCATGTTACACATTATTTATGCCTAAGAGGTGGATCTTTTGTGTCTCTCTAACATCTCATGGTACAGCTTTGGCCAGGCCCACAGACATATTCAGGGACCAAGCACCACACTGCTCAACTGACCACTGGCCCCCAGATGTCTAGGACTCACCAACTAGCTTCTCCAGCCCTCAGAAAATGGATTTATCCAAGCGAAAGGGGGAACAAGACATCATCTCAAATTCAGTGATCCACCTCCACTGACCACAGTGGGCAGCCAATCCAAATCAGGGAAAATATCTCAGAGGTGGAAGTGAGTATAACGGTCAGGAGTCCAGATTCCAGAACTAGAGAGCTGCCTGGCAGCGGTTGAACCCTGGATCACTTATTACTAGCTGTGTGACTTTACACAGGTCACAACCACTCTGATCCTCAGCTTCCTAAAGTGTCAAACTGGGGAGAATAAAAAGTACCAACCTCATACAATTGCTGTGTAAATTAAAAACAGAAGGCATGACACTGAGGCAGAAGAGATCAATAAATGTTAGCTAGAATGGAACTGGTCACAAAGAATAGTTCCAGGGCTGTAGCCCCTGACAGGTAAACTGTGAGAACCTGAGTCCACTGTCCCAGGAAAATCCCAAGGGACTGAGCTAAGTCTCCTAGTCTTCCCAAGGCAGCCGCTCACCCAGTTTTGGTCATGCACAGCCTCACAGCCTCAAACCCCGTTCCAAGCTAGGCTAATATCACCAAATCCATGGAAATCCATGGAATCCTCCATTCTTTAAGAGGGTATAGATTGTCCCAGATTCTACCTGGTCACCTGTAGCATCTGAAATGCAGCCCTTACATATCACTGGGATGTGGAGATGGGGTGAAGGGGTCATCTATTCTTTCAGCTTTTTGTTTTCTTTTTAAGGAATGTATTTCGCATTGTGTATGTGTCTTGTGTGTGTGTGTGTGTGTGTGTGTGTGTGTGTGTGCGTGTGTGTGGTTTTTGGATTTTTTTGGCCACTTCTATTGATCTTTCATTCATTTATCTTTGTTTTTAGGCCTGTGTGGGTCTCCAATTGCAGTGGCCTCTCTCGTCACAGAGCACCGGCTCCGGGTGCGTGCGCTCCAAAGCTCGGGCTCCGTAGTTGGTCACATGGGTCCAGCTGCTCCGCGGCATGTGGGATCTTCCCAGGCCAGGGATCAGACCAGTACCCCTTGCACTGCAAGGCGGTGTCCTTACCCACTGGACCACCAAGGAAGCCTGTGTGTGCCTGTTTTAATTTTAATTAGTACACTTATAGATACTGATGGAGAAAGGTATGGCAACCCACTCCAGTACTCTTGCCTTGAGAATCCCACGGACAGAGGAGCCTGGCAGGCTACAGTCCGCAGAGTCACACAGAGTCAGACACGACTGAAGCAACTTCACACACACATGCAAAGATACTGAGCTAATAATAACAGGTAATCCATGAACACAGGAATGAATAAATTCTAGAAAACACTGATTCTAGGCTGAGATACCACCTGGGCCTGTGATTGCAATTTACCCAATGATCTCTCAATGTCATTGGATTTCTTTAACTCAATGCCACATTTGGAAAACAGAATTTTCCTTCCTTATACTCTCTCTGTGTTGGGTGCTTTGTCAAGAACTCAAAGACACAAAGATGAAGAAGTGGTGATCTCTGACCTAATACCCAGTGGGGGAGGCATGCATATCCACCAATGGCACAAGAGAGGGCATGGCCAGAGGGAATTCCTTTAGGTGTCTATGTCAGCGGTGCTTCTGAATTGGGCTTAAGGGTCCCAGAAATGTTTGAACTCAGCTGATGGGACCTTGTCAAGGAAGTTGACCAAAATGAATGCTATGAGATCAGGACTTTGCACCATGCTGGCTACTGCATGTGTCAGAGCACATGCAATGTTATGAGACATGTGTGAGGCTCTCCTGGGAGGTATAGTCAGGCAATCAGGTTGCCATGTTATAATCTCAGCCTTACTGCACGGTGTGTGCAGTGCAGTGCCCCATCATAACCTCACACTGTGGGGCTGTGCTGGTGCCAAGTCCCATTCTGCAGTGTGATATGCCTTGTGTGGTGTGTCACCATGCTGAGATGCTAGTTTGCCAGGATATCGCAGGCTATAGTGACTTTTGCTGTGTTCTGGCTTTGTGATCTTATGACGTGAAGTGGGGATGAGATGTGTCTGAAATTGCCTTTCTCACTAGAGGGATTCCCAACTGATATGGGCTGCAAGAAAGCCTTTTCATTTCAGTGCCCGAGACACTGTTTGCTACTTTGCTCTGGTCCATTTCCTCCCCAAATCCCAGAGGGGCTCCAAGCATGCTACACATGTTTCTCCTCAAGTGCAAGACACGTAGGGACAGCCATCCTGGAGGCCAAATAACTATGATCCAGGCTGCACCTCAGGTGTTTGCCACATGAAAGGCAGCTGGCAGTCAATGGTGGAGAAAGCAAGCTGGGAGCAGAAGCACCCAGTTAATCCTTGCCAGGATTGACGTCTGCCTGGCGACAGTAAGAAGTGACTCTAAACTTGCCAAGGGCAGCGGTCAGGGGTCCAACTTCTGCCCTTGTGCACGGGGCCCTCTACTGCAAAGAGACACCCATCCCCTCGGTGGATATTTTCCCAAACATCCATGTCCTTCTCACGTTTTGTCAAGAAAAGCATAAAACCATGTTGCTATTGTTTAATCTCTATGTCATGTCTGACTCTTTTGCAACCCCATGGACTGTAGCCTGTCAGGCTCCTTGGTCGATGAAATTCTCCAGGCAAGAATACTGGAATGGGTTGCCATTTTCTCCTCCAGGGGATCTCCCTGACCCAGAGATTGAACCCGCATCTCCCATGTCTCCTGCATTGTAAGCAGATTCTTGACCACTGAGCCATCTGGGAAGCCCCATGAAATCCTATGAAAGTGTAGTGCAGAGCTTAAAACCATTCTGTTTCAGTTCTAGGAAAGAGGAAACTGGCTCACTTCCCTAAGCCTTTCTTCTCCAGGCCAGGGAGGCTAGGAGAGTTCAGGTGAGATAAGCTTATGCCTATCATTCACAGTAGTCATGCTCTGTAAAGCTGTCGTGGATACCAGAGCCATTACTGCTAGGGGAAATCAGAACTGGGCTCCTGTGAGCCTCTGGTCACAACATTTTCATCAACTGATCAATACATAACCTTGTTTTCTGTATGTTTTGGTGTAAAGACACCTTACTTAATTTTTACTGTTGACTTGCTAACATTGAATCACAGCCAAAGCATTATCACTCATGCCTCAATGAAGCTTATCTAATGCACATATTTTCTCAGTAAGGATCATCACAGCTTTCTTGTGCTTAGAAACAGTCAACTGCACTTCAGCGCTAGGCTTGAGGGTGCATTTTAGACAGTGAAGTTACCAAAAAAGAAAAAATCCAAAAGAAAATGTGAACAAAAAACACTTGTCTACAGTCTGAAAAGTGAAATAAGAAGACAGGGTATCACCTATTCAGCCTCAGACAGGAACACCAGGTGATGTAAACTTTTACTGTTTTTTTACATGTCCACAAGTGACCATGAAAGTACTGTGGGTGTTGGTGTTGGGGGTCACAAGTAAATTTTAGCCAGTAAAGTCAAATTTGCGATTAAAAAAAAACAAAAAACCACAAAAACAGGACTTGCAAATAATGAGGATGGACTATAATTAGAAGAAACATATCTAGAGATTTAAAGGGCACAAGGAATCATCCTAAAGTACTTTACATATATTGACTCATTTAATCCCAGCAGCAACAAAATGAAGCAGGTATTACTATTTTCTCCATTTTACAGCTTAAGCAATAGAGGCAAAAATGAGCTAAAGCAATTTTGCAAATGTCCCACAGCCAAGAGGTGACAAAGACAGGAGGCAAACCCAGATATTGTCCTCTAGAACCTTCACGCTCAAACCATATTGCCTCTGAGTAGCAATCTCCACTAGTGGCCTTAGTTTCTCCAGAAAACCACTTGGAAGCTAAAGACCAGAACAGTAAACATTCTAGTAAAGCAAATCTACTCATACTTTCTCATCCAGATCACCTGAACCTATCCAGATGCTTTTACATGGCTGGTCTCCCGTCTGTCATTTGGCAGCCTATGAAAGTGTAGTGCAGAGCTTAAAACCATTCTGTTTCAGTTCTAGGAAAGAGGAAACTGGCTCACTTCCCTAAGCCTTTCTTCTCCAGGCCAGGGAGGCTAGGAGAGTTCAGGTGAGATAAGCTTATGCCTATCATTCACAGTAGTCATGCTCTGTAAAGCTGTCGTGGATACCAGAGCCATTACTGCTAGGGGAAATCAGAACTGGGCTCCTGTGAGCCTCTGGTCACAACATTTTCATCAACTGATCAATACATAACCTTGTTTTCTGTATGTTTTGGTGTAAAGACACCTTACTTAATTTTTACTGTTGACTTGCTAACATTGAATCACAGCCAAAGCATTATCACTCATGCCTCAATGAAGCTTATCTAATGCACATATTTTCTCAGTAAGGATCATCACAGCTTTCTTGTGCTTAGAAACAGTCAACTGCACTTCAGCGCTAGGCTTGAGGGTGCATTTTAGACAGTGAAGTTACCAAAAAAGAAAAAATCCAAAAGAAAATGTGAACAAAAAACACTTGTCTACAGTCTGAAAAGTGAAATAAGAAGACAGGGTATCACCTATTCAGCCTCAGACAGGAACACCAGGTGATGTAAACTTTTACTGTTTTTTTACATGTCCACAAGTGACCATGAAAGTACTGTGGGTGTTGGTGTTGGGGGTCACAAGTAAATTTTAGCCAGTAAAGTCAAATTTGCGATTAAAAAAAAACAAAAAACACAAAACAGGACTTGCAAATAATGAGGATGGACTATAATTAGAAGAAACATATCTAGAGATTTAAAGGGCACAAGGAATCATCCTAAAGTACTTTACATATATTGACTCATTTAATCCCAGCAGCAACAAAATGAAGCAGGTATTACTATTTTCTCCATTTTACAGCTTAAGCAATAGAGGCAAAAATGAGCTAAAGCAATTTTGCAAATGTCCCACAGCCAAGAGGTGACAAAGACAGGAGGCAAACCCAGATATTGTCCTCTAGAACCTTCACGCTCAAACCATATTGCCTCTGAGTAGCAATCTCCACTAGTGGCCTTAGTTTCTCCAGAAAACCACTTGGAAGCTAAAGACCAGAACAGTAAACATTCTAGTAAAGCAAATCTACTCATACTTTCTCATCCAGATCACCTGAACCTATCCAGATGCTTTTACATAGCTGGTCTCCCGTCTGTCATTTGGCAGCCTCCACCAAAGCTGGTGCTGCCATTATTGACACATCCACCTTGGTTGTCCTGCCTGACTGAGGAGGATTCTTGCTTCCTGCCACTAGACTACTGAGTTGACACTTTCTTCAAAAGTGTTCCTTTTTGTGAGCAAAAGTAGGGTGCTGCATTGTATCCTCAGGACAAATTGTTACGGCTAGGACGTGAAGCCCTCCCCACAACTCAGCAAGAATTTAGGTACCCATTGAAGAGTTACTTCCTACCTGGGCATAATCTCCTTACCCTCTGAGCTCCATTCCCCACTGGTGTATATATACAAATAGGTGGGAGGTGGTATGGTAGAGTGTCTACAAGCACCATCTTTGAAGTTTGGGAGATTCATGTGACTACAGAAAAATTACAAACATCTCTGTCTCATTTCACCACTTTAAAGTAAGGGTGATACTATCAGCCAGATGATAATGCATAGTGACAAAAGCAATAAAAATCGGAGTGCTAATTGTATCTGCCTTATAGGGTGGCTGAGAGACTTAATTGAGAAAATCCATGTTAAAAGCCTTCATACAACACCCTAATACCAAGAAGAACTCATTGAGAAGCTTCTTATTTTTCTTCTCACTTATATTTCACATGTATTAATTTTACATGTTATGGACTTGCCACCATCAATTCTAAAGGTCTTTCACAGTTTCTTACAGAAATCATAACATTTTCAAAATCAAATAGAATCCTTGGTGATTTGTACATATTGTTTAAGTTCCCAGGTGGGCCTACAGTTGAATATCTTTATCCTCACCTCCACCACAAAATTTCCAGAGACAATCAAGGATTCTAGGAAGGTGGTAGCAATGGTGTCATGATTTTTTTAAATCTTTAGAATCACCCCACACAACAGACAGAGAGATTGAGCAAAATCAAAATCCTGCAGATGATACGGCAAAACAAGGATTCACAACAGTCTCAAAATATGAACTGCTGAAGGAAAACCACACATACCACCAAGAACCCATGGCATCAGCGAGTGTGCAGGGGGAAGCAAAGAAAAAATACAGGGATTTATATTGAGCTGGAGATTCAGAGAAGCCCAGATTGTCAACAGATACTCCCAAGGAAAGGGGAACACAATTTGGAGGCAACAGTCATAATGGAAGTGTCTTGCAGGTTTCAGATCATTAGCATGAGATCAGAGAACATTGGATGCTGCAGTCTGGGTTCTATGAACTCAGAACTAAGGCTCCTTTCCAAGACAATGGTAACCACTGAGTAGAAATCACTGGGAGGCAAACCTAATTTGTCTAAGACAACACGTTAGGAAAAAGGAAAGAAAAGTTCCTGATAAAACTGGGGGACTGTAGAGCCAACAGGTGCTGGAATATAGCAGGTCAAATATTTGAACACTTGGATCTCCTTACCCTGAGCTCCATTCCCCACTGGTGTATATATACAAATAGGTGGGAGGTGGTATGGTAGAGTGTCTACAAGCACCATCTTTGAAGTTTGGGAGATTCATGTGACTACAGAAAAATTACAAACATCTCTGTCTCATTTCACCACTTTAAAGTAAGGGTGATACTATCAGCCAGATGATAATGCATAGTGACAAAAGCAATAAAAATCGGAGTGCTAATTGTATCTGCCTTATAGGGTGGCTGAGAGACTTAATTGAGAAAATCCATGTTAAAAGCCTTCATACAACACCCTAATACCAAGAAGAACTCATTGAGAAGCTTCTTATTTTTCTTCTCACTTATATTTCACATGTATTAATTTTACATGTTATGGACTTGCCACCATCAATTCTAAAGGTCTTTCACAGTTTCTTACAGAAATCATAACATTTTCAAAATCAAATAGAATCCTTGGTGATTTGTACATATTGTTTAAGTTCCCAGGTGGGCCTACAGTTGAATATCTTTATCCTCACCTCCACCACAAAATTTCCAGAGACAATCAAGGATTCTAGGAAGGTGGTAGCAATGGTGTCATGATTTTTTTAAATCTTTAGAATCACCCCACACAACAGACAGAGAGATTGAGCAAAATCAAAATCCTGCAGATGATACGGCAAAACAAGGATTCACAACAGTCTCAAAATATGAACTGCTGAAGGAAAACCACACATACCACCAAGAACCCATGGCATCAGCGAGTGTGCAGGGGGAAGCAAAGAAAAAATACAGGGATTTATATTGAGCTGGAGATTCAGAGAAGCCCAGATTGTCAACAGATACTCCCAAGGAAAGGGGAACACAATTTGGAGGCAACAGTCATAATGGAAGTGTCTTGCAGGTTTCAGATCATTAGCATGAGATCAGAGAACATTGGATGCTGCAGTCTGGGTTCTATGAACTCAGAACTAAGGCTCCTTTCCAAGACAATGGTAACCACTGAGTAGAAATCACTGGGAGGCAAACCTAATTTGTCTAAGACAACACGTTAGGAAAAAGGAAAGAAAAGTTCCTGATAAAACTGGGGGACTGTAGAGCCAACAGGTGCTGGAATATAGCAGGTCAAATATTTGAACACTTGGAAATAACAGCATGGTGAACTCAAGAGCTATGGAGCTAGGAAAAGGATCCTGGCCCACCCTCCTCTCCAAAGTGAATAGGAGAACTCATGCCCTTTATACATGAATAACAAAAAGGGATTGTATTTGAATCCCACACAAATTTATTTTAAGATAAAAAGAGAATAGTGAGCAAAATAATGTCCCCACAGACAATAATGTATGCCAGAAATAAAGACTAAAAATGCAGAGAAGAAAACAAAGAAAACCCCAGGCACAGATGGCTGCCCTGGTAAATTCTATCAAAACATTTAAAAGAAATAATGCCAATCCTACAAAGTGTTTTTTGAAAAACAGAGGAGGAAGGACCTCTTCCAAAGGAAATCTATGAGATCAGAATAATATCGGTGCCAAAAACCTTAAGAAGATACTAGACATTACAGATCAGTATCTCCTATGAATATAGATACAAAACCTTTGAAAAGATTGCAGATAAAATACAACAGTATGTAAGAAGGATAAAACTTCAAGACCAACCAGTGTTTACATCAGGAATGCAAGGTTGGCTTAACTTTTAAAAAGCAATCAATGTAACAAAAAAGAGAGAAAAAAATCATATGATCATTCTAGACAATGCAGAAAAATCCTTTCACAGAATTTAATACATATTTGTGACTAAAGGACAAAAGACATCTTTCCCAAAAAACAAACCAGGGAAGCAAAGAAAAAATACAGGGATTTATATTGAGCTGGAGATTCAGAGAAGCCCAGATTGTCAACAGATACTCCCAAGGAAAGGGGAACACAATTTGGAGGCAACAGTCATAATGGAAGTGTCTTGCAGGTTTCAGATCATTAGCATGAGATCAGAGAACATTGGATGCTGCAGTCTGGGTTCTATGAACTCAGAACTAAGGCTCCTTTCCAAGACAATGGTAACCACTGAGTAGAAATCACTGGGAGGCAAACCTAATTTGTCTAAGACAACACGTTAGGAAAAAGGAAAGAAAAGTTCCTGATAAAACTGGGGGACTGTAGAGCCAACAGGTGCTGGAATATAGCAGGTCAAATATTTGAACACTTGGAAATAACAGCATGGTGAACTCAAGAGCTATGGAGCTAGGAAAAGGATCCTGGCCCACCCTCCTCTCCAAAGTGAATAGGAGAACTCATGCCCTTTATACATGAATAACAAAAGGGATTGTATTTGAATCCCACACAAATTTATTTTAAGATAAAAAGAGAATAGTGAGCAAAATAATGTCCCCACAGACAATAATGTATGCCAGAAATAAAGACTAAAAATGCAGAGAAGAAAACAAAGAAAACCCCAGGCACAGATGGCTGCCCTGGTAAATTCTATCAAAACATTTAAAAGAAATAATGCCAATCCTACAAAGTGTTTTTTGAAAAACAGAGGAGGAAGGACCTCTTCCAAAGGAAATCTATGAGATCAGAATAATATCGGTGCCAAAAACCTTAAGAAGATACTAGACATTACAGATCAGTATCTCCTATGAATATAGATACAAAACCTTTGAAAAGATTGCAGATAAAATACAACAGTATGTAAGAAGGATAAAACTTCAAGACCAACCAGTGTTTACATCAGGAATGCAAGGTTGGCTTAACTTTTAAAAAGCAATCAATGTAACAAAAAAGAGAGAAAAAAATCATATGATCATTCTAGACAATGCAGAAAAATCCTTTCACAGAATTTAATACATATTTGTGACTAAAGGACAAAAGACATCTTTCAGCAAACCAGGAAGAGAACAGGAATTCCTCAGTCTTTGTTTAAGCATGGGTCCTCTGTGAAGCAGACACCAAGATGGGAATAGACATGTACGAGATTTTTTATTATTATTCCATACAAATTTTATTTATTATTATTTTTTTAACAGGGTTTTGTTGCTTACTGCCACACATCGACCCAAATCTGCCATAAGCATATATATGTGCCCCGCATTGTGAATCTCCCCCCATCCCCCTCCCCATCCCATCTCTCCATCACCACAAGCGTATCTGAGATCCCCTAGTCCCACAGCATATTCCCCTCCCTCACCACAACGTCCTTAAGGCTGTTCTCCATGTCCACCTCTCAATTGTTGCTCTGCATACTCATTTATCAGCACCATCTTTCTAGATTCCATATATATATGTGTCAGTATACAATATTTATCTTTCTCTATGCAGGAGATTTCTTAGAGGAAAGCCTTGTGAGAGGAAATGAGAAGGCCTGGAAGATGATGAGGGGCTTGTCAGATCATGACATGAATCTGAGTGCAGGTGAAGAAGAAAGGCAGAAGTCAGGCAGTGAAGAAGCATCTGAGACTCCAGTGCAGCTTTTAGAGAGTTAGGCCAAGCCACTTCACAATCCTCAAGCTAATGTCTCCCACCACAAGAGCCCCTCATCTCCTAGGCGTTGGCTGGAAAAAGTCTGCGGGAAGTGTGGTATATCCACAGAGTGATGGGCTTCAGAGTGCGGCTGCTGGGCCCATCAATTGCCAAGCTTCCCACACTTGGAAATCTAAAAGGCACACTTTGATAGCCACTGAACATGGCCACCGAAGATAGCTATGAAAAATCTAAAACTGATCTACACTTAAACACTTTTCCTATAAGATCAGGAATAAGTCAGTGATGTCTACTACATGTAATAAGGGAATTGAACATTTCAGGATATATGGTCAATACACAAAAAATAACTGTATTTCTCTTCAGTAATAACAAACTATTGAAAAAGAATCTAAATACCACTTACAACAGCACCAAAAAAATAGACAGTATTTAGGGGTAAATTTAACAAAATATATTCCAACTCTCTACACTGAAAACTATAAAATATCACTAGGAAATAAAAAAGGACTAAGATATATGGAGAGATACAACATGCTCTTGGCCTGGAAGGCTCAGTATTATTAAGATATCATTTATCTCAACAATTGGATATGTATGCTAAAAAAGCAAACACCTCCAATATACACAATAATTAACTCAAAATGGAAAACAGACTTAAATGTAAATACTAAAGCAACAGAACTAGAGGAAAACATAAGAGAATGTTCTTCCCACCTTGGGGTAAGGAAAACTTTTCTACAGAGGACATAAAATTCATTACATATAAAAGAGAAAATAAATAGTGCTTCACCAAAGTTTATAACATCTCCTCATCAAAAGACAGAATTAAGGAAAAGAAGTAAGTCACAGATTGAGAGAAAATTATTTGCAGAGTATATATCTAACAAATTGTATCAAAAGTATATAAAGATTACCTATAAGTCAAAAATAAAAAGACCAAGGACTCAATAAAAAGGGCAAATCCTTTAAAAAACACTTCAGAAAAGAAGATACAGAAATGGCTAATAAGCACATGGAAAGGTGCTTAACATTAGTGATCAAGGAAATTGAAATTAAAGCCATAACAAAACATCACTCCACACCCACTAGAATAGCTAAAATTTTAAAGACTGATAATTTAATTGTCAAAGAAGATTCAGAGCACCTGGAACATTCATATATTGATAGATCATTAATGGAAAAACACTTTGGAAAAATAATTGCCTGTTTATTAAGAAAATCTTTTAGCTTTTCCATTTTTTTCCTTGAGGTATAGTTGATACAACATTATTTACTAGCGTATAGCATAGACTTGGTATTTGCGTATATTGCTAAATGATTACCAAAATAAGATTAAACACTTTTCCTATAAGATCAGGAATAAGTCAGTGATGTCTACTACATGTAATAAGGGAATTGAACATTTCAGGATATATGGTCAATACACAAAAAATAACTGTATTTCTCTTCAGTAATAACAAACTATTGAAAAAGAATCTAAATACCACTTACAACAGCACCAAAAAAATAGACAGTATTTAGGGGTAAATTTAACAAAATATATTCCAACTCTCTACACTGAAAACTATAAAATATCACTAGGAAATAAAAAAGGACTAAGATATATGGAGATACAACATGCTCTTGGCCTGGAAGGCTCAGTATTATTAAGATATCATTTATCTCAACAATTGGATATGTATGCTAAAAAAGCAAACACCTCCAATATACACAATAATTAACTCAAAATGGAAAACAGACTTAAATGTAAATACTAAAGCAACAGAACTAGAGGAAAACATAAGAGAATGTTCTTCCCACCTTGGGGTAAGGAAAACTTTTCTACAGAGGACATAAAATTCATTACATATAAAAGAGAAAATAAATAGTGCTTCACCAAAGTTTATAACATCTCCTCATCAAAAGACAGAATTAAGGAAAAGAAGTAAGTCACAGATTGAGAGAAAATTATTTGCAGAGTATATATCTAACAAATTGTATCAAAAGTATATAAAGATTACCTATAAGTCAAAAATAAAAAGACCAAGGACTCAATAAAAAGGGCAAATCCTTTAAAAAACACTTCAGAAAAGAAGATACAGAAATGGCTAATAAGCACATGGAAAGGTGCTTAACATTAGTGATCAAGGAAATTGAAATTAAAGCCATAACAAAACATCACTCCACACCCACTAGAATAGCTAAAATTTTAAAGACTGATAATTTAATTGTCAAAGAAGATTCAGAGCACCTGGAACATTCATATATTGATAGATCATTAATGGAAAAACACTTTGGAAAAATAATTGCCTGTTTATTAAGAAAATCTTTTAGCTTTTCCATTTTTTTCCTTGAGGTATAGTTGATACAACATTATTTACTAGCGTATAGCATAGACTTGGTATTTGCGTATATTGCTAAATGATTACCAAAATAAGTCTAGTCAGTATCTGTCACCATAGTTACATTTTTTTTCTTGTGATAATAACTTTTAAGGTGTACTTTCTTAGCAACCTTCAAATTAACCATACAGTATTGTTAACTATGTGAAAGTCACTCAGTCATGTCTAACTGTTTGAGACCCCATGGACTATATCTTACCAGGCTCCTTGGTCTATGGAATTATCCCGGCAGGATATTGGAGTGGGTAGCCTTTCCCTTCTCCAGGGGATCTTCCCAACTCAGGGACTGAACCCAGGTCTCCTACATTGCAGGCAGATTCTTTACCATCTGAGCCACCAGGGAAGCCCATTATTAACTATGTTCATGCAAATATCTTTCTGAGTAATGTTTTAATTTCCTTCGGCTAAATGCCCAGAAGTAGAATTGTCTTGTTTTTTATACAGTTTAGCATACACCTACCTTATGAGCCAACTATCCTACTTCTAGGTATTCATCCAAGAAAAATGAAACCATGTGTCCAAAAAAGACTAGTGCAAAAATATTTTTAGTAGCTTTTTGTTATAGCCACAAGTAGGTCAAAGAAAAAACACCAACAGACAGATACATTAATTATAGTACTACTAATATGGAATGCTATCCAGAAATTTTTAAAAAGCACATTACTGATACACTCAATAACATGTAAGAATTTCAAAAATACATTGACTACAAAAAGTCAGATACAAAGCAGTACATACTATATAATCCCACTATATGATCTTTGAGAAATTGCAAAACTAAACTATAGAGATAAACATTAGAACACTGCTACCTCTGGGATAGGGTAGAAAGTTGTCTGGAAAGGAGAAATGGATAAAGAAGATGTGATAAATGTATACAACAGAATATTAAATCATTAAATAGAAAGGAAATAATGTCATTTGTAACAATACAGATGTACCTAGAGATCATCATACTAAGTCAAGTAAGCCAGAAAAAGAAAGACAAATACCATATGATATCACCTATATGTGGAATTGAAAGTGTGATAGAAATAAACTTATTTGAAAAACAGAAACACACCCACAGACATAAAGAACAGATTTGTGGTTGGGAAGGGGAAGGGGGGATGGATGGAGTGGCTATTTGGGGTTAGTAGATGCTGACTATTATATAGAATGTATAAATAACAAGATCCTAATGTATAGCACAGGGAACTATATTCAACATCTTGCAATAAGCCATAACGGAAAAGAAAAAGATAGGTTAGAAACATAAAACATAGGACTAATAGATACATTCAAAAGTTAATTATTTGAAAAAAAGAAAAAGCACAATAGAAGAACCTATTACTGAACATTATTGTGGGAAAAAAAAGCAGAGGTAGAGGGGTGTACCATATACATAAAATTAGAAATGATGAGGAAATAACCATGAAAACTACATACCTTTCTGTAAATAATAAGAACCTACTTTGTACTATTTTATTGCAAATATATTTGGAAAAGTAAATGAAGCAGATAATTTTCTAAACAAATACAGCTTGTCAAAATCAACCTCAGTGGAGGCAGAAAGTCTAAATATATAAAATAGCATGGAAGAAATAGAGGAAGTATTAAAACAAAAGATCTTTCACATGAAAATGTACCAAGTCCAGATGGTTTCTCAGGGAAATTCTATTTCTAAAAGTCATTTTATAAACTGAGTGTAACTTCAGTAATCTCATTCTGAAAAGACTTCAGTAGCAAAAGGAAACTACAGATGGGTCACTTCTAAACATCCATAAAAGTATTAAATCATGAATAAATAGAATCAAACAGCACAGTAAAATGTTCACCATGACCAAATAGAGGGAATTCAATATTCTAAAATCCATCAGTATTACCCATCATATTACTAGAGCTAAGAATTATGTAAGTACCATCCAGAACATCTAGATAACCCAGGCTTTCAGGTGGTACCAGTGGTAAAGCATCTGCCTGACAGTGCAGGAGACACAGGCAGGAAATGAGGGTTCAATAAAAACTCTGGAGGAGGAGATGGTAACCCACTCTAGTATTCTTAAAATTCTGTAAAGATCATACTAAGTCAAGTAAGCCAGAAAAAGAAAGACAAATACCATATGATATCACCTATATGTGGAATTGAAAGTGTGATAGAAATAAACTTATTTGAAAAACAGAAACACACCCACAGACATAAAGAACAGATTTGTGGTTGGGAAGGGGAAGGGGGGATGGATGGAGTGGCTATTTGGGGTTAGTAGATGCTGACTATTATATAGAATGTATAAATAACAAGATCCTAATGTATAGCACAGGGAACTATATTCAACATCTTGCAATAAGCCATAACGGAAAAGAAAAAGATAGGTTAGAAACATAAAACATAGGACTAATAGATACATTCAAAAGTTAATTATTTGAAAAAAAGAAAAAGCACAATAGAAGAACCTATTACTGAACATTATTGTGGGAAAAAAAAGCAGAGGTAGAGGGGTGTACCATATACATAAAATTAGAAATGATGAGGAAATAACCATGAAAACTACATACCTTTCTGTAAATAATAAGAACCTACTTTGTACTATTTTATTGCAAATATATTTGGAAAAGTAAATGAAGCAGATAATTTTCTAAACAAATACAGCTTGTCAAAATCAACCTCAGTGGAGGCAGAAAGTCTAAATATATAAAATAGCATGGAAGAAATAGAGGAAGTATTAAAACAAAAGATCTTTCACATGAAAATGTACCAAGTCCAGATGGTTTCTCAGGGAAATTCTATTTCTAAAAGTCATTTTATAAACTGAGTGTAACTTCAGTAATCTCATTCTGAAAAGACTTCAGTAGCAAAAGGAAACTACAGATGGGTCACTTCTAAACATCCATAAAAGTATTAAATCATGAATAAATAGAATCAAACAGCACAGTAAAATGTTCACCATGACCAAATAGAGGGAATTCAATATTCTAAAATCCATCAGTATTACCCATCATATTACTAGAGCTAAGAATTATGTAAGTACCATCCAGAACATCTAGATAACCCAGGCTTTCAGGTGGTACCAGTGGTAAAGCATCTGCCTGACAGTGCAGGAGACACAGGCAGGAAATGAGGGTTCTATCCGTAGGTCAGAAAGATCCTCTGGAGGAGGAGATGGTAACCCACTCTAGTATTCTTAAAAATTCTGTAAATTTCCATGGACAGAGGAGCAGGCTACAGTCCATGGGGTTGCAAAGAGTCAGAAGTGACTGAGCACCTGAGCACATGAGAGAGATAGCCCAAAGGAACCCACAGAAAATTACTACAAACAAAAAATTTTAGTAAAATAAGTTATAAAATCAATCTACAAAAATCAAGTTTACATAAGTTGAAATGAAAATTATTTTATATTGAAAGAAGAACCCCCTTTATAAAAGTCAAACATTAATTAATTTAACACAGCATAAATTTAACAAAAAATGTCCAAACTCTCTATGATGAGATGAGCTAACCTAAACAAATAGACACATGCAAAAAGATAAAATTGTATCCATTCCCCACATCATATGCCAAGATAAATCGGAGGTGGATGAGAAAATTAAATATATTAAATGTATCCATACAAGCATAGAGAAAGATAAGTCTGAACTATTATACAATCCAGGTGTGAGGGGGGTACCTTTCTACCTCTGATTCAATATCTAGGAGTCATAAGGGAAAAGATTAATGAGTTTTATTACATGAAAATAAGAAAAAAAATATTTACTTACATAGTTTTTTTTAAAAAAAAAAGCACAAAGGGAAGAGACAAATAACAAACTGGGGGAAATTTTTCAACTTTTGTCATAGACAAAGGGTTAATATTTGCAGTATATAGAGAACTTCTAAAAAGAATAAGAGGGCTTCCCCTGGTGGTCCAGTGGGTAAGGACACCACCTTGCAGTGCAGGGGGCGCCGGTTCGATCCCTGGCCTGGGAAGATCCCACGTGCCGCGGAGTGGCTGGACCGATGTGTCCAATTACCGAGCCGGAGCTCTGGAGTGCATGCGCCCGGAGTTGGCGCTCTGCAGCAACAGATGCCACCACGATGGGAGGCCCACAGGAGCCAGAGAACAAAGACGGATGAAAATACAGAAAGACCAATAGAAGTGGCCCGCCCGCTCCCCTCCCTCCCCAACCCAACCCCCACCCAAAATAAATAAATAAATCTTAAAAAAAATAATAATAAATAAATAAAAAGAATAAGAGACCAACAATCCAATAGAGAAAACAAAAGACTCAAGAAATGTACAAATAATACAAAACTAAACACAAATGCCTCGTTTATATGAAAACATCTTGATTGTGCACATAATAAAAGACAAATTTAAAATATATTAATAAGTCATTTTTCATGTATCAGGGTGTTATCAAAGTTGTTTTTGTTCCAACTTTGAGAAAACAGGTGCTCCACCATTCCTGAAAGAAATGCAAAAAGGTACAGGTGCTATGAATGGGAATTTAGCAACATTTAGCCAAATAACATGCACTTTGACCCAGTAAGTCTATTTGTAGTAATCTGTCCTAAGGAAACACTGACAAAGACACAAGAAAATGAACACTTTTCCCTAACAGCAAAAACCCAAATGTCCATCAATAGGGGACTAGTTGAATAAATTGTGATACATATAAAGCAATGTGGAATATCTTTACATTTCTATGGCATGATCTCCAGAAGTAATGCTGAGAGGGAAGAAAAAAGGTAAAGCATACATAGTAAGTTACCATCTAGCTAAGAGAGTGTGTCATGGATGGTTTTGCTGATGCAAAAAATAATGGAAGGATAAAGTAAATAAAATTATTTTCTAAAGGGAAAGGAGAAAAAAGTGAATTTGGGATAGATGCTAGATTTCTCTGAGTAATGCTTTGTTTTCTAGATTCAGCTTTAGAACCATGAAAATGTTTTAGGTGCTTATAACTAACATTAAATCAGAATGGAAAAGGCAGTTCCTAAAATCAACTGCCCATTGAGCTGATAGCTTAATTATGCAAACATATGTTCTTTTAAATCTTTGAAAATAAATAACTCAATACCATGTCTTTAGTAGGACATATCTAAGAATTGTAATAACAATAATATTTTTACTAATTATATACTTGATATTGTTTGATATAATATTTTCATGAGTCATATACTTGATATTAATTTAATATGAACATCCATGTGTATTAAAACCAGGGTAAAGCAAATAAGCAATTATGCTGTTGTCCTTAAGAATGAAGATTTTAGCATAAAAGGAAAAGATTAAATATAAAATCACAGAAGTTGTTAAGCAGAGCCTAATTTTATAACTTTGTTATACTGAATTTGAATTGAAGTATCCATATAAACTTATAGCATATTTTCCCTTTAAGAAATATTTTCATTTCTAAGCTTGGACATCTTTTCTTTCTAAAAAGCTAAGAAATCTAAAACGATGACTGAGGTCATTTTCATTTGTAGAAGAAATGCAAAAAGGTACAGGTGCTATGAATGGGAATTTAGCAACATTTAGCCAAATAACATGCACTTTGACCCAGTAAGTCTATTTGTAGTAATCTGTCCTAAGGAAACACTGACAAAGACACAAGAAAATGAACACTTTTCCCTAACAGCAAAAACCCAAATGTCCATCAATAGGGGACTAGTTGAATAAATTGTGATACATATAAAGCAATGTGGAATATCTTTACATTTCTATGGCATGATCTCCAGAAGTAATGCTGAGAGGGAAGAAAAAAGGTAAAGCATACATAGTAAGTTACCATCTAGCTAAGAGAGTGTGTCATGGATGGTTTTGCTGATGCAAAAAATAATGGAAGGATAAAGTAAATAAAATTATTTTCTAAAGGGAAAGGAGAAAAAAGTGAATTTGGGATAGATGCTAGATTTCTCTGAGTAATGCTTTGTTTTCTAGATTCAGCTTTAGAACCATGAAAATGTTTTAGGTGCTTATAACTAACATTAAATCAGAATGGAAAAGGCAGTTCCTAAAATCAACTGCCCATTGAGCTGATAGCTTAATTATGCAAACATATGTTCTTTTAAATCTTTGAAAATAAATAACTCAATACCATGTCTTTAGTAGGACATATCTAAGAATTGTAATAACAATAATATTTTTACTAATTATATACTTGATATTGTTTGATATAATATTTTCATGAGTCATATACTTGATATTAATTTAATATGAACATCCATGTGTATTAAAACCAGGGTAAAGCAAATAAGCAATTATGCTGTTGTCCTTAAGAATGAAGATTTTAGCATAAAAGGAAAAGATTAAATATAAAATCACAGAAGTTGTTAAGCAGAGCCTAATTTTATAACTTTGTTATACTGAATTTGAATTGAAGTATCCATATAAACTTATAGCATATTTTCCCTTTAAGAAATATTTTCATTTCTAAGCTTGGACATCTTTTCTTTCTAAAAAGCTAAGAAATCTAAAACGATGACTGAGGTCATAATTGCATCAGAACTTAGCAAGTAACTCAAAGAAAGAGATCCTATTCACTGACCAGAGATGGGAAAACCTTAGCATCAAAGACAGAGATAACTGCAATGGGTTGAAATACATAGAATATGTTTAAATTCATGAGCTTCTGTAAAAATAAATAAAATGAAAGTCTCATTGGCCATCACTGGAAAGTGTAAGGAAACCAACCAACTAATTCTCAATACTAGTGTCAGGAAAGAATCAAGCATTTAACCTTTTTTTTTTTTTTTCTGATTAAACTATATAATAAGTTAACCATATATTTGGTAAGGAAACAATTCCTTATAGAAATAGCTCATGTAATAAAAGAGGAAGAAAAGATAAGCAGAATGCCACCATTTTGCAAACCCCCAAATGAAACTGTGGATCTGGGCAATGATTATCAATAGCTGTTACATCACAAATGAGAAAACCAATCATGAAGTATTGGCTGATGCAAACACATAACAATGCAGTCTTGAAAATAAACAAGTAATCTCAACCAGGCCAAGTCTCTAGATCTAGCTTCCATTTAATAGGAAATATAAGGGACAAAGGCTGTATACATCAAGGCTGTATATTATCACCCTACTTATTTAACTTATATGCATAGTACATCATATGAAATGCCAGGCTGGGTGAATCACAAGCTGAAATCAAGATTGCCAGGAGAATTACCAACAACCTCAGGTACGCAGATAATAGCACTCTGATGGCAGAAAGTGAAGAGGAACTAAAGAGCCTTGATGAGGGTGAAAGAGGAGAATGAAAAAGCTGGCTTAAAACTCAACAGTCAAAAAAAGAAGATTATGGCATCCAGTCCCATTACTTCATGGCAAATAGATGGGGAAAAAGTGGAAACAGTGACAAATTTTCTTTTCTTGGGCTCCAAAATCACTGCAGATGCTGACTGCAGACATGAAATTAAAAGGTGCTTGCTAAAAAAAAAAAAAAAAAAAAGATGCTTGCTACTTGGAAGAAAAGCTAAAACAAACCTAAACATCTTAAAAAGCAGAGATATCACTTTGATGACAAAGGTCCACATGGACAAAGCTAAGAAATCTAAAACGATGACTGAGGTCATAATTGCATCAGAACTTAGCAAGTAACTCAAAGAAAGAGATCCTATTCACTGACCAGAGATGGGAAAACCTTAGCATCAAAGACAGAGATAACTGCAATGGGTTGAAATACATAGAATATGTTTAAATTCATGAGCTTCTGTAAAAATAAATAAAATGAAAGTCTCATTGGCCATCACTGGAAAGTGTAAGGAAACCAACCAACTAATTCTCAATACTAGTGTCAGGAAAGAATCAAGCATTTAACCTTTTTTTTTTTTTTTCTGATTAAACTATATAATAAGTTAACCATATATTTGGTAAGGAAACAATTCCTTATAGAAATAGCTCATGTAATAAAAGAGGAAGAAAAGATAAGCAGAATGCCACCATTTTGCAAACCCCCAAATGAAACTGTGGATCTGGGCAATGATTATCAATAGCTGTTACATCACAAATGAGAAAACCAATCATGAAGTATTGGCTGATGCAAACACATAACAATGCAGTCTTGAAAATAAACAAGTAATCTCAACCAGGCCAAGTCTCTAGATCTAGCTTCCATTTAATAGGAAATATAAGGGACAAAGGCTGTATACATCAAGGCTGTATATTATCACCCTACTTATTTAACTTATATGCATAGTACATCATATGAAATGCCAGGCTGGGTGAATCACAAGCTGAAATCAAGATTGCCAGGAGAATTACCAACAACCTCAGGTACGCAGATAATAGCACTCTGATGGCAGAAAGTGAAGAGGAACTAAAGAGCCTTGATGAGGGTGAAAGAGGAGAATGAAAAAGCTGGCTTAAAACTCAACAGTCAAAAAAAGAAGATTATGGCATCCAGTCCCATTACTTCATGGCAAATAGATGGGGAAAAAGTGGAAACAGTGACAAATTTTCTTTTCTTGGGCTCCAAAATCACTGCAGATGCTGACTGCAGACATGAAATTAAAAGGTGCTTGCTAAAAAAAAAAAAAAAAAAAAGATGCTTGCTACTTGGAAGAAAAGCTAAAACAAACCTAAACATCTTAAAAAGCAGAGATATCACTTTGATGACAAAGGTCCACATGGACAAAGCTATGGTTTTTCCAGTAATCATGTATGGATGTGAGAGTTTGACCATAAAGAAGGCTGAACACTGAAGAACTGATGCCTCTGAATTGAGGTGCTGGAGGGGACTCTTGAAAGCCCCTTGGACTGCAAGAAGATCAAACCAGTCAATCTTAAAGGAAATCAACCCTGAATAGTCATTGGAAGAACTGATGCCGAAGCTGAAGCTCCAATACTCTGGCCACCTGATGCGAAGAGATGATTCACTGGAAAAGACCCTGATGCTGGGAAACATTGAGGGGAGAAGGAGAAGGAGGTGACAGAGGGTGAGATGGTCGGATCGCATCATCAACTCAATGGACACGATTTTGAGGAAACTCTAGGAGACCGTGAAGGATAGGGAAGCCTGACATACTGCAGTCCACAGAGTCAAAAAGAGTTGGACATGACTGAGCAAATGAACAACACAACAACAAAGAACCTTCTTATTTTTTCCTTGTAATAATGACGCTAAGATTGTTCTTTTAGAAAATATCTTATCCTTTAGAAAGATACACACAAATATTTTGAGCTTCCTGGTGGCTCAGTGGCAAAGAATCTTCCTGCAATGAGGAGCCACAGGATACACAAGTTCGATCCCTGGGTTGGGAAAATCACCTGGCGGAGAGCATGGCAACCCACTGCAGTTGTTTTTTTTATTATTATTATTATTTTTTTGGTCTCTTTTATTGATTTTTTATTTATTTATTTTCATCCATCCTATTCTTCCACCTGTGTGGGCCTCCCATTATAGTGGCCTCTCTCCTTGCTGAGCACTGGCTGTGGATGCATGCACTCCAGCGCACTGGCCTGCAACTGGACACGTCATCCAGCCACTCTGTGGCACATGGGATCCTCCCGGGCCAGGGATCAAACCAGTGCCCTCTGTAATGCAAGGCAGCCTCTTTACCCACAGGATCATCAGGGATGCCCCCGACTCCAGTTCTTGCTTGGAGAATCCAATGGACAGAGAAGCCTCGTAGGCTACAGTCCATAGCATCACAAAGAGTCAGACACAACCAAAGCAACTTGGTACGTATGTACACACACACAAATATTTACAGGGGAAATAAAATGATTTGGAGGAAAAGGAAATGTTTTAAATATTCTGGCAGGGAACGTATAAATGAAACTAAAGTGGCCATGAGTTTATTTTGTGGCTGGGTGATAAGAACACTAAGGCTCCTTTTAGTACCATGTCCTATTCTGTAAACTTTTGAGTTTGTACTAAAGACTTTTTAACTCAAGAAGTTCATAGAATGGGTAATCATTGTATTTCAGTGAAGGTAGGCCATTTGAAATGAAAGAAAATCCATTAACTGCATGTAACTCACCCAAACTGTGAGTGTGTATTGTGATTTTAGACAGCTTTGCTGGGGCTGGATTACCTGTAAAACAAATGTTCCACACAAAATGTCACATGCCAACAAAACTCTCCGGGAGAGGCTGCCAAGCCTTGACAAAGGACACTGACAGTCCAGGTCTCCTTCCTACACTTAAACAGCCTTTCCTAAAAGCTCAGTCCACAGAGTCAAAGAGTTGGACATGACTGAGCAAATGAACAACACAACAACAAAGAACCTTCTTATTTTTTCCTTGTAATAATGACGCTAAGATTGTTCTTTTAGAAAATATCTTATCCTTTAGAAAGATACACACAAATATTTTGAGCTTCCTGGTGGCTCAGTGGCAAAGAATCTTCCTGCAATGAGGAGCCACAGGATACACAAGTTCGATCCCTGGGTTGGGAAAATCACCTGGCGGAGAGCATGGCAACCCACTGCAGTTGTTTTTTATTATTATTATTTTTTTGGTCTCTTTTATTGATTTTTTATTTATTTATTTTCATCCATCCTATTCTTCCACCTGTGTGGGCCTCCCATTATAGTGGCCTCTCTCCTTGCTGAGCACTGGCTGTGGATGCATGCACTCCAGCGCACTGGCCTGCAACTGGACACGTCATCCAGCCACTCTGTGGCACATGGGATCCTCCCGGGCCAGGGATCAAACCAGTGCCCTCTGTAATGCAAGGCAGCCTCTTTACCCACAGGATCATCAGGGATGCCCCCGACTCCAGTTCTTGCTTGGAGAATCCAATGGACAGAGAAGCCTCGTAGGCTACAGTCCATAGCATCACAAAGAGTCAGACACAACCAAAGCAACTTGGTACGTATGTACACACACACAAATATTTACAGGGGAAATAAAATGATTTGGAGGAAAAGGAAATGTTTTAAATATTCTGGCAGGGAACGTATAAATGAAACTAAAGTGGCCATGAGTTTATTTTGTGGCTGGGTGATAAGAACACTAAGGCTCCTTTTAGTACCATGTCCTATTCTGTAAACTTTTGAGTTTGTACTAAAGACTTTTTAACTCAAGAAGTTCATAGAATGGGTAATCATTGTATTTCAGTGAAGGTAGGCCATTTGAAATGAAAGAAAATCCATTAACTGCATGTAACTCACCCAAACTGTGAGTGTGTATTGTGATTTTAGACAGCTTTGCTGGGGCTGGATTACCTGTAAAACAAATGTTCCACACAAAATGTCACATGCCAACAAAACTCTCCGGGAGAGGCTGCCAAGCCTTGACAAAGGACACTGACAGTCCAGGTCTCCTTCCTACACTTAAACAGCCTTTCCTAAAAGCTGGTCTAGGGCAATCTGCCAATCCACAATCAGGTAATAAGTACCCTGCTGGCATGTCCATAGCATATACCTCAGATACTCAGGGGGCTCAGTCACCTCTTCTGCAAAGAAGTCCACTCTGAACTCTCTCGTCTGAGGCGATCTCCCCTTTCCTAGATTTCAATAGTTTTTCACCAAAACTTCCCTGCCTATACAAGCTACACTGCCTCTGAACATTCTGTCAAATCACACGCACACACATACACACAGACACACATACATGCTAAGTTGCTTCAGCTGTGTCTGATTCTTTGAGACCCCATGGACGGTAGCCTGCCAGGCTCCTCTGTTCATGAGATTCTCCAAGCAGGAATCCTGGAGTGGGTTGCCATTTCCTTCTCCAGGGGATCTTCTTGACCCAGGGATCGAACCCAGGTCTCTTATGTCTCCTGCATTGGCAGGTGGGTTCCTTACCACTAGTGCGACCTGAGAAGCCCATAGACACAGACAGCAGTGTCTTTTAAGAGTAGGCACCATTGCTGACTAAGCAGCATGGAGACTAAAACTGGAACAATACAGAGAGGCATGACCCCTGCACAATAATGCCATGCAAATCATGAAGCATTCCCTATTTTTAAATTTTTCTAAAAGGCACCATCACCTATCCCCTACTGTGTCAGGCACTACTCTATTCCTTTACCCTCAAACCTCACCAGGACCCTGATGGGAGATGTTACTATCCCATTTTATAGATGAAGAAATGGAGACATAAACTTTAAGTAACTTAACTAAAGCCAAAGAGCTTATAAATGGCAGAGCCAGGATTTAAATCCAGGTCTGTCTGCTTGCAAAGAATGTCCTATTCTGTAAACTTTTGAGTTTGTACTAAAGACTTTTAACTCAAGAAGTTCATAGAATGGGTAATCATTGTATTTCAGTGAAGGTAGGCCATTTGAAATGAAAGAAAATCCATTAACTGCATGTAACTCACCCAAACTGTGAGTGTGTATTGTGATTTTAGACAGCTTTGCTGGGGCTGGATTACCTGTAAAACAAATGTTCCACACAAAATGTCACATGCCAACAAAACTCTCCGGGAGAGGCTGCCAAGCCTTGACAAAGGACACTGACAGTCCAGGTCTCCTTCCTACACTTAAACAGCCTTTCCTAAAAGCTGGTCTAGGGCAATCTGCCAATCCACAATCAGGTAATAAGTACCCTGCTGGCATGTCCATAGCATATACCTCAGATACTCAGGGGGCTCAGTCACCTCTTCTGCAAAGAAGTCCACTCTGAACTCTCTCGTCTGAGGCGATCTCCCCTTTCCTAGATTTCAATAGTTTTTCACCAAAACTTCCCTGCCTATACAAGCTACACTGCCTCTGAACATTCTGTCAAATCACACGCACACACATACACACAGACACACATACATGCTAAGTTGCTTCAGCTGTGTCTGATTCTTTGAGACCCCATGGACGGTAGCCTGCCAGGCTCCTCTGTTCATGAGATTCTCCAAGCAGGAATCCTGGAGTGGGTTGCCATTTCCTTCTCCAGGGGATCTTCTTGACCCAGGGATCGAACCCAGGTCTCTTATGTCTCCTGCATTGGCAGGTGGGTTCCTTACCACTAGTGCGACCTGAGAAGCCCATAGACACAGACAGCAGTGTCTTTTAAGAGTAGGCACCATTGCTGACTAAGCAGCATGGAGACTAAAACTGGAACAATACAGAGAGGCATGACCCCTGCACAATAATGCCATGCAAATCATGAAGCATTCCCTATTTTTAAATTTTTCTAAAAGGCACCATCACCTATCCCCTACTGTGTCAGGCACTACTCTATTCCTTTACCCTCAAACCTCACCAGGACCCTGATGGGAGATGTTACTATCCCATTTTATAGATGAAGAAATGGAGACATAAACTTTAAGTAACTTAACTAAAGCCAAAGAGCTTATAAATGGCAGAGCCAGGATTTAAATCCAGGTCTGTCTGCTTGCAAAGAATGTTTATTTAACCACGCTGTGCTGAATTGCCTTCTTTAGCAGCAAAGTGACTATTCAATCAGTGCTCGCCAGGAGACACATGGATCTAGCTGAGAAAGTCGTGCATGCTGCCCCATGTCTCCCATTTAATATCTTCATTATGTCCTAATGTTGGGGCTCTTCTCTGCTCTACATAAGGAAAGAGCTGGGGAAGGATGCATTCCACTGGGCCTGGAGGAACATAAACACATCTGGAAGGAGGCCACTGCCGAGCAAACCAAACTCCCCCCAGAGTGAGGACAGGAGGGGGTGTCTATAAATAATCATAAGAGTGTGAAGAGATGCTTTCCCCTGGTGCTCTCTTTGCAAAAGGTTGATGGTAATTGATGAGGCTACGGGGACATGCCAGTCCTTCAGCTCTTAGAACCAGGTGTGGTTATTTACAGAAATGTCACTTTCCCAGCCCTCCCTCCCCATCTCTGCCAGAGGCTTGGAGATCAGCAAATATCAATTTACTGCCGCCCCGGGGCACATAGCAATGAGCTACCTGTATACCCTACTGCCTACAAACCAGGCTCAGGCTCTGAGTCTGGCTGAGAGTTGCTTCCTCTTTGGAAAGTGGGTGAAAGAGAGAGAGAGGGAAAGGTCAAAGATTTCCTCCTTTCCAGGCAGAAGGGGGTCAGGTAATTTCCCTTGAACCATATCACAAGTCACCAAATAAATAAAATCTTCAGTTCCCACACTGCCCAAATAGTGAGAGAATTAACAGACCGCTGAACCAGAAGTCAAAGGTGTGGATACAGAGCTCAGACGGGCCATCTGTTAGCAATCAATGTCTAAGTTCCAGCTCCTACTACATCTGTCAAATGGAGGTGAGTCTTTTATCACCTATAAACAAAGGTTTTTAGAAAGAATAAATTAAGAGATGCTGTTAAAAATTTGTCCTGTGTGAGAGGTCATCATTATTACAGTCATCATTACTATAGTCATTATCACAACATAGTCCTTTGAGCCACTGTTCCAAGTGCCTAAGACAGATCTCAGAAATATCTGAAAACTGTACTGCCAGTACTCTCTCATGGCCCTGCTGGTCAGTGACACCAAACATACGAATAACTGGGGAATAAACAACAATCTGCCTGCGTCTGCTTGCAAAGAATGTTTATTTAACCACGCTGTGCTGAATTGCCTTCTTTAGCAGCAAAGTGACTATTCAATCAGTGCTCGCCAGGAGACACATGGATCTAGCTGAGAAAGTCGTGCATGCTGCCCCATGTCTCCCATTTAATATCTTCATTATGTCCTAATGTTGGGGCTCTTCTCTGCTCTACATAAGGAAAGAGCTGGGGAAGGATGCATTCCACTGGGCCTGGAGGAACATAAACACATCTGGAAGGAGGCCACTGCCGAGCAAACCAAACTCCCCCCAGAGTGAGGACAGGAGGGGGTGTCTATAAATAATCATAAGAGTGTGAAGAGATGCTTTCCCCTGGTGCTCTCTTTGCAAAAGGTTGATGGTAATTGATGAGGCTACGGGGACATGCCAGTCCTTCAGCTCTTAGAACCAGGTGTGGTTATTTACAGAAATGTCACTTTCCCAGCCCTCCCTCCCCATCTCTGCCAGAGGCTTGGAGATCAGCAAATATCAATTTACTGCCGCCCCGGGGCACATAGCAATGAGCTACCTGTATACCCTACTGCCTACAAACCAGGCTCAGGCTCTGAGTCTGGCTGAGAGTTGCTTCCTCTTTGGAAAGTGGGTGAAAGAGAGAGAGAGGGAAAGGTCAAAGATTTCCTCCTTTCCAGGCAGAAGGGGGTCAGGTAATTTCCCTTGAACCATATCACAAGTCACCAAATAAATAAAATCTTCAGTTCCCACACTGCCCAAATAGTGAGAGAATTAACAGACCGCTGAACCAGAAGTCAAAGGTGTGGATACAGAGCTCAGACGGGCCATCTGTTAGCAATCAATGTCTAAGTTCCAGCTCCTACTACATCTGTCAAATGGAGGTGAGTCTTTTATCACCTATAAACAAAGGTTTTTAGAAAGAATAAATTAAGAGATGCTGTTAAAAATTTGTCCTGTGTGAGAGGTCATCATTATTACAGTCATCATTACTATAGTCATTATCACAACATAGTCCTTTGAGCCACTGTTCCAAGTGCCTAAGACAGATCTCAGAAATATCTGAAAACTGTACTGCCAGTACTCTCTCATGGCCCTGCTGGTCAGTGACACCAAACATACGAATAGAATCTGGGGAATAAACAACAATCTGCCTGCGTACAGACGAGACACGGGGATTCTTTTACATGGATTCTCAAAGGGTATTGCGTGGGATGGGAGGTTGAGTTTTGAAAGCATCCAAAAGGAAAATTTCATTTTAACAGTATCCCTTTCCACTTAAAATAGAAAAATATGTCAGAGTTAGAAGCTCTGAAGGTCTTCTGCTATGCACTACCACAAATTCAACAATCCCATCTGCTGCAGCAGGAAGCTGTGGTACCCTCGGCTCACAAAGGATAGGATGATGTCCAGGTCTGACTTACTGGGAGAAGATGCTCATCATGGAGGCCATGACTCCTTGGGGTAGAAACCTGAGTCCTAGGATGGAAAACAGAGACTCTTTGTCAACCAACAGTCCTTACCATTACAGGGAGGTTAGTGAACGTTCTGTCCTTGGTGCGGGGCTAAAGGAATAAAGCCATTTTGGTTGTCATTCCAGCTGGGCTGTCCCATCCTACACCCTTCCTCCATACTGTCTCAATATCTCCAACTCCCCTCCATCCCACTAACCAGGTTTAAGCATCATCTCTCACTGGGACCAGGACAAGAGTTTCCAAATGACTCTCCCTCATCCATCAAATATCCACTGAGTACTAGCCATGTGCTCGGTGCTGTTCTAGGCCCTAGGGAAATGTAGTGAGTGAAAGGAACAACACAGCTGGCTCTCGGGGAGCTAGCCTTCCCACGAACCCTGTCATCTAGTACCACGATTGTACAGCCCATCCTCCGCTAGCCAGCAGAGAAATCTTTCTGAATCCCAGATCTGTTCATGGCCCTCCCAGGTTGGTAACCCTCCCCTGGTTCCTAATGCCTATGGCTGAAGTTCAAGCTTCATGTCCCAGAAGACCCTTCCACACTTAGCTCCACCAAACCATGCAGCCTCATCTTCCCCTTTTCCTGGCCCCAGCACCTCTTCTAGGGTGATAGAGCTTGGAGCAAACAGCATTCACAACATATTTTGCCTTAAGAACAGATCTCAGAAATATCTGAAAACTGTACTGCCAGTACTCTCTCATGGCCCTGCTGGTCAGTGACACCAAACATACGAATAGAATCTGGGGAATAAACAACAATCTGCCTGCGTACAGACGAGACACGGGGATTCTTTTACATGGATTCTCAAAGGGTATTGCGTGGGATGGGAGGTTGAGTTTTGAAAGCATCCAAAAGGAAAATTTCATTTTAACAGTATCCCTTTCCACTTAAAATAGAAAAATATGTCAGAGTTAGAAGCTCTGAAGGTCTTCTGCTATGCACTACCACAAATTCAACAATCCCATCTGCTGCAGCAGGAAGCTGTGGTACCCTCGGCTCACAAAGGATAGGATGATGTCCAGGTCTGACTTACTGGGAGAAGATGCTCATCATGGAGGCCATGACTCCTTGGGGTAGAAACCTGAGTCCTAGGATGGAAAACAGAGACTCTTTGTCAACCAACAGTCCTTACCATTACAGGGAGGTTAGTGAACGTTCTGTCCTTGGTGCGGGGCTAAAGGAATAAAGCCATTTTGGTTGTCATTCCAGCTGGGCTGTCCCATCCTACACCCTTCCTCCATACTGTCTCAATATCTCCAACTCCCCTCCATCCCACTAACCAGGTTTAAGCATCATCTCTCACTGGGACCAGGACAAGAGTTTCCAAATGACTCTCCCTCATCCATCAAATATCCACTGAGTACTAGCCATGTGCTCGGTGCTGTTCTAGGCCCTAGGGAAATGTAGTGAGTGAAAGGAACAACACAGCTGGCTCTCGGGGAGCTAGCCTTCCCACGAACCCTGTCATCTAGTACCACGATTGTACAGCCCATCCTCCGCTAGCCAGCAGAGAAATCTTTCTGAATCCCAGATCTGTTCATGGCCCTCCCAGGTTGGTAACCCTCCCCTGGTTCCTAATGCCTATGGCTGAAGTTCAAGCTTCATGTCCCAGAAGACCCTTCCACACTTAGCTCCACCAAACCATGCAGCCTCATCTTCCCCTTTTCCTGGCCCCAGCACCTCTTCTAGGGTGATAAGAGCTTGGAGCAAACAGCAGCAAGCACAGGTGGGATACTTGAAACTTGTGGGCAGGTGGTCAGGAGGTATGCTCGGCCACCAACTTCCCAGCATCCTGCAGAGAAGGACATTCAGGCTGTTGCACAGTTGTGTCTATGTGGGTCATCAGAGGGCTCTACCTGTTGTTATTCTCCATTTGGAAGGAGTAAATGCGAAAGTGGCTTTGCTCCAGGAAGAGAAGAAAGGATAAGCATTCGCAACTCAGGCATGGAGAGATGCAGGCCTGATGAGTGGAGGACTGCTAGGAGATGCCAGCTGCCCAGAACCTGGAGACCCTGGGAGCCCCCATTTCATGGGAAACTGAATTCAGGCACAGCTAACTCTACCCAAGGAGAGAGGAGAGGTTATCCAGGTCCCATGGAACCAGCAGCCTCTTCTGGGATTAGGGAGTCATCCATCCTAGCTAGCCCCAGTGCCAGGCAACCACCGAGGCCCTAATGTCGTTCACGAGTCACTTCCACCTGTTTCCAATCACACTCCTATCACAGCATGTGGCCCCACCTGAAGCCCCATAGACACTAAACTCTTTGTTCCCCAACATGCCGAACACTGATGCCTCCATGCCTTTACACGTGCACTTCCTGGGGCTTGTAGCACTTTGTCCTCTGTCAATCTGGAAAATTCTTCCCACAGATGTCAAAGATAACGACAAAAGAGATAGTTTATGTCATCATTCAAAGCCTTAATTCTCTCCACTGAGACCTCTGATCTATCTATATCTATATCTATATACAGATACATGTATGTATGTATATCATTTAATATATTGGGCGGAATTAAATTTCTCCCTCAAGAGTCCTGCTAAACTTTGCTTCTTGCAATTCATTTCTCCACACACAGTCTCCCCACTGAATTATGAGCTCCTCAAATGTAGGGACCATGCCTGCCATCTCTTCATTCTGCCTGCCACAGAGTAGGTAATGAGAGAATATTTGTGAGTAGTTATTGAACTGGAGCAAACACACCCAGCCTTCTTCTGCCATGGAAGTTTAGCACATGCTGATGCCAAATGCTCTTCCCATCATGCCAAATGATTGTTTGCTTCCTATACTGTAGATATCAGCCTAAATTTTGCCTCCCCATAAATCAATATAAATTATTTCCCACATAGTATCCTGCTTTTTTCACCACAGAATCTTCATAATTTATAATGACTATGGTATATCTCTCCCATTTGACTATAGACTCCATGATGCATAGAACTGTGTCTATTATATTCATCTCTGTAGGGGTGGGGAAGGAGGAAAATAGCTTCATCTGTAACCATTTTTTATGAAAGAAGCACATCTTGCTCAGAAAAACGCCAAGCTAATGAGTTTCCTTCTTCTGACCCAGCCCTGCACCATGCTTACAGCAGTGCTTCTCCATCTTGTCACATCTTGGAATTACCTGGACAATTTTCAACATTACTGACACCTGGGTCCCACCACCAGCCATTCTGATTCAATTATTAGGGGTGTTGCCCAAACGTGGTGAGGTTCAGATGCTGCCCAAGTGCTTCTAGTGGACAGCCAGGGCTGGGAGTCACTGCCCTACAGTGAGGCTTGCCTTCTTGGTTTTCAATGGCCTCTTGAGGTCATAACTGACAGCTTTGTCACCTAAGACCATTGTTGTCATCTGACAGGGAGAAGCCCACAGTACCTCTGGACCTGAGCACCGTCACCTGAGCTCCTCAGAGTGACACATGAGATGTAACAGGTTCCAAAGCTCCACTGAGAAGTTGCCAAAGACCAGGAGGGACTCAGTAGGCAGAGCTGGCTTGTCACAGTAGTCATTCCTTTGGGACATGACTACCAAGGCAGGATAGTGGCCCGGTTGGCCCTTTGCTTCTCCTCTTTCCCAATTTCTGTATTGACTCAGTAGTACAGGTCACCTGGGTTAAACAGCTCTCAAGTCAGGCTCTCCCTGGACTTTCAAGGGAGAAGCTGCAAGTCTTGTGGTTTACCCTGTACATAGTCCTCATCATTTCAGAATCAACATTTTCAACTAGAGCATCGTTGTCATCAGATCTGTCTTTACAAAGATAACTCTGACAGTGGGATTTTTACTAGCTGTATAACATCTTCCTGTCCACAGACTTTTACTGCGTTTCTTCTAACTACTCATCACTGAGATAAGAGGCAGGAAAAGTTCTGAGTAAGACGCAACCTCTTCTCTCCATGAGCTAGGGGGGGAAACAGGCTGGTAAAGGTGTCACTGTGAGGAAGGTGAAAGTGTGAAGCCAAGGACGAGCTCAAGGTATCATGGGAGGTAGGGAGGTGATACCTGAATTCGGTCACTGAGGACGGCCGAGAGTTGGCTGGATGCAGGTGAGGAAGACTTCCAAGGCAGAGGACTTCCAATGTGAGTAAAAGCTACTTGAAAAAAAACGAGGGAACGAAGATGGTGAATAAAGGAAACAGCACTAAGAAAGGCAAGCCAGGGACTTCCCTGGTGATCCAGTGGCTAAGACTCTATGCTCCCAATGCAGGGGGCCCAAATTCGATCTCTGGTTGGGGAACCAGATCCCACATGTCACCAATTAAAAGTTATCATGCCACAACTAAAAATCACCCTGTCGCAACTAAAAGATACCATAAGCAACAACTAAAGATCCTGCATGCTGCAACAAAGATCAGTGACCTGGTATGCCACATTTAAGACCCAGCACAGCCAAATAAATTAATTAAATATAAAAAGAAGAGCAAACCATGCGTGTTGTATAGCAACATAATATGAAATGCCTATATACTGCTCACTATATGGCTGGCACTCTTACTTGCTTGATTCTCATAGCAACCTAATGAGATATGGCACTAAAGACCAGGAGGGACTCAGTAGGCAGAGCTGGCTTGTCACAGTAGTCATTCCTTTGGGACATGACTACCAAGGCAGGATAGTGGCCCGGTTGGCCCTTTGCTTCTCCTCTTTCCCAATTTCTGTATTGACTCAGTAGTACAGGTCACCTGGGTTAAACAGCTCTCAAGTCAGGCTCTCCTGGACTTTCAAGGGAGAAGCTGAAAGTATTGTGGTTTACCCTGTACATAGTCCTCATCATTTCAGAATCAACATTTTCAACTAGAGCATCGTTGTCATCAGATCTGTCTTTACAAAGATAACTCTGACAGTGGGATTTTTACTAGCTGTATAACATCTTCCTGTCCACAGACTTTTACTGCGTTTCTTCTAACTACTCATCACTGAGATAAGAGGCAGGAAAAGTTCTGAGTAAGACGCAACCTCTTCTCTCCATGAGCTAGGGGGGGAAACAGGCTGGTAAAGGTGTCACTGTGAGGAAGGTGAAAGTGTGAAGCCAAGGACGAGCTCAAGGTATCATGGGAGGTAGGGAGGTGATACCTGAATTCGGTCACTGAGGACGGCCGAGAGTTGGCTGGATGCAGGTGAGGAAGACTTCCAAGGCAGAGGACTTCCAATGTGAGTAAAAGCTACTTGAAAAAAAACGAGGGAACGAAGATGGTGAATAAAGGAAACAGCACTAAGAAAGGCAAGCCAGGGACTTCCCTGGTGATCCAGTGGCTAAGACTCTATGCTCCCAATGCAGGGGGCCCAAATTCGATCTCTGGTTGGGGAACCAGATCCCACATGTCACCAATTAAAAGTTATCATGCCACAACTAAAAATCACCCTGTCGCAACTAAAAGATACCATAAGCAACAACTAAAGATCCTGCATGCTGCAACAAAGATCAGTGACCTGGTATGCCACATTTAAGACCCAGCACAGCCAAATAAATTAATTAAATATAAAAAGAAGAGCAAACCATGCGTGTTGTATAGCAACATAATATGAAATGCCTATATACTGCTCACTATATGGCTGGCACTCTTACTTGCTTGATTCTCATAGCAACCTAATGAGATATGATGATCATCCCCACTTTACAAATAAGAAAATCAAGACAGAAGCAGTAAAGGTAACTGCCCCCAAATCACTCAGCAAGTGATTGAGCCAGGATGTGTACCAAGATCGGCTAACTCTGGAGCATAAACTCTTAACCGCCATGCTCCACTACCTTTGTGACAGATTACTGGAATTAGCCATGCTTAAGGAGACTGGGTGTTATCACGGAGGGTAAAGGCATCCATGGAAGAATGTTATGCAGGGAGTGGGACCACACACGAGTTGAGGGGGCCGACTGGAGGGTAGGAATAGCCTTTGGAAGATTGGTAGTAAAAGAGGAGAAAGAAAAGTCTAAACCAGGGCCATGGTACTAAGGGTGGAAAGGAGAAAATGAACTTGAGAAAAATTCAGGCATTTGAATTAACCAGGCTTTGTGGTCGATCAGAACTGGGCACAGGAGGCAGAGTGAAGACTGCCACCCAGAGCTCTAATTTGGATGGAAAACAGACTTTAGGGGGAGGAATGGGATTTTGGACAGGCTGAGTTTGGGGTGTCTTTGGGTCCCAGTGGAGATGGAGGACAGACAGTTGGATGTGTGGATACTTCCATGGTGGCAGTGTGGCCCACAGCTTTGTGTGAGTGGAATGGAGGAGAGGGTGAGGATCAGTGTTACAGAGTCCCATAACCTATGTACCCCATACCTCTGAGCACCTGTCCACTAAACGGGTTGTCATACCTATCATTTATCAACCTCTCCAAGGTGCTGATACATCATTCATTTCTGGCTGACATTCAGCTATTTCTCTACAAGCAGGTAAAGTTAGATTTTCACTTATAAAACTCTATTCACTATTCTAATTTAACTTCTATGCAGCCAGAGTTAGAAGCAGTTTTTTTTTTTAAGATTTATTTATTTATTTATTTATTTACTTTGGGCGGGGGTCAGGTTGGGGAGGGAGGGGAGTGGGCAGGCCACTTCTATTGGTCTTTCATTCCTCTATCTTCATCCATCTTTGTTCTTTTGGCTCCTATGGGCCTCCCATCGCGGTGGCGTCTGTCGTTGCTGAGCGCCTCTCTGGGCGCATGCGCCCCAGAGCTCTGGCTCGGTAATTGGACACATCCGTCCAGCCGCTCCACGGCACGTGGGATCTTCCCAGGCCAGGGATCAAACCGGCGCCCCTTGCACTGCAAGGCGGTGTCCTTACCCACTGGACCACCAGGGAAAGCCCTAGAAGCAGTTTTTAAGTGGGGAGTTATCCTGATCTGACACAATTGCTTCACACCATCATGAGAGGCCAATTAAAGAATGCAAGAGGTTGATATCCTCATTCCCTAGAGGGGGAACTCATTCCAGTGGTTTGGGGCTTCTCAGGCAGTTTGCTGAAACAGCAAAACCCCTTTGCTCTTGTAGACTCAGGTAGGGGCATCTTAGCCAAAAAAATGGCCCCAAAATACAGATTACTTCCTGGTGCTCTCTTCTGTTTTCCCCATTTCAGTGGAAGACAGGAAAAGTGGCTTCTCTGGTTGTAGAAGATAGGGCTGTCCATGTGCTCCATTCAGAAAGCCAATCCCAGATAGCCACTTCCTTCTGAGCCAGCCTCCAATGAGCTCAGCCACTCCATCTCAGCCACCCTTCATCCGGTCAGTTCCCATTCACTATACCAGTATAGTTCCCATTCACCATACCAGGAATACCAATCAATATGAATTCTGCCACTGGAAACCATGGTATCTCATGTTACACCACAAAACTTCATCATTGCTTCAGTCCCACCACTCCTTCATCCATCTTAATTTTTAAACAAATGTAAGCAATCTCAAGGTTCTGGAAAATGTAATAGTCTAACAGGTGGGTGATGCAGTGACTGCTTGTTTTCTATACAATAAGCATTCTCCCTTCCTATCCTATTGGGCTTCTCTGGTAGTTCAGATGGTAAAGAGTATGCCTGCAATACAGAAGACCTGGGTTTGATCCCTGGGTAGGAAATATCCCCTGGAGAAGGGACTAGTTACCCATTCCTCCAGTATGCTTGCCAGGAAATCCCATGGACAGAGGAGCCTGACAGGATCCCCAAGAGTGGGACACCACTGAGTGACTAACATTTTCACTTCCTATTCTGTAGTGGGCAGCAAAATGCCCAGCTAGCATATTGGAGGGTCTCAACAAGAGGTAAAAGCGCCTCTCTGGGCGCATGCGCTCCAGAGCTCTGGCTCGGTAATTGGACACATCCGTCCAGCCGCTCCACGGCACGTGGGATCTTCCCAGGCCAGGGATCAAACCGGCGCCCCTTGCACTGCAAGGCGGTGTCCTTACCCACTGGACCACCAGGGAAAGCCCTAGAAGCAGTTTTTAAGTGGGGAGTTATCCTGATCTGACACAATTGCTTCACACCATCATGAGAGGCCAATTAAAGAATGCAAGAGGTTGATATCCTCATTCCCTAGAGGGGGAACTCATTCCAGTGGTTTGGGGCTTCTCAGGCAGTTTGCTGAAACAGCAAAACCCCTTTGCTCTTGTAGACTCAGGTAGGGGCATCTTAGCCAAAAAAATGGCCCCAAAATACAGATTACTTCCTGGTGCTCTCTTCTGTTTTCCCCATTTCAGTGGAAGACAGGAAAAGTGGCTTCTCTGGTTGTAGAAGATAGGGCTGTCCATGTGCTCCATTCAGAAAGCCAATCCCAGATAGCCACTTCCTTCTGAGCCAGCCTCCAATGAGCTCAGCCACTCCATCTCAGCCACCCTTCATCCGGTCAGTTCCCATTCACTATACCAGTATAGTTCCCATTCACCATACCAGGAATACCAATCAATATGAATTCTGCCACTGGAAACCATGGTATCTCATGTTACACCACAAAACTTCATCATTGCTTCAGTCCCACCACTCCTTCATCCATCTTAATTTTTAAACAAATGTAAGCAATCTCAAGGTTCTGGAAAATGTAATAGTCTAACAGGTGGGTGATGCAGTGACTGCTTGTTTTCTATACAATAAGCATTCTCCCTTCCTATCCTATTGGGCTTCTCTGGTAGTTCAGATGGTAAAGAGTATGCCTGCAATACAGAAGACCTGGGTTTGATCCCTGGGTAGGAAATATCCCCTGGAGAAGGGACTAGTTACCCATTCCCTCCAGTATGCTTGCCAGGGAAATCCCATGGACAGAGGAGCCTGACAGGATCCCCAAGAGTGGGACACCACTGAGTGACTAACATTTTCACTTCCTATTCTGTAGTGGGCAGCAAAATGCCCAGCTAGCATATTGGAGGGGTCTCAACAAGAGGTAAAAGCCCAGGGTTTCTGCTTCGGCTGAGAGTAAACACCTTTTAACCCCTCCCCCTTTCTCTACTTTCTGCTGGTGTGCTGACATAACAGCTGGAGCACCTCAGCCCTAACCACTGACCTCCAGACCTCTTTAACCCATCAGAAAACAACCTAATGGTGCCTTTAAGCCACCACGCATGAGTTTCTGTTTCTAGCAGCTCTGCTATTATGAGTCCCTCTAAGAAAATGAAAAATAAGGACACCTTGAATGGCCTTCCCAGCCTTGGCAGGTGTTTCTTTGGGAACATCCACTAGAGCACTGCATTGTCATTACCACCACATGAGTTGGTCTTCCACCCTAAATAGTGAGTTCCTTGAAGGCACATCATCTAATTTATCCATAATTATGTAGCAGCACCTAGCAAGGTGAGAAGTCTATAAATGTATGTTGAATGAACAAGTGGAAACTGCACTGGGGTCTGGTGGTGATGACTGAGTTCCAAGAATCAGTTAATTAATGAAGCTATTAACCAGCAAGCTCATATGCAGGACTGTGCCATTGTTACCAAAATGCAAAAGTCACCAAGCCCGTTATATCCATTCGGTGGTTGTTGAATCAATACCTCCTTGGGATGAGAAGAAACCCTTCTTAGGCATTCAAATATTCTGCCGTGATGAGTCAACTCCACAAAACAGCATATATATCTTTGCAGACTATTCTACTTTTTTCAGGGCTTCCCCGGTGGCTCAGAGGTAAACAATCCATTTGTAATGCAGGAGACACTGGAGATGTGGGTTCAATCAGTGGGTCAGGAAGACCGCCTGGAAGAGGAAGTGGCTACCAGTGACTCCAGCATTCTTGCCTGGAAAATTCCATGGACAGAGGAGCCTGGCAGGCTATGCAGTCCATGGAGTTGCAAAGAGGCAGACACAACTGAGCCCAAGCTACTTTTTTTCATTAAATTATTGTGAAAGATCTTCTAGCACTTGATAATTAAGTTTAACATCTGCTTTATGAGTTAAATGCCCTCATTGTCTCCATTTTACTGATGAGAAGCCTGAGATCTAGAGGCTGAAATGACTCACCCAAGGTCATGCGCATTCCAGGTCAGGCAAGGATCTGAACCCGGATCTGCCCACACTATTTCTAGTTACCTTGCTGCCTTTCTACTTCAAAGCCATTTTAGCTCTAAGGCTTTTTTATTTTTTGCTGGTGTGCTTACATAACATCAGGAGCACCTCAGCCCTAACCACTGACCTCCAGACCTCTTTAACCCATCAGAAAACAACCTAATGGTGCCTTTAAGCCACCACGCATGAGTTTCTGTTTCTAGCAGCTCTGCTATTATGAGTCCCTCTAAGAAAATGAAAAATAAGGACACCTTGAATGGCCTTCCCAGCCTTGGCAGGTGTTTCTTTGGGAACATCCACTAGAGCACTGCATTGTCATTACCACCACATGAGTTGGTCTTCCACCCTAAATAGTGAGTTCCTTGAAGGCACATCATCTAATTTATCCATAATTATGTAGCAGCACCTAGCAAGGTGAGAAGTCTATAAATGTATGTTGAATGAACAAGTGGAAACTGCACTGGGGTCTGGTGGTGATGACTGAGTTCCAAGAATCAGTTAATTAATGAAGCTATTAACCAGCAAGCTCATATGCAGGACTGTGCCATTGTTACCAAAATGCAAAAGTCACCAAGCCCGTTATATCCATTCGGTGGTTGTTGAATCAATACCTCCTTGGGATGAGAAGAAACCCTTCTTAGGCATTCAAATATTCTGCCGTGATGAGTCAACTCCACAAAACAGCATATATATCTTTGCAGACTATTCTACTTTTTTCAGGGCTTCCCCGGTGGCTCAGAGGTAAACAATCCATTTGTAATGCAGGAGACACTGGAGATGTGGGTTCAATCAGTGGGTCAGGAAGACCGCCTGGAAGAGGAAGTGGCTACCAGTGACTCCAGCATTCTTGCCTGGAAAATTCCATGGACAGAGGAGCCTGGCAGGCTATGCAGTCCATGGAGTTGCAAAGAGGCAGACACAACTGAGCCCAAGCTACTTTTTTTCATTAAATTATTGTGAAAGATCTTCTAGCACTTGATAATTAAGTTTAACATCTGCTTTATGAGTTAAATGCCCTCATTGTCTCCATTTTACTGATGAGAAGCCTGAGATCTAGAGGCTGAAATGACTCACCCAAGGTCATGCGCATTCCAGGTCAGGCAAGGATCTGAACCCGGATCTGCCCACACTATTTCTAGTTACCTTGCTGCCTTTCTACTTCAAAGCCATTTTAGCTCTAAGGCTGAAATGTTCTCAGTTCCAAAAGGGGAAACATGGGGCACGCAAGGAGGTCTATGCTTCCCACCCTGTTATCGCTAGCTCTTTCAGCCCAGAGTGGAGAAGTGTGGTGGGGAAGGAGGAAGGCCATGAGCCACTGTCAATGCAAAGCCCCAGAGTCCCTCCTAAGACCCAAAAACGTGTGCTGTTGCCTAAATTAAAATCAACATGCTGCTTGGTTGGAAGGCTGTGCAATTGTTTTTGAAGCTGAGCGTATTATGTTCTAAATGTTTAATCTGGCAGAAGCCATAAAAGACGAGTTCCAGGCCATTTGGAACTTATATTGCAAACGAGATAGTCTGGGAGGCAGCTAAAACCAAAAAAATAAAAGAAAAATAATGACAGCTATCCCAACAGAGTGGCATAGACAAATTGATCTGATTCAGACATGGATGCAAGGCCAACAGTTTGGGGTGAAAGAGATTCCTTCTTTGACAGAAGAAAGGGAATAATAAAAGCAAAATGGTCAGCTGTCAGGTTTTGCTTCCTGAGGCTTGAGGAGGCTCCCCTGAGATGGCAAGAAAAATCAATATAGCCAAGGCAGACATGTTGATTTGTGGTGCCAGACGGTCACGGAAGGCAATCCTACCCTCCAGATATTGAGAGCTGTCTATTTAGCATATACAAGTCTGACACACTGCATGCCCCAGAAGGCAAGTCTTCCCAACCTGCACTGAAATAAGCACATGCATAATCCCAGCCAGGGATTCTCCTACTGAAGTCTTTCCGTCTGAGCGGGGAAGTGCAGCATGGTGGCTAAATACTCATGCCCAGCTGTCAGAGAGCTGTAGACTCAAATCCTAGCTCTTCCACCTACTGAGCACATGCCTCTTTGTATTCTGTCTAGACCTCTGTTTCCTTATCTAGTCTAATCCTCAGAGGAATAGAGGGAGTACTGGTCTACCAGCACTGTTGTGAGCATTAAATACATAATTACCAACATTGCTGCTATACAGTAAGTATTAAATAATGAGTTGCTCATATTAAGTTTTATAGGATGCCAAAGAGTGTGGATCAGGCATGGCAGTACTTCAATGCCGGGAAAGGTCACAACCCAGCTTCTTCTCTCAGTATTGCAGGAATTACGTACATTCTTGGCAATGAACATTGTCTGGCATCCTTCAGATACTGTTGTGCCAAGGGTGTGGCATGAGGGCTTCAGAGCAGGACAGAACTTGAGGTGGAAACAAGCTGACTGAAATGTACTCAAGCTTTATCACAGATTGTACCCTTATTACATGTCAGACACTACTACATCAGACACTTTACAGCTGTTTACATGGGTTTCTCACAGCTCTGAACTGAGGCACAGAGAGGGTTGGAAATTTGCTTGCAGTCACACAGCAGCCTTGGAAGGAGGCAGAAACCATGGTTTTCCCAAATAAGGATTTCTAAATCCAGTATTCTTTCTACTACATCACAGCTGTGCCTTTATTTATAGAAGCATAAATAAGATTGTAGAGGAAATGTTTGGCTTGCTTAAGAAAGCCAACAGTTTTTAAGAGTCTATAAAATTAATGTAACCCATCTGTCTACAGAAACTTACTGCATTAATTACCAATGTTGTCACCTGTTCAGTTAAAACAGAACAAATATGTAAAATTGCTACTCATATAATCTATGTCTAGAGTGCACATCATTCGGTTTTTCAGGAACTTGAGATGGCAAGAAAAATCAATATAGCCAAGGCAGACATGTTGATTTGTGGTGCCAGACGGTCACGGAAGGCAATCCTACCCTCCAGATATTGAGAGCTGTCTATTTAGCATATACAAGTCTGACACACTGCATGCCCCAGAAGGCAAGTCTTCCCAACCTGCACTGAAATAAGCACATGCATAATCCCAGCCAGGGATTCTCCTACTGAAGTCTTTCCGTCTGAGCGGGGAAGTGCAGCATGGTGGCTAAATACTCATGCCCAGCTGTCAGAGAGCTGTAGACTCAAATCCTAGCTCTTCCACCTACTGAGCACATGCCTCTTTGTATTCTGTCTAGACCTCTGTTTCCTTATCTAGTCTAATCCTCAGAGGAATAGAGGGAGTACTGGTCTACCAGCACTGTTGTGAGCATTAAATACATAATTACCAACATTGCTGCTATACAGTAAGTATTAAATAATGAGTTGCTCATATTAAGTTTTATAGGATGCCAAAGAGTGTGGATCAGGCATGGCAGTACTTCAATGCCGGAAAGGTCACAACCCAGCTTCTTCTCTCAGTATTGCAGGAATTACGTACATTCTTGGCAATGAACATTGTCTGGCATCCTTCAGATACTGTTGTGCCAAGGGTGTGGCATGAGGGCTTCAGAGCAGGACAGAACTTGAGGTGGAAACAAGCTGACTGAAATGTACTCAAGCTTTATCACAGATTGTACCCTTATTACATGTCAGACACTACTACATCAGACACTTTACAGCTGTTTACATGGGTTTCTCACAGCTCTGAACTGAGGCACAGAGAGGGTTGGAAATTTGCTTGCAGTCACACAGCAGCCTTGGAAGGAGGCAGAAACCATGGTTTTCCCAAATAAGGATTTCTAAATCCAGTATTCTTTCTACTACATCACAGCTGTGCCTTTATTTATAGAAGCATAAATAAGATTGTAGAGGAAATGTTTGGCTTGCTTAAGAAAGCCAACAGTTTTTAAGAGTCTATAAAATTAATGTAACCCATCTGTCTACAGAAACTTACTGCATTAATTACCAATGTTGTCACCTGTTCAGTTAAAACAGAACAAATATGTAAAATTGCTACTCATAATACAATACTATGTCTAGAGTGCACATCATTCGGTTTTTTTTCACTGAGAGACATCACTATGTAGTAGAAAATATGAAAGCATTGAAGTCAGAGAAATGAGTTCAAATCAAAGCTCTACTGTGTATCACTTCTTAATATTATAGAACTTCAATTTCCTCATATGTAAAAGATGATTACTAATACCAATTTCAGGGTTCCTTGGAGAATTAAATGAGATAATGTACTAATCTAATCTAATTAGATAAGGCACTTAATATAATGCCTGGAACCTAGCCAATTCTAAATAATGGGAAGCTATCATTATTCCTAAGAAATAACAATACTTCTGTAAAATATCCTCCAATTCAGATACAGTACTAGTTCAAATAAGCAAGTTTCACTAAATGTAGGCTGCCAGAATTTCCACTTCCAGGAATCTAGAAGAAGGAAGTGTTTACATCTGCAGAGAAAGATATGTGTATATGTGATTATATTAATTACACATTGTCTGTTAATAGCGGGAAAATGGGAAACAACCTAAATATATAACAAAAGAGGAATGGTTAAACAAGTTTTGATTTATCTGTATCTATAAACTTTTTCCATTAAGAGCCATATGGTAAATAATCTTAGCCGTGGTGAGTTATATAGCCTAGATCAGAACCACTCGGCCCAGCTGTTGTAGCACTCATCAGCCACAGACAAACTACAAAAGAATGGACATGGCTATGTCTAAGAAAGAAACCCAGTTTACTTACAAAAACATGTGGAAGGCCAGATTTGGCTTCAGTCTTTTCTGACCTCTAATGTGTATGACTGAATACTATCCAACCATTAAAGAAATAAATTAAGTTGCCCTGCATGTATTTGGACAAAAGATATTCACAAGGACTCTTACAAATCATCATCATAGGAAACAGGTAAACAATGCAAAAAAATTGGGGAGAGAAGATGAAAAGGCAATTCATAAAAGAGAAAATTCAAGTAGCCATCTAATTGATGAACTTCTCCAAATGCAAACTAAAATAAGAAGATTCTATTTTTCACTCACCAGATATGCAAAAATTAAAACACTGACAAACACAAATGCTGATGAGACTGTAGAGAGTACTCTCATACATCGCTGGGAGAAATACACAATCACTTTGGAAGGTGCCTGAATAGTCTATTAACACTGCAAATGCATAAATCCCATGGTCCGGCATTTCCTCTTGCTGGGTCTCTACCCCCAGCAAACCACTTTCATATGTATACAAGAATACTAGTTAAGTAAATGAACTGAAACATTCTAATAGCAAGAAACTGAAAATCACCTAAAAGTCCATCAATAGAGGAAGGATAAATATCCAATACACTCTTATGACAGGATGCAATTCATCAGTTAAAAGGGAAAAAACAAATCTATATTCATAAATGTAGCTAGATTGTAGAAATATAGTACCAAGTTTCAGAAAAGTCCTTAAATTAAGCATCTTTAGCCTCTAATTTCCTGCAGCTTCCTCAATAAGTGATGCTGAAGAAAAAAAAGGGCAGCTATATGTAAAATAATGAAAATAGAACACTTCCTAATACAATACACAAAAATAAACTCAAAGTGGATTAAAGACCTAAATGTAAGACCAGATTCTAAAAAACTCTTAGAGAAAAACATAGGTAGAATACTTTTTTGACATAAATTGCAACAAGATCCTTTTTGACTCACCTCGTAGTGAAAATAAAAATAAAAATAAATAATGGAACCCAATTAAATTTAAAAGCTTTTGTACAGCAAAGGAAACCATAAACAAGACAAAAGCACAACCCTCAGAATGGAAGGAAATACTTGCAAATGAAGCAACTGACAAAGAATTAATCTCCAAAATATATAAGCAGGTCATGTAGCTCATTATCAGAAAAGCACACAATCCAATCAAAAAAAGGGCAGAACACCCAAACAGACATTTCTCTCAGGAAGACATGCAGATGCCCAACAAATACATGAAAAGATGTTCAACATCACTCATCATTAGAGAAATGCAAATCAAAACTACAATGAGGTATCACCTCACACCAGTCAGAATGGCAAAAAATTGGGAAGAAATGAAAAGGCAATTCATAAAAGAGAAAATTCAAGTAGCCATCTAATTGATGAACTTCTCCAAATGCAAACTAAAATAAGAAGATTCTATTTTTCACTCACCAGATATGCAAAAATTAAAACACTGACAAACACAAATGCTGATGAGACTGTAGAGAGTACTCACATACATCGCTGGGAGAAATACACAATCACTTTGGAAGGTGCCTGAATAGTCTATTAACACTGCAAATGCATAAATCCCATGGTCCGGCATTTCCTCTTGCTGGGTCTCTACCCCCAGCAAACCACTTTCATATGTATACAAGAATACTAGTTAAGTAAATGAACTGAAACATTCTAATAGCAAGAAACTGAAAATCACCTAAAAGTCCATCAATAGAGGAAGGATAAATATCCAATACACTCTTATGACAGGATGCAATTCATCAGTTAAAAGGGAAAAAACAAATCTATATTCATAAATGTAGCTAGATTGTAGAAATATAGTACCAAGTTTCAGAAAAGTCCTTAAATTAAGCATCTTTAGCCTCTAATTTCCTGCAGCTTCCTCAATAAGTGATGCTGAAGAAAAAAAAGGGCAGCTATATGTAAAATAATGAAAATAGAACACTTCCTAATACAATACACAAAAATAAACTCAAAGTGGATTAAAGACCTAAATGTAAGACCAGATTCTAAAAAACTCTTAGAGAAAAACATAGGTAGAATACTTTTTTGACATAAATTGCAACAAGATCCTTTTTGACTCACCTCGTAGTGAAAATAAAAATAAAAATAAATAATGGAACCCAATTAAATTTAAAAGCTTTTGTACAGCAAAGGAAACCATAAACAAGACAAAAGCACAACCCTCAGAATGGAAGGAAATACTTGCAAATGAAGCAACTGACAAAGAATTAATCTCCAAAATATATAAGCAGGTCATGTAGCTCATTATCAGAAAAGCACACAATCCAATCAAAAAAAGGGCAGAACACCCAAACAGACATTTCTCTCAGGAAGACATGCAGATGCCCAACAAATACATGAAAAGATGTTCAACATCACTCATCATTAGAGAAATGCAAATCAAAACTACAATGAGGTATCACCTCACACCAGTCAGAATGGCTATCTTTAAAAAATCTACAAACAATAAAAGCCGGAGGGCTTCCCTGCTGGTCCAGTGGGTAAGGACACTGCCTTGCAGTGCAAGGGGCGCCGGTTCAATCCCTGGCCTGGGAAGATTCCATGTGCTGCATAGTGGCTGGACCGATGTGTCCAATTGCCGAGCCGGAGCTCTGGAGCACATGTGCCCAGAGCCGGTGCTCTGTGACAACAGAGGCCACTGTGATGGGAGGCCCACACAGGCCAAAGAACAAAGATGGATGAAAATAGATAAATGAAAGACCAACAGAAGTGGCCCGCCCCCCTCCCTCCCCAACCTGCCCCCTGCCCCAAAATAAATAAATAAATAAAAGCCGGAGAATGTGTGTAGAAAAAAAGGGAGTCCTCTTACATTGTCGGCAGGAATGAAAATTGATACAACTACTTTAAAAAACTAAAAAAATAACCACCATATGACCCAGCAATCCCACTTCTGGGCATATACCCTAAGAAAACCACAATTCAAAAAGACACATGTATCCCAATGTTCACTGCAGCACTACTTACAATAGCCAGGACATGGAAGCAACCTAAATGTCCATCGACAGATGAATGGATTACTCAGCCACGAAAAGGAACAAAATTGGGGCACTGTAGTGATATAGATGAACCTAGGGTCTGTCATACAGAGTGAAGTTAAGTCAGAAAGAGAGAAACAGGTATCACCTATTAACACATATATATGGCATTTAGAAAAATGGAACTGATGAACCTATTTGCAGGATAGGAATAGAGAATGGATTTGTGGACACAAGGAGGGAAGGAGAGTGTGGGACAAAGAGAGTAAAACTGACATGTATACACTACCATGTGTAAAACAGACAGCTACACTGATGAATTTGGATGCCAAAACCCTCAACAAAATCCTAGCAAACAGAATTCAACAACACATCAAAAAACTCATACATCATGACCAAGTTGGGTTCATCCCAGGCATGCAAGGATTCTTCAATATCTGCAAATCAATTAATGTGATACACCATATCAACAAATTAAGAGATAAAAATCACATGATAATCTCAATAGATGCAGAAAAAGCTTTTGACAAAATCCAACACCCATTTATGATAAAAACTTTTCAAAAAATGGGCAGAGAAGGAACCTATCTCAACATAGTAAAAGCCATGTATGAGAAGCCCACAGCAAACATTTCAATGGAGAAAAACTGAAAGTATTCCCTCTAAGATCAGGAACAAGACAAGGTGTCCACTTTCACCACTATTACTCAACATAGTCCTGGAAGTTCTAGCGACAGCAATAAGAGAAGAAAAAGAAATAAGAGGAATCCAAATTGGAAAAGAAGAAGTAAAACTCTATTTGCAGACAACATGATATTATACATAGAAAACCTAAAAGACACAATTAGAAAACTAGAGCTAATCAGCAAATTCAGCAGAGTCGTAGGATACAAAATCAATACACAGAAATCACTGGCATTCCTATATACAAACAATGAAAAATTGGAAAACGAAATCAAAGAGGCAATCCCCTTCACCACTGCAACCAAAAGAATCAAATATCTAGGAATAAACCTACCCAAAGAAACAAAAGAACTGTACACAGAAAATTACAAGACACTAATGAGAGAAATCAAAGAAGACTTAAACAGATGGAGAGATATTCCATGTTCCTGGGTCAGAAGAATCAATATTGTGAGAATGACCATACCACCAAATATCATCTACAGATTCAATGTGATCCCTATCAAACTTCCAATGACATTCTTAACAGAACTAGACCAAAGAATAACACAGTTCATATCTTAGACAAAATGGCAACTGATGAAAAACAGGTATCACCTATTAACACATATATATGGCATTTAGAAAAATGGAACTGATGAACCTATTTGCAGGATAGGAATAGAGAATGGATTTGTGGACACAAGGAGGGAAGGAGAGTGTGGGACAAAGAGAGTAAAACTGACATGTATACACTACCATGTGTAAAACAGACAGCTACACTGATGAATTTGGATGCCAAAACCCTCAACAAAATCCTAGCAAACAGAATTCAACAACACATCAAAAAACTCATACATCATGACCAAGTTGGGTTCATCCCAGGCATGCAAGGATTCTTCAATATCTGCAAATCAATTAATGTGATACACCATATCAACAAATTAAGAGATAAAAATCACATGATAATCTCAATAGATGCAGAAAAAGCTTTTGACAAAATCCAACACCCATTTATGATAAAAACTTTTCAAAAAATGGGCAGAGAAGGAACCTATCTCAACATAGTAAAAGCCATGTATGAGAAGCCCACAGCAAACATTTCAATGGAGAAAAACTGAAAGTATTCCCTCTAAGATCAGGAACAAGACAAGGTGTCCACTTTCACCACTATTACTCAACATAGTCCTGGAAGTTCTAGCGACAGCAATAAGAGAAGAAAAAGAAATAAGAGGAATCCAAATTGGAAAAGAAGAAGTAAAACTCTATTTGCAGACAACATGATATTATACATAGAAAACCTAAAAGACACAATTAGAAAACTAGAGCTAATCAGCAAATTCAGCAGAGTCGTAGGATACAAAATCAATACACAGAAATCACTGGCATTCCTATATACAAACAATGAAAAATTGGAAAACGAAATCAAAGAGGCAATCCCCTTCACCACTGCAACCAAAAGAATCAAATATCTAGGAATAAACCTACCCAAAGAAACAAAAGAACTGTACACAGAAAATTACAAGACACTAATGAGAGAAATCAAAGAAGACTTAAACAGATGGAGAGATATTCCATGTTCCTGGGTCAGAAGAATCAATATTGTGAGAATGACCATACCACCAAATATCATCTACAGATTCAATGTGATCCCTATCAAACTTCCAATGACATTCTTAACAGAACTAGACCAAAGAATAACACAGTTCATATGGAAACACAAAAAACCCCGAAGAGCCAAAGCAATCCTGAGGAAGAAGAATGGAGCTGGAGGGATCAGTCAACCTAACTTCAGACTATACTACAAAGCAACAGTCATCAAGACTGTATGGTACTGGCATAAAAACAGAAATATAGATCAATGGACCAAAACAGAGAATCCAGATGTAAACCCAGGCACCTACAGGTACCTTATTTTTGACAAAGGAGGCGAAAATATGAAATGGGGCAAAGACAGCCTCTTCAACAAATGGTGCTTGGAAAACTGGACAGCTACATGCCAAAAAATGAAGTTGGAACATTCCCTGACACCATACACAAAGATCAACTCAAAATGGATTAAACACCTAAATGTAAGACCAGAAACCATAAAACTCTTATTAGAGAAAAATATAGGCAAAACACTCAAGGACATAAATCAAAGCAAGATCTTCCAGGACCCGCCTACTAGAACAGCGAAACTAAAAACAAAAATGAACATGTGGGATCTAATGAAACTTAAAAGCTTTTGAAAAGCAAAAAGAAAATTACAAAAGAAATTACAAAAGAGCTGAACAGACAACCCACACAATGGGAGAAAATAATAGCAAATGAAATAACAGACAAAGAATTAATCTCCAAAATCTACAAGCAACTCAGACAACTCAGCAACAGAAAAATGAACAACCCAATCAAAAAATGGGAAAAAGACCTAAATAGACATCTCACCAAAGAGGACATACAGATGGCCAAAAAGCACATGAAACAATGCTCAGCCTCGCTTATTATTAGAGAAATACAAATGAAAACTACAATGAGATATCACCTCACACCCGTCAGAATGGCCATGATCAACAAATCGACAGACAATAAATGCTGGAGAGGGTGCGGAGAAGAGGGAACATTCTTGCATTGCTGATGGGAATGTGAATTGCTACAGCCTCTATGGAAGACAGTATGGAGATACCTTAAAAAACTAAAAATAGAAGCACCATATGACCCAGTTAAACAGATGGAGAGATATTCCATGTTCCTGGGTCAGAAGAATCAATATTGTGAGAATGACCATACCACCAAATATCATCTACAGATTCAATGTGATCCCTATCAAACTTCCAATGACATTCTTAACAGAACTAGACCAAAGAATAACACAGTTCATATGGAAACACAAAAAACCCCGAAGAGCCAAAGCAATCCTGAGGAAGAAGAATGGAGCTGGAGGGATCAGTCAACCTAACTTCAGACTATACTACAAAGCAACAGTCATCAAGACTGTATGGTACTGGCATAAAAACAGAAATATAGATCAATGGACCAAAACAGAGAATCCAGATGTAAACCCAGGCACCTACAGGTACCTTATTTTTGACAAAGGAGGCGAAAATATGAAATGGGGCAAAGACAGCCTCTTCAACAAATGGTGCTTGGAAAACTGGACAGCTACATGCCAAAAAATGAAGTTGGAACATTCCCTGACACCATACACAAAGATCAACTCAAAATGGATTAAACACCTAAATGTAAGACCAGAAACCATAAAACTCTTATTAGAGAAAAATATAGGCAAAACACTCAAGGACATAAATCAAAGCAAGATCTTCCAGGACCCGCCTACTAGAACAGCGAAACTAAAAACAAAAATGAACATGTGGGATCTAATGAAACTTAAAAGCTTTTGAAAAGCAAAAAGAAAATTACAAAAGAAATTACAAAAGAGCTGAACAGACAACCCACACAATGGGAGAAAATAATAGCAAATGAAATAACAGACAAAGAATTAATCTCCAAAATCTACAAGCAACTCAGACAACTCAGCAACAGAAAAATGAACAACCCAATCAAAAAATGGGAAAAAGACCTAAATAGACATCTCACCAAAGAGGACATACAGATGGCCAAAAAGCACATGAAACAATGCTCAGCCTCGCTTATTATTAGAGAAATACAAATGAAAACTACAATGAGATATCACCTCACACCCGTCAGAATGGCCATGATCAACAAATCGACAGACAATAAATGCTGGAGAGGGTGCGGAGAAGAGGGAACATTCTTGCATTGCTGATGGGAATGTGAATTGCTACAGCCTCTATGGAAGACAGTATGGAGATACCTTAAAAAACTAAAAATAGAAGCACCATATGACCCAGCAATCCCACTCTTAGGCTTATACCCTGGTGAAATCAAAACTGAAAGAAGCATCTGTACCCCAATGTTCATTGCAGCTCTCTATGCAATAGCTAGAACAATGGAAGCAACCTAGATGTCCATTGATGAATGAATGGATAAAAAACTCTGGTACATATATACAATCGAATACTACTCAGCTGTAAAAAGAAATGCAGAAGAATCAGTCCTAATGAGGTGGCTGGATCTAGAACCTATTATAAAAAGTGAAGTAAGTCAAAAAGAGAAAGACAAATACAGTATACTAACACACATATATGGAATCTAGTAAGAGGGAAATGGTAATACACACAGTGATGCGATAGAAAGCAGACATAGAGAATAGACATATGGACATTGTGGGGTATGAACAGTGGGTGGGAGGCATAGAGGGAGGAACATGGAAACGTATACTATCATATGTGAAAAAGATAACTATTGTCATTGCACTGTGAGAAAAGGGGATCCTGCAGGGGTGCTGTGCAACGGCCTGGAGGGATGGGATGGGAGGGACTGGGAGGGGGATGGGGCCAGGGATATGCACATGACTGATCTGGGAACATACATGTCTGTGAACAACAAAACTCTGTAAAAATTTAAAAAACAACAACAACAAAAAAAAAAACAGACAGTTAATGGGAAGCTGCTCTATAGCACAGAGGGGCTCAGCTCAGTGCTCTGCGATGACTCAGGGGGTGGGATGGAGGAGTGAGAGGGAGGAGGATATACATATATATATGCTTGTATATATATATATATATATATATGTATATATATATATATATATATATGCAAATAGTTGCTTCACACTGCAGTACCACAGAAAGTAACACAGCATTGCAAAACAATTATACTCCAATTTAAAAAAAAAAAGTCTGCAAAATCCTTTTTTGACATGTAAGGTTACAAATTCACAGATTCTAGATTGTACATATAAAATTTGATATATATATATGTGTGTGTGTATATATATATATATATATACACAATAAGGACATTTGACATATAAACATTTGACATATATTACATGTTATAATAATATATACTGATTAACTCACATGTGCTTTCATAGCATATTAGACAAACTACATTTCCATAAATATATTTTATTTAACAGAAGATATCTGAGCACAATAAAAGAGAATCTGGCTGAACCTCCTGCCCAGGAGATGGGGGCCCCAAGGAGCTCAGGTCTCATGTTTGCCCCTATGGTTGGAAATCACCGATCTAGCCCAAACAGCAGGTCAGAAAAAAAGTGGTCACTCACTGGACACACAGGTCCCCTGAGACTCGCAGCACAGCAGACGTTTGCACTGGGGCAATAGGCGTTCCCCTCTCCCAGTGGGTGAGGCAAGCAGATCCAGACAGAATCAAAGGGCTGCTTGTTCAGGCTGGTCCCAGGCAGGGCTGGGTCTGCATCAGTTCTGACACTACTCTCTGACACCTCCTTGCTCAGGCTTTGGCAATGTCTCCTAAAATAGCTTTACTCTGACCAACGAAGCACTAAACCCTCTGCTCCAGGAAAGAAGATAGACTTGCGGTTTCCTGAAAAATCCGTGCATCTGGTGTTTGGCTGTAAGAGCCTCAATGGAGCCACGAAGTTGATTCTGTTTCTTCTTGAAAACACTCCCCACGCAATTCCATGCATTTTAATTTCCAATCAGCAATGCTTTGTCAAGGTAACCGCGGTGCTGCTGAGTGACAAGTCTCAGCGGCTGAAAGACCCACAATGACCTCCCAGCTGAGTCTGTTTCAAGAGACCATCTATAGTTCCAAGTTAAACATGCTCCCTCCACCCCACCCCATACTGCGTTACCTGGACTGACCCAGCTCCTACCATGTGTGAGCCCCACCAGAATATTTTTTTGCTTTGACTTCCAGTCTCAGCCAGTCCCTTCTCCAGTAGCTGAAGAGATACATATGGTAGATTGGTAAACACAGTCAATCACAATCTGTCACTAGAGCTGCACCAGGCATACAAACCTAGGTCACAACAGGAGGGCAGGGGGGCAAGGTCAGAAGCCAGAGAAACAAATCCCCCTGCATGCCCTGCTGCTGCCAATTGGTCAAGAGAGAGGCAAGTGACCCGTAAGTGCCATATGGGATGTGATCCTTGAGCAGACTGAGACAATGTCCCTGTCACTAACCCTGTCAACACACCTTAAGCAAGCCACTTCTATTTACTGAGTCTTGAGTTTCCTTATTAGATCAATTTGTGGTGCAATTAACACCCCTGGTAACAGCCTATTGCACTGTTAACTTACATTTATTACAGATCATCATTAAGATTTCTTCCAGCTCAAAGAATCTACATTTTATTGAGGTAGCTCTAAATTATGCATGGAGGACAAAAAAGAACCTAGACCATGATTTTTTGAATCAAAGTTATTCAAAATGAAAAGTTAGCTCCACTGACAATATTCAGGGTTGGTCAAGAACGTGACTTTTGTTTTCAGTATGTTTTCCATTCCTTCACTCTCGCACAAAGCTCTGGAAGGAAATAGTGCTGAAAATTGACAAACAGTATATTCTCTTTGAAGTCAACTTGGAACTCCTGTCTTCTATGACATAATATACCTCTGGATACTATAAGTCACATGACAGAGGAGTTTTTCTTCCTGATTTTAAATATGATATATACCTATCAAATGTAATACATTTTCACAGGGCCCAAGACATAGCAGACAGAAAAGAGAAGAGCGGGCCATGCATGAAGAAAATGGAAATATCTACTGAACACCTATTGTGTGTCAGGTACACACCAGACACCTCCTCTGAGACAGATGCTACCCTTGAATCCCAAAGCAGAAAGTATACTCAGAGACAATAACGGGGCTGCTGAGTGACCTGGAAACCCTGACCCCAGCTGAGTCTGTTTCAAGAGACCATCTATAGTTCCAAGTTAAACATGCTCCTCCACCCCACCCCATACTGCGTTACCTGGACTGACCCAGCTCCTACCATGTGTGAGCCCCACCAGAATATTTTTTTGCTTTGACTTCCAGTCTCAGCCAGTCCCTTCTCCAGTAGCTGAAGAGATACATATGGTAGATTGGTAAACACAGTCAATCACAATCTGTCACTAGAGCTGCACCAGGCATACAAACCTAGGTCACAACAGGAGGGCAGGGGGGCAAGGTCAGAAGCCAGAGAAACAAATCCCCCTGCATGCCCTGCTGCTGCCAATTGGTCAAGAGAGAGGCAAGTGACCCGTAAGTGCCATATGGGATGTGATCCTTGAGCAGACTGAGACAATGTCCCTGTCACTAACCCTGTCAACACACCTTAAGCAAGCCACTTCTATTTACTGAGTCTTGAGTTTCCTTATTAGATCAATTTGTGGTGCAATTAACACCCCTGGTAACAGCCTATTGCACTGTTAACTTACATTTATTACAGATCATCATTAAGATTTCTTCCAGCTCAAAGAATCTACATTTTATTGAGGTAGCTCTAAATTATGCATGGAGGACAAAAAAGAACCTAGACCATGATTTTTTGAATCAAAGTTATTCAAAATGAAAAGTTAGCTCCACTGACAATATTCAGGGTTGGTCAAGAACGTGACTTTTGTTTTCAGTATGTTTTCCATTCCTTCACTCTCGCACAAAGCTCTGGAAGGAAATAGTGCTGAAAATTGACAAACAGTATATTCTCTTTGAAGTCAACTTGGAACTCCTGTCTTCTATGACATAATATACCTCTGGATACTATAAGTCACATGACAGAGGAGTTTTTCTTCCTGATTTTAAATATGATATATACCTATCAAATGTAATACATTTTCACAGGGCCCAAGACATAGCAGACAGAAAAGAGAAGAGCGGGCCATGCATGAAGAAAATGGAAATATCTACTGAACACCTATTGTGTGTCAGGTACCACACCAGACACCTCCTCTGAGACAGATGCTACCCTTGAATCCCAAAGCAGAAAGTATACTCAGAGAAATTATGCAAGTGACCCAGGTCACATAGCTAATTATGCAGATGTGGGATTCATAATCTATCTCTAACTTTCATGCTCTTCATGTTATGGTGTCTCTCCAACATGTTACAGCATGTTGAGTCTTCAAACAACGACAGAGAAGAGAATGTTGGATGTGATTATAAAAGCTGCAAGTGAGCAGTATAAAAGATTATGATAAATAAAGTTAATCATAAAATTGAACTTTGGTTCTCTCAACATTTAACTAACATTTATGAGTCTATTACCTGAAAGAGAGAGACAGAGTCCAAAGTTATAAGCCTATACATGGAATGTGGCTGTAGAAACCAGGTCAAGATTCCCATTTTTCCCCCAAATGCCTAGAAGTCTTTAATGCCTTTGGTAAGTCTGTTTCTCCATCTTTTCCCTCATAAACAGCACAGGCTCGAGTCTTGACAGCCGGAAGACTGGAGGTTTCCCAGGGGACAGGGAGGAGGAGCTTTCCAATGATTTGTGACTGAGTAGCATCATCCCAAAAAGGTGCCAAGAAGTGGAGGAAGCAGGGATTGCATGGGCACTGGTACCAGCTCCATTTCACTGCATCATCCACTCTAGCAACACTACCTTCCTAGGGCTTACAAAGAACTCAATATTGCAAAGAATGGCCCTACTATTTTTTTTCTACACTACTGTGTCTTATGTGTGTATGTCCTCGGTTGCTCAGTCATGTTCGACTCTTTAAGAGTACCCCTAGTCTTTCTTTTTTGTTCTCTTCTTTACCTTAGCTTTACCTCTAGGGGCTAGCACTTTCAAAATGACAGGTATATGTAGGCAACTGAGAATTAACATTCTCAACCCAGGTTGGCCTCTGCCAACCATCCAATAGTTCATATCTCCTTGTCTGTGCGTATGCAGGGAATATAGACTCCTGCTTTCTGAATGAGATGTGTGATGAGAAAGACAAACCCTGGCAGGATGAATAAATCTCTTCCAACCCAGTCTAGAAGGCTGGGTCTGAGTCTGGGTCCCTGATCTCACTTAGCAGGGAGCAGCGTGCCACAGCACAACATCTGGAGTAGGAAGCTCTTCTGCTTCTGCCCAAGGTTTATGAATGCTCTCAAGACTCCAAGCAGAAGCAAACCCTGCATATACCTTTGGGAAATTCAATGGTGTGTACCAAGCTTTGAACTTGTTTTATCCCCACCCACACCCAAATACACATGTTGAATCTCTAGCCCACATATTATGGGGGTTTTTTAAATGGGGCCTTTGGGAGACAACTGGGGTTCAAATAGGTCATGAAGGTGATGCCCTCTTGATGGGAAGAGTGGCCCTACACGAAGAGGAGGGAGATCTCCGTACACTCTGAGGAAAAGCCGTGTGAGGACATCATGACAGGGTGGCCAACCAGGAAGAGAACTCACCAAGAGCCAGACTGGCTGGAACCATGACCACGGACTTTCCAGTATCCAGAATAGTGAGAAATAAATTTCTGTTGTTCAGGTCCCTCAGACATGTTGCTCTGGCAGCCTGAGCAGACTAATACAGCAAGGAACCCCAAAAGAAGTTCATGCATATAAAGCAGCAAAGTCACTGAGTCAGCTTTCTCTCCTCAGGGCTTACCTCACCCAGGTCCCAGTCAGCCCACCTTCATACACCCAGACTGCTCAAGTAAACATATTATTCTCTTTTAGGTACCAGTTCTCCTGGTACTGCACCAGGCTCTTTGCTGTCCCCAAAGCCAGCTTCAGACCTTCCAGCACCCTGCACCCCAGAGGCCCCCATCATTTCTTAGAACAGAGCAGTTAGATGTGCATCTGGCCAACAGCACCCTTATAACTTCAGATGCAACTTCAAGAAAGCTTTCACTTCCCCAGGGGCTCCTGTCTCCATTCTTACTCCTTCTAAATTATTCTCCACATTGATACCAAAGGGATCTTTCCAGAACACAAATCTGATTAAAGTCCTTTGAATGACTATCCTCTACCTTTAAGTTAAAATCCAAACACCATTATCAAACGCCCTTGTATGCCCCTGCCCTCATCTGTCTGTGCGTATGTGTGATGAGAAAAAACAAACCCTGGAAGGATGAATAAATCTCTTACAACACCGTCTAGAAGGCTGGGTCTGAGTCTGGGTCCCTGATCTCACTTAGCAGGGAGCAGCGTGCCACAGCACAACATCTGGAGTAGGAAGCTCTTCTGCTTCTGCCCAAGGTTTATGAATGCTCTCAAGACTCCAAGCAGAAGCAAACCCTGCATATACCTTTGGGAAATTCAATGGTGTGTACCAAGCTTTGAACTTGTTTTATCCCCACCCACACCCAAATACACATGTTGAATCTCTAGCCCACATATTATGGGGGTTTTTTAAATGGGGCCTTTGGGAGACAACTGGGGTTCAAATAGGTCATGAAGGTGATGCCCTCTTGATGGGAAGAGTGGCCCTACACGAAGAGGAGGGAGATCTCCGTACACTCTGAGGAAAAGCCGTGTGAGGACATCATGACAGGGTGGCCAACCAGGAAGAGAACTCACCAAGAGCCAGACTGGCTGGAACCATGACCACGGACTTTCCAGTATCCAGAATAGTGAGAAATAAATTTCTGTTGTTCAGGTCCCTCAGACATGTTGCTCTGGCAGCCTGAGCAGACTAATACAGCAAGGAACCCCAAAAGAAGTTCATGCATATAAAGCAGCAAAGTCACTGAGTCAGCTTTCTCTCCTCAGGGCTTACCTCACCCAGGTCCCAGTCAGCCCACCTTCATACACCCAGACTGCTCAAGTAAACATATTATTCTCTTTTAGGTACCAGTTCTCCTGGTACTGCACCAGGCTCTTTGCTGTCCCCAAAGCCAGCTTCAGACCTTCCAGCACCCTGCACCCCAGAGGCCCCCATCATTTCTTAGAACAGAGCAGTTAGATGTGCATCTGGCCAACAGCACCCTTATAACTTCAGATGCAACTTCAAGAAAGCTTTCACTTCCCCAGGGGCTCCTGTCTCCATTCTTACTCCTTCTAAATTATTCTCCACATTGATACCAAAGGGATCTTTCCAGAACACAAATCTGATTAAAGTCCTTTGAATGACTATCCTCTACCTTTAAGTTAAAATCCAAACACCATTATCAAACGCCCTTGTATGCCCCCTGCCCTCATCCCTGGAGTCACAGCTGACCACACACCGTGTGAACCTTTACACATCTGGAAGTTCCATAAAGGTTCATACTCCCTAGGACTGTTGTACCTTACTTATGTCAGTCCCTCTGTCTGAGATGACACCCTCCCACCACAATTCCTGATCCTTATCAGCTGGGAGAATCCTTACTTGTCCTTTAAGAATCAGCTCCACTTCTCCGGGAAGCACTGTTAACCTGTCCATCCCACTCCCTACCCTCCAGGATGAATTAGCTGCCCCTCTTCAACATTCCCACAGTTCATATATTTGCCTCTAATATTACAACACAACTGTATCTGTCTTCTAATTTTCTCATCTCTCCACCTCATCTCTAAGTCAGGACAATGATTGGTCTTTAGTTTTGCCTTCATGCTTCATGCAGAGCCTGGAATGTAGTAGGTGCTCAATACATAGGTTTTGAATGAATGAATGAATCAATGAGTGATGATTTCTGTAATAAATAATCTCAACATTATGACAATTCCTGCACCCTGCATATAGACCACAATCTGGTGAGCACTATATTGACATCTCCTGTATATCCCTTTCCTAATCACAATAAATTTCCAACTGTGGTCTAAGATTACACTGTCCAGTATAGTAACTGCTATCCACATACGGGATTTAAATTATATTAAAATTAAGTAAGTTAAAATTTCATATCCTTAGTCACATTAACCATTAATAGCTATCATACTGAACGGTGCATGTGTACTATATTTATAACACCACAGAACACTGATACCATATAGTACATGCTTCACCAGGCTCTTTGCTGTCCCCAAAGCCAGAGATGCACCCTGCACCCCAGAGGCCCCCATCATTTCTTAGAACAGAGCAGTTAGATGTGCATCTGGCCAACAGCACCCTTATAACTTCAGATGCAACTTCAAGAAAGCTTTCACTTCCCCAGGGGCTCCTGTCTCCATTCTTACTCCTTCTAAATTATTCTCCACATTGATACCAAAGGGATCTTTCCAGAACACAAATCTGATTAAAGTCCTTTGAATGACTATCCTCTACCTTTAAGTTAAAATCCAAACACCATTATCAAACGCCCTTGTATGCCCCCTGCCCTCATCCCTGGAGTCACAGCTGACCACACACCGTGTGAACCTTTACACATCTGGAAGTTCCATAAAGGTTCATACTCCCTAGGACTGTTGTACCTTACTTATGTCAGTCCCTCTGTCTGAGATGACACCCTCCCACCACAATTCCTGATCCTTATCAGCTGGGAGAATCCTTACTTGTCCTTTAAGAATCAGCTCCACTTCTCCGGGAAGCACTGTTAACCTGTCCATCCCACTCCCTACCCTCCAGGATGAATTAGCTGCCCCTCTTCAACATTCCCACAGTTCATATATTTGCCTCTAATATTACAACACAACTGTATCTGTCTTCTAATTTTCTCATCTCTCCACCTCATCTCTAAGTCAGGACAATGATTGGTCTTTAGTTTTGCCTTCATGCTTCATGCAGAGCCTGGAATGTAGTAGGTGCTCAATACATAGGTTTTGAATGAATGAATGAATCAATGAGTGATGATTTCTGTAATAAATAATCTCAACATTATGACAATTCCTGCACCCTGCATATAGACCACAATCTGGTGAGCACTATATTGACATCTCCTGTATATCCCTTTCCTAATCACAATAAATTTCCAACTGTGGTCTAAGATTACACTGTCCAGTATAGTAACTGCTATCCACATACGGGATTTAAATTATATTAAAATTAAGTAAGTTAAAATTTCATATCCTTAGTCACATTAACCATTAATAGCTATCATACTGAACGGTGCATGTGTACTATATTTATAACACCACAGAAAGTCCTATTAGACAGTATGAATCAAAGACAAGGCATATGAGTTGGGGATACAATGCAGAGAACATTACACCTTTGCCTTCAGGGAGATCAAAAGCTAACCTTGCTGATTCTGGCTCATCAGAAATTAGCCAAGCATTTCTGTCTTCCTCGTGGTTTTGAATATTCATTTTTGTATGTATGTAAATTACTTGTTATGATAAAGTAAACAATCACTTTAAAATTTCTTGCTCCTTAAAATTATTTTTTTTTATATAATTGCCATATGGCTCACTGATTTACAAGGGTGTTAAGAGACCTAATTAATGCTTGCTTGGCACTTTGCCTGTCAAGGTTTATTATTAGAGGATCTACGGCGAGTCTGTTGGAAATAAAAGTTTGGTGGAAAAACCCTGGCTTACTTGAATGCAGGCATGCGTAATAGGAAGAATTTGCTAGTCAGATTTCATTGATTACCTACCTTTGTAAACTTTATTGAGCACGTACGTATATGGCTGTGAATGGCAGAAGGACAATGTGGCCACTGCTGGAGACCTGTCATTACTTCCTAGTAACGGACTCCCTAGCACCCATCAAACTGCTCACATTAGGAGGAGAGCTGCAGGGAGATGAGACGGTGATGTGCAGAGTTCTGGTTGGAGGCCAGGCTGTCCCTGCCTCGATAGGGTCATCATAACTCAAGCTGTTAGCTGTGTAGATCCTGAATAATTAATGCCCCCATACCCAAAGGGAGTAGATAATCATCACCATCACTGTAATGATAATCACTAACAGGTAGCATTACTATATCCCAGCCACTGATCTAAGTTATACACATATGACTCATTAACTGATTACAAATATGGCAAATATGACAGCACTTCCCAGTGACTTAACACCAATGTATTTATGTCTAACATTAAGGCAACTTGGGAACCTACTTTAGAAGTCCAGAGGTTTCCTGGAGCAGGGAGGCACTGACTGCTGTAGTGGACATCCATGGGTTTTGTAGTACCCTTAGCTCACCCTACCCAACTTACATAGCTCCCAGTGCAGCTGCAGAGTTCTTGCCTTGACACACCATACTCGTTCTCTTCTCAGGACTTACTTTCTTTTAATTTTTATGGCATATAACTGATTTACAATGTTGTGTTAGTTTCTGCTGTACTCCAATGTGATTCAATCATATATACACATATATCCACTCTTTTCTAGATTCCTTTCCCACAAAGGTCATTACAGAGTATCGAGTAGAGTTCCCTGTGCAGTTTAGTTCCTTGGGACTTTCCTATACAACTCTCTGATTTCCTGCTCAACTGAAAGTTCAGTGATCACAGGTGCTGTATCTGTTCTGTTTGCTTCTTTCTTCCCGGGGGATTAGCCAAGTATCTGCTATACAGTTGGTGCCCAATAAATATTTATGGAATAAATTCATGAGTCAACATACCAACGGGAACAGAACAGTTCCAAAGAACTTTCCACTCAACCATGGTGAGCACCTATGAAACATTCTGGCCTACCACAGGAAGGCTTTTCTAGATCAAGAATACTCTTGTCTGCCTGATTTTCAGACCCTCTTCACTGGACAATGCTGGGCATTCAGTGAAAAATCTGGTCATTTTAAAGGGGCTCCTAGCACCCATCAAACTGCTCACATTAGGAGGAGAGCTGCAGGAGATGAGACGGTGATGTGCAGAGTTCTGGTTGGAGGCCAGGCTGTCCCTGCCTCGATAGGGTCATCATAACTCAAGCTGTTAGCTGTGTAGATCCTGAATAATTAATCCCCCCATACCCAAAGGGAGTAGATAATCATCACCATCACTGTAATGATAATCACTAACAGGTAGCATTACTATATCCCAGCCACTGATCTAAGTTATACACATATGACTCATTAACTGATTACAAATATGGCAAATATGACAGCACTTCCCAGTGACTTAACACCAATGTATTTATGTCTAACATTAAGGCAACTTGGGAACCTACTTTAGAAGTCCAGAGGTTTCCTGGAGCAGGGAGGCACTGACTGCTGTAGTGGACATCCATGGGTTTTGTAGTACCCTTAGCTCACCCTACCCAACTTACATAGCTCCCAGTGCAGCTGCAGAGTTCTTGCCTTGACACACCATACTCGTTCTCTTCTCAGGACTTACTTTCTTTTAATTTTTATGGCATATAACTGATTTACAATGTTGTGTTAGTTTCTGCTGTACTCCAATGTGATTCAATCATATATACACATATATCCACTCTTTTCTAGATTCCTTTCCCACAAAGGTCATTACAGAGTATCGAGTAGAGTTCCCTGTGCAGTTTAGTTCCTTGGGACTTTCCTATACAACTCTCTGATTTCCTGCTCAACTGAAAGTTCAGTGATCACAGGTGCTGTATCTGTTCTGTTTGCTTCTTTCTTCCCGGGGGATTAGCCAAGTATCTGCTATACAGTTGGTGCCCAATAAATATTTATGGAATAAATTCATGAGTCAACATACCAACGGGAACAGAACAGTTCCAAAGAACTTTCCACTCAACCATGGTGAGCACCTATGAAACATTCTGGCCTACCACAGGAAGGCTTTTCTAGATCAAGAATACTCTTGTCTGCCTGATTTTCAGACCCTCTTCACTGGACAATGCTGGGCATTCAGTGAAAAATCTGGTCATAAGGGGCTACCTGTGCAAGTTCACTGTAGACCAGCTTTCTCTATTAGCAAGGCTTCTTCAAGCATTGAGCTGCCTTTAGATTTCAGCTGCAGCCAAGGTGATGCACATAAAGATGTGAGATTCTCCAGACTGGCTGAGGCCCGACAGACTTGGTATTCCAGAACTCCATTTTACTGCCAGTTTTTTTCTAACTGCCCATTTTATGAACTCTTGGGACATTTCTAGAGAGCACAGCTCTCATTCCATGGTATTTTCATTCTTCTTAATTTTACTCATAGAAGGTAATCTTGACTTAGAGTTCTAAGGTTTCCAGTTCTGTTGCCATTCATCACTGGAATCCTCATCACTGCAATAATTACACCACCAGCAGCAGCAGCAGCCACAGCCACAGCCACAGGCACAGGGATGAGGCCAGGACCATCAAGAGCCCGACCACCACAGCAGTCATAGCAACAGCAAACTCAAGACAGGATGGCAGAGACTTGCCTGGTGTTCCAGCATCTTAGATGCCACACTCCCATGGCATGGGGCCCAGGTTTGATCCCAGGTCAGGGAACTGGATTCCACATGCCACAATCAAGATTTCTCATGCTGCAACCAAAGATCCTACATGCCAGAACTAAGACCTGGCCTGGTGCAGGCAAATACATAAATATTAAAAAAAGAAAAAGATGGGGTGGTAAATCACAGTTGTTTGAGATCTTTTTGTCTTCTTCATCTTTTAAATCCGTGCAGACCTCTTTTATCTACCCTCCTCCTCTTTGCTCCCTGCCCTCTCTTCACTCCCTGTACTCTCAGGATCTCCACCAAGGTGGCATCGCAGGCTATTGGGGATCGGAAAAGAAGAAGGTTTCCCTGGCCCCAGCTCAACCTCCAGTGTTCTACTTTGATGGCAGATACCCGGACTTTGCAGCTGACAGTCTGGAGTCTTGGCTCGTAGCCAGGGTGCTCCACTTCTCATTATTTTTCTCACTGCAATTCATTTCGCTGTGATTGGAGACAATTAGGATGCCAACAAGCGGCTGGCCCAACCCTGGTTGGCAGTTACATAACCAAAAACATGTGTGCCCTGCCCCATCGGAAGCAAGGGGGCTTCTAAGCAGGAGGGTTAATTGTAATATGTGGGTCCCCCCAGCATGGCCCCTCGCCACACTTCACCCACTGCTGGAGAGAGGTCAGGCACCAAAGCTTCAGCAATAAGGCCCAAAATAAGTGAACAGTGGCCCTTTGGAGGAGACTTGCCAAATCCTGTTTATGAGGGCAGAGAGGTGTGGGGAAGGGCACAGCTCTGTAGCATACCCTGTCCCTGAGAACCTTGTGGCTTCATCCCTCAAGGTTACCCCACAATAGGAGAATCACAGGCTTTGAATCCCTTGGCCTGCTTGCTATACTCCTCCTTATGTTCCCTTGAATGACTTATGGCTCTGAGTCCCTACTTCTGTTTCCTGCTTCAAGACACTGAAATACACACTAGGGGTGTCTTTGATGTTGTTTGATTCTCCCATACCTCTTAGTGGTCCATGCCTAGTGAATCATTAACCAGCCATACTGAGCACCCTAGGAAACAAAAAAACTTAGTGGCATCTCCATCCAATACCACCTGTGGACTCCTAGCCAGATCTATTCCAACCAGTCATGTCTGTGCTATCTGCAAGTTAACACACATTTTTATAAAAACCTAGAAAGAGCAGCTTCTTTGACTCCTTACTTTCTCCCTCTTCAAGTTTCCACCAGTTGTGACTAGCATTGCTTTCGATATCATACATGGAAGAGAAATCCCAACATCAGAAGTTTAAGAATTAGGGGAATTTCCTGATGGTCCAAGGGTTAGAATTCCACTTCCGGGGGCCCAGGTTCAACACCTGGTCAAGGAACTAAGATCCCTCAAGCTACATTGTACAGACAATAAAACACAGAAATTAAAAAATAAAGAAAAGGAAATAAAGAAAGGAAGGAAGAAAAGAAAAAGAAAGAATTAAGAGAAAATCTTTATTCTGAGCATGAGATGAATCAGGCATGTGGCTCAGAGTTAAGGCTGCAAACAACATGAATCCATTGGGGATCCACTTGGTAATGGGGAGCAAATCTGATAGCTGCAGGATCTACCAGACCTTGGTTCCTGTTTGCATCACTAAATGTTTTCATGTAATCGCAAAACTCTTCTCCAGTTTATTTTTGTCCATTCCCCTTGACACATGGACAACATGAGACTGAAACTGACCCATTTTCCTGTGTTTGCAATACTTTTGGCTGACTACTTATGTACCAGTAAGTGTTTTCAGACTTATTATCATGACTGTGTCTTCTTTCATCAAATGCCAAAAAATACACTTTAATAAAATACTATAAATGTTTTCTATTAGCAAGAATTTGATGGCTGCACCAAATTCCCTTTGGCTCTTCATTTTCAGTGTACCATATGGACTTAGTCTCTCCTGCCACCAGGATATTACCTCTGACATTATAAGAAAATTATTCATATATTTCACTTATCTATGACTCAGTAAATCAGTTTTAAAGGGTAAGGGCCAAAGTGTGTACTATGAAAGGCAGGGACTGGCAGAGAATGAAGTTTCTAGGATAAGTCGAGGCCAAAGAGGCTAAAGAATGCATACCCTGTCTTATAAACAAGTAGAATGCTTAACTTTTTTTTTTTCTGGAAACAAATGATGACAGTGTTCACACATACAATGCCAAAGGCATCCCCAGATTTACACCCAATTCCCTGACTGCTAGCTCTAAATTGCCCTTCCACTTCCCATCAAGGAGCACCTCACCATGCAAGTGATTTAGGGTCATGTTATTGTAGAAATAAATATGCATCCACTATAATATTCAAACAGACAAATCACTCACAATCTTCAGCACTTTAACTCTTTTTACTAACAAGTTTCTGATGGCATGCAGAGATTTTTGTCTGTTTAGTTTACTAATATACTCCCCAAACACCTGCAACAGTTACTGACACATAGTAGGTGCTCCATAAATAACTGCTGAATGGATGGAGGAGTCTGCCTTACAATTAATGATAAACCAGCATGTTATGAACCAGAGGCTGAGAACCACTGTGGCCAGAAAGCACATGGCCACTGAAAGCTCCCAAGTAAAGAGCTGACAGGATCATGAGCACATCTTTGAAAGCTCACTCCGCCTGCTGCATAAAGGATCAAGAGGAAGAGCCCAGCAGCAAGAAGACCCATCAGGAGGCAGATGCCACGAGGCTTGTAGAAAAGGATGAATTCCTGAACCATGACAGTGGTGATGGGCCTGGAGAGGAAGGAATGGATTCAAAATAGATTTAACAGAAGCGAACCAACTTAATCAAAGAATATCTTTCCCATTGTATCTTTGAACAGGATCAGTTATGTAGACCAGAGCCAAAGACCAGTCATGCTCATCACACTGAAACCTTGGTGGCAAAGCCTAACTGCCATTGTATCTAGGCAGACTAGGAAGTCACCTCCATAATATAACATCAGAAGCACATGGAGGACCACAGTCCAAAAATATGAGAGTAATGGGCCTCAGGGAAGAGGAAGTGGTGAAGGCTCTGAGAGATGTACACGATGCAAAGAAGGCAGACTAAGTTTGGAGATAACAAACAAGATCAACTTCACAACTTTCCCATGACTACACTTTGACAGAGGCCTGGATCAGGAAGTATCCAGACATAATCAGAGCCAGAGAATCTGGTATGATCTGGGATCCTAAGCATGCCCATCCTCATAAGGTATAAGCCAGAAAAACACAGCAAAATCCCTCAGTCATATTTGACTCTTTGGGACCCATGAACTAACCATGGAATTCTCCAGGCAAGAATACTGGAGTGGGTAGCCTATCCCTTCTCCAGGAGATCTTCCTGACCCAGGAATCCTGACTCAGCAGATTCTTTACCAGCTGAGCTATAAGGGAAGCCCAAAAATCCCTCAGTAGAAGGGAAATAATAAAATTAATCATTAATAAGAATTATCAGGCCAGGGAGCTGAAAATGGAGACAAAGAATAACTTCCTCCATAGTCGCCAGAATAACAGAAGGAAACTACCTGGTGCTGACCTGGTTCTGACCTTAAGAGAGATACTCCCCATATTCAGAAACTGTCTTTTCTTTTGTAGCTCTTCTCATTTTATTCACTCTACCTTGCTTCTCTCCTCCAGAACTCAGCATTTTTCTACATCAAAGCAGTCCTCCAGTCACACGTCAAAGCTCCCAAAATTGTCCTTTCTTCCTGTTTTTTCAGCTGGACATGTATAACACCTGATACACCTGGGTTGTAATATAATATATCACCAGTAGAGGCTGCCTGCTATTCTGACATAATGTTGTCCATGATGTCAAGAGTTGAATGAGATCAAGTTGGAAAGAAAGCTAGGGAGGGATCACACAGAGCCCTGTGTGCTCTGATAAGGAGTTTGATTTTATCTGAGGTAAAAGGGGAGTCATGGAAGAATTTTAAGTAAGATGACATGACAAAAGTTGAGTCTGTAAAAGATCACACTGGCTGCTCTGGAAAAGCATTTTGCCTTAGGTGGGGTGGTGTCAGTCTAGATGCAGGAAGCAAACTGCATTGAGAGACATTTGGGAAGGAAAACTGTCAGACTTACATTTTGACCTAGGTTCTAGGTGCTGAGGCACATTATTTTATAGGAAATGTTTCTTCTACTGAGCTCAATAAGGTTTGGAGATAACAAAACAAGGATCAACTTCACAACTTTCCCATGACTACACTTTGACAGAGGCCTGGATCAGGAAGTATCCAGACATAATCAGAGCCAGAGAATCTGGTATGATCTGGGATCCTAAGCATGCCCATCCTCATAAGGTATAAGCCAGAAAAACACAGCAAAATCCCTCAGTCATATTTGACTCTTTGGGACCCATGAACTAACCATGGAATTCTCCAGGCAAGAATACTGGAGTGGGTAGCCTATCCCTTCTCCAGGAGATCTTCCTGACCCAGGAATCCTGACTCAGCAGATTCTTTACCAGCTGAGCTATAAGGGAAGCCCAAAAATCCCTCAGTAGAAGGGAAATAATAAAATTAATCATTAATAAGAATTATCAGGCCAGGGAGCTGAAAATGGAGACAAAGAATAACTTCCTCCATAGTCGCCAGAATAACAGAAGGAAACTACCTGGTGCTGACCTGGTTCTGACCTTAAGAGAGATACTCCCCATATTCAGAAACTGTCTTTTCTTTTGTAGCTCTTCTCATTTTATTCACTCTACCTTGCTTCTCTCCTCCAGAACTCAGCATTTTTCTACATCAAAGCAGTCCTCCAGTCACACGTCAAAGCTCCCAAAATTGTCCTTTCTTCCTGTTTTTTCAGCTGGACATGTATAACACCTGATACACCTGGGTTGTAATATAATATATCACCAGTAGAGGCTGCCTGCTATTCTGACATAATGTTGTCCATGATGTCAAGAGTTGAATGAGATCAAGTTGGAAAGAAAGCTAGGGAGGGATCACACAGAGCCCTGTGTGCTCTGATAAGGAGTTTGATTTTATCTGAGGTAAAAGGGGAGTCATGGAAGAATTTTAAGTAAGATGACATGACAAAAGTTGAGTCTGTAAAAGATCACCCTGGCTGCTCTGCGGAAAAAGCATTTTGCCTTAGGTGGGGGTGGTGTCAGTCTAGATGCAGGGAAGCAAACTGCATTGAGAGACATTTGGGAAGGAAAACTGTCAGACTTACTGATAGGCTGGGTGTAGAGAAGGAAAAACAGATCAAAATGACTCGTAGGTTTCCAGTAGGTGGTAGGACCTAAGAGAAACGCACATTATTTTATAGGAAATGTTTCTTCTACTGAGCTCAATACTTGATGCTCTCAAAATTCTGGAGGCAAGCCTCTATGACTAGAGATTCTCCCCCAAAGAATCTCCGGACCTGTTAAAATCAAACTGAAAGAACCTAATAGCTGGTAGCTGGGGATCATGATCTTCCTAAAGAAACACCAGCTCAAACAACAATGTGAAGGACCAACTCTTTTAACCTCACAGCACATTTTTAATTTACTCGATTAAATCATAATATTAAGGTCACTCTTTAGACACTCAGGCACAATATTATTAAATCCTATCCACTTATCATCATTATTGTTGCTACTATTAAAACTTTATAGATGTCTCTGGAGACCTTTTGAAAGAAGAGCAAATTCAGAGGAAATTAAATTTTATTTTATGAAAATAAATGTAGCTATTTAAGAACTAGAATTGGATAAATTAACCATACAGAATAATTTCCAGTAAGTTTTTTTTTTAATTTGTCCACAGTTTGATTGCCTACTGTGTTCCAAGCACTATTAGACCCTCATGATTGCTCCCTGAAGCAAGTATCATTGTTCTCACTTGAAGCTCAAGAGAACTCAGGGACAGAGAGGACATGACAAGGCCAAAGTAATGAGTGGTGATTGTGCGGGACACCTTGGACACAACAGTCAAGCTCTTTCTTCCCTGTGTTCTTGCGAATGTGTTTCTGTTGATGATTTCCTTGGGGTTACCAGCAACCTCGTGCATAAATGACATCTTTATAAGCATCAGGAAAAAGGAAGCCATATGCCAGAGACAGCAAACACAAGGGCCTACTGGATCCAGGCAGATGCTGTGAATTAGTGAACAGCCCTGATGAAGGAAACACTGGGAGTCACAGGGACTGGGACTGGGACTGTGGGAAGCCTATACCCCTTCGAAGGAAGGAAGCTCCCTCCCCTTCCCACATGACTATCTCCACTGGGAAGGGGGCCCATGGGGCCAGATTTTCCACCTTATCAAGGAAGCAAGAAATCCAGATTTTCATGTGAGCTCTCTCAAGCTGTAAAAGTTTGCCACAAAACTCAAATATTCTTGAAAAATACTGTATATGCCAACACCAAACAAGTCTAATAAAATAGGTATGTGGGCAGAATTCAATCTACAGGCTGCCAATTTCTGACCTCCACCATACAGATCATTATGCATGATCTGGAGGAATTTTAAGCAACTCTATCCAGTGATGTGAGTTGGCTCAGATATGTGTAATACAGCCATCTGATTGAATTTTTAAGCCCTAAATAGTCAGCAGTATGAAGACCATATCACGTATTTTAAAAATTCTTAGGATAAACACCAGGGTGGCATGATTCTGATATGACATTAAATTTAAAAAGCAAACTACAAAATGACACCCAGGCAAGGGTTTTATATCTTGAACTGCTGGGTGGTTACAAAAGGGAACACGTGAAAAATCATTACATGATACAGTTATGGTCACTTCACAGCATGAATGTCATACCTCAATAAAAGAAATTAATAGCACCTGGGCTATGATTACCACTCTGTACATTTTTGTAAGAACAGAAACAGAAATTTCAAGGAAACATGGGCAAAGAAAACAACCTGACTATGTTGGTGGTGGGATTACGCAAGACTCTTTTTGCTCTTTTCTACACGCTATTTCTATCTCTCTTACTGCAACACACTACTTATTCCTCAAAATATAGTACATAAAAGAGTAAGAGTAGGACATAAGCTGATTTAAAACAATCTCTAAGTAAACCATTCCATTTCAATGTAAACTGAAAGCCCAAAAGAGAAATTCACTGTTTACTGTTTGATATGGATTGTTTTCCATCCCATTCCAATTAGACATATTAAGGCCCCCACCTGCTGCCTCAGCTCCTTCACAGAGTAGGTCAGAAGGAAAAATGGGGCCTAGCTCTCAAGGTAACTAAGAGTCATGGTTCTACCTGCCAAGAGTACCTTTTACTGGAAAGCCTCCAACAAGCCAGAGGCACCTCTGTGCCTCTGAGTGTCCACTGTACCCCATATCATTAATGATGATTTCTGCTGTAACACAAGATGTAATCAAATTGCTTAAATATTGGGAAAAGTTCACTGTTTCATGTACTCAGAATTCTAGGTAGGATGCAACCCTGAGAACTACAATAAGCAACTCAATCATTGATGTCAGCAAGTCCTCAGGTTCTTTCCATAGCTCTGCCTTTTCAGGGCTGTCCCCTCCAATCTCACAGCAATAGTAGTCAGAGATACAAGCAGTCTGAAAACAGCAAAAAATTCTTTGTTCACATCCAGCAATGGAATTTGCAACTCTATCCAGTGATGTGAGTTGGCTCAGATATGTAATACAGCCATCTGATTGAATTTTTAAGCCCTAAATAGTCAGCAGTATGAAGACCATATCACGTATTTTAAAAATTCTTAGGATAAACACCAGGGTGGCATGATTCTGATATGACATTAAATTTAAAAAGCAAACTACAAAATGACACCCAGGCAAGGGTTTTATATCTTGAACTGCTGGGTGGTTACAAAAGGGAACACGTGAAAAATCATTACATGATACAGTTATGGTCACTTCACAGCATGAATGTCATACCTCAATAAAAGAAATTAATAGCACCTGGGCTATGATTACCACTCTGTACATTTTTGTAAGAACAGAAACAGAAATTTCAAGGAAACATGGGCAAAGAAAACAACCTGACTATGTTGGTGGTGGGATTACGCAAGACTCTTTTTGCTCTTTTCTACACGCTATTTCTATCTCTCTTACTGCAACACACTACTTATTCCTCAAAATATAGTACATAAAAGAGTAAGAGTAGGACATAAGCTGATTTAAAACAATCTCTAAGTAAACCATTCCATTTCAATGTAAACTGAAAGCCCAAAAGAGAAATTCACTGTTTACTGTTTGATATGGATTGTTTTCCATCCCATTCCAATTAGACATATTAAGGCCCCCACCTGCTGCCTCAGCTCCTTCACAGAGTAGGTCAGAAGGAAAAATGGGGGCCTAGCTCTACAAGGTAACTAAGAGTCATGGTTCTACCTGCCAAGAGTACCTTTTACTGGAAAGCCTCCAACAAGCCAGAGGCACCTCTGTGCCTCTGAGTGTCCACTGTACCCCATATCATTAATGATGATTTCTGCTGTAACACAAGATGTAATCAAATTGCTTAAATATTGGGAAAAGTTCACTGTTTCATGTACTCAGAATTCTAGGTAGGATGCAACCCTGAGAACTACAATAAGCAACTCAATCATTGATGTCAGCAAGTCCTCAGGTTCTTTCCATAGCTCTGCCTTTTCAGGGCTGTCCCCTCCAATCTCACAGCAATAGTAGTCAGAGATACAAGCAGTCTGAAAAACAGCAGTCAAAGAACAAGTTCTTTGTTCACATCCAGCAAAGGAGTGATGTTTCCCTCTGAGGGTCTCTGTTTAAGAAGGAATTTTTTTCCCCTCAAACCCCCAATTGGACTTCTTTTCATGTCTCAGAATCGAACAAGATTGAGTCATATGATCATTTAAAAATTAGTCCCCAGGGCTTCTCTCATGGCACAGTGGAAAAGAACCTGCTTGCCAATGAAGGAGACGTGGTTCAATCCCTGATATGGGAAGATCCTGTATGCCGTGGAGCAACTAAGCTCAGGTGCCTCAACTACTGAGCCTGTGCTCTATAGCCAGGGAGCCATAACTACTGAAGCCTGTGTGTCCTAGGGTCCATGTTCTGCAACAGGAGAAGCCACTGCAATGAGAAGCCCATGCACCACAGTGAAGAGCAGTGCCCACTTGCCATGTCTAAAGAAAAGCCCATGCAGCAATGAAGACCCAGAACAGCCCAAAACAAATAAATTTAAAAAAAAAAAAAAAAAAACACTGGATTTGCTCTGCCATGGCCCACACTCTGTCTGTGGAGTGTGCTTTCTCTGAATCTGAATAAATTTATCTCTAAAAAAAAAAAAAAGAAAAGAAAACAGAAAACAGGATGACGAAATTACCATGAACAACTGGCACTAATCATCTGGATTTGGGCTGATGTGGAATGTCAACCCCAATGTCCTTGACACCCCTTATCAATTTATCTGCTAAAAATCTCTTAAGTGTGTCAGGCTCATTGGTTTCCAAGTTATATGCTCTCTTATCCAGACTATACCAACAGCCTCCTAAATAATCAACCCATTGTTGTGGGAAGGCACTGTTATTTTATACCCAGCTAATAAACACACCAAGTGGAGGGTCAGGGAAGAGACAGAAAATGAGCTGGCAATGGAAGAAAACTTTATTCTGGCACCGAGTCCTGCTTCTCTGCGTGTAAAATTGCATCAAGATGAGGCTGTGCAGTATCTTGGCTTATACATGAATTACGAGTCTCAGGACTAAATGTGCTTAATACAAGTCTCTCCTAGAAATGCCAAGCTTAAGTTCAGAAAGAACCATCTGCCAATGCAAAAAAAAAAATTAAAATTCATTCATCCAACATGTTTTGGAGGATTTGTTCCATTTGAGGCACAGTGCTTGACACTGGAGACAGAAGGTGAATCAGACTGACATCGTCTGCTCTCTGGGACTAAGCGTACAGCAGGAAAGGAAGCCACTGAGCAACTAAGTACAGACTAATTACCTAATTGCAGTTTTGACAAATGATATAAATAGAGAAATATAGGAGACCAACATCATACAATGGGAGGCGTAAAATTAGAAAATGCATCTCCAAGGAAGTGACATTTAAACTGAGTGGAATTTAGCCCAGGGAAAAGGTAAGGAACATGTACTCAAGGCAGAAGAAACTGTGTACAATGCCCCCAGGGCAGAATGAGACAGAGAAGGACTAAAAGTCAGTGTGTCCAGAACACACAGACTAAAGAGAAGAGCATTACAAACTGAGCTTGGTGGAGGCATGGGCTGAGGCGGTTGTAATCAGTGGTAGACCAGAACTGTGTATACACAGGCCATCAGTCATGTCTGACTCTTTGCGATCCCATGGACTGTAGCCTGTCAGGCTCTTCTGTCCATAGAATTTTCCAGGCAAGAATACTGGAGTGGGTTGCCATTTCCTACTCCAGGCCATCTTCCTGATCCATGGATCAAATCTGTATTTCTTGCACTCCTTGCACTGGCAGGCATGTTCTTTACCAGTAGGGCCACTTGGGTAGACCAGAAGGACTTTTTGAACTAGTGATTTAAGTGACTGACAGAATCAAATGGGAAGAGATTATCAGACACAGAGGATAAACAAGCTGCTTCCAGAATTCTGGGTGAAAGGGGGCTCTCTGGTCAGGGGATGGAGCACTGATGAACCTAGCTTGCTTGTGTCTAATTCACTTTCCTATGCAGTTGCCACATCATAGTCACTAGGAAGCCACAATCTCAGTGAATGACATGGTGTTTCCTTCCCAGTGAGTGCCCTTAGGGCTGATGTGGCCCACGGGCAGGCTGGAGATACCCTAGATACCTGGGACATGCTCTCCCCCAGCCCTGGCCCTGGCCCTGCGGACCGCCTCCTTCTTATGCCAAGATTGAGCATTCTGAACAGGAGCCCTGCCTGTTCCTCCTGCCTGGGCTGTGCATAGCGGTTAATGCACCTGTTAATTTTCCACATGAAGGAATGTGCACAATGAAGCACGAACGAGAAGGAGAACACGGATACCATCTCCAGCTGAGAAATCAATTCATAGCTGAAATTACTCTGGGCGACCCCACTCACCACTGGGCTCCTATTTTCATCCATCCTGATTTGTAGAAAGTTGTCTTCCTGGAGTCCGCTGCCCCCACGAGTGCCCTGAGAGGTTTTTCGTTGCACCCCAGTGGCACGCTAATGGCCCAGTAAGGAGGAGCGCCAGCACTGACGGCAGAGCATCCCCAGGGCAGCCAGGCAGCACACACCACACCTCTCCTGACAAGGCCTGCTGGGCCTGGGCCACTGCTCAGTGTCAGCAGCCGCATCCACCAGCCTGAGGCCTGGAAGGCTGATACCTGGAGCTCAGAGGCCACTCTCCTCTCCCCACGACCTCATAGCTCAGCTGAGTAACGAACGGCCTGGGCCACTCATTCATTTCTCAAACACAGCCAAGAGTGTCAGGTAACACTTGGTTCAGAGGAGAAACATCCCCATGTATCTTAACGCTAGAGATTAAAAGAAAAAATAAACAACCTGAGTATAAGTTTCAGCTCTTCCATTTGATAGATACCTAACCTCTGCTTTGGGTTTCCTCACCTGTGAAGCAGAGACTGTGTCTATTTCCTAAGGGGTCACAAGGTTACACATATACACATGGAATTGTTTCCATGATCACGCTTGTTACTGTATCACATAACATAGGCAACATGGATCGTCCCGAGATGTGGAGATTGTAATTGGGAGGGTCTCACATAAAATAGAAGCCATGTGAGAAGGACACGTATTACATGATTCCACTTATATGAAATACCCAGACTAGGCAAATCCATAGGGACAGGGGCTATTAGTGGTTGCCAGGAGCTGGCGGGGAAGAGGGAATGGGAAGTAGCTGGAATGAATGCAGGGCTTCCTTGAGGTTGATAAAAATGGTTTGGAGTTAGATCATGGTGATGGGAGTACAGCTCTCTGAATATGCTAGAAGCCACAGAATCATATACATACTTTACTTTTTAAATTTTATTTTTGTACTCAGTCGTGTCTGACTCTGAAGCCCCATGGTAGCCCACCAGGCTCCCCTGGCCATGGACTTTTCCAGGCAAGAATACTTCACTAGGATGCCATTTCCTACTGCAGGGGACCTTCCTGACCCAGGGATCAAAATCATGTCTTCTGCATCTCCTGCAAGCATAGGAGGATTCTTTACCTCTAGCACCATACAGGAAGCCCTAATTTTTATTTCATATTGGAGTATAGTTGATTTACAATCTTGTGCTAATTTTAGGTGTACAGCAAAGCGATTCAGCTCTACATATACATATATCTATTCTTTGTCAGATTCTTTTCCCATATAGGTTACTAGAATTGTATACATACTTTACAGAGGTGAAGTTTATGGTATGTGAATTAGACCTCCAAAAAGCTATTATTTAAAAAAATGTGTGTGGGGGTACATGTACACACCATGTAGCATATATAAAATTTATTTCAGAGGTATTTCAGGAGGCGATACATGCAATATGAATCAAGAAGATGTAGATGAAAAAAAAATGGTGCATTTGAACAGGATCCCAGAGCAAACATTTCAAGAACAAGCAATAGGACTCTCAGGTGTTAATACATAACCCTGATGCTTCTCGCCTGAGCAGCCCACCTCAAATAGGACACACATGTCAGTAGCCACTTGTGGCTCATCGTATTGAGATACACCTTTGGGTTTCCTCACCTGTGAAGCAGAGACTGTGTCTATTTCCTAAGGGGTCACAAGGTTACACATATACACATGGAATTGTTTCCATGATCACGCTTGTTACTGTATCACATAACATAGGCAACATGGATCGTCCCGAGATGTGGAGATTGTAATTGGGAGGGTCTCACATAAAATAGAAGCCATGTGAGAAGGACACGTATTACATGATTCCACTTATATGAAATACCCAGACTAGGCAAATCCATAGGGACAGGGGCTATTAGTGGTTGCCAGGAGCTGGCGGGGAAGAGGGAATGGGAAGTAGCTGGAATGAATGCAGGGCTTCCTTGAGGTTGATAAAAATGGTTTGGAGTTAGATCATGGTGATGGGAGTACAGCTCTCTGAATATGCTAGAAGCCACAGAATCATATACATACTTTACTTTTTAAATTTTATTTTTGTACTCAGTCGTGTCTGACTCTGAAGCCCCATGGTAGCCCACCAGGCTCCCCTGGCCATGGACTTTTCCAGGCAAGAATACTTCACTAGGATGCCATTTCCTACTGCAGGGGACCTTCCTGACCCAGGGATCAAAATCATGTCTTCTGCATCTCCTGCAAGCATAGGAGGATTCTTTACCTCTAGCACCATACAGGAAGCCCTAATTTTTATTTCATATTGGAGTATAGTTGATTTACAATCTTGTGCTAATTTTAGGTGTACAGCAAAGCGATTCAGCTCTACATATACATATATCTATTCTTTGTCAGATTCTTTTCCCATATAGGTTACTAGAATTGTATACATACTTTACAGAGGTGAAGTTTATGGTATGTGAATTAGACCTCCAAAAAGCTATTATTTAAAAAAATGTGTGTGGGGGTACATGTACACACCATGTAGCATATATAAAATTTATTTCAGAGGTATTTCAGGAGGCGATACATGCAATATGAATCAAGAAGATGTAGATGAAAAAAAAATGGTGCATTTGAACAGGATCCCAGAGCAAACATTTCAAGAACAAGCAATAGGACTCTCAGGTGTTAATACATAACCCTGATGCTTCTCGCCTGAGCAGCCCACCTCAAATAGGACACACATGTCAGTAGCCACTTGTGGCTAATGGCCATCGTATTGGACAGCAACACTTTAGAAGGAAGACTGAAGAGCAAAAAACAGAAAAAAAGAAGGAAAGAAACACACATGGACTAATCGAAACTATGCTCCACATTTCTACCTATTCTGCCCCACCAAAATAGGCACAGGTAGACGTCCAGCCAGATGGACGGCACAAGTTCCATTTTGATATTTGAGCAATATCAAATATTCATTGATACTGAGGCTTAAATAAACTTAGGAAAAGGGGGGTTTTAAGTTGAGAATAAAGCACCTGAAGAGAGGGGACAGCTAAGGTGAAAAAGAGGGCAAAGATGCTGCACAGAGGAAGGTCCCAGTGGGTATATGTGGAAGCTCGCTTAGAAGTACAAATTCTCACAGGACAGATGTATTTTACACATCATGGTGGAAGGTGTGGGGGTGGTTTCACCTTGAAGGATTCTCCCAAGTCCAGTGGTGGAGAGCCACTCCATGTCGGCTGGGGCCACCTTGAACAGGAAGAGTAACTGAAATGTGCCTCCACTCAGCAGAAACTGAGATCCCAGCTGCAAGGCTTTGTCCTGACCACAGGAAGCAGCCCACACTATTCACCTGGCATCTCCTAGCTGCCTTCCCCCAAACTTTACTAATGTCCCAGAGATGTGGCCCCATGGTTACAGGCTACTGACTGTAAAGTTACATGCAGACTTTCAACTACATAGATGGTGGGCGCCCCTAACCACTACACCATTCAAGGGTCAACTGTCTAGCCAGCCCCATTCTCTCTTCTTTGGTTACCATCTGCATGGAATACCTTTTTCTGTTCCTCTCTTTCAGCCTCTGTGCATCCTTAAATCTAAAGCGCGTCTCTTGTACCCAGCATATAGTAGTGTATTAGTTCTTTATCCATTCAGCTGTTCTCCATCTTTTGATTGGTGAGTTTAATCTGCTGATATTTAAAGTAATTTTTCTTAGGTAAAGACTTACTATTGCCACTTTGTTAACTGCTTTCTGTTTTGCAGTTCACTTTTCCATTTTAATTGGGAAATAATTAACATACATCATGGTGCAAGTTTAAGGCATAAAGCATGATTTACATATGTATTGTGAAATAATTACCATAATAGGTTTAATTAACAGCCATCATCTTATACGGATACAATAAAAAGAAATGAAAAAGTTTTCTCCTTGTGATGAGAATTCTTAGGATCTAATCTCTTGTCAACTTTTCTATATATCATATAGCAGTGCTAACTATAGTCACCATACTGTACATTATATTCCTAGTATTTATTTATCTCACAACTGGAAGTTTGTACCTTTAAATCACCTTACTTCAATTTCCCTTCCCCCTGTCTCTGGTAATCAGGAATCTAATTTCTTTTTCTGCAAGTTTGGTGTTTGTTCTATAGTTCTTCTGTGCTTCTCTTTCTGTCTTCTTCTGTGATTATATATAGATAAATATATATTAAACATATTATATATATGTATTATGTTTGATGTATATATAATGATATACTTTGATTCTTTTCTCTTTATCTTTGTATCTACTGTAGGTTTTTTCCTTTGTGGTTACCATGAGGTTTGCATAAATGTTCTTATAGTTATAACCAGTCCATTTTAAAATGATCACAACTAACTTCAATCATATATAAAAGCTCTACACTTGTACTTCCCACACAGATACACACTTCGTGTTATTAATCTCATAATTTACTTCTTTTATATTGTATATCCATTAACAAATGTTTATGGTTATAGTTACTTTTAAATTTTGATTGATTGACTGTACTGGGTCTTCATTGCTCTGCATGAGCTTTCTCTTGTTGCAGTGACATGGGGCTACTCTCCATTGTACTGCATGGGCTTCTCATTGCGGTGGCTTCTCCTGTGCCTAGAGCACAGGCTCCAGGCACACAGGCTTCAGTGGTTGCAGCACACGGGCTCAGGAGTTGCGGTGCATGGGCTTAGCTGCTCCATAGCATGTAGTTCCCAGACTAGGGACTAAACCTGTGCCCCTGCACTGGCAGGTGGATTCTCATCTCCTATACCACCAGGGAAGTCCGGCTATTTTTTAATACTTTTGTTCTTTTAATTTTTATCCTGAGGTTCAAAGAGACTTATGCACCACCATTACAAAATTACATCATTCCGTATTTATCTATACATTTACCTTTATCACTGAGATTTATACTTTCATTTGTACTCCTGCTGCTGTTTAGCACTGTTTAATTTCAACTTGAAGAACTTGCTAAGCAATTCTTAGAAGACAGATTTAGTGATAAACTCTCAGTTTTTTGTCTGGAAAAACTTTTTATTTCTTCTTCATTTTTAAAGGACAGTTCTGTGGATGTAACATTCTTAGTTGGCAGGGCTTGTTTTTTTTCTTTTTTTTCCCCTCAGCACTTTGAGTATATCTTTCTATTCTTTTCCTGGTCTGCAGGATTTCTGCTGAGAAATCCACCAGTAGCCTTAACAAGGGTTCCTTTATAAGATGAGTCACTTTCCTCTTGCATGTTTCAAAATCCTTCCTTTGTCTTTATTTTTGACTATTTCACTATCAGGTGTTTTGATGTAGGGGTTAATCTACTGTAGGTTTTTTCCTTTGTGGTTACCATGAGGTTTGCATAAATGTTCTTATAGTTATAACCAGTCCATTTTAAAATGATCACAACTAACTTCAATCATATATAAAAGCTCTACACTTGTACTTCCCACACAGATACACACTTCGTGTTATTAATCTCATAATTTACTTCTTTTATATTGTATATCCATTAACAAATGTTTATGGTTATAGTTACTTTTAAATTTTGATTGATTGACTGTACTGGGTCTTCATTGCTCTGCATGAGCTTTCTCTTGTTGCAGTGACATGGGGCTACTCTCCATTGTACTGCATGGGCTTCTCATTGCGGTGGCTTCTCCTGTGCCTAGAGCACAGGCTCCAGGCACACAGGCTTCAGTGGTTGCAGCACACGGGCTCAGGAGTTGCGGTGCATGGGCTTAGCTGCTCCATAGCATGTAGTTCCCAGACTAGGGACTAAACCTGTGCCCCTGCACTGGCAGGTGGATTCTCATCTCCTATACCACCAGGGAAGTCCGGCTATTTTTTAATACTTTTGTTCTTTTAATTTTTATCCTGAGGTTCAAAGAGACTTATGCACCACCATTACAAAATTACATCATTCCGTATTTATCTATACATTTACCTTTATCACTGAGATTTATACTTTCATTTGTACTCCTGCTGCTGTTTAGCACTGTTTAATTTCAACTTGAAGAACTTGCTAAGCAATTCTTAGAAGACAGATTTAGTGATAAACTCTCAGTTTTTTGTCTGGAAAAACTTTTTATTTCTTCTTCATTTTTAAAGGACAGTTCTGTGGATGTAACATTCTTAGTTGGCAGGGCTTGTTTTTTTTCTTTTTTTTCCCCTCAGCACTTTGAGTATATCTTTCTATTCTTTTCCTGGTCTGCAGGATTTCTGCTGAGAAATCCACCAGTAGCCTTAACAAGGGTTCCTTTATAAGATGAGTCACTTTCCTCTTGCATGTTTCAAAATCCTTCCTTTGTCTTTATTTTTGACTATTTCACTATCAGGTGTTTTGATGTAGGCCTCTTTGGTTTAATCTACTTCAGGTTCTTTGGGTTTCATGAATCTAAATGTCTATTTCTGGGACGTTTTAAGCCATATTTCTTTAAATAAGTTCGCTGGTCCTTCCTCATTCTCTTTACCTCCTGGGACTGCTATAGTACAGGTATTTCTTTAGTAATGGCATTCCATAAGTCCTGTAGGCTTTCTTCACTCTTTTTCATTCTTTTATTTTTCTGTTTCTTTGATTGAATAATTGTGAATGACCTTATAGCTCATTTATCCCTTTTTCAGCTTGATCAAATTTGTTATTAATATTCTCTACTGAATTTTTTAGTTCGGTCATGGTCTTCTTCAGTTCCAGAATTTCTGTCTGGTTCCTTTCTGTGGCTCTTTGTTAAACTTGTCATTTTATTCATGCATTGTTTTCCTGATTTCATCTAATTTTCTATCTGTGTGCTTTCAGAGCTCACAAAGTTCCTTTCAGGCGATTATTTTGAACTCTTTGTCAGGCAGTTCACAAATATCCATTTCTTTCAGGTAGTTTTATTTTGTTTCTTTTCAGTTTTTTGTTTTGTTTTGTTTCACTTTTATTCCTTTGGGTTCGAGCTTGTGGTACCATGTTTTCCTGATTCTTCATGATCTTTGTTGCCCTGCACTGGCGTCTGCACATTTGAAGGAGCAATCACATTCTCCAGTCTAAAGACTTTCTAATTCTTAGACTCCAGTCTAAAGTCTAATCACATTCTCCAGTCTGGCTTTGCCAGTGAACACCCTCCACCATTCAGCCTGGCCAGATATTCTAGGAGAGCCAGGTGCCAGTATCCGCCTCAGGGAGGTCACAGCCAGGGGCTGCAGGCTGACTATTGAGATCCATGCCTAATGGTTGTTGAAAATCCCCACCTTTTTCTTTGTTTTGACTCCTTCCGTGTTTTGAGTGAGGCATAATAGAGGTGGGACTCTTGGGTAGTGCCACAAAGGCCTGAAAAAGTTGGACATTCACTTTGCTCTCTCTATCCCTTTGGGATAACTTATGGGCTGATGGGACTTCTCTCAATACTGCACAGAGCTAGCTTGGAGGAGAGTGACACAGGTTTCACTATCAGGTGTTTTGATGTAGGCCTCTTTGGTTTAATCTACTTCAGGTTCTTTGGGTTTCATGAATCTAAATGTCTATTTCTGGGACGTTTTAAGCCATATTTCTTTAAATAAGTTCGCTGGTCCTTCCTCATTCTCTTTACCTCCTGGGACTGCTATAGTACAGGTATTTCTTTAGTAATGGCATTCCATAAGTCCTGTAGGCTTTCTTCACTCTTTTTCATTCTTTTATTTTTCTGTTTCTTTGATTGAATAATTGTGAATGACCTTATAGCTCATTTATCCCTTTTTCAGCTTGATCAAATTTGTTATTAATATTCTCTACTGAATTTTTTAGTTCGGTCATGGTCTTCTTCAGTTCCAGAATTTCTGTCTGGTTCCTTTCTGTGGCTCTTTGTTAAACTTGTCATTTTATTCATGCATTGTTTTCCTGATTTCATCTAATTTTCTATCTGTGTGCTTTCAGAGCTCACAAAGTTCCTTTCAGGCGATTATTTTGAACTCTTTGTCAGGCAGTTCACAAATATCCATTTCTTTCAGGTAGTTTTATTTTGTTTCTTTTCAGTTTTTTGTTTTGTTTTGTTTCACTTTTATTCCTTTGGGTTCGAGCTTGTGGTACCATGTTTTCCTGATTCTTCATGATCTTTGTTGCCCTGCACTGGCGTCTGCACATTTGAAGGAGCAATCACATTCTCCAGTCTAAAGACTTTCTAATTCTTAGACTCCAGTCTAAAGTCTAATCACATTCTCCAGTCTGGCTTTGCCAGTGAACACCCTCCACCATTCAGCCTGGCCAGATATTCTAGGAGAGCCAGGTGCCAGTATCCGCCTCAGGGAGGTCACAGCCAGGGGCTGCAGGCTGACTATTGAGATCCATGCCTAATGGTTGTTGAAAATCCCCACCTTTTTCTTTGTTTTGACTCCTTCCGTGTTTTGAGTGAGGCATAATAGAGGTGGGACTCTTGGGTAGTGCCACAAAGGCCTGAAAAAGTTGGACATTCACTTTGCTCTCTCTATCCCTTTTGGGATAACTTATGGGCTGATGGGACTTCTCTCAATACTGCACAGAGCTAGCTTGGAGGAGAGTGACACAGGCAAAGTAAAACTGTTTTTCTTACCCTTTTCACCATATTTTTTTTTTTTCCTTCTCATTCCTGTGCTCCACTAGGGTGCTGTATATAACCTCTCACTGGGTTCTGAAGTTCTTGTGAAGACATTTTTGCCTGTGGATGGTTGTTCAATTGTGCTTCTGTGGAGCAACAAGGGCTGAAATCTATTACACCATCTTGCTGACATCACTCCCTTTCTTATTCAACATAGTACTAGGTCTTATCTAGCACAATAAGGTAATAAAAGTAGATAAAAAAGAAAAGTAAATAAAAGTATACAGATTGGAAAGAATGAAATAAGTGTGCCTATTTTCAGATGTAATGATTGTTTGTATAGAAAATATTAAATAATCTACAAAGAAAATCTTTTAAAAAGTGAGTTCATCAAGATCACAAGATACAATATAAGCATACAAAAATCAACCACATTTCTATATATTAGAAATGAAAGCACTGAACAAAATTTTTAAAATAAAACACCATTTGCAATGATTATAAAGTAAAATAAAATACTTCATTATATAACATATATAGGACTTATATATACTAAAGACTACTAAAAGGAGATCTATTTAAAGAGACAGAGATGTTGTGCTCACAAATTAAAAAACTCAACAAAAGTTATCAGTTCTTCACAGAATAATATACATCGGCTTATGGAGTTCTTATCAAAATCCCAGCAAGGTTTTTGAGAACATAGACAAGCTCATTCTAAAATTTATATGGAAGGGTAAAAAAACTAGAATGATTAAAAATATTTTCAAAAAGATGAATAAAGAGGAAGAAATCACTGCACTCAATTTTTATACCTATTAGGTAGCAACAGTAATCAAAACTATGTGGTATTAGTAGAAGAAAAAACATAAATATCAATGGAAAAGACTAAAGAAACCAGATATAAACCTACAGAAATTATCCAGTTGATTTTCAACAAAGGTAAAAAGCAACTCAGTGGAGGATCTGTCTTTTCAACAGATCATGATGGAGCAACAAGATGTACACAGGAGAAAAGGAAGAACCCCTACCTAAACCTGATGCTTTATATAGAAAATAACTCAAAATGGGTCAAAAGTTTAAAGTAAAATGAAAAACTATACTATTTTTAGGATGACACACAGGAGAAAATCTTCAGGACCTATGTTTTCCTAAGAGTTTATTAGTTTTACATCTGACTGAGTAACTGGAAGAACACTACCAAATGGATGGCTCTCGTCTGTGCTCCAGTCTCTGTAAGACAATGTCCTCCATAACACACCTAACTGGAGATGTATCAGAAAAGGAAATCTGGTAAATTACATTTCAGGTTAGTCAAACTAACACATCAAAAGCCATCACAGATTACTTTTATATGGGAAAACTTGTGGTGACACCATATAATACCTTACTATATCGCACATAATAAAAAAATCAATTCTGAATCCACTGCACATCTAAATATAGAGGACAATAAAGCAATAAATCTTCTAGAAGAGAACATAGATAGATACCTTCATGACTTTGAGGTTGCCAAATATTTCTTAAACAAGGCACAAAAATTAATAATCACAAGGAAAACAACAATTTAATTACATTAAAATTTGGAAATTCCACTTACGGAAAGACAAGACATAGACTGGGATATTTAAGAGTATGAAAGCAAGCTTCAGGCTAGTAAAATAAATTTACAATATGTATATATAACCTACAAAGAAGTGTACCAATAATACATAGAGAATGTCTAAAAACTGAGAAAAAAAGGCAGTCAAATATAAAAAGATTTCCAAATCACCAATAATGATCTTCAAATAAATGCCAGTTAAAGGCACAATTAAAAATCAAGTTTCACCTAACAGAATGGCTATAGTTGTAAAGAAAGTATTATCAAATGTTGTCAAAGAAACTAAGCAACTAAAACTTTCATCTACTGTAGGAAGAGCAAATCAGTACAACCACTATAGAAAATTACTTGGCAGTGTCTACAAAAGCTAACTGCATTTATAACCCATGATTTAGCAATTTCATCAAAAGACAGAAACCATCTCAATGCCAATAATATCAATAATAATAATGCCAAGAATAGAATGGAAATTGTAGCCTTTCATACACTAGAACATAGCAATGAATGTGAGTGAACTCTTGCTTTATGCAATATCACTGTTGAATCTCACAACAGAAAACTGAATGAAAGAAGCAAGGCAGAAAGAATATTGGGTGATTCTATTTACACAGTAATCGAGTCCAAAATAAGTTTAAAATCTATAAGTTTAAATTCAAAGTTATATTTATCTTTAAGAAGGAGAGTAAGAATAATACCTGGAAGGTGGCATTGGGTGTCTTCAGAGGTGTTGCTGCCATTTTACTTCTTGACCTGGTTAGAGATTACAAGAGTGTGTTACCTGTATGAAAATTCACTGAACTCACTTAAAATCTGTAGAGAAACAAACCAGTGGAGGCTTTTGCAGCTTTGGCTGAGCCAGGATAAAAACATCTTGGAAATGAGAAAGAAGACAAAAACAAGTTGATTCAATTCACATGGGCTCATTAGCTGGGGTGATACTGATCAGCAACAGGTGGGAGATCTGCTGTGGACTTTGGAACGCTGGGTCAGCGCACGTTAGAACGCTGCATGCGCGCGCAGGACAGACTCCTTGCTGGTCTATCTGCCCCCCAGCTACAAAATGCCCTTTCCATTCTTAGAGTCACGAGGGTAATTATTGATCAGGGCTGTAAATGACTCCCTGCCCGTGCTAATATCATTCCCTGTAAAGACCCGGATGCTTAAGCTCTCAATAAAAGTGGACTGGTGAATGTGTTTAGGGCCTTGACCCAAGAAGTCTTGAGCCCCGGTTCTCACCCTTTCTCTCTGTCTCTCGGTATGTGTGCTTCTATTACTGTCTTGTCGCACCCTCTGTTCTCTATGCAGTCAGTTGATGTGCTGCGGCAAAAATCTATAGACTTTTCAATATCACCTTGCAACAAAAAATGTTATTTAAAAAGTTAAATCTGAAATGGTGGTGATCAATAAATACTAACAAAATCTTTTAGATGTAGATTACTCCTGGAAGGATACCAAAAAGTACCAACCATGCAGGGAACAGGATGCTGGAAATGAGAAGCTTATCAGGAATGAGTGCCAGGCACCAACAGCAGGTAAAGCCAGGAAAAATTGCTAAGATGCCAGACTTGGAAGAGATGAAACTAGAGGACCCCTGAATTATAGTCTCTGGAATACAAGATCAGAAACCAAAATGCATTTAAAGATGGAAGAAGTGGTACCCAGATGCGCATTCAAGATAGGCATTGCTCGACAATGAGATCATCTGAAACAGTGACTTGTTTCGCTTTTATCCCCTGCTTTTTAGTCCTACTTCCTGGGTTCCCAAGTGACACAGGTCACCTTGCAGTCTTACAGAACTTGACTTCTACTTGACAATTCCAAAAGGATTTCAGTGGGGGCGTAGAAGGAGAGTAAGAATAATACCTGGAAGGTGGCATTGGGTGTCTTCAGAGGTGTTGCTGCCATTTTACTTCTTGACCTGGTTAGAGATTACAAGAGTGTGTTACCTGTATGAAAATTCACTGAACTCACTTAAAATCTGTAGAGAAACAAACCAGTGGAGGCTTTTGCAGCTTTGGCTGAGCCAGGATAAAAACATCTTGGAAATGAGAAAGAAGACAAAAACAAGTTGATTCAATTCACATGGGCTCATTAGCTGGGGTGATACTGATCAGCAACAGGTGGGAGATCTGCTGTGGACTTTAGAACGCCGGGTCAGCGCACGTTAGAATGCTGTATGCGCGGCCAGGACAGACTCCTTGCTGGTCTATCTGCCCCCCAGCTACAAAATGCCCTTTCCATTCTTAGAGTCACGAGGGTAATTATTGATCAGGGCTGTAAATGACTCCCTGCCCGTGCTAATATCATTCCCTGTAAAGACCCGGATGCTTAAGCTCTCAATAAAAGTGGACTGGTGAATGTGTTTAGGGCCTTGACCCAAGAAGTCTTGAGCCCCGGTTCTCACCCTTTCTCTCTGTCTCTCGGTATGTGTGCTTCTATTACTGTCTTGTCGCACCCTCTGTTCTCTATGCAGTCAGTTGATGTGCTGCGGCAAAAATCTATAGACTTTTCAATATCACCTTGCAACAAAAAATGTTATTTAAAAAGTTAAATCTGAAATGGTGGTGATCAATAAATACTAACAAAATCTTTTAGATGTAGATTACTCCTGGAAGGATACCAAAAAGTACCAACCATGCAGGGAACAGGATGCTGGAAATGAGAAGCTTATCAGGAATGAGTGCCAGGCACCAACAGCAGGTAAAGCCAGGAAAAATTGCTAAGATGCCAGACTTGGAAGAGATGAAACTAGAGGACCCCTGAATTATAGTCTCTGGAATACAAGATCAGAAACCAAAATGCATTTAAAGATGGAAGAAGTGGTACCCAGATGCGCATTCAAGATAGGCATTGCTCGACAATGAGATCATCTGAAACAGTGACTTGTTTCGCTTTTATCCCCTGCTTTTTAGTCCTACTTCCTGGGTTCCCAAGTGACACAGGTCACCTTGCAGTCTTACAGAACTTGACTTCTACTTGACAATTCCAAAAGGATTTCAGTGGAGAGGGAAAAGGGAGTTCTTACTATGTTATACATTAAATATGCAAAACCACACTTTGTCTCTCCTTGGTCTTTGAAAAACCAAGAATGTTTATAATACAATAATAAAATAAAAATAAAGTCATTCATCAAGAACCCTGTATTTATTTTCTTTATGTCTGAAGGTTGTTAAATCATTATCCTGAACTATTTTCATACTGCTGAGCAGCCTCCACTTATGAAGTCAGTAATTAATATTCAATTTGCCTAGAGCTTTCAGATTTGCATGTTAATTATTGATTTCTTAATCACCAGGATGGGTACTTGAGAGCTTTAGAGAACACTGACATTTCAGTAAATGTTACAGAGTGATCATCTGTGTAGATTGAGGTTTTTAAGAAAATATTGTGCAATCTTTTATTTTCAGATTTCCTCTACACCTGCAGCTCTGATTCTTTTCTTGAGGCATCTGCATAGGCTTTGCTCTGGTGTTACTGAGAGAATAATAAGTATGATTCTGGAAAGGGACAACTTCACCCTTTATGGTCTCAGCCTGACCATCCTTCTACTAATATCTTCTCTCTAGCAGAGGCAGATTTGGAAAGGTTATTTATAGCTAGTACCTTTTTAATTATCTACATGAATCTACTTTTTAAGCAACTTTATAAAACATTTTAAACTGAGGGCATCATGTCTACAGTTATCCCAACTCAAGAAGAAACCAGATGTTTGATCCATCGTCACCTTTATATTCTACTCCATCACTTACCTGAAATATTTCTGCCCCATACTCAGCTCTAAGCCTGGCTTTGAAGTGGTCCAGCACAAGCTTGATCCAGCAGTCACTTTTAAATGGTTCACCTGGTGCTTAATCCTGACCCTCTTCTCACTTACCTGCTATAGCAGATTGTATTGATAGCTGCGGGGAGCTGCCCTGTTTCAAGGGGTTTCCTTTAAGGAAACATAGCCCTGGGAGCTGCCCTGGCAACAGGGGCTGATAACAGCATAGCTCTCTGTCCCGCCACCCCAGGTGTTGTGAAGACGTTCCTTAGCTATCATAAAGAACACCTGGAGCCTCTTTACAGGGCTTGAGGGCATTATGACCCAGAACCATTGTAATAACACACCAGGAGGTAACACCTAGTTTATGATTGACACCTGGCCTAAAGCACGTGTTATGATCGACACCTGGCCTAAAGCACGTGTACACAATTACTTGGTGAAGTATAAAAGGGATGAGCGAATTCAATAAACTTGTCAGCAACTTGTCAGCAACCTCTAGAGCTGTCTGCCTTCTTGCTGTCCCTCTCAACCCCATCTTTTCTGTCCTTCTTTCTTTTCTTAGCCTATCTGCCACTCTCTTCAGGACCTGTTCGACTGCCGGCTGGCCCGGCCGATAGCTCCAATTCTTCATCCTCCCTGGATCTGTTTCCTTTGTGATATTTCGATCTCCCTACAAAAGAGGAAAATAATATTTCTACAGCTACCCCACTCTGCCCTCAACTTGGGTTCTGTCAAGTGACTGGCTTTGTCAAAGTGAATGTTAGTGGGCCTGAGCAAACAAATGTTTGAAAAGTGCTTTTGCTGCTCTTGGCTAAGAGGCACCTTCTGGATCTTTTGAGTCTCTGACACACCCTCAGCTGACTCCCACTCTATCTCAGGACTATAAAGAAACTACAAGTGCTCATCCTGCTTGGGGAAGCAGGGACTCAGTAGGATTAACTATGGTCCTCCTATATTTTATTTTCCTACTTCCACACCATGACAGTTATCCCAACTCAAGAAGAAACCAGATGTTTGATCCATCGTCACCTTTATATTCTACTCCATCACTTACCTGAAATATTTCTGCCCCATACTCAGCTCTAAGCCTGGCTTTGAAGTGGTCCAGCACAAGCTTGATCCAGCAGTCACTTTTAAATGGTTCACCTGGTGCTTAATCCTGACCCTCTTCTCACTTACCTGCTATAGCAGATTGTATTGATAGCTGCGGGGAGCTGCCCTGTTTCAAGGGGTTTCCTTTAAGGAAACATAGCCCTGGGAGCTGCCCTGGCAACAGGGGCTGATAACAGCATAGCTCTCTGTCCCGCCACCCCAGGTGTTGTGAAGACGTTCCTTAGCTATCATAAAGAACACCTGGAGCCTCTTTACAGGGCTTGAGGGGCATTATGACCCAGAACCATTGTAATAACACACCAGGAGGTAACACCTAGTTTATGATTGACACCTGGCCTAAAGCACGTGTTATGATCGACACCTGGCCTAAAGCACGTGTACACAATTACTTGGTGAAGTATAAAAGGGATGAGCGAATTCAATAAACTTGTCAGCAACTTGTCAGCAACCTCTAGAGCTGTCTGCCTTCTTGCTGTCCCTCTCAACCCCATCTTTTCTGTCCTTCTTTCTTTTCTTAGCCTATCTGCCACTCTCTTCAGGACCTGTTCGACTGCCGGCTGGCCCGGCCGATAGCTCCAATTCTTCATCCTCCCTGGATCTGTTTCCTTTGTGATATTTCGATCTCCCTACAAAAGAGGAAAATAATATTTCTACAGCTACCCCACTCTGCCCTCAACTTGGGTTCTGTCAAGTGACTGGCTTTGTCAAAGTGAATGTTAGTGGGCCTGAGCAAACAAATGTTTGAAAAGTGCTTTTGCTGCTCTTGGCTAAGAGGCACCTTCTGGATCTTTTGAGTCTCTGACACACCCTCAGCTGACTCCCACTCTATCTCAGGACTATAAAGAAACTACAAGTGCTCATCCTGCTTGGGGAAGCAGGGACTCAGTAGGATTAACTATGGTCCTCCTATATTTTATTTTCCTACTTCCACACCATGACAGCAGGAGAATTACTGAAAGAATTACTGCCATTCCCAAGGATCCCCCTTTACACTCAGATGTTTCATATTTACTAGAAGTCACAGCCCCTTCAGAAACAAGTTGGACCTAACACAGTGGTATACTTAGTCACTCAGTTGTGTCCGTTTCTTTGTGACCCCATGGACTGTAGCCCTCCAGGTTTCTATGTTCATGTAATTCTCCAGGCAGGAATACTAAAGTGTGTTGCCATGCCCTCCTCCAGGGGATCTTCTCAACCCAGGAATCAAACCCAGGTCTCCCTCATTGCAGACGAATTCTTTATCATCTGAACCACCAAGGAAGCCCAAGAATACTAGAGTGGTAGCCTCTCCTTTCTTCAGGGGATCCTCCCACCCCAGGAATCAAACCAAAGTTTCCTGCATTGCAGGCAGACTCTTTACCAGCAGAGCTATAAGAGAAGCCCTCAGAGCTAACACTGGTGTCAAATTTTTTATTATTATTTTTAAAAAGAAAGAAATACACAGCCTAAAAGATGAGAGTTATGCTTTATTCAGTAGGTAAACTGAGGACTTAAGCCTGGGACTCAGCATCTCAGAGTACTATGAGAGACTTCTCCAAAGAGGCAAGGGAGGGAGCCAGGATGTATAAGAGTTTTTTCAATAAAGACCAAGCAATCAGAACATCAAAAGATCACTACTAATTAAAGAAAATCAGATATCTCAATTGAGGGAATTTAGTGCTTTTCTATGTTTTGTGAGGGCTGAACGATCCTGTTTCCTTTGTGATATTTCGATCTCCCTACAAAAGAGGAAAATAATATTTCTACAGCTACCCCACTCTGCCCTCAACTTGGGTTCTGTCAAGTGACTGGCTTTGTCAAAGTGAATGTTAGTGGGCCTGAGCAAACAAATGTTTGAAAAGTGCTTTTGCTGCTCTTGGCTAAGAGGCACCTTCTGGATCTTTTGAGTCTCTGACACACCCTCAGCTGACTCCCACTCTATCTCAGGACTATAAAGAAACTACAAGTGCTCATCCTGCTTGGGGAAGCAGGGACTCAGTAGGATTAACTATGGTCCTCCTATATTTTATTTTCCTACTTCCACACCATGACAGCAGGAGAATTACTGAAAGAATTACTGCCATTCCCAAGGATCCCCTTGACACTCAGATGTTTCATATTTACTAGAAGTCACAGCCCCTTCAGAAACAAGTTGGACCTAACACAGTGGTATACTTAGTCACTCAGTTGTGTCCGTTTCTTTGTGACCCCATGGACTGTAGCCCTCCAGGTTTCTATGTTCATGTAATTCTCCAGGCAGGAATACTAAAGTGTGTTGCCATGCCCTCCTCCAGGGGATCTTCTCAACCCAGGAATCAAACCCAGGTCTCCCTCATTGCAGACGAATTCTTTATCATCTGAACCACCAAGGAAGCCCAAGAATACTAGAGTGGTAGCCTCTCCTTTCTTCAGGGGATCCTCCCACCCCAGGAATCAAACCAAAGTTTCCTGCATTGCAGGCAGACTCTTTACCAGCAGAGCTATAAGAGAAGCCCTCAGAGCTAACACTGGTGTCAAATTTTTTATTATTATTTTTAAAAAGAAAGAAATACACAGCCTAAAAGATGAGAGTTATGCTTTATTCAGTAGGTAAACTGAGGACTTAAGCCTGGGACTCAGCATCTCAGAGTACTATGAGAGACTTCTCCAAAGAGGCAAGGGAGGGAGCCAGGATGTATAAGAGTTTTTTCAATAAAGACCAAGCAATCAGAACATCAAAAGATCACTACTAATTAAAGAAAATCAGATATCTCAATTGAGGGAATTTAGTGCTTTTCTATGTATATACCTAACGTGAGTGCTCAGCTGCATCCAACTCTTTGCAATTCCATGGATTATAGTTCACCAGGCTCCTCTGTCTATGGAATTTCCCAGGAAACAATATTGGAGTCATTTGCAACATTCATGTCAGGGATTATAAGTGCAAATATTGCTACATCATCATCCTCACCTGTTATGAGTCCTCTCAACAGAACCACCCTGATATTTTGAGGGCTTCAGTGATTAGAACCAAGCATTTCTGATATTAATATATTTATCAGTATTTTATTATACATCATTATAATAAAAGATGAAAGCAAAGCCACATCCAATCTCACAAGGTCCAAAACATAAAAGGATAAAATATGATCTCTTTATCCTTCCAAGCCAACCTCATAAGAGCACTTGAGGTTCTTCTATTTCATCTCTCCCCAAATTTGTCTTTAAATCCTTGCCCACTTCTCCTAACACGGATCTCACGACCACACCCAAGCTGGGTCACATGACCCTTCCTTCCCTGCACTCCAATGCTGCGTCATGCATACCTCTGTAACTCCACTTCCAGTTAGTTTTAAACTACCTATTTATAAGCCTCACTGGACTGTGAACTCCTATAGGAAAGAACTATGACTTTTCATCCCTTCTCTATCTCATTCATCTCTGTAACCTCATGACCAAGAGGGTCTGGCATAGATTAGACTTTAGGAATATACGGTGATGGTCAAAGCGCACTAGAAGCAACTGTAGTGTCTCTGAAATTTGTCCAAAAATCTGGAGCATAACTTTTATTGGGAACCTCTTTGGTACAACTGTAAAAATCTCCTAGTGATTTCCTGCTGTTGGCCTTTCCCCATTACCCTCACAATAAACTAAATCTCTCAGGTATTGCATGGACTTACTCCACTGCTGAGAGAAATATCAATAACCTCAGACATGTAGATGATACCACCCTAAAGGCAGAAAGCAAAGAGGAACTAAAGAGCCTCTTGATGAAGGTGAAAAAGATGAGTGAAAAAACTGGCTTAGAACATTAACAAAAACTAAGATCATGGCATCTTCCCCTTACTTTACGGCAACTAGATGGAGAAAAAATGGAAACAGTGAGAGACTTTATTTTCTTGAACTCCCAAATCACTACGGATGGTGATGGCAGACATGAAATAAAAAGACATTTACTCCTCAGAAGAAAAGCTATAACAAACCTAGACAGTGTATTTAAAAGCAGAGACATCACTTTGCTGACAAAGGTCTGTATAGTCAAAGCTATGGTTTTTTCCAATAGTTATGCATGAATTTGAAAGGGTTTTACCTCGATTTGAGACTTAAACCCAGGGCCCAGACCTGATCACACCCTGCTTGGGACTTGAACCCACGTGGCTGGAGCTTGAATTCCAGCCAAAGCCCTGTTTGGGACTTGAACCCTCATGACTGGGGCTTGAACCTAGCTGAAACCAGTTTGGGACTCAAACCCACGTGGCTAAGGCCTAATCCCAGCCAAAACCCTGCTTGGGGTAGTCAGGACTCAATCCCAGCCAAAACCCTGTCTGGGACTTGAACCCACATGGCCAGGACTTAATCCAGCACTCACCCAATGTCTGGACCCACTGAGGCTCAGGTTCGTCGTGCCTCGATGCAGAAGGAATTCAGTGAGAGGCAGGGTGACAGGCAAGAGAAGGATTTTTTAGGATAGGGTACTTGTAAGAGGGACAGGCAGGAAGGCAAGCAGGCAGGAAAGGAAAGGAAAGGAAAGCTAAGCTAAGCTCTGCTCTGCTCTGCTCTGCTCTGCTCTGCTCTGCTCTGCTCTGCTCTGCTCTGCTCTGCTCTGCTCTTCCCTTCAATTGAGTGGGCAGCCATACATATAGGATGGTAAAAGACCGCCCCCCTCAAGTAGACACAGATGTAGGACATGCATCATTGATTGCTTCTTCGCCAGCTCCTCCTTCATCAGCTGTTTATACCCAGTCAGGCCTGCTTTACTCAACAAGGAGCAGCTTTCCTGAGTTATCGTCAACACCCTGGCCTCCCAACCTTTCTCAGGTGTCTCTCTTTGACATCCCCTACCAGGACTCTACAACCACCTACCTATTCTACTCTATCCCTATCAGATTTGAGAGTTGGACCATAAAAGAAGGCTGAGCACTAAAGAATTGATACTTTCAAACTGTGGTGTTGGAGAAGACCCTTGAGAGTCCCTCGGACTTCAGGGATATCAAACCGGTCAATCCTAAAGGAAATCAACCCTGAATATTCATTGGAAGGACTGATGCAGAAGCTCCAATTCTTTGGTCACCTGATGCAAACACCTAACTCATTAGAAAAGACCCTGATGCTGGTAAAGACTGAAGGCAGGAGGAGAAGGGGACGACAGAGGATGAGATGGTTGGATGGTATTACTGACTCAATGGACATGAGTTTGAACTAACTCCAAGAAACAATAAAGGACAGGGAAGCCTGCATGCTGCAGTCCATGGGGCTGCAAAGAGTCGGACATGACCAAGCAACAATGACAAAGCTCTACTCAGTCATGAGTCTCAAAACCCAAGAAGAAGTATCTAGAGAAGAGGAAAAGGAAGTATTTGAGTAAGTACAGCCTAACACCCAGAGACAAACTGGAAGAATAAACATCCTCCATCTAAAAAATGATGTTGCAAGCACAAGGTGCTGAATGGATCAGGAATAATCATTATTTCCGCTATCTGGATCACTGGAGACAGGATCCATGACCCTAATGCATCTTTTCCATCTTTGACATATATTACTCTATGAATTTTTGATGTTTCAATCTGAGTACTTTGGGGAGAATGACGGTGATTACAAAAGAATACTTTCATCCTCTTGGGTGTATGATAGATGGCTGGCTTCCAAGCATGTTCCCCTGCAGTAGGGAGATGCTGAAGGGGCATTATGCTCGCTGTGAGCTGATCTTACATCCACCACTTCTGAAAGACAGGCTAAATTCTTTCAAGATAGAAACCTGTGGGTTTGCCTCTTCCTCATTTCCTCAATTATCCTTAGGTTGCTCTGTTTCCTACGGTTATGGAGTGGTTATTTGGGATTAAAGGAGCAATTGAATCTGTATCAAAAGTAAGTTTGAGATTCCTCGCCTCTGTGACAAACGTGTTATTACTGCCTTCACAAAGTGGCATTTACCTGTCTGTCAAAAATACACTTTGTTTTCATTTTGTGTGAAATTCTCTTTTGCTTCTGAGAATGCATCTGTGAAATGAAAGCAAGGCTTCCGACAGATATTTCCTGAGGGGAAACACAGGCCTTCACCCTGCTCATGTGGGTCCTGGCCTCTGAGCAGCACTATCTGCTGATAAAATGTCGTCCTGGACCCACATGCTTTAAAAATAGAGCCCCATGGATTTCCTTCATTTGTTCAAGGTCCCTGCTGCCCTCATTCACTATCCTCATTTGAAAAGACCCTGATGCTGGTAAAGACTGAAGGCAGGAGGAGAAGGGGACGACAGAGGATGAGATGGTTGGATGGTATTACTGACTCAATGGACATGAGTTTGAACTAACTCCAAGAAACAATAAAGGACAGGGAAGCCTGCATGCTGCAGTCCATGGGGCTGCAAAGAGTCGGACATGACCAAGCAACAATGACAAAGCTCTACTCAGTCATGAGTCTCAAAACCCAAGAAGAAGTATCTAGAGAAGAGGAAAAGGAAGTATTTGAGTAAGTACAGCCTAACACCCAGAGACAAACTGGAAGAATAAACATCCTCCATCTAAAAAATGATGTTGCAAGCACAAGGTGCTGAATGGATCAGGAATAATCATTATTTCCGCTATCTGGATCACTGGAGACAGGATCCATGACCCTAATGCATCTTTTCCATCTTTGACATATATTACTCTATGAATTTTTGATGTTTCAATCTGAGTACTTTGGGGAGAATGACGGTGATTACAAAAGAATACTTTCATCCTCTTGGGTGTATGATAGATGGCTGGCTTCCAAGCATGTTCCCCTGCAGTAGGGAGATGCTGAAGGGGCATTATGCTCGCTGTGAGCTGATCTTACATCCACCACTTCTGAAAGACAGGCTAAATTCTTTCAAGATAGAAACCTGTGGGTTTGCCTCTTCCTCATTTCCTCAATTATCCTTAGGTTGCTCTGTTTCCTACGGTTATGGAGTGGTTATTTGGGATTAAAGGAGCAATTGAATCTGTATCAAAAGTAAGTTTGAGATTCCTCGCCTCTGTGACAAACGTGTTATTACTGCCTTCACAAAGTGGCATTTACCTGTCTGTCAAAAATACACTTTGTTTTCATTTTGTGTGAAATTCTCTTTTGCTTCTGAGAATGCATCTGTGAAATGAAAGCAAGGCTTCCGACAGATATTTCCTGAGGGGAAACACAGGCCTTCACCCTGCTCATGTGGGTCCTGGCCTCTGAGCAGCACTATCTGCTGATAAAATGTCGTCCTGGACCCACATGCTTTAAAAATAGAGCCCCATGGATTTCCTTCATTTGTTCAAGGTCCCTGCTGCTGCCCTCATTCACACACTATTTAAGAGATTCCTTTCCCAAATGTTCTCCCTGAGTTTTTCCAGAAATAAGTACTTGGCATTTACAGGGGGGGAAGTGGGGTAGCTCTGTGACGGCAGAATCCCTACCTAATTAAGACCCTAGAACGTGGGTGCTCTCCTGTTCCTGCAATGTGCTCATTTCAGAAACAGAGTTAGCAGAGCATCATCCTCAGGTGAGTCACCCAGTTTCCTGGCTATCATCTCTCGCGCTCCATGAAAACTTGAAAGTGTGCTGTCAAATCCAGCTCAAATGTTAGTGGTAGGACCTACCTAGAGCTTTCCATCTGCAGTCTGCTTTCACAGCCACTACCCCTTGCAAGCTTTTTAACAACCCCAGGAGGTGATGTTTTCCCACTTTCCAGATCAGAAAATGAAGGCTTGGGGAGGAGAGGGTCTTGCCAAAATGAAGAACACTACAGATGGCCTAATCCAGCTCTCCTGAGTCAATAGGGGCTTCTTCCACTGCCAAAGTAAAATCACTATTAATTAGATAAAAGTCACAAGCTTGGCACCTGGACCCAGGTGTGTGGTGGGCATGCCCACAGTTTCCTGGGGGATTCTCATATGCTGGCGGGGGTGAGGCCAGCTGCATTCCCTCATCCATCCATCCCTCCTCCAGACTCAGTCCTGGGCTCAGGGTGTGTAATGGAAATAATGACTTTTTAGTAGGAAGAGGCTGGGGCTGTATGTATATGGGTGGGTGGGTGTGCTGGAGGCGGGGACAAGAGGAGGGGTCTAGTCTGCATATGTACCATAGGAACGCTAAGAAGTCAGAGAAGTACAGTCCCTCTTCCTTAAGTAGTTTCTGCTCGCTAAGAGAAACACTAAAGGGGTTTGAAGAAAGCTGGCCAAACTCTAGTCATAAATTCAAGACAGTCTTTGCATTTTGTACATTGATTTTATCTCAGAGTTTCTAAACTTCTGCGCCCTGACATTTGAGACTAGATAAGTCTTTATTGTGGCTTCCCTGGTGGTTCAGCAGTAAAGAATCTGCCTGCGAGATGCAGGCGCAGTCCCTGGGTCAGGAAGATCCTCTGGAGAAGGAAATGGCAATCCCCTCCAGTTTTCTTGCCTGGGAAATCCCATGGACAGAGGAGCCTGGTGGGCTATAGACCATGGCATCGCAAAAGAGTCAGACATGACTGAACAACTAAACAACAACAAGTCTTTATTGTGACGGCAGTCCTGTGTGTTTTAGGATGCTTGCCGGCAGCCCAACAATGCCAGAAGCATCCCCCTCCTCCCCAGTTGTGACAGCCAAAAATGTCTCCAGATATTCCCAGATCTCTCCAGGGGAACGAAATCATTTGTCCCGGTTGAAAACTCCTGCATTATTTCAATGTGTTACATGTACATGTATCTGTCTCCCCTTAACTGTGGGCTACTTGAAGGCAGGGGCTATGCTGTCTATACTTGTCTCTCTAATCCTCCAACCTAGCAGCAGACTGTAGAGACCTTTCAATTCACAGCAGCCACTTAAATTGACCTATTTTTTTATTCATAGTTTAATTTTTTAATATTTTTACCGGATTTTGTTGTTTACAGGTATGTATGTCTCCAGATTAGTCATATGTATTGTTTCCAGGTTTTATACTGCACAGTCCTGGTCTCTTGGTCATAGTTCATTAAAGAAAAGATGATTCTTAATTCAAACTCAGTCAACCAAATTCCTCCTCTTTTGTAACTGAGACTGACACATTCTATGTCAGATCATGGCTTGTCTTTTACACAAATGAGTTGGGAGCCTCTTGCACTATCGCATGAACAGAGACACAGAGAGAGCCAATTTTCCAAGAAATAAGAATTAAACATATTTAGGCAGAGACTAGGGACTACACAGAGCTCCCCTGGGTCTTTGATGGTTTTTCAGACATTGCCTGATGGCTTTTCCAATCCTTTCTCAAAGCCTGGCTGCATTCCTGTCCCCGCGTTCTAGGAAATATCCCTCCAACTTCATGACAAACTCCTTTTTTGTAAGAAAAATACTTTGACTTGGATTTTGATACTTGCAATCAAATAAACCTTACTAATAATGGGATCTGGCACTGAGTAGATAGTCAACAAATTTTGTTTAAATAATTTATGAATTTTTTTGAATTTTTTCATGGAATCGAGAAATGGCTCATCCCCCTAGACAGTGCCTGGCCTGCCTGGAGGCAGAGGCAGGTGCAGAAACCAGGAGAGAAGGAGTTCATGCTAGAGCAAGATGGGCAATAATAAAAGGCGATAGGATGTTGACAAGAACTCAGTCCTCTGGAATTCTAATTTGAACCATCAAGTCTTTCCGAGCTGGGCTCACCCTGGGGTAACAAAGAACCATCGTGATTTTTTTTTTTTTAATTTGTTTTGGGTGGGGGTCGGGTTGGGGAGGGAGGGGAGCGGGCGGGCCACCTCCACTGGTCTTTCATTTCTCCATTCTCACCCGTCCTTGCTCCTTGGCCCGTGTGGGCCTCCCATCGCGGTGGCGTCTGTCATTGCAGAGTGACAGCTCTGGGCGCATGCGCTCCAGAGCTCCAACTCCGTAATTGGACACATCAGTCCAGCCGCTCCGCGGCACGTGGGATCTTCCCAGGCCAGGGATCGAACCGGCACCCCTTGCACTGCAAGGCGGCGTCCCCACCCACCGGACCACCAGGGGAAGCCCCCATCGTGATTTTTGACTTCAGTTATTTGATGCCACAGTCAGTAAGCGACTGTTTCTAAATAACGTGGAGCCTTGTTGGTTACAGCTGGAATCAGTCCCACCACTCAGACTCCTCCACTGGTCTTTCGGCAGGCCAAGGATCTTCTGAGTCTCTCCTGCCTGACTTCATGCAGGGGTGTGGTGGCTTGCCCTCTGTGTCACACAGGACCTCAGCTCTGTCCCCTTGTTGGGAGTCCTTAGCTTTTTAGAGCTGCATGCCATCCTGGTGTGCCTGTGGAGAACCTTCCTCCATCCCAGTCTGCATCAGAGCCCGATCCAGAAGGAATCTCAGCTCATGCTGGGAGACTGTTAGGGATATGGGAACACAATTGCACTGTGGTATAGGCAACTAGGAAACGGGAGCTCCCCTGAAATGCTTTAAGGGCAGCAGCTTGGCTGACTGAATAGATTCTTTGTAGTCCAGTTCTTTGTTACCCTGGGGTAAGCCCAGCCTGGAAAGACTCAATGGTTCAAATTAGAATTCCAGAGTACTGGGTTCTTGTCAACATCCTACCATGTTTTATTATTGCACATCTCTCTCTACCATGGAACTCTTTCTATCCCGGTTTCTGCTTCTGCCTCTGCTTCCAGGCAGACCAGGCACTGTCTAGGGGGATGAGCCATTTCTCCATCCCAGTGGACCCAGGAAACCAGCACAGAAAAAGGTGCTCAGCATCACTATTTATTAAGAAAATATAATGCAAGTTTCTTTAAAAATTAGGAATAGAAGCACCATATGACCCAGCAATCCCACTATTTGGCATATACCCAGAGGAAATCAAAATTGAAAGAGACACAACAATGTTCATCACAGCACTTTTTACAAGAGCTAAAACACTGAAACAACCTAGCTGTCCATCAAAAAATGAATGGATAAAGAAGTGTGTTTGAATCAGTCCCAAGGAGGTGGATGAATCTAGAATCTAGTATATAAAGCGAAGTCAAAAAGAGGACAAATATAGTATACTAACACATATATATGGAATCTAGAAAGATAGTACTGATAAATGCACATGCAGAGCAGCAATGGAGAAACGAACATAGAGAATAGACTTACAGTCATTGGGGGGAGGAAGGAGTGGACGAGAAGTTTGGAAAAAGTAACAGGGAAACCTACACTGCCATATATAAAAGAGACAACCATTGTGGATATGATGTAAGACTAAGGGAACTTGTATGGGGGCTACACAAAAACCTGGAGGGGCCAGAAGGGGAGGAACTGGGACGGGGGTTCAGATGGGAAGGTTCAAGGGTATACCTATGACTGATTTGGATTTATGTATAGCTGTAAGGAACAAAACTGTAAAAGTAAAATAAAAATAATTATATATATATAAACACAGCAAGATCCCACCTCACATCCTTTAGGATAACTACTATCAGAAAATGAAAATAGAAAACAGCCAGTGTTGGGGAGGATGTGGGAACTGAAACCTTTGTTCATTGTTGGTAGGAATGGGGGGAAAAAAAAAAAAACATATGTGCTTTAAGGGCAGCAGCTTGGCTGACTGAATAGATTCTTTGTAGTCCAGTTCTTTGTTACCCTGGGGTAAGCCCAGCCTGGAAAGACTCAATGGTTCAAATTAGAATTCCAGAGTACTGGGTTCTTGTCAACATCCTACCATGTTTTATTATTGCACATCTCTCTCTACCATGGAACTCTTTCTATCCCGGTTTCTGCTTCTGCCTCTGCTTCCAGGCAGACCAGGCACTGTCTAGGGGGATGAGCCATTTCTCCATCCCAGTGGACCCAGGAAACCAGCACAGAAAAAGGTGCTCAGCATCACTATTTATTAAGAAAATATAATGCAAGTTTCTTTAAAAATTAGGAATAGAAGCACCATATGACCCAGCAATCCCACTATTTGGCATATACCCAGAGGAAATCAAAATTGAAAGAGACACAACAATGTTCATCACAGCACTTTTTACAAGAGCTAAAACACTGAAACAACCTAGCTGTCCATCAAAAAATGAATGGATAAAGAAGTGTGTTTGAATCAGTCCCAAGGAGGTGGATGAATCTAGAATCTAGTATATAAAGCGAAGTCAAAAAGAGGACAAATATAGTATACTAACACATATATATGGAATCTAGAAAGATAGTACTGATAAATGCACATGCAGAGCAGCAATGGAGAAACGAACATAGAGAATAGACTTACAGTCATTGGGGGGAGGAAGGAGTGGACGAGAAGTTTGGAAAAAGTAACAGGGAAACCTACACTGCCATATATAAAAGAGACAACCATTGTGGATATGATGTAAGACTAAGGGAACTTGTATGGGGGCTACACAAAAACCTGGAGGGGCCAGAAGGGGAGGAACTGGGACGGGGGTTCAGATGGGAAGGTTCAAGGGTATACCTATGACTGATTTGGATTTATGTATAGCTGTAAGGAACAAAACTGTAAAAGTAAAATAAAAATAATTATATATATATAAACACAGCAAGATCCCACCTCACATCCTTTAGGATAACTACTATCAAAAAAATGAAAAATAGAAAACAGCCAGTGTTGGGGAGGATGTGGGGAACTGAAACCTTTGTTCATTGTTGGTAGGAATGGAAAATGGTGCAGACAGTATGCAAACCAGTATGGCAGTTCCTCAACATTTAAAAATAGAATTACCATATGATCTAGCAATTCCACTACACAAAAGAACTGAAAGCAGAGTCTCAAAGAAGATATTTGCACACCCATATAAATGGCAGTATTATTCACAATAGCCAAAAAGGTAGAAACAACCTAAAATGTCTATTGGCAGAAGTAAATGTGACACACACACACAATGGGGTATCAGTCTCCTCTAAAAAGGCATGAAATTTTGGTACGTCTTACAATATGAGTGAATCTCAAAGACATCATGCTAAGTAAAACAAACCAGTCTCAAAAAAGACAAGTGCTGTATGCTTCCTATTGGGCACAGTACCTGATGTTGTTAAACTCACAGACACAGAAAGTAAACAGTGGTTGCCAGCGGCTGAGGGGAGGGGATCATGGAGAGTGGTTTTTAATGGATATAGTTTCTGTTTTGCAAGATGAAAAGAGTTCTGGAGATTGGTTGCACAACCATGTGAATGTATTTAACACTACTAAACTGTACACTTAACATGGTTAAGTGGTAAATTCTATGTTATTTTCCCACAATTTCTAAAAGACAACCACTGTGGTCAAGGGTGTCACCAACAATCCAAGGCTGGAAGAAGCAGACACCTGACATCTGTTCACCAAACAGACAGCTCTTTGTGAAAGGCTCAGAGCAGAGGGAAACAACTGCCACCTCAGTTCCCAGAGAGGACTTAAAAAGTAACAGGAAACCTACACTGCCATATATAAAAGAGACAACCATTGTGGATATGATGTAAGACTAAGGGAACTTGTATGGGGCTACAAAAACCTGAGGGGCCAGAAGGGGAGGAACTGGGACGGGGGTTCAGATGGGAAGGTTCAAGGGTATACCTATGACTGATTTGGATTTATGTATAGCTGTAAGGAACAAAACTGTAAAAGTAAAATAAAAATAATTATATATATATAAACACAGCAAGATCCCACCTCACATCCTTTAGGATAACTACTATCAAAAAAATGAAAAATAGAAAACAGCCAGTGTTGGGGAGGATGTGGGGAACTGAAACCTTTGTTCATTGTTGGTAGGAATGGAAAATGGTGCAGACAGTATGCAAACCAGTATGGCAGTTCCTCAACATTTAAAAATAGAATTACCATATGATCTAGCAATTCCACTACACAAAAGAACTGAAAGCAGAGTCTCAAAGAAGATATTTGCACACCCATATAAATGGCAGTATTATTCACAATAGCCAAAAAGGTAGAAACAACCTAAAATGTCTATTGGCAGAAGTAAATGTGACACACACACACAATGGGGTATCAGTCTCCTCTAAAAAGGCATGAAATTTTGGTACGTCTTACAATATGAGTGAATCTCAAAGACATCATGCTAAGTAAAACAAACCAGTCTCAAAAAAGACAAGTGCTGTATGCTTCCTATTGGGCACAGTACCTGATGTTGTTAAACTCACAGACACAGAAAGTAAACAGTGGTTGCCAGCGGCTGAGGGGAGGGGATCATGGAGAGTGGTTTTTAATGGATATAGTTTCTGTTTTGCAAGATGAAAAGAGTTCTGGAGATTGGTTGCACAACCATGTGAATGTATTTAACACTACTAAACTGTACACTTAACATGGTTAAGTGGTAAATTCTATGTTATTTTCCCACAATTTCTAAAAGACAACCACTGTGGTCAAGGGTGTCACCAACAATCCAAGGCTGGAAGAAGCAGACACCTGACATCTGTTCACCAAACAGACAGCTCTTTGTGAAAGGCTCAGAGCAGAGGGAAACAACTGCCACCTCAGTTCCCAGAGAGGGACTTCTCTGCCTGGGTAGTTTCTCTTGGACGAGGTTGCCCTGTAAAACCTCCAAAGCATTTACACGGCATTTCTGAGTGCATTCCTGCAGATCTATTGTATCATCTGAGGCACTCTTGGAAGCTGTGATTCAAAGGCAACCCAAGAGGGTGCATAATCCTCTGTTAGCCTTGTAGGCATGGGCTCTCTCTGTCACCGGACTACCCTAGGAGCCGGGGGTCACAGAAGACAGATAAGTGAACTTTGACAATGAAAGTATGGACACCACTGAGACCCCAGGGTATCGAGGGAGATGCTACCATTTCTGTACATAGAGGAGTTGAATTTGGGTTGTGAAAGCAACCTTTGGTGGCTTGAAGGAGTAACCCAAGGAGAGTGGATGGTCAAGAAGAAAACACTTTCTTGATAAGGACTACCACTCGGAGCAGGGATGGCAGGCAGTCAGTGGAAAGAATACACCATCACCCAGAGCCCCCCTGGAGCTGGGACAGGAGGATCCTCATTTGCTCAGTCTTCCTGGAAAACCCCCATAAAAACCCCTCCTTCCCCTAGAGTCCCTCCTTCCCCTAGACCCCAGCACTTCCAAATTCAACAGCACTGGCTTGTTCCACAGAAGGGCCTCCCACTCACAGAAATGGGTTCTACAAAGGTTCGCTGCAGAAATGAAACACTGAGGAACACAGGTCCTCCCAGCGAGGGACACATCTTGGGGGGCCTCTGTCTCCTGCCCAAGTTCCCACAAAGGGAATGACTCCAGCTGACCACACTGAAAGCCTGAGGGCCTACAATGCAATTTTGAAATAAGCATTTCTAGTGGGGCAAGTGATACAGTGGTAAAGAATCTGCCTGCCAATGCAGAAGACAAAAGAGACACGGATTTGATCCCTGGGTTGGGAAGATCCCCTGGAGTAGGAAATGGCAACCCACTCCAGTATTCTTGCCTGGAAAATCCAATGGGCAGAGGAGCCCAGTGGGCTATAGTCAATGGGATCACAAAGAGTCAAACAAGACTGAGCACACACAGGTGAAATCATCTATACAACGTCGCATCTTCACCTCAGCATCAAAGCTAAGGAAACCAAATACTGAGCCAAGCAAGGCACAGAAAGTCCCTAGCTTCCAAAAGAACTATGTCCCCAGCCTTTCTGCCTTCATTCTGTGATATGCTCCACAATATAAACTGAGTGAGTGGGTGGCAGATACTGTGCTTGATGCTAGGAAACCAACGGTGAAAAGGAGAGAAGGTCTTTGACATCATGGAGCTTATACTGTCAGGTGGGACGTATTTTCCCAGAGAAGGGTAACTGAATGTGGGACACAGGAGCCCAACATCATTACACAGAGTATTCACAATCCCCTCCAGTTTTCTGACTAATAAAACTGAACCTGAGCATAGACCCTTTCATAAATAGGCTTATAGCAATATCATGTTCCACACATCAAAGGTTTCTTGTAACCAAGACTCTATATCCCCTCCCAAGGGTCTGTCTTCTCAGTATAGCATCCTAGGAGCCTGCTCTAGGGAGAAAAGTCTCCCATTTTTTTAAAAGAAGGTATTTATTTTGTTTTTTTTTTTAATTTTTGGCCTCTTTTATTGGTTTTTCATTTATTTTGTTTCCATCCATCTTTATTCTTTGGCCTCTGCGGGCCTCCCATTACAGTGGCCTCTCTCGTTGCAGAGCATTGGCTCTGGGTGCATGTGCTCCAGAGCGCTGACTCATAATTGGGACACACCGGTCAAGCCGCTCCACAGCACGTGGGATCCTCCCGGGCCAGGGATTGAACCAGTGCCCCTTGCACTGCGAGGTGGACTCTTTACCCACTGGACCACCAGGGAAGCCCGAGTCTCCCATCTTTGTCCACAAAGAAGTTGGTCTTCTTAGAAGAATGATCATAGTATCTCAAAGCGATGTTAATGTCACATTAACTCAAAGTAGTAACTTTAAGAGTCAGAGAGCCTGATTCAACCACTTACTGACTGGATGAACTTGATCCTCCCTGTGCCTCAGTTTCTCCGTGGGTAAAATGAAGATAATAACACTAACCTTCCAGAGTTTCTAAGCACATTGAAATATTATATTCAAAGCCTTTGTACCAAGCCTGGCATATGAGACTCCTGGCAAATTCTAGGTTCCCTTCCCACTCTGGGCTGACTCTCCCTCCACCTATACCCTGGCTTGGACCCCATATGATCCTTGAGAGCAACCTACACAGCCTTCCTACCCCTACCAGGATAGCACTCGCTTCATCCGAATTCCAATTTCCCCAGCTTCTGTCCACAGATAACCATCAGGACCCTGGCCCTTGGGCCACAGTTCTATGGAGACCCCATATAAAAATCCCCAACATAAAAATCTGGGAAGTAGAACAAGGTAAGAGAAGGTCTTTGACATCATGGAGCTTATCTGTCAGGTGGGACGTATTTTCCCAGAGAAGGGTAACTGAATGTGGGACACAGGAGCCCAACATCATTACACAGAGTATTCACAATCCCCTCCAGTTTTCTGACTAATAAAACTGAACCTGAGCATAGACCCTTTCATAAATAGGCTTATAGCAATATCATGTTCCACACATCAAAGGTTTCTTGTAACCAAGACTCTATATCCCCTCCCAAGGGTCTGTCTTCTCAGTATAGCATCCTAGGAGCCTGCTCTAGGGAGAAAAGTCTCCCATTTTTTTAAAAGAAGGTATTTATTTTGTTTTTTTTTTTAATTTTTGGCCTCTTTTATTGGTTTTTCATTTATTTTGTTTCCATCCATCTTTATTCTTTGGCCTCTGCGGGCCTCCCATTACAGTGGCCTCTCTCGTTGCAGAGCATTGGCTCTGGGTGCATGTGCTCCAGAGCGCTGACTCATAATTGGGACACACCGGTCAAGCCGCTCCACAGCACGTGGGATCCTCCCGGGCCAGGGATTGAACCAGTGCCCCTTGCACTGCGAGGTGGACTCTTTACCCACTGGACCACCAGGGAAGCCCGAGTCTCCCATCTTTGTCCACAAAGAAGTTGGTCTTCTTAGAAGAATGATCATAGTATCTCAAAGCGATGTTAATGTCACATTAACTCAAAGTAGTAACTTTAAGAGTCAGAGAGCCTGATTCAACCACTTACTGACTGGATGAACTTGATCCTCCCTGTGCCTCAGTTTCTCCGTGGGTAAAATGAAGATAATAACACTAACCTTCCAGAGTTTCTAAGCACATTGAAATATTATATTCAAAGCCTTTGTACCAAGCCTGGCATATGAGACTCCTGGCAAATTCTGGGTTTCCCCTTCCCACTCTGGGCTGACTCTCCCTCCACCTATACCCTGGCTTGGACCCCATATGATCCTTGAGAGCAACCTACACAGCCTTCCTACCCCTACCAGGATAGCACTCGCTTCATCCGAATTCCAATTTCCCCAGCTTCTGTCCACAGATAACCATCAGGACCCATGGTATCCTTTGGGCCACAGTTCTATGAGTCCCCATTACTTACCAGTAGACCCCACATATAAAGAGGAATCTCCCAGGGAAGGATGCAGGTGGTGTGGAATTCTGATAAAAGAATACTGGGGCTAAGGAGACATTCAGAAACTCTCAGGAACTGAGACGCCACCCCACAAGCATAACAGAACAGCCCTTTAAGAACGAAGTCACAATTCAAAATCCTTCCACTGACAGCCCAAAATGATCAATTTTCCCTGCATACCCCTCTCTCATCCTCCTTCTTCCAAGACAGCACTTGAGAGTGGATGAGTTGCCTATTTGTACAGTAGTGCCTCCCGGTTTTATTGCAAATTAAACATGCACACATTATAAACAAACAATAGATGTCTCTAGAGCAAATATACAGCTTTCAGACCCCTCATAAATTCTTCAAGAGGAGCTCTTTGCAGTTTATAGCCTCAATACAATTTTGACTGAGTTACAGCCTTGGAGGAATGTTGGAAGGAGACTGCTCACTTAGAGGGGCTGAGACAAAGGCTATCCTGTCTCCCATCTTAAGGTGAATTTATTCAGGGTTGGAGGATGGTGAAGTTCCAGTCTCATCCTGGTCCACACTTACCTTCTCTCTATGCATTTTGATTTCTTATAAGATTCTCTGTCTTTGGCAAGCTCAGAATTCACCTCTGCTCACCAAATACCAGAATTCTAGGAAAATTGTATCCATACCTTCTACCCTTGCTGCTTTAAAGTCTCATGTTAGGAGACTAAGGTCCAGAGAGGCTAAGATACTGACCAATAAGCAGTGTCCCAGACCTCTGCTCACCCAAATAACACTAACCTTCCAGAGTTTCTAAGCACATTGAAATATTATATTCAAAGCCTTTGTACCAAGCCTGGCATATGAGACTCCTGGCAAATTCTAGGTTCCCTTCCCACTCTGGGCTGACTCTCCCTCCACCTATACCCTGGCTTGGACCCCATATGATCCTTGAGAGCAACCTACACAGCCTTCCTACCCCTACCAGGATAGCACTCGCTTCATCCGAATTCCAATTTCCCCAGCTTCTGTCCACAGATAACCATCAGGACCCATGGTATCCTTTGGGCCACAGTTCTATGAGTCCCCATTACTTACCAGTAGACCCCACATATAAAGAGGAATCTCCCAGGGAAGGATGCAGGTGGTGTGGAATTCTGATAAAAGAATACTGGGGCTAAGGAGACATTCAGAAACTCTCAGGAACTGAGACGCCACCCCACAAGCATAACAGAACAGCCCTTTAAGAACGAAGTCACAATTCAAAATCCTTCCACTGACAGCCCAAAATGATCAATTTTCCCTGCATACCCCTCTCTCATCCTCCTTCTTCCAAGACAGCACTTGAGAGTGGATGAGTTGCCTATTTGTACAGTAGTGCCTCCCGGTTTTATTGCAAATTAAACATGCACACATTATAAACAAACAATAGATGTCTCTAGAGCAAATATACAGCTTTCAGACCCCTCATAAATTCTTCAAGAGGAGCTCTTTGCAGTTTATAGCCTCAATACAATTTTGACTGAGTTACAGCCTTGGAGGAATGTTGGAAGGAGACTGCTCACTTAGAGGGGCTGAGACAAAGGCTATCCTGTCTCCCATCTTAAGGTGAATTTATTCAGGGTTGGAGGATGGTGAAGTTCCAGTCTCATCCTGGTCCACACTTACCTTCTCTCTATGCATTTTGATTTCTTATAAGATTCTCTGTCTTTGGCAAGCTCAGAATTCACCTCTGCTCACCAAATACCAGAATTCTAGGAAAATTGTATCCATACCTTCTACCCTTGCTGCTTTAAAGTCTCATGTTAGGAGACTAAGGTCCAGAGAGGCTAAGATACTGACCAATAAGCAGTAGAGTCAAAACCAGAACACAGACCTTCTGACTCCTAGCTCAGTCCTCTTCCTAACCCACTTGGGATCTAGGAATCTGACTGAAAAGAAAGGGCTTGGAATACTCAAAATTCTGGATCCTTGTGCTATAATGGTAGGCAGTCAGGGACTTCCCTCGTGGCCCAGTGGTTAAGAATCTGCCTTCCAATGTAGGGGACATAGGTTTGATCCCTGGCTGAGGAACTAAGATCCCACATGTCACGGGGCAACTAAGCCCCAGCACAACGACTAAGCCCATGCTCTGGAGCTCATGTGCCACAACTAGAGAGCCTGAGTCCACAACTACTGAGCCTGCACACCACAACCACAACTAGAGAGCCCATAAGCCACAAGGAAAGACCCTGTGGGCCACAATGAGAACCTGGCACAGCCAAATTAATTAATTAATTTAATTTTAAAAAAGGAAGGAAAAAAAAAAACAGGAAAAATCAGGAGCTGGAGCAGAATGGGACTGATACGCCAGATACTCATTCCTGAGGGAGCACACAGGAGACACATGCAAGACCAGTCGCAAGCAGGAAGCTGGACAGGAAGCATGGGGACTTCCAGTACTGAATCTGGGAACAAGTTGACCTGCAGAGCATTCTTCACTTTCACTGAATGAGCTTAGTGTCCTTATAGAATCTCTACCTCACACCAACAATTTGTTCTGTTATCTTAGAGCAAGTCAACAGAAGCACCATTCAAGCAGGTGCTAAGCTCAAGTGGGTGACCATCTCATGACGGGTCAGGCAATCGTTGGAAGGAGACTGCTCACTTAGAGGGGCTGAGACAAAGGCTATCCTGTCTCCCATCTTAAGGTGAATTTATTCAGGGTTGGAGGATGGTGAAGTTCCAGTCTCATCCTGGTCCACACTTACCTTCTCTCTATGCATTTTGATTTCTTATAAGATTCTCTGTCTTTGGCAAGCTCAGAATTCACCTCTGCTCACCAAATACCAGAATTCTAGGAAAATTGTATCCATACCTTCTACCCTTGCTGCTTTAAAGTCTCATGTTAGGAGACTAAGGTCCAGAGAGGCTAAGATACTGACCAATAAGCAGTAGAGTCAAAACCAGAACACAGACCTTCTGACTCCTAGCTCAGTCCTCTTCCTAACCCACTTGGGATCTAGGAATCTGACTGAAAAGAAAGGGCTTGGAATACTCAAAATTCTGGATCCTTGTGCTATAATGGTAGGCAGTCAGGGACTTCCCTCGTGGCCCAGTGGTTAAGAATCTGCCTTCCAATGTAGGGGACATAGGTTTGATCCCTGGCTGAGGAACTAAGATCCCACATGTCACGGGGCAACTAAGCCCCAGCACAACGACTAAGCCCATGCTCTGGAGCTCATGTGCCACAACTAGAGAGCCTGAGTCCACAACTACTGAGCCTGCACACCACAACCACAACTAGAGAGCCCATAAGCCACAAGGAAAGACCCTGTGGGCCACAATGAGAACCTGGCACACCCAAAATTTAAATTTAAATTTAAATTTTAATTTTAAAAAAGGAAGGAAAAAAAAAAACAGGAAAAATCAGGAGCTGGAGCAGAATGGGACTGATACGCCAGATACTCATTCCTGAGGGAGCACACAGGAGACACATGCAAGACCAGTCGCAAGCAGGAAGCTGGACAGGAAGCATGGGGACTTCCAGTACTGAATCTGGGAACAAGTTGACCTGCAGAGCATTCTTCACTTTCACTGAATGAGCTTAGTGTCCTTATAGAATCTCTACCTCACACCAACAATTTGTTCTGTTATCTTAGAGCAAGTCAACAGAAGCACCATTCAAGCAGGTGCTAAGCTCAAGTGGGTGACTTCTATCTCATGACGTTCAGGCAATCTTGAGGTCTCCTGTAGGCTTCATGTGACCCTGGCAGGGGCAGTCTCCAGCAGAGGTAAGTATCAGCTCTTTTCCTATCATGTTCAGAACTGAGATTCGGACGGTGGGGGGAGGGCAACTTGCTGAAAACAACACAGGTGGGAACAGGATGACTCCTTGCTTCATGCTGGCCTTCAGATTCCCATTCCAATGTTCTTCCACCTCACCAAACCTCCCCCTAAACTACCTCCATGGCATTCCCGTCTGCCTAAGCTACATGTTATAGGTGACAATGCTTTTTGTTGTTGTTAATTTAACTTTACTTTTTTGAGGGTGCTGTCAGTGTCATGTGATACCCCTTGAAATCAATGCCAAAACTCTAGAAGAGGTCTCTCTCTGATCCTCATGTGCATGGAGTCTGCGGAGGGTTGAGAGAAAACATGGAGTAGTAGAGAGTGGAGGTCAAGGTGAGTGAGCAAGTAACTTTCCATGCATTGTGGTTACCTAGTCCTTCCCTTGCTTCTTATGGGAAACAGGAAGCACCAAGATGCTAGTTCCTTCTTAGGTCCTTATCCTCTTCCTGGGTATCCCTATTTGACTCTAGACAGCTAGGACTATCTTTCCATGAGGAAATAATCTGTAATAGTAAAAAAAGCAAAAGAGAAAGGATTCCAAATGGCCAAGAGTCAGGAAAGTCATGTTGTATTATTAGCTAAGATAATATGTAGCTATTACAAGTGGCATTTATGAAGTTCATAGGTGGGAAAATACAGTCTGCAACATCTTCAGTAGAGAATGTAGCAACCACATGAGAACCAGAAACTGAGTAGGAAATTGGCGTGATTAAAAATGTAATTAGGGGCCTTTCTGGTGGTCCAGTGGGTAAAGAGTCCACCTTGCAGTGCAACGGGCACCAGTCAGATCCCTGGCCTGGCAAGACCCCATGTGCCGTGGAGCAGCAGGACTGGTGTGTCCAATTGTGAGCCTCGCTCTGGAGTGCTTGTACCCAAAGCCAGTGCTCTGCAATGAGAGAGGCCACTGTAATGGGAGGCCCACACAGGCCGAAGAATAACAATGGATGAAAAGAAATAAATAAAAAATCAATAAAGAGGCCAAAATTGTTTAAAAAAAAAAAAAAGAAAAAAAAATGTAACTAGAGGCCTCCCTGGTGGGTCACTGGTAAAGAATGTGCCTGCCAATGCAGTAGACATGGATTCAATCCCTGATCCAGGAAGATCACACACACTGAGGGACAAATAACCCCCTTGCCACAACTATTGAGCCTGTGCTCTAGAGCCTGGGAGCCACAACTACTGAGCTTGCAAGCCCGAGCCCAAGCTCCACAACAAGAGAAGCCATGAGAAGCTTCTCATCGCAATGGGAAGCCCACACACCACAACTAGAGAGTGATTTCTGCTTGCCACAAGAGAAAAGTCTGCAGCAACAAAGACCCTGGACAGTCAAAACTAAGTAAATCAAATTATTTTTTTTAAAAAAGAAGTGTAACTAAATATCAACCATGGATTGTCTGAGTAGTAAGACTATGAGACATTCTCATGGGCTGAATGTGCCCCCTTTCCCTTCCCTACTCTCTTCAAATTTATATGTTGAGATCCTCATGTGATGGGAAACAGGAAGCACCAAGATGCTAGTTCCTTCTTAGGTCCTTATCCTCTTCCTGGGTATCCCTATTTGACTCTAGACAGCTAGGACTATCTTTCCATGAGGAAATAATCTGTAATAGTAAAAAAAGCAAAAGAGAAAGGATTCCAAATGGCCAAGAGTCAGGAAAGTCATGTTGTATTATTAGCTAAGATAATATGTAGCTATTACAAGTGGCATTTATGAAGTTCATAGGTGGGAAAATACAGTCTGCAACATCTTCAGTAGAGAATGTAGCAACCACATGAGAACCAGAAACTGAGTAGGAAATTGGCGTGATTAAAAATGTAATTAGGGGCCTTTCTGGTGGTCCAGTGGGTAAAGAGTCCACCTTGCAGTGCAACGGGCACCAGTCAGATCCCTGGCCTGGCAAGACCCCATGTGCCGTGGAGCAGCAGGACTGGTGTGTCCAATTGTGAGCCTCGCTCTGGAGTGCTTGTACCCAAAGCCAGTGCTCTGCAATGAGAGAGGCCACTGTAATGGGAGGCCCACACAGGCCGAAGAATAACAATGGATGAAAAGAAATAAATAAAAAATCAATAAAGAGGCCAAAATTGTTTAAAAAAAAAAAAAGAAAAAAAAATGTAACTAGAGGCCTCCCTGGTGGGTCACTGGTAAAGAATGTGCCTGCCAATGCAGTAGACATGGATTCAATCCCTGATCCAGGAAGATCACACACACTGAGGGACAAATAACCCCCTTGCCACAACTATTGAGCCTGTGCTCTAGAGCCTGGGAGCCACAACTACTGAGCTTGCAAGCCCGAGCCCAAGCTCCACAACAAGAGAAGCCATGAGAAGCTTCTCATCGCAATGGGAAGCCCACACACCACAACTAGAGAGTGATTTCTGCTTGCCACAAGAGAAAAGTCTGCAGCAACAAAGACCCTGGACAGTCAAAACTAAGTAAATCAAATTATTTTTTTTAAAAAAGAAGTGTAACTAAATATCAACCATGGATTGTCTGAGTAGTAAGACTATGAGACATTCTCATGGGCTGAATGTGCCCCCTTTCCCTTCCCTACTCTCTTCAAATTTATATGTTGAGATCCTCATGTGATGCTAGCAGCAAGTGAAGCCCTTGGGAGGTGATTAGGTCATAAGGGTGGAGCCCGGGCTTCTCCTGGTGGTGCAGTGGGTAAGGACACCGCCTTGCAGTGCAAGGGGCACCGGTTTGATCCCTGGCCTGGGAAGATCCCACGTGCCGCGGAGTGGCTGGACCGATGTGTCCAATCACCGAGCCGGAGCTCTGGAGTGCATGCGCCCAGAGCCGGCGCTCTGCAACGACAGACGCCACCGTGATGGGAGGCCCACAGGAGCCAAAGAACAAAGACGGATGAAAATAGAGAAATGAAAGACCAATGGAAGTGGCCCGCCCACTCCCCTCCCTCCCCAACTCGACCCCCGCCCAAAATAAATAAATAAATAAATCTTAAAAAAAAAAAAATAATAAGAGTGGAGCCCTCAGGAATGGGATGAGTCCCCTTAATAGACCCCAGAGAGTTTTCTCACCTCTCCCTTCATGTGAGGACACAGCAAGAAGACAAGCGTCTATGAACCAGAAAGCAGGCTCTTTCCAGGCTCATCCACCAAAGCAGTTAAGGCTCTGCTCTCGGACTTTCCTGCTTCTAGAACTGTGAGAAACAAATGTAGGGTGAGCCATTCAGTTTATGATGCTTCTGTTACAACAGCCCAGTCATATTTTTCTTGACTTTGTACTTCTCTCATTTTCTACTTTTTATAATGAAGATAAATTTTATAACAGAAAAAAGTAAATTTCATTTTTTAAAACTATCTTTTCAAATGGTGTCAAAATTTTAGAGAAAATAGAGTAGAGTGATTAAGACTTGGGCTCAGATAGACTTGTTTGACTCCTAAGGCTAATGGTTCACTGTTTATCTCTCTGTGCCTCTGTTTTTCTCTATTGTACTCTATTGTACAGTGTGGATAAAAATAATGCTTGCCTCATGTTGTCATCATGAGGATTAAATGGGATGAAACATGAAAAGCACCTTGCCCAACACCTGGCACATAAGAGGTGCTTCATAAATGTGCAGCAACTATTATATTGTTGTCAGTGTTGCTACTGTGCTAAGTCCAGTGCATGAGCTGGTGGTCAAGAGCACACAAAGGGTCAAGAACAGCCTGGGTACCTCCCTCCAGGTGGACAAGATCCCAAGGATACCAGGAGAAGATGCAGTGCTAGAGTGAGCCTTGAACATTTCAGTTCCTAAAGAGTTACTGGCTGGTCTGCAGTGGGAGGAAGTCCCTGTTCAAAGGACACTGGTCAGTTAGCAGAGTCACCAGTCTGCTTCCCTGTGAGTTTCCTGACCTTAGACAGTCTCAAGACAAAATCAGACTTGTTGAGGGCCAACTGTATATAAATTTTCTCGAGGAGGAAGGCCTCCATGATGTTTCCAGATGGGTATGTGTTCTTTTGATTGAAACCAAAATTCTTACATTATAAGGACTGTTTCTGCAGCCAAAAGCATTCACCAATAAATGATGAGAGATTGGACAGGATAACAATAGAATTCCAAATAGCAATTGCTTTTCTCTGAACAACATGACTATTTTGTGTCCAAGAATTTCTGTTAGTTTCTTGACACTGAGGATACGTGACTGGGAAAATATCAGTCAGTTTTTCCCAAAGTGACAGATTTCATTAAAATAAATGAATGGAGTTCCTTTATCCAAGTTCTGAAAATCCTTGCTGAGCAGATTCTAGACCATCTCCTCTCTGGTCTGATGATCATATTGTCTGTTTACAGATAGTCTTAGATTATCAGATGCACAGATTATTAGATGCACATGCCTTCCTCCATGAAGGCAGATCTTCCATGTTGCTTACAGACCTTTAAGTATAAAACCCATTTTGGCGTGAAGATACAAATCAGAGGATTTATACCAATAAAGCTCCTGAGCAAAGCCTGTGGGGACCTGGGGGACTGAAAGTTACTGTGGGTAAGATATGTTGAGAACATGCTATTGATTTAAAATAATTGTGAGTCCACTGAGCCCAGTGGTTTGGTGGTTTTTTTTTTAAGCTTAATGGTGAGAGGATCCTCCAAATGAGCATGCCTTCTTTCAGCGGTATCCAGGACACTTTGTGCGTGTGTCACATAAGAGGTGCTTCATAAATGTGCAGCAACTATTATATTGTTGTCAGTGTTGCTACTGTGCTAAGTCCAGTGCATGAGCTGGTGGTCAAGAGCACACAAAGGGTCAAGAACAGCCTGGGTACCTCCCTCCAGGTGGACAAGATCCCAAGGATACCAGGAGAAGATGCAGTGCTAGAGTGAGCCTTGAACATTTCAGTTCCTAAAGAGTTACTGGCTGGTCTGCAGTGGGAGGAAGTCCCTGTTCAAAGGACACTGGTCAGTTAGCAGAGTCACCAGTCTGCTTCCCTGTGAGTTTCCTGACCTTAGACAGTCTCAAGACAAAATCAGACTTGTTGAGGGCCAACTGTATATAAATTTTCTCGAGGAGGAAGGCCTCCATGATGTTTCCAGATGGGTATGTGTTCTTTTGATTGAAACCAAAATTCTTACATTATAAGGACTGTTTCTGCAGCCAAAAGCATTCACCAATAAATGATGAGAGATTGGACAGGATAACAATAGAATTCCAAATAGCAATTGCTTTTCTCTGAACAACATGACTATTTTGTGTCCAAGAATTTCTGTTAGTTTCTTGACACTGAGGATACGTGACTGGGAAAATATCAGTCAGTTTTTCCCAAAGTGACAGATTTCATTAAAATAAATGAATGGAGTTCCTTTATCCAAGTTCTGAAAATCCTTGCTGAGCAGATTCTAGACCATCTCCTCTCTGGTCTGATGATCATATTGTCTGTTTACAGATAGTCTTAGATTATCAGATGCACAGATTATTAGATGCACATGCCTTCCTCCATGAAGGCAGATCTTCCATGTTGCTTACAGACCTTTAAGTATAAAACCCATTTTGGCGTGAAGATACAAATCAGAGGATTTATACCAATAAAGCTCCTGAGCAAAGCCTGTGGGGACCTGGGGGACTGAAAGTTACTGTGGGTAAGATATGTTGAGAACATGCTATTGATTTAAAATAATTGTGAGTCCACTGAGCCCAGTGGTTTGGTGGTTTTTTTTTTAAGCTTAATGGTGAGAGGATCCTCCAAATGAGCATGCCTTCTTTCAGAGGTATCCAGGACACTTTGTGCGTGTGTCAATCAGCAGTGAGCTCCAACCCATCATTAAGCAAATCTGTCCCCTGTGGAGAACATGAGGGAGCAAGGCCAGAGAGCAAGGACTGCACATGTCACCTCCTTTTCTTATCTCCAGGTGGCAGCGTCACATACCCTCCACTCTCTCCCTCGTTTCTAGTGCTAATGGAATAAATGCTTATGAAGCTAGAAACCCATTTTATGGTGTGCAGGTTTTAATGAATACAGCTGTGGGTTTACCCCCAATTTATCCTCTGTTTTGTGGCAATAATATGTGACTGCATCTGAAGGAGATTTTCATACATCTATAAAGACAGGTGGGTTATAGCATAAAAAGCTTACAGCTTTTTAGAGAGAAAAGAAACATGGATGCTGAGAGTGGTTTTAATTTTTTTCCCCTATATTCCCTATAAGAAATGAACTATCCTATCCATGCTCTGGGTCTCTGAGGTCTACAGCAGGAAATCTTCCTACTATTTGACAATTCCACTTCCATACTGACTGGCAACTTTCAGGTTTCAGAAGCAAAGTGATTGCTTTTATTCTACATTTCTTTCGAGCATTATCATCATTATTGCCATCACTTCTAGATTAAGCATTAGTTTTGCCTAAAGCAACCAATCATCAAAGGCACATAGCACTCAAGGTTCTTCCTAAGTCATCAGGATACCTATAATGGATCTTATATTATCACTGTTGCATTTTTATTTCTATCAGACTGGGACTCTGCAGAGATCTGAAAAGGTCTCCACCTCTGTCCTAAGTCTCAGAGTTCCTAACAGGATAGTCTTAGATTATCAGATGCACAGATTATTAGATGCACATTCCTTCCTCCATGAAGGCAGATCTTCCATGTTGCTTACAGACCTTTAAGTATAAAACCCATTTTGGCGTGAAGATACAAATCAGAGGATTTATACCAATAAAGCTCCTGAGCAAAGCCTGTGGGGACCTGGGGGACTGAAAGTTACTGTGGGTAAGATATGTTGAGAACATGCTATTGATTTAAAATAATTGTGAGTCCACTGAGCCCAGTGGTTTGGTGGTTTTTTTTTTAAGCTTAATGGTGAGAGGATCCTCCAAATGAGCATGCCTTCTTTCAGAGGTATCCAGGACACTTTGTGCGTGTGTCAATCAGCAGTGAGCTCCAACCCATCATTAAGCAAATCTGTCCCCTGTGGAGAACATGAGGGAGCAAGGCCAGAGAGCAAGGACTGCACATGTCACCTCCTTTTCTTATCTCCAGGTGGCAGCGTCACATACCCTCCACTCTCTCCCTCGTTTCTAGTGCTAATGGAATAAATGCTTATGAAGCTAGAAACCCATTTTATGGTGTGCAGGTTTTAATGAATACAGCTGTGGGTTTACCCCCAATTTATCCTCTGTTTTGTGGCAATAATATGTGACTGCATCTGAAGGAGATTTTCATACATCTATAAAGACAGGTGGGTTATAGCATAAAAAGCTTACAGCTTTTTAGAGAGAAAAGAAACATGGATGCTGAGAGTGGTTTTAATTTTTTTCCCCTATATTCCCTATAAGAAATGAACTATCCTATCCATGCTCTGGGTCTCTGAGGTCTACAGCAGGAAATCTTCCTACTATTTGACAATTCCACTTCCATACTGACTGGCAACTTTCAGGTTTCAGAAGCAAAGTGATTGCTTTTATTCTACATTTCTTTCGAGCATTATCATCATTATTGCCATCACTTCTAGATTAAGCATTAGTTTTGCCTAAAGCAACCAATCATCAAAGGCACATAGCACTCAAGGTTCTTCCTAAGTCATCAGGATACCTATAATGGATCTTATATTATCACTGTTGCATTTTTATTTCTATCAGACTGGGACTCTGCAGAGATCTGAAAAGCTGTCTCCACCTCTGTGAGCAGAAAAGCATTTCAAGTCTCCACAGAGTTCCCTCAGACAGATGAAAATAACATTACTGGAGAATTCAGACCCCAGTGTTGGTTTTTTTCTGAACTAACAAGAAGATTTCATTCTACATTTCCTTCAATCTTCCCTCAGCTATGAGAAATTCTACTGTACTGCAGTGGAGACCTAGGTGTGATGTACTGTGGGCCCTGGGTAATGTGCACCTGCCAGCAGAGAGGCACAGCCCTGTTGAGAGCAATCCAGTGAGCTCCTGGAAGGAGAACCCAGACTCACTTGAGCCCCTAAAGGAGGATCTTTGAATTCTTCTTGAATCTTAGTGAGCTCAGTTTAAAGAGGCTGGTTCCGGCAACAGCAATTAGATGTCCCAAGAGTCAGCGTCTGACAGGTATGGTTTGTTCTGCACTGAATGTAGCAAGGCCAGACCATGGTGGGGTATGATGGGTGGGAGAGAGGTCAGGGCGTGATGAGTACTGAAATGGAAGAGCTTGGCATTGAGGGAGATGCATGTAGACAGGTTATGGTAATTCTAGTGATCCCTCCATTCCTAGCAGGACTTCAGCCAGTAACTTGGGAGGAAGGAGATTTCAGCATCTCTCTACCACCATCCCCAGCCAAGAGGGGAGAAGTGAACCAGGGATAAGTCCCAGCCACAGTGAGGGTTTAAGTCATGCACCAGGCATACAGAGAGATTATAACACAGGGCATGACAGTTAGGTGGCTACATCCAATACTGAATCAGGAATTGTCAGGGATGGTGGCCCCTGAAGCAAGCAGAGCTCACTGTGGCCCTCAAACATCAAGTCTGGGAGTGTGGTTTAACTCCAGGTGCCCCCACCCCACCCTAGGAATAGATGTCGGGTTGCTAATGTAGGCTGTGTTCTGGTCAGGAATGGCTAGGGATTTATGAGGCCCTGGGTCAAAAGGATGGGGCTAGGCCCTGACAGCCAAAGCAGAAAACTCAAATTGAAAACAAATGGCATTCTTTATTATCTATCACTGTTGCATTTTTATTTCTATCAGACTGGGACTCTGCAGAGATCTGAAAAGCTGTCTCCACCTCTGTGAGCAGAAAAGCATTTCAAGTCTCCACAGAGTTCCCTCAGACAGATGAAAATAACATTACTGGAGAATTCAGACCCCAGTGTTGGTTTTTCTGAACTAACAAGAAGATTTCATTCTACATTTCCTTCAATCTTCCCTCAGCTATGAGAAATTCTACTGTACTGCAGTGGAGACCTAGGTGTGATGTACTGTGGGCCCTGGGTAATGTGCACCTGCCAGCAGAGAGGCACAGCCCTGTTGAGAGCAATCCAGTGAGCTCCTGGAAGGAGAACCCAGACTCACTTGAGCCCCTAAAGGAGGATCTTTGAATTCTTCTTGAATCTTAGTGAGCTCAGTTTAAAGAGGCTAGTTCCCGCAAAAGCAATTAGATGTCCCAAGAGTCAGCGTCTGACAGGTATGGTTTGTTCTGCACTGAATGTAGCAAGGCCAGACCATGGTGGGGTATGATGGGTGGGAGAGAGGTCAGGGCGTGATGAGTACTGAAATGGAAGAGCTTGGCATTGAGGGAGATGCATGTAGACAGGTTATGGTAATTCTAGTGATCCCTCCATTCCTAGCAGGACTTCAGCCAGTAACTTGGGAGGAAGGAGATTTCAGCATCTCTCTACCACCATCCCCAGCCAAGAGGGGAGAAGTGAACCAGGGATAAGTCCCAGCCACAGTGAGGGTTTAAGTCATGCACCAGGCATACAGAGAGATTATAACACAGGGCATGACAGTTAGGTGGCTACATCCAATACTGAATCAGGAATTGTCAGGGATGGTGGCCCCTGAAGCAAGCAGAGCTCACTGTGGCCCTCAAACATCAAGTCTGGGAGTGTGGTTTAACTCCAGGTGCCCCCACCCCACCCTAGGAATAGATGTCGGGTTGCTAATGTAGGCTGTGTTCTGGTCAGGAATGGCTAGGGATTTATGAGGCCCTGGGTCTGCAGGTAAGAGGAGCTGAATGAAGCCAAGACACAAGCAGTGAACAACTAGCAGTCCTTCTCTGATCAGTTTTTACCAAAGATGCATAAACATGGTACTTTAAGCTCAAATTGAACCAAGACAGAATGTTCTGGCAGAATAATATTACAAGATGATCTTGGCCTGATTTCTTTTCTTTGTTATTTGAAGGAAAAGACCAGGTTGCACAGTATCTTCTTCTAGGCAGCAGAGCTAAGATCTTGACTCCTTTAGTGTCTGACACAAGGTTTAGGAGGTTGGAGAGTAGGCTGGATGTGCCTTGCTTGAGGGACTCTTGTCCAGCGTCAGCCATGTTCCCTGAGTGCAACCAGACGATTTGATCAAGACAGCAAAGGCAGAGAAGCTGGTCAAGTTCTATACCAGTGTTCAGGGAAAGGTATGTTGGTGGCTTCTGGAGGTAGATGAGGAGAGGAAGAAGAAAAGAAACTACTCACAATGACCATGGCACAGAGAGTAGGAGAGAGGACAGAGGTCCTGATGAAAAGAGGAAAGGTAACTTTCCCACTCAAGATCACAGGTGTCCAGAGATTAATGAAGCATATGCATCCTACAGTCAACTGAAGTCTAAAAAAGGAAACAGAATATTTACCCTTCCCTCCTTACACCATCAACCAACTTTGAGTTTTCCAAGATGAGATTCTACAACCACTGTACCAGTTATGGTTCACTCAGAAAAAGAGAGTTCTCCCAGTTTTCCAAAGTAGGGAAGTTTTTAATGTAGAGAAATAGACACATAAACAGAAACAAAGATCAGAGTAGCAGCAGCTAGAATTCATGAAATCAAGTGATCCCTTAGCAGGGAAGTAGCTTCAGACAATCTCTGCTGTCCACAACTCAAAGCGGACGGCATGGGCGATTGCCCAGGGGTGCTGTTAACCTCAGGAGTTCCAGAGAAGCCTCGGTCTTGGCTACCTGCAACAGGTGGGTCACAAGAACTCATCTGGAAGCTTCTATATGCCTCATCTTTGCCCCTTCCCACCTGCTGTGACTGTACCAGAGGATAATGGCTTCTTCTGCCCTACCACCCTTCAATTGCCACATGAATTTACAGAATCCAACCCAGAACCATTCCAGAAAGGAATTCTGGGGAGTGTACTTGCAGACTTCTCTATAATGTTGCTGCTTAGTCACTTCAGTCATGTCTGACTCCTGGAAACCCTATGGACTATAGCCCACCAGGCTTCTCTGCCCATGGAATTCTCCAGGCAAGAGTACTAGAGTGAGTTGCCATGCTCTCCTCCAGCAGATCTTCCTGACCCAGGGATCAAACCTGGTCTCCTGCACTGGAAGCTTGTACTCTAATTAAAGATTATATGACCATAATAAAATAAATGCATGGAACAAGGTCATTTATTTTTTCTCACAACTCAATTGAGGTATATGTTACCTACTGTAAAATTCACCCATTTTCAGTGTACAATTCAATGACTTTTAGTAGATTTAGTGAGTGGTGCACCTGGTGGCTCAGATGGTAAAAAATCTGCCTGCAGTGCAAGAGATCTGGGTTTGATCCCTGGGTATGAAAGATCCCCTGGAGAAAGAAATGGCTACCCACTCCAGTATTCTTGCCTGGAGAATCCCACAGACAGAGGAACCTGGCGGGCTATAGTTCATCAGGTCATAAAGAGTCAGACACAATTTAGCAGCTAACACTGAGTGGTAAAACAATCAACATAAATCAACTTTAGAACATTTTCATCCCCATAATGAGATTCAGCATGCCTATTCACAATTAATCCCAGCTCCTTCCCCCAGCTCTGGGCCATCAAGAATCTATTTTCTGTCTATATAAATTTGCCTTTTCTGAACATTTTGTATAAACAGAACCATACTAATCATTTTAATTTGAGATAAATATGTGATTTAAGTTAACCAGAGAGATGTGATAGAGTAGCTGGGCAGCAGAAAGGCACACCTTCATTTTGGGTGGTGAGAAAAAGCCTCCTTGGAAAGACCAACAAGAGTTGAAACTGGGTTGAGATATACCTTTTCAGATGCAGGTATATACTGTCAAGAGCATGAAGTAGAGGCTACGTTAACTGGTTAAAATACACTAACCATATTAAAATACACCAATATACTAAAATCATGGCCCAGAGATGATGTGAGGGTTACATGGCAACACTCACACCCAAGGAGGGTATGGAGGGCACATACTGATGGAGAGAACGCAGGAAGAGGTTGGGTGACTCAAAAGAAAGGGGACAGAATGACTCAGAAAAAACACGGGAGTGCTCTCTTTTCTCTATAAATGACAACATCCTCAGATTTCATTGACAAATGTGGTCTAGCACCTACTAGAATATTTAGACACACAAAGAGATGGACCCAAACAAGAGCATCTACCTTAATTTGTGGTTAGCCCTAGCAGTGGAAGCTTGTACTCTAATTAAAGATTATATGACCATAATAAAATAAATGCATGGAACAAGGTCATTTATTTTTTCTCACAACTCAATTGAGGTATATGTTACCTACTGTAAAATTCACCCATTTTCAGTGTACAATTCAATGACTTTTAGTAGATTTAGTGAGTGGTGCACCTGGTGGCTCAGATGGTAAAAAATCTGCCTGCAGTGCAAGAGATCTGGGTTTGATCCCTGGGTATGAAAGATCCCCTGGAGAAAGAAATGGCTACCCACTCCAGTATTCTTGCCTGGAGAATCCCACAGACAGAGGAACCTGGCGGGCTATAGTTCATCAGGTCATAAAGAGTCAGACACAATTTAGCAGCTAACACTGAGTGGTAAAACAATCAACATAAATCAACTTTAGAACATTTTCATCCCCATAATGAGATTCAGCATGCCTATTCACAATTAATCCCAGCTCCTTCCCCCAGCTCTGGGCCATCAAGAATCTATTTTCTGTCTATATAAATTTGCCTTTTCTGAACATTTTGTATAAACAGAACCATACTAATCATTTTAATTTGAGATAAATATGTGATTTAAGTTAACCAGAGAGATGTGATAGAGTAGCTGGGCAGCAGAAAGGCACACCTTCATTTTGGGTGGTGAGAAAAAGCCTCCTTGGAAAGACCAACAAGAGTTGAAACTGGGTTGAGATATACCTTTTCAGATGCAGGTATATACTGTCAAGAGCATGAAGTAGAGGCTACGTTAACTGGTTAAAATACACTAACCATATTAAAATACACCAATATACTAAAATCATGGCCCAGAGATGATGTGAGGGTTACATGGCAACACTCACACCCAAGGAGGGTATGGAGGGCACATACTGATGGAGAGAACGCAGGAAGAGGTTGGGTGACTCAAAAGAAAGGGGACAGAATGACTCAGAAAAAACACGGGAGTGCTCTCTTTTCTCTATAAATGACAACATCCTCAGATTTCATTGACAAATGTGGTCTAGCACCTACTAGAATATTTAGACACACAAAGAGATGGACCCAAACAAGAGCATCTACCTTAATTCCTCCCCTGCCTCAGAAGCTAAACCAGGTACAGAAAACTTTCAGCCCTCAGAGCAGGGTTCTTTGAGACCCTATGCACTGTAGCCTGACAGGCTCTTCTGTCCATGGGATTCTCCAGGAAAGAATACTGAATTGGGTTGCCATGCCCTTCTCCAGGGGATTTTCCCAACCCAGGGATAGAACCCATGTCTCTTACGTCTCCTGCACTGGCAGGCAGGTTCTTTACCACTAGTACCACCTGGGAACCCACAACACATCCTAAGGCCTCAATAAATGATACAATTTACTATTTTAAAGGGAGGGGCAGCAGGCTCAAGATTCATGTGGGCAAAAGCTGATGGAAGGTTATACATGACTTGATAGATCAATTTTTTTAAAAAGATTTATTTATTCATTTATTTTGGGCGGGGGTCGGGTTGGGGAGGGAAGGGAGAGGGCGGGCCACTTCTATTGGTCTTTCATTTCTCTATTTTCATCAGTCTTTGTTCTTTGGCTCCTGTGGGCCTCCCATCGCAGTGGTGTCTGTCGTTGCAGAGCGCCGGCTCTGGGTGCACGCGCTCCAGAGCTCCCGCTCAGTAATTGGACACATCGGTCCAGCCGCTCCGCTGCACGTGGGATCTTCCCAGGCCAGGGATCGAACCGGCGCCCCTTGCACTGCAAGGCAGTGTCCCTACCCACTGGGCATCACACTGACATAAAATGACAGATACCAGTGCCGCTCCTAGGTGGAACTAAGGAAAACAAGTTGTCCCTCAGAATCAGTCAAGAAGAGGTAAGAGGGCTTCCCCTGGTGGTCCAGTGGGTAAGGACACCGCCTTGCAGTGCAAGGGGCACCGGTTCGATCCCTGGCCTGGGAAGATCCCACGTGCTGTGGAGCGGCTGGACCTATGTGTCCAATTACCGAGCCGGAGCTCTGGGGCACATGCGCCCAGAGCCAGCGCTCTGCGACAACAGAGACCACCACGATGGGAGGCCCATGGGAGCCAAAGAACAAAGACAGATGAAAATAGAGAAATGGAAGACCAATAGAAGTGGCCTGCCCATCCCCCCCCCTCCCCCCCCCCCCCCCCGCAAAGATAAAAAAAAAAAAAAAAAAAGAAGAGGTAAGACTGAACACAACTCTGAAAACATAGGAGCTTAGAGCACAACATGATCACAAGATTGAGAACCCCCAACCCACCCAGGAAATGCACTAGAGTCTACTGGATACCTACTAGAGTGAAATGAGGCTGGAGTCAGTCTTATTTTAAGGATTAGAGACCCAACAGATGTCAGGGTTAAAGCAGTTATTATTATTACTTCTCCTTCTTCTTCTACTACTACTATTAATATCTACTACTACTACTATTATCATTTTTACTTGTTGTTATCATTCCCCCACCCCAGCCCAGTTTGGCAGATGAGAAAACTAACTGATAAGAACTAGGCATACAAGGAGATTGAAAGTTCAGGAAGCTTCAGAAGGACTTCTCTTGTGGTTCAGTAGGTGAGAATTCACCTTGCAGTGCAGGGGACAAGGGCTTCATCTCTGGTTGGAGAATATTCCACACATTGCAGGGCAGGTAACCTCACGCAATACAACTACTGAGCCCATTTGCCACAGCAAAAGATCCCGGGTGATGTAAGGAAGATCCCTCCCACTGCATTTAAGACCCAACACAGCCAAATATACACACACACACACATACACACACACATACATGTTTAGGAAGCTTCAGGCTATGAAAAGTTAAGAAATGAGGTAGGGGGAGCAAACACCAAGAGGTCCCATGCTCTGGGGAGTCTGGGGCATAGTCATCATCACATTTATCACCATTTCCCCCAAATCTTTTCCAGAAAACAGAGATTTAAAATCTTAAAAGGATTGTACTTAGCTAGTAAATGCAAAACAGGATGAAAATAGTACCTACAGTTTTTGCAGTGAGTCATCCCTGGCCTGGGAAGATCCCACGTGCTGTGGAGCGGCTGGACCTATGTGTCCAATTACCGAGCCGGAGCTCTGGGGCACATGCGCCCAGAGCCAGCGCTCTGCGACAACAGAGACCACCACGATGGGAGGCCCATGGGAGCCAAAGAACAAAGACAGATGAAAATAGAGAAATGGAAGACCAATAGAAGTGGCCTGCCCACCCCCCCCCCCCCCCACCCCCCCCCCCGAAAAAAAAAAAAAAAAAAAAAAAAAAAAGAAGAGGTAAGACTGAACACAACTCTGAAAACATAGGAGCTTAGAGCACAACATGATCACAAGATTGAGAACCCCCAACCCACCCAGGAAATGCACTAGAGTCTACTGGATACCTACTAGAGTGAAATGAGGCTGGAGTCAGTCTTATTTTAAGGATTAGAGACCCAACAGATGTCAGGGTTAAAGCAGTTATTATTATTACTTCTCCTTCTTCTTCTACTACTACTATTAATATCTACTACTACTACTATTATCATTTTTACTTGTTGTTATCATTCCCCCACCCCAGCCCAGTTTGGCAGATGAGAAAACTAACTGATAAGAACTAGGCATACAAGGAGATTGAAAGTTCAGGAAGCTTCAGAAGGACTTCTCTTGTGGTTCAGTAGGTGAGAATTCACCTTGCAGTGCAGGGGACAAGGGCTTCATCTCTGGTTGGAGAATATTCCACACATTGCAGGGCAGGTAACCTCACGCAATACAACTACTGAGCCCATTTGCCACAGCAAAAGATCCCGGGTGATGTAAGGAAGATCCCTCCCACTGCATTTAAGACCCAACACAGCCAAATATACACACACACACACATACACACACACATACATGTTTAGGAAGCTTCAGGCTATGAAAAGTTAAGAAATGAGGTAGGGGGAGCAAACACCAAGAGGTCCCATGCTCTGGGGAGTCTGGGGCATAGTCATCATCACATTTATCACCATTTCCCCCAAATCTTTTCCAGAAAACAGAGATTTAAAATCTTAAAAGGATTGTACTTAGCTAGTAAAATGCAAAAACAGGATGAAAATAGTACCTACAGTTTTTGCAGTGAGTCATTGCTTGCATAGAGTCTTATCTCAGAATTCTTCTCAGCAAACAATTCAAATGAAATAAATACAAGGAAACACTCATCACTTCACCCCAAGGCTTTCCAAAGGCGATATTAATTAATAGTGACAAAGAAAAACCAGCCACCAACTATCTTTCACCTGCATCTTCCAAGGGGGCTGTTTTTCATTTTATTTCCAAGTCTGAAGTAAAGGCTTTGACGAGGCCTACCATGTAAGACTGTACCCAACTGAGCCTAGCCCTAAAGGAAGACAGCCCTGCCTTGACTCCTCTGAGAGGGGAGATAATTGGAAGATGTTCCATGGCTAGCAGACACAGAAGAGCGTGTTACCCACTTTCAAGAGAAAAGCCTCCAAAGTCATCAGAACCAGGTTTAAGTCCCAGCTCTGTCACTTAATCAAATGACTTGATTTCTCTGTGTCTGAGCTTCCTTCTCTGTAAAGTGGAACAAATAACAGTTCCTATACTATAGGGCTGTATTGAGAATTAAAGGGCTTCCCTGGTGACTCAGACAGTAAAGAATCTGCCTATTACCCAGGAGGCCTGGGTGCAATTCCTGGCTCAGGAAGTTCCCCTGGAGAAGGAAATGGCAACCCACTCCAGTAATCTTGCCTAGACAATTCCATGGACAGAGGAGCCTTGCAGACCACAGTCTATGGATCACAAAGAGTTGCACATGACTGAACGACTAACACTTTCACACTTTCACTTTCACAGTGAAAATTAAAAGAGATAACTTATAGAGAGGTATGGCTAAGATGGCAGAGTAGGTAGACCCTGAGCTCACTTCCTCCCATGCACACACCAAAATCACAACTTTTTTCAGAGTAACTATCAATAAGAATGACCTGAAGACTAGCAGGAAAGATTTCCCACAATTAAAGATATAAAGAATCACAACAGGATGTGTAGCAGGGCAGAGATGCAGTAGAGTCAAAATCCACATTCCTGGGAAGATGAGCCACAAGCAGGAGGATAATCACAATTGCAAGGGTCCCTATACTGGGAAGATGAGCCTTCAGAATAGCTGGCTTTGAAAGCCAATGGGGTTTGCTTATGGGAGAGCCAGATAACCATAGAAGCTTCACTCTTAAACGCTCGCACAAAATCACATGCTCTGAGTCCCAGTGCAAAGGCAATAATTTAAAAGGAGCCTGAGTCAGATCCACTTTGCTCATCTTGGAGATCTCCCAGAGAGGCAAGAGTCAACTGCGACACCCCCTAGGGCCACAGACACAGGCGGCAGCCAATTATGGGAGTTCATTCTACCATGAGGACACTGATGCTGGCCAGTACCATTTTAGAGTCCTCTCTCTAATCTATTAGCACTTACACACCCATTAGAAATTATATCAGCCTTGGGCCCATGAGGCCCCACAGAAGCTGCCCTGGAACCAAGCATCACACACCAGTGGGCTGGCACCAGCCCTGGGACCCCACAGGTCATACAGAAAGCCATGATGGGACCAACCCTCACCTGCATCAGCAGGTGGACAGCCTCTGCATGAGGTGGGCCCTGGAAGCCAGCCCCACCTACTAGTGCACCCACAGGCCCCACCACAACAGAAGGCCCACTCAGTCCCAGAGGGGGCACTCCTTCCTACAGCATACAGCCCTGGCAACCAGAGGTGAGTGTGTTGCTGAGCCCCACAGGACGTCTCCTACATAAGGCCACTTTTACAAGAACAGAAAATGTAACAAATCTACCTAATTCATAAAAACATGCACAGAGAATGAGGCAAAATGAGAAGACAGGCCCCACAAACAAGTAGCAATTCCATGGACAGAGGAGCCTTGCAGACCACAGTCTATGGATCACAAAGAGTTGCACATGACTGAACGACTAACACTTTCACACTTTCACTTTCACAGTGAAAATTAAAAGAGATAACTTATAGAGAGGTATGGCTAAGATGGCAGAGTAGGTAGACCCTGAGCTCACTTCCTCCCATGCACACACCAAAATCACAACTTTTTTCAGAGTAACTATCAATAAGAATGACCTGAAGACTAGCAGGAAAGATTTCCCACAATTAAAGATATAAAGAATCACAACAGGATGTGTAGCAGGGCAGAGATGCAGTAGAGTCAAAATCCACATTCCTGGGAAGATGAGCCACAAGCAGGAGGATAATCACAATTGCAAGGGTCCCTATACTGGGAAGATGAGCCTTCAGAATAGCTGGCTTTGAAAGCCAATGGGGTTTGCTTATGGGAGAGCCAGATAACCATAGAAGCTTCACTCTTAAACGCTCGCACAAAATCACATGCTCTGAGTCCCAGTGCAAAGGCAATAATTTAAAAGGAGCCTGAGTCAGATCCACTTTGCTCATCTTGGAGATCTCCCAGAGAGGCAAGAGTCAACTGCGACACCCCCTAGGGCCACAGACACAGGCGGCAGCCAATTATGGGAGTTCATTCTACCATGAGGACACTGATGCTGGCCAGTACCATTTTAGAGTCCTCTCTCTAATCTATTAGCACTTACACACCCATTAGAAATTATATCAGCCTTGGGCCCATGAGGCCCCACAGAAGCTGCCCTGGAACCAAGCATCACACACCAGTGGGCTGGCACCAGCCCTGGGACCCCACAGGTCATACAGAAAGCCATGATGGGACCAACCCTCACCTGCATCAGCAGGTGGACAGCCTCTGCATGAGGTGGGCCCTGGAAGCCAGCCCCACCTACTAGTGCACCCACAGGCCCCACCACAACAGAAGGCCCACTCAGTCCCAGAGGGGGCACTCCTTCCTACAGCATACAGCCCTGGCAACCAGAGGTGAGTGTGTTGCTGAGCCCCACAGGACGTCTCCTACATAAGGCCACTTTTACAAGAACAGAAAATGTAACAAATCTACCTAATTCATAAAAACATGCACAGAGAATGAGGCAAAATGAGAAGACAGAGGGATACGCTTCAAACGAAGGAACAAGACAAAACCCCAGAAGAACTAAGCAAAGTGGAGATAAGCGAGCTACTCAATAAAGAGTTCAAGGTGATGATCTAAAGATGCTCACCCAACTCAGGAGAAGAATGGATCAACACAGTGAACAGTTTAACAAAGACTTATAAAACATAAAGAAGAACTAACAGAGCTAAAGAATATAACTGAAACAAAAAATACACTAGCAGAAATCAGTAGATTAGATGACTCAGAGGAATGCAACAGCAAGCTGAAAGAAAGAGTAGTAGAAATCACTCAAAGTGAACAGAAAAAATAAAATTTTTAATTGAGGATGGTTTAAGAGACCACCAGGAAAACCTCAAGTGTACAAACATTCTCATTACAGGGATACCTAAAGGAAAAGAGAGAGAAGGGCAGAGAACTTGCTTAAAGAAGTAATAGTTAAAAATTTCTCTAACATGAGAAATGAAATTATACATCCAGGTCCAGAAAGAACACAAAGTTTCAAACAAGATGAAACCAAAGAGGTTAAGAGCAAGATATATTTTAGTTAAAATGGCAAAAATTAAAGCGAGAACAAGAAAAAAGCAACTAGTTATATAAAAGGAACTAGCATAAGGCTGAGTTGACTTTGCAGTGAAAACTCCACAGGCCAGAGGGAGTGACACAATATATTTTTAAAAGATGAAAGGAGAAACCCTACAGCCAAGAATTCTCTACTTGGCAAGGCTAAAGAATTTCAGCAAAAAAGAATTCAGGGCCTGGCACCAGCCCTGGGACCCCACAGGTCCAGCCCAACCCTCACCTGCATCAGCAGGTGGACAGCCTCTGCATGAGGTGGGCCCTGGAAGCCAGCCCCACCTACTAGTGCACCCACAGGCCCCACCACAACAGAAGGCCCACTCAGTCCCAGAGGGGGCACTCCTTCCTACAGCATACAGCCCTGGCAACCAGAGGTGAGTGTGTTGCTGAGCCCCACAGGACGTCTCCTACATAAGGCCACTTTTACAAGAACAGAAAATGTAACAAATCTACCTAATTCATAAAAACATGCACAGAGAATGAGGCAAAATGAGAAGACAGAGGGATACGCTTCAAACGAAGGAACAAGACAAAACCCCAGAAGAACTAAGCAAAGTGGAGATAAGCGAGCTACTCAATAAAGAGTTCAAGGTGATGATCTAAAGATGCTCACCCAACTCAGGAGAAGAATGGATCAACACAGTGAACAGTTTAACAAAGACTTATAAAACATAAAGAAGAACTAACAGAGCTAAAGAATATAACTGAAACAAAAAATACACTAGCAGAAATCAGTAGATTAGATGACTCAGAGGAATGCAACAGCAAGCTGAAAGAAAGAGTAGTAGAAATCACTCAAAGTGAACAGAAAAAATAAAATTTTTAATTGAGGATGGTTTAAGAGACCACCAGGAAAACCTCAAGTGTACAAACATTCTCATTACAGGGATACCTAAAGGAAAAGAGAGAGAAGGGCAGAGAACTTGCTTAAAGAAGTAATAGTTAAAAATTTCTCTAACATGAGAAATGAAATTATACATCCAGGTCCAGAAAGAACACAAAGTTTCAAACAAGATGAAACCAAAGAGGTTAAGAGCAAGATATATTTTAGTTAAAATGGCAAAAATTAAAGCGAGAACAAGAAAAAAGCAACTAGTTATATAAAAGGAACTAGCATAAGGCTGAGTTGACTTTGCAGTGAAAACTCCACAGGCCAGAGGGAGTGACACAATATATTTTTAAAAGATGAAAGGAGAAACCCTACAGCCAAGAATTCTCTACTTGGCAAGGCTAAAGAATTTTATAGACAAGCAAAATCTAAGAATTCAGCACCAATAAATAAGCTTTACAAGAAATGTTAAAGGACTAATCTGGCATTATACATATCTGTAAACAACAAAACTATGTAAAAACAAAAAGCAAAATAAAAATAAGTAATGAAAAAAAGAAATGTTAAAGGGATTTCACTAAGCAGGAAAGAAAAGACTACAAATAGAAACAGAAAATTACAAAAAGGAAAAATCTCATTCATAAAGGCAAACATACAGATCAACCACTTACAAAACTAGTATGAAGATTAAAAGATGAAAGTAGTAAAACCATCTACACTCACGGTAAGTAATAAAACAAAAAGGGACACACAAAACAAAAAGGGATAAAGTATGCTGTCATAAATATTAAACATGAGGGAGGAGAGTGAAAATGAAAGGTTGTTAGAGGGCATTCACACTTCAGTGAGATAGGTCAGACAGAGAAAGATAAATACCATATGATTTCACTTTTAAGTGGAATCTAAAAATACAAAGCAAACAAATAAAACAGAAACAGACTTACAGAGAACAAACTGGCAGCTGCACAGGTTCAATCCCTAGTTGGGGAGCTAGATTCCATATGCTACAACTAAGTGTTCACATGCCTCAACTAAAAAATTCCATGTGCCACAACTAAAATCTGACAGAGCCAAATAAATAAAAATAATAAAAATAAAAACAGTAAAGGCATTTTGAGTGCTGTGTGCAAGCAAGCATTCTGCAAGACTCATGGGATCAGTCATCATTGAATGCAGAGTCCCCGGTCCCCAAGAAGGACAGACTGTTCACTGTGGCAGTGCCATGGGTCAGGAATCTGATGGCACAGAGCCCAAAGCTCTGTGAGAACCAGTACTGGATAGCCAGAGAAGGCAACCTCTAGGCTTGGCCTTGAAGGATGGAGAAGAGTTTGCAGGTGGTTGATGGAGGGAAAATAATGATAGACGTGTGCAAAGAGAGGAATGGTGAGAAGTTGGGGTTGTCTGAAACATGGCAGGGCAGGAAAGTGGAAGAAGAAATTGGAGAAGCAGGACAGGAGAAGATGATACAGTTCCTAACTAGAGCAGCGGTGCTGAAGGTAAGAATGAAGAAAAAAAGGTAGAAGAGGGTACTTCCACGGTAGGACACTGGTTACGAATCTGCTTTCCAGTGCAGAGGATGCAGGTTCCATTCCTGGCTGAAAAACTAAGATCCCCATTTGTTGTGGGGCAACTAAGTCCACACACCATGGCTAACAAACAATGTAGCCAAATTAATGAAAATAAAATTTTTTTAAAAAGGTAGGGAACATTTCTGAGGTTGCCTCATCAACAACCAAGAGACACTGGTCAGCAACCAAAAGAGGGATGAGGAGGAGCACCGAGGAGGGTGCTCTGTAATCCACCTGGAGGACGGTGTCGGTGGTGGCTCTACCAACTGAGACGGAGTTGTACGAGGAACAGCAGGCAGGGCGCATGTTTACAGCTTAATCTGCCATATGCTGAATTTTTTAAAAAAATTTTTTGGCCACTTCTATTGCTCTTGCATTTATTTATTTTCACCCACGTTTGCTCTTTGGCCTGTGTAGGCCCCCCCATCGCAGTGGCCTCTGTCGCTGCAGAGCATCGGTTCTGAGAGCATGTGCTCCAGAGCTCCGGCTCCGCAGTTGGATATATCAGTCCAGCTGCTCCCCAGCACATGGGATCCTCCCAGGCCAGGGATGGAACCAGCGACCCCTTCACTGCCAGGCGGTGTCCTTACCCACTGGACCACCAGGGAAGCCCCGTAGCTGAATTTGAGATGCATGCGGGGATGTTCCAGGCCAAGGTAGATTCCCAGACAAAGACACATCTAATATGTAACTCTGTTGAGCTCAGGGGACCATATTGGCTGAAGTGTATATCAGTGACCATAGCCAATAAACCTGAAGTGTGTCTAGGATGGACAGAGGGTTGGAGTAATCATCTTCAAAATGTAGTCACTGAAGTCATGGATTGGAGGAAAGCACTCCTTGCACCCATGGCTCCCAGCAGAGGGGAGAGCTTGATGAATCACAGCTATGGGGTGGACTGTCTTGACACAGCTTTCCATGTCATCTTTTCTAGGGTGTTCACATCTTCCTTTCATCTCCTCCTGCTTCTCCTTTGCAACTCTCAGTGAATGTGTGATGAATCCCGGCTTGGTGAATAGGCTAAACCCTCCACTTAGAAAACAAGCCTTAACTTTTATCTTCCTCTGTGGGTTTGGACTTGCTAGAATCAAAGTAACATTAGCACAATTTGTTTGGATTAGCATGAAGACTTTTAATCCGCTCCTTTGCAATATTCCATATTTTAATAACTTTAATAATTACTCCTTCCGTTTTTTTAAATTAAGAGCTTAGAGACAGAGACCTTGGAGTGGGACCAAAACAGTGGCATTTAGTATAGTGGTAAATAGGAAGAAACATTTGCAGAGCAGAATCAATATTCACAGCCAGCTAAGAAGCAGTTGGATTTTATTTAATTCTCTGAGCATCACTGTGGACAAGGCCCCAAATGCTAGATACATATGTAGTGGGAGATTCTTTCATGCTGTTTGGGGTCCAACTAGGATGCCCCAGGCGGCACTGACAATAATAGCATAAACTGCATGACCATTTTTTCCTGGTAATGTTCCTAGAAGTTTACAGAGAGAAGCCTAGGCTACCCTGGCTAACTTCACCGTTCCAACTTCACGGAGGGGCACTAGTGGCTGAGCAGCGTTTCCGTTGGGGAGTTCCCTTCCACCCACAAAAGTCACTTCAAGATCTCAGCTTCAGTAGCAGTCATGTCTTTCAGGGTGTGTTCTCTCCTCCGAAGCTGAGCCCTCAGGACCCTCAGGGAAGCCCCGTAGCTGAATTTGAGATGCATGCGGGGATGTTCCAGGCCAAGGTAGATTCCCAGACAAAGACACATCTAATATGTAACTCTGTTGAGCTCAGGGGACCATATTGGCTGAAGTGTATATCAGTGACCATAGCCAATAAACCTGAAGTGTGTCTAGGATGGACAGAGGGTTGGAGTAATCATCTTCAAAATGTAGTCACTGAAGTCATGGATTGGAGGAAAGCACTCCTTGCACCCATGGCTCCCAGCAGAGGGGAGAGCTTGATGAATCACAGCTATGGGGTGGACTGTCTTGACACAGCTTTCCATGTCATCTTTTCTAGGGTGTTCACATCTTCCTTTCATCTCCTCCTGCTTCTCCTTTGCAACTCTCAGTGAATGTGTGATGAATCCCGGCTTGGTGAATAGGCTAAACCCTCCACTTAGAAAACAAGCCTTAACTTTTATCTTCCTCTGTGGGTTTGGACTTGCTAGAATCAAAGTAACATTAGCACAATTTGTTTGGATTAGCATGAAGACTTTTAATCCGCTCCTTTGCAATATTCCATATTTTAATAACTTTAATAATTACTCCTTCCGTTTTTTTTAATTAAGAGCTTAGAGACAGAGACCTTGGAGTGGGACCAAAACAGTGGCATTTAGTATAGTGGTAAATAGGAAGAAACATTTGCAGAGCAGAATCAATATTCACAGCCAGCTAAGAAGCAGTTGGATTTTATTTAATTCTCTGAGCATCACTGTGGACAAGGCCCCAAATGCTAGATACATATGTAGTGGGAGATTCTTTCATGCTGTTTGGGGTCCAACTAGGATGCCCCAGGCGGCACTGACAATAATAGCATAAACTGCATGACCATTTTTTCCTGGTAATGTTCCTAGAAGTTTACAGAGAGAAGCCTAGGCTACCCTGGCTAACTTCACCGTTCCAACTTCACGGAGGGGCACTAGTGGCTGAGCAGCGTTTCCGTTGGGGAGTTCCCTTCCACCCACAAAAGTCACTTCAAGATCTCAGCTTCAGTAGCAGTCATGTCTTTCAGGGTGTGTTCTCTCCTCCGAAGCTGAGCCCTCAGGACCCTCAGGCAAACCTTTCCCACTTTCCAGCTCTGCATGGGTGTGGAAGCCACAATGAAGAAAAGCTCTAGCTTCTGGACATGGGGGAGCCTGGAGTCTCGACAGAGGACAGCCTCCAGAGGGGCTGAGCACTGTGCCGGCTGGTGCAGGGCACCCTCCTGGAGCCAGGCCGGAGCTCGGAGGTGGAGGTGGGCCTTCCGCTCCTGCTTGAACTCAGTGCAGACACCATTCTTACACAGCACATCTTTCTGTTTGCAGCCCTGATTAGGAATGAGCTGTTCTCTGACTGCTCTGGGGTTTTCCACATCTTCGATCCAGAATTACTCTCCTCTTCCTTCTTGGGACCCGTCTTCCAGAATTGAGCAGCCTTTACTGGGAATCCTCACACACAGGATGTGTCAAGTCCTTTACCTTCATCACATTACACCTTCTCGTTAAACAAAATCTACCTCGAATGCTTTCAGGGGGGTTTGCCTTTCTCAGGAGACCCTCCAAAGGATTTCACTGCCACCCTGCTAAGGAGTGCCATCCTCAGAGAGTTAGAGGTGGCCTTCTGCAACTGAAGAAGAGGAAAAAATGCACAGATTCGATCTTTAGTGAGTCATTTCCTGGCAGGGACTTCGGGGTAAATCTGATTCCTCTGTCTCAAAAATATGTGGTCTTTGAGGATATCACATGGGCAATAACACATTTATCTGTTAGAACAGACTAAATATAGGTTCAAAGAGTCCTCATATTCACAGCCAGCTAAGAAGCAGTTGGATTTTATTTAATTCTCTGAGCATCACTGTGGACAAGGCCCCAAATGCTAGATACATATGTAGTGGGAGATTCTTTCATGCTGTTTGGGGTCCAACTAGGATGCCCCAGGCGGCACTGACAATAATAGCATAAACTGCATGACCATTTTTTCCTGGTAATGTTCCTAGAAGTTTACAGAGAGAAGCCTAGGCTACCCTGGCTAACTTCACCGTTCCAACTTCACGGAGGGGCACTAGTGGCTGAGCAGCGTTTCCGTTGGGGAGTTCCCTTCCACCCACAAAAGTCACTTCAAGATCTCAGCTTCAGTAGCAGTCATGTCTTTCAGGGTGTGTTCTCTCCTCCGAAGCTGAGCCCTCAGGACCCTCAGGCAAACCTTTCCCACTTTCCAGCTCTGCATGGGTGTGGAAGCCACAATGAAGAAAAGCTCTAGCTTCTGGACATGGGGGAGCCTGGAGTCTCGACAGAGGACAGCCTCCAGAGGGGCTGAGCACTGTGCCGGCTGGTGCAGGGCACCCTCCTGGAGCCAGGCCGGAGCTCGGAGGTGGAGGTGGGCCTTCCGCTCCTGCTTGAACTCAGTGCAGACACCATTCTTACACAGCACATCTTTCTGTTTGCAGCCCTGATTAGGAATGAGCTGTTCTCTGACTGCTCTGGGGTTTTCCACATCTTCGATCCAGAATTACTCTCCTCTTCCTTCTTGGGACCCGTCTTCCAGAATTGAGCAGCCTTTACTGGGAATCCTCACACACAGGATGTGTCAAGTCCTTTTACCTTCATCACATTACACCTTCTCGTTAAACAAAATCTACCTCGAATGCTTTCAGGGGGGTTTGCCTTTCTCAGGAGACCCTCCAAAGGATTTCACTGCCACCCTGCTAAGGAGTGCCATCCTCAGAGAGTTAGAGGTGGCCTTCTGCAACTGAAGAAGAGGAAAAAATGCACAGATTCGATCTTTAGTGAGTCATTTCCCTGGCAGGGACTTCGGGATAAATCTGATTCCTCTGTCTCAAAAAATATGTGGTCTTTTGAGGGATATCACATGGGCAATAACACATTTATCTGTTAGAACAGACTAAATATAGGTTCAAAGAGTCCTCATAGGGAACTCCCTGGGAGTCCAGTGGTTTGAATTTGACACTTTCATATCCATGACCCTGGGTTCAATCCCTGATCAGGGAACTGAGATCCCATTTAAAAAAAAAAAAAAAGAAAGAAAGAAATCCTCATTAATTCTGACTTATTTAATTGGGGAGAGTTTCACACAGGAGGCATCTGACCTGCTTCTTCGAGGATAAGAAGGATTTAACAGATAATAAGAGAAGTGGCATTCCTGGATGGGATGGCAGACTAAGTCAGCCGGGAAAACCTGAAAATGCAAGCTTTACTTGGGCAACAATGAAGGGTTCAGTGTTAATAAATAGCAGAGTTCATAGCAGGTAGAACAGGACATAAAGTCAAACTATATAATGACCCACATGGCCCTCAGCATTGTAGCAAGAAGTTGGGTTTTCATTCTGGAGGGGGTTTGGGAAAAAACCCCATGGCAGGTTTCTCAAGATAAGAATGATCTGATCCTTCCTAGTATGACAAAGCTTTATGAAGATCAAAGCTCGTCCACAGAAAAGATAGAGAAATTAACAACCAGCCTGGAAGCTCGCACTACTGGTTCTGAGATGAGAGGCAAAATCAGGATAAGAGTGGACACACAAAATTCCACATACTGCTTTGGGAGAATTCACAGGCTCTTTTGAAACCCAAGTAAGGTCACCAAGTTAAGACTTCTACTAAAACAGGAGCCATCTGGGTTCCACAGTAAGAACACAAAGATGAAGAAAACATCGCTCCTGTCCTCACACACAGGATGTGTCAAGTCCTTACCTTCATCACATTACACCTTCTCGTTAAACAAAATCTACCTCGAATGCTTTCAGGGGTTTGCCTTTCTCAGGAGACCCTCCAAAGGATTTCACTGCCACCCTGCTAAGGAGTGCCATCCTCAGAGAGTTAGAGGTGGCCTTCTGCAACTGAAGAAGAGGAAAAATGCACAGATTCGATCTTTAGTGAGTCTTTTCCCCTGGCAGGGACTTCGGGATAAATCTGATTCCTCTGTCTCAAAAAATATGTGGTCTTTTGAGGGATATCACATGGGCAATAACACATTTATCTGTTAGAACAGACTAAATATAGGTTCAAAGAGTCCTCATAGGGAACTCCCTGGGAGTCCAGTGGTTTGAATTTGACACTTTCATATCCATGACCCTGGGTTCAATCCCTGATCAGGGAACTGAGATCCCATTTAAAAAAAAAAAAAAAGAAAGAAAGAAATCCTCATTAATTCTGACTTATTTAATTGGGGAGAGTTTCACACAGGAGGCATCTGACCTGCTTCTTCGAGGATAAGAAGGATTTAACAGATAATAAGAGAAGTGGCATTCCTGGATGGGATGGCAGACTAAGTCAGCCGGGAAAACCTGAAAATGCAAGCTTTACTTGGGCAACAATGAAGGGTTCAGTGTTAATAAATAGCAGAGTTCATAGCAGGTAGAACAGGACATAAAGTCAAACTATATAATGACCCACATGGCCCTCAGCATTGTAGCAAGAAGTTGGGTTTTCATTCTGGAGGGGTTGGAAAAAGCCCCATGGCAGGTTTCTCAAGATAAGAATGATCTGATCCTTCCTAGTATGACAAAGCTTTATGAAGATCAAAGCTCGTCCACAGAAAAGATAGAGAAATTAACAACCAGCCTGGAAGCTCGCACTACTGGTTCTGAGATGAGAGGCAAAATCAGGATAAGAGTGGACACACAAAATTCCACATACTGCTTTGGGAGAATTCACAGGCTCTTTTGAAACCCAAGTAAGGTCACCAAGTTAAGACTTCTACTAAAACAGGAGCCATCTGGGTTCCACAGTAAGAACACAAAGATGAAGAAAACATCGCTCCTGTCCTCAAGGGCAGGTGCACTCCAGGGAGAGGGATCAAACATACATTCAGACAGTAGTACCCGAGCTAATCAGGTACAGGACCTACTGTATCACCCTCTCCTATATCACAACTTCAAAGGGTCCTGTGACCCCTACCACTAAAAAAAAAAAAAGATTTTTAAAAAACTGCTCTAGAAATTTGTCACCTTCATAAATGTTTCTAATTCTTGGTTTTTGTTTTTACTCCTCCTCTAAATACCAACTTCCTTTAAAAAAAAAAAAAAACAAGAGAGAGAGAGTCAACAATATTAAATGGATGCTGTGGACATTTTATATTTTATTTGCAGTAAAAAAAACCCAACATATAAATTCAGCTCTGGATCTCAGTTATGCTGAAACTCTGAAAGACATTTTCCCTTCCCACCCCTGACCTCATTCTCTGGTAACACACACCATTTCAGAGCCTAGTCTCTAATAGCTGACGCCTCTGTGAGGATGTGAATCAACTTTAATTTGGACTTTAGCTTCTGCAGCAAGTGCCTTTGAACACGCACCTTCCTAAGAATGCCAGCTAGCACCTTTCAATTACAGTCAGATAATTAGGACAGAGGCTCCCCTGCCACCCATTCCATTTCTATGTGGGTGGTGGGGGACAGATGTGGCATTTCTGAACCACTGACACTTTTACCAAATGTCAAGAGGGATCACCACCTAAAACTCGTATAATGTTATATATCAATTATATTCCAATTTTTTGAAAAAGGGACTGTATTGTCCACACAGCGGCTGAAGACAATTGTGCCAGTTCTACATACCACAGCAATCTGGGAGACATGGCTTGGATGCCAAACTGGATTTTCTATGAGATTCCAGTGTTTATGGGGTCTATAAAGTGGGATTGGCCTGGAAAATCTAGAGCATGTGTTTATTAGAAGAAGAAAACAGCCTCTGACCTCAAGAAAATATGCAGTCTAGTTGAGGGGGTCAGGTACATGCACAGGAAAAAAGAGTCTACTTGACAAATGAACAAGGAAGTATGTGCAAAAAAGTATTTAGATAAGGGGAAGGGAGGTTGTAAACAATTCTGAGGAGGAACATAAACAAGGGAACAAAGGAAAAGAATTAGCATGTCAGGCACCACACACACTCACCTATAAGGTAATTTCTTTTCTTCTAATAATTAGGGGGTGTGCCAGACATAAGACCAGGTCATTTCCTATATATTGTCTATCAATCCTCACAACTATAATTCAGGTAGGGATTATTCTTCTCATTTCATGAATGAGGAAGACAGAAGCGCAGAAAGACTAAATAACCTTCCCAGGACACACAGCAACAAAGTAACTGAGCCTGAACTGAAGCCCAGGTCTGTTCGCCTCCAAATGGTAAATTCTTTCCATACCACACATTGTACCTAACAAAATTATGAGGACAACGTCGATAAGCCTCAATTACTGTGCTAAGTAAAAGAAGCCAGGTACAAAATGCCACATATGGTATGACTCCTTTTATATAAACATCCAGAACACGTAAATGTATTAACAGAGAAACCCAGTGGTTGCCAGGTGCTGGAAGAGAATGGAATGGGGAGTAATTATTTAATGGATACAGGGTTTCCTTAGGGATGATGAAAATGTCTTGGAACTAGACAGAGATGATGGTGGGTACAACTCGTGAATTATTAAGTGCACTGAAGTCACATTTTAAAATGGGGACTCATTCATTGTGAATTTTACCTTCATTTGTAAGAGCTATTTGGAAGAGAATTCAAGGAGACAAAACTAAGGAAATGAAAACCCACTCAGCATATGTGGAGGACAGTCAGCTATCCGAGTCAAATAAAACATGGACCAACATTCCATGATGGGCCAACATTTTCTTATCCATTCAAGTTAAAAATCTGGATAAAGGTCTGAGTCTCTCCTTAGCTGAGAGTTAAGAGTTCCCAAGCACAGACATCAGTGTTTCTCAGTCCTGGTAGGTGAAGGTGCCCAAGATGGTCCAAAATGACCCTAAAGCATTTTGGTGTTGTAAGGAATAAAGGCCACCCCTAACTTGGTGCCCTAAATTCAGAAGACACAATATTCTGTTTGATCATTCTCAAGTGACCCCAGAGGTCTTTGGAATATGGTCATTTCTAGGTTGCCTAAGGAGAAACTGAGTGTCTGTGGATCTGAAATCCATGGAATCATCTCTTAGCCCGTAATCCAGCCAGTCACCTAGTCTCCCACCTCAACTGGCCTTGTTCTTGGCACTAAGGACATAGAAACTCTCATAGAGGGTCTAAGGAGTCACTTGAGATATTTGATTTGGCTTCACTGCTTTTTGTGTGGGAAGTGATGGGCACTAAGGCCTCCCATGGAAACAGGGTCTTCAGACACATCCCCAGACAGTGGTCACTGCTAAGCAGCAGAGGGCCTGGACACAGGACATCTCTCAGAGCTTCACTGTCCTTTCAGGCTCTTTGGGAAATGTTCGCCTTCACATTACCCTCAGAAGTCTTTGTGCTATTAACAGTGACTTCTGTTGATTTGGAGTTTCATGCAGCAAATGGACCCTTTCAAACTCTTGCAACCTTTTCAGGAGCCAGCAGAGGTGGGGAGTGTGAGTGGGCACTCTGGTATGCCTGCGCTTCCCCAGTCTCTGGCCTTGTATGCCTCACTGCTGTGGTCAGCTCAGGGAGCCCTGGTGGAAAAGACATTTCCCCAGTGGACTTGTAGCTAAGATCGCCCCACAGCATGGGCTCTGATCCTCAAAGGACCATGGAGAGGTGCCAGACGCAAGAATCAAAGTCTTCAGCTACTCAGCTCTACCCATTACTGAGGTCATGAAAGTACTCAGAAAAGGTGCTCTTCATAAGGATCAGTCCAGAGGATTGCATGGTGCCAAAAATTTGGCACTGAAAGTCACACTGGGTGTAGCCCAGTAAGAGTGCTATAGAGTGGCCAATGTGGTGGCACACAAAGGATTCCATCTAGGGACTTCCCTGCTGGTCTAGTGGCTAAGAATCCACCCACCATTGCAGAGGACACAGGTGATCCTACATGCTGCAGAGCAACTAAGTCCTTGTGCCACAACTACTGAGGCTGCACGCCCTAGAGCCCAAGCTCTGCAACAAGAGAAGCCACCACAGTGAGAAACCTATGGCCCAACAAGTACCTATTTCATGGCCTGCACAGTGCCCAGTGAATGGACTTCAAATTTCAGATGAAGTCTCTCTCCTGCCCACAACACCCCAAGCAGTCCCCCAGGACTGTCCCGCTAGCTTCCTGATGATCCCAACCCCTCATCAGTCTCTCCATAGATTCCCAGAGCCCTCAGAAAGCCACATACTATCATCTGATCGAAACACGCAACTTGTTCCAAAAGCCCCAGATACTAATGTAACAGACTTTCATTTTATTTTGAGATTCCTTTTTATATTGTTTTAAAAATAGCATGCAATAAATACTCATTGTAAAACAAAACAATACAAGCAGAGAGCACAGAAATCAAGGATAGAGTGAAAGTCTGTTTCCTTTCCTCTCCCTCCCATCTCCCAGTAAGCCCTCTTTTCTAGAATTAGCCACTGTTCATTTGGCTTGTCTCCTTTCAGATATGTTCCATGTACTGCTCAAACATATATTTTACGCATATAATTCTCTCTTCCCTTACTGGATAACACCAATTCATTTTTCTGAAACATGCGGGGTAGGGGGCCTGGCGCTTCCCCAGTCTCTGGCCTTGTATGCCTCACTGCTGTGGTCAGCTCAGGAGCCCTGGTGGAAAAGACATTTCCCAGTGGACTTGTAGCTAAGATCGCCCCACAGCATGGGCTCTGATCCTCAAAGGACCATGGAGAGGTGCCAGACGCAAGAATCAAAGTCTTCAGCTACTCAGCTCTACCCATTACTGAGGTCATGAAAGTACTCAGAAAAGGTGCTCTTCATAAGGATCAGTCCAGAGGATTGCATGGTGCCAAAAATTTGGCACTGAAAGTCACACTGGGTGTAGCCCAGTAAGAGTGCTATAGAGTGGCCAATGTGGTGGCACACAAAGGATTCCATCTAGGGACTTCCCTGCTGGTCTAGTGGCTAAGAATCCACCCACCATTGCAGAGGACACAGGTGATCCTACATGCTGCAGAGCAACTAAGTCCTTGTGCCACAACTACTGAGGCTGCACGCCCTAGAGCCCAAGCTCTGCAACAAGAGAAGCCACCACAGTGAGAAACCTATGGCCCAACAAGTACCTATTTCATGGCCTGCACAGTGCCCAGTGAATGGACTTCAAATTTCAGATGAAGTCTCTCTCCTGCCCACAACACCCCAAGCAGTCCCCTAGGACTGTCCCGCTAGCTTCCTGATGATCCCAACCCCTCATCAGTCTCTCCATAGATTCCCAGAGCCCTCAGAAAGCCACATACTATCATCTGATCGAAACACGCAACTTGTTCCAAAAGCCCCAGATACTAATGTAACAGACTTTCATTTTATTTTGAGATTCCTTTTTATATTGTTTTAAAAATAGCATGCAATAAATACTCATTGTAAAACAAAACAATACAAGCAGAGAGCACAGAAATCAAGGATAGAGTGAAAGTCTGTTTCCTTTCCTCTCCCTCCCATCTCCCAGTAAGCCCTCTTTTCTAGAATTAGCCACTGTTCATTTGGCTTGTCTCCTTTCAGATATGTTCCATGTACTGCTCAAACATATATTTTACGCATATAATTCTCTCTTCCCTTACTGGATAACACCAATTCATTTTTCTGAAACATGTTTTTTTTTATTATTTAATATAATGTGATCACCCTTCCACATCTGTGGAAGTAAGTGTTTACTTCATCATCTTTGATTAATGCATATTGTTCTGTAGTACAGAGATAGGATTATTTATTTAACCAGTCCTCTGTTAATAGCATTTATAGCATTTCCCTTTTTCACTGTTACAAACAACACTGCAATGAACATACTTTAAATTCTGACAATATTGCAAACTTACTTTCCAAAAAGATTATAACATCTTACACTTGACACAATTGACAAACACAATACAAATCTTTCCATTGCTTCTAGAAAGCCATCAATCAACTCCACTCTACAACTTCTAAGAGGCATGTTAGTTTCACCATGCAAGTTTCAGGCTGAGAGTGGGAGGCCCCATTGTCTCTGCAATCAGCTGTGGTTTCCATGTCTTACATGTAAACTGGAGACCAGTTCCTGGCACTTTTTCTCAGCCTGGGCGCCTGACCGCCTCCCAGCTACCAACAATGAAGACCTGCCCTCCGTGCACAGGAGGAGGCAGGCTTGATGCAGTGCTTCTGCTACCCCCAGGCCTGTCTCTAGAGACCCTGTGAGTGACAGGGCCTCCCTAAGTGAGCACAGAGCCAGAGTCATCTCCAGTTCCCACAGAAGAGTCTTTCTGTCTAACAGGCTTCTGTCCTGGTCCCTGAATTTCTCTTCAGTTCCCACTTGGAAGGAACCCAATGGCCATGGCTCCTCCTCCTTTCCACTGCTCCTCTCAGCCCTGCTTTCTCCAGCTCAGCCCAGCCTGAGCTCCCACAAGTTCACCACCAATGGTCACATTGAGATTCTGCAGATGTCCACTTCTCTACCTACTGTCTTGGGTGGGTAAGAATTCACTTCTTCTTCTAGAATTGAGGATTTGGACATCTGACTCTAACTTTTATCACAGTGCCCAGGCATCCCTCTGAACCCCCATCCCTAATACAATTCCAGGGCCTTATATTTCATTCATTCATCAAACAGATACTTATTATGTGCCATGGACATGTTCTACCCAAACTACAAAATTCCTAGAAAAACTTACATACACAGGAAGCTCTATATTTCTATTGCAATATGAATGGCAGGTTACTGAAATTTTACAAATGTATTATGATAGACTAGCTATAACCAATCCTTATTTTGAAACAGATGCACTCCTAGGCAGTTACCATTATAGTCTTCCATCCCATTCCATTGGAACTGTGTAACAATATCCAAGATGCATTAAGTGCATTGGTCAGCATGTGCTGTTCTACAGTATGGGCATGTTTTAATAATCCCCACGACAACGACCCTGTGAGATAATTACTATTGCCATCTCCATTTTGTAGATAGAGATATAAGGCTAAGCTTACCCAGGCTATGATTAACAGAGCCAGTGTCCAAACCCAGGCATTTGATACCAGAGCCTTCTCACCTAACCATGATGGCATTCTGTCCCTCTGTAGTTGGTTCTCTACATCAGACCCTTGGGCAAAAGTCCAAAAAGTTCACCAATGGAATTTCTGGAAGGTTTGAAAGATGAAGGGCCCAGGGCCAAACATGAAAGCAACAGCCCTGGGCTCTGGTTAACAGATCCCCTTAGTGGATTTGGTGATCTACCGGAGTGGGCACCATGGTATCCAGCATGTTTCAATAATGTGATGAGAGAGACCCTCGGAGGCTGATGCTGACAACACAGAGCTCTCTGTTCTGCTTCCAGGGGTCCTGCTGATGAAAGGTGGCCGTTCTGATTTACTTCAAGCCTTGTCACCTCAGGTTTCACTGCATGGTGACTAACCTGCACATACGTTTCAGGGGCAAGGACTCTGAGGTCAGAGTGTTCTTGTCCATCCAAATCCTGGTTCTACAACTTTATAGATGTGTGACCAGGGATAATTTATTAAACATATCTATGACTCCATTTCCAGGGTACAAAATGGTGGAAGGAGTATCTTTCTCAGAGAGTTGTTGGGTCCATCTTATTGACCTAAATTGTAACTTGATTACTTCTGAAAAGACTGTACCTCCAAATAAGGTCAGTTTTGGAGGTCCTAAGACCACATGAAAAAACAGTGATTAATTTATGTGCCATGGACATGTTCTACCCAAACTACAAAATTCCTAGAAAAACTTACATACACAGGAAGCTCTATATTTCTATTGCAATATGAATGGCAGGTTACTGAAATTTTACAAATGTATTATGATAGACTAGCTATAACCAATCCTTATTTTGAAACAGATGCACTCCTAGGCAGTTACCATTATAGTCTTCCATCCCATTCCATTGGAACTGTGTAACAATATCCAAGATGCATTAAGTGCATTGGTCAGCATGTGCTGTTCTACAGTATGGGCATGTTTTAATAATCCCCACGACAACGACCCTGTGAGATAATTACTATTGCCATCTCCATTTTGTAGATAGAGATATAAGGCTAAGCTTACCCAGGCTATGATTAACAGAGCCAGTGTCCAAACCCAGGCATTTGATACCAGAGCCTTCTCACCTAACCATGATGGCATTCTGTCCCTCTGTAGTTGGTTCTCTACATCAGACCCTTGGGCAAAAGTCCAAAAAGTTCACCAATGGAATTTCTGGAAGGTTTGAAAGATGAAGGGCCCAGGGCCAAACATGAAAGCAACAGCCCTGGGCTCTGGTTAACAGATCCCCTTAGTGGATTTGGTGATCTACCGGAGTGGGCACCATGGTATCCAGCATGTTTCAATAATGTGATGAGAGAGACCCTCGGAGGCTGATGCTGACAACACAGAGCTCTCTGTTCTGCTTCCAGGGGTCCTGCTGATGAAAGGTGGCCGTTCTGATTTACTTCAAGCCTTGTCACCTCCAGGTTTCACTGCATGGTGACTAACCTGCACATACGTTTCAGGGGCAAGGACTCTGAGGTCAGAGTGTTCTTGTCCATCCAAATCCTGGTTCTACAACTTTATAGATGTGTGACCAGGGATAATTTATTAAACATATCTATGACTCCATTTCCAGGGTACAAAATGGTGGAAGGAGTATCTTTCTCAGAGAGTTGTTGGGTCCATCTTATTGACCTAAATTGTAACTTGATTACTTCTGAAAAGACTGTACCTCCAAATAAGGTCAGTTTTGGAGGTCCTAAGACCACATGAACATATAAATATTCAGGTGAATTAATTTAACTGAAAACAATGACTAATGAAGTCACTACTGATTAGATGACTGCCATGTCATATTACAAATTCTGACATTTAAAACCAACAGCAATACAGTTAATGCAGCTCAATATCAAAAACAAACAACCCAATCAAAAAATAGGTAGAAGATCTAAATAGACATTTCTCCAAAGAAGACATTCAACCCAAAAGGCACATGAAAAGATGCTCAACATCATTAATTATTAGAGAAATGCAAATCAAAACTACAATGAAGGGGCTTCCCTGGTGATCCAGTGGGTAAGGACACCGCCTTGCAGTGCAAGGGGTTCTGGTTTGATCCCTGGCCTGGGAAGATCCCACATGCTGCAGAGCAGCTGGACCAATGTGTCCAATTATCGAGCCAGAGCTCTGGAGTGCATGTGCCCAGAGCCGGTGCTCTGCAGCAAGAGGGGCCACCATGATGGGAGGCCCACACAGGCCAAAGAACAAAGATAAATAGATGAAAGACCAACAGAGGTGGCCAAAAAAAAAAAAAACTACAATGAAGTATCACCTCACACTGACCAGAAAGACTATCAACAAAAAGTCTACAAACAAGTGCTGGAGATGTGAAGAAAAGGGAACTCTCCTACACTGTAGATGGGAATGTAAGTTGGTACAGCCACTATAGAGAACAGTATGAAGGTTCCTTAAAAAAAAAAAAACTAAACAAACAACTACCATATGACCCAGCAATCCCACTCATGGCATATACTAAGAGAAAGCCATAATTCAAAAAGACACATACACCCTAATGTTCACTGCAGCACTATTTACAACAATCAAGCAACCTAAATGTCCATTGGAATGGACATCCAGAGGAATGGATAAAGAAGATACGGTGCATACATACAGTGGAATGTTAGTCAAAAGAAAGAGCAAAATAATGTCATTTGCAGCAACATGATTGGACTTAGAGACTGTCACATTGAGTGAAGTAAGTCAAAGACAAACATTACTTATATTTGGAATCTAAAAATAGTGGTACAAATAAACTTATTTACAAGACAATGAAACAGATATACAAAACAATGACTAATGAAGTCACTACTGATTAGATGACTGCCATGTCATATTACAAATTCTGACATTTAAAACCAACAGCAATACAGTTAATGCAGCTCAATATCAAAAACAAACAACCCAATCAAAAAATAGGTAGAAGATCTAAATAGACATTTCTCCAAAGAAGACATTCAACCCAAAAGGCACATGAAAAGATGCTCAACATCATTAATTATTAGAGAAATGCAAATCAAAACTACAATGAAGGGGCTTCCCTGGTGATCCAGTGGGTAAGGACACCGCCTTGCAGTGCAAGGGGTTCTGGTTTGATCCCTGGCCTGGGAAGATCCCACATGCTGCAGAGCAGCTGGACCAATGTGTCCAATTATCGAGCCAGAGCTCTGGAGTGCATGTGCCCAGAGCCGGTGCTCTGCAGCAAGAGGGGCCACCATGATGGGAGGCCCACACAGGCCAAAGAACAAAGATAAATAGATGAAAGACCAACAGAGGTGGCCAAAAAAAAAAAAAACTACAATGAAGTATCACCTCACACTGACCAGAAAGACTATCAACAAAAAGTCTACAAACAAGTGCTGGAGATGTGAAGAAAAGGGAACTCTCCTACACTGTAGATGGGAATGTAAGTTGGTACAGCCACTATAGAGAACAGTATGAAGGTTCCTTAAAAAAAAAAAAACTAAACAAACAACTACCATATGACCCAGCAATCCCACTCATGGCATATACTAAGAGAAAGCCATAATTCAAAAAGACACATACACCCTAATGTTCACTGCAGCACTATTTACAACAATCAAGCAACCTAAATGTCCATTGGAATGGACATCCAGAGGAATGGATAAAGAAGATACGGTGCATACATACAGTGGAATGTTAGTCAAAAGAAAGAGCAAAATAATGTCATTTGCAGCAACATGATTGGACTTAGAGACTGTCACATTGAGTGAAGTAAGTCAAAGACAAACATTACTTATATTTGGAATCTAAAAATAGTGGTACAAATAAACTTATTTACAAGACAGAAATAGAATCACAGATATACAAAACAAACTTAAGGCTGCATGCATACTAAGTTGCTTCAGTCGTGTCCAACTCTTTGTAACACCATGGACTATAGCCCATCAGGCTCCTCGATTCATGGGATTCTCCAGGCAAGAATACTGGACTGGGTTGCCATGCCCTCTTCTAGGGGATCTTCCCAACCTAGGGTTCAAATCCACGTATCTTTTATCTCCAGCATTGGTAGATGGGTTCTTTACCACTAGTGCCACCTGCTGCTGCTGCTTAGTCATTTCAGTCGTGTCCAATTCTATGCGACCCCATAGACTGCAGTCTGTCAGGCTCCTCTGTCCATGGAATTTTCCAGGCAAAAATAATGCAGTGGGTTGCCATGCCCTCCTCCAGGGGATCTTCCAAACCCCGGGATTGAACCCAGGTCTCTTGCATTGTAGGTAGATTCTCTACCACTGAGTTACCAAGGAAGCCCCTATAAATATATATTTGTGACCCCATGGACTGTAGCCTGCCAGGCTTTCCATTTATGGGATTTTCCAGGCAAGAATACTAGAATGGGTTGACCATTTCCTTCTCCAAGCATCAGGGTGCAAAGAGGGGAAGGATAAATTAGGGAACTGGGATATATATATATATACAATTATATATGAAACAGATAACTAATGAGGACCTACTATTTAGTACAAGGCACTTTATTCAATATTTTCTAATGACCTACATGGGAAAAGAATCTAAAAAAATAATGGATATATGTATAACTGATTCAGTTTGCTGTTCAGTAGAAAGTAACACATTGTAAATCAACTATATTCCAATAAAAATTATTTTAAAAATTCATAGGAAACCTTGAGCTGTCTGTTAAGGAAATCAAGATTCAGATTTTATCCAAGACTAAACACCTGGTCACCATTGAGGCAGGATTAATCGGGACTGTCTGACTTCAAGCTCATGCTCTTGAAATGCCATATAATACCTTTCTTTTTCAAACTGGTTCCTAACTAGCCAGTGACTGAGGATTATTCCTGTGAAGGCAGAAGGGCTTATTTAATCCCTGTTCCCATCTATGGAGCCCCTCTGTATGGAAGGAGACTTAGATCTGCTCCCACACATATCCATGCGGACTCCAGAAAGTCATAGACTAGCAGAGCAAGAAGACACCCGTGATGTTATTCAATCCATCCCCTGCTTTATCAGTGAAGAATGAGTTACTTTCACAAGGTCACACAAGAAGGGAACAGGACTGAATCTGTTCTCTACCCAACACTGCCTTAGTGAGAAAAAAAATTCTGAACTTTGTTAGTTGATCTAACTTATTTATCAAATTGCTTAACAGATTTAAGGCATTTATACAAAATCAGGAGACTAATAATTTGAATCAAACAGTCTGACACCATACAAAATAGCCAAGGGTAGGCCTATCCTGAAAACAGCCTCCAGCTTTAATGACCAAATGGCAGGAATGATCGCCAGCCCCTCCCACTGTCACAGAAATATCCAATTTCTTAGATAGCTTATTTTCTCTACCAATGCTCTGGACAGTAAGAAAGGGAAAAGCTCATCTGTACTTGCCACAGAAATTGTTATATAACAAACGAGAAACACGTCAAATCTCTACTTCCATCCTGCAGATTGTAAATGTGGTATTTCTCCATAACAGCATCCGTCTCCTCTCAATCACCAGCTCTGGGGCATAGCCACCTGGCCGGCTCAGGGGGCAAATGTCCTCCACCACGCTGGCTTTCTCTGTCCCAGAATATAGTCTTGGTTTCTTAAGAACATCCATCAGGCAGAATACCAACGCAACTGAGACTGCAAACCACCTGCAAGGCTGGTAGTGACAGGTGTGACTCCGTGAAAAGAGGGAAAGATCTAGTAGTTCCAGACCCAACTTGGCATATTACAAAGAGTACGACCTTGGGAAGATCCCATTTGCTTTCTAAAACTCAATTTCCCCATCTTTAAAATGTGAAAAATATTAATAGTGACCTACAGGACAGGTTATGAGGCTTAAACAAGATGACTTGAGAAAATGCACAGCACAGGAACCGGCACTTGGTAGGGGCCTAAATCTTTTTTTTTACATTGAACAGGTACAGCATATCATTTTGTTTCCTCTAAAACTGATCAAGGCTAATCTATTCTTTTCTTCTTCATATGCAATGTAGGAAGGAACTGAGAATAGCATGGGCTCTAGCATGGCCAATCTTTGTTCTAATGCTGCCACCTGCTGTTGAACAGCCACCATCCCACGCTCCTATTTCAAAGGGATGCCCTGAAATAATGGGGTGTGACTAGACAAATTCCTCCCCAGCACACTTCCCTTCAGTTACACCCTTCAGATCTTGCCCAAGGGCACACCTGATGTACCTGATCTCGGGGTCACAGCCTAATTTCCTTGGCAGGAAGGACTTTTCCAACAGAGGATGACATTTCCTAACAGGTCACCTTTTCCAACATTGGGAACATAAGGACAGCCCTGGGCTGAGGCATACTGAAGTTGAAAAGTTGTATGCAGGGATTTCTCTGGTTATCTAGTGGTTAAGAATCTGCTTTGCAATTCATGGGTTCAAACCCTGGTGGAGAACTAAGATTTCATGGTTCATTTTCTCTACCAATGCTCTGGACAGTAAGAAAGGGAAAAGCTCATCTGTACTTGCCACAGAAATTGTTATATAACAAACGAGAAACACGTCAAATCTCTACTTCCATCCTGCAGATTGTAAATGTGGTATTTCTCCATAACAGCATCCGTCTCCTCTCAATCACCAGCTCTGGGGCATAGCCACCTGGCCGGCTCAGGGGGCAAATGTCCTCCACCACGCTGGCTTTCTCTGTCCCAGAATATAGTCTTGGTTTCTTAAGAACATCCATCAGGCAGAATACCAACGCAACTGAGACTGCAAACCACCTGCAAGGCTGGTAGTGACAGGTGTGACTCCGTGAAAAGAGGGAAAGATCTAGTAGTTCCAGACCCAACTTGGCATATTACAAAGAGTACGACCTTGGGAAGATCCCATTTGCTTTCTAAAACTCAATTTCCCCATCTTTAAAATGTGAAAATATTAATAGTGACCTACAGGACAGGTTATGAGGCTTAAACAAGATGACTTGAGAAAATGCACAGCACAGGAACCGGCACTTGGTAGGGGCCTAAATCTTTTTTTTTACATTGAACAGGTACAGCATATCATTTTGTTTCCTCTAAAACTGATCAAGGCTAATCTATTCTTTTCTTCTTCATATGCAATGTAGGAAGGAACTGAGAATAGCATGGGCTCTAGCATGGCCAATCTTTGTTCTAATGCTGCCACCTGCTGTTGAACAGCCACCATCCCACGCTCCTATTTCAAAGGGATGCCCTGAAATAATGGGGTGTGACTAGACAAATTCCTCCCCAGCACACTTCCCTTCAGTTACACCCTTCAGATCTTGCCCAAGGGCACACCTGATGTACCTGATCTCGGGGTCACAGCCTAATTTCCTTGGCAGGAAGGACTTTTCCAACAGAGGATGACATTTCCTAACAGGTCACCTTTTCCAACATTGGGAACATAAGGACAGCCCTGGGCTGAGGCATACTGAAGTTGAAAAGTTGTATGCAGGGATTTCTCTGGTTATCTAGTGGTTAAGAATCTGCTTTGCAATTCAGGGACATGGGTTCAAACCCTGGTGGGAGAACTAAGATCCTACATGGTACAGAGCAACTAAGCCTGTGCACAGCAACTATCGAGTCCGCAGGCCACAACAACAAAAGGTCCCATGTGATGCAAGTAAGATTTTTTAAGTAGTATGCAATTTTTTAAATATATTGAAAAAATGTGTTCATTATTTTATTTAAAAAAAAAGTAGTATGAAGCCTGCATGTTCCACTGAAACTACATAACGCTGGCCCACACTGTGTTTTATAAAATTCAGATTATCTACCAATGCTGAAATATCACATTTTCACCTGAAAATGTGGACTTTCAGACTGTTAGTACGTCTAAGGATATGGCGACACATGACCCAAAGTTAGCTGGAGCTGAGTAGTAAATGCCCCTTTAGCCTGGGCAGGCCTTGGCCAGTCTGGCATCACCCATCCCTAGTGGATCCTCAGTGGGACCTGCCTCGCTCATTAAGATTACCTTGCTGACCCCTGGTTCCAGCTCTACACCAACAAGCTCAACCACAAAGCCTTGTAGAGACTAAGGTGGCTAAATAAAGTAGGACTGATTTATACTTTCAAGCAATAACAATTATAATTAGTAATTATCACATATTTAGTTTACATTGGGCACAAAGAAGAGCATTTTGACCCCAACTTTTGACCTCAAAGATATTTTCATCCCACTGTGCATGTAGATCTGACATCCTTGTTCTATGTATTTACTTTGTTCTCTGGATCAAGAAATATAAAATCACTAACACATACAAGTCATAATAAATACTACTTGCAGAAATAATCTATCCAAAACAAACCCCCACCTTTCGAAATAATGGGGGGTGACTAGACAAGTTCCTCCCCAGCACACTTCCCTTCAGTTACACCCTTCAGATCTTGCCCAAGGGCACACCTGATGTACCTGATCTCGGGGTCACAGCCTAATTTCCTTGGCAGGAAGGACTTTTCCAACAGAGGATGACATTTCCTAACAGGTCACCTTTTCCAACATTGGGAACATAAGGACAGCCCTGGGCTGAGGCATACTGAAGTTGAAAAGTTGTATGCAGGGATTTCTCTGGTTATCTAGTGGTTAAGAATCTGCTTTGCAATTCAGGGACATGGGTTCAAACCCTGGTGGGAGAACTAAGATCCTACATGGTACAGAGCAACTAAGCCTGTGCACAGCAACTATCGAGTCCATGGGGCCACAACAACAAAAGGTCCCATGTGATGCAAGTAAGATTTTTTAAGTAGTATGCAATTTTTTAAATATATTGAAAAAATGTGTTCATTATTTTATTTAAAAAAGTAGTATGAAGCCTGCATGTTCCACTGAAACTACATAACGCTGGCCCACACTGTGTTTTATAAAATTCAGATTATCTACCAATGCTGAAATATCACATTTTCACCTGAAAATGTGGACTTTCAGACTGTTAGTACGTCTAAGGATATGGCGACACATGACCCAAAGTTAGCTGGAGCTGAGTAGTAAATGCCCCTTTAGCCTGGGCAGGCCTTGGCCAGTCTGGCATCACCCATCCCTAGTGGATCCTCAGTGGGACCTGCCTCGCTCATTAAGATTACCTTGCTGACCCCTGGTTCCAGCTCTACACCAACAAGCTCAACCACAAAGCCTTGTAGAGACTAAGGTGGCTAAATAAAGTAGGACTGATTTATACTTTCAAGCAATAACAATTATAATTAGTAATTATCACATATTTAGTTTACATTGGGCACAAAGAAGAGCATTTTGACCCCAACTTTTGACCTCAAAGATATTTTCATCCCACTGTGCATGTAGATCTGACATCCTTGTTCTATGTATTTACTTTGTTCTCTGGATCAAGAAATATAAAATCACTAACACATACAAGTCATAATAAATACTACTTGCAGAAATAATCTATCCAAAACAAACACTGCAATGGCAAAAGCTTCAAACAAGAAAATCTATTATTGCTTTTTAAATGACTAGAAAAATTCCAGTGTGGATTCTCTGGTCCTGTGGTTAAGATTCCATGTTCCCAACACAGGGGGCAAGGGTTCAATCCCCGCTCAGGGAAGATCCCACACACTGTGTGCCATAATCACACACATCCCCATCATGGAAAAAGAATCACTTCTTCTAGGAATTACTGAAAACAATAAAATTTGAACTCAAAATTTTATGTGAAAAAGTAGAATCGTCTGCACAAAATTTTGATCTGATAATGACCCAGGGGAACTGTACTTGTGAAAAGGAATGACCTCGGGAATTCCCTGGTGGTTCAGTGGTTAGGACTCAGGGACCAGTTTCCATCCCTGGTTGGGGAACTAAGATCCCACAAACCATGCTGTGTGGGTCAAAAAAAAGCCAAACAAACAAAAAGTAACTTCCAAAAAGAAAACTCACAGTAACAAAAATTATAAGCAGTCAAGCTAGGTAGGAAAAAAATGCTAATAAGTTGAGTCTTTGTCAAAAAATCTGTATGGAAAAAACTGACCTTCAAACAAATAATTTCAGAAAAATAAAAATTTTAATTGGAGAAAGAAGTAAATATAGTCCATAGAAAATTCTTTTTTTTTTTTTTTCGACCCACAAGATTTGTATTGGTTCTTTTTTTTTGTTTTGTCTTTTTTTTTTTACATTTATTTTATTTATTTATCTTTTGGGGGTTGAGCTGGGGAGGGAGGGGGATGGGCGGGCCACTTCTATTGGTCTTTCATTTCTCTGTTTTCATCCCTCTTTGTTCTTTGGCTCCTGTGGGCCTCCCATCGCGGTGGCCTCTGTTGCTGCAGAGCGCCGGCTCTGGGCGCATGCACTCCAGAGCTCCGGCTCGGTGATTGGACACATCGGCCCAGCTGCTCCGCGGCACGTGGGATCTTCCCAGGCCAGGGATCGAACCGGCGCCCCTTTGCACTGCAAGGCGGTGTCCTTACCCACTGGACCACCAGGGGAAGCCCCATAGAAAATTTTTGATGCAACTATATTTGGTTTACTAACTGTCCCCTCCACCCAATATCACAGAGAATTTATGTCAGTAACCCAGCATGAATCTCTCCATGTATTTCTCTATGTTTATATAATCTCAAATATTCATATTCACACTGGGGGATGCTTTCCATTGTTTCCCTTATAAAAATTGGATTATATTATCTTCATTTCCTGGCATCTTGTTTTTCTCACAGTCTCTACAGCGCTGGGTCCCTGGCTCTGTCTCTTGTTTTAAGAGTGTTCAGCTAGAACAGGCCCAGCAACACCCCCTTCCTCCAGCCTCCAGCCACCCTTGAAACTTTCTCCCAGTTGCAACCTTGGGAACCAGCCACTAAGCTCTCCTCAGCAGCCACTAAGCTCTCCTCAGCAGCCACTAAGCTCTCCTCAGCTTCTGGCACCATAAGCCCCATTTTTTTAGCATAACTCTTTACTACCGATCAACCATGAGCTCCCTGGCTCCTGAAAATTATTCCCCCCAAATAGAGGCTGCCATCAGCTGCCTTGGGTCAACATGCACCCGCCAGCCTTCTACACCTACCTCTCTCTGGGTGTCTATTTCCACCATAACAAAGTGCTTCTAAACTGTGTGGGCCATTTTTTTCCATGAATTGGTGGAGAAGTTCAAGGATGCAGAGTGTCTCTTGGAATGCAAAACCAGCATGGCTGCCCTGTCATTTTCCGGGACCTGCAGAAACCATCAGCAAGATGGGTGGGAAAACCCAGGCTGCTGTGGAAGCTGCAGTCTCAAGGAGAAGAACCTTAACCTGACCATTTTGAATCTGCGTGCCCTGGGTTCTGCCTGGGCAGATCCCACCTCTGTGACTTCCTGGAGAGTGACTTCCAGAGGAGCAGATGAAATTCATTAAGAAGGTGGGCAACCATCTGACCAACCCAGGCTGAGCTAGGAGACTATGTTTTCAAAAGGCTCCCCTCAAGCACAACCAGTAGCCTCCAAAGCCCAGCAGCCTTCCAGAAGTCCCTTTGGTGTCAAGGTTTCAACTTGAAGCTCCTCTTTGCCCCACTAGGCAGCTTTATAACCAACCTGGAGCCCTCTCCCAAGTCTTGGACCAAACAGGAACAAGAAAGCTTTTTGCAGCACCCCCTACACTCCAAAAAAAAAGACATAGAACAACAACAAAAAAGCTCAGTATCTTACAGAAATCCTTTCAAACCAGAATGAGTTCATTTGTAGAAGAGAAACTCTCTAAGAGGCACTGCTAGATTGAAGAAAAGATATGTGGTTTTGTTTTTGTTTTTAATTTTAGAAGATCTATTTCCAAATAGACTGAAAGAATTCATACATCCCCTGGCAAAGTTTGCAAGTAACTTTCCCTCTATCTCCCACCACCAGCAACTGGCACTCCTGTTTCTTTCCAACAATCAGGTAAAGGTAATGAGTAACTTCACCATTACTTTAATTTCCATTTCTCTAATATCTAATGAATTTGAGTACCTTTTCATGTTTACTGGCAACTGAATTTGCTCTTCCACAAAAATGTCTATTTATATGACTAGGCCATTTTTTTATTGGATAGTTCATCTTTGGCCTGCCATGGTTAGAGTTCTTGGTGTCTTTTCATTACAAATTTTCTACTTGTCATCTGCATTATAGTTCTTTTTTTCCAAATTTGTTACCTGTCTATTTACTTTGCCATGATATCTCTGTCACACAAGAGTGTGAATTTTTATATAGTTAAATATGGTTAAGTTCTTGGTTTAAAAGATCTTTCTTTATCATTTCCAATGCTCAGAAAATCTAAGAATGTAACCTCTCAGAGTAGTTTGCAATATATTATAGCTTCATATTTTCATATTTAGTTTTTACATCTATCTTTATTTTTAAATATACATAAGATAGGGGTCCAAGTTTTTCTTCCAAATGGATAGCTAGCTGTGCCAAGATCATTCATTATAGAATGAAGACTTTCCCCAGGGAATTAAACTATTAACTTTCTAATACAGAAGCTGCTTGTACATTCCAGGTTCTATTTCTAGATTATTTATTCTATTTTACTGATCTAGTTATCTATTCCTATGCCAACACAGCAATTATTTATTCTATATTTAACCCTGACAGAAGTCCCTTTGGTGTCAAGGTTTCAACTTGAAGCTCCTCTTTGCCCCACTAGGCAGCTTTATAACCAACCTGGAGCCCTCTCCCAAGTCTTGGACCAAACAGGAACAAGAAAGCTTTTGCAGCACCCCCTACACTCCAAAAAAAAAGACATAGAACAACAACAAAAAAGCTCAGTATCTTACAGAAATCCTTTCAAACCAGAATGAGTTCATTTGTAGAAGAGAAACTCTCTAAGAGGCACTGCTAGATTGAAGAAAAGATATGTGGTTTTGTTTTTGTTTTTAATTTTAGAAGATCTATTTCCAAATAGACTGAAAGAATTCATACATCCCCTGGCAAAGTTTGCAAGTAACTTTCCCTCTATCTCCCACCACCAGCAACTGGCACTCCTGTTTCTTTCCAACAATCAGGTAAAGGTAATGAGTAACTTCACCATTACTTTAATTTCCATTTCTCTAATATCTAATGAATTTGAGTACCTTTTCATGTTTACTGGCAACTGAATTTGCTCTTCCACAAAAATGTCTATTTATATGACTAGGCCATTTTTTTATTGGATAGTTCATCTTTGGCCTGCCATGGTTAGAGTTCTTGGTGTCTTTTCATTACAAATTTTCTACTTGTCATCTGCATTATAGTTCTTTTTTTCCAAATTTGTTACCTGTCTATTTACTTTGCCATGATATCTCTGTCACACAAGAGTGTGAATTTTTATATAGTTAAATATGGTTAAGTTCTTGGTTTAAAAGATCTTTCTTTATCATTTCCAATGCTCAGAAAATCTAAGAATGTAACCTCTCAGAGTAGTTTGCAATATATTATAGCTTCATATTTTCATATTTAGTTTTTACATCTATCTTTATTTTTAAATATACATAAGATAGGGGTCCAAGTTTTTCTTCCAAATGGATAGCTAGCTGTGCCAAGATCATTCATTATAGAATGAAGACTTTCCCCAGGGAATTAAACTATTAACTTTCTAATACAGAAGCTGCTTGTACATTCCAGGTTCTATTTCTAGATTATTTATTCTATTTTACTGATCTAGTTATCTATTCCTATGCCAACACAGCATTTAATTTATAGTATATTCTATCATCATGTAAATCCTTTCTCAGTAGGCTTTTTATCATATTTTTCTGGGTCATCTTTGGTATTTATTTTTCTACATAAACTTTAATACCATCTTATTGAATCCTCCTCACTCCAAAGCCACTGAAATTCTAACTGCATTTTAAAAAACAAAAAAATTGCCTTCAATTCATATGTTAATTTTGGAAGAATTAGCCATTTTAATGATCTTCCCACCCCAAAACATGGCATTCCTATTTGTTTATATCGTATTTTATGTTCCTCTATAAGAACATAACTTTTTTGAACTTTTGACTTTGTATTGGGGTATATATAGCCTATTAACAAACCATGCTGTGACAGTTTCAAGTGAACAGGGAAGGGACTCAGCCATACATTTACATGTATCCATTCTCCCTCAAACTCCCCTCCCATCCAGGCTGCCACATAACAGTGAGCACAGCTCCACGTGCTAGACAAAAGGTCCTTGCTGGTTATCATTTTAAATATAGCAGTGTGTACATGTCCATCCCAAAGTCCCTAACTATCCCATTCCTCCATCCTTCCTCCCATCTCTAGCAACAATAAGTTCATTCTCTAAGTTTGTGAGTCTCTTTCCTGTTGTTTAAGTTCATTTGTGTCATTTTATTTTAGATTCCACATAATGGATGGCATATAGTATTTCTTCTCTGTCAGACTTACTTCACTCAGTATGACACTCTCTAGGTCCATCCATGTTGCTGATCTTTATTGAGAGATTTTTTTTTTTTTTTTTTTTAGGAATAGTTGCTAAATTCTCAAATATGTTTTCAACTGATATGTTTTTTTTCTTTAGTTTGTTGATTAATGGATTATGCTAATAGATTTCTAGTACTGAATTTATATTTGCATTCTTGGAATAAATTATACTGGTTTTTACTACTCTTAAGATACATTAGGGCTTCCCTGGTGGTCCAGTGGGTAAGGACACCGCCTTGCAGTACAAGGGGCGCCGGTTCGATCCTTGGCCTGGGAAGATCCCACGTGCCGTGGAGTGGCTGGACCGATGTGTCCAATTACCGAGCCGGAGCTCTGGAGCGCATGCGCCCAGAGCCGGCGCTCAGCGACAACAGAGGCCACCGTGATGGGAGGCCCACACGGGCCAAAGAACAAAGATGGATGAAAATAGACAAATGAAAGAGCAATAGAAGTAGCCCACCTGCTCCCCTCTCTCCCACCCCCCCAAAAAATAAATAAATAAATAAATCTTAAAAAAAAAAAGAATATATGGTATAAAAAAAAAAAAGATACATTAACAGATTCTATTTGCTAATATTTTAAAAAGTTTGCATCTATATTCACATGTGATCACTGTCTATTACCTAAACTAGTTTATAAAACATTTGCACTATGTATCCTTTAAAAATGAGGAAAAAAAGAAAGCATTGGTTGTAAATCTGTCTGTTGCCTTCTTCAATCATAGCTTTTTAATCACTTTTCCAGCATCTTGTATGGTAGTTGGTACATTCATATTTTTCACTTTCATTTATTCCTTTTGGGGATTTATATGTACAGTTGTTTTAATCCCCATAATTTCCAATTGTACATACATTTTATACTCTTTTTTCTTTAATCACAGAATCAGGGTTTGAACTCAAGTCTTTCTGCTTCCAGGATGAGTCCTCATGCAACAGCACCATACCACACTCTTAGAAGTTAATTAAGGCTGAATCTGTAAATTGTAAAAGTTAGATTCCTACAAAGCTTAAATTATTCTAAATTTGCTTAAAATAGCTATCTTGGCATAAGTAAAATCATCAATAACACAGTCATGCTTGGCAAAATCTTGGAGTATGTGAATCATCTTCATTTAACAAGTAAATTCATTGTTTCCTTCATGCTAAAACTAGTTGTTGTTGTTGTTGTTTTAAAATAATTTTATTTATTCATTCTTCCAGTAGTCATGTACAGATATGAGAGTTGGACCATAAAGAAGGTTGAGCATTGAAGAACTGATGCTTCCAAACTGTGGTGTTGAAGACCCTTGAGAGTTCCTTGGACTTCAGGGAGATCAAACCAGTCAATCCTAAAGGAAATATTCATTGGAAGGACTGATGCTGACGCTGAAGCTCCAATACTTTGGCCACCTGATGCAAAGAGATGACTCACTGGAAAAGACACTGATTCTGGGAAAGATTGAAGGCAGGAGGAGAAGGGGATGACAGAGGATGAGATGGCTAGATGGTATCACTGACTCAATGGACATGAGTTTGAGCAAACTCCCGGAGATGCTGAAGGACAGGGAAGACTGGTATGCTGCCATCCATGGGATCACAAAGAATCGGACACAACTGAGTGACTGAACAACAACAAATTTACTCTATTTATTTTTGGCTGTGTTGCGTCTTCGCTGCTGGGCAGGCTTTTCTCTGGGTTCGTGGAGTCAGGGCTACTCTCCAGTTGTGGGGTGTGGGCTTCTCATTGCGGTGGCTTCTCCTGTTGTGAAGCACAGTTCTAAGGGCACACAGGCTCGACAACAGTGGTTCCCGGGCTTTCTCTCTAGGGCTTAGCACTAGGCTAGCATTGGTTGTAAATCTGTCTGTTGCCTTCTTCAATCATAGCTTTTTAATCACTTTTCCAGCATCTTGTATGGTAGTTGGTACATTCATATTTTTCACTTTCATTTATTCCTTTTGGGGATTTATATGTACAGTTGTTTTAATCCCCATAATTTCCAATTGTACATACATTTTATACTCTTTTTTCTTTAATCACAGAATCAGGGTTTGAACTCAAGTCTTTCTGCTTCCAGGATGAGTCCTCATGCAACAGCACCATACCACACTCTTAGAAGTTAATTAAGGCTGAATCTGTAAATTGTAAAAGTTAGATTCCTACAAAGCTTAAATTATTCTAAATTTGCTTAAAATAGCTATCTTGGCATAAGTAAAATCATCAATAACACAGTCATGCTTGGCAAAATCTTGGAGTATGTGAATCATCTTCATTTAACAAGTAAATTCATTGTTTCCTTCATGCTAAAACTAGTTGTTGTTGTTGTTGTTTTAAAATAATTTTATTTATTCATTCTTCCAGTAGTCATGTACAGATATGAGAGTTGGACCATAAAGAAGGTTGAGCATTGAAGAACTGATGCTTCCAAACTGTGGTGTTGAAGACCCTTGAGAGTTCCTTGGACTTCAGGGAGATCAAACCAGTCAATCCTAAAGGAAATATTCATTGGAAGGACTGATGCTGACGCTGAAGCTCCAATACTTTGGCCACCTGATGCAAAGAGATGACTCACTGGAAAAGACACTGATTCTGGGAAAGATTGAAGGCAGGAGGAGAAGGGGATGACAGAGGATGAGATGGCTAGATGGTATCACTGACTCAATGGACATGAGTTTGAGCAAACTCCCGGAGATGCTGAAGGACAGGGAAGACTGGTATGCTGCCATCCATGGGATCACAAAGAATCGGACACAACTGAGTGACTGAACAACAACAAATTTACTCTATTTATTTTTGGCTGTGTTGCGTCTTCGCTGCTGGGCAGGCTTTTCTCTGGGTTCGTGGAGTCAGGGCTACTCTCCAGTTGTGGGGTGTGGGCTTCTCATTGCGGTGGCTTCTCCTGTTGTGAAGCACAGTTCTAAGGGCACACAGGCTCGACAACAGTGGTTCCCGGGCTCTAGAGCACAGGTTCAACAGTGCTCGGGTGCACGGGCTTAGCGCAACTAAGCACCAAAACAGGCTTAGTTTCTCCGGGGCATGTGAAATCTTTCTGGACCAGGAAACAAATGTGTGTCCTGTGGACTGGCAGGTGGACTCTTTACCACTGAACCACCAGGGAAACCCCTAAAACTAGTTTTTGACCAGCACCAGTAATTTCCATAGAAGAAAGTGAACCTTCCCCCTGTATCTGAAACGATGATCACTAATTCTTGAAAATGCTGTTCAAACTAGCATGAAATTCTGTTCACTTTAATAAATAAAATACTACCTAATTAGGAAGAAACTTTACTGTTATCTCTAGGGATACATTAATATCACTAAAAAGAACATACAGTTGAGAAAGCTGCATGTACGTTTGTAATTTTGTTCCCTTCTGAATATGAGACTATTTAATTAAGATTATTACTATATTTAAAGTTTTCTCTCAAAGGAAATGTTCTTCAGTCTAAGTTACATATCTTCTTTGGGGCGGAGGAAGGAATTTTAAAAGAAATCCTGAAATTCTCTGAGTGCATATACCCTGGGTACCTTCAAAGAAGGATTTCCTTCCTCGTTCCCTCATTATATTTCTATAGTATAACACAAATCAGGGTTGCTTGCATGTGCTTTCTTTCTTTCTCTTTCAGTGACAATAAGCAAACTGGAGAGAGAAACCAACTCACTACGCAGTTCAGACAAAAACAAGAAAGAGTGGGGCTGGGCAGGAGAGTAGTGGGCATGGACACATGTTACTGCTCAGACAACCATTTGGATTTGGCCTCAATATACACACTTTCTCTGCCCTTATGGTCCATCTATTTCAGTCTGTCCCACACTCTAATTCTGAAGGACAGGGAAGACTGGTATGCTGCCATCCATGGGATCACAAAGCCCCTATTTATTTTTTGGCTGTGTTGCGTCTTCGCTGCTGGGCAGGCTTTTCTCTGGGTTCGTGGAGTCAGGGCTACTCTCCAGTTGTGGGGTGTGGGCTTCTCATTGCGGTGGCTTCTCCTGTTGTGAAGCACAGTTCTAAGGGCACACAGGCTCGACAACAGTGGTTCCCGGGCTCTAGAGCACAGGTTCAACAGTGCTCGGGTGCACGGGCTTAGCGCAACTAAGCACCAAAACAGGCTTAGTTTCTCCGGGGCATGTGAAATCTTTCTGGACCAGGAAACAAATGTGTGTCCTGTGGACTGGCAGGTGGACTCTTTACCACTGAACCACCAGGGAAACCCCTAAAACTAGTTTTTGACCAGCACCAGTAATTTCCATAGAAGAAAGTGAACCTTCCCCCTGTATCTGAAACGATGATCACTAATTCTTGAAAATGCTGTTCAAACTAGCATGAAATTCTGTTCACTTTAATAAATAAAATACTACCTAATTAGGAAGAAACTTTACTGTTATCTCTAGGGATACATTAATATCACTAAAAAGAACATACAGTTGAGAAAGCTGCATGTACGTTTGTAATTTTGTTCCCTTCTGAATATGAGACTATTTAATTAAGATTATTACTATATTTAAAGTTTTCTCTCAAAGGAAATGTTCTTCAGTCTAAGTTACATATCTTCTTTGGGGCGGAGGAAGGAATTTTAAAAGAAATCCTGAAATTCTCTGAGTGCATATACCCTGGGTACCTTCAAAGAAGGATTTCCTTCCTCGTTCCCTCATTATATTTCTATAGTATAACACAAATCAGGGTTGCTTGCATGTGCTTTCTTTCTTTCTCTTTCAGTGACAATAAGCAAACTGGAGAGAGAAACCAACTCACTACGCAGTTCAGACAAAAACAAGAAAGAGTGGGGCTGGGCAGGAGAGTAGTGGGCATGGACACATGTTACTGCTCAGACAACCATTTGGATTTGGCCTCAATATACACACTTTCTCTGCCCTTATGGTCCATCTATTTCAGTCTGTCCCACACTCTAATGTTTCCCTTCCACCTCAGAGCTCCACTTTCTGACTTCTCTTGTCCTGTATATAATCTGGTCTCTGCTGAAATGGTTTTCCCAAGGCCAGCTTCCTTGTTTCAAGCAGAACTGTGTCCCCATAAAATTCATATGTTGCAGTTTTAACTTCCAGTACTTCAGTATGTGACCTTATTTGGAAATAGAGTTGTTGCAGATATAATTAGTTAAGATGAAGTCATACTAGAACAGGACAGTCACCTAATCTAATCTGACAGGGAGATGTATTAGATTCTCCCCTAAAAAGGGAGAATTTGAACACAGCACACACACAGGGAGAACACCATCTGATGGCAAAACCAGAGACTGGGGTGTGGTGTCTACAAGCCAAGGAACAGTAAGACTGCAACATTTCTGTTGTTTAAGTCACCTATCTTGTGGTACTGTTACAGAAGTCTTGCATGTGTGCATGTTAAGTCACTTCAGTCGTATCCGACTCTGTGCGACTCCATGGACTGTAGCCTGCTAGGCTCCTCTGTTCATGGGATTCTCCAGGAAAGAATACTGGGTTGCCATGCCCTCCTCGAGGATATCTTCCTAACCCACAGATCGAACCCTAATCTCTTACATCTCCTGTACTGGCAGGCAGGTCCTAGTGCCACCTGGGTAAATACAGAAGCCTCAGCAAACTAATAAGTTCTCCTTCCAAATGTAATGTTTTTTTTCTCTACAGTTACCTACACTAACTTCTTATTTCAGTTGATAAAAGTGACCACTAAGTCCTTGTGAAACTCTCTTCTTACGTTACAAAATTGTAGTTCGTTGATCTTCCATTGTTTCTTCTCTTCTTCCTTAACTTCTCTTTCTCTACCTTCACAAAAGTGCCAGTGCCCCAGAGTGTCTGTCCATAATGATTTCCATTATTAGTGGTAAGAGATTTTTTGAAATAACTAGCTGAGCATATGCCAGATAACATTTTAAATATTTTACATTTATCATTTTATTTAAACTTCACATTTCCTCCAAGAAAAATGCATGGACACATGTTACTGCTCAGACAACCATTTGGATTTGGCCTCAATATACACACTTTCTCTGCCCTTATGGTCCATCTATTTCAGTCTGTCCCACACTCTAATGTTTCCTTCCACCTCAGAGCTCCACTTTCTGACTTCTCTTGTCCTGTATATAATCTGGTCTCTGCTGAAATGGTTTTCCCAAGGCCAGCTTCCTTGTTTCAAGCAGAACTGTGTCCCCATAAAATTCATATGTTGCAGTTTTAACTTCCAGTACTTCAGTATGTGACCTTATTTGGAAATAGAGTTGTTGCAGATATAATTAGTTAAGATGAAGTCATACTAGAACAGGACAGTCACCTAATCTAATCTGACAGGGAGATGTATTAGATTCTCCCCTAAAAAGGGAGAATTTGAACACAGCACACACACAGGGAGAACACCATCTGATGGCAAAACCAGAGACTGGGGTGTGGTGTCTACAAGCCAAGGAACAGTAAGACTGCAACATTTCTGTTGTTTAAGTCACCTATCTTGTGGTACTGTTACAGAAGTCTTGCATGTGTGCATGTTAAGTCACTTCAGTCGTATCCGACTCTGTGCGACTCCATGGACTGTAGCCTGCTAGGCTCCTCTGTTCATGGGATTCTCCAGGAAAGAATACTGGGTTGCCATGCCCTCCTCGAGGATATCTTCCTAACCCACAGATCGAACCCTAATCTCTTACATCTCCTGTACTGGCAGGCAGGTCCTAGTGCCACCTGGGTAAATACAGAAGCCTCAGCAAACTAATAAGTTCTCCTTCCAAATGTAATGTTTTTTTTCTCTACAGTTACCTACACTAACTTCTTATTTCAGTTGATAAAAGTGACCACTAAGTCCTTGTGAAACTCTCTTCTTACGTTACAAAATTGTAGTTCGTTGATCTTCCATTGTTTCTTCTCTTCTTCCTTAACTTCTCTTTCTCTACCTTCACAAAAGTGCCAGTGCCCCAGAGTGTCTGTCCATAATGATTTCCATTATTAGTGGTAAGAGATTTTTTGAAATAACTAGCTGAGCATATGCCAGATAACATTTTAAATATTTTACATTTATCATTTTATTTAAACTTCACATTTCCTCCAAGAAAAATGCTATTTTCTATCCCATTTCACAGATGAGTGGACTGAGGTTTAGAGAGGTTAAATATTTTGCCAAAGTTCACACAAAAAGTGTGTGGCAGAGCTAGGGTTCAAATTCAGATCTATGTGACCCTGGAGTACAGAGTCACTTTCACACTGGTTCTCATTCTTTCTCCATAAGGAACAGACCTCCCTCCTTTCTCTGAAATCTTATGGAATCCTACTGCTTTGTTTTCTCCTCAATGCAGACAAACCTGAACACTGTATCTCCAGAGCCATTTCCTTCCTGTCCTCTAATCCTGAATTTCCACCTCAAATTCCTCTTGTTCAAAACTGAATTCCTCTCATTTCCTTCCAAACATGTTGAAAGGAACACTGGTTCCACAATCTCTTCAGCCACTCATGCTTGAAAACCTCGTAGTAATTTTTACTCATGTCTGTCCCTTGTCTCTTTTTATAATTAGTTGCAAAGTTATGCAAATTTCACTTAAAACACCTATGTACCTTGAGCACGGGCTTCCCAGGTTGCTTAGCAGTAAAGAGTTCACATGCAATGCAGGAGATGTGGATTCAATCCCTGGGTCTGGAAGAGTCCCTGAGAAGGAAATGGCAACCTGCTCTAGCAGCCTTGCTTGGGAAACCCCATGCCAGAGGAGCCTGGCAGGCTACAATGCGTGGGGTCACAAGAGTCAGACATGGCTGAACGACTAAACAACAACAATAAAGTTGCTCACTCCTCTCCATTCCACCAGTCTGAACTAACCTAATAACTGTCTAATGTCCTCTACATCCTACCCTGTCTGTCTTTCCTCCCGTCCTCCCTTCTATCTCTAGCTTTTCTGAAATATAGACCTCACCATGTTAACTACTGCTGTGATGCTCACCACCTAAAGAATAAGATACGAACTTTCTACAAGACCACAGGACCCCTATCATCTCATTTCTGTCTAATCTCTTTCCTGCACTAAACAAAACTTCTGGCAGTTCTATACACATCCAGTCTCTTCTGCCACCTGGCATGCCCTCTGCATCTCTAATCCATTACGTTTCGCGCAAATAGTTCTTGCTCTAAAACCTTACTCCAGATCTTTCATGGATCAATGAATATTTCTCCCTCCTATGAATTCACTTTAAAATTTATTTATATTTATCTTGAATCACTACCATTTTCCACCCTCTGTCTCAGGTACTGATCTATAGGTCTTATATTTCCCCATTTGACTATGAGTTTCTAGAGGGACGAGACCGTGATTCATCTTAGAATTTCCCAGAGCACTTAACACAGCATTGAAACATGGTAGGCATTTGGTAGGTAAGCATTGGTTTAATTTTTAAAGCCTCTAAGTGAATTAATATATTTGCCAAACAGACAACTAGACTGTTTGAAAGTCACAGAGCTCAGAGCAGCTAAACCTTGAAAGTAGGTTAAAATCACCAGGAGACCTGGCTCACCTGAGTCACATTCCAATCCTGTCAAAGGTGCTCATTAGACACGGCCATCCTGCTTGGTGCTCCTGTGGAACACACCTGGCTAAACTGCCTCATCATTCCTACCACAGCCTGGAAACTCACAACATGTCATTATTCTTCTTCAGTGCTCAATTGAGCAGGGGCTTAGGCAGTAAAGAGTTCACATGCAATGCAGGAGATGTGGATTCAATCCCTGGGTCTGGAAGAGTCCCTGAGAAGGAAATGGCAACCTGCTCTAGCAGCCTTGCTTGGGAAACCCCATGCCAGAGGAGCCTGGCAGGCTACAATGCGTGGGGTCACAAGAGTCAGACATGGCTGAACGACTAAACAACAACAATAAAGTTGCTCACTCCTCTCCATTCCACCAGTCTGAACTAACCTAATAACTGTCTAATGTCCTCTACATCCTACCCTGTCTGTCTTTCCTCCCGTCCTCCCTTCTATCTCTAGCTTTTCTGAAATATAGACCTCACCATGTTAACTACTGCTGTGATGCTCACCACCTAAAGAATAAGATACGAACTTTCTACAAGACCACAGGACCCCTATCATCTCATTTCTGTCTAATCTCTTTCCTGCACTAAACAAAACTTCTGGCAGTTCTATACACATCCAGTCTCTTCTGCCACCTGGCATGCCCTCTGCATCTCTAATCCATTACGTTTCGCGCAAATAGTTCTTGCTCTAAAACCTTACTCCAGATCTTTCATGGATCAATGAATATTTCTCCCTCCTATGAATTCACTTTAAAATTTATTTATATTTATCTTGAATCACTACCATTTTCCACCCTCTGTCTCAGGTACTGATCTATAGGTCTTATATTTCCCCATTTGACTATGAGTTTCTAGAGGGACGAGACCGTGATTCATCTTAGAATTTCCCAGAGCACTTAACACAGCATTGAAACATGGTAGGCATTTGGTAGGTAAGCATTGGTTTAATTTTTAAAGCCTCTAAGTGAATTAATATATTTGCCAAACAGACAACTAGACTGTTTGAAAGTCACAGAGCTCAGAGCAGCTAAACCTTGAAAGTAGGTTAAAATCACCAGGAGACCTGGCTCACCTGAGTCACATTCCAATCCTGTCAAAGGTGCTCATTAGACACGGCCATCCTGCTTGGTGCTCCTGTGGAACACACCTGGCTAAACTGCCTCATCATTCCTACCACAGCCTGGAAACTCACAACATGTCATTATTCTTCTTCATGTCTCAAAGTCTACAAGATGTGAGGGCCAGGAGCCCTCGGCAGTGACAGCAAGATAACTGGTGCCCAAGTGCTTTGAACTCAGCAGCATTCATTCACCCAGAAGGGTCAGGAGGACTTTGCCCAAGAGGCCACCTCTGGGAAGGCTTCTGCAAGTCCCTGAAGGCTGGATGTTTAGCAACACCTTGGGAAAGATTGGAGAACAACTTCAAAGTCTTGATTTCCAGTCTCAAGACATGGGAAACTGGGCAATCTCAACTGACCATTCACCTGGGTGTACAGCCAAGGAGACTTCCAGGGCCCAGTGAGAAGTCAGTGCTTACCTCGTCTCTGCAGAGTCTCAGTTCTGGACTGGAAGTTTTGTGAATGGCAAGATTTCCAGGCAGGACAAGAAAAGGGCTAACTCAGAGAAGCAGAGCTGGTAGTTTGACTTTTTAACCAGATCTGGTTACTTTACCCCAAGGCAAGTGGTCAAAAAACTATCGGAAATCCTATACTAACTTTACAATATTATTGTATAGTGTTATTGTTAATATAAACCGGTAGTTTGTTAATAAAAACAGGTAGTTTGGTTTTGTTTTTTAGCCACTAAGTTGTGTCTGACTCTTTGTAACCCAATGGACTGTAGCACACAAGGCTCCTCTGAGCTCCACTATCTCCCAGAGCTAGCTCAGATTCATATCCATTGAGCCAGTGAAACCGTTTCACCCTCTGCCACCCTCTTCTCCTTTTGCCTTCAGTCTTTCCCAGCATCAGGTCTTTTCCAACGAGTCCAGTCTTCATATCAGGTGGCCAAAACATTGGAGCTTCAGCTTCAGCATCAATCCTCCCAATGAATATTCAGGGTTGATTTTCTTTAGGATTGACTAGTTTGACCTCCTTGCAGTCCAAGGGGCTCTCAAGATTGTCTTTTCCAGCACCACAGTTCAAAAGCATCAGTTCTTCAGTGTTCAGCCTTCTTTATGGTCCAACTCTCACATCCATACATGACTACTAGAAAAAACATAGCTTTGGCTATGTGGACTTTTGTCATTCCTACCACAGCCTGGAAACTCAACATGTCATTATTCTTCTTCATGTCTCAAAGTCTACAAGATGTGAGGGCCAGGAGCCCTCGGCAGTGACAGCAAGATAACTGGTGCCCAAGTGCTTTGAACTCAGCAGCATTCATTCACCCAGAAGGGTCAGGAGGACTTTGCCCAAGAGGCCACCTCTGGGAAGGCTTCTGCAAGTCCCTGAAGGCTGGATGTTTAGCAACACCTTGGGAAAGATTGGAGAACAACTTCAAAGTCTTGATTTCCAGTCTCAAGACATGGGAAACTGGGCAATCTCAACTGACCATTCACCTGGGTGTACAGCCAAGGAGACTTCCAGGGCCCAGTGAGAAGTCAGTGCTTACCTCGTCTCTGCAGAGTCTCAGTTCTGGACTGGAAGTTTTGTGAATGGCAAGATTTCCAGGCAGGACAAGAAAAGGGCTAACTCAGAGAAGCAGAGCTGGTAGTTTGACTTTTTAACCAGATCTGGTTACTTTACCCCAAGGCAAGTGGTCAAAAAACTATCGGAAATCCTATACTAACTTTACAATATTATTGTATAGTGTTATTGTTAATATAAACCGGTAGTTTGTTAATAAAAACAGGTAGTTTGGTTTTGTTTTTTAGCCACTAAGTTGTGTCTGACTCTTTGTAACCCAATGGACTGTAGCACACAAGGCTCCTCTGAGCTCCACTATCTCCCAGAGCTAGCTCAGATTCATATCCATTGAGCCAGTGAAACCGTTTCACCCTCTGCCACCCTCTTCTCCTTTTGCCTTCAGTCTTTCCCAGCATCAGGTCTTTTCCAACGAGTCCAGTCTTCATATCAGGTGGCCAAAACATTGGAGCTTCAGCTTCAGCATCAATCCTCCCAATGAATATTCAGGGTTGATTTTCTTTAGGATTGACTAGTTTGACCTCCTTGCAGTCCAAGGGGCTCTCAAGAGTCTTTTCCAGCACCACAGTTCAAAAGCATCAGTTCTTCAGTGTTCAGCCTTCTTTATGGTCCAACTCTCACATCCATACATGACTACTAGAAAAAACATAGCTTTGGCTATGTGGACTTTTGTTGACAAAGTGATGCTTCTGCTTTTTATCACACTGTCTAGGTCTGTCATAGCTTTCCTTCCAAGGAGTGTCTTTTAATTTCATGGCTGCAGTGACTATCTGCAGTGATTTTGGAGTCCAAGAAAATAAAATCTATCACTGCTTCTACTTTTTCCCTTTCTATTTGCCACAAAGGATGGGACTGGATGCCATGATCTAAGTTTTGTTTTTCGTTTTGTTGAGTTTATGCTATATACCAGATAGGTACCTTATTATCTATAGTTTATACCAGATAGGTACTTTATTATCTATGTTTATATTTATAGTTTGGCTCTCATGCTGCCCCTGTGAAGAATTATGATTATTAGGAAATTAAGGTTCAAAAGGATAAATAAGGTCCCAAGGCAACACAGACATCCCAAGGCAGAGTTGAAAGCAATATCAAAGACAGAGGTGAGGAAAAGCAAGGTGTTTACAGGGACCGGCAAGCAGCTGGGTGTTCCTGGGGATTAAACATGATGCTGGGAGAGAGCAGCTACCCTCGTATTCCATGTTAGTCAAATTACTACCTTGCAGATAACTGGGAGCCTCAGAAGAGTTTCAAGCAAGACAGTAACACATCTGAGGTGGAGAATGAACTGGAGGAAACTGATGAAATGCAGGGGGATGAGCTGAGAAACTGTACAAGTAATCCTGGAAAGAAATGATGACACCCTGCACCTTTTTCATCTTATTTGATGACACTTGGAAGATCGATCAGTAGTATTAGGGAAGTACTGCATAAGGTCTCAGCTGATGACCTCTCTAACCTCTTCTACTGCTCCTTACACTTACACATCCAGTGTCTTGTGGATGACTCAAGAGTATTATCTCGAATTATGGCATGGGCCACAAGAATGAATAAAACAAGGTTTCCGATCACTTTGTAGTTAGGACATATCAGAATGAGTGATCAGGAAACCTCTGTGAAGAGATGCCATTTAGGCATCAGCACATGAAAAATCAAGGAAAGTGGCTTCCTGGGTTGGAAGACTCCAGATGGGGTCCAATTTACTTTGACTACTAGAAAAAACATAGCTTTGGCTATGTGGACTTTTGTTGACAAAGTGATGCTTCTGCTTTTTATCACACTGTCTAGGTCTGTCATAGCTTTCCTTCCAAGGAGTGTCTTTTAATTTCATGGCTGCAGTGACTATCTGCAGTGATTTTGGAGTCCAAGAAAATAAAATCTATCACTGCTTCTACTTTTTCCCTTTCTATTTGCCACAAAGGATGGGACTGGATGCCATGATCTAAGTTTTGTTTTTCGTTTTGTTGAGTTTATGCTATATACCAGATAGGTACCTTATTATCTATAGTTTATACCAGATAGGTACTTTATTATCTATGTTTATATTTATAGTTTGGCTCTCATGCTGCCCCTGTGAAGAATTATGATTATTAGGAAATTAAGGTTCAAAAGGATAAATAAGGTCCCAAGGCAACACAGACATCCCAAGGCAGAGTTGAAAGCAATATCAAAGACAGAGGTGAGGAAAAGCAAGGTGTTTACAGGGACCGGCAAGCAGCTGGGTGTTCCTGGGGATTAAACATGATGCTGGGAGAGAGCAGCTACCCTCGTATTCCATGTTAGTCAAATTACTACCTTGCAGATAACTGGGAGCCTCAGAAGAGTTTCAAGCAAGACAGTAACACATCTGAGGTGGAGAATGAACTGGAGGAAACTGATGAAATGCAGGGGGATGAGCTGAGAAACTGTACAAGTAATCCTGGAAAGAAATGATGACACCCTGCACCTTTTTCATCTTATTTGATGACACTTGGAAGATCGATCAGTAGTATTAGGGAAGTACTGCATAAGGTCTCAGCTGATGACCTCTCTAACCTCTTCTACTGCTCCTTACACTTACACATCCAGTGTCTTGTGGATGACTCAAGAGTATTATCTCGAATTATGGCATGGGCCACAAGAATGAATAAAACAAGGTTTCCGATCACTTTGTAGTTAGGACATATCAGAATGAGTGATCAGGGAAACCTCTGTGAAGAGATGCCATTTAGGCATCAGCACATGAAAAATCAAGGGAAAGTGGCTTCCTGGGTTGGAAGACTCCAAGATGGGGCAGTGTAGCTGGAACAGAATGGGAAAAAGAGAAAAGGAAACAAAATAATATAAGAGAAGTAGACAGTGTCTAGAACAGAAGACTTTAAAAGTAAAGTTAAGGAATTTAGGTTTTATTTGAAGTATCAGGGGAAGCTGATACTTCCTATGATAGCTGGAAGGCTTTAATCAAGGGAGTATTCTTACCTAATTTAATTTGCTAGGTAATTACTCTGGCTTCTGTATGAAAAATATAGGCAGGACAAATGTGAAAGCAGGGAAATTTTGTAGTTGTTCACCGAGAAATGATCATGGCTTGGAGAAAACAGAATGGATCAAGGGTCTGTTCTGACAGATTAAATACGGAAGGTAAGAAAGTATGTACCAAAAGTGACTATTTTTTGGCTTGGGCAACCAGAATACAGAGGACTGTGAAGGAAAAGTTTGGCAAGAAGAAATCAAGAGCTGGGTTTTCAACATGTTGAGTCTGAGATTTCTTTTAGAGACCCGAGGGAAAACTGCTAAGTAGGCAGTTGGAAATACAAGTCTGGAATTCAGGAGAGAATCTGAGGATAGAAATGTACATTTCAGAATGATCAGCCTACAGATGGTATTTAAAGCCACAGGACTGAATGAGATGTCTCAGTGAATAAGAAACAGCAAGAGAAGAGGTCAAAACTGAACTTGGAGGCATTCAAACATTTAGAAGTCAGAAAAAAAGAGGAGAAGCGGAGGAGGGAGATTGAGATGGGGGAGCCTTTAAGTGGCAAGAAGCCCAAAGAGTGTGGCTGAAACAGAGCAGCACTCTATGGGGCCCTCCTGGGTACAAGTGTCCCCCATTTCTTGCTTGTAGGAAACAGGCTTCATTCAGCCTCGCTGACCTTCCCTGAGTTCCAAAAGGCAGTTTCAAATAATTGCTAATTAGAGAAGTGGGGAGATACAGAAACAGGAGGGGCAGTCAAGAAACTAGAATGTAGACTCAGAGCAGGGTCCTGGTTCCTCCTCAAGGAATGTATGTAACGATACCTTTGAGTTCTTCTATAGAACTAAGACCACCTGGTGGAGGATGATTTCAGGCTGAGCAGAGGATTCCTGGAATACCACCCTCCAATCTCACCAAGTCAGAAGAAAGTCACACACTCTGCAGTTCTCATCCCAAATTTTGCCTACAAAGACTTTTCTCTGAAAACCATTGGGGAGTTCAGGTTTTTGAGCACTAGCCATGTTTTCCTTGTTTGGCCCTGCAAAAAACTTTTTTCTGCTAAAAATTAGCAGGGGCTGGGGTGGGTGGGGATTTCCTGGTGGTCTAATTTAATTTGCTAGGTAATTACTCTGGCTTCTGTATGAAAAATATAGGCAGGACAAATGTGAAAGCAGGAAATTTTGTAGTTGTTCACCGAGAAATGATCATGGCTTGGAGAAAACAGAATGGATCAAGGGTCTGTTCTGACAGATTAAATACGGAAGGTAAGAAAGTATGTACCAAAAGTGACTATTTTTTGGCTTGGGCAACCAGAATACAGAGGACTGTGAAGGAAAAGTTTGGCAAGAAGAAATCAAGAGCTGGGTTTTCAACATGTTGAGTCTGAGATTTCTTTTAGAGACCCGAGGGAAAACTGCTAAGTAGGCAGTTGGAAATACAAGTCTGGAATTCAGGAGAGAATCTGAGGATAGAAATGTACATTTCAGAATGATCAGCCTACAGATGGTATTTAAAGCCACAGGACTGAATGAGATGTCTCAGTGAATAAGAAACAGCAAGAGAAGAGGTCAAAACTGAACTTGGAGGCATTCAAACATTTAGAAGTCAGAAAAAAAGAGGAGAAGCGGAGGAGGGAGATTGAGATGGGGGAGCCTTTAAGTGGCAAGAAGCCCAAAGAGTGTGGCTGAAACAGAGCAGCACTCTATGGGGCCCTCCTGGGTACAAGTGTCCCCCATTTCTTGCTTGTAGGAAACAGGCTTCATTCAGCCTCGCTGACCTTCCCTGAGTTCCAAAAGGCAGTTTCAAATAATTGCTAATTAGAGAAGTGGGGAGATACAGAAACAGGAGGGGCAGTCAAGAAACTAGAATGTAGACTCAGAGCAGGGTCCTGGTTCCTCCTCAAGGAATGTATGTAACGATACCTTTGAGTTCTTCTATAGAACTAAGACCACCTGGTGGAGGATGATTTCAGGCTGAGCAGAGGATTCCTGGAATACCACCCTCCAATCTCACCAAGTCAGAAGAAAGTCACACACTCTGCAGTTCTCATCCCAAATTTTGCCTACAAAGACTTTTCTCTGAAAACCATTGGGGAGTTCAGGTTTTTGAGCACTAGCCATGTTTTCCTTGTTTGGCCCTGCAAAAAACTTTTTTCTGCTAAAAATTAGCAGGGGCTGGGGGTGGGGTGGGGATTTCCCTGGTGGTCCAGTAGTTAAGACTGTGAGCTTTCAAACCAAGAGGTGCAGGTTTGATCCCTGGTCAGGGAACAGAGCTTCCACATGCTGTGCAGTGGAAACAAACAAACAAACACAACAGTGACAGGAAAAACTACTTCACCTTCATATCTCTTTATATCATTTGAATTTTTATCATGTACATGCATGACCTCCATTAAGTGAGATCCAAACAAATACTCTGCTAAAAGGTCATACAAGTGGATATCTCTGTGACACTGCCATCTCTCAGCACAGGAAGGGCCATCTTACACAGAAGGGGTCCTCTGGGCAGTCCCAGAAGTGAGCAGGGGGTGATTCTTATAACATCCACAATTTCTTTCCACATCTCCCCCAAGTCTGTTCCTCCCTGAAACAGTGCTAGAACATCAAGGGCTGCAGTTTATGACCTTCCTAAACTGACTGATTAGGAGCTCAGGAGCTGCAGGACATTTTCAGTTTCAGTTTCTGCACTGAAACTTCTCTTTGTACAAACTGAATAAAAGTAAGACCACTTCCCAACGAGACAGGAAGAGGGCAGGACACAATCTTTAAAAGAATGACATAGCCCGAGGACAGGACATAAATTGATTAGAACCAACTAGGTCCAAGATGGCAGATGAGTTGATTTTCACTAAAACTTGAGCCTCAGTATATGCTCACTGTAAAACATTAACAAGCTAAATGACTCAGCCACAGGGGCCATGACAATTCCAAGGCTGACTATATATCGCCAAAATGTGGACAGTGGCCCAATTCCTAGAAATCCCCAACCCTTCCCAAAAATAACTGGAATACTTCTCCCACTCATTAGCTTATGAAATTACTCTGTAACAACTGACAACCCCCTACCCTGGTGCCTCTCTTGACTTCCAAGATAGCCCAGACTCTGTTTATGGAGTGGGTATCTTCCTGAATATACCTTCTTTCTTTTTATTTTTGGCTCACTATTGGATTCTGTCCTGCTCGAAGCCAAGAACCCACACTTGGTGGCCATCCCAGGGATTCACCTGAGACCTGGACATGGCCATCCTGTCAAGTCCCACTCTTTTTCCTGTAACACTAAGGATCAACTTGTCTTCTCAAAAGAAAAGAGAAAAAGCAATACCCAGAAGAAAACATTGCTTTTATTCAGGCACATGGTGCATTCTTATGCCTATTAGCTTCATCTCTTATTTGCCCCATACTTCTCTGTTTTATTCTACTCTGGTGCCAATCCAGTGGGCAGTTTGTAGCATATGATACAGTTTTGTCAGAAGGGAAAGATGTCCTCCTCCTCAAATGCTATTTAGCAAGCTTCTGCCAGCAAAACAAAGAGAAGAGGTAAGAACTGGCAGACACATATAAGAGGGGCCTGTAAGGGTAGAGCATTGCTCTTGTTTCTGGCTGACACACTGGCCAATCACCCATGCAGCAGAGAGAGAGGGTGTGGGTACCAAACAGTGTTTACAGAACATGCACACATAACCAAGTACTCCCACATCAGGCATTCTTCGCTGATTGTAGCTTTTCACATAAGCCAAAGAACTCTAAGCCTACATGAACAAGTGGAAATTCAGGCGTAGTAAGTACTTCAACCTTGAAATGACTGTAGAAGAAAAGGAAAGACCCATATCTTTATCTCTGAGAAGCTGCACTTCAAAGGAGGTGTGACAACTAATATCATTATCAAATATTTGGAAATGAGTGTTTAGCATAATCAGACAGTGGCTCCTAAGTTGTATGAAGAGCCAAAAACATCTGACAAGTAAAATGTTCTACAAATGGAAAGTGCTTTAGTCAGTTTTCAGTGAGCTAAATTGATTTGTCAACTAAAACTTGAGCCTCAGTATATGCTCACTGTAAAACATTAACAAGCTAAATGACTCAGCCACAGGGGCCATGACAATTCCAAGGCTGACTATATATCGCCAAAATGTGGACAGTGGCCCAATTCCTAGAAATCCCCAACCCTTCCCAAAAATAACTGGAATACTTCTCCCACTCATTAGCTTATGAAATTACTCTGTAACAACTGACAACCCCCTACCCTGGTGCCTCTCTTGACTTCCAAGATAGCCCAGACTCTGTTTATGGAGTGGGTATCTTCCTGAATATACCTTCTTTCTTTTTATTTTTGGCTCACTATTGGATTCTGTCCTGCTCGAAGCCAAGAACCCACACTTGGTGGCCATCCCAGGGATTCACCTGAGACCTGGACATGGCCATCCTGTCAAGTCCCACTCTTTTTCCTGTAACACTAAGGATCAACTTGTCTTCTCAAAAGAAAAGAGAAAAAGCAATACCCAGAAGAAAACATTGCTTTTATTCAGGCACATGGTGCATTCTTATGCCTATTAGCTTCATCTCTTATTTGCCCCATACTTCTCTGTTTTATTCTACTCTGGTGCCAATCCAGTGGGCAGTTTGTAGCATATGATACAGTTTTGTCAGAAGGGAAAGATGTCCTCCTCCTCAAATGCTATTTAGCAAGCTTCTGCCAGCAAAACAAAGAGAAGAGGTAAGAACTGGCAGACACATATAAGAGGGGCCTGTAAGGGTAGAGCATTGCTCTTGTTTCTGGCTGACACACTGGCCAATCACCCATGCAGCAGAGAGAGAGGGTGTGGGTACCAAACAGTGTTTACAGAACATGCACACATAACCAAGTACTCCCACATCAGGCATTCTTCGCTGATTGTAGCTTTTCACATAAGCCAAAGAACTCTAAGCCTACATGAACAAGTGGAAATTCAGGCGTAGTAAGTACTTCAACCTTGAAATGACTGTAGAAGAAAAGGAAAGACCCATATCTTTATCTCTGAGAAGCTGCACTTCAAAGGAGGTGTGACAACTAATATCATTATCAAATATTTGGAAATGAGTGTTTAGCATAATCAGACAGTGGCTCCTAAGTTGTATGAAGAGCCAAAAACATCTGACAAGTAATATGTTCTACAAATGGAAAGTGCTTTAGTCAGTTTTTCAGTGAGCTCACAAAAGGAACATTTTCTGCACCCGTCTAAATGGTCTTAGTGTTTATGAATGCAAGAAGAAAAGTATTATACATTATGGAAAACATAATAACATCAGTTGAAAAACAGTAACTTCCCCCAAACAGTTAAGACTAAATACAATGGTATATTTATCATCACATTTGTCAAAGGTAGCTGTAAAATATTGTTCATTATAATACATGAATAATATACATATAATATTTAAGACACTACTTTCCCAAATAGCGAGTTTTGAATCTTTAAAGAACTATTTGAAGTAACATAAATTTTACTGCTTTAACAACAGCAAAAGAAAAAAGCCTAGGCAATGTAATCAATTTAAGCAACCATCTGTCTAAAAGTGCTCATATTTCTAAACTGCACAATGCTTTCAAATAAGCATAGTATTTAATTCAATAGTTGTGGGTCAAACTCTAGATTTTGTTTAAATAACCATTTCTCATATAGTAAACCCAAGCTGTCTATAAGACATGGAAACTTTTAGAAAAAATAAAATATGCTCATTTTTATATTTACCAAAAATCCCTCTTTGTAAACCATCAATGAATAACTTTTTACTATTCACCTAATTATGAATCCTAGAAATAAATAGTCAAACTGGGGATTATTACATTAAAAAAAAAAAAAAAACCACTTTTCTGGGAAAGGCAGGTAAATAACACTATTATTTTCTATTCCTATTCAAAATGGAGTCCAGCTGACATTGTCTTATCTAGATTTGCTCATAAGTCAGTGTTAACATCTCAAGAAATTGCTGTTACCTTGTTTCTACGATGCATTTTCTTCAGTTAAAACAACAACAAAAAATGCTAAAATTCAAAATTATGTATACATGTATGTGCATATATCATGTTAAGAATTTTTTATTTTCATAATACAAAAACATAAGCATAAAAGCTGAAAAACTCTGCTTTGTATTTTAGATTAGCTCACAAAAGTGTTAATCGCTCAGACGTGCCCAACTCTTTGTGACCCCATGGATAGTAGTCTACCAGGATCCTCTGTCCATGGGATTCTCCATGCAAAAATTCTGGAGTGGGTAGCCATTCCCTTCTCCGGGGGATCTTGATTAAACCCAGTCTCTACATTACAGGCAGATTCTTTACCATCTGAGCCACCAAGATTAGATCCTGGTGGGAAACCCAACAGGATTAGCTCAATAATTTCTGGGTTTAAATACTTCTCTTTGTCTCAGTTTCTATTCTCACTAAAGGCTCATCACAAATAAAAGTGCTTGCTAAATTAAGAAAAAAGAATGAATTCAATTTTGTCTGAATATATTTTATCTCATCTATTTCTTGCAACTTGTTCTAAACATTTTTTCTCATTTGACTATAATCACTAAAGACTTCAGTCACTATACCTGAGTCCTCATTATTGTCTTCTCTAAGGCTCACAGTCTTCAAAACATTTTTAGGAGTTGTATGAACTCCATCACTGGCATCTAGCACATTATAAAATACACTCCTAGATCCCTTTAACCAAGACTTGCTTTTTCTAGTCAGAGAATAGTGTCTGTCCATCTAAACTACTTTCCTTGTAGAGGAGTCAAGGAACTAAAGATTTTGTTTAAATAACCATTTCTCATATAGTAAACCCAAGCTGTCTATAAGACATGGAAACTTTTAGAAAAAATAAAATATGCTCATTTTTATATTTACCAAAAATCCCTCTTTGTAAACCATCAATGAATAACTTTTTACTATTCACCTAATTATGAATCCTAGAAATAAATAGTCAAACTGGGGATTATTACATTAAAAAAAAAAAAAAAACCACTTTTCTGGGAAAGGCAGGTAAATAACACTATTATTTTCTATTCCTATTCAAAATGGAGTCCAGCTGACATTGTCTTATCTAGATTTGCTCATAAGTCAGTGTTAACATCTCAAGAAATTGCTGTTACCTTGTTTCTACGATGCATTTTCTTCAGTTAAAACAACAACAAAAAATGCTAAAATTCAAAATTATGTATACATGTATGTGCATATATCATGTTAAGAATTTTTTATTTTCATAATACAAAAACATAAGCATAAAAGCTGAAAAACTCTGCTTTGTATTTTAGATTAGCTCACAAAAGTGTTAATCGCTCAGACGTGCCCAACTCTTTGTGACCCCATGGATAGTAGTCTACCAGGATCCTCTGTCCATGGGATTCTCCATGCAAAAATTCTGGAGTGGGTAGCCATTCCCTTCTCCGGGGGATCTTGATTAAACCCAGTCTCTACATTACAGGCAGATTCTTTACCATCTGAGCCACCAAGATTAGATCCTGGTGGGAAACCCAACAGGATTAGCTCAATAATTTCTGGGTTTAAATACTTCTCTTTGTCTCAGTTTCTATTCTCACTAAAGGCTCATCACAAATAAAAGTGCTTGCTAAATTAAGAAAAAAGAATGAATTCAATTTTGTCTGAATATATTTTATCTCATCTATTTCTTGCAACTTGTTCTAAACATTTTTTCTCATTTGACTATAATCACTAAAGACTTCAGTCACTATACCTGAGTCCTCATTATTGTCTTCTCTAAGGCTCACAGTCTTCAAAACATTTTTAGGAGTTGTATGAACTCCATCACTGGCATCTAGCACATTATAAAATACACTCCTAGATCCCTTTAACCAAGACTTGCTTTTTCTAGTCAGAGAAATCCAGTGTCTGTCCATCTAAACTACTTTCCTTGTGAGGAGCAAGGAGATAACTATGACTGAAGAACTAAAGAAAATGTTTGGTGTCACTGGCCTTTTCATGGATACCCACGGCTTCTGATTCTCTTGGAGGACCTTAGGTTTCTCTGGGTGAGGTGGCTGTCCTCTTCACTTCATCTTAGCCCAAAGGCTGGGAAGCGATGTGGCTGTACTCCTGAACTGTTTTTCCATGTAAAGATCTCTGCCCAGTTTCTATAGAATCACAAAATCCTGGTTCCCTACCACACTGCTGTCTCTGACATGCTTGTGTGTGTGCTAAGCTGCCTCGCCTAAGTTATGTCTGACTCTTTGTGACCCTCTGGAGTGTAACCCAGAAGGCCCCTCTGTCCACGGGATTCTCCAGGCAAGAATACTGGAGTGGGTTGCTATGCCCTCCTCCAGGGGATCTTCCCAACCCAGAGATAGGAGCTGCTAAAGACAAATAGCTCAAGTGGCTTCTGGAGACAAGTCAAAAAATGTTTAAGTCTTTTGAGTTAGAAAAATCTCTTGACTGTGGTTAAAACCGCGGCTTATTTTTTAACTTGAGAAGCCCTCTTGTCTTTCAGGCTCTCCACCCAAAATTTGTCTTCTGAGTTACATGTTTTCAATTCCAGCACAGATGGATTGGACAACAAAGGAAGCTCTATGCAATGAGGACAGCTGTTTATTTCAGGGATGGCAACTCCTAATACAAGGCCAACAATGATTTCCTTGTGTGCCTTTCTGTTTTTGGAATCTGCTAGAATCCAATTATCAAAACAGTATGAAGCAGTTTTAAGATCTTCATTGCAATTATCTCTAGAGGTACTGGCTACTTGGTGGTTACTCTGTTCTGGACTGGCAAAAACACATAAACATTTACACAGATCTCTTGGCTTTGTCTTGATTTCACTTCTATGGTTGAGAGATGAGGTTTCTGTGAAAGCTTTTACAAGTTATGCCTGACAATGGGTTTTGACCATGACTTTCAAAATGACTTTTCCTCTTTGTTTTCATGTCAACAGAGATAATAGTAAAGATGAAAGAATAGGCTGGATCCTGATAAGTATAATTTTTGTTGGTTTGATATCACCTAGACTCTTTTTGGCATATATAGACTGTTTGTTTCTAGGAGTTTTACTCTTTTTTTGCAAGACCAGGCATCAGAAATGTTAGAGGTGTTTTTCAAAAAAATTCAGATTTCCTGAATATAGCATCATATCGTTATTCTCCTTACACAGCTGAAACATGTTTTGATGATTCATGGGAGTCTTCCATGTCTTTTTTTATTTTCTATCTGTATCTTTTCTTCCATGAGGACTTGTTCTGAATTTTCCTTTACTGTCATCAATTTTCACACTGGTGCTCATCTGGTTAAAACTGATGATACTTAAAATAAGACAGTCAAGAATATGTTCCATTCATTTGTGTAATAAACAATTTAAGTGGTCACTGTATGTATACAGACCTACACTAGGTATTATCTGTGGCCAAACCTCAAGGAGGTTTGTTAGAGAATGGACAATATAGGTCCTTGAATAGAAAAGTGTCAGCATTACATGAGGAAATACATATTAGGTGGCAAGACTGAAATGGCTTCATCTCAGACTGGAACTTGAACTCAAGTGGTTGGGACGGAATCCTGCCAAAAATCCTGCTGGAGACTTGAACCTACATGGCCAGGACTCAAACCAGGCCAAGATCTATGGTCTCCCAACTGACATAACACATTTGGTTTCATGACCTAATGAAGCTCAGGTTCTTGATGTCTCATCACAGAAAGAATTCAGTGAGAAACAAAGTGACAGGTAAGAAATAGATTTATTTAGAGAGTAATACACTCCACAGAGAGTGTAGGCCATCTCAGAGGGAAAGTGTGGTCTCACAATGTGGTGTGGTTAGCTTTCATGGGCTGGGTAATTTAACAAGTTAATGAGCAGGAGGATTATTCCAAGTTTTGGGGAAAGGGGTGGAGACAGGAATTGGGCCATGGTGATGGGATCTTCTTGACCCAGGGATCAAACTCGAGTTTCTTGCATCTCCTGCACTGGCAGGTGAATTCTTTACTGCTGAGACACATGGGAAAGCCCAGTATTAGGTCAGCAAGATTCCCTGGGGAAGCAAATGGTAATGTACTCCAGCATTCTTGCCTGGAAAATTCCATGAACAGAGGAGCCTGGTGGGCTACAGTCAAGTCAGACACAACTGAGTGACTGAGTACATATATTAGCAGTACTGAATATGCCTAGTAACACTGTTAAGATGATTCAGTGATAAGGTGGTAGTGATTGATGTACTTTAAGTACAAAGGGTTAGTTTCCTAAGCATGTGCTCTCCAAAGTGCAGAGAAAAGAAGGGGAAAGAAGGCTTCTGTTGTCAACTTCTCAACCTAGTGAAGTTTAAAGGAGGGAATGTTGCTGTTTTGATAAAGTGTACCAACATAGTATATGGTGTTTTGATTAAAAAAAAAAAAAAAAGGATAGAACTTATTTACAAAACAGAAACTCACAGGCTTAGAGAATAGACTTATGATTGCCAGAGGGGAATGATGAGGAGAATGAATAGTTGGGGAGTTTGGGGTCGACACACACACACACTGCTATATTTAAAATGAATTATCGGGCTACCCTGGTGGTCCAGTGGATAAGGATACCGCCTTGCAGTGCAAGGGGTGCCAGTTCGAGCCCTGGCCTGGGAAGATCCCACGTGCCGCGGAGCGGCTGGACCAATGTGTCCAATTACCAAGCCGGAGCTCTGGAGCGCATGCGCCCAGAGCCGGTGCTCTGCGACAACAGAGGCCACCGTGATGCGAGGCCCACATGGGCCAAAGAACAAAGATGGATGCAAACAGATAAATGAAAGACCAATAGAAGTGGCCCACCCACCCCCTCCCTCTCCAAACCCCGCCCCCCCAAAATATCAAAAGAAAAAAAGAATAACCATCTTACTGTATAGCACAGGGAACTCTGCTCAGTGTCATGTGGCAGGCTGAATGGCAGGGGAGTTTGGGGAAGAACAGATGTACATGTAAGTATGGTTGAGTCCCTTTGCTGTTCACCTGAAACTATCACAACATTGTTAGTGGGCTAGGTGTGTGCTAATTCTCTTCAGTTGTGTCTGAAGAGTCCACCAGGCTCTTATGGACTCTAGCCCACCAGGCTCCTCTGTCCATGGGATCCTCCAGGCAAGAATATTGGAGTGGGTTGCCATGCCCTCCTCCAGGGGATCTTCCCGACCCAGGGAGTGAACCCAACTCTCCTGCATCTCCCGCACTGCAGGCAGTCTTTACCACTGAGCCACCAGGGAAAGCCCCATTAATGAGCTGTACTTCAGTATAATTTTTTTTTAATTTTTAAATGGAAAAAAAGCAAAGTATCACAGTGAAACTTCATCTGCATCTAGAAGAAAAGTCATTTCAAAACTGCAGACATATCAAGCCACCAAAACTTAACAGTGCCAATACACAGTAACAAGCTGTATCCATCTAACACTGTATCATAAAACCAACAAAGCCTCGTTCTGCTGCTAAGGTACTAGTAAGTGTCGACATAAACTTCCCCCAAAGAACTGCATATTATCCATAATAGTAATTTACGCTGGTATAGTATGTTTCTGCTTTCATAATATTTTCACAGACCATAGTAATAAATGAGAAAGAATGCTGTGTGATGTGCCAGGGGCAGCTGTAATATAGAGGAGGGGAAATGTCTGGACAAGGTAGTGGTGGCAGGCAGAACAGCTCTGTCTTTAGTAAATAGTATTATGTGAAGATAAACTCCCAGTCTGCGAAGCTGGGCTCCAATCAAAACAAAATCAAATAAGGCTGACAAAATCAACTAAAAGACAGGCAAGAGAAGGACGCTGGATATGTGAATCAAACCTTTCCCCATTGACCTACCCAATAACAGAGAATAAAAACAGCACATGGGTCTAGATTCCACTGGTTAATTTAAACTGATTGTCATCTTTATATCTGCCCCTCCAGTTCATGGGGTTGGCAACGTGTAAACAGAGTGTGGTTTACCAAAAGGATCAGGTAGGAAGAGGAGAGCGCAGGGGTTAAAACTGGACATACTAAGTCACATGGCACTTCTCCATAAACAGAACTGAGTCCAGAATACAATAAACAAACAAAACCCTGTGAGGGGGGTTAAAGCAACCTCCTTCTTGGGCTCTTCCTCAGCCTACTGCCTCCCATTTATAGTCATTTAGTCATATAGTCATCTGAAACCCAATTGTTCAAACTCAGCAATCCACAACCCCCATGCCTTGGTAACATGAAAGGTCTTTAGTGAATCAACTGAAATTAGACATTCTTTACCATAACCTAATATATATAATCAAATGTCTGGAAGTCACCTGAAACGTCTTTTTCCCCTAATTTTCCACCCTCTGTATCCATTCTCCTATAATAGCCCCCACATATGGACTCCAGCCTCTGAGTAAACACCTCCCTTGATTGTAAATCAAGACCTCCTGGAGCACCAATTTCCATTTCTGGACTGTTTGAACCATTAAAAGGTTCTCAGTCATGCTAGGCCAAATTAGCCCCCTATAGTTTTTCCTCGCTTGATAAATATAAAACAAGTTCTTCTCCTTCAGGCAGCCTTTTATTTTGTTTGAAGGCAGCTGTCACCTCCCCACTGAGTGCTATGCCCCTGCAGTTTTATCCTCCCATACTTCCCCAAAGAACTGCATATTATCCATAATAGTAATTTACGCTGGTATAGTATGTTTCTGCTTTCATAATATTTTCACAGACCATAGTAATAAATGAGAAAGAATGCTGTGTGATGTGCCAGGGGCAGCTGTAATATAGAGGAGGGGAAATGTCTGGACAAGGTAGTGGTGGCAGGCAGAACAGCTCTGTCTTTAGTAAATAGTATTATGTGAAGATAAACTCCCAGTCTGCGAAGCTGGGCTCCAATCAAAACAAAATCAAATAAGGCTGACAAAATCAACTAAAAGACAGGCAAGAGAAGGACGCTGGATATGTGAATCAAACCTTTCCCCATTGACCTACCCAATAACAGAGAATAAAAACAGCACATGGGTCTAGATTCCACTGGTTAATTTAAACTGATTGTCATCTTTATATCTGCCCCTCCAGTTCATGGGGTTGGCAACGTGTAAACAGAGTGTGGTTTACCAAAAGGATCAGGTAGGAAGAGGAGAGCGAGGGGTTAAAACTGGACATACTAAGTCACATGGCACTTCTCCATAAACAGAACTGAGTCCAGAATACAATAAACAAACAAAACCCTGTGAGGGGGGTTAAAGCAACCTCCTTCTTGGGCTCTTCCTCAGCCTACTGCCTCCCATTTATAGTCATTTAGTCATATAGTCATCTGAAACCCAATTGTTCAAACTCAGCAATCCACAACCCCCATGCCTTGGTAACATGAAAGGTCTTTAGTGAATCAACTGAAATTAGACATTCTTTACCATAACCTAATATATATAATCAAATGTCTGGAAGTCACCTGAAACGTCTTTTTCCCCTAATTTTCCACCCTCTGTATCCATTCTCCTATAATAGCCCCCACATATGGACTCCAGCCTCTGAGTAAACACCTCCCTTGATTGTAAATCAAGACCTCCTGGAGCACCAATTTCCATTTCTGGACTGTTTGAACCATTAAAAGGTTCTCAGTCATGCTAGGCCAAATTAGCCCCCTATAGTTTTTCCTCGCTTGATAAATATAAAACAAGTTCTTCTCCTTCAGGCAGCCTTTTATTTTGTTTGAAGGCAGCTGTCACCTCCCCACTGAGTGCTATGCCCCTGCAGTTTCCATATATCCAAGTCCTCCTCATAGGACATGATTTATAAGCTTCTAGTCATCTTGCTCATCCTCTCTTGGACATGTGGCAGCTCTCAATAAAGTCCCTCTTCAAAAGGGTTGCCCAGAATGGAACTTAATACTGCAGTAAAGGCCTAAATATGGAATAAGAGTCTTTATGTTAGGAGAACTACAGACAGCAAGGATCATATGAACAAGAGAAGGGTTTCTGTTGTCATTACCAAAGTTTGGTTTGGTTTTTCATTTGAGGCTTTGCTTATTTGGTTTCTTGTTTGTCTGTTTTGGAGAGGGCTGGTTGTGAGACAGGTGGGGAAGAGCCTACCATGCTTTTTATTCTGTGATTCTAGAATTAAATTTAAAAATACAAATGAGAATCTGCTGCAAGACTCTGTGCAAGGGATTTTTGGAGAAACAAATGAATAAGATCCATCCCTAAAAAAGTCCACATTAAAAAAAAAAAAGAGTCCACATAATATTGCCTCATCCTTGTCTTCTTTTCAGGCAAATCACAAGTAGACAGGGCTTTCTAATGAGGTGGGCTTATATTAGTCATCCATGTTAGAACACTTGGTTAGGGGTAGGGGACCCTCACAAAGATGTACATGACCTGTTCAGAAGAGTTGTTGATGTTTGTTCCCTAGAACCATGGAAATATGTCATACATTTGCTTCACTGGTCCCAGTGACACCCCACCACACCAGCCTGGCTCTCACATACTCTGTCCTTTCTTCCCAGTCTGAAAGCCCTCCCTGATTCTCAAAACATAGCCTCTTCTTCTTCCTCTACTCAGATCTTCGGATACCACACATCTAGGATCCATTCTCCCTGACTCAGAGGTCAAGAAGGAACATGGGCACCTCCAGTCACACACAATCGTAGCTCTTGAACAGAGAGGGTAAGTCTTGCCCCCGCAGTAGCCAGATCACCTCTAAATCTCCTCGCCATTGTAACTGCTGCCTAGGGAATCAGAGGTTTGCAGCCATTACGTGTGATTAAGGGTACACAAAGTGAGGCTGTTCAGCAATACTAGACTGCCTTGTATAAAATCACAGGCCTGAAAAGTCTTGGAGACCATCTATTCTACAGATGACACAATAAGGGAAGCCCAGAAAGTCACCTGACTCGTTTGCCATAACAGAGGGACGCTAGTTATAAGAGTGTGAACTACCTTGATTCCCTGCTCAGCGGCCCCTCCCACTGGCAAATTGCACAGAATTTGGCTGTCTTCGATTTTCTGCTCAATGGGGCCAGTCAATGGCCTGTATTCTCTCACCCTAAATCCAGGGGAAAGGGTTACAGGGACAAAGTCAGGTCATACCTTTATCTTGCTTACTCAAACTGGCCTTTACAGAAATAAAGGAGTGCACTAGTTCAGGAATGATCTTAGGATGCTAACTTCATGCATGCCCTGGGTAAGGGGAAGCCTCTGAGCCAAAGCAGCTGGGTCCAAAGGCCTCTTGCGATGCCTACCTCAGGTCCTGCCCCCATCCCTCATTTCTCCAACTCACCCTGCTGTCCTGCTCTTCAACCCTTCTGTGCAAGGGATTTTGGAGAAACAAATGAATAAGATCCATCCCTAAAAAAGTCCACATTAAAAAAAAAAAAGAGTCCACATAATATTGCCTCATCCTTGTCTTCTTTTCAGGCAAATCACAAGTAGACAGGGCTTTCTAATGAGGTGGGCTTATATTAGTCATCCATGTTAGAACACTTGGTTAGGGGTAGGGGACCCTCACAAAGATGTACATGACCTGTTCAGAAGAGTTGTTGATGTTTGTTCCCTAGAACCATGGAAATATGTCATACATTTGCTTCACTGGTCCCAGTGACACCCCACCACACCAGCCTGGCTCTCACATACTCTGTCCTTTCTTCCCAGTCTGAAAGCCCTCCCTGATTCTCAAAACATAGCCTCTTCTTCTTCCTCTACTCAGATCTTCGGATACCACACATCTAGGATCCATTCTCCCTGACTCAGAGGTCAAGAAGGAACATGGGCTTCTCCAGTCCCTGACAATGGTAGCTCTTGAACAGAGAGGGTAAGTCTTGCCACCGCAGTAGCCAGATCACCTCTAAATCTCCTCGCCATTGTAACTGCTGCCTAGGGAATCAGAGGTTTGCAGCCATTACGTGTGATTAAGGGTACACAAAGTGAGGCTGTTCAGCAATACTAGACTGCCTTGTATAAAATCACAGGCCTGAAAAGTCTTGGAGACCATCTATTCTACAGATGACACAATAAGGGAAGCCCAGAAAGTCACCTGACTCGTTTGCCATAACAGAGGGACGCTAGTTATAAGAGTGTGAACTACCTTGATTCCCTGCTCAGCGGCCCCTCCCACTGGCAAATTGCACAGAATTTGGCTGTCTTCGATTTTCTGCTCAATGGGGCCAGTCAATGGCCTGTATTCTCTCACCCTAAATCCAGGGGAAAGGGTTACAGGGACAAAGTCAGGTCATACCTTTATCTTGCTTACTCAAACTGGCCTTTACAGAAATAAAGGAGTGCACTAGTTCAGGAATGATCTTAGGATGCTAACTTCATGCATGCCCTGGGTAAGGGGAAGCCTCTGAGCCAAAGCAGCTGGGTCCAAAGGCCTCTTGCGATGCCTACCTCAGGTCCTGCCCCCATCCCCTCATTTCTCCAACTCACCCTGCTGTCCTGCTCTTCAACCCATTCTCCCTATCCTTCCTCCCCCACCCTCCAGTACTCCTTCTTATAGCACTGTCCCACACTCCCCAGATACCCTCTACCTCCAGGTTCAACAGAAAGGGGTACAGTACTATACTGACAAACAGGAAGTCAGACTCTGTTCTGAAAGTTCTTGATTTGAGTCCTTTATGTACAACACTTGTACCATGTGTAAGTAGATAATTAACTATAATAATACAAGCTAATCAAGAACTTCATAGGTGCCAGGTTCTGTTCTAAGTAACTTACCAGTACTGTGTCCACTTTACAAATTGGGAGACTGAAGAACAGCATGGGTTAGAAGTTTAAGATCTATGGATAAAACAGAAAGTAGTAAGTCCATATAATGGAATGCTACTGAGCAATAAAAGGAACTACTGATACACATCATGCTATGTGAAAGAAACTAGACCCCAGAGAGAACATATTCAATCATTCCATTTATATGAAATTCTAGAAAAGATAAAACAATAGCAACAGGCTTCCCCTGGTGGTCCAGTGGGTAAGGACACCACCTTGTAGTGCAAGGGGCACCAGTTCGATCCCTGGCCTGGGAAGATCCCACGTGCCGCGGGGCGCCTGGACCGATGTGTCCAACTACCGAGCCGGAGCTCTGGAGCGCATGCGCCCAGAGCCGGTGCTCTGCGATGACAGAGGCCACCGCGATGGGAGGCCCACAGGAGCCAAAGAACAAAGACAGATGAAAATAGAGAAATGAAACCTTGATTCCCTGCTCACATGGCAAATTGCACAGAATTTGGCTGTCTTGATTTTCTGCTCAATGGGGCCAGTCAATGGCCTGTATTCTCTCACCCTAAATCCAGGGAAAGGGTTACAGGGACAAAGTCAGGTCATACCTTTATCTTGCTTACTCAAACTGGCCTTTACAGAAATAAAGGAGTGCACTAGTTCAGGAATGATCTTAGGATGCTAACTTCATGCATGCCCTGGGTAAGGGGAAGCCTCTGAGCCAAAGCAGCTGGGTCCAAAGGCCTCTTGCGATGCCTACCTCAGGTCCTGCCCCCAGCCCCTCATTTCTCCAACTCACCCTGCTGTCCTGCTCTTCAACCCATTCTCCCTATCCTTCCTCCCCCACCCTCCAGTACTCCTTCTTATAGCACTGTCCCACACTCCCCAGATACCCTCTACCTCCAGGTTCAACAGAAAGGGGTACAGTACTATACTGACAAACAGGAAGTCAGACTCTGTTCTGAAAGTTCTTGATTTGAGTCCTTTATGTACAACACTTGTACCATGTGTAAGTAGATAATTAACTATAATAATACAAGCTAATCAAGAACTTCATAGGTGCCAGGTTCTGTTCTAAGTAACTTACCAGTACTGTGTCCACTTTACAAATTGGGAGACTGAAGAACAGCATGGGTTAGAAGTTTAAGATCTATGGATAAAACAGAAAGTAGTAAGTCCATATAATGGAATGCTACTGAGCAATAAAAGGAACTACTGATACACATCATGCTATGTGAAAGAAACTAGACCCCAGAGAGAACATATTCAATCATTCCATTTATATGAAATTCTAGAAAAGATAAAACAATAGCAACAGGCTTCCCCTGGTGGTCCAGTGGGTAAGGACACCACCTTGTAGTGCAAGGGGCACCAGTTCGATCCCTGGCCTGGGAAGATCCCACGTGCCGCGGAGCGCCTGGACCGATGTGTCCAACTACCGAACCGGAGCTCTGGAGCTCATGCGCCCAGAGCCGGTGCTCTGCGATGACAGAGGCCACCGCGATGGGAGGCCCACAGGAGCCAAAGAACAAGGACAGATGAAAATAGAGAAATGAAAGACCAATAGAAGTGGCCTGCCCGCTCCCCTCCCTCCCCAACCCGACCCCCGCCCAAAATAAATAAATAAATAAATCTTTAAAAAAAAAAAAAAAACTATAGCAACAAACAGCAGATAGGTGGTTTTGGAACTAGAGATAGAGCAGGAAGGAATTTTGGGGTTGATGAAACTGTTCCCAAACTTCACTATGGTAGTGGTTGCACAATTGTACACATTTATCCAAGCTCATCAAACTGTAAAATGGGTGATTTTTGTGGTATGTTAAGTCTTTCTCAAAACACTGCCAAAAAAGGAAAGATCAAGAAGGAGTAAGAAGGACAAGAACTCTGGATAACACCAAGGATGAATAGAGAAAAAACAAGAAAGGTAGAGAGAAGTAGTCAGAAAGGTATGAGAACTAAGAAGGAAAGGTTGGCCAGATGCCAAAGGAAAAGATTAGAGCCTGGTGTCTTGTAGGTACCCAGTAACTTCTTGTTGAATGGAAGAATAGCAATGTCTAGAGGGAAAAAGTGGTCAATAAGTCACAGAGAGGTCATGACAGATGAACTCTCTAAAGATGCTCATGAGGGTTGAGCTAGAATTAGGGGGAGCAACCTAAAGAGGAAAAGTCTCCTGGTTTTCTCACTTTTAGTGTTCTGAGACTTTCCAGAAAGAGAGATATAGGAGCTTGGTGTGCTACCAACAGATAACCTGCCCTAGAGTTCAGTTCATCATGATAAGAGTTGTAAGAAAAACAATGGAGGGCTTCGCTGGTGGCTCAGTGGTAAAGAATTCACCTGCCAATTCAGGAGACACAGGTTCAATCCCTGATCTAGGAAGGTCCCATATGCCGCGGAGCGCCTGGACCGATGTGTCCAACTACCGAACCGGAGCTCTGGAGCTCATGCGCCCAGAGCCGGTGCTCTGCGATGACAGAGGCCACCGCGATGGGAGGCCCACAGGAGCCAAAGAACAAGGACAGATGAAAATAGAGAAATGAAAGACCAATAGAAGTGGCCTGCCCGCTCCCCTCCCTCCCCAACCCGACCCCCGCCCAAAATAAATAAATAAATAAATCTTTAAAAAAAAAAAAAAAACTATAGCAACAAACAGCAGATAGGTGGTTTTGGAACTAGAGATAGAGCAGGAAGGAATTTTGGGGTTGATGAAACTGTTCCCAAACTTCACTATGGTAGTGGTTGCACAATTGTACACATTTATCCAAGCTCATCAAACTGTAAAATGGGTGATTTTGTGGTATGTTAAGTCTTTCTCAAAACACTGCCAAAAAAGGAAAGATCAAGAAGGAGTAAGAAGGACAAGAACTCTGGATAACACCAAGGATGAATAGAGAAAAAACAAGAAAGGTAGAGAGAAGTAGTCAGAAAGGTATGAGAACTAAGAAGGAAAGGTTGGCCAGATGCCAAAGGAAAAGATTAGAGCCTGGTGTCTTGTAGGTACCCAGTAACTTCTTGTTGAATGGAAGAATAGCAATGTCTAGAGGGAAAAAGTGGTCAATAAGTCACAGAGAGGTCATGACAGATGAACTCTCTAAAGATGCTCATGAGGGTTGAGCTAGAATTAGGGGGAGCAACCTAAAGAGGAAAAGTCTCCTGGTTTTCTCACTTTTAGTGTTCTGAGACTTTCCAGAAAGAGAGATATAGGAGCTTGGTGTGCTACCAACAGATAACCTGCCCTAGAGTTCAGTTCATCATGATAAGAGTTGTAAGAAAAACAATGGAGGGCTTCGCTGGTGGCTCAGTGGTAAAGAATTCACCTGCCAATTCAGGAGACACAGGTTCAATCCCTGATCTAGGAAGGTCCCATATGCAATGGAGCAACTAAGCCTGAGCACGACAACTACTGAGCCTGTGTTCTAGATCCAGGGAGCCACAATCACTGAAGCCCATGCACCCTGGAGCCTGTGCTCTGCAACAAGAGAAGCCAACACAATGAGAAGCCTGTGCACCTTGATAAGAGAGTGGCTCCAGCCCTCCACAACTAAAGAAAGAGCCCAAGCAGCAGTGAAGATCCAGCACAGCCAAAAATAAGGAAATAAATATACTTAATAAAATTTAAAAAATGGAATATTTGGCTCATTTGTGGTTTTTCTGTTTACAAAATCCATCATAGTCTTTATTTATTGATAAAAAATTTTTTTTTGAACCATGCTGTGTGGCATGCAGCATCTTAATTCCCCAACCAGGGATCAAACAAGTACCCCCAGCACTGGGATCATAGACCACTGATCCGCCAGGAAAGAGTCTTCGACATAGTTTTTAAATGATTTAAAACATTTATTTCGTATGGTTCAATTATATGAAAACAGTCTGAAGTATTTTTAATACTGCTTGACCAATGGCTTGAAAAAGGAGTTAATGATGATCAACCTCATATTCTGATCTTTTGTGATATAGGCTCAAGGCCTTTGAAGAGTGACAATCCAAGAATTTATGGCCTCTGTGGTGAGGTTCCTGACCCTGGTTTACATAGCTTGGAGAGCAGTGTCATGGTATTCAGTAAGCCAGCGCACGGTAGAGGCTTTCCAAACACCATGCTCTGGCTTGCAAGACCTGAATCACAGTGACCGATGGAAGAGGGCGGTGCCTGAAATGTAAGGGCTGGTGGGCTGATTAATGGTCTCAGCAGGAAGCTGTGGGTCTCTAACCCTGACAGATCATTAGCTCCCAGAAAATGTCCAGTCTCTAGAGGTCATGGTTATTATCAGGAGCTAATAAATGCTGAGGGTTGAGATAGAATTAGGGGCAGCAACCTAAAGAGGAAAAGTCTCCTGGTTTTCTCACTTTTAGTGTTCTGAGACTTTCCAGAAAGAGAGATATAGGAGCTTGGTGTGCTACCAACAGATAACCTGCCCTAGAGTTCAGTTCATCATGATAAGAGTTGTAAGAAAACAATGGAGGGCTTCGCTGGTGGCTCAGTGGTAAAGAATTCACCTGCCAATTCAGGAGACACAGGTTCAATCCCTGATCTAGGAAGGTCCCATATGCAATGGAGCAACTAAGCCTGAGCACGACAACTACTGAGCCTGTGTTCTAGATCCAGGGAGCCACAATCACTGAAGCCCATGCACCCTGGAGCCTGTGCTCTGCAACAAGAGAAGCCAACACAATGAGAAGCCTGTGCACCTTGATAAGAGAGTGGCTCCAGCCCTCCACAACTAAAGAAAGAGCCCAAGCAGCAGTGAAGATCCAGCACAGCCAAAAATAAGGAAATAAATATACTTAATAAAATTTAAAAAATGGAATATTTGGCTCATTTGTGGTTTTTCTGTTTACAAAATCCATCATAGTCTTTATTTATTGATAAAAAAAAAATTTTTTTTTTTGAACCATGCTGTGTGGCATGCAGCATCTTAATTCCCCAACCAGGGATCAAACAAGTACCCCCAGCACTGGGATCATAGACCACTGATCCGCCAGGAAAGAGTCTTCGACATAGTTTTTAAATGATTTAAAACATTTATTTCGTATGGTTCAATTATATGAAAACAGTCTGAAGTATTTTTAATACTGCTTGACCAATGGCTTGAAAAAGGAGTTAATGATGATCAACCTCATATTCTGATCTTTTGTGATATAGGCTCAAGGCCTTTGAAGAGTGACAATCCAAGAATTTATGGCCTCTGTGGTGAGGTTCCTGACCCTGGTTTACATAGCTTGGAGAGCAGTGTCATGGTATTCAGTAAGCCAGCGCACGGTAGAGGCTTTCCAAACACCATGCTCTGGCTTGCAAGACCTGAATCACAGTGACCGATGGAAGAGGGCGGTGCCTGAAATGTAAGGGCTGGTGGGCTGATTAATGGTCTCAGCAGGAAGCTGTGGGTCTCTAACCCTGACAGATCATTAGCTCCCAGAAAATGTCCAGTCTCTAGAGGTCATGGTTATTATCAGGAGCTAATAAATGCATGAAAAAATAGAGCAGAGCAAATGGCCTTTTTATGTGCTAGGGATATTTAAAAGCTAAGCTGTGTATTTTCATGCATACAGATTCCTGTTGATAGCTTACAACCTTAGCTTACAAAGAGCAGGAGCAGCAACCATTAGAAGAACCATACTTCACTGTTAATGTTGCATTAAATTTTAACCATTACGGTCATGGTTAAGGAGATATTTTCATTATAATCTGGTATTCTCAGGACCTTACAACTTAGTGCAATACTTTCTTTAGGCAAACTGATTACATTCATACTGGTTTGTTACTCACAGGAGATGAACGTCTTAACTTTGATAAAAACCATCAGTTTTTAAGGTTATTTAAATGTTAAAAAAATAGAATCTTCAAACACAGGGTAATATATATTATATGGGAAAAATATTAAACTCCTGCAGGAAGGAAACATTGTTTAGTCACTGTTTCCTTAATGAAAAAATACAAATAGTACCTCTATAAAATGACAGTATTTAAAACAAAAACTAGTGAAGGGAATCATTAATATCTACTTTATATCTTCTGGGAAAAGAAATATAAATGGGCCAACATAAAGGGACAAATACTGTAATGGGAAAATAATCAAGAAAAAATGCAGACTGAAACTATTCTAATAAGAGGGATCACTTCAGTTACTGAGCTGGGTCCAGGGACGCTTTCAGTAACTGAACTGGGCCCAGGGTTCTGGACTCCCTGGTACTAAGGACCAGAGGGAAACTAGGTAAGCTGAGCAACTGTCACCAGAAAGAAGAAACTGTGAGTGGTGTCCTCCAGGAAAACAAGCTATTAGATTTCAGAAGCTTGTGAAACGTGAATCCCCTTTGGCTGTTTGGTGGGAGGTTCCTGACCCTGGTTTACATAGCTTGGAGAGCAGTNTCATGGTATTCAGTAAGCCAGCGCACGGTAGAGGCTTTCCAAACACCATGCTCTGGCTTGCAAGACCTGAATCACAGTGACCGATGGAAGAGGGCGGTGCCTGAAATGTAAGGGCTGGTGGGCTGATTAATGGTCTCAGCAGGAAGCTGTGGGTCTCTAACCCTGACAGATCATTAGCTCCCAGAAAATGTCCAGTCTCTAGAGGTCATGGTTATTATCAGGAGCTAATAAATGCATGAAAAAATAGAGCAGAGCAAATGGCCTTTTTATGTGCTAGGGATATTTAAAAGCTAAGCTGTGTATTTTCATGCATACAGATTCCTGTTGATAGCTTACAACCTTAGCTTACAAAGAGCAGGAGCAGCAACCATTAGAAGAACCATACTTCACTGTTAATGTTGCATTAAATTTTAACCATTACGGTCATGGTTAAGGAGATATTTTCATTATAATCTGGTATTCTCAGGACCTTACAACTTAGTGCAATACTTTCTTTAGGCAAACTGATTACATTCATACTGGTTTGTTACTCACAGGAGATGAACGTCTTAACTTTGATAAAAACCATCAGTTTTTAAGGTTATTTAAATGTTAAAAAAATAGAATCTTCAAACACAGGGTAATATATATTATATGGGAAAAATATTAAACTCCTGCAGGAAGGAAACATTGTTTAGTCACTGTTTCCTTAATGAAAAAATACAAATAGTACCTCTATAAAATGACAGTATTTAAAACAAAAACTAGTGAAGGGAATCATTAATATCTACTTTATATCTTCTGGGAAAAGAAATATAAATGGGCCAACATAAAGGGACAAATACTGTAATGGGAAAATAATCAAGAAAAAAATGCAGACTGAAACTATTCCAATAAGAGGGATCACTTCAGTTACTGAGCTGGGTCCAGGGACGCTTTCAGTAACTGAACTGGGCCCAGGGTTCTGGACTCCCTGGTACTAAGGACCAGAGGGAAACTAGGTAAGCTGAGCAACTGTCACCAGAAAGAAGAAACTGTGAGTGGTGTCCTCCAGGAAAACAAGCTATTAAATTTCAGAAGCTTGTGAAACGTGAATCGTGTCTCATTCTCTTTGGCTATTAAACTGTGTCTCTTTAGTGACACTCTGCTATGAACTGAATTGTGCATTCCTCGCCCTCTCCCCTCCCCCAAATTAATGGGCTTCTCTGGTGGCTCAGACCAAAAAGAATCCATCTGCAGTGCAGGAGACACAAGAGACATGGGTCCCTGGGTCAGGAAGATCTCAGGAGAAGGGAATGGCTATCCACTCCAGTATTCTTCCCTGGAGAATTCCACAGAGGATCCTGGAGGGTTACAGTTCATGGTGTCACAAAGAGTCGGACACGCCTCAGCAACTAACACTTTCACTTTCCCCAGCTTAATACTCTGAGGCCATAACCCCCAATATGATGATATCTGGTTAGAGTATTGAAAAGGTGGTTAATGTTGAATGATGTAGTAAGAGTGAGGTCTAATTCCAAAGGACTATGGTCTTATAAGAAAAGAGAGAAATTCCCCCCAACATCTCCACCATATAGGACACAGCAAGAAGGCAGCTGTTTGTATGCCAGGAAGAGATTCTATTCTTAGCATATTAACCCTTTCTGGCCACAAGGCCATCTAACTGCAAGAGGACAGGAAAATGATTCTCCCACCTGCTTAGAGAGGTAAGAGACCACGGAAAGTGAGTACTCAAAGCCTCCATGGCATCTTGAGCAAATTACTTCATCTCTTTGTGGCTCCATTTCTTCATATATGGAATGAAGATAATAATAGTATCTTGCTTATAAAGTTGTGAGGATTCAGAAAATATACAAAAAGTATATTTAATATCTCATGAATACTATTATTACATACCAGTCATTTTGCTAAGCATTAGTTTGTTAGGGAGTTACACAATAACTGCAATGGGAAAATAATCAAGAAAAAAATGCAGACTGAAACTATTCCAATAAGAGGGATCACTTCAGTTACTGAGCTGGGTCCAGGGACGCTTTCAGTAACTGAACTGGGCCCAGGGTTCTGGACTCCCTGGTACTAAGGACCAGAGGGAAACTAGGTAAGCTGAGCAACTGTCACCAGAAAGAAGAAACTGTGAGTGGTGTCCTCCAGGAAAACAAGCTATTAAATTTCAGAAGCTTGTGAAACGTGAATCGTGTCTCATTCTCTTTGGCTATTAAACTGTGTCTCTTTAGTGACACTCTGCTATGAACTGAATTGTGCATTCCTCGCCCTCTCCCCTCCCCAAATTAATGGGCTTCTCTGGTGGCTCAGACCAAAAAGAATCCATCTGCAGTGCAGGAGACACAAGAGACATGGGTCCCTGGGTCAGGAAGATCTCAGGAGAAGGGAATGGCTATCCACTCCAGTATTCTTCCCTGGAGAATTCCACAGAGGATCCTGGAGGGTTACAGTTCATGGTGTCACAAAGAGTCGGACACGCCTCAGCAACTAACACTTTCACTTTCCCCAGCTTAATACTCTGAGGCCATAACCCCCAATATGATGATATCTGGTTAGAGTATTGAAAAGGTGGTTAATGTTGAATGATGTAGTAAGAGTGAGGTCTAATTCCAAAGGACTATGGTCTTATAAGAAAAGAGAGAAATTCCCCCCAACATCTCCACCATATAGGACACAGCAAGAAGGCAGCTGTTTGTATGCCAGGAAGAGATTCTATTCTTAGCATATTAACCCTTTCTGGCCACAAGGCCATCTAACTGCAAGAGGACAGGAAAATGATTCTCCCACCTGCTTAGAGAGGTAAGAGACCACGGAAAGTGAGTACTCAAAGCCTCCATGGCATCTTGAGCAAATTACTTCATCTCTTTGTGGCTCCATTTCTTCATATATGGAATGAAGATAATAATAGTATCTTGCTTATAAAGTTGTGAGGATTCAGAAAATATACAAAAAGTATATTTAATATCTCATGAATACTATTATTACATACCAGTCATTTTGCTAAGCATTAGGGACAAAAAGACAACCAAACGTCTCTCTCTGCTCTAGGGAGTTACACAATAACAGAGAATAGAGACATATAAGTAATAATCCTACAGGAAATCTAATTAATACAACTCGGGAAAATTATCTTGGTTCTAATTACTCAGGAATGCAAAAAGGCAGATCAGCATGGGAAAGTGGAATGTAGACTGTGGAATCAGGCTTTTTCTGATCTGACTCTTGGCTTGTCCACTTACTGGATGTGATTTAGACAAGTGGCTTGACGTCTTTAAGTCCTAGCATCCTTCCTATAAAACTGTGAACTCAAAAGCATTCACCTGTGAGTAGTCATGAGGACTAAGAGCATAATGGGTAATGTGTAGTTCAATTAATAGGAATTGTTATCTAGAATATATTCGTCAACATCCTAGACAGAAACTGTTTCTACTGTTCTACTAATTTCATCAGTAAGCATGCCCAGGGGACATAATTTCATATAGGCCCAGGGGACCTAAGTGCTTATAGAGACTCACTGGGGAAAATTAACTTCGCTCACTTGTCTTTTTCAGGTCACATCAATTTAAAACAAAAAGTAAAAATCAGGGTTTCCCTGGTGGTCCACTGGGTAAAGAGCCCACCTTGCACTGCAAGGGGCACTGGTTCAATCCCTGGCCCGGGAAGATACAACCTGCCATGGAACAGATGGACCAGTGTGTCCAATTACAAGTCAGCGCTCTGGAGTGCATGCGCCCACAGCCAGTGCCCTGCAACTAGAAAGGCCACTGAGATGGGAGGCCCACACAGGCCAAAAGAATAAAGATGGATGAAAATAAATCATAAAAAAGTAATAACAGAGGCCAAAAAAAATCAAAAAAGCAAAACCTTATTTCTTGATCCAACCCTCTCCCCTTTTCTTGTGCCTATTCTTTTCAAAATTCAGCCCCACTCAAATTATTCCCAATCATTTTTCAAGACCCCCAAGGGCATCTTGTGGTCTCCCGAAGAACTGGTCCTCTTTTCCTTCCAGGTTTTTCATATTCCCACACTGAGCCACTAGAGAGGGCTCACCAGCTCCCACCAGGTCCACTGCACACTCACAGAAATGCCTAAGATGGTGCACAGAGGGGATGCTCTGTTGTAAATCAGCTGTAGTGCACATCCTTGAATTAATTTTTAATTTGCAAATAATAAATTCTCCAGCCATACACCATTACCCTAGGTCTATCCTGTCTCTGGTCAAAAATGTTCACTATAATCAATCTTTTCTTTTACATAGTAGTATAGATCTTAGCATAATCAGTTTCTACCACAGGTTTAAAAAAATAACTTCAAGTACCACAAAAAGATAGACAGTTGGTAGTTTCCTTAAATGTGAATTTCTTAATAATTCTCCATATACTTTTCTACTGTTCTAACTCTAATATCCTTCAGACAATAAATACCTAGTGATAGCTTATATATAGTGGTGGCTGAGGTGGAGATGTTTATAATCTCCCCTAGCTCTACCCACGGTCACCAAAGACCGTGTACAATGCTTCTGCCTAATGCCCTTGGTCACCTCTTTCACAGCACAGTTCGAGGTAGCAATGTGCTTCATAAGGGGAGAACCTCAGGTTTCCCTGGTCCCAGAAGGCCCTGGTGTGTCCTAGAAAGGTTTATCTGTCTCTTCAGTGTCAGCTAATTTCACAGTCCCTCTCTTCTTGTCCCTGAGAGGCAGCATGGAGGGTCCTCAAGGGGAGAGGAGCCCCAGTATACTTGGCTAGGATGAGGCCATCTCTCCCTCAGCTGGTTGGTGACCAGGTCCTCAACTGCTCAGTCACCTGATCTAAGATATTTGCTGCTTCCTTCCTAGAAAGATCTCTCTCAATGGACCTACAAATCTTTTCTCTTCATCCTTTTATTGTGAGAGATACAGAACATGTGTACGAGTGTAACTGTCTGTATTGTGTTTTAATGTAGGGCAATGTCTAGTTCTGTTTCTATTTTTTTTACAGGTTTTTTTTTTTTTTTAAATTTTTGGCCACTTCTATTGGTCTTTCATTTATTTATTTTCATCCATGTTTGCTCTTTGGCCTGTGTGGAACTCCCATCACAGTGACCTCTGTTGCTGCAGAGCACCAGCTCTGGAGCTCATGCACCCAGTAGTTGGACACATCGGTCCAGCCTCTGCACAGCACGTGGGATCCTCCCAGGCCAGGGATCGAACTGGCATCCCTTGCACTGCAAGGCAGTGTCTTTACCCACTGGACCACCAGGGAAGCCCTGTTTCTCACTATATATTTATACATTGTTCATTTAAATACATTGTGAACTCATTTTTATGACTGAATTTTCCCTTTTGTAACACACACCTTTGATTTTTTACATTATTCTTATTTATACACTCAGCAGATATTTATTTATTCCTGCCAATACTATGACAGTGATGGGTAAAAGAGCTCTTACAGAACTGATATTTTACTGGGATCCATAAACATTAAATGACTAAACACAATTGTTTAACTATAGTTATGTTAAATAGCAAAGTAAAGAAAATGAACTGCTAAGAGAGAACGTGACTCAGCACCTAACTTTATCCAAAGAGCGAGAAAGTCTTCCTGAGGTTGTGGTAACTGAGCTGAACTCTGAGGGGTAAGCAGAAAATAAAGTGCAAGGGGTGGGGGAAAATGCCAGTAGCCGAAAGCACCCGAGGAAGCGAAACTAGGCCCAGGGACAGGAAAAGCTGGCTCTTCCCAGAAACTGAAAACCATGTCTGAAGTTCAGAGATCTAGGAGCAGAGTGCTCAAGAGGAAGCTGGCAAGCAAGCAGGAGCCAGATTATGAGGGGGCTGTTGGCCACACTAAGGACTGTGGTCTTTACCTTATGGACTGGGAGGTATTAAAAGATTATAAGCAGGGACTTGGCTATGAGGCCATCTCTCCCTCAGCTGGTGGACCAGGTCCTCAACTGCTCAGTCACCTGATCTAAGATATTTGCTGCTTCCTTCCTAGAAAGATCTCTCTCAATGGACCTACAAATCTTTTCTCTTCATCCTTTTATTGTGAGAGATACAGAACATGTGTACGAGTGTAACTGTCTGTATTGTGTTTTAATGTAGGGCAATGTCTAGTTCTGTTTCTATTTTTTTTACAGGTTTTTTTTTTTTTTTAAATTTTTGGCCACTTCTATTGGTCTTTCATTTATTTATTTTCATCCATGTTTGCTCTTTGGCCTGTGTGGAACTCCCATCACAGTGACCTCTGTTGCTGCAGAGCACCAGCTCTGGAGCTCATGCACCCAGTAGTTGGACACATCGGTCCAGCCTCTGCACAGCACGTGGGATCCTCCCAGGCCAGGGATCGAACTGGCATCCCTTGCACTGCAAGGCAGTGTCTTTACCCACTGGACCACCAGGGAAGCCCTGTTTCTCACTATATATTTATACATTGTTCATTTAAATACATTGTGAACTCATTTTTATGACTGAATTTTCCCTTTTGTAACACACACCTTTGATTTTTTACATTATTCTTATTTATACACTCAGCAGATATTTATTTATTCCTGCCAATACTATGACAGTGATGGGTAAAAGAGCTCTTACAGAACTGATATTTTACTGGGATCCATAAACATTAAATGACTAAACACAATTGTTTAACTATAGTTATGTTAAATAGCAAAGTAAAGAAAATGAACTGCTAAGAGAGAACGTGACTCAGCACCTAACTTTATCCAAAGAGCGAGAAAGTCTTCCTGAGGTTGTGGTAACTGAGCTGAACTCTGAGGGGTAAGCAGAAAATAAAGTGCAAGGGGTGGGGAAAGTGCCAGTAGCCGAAAGCACCCGAGGAAGCCGAAACTAGGCCCAGGGGACGGGAAAAGCTGGCTCTTCCCAGAAACTGAAAAACCATGTCTGAAGTTCAGAGATCTAGGAGCAGAGTGCTCAAGAGGAAGCTGGCAAGCAAGCAGGAGCCAGATTATGAGGGGGCTGTTGGCCACACTAAGGACTGTGGTCTTTACCTTATGGACTGGGAGGTATTAAAAGATTATAAGCAGGGGCTTCCCTGGTGGTCCAGTGGGTAAGAACACTGCCTTGCAATGCAAGGGACGCCAGTTCAGGATGGCCTGGGAAGATCCCACGTACTGTGGAGCTGCTGGACGGATGTGCCCAATTGCCGAGTCGGAACTCTGGAGAGCATGCGCCCAGAGCCAATGTTCTGCGACAACAGAGGCCACCGTGATGGGAGCCCACATGGGCCAAATAACAAAGATGGATGAAAATAGATAAATGAAAGCCCAATAGAAGTGGCCCGCCCGTCCCCCTCCCTCCCCATCCCTCCCCCGACCCCAAAATAAAACTAAAAAAAAAAAAAAAAAAAAATGATTATAAGCAAAAAAGAAAAAAATGTAGCATAATTTCTTTTTTTTTCATAATTTCTTTTTTAAAAAATTATTCCAACAATTAGGTGGGAAAAATATTGTAGAAAGGGAGTGGAATTAAGAAGCTATTTCACTAGTTCTCACAGAGATGATAGCTAATGGCAATGGAGATAAAGAAAACTAAACTGTTTTGATATATATTACACAAAAAACTAAGTCTTGAAAGCTCACAGTAATAGATATTTAAGTTTAAATATAAGTATGACATTTAAAAGGGGGAAAAACAAGTTTCAAAGATATTCTTATTTAGAAAGGGTAGCTGGGTTACTTCAAGACAGTAACATTTATGCAGAAGCTAAAGGGTACAATGGCAAGGTCAGATTTTATATATATGTACTTTTTATATAAAGTTTAATATAGATTATACATTCATATCATATATCCACATATAGATATGAAAATATATTCATATTATATTGATGAAAATATGTATATCAAATATGCCCTTAAAACCAGTAAGGAACTCTGAAATGTTTGGGTCATAGTCCTGTAGAACACTTGACTACACAGAATAGATTACTCAGCCCAGCTGGTTTGCTTGACAAGTAATGGATAAAGTTAGAGTACTCTACTTTACCTACTCTACCTCTTCCACTGGTTCGTGGGAAGCCAGGCATAGATACAGCAGTTGGAGAGAAAAACCTCTAGCTTTCTGCATTTCCTTCAGCCTTCTGGAATCAGTATTTCCTGGCTCTTAAAAAGGTATGAATAGTGAAAGATGAGTTGTGGCCATCTGCTACTTCTGGGAAAGTGCCACTGGATTGTGAAGAAAGCTAGGAGTTAGGAAATAAAGAGTTGAACTCCAGTCCTGGAGCTGGTCCTGGAGTGCCTTGAGTAAATCACTTGGCCTCTCTGGGCCTTAGCTTTAGCTATGGAATTTAGACTAGTTTATGTCTGGGGCCACCTAATACTCAATCTATGATATGAAAATAAAACACAAAGCATCCTACCTAACATTTCACAGACACAGTTTGTCTAATCATTCATTAATTCACCTGATAAACGAGAACCCACTAACATGCTCATGGAGTTTAGATTCTAGTGTCTATAGTGGCTTTATACCAATCCTGGGTCATCAACAATAGCATCGTTAATAGTTCAGAAAAGTTTCTTGTTTGTTTTGTTTGTTTGCTTGTTTGTTTTGTTTTTTAACATTAATGGAGGATGGTTTGTTCTTTCAATACTTAGCTCAGACTTCACCTCCTTCTTTGGGGAAGCCTTTTCTCTGAAGACTCAAGTGGGGCTGAGTAGTTGCTTCTTATGTAAGTCGTAGCATTTTGTCCTATGGGTTTTTTTTTTTTTTTTTTAAGAGTTCTAGGACTTTTAATTTGTCCCAAAATTGCTGAAGCAAAAATCATGATAAAACATCCTGTGTTCCTTTACGATCCCTCAGGCGTGCAAACAAACAAAAGAACTGCATAGGAAAAAAAATGGTTTTGTACATGGGAAGAAACAATATAAATTCAAAACTTACTTAAGGGTTAGCTCTGTCATTCATCTCTTTAAAAAGTTTATATGAATATCCAGTCAACACCAACAGGGGTATCTGCGTTGAAATGTCTATGGGTGTCATATATATAGTTTAGAAGGTAAAGAATCTGCCTGCAATGCAGGACACTTGGGTTTGATCCCTGGGTTGAGAAGATCCCCTGGAGAAGAGAACGGCAACTCACTCCAGTATCCTTGCCTGGGTTTCAATATATATAGTTAGAGTACTCTACTTTACCTACTCTACCTCTTCCACTGGTTCGTGGGAAGCCAGGCATAGATACAGCAGTTGGAGAAAAACCTCTAGCTTTCTGCATTTCCTTCAGCCTTCTGGAATCAGTATTTCCTGGCTCTTAAGAAGGTATGAATAGTGAAAGATGAGTTGTGGCCATCTGCTACTTCTGGGAAAGTGCCACTGGATTGTGAAGAAAGCTAGGAGTTAGGAAATAAAGAGTTGAACTCCAGTCCTGGAGCTGGTCCTGGAGTGCCTTGAGTAAATCACTTGGCCTCTCTGGGCCTTAGCTTTAGCTATGGAATTTAGACTAGTTTATGTCTGGGGCCACCTAATACTCAATCTATGATATGAAAATAAAACACAAAGCATCCTACCTAACATTTCACAGACACAGTTTGTCTAATCATTCATTAATTCACCTGATAAACGAGAACCCACTAACATGCTCATGGAGTTTAGATTCTAGTGTCTATAGTGGCTTTATACCAATCCTGGGTCATCAACAATAGCATCGTTAATAGTTCAGAAAAGTTTCTTGTTTGTTTTGTTTGTTTGCTTGTTTGTTTTGTTTTTTAACATTAATGGAGGATGGTTTGTTCTTTCAATACTTAGCTCAGACTTCACCTCCTTCTTTGGGGAAGCCTTTTCTCTGAAGACTCAAGTGGGGCTGAGTAGTTGCTTCTTATGTAAGTCGTAGCATTTTGTCCTATGGGTTTTTTTTTTTTTTTTTTAAGAGTTCTAGGACTTTTAATTTGTCCCAAAATTGCTGAAGCAAAAATCATGATAAAACATCCTGTGTTCCTTTACGATCCCTCAGGCGTGCAAACAAACAAAAGAACTGCATAGGAAAAAAAATGGTTTTGTACATGGGAAGAAACAATATAAATTCAAAACTTACTTAAGGGTTAGCTCTGTCATTCATCTCTTTAAAAAGTTTATATGAATATCCAGTCAACACCAACAGGGTTATCTCCCTTGAAATGTCTATGGGTTTCATATATATAGTTTAGAAGGTAAAGAATCTGCCTGCAATGCAGGACACTTGGGTTTGATCCCTGGGTTGAGAAGATCCCCTGGAGAAGAGAACGGCAACTCACTCCAGTATCCTTGCCTGGAGAATTCCATGGACAGAGGAGCCTGGCAAGCTACAGTCCGTGGGATCGCAAAGTGATGGACACTACTAAGCAACTAACACTGTCAACACTTCATACATGTATTCAAGTATTAATAGACATAAATCATACCCATGGAACTTCTACATCGGTGCTGATCATCTCAATCAGACCATAAACCCCTTGCAGAAGTGACCTTCAGACCCAGAGTTCAGCACTGGGCCCCTGGAGGTGCTCACTTGTGCACTTGCTGAGCAGTGGAAATACGTAGGGGCTGAAAGTCTGAGGCCTTACAGACTTGTTCAGGAAGCGTCTTTAGAGCAGGATTCCACCCCCAGGTCAAATCCGACTGCAGGTTTTTGCCAGGTTTTCTCACTCTTCCTGACCTTTACAGCCACCCCAGTGCTCTGCCTTTGCTGGGGTCTTGCCTCCTCCTCTCTAAATTCTCCATCCCCCACCCCGGGCTGTGCGTCTACTCCTGGACGCAGCCCTCAGCACAGCTGGCCCCAAGGTGCAAGAATACATTCCAGAGAATACCCTAGAAAATGTCCTGAGGTGTGAGAAGAAAATAGAGCACACACACACTCCTATGTATTTCTTATTCAAAAACTAAGAAAAGTTAACATTTCCTGATCTGTTAGGTGTGGGTGACATCCACATTTGCACTGGACTCACACCTCTCTGGGTCTCCCTGCTGGTACAGTACCCGGGTCACTTGGAGGAGTGGGTAAAGGGAGCTTCCACAGCAGAAAGGGTCACTGAGGGTTCAGCAAGGTAGATTTATAGATTACCTTATAGGCTTTAACTAGCCTGTCCTCACAAAATAGCAAAGTGGCTTCAAAGGGATTCCTACAAAAAATGACAGTGGGAATATAATGCCAAGGACATCGAGTACTTACATGGCTTTTACTGCACACCTAAGTGCTTCACTAATGCATCGAGCCCTCACAAAAAAACCCTAGGAGGAAGGGGTGGTTTTTATTCCGGTTCTAAATTTGGAAAAAAAAAAAAAAAAACCAAACCACAGGGTCACAGAGAGTTCATGTTACTAGTCAATGGCAATGTATCTCGAGTCCATGCTTTAATGTGATGATCCTTGAAGGCATGAGGGCACAAGAGGATGGCAGATCAAATGCTTTTCCTCTTTTTGGTACACATCAGATATCTTTTTTTTTTTTAAGTCACTTAGTCATGTTCAACTCTTTGTGACCCATGGACAAGCCATCTGATTCTCCAAGCAAGAATACTGGAGTGGGTTACCTTTCCCTTCTCCGGGGATCTTCCCAGCCCAGGTCTCCTGTATGGCAGGCAGATGCTTTAGAATCTGAGTCACCAGGGAAGCCCTCAGACATCTTAGGAAGCTTAAAGTCTGACCAGTATGATCCTCAAAGGTATCTGAAATACAGATTTGCATTGACTATCCTTAGTGATCAACTTTGCCTTAAGTTGTGTATTATGTCTTAGGATATTAGTCAATAATAGTAGAATGTAACTATATAAATAAATAAATATCAACACATATTAGTGCTTTATTAAATAGCACCAGGTCAAAAGCAATTGGAGATCACTGCCTTAGGGGCTAACAAATAACAACTAGCTGCGAGGGGCCCAGAAGCTTACACTCTGAATTTGTTCACTGTGGTTACTTTCTAGGAAATGAGATTGTATACAAGAAATAGTTGCAATATAAAATTTCTACATATTGCCTCCAGAATTCAATAATATCAGGATTTCCCTAACTACCATAAAACATTCTATAAGGAAAACTTAAAGAACAAAATTTATTTCTATATCTTTATCAACAACCCTAAAGTGCCTAACTTCTTGGCATGGCACCTGATCTTCAGTGATCTTTGTGACTCACTTCTCCAGCTAGAAGTGCCCCCTGTTGGTTTGGCCTTCCAGGAATCTCTTCTCTCTGAGGTTTCAATTGGGCGCTCAGCACTCATTTCCCTTTTTGTTCACTCTATTAGGCATGTGACCCAGTCTGGGCCAATAGTAGATAAAGGGACTCCTTTTTTTCTCACTGTCACACAACCTATCAATCATCTGAGGCTGTCAATCAATTGTCACATCACTACCATCTGCTGGGAGGTGGTGGAATCTACTTCCCTGTGCACTCGGGACTACTTATAATCTATTATATCTTTTTGATATACTTGTTTTAATTATGCACAAGGCTGCCACATACAATTGTGCGAATTGTGGAGTTCACACAGATGTCCAACTAAGGGTGAATGGGGGCTGAAGTCTGCCCAAACACTGTTCATCAAGCTTTCATCAAGCTGGGAGCCCCAGAGCCTCTTCCCCAAGAGTGCTTTGTCTAGTCACTCAGTGACCCTGACATCTTAGGAAGTTTTTTTATCTTCCCAGCCCAGGTCTCCTGTATGGCAGGCAGATGCTTTAGAATCTGAGTCACCAGGGAAGCCCTCAGACATCTTAGGAAGCTTAAAGTCTGACCAGTATGATCCTCAAAGGTATCTGAAATACAGATTTGCATTGACTATCCTTAGTGATCAACTTTGCCTTAAGTTGTGTATTATGTCTTAGGATATTAGTCAATAATAGTAGAATGTAACTATATAAATAAATAAATATCAACACATATTAGTGCTTTATTAAATAGCACCAGGTCAAAAGCAATTGGAGATCACTGCCTTAGGGGCTAACAAATAACAACTAGCTGCGAGGGGCCCAGAAGCTTACACTCTGAATTTGTTCACTGTGGTTACTTTCTAGGAAATGAGATTGTATACAAGAAATAGTTGCAATATAAAATTTCTACATATTGCCTCCAGAATTCAATAATATCAGGATTTCCCTAACTACCATAAAACATTCTATAAGGAAAACTTAAAGAACAAAATTTATTTCTATATCTTTATCAACAACCCTAAAGTGCCTAACTTCTTGGCATGGCACCTGATCTTCAGTGATCTTTGTGACTCACTTCTCCAGCTAGAAGTGCCCCCTGTTGGTTTGGCCTTCCAGGAATCTCTTCTCTCTGAGGTTTCAATTGGGCGCTCAGCACTCATTTCCCTTTTTGTTCACTCTATTAGGCATGTGACCCAGTCTGGGCCAATAGTAGATAAAGGGACTCCTTTTTTTCTCACTGTCACACAACCTATCAATCATCTGAGGCTGTCAATCAATTGTCACATCACTACCATCTGCTGGGAGGTGGTGGAATCTACTTCCCTGTGCACTCGGGACTACTTATAATCTATTATATCTTTTTGATATACTTGTTTTAATTATGCACAAGGCTGCCACATACAATTGTGCGAATTGTGGAGTTCACACAGATGTCCAACTAAGGGTGAATGGGGGCTGAAGTCTGCCCAAACACTGTTCATCAAGCTTTCATCAAGCTGGGAGCCCCAGAGCCTCTTCCCCAAGAGTGTAGAGAACATCCTTGTTCATCTCTCTGGCACAGCTCCTGGCAGCATGCCTTGTCAGAAGACTCTCAATAAATATCTACTGAACTGAATTTCAGAGTACATTTCAGACATAAAACCCTTACATGCCCCATCATTTTTAATCTTTCTTATTCAATTATGCAGGAAATCAGTCACCACACTGACTGTATGCTCTCCTAAGCGTCTGTCATAATGTCAAACACCTTAGGGATATTTAGTGGAGATTAATTTATTATGATAAATGACCCTTACTCATTTTCTGTTCTTTTCATTACTTTTTAAAAAATCTATTTTATGATCTACTTTCTAAGTTTTATTTATTGTATTTTATCTCCCAAAGAGCCTTGTATGATTGTAGTGCTGATACACATGATGAATTTTGAAGTTTTTGTAGTTAAATCAAATGAGACATGGAGTATGGTTAAGAATTTTGTATTCCTCATAAACTGCTCTGTATAAACCAGTGCCATATATATTTCAGGAACCCAATAAATGTTGATTACTGACAAAAAGTCTGATGATTTTTGAGGTTAAAAATTTATACTCTGTCTGCTGCTAAGTAAATGAGATAATAGTTGACATTTCTGAATTTTTTAAGCTAAAAAAAATGGCTTAATCCATGCATGGAGAAAATTCTATGAACAATTAACATCCAAATTTCAATTTCAATTTTTCCTACTAAGGACCTCATGTAAAGTAATGAGAAAATATTCCTTTACTTACTTATACTGATTGGTTAAAGGTCTTGATAAGATAAATCTTGATGAAAAACAGCCTGCTCTATAAAAAGGGAGAGGAGGAAAATTAGGAAAAGAATAACAACTGCTATTTATCTTTATTTGGGGTAGGGGTTGTGGTAAAAGCAGAGTCCTAACCACTGTACCCGCTGGGGAATTCTATTTATCTTTTTAAAGAAAAGGTTCACTTTTAGCATTTGTGGAAAGAGATTAATATCTTAAAGAAAAGAACAACTGTTAGGATTAAATAGCTAAATCTTTAAAAAATGGTTATCAGCCTAACGAAAAATCATTGAATAACTGAAAGACCAGTTTAAACATTTCAAATGTGAAAGATCAAGCAGCAAAAATTAATTTGCTAAAAAAAAAAATTAAAAAGACCCAGAGACTTTGAATCACTAACTTAGTTAAAAATTAAAAGTTGGTTGGGCTTCTCTGGTGGCTCAATGGTAAAGAATCCACCTGCCAATGCAGGAGACATAGGTTCGATCCTTGATCCAAGAAGATTCCACATGCTGTGAAGCAGCCTGTGCTCCACAATACTGAGCCTGTGCACTAAAGCCAGAGAGCTGCAACTACTGAGCCTTTGTGCTGCAATTACTGAGCCCAAGTGCCACAACTACTGTAGCCCACACACCTAGAATCCGTGACAAGAGATTCCACCTTGACAATCTGTTGTGCTTCATGGGAAGAGATTCCACCACAATGAAACGCAACTATCGATGAGCCCCCACTCACCACAGCCAGAGAAATCTGCCTGTGTACAGCAATGGAGACCCAGGGCAGCCAAAGTAAATAAATAAAAAATTAGTGACTCATTGCTTTGTTCCACTGAAGGTAAATTATACTTATTATTTAACCATCAATAAAGTTAAACTATATTTTATTGAAAGATTTCTCTCTCTCTCTCTCTCTCTCTCTCTATATATATATATATATTTTAAATACATTCTACAGTATCTATAGAAGCAAGCAAGGCTTTATCTGTAATGAAAGACTTTATCAGACTTCTTGGGTTGGAATCTTGTCTCCACCATTTAATAAACTAGTGACCTTGGAAAGTTACTTAACTTCTTGTTTCTTTTTAGATTGTCCATAAAACAGGGATGGCAATTAAACTCAGTGCTGTTGTACAGAGTAATGATATATTAATACTACATGTAAAGTATTTAACACAAAGCCTGGACCATGATAAATACTTAATAATAATTTGTGATTGTCATTAGAGATATAATAAAGGACTTATGAACCAAAACAGACAACGAAAGACCATAAAAGCTTTCAAGTATTGAGCATCTACAATATTTTAGTCACAATGCTAGTTAATTTCCATACCTTATTTTTATGTTAGTTGTTTTAAAATTATATAAGGCAAACATACCCCACCCTGGTAAAAGAATTAAAAGAACAGAGTGTGATTTAAAATGAAAGTGAAAAATAAAAGATCCCAGCTAAACCTGAGACTGCCATTGACAACCTCTGCTCTAGGAACTGAGATAAAACCAGTGTAAACTTTCTTTTTGGTGGAGTAGGATCACATGGCACTATAGATTTCTATGTTCATAATAGTATGTACATACACAACCCCATTTTTTTTTGGCCACTTCTATTAGTCTTTCATTTATTCATTTTCATCTATCTTTGTTCTTTGGCCTGTGTGGGCCTCCCATTGCAGTGGCCTCTCTTCCTGCAGAGCACTGGCTCCGGGTGCATGCGCTCCAGAGCTCTGGCTCGGTAGTTGGACACATTGGTCCAGCCGCTCTGTGGCACGGGGGATCTTCCCAGGCCAGGGATCGAACCAGTGCCTCCTGCACTGCAAGGCGGCGTCTTTACCCACTGGACCACCAGGGAAGCCCCATAACCCCATATTTTAATATACAAATGCTATACATATTATGCTACACATTGTTCTTTTTTTCATCTATTTTATCTTGATTTTCATTCTATACCACACTTCTAAAAATAAACTTTTCACTTTGGAATAATTTTGAAATTCTAGAAGGTTATAATATGAGCTTACATGAAATACATAATGTTAAACCTTAAGTGTGAGAATATAATATAACCCAGATACATTTTCCAAAAATAAGAAATTAACAGTATTAATACTAACATTAGACCATATTCAGATTTCACTAATTTTTTTGCTAATGTCCTTTATCTATTTAGAATCTAGGCCACTGACACCATGCTGCATTTAGTCCATATTAGTTTAAATTTTCCATTTATTCTATTTTAATAACAACATAGTATTGTATAGATGTGCCATAATTTACATATCCTACTGGCAGATTTTCATACTGCTTCTTGAGTTATTATAAACAATACTATAAGAAACATTATTATGTGTATATCTTTAATCACTTGTGCTGCAGGATAATCTTAGAAATAGAATTGCTGGGTCAAAAGATATATGCATTTTGTGTATGACATATATGTATTTATATAGCCATATTTCCTTCAAAGAACTTTACATTAATTCATATTCTACAAATTTAAGAGAGTTCTTATTTCCCTGTAAATCTTGCTAGTCTAAGAGTAAAATGGCAATTTTTTACATTTGCAGTCCTTTAATGATGAGTAACACAGAACATCTTTATGGGCATTTATTGGCAATTTGTAATTCATTTTTTATGAAGTACCAATTTATCTCCTTTAAGCGTTCTTCTGTTGGGTTGTTCATCTTTTCCTTATTGATTTATAAGAACTCTTTTATATTACAGAAATTAGCCATTTGTCATATTTGTTGCAAATATTCTTACAGCTTATATTTTGTCTTTTGACTTTATGTTAGTATCTGGTTATTCACAAATTTAAATGTTTAATGACCATCTCTTCCTGGCACCTCTGAATTTTGTTTTTGTGGTTCATGACAATATTATAAGATGTTCACTTTTGTATACATTATTCCCAATCTTCACAATTCTATAAAGTAATTACTACAAGCCCCTGAGATTCAAATACTACTCTTTGCAAAGATCTTAAGAATTTGTTACCTAAAGCTCAGCTTCTGTGTACACTGGTGCCAAATCAAATCTCAGAGTCATAATTTTGGGTGAGAGAGAAATGGACTTCTGATATAACTGAGTAGTTGAACTATTATCGAAATAACTTCATAACTGTTAGCATACCTCATATTAAGCTTCCCAGGCACAGTGTTAAAGAATCCACCTGCCAGATCAGGAGAGGCAAGAGACATGAGTTCAATCCCTGGGTTGGGAAGATCCCCTGGAGGAAATTGCAACCCACTCCATTATTCTCGCCTGGAAAACTCCACAGACAGAGGAGCCCAGCAGGCTACAGTTCATGTGGTCACAAAGAGTCAGACAGGACTGAGCACATATGCATATACCTTGCTTTGCCAGGTAAAGGGGGACATCACAGACTCATGCTCTCAAAACCATGTGTCCCAACTTGGGGAAGATTGTGAGAAATTTTATATTAATTTTCCATGTTTTGCTGATTGGCTGGTGGTGATGTAAGCAGGAGTCAGCATCATCAAATCACATCCAACTGGTCTGGGGTCTACATGCCTGTGGGCAGCATGACATTATTAATCATTAACTTCTCCCACCTGGAGGGGGTTTGAGTGACCGCAAAATGGCTCAAAAACATTGTTGTGTAAATATTCTACAAATTTAAGAGAGTTCTTATTTCCCTGTAAATCTTGCTAGTCTAAGAGTAAAATGGCAATTTTTTACATTTGCAGTCCTTTAATGATGAGTAACACAGAACATCTTTATGGGCATTTATTGGCAATTTGTAATTCATTTTTTATGAAGTACCAATTTATCTCCTTTAAGCGTTCTTCTGTTGGGTTGTTCATCTTTTCCTTATTGATTTATAAGAACTCTTTTATATTACAGAAATTAGCCATTTGTCATATTTGTTGCAAATATTCTTACAGCTTATATTTTGTCTTTTGACTTTATGTTAGTATCTGGTTATTCACAAATTTAAATGTTTAATGACCATCTCTTCCTGGCACCTCTGAATTTTGTTTTTGTGGTTCATGACAATATTATAAGATGTTCACTTTTGTATACATTATTCCCAATCTTCACAATTCTATAAAGTAATTACTACAAGCCCCTGAGATTCAAATACTACTCTTTGCAAAGATCTTAAGAATTTGTTACCTAAAGCTCAGCTTCTGTGTACACTGGTGCCAAATCAAATCTCAGAGTCATAATTTTGGGTGAGAGAGAAATGGACTTCTGATATAACTGAGTAGTTGAACTATTATCGAAATAACTTCATAACTGTTAGCATACCTCATATTAAGCTTCCCAGGCACAGTGTTAAAGAATCCACCTGCCAGATCAGGAGAGGCAAGAGACATGAGTTCAATCCCTGGGTTGGGAAGATCCCCTGGAGGAAATTGCAACCCACTCCATTATTCTCGCCTGGAAAACTCCACAGACAGAGGAGCCCAGCAGGCTACAGTTCATGTGGTCACAAAGAGTCAGACAGGACTGAGCACATATGCATATACCTTGCTTTGCCAGGTAAAGGGGACATCACAGACTCATGCTCTCAAAACCATGTGTCCCAACTTGGGGAAGATTGTGAGAAATTTTATATTAATTTTCCATGTTTTGCTGATTGGCTGGTGGTGATGTAAGCAGGAGTCAGCATCATCAAATCACATCCAACTGGTCTGGGGTCTACATGCCTGTGGGCAGCATGACATTATTAATCATTAACTTCTCCCACCTGGAGGGGGTTTGAGTGACCGCAAAATGGCTCAAAAACATTGTTGTGTAAATCCTTTGATGGAGAAATAGACCTCCAAGGCTGCTCTTGACCATGTCTCCTTGGTCTCCCAATCCCTTCCTTCCCTAATTAACAACTGCTCGAATCTGCCCATTGGTACTCAAGGAAGGTCATGGAGGCTGAATGAAGGCTGTTTCCTATGATCAAAGAAATGTGGGGCATAAAAGCTTTATGCCCAGGAGCCCCACAGAGCCCTTCATGACTCCAGAATCACTTAAGTATTAATCACTTCAAGATTAAGGCCATGGCTCCAGCTTTATTTTATCAGATACCTCCTTTTCATTTGAGCTTGAAATTTGAGTATTTGCAGAACCCTAGAGAAAGCTTGGATGTATCATGGTCAATTTGTCTTTGGTTATTAGTAGCTCTGGGCTTCCTGGTGGCTCAGATGGTAAAGAAACGGCCTGCAATGCGGGATACCTAGGTTTGATCCCTGGGTTGGGAAGATCTTCTGGAGGAGGACAAGGCAACCCACTTCAGTATTCTTGCCTGGAGAATCCCCGTGGAACTGGTAGACTATAGTCCATGGAGTCACAAAGAGTCAGGTACGACTGAGTGACTAAGCACAGCACACTGTTAGCTCTAATATCCATGTCTCTACCTTCAACATGCTCACAAGTGTTTTCTGTTGTGAATCTCTTTATATGCTGTTGAACACATTGACCTATATATTACCTTTTCTTTTATGAATTTCAGTTTAGAAAGCAGCAAGCACTTCCACAGCAATAATTCTTTCTTAGTTTATATCAATGGAAAAATGCTACTTCAGCCCTTGAACAAATCTTTCTTAGAGGTCAAGGTAGGTTGAGAGTTCCACTAATCTTCTTCTTAATAGAGATATTTGTACATCTTCCTAGTTTTCTTGGGGGAGGGAGGTGTTTACATTTTCTTGAGCATCGTGTTTCCTGCTTTTTTTATATGCAATAAGTTTATTTTATGTATTTATTTATGGCTGTACTGGGTCTTTGTTGCTGTCCAGGTTTTTCTAGAGTTGCGGCTAGCACAGGTTTCTTACTGTGGTGGCTTCTCTTGTTGCAGAGCACAGGCGGGCTTCAGTAGTTGTGGCTCCAGGGCTCTAGAGCACAGATTCACAGGCTTGGTAGTTGTGGCGCACATAGCTATTCTGTAGCATGTAGGAGTCTCCCAGATCAGAGACTGAACCCACATCCCCTGCCCTGGCAGGTGGATTCCTCACCAGGGAGCCACCAGGGAAGCCCACCTGCTCTGATCATTAGTTATCTTTCCAATGTTTACTCCATTTCCTACTCAGTTGATGAGTTTTTCCCCCAGTATGGGAAACAGTCACTGAAATAATTTCCCAAATTGCTTCTTGTTTCTTCAGTGATGTTGTCATTTCCATTACAAATATAAGCTGTTGATTAATCTTATATTCTACTCTCTAACTTAGCCAGACAGCCTATCTCATGGCCAAGACCCATCATTTTATTAGTTCTTTTGATCTCATTGATTAAAATTGAATTCCTTTTCAGAGTATTTTTTTTTTTCTCATCACACCTTGGCAGCTTGCAGGATCTTAGTTTCCCAACCAGGGACTGAACCCTGGTCATGGCAGTAAAAATGTCAAGTCACAACCACTGGATTGTCAGGGAATTCCCAAAGTGAAGCTATTATTTTGCAGATAAGAAAACTGAAGCTTGCAGAGATCTAGCCAAGGAAGGCCACATAGTTAATAGTAACAAAGGGAGGATTCAAATTTAGGTAAACAATTTTCAACTTATTCATTTACATTTGCATATCAAAACTGCAAATGTTAAATTGGTTAAATGCCAAGAGTCTTTTTTATTACTTTCACTTTCTAATTGAGAACAGAGAGGTTCAGAGAGGTCTTTCATGGGAGAGGTCTTTTTACTCCATTAAAACAGAATCATGGTGAAAATCTCCATTCACAAAATACATTTAACATTATTACTAATAGTTCCAGTTTAGGAAACATCGCTAGCTCTTAAATTGTACCATATGACTTTGACTGTAGGGCTTTTTATATGCAATAAGTTTATTTTATGTATTTATTTATGGCTGTACTGGGTCTTTGTTGCTGTCCAGGTTTTTCTAGAGTTGCGGCTAGCACAGGTTTCTTACTGTGGTGGCTTCTCTTGTTGCAGAGCACAGGCGGGCTTCAGTAGTTGTGGCTCCAGGGCTCTAGAGCACAGATTCACAGGCTTGGTAGTTGTGGCGCACATAGCTATTCTGTAGCATGTAGGAGTCTCCCAGATCAGAGACTGAACCCACATCCCCTGCCCTGGCAGGTGGATTCCTCACCAGGGAGCCACCAGGGAAGCCCACCTGCTCTGATCATTAGTTATCTTTCCAATGTTTACTCCATTTCCTACTCAGTTGATGAGTTTTTCCCCCAGTATGGGAAACAGTCACTGAAATAATTTCCCAAATTGCTTCTTGTTTCTTCAGTGATGTTGTCATTTCCATTACAAATATAAGCTGTTGATTAATCTTATATTCTACTCTCTAACTTAGCCAGACAGCCTATCTCATGGCCAAGACCCATCATTTTATTAGTTCTTTTGATCTCATTGATTAAAATTGAATTCCTTTTCAGAGTATTTTTTTTTTCTCATCACACCTTGGCAGCTTGCAGGATCTTAGTTTCCCAACCAGGGACTGAACCCTGGTCATGGCAGTAAAAATGTCAAGTCACAACCACTGGATTGTCAGGGAATTCCCAAAGTGAAGCTATTATTTTGCAGATAAGAAAACTGAAGCTTGCAGAGATCTAGCCAAGGAAGGCCACATAGTTAATAGTAACAAAGGGAGGATTCAAATTTAGGTAAACAATTTTCAACTTATTCATTTACATTTGCATATCAAAACTGCAAATGTTAAATTGGTTAAATGCCAAGAGTCTTTTTTATTACTTTCACTTTCTAATTGAGAACAGAGAGGTTCAGAGAGGTCTTTCATGGGAGAGGTCTTTTTACTCCATTAAAACAGAATCATGGTGAAAATCTCCATTCACAAAATACATTTAACATTATTACTAATAGTTCCAGTTTAGGAAACATCGCTAGCTCTTAAATTGTACCATATGACTTTGACTGTAGGGCTTTTAAAAAGTTATTTAAAACATAGAAATGTTTTACAAAGAATCTTGAAACATAAAAGAGGCTAGAAATCCCTTAAGCATTACCATGAACATTTTTAGCTACACTTATCTTGGAATAATTTTAGATTTGCAGAAAAGTTGCTAAGACAGAACAAAGAGTACAGGTATATATAGCTTCCCCTATGGTAACCATTGTATATTTGTCAAAACTAAGAAACTGACATTAGAACATCAGTAACAAAACTACGGACTTTATTTAGATTTCACCAAGTTTTCCTGTTAATTTTCTTTTGGTTCCAGGAACCCATCAAGGGTAACATAGAGCATTTAGCTGTGGTGTCTCCTCCCTCTCCTCTGGTCTGTGACAGTTTCTCAGTCTTCTACCGTTTTCTAGGGTGTAACTATCTTGAAGAATACTGGCCAGATATTCTGTACAGCGTCCTTATCTGGATTTTTTCTGATGTTTTTGTCATGTTTTGACCGTACTATGAATATTTTCAAGTGAATGGAAAAAGGAAAATAATCCCAAAAAATGTTGTAAAGAAAACAATCCAAGTACTTTTGAAAGAACATGAATCTCAGTAAAAAGTCATTAATTCAACAAAAATTTATGAAGCACCTATTATGTGCTAGGCAGTGAAGATAGATTGAGGACTCTAGTCTAGAGTGGTCGTTAAAGGCCTCTTTGAGAAACTGACATGTTAGAACCCCAATTAAAAAGATGGAACTAGGTAAGAGCAAAGACATGGGGGAAGAACATTATAGAGAAAGGGAATAACAAAGCAAAGGCTTTACAGCAGAGGTAAACAACGCATTTTAAAGGCTTCAATAAAAGCAGAGTGGCAGGGTCACTGGTGAAAGAGGAAGAGTGGCAGATGAGATGAACAAGGCAGGGTTAGAGCACAAGCGTTCTACCAATGACCATGGCAAGGAATACAAATTTTCACTTTCTAATTGAGAACAGAGAGGTTCAGAGAGGTCTTTCATGGGAGAGGTCTTTACTCCATTAAAACAGAATCATGGTGAAAATCTCCATTCACAAAATACATTTAACATTATTACTAATAGTTCCAGTTTAGGAAACATCGCTAGCTCTTAAATTGTACCATATGACTTTGACTGTAGGGCTTTTAAAAAGTTATTTAAAACATAGAAATGTTTTACAAAGAATCTTGAAACATAAAAGAGGCTAGAAATCCCTTAAGCATTACCATGAACATTTTTAGCTACACTTATCTTGGAATAATTTTAGATTTGCAGAAAAGTTGCTAAGACAGAACAAAGAGTACAGGTATATATAGCTTCCCCTATGGTAACCATTGTATATTTGTCAAAACTAAGAAACTGACATTAGAACATCAGTAACAAAACTACGGACTTTATTTAGATTTCACCAAGTTTTCCTGTTAATTTTCTTTTGGTTCCAGGAACCCATCAAGGGTAACATAGAGCATTTAGCTGTGGTGTCTCCTCCCTCTCCTCTGGTCTGTGACAGTTTCTCAGTCTTCTACCGTTTTTCTAGGGTGTAACTATCTTGAAGAATACTGGCCAGATATTCTGTACAGCGTCCTTATCTGGATTTTTTCTGATGTTTTTGTCATGTTTTGACCGTACTATGAATATTTTCAAGTGAATGGAAAAAGGAAAATAATCCCAAAAAATGTTGTAAAGAAAACAATCCAAGTACTTTTGAAAGAACATGAATCTCAGTAAAAAGTCATTAATTCAACAAAAATTTATGAAGCACCTATTATGTGCTAGGCAGTGAAGATAGATTGAGGACTCTAGTCTAGAGTGGTCGTTAAAGGCCTCTTTGAGAAACTGACATGTTAGAACCCCAATTAAAAAGATGGAACTAGGTAAGAGCAAAGACATGGGGGAAGAACATTATAGAGAAAGGGAATAACAAAGCAAAGGCTTTACAGCAGAGGTAAACAACGCATTTTAAAGGCTTCAATAAAAGCAGAGTGGCAGGGTCACTGGTGAAAGAGGAAGAGTGGCAGATGAGATGAACAAGGCAGGGTTAGAGCACAAGCGTTCTACCAATGACCATGGCAAGGAATACAAATTTTATGCTGAGTGAGATAGTGTGGCTACCTTTTTTGGTAAACAGTGTTATGGATATTACATGTATATATGTTTGTTTATTTTATATGTAGATTTTATGTCTCTGGCCTTGACTTCTCCCATGGGCTCCCATGGGAACTCTTTGAAAGATTTTAACTAAAAGAAAGACACAAACTGATAAATTTTTAAAAGATCACTGTCCATGCTTGTGGAGTATAAACTCCTGAGGGAGTGAGGGCAGAGTACAAACCAGGAGTCAGGAGTCAGTAGTCGGGAGACAAATGCAAAGCCCCGGCAAGAAAAGATGATGACTGGAGTGAGAAGAGCAGCAGTAGATACAAAGAGAAGAGGCTGCGGACTTCCCTGGTGGTCCAGTGGATAAGACCCCGTGCTCCAAATGTAGGGGGCCTGGGTTCAACCCCTGGTTGGGGATCTAGATCTCACATGCTGCAATGAAGACCTGGTACAGTCAATTAAAAAGAGAGAGAGATGTAGCTGGATTGGAATATGCTATATTTCAGAGGAGGAAACAACAGCACTTAGTAATGAATTGAATGTAAGATGAAGATTCTCAGGTTTTTGGTTTGATGGACTGAACTGAAGAAAGTGTAGACTACTGAGATGGGAAGAAAAGACAGAGCAAATGCTACAGGATGTAGATGGGGGAGACTTGGAAATCAAGTGTTTTATTTAGGTCAAGCTAAATTTGGGGGGTCGAAAGGTAGATGCATGTCTCAGTAAAAAGTCATTAATTCAACAAAAATTTATGAAGCACCTATTATGTGCTAGGCAGTGAAGATAGATTGAGGACTCTAGTCTAGAGTGGTCGTTAAAGGCCTCTTTGAGAAACTGACATGTTAGAACCCCAATTAAAAAGATGGAACTAGGTAAGAGCAAAGACATGGGGGAAGAACATTATAGAGAAAGGGAATAACAAAGCAAAGGCTTTACAGCAGAGGTAAACAACGCATTTTAAAGGCTTCAATAAAAGCAGAGTGGCAGGGTCACTGGTGAAAGAGGAAGAGTGGCAGATGAGATGAACAAGGCAGGGTTAGAGCACAAGCGTTCTACCAATGACCATGGCAAGGAATACAAATTTTATGCTGAGTGAGATAGTGTGGCTACCTTTTTTGGTAAACAGTGTTATGGATATTACATGTATATATGTTTGTTTATTTTATATGTAGATTTTATGTCTCTGGCCTTGACTTCTCCCATGGGCTCCCATGGGAACTCTTTGAAAGATTTTAACTAAAAGAAAGACACAAACTGATAAATTTTTAAAAGATCACTGTCCATGCTTGTGGAGTATAAACTCCTGAGGGAGTGAGGGCAGAGTACAAACCAGGAGTCAGGAGTCAGTAGTCGGGAGACAAATGCAAAGCCCCGGCAAGAAAAGATGATGACTGGAGTGAGAAGAGCAGCAGTAGATACAAAGAGAAGAGGCTGCGGACTTCCCTGGTGGTCCAGTGGATAAGACCCCGTGCTCCAAATGTAGGGGGCCTGGGTTCAACCCCTGGTTGGGGATCTAGATCTCACATGCTGCAATGAAGACCTGGTACAGTCAATTAAAAAGAGAGAGAGATGTAGCTGGATTGGAATATGCTATATTTCAGAGGAGGAAACAACAGCACTTAGTAATGAATTGAATGTAAGATGAAGATTCTCAGGTTTTTGGTTTGATGGACTGAACTGAAGAAAGTGTAGACTACTGAGATGGGAAGAAAAGACAGAGCAAATGCTACAGGATGTAGATGGGGGAGACTTGGAAATCAAGTGTTTTATTTAGGTCAAGCTAAATTTGAGGTGTGAGTCGTCAGAAAGGTAGATGCATGGATGTCTTTGGCACCCATGGGAGAAGTCAAGGCTGGAAACATAAAATCCATATATTAAATAAACAAACATATGTACAAGTAATATCAGTAACTTTATTTACTAGGAAGAGTAGCCATACCTCGCTGTTTGTTCATTTATTTATTAGTCAATGCATGCCTTCATGTTCTTATTTCACAAATGTTTACTGTATACCCACCCACATATCAGACCCTAGTACAGTCATGCCAACGACATCTAAACTGAGGAGTGTGCAACCAGAGAGGGTGGGTCATGGAAAGAAACACTAAAACTTTTAACTATATTTATCTACAAACAGAAAAAGGTTAAATCCTTCAAATATTTAATATTCAGATTGACACTGGCATCTCATACGGAGCAAAAAGTATTAGGCAACATGGAGAATAATTTGCAGATTTCTTCATTTTCTTTTGTTTTCATGTATTGTGATTTCTTCCAGTTTATGTGTGCTAGGTTAAGTAGATTTACCAATTACATTATTATTTCATTAAATTAACCCCCACAAAAATGAAAGTAGCTAAAAGAAGATTTCTGAAAAGAAAACATGAGTTGGAGATAATAATAAAGCAGGAATAAACACTAAAGCAGGCATAAATGGAAAGATGACAGAGGAGACACATTCGCTTCTAGCATGAGCTCTACAGAAGCCTTCTAAATAAGTAGTAGGCGTGACATTTTGATCAGAGATATGAAAATATTTTCATTGTGTGATTTTGCTGTAAAATGATGCATGCGTGCTATCCAAGGCTGGGGTTACAAAGCAAGTGAGGTAAGTGAGGCATTCGCTTCACGCACAAACTTTAAAGGGATGCACCAAACTCCGCAATCAGGATGAACATCTAAATGCAATGTTTTAAAAAGTCAAAATTAATGCAAAACTCCATGATAAACAAAATATCGAAATTTTAAATAAACACAAGATCAGTATTCTAAAAGACCTTATCTATGTATGCTAAAACTTGAAGACAGAATTTTCCAACCTGTTAGAAGGAATCTTCTAAGCAGTGCATACCAAAGAGTTCTGAAAATATACAAAAATGTAACATCTTCTAGCTGATATCAGGGAAGATGGAAAGTTACTAGTTGAATTTCAACAAAAACTTTTCATGGTTGGTGGATGGAAATGATAAAAATGGATACTTGCATTAGGAAGAGCAGCTGAAGATGTACTTCTTCCATTAGAACTACATATCTTTATCAGTTATCTTTTTCAGTTTAAGACAGCTGTTGAAACAAAGTACAGAAATAATCTGAATGTTGAATCACATATTTTAATAACTGTTTCATAAAATATTACAGATTTTTAAAACCAATGAAACCTAGTCAATCATATTGCTTTCACTATGTATTTTTAGAGAAAATAACAAGGATTTTTATAAAGACACTTAATATACAAAATAACTCTTACAATTACTTTAAATGTTTATTTCATCTTCATCCTTTTTATACTTTAAAAATGTTTTACATCTGAAAAATCAGGAAGAAAAATTAAGGAATCAATCCATTTACCATTGCAACTAAAAAAATAAAATAGCTCGGAATAAACGTACCTAAGGAGACAAAAGAGCATATACAGAAGATTATAAGGCACTGATGAAAGATATCAAAGACAACATAGATGGAGAGATATTCCATGCTCCTGGGTTGAAAGACTCAATAGAATGAAAATGACTATACTACCAAAAGCAATCTACAGATTCAATGCAATCCCTATCAAATTATCAATGCCATTTTTCACAGAACTAGAACAAAACATTTCACAGTTCGTATGGAAACACAAATGACCCCGAATAGTCAAAGTAATCTTGAGAAAGAAGAATGGAACAGGAGGAATCAACTTACCTGATTTCAGACTATACTACAAAGGCAACACATTTGCCTTTGTAACAAAGCTTCAGTCATCAAAACAATATGATACTGGCACAAAAACAGAAATATAGATCAATGAAACAAGACAGAAAGCTCAGAGATAAACCCACACACACACGGGCACACTGTCTTTGACAAAGGAGGTAAGGATATACAATAGGAAAAAGACAGTCTCTTTAATAAGTGGTGCTGGAAGAAGTGGATAACTACGTGTAAAAGAATGAAATTAGAACACTTACTAACACCATATACAAAGACAAACTGGAAATACTTAAAACCTAGATATAAGATCAAAAACTATAAAACTCTTAGATGAAAACAGGCAAAACACTATATGACATAAATCATGGCAAGTTCTTCTATGGCCCACCTCCTAGAATAATGGAAATAAAACAAATAAATAAGTGGGACCTAATCAAACTTAAAAGCTTTTCAGTTTAAGACAGCTGTTGAAACAAAGTACAGAAATAATCTGAATGTTGAATCACATATTTTAATAACTGTTTCATAAAATATTACAGATTTTAAAACCAATGAAACCTAGTCAATCATATTGCTTTCACTATGTATTTTTAGAGAAAATAACAAGGATTTTTATAAAGACACTTAATATACAAAATAACTCTTACAATTACTTTAAATGTTTATTTCATCTTCATCCTTTTTATACTTTAAAAATGTTTTACATCTGAAAAATCAGGAAGAAAAATTAAGGAATCAATCCATTTACCATTGCAACTAAAAAAATAAAATAGCTCGGAATAAACGTACCTAAGGAGACAAAAGAGCATATACAGAAGATTATAAGGCACTGATGAAAGATATCAAAGACAACATAGATGGAGAGATATTCCATGCTCCTGGGTTGAAAGACTCAATAGAATGAAAATGACTATACTACCAAAAGCAATCTACAGATTCAATGCAATCCCTATCAAATTATCAATGCCATTTTTCACAGAACTAGAACAAAACATTTCACAGTTCGTATGGAAACACAAATGACCCCGAATAGTCAAAGTAATCTTGAGAAAGAAGAATGGAACAGGAGGAATCAACTTACCTGATTTCAGACTATACTACAAAGGCAACACATTTGCCTTTGTAACAAAGCTTCAGTCATCAAAACAATATGGTACTGGCACAAAAACAGAAATATAGATCAATGAAACAAGACAGAAAGCTCAGAGATAAACCCACACACACACGGGCACACTGTCTTTGACAAAGGAGGTAAGGATATACAATAGGAAAAAGACAGTCTCTTTAATAAGTGGTGCTGGAAGAAGTGGATAACTACGTGTAAAAGAATGAAATTAGAACACTTACTAACACCATATACAAAGACAAACTGGAAATACTTAAAACCTAGATATAAGATCAAAAACTATAAAACTCTTAGATGAAAACAGGCAAAACACTATATGACATAAATCATGGCAAGTTCTTCTATGGCCCACCTCCTAGAATAATGGAAATAAAAACAAATAAATAAGTGGGACCTAATCAAACTTAAAAGCTTTTGCACATCAAAGGAAACTATAAACAAGGTGAAAAGACAACCCTCAGAATGGGACAAAATAATAGCAAAATGAAACAATGGATAAAGGGTTAATTTCCAAAATACAAAAGCAGCTCACATAACTCAAAATCAGAAAAACCAACAACCCAATCAAAAAGTCGGAAGACCTAAACAGATATTTCTCCGAAGAAGACATACAGATGGCTAAAAAACACTTGAAGAGATGCTCAACATCACTCATTATTACAGCAATGCAAATCAAAACTACAATGAGACATCATCTCACACCAGTATACAAACTCTGTTTTTGTTTCGTAATACGGAAGCACAATCAAAAAAACTTTTGGAGAGCACGGACACAGGTAGTTGATGCTGTGGGTGTTAGGAACGTGGCAGGAATAGAATTCTCTCAGAGTGCTGTAAAATCGCTGGACCACGGAGGTCTTCGGGAAGCACATTCCACCGGGTTTTTTATAAGAGGTCTGAGCAATGAGCCGGATTTGGAAAAATAACCACCGCAAAATGTGTTGCCTACAAAGCAGAGACCAACGCTTACAGCCAGAGGAGACTAAAGTGTCCTAAAAACATTTTTAAAAGAGGATTCTCGGTCCGAACTGCAGCCCTACTCTCTGAAGCTCTCGCAAGCCCCAGACCTGAACCTGTCGGAGAAGGAAGTTCCCCGAAATGGCCAAGGAAGAGTGCCCCTCGGGCGGAGAGGGGCTGGCGGGAGAGGGATGCATCCCTCCTGCGAGCTGCGGGCTGCCCCTCCGCTAGCAGGAGACCTGCCTTGAGGTCCCTCGAGCCGGGCCTCGGGAGGGCGGGGAGACGGGGACAGAAAACGCAGCTCTTTCTGGCTGGGTCCGTGTCGAGCGCGGAGGCCAGGAGGCCGCCCGTGGTGCTTTCTCTTCCAGGCAGAGGCCGGGGTCTGGGAAGAGGGAATGCGTTCAGGAGCTTTCCTAACAGGGAGGGCGAGCCGTGTTGGCAGTGGGGCAGCAAGGAGGCTTTAACGTCTCTCTCTCTCTCTCTCTCTCTCGGGTGGGCGGAGAGTCCCAAGAGCCCAAAAAGGCATGGAGGACCTGAGGCTGGGTCCTCTTCCTGCCGGCAGAGGGAGTCCCGAGATGGACAATCCAGAATCCCTCTCCGAAAAGCGTGTGTGTTTGGCCGCTCAACTAAGTTTATACATACCGAGGCTGAGTGGGAGCTGAGGTAACTAGATGCGAGCGACAGCTGTCTGGGCACCTCGGACGCGCGGCGCCCGACTCCGAGCCCGACGGCCCGAATTCTCGCGAGAGCGGCCGCCGCCATTTTTCCATTGATTGCAGCTGGCTGGGGGAGGGGCCGACGGCGGAGGCGACGGCGGCGGCTGCGGCTGCGGCGGCGGAGGAGCCTTGAGTCGGTGTCTGCGCGCTGGTGCCTGAGGCCCAGGCTGAGGCCTCTGCGAGAGCCCGATCGCTGGCGGTTGAGAGGATGACTGCCGCCGCTGTTTTCTCCTGAGCTAGAGAGCCGCCGCCACCCTCCCCCTCCTCCGGCAGGGCGGAAAGGAGCGGCCGGAGTCGGAGCGATGGTGCCCGGCGAGGAGAACCAGCTGGTCCCGAAGGAGGTGAGGGGCCGGCGGAGGAGGCTAGGCCCGAGGCCTGTGGCCGCTCCCGGCGCCGCAGGCCGGGGGCGAGGGGCGGGCTGCGGGCCCAGCTCCTGGGCCGGCCCGCCCGTGGGGGGTGCAGGGTGGGTGCGGCGAGCATGGGGAAGCCGGGCTGGATCTAGGGGGCCGGGGGAGCGGGGACCTCTCCCCTCAGGTTGGTGGTGCTGGACGAAAAAAAGGAGCGGACTGGGAGGAATCGGGTCCTGCTTTGGGGGAGGAGGTAGCGTGAGAAGTTATTTAACATACTGAGCCGGGATGGAGAGGTAAATTTCAAAGAAATCCTGCAACAGTGGCCGATGGGCACGACGGGGTGACGGTGCTGCTTCTGGTTTCGACAGTTGCAGTGTATAGCTTTCAGGGCTTGTGAAATCTACACCCAACTTAGGCCCTATGGGAGGGCAGTTAACTGTTAGGACTTTCTTGAACTCTTGTTGCTTACTTGGTCTTACTCTGGGCCTCCCTAAATGGGACCCTTACCGAAGAGGGTTGAAAAGTAGTAAATGTGACTTTCAAGTAAAGGTAAGAGCTAGCGAAGCGTTACCATATGGAGAGTTGAACGACTGTTTGCGGTAGAATTGTATCTGCCAGTTTGGTTGGCTTCTTAAATTCTTAAAAACAAGTGATATGAGAAGACTTGACTTCTTGGCTTCTCTTGAATAGCAGGAGAAGATTAATGGTAGAATCCAGCACTGACCAGTATATTTCAACATATTAATAGTATCCCTGTTGGCTTTATAAATATCTTCAGGGTATCCAAACGTGTATTTTTAACTGTTTGATCATCCGGCGAATGCTTTGGATTTTTCTTTCTCATATACCTCAAATAGATGTCAGTGTCCTTTGAAGTTGTATTGAGTCTTGATCGTTTTGGGGTGATGTTCTTTAAAAAATTCTTTTTTTTTTTTTTTCCCTTTATGGTTTCTTTGTCGCTGTTTGTTTCTACTTGGGCGAGCTCTGACACTGCAAAAGTGTTATTGGAGTTGTGTATAAGTGATAGGAATGTTTTCCCGGCTTTATCAGATGATTGTTTTGCAAGGACAGTTTTTTTTAAACACAGTTCTCATGTGTCAGTATTTATAAACAGATGAATTAATCAGAATTCTTGCCTTGGGAGCTTTTAAGGCTACTAAGAAAGGTAACACTCGTTTTCATTGAGCTCTAAGCATTTTTCTGCAAAAGTAACTCTTATGCAAGGATGGAGGTGATAGATACTATGAGAGAGAGATAAACGTGAATTTTCTTTTAGAGCTACAGTAGTGCTGGTTTTCATTCCTGTGAATAGCAAAGTTAGTCCTTTGTTAATTTTTTGACCATTAGAAAATATTGGTGGATCCTTGCTTTACAAAAGCCCAATATTAAGTTTATTTTCCTAATATTTGATTTATAGAAAACATGATATAAGTACACACTTTCACAGAAACATGCCTGCAATGCTGCTTTTACCTTTTGGATTTTAAAGATTAAATGCCTCCTCCATGGGTGAGAAGATCCAAGAGAGGAGGGATATATGTACACATAAAACTGATTCACTTCCTTATACAGCAGAAACTAATACAACATTGTAAAGCAACTGTACCCTAATAAATTTTTTTTTTAAAGATTAAATACCTCTCCTTTAAGACTAATTCCCTTCCCTCAGGCTTCAAACTCATCCTGAACTCTTTTTTTTCTTACTGTTTGTGGATCATATGCCTTTATTTTCTATTCCCCAGACTCATCTTCAGTCTTTTCTTTTTCTCTGACTCCTTTCATGGTTCCTGGAAGCATGCACAGTATTCTCAGATCTCAAGTCTGTCATTTTTTTTTAGCTTGCTAAGTAATTCGTTCTTTTTTGATGGCCGTATTCCTCTTCTTGAATTCTTCTTGCCTGCTTCTCTTCCTTGAATTTTCTTTTGCATTTGATACTTGAAAAAAATTCCTTGATTTTAGTAATACTATACTTTCAGGCCTATTTTTCCTGTTTGTCCTGTCTGCCCACTCATTTGATCAATGTCTTTCTCTTTTTCTGTGTCCTTAATTATCACTTTTGTCTGATCGTTGTCATCCTCTCTCTGGTCTTTTTAAGTAGGAGTAGAATTATATATATAGTGGTAAAGCTTAGAGAGTGTATAGTCATCGTCTAGTATTATAACTTGTCTCTTTCACTTTTACTAATGAAGAAATTAGAGCCAGAGGATGGAAAATGACTTGTTCAGGGTCACATAGTGATAAATAAATGACAGACCTAGGACTAGAACTACCATCCCCTTGATTATACTCTATTTTACACATCTCTCCATGTAACCAAGAGGCTCTGTAAGAATGGTTTGTGACTCTCTAAGTATATTTATTATTTGAAAATAAGTTACAGAATTTTAAAATGTCTTCCTTCTGTTCTTTTTTTTTTAATCTAATTAATTATTTTTGGCTATTCTGGGATTTCACTGTTGCGGCAGGCTCTTCTCTAGTTACAGGGAGTGGGGGCTACTCTCTAGTTGAGGTGAGCAGACTTATTGTGGTGACTTCTCTTGTTGTGGAACTTGGGCTCTAGGACACACAGGCTTCAGTAGTTGCAGCACATGGACTCAATAGTTGCGACTCTGCGGCTCTGGAGCACAGGCCCAGTAGTTGTGGCTCACAGGCTTAGTTGCTTTGCAGCATGTAGGATCTTCCTGGATCAAGGATCGAACCCATATCTCCTGCATTGGCAGGCGAACTCTTCACCACTGAGCTACTAGGGAAGCCCCTTCCTTCTGTTCTAATGGCTTATTGCCAACAGTGTGGAGAGCTTTATCTTTTTTTCTTTTTAAGGGAACCTCTGACCCTTACTAGATTTAGATATTGGTTAAATGTGTGCATTCATGTGTTTGCATGAATGAATCATAGATTGTCCTGGTCCCCGAAGCTTAAGGACAAAGGTACCTAAGACACTGTTGAAGAAGGCAACTTAGTGGCATGCAGGGCTTAGCAAACTACAGTCCCTGGTCCACATTCAGCCTGGAGCTTGTTTTGTTTGGCCCATGAGTTAAGAATGATTTTCACATTTTCAGTTGTTGAAAAATATCAAAATAACAATAATCAATGACACATGGAAGTATATGAAATTTAGATTTCAGTATTCATAAATAAAGTTTTATTGGAACCCAGCCATGCCGATTTTTTTGCTATTGGCTATGGCTATAATAGAGTTGAGTAGTTAATACAGATGCTGTATACAGGATACATTTGAAGCTACTTAGCTGGGTGTTCAGGGCCTAGTATTGATACAGTTTGATTCTGGCCACAATCTTCGCTTTCAGAAAACTTACTTCTTTTCTCTCAAAGCAAGTTTTTAATGTAGCCAAACAGGTTTTTCTCTAACTTGCTTTTCACTTCTATTTGTACTGCCTCCTCTTTCCTTCTTCCACCCACCAATTCAAAACATTCATGCACATCTTTCTTTAAGTATCTCATATCTCATTTTTTCAAAAAATACTTTTCTGACCATTTTTACCATTTTTTAAGGAGTTTGCCTTAGAAGACTTTCATATATGAAAAGAATTCATTTGCCAGTTAATAAATAGTGCTTTGTGTCATCAGTTATGGTCTCAAACTGTATTTTATTGTTACTCAGTATGGATTTCTTTACAGCAGAGATCTTTGTGTGTGTGCCCTTCTCTCTCCTTTTGGTATGTACTGTAAGTCTAGGACAGTGTTCTTTCTGAAACAGATATTCAGTAATATTCATTGATGTGGTTACAGGGTTGCAAGGAAACCCATTTCTGATGTTTCCCCTGCTTGGATATTTTCCACAACATCCCTGGCAAGCTGTTTCTCAACCTTTGCTTGAATACAGAGCAGGACATCTTGGGTAACATCTTTGTGTTAGAAGAAATGTCTTGTTTAATGTTTTGGAGTTGAGAGAAGTCTAGATCTCTGTAGCCGCCATCTTTTGATAATTGCCTTTGGACAGCAGAGAGATCTTAAATTGCTTTTCCATAGGATAGCTTTTTTTCATTGTTGAAGATGAGGGAGGGCAACAGGAGGGTCAGGCTCTGTTCTACAGTCCAAGCATCCTCCGTCCTCTAAGTGTTTTTCAGCTGCTCTCTTTTAGACACAATCCAGTGTTTTTAGTATTTCTGCTAATTGTTGTACCCAGAGGAGAGTGTGATCTGTTCCTTTTGGTTAAAAATAAAGCTTTTCCCCTCACTTTTTCACTCTACTATTTGTGTTTGAATTGTTGTATACTGGTGTTGACTTTGAGATCTTTTGCTTTTAATATCATTTCAGTTTTTGTTTACTGCTTTGTTGTTTGTATTCTGTTTCCTTATGGAACCCAGCCATTTTTACTTGCTTAATTAAACAGATGCTGTATACAGGATACATTTGAAGCTACTTAGCTGGGTGTTCAGGGCCTAGTATTGATACAGTTTGATTCTGGCCACAATCTTCGCTTTCAGAAAACTTACTTCTTTTCTCTCAAAGCAAGTTTTTAATGTAGCCAAACAGGTTTTCTCTAACTTGCTTTTCACTTCTATTTGTACTGCCTCCTCTTTCCTTCTTCCACCCACCAATTCAAAACATTCATGCACATCTTTCTTTAAGTATCTCATATCTCATTTTTTCAAAAAATACTTTTCTGACCATTTTTACCATTTTTTAAGGAGTTTGCCTTAGAAGACTTTCATATATGAAAAGAATTCATTTGCCAGTTAATAAATAGTGCTTTGTGTCATCAGTTATGGTCTCAAACTGTATTTTATTGTTACTCAGTATGGATTTCTTTACAGCAGAGATCTTTGTGTGTGTGCCCTTCTCTCTCCTTTTGGTATGTACTGTAAGTCTAGGACAGTGTTCTTTCTGAAACAGATATTCAGTAATATTCATTGATGTGGTTACAGGGTTGCAAGGAAACCCATTTCTGATGTTTCCCCTGCTTGGATATTTTCCACAACATCCCTGGCAAGCTGTTTCTCAACCTTTGCTTGAATACAGAGCAGGACATCTTGGGTAACATCTTTGTGTTAGAAGAAATGTCTTGTTTAATGTTTTGGAGTTGAGAGAAGTCTAGATCTCTGTAGCCGCCATCTTTTGATAATTGCCTTTGGACAGCAGAGAGATCTTAAATTGCTTTTCCATAGGATAGCTTTTTTTCATTGTTGAAGATGAGGGAGGGCAACAGGAGGGTCAGGCTCTGTTCTACAGTCCAAGCATCCTCCGTCCTCTAAGTGTTTTTCAGCTGCTCTCTTTTAGACACAATCCAGTGTTTTTAGTATTTCTGCTAATTGTTGTACCCAGAGGAGAGTGTGATCTGTTCCTTTTGGTTAAAAATAAAGCTTTTCCCCTCACTTTTTCACTCTACTATTTGTGTTTGAATTGTTGTATACTGGTGTTGACTTTGAGATCTTTTGCTTTTAATATCATTTCAGTTTTTGTTTACTGCTTTGTTGTTTGTATTCTGTTTCCTTATAAGGATTTGTGACATTAATATTTGTTGAGTGCTCACTGTACATTACTGTATGCTACCATACAGGGAATATTTAGAAAAAGTAGAAAAAAATTACTTCTTCCTTAAGTATCTTATAGTGTAATTAAGGATATTACAATGTACCTTATAGTTTTAAAATGACATTTTCATTGCAATACCTAAAGTGGTGTCCAAGAGAATATAAATGTAGAAAGTATGGGAAAGTGAAAGAAAAGACTATGTAGTTCCATATCTCAGTGGATTTTTTTCTTTCGGCCTCTTTTCCATGTGATAATCACTACTTCTCTTGCGGAGCACAGGCTTAGTTGCCCCACAGCATGTGAAATCTTTCCAGACCAGGGATTGAACCTGTGTCCTCTGCAATGGCAGGTGGATTCTTAACCACTCAGGTGGATTTTTAGCCTGGGAAGTCAATAAACACTACTTCTGTCTGAAGCTACCTATGATCGTAATAATCCAAAATTTATTGAGCATTTATGAAACGTCACATACTGTTGTATGTGCTTGGTATGTATTAACTCATTTGAATATCAGTGACCTCATAACTGTATTAGGGTCATTGATACTGAGAGCCCCCAAAATATTAAAACAACTTGTCTTTCATCTCTATTGTCTGTTTGTTATTTTATTTTCATTTTAAATGAATTCCATAGATAGCTGTTACAGAACATATCAAATGAATACTTTTTTTCCTTTTTCATCTCTATTGTCTAGCTGCCCATCTCTTTGGACAGCAGAGAGATCTTAAATTCCCATAGGATAGCTTTTCATTGTTGAAGATGAGGGAGGGCAACAGGAGGGTCAGGCTCTGTTCTACAGTCCAAGCATCCTCCGTCCTCTAAGTGTTTTTCAGCTGCTCTCTTTTAGACACAATCCAGTGTTTTTAGTATTTCTGCTAATTGTTGTACCCAGAGGAGAGTGTGATCTGTTCCTTTTGGTTAAAAATAAAGCTTTTCCCCTCACTTTTTCACTCTACTATTTGTGTTTGAATTGTTGTATACTGGTGTTGACTTTGAGATCTTTTGCTTTTAATATCATTTCAGTTTTTGTTTACTGCTTTGTTGTTTGTATTCTGTTTCCTTATAAGGATTTGTGACATTAATATTTGTTGAGTGCTCACTGTACATTACTGTATGCTACCATACAGGGAATATTTAGAAAAAGTAGAAAAAAATTACTTCTTCCTTAAGTATCTTATAGTGTAATTAAGGATATTACAATGTACCTTATAGTTTTAAAATGACATTTTCATTGCAATACCTAAAGTGGTGTCCAAGAGAATATAAATGTAGAAAGTATGGGAAAGTGAAAGAAAAGACTATGTAGTTCCATATCTCAGTGGATTTTTTTCTTTCGGCCTCTTTTCCATGTGATAATCACTACTTCTCTTGCGGAGCACAGGCTTAGTTGCCCCACAGCATGTGAAATCTTTCCAGACCAGGGATTGAACCTGTGTCCTCTGCAATGGCAGGTGGATTCTTAACCACTCAGGTGGATTTTTAGCCTGGGAAGTCAATAAACACTACTTCTGTCTGAAGCTACCTATGATCGTAATAATCCAAAATTTATTGAGCATTTATGAAACGTCACATACTGTTGTATGTGCTTGGTATGTATTAACTCATTTGAATATCAGTGACCTCATAACTGTATTAGGGTCATTGATACTGAGAGCCCCCAAAATATTAAAACAACTTGTCTTTCATCTCTATTGTCTGTTTGTTATTTTATTTTCATTTTTAAATGAATTCCATAGATAGCTGTTACAGAACATATCAAATGAATATTCTTTTAATTTGTTTGGTTTCAGCCTTTGATTTTAACTTACATGTTTATATCTCTGACCTTGACCTCTCTTCCAGTGTTGGATTCCCACCCCACATACTGGATATCTGTACCTGGTTGTATTCTAGGACCTATAGATTAAATACGGATAGTATCAACCTCATTTCTCTTCCCTCTCTTCTCACGTCCTCCTCCCAGCATAATTCTTTCTTTGTATTCCCTTGCTGTTAATGTCATCATCATCTATTTGCTTAAGTTAAAACATTTTTTTAACTCTTCATTTTTCTGTTTTTTATGTATACTTAGACCGACACTTGGAAAGTGTCGTTTGTATCTTTACCCTTCTCTTCATGGCTCTGCCTCTGTTTATTGTCTCATTCAAATGTAGCCCTTTTCAGTGGTTTATGGACTTTAGTAACTGTCTTCCCCACAACAGCCATTACATTCTGAAACACATGAGATTATGACTTACCTGTTTTAAAATTTATGATTATTGCCTTCTGATTGCAAATAGAATACTAGACACTACTTTTAAACACTTTGTGCCAGACACTGTGCTAAAGAATTTATACACTTATTTAATACATATAAAGCCCTTTAAGCCAGCTCTTTCTTTGTGTTTTGTAGATAGAAAATATGCTTAAAAAGTGAGTAACTTGCTTACAGTTGTATAGCTGTTTGTGTCTTGAGTCAGTGTAGCCTTAACCAGCAGGAAAGTCCTTCATAAGAGAGCCTCAGTTGATTTGTTTTTTACAGTTAATTTTTATCAAAGTTGTACATGCACATATTTAAAAGAGTTGAATAGCTCAGAGCCATGCAGATTCTCCCCTTCATTTCAGACTCTCCAGAGGCGGTCGCTTTCAACTCATTCTTTTGGTATTTATCTCCACATTTCAAAATAGTGTGCCTGTAGTTTTCCTTCATGAATTTTCAGTTGAAGAGATTGCTGACTTCCCACCATGGAAGACTGGGTTTACCGCTGTCGCCACCAGACACAAACAGACTTCTCAGTTCTGCTCAATCCTCTCAATATTGTTAGATTGCAAGTAGTTTGGATGCGTATGTTTTCAAAGTTTATATCAATGTGACTATATTCATAGTTAGGCTATCTAGTTTATAGTGATTATTTCCCCTTCCTATATAACATTTTGTGTTTTCCATGATTTAATATTTTCTAAAAATGTGCTTTTGCTTAGTTTTCTGTGTACTTATCATTAAGTTCACCAGGTGCTCCTCAACTAAGGATATTGGCGATGTTGGGTAGGTGAGCAAGGGCAGAAGAGTGCATCTGATAGCTAGTGAGCAGAAGCCTGGTATGCTTCCAAGCACCATTCTGTGCGTCACTGGACAGCCTCCCACAACAAAGAATTATGTGGTCCAAAATGTCAGTAGTGTCACTGTTGAGAAACCTTACTGCAAACTCCCAAGTATATACTTCCTCTTATTATGTTCAAACCTACCAATTCTTTTGAAGGAATTTCCTTGAATTGGAGCCATTGCTTTAGATTTACCTTTACCTTTCATCTTAGTTTCCTTCAGGTCTCTGTGAGTTCCTGGTTTGTCTCTGATGTCATCATGTTTCTTTGTATTCTCATTTTGGAGAATCACTTTCTGGATGGGCTGTAATTTTTTTTTTGAGACTTTGCATGCTTTAAAATGTTTCTATTCTTTGTATAGATAATTGGTGGACAGAGAATTTTCAGTTAGAGATACTTTTCCCTAAGAATTTTGAAAAATCTTTTGAAAATTCCATTGCCATCTTTTTTATCAGTGTTGCTGTTGAGACATCAGACACTTAGAAGATGTTGAATCTTCCTTTTCTTCTCTGGAAGCTTGAAGAATCTTTTCCTCTATAGAGTTCTGAAATTTCTGAATTATGCGTAAAGGTCTGTTTTTCTCCATTTCTGCTGGATTCAGAGTAGTCTGCTGAAATTTATCTCATCTGTTCTAGGAAATTTCCTTAAGTAATTTCTTGGTTTCTTCCCATTCATTTTCTCTGTTTTTTTCTCTTGAATTCCTGTTGTTTAGGTATTAGGCTTCCTGACTGTCTTCTCTAATTTTCTTCTGTGCTTATATCTATTTTCCATTTCTTTCTTTTCTTCTTTTTGTTTTTATTTTGGGCTTTTTGGCCACTTTTTTTTTGGTCTTTCATTTATTTATTTTCATCCAACTTTGTTCTTTGGCCTGTGGGCCTCCGATTGCAGTGGCCTCTACTGCAGCAGAGTACTGGCTCTGGAGCACACTAGTTTATATCAATGTGACTATATTCATAGTTGCTATCTAGTTTATAGTGATTATTTCCTTCCTATATAACATTTTGTGTTTTTTTTTCTAAAAATGTGCTTTTGCTTAGTTTTCTGTGTACTTATCATTAAGTTCACCAGGTGCTCCTCAACTAAGGATATTGGCGATGTTGGGTAGGTGAGCAAGGGCAGAAGAGTGCATCTGATAGCTAGTGAGCAGAAGCCTGGTATGCTTCCAAGCACCATTCTGTGCGTCACTGGACAGCCTCCCACAACAAAGAATTATGTGGTCCAAAATGTCAGTAGTGTCACTGTTGAGAAACCTTACTGCAAACTCCCAAGTATATACTTCCTCTTATTATGTTCAAACCTACCAATTCTTTTGAAGGAATTTCCTTGAATTGGAGCCATTGCTTTAGATTTACCTTTACCTTTCATCTTAGTTTCCTTCAGGTCTCTGTGAGTTCCTGGTTTGTCTCTGATGTCATCATGTTTCTTTGTATTCTCATTTTGGAGAATCACTTTCTGGATGGGCTGTAATTTTTTTTTTGAGACTTTGCATGCTTTAAAATGTTTCTATTCTTTGTATAGATAATTGGTGGACAGAGAATTTTCAGTTAGAGATACTTTTCCCTAAGAATTTTGAAAAATCTTTTGAAAATTCCATTGCCATCTTTTTTATCAGTGTTGCTGTTGAGACATCAGACACTTAGAAGATGTTGAATCTTCCTTTTCTTCTCTGGAAGCTTGAAGAATCTTTTCCTCTATAGAGTTCTGAAATTTCTGAATTATGCGTAAAGGTCTGTTTTTCTCCATTTCTGCTGGATTCAGAGTAGTCTGCTGAAATTTATCTCATCTGTTCTAGGAAATTTCCTTAAGTAATTTCTTGGTTTCTTCCCATTCATTTTCTCTGTTTTTTTCTCTTGAATTCCTGTTGTTTAGGTATTAGGCTTCCTGACTGTCTTCTCTAATTTTCTTCTGTGCTTATATCTATTTTCCATTTCTTTTTCTTTTTCCTCTGCTTTTTTGTTTTTTTATTTTTGGGATTTTTGGCCACTTTTTTTTTAATTGGTCTTTCATTTATTTATTTTCATCCAACTTTGTTCTTTGGCCTGTGGGCCTCCCATTGCAGTGGCCTCTACTGCAGCAGAGTACTGGCTCTGGAGCACATGCTGGCTCCTAATTGGACACACCGGTCCAGCTGCTCTGCACTTGTGGGATCTCCCGTGCCAGGGATCAAACCGGCACCCCTGCAGTGCAAGATGGACTCTTTACCCACTGGACCACCAGGGAAGCCCTCCTCTGCTTTTTATGGATGCAGTGTCTTTTCTCTCTTAGGGAATTACTGATACTTTTCTTCTCTGTGTGTTCTCTCTTTTCTTCAAGTTTCCTTTTTCTGTTTGTTGGCTTTGGGCTTTGTCTTTTATATTAGATGCTTTTTTTTTTTTTTTTTAAGATGTCTGGTATTCCTTGGAAGTCAATGCTTATTTAAAAGAGGGCCCTTAAAAAGCTGATGGGGGCTTCCCCTCGTGGTCCAGTGGATAAGGACACCGCCTTGCAGTGCAAGGGACAACGGTTCAATCCCTGGCCTGGGAAGATCCCACGTGCCGCTAAGTGGCTGGACCGATGTGTCCAATTACCGAGCCGGAGCTCTGGAGCGCATGTGCCCAGAGCCGGCGCTCTGCAACAACAGACGCCACCGCGATGGGAGGCCCGCAGGAGCCAAAGAACAAAGACGGATGAAAATAGAGAAATGAAAGACCAATAGAAGTGGCCCGCCCGCTCCCCTCCCTCCCCAACCCGACCCCCGCCCAAAATAAATAAATAAATAAATCTTTTAAAAAAAAAAGCTGATGGAAGCTTTGCCAGTGTGATTATGTTTTCCCCTGTTCATTGGATACATCTGTATAATTTCCTCAAATTCCCTCAGTGACAGGTTTTTCTCTTGTGCTGAATTGATTTCCCACAAAAGATTTCTGGCCTTTTGCTTGGAGAAAACAAACTTTGGAGCTGAGTAGGAAAAGGGGATATGGCTTTCATCATAAAGTACACAAGTACACTTTCATTTAGTTCTCCAGTTTTCAGTATGCGTGTATGGTAAGTCGTTTCCAACTCCTATGACCTTAGACTGTAGCCTACCAGGCTCCTCCGTCTATGGGGTTCTCCGGGGAAGAATATTGGAGTGGGTTGCCATGCCCTCCTCCAGGGGATCTTCCCCATCCAGGGATCGACCCCATGCTTCTTACATTTCCCGCAGTGGTAAGCAGGTTCTTTACCTCTAGTACCACCCTGGGAAGCCCACTTTTTGGTATGGCAGCCTTCAAATTTAATTGCACCTGGCATCCTTTAGTCCAGAGTTACCCTGTTTTATACTCTCCTGATATTGTTTAGTCTCTTGCCAGGAAGAGGTCAAAGAGTAGAAGAGAGGGAGGGTCTGGAAGATTTGACTGCTTCTTAAGCAGACTTTGATCTCTTACTCTAGCTTGGACTTCACTCTTTCTTCCAGAGTATCTGAAACTGCTAGTTCCTGAGCCATCAAGGTTTTTTTTGTTTTTGTTTTTTCCTCTTTTCTTTTTAAAATTTTTATAGAAGTTTTGAAAAAAGGATAAAGTTCCCATATACCCTTCACCAAGCTTCTCTTATGATTAAGTCTTATATATAAATACAGAACACTTACTAAATGAAGTTAACCTTAGTACAATATTATTAGCTATACTATAGAATTTTTTCAGGTTTAACTGAATGTTTTCCACTCATGTTTCTTTTTATTCCAAGGTTCAAATTCAGAATGTCACATTAAATTTTGTTGTCATGTCCCCTTAGTTTCCTTGATCTGTGACAATTTCTCAGACTTCTTTTTCTTCTTTTTCATGACTTGGACATTTTGAACAGTACTACTCATTTTTGCAGAATGGCCCTCAATTTGGGTTTGTCTGATGTTTTCCCAAGATTAGACTGAGATTATTAAAGAGGAGGATATCATAGAAGTATAGATACGGTCTCTCTGCATCAGGGGGTAAAGGGGACATGATGCTGATGTGTCCTCCTGGTGGTGCTGCCTTTGATCATTTGGTTCCGTTGATTCTGTTAGATTTCCCCACTGTAAAGTTACTGTTTTCCTCTTTTGCTTGGAGAAAACAAACTTTGGAGCTGAGTAGGAAAAGGGGATATGGCTTTCATCATAAAGTACACAAGTACACTTTCATTTAGTTCTCCAGTTTTCAGTATGCGTGTATGGTAAGTCGTTTCCAACTCCTATGACCTTAGACTGTAGCCTACCAGGCTCCTCCGTCTATGGGGTTCTCCGGGGAAGAATATTGGAGTGGGTTGCCATGCCCTCCTCCAGGGGATCTTCCCCATCCAGGGATCGACCCCATGCTTCTTACATTTCCCGCAGTGGTAAGCAGGTTCTTTACCTCTAGTACCACCCTGGGAAGCCCACTTTTTGGTATGGCAGCCTTCAAATTTAATTGCACCTGGCATCCTTTAGTCCAGAGTTACCCTGTTTTATACTCTCCTGATATTGTTTAGTCTCTTGCCAGGAAGAGGTCAAAGAGTAGAAGAGAGGGAGGGTCTGGAAGATTTGACTGCTTCTTAAGCAGACTTTGATCTCTTACTCTAGCTTGGACTTCACTCTTTCTTCCAGAGTATCTGAAACTGCTAGTTCCTGAGCCATCAAGGTTTTTTTTGTTTTTGTTTTTTCCTCTTTTCTTTTTAAAATTTTTATAGAAGTTTTGAAAAAAGGATAAAGTTCCCATATACCCTTCACCAAGCTTCTCTTATGATTAAGTCTTATATATAAATACAGAACACTTACTAAATGAAGTTAACCTTAGTACAATATTATTAGCTATACTATAGAATTTTTTCAGGTTTAACTGAATGTTTTCCACTCATGTTTCTTTTTATTCCAAGGTTCAAATTCAGAATGTCACATTAAATTTTGTTGTCATGTCCCCTTAGTTTCCTTGATCTGTGACAATTTCTCAGACTTCTTTTTCTTCTTTTTCATGACTTGGACATTTTGAACAGTACTACTCATTTTTGCAGAATGGCCCTCAATTTGGGTTTGTCTGATGTTTTCCCAAGATTAGACTGAGATTATTAAAGAGGAGGATATCATAGAAGTATAGATACGGTCTCTCTGCATCAGGGGGTAAAGGGGACATGATGCTGATGTGTCCTCCTGGTGGTGCTGCCTTTGATCATTTGGTTCCGTTGATTCTGTTAGATTTCCCCACTGTAAAGTTACTGTTTTCCTCTTTAATAATTACTAACTACTTTGAAACCTTGCAGATACACTGTTCCTACTTAAACTTCTGGCCTCTAGTTTTAGCATTCTTCTATAGATCTTGCTACTGTTGTAATAGTGGTTTTATTTGTTTATATCAGTATAGACATAACATAGTTTAGTTTATTCTTTGGATAACAGCCCCAAATTACTGTTCTTAACTTTATTGCTCAAATTGTTCCGATCTTGGTAGGGGAAGCTCTTTCTGGTTGGCATGTATGCTCATCCTTGCTTTTTGAGTACTTATTTGTGGCACCACATAATGCTTGAGCTCAGTTCAGTTGCTCAGTCGTGTCTGACTCTTTGCGACCCCATGAACTATAGCACGCCAGGCTTTCCTGTCTTTCATCATCTCCCAGAGCTTGCTCAGACTCATGTCCACTGAGTCAGTGATGACATCCAACCATCTCATCCTCTGTTGTCCCCTTCTCTTTTTGCCTTCTGTTTTTCCCAACATCAGGGTCTTTTCCAGTGAGTCATCTGTTTGCCACAGGGGACCAAAATATTGGAGCTTCAGATTCAGTATCATTCCTTCCAGTGAATATTTGGGGTTGGTTTCCTTTAGGATTGACTCGTTTGATCTCCTTGCTGTCCAATGGGGACTTCCAAGAGTCGTCTTCAGCACAACAATTCAAAAGCATCAATTCTTTGGCACTCAGTCTTCTTTATGGTTCAACTTTCACGTCCATACATGACTACTGGGAAAACCATATTTTTGACTATGTGAACTTTGGCAGCAGAGTCTCTGCTTTTAATACTCTGTCTAGCCTTCTCGTAGCTTTTCTTCCAAGGAGCCAAGCATCTTTTAATTTCACGGCTGCAGTCACCATCTGCAGTGATTTTGGAACCCAAGAAAGTAAAGTCTATCACTCTTTCCATTGTCTGTCCATCTATTTGCTGTGACGTGATGGGACCAGATGCCATGATCTTCGTTTTTTGAATGTTGAGTTTTAGGCCAGCTTCTTCATTCTCCTCTTTCACCTTCAGCCCGTCTTATATTTGCCCTGCCTCAACCCTGTAATCAACCACTTCTCCAAAGAGTTTAGTGGCTGTTTGATGTAAATGTAAATATGGTATGTGCTGTAAACCAGGTGTCTTTGTTTTTCATCTTTTTTGGCTAGTGTAGGTTTCAGCCTTCTTTGTTGCAATAGTCATTACCACTTGTTCTGCCTTCCAGCTTCTAAAATTGTGTTTCTGGTTTCCTCTGGACTTATGCTCTTTCAAAAACTGTCTTTATTCTTATTTCAGAGTTATTTTGGGAATCTTTAGAGCTAAATGCTTGTATTCAGTCTGTCTTCTTTAACCAGAAATTCTCAGTGTTTTTGTTGTTTCCTGCCTCAAGCTAGTTTTGTTTTAGCCACACTCAGCTACATTAGTTGCTATTCTCTGATATGCTGTGTGCTGTCATATGGCACCTTCCTGAGTGAGTAATATGAAGTATTTTTAATATCTGATTTTCAGAGAGTTTTAAATGAGTACTTCAGATTCGTATCATGTCCTTCCCAAAAAAGTTGCTCTTTGCCTTCTTTTTCCCAACATCAGGGTCTTTTCCAGTGAGTCATCTGTTTGCCACAGGGGACCAAAATATTGGAGCTTCAGATTCAGTATCATTCCTTCCAGTGAATATTTGGGGTTGGTTTCCTTTAGGATTGACTCGTTTGATCTCCTTGCTGTCCAATGGGGACTTCCAAGAGTCGTCTTCAGCACAACAATTCAAAAGCATCAATTCTTTGGCACTCAGTCTTCTTTATGGTTCAACTTTCACGTCCATACATGACTACTGGGAAAACCATATTTTTGACTATGTGAACTTTGGCAGCAGAGTCTCTGCTTTTAATACTCTGTCTAGCCTTCTCGTAGCTTTTCTTCCAAGGAGCCAAGCATCTTTTAATTTCACGGCTGCAGTCACCATCTGCAGTGATTTTGGAACCCAAGAAAGTAAAGTCTATCACTCTTTCCATTGTCTGTCCATCTATTTGCTGTGACGTGATGGGACCAGATGCCATGATCTTCGTTTTTTGAATGTTGAGTTTTAGGCCAGCTTCTTCATTCTCCTCTTTCACCTTCAGCCCGTCTTATATTTGCCCTGCCTCAACCCTGTAATCAACCACTTCTCCAAAGAGTTTAGTGGCTGTTTGATGTAAATGTAAATATGGTATGTGCTGTAAACCAGGTGTCTTTGTTTTTCATCTTTTTTGGCTAGTGTAGGTTTCAGCCTTCTTTGTTGCAATAGTCATTACCACTTGTTCTGCCTTCCAGCTTCTAAAATTGTGTTTCTGGTTTCCTCTGGACTTATGCTCTTTCAAAAACTGTCTTTATTCTTATTTCAGAGTTATTTTGGGAATCTTTAGAGCTAAATGCTTGTATTCAGTCTGTCTTCTTTAACCAGAAATTCTCAGTGTTTTTGTTGTTTCCTGCCTCAAGCTAGTTTTGTTTTAGCCACACTCAGCTACATTAGTTGCTATTCTCTGATATGCTGTGTGCTGTCATATGGCACCTTCCCTGAGTGAGTAATATGAAGTATTTTTTAATATCTGATTTTCAGAGAGTTTTAAATGAGTAAGCTTTGATTTTACATGAAAACTACTGTTTAAGTACTTTGTCAAGCGCATTGTTAGGATTCTTGCTTCTTTTTTATTTTCCATTTTTTGGATTAGTCACATACATGTTTTGTTTCTTAGTACCAAATATTGTCATTTTTTGCCAAAATGGAGGGAAGAGGCATAATGCATTTCCAGAGTGCTTGTGTATTATCACCACTGTAGTTCAGATTGAAAAAAAAGATTGTGTTGAAAATAGGGGATTGTGAAAAACATGCATTAAATATATTCTCAAATACCTATTATAAATTAAGATTCCAGAAGACATCTACTTTAAAAACCGGTTCATTGGTATTAAGGACAGTCGATTCAGATTACATGATTGGTGTCATGATATGCAGAGGCATATTCTTTCAGACTTTTTTTTTGGCCACTTCTATTGATCTTTCGTTTATTTATCTTTGTTCTTTGGCCTGTGTGAACCTCCCATCGCAGTGGCCTCTCTCGCTGCAGAGCACTGCCTCTGGGCGCATGCGCTCCAGAGCTCTGGCTCAGTCGTTGGACACATCGGTCCAGCCACTCCGCGGCACGTGGGATCTTCCCAGACCAGGGATGGAACTGGTGCCCCTTGCACTGCAAGGCGGTGTTCTTACCCACTGGACCACCAGGGAAGCCCTAGAGGCACATTCTTTATGAGGCTTATTACTCAGATTTTGAAGTGTTCTGTCCATGTATTGCTGCTTACAGTCTAATTTTGCACAAACATTCTCCATTATTAAAAATTAACCCCCAGAATTTCTGATTCATTACCACTTGTTCTGCCTTCCAGCTTCTAAAATTGTGTTTCTGGTTTCCTCTGGACTTATGCTCTTTCAAAAACTGTCTTTATTCTTATTTCAGAGTTATTTTGGGAATCTTTAGAGCTAAATGCTTGTATTCAGTCTGTCTTCTTTAACCAGAAATTCTCAGTGTTTTTGTTGTTTCCTGCCTCAAGCTAGTTTTGTTTTAGCCACACTCAGCTACATTAGTTGCTATTCTCTGATATGCTGTGTGCTGTCATATGGCACCTTCCCTGAGTGAGTAATATGAAGTATTTTTTAATATCTGATTTTCAGAGAGTTTTAAATGAGTAAGCTTTGATTTTACATGAAAACTACTGTTTAAGTACTTTGTCAAGCGCATTGTTAGGATTCTTGCTTCTTTTTTATTTTCCATTTTTTGGATTAGTCACATACATGTTTTGTTTCTTAGTACCAAATATTGTCATTTTTTGCCAAAATGGAGGGAAGAGGCATAATGCATTTCCAGAGTGCTTGTGTATTATCACCACTGTAGTTCAGATTGAAAAAAAAGATTGTGTTGAAAATAGGGGATTGTGAAAAACATGCATTAAATATATTCTCAAATACCTATTATAAATTAAGATTCCAGAAGACATCTACTTTAAAAACCGGTTCATTGGTATTAAGGACAGTCGATTCAGATTACATGATTGGTGTCATGATATGCAGAGGCATATTCTTTCAGACTTTTTTTTTGGCCACTTCTATTGATCTTTCGTTTATTTATCTTTGTTCTTTGGCCTGTGTGAACCTCCCATCGCAGTGGCCTCTCTCGCTGCAGAGCACTGCCTCTGGGCGCATGCGCTCCAGAGCTCTGGCTCAGTCGTTGGACACATCGGTCCAGCCACTCCGCGGCACGTGGGATCTTCCCAGACCAGGGATGGAACTGGTGCCCCTTGCACTGCAAGGCGGTGTTCTTACCCACTGGACCACCAGGGAAGCCCTAGAGGCACATTCTTTATGAGGCTTATTACTCAGATTTTGAAGTGTTCTGTCCATGTATTGCTGCTTACAGTCTAATTTTGCACAAACATTCTCCATTATTAAAAAAAAAAAACCTTTGGCAGAGCTTCCCTGGTGGTTCTGGCTAAGACTCCAAGTTCCTGATTCAGAGGGCCCAGGCTCAATCCCTGGTCAGAGAGGTCTTTGGCGTGTATTTTTCCTGAGCCTGGTTTTCTGTTAGTATAATGAAAGAAGGGATGGATACAGTTGTAGTGTAAATAAACAGATATCTCCTCTCTAAAGCATACTTCTGTTACTTTCAGGTTTGGGAACAATAGTAACTGCCCTATTTTATTCAATGGAACTAAACTGAACCAAGCATATGTGTAAAGTAGCCATGGAGGAACTTCCTTGGGAGACCAGTGGAGTGAAGACTTTGCCTTCAATGCAGAGGGTCCTGGTTGGGGAGTTAAGATCCCCCATACTTCATGGCCAAAATACCAAAACATAAAACAGAAACAATATAGTAACAATTCATTGAAGACTTGTAAAAAATGAAGTAGCCATGAAAATAAAGTAGCCATGGATATGAGCATTTTAATTGACATAAAACTGTTCCTGCAACTCTCTGATGAGAGTGTTGAGAGATTACTGTTTTATGAAATTTACTGAGATCTGTCTCTTGAATTTGTTGTGTTTCTTGTTTGTTGTTGTTTTGGTTATGGCATGCTGCTTGCAGGATCTTAGTGCCCCTTCCAGGGATCAAAACTGGGCCCTGTCAGTGAAAGTGCTGAGTTCTAACCAGTGAACTGCCAGGGAATTCCCAATATAGTTAAATTTTATTTAAAAAAAAAAAATTTTTTTTGACCATGCCATGCAACTGTCTTAAATTTTTTATGCTTTTTAAAAGCAAACTGTTAAAATTCAACCTAACCAGCAAAATCTAGCCCTTCTTACTACTATAGGAAGCCTTTCCTGATTCTCCTCTTCCTATTTGATAGCATCTTTCTACCTGAAATCCCGTGACCATACTTTTTTTTTTTCTTTTTTGTCCACTTCTATTGGTCTTTCATTTATTTATCTTTGTTCTTTGGCCTGTGTGGACCTCCCATCGCAGTGGCCTCTCTCGCTGCAGAGCACTGACTCCGGGTGCATGCACTCCAGAGCTCCGGCTCCTAGTTTGACATATCGGTCCAGCCTCTCTGTGGCACGTGGGTTCTTCCCAGACCAGGGATGAAACCGGCACCCCTTGCGTTGCAAGGCAGTCTCCTTACCCACTGGACCACCAGGAAAGTCCCTATACCTTTTTATTATAAGTTAATATATTTATTATTTGTGTTAATGCCTTTATTAGAAGCTCTTCAAAGTCAAGACACAATAGACAAGAGTGCCTGGGTTCTAGTACCAGTTTTGTGACCTTGGGCAAGTTATTTAACCTCCCAGGACCTAAGTTAAATGCAGATACTAGTAACTACCTCCTGGGGCTTTTGGGAAAATTGAGTGAGTTAATACATGTTAAGTATCTTCTACTTAATAAACACTCTTATAAATGTTATCTGTTACAATAAGTGTTACTACCTTCATTATTGTTGCCGCCTTCATCTTGTATTCTCCCTAGGGCCCAGCATAATATGCTGTACATAAATATTTATTGATTGAATCAAAATGAGGTCATATTTTAGTTATTAAGTATGGTTAGTTGTTTGAAGTCACAAATCTTATATGACCTGTCAACATAAATCCTAAATTATTGTTAGATGTGATAGATTCTTTTATATTGTCAAGTAAAACCTGTTTTTACTGCTTTTTAATAATTGGAACAGGTAACAAAGTATAAATATTAAATGAAACTTTTAGTCTAGTGAGAAAAATTGCTTTAGACCATATACATAATTTGCTGAAGTGACTTACTAGATTAACAAGTTACTTATTTGTAAGATTCAGTGTGAAATGTTATTTTATTTATTTTTTAAATGCTTTTTGAGGGGCGGGCGGGTTTCCCAATATAGTTAAATTTTATTTAAAAAAAAAAAATTTTTTTTGACCATGCCATGCAACTGTCTTAAATTTTTTATGCTTTTTAAAAGCAAACTGTTAAAATTCAACCTAACCAGCAAAATCTAGCCCTTCTTACTACTATAGGAAGCCTTTCCTGATTCTCCTCTTCCTATTTGATAGCATCTTTCTACCTGAAATCCCGTGACCATACTTTTTTTTTTTCTTTTTTGTCCACTTCTATTGGTCTTTCATTTATTTATCTTTGTTCTTTGGCCTGTGTGGACCTCCCATCGCAGTGGCCTCTCTCGCTGCAGAGCACTGACTCCGGGTGCATGCACTCCAGAGCTCCGGCTCCTAGTTTGACATATCGGTCCAGCCTCTCTGTGGCACGTGGGTTCTTCCCAGACCAGGGATGAAACCGGCACCCCTTGCGTTGCAAGGCAGTCTCCTTACCCACTGGACCACCAGGAAAGTCCCTATACCTTTTTATTATAAGTTAATATATTTATTATTTGTGTTAATGCCTTTATTAGAAGCTCTTCAAAGTCAAGACACAATAGACAAGAGTGCCTGGGTTCTAGTACCAGTTTTGTGACCTTGGGCAAGTTATTTAACCTCCCAGGACCTAAGTTAAATGCAGATACTAGTAACTACCTCCTGGGGCTTTTGGGAAAATTGAGTGAGTTAATACATGTTAAGTATCTTCTACTTAATAAACACTCTTATAAATGTTATCTGTTACAATAAGTGTTACTACCTTCATTATTGTTGCCGCCTTCATCTTGTATTCTCCCTAGGGCCCAGCATAATATGCTGTACATAAATATTTATTGATTGAATCAAAATGAGGTCATATTTTAGTTATTAAGTATGGTTAGTTGTTTGAAGTCACAAATCTTATATGACCTGTCAACATAAATCCTAAATTATTGTTAGATGTGATAGATTCTTTTATATTGTCAAGTAAAACCTGTTTTTACTGCTTTTTAATAATTGGAACAGGTAACAAAGTATAAATATTAAATGAAACTTTTAGTCTAGTGAGAAAAATTGCTTTAGACCATATACATAATTTGCTGAAGTGACTTACTAGATTAACAAGTTACTTATTTGTAAGATTCAGTGTGAAATGTTATTTTATTTATTTTTTTTAAATGCTTTTTGAGGGGGGGCGGGGCGGGTTGGGGAGGGAAGGGAGTGGGTGGGCCAGTTCTATTGGTCTTTCATTTGTCTGTTTTCATCCATCTTTGTTCTTTGGCCCGTGTGGGCCTCCCATCGCAGTGACCTCTGTTGTCACAGAGCGCCGGCTCTGGGCGCATGCGCTCCAGAGCTCTGGCTTGGTAATTGGACACATCGGTCCAGCTACTCCGCGGCACGTGGGATCTTCCCAGGCCAGGGATGGAACTGGTGCCCCTTGCACTGCAAGGCGGTGTCCTTACCCACTGGACCACTAGGGAAGCCCGAAATGTTATTTTAAAGCAAGATCCATGTTAAGAATTGTTTGTTTCTGGGAGAACTTAATGTGTTTGATAATTCTGACTTTTGCAAACTCTAGAGTATAACCAGTTGACATGATTAGAAGAACTAATTAACCTTTTTGTCAGTTGTATTACTGATTGTGGACTTCCCAGGTGGCTTGTTGGTAAAGAATCTGCCTGCCAAGCGGGAGATGTAGCTTGGATCCCTGGGTCAGGAAGAGCCCTGGAGAAGGAAGTGGCTACCCACTCCAGTACTCTTGCCTGGGAAATCCCATAGCCAGAGGAGCCTGGTGGGCTACAGTCCACAGGGTTGCAAGAGTGAGACATGACTTAGTGACTAGACAGCAAAATTACTGATTGTGCTTTAGATTTGATACTGTGCAATTGACTGCTGTAAGACTTGCAGAGTTATTAAGATATTAGCAGAAATATAGTGGTTCTCCAGTAGAGAAACATTAATGGCTAAGTGACATAATTAAGAAAAAAGATCTGCAGCTTAAATCTTTCTGTACAGTAGGGATGCCCACAGCCCTCGGGCCTGGACTGGTACCAGTCTGCAGCCTGTTAGGAACTGGGCCTCATAGCAGGAGGAGAGCGCCAGGTGAAACCCAGACTATTTCTCATGCACAAATTGTCTTCCATGAAGCTGGTTCCTGGTGCCAAAAGGGTTGGGGACTGCTGGTATACAGTGAGTCTAGCACCTTTGATTTAGTTTTGGAAAAACTTTTATCACCTAAGTGAAATTTTCTAGTGTGATCAAAGCATTGTAGTTTGACTATAAATACCTTTCTTGCTTCAAATAATATTACCTGTTTTTATTTAGTCACAAATACACTTTTAATTTTTCTTAATAGAGACTTCTGTAGCTCCAAATGCTGTTAAATTAATTTGGTTAAGCTTTCAGTTAGTAGTTGTCAAGAATCAGAGAATCAAAGATGAATAAGGCATCTGACCTGGTCTAGATGCTTCTATAGTCTAGTCTAGGAAACAGACGTTGGTAAAGGGACAAATGCATAATGAGGTGGTAAAGCGAGACCATAATGGAGGGAGCCACCAGCTTTTAGTGGATTTTGTGAGAATATAACACTTGAATTAGAATGCAAAGGATGACTTGACTGCCAAGTAAAGGAGAAGGTAAGAGCTTTTAATTAGGAAAAAATGGCATTTAAAACACTAGTCTGTAATGCATTTTAAAAGTGGCAGAAAGTTTGGGGTAAAGGCATGGGAGGCCCAGGGTGTAGTGAGAGAAGATAGTTCTGGCCAATTGTGTGGCTTTGTATGCATAAAGGAATTTAGGAGTGAGCAGGACATATTTTTTTTTATTGGCAGAACAAGTTAACAGATTTGTTTATAATAGTTATAAGAAATTCACTGAAACTGGTTCGCTGAAACATTGTTTACTTGCATGAATGTTTTGTATCCCTGCATTAGTATTCAATATTTACACACAGATGGAAATGAGGCAAGGTGGAATTTGCTATAATATCTATTCTCTCACCTGCTTGGTTGTCCCCGCCCGCCCAGCCCATTTGTAGTCATATAATTAGGTACTTTTTTGGTTGTTTGTTTGTTTTAACAATAAACGGTTTCCCGTCATAATCCATCTTAATCTTAAGTGCATTCTCCACATATGAATCATGCTGGCAAGGTATTCTTTGGCATAATTGTTACATATTTGATATGGATAGCACACAGGTAGGTCTCTTCAAATAAACTGACTAGATAGGTCTCGTTTGCCTCCAGAAATGTGCCAGTAGCTGCACTTTGGTAGTGTAGATCTGAAGTCCTGAGCATTTTCTCACACTTGAGGCTAGAAGGAGGTTTGCAAGTGAGAAGTTCAGCATACTTCTGATTTTCAGGGACAGCCACAGTATGAGGCTTACAAAATGTGGCAATTTTCTTCACACTTGAGGCTAGAGAGGTATTGTTATTTAGTAAATTTTAATTTTTTGGTTTAGCTCCAAATGCTGTTAAATTAATTTGGTTAAGCTTTCAGTTAGTAGTTGTCAAGAATCAGAGAATCAAAGATGAATAAGGCATCTGACCTGGTCTAGATGCTTCTATAGTCTAGTCTAGGAAACAGACGTTGGTAAAGGGACAAATGCATAATGAGGTGGTAAAGCGAGACCATAATGGAGGGAGCCACCAGCTTTTAGTGGATTTTGTGAGAATATAACACTTGAATTAGAATGCAAAGGATGACTTGACTGCCAAGTAAAGGAGAAGGTAAGAGCTTTTAATTAGGAAAAAATGGCATTTAAAACACTAGTCTGTAATGCATTTTAAAAGTGGCAGAAAGTTTGGGGTAAAGGCATGGGAGGCCCAGGGTGTAGTGAGAGAAGATAGTTCTGGCCAATTGTGTGGCTTTGTATGCATAAAGGAATTTAGGAGTGAGCAGGACATATTTTTTTTTATTGGCAGAACAAGTTAACAGATTTGTTTATAATAGTTATAAGAAATTCACTGAAACTGGTTCGCTGAAACATTGTTTACTTGCATGAATGTTTTGTATCCCTGCATTAGTATTCAATATTTACACACAGATGGAAATGAGGCAAGGTGGAATTTGCTATAATATCTATTCTCTCACCTGCTTGGTTGTCCCCCCCCCGGCCCCGCCCCGCGCGCCCATTTGTAGTCATATAATTAGGTACTTTTTTGGTTGTTTGTTTGTTTTAACAATAAACGGTTTCCCGTCATAATCCATCTTAATCTTAAGTGCATTCTCCACATATGAATCATGCTGGCAAGGTATTCTTTGGCATAATTGTTACATATTTGATATGGATAGCACACAGGTAGGTCTCTTCAAATAAACTGACTAGATAGGTCTCGTTTGCCTCCAGAAATGTGCCAGTAGCTGCACTTTGGTAGTGTAGATCTGAAGTCCTGAGCATTTTCTCACACTTGAGGCTAGAAGGGAGGTTTGCAAGTGAGAAGTTCAGCATACTTCTGATTTTCAGGGACAGCCACAGTATGAGGCTTACAAAATGTGATTTCTTCACCTTTTCAGTATAAGTCATATTCTTGTGAGCTACCTTTGTAGCTGGTTGCTTTCTTGAGTGCTTTACAGACATTGTCTTGGTAGGAGACACAGTCCAGGTAAATAGAGGGCCCCCTATTTACCTAGCTTGTTTTCAGCAGCTCAGCAGTCTAGTACTAGTAGTACTAGACTAGAATGATGACTGGTAGCGGCCACTGCAGCAGGGAATGTTTTTAATTAGGGGATTAATGAAATCTTCCCAACAGTTTCCCCAGTACCCAATAAAATTGACTTTAATATTTTACCAAGAGGAGCTCTTGACTGTAAATAAATTCTGTAAGAAAGTAGAATTTTTGTATGACTTATCTGTGTATTGCTTGTGTCAATATACATAAACTCTGTATGAATTCATGTACCTATCTTCCATTTTACAGTCTACCTTTTAATATGTTTAGGCATTTTAATTTTGTTGTCTTTAATTTTAAGTTTACACCAAGTTGTGTAATTTATTACTTTGTTTATAGCACTTTGTGGTATTAAAAAAGAATTGGTAAAAAATTAGGTGCATAACAGTGAAGTCTCTTATTAAAAGACATCTAAGAAATATCTTTGCTTTAACTTTGACATTGTAAATTCATGTCTTGAAATATTTACTATTACATTATCTACCATTAACATAACACAACTGTGATTTTAAGAATTGTAAGGAAAATAGAGAGTGTACAGAAAGTATTTCCACAACTCAGAACATGACTTAACACTGGAAGGGAGGTAGTAGCTGTGCCTTTGTTTTTAGTTAAGGAAGCATGAAGGCAAGTCAGTTTTGTTGATGTGTAATTTATTTACAGTATAAATGGCCCCTTAAAAAGGGCATGTAGTTTTGTGAATTATGACTGACTGACACAGTTGTATAACCACCACCTTCAAGATAAAGAGGATCACCATCACTTTAAAAAAAGTTTTCTCTTGCCTCTTGTAATCCACCCCGCCTTCCACCTCCAGGCCTTGCAACCACTCATCTGTTCTCTGCCCTCATGGTTTGCCTTTTCCTCATATAACTGGAATTCAAATAGTATTTAGCATTTGGGGTCAGACTCCTGCCTAACATAAAACTATGAGGTTTATCTATGTTAATCTCTTGTTTCGGAAGGCTTCCATTTTATTGTCCAGTACCATAGTTGTTTATCCATTTATTAAGTGATGGACATTTGGGTTATTTCCAGTTTTGAGTGATTCTGAATAAACTGTTATAAATATTTGTGTATAGCTTTTTCTTCTAGTAGACTTATGTCTTCATATGTCAAGTACATGTTTAATTTCATTAGAAACTGCCAAACTCTTTCCGAAATGACTGTACCATTTTGCATTCCATTCAGCAGTGTATGCACATTCTGATCACTTTGTCTCCATGTTGGTACTTGGCAGTGTTAGTATTTTTCAGTTTAATTTTTTAACAATTCAAGTTAGTGTGTTGTGATATCTCTGTGATTTGAATTTGCATTTCTTAATGACTAATGATGTAGAGTATCTTATGCTTGAGGGTTTTTTTACTAAGCCTGATTTTATAAAATCGTATTTGAGTATTACATATTTAAAGTTTCGCTGGTGCTGATAGGGGAGAGAGGAGTCAAAGAGAGTACCTGTTCTTAAGGAGTTGATGATTTACACAGAAAAGTTAGTACTTGTATTAAAAGTATGACAATAATTTGATAGGTTCCTTGAGAAAGCTGCCTGGTAGAGAAGATAATGGTTTGGAATCAGAAAACTGCTTGGTTCAACTTTGCCTTACTAATTGCTTCTCCTTTCTGGGCCTTTCTTTTTATTCTTTTTCTCCATCTCTGAAATGAGGAATTTGTCTCTAGATTATGAGCTTCCCTGTTGGCTCAGATAGTAAAGAATCTACTTGCAATGTAGGAGACCCAGGTTCCATCCCTGGGTTGGGAAGATCCCCTGGAGAAGGGAATGAGGAATTTGTCTTTAAATTGTAAATCTACATTAACATTTTGGTAGTAGGTTATTTTTGCTACTTTTTCAGTAGTAGGTTTTTAAACTTTGTAAGATGGCTGTGCAATTAGAAAACAAAGGTCTTTTCTGATTTTTCCTATTTTATGAAATGTGTATTACTCAAAAAGAACATCTTTTGAAATTGTAAAAAATATGAATATTATTATGGTTGAGAATTTTGTATTTCTTAAGTCTGATATAAGGATGGTAACAGTTCTATGATAATACATTTTGTATGATATTGTGATATTACTGTTGTAATTTATAGAGCATTTTCAAGATATTCTTTCTTTTTATTTTTGGTAAAATTCTTTGGACCCTGACAGTCAGAAATATGTGACTTACAAGGATTACACAGCTAAAAGAAAAGTAACCACCTTGACTTACAGTTTCTAGCCTAGATTTTTTGCATATGCACCACATTACGCTTTGCAATGTAAACCAATCCAATAGGAAATAAAGTCTTTAAATAGTTTTAAATAACCTCAACTTTTTTTTTAGTTGGCAATTTCATATTCAAGGTATTATAAAGTTTATTATCCATGCATCTAAATAAAAAGCATGGTTACAGATAATATAAGCAGGCTACTTTGATTTAGTAATAATGCAGTGGAGCATTCAAGACTCGTAAACAAGTTGGTTGTGTCACGAGCCGAATCACTGCTTGTCAAGAACAGCCTACTCACAGAAGAAAACCTAGCTGTCATCAAACACAAAGATAACAGGAATGGTAAAGGACACACTGTATCCTCCAGAGGGCAGTTTGTTTAGTTTCTAAGTTTAGATGCCTAAACATCAGGGGTTTAGTGGGTTTCCCTTTAGCAGTAGTAGAACAGCTATTACGTGAGTATGGCAAGAGTGGGCGTAGTGTTAGGACAGAAGTAAGAGGAAATCCTGTTATAATTTTAATAAGACATATTTCAACATTATCAGGTCATCAGAAAGCTTGTATTTTTTAAGAGATCTGTGTTCATATGAGCCCTTAGGCAAGTCACTTCAAGTTTCTGAATTTCTTGTCCATCTGTAAAATAAGCACCTTGATCTGATGTCCAAAGGTCCATCTGTCTTTAAATATGTATTATAGTTCCATGTCATGTATGATGAGTCATCAGATTGACTGCTTCCTAACTGTCAAATATGTTGATCTTAGTTAAATAGATAGATAGATAGTAAACTACTCTTTTTAAAGCCCGGAAAGTTTGCGCTGTCACTTTTCTACTAATCAGAAGAGTATTTGATATAATTTTATAAGAAAAAATGTTACATAGTTTTCAGAGTTTTGTATATTTAGGTTTCTATTTATATTATGGGAATTCTGGTAGCTAGTTTTATTATTTTAGAAGGAAATGGAATATAGAAGTCCATGAGACCCTAATGTTTAAGTATGAAGGCAGGTATGAAGCTATATTTTTACAAAATTTAAAAAAACAATTATCATGTATTGACAGACAGTTGATGTTATAATATGTTCTATATTAAAGTTCAGAAAGTCCATTCCATGATATATTTATAAAGTACTTGTTAGTATTACAAGTTAGTCATAGAATTTGTATTTAACTAAAATAGTAAAGTAAAATAAATGTACTTACATTTTTATGCCTTGAACTAAGCACTTAGAACAAGGCAAAGTCATCTTTTAGAAAGTTTCTGTATGTAAATTTGATTTTTTTTTTTTTTTAAGATTTATTTATTTATTTTGGGCGGGGGTCGGGTTGGGGAAGGAGGGGAGCAGGCAGGTCACTTCTGTTGGTCTTTCATTTCTCTATTTTCATCTGTCTTTGTTCTTTGACTCCCTGGGCCTCCCATCGCAGTGGCCTTTGTTGTCGCAGAGTGCCGGCTCTGGGCGCATGTGCCCCAGAGCTCCGGCTCAGTGATTGGACACATCGGTCCAGCCGCTCTGCGGCACGTGGGATCTTCCCAGGCCAGGGATCGAACCGTCGTTCCTTGCACTGCAAGGCGGTGTCCTTACCCACTGGACCACCAGGGGAAGCCCTGTAAATTTGATTTTGAAGAAAGCTGATTAAAACATGGAGTGATTATTATCAGACTTCCTTTTAAATAGTAAAAGCCCTTGGAGTAAAAAAAAAAAAATTTAATCAGTTTGGAAACTTCACAGTTTCCAAAGTTAATTCAGCTTTTAAAACTTTACTTAGAAGTCTTAAGAGCACACGGTACTTCCAGATGCATCAGCTGTAACATATTATGAGGTTATTTTCCTGAATGAATATATTTTGCTTAGAGAATTCCCTAGAGGACTTAAAGACTATCTACTTCTGTGATTTGTTTTTAGTAGTTAAGATTTAAAGTATGCATTTTCATTTTAGTAAAGCAGAATCACATATAACAATCTCCTTATGTTTCTTCCTACATAGTTCTTGTAGTCTTTGTTTATATTATTGTGTCTTTATGATCTTCTGAAATACGTATGTATTCCTGACTAATCACCTTAATTCCTTGGATGTGTTTGCTTCAAGTAAATTAAGAGAAAGAGCTAGGTTCTGTTTTTGTTTTTGTTTTTTTTTTAAACTGATCCAAATCCTAAATATGTGAAAGAATTTTTGATTTAAGATTTAGTTTTGAGCTTAAGACTAACTATGAAAAGCTATGGTTAAGAAGACTTAGCCAGGGCTTCCCCTGGTGGTCCAGTGGGTAAGGACACCGCCTTGCAGTGCAAGGGGCGCCAGTTTGATCCCTGGCCTGGGAAGATCCCACGTGCCGCTAAGCGGCTGGACTGATGTGTCCAATTACCGAGCCGGAGCTCTGGGGCACATGCGCCCAGAGCCGGCGCTCAGCAACAACGGATGCCACCGCGATGGGAGGCCCACAGGAGCCAAAGAACAAAGACATGAAAATAGAGAAATGAAAGACCAATAGAAGTGGCCCGCCTGCTCCCCTCCTTCCCCAACCCGACCCCCGCCCAAAATAAATAAATAAATCTTAAAAAAAAAAAAAAAGAAGAAGAAGACGACTTAGCCATTTGGGGGAGGTTATAGAGGATATGAATGGGAATGGGCTTAGAGATAAAGTGGATACTAAGAAAGTTTTGAATTTTTGTTAGCAAAATATTGTTTATATCACTTTTTGATTGTAATGATTCATAGAGATGTTTTATTATGAAGACTTGTCTGATTAGGAATGCTAAACAGAAATAAGAGCAGGAAATGCGGTATATTTAAATGATAGCTATATAAAAGTTTCAGAATACTTATATATACATTCTTAAGAGCACACGGTACTTCCAGATGCATCAGCTGTAACATATTATGAGGTTATTTTCCTGAATGAATATATTTTGCTTAGAGAATTCCCTAGAGGACTTAAAGACTATCTACTTCTGTGATTTGTTTTTAGTAGTTAAGATTTAAAGTATGCATTTTCATTTTAGTAAAGCAGAATCACATATAACAATCTCCTTATGTTTCTTCCTACATAGTTCTTGTAGTCTTTGTTTATATTATTGTGTCTTTATGATCTTCTGAAATACGTATGTATTCCTGACTAATCACCTTAATTCCTTGGATGTGTTTGCTTCAAGTAAATTAAGAGAAAGAGCTAGGTTCTGTTTTTGTTTTTGTTTTTTTTTAAAACTGATCCAAATCCTAAATATGTGAAAGAATTTTTGATTTAAGATTTAGTTTTGAGCTTAAGACTAACTATGAAAAGCTATGGTTAAGAAGACTTAGCCAGGGCTTCCCCTGGTGGTCCAGTGGGTAAGGACACCGCCTTGCAGTGCAAGGGGCGCCAGTTTGATCCCTGGCCTGGGAAGATCCCACGTGCCGCTAAGCGGCTGGACTGATGTGTCCAATTACCGAGCCGGAGCTCTGGGGCACATGCGCCCAGAGCCGGCGCTCAGCAACAACGGATGCCACCGCGATGGGAGGCCCACAGGAGCCAAAGAACAAAGACATGAAAATAGAGAAATGAAAGACCAATAGAAGTGGCCCGCCTGCTCCCCTCCTTCCCCAACCCGACCCCCGCCCAAAATAAATAAATAAATCTTAAAAAAAAAAAAAAAGAAGAAGAAGACGACTTAGCCATTTGGGGGAGGTTATAGAGGATATGAATGGGAATGGGCTTAGAGATAAAGTGGATACTAAGAAAGTTTTGAATTTTTGTTAGCAAAATATTGTTTATATCACTTTTTGATTGTAATGATTCATAGAGATGTTTTATTATGAAGACTTGTCTGATTAGGAATGCTAAACAGAAATAAGAGCAGGAAATGCGGTATATTTAAATGATAGCTATATAAAAGTTTCAGAATACTTATATATACATTCTTAGTCATTTGATTATAATACTTTCCATTCTATATAGTAATCTTTCTAATGTTAACTTTGAAATGAAGCAAATCATCTATTTTACTTTGATGTTTAAATTTTTCCATATCTGGCCAGTGAGAGCCTTTTCAGGTGGTTACTGTGTCCTCTTGACATACCCCAGCATTGTTGGGGCATGTCCTTACTTTCTGGACATTCCAAGCTATGTGTGTACTTACCCATCCCCAACACTCAACATGAGCCATTTCTACAAGGACCTGTGTGTGGGTCTTTTTTTTTTTTTTTAAAGATTTTATTTATTTATTTTGGTGGGGGAGGGGTGGGGAGGGAGGGGCCGGGCGAGCCACTTCTATTGGTCTTTCATTTCTCTATTTTCATCTGTCTTTGTTCTTTGGCTCCTGTGGGCCTCCCATCGTGGTGGCCTCTGTCGTCCCAGAGCACCGGCTCTGGGCACATGCGCCCCAGAGCTCCGGCTCGGTAATTGGACACATCCGTCCAGCCGCTCCGCAGCACGTGGGACCTTCCCAGGCCAGGGATCGAACTGGCGCCCCTTGCACTGCAAGGCAGTGTCCTTACCCACTGGACCACCAGGGAAGCCCTGTGTGTGCGTCTTTTTTGTGGAGAATGATATTCTGAAATCAGGATCTGGGCACTAGATGTGTTTGTTGCTGCAAGGATGCCATTGCTTCTAGGTCCTCTCTCTAGAAGGAGGTAGAACATACACACTGACATGTATGTAAATGTGAAATCTGTTTTTATTTCTACATCTGTTTTTCTGCGTGTATATATTAGGTTGATGCAAAAAGTAATTGTAGTTTTACATTGTTTAACTTTGCTGTTTGATACTGGAATAATTTTTAGATAAGTATTAAACATCATTTTCTTGCGTGTTTCTTGCCTTATTTTTTTTTTTTGCTAATGACTTATTGCTATTTATTTTATATGTATTTTAGACTAGGGAAATGATATTAGACAAAAAGAAAATTCAAGCGATTTTCTTATTCGAGTTCAAAATGTGTCATAAAGCAGTGGGGACAACTTGCAACATTAGGAACGCATTTGGCCCAGGAACTGCTAACAAATATACAGTGCAGTGGCGGTTCAGGATGTTTTGCAGGGGAGGTGAGAACTTTAAAGAAGAGACGCACAGTGGACAGCCATCAGAAGTTGACAACGACCAGTTGATCCTCTTACAACTACATGAGAAGTTGCCAGAGAACTCAGTGTCAACCATTCCATGGTCTTTAGGCATTTGAAGTAAACTAGAAAGGTGATAAAAAAAAAAACTCAATAAGGGGGTACCTCATGAGCTGACCGAAAAAATCATCATTTGAGGTGTTGTCTTCTCTTATTCTGTGCAACAACACAAACCATTTCTTGATTGGATTGTAACTTGTAATGAAAATTGGATTTTATATGATAGCCGGTGGTGGTCCAACTGAGTGGTTGGACCAAGAAGTAGCTCCAGAGCACTTCCCAGAGCCAAACTTGCACCAAAAAAAGGTTATGGTGACTGTTTGGTGGTCTGCTGCCAATCTAATCTACTGTAGCTTTCTGAATCCTGGCAAAACCGTTCTATCTGAGAAGTATGCTCAGCAAATCTATGCCTGCAGCTGGCATTGGTCAACAGAATAGGCCCAATTCTTGTCCACAACAGCACCCTGCCACTCACACATGTTGCACAACCAGTGCTTCAAAGTTGAATGAGTTGGGCTACGAAGTTTTGCCTCATCCATCATATTCACCTGACCTCTCACCAGCTAACATTTCTTCAAGCATCTTGACAGCTTTTTACAAGGAGAATGCTTCCACAACCAGCAGGAGGCAGAAAATGCTTTCCAAGAGTCTGTCAGATCCCCAAACATAGATTTCTATGCTACAGGAATAAACAAACATTTCTTGTCAAAAATGTGATAATTGTAATGGTTCCTATTTTTGATGAGTAAAGATGTGTTTGAGCCGAGTTATTAATGATTTAAAATTCATGATCCAAAACTACAGTTACTTTTTTACCAACCTAAGTGTTGTTTAGTCACTAAGTTGTATCCAGCTCTTATGGAATGCTATGGACTATTGCCTCCCAGGCTCCTCTGTCCATGGGATTTCCCAGTCTAGAATAATGGAAGGGGTTGCCATTTCCTTCTCCAGAGGATTTTCCCTCTTAGGGATCAGACAGACCCATGTCTTCTGCATTGGAGCTGGACTCTTTACCACTGAGCCACCAGGGAACTCTACATGTATGTATATATACACTCAAATCATTTGAAAATCCTTAATCAATAGGCCAAAAAAAGATTTTGTTTACAAGAAAAAATAGAAATTTATTTCATGTTTATAATATATTTACATATATCTAATAAATTTAATGCATATTATGTGTCTGTAATACAGGACCATTGGAAACCTAATTAGAAGACTGTTTTTACTGCTTCCACAAATTTTAATCATAAGTTCTCATTAATCTTTATATTTAAGATATTTTTATATGTTAGAATTTTTATATAAAATATAAAAATCTTTTAAAAAGATTGTGCTAAAGCATACATAAAATTTATCATCAACCATTTTTAAGTGAACAGTTCAGGGATATTAAGTACATTAACGTCAGCGTGCTACTCATCCACAGAGCTCTTTTCATCTTGCAAAACTGTGTTCGTTTAATAATAACTCCTCATTCCCTAGCCGCTCCTCCTTCTCAGTCTCTGCCAACCACCATTCTGCTGTCTCTCAATAAGTTCAATTATTCGGATTCATTGAGAGAGAAAAGGAGTGTCCTTGCTTTCAGTCTTTTGGTTATATATGCAGAAGTACAATTGCCAGGTCAGAAGGCAGTTTTAGCATTCACAGAGGGTCATGTTTGTGGAAAACTTTTTCCGAACTGAAACAATGGAAGTTGAATTTGGCTGTAGCATGGATGGTGGAGTGACAGGAGACTTGACATCCATGACATCCAGCTTTTCATGGAGGCCAGCCAAGCATCACGCTGAATCAGTTCTAAATTATTAACGTAGCTTAGAGTTTTGTGTGTATGTGTATCAACATAATACTCTGAATTACCTATATAAAATAGCACTTATATATTGTCATAGAATGTAATATTTGTATTTCATCTTTAATGCAAAGTGCTTTCTTAATGTTCTTAACATTTCTATTTAGAGAACTTCCTTTAGTAGCTCTTATGGAATGCTATGGACTATTGCCTCCCAGGCTCCTCTGTCCATGGGATTTCCCAGTCTAGAATAATGGAAGGTTGCCATTTCCTTCTCAGAGGATTTTCCCTCTTAGGGATCAGACAGACCCATGTCTTCTGCATTGGAGCTGGACTCTTTACCACTGAGCCACCAGGGAACTCTACATGTATGTATATATACACTCAAATCATTTGAAAATCCTTAATCAATAGGCCAAAAAAAGATTTTGTTTACAAGAAAAAATAGAAATTTATTTCATGTTTATAATATATTTACATATATCTAATAAATTTAATGCATATTATGTGTCTGTAATACAGGACCATTGGAAACCTAATTAGAAGACTGTTTTTACTGCTTCCACAAATTTTAATCATAAGTTCTCATTAATCTTTATATTTAAGATATTTTTATATGTTAGAATTTTTATATAAAATATAAAAATCTTTTAAAAAGATTGTGCTAAAGCATACATAAAATTTATCATCAACCATTTTTAAGTGAACAGTTCAGGGATATTAAGTACATTAACGTCAGCGTGCTACTCATCCACAGAGCTCTTTTCATCTTGCAAAACTGTGTTCGTTTAATAATAACTCCTCATTCCCCTAGCCGCTCCTCCTTCTCAGTCTCTGCCAACCACCATTCTGCTGTCTCTCAATAAGTTCAATTATTCGGATTCATTGAGAGAGAAAAGGAGTGTCCTTGCTTTCAGTCTTTTGGTTATATATGCAGAAGTACAATTGCCAGGTCAGAAGGCAGTTTTAGCATTCACAGAGGGTCATGTTTGTGGAAAACTTTTTCCGAACTGAAACAATGGAAGTTGAATTTGGCTGTAGCATGGATGGTGGAGTGACAGGAGACTTGACATCCATGACATCCAGCTTTTCATGGAGGCCAGCCAAGCATCACGCTGAATCAGTTCTAAATTATTAACGTAGCTTAGAGTTTTGTGTGTATGTGTATCAACATAATACTCTGAATTACCTATATAAAATAGCACTTATATATTGTCATAGAATGTAATATTTGTATTTCATCTTTAATGCAAAGTGCTTTCTTAATGTTCTTAACATTTCTATTTAGAGAACTTCCTTTAGTAGCTCTTCTAGGGTAGGTCTCTCAGCAACAGATCTCTTAGTTTTCCTTCATCTGAAAATGTCTTGATTTTCCTGTCAGTCCTGAAAGATATTTTTGCCAGAAATAGAATCTGATAGTCCTTTTCTCTGCACTTGGAAAATATTGTGTATCTGTAATTTTTGATGAAAAACATACTACATTTGATTGTTTGGCCCTTATATGTGGCGTTTCTTTCTCACTGCTGTCAAAATCTTCCTCTTTCACTTTTCGTTTTCAAGAAGTTTGATTATAGTGTGTCTTTCTGTGAATTTCTTTGGATTTATCCTCTTTGGGATTCATTTAGCTTTTTAAATCTGTAGCTTTATGTCTTTTGCATCTTCTTTTTTTTAATTTTTTTCTTTTTTTGATTGTACTGTTCGGCTTGTGGGATTCTAGTTCCTCCAAGCGGGATTGGACCCAGGCTCACACAGAGAAAGTATCTGAGTCCTAACCACTGGACCACAGGAAATGCCCTGTCTTTTACAAATTTGAGTTGTTTTCAGCCATTACTTCTTTGAATGCTTTTTCAGGCACACCCTCTTTCTTCCTTCCTTACAGGACTCGGGTTATACAAATACTAGATCTTTTGTTTACAGTCCTGCAGAGATAGATCTTTTTATCTAGAAATTCTGTTTGGTGCTTTTAAAAGCCTGCTAATTATCCATTCATCTTTTGATGCACATCTAGGTGGCTTCCATGTCCTGACTGTTGTAAATAGTGCTGCAGTGAACACGTGTGTTTTTCAATTATGGTTTTTTTAGGGTATATGCCCAGCAGTGGAATAAAGAAGTTGTGGTATATATATGCACGTACAATGGAGTATTGCTCAGCCTAGGCAGCATATTCAAAAGCAGAGACATCACTTTGCCAACAAAGGTCCATATAGTTGAAACTGTGGTTTCTCCAGTAGTCATGTGTGGGTGAGAGAGTTGGATCATAAAGAAGGCTGAGCACTATAAGAACTGATGCTTTCAAATTGTGCTGCTGCAAAAGACTCTTGAAAGTCCCTTGGGACCCAAAGAGATCAAACAGGTCAATCCTAAAGGAAATCAACCCTGAATTTTCATTGGAAGGATTCATGCTAAAGCTGAATGTCCAGTATTTTGGCGACCTGATGCAAAGAACCAGCTCATTGGAAAAGACCCTGATGCTGGGAAAGATTGAGTGCAAGAAAAGGAGGCGAGGAGGGGGCCAGGATGGTGGAGGAATAAGGGGAAGATTTCACCAGCTCCCCAACAGAATCACCAGAACTAATCAAGAAATGAAACACCACCAACAAACCAGTCACTAGACGACAGAAGAACTCCTTAGGTCTGCGAGGGTCGAAGAGTCAACAGCTAGAAATTCCCGGAGCTACTGTTCTGAAAACCCTCTATCCTAACCCCCAGGCCGGACTGGACTGACGGAGAGCGCTCTAGGAAGTGCCCTAAAAGGCGGCCTGAGTGGAGAGCAGGGGGAGAGAGGGCACTGCTTAGCGCGAAAACTCCAAGAATCCGGCTGGATAGCCGGCAGAAATTAAGACACTGCGAAGGTAAGATACTGGAGTGGGACTAGGCAGAACGCAATTAGGAAGTTCCCTGCGGGGAGCTGCCTAGGGACCTGGATAGAGCCGAACAGGGAGTGCCCATCGTGAAAATCGCGCTGTTTGGCCGGGCGAAAATCACGACTTTCCGCCTGGCACCGGGTAAGTTCAAACACTCCTAGTGGGAGGCTTGCTGAACGGAGGGGGAAGTCGCCCACGGATTGCTGACCAGGGACCTGGCTCGAGCCAGACGGGAAAGCTCGTGCCTACCTTTGGGACTTGGATGTGTAACTGGCAGTGCGCGCGCGCCAGCGGCGGAAGAGGCCATGCACCCCCATAGCTACACCCGCAGCAGAAGCCAGGAGAAGGGCAGGTATTGGAGGCTACTGGCGGCTGTACAGTAGAACCGGGCCACCCCCCTCCAACACGGGACTGCGCACACCGCGACCCCCCGCCCGACGGACTGGGATCAGCCCGCAGTCCCGCCCTAGCTGCAGCGCGCTGCTACAGAAGGCTGAGCAATATAAGAACTGATGCTTTCAAATTGTGCTGCTGCAAAAGACTCTTGAAAGTCCCTTGGGACCCAAAGAGATCAAACAGGTCAATCCTAAAGGAAATCAACCCTGAATTTTCATTGGAAGGATTCATGCTAAAGCTGAATGTCCAGTATTTTGGCGACCTGATGCAAAGAACCAGCTCATTGGAAAAGACCCTGATGCTGGGAAAGATTGAGTGCAAGAAAAGGAGGCGAGGAGGGGGCCAGGATGGTGGAGGAATAAGGGGAAGATTTCACCAGCTCCCCAACAGAATCACCAGAACTAATCAAGAAATGAAACACCACCAACAAACCAGTCACTAGACGACAGAAGAACTCCTTAGGTCTGCGAGGGTCGAAGAGTCAACAGCTACAAATTCCCGGAGCTACTGTTCTGAAAACCCTCTATCCTAACCCCCAGGCCGGACTGGACTGACGGAGAGCGCTCTAGGAAGTGCCCTAAAAGGCGGCCTGAGTGGAGAGCAGGGGGAGAGAGGGCACTGCTTAGCGCGAAAACTCCAAGAATCCGGCTGGATAGCCGGCAGAAATTAAGACACTGCGAAGGTAAGATACTGGAGTGGGACTAGGCAGAACGCAATTAGGAAGTTCCCTGCGGGGAGCTGCCTAGGGACCTGGATAGAGCCGAACAGGGAGTGCCCATCGTGAAAATCGCGCTGTTTGGCCGGGCGAAAATCACGACTTTCCGCCTGGCACCGGGTAAGTTCAAACACTCCTAGTGGGAGGCTTGCTGAACGGAGGGGGAAGTCGCCCACGGATTGCTGACCAGGGACCTGGCTCGAGCCAGACGGGAAAGCTCGTGCCTACCTTTGGGACTTGGATGTGTAACTGGCAGTGCGCGCGCGCCAGCGGCGGAAGAGGCCATGCACCCCCATAGCTACACCCGCAGCAGAAGCCAGGAGAAGGGCAGGTATTGGAGGCTACTGGCGGCTGTACAGTAGAACCGGGCCACCCCCCTCCAACACGGGACTGCGCACACCGCGACCCCCCGCCCGACGGACTGGGATCAGCCCGCAGTCCCGGCCAGCACCTGAGCTTGCAGCAAAGCCATTGTCTTGCTAAAAACAAAAACAGAAAACATAGAAACCAGGGCTGTAAGGGAAAGGCTACATCATCAAGACAACACCATCGAGAGCAGATTGGCTTCTACCAGACAGATGAGAGGATAAAAACCAGGGACAGTATTTAGCTTTTTTTGTTTGTTTATTTGTTGTGGACGGTTCTGTTTATTTGATTGATCGGTCAGGTTTGGGGTTTTGGTTTTTTTGTTTGTTTGTTTATTTTGTCTCTTCTAAGTTTTTCTTCCCTTTTTAATTTTTAATTTCTTTTTTTATTTTAATTTTTTTTTAATTTTAATTCTTGGAAACTTCTAATTTTCTTTCCTCTTTGCCACTGCTTCCTCCCTCTATGTTCTAAATGTAAAACTTTCTCCTATCTACCACTATTCTCTAGATAAATATTTCCTACCTTCCTGTCTTCACTATTCTCTTCCAGCCAGCTGCACTAAACAATACAACACACTAATCTTGGCTACGTAACCCTATAAAATCCTTCCAAGACGAATCTATTCCTTCTCATTACCCATACACTCTCCTCCGTCTCACCCCCAACACATGTCTTAGTTAAAAATTGCTTTCAATGAAATAGTCCAAGCCAGGACCTTCCCCGGATCTATTTTTCCAAGCACTATTTTAATTAATTCAGAGCTTAACGGGCAAGTATCATCTTTGATTGCATTGTTTGCCAGAAAAATTTCCTATGCTTTATCTCTGTAAGACTGGTTAGATGTGGTTATTGCTGTGTATGTATGTATATCTTACGACTATGTTAGAAAACATCTGCATGCTTTTATGCTTTTATGACTGTCACCCATCAGGGATGCACCTCTTGTTCCTCAGATGCTAGTATTTGAACTAATATCACAGAACACCATAGCAAACCAGACATAGAGCCTACACCCGCTGACCAATCATCAAACCAAGGATCCTCGGAGCGGAAGCCCTGATTCCCAGACCCCACACTATCAAAGAACATACAACACTAGAGATTATTCACCTGTAAACAAGACCTAACACCACCCAAGACGCAAACCACTGAACCCTTCTACAAGGACAGAAACCCAAAGGAAGGGAGAATTCAACCAAGAAGCCTGGTGGGAAAAAGAACTCCATACACACAGACACACACAAAGAAACAAAAATTAACCTAATAATGAAATGGCAGAGAAACACTGCACAAATGAAGGACCAAGCTAGAGAAGCACAGCTTCAAATGACAGAGGAGGAGATAGACAAATTATCTGAAAGAGAATTCAGAAAAGCTATACTAATGAGGATGCAAAACACTGAAAACAGAATATTAGAGGAAATTAGTGCATTGAGAAGAGACATGCAAGAAATGAAAAATAAGCAGATAGAGACCACCAACTCAATTGCTGAACTCAAAAATACTATAGAAGGTCTCAATAGTAGAATATCAGAGGCAGGAGAATGGATAAGTGAGCTGGAAGACAGAATGGTGGAAATGTGTGCTGAAGAACACAACAAAACTGAAAGAATTAAAAGAACTGAGAATAGCATCAGAGACCTATGGGACAATATCAAATGCACCAACGTTAGAATTATAGGAGTTCCAGAAGAAGAAGAGGGAAAGAAAGGCTACGAAAAAATTCTTGAAGAGGTTACAGTTGAAAACTTCCCCAGCATGGGAAAGGAAATAGTCAACCAAGTCCAAGAAGCACAAAGAGTTCCATACAGGATAAAGCCCAGAAGAAACACACCAAGACACGTTCTAATCGAACTCACAGAGACTAAATATAAAGACAGATTGCTAAAAGCAGCTAGGAGCAAACAGCAAATAACATATAAAGGAAGCCCCATATGTCTAACTGTGGATCTTTCAACAGAAACCTTGCAGGCCAGAAGAGAATGGCAAGATACATTTAAACAGCTAAAAGAGAATAACCTCCAACCAAGAATTCTCTACCCAGCAAGAATCTCATTCAGAATTGATGGTGAAGTCAAAAGCTTCACAGACAAGCAAAAACTAAAAGAATTCTGTACCACAAAACCAGCCCTGCAACAAGTGTTAAAGGGCCTGCTATAACCAATAAATACAAGAGTAGGAGAAGTCCTACAAATCAAACCCCAAACTTCTAAGAAGATGACAATAGGAACATTCGTATCCATAATTACTTTGAATGTAAATGGACTAAATGCTCCAACCAAATGACACAGGCTGGCTGAATGGATCCAGAAACACTACCCATATATATGCTGTTTACAAGACCCACTTTAGACCTAGAGACACTCATAGACTGAAAGTGAGAGGCTGGAAAAAGATATTCCATGCAAATGGAAATCAAAAGAAAGCTGGAGTAGCAATCGTCATATCAGACAAAATAGATTTTAAAGCAAAGAAGATTCTACGAGACAAGGCAGGTCACTACATCATGATTAAGGGATCTATCCAAGAGGAAGACATAATAGTCATGAATATCTATGCACCCAACACAGGGGCACCTCAGTACATAAGACAGATACTTTCAGACATAAAAGAAGAAATCAATAATACAGTAATAGTAGGAGACTTTAACACTCCTCTCATACCAATGGACAGATCATCCAAACAGAAAATTAATAAGCACAAGCCTTAAATGCCACACTAGAAAAGATGGACCTCATTGATATCTTTAGGGCGTTCCATCCAAAAGCAGAAGAATACACTTTCTTCTCAAGTGCTGACAGAACATTCTCCAGGATAGACCACATCCTGGGCCATAAATCTAACCTCAGTCAATTCAAGAAAACTGAGATAATATCAACCATCTTCTTGGACCAAAATGCAATGAGACTAGAGATCAACTACAGGAAAAAAACTGCTAAAAACACAAACACATGGCGATTAAACGACACATACCTAAAAAACCAACTGATCACTGAGGAAATCAAAGGAGAAATTTAAAACCTCCTAGAAGAAAACGACAATGAACACACGACCGTGCAAAACCTATGGGATACCGCAAAAGCAGTTCTAAGAGGGGAATTTATAGCAATACAATCCTCCCTCAAGAAACTAGGAAAATATGAAGCAGATGACCTAAACCTACGCTTAAAACAACTGGAGAAAGAAGAACAAAAACACCCCAAAACCAGTAGAAGAAGAGAAATTATAAAGACTAGAGCAGAAATAAATCCAGTAAAGAAGTCCTACAAATCAAACCCCAAACTTCTAAGAAGATGACAATAGGAACATTCGTATCCATAATTACTTTGAATGTAAATGGACTAAATGCTCCAACCAAATGACACAGGCTGGCTGAATGGATCCAGAAACACTACCCATATATATGCTGTTTACAAGACCCACTTTAGACCTAGAGACACTCATAGACTGAAAGTGAGAGGCTGGAAAAAGATATTCCATGCAAATGGAAATCAAAAGAAAGCTGGAGTAGCAATCGTCATATCAGACAAAATAGATTTTAAAGCAAAGAAGATTCTACGAGACAAGGCAGGTCACTACATCATGATTAAGGGATCTATCCAAGAGGAAGACATAATAGTCATGAATATCTATGCACCCAACACAGGGGCACCTCAGTACATAAGACAGATACTTTCAGACATAAAAGAAGAAATCAATAATACAGTAATAGTAGGAGACTTTAACACTCCTCTCATACCAATGGACAGATCATCCAAACAGAAAATTAATAAGCACAAGCCTTAAATGCCACACTAGAAAAGATGGACCTCATTGATATCTTTAGGGCGTTCCATCCAAAAGCAGAAGAATACACTTTCTTCTCAAGTGCTGACAGAACATTCTCCAGGATAGACCACATCCTGGGCCATAAATCTAACCTCAGTCAATTCAAGAAAACTGAGATAATATCAACCATCTTCTTGGACCAAAATGCAATGAGACTAGAGATCAACTACAGGAAAAAAACTGCTAAAAACACAAACACATGGCGATTAAACGACACATACCTAAAAAACCAACTGATCACTGAGGAAATCAAAGGAGAAATTTAAAACCTCCTAGAAGAAAACGACAATGAACACACGACCGTGCAAAACCTATGGGATACCGCAAAAGCAGTTCTAAGAGGGGAATTTATAGCAATACAATCCTCCCTCAAGAAACTAGGAAAATATGAAGCAGATGACCTAAACCTACGCTTAAAACAACTGGAGAAAGAAGAACAAAAACACCCCAAAACCAGTAGAAGAAGAGAAATTATAAAGACTAGAGCAGAAATAAATCAGAAAGAAATGAAAGAAACAATAGTAAAGATAAATAAAACAAAAAGCTGGTTCTTTGAAAAGGTAAACAAAATTGACAAGCCCCTGGCCAGACTCATCAAGAAAAGGAGAGAGAGGAACCAGATCAACAAAATCAAAAATGAAAAAGGAGAGATTCCAACAGAAAATGCAGAAATCCAAAGGATTCTAAGAGACTCTTATGAAGAACTTTATGGCAACAAACTGGACAACCTGGAAGAAATGGACAGTTTCTTGGGGAAGATCACTCTCCCAAGACTGAGCCAGGAAGAAACAGAAACTTTGAAGAACCCAATCACAAGCTCAGAAATCGAACTTGTGATTAAAAATCTACCCAAAAATAAAAGCCCAGGGCCAGATGGCTTCACAGCAGAATTCTACCAAACATTTAAAGAAGAGCTAATGCCTGTCCTTCTAAAACTCTTCCAAAAAATTGCACAGGAAGGAAAACTTCCAAACACATTCTACAATGCCAACATCACCCTGATACCCAAACCAGGCAAAGACAACACAAAAAAGGAAAACTATAGGCCAATTTCACTGATGAACTTAGATGCCAAGATCCTCAACAAAATCCTAGCAAACAGAATTCAACGACACATCAAAAAGCTCATACATCACGATCAAGTCAGGTTCATCTCAGGCATGCAAGGATTCTTCAGTATCCACAAATCAATCCATGTGATACACCATATCAACAAACTGAGAGACAAAAATCACGTGATCATCTCAATAGATGCAGAAAAAAGCCTTCGACAAGGTACGACATCCATTTATGATAAAAACTCTTCAGAAAAGCGGCATAGAAGGAACCTATCTCAACATAGTAAAAGCCATATATGAGAAGCCCACAGCAAACATTATCCTCAGTGGTGAGAAACTCAAAGCATTCTCTCTAAGATCAGGAACAAGACAGGGGTGTCCACTTTCACCACTACTATTCAACATAGTCCTGGAAGTTCTAGCAACAGCAATAAGAGAAGAGAAAGAAATCAAAGGAATCCAGATTGGAAAGGAAGAAGTCAAGCTCTCTCGTTTTGAAGACGACATGATATTTATTATACATAGAAAATCCCAAAGACACTGTTACAAAGCTACTAGAGCTAATCAACAAATTCAGCAAAGTCGCAGGATACAAAGTCAACACACAGAAATCACTGGCATTCCTATACACAAACAATGAAAAATCAGAAAACGAAATCAAAGAGGCAGTCCCCTTCACCGTTACAACCAAAAGAATCAAATACCTAAGAATAAACCTACCCAAAGAAACAAAAGAATTGTACACAGAAAATTACCAGACACTCATGAAAGAAATTAAAGAAGACTTAAACAGATGGAGAGATATTCCATGTTCCTGGGTCGGAAGAATCAATATTGTGAAAATGACCATACTACCAAATATCATCTACAGATTCAATGCAATACCTATTCAACTACCATTGACATTTTTCACAGAACTAGATCAAAGAATAACACAGTTCATATGGAAACACAAAAGACCTCGAATAGCCAAAGCAATCCTGAGAAAGAAAAACGGAGCTGGAGGAATCAGCCTCCCTAACTTCAGACTCTACTACAAAGCAACACTCATCAAGACAGTATGGTACTGGCACAAAAACAGAACTATAGACCAATGGAACAAGATAGAGAACCCAGAGATAAACCCACGCACCTATGGGTACCTTATTTTTGACAAAGGAGGAGAAACTCTAAAATGGGACAAAGACAGCCTCTTCAACAAGTGGTGCTGGGAAAATTGGACAGCTACATGCAAAATGAAGTTGGAACATTCCTGACACCATGCACAAAAATCAACTCAAAATGGATTAAAGACCTCAATAGATGCAGAAAAAGCCTTCGACAAGGTCGACATCCATTTATGATAAACTCTTCAGAAAAGCGGCATAGAAGGAACCTATCTCAACATAGTAAAAGCCAATATGAGAAGCCCACAGCAAACATTATCCTCAGTGGTGAGAAACTCAAAGCATTCTCTCTAAGATCAGGAACAAGACAGGGGTGTCCACTTTCACCACTACTATTCAACATAGTCCTGGAAGTTCTAGCAACAGCAATAAGAGAAGAGAAAGAAATCAAAGGAATCCAGATTGGAAAGGAAGAAGTCAAGCTCTCTCGTTTTGAAGACGACATGATATTTATTATACATAGAAAATCCCAAAGACACTGTTACAAAGCTACTAGAGCTAATCAACAAATTCAGCAAAGTCGCAGGATACAAAGTCAACACACAGAAATCACTGGCATTCCTATACACAAACAATGAAAAATCAAAAAACGAAATCAAAGAGGCAGTCCCCTTCACCGTTACAACCAAAAGAATCAAATACCTAAGAATAAACCTACCCAAAGAAACAAAAGAATTGTACACAGAAAATTACCAGACACTCATGAAAGAAATTAAAGAAGACTTAAACAGATGGAGAGATATTCCATGTTCCTGGGTCGGAAGAATCAATATTGTGAAAATGACCATACTACCAAATATCATCTACAGATTCAATGCAATACCTATTCAACTACCATTGACATTTTTCACAGAACTAGATCAAAGAATAACACAGTTCATATGGAAACACAAAAGACCTCGAATAGCCAAAGCAATCCTGAGAAAGAAAAACGGAGCTGGAGGAATCAGCCTCCCTAACTTCAGACTCTACTACAAAGCAACACTCATCAAGACAGTATGGTACTGGCACAAAAACAGAACTATAGACCAATGGAACAAGATAGAGAACCCAGAGATAAACCCACGCACCTATGGGTACCTTATTTTTGACAAAGGAGGAGAAACTCTAAAATGGGACAAAGACAGCCTCTTCAACAAGTGGTGCTGGGAAAATTGGACAGCTACATGCAAAAAAATGAAGTTGGAACATTCCCTGACACCATGCACAAAAATCAACTCAAAATGGATTAAAGACCTCAATGTAAGACCAGAAACCATCATCTCTTAGAGGAGAATATAGGCAAAACCCTCAAGGACATCAATCAAAGCAAGATGTTCTCTGACCCACCTACTAGAATAGCAGAACTAAAAAGAAAAATGAACACGTGGGACCTAATGAAACTTAAAAGCTTTTGTACAGCAAAAGAAATTACAAAAAAGCTGAACAGACAGCCCACAGAGTGGGAGAAAATCATAGCAAATGAAATAACAAACAATTAATCTCCAAAATCTACAAGCAACTCAGACAACTCCGCACCGGAAAAACAAACAACCCAATCAAAAAATGGGGAAAAGATCTAAAGAGACGCCTCTCCAAAGAGGACATACAGTTGGCCCAAAAGCATATGAAACGATGCTCAACCTCGCTTGTTATTAGAGAAATGCAAATTAAAACTACAATGAGATATCACCACACACCTGTCAGAATGGCCATCATCAAAAAATCTGCAGACAATAAATGCTGAAGAGGGTGTGGAGAAAGGGAACCCTCTTGCATTGCTGGTGGGAATGTCAATTCATACAGCCTCTATCGAAGACAGTATGGAGATTCCTTTAAAAAAACTAAAAATAGAAGCACCCTATGACCCAGCAATCCCACTATTAGGCTTATATCCTGATAAAATCAAAACTGAAAGAACCACCTGTACCCCAATGTTCATTGCAGCTCTCTATACAATAGCCAGAACATGGAAGCAACCTAGGTGTCCATCGACGAATGAATGGATCCAAAAGTCCTGGTACATATATACAATGGAATACTACTCAGCTGTTAAAAGAAATGCAGAAGACTCAGTGCTAATGAAGTGGCTGGCTCTAGAACCTATCATAAAAAGTGAAGTAAATCAAAAAGAGAAGGTAAATACAGTATACTAACACACATATATGGAATCTAGTAGGACGGTCTTGATAACACACGCAGTGAACTCATGGAAAAACAGACAGAGCATAGACATAGGGACATTGTGGGGAAGAAATAGGGAGTGGGAGGCATGGAGGGAGTAACATGGAAACCTATACTGTCATGTGTGGAAAAGATAGCTATTGTCATTGTGCTAAGGGAATAGGAGTGCTCACAATGGCATGGGGCGATGGTCTGGAGGGGTGCCATGGGGGGAATTGGGGGGGTGGGGACCGTGGATATGCATATGACTGATCTGGGAACATACATGTCTGTGAACAACGAAACTCTTTAAAACCTTTACAATAAAGAATTATATATATACACAGATAACACAGATTAAAAATGAAAAAAAAAAGAAAAGGAGGTGACAAAGGATAAGATGTTTGGATGGCATCACTGAGTCAGTGGATACGAGATTGAACAAACTCAAGGATGTACTTAAGGACACGGAAGCCTGGCATGCTACAGTCCACGGGGTCGCAAAGAGTCAGATGTGACTGAGAGACTACCACACACACGCGTGCGTGCGCTCGCACTCATGAATTCACAGTTTTTCGTTGTTTTTTGAAGTATATTATACATGTTTCTTTTATAATGTTGCTGATAGTTTCAAACATTCTTTTTTTAAAAATTTTATTTTGTCTTTTGGCTCTGCTAGGTCTTCATTGCCACACGGGCTTTTCTCCAGTGTGGTGAGCAGGAGTTCTCTGGTTGTGGTGTGCAGGCTTTTCATTATGCTAGCTTTTTCTTGTTACTGAGTACGGGCTCTAGGATGCATGGCCTTTGGTAGCTGTGATATGTGGGCTCAGTAGTTGTGACTCCTAGACTCCAGAGCACAGGCTCAGTAGTTGTGGTACACAAGCTTAGTTGCTGTATGACTCGTGGGATCCTCCCAGACCAGAAATAGAACCCTTGTCTCCTGCACTGGCAGGTAGATTCTGCCACCAGGGAAACTCTTGCTGATAGTTTCAATACTTAAAATTTTGTCATATGTCATCTGCTGTGTTTTATTCTCTCTGGACACTCATGATACCTTTTTCTTATATATTTAGTGATTAAAAAAAAAAAAACCATTTTGAGCTGTTCATTTGTCTTGTAATTATGAGAATACTTTTTGAAATTTCTCTCTTTCTTTGGTTATGCTGTGTCTTAAGTATGCCATGCAGAATCTTTGATCTTCGTTGCATCAAGTAGGATCTTTAGTTGTGACATGTGGGATCTCGTTCTCTGACCAGGATTGAACCTAGGCCCCCTGCATTGTGAGGACAGAGACATAGTCATTGGACCAACAGAGAAGTCCCAAGAATAACTTCTATGGAAATTATTTGAGCTTTGGAATATAGATAGTTTCTTCCAAAATAAAATTGTGATTATTTTTGCCATTTATCTGGGAGTACTACTATTCTCAAACCATTTTCAAATTCCTAATGTGTGTGTGTGTGTGTCTTCACTGCCCAGAGAGTGTGCAAACCAGCATGAGGGACAGTTTGTGGCTTTGTGGTCTCAGAAATAACATTTCTACTCCACTCCAAGGTTTAAAACTGGCAGTCCTCTTTTAAGCTATAGGAAAGGAAAAATAGAAGACTAGCAGAATAGGTGGGTGTATTATTTTTTAAAATTTAAAATTTAAATTTTGAGTTAATTGTAGATTGCCTGTAGTTCTCAGAAATCAAAAGAGACATTATATACACTATACCCAGTTCTCTCTAATGGTAACATCATGTAAACTATAGTATAATATAACAATCAAGATACTTGCATTAATACAGTCAAGATACAGAATATTCTCATCTCCACAAGGATCTCTCATGCCTTTATAGTCACACGCCTTTCCCATTCCCAGCTTCTCTTTAAATCTTAGTAACCACTGATCTGCTTTCCATTTCTGTATTTGGTCATTTCAAAAATGTTGAAATGACCAAGTTTTAGTTTCAGTGATCTTTTCTATTATTTTCTTTGTCTCTAATTAATTTATTTCTGCTCTCAGGTTTATGATTTCTCTCCTATTTTTGAATTTTGTTCTTCTTTCTCTAGTTGCTTTCGTTATAAGGTTGGGTCATTGACTTGAGATTTTTCTTGTTTTCTGACATAAGATTCTGCCACCAGAAACTCTTGCTGATAGTTTCAATACTTAAAATTTTGTCATATGTCATCTGCTGTGTTTTATTCTCTCTGGACACTCATGATACCTTTTTCTTATATATTTAGTGATTAAAAAAACCATTTTGAGCTGTTCATTTGTCTTGTAATTATGAGAATACTTTTTGAAATTTCTCTCTTTCTTTGGTTATGCTGTGTCTTAAGTATGCCATGCAGAATCTTTGATCTTCGTTGCATCAAGTAGGATCTTTAGTTGTGACATGTGGGATCTCGTTCTCTGACCAGGATTGAACCTAGGCCCCCTGCATTGTGAGGACAGAGACATAGTCATTGGACCAACAGAGAAGTCCCAAGAATAACTTCTATGGAAATTATTTGAGCTTTGGAATATAGATAGTTTCTTCCAAAATAAAATTGTGATTATTTTTGCCATTTATCTGGGAGTACTACTATTCTCAAACCATTTTCAAATTCCTAATGTGTGTGTGTGTGTGTCTTCACTGCCCAGAGAGTGTGCAAACCAGCATGAGGGACAGTTTGTGGCTTTGTGGTCTCAGAAATAACATTTCTACTCCACTCCAAGGTTTAAAACTGGCAGTCCTCTTTTAAGCTATAGGAAAGGAAAAATAGAAGACTAGCAGAATAGGTGGGTGTATTATTTTTAAATTAAACTTTAAATTTTGAGTTAATTGTAGATTGCCTGTAGTTCTCAGAAATCAAAAAGAGACATTATATACACTATACCCAGTTCTCTCTAATGGTAACATCATGTAAACTATAGTATAATATAACAATCAAGATACTTGCATTAATACAGTCAAGATACAGAATATTCTCATCTCCACAAGGATCTCTCATGCCTTTATAGTCACACGCCTTTCCCATTCCCAGCTTCTCTTTAAATCTTAGTAACCACTGATCTGCTTTCCATTTCTGTATTTGGTCATTTCAAAAATGTTGAAATGACCAAGTTTTAGTTTCAGTGATCTTTTCTATTATTTTCTTTGTCTCTAATTAATTTATTTCTGCTCTCAGGTTTATGATTTCTCTCCTATTTTTGAATTTTGTTCTTCTTTCTCTAGTTGCTTTCGTTATAAGGTTGGGTCATTGACTTGAGATTTTTCTTGTTTTCTGACATAAGATCATATTGCTATAAACTTCCCTCTTAAAACTGCATTTTTTGTGTTCCAGAGTTTTTGAATTATGTTTTCATTTTTATTTGTCTCTAGGTATTTTTTAAATTTTCTCTTTGATTTCTTCATTAGCTGATCAAGTAGCATATTGTTTAGCCTTCATATGTCCCTGTTTTTTGCATTTCTTTTTCTTTTAGCTCATTTCTAATCATTAATGTTGTGGTTTGAAAAGATGCTTCATATGATTTCAGTCTTAAATTTACCAAGACTGGCTTTGTGATGCAACGTATGATCTATCCTGGAGAATGTTCCCTTTGCTGTTTTTGTTATTCAGTTACTCAGTTTTGTCCGACTCTTTGTTACCCTAGGACTGCAGCACACCAGGCTTCCCTGTCCTTCACCATCTCTCAGAGCTTGCTTGAACTCCTGTCCATTGAGTCAGTGATGCCATCCGTTTCTTCCTCTGTTGTCCCCTTCTCCTCTTGCTTTCAATCTTTCCTAGCACCAGAGTCTTTTCCAGTAAGTTGGCTCTTTGCATCAGTTGGTGAAAGTATAGGAGCTTCAGCTTCAGCGTCAGTCCTTCTAATGGTTCAGGGTTGATTTCCTTTAGAATTGATCTCTTTGCTGTCCAAGGAACTCTCAGGAGTCTTTGGTGCTAGGCATTCTTCAAGTTCCCTGTGTAGTTGAGAAGAATGTTTATCCCACTGCTTTGGGATGGAATGTTCTATAAATATCAGTTAAGTCCATCTGATCTAATGTATCATTTTAAGGCCTGTGTTTTCGTATTTGCTTTCTATCTGGATGATTTGTCCACTGATGTAACCCCCCCACCCCCCGCCACTATTACTGTGTTACTGTCAATTTCTCCTTTTATGGCTTGCCTTGTAAATTGAGGTACTCCTGTGTTGGGTGCTTAGATTTTATGATTGTTATATCTCCTTGGATTGCTTCCTTGATCATTATAAAGTGTTCTTCTTTTTCTCTCATAATAGTCTTTATTTTAAAGTCTACTTTGTTTATATGAGTATGGTTACTCCAGCTTTCTGGAGCTCAGTCTTGTCCTTCTGCTAGGCAGGGTGTGTTTAGAGGTTGCTGTGCATTTAGGACAGACTTTAGGCAGCCTGTCTGCTGATGAGTGCTGCTGTGTTCCCACCCTGTTGGTTGCTTGGCTTGAGGGGTTTCAGCACCAGAGCCTGCAGGCTGCTGGATGGGGGCAGGTCTCACTGTCAAAATGGTGACCTCCAGAAGAGTTCATGCTGGTGTATACCCCCTGGGGCCTCTGCCACCAGTGCCCTTATCCCCACAGTGAACCACAGTCAACCCCTGCCTCCCCAAGAGACCCTTGAAGATCTGCAGGCAGATCTGGCCCAGGCTCCTAAAGAGTCACTGCTTTGCCCTAGTTCCTAGTGCACTTGAAATCTTGTGTGCACCTGCTGGAGTAGAGTCTTTGTTTCCCCTAGACCTGTGCGGCTCCTGCACTCAGGCCCTGCTAGCCTTCAAAGCCAAATGCTCTGGGGACTCCTCCTCCCAATGCCAGACTTCCAGGCTGGGGAGCCTGATGGGGCTCAGATCTCTCACTTCTATAGGAGAACCTCAGCAACCTAATTGTTTTTCAGTTTATGAGTATGGGATTTAATTATATTGTGAAAGCACCCCTTACCATCTCACTGTGGCTGCTGCTTTGTCTTTGGATGTAAGGATATCTTTTCTGATAGGTTCCAGTCTTTTTTGTTGATGGTCATTCAGCAGTTAGTTGTGATTTTGTTTTCATAAGAGGACGTGAGCACAAGTCCTTCTACTCTGCCAACTTGTCTTCTCTTGAATTGACTCTTTAATATATCTTTAACTTATTTCCTTTATATACTTCCATCTGCCTTCTTAAAATACAGAATATAGTTTAAAACTTTTTATATTCTTATCTACTAATTGTATCATCTGTATTATATCTGGGTTGGTTTTCATTGATTTTTATCCTCATTATGGATAGGTCATCATTTCCTACTTTGATGCATACCTGTTAATTTTAGATTGGATGCAGAACACTGTGATTTTTAGGTTGATAAGTGCTGAGTATTTTATTTTCATAGATACTGTTGAGTTTTGTTCTCTGATAGTGTGAACTTGTAAACATTTTGAGCCTTTCAAGACTGGCTTTAAAGAAGTATTGTAAGCTTGACCCAGAATAGTCTTTATGTTTTTTATTTATTTTTTACTGTGCTGGTACTGATGCTGTTTAGGCTTTTCTCTAGTTGTGACAACCAAGAACTACTTTTCTTTGCAATATGTGGGCTTCTCATTCTTGTTGCAGAATATGGACTCTAGGGCATGTGGACTCAGTAGTTGCAGTTCCTAGGCTCTAGAACACAGGCTAGAGCATTGGCAGCATCTAGGGCATGTGGACTCAGTGCACCCTTGAAATCCCCACAGTTAGCCTCCCAAGAGACCCTTGAAGATCTGCAGGCAGATCTGGCCCAGGCTCCTAAAGAGTCACTGCTTTGCCCTAGTTCCTAGTGCACTTGAAATCTTGTGTGCACCTGCTGGAGTAGAGTCTTTGTTTCCCCTAGACCTGTGCGGCTCCTGCACTCAGGCCCTGCTAGCCTTCAAAGCCAAATGCTCTGGGGACTCCTCCTCCCAATGCCAGACTTCCAGGCTGGGGAGCCTGATGGGGCTCAGATCTCTCACTTCTATAGGAGAACCTCAGCAACCTAATTGTTTTTCAGTTTATGAGTATGGGATTTAATTATATTGTGAAAGCACCCCTTACCATCTCACTGTGGCTGCTGCTTTGTCTTTGGATGTAAGGATATCTTTTCTGATAGGTTCCAGTCTTTTTTGTTGATGGTCATTCAGCAGTTAGTTGTGATTTTGTTTTCATAAGAGGACGTGAGCACAAGTCCTTCTACTCTGCCAACTTGTCTTCTCTTGAATTGACTCTTTAATATATCTTTAACTTATTTCCTTTATATACTTCCATCTGCCTTCTTAAAATACAGAATATAGTTTAAAACTTTTTATATTCTTATCTACTAATTGTATCATCTGTATTATATCTGGGTTGGTTTTCATTGATTTTTCTCCTCATTATGGATAGGTCATCATTTCCTACTTTGATGCATACCTGTTAATTTTAGATTGGATGCAGAACACTGTGATTTTTAGGTTGATAAGTGCTGAGTATTTTATTTTCATAGATACTGTTGAGTTTTGTTCTCTGATAGTGTGAACTTGTAAACATTTTGAGCCTTTCAAGACTGGCTTTAAAGAAGTATTGTAAGCTTGACCCAGAATAGTCTTTATGTTTTTTATTTATTTTTGACTGTGCTGGTACTGATGCTGTTTAGGCTTTTCTCTAGTTGTGACAACCAAGAACTACTTTTCTTTGCAATATGTGGGCTTCTCATTCTTGTTGCAGAATATGGACTCTAGGGCATGTGGACTCAGTAGTTGCAGTTCCTAGGCTCTAGAACACAGGCTAGAGCATGGCCTTAGTTACTCTGCAGCATGTGGGGTCTTCCCGGGCCAGGGATTGTACACGTCTCCTGCATTGGTAGGTGGATCATTTACCACTGAACCACCAGGGAAGGCCCCCCAAATAGCCTTTAGGCCAGATTGGTTCCACTGCTGAGACATACGCTTCTGTCTATTCCTGTCTGATGCGTGTGTACTATGCATATCTTTTTCACTCTGTCTGGTGGGAATTGAAGTGAGCTCAGGGATTCTTTGCTTGGTTCTTCCCCTTGCCTCAAGTAGTTTCTTCACAGCAAATACTGATGAGTACTCAGCTGAATACTCAGAGGACCAGTACGTATCGCTGGAGCATGCTATTTGCACATCTTCTTTTCAGTATTCTCTATAAATTCTAGCCAAATTGACCCACTTGAACTTCTAACCTCATCTTTTAGCTCAGGAAGATTGTTAATCTCTACCTGGGTTCTATCTCCCTGCATTGTAGCCTGGAAGGTAGCTTACCTTGTTTGTTCAAACAAATCTCAGGGATCACTGTCTTGTATTACCTGTTATTATAATAATATTTGAAAACTATTAAATTCTTAGGTTTCATCTTTTTTTTTAGTTGTTTAAGATGGAGAAAGTAAATCCAGTCTGCTGTTTCATTTCAGCTCATAGTGGAGGTTTTTTGTAGCTAGCAATAAGCAAGTAGTATATAAACAAGTGTATCAGGTGGCTATGTGTTGTGGAGAAACCTGAAGTAAGAAAGGGAGATGAAGAGGACTGCAATTTTAAATTGAATGGTGAGAAGAGAACAAACCAGTTTGAGAAATTGGCTCTTTTGATTATGTTTTGCATACCCACACACTTAATAACTTTTGCTCATGGACATGCAGTCTGGGCAAAATTGGACAGGGACAGCTTGTTCTGCTCTACTAGGCATCAGTTGGGGCATCTAAAAGGCAGGGGGTTGGAATCAACTGAATACTTCTTCACATGTATGGTGGTTGATGTTGGTTGCCAGATGGCATCTCAGTTGGGTTGCAGTTAGAACATCTACACATGACCTTTTCATGTGGTTGCTTGGCTGCTACACAGCATAGAGGCCAGATTACAAGAGTGAACATCTGAGAGAAAGCCAGGAAGAAGCTTTATTGCCTTTTGTAATCCAGCGTTGAAAGTGATGTTATGTATCATGGAAAGTCACACAGGCTGCCCAATATTAAAAGGATCTGGAATTAGCCTCCTACTCTTGCTGGGATGCATGTCAGAGAATTTGTAGACATCTTTTTAAAGCCACCACACATCACTTCTCGGCCTTTTGGCTAAGATCAAGGGTAAAGCCACCACAGTGATAACTGAGAAAAGAAGGCAAGGATATCTAAAGGAAGAGCATCCCGGGTACTGTGTACAGAAATGCAAAGACTGAGGCTGGTGGTTACCTGGTGGCTTAGATTTGTTTATTGCTGAATTGCCCCATTTAGTGTCAGCTACTTGAGGACAAGGGCTTTTGTCCACTGCTCTTTTCTCAGCGTCTAAAGCAGTGTTTGGCAGATGTGCTAAATAAGTCCCTTCAGTTGTGTCCAACTCATTGCAGCCCTATGGACTGTAGCCCAAGGCATCTCTGTCCATGGGATTCTCCAGGCAAGAATACTGGAGTGGGTTGCTGTTTCCTTCTCCAGTTTGACAGATATTTGTAGTTTGATTCTTATTTATGGAAGAGATAATCAGCCTGTTGGTGCCAGGTATCATAAAATGATTCATCTTTTTTAGTTGTTTAAGATGGAGAAAGTAAATCCAGTCTGCTGTTTCATTTCAGCTCATAGTGGAGGTTTTTTGTAGCTAGCAATAAGCAAGTAGTATATAAACAAGTGTATCAGGTGGCTATGTGTTGTGGAGAAACCTGAAGTAAGAAAGGGAGATGAAGAGGACTGCAATTTTAAATTGAATGGTGAGAAGAGAACAAACCAGTTTGAGAAATTGGCTCTTTTGATTATGTTTTGCATACCCACACACTTAATAACTTTTGCTCATGGACATGCAGTCTGGGCAAAATTGGACAGGGACAGCTTGTTCTGCTCTACTAGGCATCAGTTGGGGCATCTAAAAGGCAGGGGGTTGGAATCAACTGAATACTTCTTCACATGTATGGTGGTTGATGTTGGTTGCCAGATGGCATCTCAGTTGGGTTGCAGTTAGAACATCTACACATGACCTTTTCATGTGGTTGCTTGGCTGCTACACAGCATAGAGGCCAGATTACAAGAGTGAACATCTGAGAGAAAGCCAGGAAGAAGCTTTATTGCCTTTTGTAATCCAGCGTTGAAAGTGATGTTATGTATCATGGAAAGTCACACAGGCTGCCCAATATTAAAAGGATCTGGAATTAGCCTCCTACTCTTGCTGGGATGCATGTCAGAGAATTTGTAGACATCTTTTTAAAGCCACCACACATCACTTCTCGGCCTTTTGGCTAAGATCAAGGGTAAAGCCACCACAGTGATAACTGAGAAAAGAAGGCAAGGATATCTAAAGGAAGAGCATCCCGGGTACTGTGTACAGAAATGCAAAGACTGAGGCTGGTGGTTACCTGGTGGCTTAGATTTGTTTATTGCTGAATTGCCCCCATTTAGTGTCAGCTACTTGAGGACAAGGGCTTTTGTCCACTGCTCTTTTCTCAGCGTCTAAAGCAGTGTTTGGCAGATGTGCTAAATAAGTCCCTTCAGTTGTGTCCAACTCATTGCAGCCCTATGGACTGTAGCCCGCAAGGCATCTCTGTCCATGGGATTCTCCAGGCAAGAATACTGGAGTGGGTTGCTGTTTCCTTCTCCAGTTTGACAGATATTTGTAGTTTGATTCTTATTTATGGAAGAGATAATCAGCCTGTTGGTGCCAGGTATCATAAAAATGAGTATAATCTTTGATCTTCTAATTCTTTCTTTAGGAAATTATTTTCAGAGAAAATAAATAAGCAAAGCTGTAGCGAAAATTTGAAAGTGTCTAAATGTCTGTTAGCAGACACTTAGCATAAGTAAATTATGCTTTGACTATATAATGGAACCCTGTAGTTTTTAAACTTAATGTTTTAGCCCAGAAGGATAAGTGATTGTTGAGAGAAAATGAGTAGAATGCAAATGATGGTGTTCAGAATGATTCTTTTGGTTAATAATCTATATAATATATGCATAGAATGGAGAAGATATAATAGCCTGTATATCAAATTGTTAATAATTGCTGTAGAGTTGCTTGTCAAAAAATATATACTACCATTATAGTAAAAACATATTTCTGTTGTAAAAACAAATGATGTAAACTTTTTAATTGATGTAGAATAGTGTCTAAGCTACTGTGAGTGATAAAAAGCACCTTTTAAAACAATGTGTTCATTTCCTTTTGTTAATTAAAGTGATGGAGAACAAAATTTGTACAGAAAAGGTGTGGAATGTAAAACCAAGATTTTTAAAGAGATTATGTCTTGATTATAAGTCATCTTTATTTCCTTTTATGTATTTCTATATTTTCTTGATTTGCTAAAATAACCTTGTCTTATAAATAATGAAGTGATAGTAAAAGAAAATAGCTATAGGGAATAATGTTAAGGAGCTTTATTTTAAGAATATTTATGAAAAATCCAAATTTATAAGCTGGCACAATTGAAAATCTTTGTGTTTCCTTGCAGAGTTTCTTTAATGATCTCAAAATAGTGAGTTAGAAAGATAAAGACAAATACTGTATGATTTTACTTACATGTAAAACCTAAAAAACTGAACTCTTAGCAACAGAGAATAGAGGGTGGTTGCCAAAGTTTGGGGGAAATAGGAGTTGGGGAAATAGATGAATTTGGTCAAAAGGTACAGACTTTCAGTTATAAGTTATAAATGTAATATACAGTGTGATGACTATAGTTAATAATACAATATTATATATTCGAAAATTGCAAAGGTAATAGGACTTTAAAAGTTCTCAAGTTCTCAGGCTTCCCTGGTGGTCCAGTGGGTAAAGACTCCGCCTTGCAGTGCAAGGGGCACCAGTTTGACCTCTGGCCTGGGAAGATCCCACGTGCTGTGGAGCGGCTGGACTGATGTGTCCAACTACCAAGCCACACTCTGGAGCAAATGTGCCCAGAGCTGGTGCTCTGCAGTGAGAGAAGCCACTGCGATGGGAGGCCCACACAGGCCAAAGAACAAAGATAGATGAAAGTAAATAAATGAAAGACCAATAAAAAAAAAAGTGGCCAAAAAATTAAAAAAAAAAAAAAAAAACATTGAAAGTTCTCAAGTTCTCATCACAAGGTCAAAAAAATTGTAACTATTGTGAGATGATGGATGTTAACTAAACTTATTGTAGTAATTAATCATTTTGCACTATATATATACATCAAATCATTATGCTGTATACCTTAAAACTATTACAGAGTTAGATGCTAATTATATCTCAGTAAAACTAGGAAGATATGTGACTTAGAACATTTGATTTATATACAATTCTGAAGCTATGATTCTTTGTTAAAATGTGGTTGTTTCCCAAGAAAAATAATACTTGTAAATTTGTAAAACCAAGATTTTTAAAGAGATTATGTCTTGATTATAAGTCATCTTTATTTCCTTTTATGTATTTCTATATTTTCTTGATTTGCTAAAATAACCTTGTCTTATAAATAATGAAGTGATAGTAAAAGAAAATAGCTATAGGGAATAATGTTAAGGAGCTTTATTTTAAGAATATTTATGAAAAATCCAAATTTATAAGCTGGCACAATTGAAAATCTTTGTGTTTCCTTGCAGAGTTTCTTTAATGATCTCAAAATAGTGAGTTAGAAAGATAAAGACAAATACTGTATGATTTTACTTACATGTAAAACCTAAAAAACTGAACTCTTAGCAACAGAGAATAGAGGGTGGTTGCCAAAGTTTGGGGGAAATAGGAGTTGGGGAAATAGATGAATTTGGTCAAAAGGTACAGACTTTCAGTTATAAGTTATAAATGTAATATACAGTGTGATGACTATAGTTAATAATACAATATTATATATTCGAAAATTGCAAAGGTAATAGGACTTTAAAAGTTCTCAAGTTCTCAGGCTTCCCTGGTGGTCCAGTGGGTAAAGACTCCGCCTTGCAGTGCAAGGGGCACCAGTTTGACCTCTGGCCTGGGAAGATCCCACGTGCTGTGGAGCGGCTGGACTGATGTGTCCAACTACCAAGCCACACTCTGGAGCAAATGTGCCCAGAGCTGGTGCTCTGCAGTGAGAGAAGCCACTGCGATGGGAGGCCCACACAGGCCAAAGAACAAAGATAGATGAAAGTAAATAAATGAAAGACCAATAAAAAAAAAAGTGGCCAAAAAATTAAAAAAAAAAAAAAAAAACATTGAAAGTTCTCAAGTTCTCATCACAAGGTCAAAAAAATTGTAACTATTGTGAGATGATGGATGTTAACTAAACTTATTGTAGTAATTAATCATTTTGCACTATATATATACATCAAATCATTATGCTGTATACCTTAAAACTATTACAGAGTTAGATGCTAATTATATCTCAGTAAAACTAGGAAGATATGTGACTTAGAACATTTGATTTATATACAATTCTGAAGCTATGATTCTTTGTTAAAATGTGGTTGTTTCCCAAGTTAATATTATTTTTTATCACCATAGAATAGGCTTTCAGTAACTTTGTAAAAATAACTGAGGCCTAAGATTAAAATTACAAATGTAATTTATGCATAAAATCTGAGATGTGTAATAATACTTTAATTCATGCATATTTTGCTGGCAAAAATGTCTTTAGGTTGGGCTTCCCCTGTCCAGTGGGTAAGGACACCGCCTTGCAGTGCAAGGGGCGCCCGTTCGAGCCCTGGCCTGGGAAGATCCCACGTGCCGCGGAGCGGCTGGACTGATGTGTCCAATTACCGAGCCGGAGCTCTGGAGCGCATGCGCCCAGAGCCAGCGCTCTGCAACGACAGACGCCACCGCGATGGGAGGCCCACAGGAGCCAAAGAACAAAGACGGATGAACAGAGAGAAACGAAAGACCAAGCTCCCCTCCCTCCCCAACCCGACCCCCGCCCAAAAATAAATAAATAAATAAATCTTAAAAAAAAAAAAAAAATGTCTTTAGGTTAACTGTCCTCATTTTACTGTCTTACCTCTTTATTTTAAAGATGTGATTTGTAATTCATTTTGTTCTTATATATACTATAGGATGTGTTTTGGAGATGCAGACAAAATATCTTTGATGAAATGAAGAGGAAGTTTTTACAGGTAGACTGCTGATACAGTTGCTTTAGTGTGATAATCAGCAGAGCGAGTGACAGCATGTTAGTATTTTTATTTAATAACAAGGCATGTCTTACGTGTTATGCTTGCTTGGCTATTTTATTTCTACCCGATTTTAATAAGAAGAAAGTCACCTTAAATGAATACATGTCTGTTTGCAGCTTGTCTTAACAAGTGCATGAGGTGGAAAAATGATAGAAAAACTATAGAATCCTTTGTTTTGACTTGGGTATACAGTTGTCTATTTTATGCAGATGTATTTATTTTCTGAAATATTAATAGTACTGGGATTGAGTCATTTCATAATTTACAGAGTCAAAACCCAAACATCTTATCTGAAGAATTAAATAGAAATACTACCTCCCTGACAATCAGTATACATTAGAAACTTCAGCATTCCTGTGCTGTATCATCCCATTCTAACCTTGACTTAATACCTCATTTTCCTCAGACCCCTTGACCTCTAGGTTCAGGGTTCTTTATTGAACTTCTTCTGTTCTGTTCAGTTTATCTGTGTCAAGAGACCACTTAAGACCACTCCTGACACTACCCCAGAGATTGTTATTTGTTAAGGTGGAATTATACCATCTGAATGAGGCTGATAAGTTTAATAAATTTCAATCAGCAAAAGTGTTTACACCATCTGTTGTTTTTTCCAGTCAGTGGAAGTCTATTAAGCGTGAGCTGTGGATGCCCAGAAGGATAATGCTCTAAGGCCTCATTTCCTAGTTCATAGCAGTTTCTTTATCAAAAAGTAGATAAAATGGACTCTGTGTGTGTGTGTGTGTGTATGTGTGTATTTAAGCTTGTAACAATAGTGTTATCATTTGAAATAACATTGAAAGGAAAATAATCTTGAGAGAAAATGGATTAAGTATTTCTAAATTCTTCATATTAATTTTTTCTTAGAAAATCTTAATAACTTTGAGTTTTGAACTTAATCTTGATAACTTTGAATTTTGTTTGATACTGTTTCCTGCATACTAATGCCATTTTATGTATATGCGTTTATTATACACCTTGTTTTGCAGGGTTTTTTTGGTTTTTAGTAAGAAACCCCTAGGGATTTTGTTATTTATGAAACAAAAGTTATGATATTAGCTTTGGAGAACTCAGATTTGAAGTCAGAACTGTTCAGAATGCCAGAAATAGGAGGCAGGATGACTTGAGAGCCACACACGCCTTTTGTAGGCTCTGAGACTCCTGAGGCAGAAGGACCACCTGAGTCGGCTACTTCTAGGTGTTCCTACGGTGACCTAGAATGGATGGACTATATGTTTTCAGTGTTTCTATCTCAGTATATTTCACCTTCTGTAAATAAGACTATTGTCATTGTTTTTTCAAGGATTCTTTCTTCAGGCTTTGCTAGGAAAGCTTTGTTTCTGCAGAGAGAATAAAAGACAGAACACTCTTAACTTACAGTGTTACTATGACTACTGTTGACTTTCCCGGTTTTCTCACAAGTGTAATACTACTGTGTGTAGCCCACAAAATGAATAGTCTTAATTTTATACTTTGTACCTTTTTTGTAATTGGCTAGATTTTCCTTGTAGAGAACTTTGTGCCTCTCTAATAGCTCACCTGATAGAGATGAAGTATTTTCCAAAGTGGGACATGCTTTAAGTTTTTCCAGACCCCTTGACCTCTAGGTTCAGGGTTCTTTATTGAACTTCTTCTGTTCTGTTCAGTTTATCTGTGTCAAGAGACCACTTAAGACCACTCCTGACACTACCCCAGAGATTGTTATTTGTTAAGGTGGAATTATACCATCTGAATGAGGCTGATAAGTTTAATAAATTTCAATCAGCAAAAGTGTATACACCATCTGTTGTTTTGTCCAGTCAGTGGAAGTCTATTAAGCGTGAGCTGTGGATGCCCAGAAGGATAATGCTCTAAGGCCTCATTTCCTAGTTCATAGCAGTTTCTTTATCAAAAAGTAGATAAAATGGACTCTGTGTGTGTGTGTGTGTGTATGTGTGTATTTAAGCTTGTAACAATAGTGTTATCATTTGAAATAACATTGAAAGGAAAATAATCTTGAGAGAAAATGGATTAAGTATTTCTAAATTCTTCATATTAATTTTTTCTTAGAAAATCTTAATAACTTTGAGTTTTGAACTTAATCTTGATAACTTTGAATTTTGTTTGATACTGTTTCCTGCATACTAATGCCATTTTATGTATATGCGTTTATTATACACCTTGTTTTGCAGGTTTTTTTTGGTTTTTAGTAAGAAACCCCTAGGGATTTTGTTATTTATGAAACAAAAGTTATGATATTAGCTTTGGAGAACTCAGATTTGAAGTCAGAACTGTTCAGAATGCCAGAAATAGGAGGCAGGATGACTTGAGAGCCACACACGCCTTTTGTAGGCTCTGAGACTCCTGAGGCAGAAGGACCACCTGAGTCGGCTACTTCTAGGTGTTCCTACGGTGACCTAGAATGGATGGACTATATGTTTTCAGTGTTTCTATCTCAGTATATTTCACCTTCTGTAAATAAGACTATTGTCATTGTTTTTTCAAGGATTCTTTCTTCAGGCTTTGCTAGGAAAGCTTTGTTTCTGCAGAGAGAATAAAAGACAGAACACTCTTAACTTACAGTGTTACTATGACTACTGTTGACTTTCCCGGTTTTCTCACAAGTGTAATACTACTGTGTGTAGCCCACAAAATGAATAGTCTTAATTTTATACTTTGTACCTTTTTTGTAATTGGCTAGATTTTCCTTGTAGAGAACTTTGTGCCTCTCTAATAGCTCACCTGATAGAGATGAAGTATTTTCCAAAGTGGGACATGCTTTAAGTTTTTCCAGAACTTTGCATTTGATTTTTATGTTTTCTCCTTTTCACTATAGAACTTTTACTCATTCGAAAATTGTGCTCCCTTCCCTAAATTAAGATGTGTGTTCAGATGCTTTACCTCAGTGTTGGGGGTAGTATTTAAATGGCCACCCCTGCCACCCACCACCACCACTGACACTGTCACCATGTTCTTCCCAACGAGTGCTTACATGCTCTTCAGTGTATTTAGATGTGTTTCTGTTACCTGTTACTGTGGAACAGTCTACTCCAGAACTTAATGACTTGAAACAGCTGGTTTATTTGTTCACAGTCCTTTGGAATGGGGTTGGGGCAAAGGTTTAACCAGTCAGTTCTTCTGCTTTGCATAGTATTATCTGGGATCATTACCTGGCTGCATGTGGCTGGTGACTAGATTTGGATGGAATGTTCAAGAAAGCTTTTCTCACTTATCAGTCATCCCAGTGCTTCACTAAGTGACTACTTTCTCTCTGCATGGTGGTCTCAGGGTGAATGAATTTCTTTTGCTTGGCTGGCTTGTAAGAGGAACATTCCAAGATATGCAAAAGCAGAAGTTCCCTGCTTTAAATCACACAGTATCATTTCTATCACATTCGATTGGCCCTAGTTGGTCACAAGACCAGCCCAGATTCATGGGAAGAGGAAAAAGAAAAAGAAAAACAAAGAATTTTTTAGCCAACTTTAATTAACTTCAAGATGGTGGTGTTTTTTGCTTTGGGTATAAAAAGTAGGGTCGGGCTTCCCCTGGTGGCCCAGTGGGTAAGGACACTGCCTTGCACTGCAAGGGGCACCGGTTCAATCCCTGCCCTGGGAAGATCCCACGTGCCGCGGAGCGGCTGGACCGATGTGTCCAATCACCGAGCCGGAGAGCTGGAGCGCATGCGCCCAGAGCCGGAGCTCTGCAGCGACAGACGCCACCGCAATGGGAGGCCCACAGGAGCCAAAGAACAAAGTCGGATGAAAATGGAGAAATGAAAGACCAATAGAAGTGGCCCGCCCTCTCCCCTCCCTCCCCAACCCGACCCCCGCCCAAAATAAATAAATAAATAAATCTTTTAAAAAATAATAAAAATAAAAAAATAAAAAGTAGGGTCAATCAGAGGTAGAACTGCAAAAAAATGAAGGAAAAAAGAGGACACTCCTGTTTTCCCAATTCTAAGAAATGGTTTTTTACATTTAAGTATTTAGGAAATCTGTATATTTAGTGTAATATTGTAGCATTGTTTTTTCTTTTTTTCTCTTAGAAAGCTAATAGTGGTACACCTCATTGATGAAACCTTAAAATTCGGGGAAAGGTTTTTTTTCTCATTAGTTCCCAAATTGGGAGGCAAGGGAAGAAACGAGATTTTCCCTCACGGTAATTAGTGTTGGCAGTCACAGTAACGAAAATTCAGATGTAATCCATGGATGATAGCCATATAGTAGATTAAGTTAAGACTGAAACATAGGCCAGGAGGTTGAGTATAAAGTAGTAGGATTTGTTCATGGTTAGCTTAGAACTTTAAAGAAGACCAGAGCTTGTTTAAAATATCCTACAATTGAATTTAAGAGTAATATGTGATTGGCCCAGAAATTCTTATAGGAAGCTTAAGGAAACAAGAGTAATGAATTTCTTTGCGCTGGCTTGTAAGAGGAACATTCCAAGATGCAAAAGCAGAAGTTCCCTGCTTTAAATCACACAGTATCATTTCTATCACATTCGATTGGCCCTAGTTGGTCACAAGACCAGCCCAGATTCATGGGAAGAGGAAAAAGAAAAAGAAAAACAAAGAATTTTTTAGCCAACTTTAATTAACTTCAAGATGGTGGTGTTTTTTGCTTTGGGTATAAAAAGTAGGGTCGGGCTTCCCCTGGTGGCCCAGTGGGTAAGGACACTGCCTTGCACTGCAAGGGGCACCGGTTCAATCCCTGCCCTGGGAAGATCCCACGTGCCGCGGAGCGGCTGGACCGATGTGTCCAATCACCGAGCCGGAGAGCTGGAGTGCATGCGCCCAGAGCCGGAGCTCTGCAGCGACAGACGCCACCGCAATGGGAGGCCCACAGGAGCCAAAGAACAAAGTCGGATGAAAATGGAGAAATGAAAGACCAATAGAAGTGGCCCGCCCTCTCCCCTCCCTCCCCAACCCGACCCCCGCCCAAAATAAATAAATAAATAAATCTTTTAAAAAATAATAAAAATAAAAAAATAAAAAGTAGGGTCAATCAGAGGTAGAACTGCAAAAAAATGAAGGAAAAAAGAGGACACTCCTGTTTTCCCAATTCTAAGAAATGGTTTTTTACATTTAAGTATTTAGGAAATCTGTATATTTAGTGTAATATTGTAGCATTGTTTTTTCTTTTTTTCTCTTAGAAAGCTAATAGTGGTACACCTCATTGATGAAACCTTAAAATTCGGGGAAAGGTTTTTTTTCTCATTAGTTCCCAAATTGGGAGGCAAGGGAAGAAAGAGATTTTCCCTCACGGTAATTAGTGTTGGCAGTCACAGTAACGAAAATTCAGATGTAATCCATGGATGATAGCCATATAGTAGATTAAGTTAAGACTGAAACATAGGCCAGGAGGTTGAGTATAAAGTAGTAGGATTTGTTCATGGTTAGCTTAGAACTTTAAAGAAGACCAGAGCTTGTTTAAAATATCCTACAATTGAATTTAAGAGTAATATGTGATTGGCCCAGAAATTCTTATAGGAAGCTTAAGGAAACAAGAGTACACAAAATTTTATATAGGAATTCATTGCAGAATTATTTCTAATCTATCTTAAGGGTCAGTAAAATAAAATTGACAGAACATTAATTATTAATCCATGTAATAAAACACTTATTTGTTAAAATGATAAGTTAGAAAAAAATTGACAAGGAAAGATATTTAGAAAGACATTTCAAAACAGTATATGTATTCTAACTGAACCTTTGTGTTTAAAAAGCATGCATGTATATGTCTGTGTATGTATGTATAAGAAAAATGTTTGGAAGAATATAGACCAGAATGTTTGTAGTTTACTGTGTTAGGAATTACAATTGATTTCCACCTTTTCCTTTATCCTCTTGCGATGTTTTTTTAAAAAGGAACAAAATTTCTTACATGCAGTGCACAGAAAAGAATGCTGCTGTCATAAAAAAGAATAAAAGGCATATATAAGATTAGCTTTGGTGTTTACTGTAGCACATATAGCCTTCAGATAAGATTCCATTGAGGATAATTTTACTGACATCTGGATGTAGGAGAGGAGGCTGGAGTGACTCTGCCTTGTACTCACTTACTCTGGGAAAGAACCAGGCATTGCTGATGGCCATATGATGTTGTCCTGTCCCGATTCCTACGTATACTGCTATGCCAGCAATTCCGATTCCTGAATTCTTAGGTAAAGTTCTCTTATTTGGACCATCAACTCCAGCTTATCTGAAGCTTTAAAATCCAGCCACGATAACTGCTTTTCACCTGGAAAACTTGAATCTACTTCTGAAATATACTGTTGAAACTGTAAAAGCAGATCTTTGGTAGTTGAAATTTATTTTGAGTTTCTTGTTCCTCTGTTGTAAACCAGAGTTTCAAAAGGGTCCATTTTCTGTTTCTCAGTTTGAGATTAAATGTGTAAAACTGTCCATGCAAGTGTTCATGTAAACACCTTAAGTTTACAGCTGAAGGCTTTTTTGTTACCCTGTTTATTTTATTAAAAATGTATTTTTCTTTGTTTTGTTTTGAAAAGGGTTATTGGTGGTAGTTAAATATTTTGATTTGTCTGAAGTATAGTGCTAGCCAGTCTTAAATATTATGTTTCTTTTATGGCAACTTATTTCTGTTTTAAACTAGTTTGGTTAACCTTAGTTTAAGTAATCTCTTAGAAACCCCCAATTGTAATGATATGTGGCAGAAACAAATTATAATTATATTGCCTCACCAAAGAAAAATTGACTGCCCTGTCTTCAGTACTCATCAGTGACAATAACTGTTCTTATTTTAAAATGGATAACAGAAGCAACAGAAGATTGAGGCTGATATTACTGTGTTTTTTAAAAAGAAGGCAAGAAATACATTCTTGTATACAGTACCAGTTTATACAGTTCATGTTTGTGCAAAAGCGTTTTATGGGGATGGTGAGAGGTCCCTCAGAAAAATGACTGCTGCACTAGACTTTGAGGGAAAGCAAGAGATTTACATAATCAGAATTACCTGTTAGAATACTATTCTGGACTGAAGGAAGATAAGACTGAGAGAAGCCATTGCCATGATCTTAATATAAAATTCTGATCGCTGCAGGCAGGAATAAAGAGAAAAGGAGTAGTTCAAGAGATATTCAGATGGTAGAAGTGATAGAATTTGGTAATTATGAGAGATGAAGAGGAGGAATAAATGAGGAAGATGCTTATCTGTCAAGCAGTCTGTAGGTGATGGTACCATTCATTGAGTCCGGTATTACCAGAGGAGGGAAAGAACTTTCACTATAGTGTCTGTTGTAGCCAACTATCTCTGTGGAAAGTAGGAAAAAAGTGTTCTTTAACAGCTTGAAGGAAGGCATAGCTTCTTTGAGAAAGTCTCATAAAATTTTTTCTTCTTAGAGTTATGTGCTAGATGAAAAAGAATGAAAAAAATTTATGATTCTAACTCCCTTGTACATTGGTCATTGAGAAGTGTTTTTTCATGACTTACCTTTACCCCTCTGTTGTAAACCAGAGTTTCAAAAGGGTCCATTTTCTGTTTCTCAGTTTGAGATTAAATGTGTAAAACTGTCCATGCAAGTGTTCATGTAAACACCTTAAGTTTACAGCTGAAGGCTTTTTTGTTACCCTGTTTATTTTATTAAAAATGTATTTTTCTTTGTTTTGTTTTGAAAAGGGTTATTGGTGGTAGTTAAATATTTTGATTTGTCTGAAGTATAGTGCTAGCCAGTCTTAAATATTATGTTTCTTTTATGGCAACTTATTTCTGTTTTAAACTAGTTTGGTTAACCTTAGTTTAAGTAATCTCTTAGAAACCCCCAATTGTAATGATATGTGGCAGAAACAAATTATAATTATATTGCCTCACCAAAGAAAAATTGACTGCCCTGTCTTCAGTACTCATCAGTGACAATAACTGTTCTTATTTTAAAATGGATAACAGAAGCAACAGAAGATTGAGGCTGATATTACTGTGTTTTTTAAAAAGAAGGCAAGAAATACATTCTTGTATACAGTACCAGTTTATACAGTTCATGTTTGTGCAAAAGCGTTTTATGGGGATGGTGAGAGGTCCCTCAGAAAAATGACTGCTGCACTAGACTTTGAGGGAAAGCAAGAGATTTACATAATCAGAATTACCTGTTAGAATACTATTCTGGACTGAAGGAAGATAAGACTGAGAGAAGCCATTGCCATGATCTTAATATAAAATTCTGATCGCTGCAGGCAGGAATAAAGAGAAAAGGAGTAGTTCAAGAGATATTCAGATGGTAGAAGTGATAGAATTTGGTAATTATGAGAGATGAAGAGGAGGGAATAAATGAGGAAGATGCTTATCTGTCAAGCAGTCTGTAGGTGATGGTACCATTCATTGAGTCCGGTATTACCAGAGGAGGGAAAGAACTTTCACTATAGTGTCTGTTGTAGCCAACTATCTCTGTGGAAAGTAGGAAAAAAGTGTTCTTTAACAGCTTGAAGGAAGGCATAGCTTCTTTGAGAAAGTCTCATAAAATTTTTTCTTCTTAGAGTTATGTGCTAGATGAAAAAGAATGAAAAAAATTTATGATTCTAACTCCCTTGTACATTGGTCATTGAGAAGTGTTTTTTCATGACTTACCTTTACCCCTCTGCTGGCCAGTCTATTTGAGTAAGCTTGTCAGCTCCTAACACACTGATATATGGGGTTCTTGGACACTTAGTCTACAGGTGCAACAACATAGATAACAGGATGCTGATTGTTTATATCCTTTAGTTATGGATTTTGCAATCTGAGATGATCCTCATTGCATTTCTACACAGTTCCCTTTCTGTTGCATCAGGAAGCCTAGAAATGTTTGATATGATGACTGGTTAGCATAGTAGTGACACATTTTTAAGGATCAAATTTTGTTATTTTCAACTGAAAATTGCCCAAGTAAACTGTCTTCACGGGCTTGTTTGGTCATGGATTTACAGCCTTAAAAGTTGGAAGAAGGGCTTCCCTGGTGGTCCAGGGGTAAGGACACCGCCTTGCAGTGCAAGCGGCGCTGGTTCCATCCCTGGCCCCAGAAGATCCCACGTGCCATGGAGAGGCTGGATCAATGTGTTCACCTACCAAGCCAGAGCTCTGGAGCACATGTGCCCAGAGCCAGTGCTCTGTGACGAGAGAGGCGGCTGCGATGGGAGGGCCATGTAGGCCAAAGAACAAAGATGAATAAATGAAAGATCAATAGAAGTGGCCCAAAAGAAAAAAGATTATAGTCTATAAAACTTCACACTTTATATGAGATGCAAATTAAAAGTACTCTGAGATACAATTTTTCAAAATAGCAAAACTTCGTAAAGTGGGTAACATGGGATGGGAGGCCCATACAGGCCAAAGAACAAAGATGGATGAAAACAGATAAGTGAAAAATCAATAGAAGTGGCAAAAAAAAAAAAAAAGTTGAAAGAAAATATCCGTAAGAACAATGGCTGATTCTTACATATATCCCAGTTTTCCCAAAACAAATGGGCTTTGTATGTTTGACATACCCATTAGAGTGTATTTCAGGCATAAAATTGTAGAATTCACACAGAGAAAATGTGTTGTTTTGCATTAAATAGTAGAAAACAATAATTCTATACTTTTCTTTAGAGATAATGTATATTTTTTAAAATTTCAGATAGAAAATGCTGCTGAAGAACCAAGAGTTTTATGTATAATACAAGATACTACTAATTCAAAGGCGGTGAATGAACGGATCACTTTAAATTTACCAGCTTCTACTCCACTCAGAAAGCTCTTTGAAGATGTGGCCAGCAAAGTAGGCTACATAAATGGAACCTTTGATTTGGTGTGGGGGAATGGAATCAATACTGCGGATATGGTAAAACTCTTAACTGAAAGCATCTTCTATAGTCTCTATTGTTATTATTAATGAGTGTACTAAACCTGAGAACCCTTCTTGATACCATAAGCAGAGCTACGTGCTAAATATGTTATCTAGCGTCTATGTGCAACTCAATATTTGGATCCGTTTTCATCCCTTTACCTTCATTCTGGATTCTGCATTTGATTATCTTAAAGTTTGCATAGTGTTATTTTGTTAGTTTTTTTATTCATGTAAGGTGATTATCACAATATCGTGTCATCTGTGAAAAAAATTTCCAGCTTTTACTGAATGGGATAATAGTCATTTTAAATATCCAAGGAAAAAAACCAGAATATAAAAATCATATGTATTTTATAGTCTAACTTTTGGAAAAGGAGAAAAAATGTAATAGAAAGAAAAAGAAATAGAACAACATGCGCTCCGGTACTAGCAGAGTTTATATACCACATAAAGTGATAAACATCTGCCTGGGAAAGTTAGTGGTACCATGACTTCTGCTTCAAAGATCTCACAGTAAATTGTCGAGACAAGTATGTTCAAGTAATCGAACTAATATGTCACAAGTATTATTAAGTATTATTTGTGAGTTTGCTGTAAGTTCAAAGAGGAGGCACTGATCAATTTTGCATGGAAGAATGGCAAAAAAGATTGTTGAGTTGGATCTCATCTGTATTTTAAGATAGTATTTCATATAGTCTTTTTTTTTCTCTCCCCTAACTCTCAATTCAAATTCACCCTGTGCACGTGCTATCTTCAGTCATCTTAAATCATAGTACCCCTGTCATCTCTTCCAGTTTAGAAATCTTAAATGACTGCTCACTGCCCACTGATTAAAAATCACATTCCCTAGGTTAGCATTCAAGACAATTGGTCCTTTAAATCTATCTTAACTCTCAAATGTTAGACTAATTTATTTTCTTAACATAAAATTTTGTACTTCTCCATCTCTGTGTTTTTGCTTGTTACCTCTTCCTGTCCTATACCATTGTTGCTCTTAAGTTTCCCAGGAAAATACTTTTAATAGAAAATGCAATTGAATGTGTATCTCCACCATATTTGGAGGGTGTGGTTTTAATTGGTTCTAAAGAGGAGTAAAAGGTGTTGAGTATTGCTTGCTTTGCCTTTAAAATTAATAACATCTTGCCTTCTATTTCATAAAAAAGTATTTTTAAAAATATAGAACTAGTGTTTTTAAATGGGAAAAGAATCTGAAAAAAGAAAGTTACATGTATGTGTATAACTGAATGATTTTTCTGTGTGCCTGAAACTAACACATCGTAAATCAATTATACTCCAGTAAAAAATAAAATTTTTTTCAATGTGTACTTAAAGAGAAAAAAAAACTAGAGATTTAAATTGGCCAACTTTTCCCCTCTGAAATTGGTCAGTAAAATTGGTAGTCCAGCAAGTTATATAAAGAGAAGTGGTATTTAATCTGAAACTTTGAATACTGTCTTTCACATTACTGTGTGTAACTTCTACTGTTGCCTCTTTGTCAGTTTAAATGATAGTCCTATTCTACCATGTGTGTCTGCCTAAGTCCTATTTATATTTTACTTTTAAGAAATCTTACTCCATGTTTCCTCATGTCACTTAAAAATAATCTTTCTCTTTGTTCTCTTATTGTAATTTTTCTTCTGCTGTGCCACTTATCATAGTCTTTTTTTTTTTTTTTTTGGTAAATTCCAGTTGTTACTCATCTGTGTCTTTCTTGATAGAATGTATTTTAATGGCTGGGACCTCATAGTATTAGTTTTGTATCCTCCAAAAATGCTATCCCTGGGCACTCAAAAAGTGTTTGTTAAATTAGCATCTGTGATAGTTTCAAATAGCATTATGCCAGGATTAACTGGTTTTCTTCTTCAGCAGTGACTGTTCTTAAATATATAATTTTTGTGTTTTAATTGGCTACTGTACATTTCTACAGATATACTCTTACTGTATGTACAGTGTTACACATATGCTTCTCTGAAAAACTAATTCATTTATCTACTCAACTTTTTATACACACAGACACGTTTTTATTGGAGGTAAGCCCTGCCTCCTCACGTGTTCTAGCCGTATCATCTCTTGTTTTATTCCTGAGAGATGCCAAACAATCTGGTTCCTGCCCCAGAATATAAGGGACCCAAAGATACCTTTCTTTCTTCTTTTTTTTTTTTTATTTATGTTTTAATCCATCTTTTTATTCTTTGGCCTGTGTGGGTCTCCAGTTGCAGTGTGCTCTCTCGTTGCAGAGCACCAGCTCTGGGATCACGTGCTGCAGAGGGCTGGCTCCTAATTGGATACACAGGTCCAGCCGCTCCACGGCAGGTGGGATCTTCCAGGGCCAGGGATCAGTCCGGTGCCCCTTGCACTGCAAGGCAGACTCTCTCTCTGCCCACTGGACCACCAGGGACGCCCAAGATACCTTTCTTTCTTTCACGTGGCTTCTCTTAGTTTCTGGTTCTCTATGTCCTATATTTCGCAGAGATTTCTAGATGTGAGTCAAAGTTAAGTGAGTTTTGATAAGTTTATTTTATTACTGAACACTTATTTTGTGCTTACTAGTTTGTTCTGATACTAGACTTTATACAAATATAACCTTGTTTAACCATTCTGTGAGGTAAGTGCTATGACAGCCTCTTATTGTGGGTGAGGAAACTGAGTCATGGGAAAGTGAAGTAACCTGTGCCAAGTTACACAAATAGCAAGTGGCAGAATCTATTAGAGTTAATTTTTTGTCCTTAATACCTAAACTTTTATATAACTTTAATTTTCTAATAAAGCCATCTCCATAAAATAAGTCTAGCAGATATTCCTCGTGTCTTTGAAACATTAAAAACATTTCTAAATGAACAAATTGCTTTTTTTTTAATTGGTGGAAAATTGCTTTACAACTTTGTGTTAGGTTGTAACACAACTACATGAATCAGTCATAATTTTATTAATATATATATATATATATATATATATATATATTTCCCTTCCCTCCTGAGCCTCCCTCTCCTCCCCTCATCCCACCACTCTGGGTTATCACAGAACACCAGGCTGGGCTCCCTGTGTTATTTAGCAACTTCTCACTATTAATATTTAACACATGATAGGGTGTATAGGTCACTGCTACTTGCTCAATTTCTCCCTCACCTTCCCCTGTTGTGTCTACAAGCCCATTCTCTACCAGGTTCACAAAATAGTTTTAAAACAAAAGAGTTGAGCATTCATTTTATCCTTCATTTTTCTCAACAGTGGCCTGCAGTGTTGGATGAGTAGGGCTTGGGACATACAGAGCTCTAGCTCTCATTCTCCAACTGGAGCGTATCTGAATGACAGCCAGTGTTTAAATTCCCCTGCCAGATGGAAGTAACCGTGGTGGCGCAGTGGGAAAGAATCTGCCTGCAATGCAGGAGACCCAGGTTCAATCTGTGGTTTGGGCAGGGTCCCCTGGCGAAGGCAATAGCAACCCACCCCAGTATTCCTGCTTGGAGAATCCCATGAACAGAGGAGCCTGGCAGGCTATAGTCCATGGGCTCACAAAGACTAGGACAGGACTGAGTGACTTAACACCTACCTGGGGTAGAAGAGGTAAAGACTAAACATGTTAGATGTTTCTTTTTCAAAGGACTGATCACTTCAGTCACCCTGGGATCCTCTGAATCCTGGCAGTGGACTTGAAGTAGGTATTATTTACTAGGACAAGCTTTTCCTTCAAGAGTCTTTCTGATAGTGACCTTTTTTTAATATTACATAATTATGTATGTTTCCTTATATGGGAATTCTTACTGTATTCCTATATCAAAACATGTTTTTATGTGAAATACTCTTTAGTTTTCATGAAAATCCATTGAATACTATATTCATACATTTTCAAGAACATTGAAACATAAATGCTTATAATTCTTTTTGTGTGTAGCACTTCATTTTTTTTAGATATTGGGAGAGGTGAACAGCTGGGATACAGCTGTCAGTATGTACCCTGTCTCTGGGCTTATCCATCCCACTTCATGAATAGACGAGTTAATTCAAGCCTAAATTAACGGAATTTATCAGAACTTTCATTTTTAAAAAATACTTCTTAAGCCTAAGCATTGTAGATTTGTATCTATTTGCATATTACTTATTTTATTATCATTAATGTTTTTCATTATCTGAGGTTTTTTTCTTTTTTTATACTTGTAGGCTCCACTGGATCATACCAGTGATAAGTCTCTTCTTGATGCTAATTTTGAGCCAGGAAAGAAGAACTTTCTGCATTTGACAGATAAAGATGGTGAACAGCCTCAGATACTGCTGGTAAACTATTTAGAAAGTCCTGTATTCATAATTTTTATGCACTGTCACCTACTACTTAGAAAGCAATTTTCCAAAGAAAAGAAGAGAGATGTGTTTTATATAAACTTTGTGTATAATAAATAATTTTTCTGTTTTCTGTTGGTTTGTTGTAAGTATATATGCTAACATGGTTGCAGTAGCTATCTATAGCATTGCTGTGTGCAGTCTCTTGCCACACTGAGAATCAATACTACTACTGCAAGAGTGGGGATGGGTCTAGGATTAAAGGTTAAGCATTTGCTTGGTTACTGTAAATCTTTGGCAGTTTTGCCAGGTTTTCTGGTAGTTTGGTAAAGAAATAGATCACCAGAATTATCTAATTTGTTGTTTTTGCTCCTACTCCCTGCCCTTCCCCATTTTTAAGAATGACTAGTTTACATGATTCTTTTTTATTCTCTTACTGTTTGCTGCAGTTTATATTTCCATAGGATTTCATATCTGGTTCTGTGGCTTTAGTGATCTTGAAGTAGGTATTATTTACTAGGACAAGCTTTTCCTTCAAGAGTCTTTCTGATAGTGACCTTTTTTTAATATTACATAATTATGTATGTTTCCTTATATGGGAATTCTTACTGTATTCCTATATCAAAACATGTTTTTATGTGAAATACTCTTTAGTTTTCATGAAAATCCATTGAATACTATATTCATACATTTTCAAGAACATTGAAACATAAATGCTTATAATTTTTTTTGTGTGTAGCACTTCATTTTTTTTAGATATTGGGAGAGGTGAACAGCTGGGATACAGCTGTCAGTATGTACCCTGTCTCTGGGCTTATCCATCCCACTTCATGAATAGACGAGTTAATTCAAGCCTAAATTAACGGAATTTATCAGAACTTTCATTTTTAAAAAATACTTCTTAAGCCTAAGCATTGTAGATTTGTATCTATTTGCATATTACTTATTTTATTATCATTAATGTTTTTCATTATCTGAGGTTTTTTTCTTTTTTTATACTTGTAGGCTCCACTGGATCATACCAGTGATAAGTCTCTTCTTGATGCTAATTTTGAGCCAGGAAAGAAGAACTTTCTGCATTTGACAGATAAAGATGGTGAACAGCCTCAGATACTGCTGGTAAACTATTTAGAAAGTCCTGTATTCATAATTTTTATGCACTGTCACCTACTACTTAGAAAGCAATTTTCCAAAGAAAAGAAGAGAGATGTGTTTTATATAAACTTTGTGTATAATAAATAATTTTTCTGTTTTCTGTTGGTTTGTTGTAAGTATATATGCTAACATGGTTGCAGTAGCTATCTATAGCATTGCTGTGTGCAGTCTCTTGCCACACTGAGAATCAATACTACTACTGCAAGAGTGGGGATGGGTCTAGGATTAAAGGTTAAGCATTTGCTTGGTTACTGTAAATCTTTGGCAGTTTTGCCAGGTTTTCTGGTAGTTTGGTAAAGAAATAGATCACCAGAATTATCTAATTTGTTGTTTTTGCTCCTACTCCCTGCCCTTCCCCATTTTTAAGAATGACTAGTTTACATGATTCTTTTTTATTCTCTTACTGTTTGCTGCAGTTTATATTTCCATAGGATTTCATATCTGGTTCTGTGGCTTTAGTGATCTTTGAATCTAGTAACTCCCATTTTGAGAGGCATTCATTGGAAGAACCTGGTCTGGTTTACCTCACTGCTTTACAGACTGAGGAAACTGTGGCTCCCAGTTTATAGACTTTTTCAGAACCCTTCTCTTTAATGAAATTTTCCTCTCGAAAAGTTCTCCTCTTTGATGCTTTTCATTGAGGAGTCTGTTGTGAATCCAAGTGCCTCTCTGGACAGTAGTCAGTAATTAAACATAGGACATCCATATTAAAGCAGTACCAGAAAATGTTCTGACCTTGCTCACTCTCAGTGTTTATTTATGATGTCATGAGAAGATTTTGATTCATCTCAGTGACACTGAAGCTGAATGAGATATTAACTTGGGGATTCATGTTTTGTTTCTTTTCTTTTCTTTTTTTAACTCCCACCCTGGAGATTCATGTTTTAAAGTGTACAGTAATCACTTTTCAGCTCTTAGTTGTTTGCTGTTCTCTTTGAACATTTTCCTCCTTGATAGGAATTTTGTTATTGGAGACAATAGGAACCTTTCCATTTAATTCAATACTTACTGAATATTCTCTACCTTCCAGGCCTATTTAGCAAGGAGGATATAAAAATAACTGATAAACCCTGTTATCAAGGAGTTTACAATTGTACTTTTGATTGATTAGTAGGAAATCTGCTGTCTCACTTAAGCAAAATTGAAAAAAGAAATTTGAGAAAGTAAGAACTGTGATAGGAGACAAAGCATTTCTCTGAAGTGTTTTGTATTGGGTACCTTTCAAGTCTTCCTAAAGGAAATAGAGTATACACTTGGAATATCTTGGTGGTGCTGGTAATGCCTTGTCTTTTTCTCATTGCCTCAGAAATTAGTGTGCCTTTTTCATTGTTATAGCAATATTTGCCACTCAGTAAATATTGATTATGCTGCATTTTAGGAGGATTCGGTACTTTGTTCTCAAATTGCCTCAGAAATATTGCCCCATTTAGATCACCAGAATTATCTAATTTGTTGTTTTTGCTCCTACTCCCTGCCCTTCCCCATTTTTAAGAATGACTAGTTTACATGATTCTTTTTTATTCTCTTACTGTTTGCTGCAGTTTATATTTCCATAGGATTTCATATCTGGTTCTGTGGCTTTAGTGATCTTTGAATCTAGTAACTCCCATTTTGAGAGGCATTCATTGGAAGAACCTGGTCTGGTTTACCTCACTGCTTTACAGACTGAGGAAACTGTGGCTCCCAGTTTATAGACTTTTTCAGAACCCTTCTCTTTAATGAAATTTTCCTCTCGAAAAGTTCTCCTCTTTGATGCTTTTCATTGAGGAGTCTGTTGTGAATCCAAGTGCCTCTCTGGACAGTAGTCAGTAATTAAACATAGGACATCCATATTAAAGCAGTACCAGAAAATGTTCTGACCTTGCTCACTCTCAGTGTTTATTTATGATGTCATGAGAAGATTTTGATTCATCTCAGTGACACTGAAGCTGAATGAGATATTAACTTGGGGATTCATGTTTTGTTTCTTTTCTTTTCTTTTTTTAACTCCCACCCTGGAGATTCATGTTTTAAAGTGTACAGTAATCACTTTTCAGCTCTTAGTTGTTTGCTGTTCTCTTTGAACATTTTCCTCCTTGATAGGAATTTTGTTATTGGAGACAATAGGAACCTTTCCATTTAATTCAATACTTACTGAATATTCTCTACCTTCCAGGCCTATTTAGCAAGGAGGATATAAAAATAACTGATAAACCCTGTTATCAAGGAGTTTACAATTGTACTTTTGATTGATTAGTAGGAAATCTGCTGTCTCACTTAAGCAAAATTGAAAAAAGAAATTTGAGAAAGTAAGAACTGTGATAGGAGACAAAGCATTTCTCTGAAGTGTTTTGTATTGGGTACCTTTCAAGTCTTCCTAAAGGAAATAGAGTATACACTTGGAATATCTTGGTGGTGCTGGTAATGCCTTGTCTTTTTCTCATTGCCTCAGAAATTAGTGTGCCTTTTTTCATTGTTATAGCAATATTTGCCACTCAGTAAATATTGATTATGCTGCATTTTAGGAGGATTCCGGTACTGGGGATGACAGTGTTCATGACAAATTTATAGGTCCACTTCCAAGAGAAGGCTCTGTGGGCTCTGCCAGTGATTACGTCGGCCAGAGCTACTCCTATTCATCTATTTTGAATAAATCAGAAACTGGTAAGATTTATTTTTGTTGTTGTTGTATTTTCATGAATTGATAGGACATTAGACCCAGAGTAATTTTAGCAATCTCAGGCTTAATCTTCTCATTTTATGTATTAGAAAACTCAAACCCATAGTAATATCACCAGTGAGCAGAAGCAAAATTAGAATAACAATGTTGTTTCCCTTTCCGTCACCCATTGTTATTTTTACTGCTACTGTTTAGTGACAAAAGAAAAAAAAGGGATTTTGAAAGAAGATATTTCATTTGGTAATTTTTTGTCTTGAATTTAATCTACATTTTTTAAGTTGACTTCCTCTTGAAAGGAGTGTACAACATCTCCATGTGAATTAGAGTGGATTTACAGAGGTACTTTGATGTGGGGAAAAAATGGGTCTTTTTTTCTAGGCTTGTTTTATTAAAACTATTGTGTTACCATCTGTTTATATATATATATATGTATATGTATAAAATTATTATTTTTGGGGGGTTTGGGGGTGGGCTGGAGAGGGAAGGGGTGGGCAGGCCACTTCTATTGGTCTTTCATTTATCTATTTTCATCCATCTTTGTTCTTTGACCTGTGTGGGCCTCCCATTGCTGTGGCCTCTGTTGTCGCAGAGCACCGGCTCTGGACGCATGCGCTCCAGAGCTCTGGCTCAGTAATTGGACACATCGGTCCAGCCGCTCCGCAGCACGTTTTAATCTAATCCTATGTTTGATACTAATCATGTAATTTAAAAATTCCTGTTAGCTTTTTTCTGAATATGTTTAAACCTGTATATTTGAATTTTTTCAGTTGAGCTAGTAGCATAGCTTTATTTATGCAGTTTTATATTTATTCGTATATAAGACTCGTTAATTGCCTAAATGTCTTCTGAATAGTTTTACACATCCATTTGCTTTTTTTTTTTTTTTTTAAACTTTTATTTATTTATTTTTGGTTGTGCTGGGTCTTTGTTGATGTGTGGGTTTAGCTTCTCTGTGGTATGTGGGATCTTCCCGGATCAGGGATCGAACCTGTGTCTCCTGCATTGGCAGACGGGTTCTTATCCACTGAGCCACAAGGGAAGCCCCTCCATTTGCTTTTTTTTTTTTTTTTTTAAGATTTATTTATTTATTTATTTTGGGGGGGTGGGGTTGGGGAGGGAGGGGAGCAGGCGGGCCACTTCTATTGGTCTTTCATTTGTCCATTTTCATCCATCTTTGTTCTTTGGCCTGTGTGGGCCTCCCATCGCGGTGGCCTCTGTTGTCGCAGAGCACCGGCTCTGGGCGCATGCGCTCCAGAGCTCCGGTTTGGTAATTGGACACATCGGTCCAGCCGCTCCATGGCACGTGGGATCTTCCCAGGCCAGGGATCAAACTGGCGCCCCTTGCAGTGCAAGGCGGTGGTGTCCTTACCCACTGGACCACCAGGGGAAGCCCCTCCATTTGCTTTTGATTGTATAGCTAGTTAATGGTTTTTCATGCTTGGTCTGGCTTCAGAGTGTTTACTCTTAGAACTTCAAAACAGAGATGGCTGTGAATATTATTCACAAATATCTAATATAAAAAGAAAACTGTAGAATTACATTGTAGGTTTTGTTTTAATGTGTTCTGGAGTCTTCCACTTATTATATTCTGTAATTGAAATACAGATTAATTTCCTCACAGCTGGTAGTTTGGTAAACTAACCAAACTTAATGGCATATTCTTAATGGCATATTCCTTCTGGAAAGAGTAAAAGCTGATCAGGTTTGGTATTTATGAGCATTGATATCAGTAGAACTTTTTGCAGCATACTACCAAGAGTAAAAGAGAAGGCAAAAATATCTTTTATTTCAGATGATAGGCGATAATAAAGCTCCTTCTCATTATACTGTCAAGAGTAGTGATTGTCAAAATTTTATTTCTTTAAAAATCATTTTGGGATACTTGTTAAAAATGTAGGTTCTGAGGTATTCCTCCCTAAACTACTAATTTAGTTGCTCTGGAGGTGACTGGATAAATTGCATTTTGTTTTAAATAGGTATCCTAGATTTTTATGAGATAGGTGGAACACTTTGAGAAAGTTCCACATTTAACAAGTCGGGATTCTTCAAATTTTTACTCTGTATTCTGACAACCAATTCAGTCCTTAGGCAAGAAGTATTTATAGAACTCCAACTTTGTGCTGAGTAATATATGGCTTTCTGATGCATGTGAATTCCTAGAGACTAAATTATACTTTAAACAAAAATCTTCTCTGATTATATGAATGAAATACATGTTCGTTGTCATATTGTAAAGTGAAAGTTGAAATTTCTGACAATTAATAGAAACTGCTTTAATGATTTTGCTTATTTTTGTCTTATCCTTTATCTGAATGCTTTTAAGAAAATGGGGAACTTAACATTATGAGAAACTTGTAATGTGTATTTTTCATGTAATATTGTATGAGGAACATTTTTCAATGTTAAGTAGTGTTTTCATATGGGTTTTAAATGGTTGAAAAATAGTGTTTCATTATATGGTTTAGATATTTAAACTGTAATTATTACCCTGATGTTATAGAACATTGTTATGAGTAGGATAAGTTTCCTTAGGGTAAGTGAATTACTAGTTGAAATTTATTAAAAATATTTTTAGAGGACTCTGATATACATTGCCATGTAATCTTTCCCAGCTATTCCTCACACAGCTCTACTCCACTCTTTTCCCTACTTACACATTTTCTTCCAATGTTCTCGAGTACTGCTTTTCTGAATTAAAATAGTCTATACACATCCAATGAATTGGGGTTCAAAAAATATTTTGTTAGTGACTATTAAATTGTTATTTTCCTTAGGAAATTATTGAAATGCACAAAATTATTTCATTGGAAAATGCTCTCATGATTTCAACTCAAGGCTACAGGAACACTTTTCTCCGTAATTCAGTGAGATTGGAAACCTATTCTTTTCCATCTCCTTTGCCTACCAATTTCTTCTGGTAGCCAGCACTGTTGATAGGAGTTGGTTGGGGGTGAGGGGCACTTTAAAAAATAAGGAGTAGATTGAAAACTGGTGTAGACTCTCAGGTGATTAGAAACCACATGATTGAGGTGTTTTATCATTTAAATCTGAGATATCTTGGCCAGTTGCTTTAACAATTCCTTTCTTTTTATTTTATATACTTTGAGTTGGCCAGTTTCATTCACTTCATTCGACTTATGTGAGTTCTTCATTTCTTGTTGGTTTTGTTAAGGATTTTTGTCAGCATTTGCCCTCTGTTATTCTCTACAGGATGGTGTATGTTCTTATGTTCTTCTCCCTTAATGGCTTATGCTTAAATTATTGACTGATGACTATTTCAGATTGAGGGCCCCGTTGATAACAGTTACCATTTGAAATTTTTTGATTTGGAATATTTATAATGGCAAAGGATTTCTGTTAGTTCAGTAGCATTTTATCTTTTTTAATCTCACTAAAACGTTCATATTTTTGGAAAATAATAGTACATTTATATACTGAATATATACAGAATAGTACACCTTTAATTCTGTTAAATATGGTGCTAAGTCAAGTACAAAAGACCATATGTTTCTATTTGATTCTTACTGCTAGTGGTAACATGAAGAGTAGTGGCAAAAATTGTTATTACTCCTTCCTTCCCTTAAACCCCTCCCCCTGGCACTTATTTTTAGGCCAGGGAAGGGAAACAGGGTCACGAATAAATGATATATGATTGATCTTAGAGTAGACAAAGGACAGTTGTACCTTTTAAGTGCCTTGATAGTACTTTACCTTTTAAGGCTACAGGTAGGATGGTTGTCCCTGACTATTGAGGAACTGGGGAAGGAAAGGGAAATCCCAGGCAGACTCAGCTGAGCAGGTCAGAACAACTGGATCCCCTTGTTTAGGTGCTGTTGTTTGTTGGGAAAGACTCCATCATCAGTTCAGATAGCTTGTAGATTTGTGTTCCTTTTTTTTTTTTTTTGTAATTTTGGCCCTTTTATTGGTTTTTATTTATTTATTTTCATCCATCTTTATTCTTTGGGTTGTGCAGGCCTCCCATTACAGTGGCCTCTCTCACTGCAGAGCACCGGCTCTGTGCGCATGCACTTCAGAGGCTGGTTCGTAATTGGACACACCGGTCCAGCTGCTCTGCAGTACATGGGATCTTCCCTGGCCACGGATCAAACTGGTGCCCCTTGCACTACAAGGCATAGTCTTTACCCACTGGTCTACCAGGGAAGCCCTAGATTTGTATTATTTTTAAGTCATATGCACTTCTCCCTCATGGGCACCTGCTACTGTGGTAAGTAGTCGGATAGAGAGATAAGTCAGGCTCAACCCCTCCCTTCACAGTCTGATAGGAAAGCTACACAGTTACGGAACAGTGAGTTAAAGGCTTTGATAAGAGTTAAGGACAGTATGCTGTGAGAACAACTCAGGTGGGGAGTGCTAGTTAGGAATTGAATCTGTGTATAATTACATAGCCGTGTAGGATAAATATATGAACATAGGTACACAGTATTCTTGAAGATTAGGTATTAGAACTCAAAGCATGAACTTTAGTTGAGAGTGAAAGTGAGGCAGCTACTTGATGGCTTTCTTAGAACTGTGAAAGTGCCAATAGTGTGAGATCTCATTGTGCATCACCTTAGTTAGCAGTATATACTGTTTACCTACAGAGTTCACCACTTAAGATATTTATGTTAATTCTTGGAAAATTGAAAACGATTTCAAAGCTTCAGTGAATGCCTTTGGCATGTATTGAGATAAAATTTAAGTTTTTGAGATAACTTAGTCTTTCTATATTAAGTAGTGAAACATGTTTACCACATTTGGCAATGTATTGAGACTTAGGTAGACAAAGGACAGTTGTACCTTTTAAGTGCCTTGATAGTACTTTACCTTTTAAGGCTACAGGTAGGATGGTTGTCCCTGACTATTGAGGAACTGGGGAAGGAAAGGGAAATCCCAGGCAGACTCAGCTGAGCAGGTCAGAACAACTGGATCCCCTTGTTTAGGTGCTGTTGTTTGTTGGGAAAGACTCCATCATCAGTTCAGATAGCTTGTAGATTTGTGTTCCTTTTTTTTTTTTTGTAATTTTGGCCCTTTTATTGGTTTTTATTTATTTATTTTCATCCATCTTTATTCTTTGGGTTGTGCAGGCCTCCCATTACAGTGGCCTCTCTCACTGCAGAGCACCGGCTCTGTGCGCATGCACTTCAGAGGCTGGTTCGTAATTGGACACACCGGTCCAGCTGCTCTGCAGTACATGGGATCTTCCCTGGCCACGGATCAAACTGGTGCCCCTTGCACTACAAGGCATAGTCTTTACCCACTGGTCTACCAGGGAAGCCCTAGATTTGTATTATTTTTAAGTCATATGCACTTCTCCCTCATGGGCACCTGCTACTGTGGTAAGTAGTCGGATAGAGAGATAAGTCAGGCTCAACCCCTCCCTTCACAGTCTGATAGGAAAGCTACACAGTTACGGAACAGTGAGTTAAAGGCTTTGATAAGAGTTAAGGACAGTATGCTGTGAGAACAACTCAGGTGGGGAGTGCTAGTTAGGAATTGAATCTGTGTATAATTACATAGCCGTGTAGGATAAATATATGAACATAGGTACACAGTATTCTTGAAGATTAGGTATTAGAACTCAAAGCATGAACTTTAGTTGAGAGTGAAAGTGAGGCAGCTACTTGATGGCTTTCTTAGAACTGTGAAAGTGCCAATAGTGTGAGATCTCATTGTGCATCACCTTAGTTAGCAGTATATACTGTTTACCTACAGAGTTCACCACTTAAGATATTTATGTTAATTCTTGGAAAATTGAAAAACGTATTTCCAAAAGCTTCAGTGAATGCCTTTGGCATGTATTGAGATAAAATTTAAGTTTTTTTGAGATAACTTAGTCTTTCTATATTAAGTGGGAGCAAATAAGTTTAATTATTAAGCCATGTGTTTACCACATTTTATTCAAATAATGAAGTGTAATAAAATTATGAGGCTGATAAGCTTGTGTGTGCCTCATAAACTGAGCCTGAAGTCTGCTTCAAAGGAGAAATTACAAAAATGTTCTCAACAGTGGTGACTGTTTCTAACTAGGTATATAAAGTTAAGTAGTTCATTTGACTTTTTCTTTTTTTTAAATTTAATTTATTTATTGTATTTATTTTTCACTATTCTGGGTTTTCGCTGCTGCTGCCAGCTGGGAGTAGGGGTTACTCTCTCATTGAGATGAGCAGGCTTGTTGTTGCGGTGACTTATCTTGTTGTGGAACTCAGATTCTAGGGCACACGAGCTTCAGTAGTTGCAGCACATGGGCTCAATAATTGTGGCTCACGAGCTTAGTTGCTCTGCAGCATGTGGGATCTTCCCAGATCAGGGATCAAGTGGGTGCCTCTTGCATTGGCAGGCAAACTCTTCACCACTGAGCTTCCAGGAAAGCCCCTTATTTGAGTTTTGAATGCATCCGAGTTGCTCCTTTCCTTTTGCCCTTCCCTCGATTCTCCCCAGCTTCCATCTGAGTTCTTTTCTTATATTAAGGGTCACTCTATGCAAGCATGCTGATCTGTAGGGCTTCCTACTGCATGGGTGTGTTACAATAATGGAAATAACTCAGTTTGTATACAGTGAATTTATCTCATGCTATTGATTCTTGGTAGAGATTGGTTTACTGTGTGCCTGGTGACACTGGTTCAGTACTGTCTTCATATGTTAGGTGTATATGATATTTAAAGTGAATATGTTTATACTTTCTCATTTTAATACACAACTTTTAGATTGAAGGAACAAAGATGATTTTGGCGCATAATACTATATTAAACATAACTCTCTTAAAATTTTATTAAGTGGTATGTAATACCTGTGTGTATCTCTGGACATATAGCAACATGTCCAGAGATCCTGACTTCTTCTGAGAATTAAGGTGGAACCTTAGTGCATATGTTAAGCAAGGAAGTCTTTCTTAGGTATTATTGAAATAATATCCAACTGTAACTTTAGTCTCTTAATTTTTGCTGTGTTTTAAATTCTTACTAAGTTTTGTTTTGTTAAATTTTTAATGTAAATGCTGATTTATATATATGTGTGTGTGTTTTTTTTTAAGGATATGTGGGATTAGTAAACCAAGCAATGACTTGCTATTTGAATAGCCTTTTGCAAACACTTTTTATGACTCCTGAATTTAGGAATGCATTATATAAGTGAGTATTCAAAAAAATTATCTAAATAATATTGATTTAAGAATGAAAATACAATTTTTAATTAATTAGATCTATTTACCTTCTTGCACTTACTAAGTTTTGGGCATTTCTTACTTCTTAAAACATACCTTGAATAGTAAATACCGAAAGGATTTTATGAGAGGCAGGCATGTGAAAAATTTGTGGGGAGAGAGAATCTGACCACAACAGGATAAAATTGATAAGATTTATGTTTAAGGTAAGTTATTATATTTAGACTTCCCTTTTAGTTTTAATGCCTTTATGAAGAAGTATATTATCTGCTTTTGGAGAAAATATGAATGTGTAGACCATATTCTTTTTTTCTTTGACTTCTCAATTTAAGAAACAAAGTTGTCTTTTTAAACTTGTAAATTCTGTGTTTAATTAAAATATAATGCAACTGTTCCATGTTTTATGTTTGTGTATGAATTTTAAAAGACTTGTGTATGTATGTATGTATGTATGTGTGTATGTTTTTATATATCCATATTTAGATAATCCTTAAAGTCAGATATTTATTTTTATGGGTATCCTATTATAATACATTTAATACACTCTTGCTTTGTATATTTCCTTACAGTATACATAACTTTTAATTTTTAAGACACCACCCAGCTTTGGATATTACCAATTCATGATCAGTCTTTTTTTATCCATAATCCTCCACACCGATTATTTGGAAGGACATACCCTATCATATCATCTGTAAATTATACCTTTGGTCATTGCTAAAATTTCCCTGATAGCTTTGTAATTTCTTTTTTGAACAATTTAAATCAGGATCCATTTAAGATCCGTGCATCAAAATGGATTGATAAGACTTTTGGCCTTTTTAATTTGTTTTTAATCCCCTTTGATCTTTTTTCCACATTGCAATTTATTCCTTGGAAATATATATATCAAAAACTGATGGCATTTGCCCTGTGGTTTTCCACAGTTTGGATTTTGATGGTCGAATGCCATAGTGTCATTTAATATTTTGTTACCTGTATTTTCTGTGAGTTAATAATTAGGACAAGAATCTTGACCAGATTCAAATTCAGCCATTATTCTTAAATGACCTTTGCCTTTTATTCATATTGCCTTCTTGTACCTTTTCTTGTAAAAGTCTAAATTGCTTTCTAAATTTATGAATTAGAATTTTCATGAGCTATTAATAGCTTCAGTTAATCTCTAAGCTCTGTAAAGGCCCCAGAGTTAAGATCTTATATTTGTTATGATGTTAATATCAGTTATGCTTTTTTAAGAAAGGATTTTTTTTTGAGAGGGGCAGGCATGTGAAAAATTTGTGGGGAGAGAGAATCTGACCACAACAGGATAAAATTGATAAGATTTATGTTTAAGGTAAGTTATTATATTTAGACTTCCCTTTTAGTTTTAATGCCTTTATGAAGAAGTATATTATCTGCTTTTGGAGAAAATATGAATGTGTAGACCATATTCTTTTTTTCTTTGACTTCTCAATTTAAGAAACAAAGTTGTCTTTTTAAACTTGTAAATTCTGTGTTTAATTAAAATATAATGCAACTGTTCCATGTTTTATGTTTGTGTATGAATTTTAAAAGACTTGTGTATGTATGTATGTATGTATGTGTGTATGTTTTTATATATCCATATTTAGATAATCCTTAAAGTCAGATATTTATTTTTATGGGTATCCTATTATAATACATTTAATACACTCTTGCTTTGTATATTTCCTTACAGTATACATAACTTTTAATTTTTAAGACACCACCCAGCTTTGGATATTACCAATTCATGATCAGTCTTTTTTTATCCATAATCCTCCACACCGATTATTTGGAAGGACATACCCTATCATATCATCTGTAAATTATACCTTTGGTCATTGCTAAAATTTCCCTGATAGCTTTGTAATTTCTTTTTTGAACAATTTAAATCAGGATCCATTTAAGATCCGTGCATCAAAATGGATTGATAAGACTTTTGGCCTTTTTAATTTGTTTTTAATCCCCTTTGATCTTTTTTCCACATTGCAATTTATTCCTTGGAAATATATATATCAAAAACTGATGGCATTTGCCCTGTGGTTTTCCACAGTTTGGATTTTGATGGTCGAATGCCATAGTGTCATTTAATATTTTGTTACCTGTATTTTCTGTGAGTTAATAATTAGGACAAGAATCTTGACCAGATTCAAATTCAGCCATTATTCTTAAATGACCTTTGCCTTTTATTCATATTGCCTTCTTGTACCTTTTCTTGTAAAAGTCTAAATTGCTTTCTAAATTTATGAATTAGAATTTTCATGAGCTATTAATAGCTTCAGTTAATCTCTAAGCTCTGTAAAGGCCCCAGAGTTAAGATCTTATATTTGTTATGATGTTAATATCAGTTATGCTTTAAAGAATAAAGATATTTTATAAAATAATTTTCAAACATTTCATTCTCTAAATAGGTGGGAATTTGAAGAATCTGAAGAAGATCCAGTGACAAGTATCCCATACCAACTCCAGAGACTTTTTGTTTTGTTACAAACCAGCAAAAAGAGAGCAATTGAAACCACAGATGTTACGAGGAGCTTTGGCTGGGATAGTAGTGAAGGTACTAATTCTCTTATAATGATACGTGTTTGTACTAGTCAAAGGAATTTTGAGAGACTCTAATATAAATGACACATTAACATCTTAATTAACTTGACTTTAAACCTTTTCATTGCTTTTTGGCTGGAATTTAAAAATAATTTATTTTTAAAATTTGAGCTCTGAGACATAAATTTTTCATCAGTTAATTCTCTTGTAAAGTAAGTTTGGTTATACTCTTTTTACATACTTAAACTAAAATTTTTAAAATGTGTTGGCTTAGATTTTTATTGATGTATTTCTTGACTCTACAGTAAAAAAAAAAATGAAAACAGCAAATATTGTAGCACCATAAAGCATATGCCTCTTGTAAAATGATAGCCCTCTTGGTTCTTTTTCTCATTATTGGCTTTTTATGACTAGTATATATTTTATGTCCTTTTTAAATTTTTATGTAGACTTTCCTGTGTTTCTAACAGTTGCTTTTAAACAACAGACTAGTATTTCATGACACTAAGGTAACAGCTCTTTTTAATTAAATTTTATCTTAAAATAGCTTGGCAGCAGCATGATGTACAAGAACTGTGCAGAGTCATGTTTGATGCTTTGTGGGGTTTTTCGAATGCCATAGTGTCATTTAATATTTTGTTACCTGTATTTTCTGTGAGTTAATAATTAGGACAAGAATCTTGACCAGATTCAAATTCAGCCATTATTCTTAAATGACCTTTGCCTTTTATTCATATTGCCTTCTTGTACCTTTTCTTGTAAAAGTCTAAATTGCTTTCTAAATTTATGAATTAGAATTTTCATGAGCTATTAATAGCTTCAGTTAATCTCTAAGCTCTGTAAAGGCCCCAGAGTTAAGATCTTATATTTGTTATGATGTTAATATCAGTTATGCTTTAAAGAATAAAGATATTTTATAAAATAATTTTCAAACATTTCATTCTCTAAATAGGTGGGAATTTGAGGAATCTGAAGGAGAGCCAGTGACAAGTATCCCATACCAACTCCAGAGACTTTTGTTTTGTTACAAACCAGCAAAAAGAGAGCAATTGAAACCACAGATGTTACGAGGAGCTTTGGCTGGGATAGTAGTGAAGGTACTAATTCTCTTATAATGATACGTGTTTGTACTAGTCAAAGGAATTTTGAGAGACTCTAATATAAATGACACATTAACATCTTAATTAACTTGACTTTAAACCTTTTCATTGCTTTTTGGCTGGAATTTAAAAATAATTTATTTTTAAAATTTGAGCTCTGAGACATAAATTTTTCATCAGTTAATTCTCTTGTAAAGTAAGTTTGGTTATACTCTTTTTACATACTTAAACTAAAATTTTTAAAATGTGTTGGCTTAGATTTTTATTGATGTATTTCTTGACTCTACAGTAAAAAAAAAAATGAAAACAGCAAATATTGTAGCACCATAAAGCATATGCCTCTTGTAAAATGATAGCCCTCTTGGTTCTTTTTCTCATTATTGGCTTTTTATGACTAGTATATATTTTATGTCCTTTTTAAATTTTTATGTAGACTTTCCTGTGTTTCTAACAGTTGCTTTTAAACAACAGACTAGTATTTCATGACACTAAGGTAACAGCTCTTTTTAATTAAATTTTATCTTAAAATAGCTTGGCAGCAGCATGATGTACAAGAACTGTGCAGAGTCATGTTTGATGCTTTGGAACAGAAATGGAAACAAACAGAACAGGTAATTTATCTCTCAAGTTGAGGAGAGTATTTTTTAATAAATTATTAATTATCTTACAGTGACTTTGCTTTATTGGAATGTTTTAAAACTTAGGCATTAATCCGGTTGTCAAAGAATTGATGATTTCCTCATCTTTAAAATAAGGATGTTGAGCCCTGTAATCTAGATGGTCTCTTTTTAGCTAAAAACTTTGAAATTAATAAGTGTGTGTGTGTTTGGGGGATGATTTTTGAACAGTGTTTTCAGACAGATGCTAAAGAAATTAGATGTAGCATATTATATAGTATATACATTATAAAGTGTCTATATTTATCCAGCATTACCTTCTTTTTTGACCAATGAGGTACAGTCATGCTTTTGACGCCTGTTCTTATCCATTGGAAGGAGAAACAGGTTAAAAGTGGAAGGAACGGGGAGAAAAGTGGGAGAACAGGTTAAAAGGCTGAACTGGGTGGAGCTCAGAACTCATTAGAGAGGAGGGTTTATGCTAGGCATAGTGTTAGATGGTCATTAGCGTATAAGAGGAAGAATCTGGAAGGTAGCCAGGAGGATCTATTGTCTGATTGCAACTGTTTTGATGGCTTGAACTAGAGTTTTTCCAACTAGATTGTAATCCATTCATTTATGAAATCAGTTTAGTGAATCTGCACAAGCACTTTTTTCCAAAAAGGAATAAAATAGAAAAGTATAAGAGAAGCATCTGTAGTAAGGGTAAGTATTATTTTATGCAACTTTTATTAGTTATATGTACTGGGTTACAATGTAAATTATTTTCTTAGTGTGGGTTGCTATCAAAACTTTGAAAAACACTGGCATTAAACACTTAAAAATGCCCTCTCAAAGAGGACATAATCAGATGTAGCTGGAGCAGGTGAATTAAGAAGGCTTCCTTAAAAGTATCAACGGAGACAGTTTAGGATCCTAGTTTCGAGGCTTATAAAACCTAGACATTTGAAGAGGTACAAATTTATAAGAGAGGTAAACTCTAATTATGCTTTCCCTCTTACCTATTCTTACTCAAGAGATACTGAAAGTTTAAATTCGTTTAGCAATCTAGTTTCCATAATCTGTAGGATTGTGGTTTTTGGGGTTTTTTTTAGGATTGTGTTTTTGTACTAACCTTATGTAGATGGTATTAGGGGGTGTTTCTTTTTCATCGTTAAGGTACCCTTCTGTTATGTTTTAAAACTTAGGCATTAATCCGGTTGTCAAAGAATTGATGATTTCCTCATCTTTAAAATAAGGATGTTGAGCCCTGTAATCTAGATGGTCTCTTTTTAGCTAAAAACTTTGAAATTAATAAGTGTGTGTGTGTTTGGGGGATGATTTTTGAACAGTGTTTTCAGACAGATGCTAAAGAAATTAGATGTAGCATATTATATAGTATATACATTATAAAGTGTCTATATTTATCCAGCATTACCTTCTTTTTTGACCAATGAGGTACAGTCATGCTTTTGACGCCTGTTCTTATCCATTGGAAGGAGAAACAGGTTAAAAGTGGAAGGAACGGGGAGAAAAGTGGGAGAACAGGTTAAAAGGCTGAACTGGGTGGAGCTCAGAACTCATTAGAGAGGAGGGTTTATGCTAGGCATAGTGTTAGATGGTCATTAGCGTATAAGAGGAAGAATCTGGAAGGTAGCCAGGAGGATCTATTGTCTGATTGCAACTGTTTTGATGGCTTGAACTAGAGTTTTTCCAACTAGATTGTAATCCATTCATTTATGAAATCAGTTTAGTGAATCTGCACAAGCACTTTTTTCCAAAAAGGAATAAAATAGAAAAGTATAAGAGAAGCATCTGTAGTAAGGGTAAGTATTATTTTATGCAACTTTTATTAGTTATATGTACTGGGTTACAATGTAAATTATTTTCTTAGTGTGGGTTGCTATCAAAACTTTGAAAAACACTGGCATTAAACACTTAAAAATGCCCTCTCAAAGAGGACATAATCAGATGTAGCTGGAGCAGGTGAATTAAGAAGGCTTCCTTAAAAGTATCAACGGAGACAGTTTAGGATCCTAGTTTCGAGGCTTATAAAACCTAGACATTTGAAGAGGTACAAATTTATAAGAGAGGTAAACTCTAATTATGCTTTCCCTCTTACCTATTCTTACTCAAGAGATACTGAAAGTTTAAATTCGTTTAGCAATCTAGTTTCCATAATCTGTAGGATTGTGGTTTTTGGGGTTTTTTTTAGGATTGTGTTTTTGTACTAACCTTATGTAGATGGTATTAGGGGGTGTTTCTTTTTCATAGGTCTGAAGGTACCCTTCCTCCTCGTTACATCCCTGTGTGGGTCAACACTTCTGTTAAGACCAGCTGGGGCATTCCTTCTGAGTTCCCAAGTTTTGGTACAAGAATCTTGAGGCAAGACATGCACATGGAGGGTCCTTACTTAGGGAATTACCTGCCTCCTTTGGGCCAGAATAGCCTCCCGTTGACTTAAGTTTGGGGAGTAGGTGAGAGATTCATTCTTTTTAGGGTGAGGATAACTTGAGGGAGATGGAGTTTAAGATTATTATTTTTTTATAACTGTCTACTTATACTGTATTTTTCCTTCAAATTATTTTATGTGTATTACTGAAAGTTAAAAAGCTTTATTTCTGCCTTGAGATAGAGGATATGACTTTAGAAGTCAGTATATATTGTGAAAGTGGTGATACATATATGTAATGCTATAAAAATAGCCAGTTATTTAGCTGTGTGATTATCAATATGCCTAAAATAATAATAGATTATGATGTATCCTCATCCTAATGAAAAAATAATAAAGGGCTTATTAGTAGTAAAGTAAGTTGATAACTAATTTCAAGAAAACATTTTAACAGTGGGATTTTTAGTGATGTGAGAATTGAAATAGTTCATTTTTGCATGTTCTTAATTTATTTTGTCTTTGTTAAGCCCTGATTTTTTTTCTATAGAATTTTAGATTAGATAAATCTTAAGGCTTTCTAAAATTTCAACAGTAAGAATCAATATCCTTTTGAATCTCATTCTAAAAGATGAAATATTGTTAACTTATTTTTTAGGAACCCTTTAAAAATACAAATGTTCTTATTTTTAGGCTGATCTTATAAATGAACTGTATCAAGGCAAGCTGAAGGACTACGTGAGATGTCTGGAATGTGGTTATGAGGGCTGGAGAATCGACACGTATCTTGATATTCCATTGGTCATCCGACCTTATGGGTCCAGCCAAGCATTTGCTAGTGTGGTGTGTACCTTTCAGCTGACTGCTTGTGTATCCATACACAGAATACATAATAGCACAGTGGTATAATATATCCTAAGGTAAGTATCATCCTAGATACACCTTCTTGGGTTGTTAGTCATTCCTGCATTTAAACTAGCAAGATCTAGAAGATTTTTTGACCCTTCAGTGAGTCCTAATAGTGCATGTATGAGAGGGGAAGTCTATGCAAAAGTACTGCCTCACGGCTCAGTCTTTTGGTCCTCCATAGAAGTGACTAGATTATTTCACTTTGTTTTTCTTTTTTTTTAATGTGTTAGCAGTCTACTTATACTGTATTTTTCCTTCAAATTATTTTATGTGTATTACTGAAAGTTAAAAAGCTTTATTTCTGCCTTGAGATAGAGGATATGACTTTAGAAGTCAGTATATATTGTGAAAGTGGTGATACATATATGTAATGCTATAAAAATAGCCAGTTATTTAGCTGTGTGATTATCAATATGCCTAAAATAATAATAGATTATGATGTATCCTCATCCTAATGAAAAAATAATAAAGGGCTTATTAGTAGTAAAGTAAGTTGATAACTAATTTCAAGAAAACATTTTAACAGTGGGATTTTTAGTGATGTGAGAATTGAAATAGTTCATTTTTGCATGTTCTTAATTTATTTTGTCTTTGTTAAGCCCTGATTTTTTCTATAGAATTTTAGATTAGATAAATCTTAAGGCTTTCTAAAATTTCAACAGTAAGAATCAATATCCTTTTGAATCTCATTCTAAAAGATGAAATATTGTTAACTTATTTTTTAGGAACCCTTTAAAAATACAAATGTTCTTATTTTTAGGCTGATCTTATAAATGAACTGTATCAAGGCAAGCTGAAGGACTACGTGAGATGTCTGGAATGTGGTTATGAGGGCTGGAGAATCGACACGTATCTTGATATTCCATTGGTCATCCGACCTTATGGGTCCAGCCAAGCATTTGCTAGTGTGGTGTGTACCTTTCAGCTGACTGCTTGTGTATCCATACACAGAATACATAATAGCACAGTGGTATAATATATCCTAAGGTAAGTATCATCCTAGATACACCTTCTTGGGTTGTTAGTCATTCCTGCATTTAAACTAGCAAGATCTAGAAGATTTTTTGACCCTTCAGTGAGTCCTAATAGTGCATGTATGAGAGGGGAAGTCTATGCAAAAGTACTGCCTCACGGCTCAGTCTTTTGGTCCTCCATAGAAGTGACTAGATTATTTCACTTTGTTTTTCTTTTTTTTTTTTAATGTGTTAGCAGTCTATTTTATAAATGCTATTTTTTAAAATTTATTTTATTTACTTTTGGGGAACCTTGCCAAGAAGCTTGGCATGGTCAGTTTCCTGACCATGGATTCAGTCTGGGCTTTTGGCACTGAGAGTGCAGAGTCCTCACCCCTGGACTGCCACAGAATTTCCTATAAGTACAGCTTTTGTCAGTGGTTTTTTTTTTTTTTTGAAAGTACTTTTTTGTTTGGAGAGCATTGTTTTGTTCCATATGCTTTTAAAATGGGAAAAATAGCCTCTAGTTATTATGACAAGCACAGATCATATTTTTTGAAGAAATATCCCTATTCTAAAATTTAATTTAAAAATGATTCAGGCCTTTTGTAAGCACAGATAATTTGAAGAATCAGAACTATAACTTATTTATATTATCAAATTGGGAAATGAGGATTTTCTCATCCTTTGGTTATCTGTTCTTGACAGTTTTTTGATCATTTTATTACTGCATTTTATCCTTATGTTTGTGTAGTTAATTGCTTATATGAAAGGAGAGTCATGGATGGTTTTAAGTTGACATTTAAAGTTAGAATTCAGAAACATGTGTTTGAACCTATTAGGAGCCAAGGGAAGCTTTTACAACTAAGATATCTGAAAAAATTGAACATCATCATTTCATCATGAAGTCACTTTGAATCTTATTTATGGTATAGTCAAACTGATGGTGGCTTGTAGCTAAAATCAGTGTTCTTAAAGCTAGTCCACAATTGAAGCCTCTAAAATAGTGCTTTAACTGTGATTTAGTACTCTAGTCTCTAGAATTGTTGATACCCTTTGCTTTTTTCTCCTATTTTTATATGACTATCAGACAATAATCAGCAAGAAATCACGGTATCAGTCAGTGGGAATCCAAAGTAAAAGGCCTTTCCCATTTAGTGAAAGATTCAGCCTCCTTTGCGCCATTCTTTTTTTTTTGATTTTGGCCACTTCTATTGTCTTTCATTTATTTCCATCTTTTTTCTTTTGGCCTGTGTGGGCCTCCTATCACAGTGGCTTCTCTCACTGCAGAGCACTGGCTCTGGGCGCATGCGCTTCAGAGCTCAGGCTCGGTAGTTGGACACATCGGTCCGGCTTATCCATGGCACATGGACCTTCTCAGGCCAGGGATCAAACCGGTGCCCCCTGCACTGCAAGGTGGTGTTCTTACCCACTGGACCACCAGGGAAGCCCTGCGCCATTATTTTTTAGTCAGCTTCCTGAACAGATTTGGAAAATTTATTTTATTTTTACTTTATTTAGACAACTTAAAGTAGAATTGACATACTGAAAAATTGTTAATATTTATCTTTCAGTGATTTATCTCCTAACTTACTTTAAAACGTTTACATTTCTTTAACAAAATATATTAGGGAATGTTCAAGAGTCCTAAGTGACGTATACTGTTTTTATTATTAAAGTATTTTTATATATAAGATTTTTCACTTGTAGGTTCAGCTTTTTTTCTTTTACATATTTATTGAATGTTGAGAAAGCTAGTTTTGTATTATGTTGGAATTAAATATTTGAGAATTCAGCAAATATACTTGCACAGCTAAATCTTTTTCATTTTTTATTCACCTGCTGAATTGTTACCACTCTCCTCAGTATTGTATGGACACAGCAGTGGAGTGAATTGGAGAATGTTTTTGGAGAAGTAAAAAAAGTCACATTTCTAAACGGCGTTCTCCAATTCCGTCCTACATTGATATATGGATGATGGTGGTGGTGATTAGTCAGTGGGAATTCAACGTTACCGTTGTTAAGCAGTATGTGAGCAGGTTTATAACACACATGCGCTAATAGGGCTTGCAGAAGGGAACCTAAAACTTCCTAGACTTTGCTGAAATCTCTTGAGGGAAATTACAGCAGGTGAAACTACCCAAGATAGGGGTTCTAAGGAGGATACTACCTTCAGAGAACTTTAGGTAGAGGTAAGTGATTTCCTTTATTTTCTGAATTCACACTTGGAATCCATACTCTTATACTGCAGAAACGACAATATAGCATCTAAATTTTGTGTTATATCACTGCTTGCCATTGTGTATTTTGTTAGAGATATGTGTTTAAAAAGAATTTGGTATTAATGTGATTGTAAATATCTAGTTTAAAAAAGCATTATAAAACCTCAAACTGTTACAGTATTTAGCCTTAATTTAAGTTGAACTCTTTTAGAATTTATTTTTCTACTCTTATTATTGGTCTCTGGTGTATTTGCCTTATTGGCTCTCTATATACATACACACACAAACATACTTGAATACATGCACACATATATACACACATGTACTTACATTCATACACAACATTGATTTTATGTTCTGCTTATTATATATTCTGTTTAGTGAGCCAGAATATTATAGTTATATGTGTTCAGTAAAGTTAACACTTGGTGTTTAATTTCAGATAAGTGTGAAATTCTGTTAAAAACAAGAGGATTTTGTTTGTTTAACTTCATCTGAAACACAGTTTCTGGAGTTGTTTTATCTCCATGTTTAAATAAATTAACTTGAGAGTAATATTTAAAATTAACTAAGAATGGAGTTGCCACTCAGTTAACTTGTCATTATAACATCTATAATCAACTTTGGTTATTTTTTAGCATGATTGATATCAGATTAGTTTCTGAATAAGTGCTAATAATTGCCTATATAGTTTTTTATAAATAGCTTTTCATCCTAATATTTTCATTATTGAGTTGTTTCTTAGGCATTAGAACTATAATATTAATTGCTGGTCTTCATTATACTGGCCAAGTAGTGAAAAGGGTTCTGCTGTTATTCTGGCTCTCATATTGAGTTCTGTTCAGCATCAATCTCCAGGATTTAATAGATGTTTGAAAGAAGGCTTTTAATTAAATAAACTTGGAAAATTGTGTAACTGTAATTCTCTTTGAGAAGTTTACAGTGCATATTTAATTTTAAATGACCTCAGTGTTCCTAATTTGTGAAATTTTCAGCAGGTGAAACTACCCAAGAGAGGGGTTCTAAGGAGGATACTACCTTCAGAGAACTTTAGGTAGAGGTAAGTGATTTCCTTTATTTTCTGAATTCACACTTGGAATCCATACTCTTATACTGCAGAAACGACAATATAGCATCTAAATTTTGTGTTATATCACTGCTTGCCATTGTGTATTTTGTTAGAGATATGTGTTTAAAAAGAATTTGGTATTAATGTGATTGTAAATATCTAGTTTAAAAAAGCATTATAAAACCTCAAACTGTTACAGTATTTAGCCTTAATTTAAGTTGAACTCTTTTAGAATTTATTTTTCTACTCTTATTATTGGTCTCTGGTGTATTTGCCTTATTGGCTCTCTATATACATACACACACAAACATACTTGAATACATGCACACATATATACACACATGTACTTACATTCATACACAACATTGATTTTATGTTCTGCTTATTATATATTCTGTTTAGTGAGCCAGAATATTATAGTTATATGTGTTCAGTAAAGTTAACACTTGGTGTTTAATTTCAGATAAGTGTGAAATTCTGTTAAAAACAAGAGGATTTTGTTTGTTTAACTTCATCTGAAACACAGTTTCTGGAGTTGTTTTATCTCCATGTTTAAATAAATTAACTTGAGAGTAATATTTAAAATTAACTAAGAATGGAGTTGCCACTCAGTTAACTTGTCATTATAACATCTATAATCAACTTTGGTTATTTTTTAGCATGATTGATATCAGATTAGTTTCTGAATAAGTGCTAATAATTGCCTATATAGTTTTTTATAAATAGCTTTTCATCCTAATATTTTCATTATTGAGTTGTTTCTTAGGCATTAGAACTATAATATTAATTGCTGGTCTTCATTATACTGGCCAAGTAGTGAAAAGGGTTCTGCTGTTATTCTGGCTCTCATATTGAGTTCTGTTCAGCATCAATCTCCAGGATTTAATAGATGTTTGAAAGAAGGCTTTTAATTAAATAAACTTGGAAAATTGTGTAACTGTAATTCTCTTTGAGAAGTTTACAGTGCATATTTAATTTTAAATGACCTCAGTGTTCCTGTAGTAGAGAAATTAACCAGCCTTTTTTTTTCTCTGTGGGACATCTGTTAGTGTTTCAAAGGATACTACAATTCTAAGGAACATTCTGCAGAATCTAATCTGCATTAGATTAAGGTGATTTAAGGACATCTCTACCTTGCTACATTAACATTTATGTCCTTGGAATGCTGAAGGGAATGATCATTTTCTGCTGTTTCTCATAGTTATTAATCCTGAAAAATAATATCAGCTGAAAGATTACTTATATTAATATTTTTTTACTTTTATTCTCATTGATTTATTAGGTAATTAGAACTTTCTGCATAAAATCAATCTCTTCGAATTTTGTAACCCTAGAAACCTTGAATGTGCTTATTGCCCAGCATATTTGAGAAGATACTGTTATAAGAAGATTGTCCTAAATGATATAACTTCATATGTTTGACATTAATTAGAGGAGAGCTTTTCTGCTTACTAATAACTTTTAAACACTATCTTTTTATGAGTGCTTTTTGTCATATATTTATTGAGTTGCTTATTCTGTGGCAGGTACTGTTCTAGGCCATTTTTATTAGGATGGTTTTATTCTCTTTTGGGGCAAGCACATTTAAATACCTGTTTTGACAATATGTGTTCGAAAGTCTAAGGTTGGATTTAGCTGTATAGTTCCATACAGTGTCTTTGGAAAGATCAAATTAGATGAAAGACCTTTGTTCCCTCAGTATACACAATTTAATGCATAGGAAATTGTTAAATTCACAAGTATTTGTGAAATCATAAGTGTTCCAAGTATTTACTTTACACATGTTTATATCACAAATGCTACTCTGATTTTAACAGGTAATTTGGACACTCTTATATGACTGGGTTAGTCACATAACTCATTTGGATGGTAGAGTAGTCCAAATTTGTCCAAATATGTGAGCATCACAGAAAGAAAGCTCTCTTCCACCGACTCTACCCTCATTTTTCCAGGAATTTGTGTGGTTGAACATAGTGGGAACCAGTTTAAAAAGTGGGGACTTTTGCTTTCAGGATGATGGAGTAGATGTACATTGCCCTATTCCTCCTGCTAAAACAACTGAAAATCTTAAACATTATATATAAAATAAGCATAAGAAGACTCTGAGAGGTGGAGAAAAGGCATAAAGACTAGGGACCTCAGGACTCAAGGAATGACATGGGGTGAGTTCCCTGGGTTTTCTTTTTGCCTGATATATCCCAAATTTGGAGCTGAGGATGCTGGCAGGCAGGAAATAGTAAATGGCACAGACTAATGAACCTGCTGTCTCTAGTCAAAAGACGGGGAAAAGGACAGCCTGGAAGGCAGAAGATTTAGCCAATAACTGCTGTGCTGTAGCCAAACACTACCAGAAAGATTGTGACCCCACCCCTAATCCATGTCAGCCAAGGCTGAGTAGGGAGCCTCAAAGTTGTAACAAGGCTCAACCCCCTGCTGGGGTGATTTCAGAGCAGACTGAGTAGGAGCCAGGAGATTCTTCCCTCCTGAGCAGTACTGAACCTCTCCCTGGCCATTCTCCCTTTACCGTGGTTAATTGTCACCATAGAGACCATGTAGGGAGCCCAGCCTTATATTCCACCTGATAGTAAAGAGGTGCTCCGTTCCCTTCCCGCTAGAGGAATGTTAGAGAAAGCCTGGACAGAGGAAGGGCTCTCAGCACTTCCCAGCAGTAAGGAAGGGAGTGGTTGTGAGACAGTCCTGCCTCTCACCTACCAGATGATGTCAACAGAGGCCTACTGAGGAGCCAGAATTCCTAACCTTGGCAGCAATAGTGAGGAGTTCTTTCCCACCTCCAGTATCAACACTGACCAGATGAAACTGGACTTCTACTTCCTCCTGGCAGTGATTAGGCAGGAACTTTTTCCACAGCTGGAGCAGTGTCTAAGGAAGAATTAAAGTCATAGAGTGTATGGTTTTCAGCCACACTGGAATCAGACTGGAAATCAGTAACAGATAACTGGAAAATCACCAAACATTGGAAAAATAAACAATGCACTTCTAAATAATCCATGAGTCAAAAGAGGATATCTCAAGGGAAATTATTTTAAAAATACTTTGAATGGAAATGAAAATGTTGCATGTCAGAAACTTTGAGACAGCTGAAGCAATGCTACGGAGAGGAAAGTGTCAGTCACTCAATCATGTCCAGCTCTTTGTGACCCCACAGACTGTAGATTGCCAGGCTTCCTCTGTACATGGAGTTCTCCAGGCAAGAATACTGGAGTCGATAGCCAATCCTTTCTCCATATAGGATCTTTCTGACCCAAGTATCAAACCCAGGTCTTCCACAGTGCAGACAGATTCTTCACCATCTGAGCCACCATGGAGAAGAAAACTCACAGCATTAAATGCTGGCCTTCAGTAAAAATTTTTCCATTAGAAAAAAGATGAAGTGTTTTGAATTAATAAAGCTTCCACCTAACCTGGAAAAAGAACAAAAGAAATCCAAAGCCGGCAGAAGGAAGGACATAAGAAAGGAGCAGAAATCAGTGCAATTGAAAACAGAAAATCAATAAAAGAAAGCTAATTATTTGTAAAGATTGATCCAGTTGATAGACCTGTAGCAAAACTGACAGAGGGAAAAATGATAAGAAAAAAATTTCTCCTATTAAGAGTGAATTAGGGGCTTCCCTGGTGGTCCAGTGGGTAAGGACACTGCCTTGCAGTGCAAGGGGCGCTGGTTCCATCCCTGGCCCCAGAAGATCCCACGTGCCATGGAGCAGCTGGACCGATGCGTCCAACTACCCAGCCGGAGCTCTGGAGCACATGTGCCCAGAGCCTTCGCTCTGTGGCAAGAGAGGCCACTGCGATGGGAGGCCCATACAGGCCAAAGAACAAAGATAAATAAATGAAAGATCAATAGAAGTGGCCACAAAAAAAAGAATTTGTGCTACTACTACATACCTTACAGAGTTCAAAGGATGAGGGACAGTTCTGCACACATAAGCTTGATGACTTAATTGAAATTAATTGGTGCCTTGAAACGCACAAAGTACTCATCTAATATGACTTAGATCATTTGAATTGCCCATAAATGTTGAGCAATCAATTTAAAATCTCTTTAAGATCTGTAAGTTGCGAAGGTTTCACTGGACTTGTACCAGAGGCATGGAAATGTCAGAACTTGGAAAATCACCAAACATTGGAAAAATAAACAATGCACTTCTAAATAATCCATGAGTCAAAAGAGGATATCTCAAGGGAAATTATTTTAAAAATACTTTGAATGGAAATGAAAATGTTGCATGTCAGAAACTTTGAGACAGCTGAAGCAATGCTACGGAGAGGAAAGTGTCAGTCACTCAATCATGTCCAGCTCTTTGTGACCCCACAGACTGTAGATTGCCAGGCTTCCTCTGTACATGGAGTTCTCCAGGCAAGAATACTGGAGTCGATAGCCAATCCTTTCTCCATATAGGATCTTTCTGACCCAAGTATCAAACCCAGGTCTTCCACAGTGCAGACAGATTCTTCACCATCTGAGCCACCATGGAGAAGAAAACTCACAGCATTAAATGCTGGCCTTCAGTAAAAATTTTTCCATTAGAAAAAAGATGAAGTGTTTTGAATTAATAAAGCTTCCACCTAACCTGGAAAAAGAACAAAAGAAATCCAAAGCCGGCAGAAGGAAGGACATAAGAAAGGAGCAGAAATCAGTGCAATTGAAAACAGAAAATCAATAAAAGAAAGCTAATTATTTGTAAAGATTGATCCAGTTGATAGACCTGTAGCAAAACTGACAGAGGGAAAAATGATAAGAAAAAAATTTCTCCTATTAAGAGTGAATTAGGGGCTTCCCTGGTGGTCCAGTGGGTAAGGACACTGCCTTGCAGTGCAAGGGGCGCTGGTTCCATCCCTGGCCCCAGAAGATCCCACGTGCCATGGAGCAGCTGGACCGATGCGTCCAACTACCCAGCCGGAGCTCTGGAGCACATGTGCCCAGAGCCTTCGCTCTGTGGCAAGAGAGGCCACTGCGATGGGAGGCCCATACAGGCCAAAGAACAAAGATAAATAAATGAAAGATCAATAGAAGTGGCCACAAAAAAAAAAGAATTTGTGCTACTACTACATACCTTACAGAGTTCAAAGGATGAGGGACAGTTCTGCACACATAAGCTTGATGACTTAATTGAAATTAATTGGTGCCTTGAAACGCACAAAGTACTCATCTAATATGACTTAGATCATTTGAATTGCCCATAAATGTTGAGATACTAAATTCATAATTTAAAAATCTCTTTAAGATCTGTAAGTTGCGAAGGTTTCACTGGAGACTTGTACCAGAGGTCTTAGCACAGTGAGCACCAGAACTACACAACCCCTTCCAAAAAGGAGAAAGGAAGGAACTCTTCGCAATGTGTTTTATGAAGCTGATCTTATCCTCTTACTGAATCAGAGACAGGTAAAAAGAAACGCACACACACACCAATTATGACCAAGCCCCTTAATGCATATAGAAATACATGCATATAGAAAAATCCTTATCAAAATATTAGCAAATAGAACTAAGCAATATATAGGGAGAATTATATACCATGAGGAAGTAGAGTTCATTCTAGGGTTTCAAGGCTGGTCAGTATTTTAAAAATCATTGACTACAATCTACCATATTAACAGAGAAAAGAAAATTGGCAAGATCACATCAGTTGACTTAAAGAAAGCACTTGACAGAGTTCAATATCCACTCATGATAAAAACCCTGAAAACTGATAATAGAGGATATCTTTCTTAACCCAATAAAGAACATATTCAAAAACCTACAGCTGACATACTGTTTCATGGTAAAAATATTTTCCCCCTAAAACATCAAGGTTATCTCAACAAGGGTGTATTCTCTTACCTCAGTACTAGAAGTCATAGCAAATACAATAAGGCAAGAAGAGTAAATAAAAGGTATACAAATTAAAGGAGGAAATATAATTGTTCCCCCCTTTTAATATAACATATTTTTCATTATGGAAAACCCCAAGATGTTTGCTGAAGGAAAGCAAAAAAGCCTTTAGAAACTAATAAGTGAGCAGGAATAAGATAAACATACAAAAATCAATTGTGATATAAAATATTAGTATAGGACATGTGGGAGGTGAAGTTAAAATACAAGTACCATTTGCAGTTGCTAGGATATGCTGAAAGCTATAAATTCTGAAAAGAATATTTAAATGAAGAGACATACTGTGCTCAGTCATTGAAAGATTTGCATGGTAAAGATGTGAGTTCTCCCCCAAATTGTGTAATTTTAATGAATTCCTTTTACTATCTGATAAACTTTTTCAGCCTCATTCTAAGAATAGCTAATAGAATTTTGGAAAAAGAATAAAGTAGGGGAAATCCCTCTCTTTGATTTCAAGATTTATTATATAGTTACAGTAATTAACACTGTCTGATAATGGAGGAATAGACAAATAGATAAGTGGAACATTATAGAAAATCCAGAAATAAATCCACACAGATAAACCCAGCTGATTTTTAAAAATTGCACAGTGCAAGTCAATACAGAAAGAATGATCTTTCAAACAAGTGATGGTAAACAATTGGGTATTCATATATACAAAAATGAATTCAAAATGAATCATAAACATAAAATATAAAGTTAACAAACTTTTAGAAAAAAATAGGAAAAAATTCTGTAGATACAGGGTTAAGAAACAAGTTCTTATGATCGATACCAGAAAGTACAATCCACAGGGGAAAAATTGACAAGTTGTATCTCAACAGAATTTTTAAAACATTTGCCCTTTGGAAGCCAGTGTGAACAAGATAAAAGGAGAAGCTACAAATTGGAGGAGATTTTTTGAAAAGCATGCATCTGACAGAGGACTAGTATTTAGAATACATAAAGACATCTCAAAACACAATAGTAGAAAATGCAAACAGTCGATTAGACAATTGGTTTTTTCCCTAAAACATCAAGGTTATCTCAACAAGGGTGTATTCTCTTACCTCAGTACTAGAAGTCATAGCAAATACAATAAGGCAAGAAGAGTAAATAAAAGGTATACAAATTAAAGGAGGAAATATAATTGTTCCCCCCTTTTAATATAACATATTTTTCATTATGGAAAACCCCAAGATGTTTGCTGAAGGAAAGCAAAAAAGCCTTTAGAAACTAATAAGTGAGCAGGAATAAGATAAACATACAAAAATCAATTGTGATATAAAATATTAGTATAGGACATGTGGGAGGTGAAGTTAAAATACAAGTACCATTTGCAGTTGCTAGGATATGCTGAAAGCTATAAATTCTGAAAAGAATATTTAAATGAAGAGACATACTGTGCTCAGTCATTGAAAGATTTGCATGGTAAAGATGTGAGTTCTCCCCCAAATTGTGTAATTTTAATGAATTCCTTTTACTATCTGATAAACTTTTTCAGCCTCATTCTAAAAATAGAATAGCTAATAGAATTTTGGAAAAAGAATAAAGTAGGGGAAATCCCTCTCTTTGATTTCAAGATTTATTATATAGTTACAGTAATTAACACTGTCTGATAATGGAGGAATAGACAAATAGATAAGTGGAACATTATAGAAAATCCAGAAATAAATCCACACAGATAAACCCAGCTGATTTTTAAAAATTGCACAGTGCAAGTCAATACAGAAAGAATGATCTTTCAAACAAGTGATGGTAAACAATTGGGTATTCATATATACAAAAATGAATTCAAAATGAATCATAAACATAAAATATAAAGTTAACAAACTTTTAGAAAAAAATAGGAAAAAATTCTGTAGATACAGGGTTAAGAAACAAGTTCTTATGATCGATACCAGAAAGTACAATCCACAGGGGAAAAATTGACAAGTTGTATCTCAACAGAATTTTTAAAACATTTGCCCTTTGGAAGCCAGTGTGAACAAGATAAAAGGAGAAGCTACAAATTGGAGGAGATTTTTTGAAAAGCATGCATCTGACAGAGGACTAGTATTTAGAATACATAAAGACATCTCAAAACACAATAGTAGAAAATGCAAACAGTCGATTTAGACAATTGGCAAAAGGCGAAACTAGCATTCCCTCCAAGGTGATGTGTAGATACCAAATAAACAGGAAAAGATACTCAGCATCACTAGGGAAATACAAAGAGGCAGACATAACTTACTGATTGAACAACAACAAAAGGGAAATGCAAATTCAAACTTCTATGAAGATAACACTCTTAACAGAGTGGCTAAGATAAAAAACAGTGGCAGCACAAAAAGCTGGCAACAGTGTGGATAAACTGGACCACTCATGTTTTTGGTGAGTGTGAAATACTACAGGCAGTTTCTCATGAAACTGAATGTGAAATTACCATAGCCTCCAGCAGTTGTACTCTTGGTTATTTATCCCAAAGAAACAAAAACTTACCAAATGTTTTCGAAACTTACCGAAAGACAGTGTTACAGAAGTCTTTATTTTTAATATTCCAAAACTGGAATCAGCCCAGGTGTCCTTCAGCAAGTAAATGGTTTAACAAACTGCATACAAACTATAGAATGCTGCTTAACAATAAATAGAACAAACTACAATCCACACCAAAACTTGAATGAATCTCCAGAGAATTATGCTGAGTGACGAAAATGAATCTCAAAAGGTTCCATATGATTCCATTTGTATAGCATTTTTGATACAGTAAAATTTTAGAACTGAGAGATTAATCCTTGCCAGAGTTTACAGATTGTTGGGCCCAGAGAAAGGATAGATAGGGAGTTACTGTAACAGGACATGAGGGAGGCTTGTGGTGCAGGAACTGTTCAGTCTCCATGGTGGTAGATAATGAGCCTGTATGGCTCATAAAATTGTATAGCACTCACCACACACACACTCACAGACTAATGAGTACACTGAGACTGAGAAAATTGGAATAAGATGAGTGGGTTATATCAAAGTCAGTATCCTAATTGTGATATTAGACGGTTGCAAAATGTCATCAATTGGAGGAATGGCATAGTGTACAGGGGACTCTGTATTCTTATAATTGTATATGAGTCTTAAGTAATTGCAATTAAAAGTAGATGACTTAAGTAGAAATAGACTCCTTTTCCTACTTTAAAAGAAAGTACGAAGTATATATTCTGAGAAAGATTGTTGACTCTGAAAGGAAGATGTCGCTATATATCAATAGCACAGAATTGCTAACTATATCAAAATCAATTAGAAAATAGTTATCTCTTGTGGTTAAGTTTGAAAAATGAAGTATCATCAAAAGTAGACATTGAATGATGGAGAAAGAACTTTGTAGGTAAGTTAAGAGTTAAATGAAAGGATTTATAGGCAATACCATTTCATGGTTTTTTTTTAAATTGCTCTATACCTAGATTTTCCATGTTTCTTATTCAAAGAACTAAGGATGTAAGAATTTTCTATATTCTTTCCTGAATGCTGAAAATTAAAAATCTAAAAAAAACTGTGTACAATTACACTTTGTATAGTATGTAAGGTGGTGTAAAAGCTAGAAATTAAAGCTACTCTGGAATGGTGAAAATCAGTCACAGTCAATCCAAAGCCAATTTGCAAACTACCTTTGACTAATTGGAATCAAGAATAGTCTAACATACTCTAGAGGACCGCTCATGGTAAGCAGGATTATTTTTGTGTGTGTGTATTAATAATGGCACAATGTCTGTAATATTTTGATCCATTATTATGATCCATAACTTGTTTTCAATATCTAAAGTGTAGTTTGGCATGATTTTGTTATCTTGTACATTACACTAAGTGAAGATAAATGTATATAACCACATTAGCCCATATATACTTTATTTGTTGAATGGATTAACTGAAGCTAATTTTTTTTTGACCAACTGATCTTTTTTTGTAGTTATTCTGGTAACAGCTTTAAGAAAAAGTAAATAGGAAACTAAGGAAAATTATTAATATAGCTCTGATTTCTAAATCTAAAGGATAATGGTGCTGCCTGAATCTACATATTCCCGCATATCCCCAAACCATAGCCAAAAGGGAACACAAAATCCAACTAACCCATACCTTCTGGATCGCTAGACAGAATAACATGAACTTCAAATTACCTGAAAGTAGCAAAGCTATCAAGTTTCAGCAGACCTTCCATTGTTGATACAAGTGTGTATGTGTGGGGAGTATGGAATGGGATGCTTTAGAGACTCTAGGAAACAGAGGAATGGGGATTGGAATACTTAAATGAGAGAATGACTTTAAAAAGAGAAAGTACAACAGTATGTGCCAAAATAGTGAACACAGACTGTCACTTGATACTTCATAGCACCAGCTACAGAGAAGGAGTTTTAGAGTGAGTAGGACGCGGAAGTAGCAGCCTTGGAGGAATTTTGCTTCTGGAAAATGAGATAGACCGAGATGGTATGATATCTCTGAGTCACAGCAGTGAGGAGAAAACAAGAAAAAAGAGGAAAAGGATTCTACACAATCAAAGATATCAGCCTCTTTTTTTCTCGTTACCCATTCAAGAAATTACACTTCACTAAGTTGACAGAAGGCACTCACAATGAATGCCTTCCACAAAATGATTATGGGGGAAAGATCAAACTTACACAGTGCAGCTTTTGGAAGTAAAATCATCAAGTCAATCCAAAGCCAATTTGCAAACTACCTTTGACTAATTGGAATCAAGAATAGTCTAACATACTCTAGAGGACCGCTCATGGTAAGCAGGATTATTTTTGTGTGTGTGTATTAATAATGGCACAATGTCTGTAATATTTTGATCCATTATTATGATCCATAACTTGTTTTCAATATCTAAAGTGTAGTTTGGCATGATTTTGTTATCTTGTACATTACACTAAGTGAAGATAAATGTATATAACCACATTAGCCCATATATACTTTATTTGTTGAATGGATTAACTGAAGCTAATTTTTTTTTGACCAACTGATCTTTTTTTGTAGTTATTCTGGTAACAGCTTTAAGAAAAAGTAAATAGGAAACTAAGGAAAATTATTAATATAGCTCTGATTTCTAAATCTAAAGGATAATGGTGCTGCCTGAATCTACATATTCCCGCATATCCCCAAACCATAGCCAAAAGGGAACACAAAATCCAACTAACCCATACCTTCTGGATCGCTAGACAGAATAACATGAACTTCAAATTACCTGAAAGTAGCAAAGCTATCAAGTTTCAGCAGACCTTCCATTGTTGATACAAGTGTGTATGTGTGGGGAGTATGGAATGGGATGCTTTAGAGACTCTAGGAAACAGAGGAATGGGGATTGGAATACTTAAATGAGAGAATGACTTTAAAAAGAGAAAGTACAACAGTATGTGCCAAAATAGTGAACACAGACTGTCACTTGATACTTCATAGCACCAGCTACAGAGAAGGAGTTTTAGAGTGAGTAGGACGCGGAAGTAGCAGCCTTGGAGGAATTTTGCTTCTGGAAAATGAGATAGACCGAGATGGTATGATATCTCTGAGTCACAGCAGTGAGGAGAAAACAAGAAAAAAGAGGAAAAGGATTCTACACAATCAAAGATATCAGCCTCTTTTTTTCTCGTTACCCATTCAAGAAATTACACTTCACTAAGTTGACAGAAGGCACTCACAATGAATGCCTTCCACAAAATGATTATGGGGGAAAGATCAAACTTACACAGTGCAGCTTTTGGAATAAAGCAGAATATATGTATTAAAGCATTTCATCTGATGAATGAATCTATACACAACACATACTTAAAAAGAAAACCTGGGCTTCCCTGGTGGTCCAGTGGGTAAGGACACCGTGGCCTTGCAGTGCAAGGGGCACCGGTTCAATCCCTGGCCTGGGAAGATCCCACATGCCTCGGAGTGGCTGGACCCATGTGTCCAATTACCGAGCTGAAGCTCTGGAGCACATGTGCCCAGAGCCGGCGCTCTGCGACAACAGAGGCCACCGTGATGGGAGGCCCACATGGGCCAAAGAACAAAGATGGATGAAAATGGACAAATGAAAGACCAATAGAAGTGGCCCACCTGCTCCCCTCCCTCCCCACCCCACCCCCACCAAAATAATAAATAAATAAATCTTTTTAAAAAATAAGAAAACCTCAGAAAAATAGCCACAGAGTAGCATACTGTAACACAGTACTCTAGACTTAAGTATTTTCAAGCAAGCAAAGCAGAACCTGGGATCCAAAAACATAAGGAGAGAAATAGATTAAAAAGAAAAAAAAAAAAAAGTTATGCAATGTGAGCTGATCGAACTCAGGAAGGAAATTGAAGAAAAGATGAAGCTATGCTGGAAATGAAGAATTAATTATAAAATGCTCAGGAGAAAATAGAATGGAATGAAAACTAAGGAAGAACAAACAATGAAAATGAGACAAAGAAGTAAAAATTAGGATCTCAAAGCAAGTAATTGAAAAGGAAGACTGACTGGCAAAGGATATCCAACATAATTGGAATATGTGAAGAATGAAAATAACACAGTAGAACAAAACTTATATTCAAAAAAAACTTTATGGGAATAGGGGGAATTTAAGTCTACCTTTTGAAGGATCCCCCACTGTACCCAGGGAAATAGGCCTGGAATGATCACCTCTGAGACACATTCTAATAAACTATTAAACTTGAAGGATAAGTTGGACTGGCATCATATTTTTGAAAAGCAACATGCAGGTCATAGCAACAGAACAGAAATTTCAAGAAAGTCAAAAATTGCAGGCCAAGGAATTGCTGTCTAGCCAAGAAAAAAAAAAAGCCTGGGGCTTTCCCCCTTGAGTTGGAATAAAGCTATGTATTAAAGCATTCATGATGAATGAATCTATACACAACACATACTTAAAAGAAAACCTGGGCTTCCCTGGTGGTCCAGTGGTGGACACCGTGGCCTTGCAGTGCCAGGGGCACAGGTTCAATCCCTGGCCTGGGAAGATCCCACATGCCTCGGAGTGGCTGGACCCATGTGTCCAATTACCGAGCTGAAGCTCTGGAGCACATGTGCCCAGAGCCGGCGCTCTGCGACAACAGAGGCCACCGTGATGGGAGGCCCACATGGGCCAAAGAACAAAGATGGATGAAAATGGACAAATGAAAGACCAATAGAAGTGGCCCACCTGCTCCCCCCCTCCCCAACCCCACCCCCACCAAAATAATAAATAAATAAATCTTTTTAAAAAATAAGAAAACCTCAGAAAAATAGCCACAGAGTAGCATACTGTAACACAGTACTCTAGACTTAAGTATTTTCAAGCAAGCAAAGCAGAACCTGGGATCCAAAAACATAAGGAGAGAAATAGATTAAAAAGAAAAAAAAAAAAGTTATGCAATGTGAGCTGATCGAACTCAGGAAGGAAATTGAAGAAAAGATGAAGCTATGCTGGAAATGAAGAATTAATTATAAAATGCTCAGGAGAAAATAGAATGGAATGAAAACTAAGGAAGAACAAACAATGAAAATGAGACAAAGAAGTAAAAATTAGGATCTCAAAGCAAGTAATTGAAAAGGAAGACTGACTGGCAAAGGATATCCAACATAATTGGAATATGTGAAGAATGAAAATAACACAGTAGAACAAAACTTATATTCAAAAAAAACTTTATGGGAATAGGGGGAATTTAAGTCTACCTTTTGAAGGATCCCCCACTGTACCCAGGGAAATAGGCCTGGAATGATCACCTCTGAGACACATTCTAATAAACTATTAAACTTGAAGGATAAGTTGGACTGGCATCATATTTTTGAAAAGCAACATGCAGGTCATAGCAACAGAACAGAAATTTCAAGAAAGTCAAAAATTGCAGGCCAAGGAATTGCTGTCTAGCCAAGTTTTCCTTCAGTTAGTATGGCAGTAGAAAATCAGTTTTTGAATATTGGAGAAAATTCATTGATTATTGTATCCATAAGCCTTCTAGAGGAGTTTGGTAGAGAATGAACTCCATCCACTCAAGAGACCACTGGGGAAGCTTCAGCAAAAGAACTGTGAGTATTAATATACTGTAGAATTAAGAACTAAATAAAATTAAGAGTGAGGATGTGATAGAAGAAAGCGAAAGGCTGTATGTTAACATACAAAGAATACCACGCTGAGAAAAGGAAGAGAGCGAGAAGGGAAAGTAAAATGAGATCATAGACTTTTCAGTAGGTGGGAGAACAGGATACCATTTTAGGTGGGCAGACTAGACACTAAAAAATAAGGAAAAGGAGGAGGAAAGATTAAGAGCACTAACAAAAGTACATATAAATACACTAGAACAAAGCTACTAACCTTCCTTAATACCAAAAGAAAAAGTAAAAGAAAAGTACCATCTAGAAAAAGAAATGGTAACTCTTAATACAATAGTTAAAATATACAGTAGTAACTGAGATGAAGTAGAACATCATGCCAATTAAATATACATGGGCTTAAATTCCCTATTTAAAGTAAAAAAGAGGGCTTCCCCTGGTGGTCCAGTGGGTAAGGACACCGCCTTGCAGTGCAAGGGGCGCCGGTTCGAGCCCTGGCCTGGGAAGATCCCGTGTGCCGCGGAGCGGCTGGACTGATGTGTCCAATTACCGAGCCAGAGCTCTGGAGCGCATGCGCCTAGAAGCCGGTGCTCTGCAACCACAGACGCCACCGCGATGGGAGGCCCATGGGAGCCAAAGAACAAAGACGGATGAACATTGAGAAACGAAAGACCAATAGAAGTGGCCCGCTTGCTCCCCTCCTTCCCCAACCCAACCCCCGCCCAAAAAAAAAAAAAAAAAAAAAATACTAGGTTACCTTAAAAAAAAAAAAAAAAAAGTAAAAAAAATATCTTCAAACTGGTTTAGAAAACAAACACTAGAATTTGGGTTAAACAAGAATCCATTAATGGATGCTAAACTAAGGTAGAAAGTTTAAGGCTCAGTATTTTTGTATGGTCTCCAAGTATCTCCTTACAGATTGCTTATTTGCTGCAAGAGGAAAATATAATAACCATATAGTGAAGGAATCCGGGCAGTGCCTTGACCAGGTAATTGAAGTTAGTATCACCAATAAGGATGTTAGGGACATCATGCCCTTTGACTGTGATACCCTTTGAAGAATACATCAGTGCTTAGTGGTTTAGTAAGAAAGGCATAAACTGAATTTAACCATGAGGAGTATCAAACCCAATTGTGGAACATTTTATAAAATAACTGGCCTCTTCAAAAATGATTAGTGTCATGAAAGAAAGGTTTGGGAACTGTTCCTGACAAAATGAATCTGAAGAGATGGACAGCCAAATGTAATCTTTGTTCCTGAATTTGATTCTGTACTGGATGGGGAGAAAAACTATAAAAAGGACATTATTAGGGTAGTTGACAGAATTGGAATATGGAGTGACAAAAATACTTTACCAATATTAGATTTTCCTGACTTTAACTTTTCTGTTTATGTAAGAATATCCTTTTTCTTAAAAAGCCACATTGAAGATTAAGAGGAAAAGAATATATGAACCTACTCTCAAGTTGTTTGAAAAAACATAGAATGTACGTGTGGGTGGGAGAATGATAAGCAAAGGTAGCAAAATGTTGACAGCTGGTGAGTCTGATATAAAACGTTTAAGGGAATTTTCTGTTGTTCAAACTTTTCTCTGGCTTTAAAATTTTGTAAAATATAGCTCTGGCTGTGACTATATGCCAGAAATCAATACATACACAATATTTTGTAAAGTAGAACTTGAGTTACATAGTTTTCTACTCTCTCCCTTTTTAAAAAATACATCAAGTGTTGTACCATTTCAGTTTCCATTTGGAAAGCTCAGCTGATTTGTATCAGTCTGTGTTAAGCTATAGATGTGATTGCTCCTACAACTTCTTTTATCTCTTATGCTTTTGAAGAATTTGCCTTTTTCATGCTTAAAGTATGCTTTAGAAGGGGAAGAAAAGTGATTTTCTAAATGTATGCTTTTCTATGACGTCCTGTAAAATGCTCAGTTATATGGAGAAAAGTCAGCTATTTGGTCCCACTCCCTGACTCTTTGGTGCTTCTTTGTGTTCTGAGGACAAAGTAGGAGATGGATGAAGTTAGAAGCATTTTGTATATTTTTTCATGATTTTTAAAATCTTCTTCCAAAATGAGCTCTACCAAGCAATATGTGAATTTTACATACCTTGCCAGTTATTTTTACAATGAACTCCAGTTTGCCAGGTCAAGTGCCCCATCAAGAAAATTTTGAAGATATTTTGCCTTTAATGATATAAATTATTACAATAATTATTTATTTTCTAACTAGGAAGAAGCATTGCATGCCTTTATTCAGCCAGAGATCCTGGATGGCCCAAATCAGTATTTTTGTGAACGTTGTAAGAAGAAGTGTGATGCACGAAAGGTAACTGTCATGTAGAAATTGATACTTATCTGAGATGATATTCAGTATTCAGTAGCTTCTCCCTATTTTTTTGTAGGGTCTTCGATTTTTGCATTTCCCTTATCTTCTGACATTACAATTGAAAAGGTTTGATTTTGATTATACGACCATGCACAGGATTAAATTGAATGACCGGATGACATTTCCTGAGGAACTAGATATGAGTACATTTATTGACGTTGAGGATGAGGTAAATACATAAAAATTATGCTTCAGTTGTTCTTCTTTCATCAGAGTAGCTTGCAATATTCTTTGAAAAGACAAAAAGGATATTAAATTCTGGAATTGTTTCTTTGAGTGATAATCTTATATTTCATAACTTTCTCTATTTTAAAAAAACATATATATTTGTTTGTTTGACTGTGCCAGCTCTTAATCACAGCATGTGGTCTTTGATCTTAGTTGCAGCTAGCAGGATCTCTCGTTCCCTGCCCAGGGATTGAACTCAGGCTCCCTGCATTAGGAGCTTAAAATATTGGCCACCAGGAGAAGTCCCTTAAGTTTCAAAACATAACTTAACTTTCTTAGTTATTGAAACATATCAGTCTATGTAACAATGTATGCTTTTCTTTTTTGAAGAATTTGCCTTTTTCATGCTTAAAGTATGCTTTAGAAGGGGAAGAAAAGTGATTTTCTAAATGTATGCTTTTCTATGACGTCCTGTAAAATGCTCAGTTATATGGAGAAAAGTCAGCTATTTGGTCCCACTCCCTGACTCTTTGGTGCTTCTTTGTGTTCTGAGGACAAAGTAGGAGATGGATGAAGTTAGAAGCATTTTGTATATTTTTTCATGATTTTTAAAATCTTCTTCCAAAATGAGCTCTACCAAGCAATATGTGAATTTTACATACCTTGCCAGTTATTTTTACAATGAACTCCAGTTTGCCAGGTCAAGTGCCCCATCAAGAAAATTTTGAAGATATTTTGCCTTTAATGATATAAATTATTACAATAATTATTTATTTTCTAACTAGGAAGAAGCATTGCATGCCTTTATTCAGCCAGAGATCCTGGATGGCCCAAATCAGTATTTTTGTGAACGTTGTAAGAAGAAGTGTGATGCACGAAAGGTAACTGTCATGTAGAAATTGATACTTATCTGAGATGATATTCAGTATTCAGTAGCTTCTCCCTATTTTTTTGTAGGGTCTTCGATTTTTGCATTTCCCTTATCTTCTGACATTACAATTGAAAAGGTTTGATTTTGATTATACGACCATGCACAGGATTAAATTGAATGACCGGATGACATTTCCTGAGGAACTAGATATGAGTACATTTATTGACGTTGAGGATGAGGTAAATACATAAAAATTATGCTTCAGTTGTTCTTCTTTCATCAGAGTAGCTTGCAATATTCTTTGAAAAGACAAAAAGGATATTAAATTCTGGAATTGTTTCTTTGAGTGATAATCTTATATTTCATAACTTTCTCTATTTTAAAAAAACATATATATTTGTTTGTTTGACTGTGCCAGCTCTTAATCACAGCATGTGGTCTTTGATCTTAGTTGCAGCTAGCAGGATCTCTCGTTCCCTGCCCAGGGATTGAACTCAGGCTCCCTGCATTAGGAGCTTAAAATATTGGCCACCAGGAGAAGTCCCTTAAGTTTCAAAACATAACTTAACTTTCTTAGTTATTGAAACATATCAGTCTAGAGATGGGCTGCACTTGTGTTTCTGGTATATGATAAACACAGAACAAATACAATGTATTGAATGAACCAAGCAAACTGGGTCGTGTAGCCTTAATTTCTTGTTTTGTCAAGCATTAAGGTTTTCGGGTTGTTCTCACTTAAGGTTTTGTTGTTATTTAGTCACTAAGTCATGTTCCACTCTTGGGGACCCCATGGACTGCAGCCCACCAGGCCCCTCGGTCCTTGGCATTTCCCTGACAAGAATACTGGAGTGGGTTGCCATTTCTTCTCCTAGGGAACATCCGAATCCAGAAATGGAACCTCTTTCTCTTGCATTGGCAGGCAGATTCTTTACTGCCGAGCCACTTAGGAAGCGACTTAAGGTTTACCAGCTCATAAATAGGCTACGTTATAAAGCTAGATAATAAAGGTATTTTTCTGTGTTTCTTTTTCAATTAGTTTTGTAATTAAAACTTTTAAGATAAAAAATTTGAAACTAAATATGATGTGAGAATGGGACTTGGAGGGCACAGATAATGCTAATTAATTTCTTCTATTCATTGATCTCCCCAAATTCTTTGATTCCTCTAGCCTTATCCAGTAAAGGATTCATAATGTCCCAATCTATTTGTTTGGAAACTCCTCTGATTTAATTTTTAGGAATGTGTACAGTAACTTAGCATAGTTGTTACAGAATGATAAATCTTTCTTATTCTCAAGACTGCTTTGAAGCATTTTTTTCTGATTGGAATTCATCACAGTAGTTAAAAATGCCTTTTCCTAAAGGCTCAAAAATAATTTCAAACATTCCCAAGTTTTATTTATGCTCTTTAGTACTAAGAGGCAAATGTTTTCTGAGCTTCACTTTCCCTGTCTTTAAAGTAAGGATGATAATTGCTTTTTATAGCTTTTATAAGAAGAGATTGCCTTAGATGGAGTAAATGTTCATTGAATAGTACCTGTGCAAACATTCAAAGTAGAATCCAACTCAGAGATCAGTATTAGATGGGTCTTCTTATATTCTTAATGTATTTCTTATAAAAGAAAGTATTTTCCAAGGGAAAAAAAAACTGAGGAAGTTTGATAGGAACTTTTAGAATGTTTTAGGTCCATTTCTTGGGAAAAGAGATGTCCTGGCTTAGTTACAAGAGGTTTTGGGAATGACCTCTTTAGACTTTGTGTAGAGTTCTGAAGTTGGTTTTCACCTTCATTTTTCCTTGAACCAAACTTCTCTTGAGGAATGAAGACTATATGTTAGATGTAATCCTTAACAACCATATCCTTGACAAAATGCTGGTACTTACTATATATTGATTGGTTAATTTAAGAACTTATATGCCGTGCCTTGAAACATATCAAGTGCCTACATTTTAGAGAAGAGTTTTTCAAACTACATATTTAAAATATTTAAAGAAAAGGGAGAACAGAGTTGTTTGAGGATTTCTAGGAAGAATTCTTTAAGTTTGCCTGAAAGAGATTTTAAAATCAAAAAGTATGGAAAAGTATTATTTACTGTGGTTACATTTCTGTCTCCTGTAACTGGAATATAAAATTCTTGTGTAAAGAGACAGTGCCTTGTTTTTCTTTCTAATTGTCTGTAATACCTAGCATAGTGATAAACTGAGTTGAACTTTTTTTTCAAGAAAGGAAATGATATTTTTTTTGAGATTTGAGAATAGCAGAAGCTCACTTTGGAGCTTAGCTTCTCTGCTTTTATGGTTTTTGATGAAAGAAATGGTAATTTTACATTGTTACTTTGCAGCAGTAAGCATAAGTGGGGTTTAATAGAATTCTGAATCCATAATTTGTTAATAGAGGATGTTAATAGAAATGCTTTTAAAATATACTTTTGTTTAATTTTATTTAAGGTCTCGTTTTTTTAAAGAAAATAACTGCTTATGGTAGAATAAGTATTTTTAATAACAGTAGCGACTTAAATTTTGTGAAGAAGTTTGCAGCCTACAGATTAAAGGTTTGTATTTTCCCTTTATCAGCCTAATAATTGTAAGATGATTGTGTTTTTTTTTTAAGAAATCTCCTCAGACGGAGAGTTGCACTGACAGTGGAGCGGAAAATGAACGCTCAGTGATCGTGAGTGTTCATTGAATAGTACCTGTGCAAACATTCAAAGTAGAATCCAACTCAGAGATCAGTATTAGATGGGTCTTCTTATATTCTTAATGTATTTCTTATAAAAGAAAGTATTTTCCAAGGGAAAAAAAAACTGAGGAAGTTTGATAGGAACTTTTAGAATGTTTTAGGTCCATTTCTTGGGAAAAGAGATGTCCTGGCTTAGTTACAAGAGGTTTTGGGAATGACCTCTTTAGACTTTGTGTAGAGTTCTGAAGTTGGTTTTCACCTTCATTTTTCCTTGAACCAAACTTCTCTTGAGGAATGAAGACTATATGTTAGATGTAATCCTTAACAACCATATCCTTGACAAAATGCTGGTACTTACTATATATTGATTGGTTAATTTAAGAACTTATATGCCGTGCCTTGAAACATACCAACTGCCTACATCTTAGAGAAGAGTTTTTCAAACTACATATTTAAAATATTTAAAGAAAAGGGAGAACAGAGTTGTTTGAGGATTTCTAGGAAGAATTCTTTAAGTTTGCCTGAAAGAGATTTTAAAATCAAAAAGTATGGAAAAGTATTATTTACTGTGGTTACATTTCTGTCTCCTGTAACTGGAATATAAAATTCTTGTGTAAAGAGACAGTGCCTTGTTTTTCTTTCTAATTGTCTGTAATACCTAGCATAGTGATAAACTGAGTTGAACTTTTTTTTCAAGAAAGGAAATGATATTTTTTTTGAGATTTGAGAATAGCAGAAGCTCACTTTGGAGCTTAGCTTCTCTGCTTTTATGGTTTTTGATGAAAGAAATGGTAATTTTACATTGTTACTTTGCAGCAGTAAGCATAAGTGGGGTTTAATAGAATTCTGAATCCATAATTTGTTAATAGAGGATGTTAATAGAAATGCTTTTAAAATATACTTTTGTTTAATTTTATTTAAGGTCTCGTTTTTTTAAAGAAAATAACTGCTTATGGTAGAATAAGTATTTTTAATAACAGTAGCGACTTAAATTTTGTGAAGAAGTTTGCAGCCTACAGATTAAAGGTTTGTATTTTCCCTTTATCAGCCTAATAATTGTAAGATGATTGTGTTTTTTTTTTAAGAAATCTCCTCAGACGGAGAGTTGCACTGACAGTGGAGCGGAAAATGAAGGCAGCTGTCACAGTGATCAGATGAGCAACGATTTCTCCAATGACGATGGGGTTGATGAAGGAATCTGCCTTGAAAACAATAGTGGAACTGAAAAGATTCCAAAACCTGGACTTGAAAAGGTACTTTTATAATTTGTGGTTTTCAGTGGAAAGAGAGAACAAAGTAATCTCTGAGCTGTTACATAATTGTCTTTAAAAGAAGTTTAATTGCTACTGTTTTTAGGCATGTATGAAATCAAAAACGTAAGGAAAAACTGCTTACATGTGGGAGTCTTTACCTCTGTGAGGCTGAACTGGAACTGTGAAGCAAGCTGGGTGGTGGGGTGGAACCAGGTGCCCAGTAGTGAGGAAACCACTTCAGTTTGCCCTTGGAGTAACAGCAGGGCTCTAAGTCTTACATCGGAGTTTTCTCACGTAGCAGAATGAAAGCATTCGACTAGATCAGTCCCTTTTAAAGATTCTGGCTGGCTGTGGAACCCTCTCTGGAACAGTAAGAGAACCACTCTTTTTTAGATACAAAGCCATCTGTTTCCCCCCTGCCCTGTGCCTGCTCTCAGGGGGCTTCAAAAAATGATATAAGTCCAGGGATTATAGTTTATTATTCTATTTTATTTATTTATTTTTAACACAAAAAGCCATTTTGTATTGGAGTATAGCCAATCAGAATCTATTGCATAGCACATGGAACTCTGCTCAGTGTTATGTACTAACCTGGATGGCAGCATGTATATGTCACTCTTAATTTACTTTCTTGAGAGGAGAATTACAGATCTGATGTCTTGATCATGGTGTCAGTAATGAATCACCACTGTGACCACTGATCACTGGCTCAAGTCTTAGAGAGTCATATTAAATATAGATTTTTTTAAGGCAGTATTTAAGAATGGAGTTTGACTAGGATAAACTTGTATTTAGACCAAGACCATTATTGTCATCACCATTGTCACTGCTCTTTACCTTTTAAAATTATCTGTTTCCTTCAGGGCTGATAGATGAGTATGAATTCCTATGTGATGGATAATATAGTGAATACATTATTACAATATAAAGAACATTGTATTCAAGCAAGAGTTGGAAAACTGTGGCCTTAGAGCTAAATCCATCCCCTGCCTGTTATTCTACTAGACAATTATCTTATCTTTTTTTTTTTCCCCTTATTTTATTCTATTGGATAGGATTTTCCATACAGTATTGAATAGGAATGGTAAGAGAGGACACTCTTGCCTTATCCCAGTCTCAGGAGGAAAGTGTGCAGTCTCTCATCATTAAATATGATATGATTCTTTTATAGGTTTTGTAGTTTTTTGTAGATATTCATTATCAACTTGATAATGTTCTTCTCTTTTTAGTTTGTTGAAAGTCTTTATCATGGATGGGTTTGGATTTTGTCAAATGTTGTTTCTGAGTTCAACTGGTATGATCATGTAATTTGTCCTTTTTATCCTGGTTTACATTAGTTGATTTTCTAATGTTGAAGCAGCTTTGCATATCTGAGAGATATCAAATCAATAGATTACTATATCACAGGTATTATATAAATACATTAGAATATATTCAAAATCATTTTATTTAAATTTTTAAAAGTGTTGTTTGAGATGTATTGATTTTGATCAACATACCAGAATAGTCTCATATTTTAGTATTTGCTTCTAAAATTTCAGACTATTTTCTTTTTACATAAGTATATAAATTTATATTTCACTTATGCATTGTTCTAGCAGTTATAGTGTAATAAAATGTGAAGGAATATATTGAATGAAACTAATGGAACTTGTGAGACTTGTGGTATATAAAATTATATAATGAATTTAGAGAAAGTTGACTTGCCATAGATACATAGGACAGCTAAGATACTATCTGACTCTGTTTTTAGGAAATAAGAAATATACAAATTAAGGGGTTTTTTGTGATGTCTTGATCATGGTGTCAGTAATGAATCACCACTGTGACCACTGATCACTGGCTCAAGTCTTAGAGAGTCATATTAAATATAGATTTTTTTAAGGCAGTATTTAAGAATGGAGTTTGACTAGGATAAACTTGTATTTAGACCAAGACCATTATTGTCATCACCATTGTCACTGCTCTTTACCTTTTAAAATTATCTGTTTCCTTCAGGGCTGATAGATGAGTATGAATTCCTATGTGATGGATAATATAGTGAATACATTATTACAATATAAAGAACATTGTATTCAAGCAAGAGTTGGAAAACTGTGGCCTTAGAGCTAAATCCATCCCCTGCCTGTTATTCTACTAGACAATTATCTTATCTTTTTTTTTTTCCCCTTATTTTATTCTATTGGATAGGATTTTCCATACAGTATTGAATAGGAATGGTAAGAGAGGACACTCTTGCCTTATCCCAGTCTCAGGAGGAAAGTGTGCAGTCTCTCATCATTAAATATGATATGATTCTTTTATAGGTTTTGTAGTTTTTTGTAGATATTCATTATCAACTTGATAATGTTCTTCTCTTTTTAGTTTGTTGAAAGTCTTTATCATGGATGGGTTTGGATTTTGTCAAATGTTGTTTCTGAGTTCAACTGGTATGATCATGTAATTTGTCCTTTTTATCCTGGTTTACATTAGTTGATTTTCTAATGTTGAAGCAGCTTTGCATATCTGAGAGATATCAAATCAATAGATTACTATATCACAGGTATTATATAAATACATTAGAATATATTCAAAATCATTTTATTTAAATTTTTAAAAGTGTTGTTTGAGATGTATTGATTTTGATCAACATACCAGAATAGTCTCATATTTTAGTATTTGCTTCTAAAATTTCAGACTATTTTCTTTTTACATAAGTATATAAATTTATATTTCACTTATGCATTGTTCTAGCAGTTATAGTGTAATAAAATGTGAAGGAATATATTGAATGAAACTAATGGAACTTGTGAGACTTGTGGTATATAAAATTATATAATGAATTTAGAGAAAAGTTGACTTGCCATAGATACATAGGACAGCTAAGATACTATCTGACTCTGTTTTTAGGAAATAAGAAATATACAAATTAAGGGTTTGTGTTTTTCCTCTGCTCTGAGTCACTTTTATTTATCTTCCTTAGAATTCCTTGATCTACGAGCTCTTCTCTGTGATGGTTCACTCGGGGAGTGCTGCCGGGGGGCATTACTATGCTTGCATCAAGTCGTTCAGCGACGAGCAGTGGTACAGCTTCAATGACCAGCATGTCAGCAGGGTAAGGAGGGGTTTTTTAAGATTATTATTCTGAAGGATAGGAGTAGGGATGTTTCTCATCAATGGAAGGGTTTATTAAAAATGAGAGACTCACAGCTGTAAAAAGAAGTGCAGAAGAATCAGCCCTAATGAGGTGAATGGATCTAGAATCTATTATAAAAAGTGAAGTAAGTCAAAAAGAGAAAGACAAGTACAGTATACTAACACATATATATGGAATCTAGTAAGATGGTAATGATAACACATGCAGTGAAGCAATGGAAGAACAGACATAGAGAACAGACATATGGACATTATGGGGAATGGACAGGGGGTGGGAGGCGTAGAGGGAGGAACATGGAAACCTATACTATCATATGTGAAAAAGATAGCTATTGTCATTGCGCTGTGGGAATAGAGGATCCTGCAGGGGCGCTATGAGACAGCCTGGAGGGATGGGATTGGGGGGACTGGGAACAGGGTGGAGGAGGGAGGGGCCATGGATATAGATATACATGTGACTAATCTGGGATTATACATATCTGTAAACAACAAAACTCTATAAAAGTAAAAAGTAGGGCTTCCCCTGGTGGTCCAGTGGATAAGGACATCGCCTTGCAGTGCAAGGGGCGCTGGTTTGATCCCTGGTCTGGGAAGATCCCGCGTGCCGTGGAGCAGCTGGACTGATGTGTCCAATCACCGAGCCGGAGCTCTGGAGCACATGCGCCCAGAGCCAGCGCTTAAAAAGACTATTTTCTTTACATAAGTATATAAATTTATATTTCACTTATGCATTGTTCTAGCAGTTATAGTGTAATAAAATGTGAAGGAATATATTGAATGAAACTAATGGAACTTGTGAGACTTGTGGTATATAAAATTATATAATGAATTTAGAGAAAGTTGACTTGCCATAGATACATAGGACAGCTAAGATACTATCTGACTCTGTTTTTAGGAAATAAGAAATATACAAATTAAGGGTTTGTGTTTTTCCTCTGCTCTGAGTCACTTTTATTTATCTTCCTTAGAATTCCTTGATCTACGAGCTCTTCTCTGTGATGGTTCACTCGGGGAGTGCTGCCGGGGGGCATTACTATGCTTGCATCAAGTCGTTCAGCGACGAGCAGTGGTACAGCTTCAATGACCAGCATGTCAGCAGGGTAAGGAGGGGGTTTTTAAGATTATTATTCTGAAGGATAGGAGTAGGGATGTTTCTCATCAATGGAAGGGTTTATTAAAAATGAGAGACTCACAGCTGTAAAAAGAAGTGCAGAAGAATCAGCCCTAATGAGGTGAATGGATCTAGAATCTATTATAAAAAGTGAAGTAAGTCAAAAAGAGAAAGACAAGTACAGTATACTAACACATATATATGGAATCTAGTAAGATGGTAATGATAACACATGCAGTGAAGCAATGGAAGAACAGACATAGAGAACAGACATATGGACATTATGGGGAATGGACAGGGGGTGGGAGGCGTAGAGGGAGGAACATGGAAACCTATACTATCATATGTGAAAAAGATAGCTATTGTCATTGCGCTGTGGGAATAGAGGATCCTGCAGGGGTGCTATGAGACAGCCTGGAGGGATGGGATTGGGGGGACTGGGAACAGGGTGGAGGAGGGAGGGGCCATGGATATAGATATACATGTGACTAATCTGGGATTATACATATCTGTAAACAACAAAACTCTATAAAAGTAAAAAGTAGGGCTTCCCCTGGTGGTCCAGTGGGTAGGGACACCGCCTTGCAGTGCAAGGGTCGCCGGTTCGATCCCTGGCCTGGGAAGATCCCACGTGCCTCGGAGCGACTGGACCGATGTGTCCAATCACCGAGCCGGAGCTCTGGAGCGCATGCGCACAGAGCCAGCGCTCTGCAACGACAGATGCCACCGCGATGGGAGGCCCACAGGAGCCAAAGAACAAAGACAGATGAAAATAGAGAAATGAAAGACCAATAGAAGTGGCCCGCTCACTCCCCTCCCTCCTGAACCCGACCCCCGCCCAAAAACAAATAATAAAATAAATAAATCTTTAAAAAAAATAAAATAAAATAAAATTTGAAAAAAAAAAAAGAAGAAAGGGAAACTCAGCCTGTCTAATGAAGCATTTTAAGGCACATACCAAATCAGTCTTTTGGTTTTCTTTTCAGTAAATTGCCTTTGTTTGTTCTTGTTATGTCTGAACTTGTGGAGTGTTGTGTTGGTAGACCCCTGGTTTTCTTCTTGGCCCTGAGCCTTCATGTGGGCTGCCTATTTAAGAGCACAAGAAATGATTGGACATTTGTAGACTGATGATGATTACATTTTGTGAACTGGTATCTGTGTGGTCTGTTTAACTCTGAGGTGAAAACTTGATTTACATTATTGACATAAAGGTATTAGTGTTATAGATCATATCAAAAAAATGTAAGCCATGTAACAACTTTTAGATAACACAAGAGGACATTAAGAAAACACATGGTGGATCTTCAGGAAGCCGAGGATATTATTCCAGTGCTTTTGCAAGGTAAATAACTTCCCATTTTTACTGTTTATAAATTAGAATTAATGACATCTTTTCAACATTTTTTACATTAAAAGGATTTAACCCAGGGGTTGACAAAACTATAACCTATGGACCAGATTCAACCTGCCTTCAGTTTCTGGAAATAAAGTTTTATTGAAACGCCACCATGCTCATTTGTTTAAATATTATATGTTGATCTTCTTCCACCACAGCAGCAGAATTAAGTAATTGTAGCATGCACCGAATAACCCACAGAACTTAATGGCTATTACCATCTGGCCCTTTTCCAGAAAAAATTTGCTGACTACTGACTTAACTGTAACAATCATTCTAGAACAAAGATTTTTTTGAAGATTTTACTGTGAGAAGAGAAGAGAAGATAGGGGATTTTCTCGTAAATAATGTCAATAAAAGCAAAATAGTCTTTTTTCTAGAATGTTTAAATCTGAACTTGCTCAAGAACAGTTGCATGATTTTTAATTGTTTGAAACAACAATTATTTAAAATAAAAATTTAAAACAAAATATTTAAATAAAAATGTGTTGCTAAGAAATGGAATCTTTTTTCTAGAATGTTTAAGTCTTTTTTCCTAGAATGTTTAAATCTGAGCTTGTTCAAGAACAGTTGCATGATTTTTAATTGTTTGAAACACCAATTATTTATTTAAAATAAAAATTTGTTGCTAAGAAATGGAATCTTTTTGTCCCTCATTAATCATTTTTATATTTCTACTAGCTCCACAAATGCGTATATGCTGATATATAGACTGAAGGACCCAGCAAGAAATGCAAGTATGTTGACATATAGTTACTTGATTTTAGTCTGTGTTATAAAAAAGCCTTGGTTTTTTTGTTGTTGTTGTTGTTGTTTTGGCAAGTTTTATAAATCCAGATAACTAGTTTTAAATGGTAGGACAACTACATTTTTTTATGGGTGGAAGAATTAATTATAAAGACTGTTATGAGTTAATGCCAGTTGGTAAAAGCACTTGGAAAAAATTTGAACTTTTTTGTAATACACTAAGAGACAAAACTTACTCTACATTGTGTACACTGGATATTTATTTGTAGTAAAATTGTATTCTATGTAGTTTGGTGCACTGATTACAGTCCTTGATCAGTGTGGTCATAGCTCACTTATTTAACTTTTCTAAGTCTTACTTTCTACATGTATAAAATGGGAATTATATGGCATTTTCAGTACATTATAAAAAATGAGATAAAATTCTAAGCATTTAGTTTCATACTAGAGCTAAATATCTTATTTGCTTAAAAACAAATAGTTTTAAGAGTCGTGTGTGTATCCTTTATTATATTTTAATCTTATTAAGAACCCTGAAAATAGGGCTTCCCTGGTGGTCCAGTGGGTAAGGACGCCGCCTTGCAGTGCAAGGGGCGCCAGTTCGATCCCTGGCCTGGGAAGATCCCACGTGCCACGGGGCGGCTGGACAAATGTGTCCAATTACTGAGCTGGAGCTCTGGAGCGCATGCGCCCAGAGCCGGTGCTCTCCAACAACAGAGGCCACCGCGATGGGAGGCCCACACAGGCCAAAGAACAAAGATGGATGAAAATGGACAAATGAAAGACCAATAGAAGTAGCCCGCCTGCTCCCCTTCCTCCCCACCCCACCCCCACCAAAATAAATAAACAAATCTTTAAAAAAAAAAAGAACCCTGAAAATAAGCTTGTACACACAGCATGTGGATTCGCCATTCTTTTTTCCTTTCATAATTGCTACTTTTAAAAACGTTATAGTTCCTGTATTTGCTTGCTTAACTGATGTTGACAGCAACAGTGTGTACAGATGGTACATGATTGTGTATGTGTGTGTGTATACAGATATATACACACACAGTGATGTGTCTGGTCATATAACTTTTAACAATTAATATAATCATTGTCTTTTATATTTCCTTTGTTTAGAAACTACCATACTATGAGTAAATCTGTTTTAAGCAAACTAATTAGTGTTTTTGTTTAAATTTTCATAAACCCTCATCAGATTGTTCCAAGGCCTAGGACTTATTTATCTTTTTGTCAATGATATAATTCAGAGACTATCATATAGGGTCTGTTCAATAATTTAAAGTGTAATTATAGGAAAGAGAAAAAGAAATTATAACAAGAAGCCATTTCAGAACAGAGATTTCAGAGTAGTAGTGTTCATTCTTGCTTTACCCATAAAGAAACGATCTCCTAAAGAGTAACGTGTCCAAGGTGATAGCTGCCCTCAAGGCAGAACCAGGGTTATAGTTCATAGTTCATGTATCCTCTAAGGCGTTCAGTATTCCAGGTATTTTCAGTGGTGCAAAACCTCAGCTTTCTTTTATCCACTCCTCCCGACTCTAGTTTTGTGATGAAGCACCAGGGGGCACTGTATATAGATGCACAGTATTTTTAAAATTAGAGCTCATATGTAAAAACAGTAGATTTTCACCTTCTATAGAAGAATGATTTTTTTTTTTTAATATAAGTTCTCTCTTTTTAGTGTCATAATCTCATACTGTTACTTTTTAACACTTTGAGTTACATATGAAGTTCTTTGATTTGAAGGCAGCTAGGAAATTCCCTGATGATGCAGTGGTTGGGAATCCGCCTGCCAAGGCAGGGGGACACAGTTTCGATCCCTGGTCTGGGAAGATTCCACATGTCACAGAGCCACTGAGCTCATGTGCCACAGCTACTGAGCCCACAGTCAGGAGCCCATGAGCCGCAACTACTGAGCCAGTGTACCTAGAACCTGTGTTTCACAAAGGAGAACACACCACTGTGAGAGAAGTCGGTTTGTTGCAACTAGAGAAAGCCCACACAAAGTAACAAAATCCCAGCACAGCCAAAAATAAATAAAAAATGAATAGTACCTCTCTTATTTAAAAAAAAAAAAAAATGGCAGATAAAACACTACTATGAGAACAGAGGAAAGATGATCATATTAGTGAATAATAATAAACTGTCACTTGTAGTTCTAGAGCATCAACAGTATTTATTACGTTTCATTACATCCCAGCTAATAGCTCTTTGTGGTAGATGCTGTTAATAAGGTGGAAAAATCGAGGTTTGGAGAAGTAAACTTGCTCAAGGTTGCATAATTTGGTGATAGCACTATTCGTAATCAGAAATATTTTTCTTTTCAAAACATTTAACGGAGGATTTTTCACTCTAAAAGTCTTAATTTACATGCTAGAATTGTCAAGAGCCAAGAGGTATACAGATAGATAAAGATATGGCGTTTTTTTGAAACCTAACCATGTGTCATTATTAACTACCTCTTCACCTGTGTCTGGAAGAAGTTTGTGTTGAAAGAATGATGTACTTAGGGCTTCCCTGGTGGTCCAGTGGGTAATAAGACTCTGCCTTGCAGTGTAAGGGGCGCCAGTTCGATCCCTGGCCTGGGAAGATCCCACGTGCCGTGGAGCGGCTGGATGGATGTGTCCCAATTACCGAGCCGGAGCTCTGGAGCGCATGCGCCCAGAGCCGGCGCTCTGCTACAACAGAGGCCACCGCGATGGGAGGCCCACAAGAGCCAAAGAACAAAGACGGATGAAAATAGACAAATGAAAGACCAATAGAAGTGGCCTGCCCACCTCCTCCCCCAACCCACCCCCCCAAATAAATAAATAAGTAAATAAATAAAAGAATGATGTATTTGAAATAAATTTTGGTAACAGCTCTAGTAGAGGTATATTCTCTGGGAGTATAGTAGGACAACCTTATATAAAGGAAGCTCAGTCTCAGTGGCACTGTTTTACCCTGTTTTTACTGTTAATAGAATTTCTAGAGGTGGATGAGTATCCAGACCATATTAAAAACTTGGTGCAGAGAGAGAGAATTGGAAGAACAAGAAAAGAGGCAACGAGAAATTGAGCGCAATACATGCAAGGTTAGATTTCCTAGTTTTTCTTTTAATTAAAAAGTGCTGTTGAACTTTGCTTCACTGCAATCCTCCTAACTCATTGAGTTGATTCTGTAGTTGCACACCATAATCATTAAACAGTATAACCAACTATATTACTGAAGTAAATATTTTATGCATAAAAACCCAGTAATATATAGTGATAATAGTGTTGGTGAGGTTACAGTGAGCTGAACTTTTTAGTATTCTAGAGCATCAACAGTATTTATTACGTTTCATTACATCCCAGCTAATAGCTCTTGGGTAGATGCTGTTAATAAGGTGGAAAAATCGAGGTTTGGAGAAGTAAACTTGCTCAAGGTTGCATAATTTGGTGATAGCACTATTCGTAATCAGAAATGTTTTTCTTTTCAAAACATTTAACGGAGGATTTTTCACTCTAAAAGTCTTAATTTACATGCTAGAATTGTCAAGAGCCAAGAGGTATACAGATAGATAAAGATATGGCGTTTTTTTGAAACCTAACCATGTGTCATTATTAACTACCTCTTCACCTGTGTCTGGAAGAAGTTTGTGTTGAAAGAATGATGTACTTAGGGCTTCCCTGGTGGTCCAGTGGGTAATAAGACTCTGCCTTGCAGTGTAAGGGGCGCCAGTTCGATCCCTGGCCTGGGAAGATCCCACGTGCCGTGGAGCGGCTGGATGGATGTGTCCCAATTACCGAGCCGGAGCTCTGGAGCGCATGCGCCCAGAGCCGGCGCTCTGCTACAACAGAGGCCACCGCGATGGGAGGCCCACAAGAGCCAAAGAACAAAGACGGATGAAAATAGACAAATGAAAGACCAATAGAAGTGGCCTGCCCACCTCCTGCCCCCAACCGCCCCCCTAAATAAATAAATAAGTAAATAAATAAAAGAATGATGTATTTGAAATAAATTTTGGTAACAGCTCTAGTAGAGGTATATTCTCTGGGAGTATAGTAGGACAACCTTATATAAAGGAAGCTCAGTCTCAGTGGCACTGTTTTACCCTGTTTTTACTGTTAATAGAATTTCTAGAGGTGGATGAGTATCCAGACCATATTAAAAACTTGGTGCAGAGAGAGAGAGAATTGGAAGAACAAGAAAAGAGGCAACGAGAAATTGAGCGCAATACATGCAAGGTTAGATTTCCTAGTTTTTCTTTTAATTAAAAAGTGCTGTTGAACTTTGCTTCACTGCAATCCTCCTAACTCATTGAGTTGATTCTGTAGTTGCACACCATAATCATTAAACAGTATAACCAACTATATTACTGAAGTAAATATTTTATGCATAAAAACCCAGTAATATATAGTGATAATAGTGTTGGTGAGGTTACAGTGAGCTGAACTTTTTAGTATTCTACAAGAATAAATTGTTGAAACCTTTCTGTCTTGAGTAAGATTTCTCAAGAGTCTTAAGCAAATTCTTATTTGATTCTTTTAAAAAAATATTACCTAATGAGATCATTACAGATGCAGTAAAAATTTTGACTACAAGAACATTTCCCACAGTATTTTCCAGATTGGGGAAAAGTTGGAAACAACTTGAATGTATATCAGTAGGAGAGTGAGTACATAAGTTGTGGTGCGTGCCTATAAACTTGTTAAAATTAATTATTTTGAATTTTTTATATCATAAGACCATATCAGTTACTAAGTGAGATAGACATGAGGGAGAATGATCCTAATTATGTTTTTTAAGAATTATAATAATTTGACTATTAAAAAATGCTACTTACAAAAGAAGTAAGTTTGATTCCTGTCAGGTTGAGTTAATGATGATCTTTTACGTTTACATATTCTAGATAAAATTGTTCTGTTTGCATCCTGTGAAACAAGTGATGATGGAAAATAAACTGGAGGTTCATAAGGATAAGACATTAAAGGAAGCAGTAGAAATGGCTTATAAGGTATGTTTAATTGCACCATTGGCATTTAGTTATTGATACCTTACATAATAGTACTTGTATTTTTCAAAGATTTTATGATAGTCGGTAGCAGTATAAGCACTTGGGTAGCTTTAATTTTTCCTCACTTGTAGTAGCTCACTTAAGTCCTATCAATGTATCTCTTAAACTGTGTAGTTTATGCCTCTTCTTTGGAATGTGATTCATTGCTTTTGAGAACTTTCTCACTGCGAAAGCTGGTTAAGCTTTCTAGAACTCAGTAATAAAATTAAAAACAAATATTTATTTGTTCTTTATATTTACGATTTTTCGTTTTTACCGAGTCACTTTAGCCATATCTGATTATTTTCAATATTATGGGCTGTAGCACACCAGGCTCTGTCTGTGGGATTCTCCAGGCAAGATACTGGAGTCGGTTGCCATTTCCTACTCCAAGGGATCTTCCCAACCCAGGGTCCGAACCCTTGTCTCTTACGTCTCCTGCATTGTCAGGCGAGCTCTTTACCGCTAGTGCCACTGTAGTAGATACTTCTTGAGTGTCTACTGTGTGAGGCATTAGTGAACTAGACTGAACAAGACATCATGAGGTGTTGGAGGTACCAGAGTGAGCAAGATAGGTTCACTACCTTCGTGGGGGAAAAAACAGACAAATATCTAAACACCACAATGTTTAAATATTTAAAGATAATTTACAAATATCTTATTGCTCAGATTCTGTAAAGTAATTCAGCAGTATGTTAAGGTTATTTAATCTGAGACTTAAACCATGAGAAGGAGAGGGCTCTGCAAGAAACTGAGGAGACAGCACGTTTAAAAACTAAGGTGCCCCTTCTAAAACTCTTCCAAAAAATAGCACAGGAAGGAACACTTACAAACACATTCTGCGAGGCCACCATCACCCTGATACCAAAGCCAGGCAAAGACAACACAAAAAAAGAAAATTATAGGCCAATTTCACTGATGAATTTAGACGCCAAAATACTTAACAAAATCCTAGCAAACAGAATTCAACAACACATCAAAAAACTCATACATCATGATCAAGTCGGTTTCATCCCAGGCATGCAAGGATTCTTGAGTATTGCCAAGTCAATCAATGTGATACACCATATCAACAAATTGAGAGACAGAGACCACATGATAATCTCAATAGATGCAGAAAAGGCCTTTAACAAAATCCAACACCCATTTATGATAAAAACTCTTCAAAAAATAGGCATAGAAGGATCCTATCTCAACATAGTGAAAGCCATATATGAGAAGCCCACAGCGAACATTATTCCCAATGGTGAAGACCTGAAAGCTTCCCTCTAAGATCAGGAACAAGACAGGGGTGTCCACTTTCACCGTTATTATTCAACATAGTCCTGGAAGTTCTAGAAACAACAATAAGAGAAGAAAACGAAATAAAAGGAATCTAGATTGGAAAAGAAGTAAAACTCTATTTGCAGACGACATGATATTATACATAGAAAACCCCAAAGACACTATTACAAAGCTACTAGAGCTAATCAACGAATTCAGCAAAGTCGCAGGGTACAAAATCAATACACAGAAATCACTGGCAGTCCTATACACAAACAGTGAAAAATCAGAAAACGAAATCAAAGAGGCAATCCCCTTCACCACTGCAACCGAAAGAATCAAGTATCTAGGAATAAACCTACCCAAAGAAAAGAACTGTACACAGAAAATTACAAGACACTTATGAGAGACATTAAAGAAGACTTAAACAGATGGAGAGATATTCCATGTTTCTGGGTCGGAAGAATCACTATTGTGAAAATGACCATACTACCAAATATCATCTACAGATTCAATGCAATACCTATCCAACTACCATTGACATTTTTCACAGAACTAGACCAAAGAATAACACAGTTCATATGGAAACACAAAAGACCTCAAATAGCCAAAGCAATCCTGAGAAAGAAAAATGGAGTTGGAGGGATCAGCCTCCCTAACTTCAGACTCTACTACAAAGCAACAGTTATCAAGACAGTATGGTACTAGCACAAAAATAGAAATATATACCAATGGAGCAAGATCGAGAACCCAGAGATAAAGCCACGCACCTATGGGTACCTTGTTTTTGACAAAAGAGGCGAAACTATAAAATGGGACAAAGACAGCCTCTTCAACAAGTGGTGCTGGGAAAACTGGACAGCTACATGCAACAAAATGAAGTTGGAACATTCCCTGACACCATGCACAAAGATCAACTCAAAATGGATTAAAGACCTCAATGTAAGACCAGGAACCAAACTCTTAGAGGAGAATATAGGCAAAACACTCAAGGACATCAATCAAAGCAAGATCTTCTCTGACCCACCGACTAGAATAGCGGAACTAAAAAGAAAAATGAACACGTGGGACCTAATGAAACTTAACAGCTTTTGTACAGCAAAAGAAACTACAAAAAAAGCTGAACAGACAGCCCACAGAGTGGGAGAAAATCATAGCAAATAAAACAACAGACAAAGAATTAATCTCCAAAATCTACAAGCAACTCAGACAACTCAACATTAGAAAAATGAACAACCCAATAAAAAAATGGGAAAAGGACCTAATCAGACACCTCTCCAACGATGACATACAGATGGCCCAAAAGCACATGAAACAATGCTCAACTTCACTAATAATTAGAGAAATGCAAATCAAAACTACAAAGAGATATCACCTCATACCCGTCAGAATGACCATCATCCACAAATCGACAGACAATAAATGCTGGAGAGGGTGCGGAGAAAAGGGAACCCTCTTGCATTGCTGGTGGGAATGTCAATTGATACAGCCTCTATGGAAGACAGTATGGAGATTCCTTAAAAAACTAAAAATAGAAGCACCATACGATCCAGCAATCCCACTCTTAGGCTTAAACCCTGATGAAATCAAAACTGAAAGAAGCACCTGTACCCCAATGTTCTTTGCAGCTCTCTATACAGTAGCTAGAACATGGAAGCAACCTAGATGTCCATCAATGAATGAATGGATAAAGAAGATCTGGTACATATATACAATGGAATACCACACAGCTGTAAAGAGAAATGCAGAAAAATCATTCCTGATGAGGTGGCTGGATCTAGAACCTATCATAAAAAGTGAAGTCAGTCAAAAAGGACAGGACTTCCCTGGTGGTCCAGTGGGTAAAGAGGCTGCCTTGCTGTGCAAGGGGCACCAGTTCAATCCCTGGCTCTGGAAGATCCCATGTGCCACAGAGTGGCTGGGCCGGTGTGTCCAATTACAAGCTAGCACTCTGGAGCGCATGCGCCCAGAGCCAGTGCTCTGCAACAAAAGGCCACTGCAATGGGCGGCCCACACAGGCCTTTACCATGCACAAAGATCAACTCAAAATGGATTAAAGACCTCAATGTAAGACCAGGAACCAAACTCTTAGAGGAGAATATAGGCAAAACACTCAAGGACATCAATCAAAGCAAGATCTTCTCTGACCCACCGACTAGAATAGCGGAACTAAAAAGAAAAATGAACACGTGGGACCTAATGAAACTTAACAGCTTTTGTACAGCAAAAGAAACTACAAAAAAAGCTGAACAGACAGCCCACAGAGTGGGAGAAAATCATAGCAAATAAAACAACAGACAAAGAATTAATCTCCAAAATCTACAAGCAACTCAGACAACTCAACATTAGAAAAATGAACAACCCAATAAAAAAATGGGAAAAGGACCTAATCAGACACCTCTCCAACGATGACATACAGATGGCCCAAAAGCACATGAAACAATGCTCAACTTCACTAATAATTAGAGAAATGCAAATCAAAACTACAAAGAGATATCACCTCATACCCGTCAGAATGACCATCATCCACAAATCGACAGACAATAAATGCTGGAGAGGGTGCGGAGAAAAGGGAACCCTCTTGCATTGCTGGTGGGAATGTCAATTGATACAGCCTCTATGGAAGACAGTATGGAGATTCCTTAAAAAACTAAAAATAGAAGCACCATACGATCCAGCAATCCCACTCTTAGGCTTAAACCCTGATGAAATCAAAACTGAAAGAAGCACCTGTACCCCAATGTTCTTTGCAGCTCTCTATACAGTAGCTAGAACATGGAAGCAACCTAGATGTCCATCAATGAATGAATGGATAAAGAAGATCTGGTACATATATACAATGGAATACCACACAGCTGTAAAGAGAAATGCAGAAAAATCATTCCTGATGAGGTGGCTGGATCTAGAACCTATCATAAAAAGTGAAGTCAGTCAAAAAGGACAGGACTTCCCTGGTGGTCCAGTGGGTAAAGAGGCTGCCTTGCTGTGCAAGGGGCACCAGTTCAATCCCTGGCTCTGGAAGATCCCATGTGCCACAGAGTGGCTGGGCCGGTGTGTCCAATTACAAGCTAGCACTCTGGAGCGCATGCGCCCAGAGCCAGTGCTCTGCAACAAAAGGCCACTGCAATGGGCGGCCCACACAGGCCAAAGAATAAAGATGGATGAAAATAAATAAATAAAAATCAATAAAAGAGGACAAAATTTTTTAAAATCTTTAAAAAAAAATAGAAGGACAAGTACAGTATACTAACACATATATATATGGAATCTAGTAGGGTGGTAATAATAACACACACAGTGAAGCGATGGAAAAACAGAAATGGACAGTAGACATATGGACATTGTGGGGAATGAACAGTGGGTGGGAGGTGTAAAGGAAGTAGCATAAAAACCTGTACTATCATATGTGAAGAAAATTGCTATAGTCATTTCTCTGTGAGAAAAGGGGATCCTGCAGGGATGCTATGCGACGGCCTGATGGGGTGGGATGGGGGGGATATACATTTAACAAATCTGGGATCATACATATCTGTAAACAACAAAACTCTGTAAAAGTAAAAAGTAAAATAAAAATTAAAAAACAACTAAGGTTAGGAAGTGCATCATCAAGAAACTGAAGAAGGAGGCATTGTGTTTAGATCATCCTGAATGAGAATAGTGACATAAATGAAATTAAAGGATTTTCTAAGGATAGAGATTTGCATTTTACTCTGAGAATAAGTAATTCAAACCTAGAGAAAAAATTGCACACTACATCATTTCTTTTATAAGTAGAACCAATGAAAGAAGTAAAAAATAATTTGCAAAATCACTGGTATTTATTCTCAGACTACTGTGTGACCCAGCACAGCCAGTACCAGAATCACATTCCTTTTAGGAACTTAATTCCTGCAAATGAATTTGAACTTATGTTTTGGCTCCATGCATTTAAAATACATGAGTCCCTCAAGTGCAATTTTTAGACACACACAGTTTGAGAACTTGTATTGTGTACCTGGTCTTTCATAGCACTTCATCAGTATTGAAAATTTACATTTAATTGTGTAACTGTTTTAATTACTGTCCCTCACTAACCTGTAAGCTCTTAACAAGGGTGAAGAGTGCCCTGGTTTTCTCACAAATGCGTTTCCGTTACTTTTGCTTGGCCAAATTCGATGGGTATATGAATGAATGAATGAACAAATGGATAAATGTCTCTGGGTTCACCTGATTAAAGTAAAAATTCTTTAAACTAATGTTGGACTGCAAGCAAAACAATAGTGAAACCACATTAGACTAAAATAGAGAAAATGTCTTAACAATTTTACATAGTAAGGTCAATCAGGGGTAATAGTAAGGGTAGTTTACAGTCCATAGGATTTTTTTTTAAAAATTTTATTGAAGTATAGCAGCTTTAAAAGATTGTGTTAGTTTCTTCTGTACAGCAAAGGGAGTCAGGTACACATTGACCCCCTCTTTTTTAGACTTCCTTCCCATTCAAGTCAACCACAGAGCGTTGAGTACATACAGTTCCCTTTGCTATATAGTAGGTTCTCATATCCATCAGTTTTTATGTAGCGGAAAAAAATTCTTGTCTTAAAAATAGAAAGCAGAAGTTCACAAATGTAAAGAGTCAAATAGAGAAATTGATCTTGCATAAAAAAATGAAAGCTCCATGTGTAGACTGTGAGGGAGAGAGGAGTAGAGGTCAATGGGAACAAAGCAAGGTTTGCACATTTTTAAAAAAAGCCATAATCATAAACCTTAGATGAGTATTAAATACTTCTAAGCAATCTTACTCTGTTTCTTAGGGAGGCTCAGTTCCCACTTAAGTGATGGTGCATGCAGGGCATGCCATCTACTAGTGACATGGAATAAAGGGAAAATTTTTGATAGAAATTCCTATCCCTGATTGGTGGATGTTCTGGAGGCTAGGACCGCAGGGGATGGTTCAGAGAAAAGTGGTAGCACTTTGTGAGACAAGAAAGCTATGGCCTTTGTGGTTACCTCTCCAGTACTGAGAAAGATAATTGCTAGATGCATGAATTCCCAGTTTTTCTTCAAACTGGATTAAGATAACAAAAGATGCATGATCTAGTTTGTTATTTTCTTATGTTCCCAGTTTAGTGGTTATAAAGCAATAGCTTACAGTACATTAATTTTGAGTACATCTAAAGTTTAGAGGGTTAACTTAGGAGCTTTTGAAGTATGTTAGTATATAGGTTATGTAATTTGAGAAATAATGAAATATGATTATTTTAAAATACCATTTAAGTCATGCCTTTGAGCTTTGATGCAAATCATAAGTATATGGATTTTATTGTTTATTAGTACAGTTACACATTAGACTAAAATACTATATACTTTTCTTTATCCTTGGGTGTTATATTCTTTTAGATGATGGATTTAGAAGATGTAATACCCATGGATTGCTGTCGTCTTGTTAAATATGATGAGTTTCATGACTATCTCGAACGATCATATGAAGGAGAAGAAGATACTCCAATGGGTCTTTTACTAGGCGGAGTCAAGTCAACATACATGTTTGATCTGCTGTTGGAGACAAGAAGACCTGATCAGGTTTTCCAGTCTTATAAGCCTGGAGGTAAGCAACTATATGTATTTTGAGTTATAAAACACTTAAATTTTTCACAAGAAAGTTTTGTTTATAGAAATTATTTTAAAAATTTTTACATAGTCTCAAAATGTTGAATAACTTTCATAGGTTAGGACATAGTCAGCACAAACCCGGAATTAAGTTCTAGATTACTTTCAAAAGACTGTTCATAAAATTTAAGAAACAAATAACAAAACTTCTAGCTTGTAGTCTTCAGTAGGATTTTTCTTCTCCAGTACTAAAAACTTCATCCTCCCTCCTTACCTCTGCCCTTGCCCCTGCCCCTCTCTTTTTCCGAAAAGACCTAGGCCTAAAAAGTACATTCCCATGAAGTCTCAGAGGGAGAGATTTTCAGGGTCTCCTGAAATCTGGTTCCATAACTGTTTTAAATTCTGTTCTTCTGTGGATTTTCTGGAGGCTAGGACCGCAGGGGATGGTTCAGAGAAAAGTGGTAGCACTTTGTGAGACAAGAAAGCTATGGCCTTTGTGGTTACCTCTCCAGTACTGAGAAAGATAATTGCTAGATGCATGAATTCCCAGTTTTTCTTCAAACTGGATTAAGATAACAAAAGATGCATGATCTAGTTTGTTATTTTCTTATGTTCCCAGTTTAGTGGTTATAAAGCAATAGCTTACAGTACATTAATTTTGAGTACATCTAAAGTTTAGAGGGTTAACTTAGGAGCTTTTGAAGTATGTTAGTATATAGGTTATGTAATTTGAGAAATAATGAAATATGATTATTTTAAAATACCATTTAAGTCATGCCTTTGAGCTTTGATGCAAATCATAAGTATATGGATTTTATTGTTTATTAGTACAGTTACACATTAGACTAAAATACTATATACTTTTCTTTATCCTTGGGTGTTATATTCTTTTAGATGATGGATTTAGAAGATGTAATACCCATGGATTGCTGTCGTCTTGTTAAATATGATGAGTTTCATGACTATCTCGAACGATCATATGAAGGAGAAGAAGATACTCCAATGGGTCTTTTACTAGGCGGAGTCAAGTCAACATACATGTTTGATCTGCTGTTGGAGACAAGAAGACCTGATCAGGTTTTCCAGTCTTATAAGCCTGGAGGTAAGCAACTATATGTATTTTGAGTTATAAAACACTTAAATTTTTCACAAGAAAGTTTTGTTTATAGAAATTATTTTAAAAATTTTTACATAGTCTCAAAATGTTGAATAACTTTCATAGGTTAGGACATAGTCAGCACAAACCCGGAATTAAGTTCTAGATTACTTTCAAAAGACTGTTCATAAAATTTAAGAAACAAATAACAAAACTTCTAGCTTGTAGTCTTCAGTAGGATTTTTCTTCTCCAGTACTAAAAACTTCATCCTCCCTCCTTACCTCTGCCCTTGCCCCTGCCCCTCTCTTTTTCAGAAAAGACCTAGGCCTAAAAAGTACATTCCCATGAAGTCTCAGAGGGAGAGATTTTCAGGGTCTCCCTGAAATCTGGTTCCATAACTGTTTTAAATTCTGTTCTTCTGTGGATTTTCTGAGCCTCCTTTTTAGGAAAGCTGCTCTTTGCAAAGTAGACTAAGTATGTTATTCTTCCAAGGGCACCTTCAGTCAGACTCTGCTCTATCCATAAAGAGTGCCTTTGGAGCATTTTCTAGATTATTTTTGAACTAGACTGTAGAAATTATAATAAAAGCATAACATGGGTCAGCAAAATAACCCACTTTTTAAAGAGAGAACTGTAAATGTCACTGTGTATTATGAAACTTTTAAGCTCTTTTATTGTTTAATAATCAAGACTTTAGCAGAATATTCAGATTTAGATTAGCATCATAGGGGTAAATGGAAGCGTGGCATGTACTACATACAAGAGATTAAAACAGTTAAGATAGAGAATATTTACTAAATCTACTGGTTGAAGGTCATTTATTTTTCTGGTGACTGGAAGTTAAATTATATATGATCTGAAAATGGGAGAAGAAGATGGCATTAAATTATAACATGAAAACTTTAAGTCAGAAAACAAACAGATAAACCTAAATCTTTTCTGTTGAATTTCCCATTGGATATAGAGAATACTGTTTTGAGAAGAAGTCTTTGAATATGAACAAGGTCTTGAATTGTTTAGTGAAGGTTGTCAAAAGCAGGTAGGGCTGCTATTTCCTTTTAGTGTTTGTTTTATATTCTCTAGTTATTTATGATGTGGTTCTGCTCTGTATTTTGGAACTTTAGATATGTATTTTCACTATGCTTAAAAAATTTGACAGTTGTGTTAATATTTTATAAGGAAACAAAGCAGTTTTAAAAGTCAAATGTTGAATAACTTTCATAGGTTAGGACATAGTCAGCACAAACCCGGAATTAAGTTCTAGATTACTTTCAAAAGACTGTTCATAAAATTTAAGAAACAAATAACAAAACTTCTAGCTTGTAGTCTTCAGTAGGATTTTTCTTCTCCAGTACTAAAAACTTCATCCTCCCTCCTTACCTCTGCCCTTGCCCCTGCCCCTCTCTTTTTCAGAAAAGACCTAGGCCTAAAAAGTACATTCCCATGAAGTCTCAGAGGGAGAGATTTTCAGGGTCTCCCTGAAATCTGGTTCCATAACTGTTTTAAATTCTGTTCTTCTGTGGATTTTCTGAGCCTCCTTTTTAGGAAAGCTGCTCTTTGCAAAGTAGACTAAGTATGTTATTCTTCCAAGGGCACCTTCAGTCAGACTCTGCTCTATCCATAAAGAGTGCCTTTGGAGCATTTTCTCGCAGATTATTTTTGAACTAGACTGTAGAAATTATAATAAAAGCATAACATGGGTCAGCAAAATAACCCACTTTTTAAAGAGAGAACTGTAAATGTCACTGTGTATTATGAAACTTTTAAGCTCTTTTATTGTTTAATAATCAAGACTTTAGCAGAATATTCAGATTTAGATTAGCATCATAGGGGTAAATGGAAGCGTGGCATGTACTACATACAAGAGATTAAAACAGTTAAGATAGAGAATATTTACTAAATCTACTGGTTGAAGGTCATTTATTTTTCTGGTGACTGGAAGTTAAATTATATATGATCTGAAAATGGGAGAAGAAGATGGCATTAAATTATAACATGAAAACTTTAAGTCAGAAAACAAACAGATAAACCTAAATCTTTTCTGTTGAATTTCCCATTGGATATAGAGAATACTGTTTTGAGAAGAAGTCTTTGAATATGAACAAGGTCTTGAATTGTTTAGTGAAGGTTGTCAAAAGCAGGTAGGGCTGCTATTTCCCTTTTAGTGTTTGTTTTATATTCTCTAGTTATTTATGATGTGGTTCTGCTCTGTATTTTGGAACTTTAGATATGTATTTTCACTATGCTTAAAAAATTTGACAGTTGTGTTAATATTTTATAAGGAAACAAAGCATGTATTTTTTAAAAGTCAAATTTTGACTTTTGCCTTTTTAAAAAAGAGTTACAAGAACAGTTTTTATTAGTTTAGTTTTTTATTTCTTGATATATATTTGTAATGTGATAAGTTGGGAAAGTTTTCATTGTATTAGGCATGTTAACATATGCATCTTCCTTCTTAACAATTAGAAAAATATCATCTTTGCCATCCAGTAGAAACACATTTAGAATGCATTGCTCATGTGAAATAACCTTTTTTAAAATAACCTCCAGTTGGGTTTCTATGTTTTTCAAATGTGACAGAAGTAATGGTGAAAGTTCACGTTGTTGATCTAAAGGCAGAATCTGTAGCTGCTCCTGTCACTGTTCGAGCTTACTTAAATCAAACAGTCACAGAGTTCAAACAGCTTGTTTCAAAGGTAAGTTTTAAAATTGGTCAATGAATTTTTTACTTTTTTTTTTTTTAAATTTTGGCCTTTTAATGGTTTTTAATTTGCTTATTTTCATCCATCTTTATTCTTTGACCTATGTGGGCCTCCCACTGCAGTGGCCTCTCTCGTTGCAGAGCACCAGCTCTGGACACATGTGCTCCAGAGCACTGGCTCATAATTGGATACACCAATCCAGCTGCTCCATGGCACGTGGGATCCTCCCAGGCTAAGGATCGAACCAGTGCCCCTTGCACTGCAAGGTGGACTCTTTACCCCTTGGATCACCAGGGAAGCCCCAATGAGTGTTTTTAAATGCTTGCTATGTACAAAGAACTGTGTGATAATTCTAAGATAAGGAACCAACGCTTACCTCATGGAGTCAATATCAATAGCTAGGAGACAACTCTAGTTGAGAGAAAAGGACGCTTCATAAGCCACAAGCAGATTGACCTAAGTGTGAAAGTAAGTGTGTGAAGCAAGTGCACTTAGCAATTACGTGTGTGTTTGACTGGATCATTGTAAAGTACATGCCTGGAAATACAAGTTCATTTTATCTCATGGAAGGTTTCAAAATGTAAACAGAGAAGTTTGGACTCTGTTTAGTGTAAGCAGTAGGAAGTAGGTTGGTTGCTTGGTGGTGTTTCTCAGCACAGCAGTGTAGAGCTCTGGTGCACTGTGATACTTCTGGCAGCTCTAGACTAGTGTTGCCAGTGGACTGAGGGACGAGTCAGGAATGTATTCGTAGATGAAGTTGTCCAAATAATTCAGGTGAAATGAAAGCAGTGATGATTGTAAGAATGAATGTATAAATAGAACTGGCAGCACTTGTGATTACTAAGCATTGGAGCAAGGCAGAAGCACAAAAGACCTGAGGAGTTTTCACATTTGGGTAACCAGAAAGGTAGTGATAGGTGAATCAAAGCAGAAAAGTAAGGTGATGTATCAAATATTAGCCACATTATGTGAGTTACTGGTAAAGAGAATAGGCTCATTCAGAAGTTTTGAATTGGGAAAATAAGATGATGAAACACTCTCAAATTTCCTTAGACAGAAAAACAATTCCACTCCAGAGAAATGGTTATAATCCTTTCAGGGGTCTTGTACTCGATAGAACATGGAGCACAAACACAGGCAAAATTAACCCCAGGTTAAGATCCCTTGGCATGGGGGAAATTGTTCAGAAATCACAAATCAGTAACTTTGAGTTTCTAGTCATTTGTGGTCATTCATGTTATGGTGGTATTGACTTTTATCTCATCTGGGATTTTTTTTAATGCCTATTTTTAACAGGGTTGTTGTGAATATAAGTAAAATGAATGCTCTTTCTGTGACAAAAAATGGTTAAGTATTATATAGAAGTGAGTTATTAATTATTGTTATGTTGAAAAATACGACTTCCAGTACTTTTGCCACAGTAATGATTGGAGGAAACAAATCATATTTTGAAGTCATGGTTTATGATTAAATTACTCATAAAAAAAACATAAATGTAACTGCTCTGTTTTACAGTTTAATCTAGAATATGAGCACTAAGATAGAACACAAAAGAAACACAGGCGTTTCCTTCCCTGAAGAAGCTGATAATTTTGTTGGGGAAAATAGGTCTGTAGAGTATAAAGACAGTCAGAAAACAGGGTTTCAAGAAATACAGTGTTTATAAGTGGCATGCTTAAGAATTAGTTATCGGGCTTCCCCTGGAGGTCCAGTGGGTAAGGACACCGGCCTTGCAGTGCAAGGGGCGCCAGTTCGATCCCTGGCCTGGGAAGATCCCGCGTGCCGCGGAGCAGCTGGACTGATGTGTCCAATTACCGAGCCGGAGCTTTGGAGTGCATGAGCCCAGAGCCAGCGCTCTGCGACGACAGACGCCACCGCGATGGGAGGCCCACAGGAGCCAAAGAACAAAGATGGATGAAAACAGAGAAATGAAAAGACCAGTAGGTGTGGCCCGCCCGCTCCCCTCCCTCCCCAACCCGACCTCGGCCCAAAAATAAATAAATAAATAAATCTTTAAAAAAAAAAAAAAGAATTAGTTATCATTAGTTCTACAAATCAGGTTTTGTAAAATGTAGATTATTTTTATGTACTTATTTCATAAGAAATTTCTGAAGTAACACCAAAAATTAAGGACATGAAATTTTAGAATAACTTTAAAATTTACCTACTAATTTAATCTTATTTTAAACAGGAAAAAAAATGATTTAATAGACGTATTAACAACTATTCACAAAATACAGAATTCATCAAAAGTCAAGCAGTTAAAAGGGTGTTGATTTGACATCAATTCTCAAAGTCATTTATTCAGTTTCTTTGGAATCAAGTCACCTCATTTACTTCATGAGTTTCAGAGAAATAGAACTTCTAGTGAAAAATTGTTACTTTTAAAATAGTTTCTGAGTATGCACTTATAAGTGATACTCTGTTCTTCTAATTTACAGCATAATTAGTGGATGGGACTAATAATTTTTTTTAAATTGTAAATATCTACTAAGATTATTTTTCTGTTAATTTTCTTTCTGCTATTTTTAAGAACTCAGCAGTGTCTTATTTTCCCACATTTCCAAGTCAAGCAGAATTATTTTGAAAAAGTACTTTTTAATTAAATGACTTTCATCGTAGGCCATCCATTTACCTGCTGAAACAATGAGAATAGTGCTGGAACGCTGCTACAATGATTTGCGTCTTCTCACTGTGCCCAGTAAAACCCTGAAAGCTGAAGGGTTTTTTAGAAGTAACAAGGTATGTCTTTTATTTTTTCATTATTATTTCTGTACTTCAGTTCACCACTTGTCTGAAATTTACTTTGTAAATTCTCACAGCCTGCCTTTATAGTCAGGTCAGACCTTGCTTCTTTGTCTTCTAAGTCAGTCTTGCTAGTTCTCCTCTTTGCCTTGTTTATGGGCCACCCCCACATGGATTGTTTTCCCCCTCTCTCTGCATTTTTTTTTTTTTTTTTTGCCTCTAAGTCGTTTATTTTTCATCCATCGGTATTCCTTGGCATGCGTGGGCCTCCCATCGCAGTGACCTCACCCATTGCAGAGCACCAGCTCTGGGCGCATGCTCATAATTGGACACATCAGCCCAGTCGTTCCTCAGCATGTGGGATTTTCCCGGACCAGGGATCAAACTGGTGCCCCTTGCACTGCAAGGTAGACTCTCTACCCACTGAACCACCAGGGAAGCCCTCTCCCTACATTTTTTTTTTTAAGCTCCCAGTTAGTCCTGTCTCTCCAGTGGAGCTTTCATGACGAGTTCTGGTCACAGTGATTATCTCCTCTAAATTGTGTTCATTCTTGAGCTTCTGCCATAAAGCAGTACTTCATAGTGAAAGTCTGAAGCATGCCTAGTATAGAGAAAATTAGTATCTTGGGTTCACCCCCACATTCTTCCCTTTGCCTACTCATTTATCTCTGTAAGGAAAGAGAACGTTCATGTTAATTTTTTTTTTAATTTGAATTTTTTTTTTTAAGATTTATTATTTATTTATTTTGGGCGGGGGTTGGGGAGGCAGGGGAGCGGGTGGGCCACTTCCATTGGTTTTTCATTTCTCTGTTTTCATCCGTCTTTGTTCTTTGGCTCCTGCGGGTCTCCCATCGTGGTGGCGTCTGTCGTCTCAGAGCGCCGGCTCTGGGCGCATGCGCTCCAGAGCTCCGGCTCGGTGATTGGACACATCAGTCCAGCCGCTCCGCGGCACGTGGGATCTTCCCAGGCCAGGGATCGAACCAGCGCCCCTTGCAGTGCAAGGCGGTGTCCTTATCCACTGGACCACCAGGGGAAGCCCCATGTTAATAATTTTTGTTTCATCTCTTGGTATCACCAGATGTTCCATCATTTATCATTTTTTCCTGTGTCTTTATTCCTAATGCCATTTATACTCTGGATAAATTGTAGCAGATTCACCTCCAGTTTCTTCCAATATGTCTGGTGTTTGTATATAACATTAAAATCTCTAATCCACCCTAATATTGTTTCAGGGTAAGGAGTGGGGCGGATCTAACTTTATTTTTTTCTTTAAATATTTGGCTAATAGATCTCATTATAGTATTTATTGAATAACATTTATACAGAATTCAAAATATTGTTCATAATTGCCTGATTCATATATATGTATTTCAATTTTTTTCATTTTTATTATAGAAAGTTTCAAACATATGCAGAAGTGCAGAGAATAGTATAATAAACCCTTATATACTTATCCCCCAGCTTCTATAATTATAAGTCTTGTGTCATGTATATTTAACTACTTCCCCCAGAGTATTTGAAAAACATTCCCAGCATTGTATCATTTCATTATCTATAAAGCATATTTCTAAAAGATGAGAACTCTTTTAAAAACATAACGATTGTTTTTAAAATTCTAAAAGATGAGAACTCAGTGGAGCTTTCATGACGAGTTCTGGTCACAGTGATTATCTCCTCTAAATTGTGTTCATTCTTGAGCTTCTGCCATAAAGCAGTACTTCATAGTGAAAGTCTGAAGCATGCCTAGTATAGAGAAAATTAGTATCTTGGGTTCACCCCCACATTCTTCCCTTTGCCTACTCATTTATCTCTGTAAGGAAAGAGAACGTTCATGTTAATTTTTTTTTTAATTTGAATTTTTTTTTTTAAGATTTATTATTTATTTATTTTGGGCGGGGGTTGGGGAGGCAGGGGAGCGGGTGGGCCACTTCCATTGGTTTTTCATTTCTCTGTTTTCATCCGTCTTTGTTCTTTGGCTCCTGCGGGTCTCCCATCGTGGTGGCGTCTGTCGTCTCAGAGCGCCGGCTCTGGGCGCATGCGCTCCAGAGCTCCGGCTCGGTGATTGGACACATCAGTCCAGCCGCTCCGCGGCACGTGGGATCTTCCCAGGCCAGGGATCGAACCAGCGCCCCTTGCAGTGCAAGGCGGTGTCCTTATCCACTGGACCACCAGGGGAAGCCCCATGTTAATAATTTTTGTTTCATCTCTTGGTATCACCAGATGTTCCATCATTTATCATTTTTTCCTGTGTCTTTATTCCTAATGCCATTTATACTCTGGATAAATTGTAGCAGATTCACCTCCAGTTTCTTCCAATATGTCTGGTGTTTGTATATAACATTAAAATCTCTAATCCACCCTAATATTGTTTCAGGGTAAGGAGTGGGGCGGATCTAACTTTATTTTTTTCTTTAAATATTTGGCTAATAGATCTCATTATAGTATTTATTGAATAACATTTATACAGAATTCAAAATATTGTTCATAATTGCCTGATTCATATATATGTATTTCAATTTTTTTCATTTTTATTATAGAAAGTTTCAAACATATGCAGAAGTGCAGAGAATAGTATAATAAACCCTTATATACTTATCCCCCAGCTTCTATAATTATAAGTCTTGTGTCATGTATATTTAACTACTTCCCCCAGAGTATTTGAAAAACATTCCCAGCATTGTATCATTTCATTATCTATAAGCAATATGCATGTATATTTCTAAAAGATGAGAACTCTTTTAAAAACATAACCACGATTGCATTATTATACCTAAAAAATTAACAGAAATGCCTTAATATCAAGCAGGATCTAGTCAGTGTTCAAATTTTCCTGGTTATCTTAAAAATTTCCTTTCAGTACAATTTGCTCAAATCAGGATCTAGATAAAGTCCATAATATCTCTTGTTTATTTTAATCTAATGCTTTTCCTTTGTGTTTGTTTCCTTACAGTTTATTTGCTATAGAATCAAGTCATTTGTCCATAAAATTTTTTTACAGAACTTGCACTTAGGTGTTGCATTGCCAAGATTTTTTTTTAAGCACTATTTTTTTTAAATTATTTATTTGGCTGTCCTGGATCTTAGATGTGCATGTGGAATCTAGTTCCCTGACAAGGGATCGAACCCAGGTCCCCTGCATTGGGAACATGGAGTCTTAACCACTGAACCACCAGGGAAGTCCTGCCAAGATGTTTTTATACATGTTCCAGTAAATGAGAGGTTTGGCACACAGGTGTGCCTCGTCTGTCTTAGCACAGTTTTGTGACTAGTTATAAAGAGAAATGAATATAATGTGTATTTAGTCTCCAGAAACAATATATGTGTCCTTTAGAAACATTATCATCTCAAATTTTATGATTTACTGTGCACTGTCTTATATTGATGTGATGTTATTCTTACCGTCAGTGAGAATCACCAAAATTAATGGTGCATTATTACTCTTTGGTTTTTTAGGTGTTTGTTGAAAGTTCTGATATAACATTAAAATCTCTAATCCACCCTAATATTGTTTCAGGGTAAGGAGTGGGGCGGATCTAACTTTATTTTTTTCTTTAAATATTTGGCTAATAGATCTCATTATAGTATTTATTGAATAACATTTATACAGAATTCAAAATATTGTTCATAATTGCCTGATTCATATATATGTATTTCAATTTTTTTCATTTTTATTATAGAAAGTTTCAAACATATGCAGAAGTGCAGAGAATAGTATAATAAACCCTTATATACTTATCCCCCAGCTTCTATAATTATAAGTCTTGTGTCATGTATATTTAACTACTTCCCCCAGAGTATTTGAAAAACATTCCCAGCATTGTATCATTTCATTATCTATAAGCAATATGCATGTATATTTCTAAAAGATGAGAACTCTTTTAAAAACATAACCACGATTGCATTATTATACCTAAAAAATTAACAGAAATGCCTTAATATCAAGCAGGATCTAGTCAGTGTTCAAATTTTCCTGGTTATCTTAAAAATTTCCTTTCAGTACAATTTGCTCAAATCAGGATCTAGATAAAGTCCATAATATCTCTTGTTTATTTTAATCTAATGCTTTTCCTTTGTGTTTGTTTCCTTACAGTTTATTTGCTATAGAATCAAGTCATTTGTCCATAAAATTTTTTTACAGAACTTGCACTTAGGTGTTGCATTGCCAAGATTTTTTTTTAAGCACTATTTTTTTTAAATTATTTATTTGGCTGTCCTGGATCTTAGATGTGCATGTGGAATCTAGTTCCCTGACAAGGGATCGAACCCAGGTCCCCTGCATTGGGAACATGGAGTCTTAACCACTGAACCACCAGGGAAGTCCTGCCAAGATGTTTTTATACATGTTCCAGTAAATGAGAGGTTTGGCACACAGGTGTGCCTCGTCTGTCTTAGCACAGTTTTGTGACTAGTTATAAAGAGAAATGAATATAATGTGTATTTAGTCTCCAGAAACAATATATGTGTCCTTTAGAAACATTATCATCTCAAATTTTATGATTTACTGTGCACTGTCTTATATTGATGTGATGTTATTCTTACCGTCAGTGAGAATCACCAAAATTAATGGTGCATTATTACTCTTTGGTTTATTGTTCAGGTGTTTGTTGAAAGTTCTGAGACCTCGGATTACCAGATGGCCTTTATAGACTCTCATTTATGGAAACTCCTGGATCGGCATGCAAATACAATCAGATTATTTGTTTTGCTACCTGAGCAATCTCCAGGATCTTGTTCCAAAAGGACATACCAGAAAGCGGGGGGTGACTCTGGGAATGTGGATGAGGACTGTGGAAGAGTCAGAGGGCCCGCAGGGAGCCTCAAGTCTGTGGAAGCTATTCTAGAAGAAAGCACTGAGAAGCTCAAAAGCCTGTCGCTGCAGCAGCAGCAGGAGGGAGACAATGGGGACAGCAGCAAGAGCACCGAGACAAGTGACTTTGAGCACATCGAGTCACCTCTAAACGAAAGGGACTCCTCAGCATCCGTGGAAAACAGAGAACTTGAACAGCACATGCAGACGTCTGATCCTGAGAATTTTCAGTCTGAAGAGCGATCGGACTCCGACGTGAATAACGACAGGAGCACCAGCTCGGTGGACAGTGACATTCTTAGTTCGAGTCACAGCAGTGACACTCTGTGCAATGCCGATAACGCCCAGATCCCTCTGGCTAACGGGCTGGACTCTCACAGCATCACGAGCAGTAGAAGAACTAAAGCGAATGAAGGGAAGAAGGAGACGTGGGACACGGCTGAAGAAGACTCTGGGACGGACAGTGAATATGATGAGAGCGGCAAAAGCAGGGGAGAGATCCAGTACATGTATTTCAAAGCAGAGCCCTACGCTGTAGATGAAGGCTCTGGGGAAGGACATAAATGTATGTACTTCAAAGAAAAAGGCTCCTTGAAACAGACTCAGCACTTTTTTAATCAGTTCATTTAAATTTTTAGGGAAGAGAAGAATCAGCTAAGAGAGATACTTTGTCCTAAGATGACCTGTAGCATCCTGGATTATAAGATTATCCTCTCTCTTTCTCTCTCTCCTTTGCTTTCATTTTTGATGTAGTTGTACTGACCAGTGTGCTTAGACCTTGCTTTAGGCCTGGGATGATAATGATATCCATACTCCGGTGAGATGATTTTTAAAAAGAAAGAAGGGAAGAAATTAAAAATATTTTTAAAGGAAAGAAGTATAGTAACAGTACTAAGTGAAAAAAGAAAAAGCTAAGAAATAGTTTAAGTAGTAAATAATATATTCAGTGCCCAGAAAAGTTTTTAGTTTGTGTATTCCTTACCTTTCCTCCTTTACCTATTGCAGACTACACCATTCCCACACCCGCTAAAAAATGCATAGCTAACTGGGAAAGCCAGAAAGGAAAGGGACTGAAAATCTAAGTACTATGTGTTTGTCTGAAAGGCAAATATTAATGTTACCCCTTATATTTTTATATTTTAGTTTTCAGAACACTTGTTTGTTCTCATGTGAAGCTTCTCTGAAATTAGTAAAGCAGACACCTATATCCTCTGACTGATAAGAAAAGTGAAACTCACAGAGGGTGAATGATTTTCCCCAAAATCCATATATAACTAGTAAGTAGTGGGACCATTGCTAGAGGCTTCTAACTGAATACACTCACTCCTGTTACTTTTGGAGAAGAGTCCCATTCTTCATCTATCCAATTGTACGCCTCCACAATTATTACTTCCTGAATACATGTTGGGTACCAGGCTCTTTGTATTTGTTAGAAGTAGGGATGACAACAAGGCAGCCTTATGCTTCATCTTTTGAGGAGAAGGTGCACAAACAACCACTGTATTAGTAAATGCTGTGATGCTTGTAGTCTCAAAATTGGGTCTTTTAAAAGGAAGTGGTAGAATTTATGAAATCAGTAGTAAAAATACGTAAGTTTGTTTTTAACTTCTTACTTTAACTTGGTAGGTTCAGATAACAGCGTAATTATTTGACATCCATACCTATACCTTGGCAGAAACTCAAATGGGAAAATGTGAATTAGTAGATTAAAATAGAGACAGAGAAGTTCTATTATATATAGTAATGCTTTATTTATATTTCCATGGTTTATTTCTTACAAACTCTCATTAACATATCATCTTATTTAGTTCTCAACAGCTATGTGAAATTGATACTGTTAGATGTTTTTCACTGATGAAGAAACCAGCCCAAACAGGTTAAAGAATTTGCCTGAGGTCACACAGTTAGTAGGTCACATTGCTGGGATCAGATTCAAGTATTCTGGTTGTGAGACTAGTACTCATTCCTCGAACTCTTTGCTACCATTTACTTTCCTCATATCGTAGTAAAGGAAAGATAGCTAGTACCTACACTGCTTGTAAGAAAGAATCGTAAGACATTCTCAACCCTTCAAGGGCATTGCGGAAATTAAAAATAGCCTCTCTTTGGAAAAAGGCTAGAAATTTCTTTCCGGGAGTTTGTTTTTGAAATTTGACTGCATTCAACTCTAGGAAGGATTCAGTGGGAATATTTAGAATGATAGTCTAAAAGGCCTCATATCCATCTTAGAATGTTTAATCTGTACAGAGGAGACTACTGACCATTTTAGCCTTTTTAGAAATTCATTGTGGCTAATTTACATTTAGAATGCTAATTTACTAGCATTCGTTGAAATATTAAACATGCAACAAAGATAAGTCATTCTCTACAAATTATTTAGGCTTTCAGAAGCCATACAGAAGGTTTGTTTGAAAAGAAAAGGTGAAAACCCTGGAAAATACCTTTCTATTTTTAAAAAAATGGCTTAGCTGAAAGGGACTCAGCATAAACTGAGTGCTTCAGGAGTCTTGGCTGAGACAGCTTCCTCACAGTTCGGAAGGGGTTCTGAAAGTCGGTGCCTAGAAATGTTGGCAATGAGTAACAATCCAGGTTCTTTCGGAGTGATGAAATGCCAAGGTAGAATGGGTAAACAAAGAATATGGTGCTTGAAGCATGGTATGCCTTAAACTGTATAGGCAATTTGTTTGGATAATAGCCAAACAACACTTAAAATGGTGATCTTTAAGTGATTCGTTATAATCCAGGAATTTTTTCAGAGAGTAATTATAGATCTCACTTTGAAAATACTGCCCCAGTGTGACCTGGTTGTAGTCTGCAGGCAGTGGGGTGTAAATAGGGAGACCGAAATTTAAAAAAAATGGTCATGTATTTGCACTGAAATATCTTTGTACAATTTTGTTTACCACCTCTTTCAAGAAATACGTAAAAGAAAAAAGGAAAGCCTTTGAGGGTATTTTGAGGTTGCATCTGTGAAGAGCCTGAAGTCTCCTGTGTGAAGGCAGGAAAAACGATGTGATGATGTTCTGTAAAACCACAAAGAATTTATACCACTTCGGTTAATCTAATATGTTGTCAGTGCTTGTATTAAGCATTTTACATGTGTTGAACAATAGCATTATGAGTTGTAAAGACTGTTATCTTCAGTTTATAAAAGAGATAATTGAAGTACAGAGAAGTTAGGTCATAGTCACAAATCTAACGTATGGGAGAGAACTAGGACTTCATTCCAGCCAGGCCCTCTAACTCCAGAACACTGGGTCCTAATCACCATACTGGACTATATCAGTAACCAGCCAACGTTCGTTTCCTCCTGTGATACAGCTTTACTAGGAGTTATGAGAGAAACCAAAAGGGCAGTGCTAGCTTTTATTTGAATAATCCGTTAGAATTTACTATTGAACAGCAGTCAGTGAGACTTGTAGAATAATCCATCCCATGAGGAAACCAAGGCTCAAAGAGATTGGATAAATACCCACAGCCATTTATCAGACTGAAGTGGCAAAAATGAAGTCCAGCCATAGGATTCTCATTTCTTTCTCTTTTTTTCTTTTTCCTGCCACTAGCAGCTGAGGTTCCTTCCTGAGGAGCTGCTGTTTTGTTTCCGATGTGAAATCACAGCCTTCCGGATTCTCGTTTCTAATCAAGAAATTTTTTCATTTCACCCTTCTCTCAAGAGATTTAACCCTTCTCTGGTTAGTAAATAGAGGTTTGTTTGCCAAAAGCTAGATTGTTAATATGTAGGGACATTCCTTAAAGCTTAGAAATAGACATCTTAAAGTAAAAGAAATACTGCCTCAAAAGGTATATACAGTAAATAAAGTTCACTCCCTCCCATGTTTTCTGCTAATTCATACTTGTCACATTTTCTCTAGTGAACCAGTATTTATAACCAAGAAAATAGTAAACGGACATTATTTGAAAAATCTATTTGGAAAAATTCATCAGTCCTCATTGGGATGACTTAACAGTGGAAACCAGGAGGGTTTCATCCTTGACCTTTCACGTAAATTTCACAGAAAACTGAGGTCTGCCCTATAGAGAGCCTTAGGATTGTGGAGATACCACGAGCCTGAGGCTACATGGCACTTTTGCATTTGGCAGTGTCTTATTACAAGAGAAAGAGATAACTCAGGACATCTTTGCTCTTTACTAGAATACAAAGACCAGAGTAGAAAATGTATTCCAAAAGGATCATCATAAGTAGCTTAAAAAAAGATTGATTGATCAAGGACTGTTATCTTCAGTTTATAAAAGAGATAATTGAAGTACAGAGAAGTTAGGTCATAGTCACAAATCTAACGTATGGGAGAGAACTAGGACTTCATTCCAGCCAGGCCCTCTAACTCCAGAACACTGGGTCCTAATCACCATACTGGACTATATCAGTAACCAGCCAACGTTCGTTTCCTCCTGTGATACAGCTTTACTAGGAGTTATGAGAGAAACCAAAAGGGCAGTGCTAGCTTTTATTTGAATAATCCGTTAGAATTTACTATTGAACAGCAGTCAGTGAGACTTGTAGAATAATCCATCCCATGAGGAAACCAAGGCTCAAAGAGATTGGATAAATACCCACAGCCATTTATCAGACTGAAGTGGCAAAAATGAAGTCCAGCCATAGGATTCTCATTTCTTTCTCTTTTTTTCTTTTTCCTGCCACTAGCAGCTGAGGTTCCTTCCTGAGGAGCTGCTGTTTTGTTTCCGATGTGAAATCACAGCCTTCCGGATTCTCGTTTCTAATCAAGAAATTTTTTCATTTCACCCTTCTCTCAAGAAATTTAACGTCTCTCTGGATAATAAATAGAGGCTTTTTGGCCAAAAGCTAGATTATTAACATCTAGGGACATTCCTTAAAGCTTAGAAATAGACATCTTAAAGTAAAAGAAATACTGCCTCAAAAGGTATATACAGTAAATAAAGTTCACTCCCTCCCATGTTTTCTGCTAATTCATACTTGTCACATTTTCTCTAGTGAACCAGTATTTATAACCAAGAAAATAGTAAACGGACATTATTTGAAAAATCTATTTGGAAAAATTCATCAGTCCTCATTGGGATGACTTAACAGTGGAAACCAGGAGGGTTTCATCCTTGACCTTTCACGTAAATTTCACAGAAAACTGAGGTCTGCCCTATAGAGAGCCTTAGGATTGTGGAGATACCACGAGCCTGAGGCTACATGGCAGCTTTTGCATTTGGCAGTGTCTTATTACAAGAGAAAGAGATAACTCAGGACATCTTTGCTCTTTACTAGAATACAAAGACCAGAGTAAGTAAAAATGTATTCCAAAAGGATCATCATAAGTAGCTTATAAAATGACAAAAAGATTAAAATAATAAGCACTAGAAAAAAAGCGCATCAAAGATAATCCTATTATAATGCAAAGAAAGTTAAATTGAAGCTTGGAGGAGATGGGAGTTTCTGATTGATTTAGATATTCCTGTTACTGTCCAACCAACCACATGATAAAATAGACATCTTCATGTGCTAGTCTTGATAAGGTTAGTAGAAATCTCAGAACTAGATTCACCAACAATATTATGAAACTATTCTAAAAGCATGATAAACATATTACTTCATTGAGATAGGTACTGTTATGACCTCCATTTTTCAAATGACAGAATGCAGGTACGGAGGCTGGGGGTTTGCTCTGTGTTTGACATTTAGTAAGGAAGCAGAAGAGTCAGGCATGAGACCCAGCCAGAGCCAACACTACTGCTTTGTAGAACTAGACGTGGATTTATTTGAAAAGAATTCCTGAAGTGTTTAGTTTTTAATTCAGTGGTCAAAATGAATAAGCAAATAAGCTCTTAACTATCTCAGATTATACCTAGCATATGCTCAGCATCCATGTCCATTCAATGTAGTACCTTAAGCTAAAAGTCAAATAACTGAAAAGGAGTACTGTTTCCTGCTTACAGTGTAATAACAGTATATGATCTGCTGTACTTACTCTCTTATGAGGTTTATTTTACATTTTTTTTGTTTGTTTTTGTGTGTGTGTGTGTTTGTGTGCTTAGGGTTGATGGTGCATGTTGACAAAAGAATTACTCTGGCTGCTTTCAAACAACATTTAGAGCCCTTTGTTGGAGTTTTGTCCTCTCACTTCAAGGTCTTTCGCGTGTACGCCAGCAATCAAGAGTTTGAGAGCGTCCGGCTGAATGAGACCCTTTCATCATTTTCAGATGACAATAAGGTTGATAAAAATAATTCTGAATAGAGTCTATTTTAAATGATAGATTTGAGAATATCTTAGACTACTTCCAAGTAAAATGAAATAGATACCCTTTAAGGATAATTTGTTTAGTGGTTATGTTGGCTTTTTTGTTGTTGTTTTTCCATTCATCTAGGAAACCTTACTCAGAGTAAGTAAAATGTATTCCAAAAGGATTCATAAGTAGCTTATAAAATGACAAAAGATTAAAATAATAAGCACTAGAAAAAGCGCATCAAAGATAATCCTATTATAATGCAAAGAAAGTTAAATTGAAGCTTGGAGGAGATGGGAGTTTCTGATTGATTTAGATATTCCTGTTACTGTCCAACCAACCACATGATAAAATAGACATCTTCATGTGCTAGTCTTGATAAGGTTAGTAGAAATCTCAGAACTAGATTCACCAACAATATTATGAAACTATTCTAAAAGCATGATAAACATATTACTTCATTGAGATAGGTACTGTTATGACCTCCATTTTTCAAATGACAGAATGCAGGTACGGAGGCTGGGGGTTTGCTCTGTGTTTGACATTTAGTAAGGAAGCAGAAGAGTCAGGCATGAGACCCAGCCAGAGCCAACACTACTGCTTTGTAGAACTAGACGTGGATTTATTTGAAAAGAATTCCTGAAGTGTTTAGTTTTTAATTCAGTGGTCAAAATGAATAAGCAAATAAGCTCTTAACTATCTCAGATTATACCTAGCATATGCTCAGCATCCATGTCCATTCAATGTAGTACCTTAAGCTAAAAGTCAAATAACTGAAAAGGAGTACTGTTTCCTGCTTACAGTGTAATAACAGTATATGATCTGCTGTACTTACTCTCTTATGAGGTTTATTTTACATTTTTTTTGTTTGTTTTTGTGTGTGTGTGTGTTTGTGTGCTTAGGGTTGATGGTGCATGTTGACAAAAGAATTACTCTGGCTGCTTTCAAACAACATTTAGAGCCCTTTGTTGGAGTTTTGTCCTCTCACTTCAAGGTCTTTCGCGTGTACGCCAGCAATCAAGAGTTTGAGAGCGTCCGGCTGAATGAGACCCTTTCATCATTTTCAGATGACAATAAGGTTGATAAAAATAATTCTGAATAGAGTCTATTTTAAATGATAGATTTGAGAATATCTTAGACTACTTCCAAGTAAAATGAAATAGATACCCTTTAAGGATAATTTGTTTAGTGGTTATGTTGGCTTTTTTGTTGTTGTTTTTCCATTCATCTAGGAAACCTTGGTTAAATGTTACCTGTGTGCCAGTTACTATTTTAGGCATTGGGAAATCAGAGGTAGAAGATATAACTGTTCTCAAACAGCCCAAAATCTAGAGAACTGGGGTCGGGGGGGAATATAAAACAGTTGGGGTGAGAATGGGTAGTTTTATTTTGCTGAAACAGTACATCTAAAGAAAGTGTGTTTAATTTGCAGATTACGATTAGACTGGGAAGAGCACTTAAGAAAGGAGAATATAGAGTTAAAGTGTACCAGCTTCTAGTCAATGAGCAAGAGGTAAGTAGTACACCTACAAGCAATGGAAGGTCACTTGGGGTAGTTATTAAAAACATAAAGGGCACATATTTTATTACTAGATGTTTCTTCTTATCTCTCTAAAGGAGGAGTCAGCAGACATTTTTAGGGACTGTTTGAATTGTGCAGACCATGCTGTCTCTGTTGCACCTACTTAATGCTGCCATTGTAGCTCAGAAACAGACGTGGGCAACACGTAAGCCAATGGCAATGACTACATTCCAATAAAGGTTCACTTACAAAAACAGGCACCAGATGAATGTGGCCCTGAGGCCATTGTGGTCATTGCCCTGGTCTGAAGTATTGCTCCAGATGCTGGAATGCCAGATGTTTTCTACTTTTTAAAAGGGCATTTGTTTGTGCTTGTTTTCTGGGAATGAGTGTGTAATGCTGCAGAAGGATGGCAGTCAACTGGTAGAGTATATACTTCCTTAGTTCAGAGAGTCATTTTAACTAGCTTTATGTTTAGGGTCTGTTTATGCTCTAAGTGCTTACAAGTATTAACTCCTTTAGTCCTCATCAATTAACTCTATTGTCAAACTACTGTTATTCACACTTTTTAGATTAAGAAACAGAGATACAGAGAAGTAATGTGCCCAAGGTTGTATAACTTGTAAATGGCAGATTAAAGATCTAAAGAAGCTATGTTTGGAGGAGTAATAAAATACCTTAGTTCCTGTGATGTATAAGGTGGTGGTGAATACCGAGACGAACAAAATAAAGACACTATTTTAAAGACATTTATAACGTCTCAGTGAAAAACAGCAAGTAGGGGATTAATGTTAAATGCCTTCATTTGTTCAACAGATATTGTATTAGACATTAGTCATATCTCTTATGTGTGAGCCATATCTCTTATGTGTGAACTCATTTTGACTTATATCTTTTTTCTGAGTTTGTGGTTTATGGATACTATATTACTTTTGAGACAGTTAATGTAGTTAGAGAATCAGTATTCATTTCCTTCATTTTACTCTATAAAATAAGGGCTTCTTTTTACTTTAAAAATTATGATCATTGTATTGCAAGAAGAAAAATATGAATGTATTATCATATTTCATGTACACAGTGACTGTGAGGAAAGTACTGTCCCAAGTTTACAGGTGAGAAAACTGAGGCACAGAAATGTTAGGTAAGCTTGCCCAAAGTTCAGATTTAAACCTAGAAAAATAGACTCCTAAACCTAGTCCAGTAATTGACACACTATAAAGTGCAAATAAAATGTTGATCCTCATTTTAATGTGTAATTCGGGGTCTGGTTGTTTCTGTTTACACTCCTAGCCATGCAAGTTTCTGCTAGATGCTGTGTTTGCTAAAGGAATGACTGTACGGCAATCAAAAGAGGAGTTAATTCCTCAACTCAGGGAGCAGTGTGGTTTAGAGCTCAGTATTGACAGGTAAGATAAAATAAGTGTCAGCAGCAGTTTGAAGGAAGACAGTGTGGTCAGTTGATATGGATTGGTATTATTCTCTAAAACTAAAAGAAATTTAAATTCCTGTACACTTTAGAAAATATACTGTAATGTAATAGAACTAAACAAAATTATTAGAATTTGTTTGAACCTCCTCTATAGGATACTAAATTTGATATACTGCTACCATTTCATTATATTTTCCACAGATTATAATTAATAACTACTTTGACTTTGTATTTGAACACAGTTCATTTTTCCTTGTTGTCAGATTCATGTCTTTTTTTTTAAGTTAAGAATTTTAAAGTATAGTGGTTTAAAGTGTCTTATTACATTTATAGGTTTCGTTTAAGGAAAAAAACATGGAAGAATCCTGGCACTGTCTTTCTGGATTATCATGTTTATGAAGAAGATATTAATATTTCCAGCAACTGGGAGGTTTTCCTTGAAGTTCTTGATGGTAATATCAGGATCTTTGTGGAGGAACATCAGAAATTTTCTAGAAATAATAGAAGCGTGTAGTTTCTCAATAGTGAGCTGTTTCTAGATTTTCTGTATGAGTTGCATTTGCCTTTTAAATATATCTTCTTTTCCCTAATTTTAAGAATATGAATTCCTCCTTTCAGGAAGTTACAGTTTCAAAAGGTAGTTAGAGAATCAGTATTCATTTCCTTCATTTTACTCTATAAAATAAGGGCTTCTTTTTACTTTAAAAATTATGATCATTGTATTGCAAGAAGAAAAATATGAATGTATTATCATATTTCATGTACACAGTGACTGTGAGGAAAGTACTGTCCCAAGTTTACAGGTGAGAAAACTGAGGCACAGAAATGTTAGGTAAGCTTGCCCAAAGTTCAGATTTAAACCTAGAAAAATAGACTCCTAAACCTAGTCCAGTAATTGACACACTATAAAGTGCAAATAAAATGTTGATCCTCATTTTAATGTGTAATTCGGGGTCTGGTTGTTTCTGTTTACACTCCTAGCCATGCAAGTTTCTGCTAGATGCTGTGTTTGCTAAAGGAATGACTGTACGGCAATCAAAAGAGGAGTTAATTCCTCAACTCAGGGAGCAGTGTGGTTTAGAGCTCAGTATTGACAGGTAAGATAAAATAAGTGTCAGCAGCAGTTTGAAGGAAGACAGTGTGGTCAGTTGATATGGATTGGTATTATTCTCTAAAACTAAAAGAAATTTAAATTCCTGTACACTTTAGAAAATATACTGTAATGTAATAGAACTAAACAAAATTATTAGAATTTGTTTGAACCTCCTCTATAGGATACTAAATTTGATATACTGCTACCATTTCATTATATTTTCCACAGATTATAATTAATAACTACTTTGACTTTGTATTTGAACACAGTTCATTTTTCCTTGTTGTCAGATTCATGTTGCTTTTTTTAAGTTAAGAATTTTAAAGTATAGTGGTTTAAAGTGTCTTATTACATTTATAGGTTTCGTTTAAGGAAAAAAACATGGAAGAATCCTGGCACTGTCTTTCTGGATTATCATGTTTATGAAGAAGATATTAATATTTCCAGCAACTGGGAGGTTTTCCTTGAAGTTCTTGATGGTAATATCAGGATCTTTGTGGAGGAACATCAGAAATTTTCTAGAAATAATAGAAGCGTGTAGTTTCTCAATAGTGAGCTGTTTCTAGATTTTCTGTATGAGTTGCATTTGCCTTTTAAATATATCTTCTTTTCCCTAATTTTAAGAATATGAATTCCTCCTTTCAGGGAAGTTACAGTTTCAAAGTTATATATTTAGTACTTTTTACTGAAAGTAAAACTTTCTTAGCCATGTTTGTTACTTAGTCTCTTTTTTTCATTATGGCTTATTTTGCTTTGAGGATATGCTGTTAATTTTTCAGGGATTTTGAGAACAATGACAGTATTAATTTTTCAAGCTGTCATGAGGTACCACAAACTGGGTGACTTAAACAACAGAAATTTATTTTCTCATGGTTTCAGAGGCTAGCTGTCTGAGATCAAAGATGTTGTCAGGCTTGGTTCTTTCCGTGGGCTGTGAGGGAAAACTTGCTGCATGCCTCTTTACCAGCTTCTAATGGTTTGTTGGCAGTCTCTTGTTGGTGTTCCTTGGCTTGTAGATGCATTGTCCTGATCTCTGCCCTCATCTTCCTGTGGTGTTCTCTGTGTGGATGTTCCTATCTGTGTCCCAGTTTCCCATGTTGTAACAGAAGTACGCTAATCATACTGATGTCACTTTAACTTGATTACTCTTGTAAATTCCAAATAAGGTCACAGTCTGAGGTATAGAAGTTTAGGACTTCAAACATGTTTTGGTCAGGGACACCTATATAACTGTAACAGTAACCTAGAAAAGCCATTGTGTTTTATTATCAATTATTCCTTCTCTGAGTGTCTGGGATCTTAGAGAATAATCAGTGTGTCTGGGTAGGCCAAGAAGAGATGAAGAACATAGATGTCACTTTTGTTAGGAAGGACTGTATATGGGCAGAGATGGATTAGCCTATGAATGATGGGTCCTTGCATCAGTATCAGTGTTTTTCTGGGTAGGCAAAACAAGAAAGTTAAGATTTATAGGTTTTTTTCGTTTAAGGAAAAAAACATGGAAGAATCCTGGCACTGTCTTTCTGGATTATCATGTTTATGAAGAAGATATTAATATTTCCAGCAACTGGGAGGTTTTCCTTGAAGTTCTTGATGGTAATATCAGGATCTTTGTGGAGGAACATCAGAAATTTTCTAGAAATAATAGAAGCGTGTAGTTTCTCAATAGTGAGCTGTTTCTAGATTTTCTGTATGAGTTGCATTTGCCTTTTAAATATATCTTCTTTTCCCTAATTTTAAGAATATGAATTCCTCCTTTCAGGGAAGTTACAGTTTCAAAGTTATATATTTAGTACTTTTTACTGAAAGTAAAACTTTCTTAGCCATGTTTGTTACTTAGTCTCTTTTTTTCATTATGGCTTATTTTGCTTTGAGGATATGCTGTTAATTTTTCAGGGATTTTGAGAACAATGACAGTATTAATTTTTCAAGCTGTCATGAGGTACCACAAACTGGGTGACTTAAACAACAGAAATTTATTTTCTCATGGTTTCAGAGGCTAGCTGTCTGAGATCAAAGATGTTGTCAGGCTTGGTTCTTTCCGTGGGCTGTGAGGGAAAACTTGCTGCATGCCTCTTTACCAGCTTCTAATGGTTTGTTGGCAGTCTCTTGTTGGTGTTCCTTGGCTTGTAGATGCATTGTCCTGATCTCTGCCCTCATCTTCCTGTGGTGTTCTCTGTGTGGATGTTCCTATCTGTGTCCCAGTTTCCCATGTTGTAACAGAAGTACGCTAATCATACTGATGTCACTTTAACTTGATTACTCTTGTAAATTCCAAATAAGGTCACAGTCTGAGGTATAGAAGTTTAGGACTTCAAACATGTTTTGGTCAGGGACACCTATATAACTGTAACAGTAACCTAGAAAAGCCATTGTGTTTTTATTATCAATTATTCCTTCTCTGAGTGTCTGGGATCTTAGAGAATAATCAGTGTGTCTGGGTAGGCCAAGAAGAGATGAAGAACATAGATGTCACTTTTGTTAGGAAGGACTGTATATGGGCAGAGATGGATTAGCCAGAATATGCCACTCAGTGATGGGTCCTTGCATCAGTATCATGTCAGCGTATACTTTAGCATCATTGAGTAAGATGTAGGTCACAGGATTAAATCTAAGAAACATTGGCCTCTTTACTATTCTTATCCATGGTGCTACAGAAATGGATAAAGACCAGTGGCTGCCTCAAGATGCACAGTGTATAGGAGAACCAGAATTACAAACCTGTAATTCCAGAATGACAGGTACTGAGGAACTCACGGTGCAATTGGCTTTTGTGTACATCAAAGAGAAAGGTCACAGTTGAGCTGGGTTTGGAAGAATCAGCAAGTCTGGGAGTAAAAGAGAAGGATTAACGATGGCTCGAGTGAAAAAAAGCAGATAAGACGAAGACTGCTTGATTATGATTTTAGACAGTGGGGTGGTAGTAGCCCACGGGAGCAAAGATTGGAGGTCCTAAGGTGAGAGTTACTGGGAAAATAGAGACCAGCAGGACTCACGGGGCTTTCGACTTAGGAGTACCAGTGGAAGGAGAGCTTGCCCGGCTTAGGAATTATCTTCTGAGACTGGAGGGAAGAGAGTAAGTGTTTTATTCTCAAAATGACACTTGAAGGAAATCGTTTTGTTTAGTGAGGTAGTGCAGGAAAAGGCAAACTCTGAATCTTTAGAGTAAATAGAGTGATGGCCTAATCTTGCATGTACTTAGGGGTGGAGAAGATGAAGTCCATGTCACAGCTTGCGGTTTTGTCAAGACGGTGGAGGCCTTCCGAGATGAAGCTGGATCCCTTCCAGGAGGTTGTGTTGGAAAGCAGTAGTGTTGATGAGTTGCGAGAGAAGGTAAACTCATTTTAAACAAAATGAACTAACATAGATTTTTCTCTGTGTTGCCTAAGAATGAGTGTCAAACACTCATGCACGACCTCTTTCTCTGTTTTCTCTCACACCTTGTGCCACATGGTCGATGCTTCTTAGGGCTGCTGATGCTTTGAAAAGTTAGGTTTGCTTCTGGCCATCCAGAGGTGAACCCCCACTTTCTGTTGGATCAGCTTTGCCCCAAGTAGTTAGGATTAGAGTTACTAGAGTAAATATTTAAAAAACCAAATAAGGTACAATTAAATAGAGAATCCAGATGAAGATGAAGGTTAGCAAAGGTGGAAATCCTAAGTATCTCTGGAGAAAGGGTGGATTATTTGTAAGTGGTACTAAGACAGTTGGCATTTTGGGAAAATATGTATTTCCATATTTTACCAAAAAAATTATAAATGTATTACGTTTATATTTGAAAATATACTAAAATGATAAGTGTTCTAGGTGAATATTGGAAATATGTGTATAATCCCAGAAAGGGAACTCACGGTGCAATTGGCTTTTGTGTACATCAAAGAGAAAGGTCACAGTTGAGCTGGGTTTGGAAGAATCAGCAAGTCTGGGAGTAAAGAGAAGGATTAACGATGGCTCGAGTGAAAAAAGCAGATAAGACGAAGACTGCTTGATTATGATTTTAGACAGTGGGGTGGTAGTAGCCCACGGGAGCAAAGATTGGAGGTCCTAAGGTGAGAGTTACTGGGAAAATAGAGACCAGCAGGACTCACGGGGCTTTCGACTTAGGAGTACCAGTGGAAGGAGAGCTTGCCCGGCTTAGGAATTATCTTCTGAGACTGGAGGGAAGAGAGTAAGTGTTTTATTCTCAAAATGACACTTGAAGGAAATCGTTTTGTTTAGTGAGGTAGTGCAGGAAAAGGCAAACTCTGAATCTTTAGAGTAAATAGAGTGATGGCCTAATCTTGCATGTACTTAGGGGTGGAGAAGATGAAGTCCATGTCACAGCTTGCGGTTTTGTCAAGACGGTGGAGGCCTTCCGAGATGAAGCTGGATCCCTTCCAGGAGGTTGTGTTGGAAAGCAGTAGTGTTGATGAGTTGCGAGAGAAGGTAAACTCATTTTAAACAAAATGAACTAACATAGATTTTTCTCTGTGTTGCCTAAGAATGAGTGTCAAACACTCATGCACGACCTCTTTCTCTGTTTTCTCTCACACCTTGTGCCACATGGTCGATGCTTCTTAGGGCTGCTGATGCTTTGAAAAGTTAGGTTTGCTTCTGGCCATCCAGAGGTGAACCCCCACTTTCTGTTGGATCAGCTTTGCCCCAAGTAGTTAGGATTAGAGTTACTAGAGTAAATATTTAAAAAACCAAATAAGGTACAATTAAATAGAGAATCCAGATGAAGATGAAGGTTAGCAAAGGTGGAAATCCTAAGTATCTCTGGAGAAAGGGTGGATTATTTGTAAGTGGTACTAAGACAGTTGGCATTTTGGGAAAATATGTATTTCCATATTTTACCAAAAAAATTATAAATGTATTACGTTTATATTTGAAAATATACTAAAATGATAAGTGTTCTAGGTGAATATTGGAAATATGTGTATAATCCCAGAAAGGGACAAGTATTTGTGAGTATAACATCAAAAGCTGGAAAAGGAAAGATAAACAACATAAAAGTTTAAATCATCTGCACTGCCCCTCCCCCCAATTATTATTTCTTTTTTTTTAATTTTGACCTCTTTTATTGGTTTTTCATTTATTTATTTTCATCCACCTTTATTCTTTGGCCTGTGTGGGCCTCTCATTGCAATGGCCCCTCTGGCCACAGAGCACCGGCTCTGGGCGTATGTGCTCCAGAGCACTGGCTTGCAATTGGACGCACTGGTCCAGCCACTCCACGGCATGCAGGATCTTCCTGGGCCAGAGATCGAACTGGCACCCCTTGCAGTGCAAGGCGGACTCTTTACCCACCACTGGACCACTAGGGAAGCCCTCCCCAATTGTTTTTTAAAGCAACCCATAAACAACTACAAACTAAGGGCAAAGTATTTGAAGCATGTGTGAGGCATGATGTGCAAATTGAAAAGGATCTACAAGTTAATAAGCCAAATAGTCTAATTTTAAAATAAGCAAAGAACATGAATAGGCAGTTCACAGAAGAAGAAATGCAAGATAAACAGTACAGCATTTTTTACCTCATAAGGATTTAGAAAATAAAAACATACCTAGAGCAGCAGTCCCCAACCTTTTTGGCCCCAGGGACCATTTTCATGGAAGACAGCTTTTCTGCAAACCGGGCTGGGTGGTAAAGGGAAGAGGGATGGTTTGGGAATGATTCAAGCTCATTTATTGTGCACTTTATTTCTGTTGTTACTATATCAGCTCCATCTCAGATCATCAGGCATTATATCCTGGAAGTTGGGAACCCCTGACCTAGAGTCATGGTTTGAGTAAAACAGGCAATAGCATACACCTTTGACAAGTGGTTAAATTGAGATATAAGGTTTTACAGTTTAGCTTAGCATTGTTTATAAAAAACCAGAGGAAGATGAAGGTTAGCAAAGGTGGAAATCCTAAGTATCTCTGGAGAAAGGGTGGATTATTTGTAAGTGGTACTAAGACAGTTGGCATTTTGGGAAAATATGTATTTCCATATTTTACCAAAAAAATTATAAATGTATTACGTTTATATTTGAAAATATACTAAAATGATAAGTGTTCTAGGTGAATATTGGAAATATGTGTATAATCCCAGAAAGGGACAAGTATTTGTGAGTATAACATCAAAAGCTGGAAAAGGAAAGATAAACAACATAAAAGTTTAAATCATCTGCACTGCCCCTCCCCCCAATTATTATTTCTTTTTTTTTAATTTTGACCTCTTTTATTGGTTTTTCATTTATTTATTTTCATCCACCTTTATTCTTTGGCCTGTGTGGGCCTCTCATTGCAATGGCCCCTCTGGCCACAGAGCACCGGCTCTGGGCGTATGTGCTCCAGAGCACTGGCTTGCAATTGGACGCACTGGTCCAGCCACTCCACGGCATGCAGGATCTTCCTGGGCCAGAGATCGAACTGGCACCCCTTGCAGTGCAAGGCGGACTCTTTACCCACCACTGGACCACTAGGGAAGCCCTCCCCAATTGTTTTTTAAAGCAACCCATAAACAACTACAAACTAAGGGCAAAGTATTTGAAGCATGTGAGGCATGATGTGCAAATTGAAAAGGATCTACAAGTTAATAAGCCAAATAGTCTAATTTTAAAATAAGCAAAGAACATGAATAGGCAGTTCACAGAAGAAGAAATGCAAGATAAACAGTACAGCATTTTTTACCTCATAAGGATTTAGAAAATAAAAACATACCTAGAGCAGCAGTCCCCAACCTTTTTGGCCCCAGGGACCATTTTCATGGAAGACAGCTTTTCTGCAAACCGGGCTGGGTGGTAAAGGGAAGAGGGATGGTTTGGGAATGATTCAAGCTCATTTATTGTGCACTTTATTTCTGTTGTTACTATATCAGCTCCATCTCAGATCATCAGGCATTATATCCTGGAAGTTGGGAACCCCTGACCTAGAGTCATGGTTTGAGTAAAACAGGCAATAGCATACACCTTTGACAAGTGGTTAAATTGAGATATAAGGTTTTTACAGTTTAGCTTAGCATTGTTTATAAAGATTTCACATGTGCAATTGCACGTCGAAGAAAAAGAAATTTTCAGAAATATACAAGGAAATATTTATGGAGATACATATTATATAGCGTTGTAAGTGGGAAAACCTAAAAACATGTTCAGTGTCCATCAATAGGAAATAAAATGGTGTATTTTTCAACTATTGCATGAGGTTACTCTATCCTGTTCTTTTAGGTTATATAGTTATCATATAGCTATATTTCACAGAGACAACTTTATGTATTTTATAAGTGTGTATATAGTTTATATATGCATAGGAAAAGGTCTGGAAGAGATACAGTAATACCAAATTGTATTTTTGAAACATGGCACTTGCAGATGGACAGAAGAGACAATTTCTACTGCCTACTTTGTAAAAAATTTTATGCCAAACATATGTTACTTCTTTGAAATAAACTGAGCTATTCTGTGTTTACAAGGTGAGGAAAATAACTTGTTTCAGCACTTACCTTTTGTTGAGCTCATGTGAAATGGTTCTTCTTTCAGCTCTATGGAATCAGTGGAATTCCTTTAGAAGACATTGAATTTGCCAAGGTAAGACCATGAAGAGGGTTTAAACCTGGGAGCGGCGCTAAGTAAACATGGCTAACAGTGTCATTCATTCGTTCATTCTCTTCTCCTCAGGGTAGAGGGACTTTTCCCTGCGACATTTCTGTCCTTGATATTCATCAGGATTTGGACTGGAATCCCAAAGTTTCTACCCTGAATGTCTGGCCTCTCTATATCTGTGATGATGGTGCAGTCATATTTTATAGGTAACTTCACAATATTTTGGTCATTTCTCATGATACCACATTTTTGTTGTACATCTTGTTTTTCACAAACAGCTTTATAATTGTTATGATAGAGAGCAGCCCTGACCGGTAGAATATACAGCGCAAGCCATATACTACATTTTAAAATGTCTAGTAGCCACATTTTTAAAACATAGGTGACATTAAAGTATTTCTAACCCAGTACATCCAAAATACCATCATTATATGTAAATAATACAAAAATCATTTATAAGATATTTTACATTATTCTTCTTGTAGTAAGTCTTAGAAGTATCAGGTGTTTATTACACTTGCCATCCATTTCCATTTGGATCAGACATACCTCAATGGGCACACATGGCTAGTGGCTGCAGGATCTGTCATTATTTCATATGCTATATTAGAGACAACTATTTTTGGTATTTTATAAGTGGGAAAACCTAAAACATGTTCAGTGTCCATCAATAGGACATAAAATGGTGTATTTTTCAACTATTGCATGAGGTTACTCTATCCTGTTCTTTTAGGTTATATAGTTATCATATAGCTATATTTCACAGAGACAACTTTATGTATTTTATAAGTGTGTATATAGTTTATATATGCATAGGAAAAGGTCTGGAAGAGATACAGTAATACCAAATTGTATTTTTGAAACATGGCACTTGCAGATGGACAGAAGAGACAATTTCTACTGCCTACTTTGTAAAAAATTTTATGCCAAACATATGTTACTTCTTTGAAATAAACTGAGCTATTCTGTGTTTACAAGGTGAGGAAAATAACTTGTTTCAGCACTTACCTTTTGTTGAGCTCATGTGAAATGGTTCTTCTTTCAGCTCTATGGAATCAGTGGAATTCCTTTAGAAGACATTGAATTTGCCAAGGTAAGACCATGAAGAGGGTTTAAACCTGGGAACGGGCGCTAAGTAAACATGGCTAACAGTGTCATTCATTCGTTCATTCTCTTCTCCTCAGGGTAGAGGGACTTTTCCCTGCGACATTTCTGTCCTTGATATTCATCAGGATTTGGACTGGAATCCCAAAGTTTCTACCCTGAATGTCTGGCCTCTCTATATCTGTGATGATGGTGCAGTCATATTTTATAGGTAACTTCACAATATTTTGGTCATTTCTCATGATACCACATTTTTGTTGTACATCTTGTTTTTCACAAACAGCTTTATAATTGTTATGATAGAGAGCAGCCCTGACCGGTAGAATATACAGCGCAAGCCATATACTACATTTTAAAATGTCTAGTAGCCACATTTTTAAAACATAGGTGACATTAAAGTATTTCTAACCCAGTACATCCAAAATACCATCATTATATGTAAATAATACAAAAATCATTTATAAGATATTTTACATTATTCTTCTTGTAGTAAGTCTTAGAAGTATCAGGTGTTTATTACACTTGCCATCCATTTCCATTTGGATCAGACATACCTCAATGGGCACACATGGCTAGTGGCTGCAGGATCTGTCATTATCTGTCATAGAGGAAAAAGAATACTCATTGGAGCCTGACAGGCAAGTATTCAGATTTAGCTTCGTTACTTACTGGATCATCATCTGTAAAATGGCATCACTAATGTCAACCTTGCAGAGTTTTATGAGAATTTGAAATATTGCACTTAAAAAAACTGGCCTCTTGCCAGGTATAAATAGATATTCAATAAATGATAGCCATTATTATGCTAATAGCAACATGGAAATTTGTCTATGCCATTTTTAGAAGTGAGTGTTATGTTGACATAATAAACCTAAGTCTAGGGCTTCTTATGATGTTACTTAACTTCACTGGTGACAATCAGATGTCATTTTCTCGCTGAGGAGCATGATAGCATTTAAGCATAAATTAAAAGAGGCAGGTAACTAATGTGTCATTAATATTTTAAATGTAGGGATAAAACAGAAGAATTAATGGAGTTGACAGATGAGCAAAGAAATGAACTGATGAAAAAAGAAAGCAGTCGACTCCAGAAGACAGGACATCGTGTCACATACTCACCTCGGAAAGAGAAAGCACTAAAAATCTATCTGGATGGAGCACCAAATAAAGATCTGACTCAAGACTGACTGCTTGTGTAGCATTTTCCCTGGGGGATTCTGGTTTTAATTAGACGGTTCACGGCTACTGTGTAGTGCCATGACGGCCGGACATGGTTAGGGGGAACCCAGTGACACCAGCACTGATTGGATGGCCCTTCACCAGTCAGAAGCTTAGTGCCCAACGGGCCACTGTTTTGACTCGGAATCATGTTGTGCACTATAGTCAAATGTACTGTAAAGTGAAAAGGGTTGTGCAAAAAAAATTTTTAAAAAAACAAAAAGCAAAACCTGCTACTAGAAAAGGGGGCAGGGGAATGAGTAAACTTTTCTTGCAGACAGATGTGCACATAACCGCTAGTAAAACCAGCCTCAAACAGGATGCTCATAGCTTAATAATAAAAGCTGTGCAAAGGCCATGAATGAATGAATTTTCTGTTTATTTCACTGATACACACATTACCTCATTGACAATTCAGAAGTAAATGCAACGTGTGTTGACTCTTGGAAAGCAGCAAAAACAGGAGCCGAAGAAATTGTTAGAACCAGCTAAAACCCAGTAAAGAATCGTTGACGCTATGTTTTTATTTTGTCGGGGTTTTTTTTTTTTTGCAAAGTATTAGGAATATTATTCTGGAGCATCAAAAACATGTTTCCCTAAGACCGCCTTCAGCAGATGACAGCTCAGATTGCTGCAGTGTTGTAATTATAACTGATTGTACGTAAGTTATGGATGTAGAGAATTCTTTTCATTCGTTCATTCAGCATGTAAATAAAATTGACCCTATTGAGTTATCCTAATGGCAGTTCAGCTATTTCCCACAGTTATTCCTTTTGCATATCATTCATGATGTACAGTTGTGTACATTGAGAGGTATAGCACTCTATGTAAATGTAACCCTCAGTGAGGTTCCTCAGCACCTGAGTCCCATACGATTGTGTTTGCCCTTGTTAATGAGGTTTTTCTGTTCAGTGGCTTCAGGTTTCTTCCTTTTGTACATTTATTTTTGAAGATTTACTTCAAGTTTGACTCCTCTAAAACCCACGTAAGTTCCACTTTAATTTTTGGAGTTGATAATGTAGTTACATGTAGTTTAACTTGAGGGAAACGTCTTAACATCGTGTTAAATAAACTTGCTGGTGAGTCAGGTCATGGCACAGGCTGATATAGTCAACATGATTTCATCGCAGAGTCCGTTAGCATCAGCGAGTTTTTGCTATGCTAAATATAGCTATTCAATGAACATAATTCTACGTAAATTTTGAAAATTGCCATCTAATTTATAAAAATCAATAAAAAGGTTTTGGTAAAACTTTTTCATGCCAGATGCTGTTTACAACAGTGAACATGCCAATAAAACATTTGTTCATTCTGCGGTGTTATTTTAGTCATTAAACTTTTGTGGATGAAGAATCTGGGTTCAGAAGAGATCTGTTTTCTTTAAATATAACGTTTTGTAACGTATATTGAGCAATTATCCCATTTCTGTGATAACGTATGTTTACAGTAAAGTTCTCGTAAGAGAGATAAAAAGATGTTAATATTTAACTTTGGAGGATCCTGTCAATATTTCAGATTCAAAAATTGACCCTTTTTTCCCTTTTAAGAAAAAATTAGAAAAAAGTAGTATTAGCAAATGTTGGTTGCAGTTTGAATATAATGATTGAGAATTCCATTATACCTTAAAAGTCTCCACGAGGGGGAAAAAGAAATCTTTTCTAAGGTATTTTTCTGGCTAATTTTTATTCCATATAAACTGTTTAGCATTCTGCTAAATTTGATGGCATTACTGCTTTGGGTTTGTGTTAATTGAATTGATGGCATTCTCAGAGGAAAACGTTAAGCATTTATAACAAGTTGTCTTCGGGATCACTTAAGATTTCTTGATGTAAGATGATGGTGACTTGGTTCTGATACGGGCCTGCTCACCGGGGACGTAGGGGTTAATCAGCGTTGTTTCTGCTTTCAAGGACTGACTGTGGAACAAAGGAGACCGATTTGTAAGCAATATGGGTTTGGGGCCTTGTTTGGCTTGGTGTTTCTGTAAGACTAGTAAAATCGTCACACCTGCTCCTCATCCTGTGCCTTCTGCCCATTTTTTTGTTTGTTTCGTGTTTGCTGCTTCTAATTGCAGGCATATCACAAACACCAAGAGTAACAAAAAAATACATTTCATTATAGAAAAGAAAAAGTTAAAGCTTCTTGCTCTTGTGTGCCTGATAGGAAACACAATGAGACCTCGGTAGAGGGGCTAGTGATTTCAAACTGGTTTTGTGGCCATGGGAACAGGAATTTGCAGTAAAGAGGCTTATGGGTCAGCCTTCCTCAGACTCAAGAGAATCAAGGGAGCACCTGTAAGCCAAGGGGCACATTTATAACTGTACTCCCAGGGCCAGGGGCCATGGAACCCAGCAATCACTCATCTACTGAGTCTTCTGAGGCTGAAGCAGGCCACGTGCAATAAAGTGTGACCCTGCCCCTGTGGATCATGCCAAGGTTTTGAGGAGTTTTTACTGTGGAGCACATGAGTTTGTATCAGCCAGGCACTCCGTGAGAACCAAGTACATGTGAATCTGTGGCAGGACCTGAAGGTCATGGGTGTGTTCTTGCGAAAGAAACAAGAGCTATGTTTTCAGAACTCTGCCTTGGTTATTTAGCTGGTCTGTACAGTGTTTTATTTAGCTGATCTCTACAGAGCCTTGTTAGATAAACATCTACTTCTCTAAGTAAGGGCTAGTAGTCATAAGATAAAAACAGGGAGGCAGCTCTGTACTACAGTGTTTGGTAATCTCTTTTGGAATGGAAACTATAGAGACTTTCTGAGAAAACAGGAGTGCACTCTGCCACAGTTAAAAGGCAGTCAGGTAGCTGTGGGTCGCCAGGCTGCACCGTTAGGAATGGTATCCAGGCTGAGAGGAGACAGCCACAGACTTCCACCCAGGTCCAAGCTAAAGCACGCATGGCTTGTTTGTTTTAAGATGATGGTGACTTGGTTCTGATACGGGCCTGCTCACCGGGGACGTAGGGGTTAATCAGCGTTGTTTCTGCTTTCAAGGACTGACTGTGGAACAAAGGAGACCGATTTGTAAGCAATATGGGTTTGGGGCCTTGTTTGGCTTGGTGTTTCTGTAAGACTAGTAAAATCGTCACACCTGCTCCTCATCCTGTGCCTTCTGCCCATTTTTTTGTTTGTTTCGTGTTTGCTGCTTCTAATTGCAGGCATATCACAAACACCAAGAGTAACATAAAAATCCTTTTCATTATTGAAAAGAAAAAGTTAAAGCTTCTTGCTCTTGTGTGCCTGATAGGAAACACAATGAGACCTCGGTAGAGGGGCTAGTGATTTCAAACTGGTTTTGTGGCCATGGGAACAGGAATTTGCAGTAAAGAGGCTTATGGGTCAGCCTTCCTCAGACTCAAGAGAATCAAGGGAGCACCTGTAAGCCAAGGGGCACATTTATAACTGTACTCCCAGGGCCAGGGGCCATGGAACCCAGCAATCACTCATCTACTGAGTCTTCTGAGGCTGAAGCAGGCCACGTGCAATAAAGTGTGACCCTGCCCCTGTGGATCATGCCAAGGTTTTGAGGAGTTTTTACTGTGGAGCACATGAGTTTGTATCAGCCAGGCACTCCGTGAGAACCAAGTACATGTGAATCTGTGGCAGGACCTGAAGGTCATGGGTGTGTTCTTGCGAAAGAAACAAGAGCTATGTTTTCAGAACTCTGCCTTGGTTATTTAGCTGGTCTGTACAGTGTTTTATTTAGCTGATCTCTACAGAGCCTTGTTAGATAAACATCTACTTCTCTAAGTAAGGGCTAGTAGTCATAAGATAAAAACAGGGAGGCAGCTCTGTACTACAGTGTTTGGTAATCTCTTTTGGAATGGAAACTATAGAGACTTTCTGAGAAAACAGGAGTGCACTCTGCCACAGTTAAAAGGCAGTCAGGTAGCTGTGGGTCGCCAGGCTGCACCGTTAGGAATGGTATCCAGGCTGAGAGGAGACAGCCACAGACTTCCACCCAGGTCCAAGCTAAAGCACGCATGGCGTCAGAGCACTGCAGTGTTTCTACTAAATCTGAAAGTGACATGTGAATGTATGGAAGACAATAAAATCTTTTCTTCTGGTTCATTTGCTAGTATTTCCTTTTCGATTGGCTGCTGTTCTCCTGAATGTTGGCCGTTTGTTTAGCAGAAAGACCAACCAACTTTTGCACGTATGACTTGCAAATTTGTAGTCTAGAGTATGTGGAATAGAAGATCATCTGAATTATCAGGTTTTTGGTTTGCTAAATAAAAGTATTCCATCTAAACAATTCTAATTTTTACAAAACAAATCAATGCTTTGGTCACTAGCCCTCAGCAGCCTTTTAGGGCCATAAATCCTTAAACCCAATGCAACGTTATGTACATGTATAGTTTTCTATAGGGTTCGTAAGTGCTTTTTTAAATCAGGTTTCCAAAGGAGTTCACTGCCCAAATAAAGCTTTTAGCTACATAGGCTTGCTGTACATGACATTGGTGTTCCTTCAGTGTCATTCATATGGGGAAGGGGATGCTGTGATCATTTGGTTAGATACAGTGATATTTCTCCAAACTTGACTCGGAAACAATACTTGACAAAATCAAGAGTGTGTTAAATCATGTGTCACCATTTAGAAGAGATTAGGGGCTGAGCTAGGAGGGCAAAGACTTTGTGCTGGGGAGGGGTGCTCTGCCCCGCCCTCCCCGCCCCCATGACAGCACCACCACCAACCTCCCCGCACCAGTTAACCTTCACAGCAGAAGCTGGTCTTCTGACTGGCCAGAGCCAGAGAACTTACCAGGTCAGAGGATCATTAGTGGACCCCAGACCCTTGGCTTAAAGGTGAGTACTGTGTTCGCCCTCTGATTGCTTTGTTCCCAACCTACCCCTTCCTCCAGTATAGAGGGCTTGCTTCATGTTCAGCCTTTTACTGTGCTTAAGTAACTGACTGAATTAAGTGTCACCTTGTTGAGATACAAATAGTGCAGTGGTTCTGGTTTTCCAGTAACTGTGCCAACTGTGTTTTATTGAATGCAGTTTCCCATTGGAAGAAGACTCAGTGCAAGCCAGTCATTTGACTTCCACCCAGGTCCAAGCTAAAGCACGCATGGCGTCAGAGCACTGCAGTGTTTCTACTAAATCTGAAAGTGACATGTGAATGTATGGAAGACAATAAAATCTTTTCTTCTGGTTCATTTGCTAGTATTTCCTTTTCGATTGGCTGCTGTTCTCCTGAATGTTGGCCGTTTGTTTAGCAGAAAGACCAACCAACTTTTGCACGTATGACTTGCAAATTTGTAGTCTAGAGTATGTGGAATAGAAGATCATCTGAATTATCAGGTTTTTGGTTTGCTAAATAAAAGTATTCCATCTAAACAATTCTAATTTTTACAAAACAAATCAATGCTTTGGTCACTAGCCCTCAGCAGCCTTTTAGGGCCATAAATCCTTAAACCCAATGCAACGTTATGTACATGTATAGTTTTCTATAGGGTTCGTAAGTGCTTTTTTAAATCAGGTTTCCAAAGGAGTTCACTGCCCAAATAAAGCTTTTAGCTACATAGGCTTGCTGTACATGACATTGGTGTTCCTTCAGTGTCATTCATATGGGGAAGGGGATGCTGTGATCATTTGGTTAGATACAGTGATATTTCTCCAAACTTGACTCGGAAACAATACTTGACAAAATCAAGAGTGTGTTAAATCATGTGTCACCATTTAGAAGAGATTAGGGGCTGAGCTAGGAGGGCAAAGACTTTGTGCTGGGGAGGGGTGCTCTGCCCCCGCCCTCCCCGCCCCCATGACAGCACCACCACCAACCTCCCCGCACCAGTTAACCTTCACAGCAGAAGCTGGTCTTCTGACTGGCCAGAGCCAGAGAACTTACCAGGTCAGAGGATCATTAGTGGACCCCAGACCCTTGGCTTAAAGGTGAGTACTGTGTTCGCCCTCTGATTGCTTTGTTCCCAACCTACCCCTTCCTCCAGTATAGAGGGCTTGCTTCATGTTCAGCCTTTTACTGTGCTTAAGTAACTGACTGAATTAAGTGTCACCTTGTTGAGATACAAATAGTGCAGTGGTTCTGGTTTTCCAGTAACTGTGCCAACTGTGTTTTATTGAATGCAGTTTCCCATTGGAAGAAGACTCAGTGCAAGCCAGTAACTTCTAAGTCACTGTGCATTGAAGTCTGTCAGTCATTTGATTCAAAGGTCGCCATCCCTCACACACACACAGGCTGCTAGACCTGAGACTCTGCTCAGAAAGGAAAGGAGACTATGGTCAAACTCCCACTTCGCACTGGCTCTTTCTGCACCAGCTTTGTGGATGGTGGAAGAGGTAGGGAAGAGGGAAAAGAGCAGGTGGTGATGATGGTGAGGTTACTGTCACACACACACATATACATTCTTTTCCACTGTGGTTTCTCACCGGATACTGAATATAGTTCCCTGTGCCATACAGTGGGACTTTGTTGTTTATCCATTCTGTATATACCAGTTAGCATCTGCTAAATCCCAAACTCCCAATCCATCCTTCCCTACTCCCTTCCTCCTTGGCAATCATCAGTCTGTTTTCTGTGTCCATGATTCTGTTTCATAGATAGGTTCCTTTGTCATATATTAGATGTCATGTCTAAGTGATAGTTTATAGTATTTGTCTTTTTGACTTACTTCATTAATATGATTATCTTTAGTTATACCTGTGTTGCTGAAAATGGCATTATTTCCTTCTTTTTGTGGCTGAATAGTATTCCATTGTATATGTGTACATCATATCCGTTTGTCTGTTGATGGACATGTAGATTGTTTCCATGTCTTAGTTATTGTGAACAGTGCTGCTATGAAGATAGGGATGCATGTATCATTTTGAATTAGAGTTTCAAAGGATATACCCAGGAGTATGATTGTTGAGTCAAATGGTAGTTCTATTTTTAGTTTTCTGAGGAATCCCATACTGGTGCCTGAGTCAGCTCACATTCCCACCAGCGATGCAGGAGGATTCCCTTTTCTCCACACCCTCTCCAGCATTTACTCTTTGTAGATTTTTTTTTTTAATGATGGTCATTCTGGCCAGTGTGAAGTGATACCTCATTATAGTTTTGATTTGCATTTCTCTAAGATTTAGTGGTGGTGATTTCCTGTGTTTGTTGGCCATCTATCTTCATTGGAGAAATGTCTCTAGGTATTCTCCCTATTTTTCAGTTGGGTTGTTTGGTTTTTTGTTGAGTTGTCCCATACAAATCTTATGAGTGTTTGTCTGAAAGTTCTTCCCATAAGGTTTTAGCCAAAGGAATAGCTCTGCCTCTGCCCCATAGGAGGTCAGAGAGAGAAATAACCTGTTTTCCAAACACTGTGATCTCCCAAGAGGGGATTTCTTGCCATCTCTCTTGTCATCTTTATGTAGGACAATTGAGCTGCTGCTGCTGGAGCGACACCCCTCAGCCAGTCCTATGAAGAGGTGCCTACCTCCACCGCGGTCAATTCTCTTGACTTCAAAAACTTGGTCAAAACATAAACTCTAGTTGCACTTCTTGATTCTGGTGGGGATGTACAGACCCCAGGAATACTTCCCGCCCTTTATCCCACTCTTCCTTCCCATCACAGCAGGCCCCTTGCTTCTCTCCTCAGCTCTCATCCTTCTGCCTTGCACCCCTTTGTCCTGAGTGTGTCAAAAGCCCACAGAGACAGGCTAGGGAGGCTGGAAAAGACTTGGAGGAGTAAATAAAGAGAGGGAGCAGGAAGAGAATCTGAAGAAGCAGCTGGGAAGACTCAGCAGCAATCATTTCTGTTGCGTGACACTCCTCTTCCAGCTCAGTCTAGGGCTGGGTGGGTGGACAAGCCAGCCACTCACCTGTGCAGAGGCGGGGCTCAGACCCAGAGCGGGCACCACACAGCCACACACTTCATTTTCTAAACCTGCTTTCCCTTTGCAGGTGGGAAAGCAATCGGGTTGGGATTGATAAAGCTGTACTGTGTTCCTTTTTGGTGGTCGTCTCTGGTTTCAAGCAACACAGACTAAGAGCGACTTTATCTATCTTGGTGGTGGCTGACTTTAGGAGGAGTCCAGAAACAGCGGACAGCAGGACTGCTTTCCTTCTCAGCATCATCAAAGACCCAGATGTTTCATTCTGTGGTAAGTAGTAGAGCGGCCCCTGAAAGAGATCTGTATCCCAAGCCCCAGGCCCTGTGAATACTTACGCGATGGAAGAGGTGGAAAAGGCGAATGACTTGGTCATGGGAAGATTATTCTGCATTATCCGAGTCATTAAAACTGAAAATCCTTTCTCAGCTGCAGAGATGGCACCAGAAGACCTCAACTGTGAGGGCTGAATGAAGAGGGCCGTAAGCCATGGGAGGTGAGCGGCCTCTAGAGGCTCAAAGAGGCAAGGACATGGTTTCTTCTCAAGAGCCTCCAGGCTTTGCTCCTGATCTTGATCACATCACCCCAAGAGGGCTGCCACCAAACGTCACATGCTAAACACCTGCACTCAAAGGTAAGCAACCAGGAAAGGCAGGTGGAGTATGGGCACATGCCTCCTGTATGCTTCTTTCCTTTTGTCACTCAGGTCAAAAAACCTTCCCAGAGACTCTGACAGCTTTCTCATGTCCTGGGCCAGACCTGGGTCACGTGGCCATATCTAGCTGCAAGTGGGCGGGCTGGGAAAGCAAATGTCTGGCTTTTTCAGTTTCTGTGATGGTGGGACAAGGGCAAAGGGGCTGGAATTAGCTGACACGTAGTTGAAACGACAGCATCTACTGTGGCTTCCTTGTCAAGGAAATCCAGCTCCCAGGGAGGTTAGATGTGAGCACCTAACTCCACCTAACCTTGACACAGTGAGCTTAGAATCGTGAGTAGAGGAGATACACCAGCTACTTTCAAGCCTGTCATGTTCTTACATTTGTGTGTCTATGATGGCAAAGTAGAACAAGATGCTATGCCTGAGTATACGCTCCACGAGACAGAGACCTGGTTTTATCTCAGGTACCACCATCTCCCAGGCACCTTACATAGGGCCTGACATTTAGTAGGTGCGCAATACATTTTTGGATGAAATCATCTTCAGCCCACTGCTCAGTCTGCTTCGCCTCCCAGCCACTATGAGTTACATGCAGTTTCCCTCCTCCTCGCCTCTCTTCTTCCACCTGTGGCCTAGAACACCCTTTCCTATTCCTTCTGCCCTGCTGAGAAACAGTCATCTTCGGAAGCCAGTTCCCATGCTGGTTCTCCCGAGCTTTGTGCTCCTCTAGGCTCCCGTAACACCGTGCACACGTCAGGTGGACTGCCCTTTCTGTCAACACTGCGTTTCGTGTTCAGTGTCTCACCCTCACGAGGATGGGATGCCCTCAGGGTCCGAGCTCTCATCTGGATCAGCTTGGTACCCCTAGGACACATCACAGCGCCTGGTCCTGAGCAGCTGGTGAGTAATAAGACTGCAGAGTGGTCCTCATGATGTTTGCCACGGAAGAGAGAACAGCTGCAGATTCCATCTTTAACAGCATATCCTGGGCATACGATACTAGACACTTGTTGGCCTTCTAGCTCTCTCACCTAAGCTGTTTGAACCTCCATTTCTTCTTCTGTTAAGTGAAGAAAATACTCATGGGGTTCAGTGAAGACTGAGTTAATATGGGTAGACTGTCTGGTCTGGTGTTTATCACCCAGCTGACCTTCAGATAATAGCAGCTTTCTTATTAGGCGTGATGGTCCCTGCAGATCTTCCGGGGTTTGGTCCAGAACTGCACTGGATGAAAGCAGCCGCCCCTGCCAAGGGACATACACAGCCCACTTACTCGTTCAGGGGCAGGGAAGGACTGACACACTGGAGGACTAATTCCCATCCAGAAACAGTTAACATTTCTAAAATACACTGAGGCTAAGAGAGATGTTTCAGCTGCCTGGAAAACTTGCATTATGTAAGAGGTTTTTTTTTTTTTTTCTTTTTGCACAATGCAGTTCATTTATAATTTTTCTGGCTGAAAGGACTTTCTGTTTATTTAAAGTCAAAAGGAAAAAAGAAGTCTAAGAGTTACAAAAGAGTCGTTGAAGTGATTTATGCTTGATTTCTAAATGCAACATATGTTTATACATAATTTAAAACTCAAAGAAAGCATGCTTATACAATTGTGTGTGACTTTAACATTTAATAACTCTGGATGCATACCTGATGGAAACAGTCCAGGACACCTGAAAATATCATTTATAGAACAGCATACGATCCAGTGCTCTCAGCTTGGATATTACAACCATATTTCATCGAGCCTTGCTTGGTTCGATTTTCTCCATGTGGCTGATAACGGTCTTTAGTGGTTGGTAAGTGATTTTACAAATTGCCTTTAGAATCCTGGCCCTACCATGACCTAAGTACTGTTTCTGGCAAGTGAACTTACACATGATGCTCCAGTCGTGTGTACCTTCAAAGTTACTGATGGACCTGACTGCCACAGGGGACAGTGTCAATGCTTTCTGTCTCCCAAGAATGACAGCCACCACCACCGCGGGGGAAATGCTGTATTTCTAACATTAGACGTTAAGCCTTACAAGGACGTGTGAACCAATTTGACCTTACTTCCAAATGTGCCTCAAAAACAAAAAGAAATTCTCATCCTCCTTGTAGGGGGCCTTTTGGTGGCACCAAAGCTGGTGGGGAGAGCACTGGGTTTGGACTCACAACTGGGAGACCTCCTGCTCTGGTCTTCACTGGCCATGTGACTTGGGCAAGCAACCTGACGTCTCTGAGCCTCCGAGAGCCTGACAGATGGGGAGACAGATGCCCCCTTCACCAGCCTGAGGCGAGAGGACCCAGAGAGCTGCCCTGGCAGAGGTAGGCGCTGAGGAACACAAACACAGGCGGCGCGGAGGGCGTGTCACCTGCAGCAGCTGAGGGCAGCGTGGGTCTGGGCCCACGGGGAAAGAGCACGGCAGATGCACCAGGTGCATTTTCACAGGTTTACGTTTGCAAAGCAGGGCATCCTTCTCCACGTGTCTGAGAGTCAGCACTTCCCCAGAACCCACCGTGGGGAAATTCTGCACCCTCTTCCATCCCCTCCCCTCCCACAGCACTCATGGCAACCTCAGACAGAATGGAATGTGCCACCTGCCAACCCACAGAGGTGGAGGAGCCAGTAATTTGGACCAGGTTGGCTGGAAGCTGGTCTGCTTTCAGCCTCCCACACCCCCGTCTTCCCCAGGCACCGAAGCTGTGATGCTCGGTGGGGCAGCGGGTGCTGAACAAGGCTGCAGCCCCTTGCGTTGTTTCAAGCCAGAGGGAAGATATACTGGGAAGAGGCCATGGAAAAAAAGCCTGGTGAGCCCACACCTAGGAACACAGCTGGGGAAATAAATTAGCTACTTCTATTGCACATCTACCCACAGAACAGGCCCGGGTCTAAATCTCCTCTCCCTCCAGCAGCTCAGAGGCGGCCCTGGGCTCCCCGAGAGCCATGTCCACTGACAGGCTCCTCTCCAGGTTCTCCAGCTCCCGGCGCACCTCCTCCATGAAGCCAGCATCTTCGTACTCGTCAAGGGTCTCTCTGGGCACCAGGCTCTCTCCGACCTCGTCGCGTCCCCCAACGAAGGTGGGCTTGCACACGTACACCAGGCTGTGGCTGTGGAGGGAAGGAGAGAGGAATGGAGGGCGAGGCCCAGGCCCTAAACTAAGGCCCCGCCCTCTGTGTGACTCCAGCTGACCGTCACACCACGTGCCCTAACCTCTGGCCTTAGGACACGTGCTGAGGGCGGGTCACCATTGGAGAATGTGCTCAAAGCTCTCCCATGTCTAGAAGGTCTGTACCCCTGTGGTGGACCCTCGGGGGCAGCCCTCAGGACTCCAGGGTCTAAGAGTTTACTGCCCCCTGCCCACCTGTGCCCCAGGGAGGATCAGCCCTTGAGAGCCCATCTGCTGTGCCCGAGGGGAGCCTCGGCCTTGTGAGCTGGGGCCAGAGTTCTGTCTGTCTGCCTGACCCCGCTGGATTCCACTGGGAAAGAGGGAAGAGCAGCGGCTGCTGAGTGAAATGCACACAGAGGACCCAGCCTCCAGCAGGCCTGATGCCTCACATCCCTCCACGGCCTCTGCTCTGCTGGCCGCTCTCCTGGCTCCCCTCCTCCCTCTCTGACTGCACCTTCTCAGTCTGCTCTGGTCTTCATTGTGATGGGCCTGGGAGCCCTCCCTGCCCAATTCTTTTTTTTTTTTTAAGGTCATCTACTCAGGATGCTTCATCTTCCACCTGGATGAGCCCAAATCTGTACCCCTGGCCACACCTCCTGAGCCCTCATCCTAGGATAGCTATTAGTTCCTCCATCTGGAAGACCTCAAACTAAACCTATCTTTTAAATCCACACACCCCCGCCCTCGCTCCTGCGTCCCCACTGGGTGGCACCTCATCTGCTCTTGGCCCCCCACAGGAAGAACAAGTGGGACCTCACCTGTGAGGCTGGCAGAGGAGGCCACTGGCACATGGGCATCGGTCCAAAGCTCCATCAGGCTCCAGCTCCCAGGTGATGAGGTCCAGAAGCCGGCTGGCAGGGTCGTGGCAGAGCTCACCCTCCACGGGCAGGGGTGTGCACACGGGAAACAACAGACCTAGAACCAGCCAAGAGTCACCCCCTGTGTGCCCAGCACCAGGCAGGCAGGCGCCAAGGATCAGATAAACGGGGTGCAACCCCACCCCCTTCCCCAAACTGGTGGGGAACCCCAAAGTGGAGGGGGGTAGGGTTGAAGATGTGGAAAAATCTAAACTAAGGCCCGCCTCTGTGACTCCACCTGTGCCCTAACCTCTGGCCTTAGGACACGTGCTGAGGGCGGGTCACCATTGGAGAATGTGCTCAAAGCTCTCCCATGTCTAGAAGGTCTGTACCCCTGTGGTGGACCCTCGGGGGCAGCCCTCAGGACTCCAGGGTCTAAGAGTTTACTGCCCCCTGCCCACCTGTGCCCCAGGGAGGATCAGCCCTTGAGAGCCCATCTGCTGTGCCCGAGGGGAGCCTCGGCCTTGTGAGCTGGGGCCAGAGTTCTGTCTGTCTGCCTGACCCCGCTGGATTCCACTGGGAAAGAGGGAAGAGCAGCGGCTGCTGAGTGAAATGCACACAGAGGACCCAGCCTCCAGCAGGCCTGATGCCTCACATCCCTCCACGGCCTCTGCTCTGCTGGCCGCTCTCCTGGCTCCCCTCCTCCCTCTCTGACTGCACCTTCTCAGTCTGCTCTGGTCTTCATTGTGATGGGCCTGGGAGCCCTCCCTGCCCAATTCTTTTTTTTTTTTTAAGGTCATCTACTCAGGATGCTTCATCTTCCACCTGGATGAGCCCAAATCTGTACCCCTGGCCACACCTCCTGAGCCCTCATCCTAGGATAGCTATTAGTTCCTCCATCTGGAAGACCTCAAACTAAACCTATCTTTTAAATCCACACACCCCCGCCCTCGCTCCTGCGTCCCCACTGGGTGGCACCTCATCTGCTCTTGGCCCCCCACAGGAAGAACAAGTGGGACCTCACCTGTGAGGCTGGCAGAGGAGGCCACTGGCACATGGGCATCGGTCCAAAGCTCCATCAGGCTCCAGCTCCCAGGTGATGAGGTCCAGAAGCCGGCTGGCAGGGTCGTGGCAGAGCTCACCCTCCACGGGCAGGGGTGTGCACACGGGAAACAACAGACCTAGAACCAGCCAAGAGTCACCCCCTGTGTGCCCAGCACCAGGCAGGCAGGCGCCAAGGATCAGATAAACGGGGTGCAGCCCCACCTTCCACTGTGAACCCCAAAGTGGAGGTTAGGGTTGAAGATGTGGAATGGTAAGAAACAAGAAGTGCTGCATGGGCTCAGGAGGGAACCAGCAGGGGGGGCCAGAGCAGTTAGGGAGGACGGCCTGGAGGAGGTGGGCTTCTGCTGGGTTTTGAGGCCAGAGGTCTGAAGAAATTAAGAGTGGAAAAAGGCATTGAAGTTTTTTCTGGAGGGGCAGGAATTACTATAATCAAGTAAACATGTATGTGTTCAAAGAAAAAGCTGGAAGGATAGAGATAAGACTGTGGCTTATCTATACGTTCCAGTTTCCTGCACTGAAAATGTGTTATTTGTATAAATAAAAAAAGGAAAATATTTTGTGTGTGTGAAGAAATAGAAAAAAGGGGTGGGACACACAAACCACCAAATGCTTGATGCTGGGCTGGTGAGAAAGCTGTAGCTGGGAGATCTCCATATGGAGCAAGGAGTGGAGCGTAAAGGACAGGTGAGCTGGACCCAGCTGAAGGGTCTGATCGAAGTGACAGGACAGGCGCAGCCCTGCTCCCGGAGGAAGGCTGCCCGTGAGCCACGTCCCTGAAGAATATTGCTGAGCGGCAGGTGGCTGGTGGCCTGGGGTGGTGGAGGGGCTTAGGGAGGGCTTCAGAAACACCCGTGGCTGAGAGCCTTGCCCCAGCCTCACCTGGGAGGGGCAGTGTAGGAGGCAGCCATTCGCAAGGGCAGGGCAGGGCCTTGCGATGAGTGGAGTGGGGTGAGGGTCTGCCCTCGTTCACCCTTCTGGGGGTGGTGTCCCTCCCTCCTGGAGCTGTCCTGCCAGAAGCCGGCTGCCAGGGTGCCCCGTTTGGCCCCCACAGGAAGAACAAGTGGGACCTCACCTGTGAGGCTGGCAGAGGAGGCCACTGGCACATGGGCATCGGTCCAAAGCTCCATCAGGCTCCAGCTCCCAGGTGATGAGGTCCAGAAGCCGGCTGGCAGGGTCGTGGCAGAGCTCACCCTCCACGGGCAGGGGTGTGCACACGGGAAACAACAGACCTAGAACCAGCCAAGAGTCACCCCCTGTGTGCCCAGCACCAGGCAGGCAGGCGCCAAGGATCAGATAAACGGGGTGCAACCCCACCTTCCACTGTGAACCCCAAAGTGGAGGTTAGGGTTGAAGATGTGGAATGGTAAGAAACAAGAAGTGCTGCATGGGCTCAGGAGGGAACCAGCAGGGGGGGCCAGAGCAGTTAGGGAGGACGGCCTGGAGGAGGTGGGCTTCTGCTGGGTTTTGAGGCCAGAGGTCTGAAGAAATTAAGAGTGGAAAAAGGCATTGAAGTTTTTTCTGGAGGGGCAGGAATTACTATAATCAAGTAAACATGTATGTGTTCAAAGAAAAAGCTGGAAGGATAGAGATAAGACTGTGGCTTATCTATACGTTCCAGTTTCCTGCACTGAAAATGTGTTATTTGTATAAATAAAAAAAGGAAAATATGTGTGTGTGTGTGAAGAAATAGAAAAAAGGGGTGGGACACACAAACCACCAAATGCTTGATGCTGGGCTGGTGAGAAAGCTGTAGCTGGGAGATCTCCATATGGAGCAAGGAGTGGAGCGTAAAGGACAGGTGAGCTGGACCCAGCTGAAGGGTCTGATCGAAGTGACAGGACAGGCGCAGCCCTGCTCCCGGAGGAAGGCTGCCCGTGAGCCACGTCCCTGAAGAATATTGCTGAGCGGCAGGTGGCTGGTGGCCTGGGGTGGTGGAGGGGCTTAGGGAGGGCTTCAGAAACACCCGTGGCTGAGAGCCTTGCCCCAGCCTCACCTGGGAGGGGCAGTGTAGGAGGCAGCCATTCGCAAGGGCAGGGCAGGGCCTTGCGATGAGTGGAGTGGGGTGAGGGTCTGCCCTCGTTCACCCTTCTGGGGGTGGTGTCCCTCCCTCCTGGAGCTGATGCTTCCTGAAAGAATTTTATTTCTAGGCACACAGGGCCCCCTCCCAAAAGAGAGACAGGGACAGAGAAAGCTGGTCTTTGGCCCCCAGCAGAGATCATAGGGCTGAGACACATACCAGTGAGCACTGGGGACCCTGCCCAGGAGAGGGCCCCTGAAGAGGTGGGATTGGTACGGACAGGTCCCGGGAGGAGCCTGGGACAGGGTACACCAGAGGGGAGCCCACCCACCTCGCTGGAAGGCACAGCACAGCCCTGGCTGGCAGTCCCTCTGGGTGTCACAGATGGTTCCGTTGCCGCCCCTGGTGGCGGCCTGGGTGCAGTGACCCCACGCGCACAGCTGGTCTCCGCAGCACTCACTGTCCCGTGTGCAGAGCTGCGGGAGGAGGGAAGACAGAGCACCCGGCCGCTCCCCGTCCCTACCCCTACCCCTGGATATAGCGCAGGTCGGCTCACCCACCTCCTCCCATGACAGACAGGAGGGACCCCCCCCTAGGCCTAGGGGCCTTTTAGGGAAGCCAAGGGGGCGGAGACGGGAGCTGGGCAGGCAGAGGGAGACCCGGCCTCTGGGGAGCCCAAGGCAGCCTGAGACTTTAAAAAGGATGGTCGCATCGTCTGGCTCCCCTCCAGACTTGGGCCTTGCCTCCTTTTAGCTAGGCAGGAAGATGGCTTATGGCCCACAGACGCCGGCAGCAGTGCGAATCGACTGGCTGATAAAGTCGGGCAGTCCCATGGACGGACAGGCCCTGGGTGCCTCCGTCCTGGAGTCACACACGGGGAGTGTAGCACCCTGCGGCCAGGAGCTACCTGAGCATGGGTGAGGCTGGGCAGGCAGCAAGGAGCCCTCAACTTTCTAAACTTGTTAGCAGGCTGTGTTAGAGCCTTATAACAAAAAGGACAAGAAAAGTCTATATATGGCTCGATCCAAAGGATCTGTTGGGCAGAAGGAAAGTCTCTTCCCCGGCTTCCTGCTTGTCTGTGGAACCTCCATCTGGAACATGCTCTGGCTTCTTCCTGGGCCCCCTTCTACCCTCTTGGAGAAGGCCGGGAGGAAGACCCGGGGGTGGGTTGCCCCTTCCCTGCCCGAGGGTTGCCATGCTGTTGCTGGCGGTGTCTACTGGGATGGGTCTTCCCCAGGGAAGGGAAAAGGTGGGGCCTCCTCATTTGCCTTCTCTCCCCATCTCTGGTATCCATGAGCCAGGCAACGGGGACAGAGGTCACTGGGCGGGCAGGGTGGCAGTAGGTCTGCAAACAGCTTCCTGGTCATCCCAGGAGTCAGCCCCATCGGGCACCATGGATGCGCCCTTCCAGACATGGACATGGTGGAGGCCCATAGGAGGCTTCCGGAAACCCAGCCGAGAACCGTGGGCTCCTGGCCTCCAGGTCTCCTCGGCCCAGGTGCTGCCACCCCAGACTCTGGGCACACTCACTGTCTGCTGGCCCCGGCACGGCTGGCAGGAGTACTCGAAGCTGGAAAACTGGCAGTACCTGCCGGGCCCGCAGTCCTCATCAATGATGCACTCCTGGGAGGGGAGGAGCGAGCAGCTTCATCAGTGACAGGCACACTCGCTGACTCCCCCGTGCCCCGCAAGGGCCAAGCCCTGTTTTATCCCTCCGTCTCAGGCCATGGGAATGACCTCCGGGCTCTCCTCACGCCCCAGGCCGCCTGACCCCTCCAGGCCAGCAGGGCCCTCACCCGCCCAGCACGCCCAGGCTGTGCCCTGCAGGATGCCGCACCCAGCGCACACAATCTAGTCTGTGTGCAGCCCTCCCCTCGCACCCCCAGGGTGGGAGCACGGAGACTCCGGGCCATTCTTCAATATGGAACAGATGGGTTTAATAAGAAGAGCTGACAAGCGCCAGGCCCAGGCAGCCGCGCAGCAGGGCCCTGCTGACAGTGAAGGGAAAGGACTGCGGAGACTGTGGGGCGGGCGGCTGCAAGGGGGGCCTCCCGAGGGTCCTGGTCTGGGAGCCTGGGCTGCCCGGCAAGGGCAGCTGCCCGCGCTGAAGGAGGACAGTATGGCTGGCACCCAGCCCTCCGGTCCAGGTGCCTGCCGATGGCCGCCAACTCTGCCTGGCGGGGAAAATGAGAGAAAAAGGGAGAGAAGGCATCTGTCCACCCTGAGGCCCAGAAGAGGGAGGCCACAGTCACCCACCACTGGCCAGAACAGAGCTACTTTAGCCCTGGACCCGCTGTCAAGCTCAGGCCCTGGGACTGGCAGCTTCGAAGGGAAAGAAGGGCAGGAGAGGCAGGAGACATCAGATCAACCACTGACAACTCATCCTGGGCCAGCCCTGGCAGCTCCACATCCCCAAACGCCCTCTGGCTCCACCACCAGGCAGCAGGGAGGCATGACTTGCCGCACGCTGCCCACCTGGAACTGAGGCTAGGAGTCTTCAGGGTAGGAGGGCTCTCTCCACCACCAGCCCTTGGCTGAGGGGCTTTAGGGCACCAGATGCAGCCATCAGAAACCCATGGATGAGAAACTGTGCTTAGGCAGGTGTTCTGGGGCCCCAGAACGTTATGGAAGTGTTGAGGGGTGGGAGGGACCTGCCTTCTTTTGACCTGGGCATGCACCATGCTGAAAGCAAGTCTGAAGCCAGACCCAAAGGGGCCTGGAGAGGCGGGTTCTGGCCTGAGGCTCTTGAGCTGAGTACCCAGTGCTAACGGGTGTGGACAGGAGCCTGTCAACAGGGTCCTCTAAGGATCCTCCAGGGCCAGAGCATGTGTACAGGCCTGGGGGTCACAGGGAGGCTCTGGCCCGGCAGCCAAGGGAATGAAGCTCTATTCCTGGGAAATGACAGGTGGCCGACTGCAGGCCTGAGAAGACGGGCATTCGGTCCAGAAGAGCAGCAGGCTCGGCCCCTGCAGAGGATGGCTGTAACCCCAGCATGGCACACCTTCGGAGCATGGGTCCCGCTTCTGTTCACCAAGCAAGGCACGCCCAGCCAAGAAGACCACCAGCCCCACTGGACACCCCCTTTTCACAGCCCCTCTGGAGGATGGCAGGGAAGAGGCCAGCCTGGATCTGGGGTACAAGTCACCCCCACGTGCTAGGCTCTGTGCTCACCTGAGGCTCCAGCAGGGGCCAGGGTGAACACTCAGAGTCAGTGGAAAGTAAATCTCTACTGTAATTTCTCAAAACGTGTCCAAGAGTAACCGAGGAGGACCCTTTGGGGCCTTCCTGGGACAGACCTCCACCCCGCCCCCAGCCCCACTCCATGTGGCTCTCGTCTGTAGAAAAGCTTTAGCCTCCCAAGTCTTCCCTGAGTTCCAAAGAACAAATTAAGTCAGAAAAGTGAGCAAATGCAGAGCCAAAGGAAAACAGTCTAATAAGAGAAAATAATCGTAGTTTGGCCATGAAACAAAGTGGAGGACTTTTTGCTTCTCCTCCAGGACCATAGGCAATATTCTGAGGTGTAGCCTCAGTCTGCAGTGGAGGAAGTTAACGGTATGCCGACCCCAAGCACACAGACCCCAGACAGCTGGAACCAGAAAGCTGATGATGTTAGCTCCTGATTACCTCACCACCAGCCAACCAGAAGACTGTCCAGGAGCCAATCACACACATGCACAATTCTCTCCTTCTCCCTGTCTTGAAAAACACGTTCCTGTGCTCTACAGCAGGTTCTTAATAGTTCCCTATTTTATATACAGTAGTGTGTATATGTCAATCCCAAACTAACGAGCACTTGCTGTGGAGCTCGGGGAACTCTACCCAATACTCTGTAATGGCCTCTGTGGGAAAAGAATTTTTAAAAAGGAGTGGATCTATGTGTATGTATATATATATATATAACTCATTCACCTCGCTGTACACCTGAAACTAACACAACATTACTCAACTGTACTCCAGTAAAAGTTAAAAACAAAATCCACCGGGGAGTTCTGGTCTTTCGAGCTTTAGCCGCTGGTGCTCCTCGCTTGGTCTTGGGACAAACGCTGCACTTGCCTTCACACCCTGGCATCAGTAGACTGGCTCTCCTGCACGTGGGCAAGCGGGCCCAGCAGGGCTCAGTAACAGAAAGAGCGCATGTGGCCCATCACCCTGCCAAACAACCTACAATGCTCTTCTCTGCGTCTCCCCGGAGTCCCACGTGTCTCGGCCCAGCAGTCACCCCCAGGGCTCTGCCCAGGGCTTCCATCACCATGGCAACTGCAGCAGCTCAGCAAGCCAGTGTGCCTCTCAGAAGGAGGCAATCTTGTCCCTGTTCCCAACCCAGCAACCCTAGAAGGTCAGCATGCCACCATCACTGTACTTACTGGAGAGAAAACTGAGCCCCAGAGAGGGTGGAAGAGCCACCTGAACCAGGGCCGAGCCGGAGGCAGGGCTCTATCTGTGGGACCCCGGAGTCCCCGATGCCCAGAGAAGCCCACGGGGCTGTAAGTAAAGCACTCAGCCATCACGCCCCACTGGACACAGACTCCACTCAGTCAGGTCAACCAGAAGCATCCTGATGTATTTTTCAAAACAGAATAGCAAGAGCATGGGATGAGAGGGAGGGGAGAAAGACAGAGGGCCCGCAGGCAGCAAGGCCCGTCTCTGAACCTGGCCACATGGTGAAGCACTGGGATGCAAACAGGAATATGACAAAGGCCCCTTCCCTCAAAGATTTATCATTCATTTTTTAAAGAAGACAACCCAGCAGAAACGGAGAGAGGGGTATGAACAGACATCTTACTGCCAAAGAACTAGTTTGCTTCCTCACACAGTAAAGATATGTGAGCTCACCAATAACTAAGAAAACGCAGCTTAACAGAGCCAGATTACCATGTTTTCACATGGAACAGAAACAAAAAGGTCAATCCTATTTGCAGGAGGCCCCCCAAAATGTCCACACTCTCCTCCCTGGAAGCTGTGGACATGTCACGTTACATGGCAAGAGGACATTAAAGTCATGGGTGAATTAAGGGTACTCATCAGCTGACCGGGCTGTGCAGGTGCACCTGGTATGATGGTAAGGGGCTTTGTGCATGGCCAGGAGCAGCAGGGTCAGTGTCAGAGCCATGCCATGTGCAAAGACCCCACCCCACCTCCTAGTCATCCAGACCTCACTGGCTTTGAATATGGATGAGGCAAGGGCTGAGGACCAGCATCTCTCCAGATCTTCCAGAAGGAGCCCAGCCCAGCCAACACTTTGATTTCAGTCTAGTGAGACGCCCGTTGGACTTCTGACATACAGCACCATAAGACAATAGATTCCTGTTGTTTTTAAACCACTAAATACATAGTAACTTGTGACAGCAGCAATAGGAAACTAATATCCTATCCAGTATGCATAGGGATTTGAGAAACTGAGCATTGCCAGATGGTAATTTGGCGATTATTAAAATTGAAGTAGATGTTCTTTGCAGGCAAATTCAACACCCTCTATCAAAAATGTAAAGGCACAGAACCTTTGACCAAGTAAATCCACTTCCAGGTAGCCATCCTCAGAAACACTCCTCCATGTGTGCAAATATCTGAGTATAGGGATGTTTCAGGCTGCACTGGTATAATGTTTACAACCCAGAAATAATGGAAATGTCCGATAAAAGGGGACCAATTAAATTCTTGTACAACCATTTCATGGGAAAATGGCACCAGGAGACATGAAAAAGAATGAGGTAGTTCTTTGCCCTGTGATGTTTACAATCCATCACTCAGTCAAACAAGCAAGTGGAAGAAGCATGGAGTTCCACTTTTGTAAGGCTCAACATCACCACGTAGGACACGTGTCTGGACCTGGCACTGGGCACCTGAGAGATCTGCGTTGAGTGGATGAAACCACCTGGACGTTACCCACACAAACAAGGTAACAACATGCTGGCTGTTTGGAATGATTTGGGAACTGAAGTAACAAAATATACACCATTAATTTGGTTTCTCATTCCCCAAGAATCCTATAGACTTAGCATTTTCACTATATACTTCCTTTTCCAGATCTTTAAGAAGATATGAGCTGAGAATTTCCTGGTGTTAGAGCGGTTAGGACTCAGCACTCTCAGTCCCTTGCCATGTGGCAATGCAACCAACCAAGCTAAGGTCCTTCCCTGTTCACAGCTCTCCATCAAGAACAGGTTCCTCCTCAGAAATATCTCCTTTCCCTAAAGTGCCTCCTGTGCAGAACAAGGCATTCCCTGCAAAGTCACAGGGAAGCCCTTTTTCCTACAAATGCAAACATTTTCAGCATGGAACCTTGCCAAACACTTTGATTTCAGTCTAGTGAGACGCCCGTTGGACTTCTGACATACAGCACCATAAGACAATAGATTCCTGTTGTTTTTAAACCACTAAATACATAGTAACTTGTGACAGCAGCAATAGGAAACTAATATCCTATCCAGTATGCATAGGGATTTGAGAAACTGAGCATTGCCAGATGGTAATTTGGCGATTATTAAAATTGAAGTAGATGTTCTTTGCAGGCAAATTCAACACCCTCTATCAAAAATGTAAAGGCACAGAACCTTTGACCAAGTAAATCCACTTCCAGGTAGCCATCCTCAGAAACACTCCTCCATGTGTGCAAATATCTGAGTATAGGGATGTTTCAGGCTGCACTGGTATAATGTTTACAACCCAGAAATAATGGAAATGTCCGATAAAAGGGGACCAATTAAATTCTTGTACAACCATTTCATGGGAAAATGGCACCAGGAGACATGAAAAAGAATGAGGTAGTTCTTTGCCCTGTGATGTTTACAATCCATCACTCAGTCAAACAAGCAAGTGGAAGAAGCATGGAGTTCCATTTTTGTAAGGCTCAACATCACCACGTAGGACACGTGTCTGGACCTGGCACTGGGCACCTGAGAGATCTGCGTTGAGTGGATGAAACCACCTGGACGTTACCCACACAAACAAGGTAACAACATGCTGGCTGTTTGGAATGATTTGGGAACTGAAGTAACAAAATATACACCATTAATTTGGTTTCTCATTCCCCAAGAATCCTATAGACTTAGCATTTTCACTATATACTTCCTTTTCCAGATCTTTAAGAAGATATGAGCTGAGAATTTCCTGGTGTTAGAGCGGTTAGGACTCAGCACTCTCAGTCCCTTGCCATGTGGCAATGCAACCAACCAAGCTAAGGTCCTTCCCTGTTCACAGCTCTCCATCAAGAACAGGTTCCTCCTCAGAAATATCTCCTTTCCCTAAAGTGCCTCCTGTGCAGAACAAGGCATTCCCTGCAAAGTCACAGGGAAGCCCTTTTTTTCCTACAAATGCAAACATTTTCAGCATGGAACCTTGCCAAACACTTTGGAAAAATCCAAATATACCAGAGATGGTTCCCTTTACTGACATGTTTCTGCTCCCTCCAGGGGCTCTGGTAGGTTAGTTCAGCATGAGTGCCCACGAAAGTTCAGTATTCTGAGCTTAATGGTCTGCCAGCTCTCTTGCAGTGGGTGTGCATTTCCAGCAGCCTCTGGAAACGCTCTTTGAGAACTGTGATCATACTGAAAACCTTGGAACTTCAAACTGGGAAGAACCCCTAAAGGCCATATGCACAGAAACTGAATTCTGGCTTTGCCACTTCATAGTTGTGACCTGTTTCATGGCTCTGCAGTGCTGTGTTCATGCTCTGTGAATGTAGCCATAGCAACAGAAAACTGAGCCTCCTATCCCCATCCAGTGCCTGATTTCCTCGGGGAGCCCCCTAGCCAGGGGACTAGCCATCAACAGAAAGGCAGGTCTAAACAACAGGGGCCGAAGTTTCTACCACCAACTCCCCATCTCGACCTCTGGTAGCACTTGGGGATTTCAGACACATCTAATCCTGACCCGTCTCTATCCAGAGGGTGTCACTAAGAGGGGGCAGCTGCCTGGACACCTGTAGGAGTGCAGTGTCTCCGGCAGAGTGGCCTTCTCTTATACAAAGACTAGGCTCTCTCCATATGGCAAGGTTGTAAATTGGGGTCTCTCTGAGGACCCCTTTGTGGTAGAAGGCAGGGTCCCACCCTCCTTGGTGTTAAAAGACCTTGATGTTGAAAGTCAGGTCCTCCTGCCTTAAACAGAACTGAATGGATGGGAGGGCAGGATGTGGGCTGGTGCTCCCAGAGCCAGGCCTGATGTTGAGAAATCCAGGATTTCACTCTTTTCAATAATTCCAGCTTCTTTTCCTTGTGCTCAAAGGGTATGTTTCAATTAATTTGGGGCAGAACTGATGAATTGGATGGAGGGTCAGCACTCTCAGTCCCTTGCCATGTGGCAAAAAAATAAGGTCCTTCCCTGTTCACAGCTCTCCATCAAGAACAGGTTCCTCCTCAGAAATATCTCCTTTCCTAAAGTGCCTCCTGTGCAGAACAAGGCATTCCCTGCAAAGTCACAGGAAGCCCTTTTTCCTACAAATGCAAACATTTTCAGCATGGAACCTTGCCAAACACTTTGGAAAAATCCAAATATACCAGAGATGGTTCCCTTTACTGACATGTTTCTGCTCCCTCCAGGGGCTCTGGTAGGTTAGTTCAGCATGAGTGCCCACGAAAGTTCAGTATTCTGAGCTTAATGGTCTGCCAGCTCTCTTGCAGTGGGTGTGCATTTCCAGCAGCCTCTGGAAACGCTCTTTGAGAACTGTGATCATACTGAAAACCTTGGAACTTCAAACTGGGAAGAACCCCTAAAGGCCATATGCACAGAAACTGAATTCTGGCTTTGCCACTTCATAGTTGTGACCTGTTTCATGGCTCTGCAGTGCTGTGTTCATGCTCTGTGAATGTAGCCATAGCAACAGAAAACTGAGCCTCCTATCCCCATCCAGTGCCTGATTTCCTCGGGGAGCCCCCTAGCCAGGGGACTAGCCATCAACAGAAAGGCAGGTCTAAACAACAGGGGCCGAAGTTTCTACCACCAACTCCCCATCTCGACCTCTGGTAGCACTTGGGGATTTCAGACACATCTAATCCTGACCCGTCTCTATCCAGAGGGTGTCACTAAGAGGGGGCAGCTGCCTGGACACCTGTAGGAGTGCAGTGTCTCCGGCAGAGTGGCCTTCTCTTATACAAAGACTAGGCTCTCTCCATATGGCAAGGTTGTAAATTGGGGTCTCTCTGAGGACCCCTTTGTGGTAGAAGGCAGGGTCCCACCCTCCTTGGTGTTAAAAGACCTTGATGTTGAAAGTCAGGTCCTCCTGCCTTAAACAGAACTGAATGGATGGGAGGGCAGGATGTGGGCTGGTGCTCCCAGAGCCAGGCCTGATGTTGAGAAATCCAGGATTTCACTCTTTTCAATAATTCCAGCTTCTTTTCCTTGTGCTCAAAGGGTATGTTCATATTTGAGCAGATATTCTAAAGGGGTCTAGCTGGACCCAGGATGGCTGAAGTGAGAGGCTGTGAGTAGGGAGGGAAGTTGGCTGTGACCTAACAGGCGGTAGGTGCTCTGGGCTCAAGGGACCTCTCAGGTCTCGGGGTTTACGGGGCTCCAGCTACACCCACAGGGCCAAATTAAAGACGTGGAATGAAGAGGGTACCCACGTGCCACAGAGCAGTGGAGAGGAGGTGTTGCATGAGAGGACGAGCAGAGCCCACACTGGCCACCCACAGTGTCCTAGCGCTGGGCCCTGGGCACCACTGGGCCCCTGCTGCCACCACCCAGCCCCAGCTCTCCTGAATCCCCCAACACGAGTCTTAGAAGCCATGCTTCCCAGATGTGGAAACTTCTATTCGTGGTGAAGAATCTGCCCAGGGTCCCCCAGCCTAGACGTGGCATTGTGAGTCCAAGCCAGTGGGTCGGACCCTAAAGACAGGATCTTTCCCTCTCCTCCTGGGAGGATCCCTATTTTTCTCTCCCTTCAGCACTGACCCGTCTCCTGTCCCCTAGTCCCAGCTTAGCGGAGCCCCACACATCGCCAGAGACAGAAGGCAGGAACTCAGGGCCAAGGCCACAGGCACCTGGGCCGCACATGTCACTCAGAACCAGCTTCTTCAGAGGCTCCTGTGGTTCTGCCCTCTCCCTGTCCGTCCCCAATCCTCCCTCCAGTCCTGGTGGAGAAGACAGACAAGCAGCCTCGAGGCCCACCATCAGGGCAGACGTCACTCAAGAGGAGCCAGGCTGTGTTGTTCTGAGGATGGAGCTATATTTAGAAGGCTCTGGCCAGAGGCCCCACAGCGCTCGGCTCAGATGCCAGCGAGGAGGCGGGGCTGGCAGGGAGCAGGCGGGAGATCTGGCAGGTTGCTGGGCCTGGAAATGGCCCTGGTGCTTCGGCACTACCATGAAACAGTGGAAAGCGGCAGAGGAGCCATTCTGCGTCTGAGCTTCCATTCCAAAGTCTACCAGGGGAGACAAAAGAGGGGGAGAAAGCAAAACAGGAACCGCGCAAGGCTTTCCCCAGCTTCTGTGTGGGAGCAGGAAGGGGGCACAGTGTTCATACGGCCCTCCTGCCACCACCCTTGGCTTCTCACGCCAGCCAAGGCATGCTGGCTGCAGTCCCCAGGAATCCAGATGGTCCTGTAGCAAGATGTCTGAAGGAGGAGGCCACCAGGAGGCACCCTACTGGTGGTGTCCACAGCCTCCTCTCAAGCCCGAGGCTCTGAGAATCAGCCCATCTCCAGGGGAACAAGCCAGGGCATGGGAAATGAGGGCCCGGGGGACCTCCACCAGCTGAAACTCACTGGCCCTCGGAGCTTCGTCTGCAGCAGCAGGAAGTCCAGAGTGCCCCTGCTGTGTGCCGGCACCTGCTTGGACTTCCAGGGCTCTCTCTGTCCTCACAGCCCCATGGGGACACTTCATGTTCCCCAGCACGTGCCTGGAGCGGAGCTGCCACTCAGTTAAAAATACACAGATGAGCCAAAGACCAGTCTCCAGTTTGCAGATAAGGAAGCGGAGGCTCAGAGCCCAAAGTCATCGATGGAGCCAGAAGAGCTAAGATGCAGATTCAAGTCCATCAGATCCCCAAGCTAAGACTCACTCCTTCCATCCACACCCCATTACCTCTAAGGGCACAGGATCTATGGATTGAATTATGCTCCCCTCAAATTCGCCTGGTGAAGTCAGATCCCTAGTATCTGAGGATGGAAAACACTGCCTGCCATCTCCTCCGCAAAGGATGCTACAGCCACCAAGCCGCACAGCTGCCCCAGACCGTGAGCCCCGAGGGAACTCGGGGAGGAGACAAACTAAAGAGGCCGCCCAGTGCAAAGCCTGCAGCCTCACCCACAGCTTGCTCGCCAGGGAATTCAGGACAGAGGCAAGCAGGACACTGGCCCCAGCTAGCTGAGAGGACATCAAAGGAATGACTCCCGTGAACTCAGACTCTTTCATCTTTTCACACCTATAAAAACACTAAATGCCTTACCTTGAGATGTCTGGTTTTCTTTAATTCACAGTAACCTTTGGGTTTTCTGACTCTGTGGTCTTTGTGACAAAACTCCTATACAGCCTGGCTCCCCTGCCCCACACTTGGCTCTTCAGAACAGCCCTGCAGGGTCATCGCAGGGTCTTGCGCTTGAAGCCCTCAGCATGTCTGCCGAATCAAACCTAACTTTCCACCTGCAGGCGGTGCTTTTTTTTTTCCCAGTTGACCTACCTCAATGTGACTGTATTTAGAAACAGGGTCACGGCAGATATAATTAGTTAAGATGAGGTGACTCGGGTGGGCTCTCGTCCAGGATCCCTGGTGTCTTTATGGAAGGGGGAAACGTGGCCACAGAGACAGGCCCTGGAGGAAGGAAGACCCGGGAACGACAGAGAGAAGACGTCCACCAACAAGTCACTTCCTCACGGCCCTCAGAGGACCCACCTCGCCAACACCTCGACGGCAGACCTCCAGCCTTGCGAGCTGGGAGACCACACGTTTCTGTGGAGTCACCTCGTCACCTGGCTTGTGGTTCATTCTGACAACCCTAGGAATCTGACACTCGCTGCCCCCACCAAGCCTGTGGCCAAACCTCCTGTGTTTTGAACCCTCCACGCACATCCAGCCTCCGTTCCTGAGCTCCCAGTCGTCCTGAGGGAGGTGACAGAGAGGATGGGGTCGGGGGAGACACTGCACGTTCTCAACGATTCTGACCGCCAGGGACCAGAAAAGCCTCCTGGCTGAGCCCCCACGTTTGGATGCATGCTCTTCTCCTGGCCGCGGGGGTGGGCCCGGAGCTGGCGCCGGGCCCCAAATGCTCCTGGGATGCAAGCGTGGGCCAGCCTGAGATAAACGAATATCCCTCTCAGTCACAGGGCTCTCCTCTGACCCCCAGCCCTTCTGAACTGAGATGGTCCCGCAGAGAGGAAGAGACTGTGGGCACCAACTGTCCTGAAGTGCCCAGGTCTGGGGGGCTTCTCAGGCCGCACGTCCTGCAGTGGCACCACTGGGGAAGCCCCGGGCACTCTGGGAACACAGCCCACACTCTCTCCGGTCACTGCACTCACCACACGGCTGGTTCCTCTGGGCCCTCCACCCTCTCAGGGCCACAGGACACCTGTGTACCTGGGGCGGCAATAGGGAGAGATGTAGGCTTTGGGGTCCAGGCCTGGATTAGAATCTGAGTTCACCTACAAGCAGAGTGATCTTGGGCAAATGATTGAGCCTCCGTTTCCTAATCTAGAAAATGGAGAACCTCAAAAGGCTTTTGGACAGATGAAAAAAAGATGAAATGTGCCTGGACTTGGAACACTGCCTGGTCCTCTGGACTCAAGCCCCAGGGCTCACCGCTCTCCACACAGCTTAACTCATTGCAGGAGCGCAGCTGGTGACCACGGGAGGGCTTCGGTGAGCTTCTGAGCTTAAGTTCGGGCCAGTGGATCTCATTCAACAGCGAATACCTTCTTACTGAAAAGAATGTCAGGTGCAGCCAAGGCTCTCAACCCACCAGCACAAGACAGCCCCCCCTTCACTCTGGAGCCCTCGATTGTCGGGGAGATGCGGGCGAGGAGGATAGGTGCACAGAACTACAAGGCAGGCAGGGATGCGAGGGGCCAGGAAATACATGATTCAATTTCACCCCGGGCGCTAGCTCCTTGGCATCCCTTATCTCTTTCTCTCTGTCTTCCAAAGTCAGCAAGAGAAGCTGTTTCAGACGAGAAAACCAAGGTGGCGAAGTCACTTGCCAAGCTCATGCGTAAGAAGTGGCCGGGCAGCCCCAGAGTTGCACCCCATCCCAGTGTCCTGGGGGGGTAAGGAGAGACCCCAGGGGCCCAGCAGAGGCAGGACAGAGACGCGTGGGGCAGGAGCCCTCTGGGTGGGGGCCAGGAGCAGCCAGCTCTGCCTCCAAGGCAGGGCAGGGCTCCCAAGGCTGGGCCTTTGACACAGGTGCCTTGGGGTGAGGAGCAATGCTAAGAGCACGCAGCAGGCAGCCTCTACCTCCGTCTACAAGGTTTCCGAGGCAGATTTGCCCTTTCTCCGTGTCCTCGGGTGACCATAAGACCAGGTCAATTGCCAGAGCCTATAAGACTTCTGTGCCATTTGTCTCCAGCGCAGCGGGGCTCCCAGCCTCTCCCGGATGCTGCCTTGAAGACTTTCAGCCAGCTCAGGGCTGGCAGGGGCCGCAGAGCTAGCTCAGGGCTCTCGCCCAGCCCACAACTCAGAGAACACCCTGCAGAAAAACGCAGGCCGGAGCCAGGAGCCGACGCCAGTGGTCATTATTCCTAAGTCCCAGAGTCTGCAGAGGTCTGGAGATCCTGGGGCTGCTCCGCCAAACTCTCTTCCTCAGCCACACAGCCGTGACAGAGGCAAAGGCAGCCCCGCTGGGGTGAGCAGGCCAGGTGCAGAGAGTCCCACGCCCAGGTCCTTGGTGCCCATGTCACTCAGGACCTGGTCCTGGAGTCCTCCTCTCCTCCTGCCCTCTGCCCACACCCAGGTCCTCAGGGGAGGCCTTCACACCCGCAGGTCTTCACGGGTGGGGAGCAGGTGTTCCAGACAACAGCCTGGACAGGTCACAGGGACCGTCAGCCTCACAGGCATGGAGTTTCCCAGCACATTCCTTCAGCCTGAGCCACATCGCCTTTGGAGAGCTTATACCCATATTCAGTTCCAGAAAAGCTTCTTATTCACGAGCCCGAGTCGGGTCTGAGCAATGGAGTGCCGTCATCCACCACGGTTAGAAGCACTGGAGCGAGCCCCCACCCTCTCCCCATCCACATTTCTGAGGCTTTGAGTCTTCATGCCTCTCCTCTCCCATTTTAAAAGCAGACTTTGAAGGCGCGACCTTCACCAAATACACACACGACAGAGTTACTGCAGAAGACACCTGCCGGCCGACTCATCAGAAGCCTAATCACAATTGTTCTGAAAGCTGTTCCGGCAGAGGGACCTGGAGAAGGCAGAGGTTGGACTAATTCAATCAACGTCAAATCAGAGAAGACAGGCGGCCCTCCAGGCCTGGGGAATGGCCAGACCGCATCTGTGACAGGGGCCTAATAACCAGGTCTGACAAGGGGAGAGGTGGATAAAAAAGCAGGTGTGTCCTCCCGTGACCTGAGGGGAGCCTGGGGTCCCGTCACAGGGAGCTGTCTGCTCCGCCTGCAGCAGGCAGCACCTGGAACCCTGGACCGGCCCTCTCGACTGGAATTCTCACTTACCCAGCAACCCGCAGACAAGCAGCCTGGCTCCCCAAGACCCTGACGCCAGACAGGAGGGACCAGATGGGGCTCCAACATTCCTGGCACCAGAGAGAGCTGCCCCTTGCCCCTGAAAACTAAAAAACCTACCCATCAGTGAGGTCTGAGTTCAGTGAGCAAGGACGTGCAGGGTCCAGAGCTGCAGAACTCAAGGGTCCTTGCCTCTACAGATAATTCACCCAGGTTGTGAGCTCCTGCAAGACCTTCCCCCTGAGGACACTCTATCTTGTAACTCACTGTCTCTCCACCTTCCCTGCCAAGTATGACCCGAGTCCAGTCTCTGCACAGCACACGGTTCCCAACCGGCTTTCTGGTCCAATTTCCTTTTTCCCAAGAACCAATTTTGGTCCCAGCTTCTAGAATGCCCTCACCTCCCCCCACTCTGCCAACTCATCTCCAAGGAGCAGCATTTTTAAAGTGTCCTCCTCCCAGACATCCCCACCCCTGCCCAGCGGGCAGCAAGGGCCTGTCCCCTGGATGCTCCGCGCCCTCAGTATCCATCCCAGTGAGAGCTGGGGGAAGAGAGGAAGACACTCAGGTTATAAAGAGCAGCAGGTGTTTGTAAGACCTGCCAAGCCTTTCAGTGGGAAAGCCAAGACTCAAGACTCGAGTTGGGGGCAGAAGGGGTTTCTTCAAGTGTTTGAAATTGGCTTTGAGGGGCGACCCCATCCAGCATCAGCCAAGGTGACGGTAGCAGGCTGGTCTTTGGTGTCTCTATGCAACCCAAGGTGGGACATGCTTCAATTCCCAAAGCTGTCTTAGACCTTAGCTTGAGTCACTGGACTGGTCTCACCAGAGCAGGTACAGCAGCTCTGGATTGTTTCTTGAAACACGCAGCTGGAACAACAGAAAGGGCAGTCCCTCAGCCATCCTGTCCACTCTAGCAGAGCACCTAGGCTCACTTTTAATGAACTGGAGGTGGTGATGCCGTGTGACTCTTAGCGTGAGGTCATAAGAGGCAACACAGCTTCAGCATGGCTCATTCCCTCTTCAGATGCTTGCCCTCTGAACCATGGCTCCTTGTGAGGAGGAAGCCCTGGCTACAAATGTGGAAAGGCCACAGAGCCAGTGAATGTCCTAGACAGCAAGTCAGAAGCATGGGTAACCCAGCTTCTGGATAATTCCAGCCTTACCCACTGAGTCACCCTGGTCAATTCCAACATTCCTGGACAGATTTAAAACTAAAAAACCTACCCATCAGTGAGGTCTGAGTTCAGTGAGCAAGGACGTGCAGGGTCCAGAGCTGCAGAACTCAAGGGTCCTTGCCTCTACAGATAATTCACCCAGGTTGTGAGCTCCTGCAAGACCTTCCCCCTGAGGACACTCTATCTTGTAACTCACTGTCTCTCCACCTTCCCTGCCAAGTATGACCCGAGTCCAGTCTCTGCACAGCACACGGTTCCCAACCGGCTTTCTGGTCCAATTTCCTTTTTCCCAAGAACCAATTTTGGTCCCAGCTTCTAGAATGCCCTCACCTCCCCCCACTCTGCCAACTCATCTCCAAGGAGCAGCATTTTTAAAGTGTCCTCCTCCCAGACATCCCCACCCCTGCCCAGCGGGCAGCAAGGGCCTGTCCCCTGGATGCTCCGCGCCCTCAGTATCCATCCCAGTGAGAGCTGGGGGAAGAGAGGAAGACACTCAGGTTATAAAGAGCAGCAGGTGTTTGTAAGACCTGCCAAGCCTTTCAGTGGGAAAGCCAAGACTCAAGACTCGAGTTGGGGGCAGAAGGGGTTTCTTCAAGTGTTTGAAATTGGCTTTGAGGGGCGACCCCATCCAGCATCAGCCAAGGTGACGGTAGCAGGCTGGTCTTTGGTGTCTCTATGCAACCCAAGGTGGGACATGCTTCAATTCCCAAAGCTGTCTTAGACCTTAGCTTGAGTCACTGGACTGGTCTCACCAGAGCAGGTACAGCAGCTCTGGATTGTTTCTTGAAACACGCAGCTGGAACAACAGAAAGGGCAGTCCCTCAGCCATCCTGTCCACTCTAGCAGAGCACCTAGGCTCACTTTTAATGAACTGGAGGTGGTGATGCCGTGTGACTCTTAGCGTGAGGTCATAAGAGGCAACACAGCTTCAGCATGGCTCATTCCCTCTTCAGATGCTTGCCCTCTGAACCATGGCTCCTTGTGAGGAGGAAGCCCTGGCTACAAATGTGGAAAGGCCACAGAGCCAGTGAATGTCCTAGACAGCAAGTCAGAAGCATGGGTAACCCAGCTTCTGGATAATTCCAGCCTTAGCCACTGAGTCACCCTGGCTTCAAATCAGAGCTCCCAGAGGATGGAGCAGAGATGAATCATCTCTCTGTACCTGTCCACACGCCTAGACCCTGATCCACAAGCATTCTACAAGCATGGTCATTTGACACCATGGATGTTGGGGCACCAGATTACCCGCGCAAAGGGCATCCCAAACTTGCCCTCTGCCTTGCCAGTCTTCACTCCTGGCACCCTGGAAGTGACCCCGTGGCTCAGGGGGTACTGCCGGTGTCTGTACGGGCTCACTGCCCTGCTGGGAGGCAGGCAGCAAGCATGGTGAGCTGTGTCCCAGAGTCTTGGGCACAACCCTCTGCTTCGGTGCCGCTCAACGGCTGATTTCGTGAACTCTTTCATCTCCCCTATGACCCTCTCTGGCCTTGGCCAGGCTATGGCCTCCTCGGTCTCTAGGCCAAATAGCTGTGATGTCATTTTCCTTGGCAGGATATCTCCCCTCACTGTTCAAGAGTCTGGCAGAGCCAGGATTCCTATGAATCCAAGTGATTTGTTATAAACTACCAGTCCGTGTTGATGGGTGAGTTTTCCAGAGCTGCTGATAGTGCCCCCTGTGGTCCTGGCTAGTCTCAGAAGTAGAGGCCATCCCCCTCCCCGAGTCCCAGGGTGGATGCCATGGTGCAGCCAAGGAAGTCCACGCGAGGGTCTCATGCTTTTTCTCTTTTCACATATGTGATCGGAGCAGCGAGTGGGGCACCAGAAGCAATGTCTGGGACGTGAGGGTGGGTCCTCCAGAATCGGGCTGTGGCTGTGTCTGAGGAAACTTCTGGATCCTCTGCATCAAGGGTCTGAAAGGAGGCTTAGTGGGAGATGCCTTTGGGGAACAGTGACCAGCTCTCCCAGGGAGAGGACGGGCCCTCCCAGCCAGAGGGACTTGCATGTCACGGAAGGTCTCCCAGGAGCCAGCCGCAGGAAGTCACGACAGGAATGTTGACAGAAAGGCATGTCTTGGTTCTTATTTCCATAAGTCGAGGTGAGGTGGACAGTAGATGAGGCAACACAGCTTCAGCATGGCTCATTCCCTCTTCAGATGCTTGCCCTCTGACCATGTCCAAACCCACTGTGGAAAGGCCACAGAGCCAGTGAATGTCCTAGACAGCAAGTCAGAAGCATGGGTAACCCAGCTTCTGGATAATTCCAGCCTTAGCCACTGAGTCACCCTGGCTTCAAATCAGAGCTCCCAGAGGATGGAGCAGAGATGAATCATCTCTCTGTACCTGTCCACACGCCTAGACCCTGATCCACAAGCATTCTACAAGCATGGTCATTTGACACCATGGATGTTGGGGCACCAGATTACCCGCGCAAAGGGCATCCCAAACTTGCCCTCTGCCTTGCCAGTCTTCACTCCTGGCACCCTGGAAGTGACCCCGTGGCTCAGGGGGTACTGCCGGTGTCTGTACGGGCTCACTGCCCTGCTGGGAGGCAGGCAGCAAGCATGGTGAGCTGTGTCCCAGAGTCTTGGGCACAACCCTCTGCTTCGGTGCCGCTCAACGGCTGATTTCGTGAACTCTTTCATCTCCCCTATGACCCTCTCTGGCCTTGGCCAGGCTATGGCCTCCTCGGTCTCTAGGCCAAATAGCTGTGATGTCATTTTCCTTGGCAGGATATCTCCCCTCACTGTTCAAGAGTCTGGCAGAGCCAGGATTCCTATGAATCCAAGTGATTTGTTATAAACTACCAGTCCGTGTTGATGGGTGAGTTTTCCAGAGCTGCTGATAGTGCCCCCTGTGGTCCTGGCTAGTCTCAGAAGTAGAGGCCATCCCCCTCCCCGAGTCCCAGGGTGGATGCCATGGTGCAGCCAAGGAAGTCCACGCGAGGGTCTCATGCTTTTTCTCTTTTCACATATGTGATCGGAGCAGCGAGTGGGGCACCAGAAGCAATGTCTGGGACGTGAGGGTGGGTCCTCCAGAATCGGGCTGTGGCTGTGTCTGAGGAAACTTCTGGATCCTCTGCATCAAGGGTCTGAAAGGAGGCTTAGTGGGAGATGCCTTTGGGGAACAGTGACCAGCTCTCCCAGGGAGAGGACGGGCCCTCCCAGCCAGAGGGACTTGCATGTCACGGAAGGTCTCCCAGGAGCCAGCCGCAGGAAGTCACGACAGGAATGTTGACAGAAAGGCATGTCTTGGTTCTTATTTCCATAATCGTTTTTCTCTCTGCTGTGCTAGGTCTTTGTTGCGATGGGTAGACCCTGCCTTGCCGCACGCAGGCATCTCAAGTTGAGGCGTGAGGACTCAGTAGTTGCAAGGCTCGAGCTTAGCTGCTCTGAGGCATGTGGGATCTTAGCTCCCTGCCCAGGGATCCAATCTGCACTGGAAGGTGGACTCTGGAGCACCACAGAGTGCCTCCACAAGCTCCTCAGCGCTCGTCCACAGGGCTGCCTCTGCTGCCCTCTCAGCCACCTCGGGCGGATCTCCATCACCTCCTTCTTCCTCCTTTCCTGGTTGAAGGATGAAATACTAACAGCCTGTGCAACTCCCATTTTCATGCAGATTCTACATCATCTTCCCTCCACTCCTGCTGGGCCTCGGCCACTTCTTGTGACACTTGCAACAAGAATCAGAGGTCCCCTCCATGCTGGCATCTGCCCCAGACAGATGGCATTCAGCCGTGGAGGGCAGCAGAGCCACTGCCGAGGCAGAGGTGTCCTGGGCCTTCACACGTCTATGACTAGCAGAGGCCAAGGGCCATGGCAGTCACAGGCAAGGAGGCCACCCCCATGTGGCTGGGGCAGGGGGCAGGGGTGTCCAGTCAGGGCCTGTGGGAGTCACAGATCTGCGCCCCCTCCCTCACACCACTCCTCACACAGGCCCTAAAGAACTCACCTCACGCATGCATGCTTGCCAAGTCACTTCAGTCGTGTCCAACTCCAAGCAACCCCATGGACTACGGCCCACCAGGCTCCTCTGTCCATGGGATTCTCCAGGCAGGGACACTGGAGTGGGGTGCCATGTCCTTCTCCAGGGGATCTTCCCAAACCAAGGACCAAACCCATGTTCTTCTGCATTGGCAGGTGGGTTCTTTACCACTAACACCATCTGGGAAGCTCACTTTGAAACAATTCCTAGGGTGAAACTTGAATCACATCTGCCCCTGGCTAAGCCTGCTACAGCTCACACGATTGGGCTGTGTATTCCTTCTTCATTCATTCAGGGGAAAGAATAATGCGGGAGATGAAGCAGCAATGGAGTGGGTGTCGGAGAGAGTGTAAGTCACGACAGGAATGTTGACAGAAAGGCATGTCTTGGTTCTTATTTCCATAATCGTTTTTCTCTCTGCTGTGCTAGGTCTTTGTTGCGATGGGTAGACCCTGCCTTGCCGCACGCAGGCATCTCAAGTTGAGGCGTGAGGACTCAGTAGTTGCAAGGCTCGAGCTTAGCTGCTCTGAGGCATGTGGGATCTTAGCTCCCTGCCCAGGGATCCAATCTGCACTGGAAGGTGGACTCTGGAGCACCACAGAGTGCCTCCACAAGCTCCTCAGCGCTCGTCCACAGGGCTGCCTCTGCTGCCCTCTCAGCCACCTCGGGCGGATCTCCATCACCTCCTTCTTCCTCCTTTCCTGGTTGAAGGATGAAATACTAACAGCCTGTGCAACTCCCATTTTCATGCAGATTCTACATCATCTTCCCTCCACTCCTGCTGGGCCTCGGCCACTTCTTGTGACACTTGCAACAAGAATCAGAGGTCCCCTCCATGCTGGCATCTGCCCCAGACAGATGGCATTCAGCCGTGGAGGGCAGCAGAGCCACTGCCGAGGCAGAGGTGTCCTGGGCCTTCACACGTCTATGACTAGCAGAGGCCAAGGGCCATGGCAGTCACAGGCAAGGAGGCCACCCCCATGTGGCTGGGGCAGGGGGCAGGGGTGTCCAGTCAGGGCCTGTGGGAGTCACAGATCTGCGCCCCCTCCCTCACACCACTCCTCACACAGGCCCTAAAGAACTCACCTCACGCATGCATGCTTGCCAAGTCACTTCAGTCGTGTCCAACTCCAAGCAACCCCATGGACTACGGCCCACCAGGCTCCTCTGTCCATGGGATTCTCCAGGCAGGGACACTGGAGTGGGGTGCCATGTCCTTCTCCAGGGGATCTTCCCAAACCAAGGACCAAACCCATGTTCTTCTGCATTGGCAGGTGGGTTCTTTACCACTAACACCATCTGGGAAGCTCACTTTGAAACAATTCCTAGGGTGAAACTTGAATCACATCTGCCCCTGGCTAAGCCTGCTACAGCTCACACGATTGGGCTGTGTATTCCTTCTTCATTCATTCAGGGGAAAGAATAATGCGGGAGATGAAGCAGCAATGGAGTGGGTGTCGGAGAGAGTGTAAGTATCTGCTCAGGCTTCCCAGCAGGTAAGCTAAGCAGGCTCCAACAGTGTTCTTACTGCTAAGAGCCACTGCATTCTACTTAAGACCCTCCCTCCATCACTGGGGAAGGATGGAGTTTCTCCATATTTATTCAACTGGTTTCTTTTTACTCTTTTCACATGAGTCAGTGAACCAACTCGGCCTAACCCGTCCCCTTCAAATTGTCTTTCCTTTTCCTTGCGAGGAAAGTTGTGAATATGTCATGTCCAGACTCTTAGCCCTTGGAGAGGCTGTCTATGGAAGATTTAGTTTCTCAAGAGGTCCCTTTGATAGTACTGTAGACTTTCATATATGTTCTGACTTGCTAACCAAATTCAAGAATCTTCTATGTATTTTAAGAGGACACCGACATCCTTTAGCAAATACTGGATGCCTGGATAATCATCTTTGGAAAGCTATATTTTAGTAAAGAATATGAGAGTACTTTGAGTCACTGGACTTCATAGTAAAATAACATACATGAAAATAAAAAGATCTAGTGTCTCAGAGGAGAGTATTCTGAGGCTCGGTCCTGCAAGAGAACGGGGGTGCTAGAGACTAGCCCGTCTTCCTTCTCTTTGTTCATCTCAGCGGCTAGGGGCTCAGTCTGCAGGGTAAGTGGGTCGAGTCCTCTCTGAGGAAGAGCAGACTCCGGGGTCAGCAGAGATTCCTCTCAATACATCAAAAATCTCCCCCTGGTTCCACTCCCCGTGGCCTCAAGCCGAGACACTGGTGAAACAGGCCTCGAGGGAGGCAGAGGTCAAGAGACAGGCCAGGAAGCGGCTCAGGCTGCCCAAACCCAAGCAGAGCCTTCCCAGAGGAAGACTCGCCCCCCAGGAGTTCTAAGCCACGGAGGTCTGCCGGCTTCCCACCTGGGCCACCTGGTGTCAAACGGTGGATCTGCGACCACAGCACAGTCCTACCTGAGATGGACCTGAACCCTCATTTTCAAGAGCCCCTGCAAAGTCGGGGATCAGAAGTTTTTCAAACTTCAGTTTCCAGAGAATGGGTCTGCAGAGTCTTTGGGCTTCACACCACCTGAAGGGAGGCTTGCATTACTGGGGTCTGGGGGTCACGTCACATCTATAGTGGGGTGAAGTAAGGAGTGACCAACGGAGAGAGTGTAAGTATCTGCTCAGGCTTCCCAGCAGGTAAGCTAAGCAGGCTCCAACAGTGTTCTTACTGCTAAGAGCCACTGCATTCTACTTAAGACCCTCCCTCCATCACTGGGGAAGGATGGAGTTTCTCCATATTTATTCAACTGGTTTCTTTTTACTCTTTTCACATGAGTCAGTGAACCAACTCGGCCTAACCCGTCCCCTTCAAATTGTCTTTCCTTTTCCTTGCGAGGAAAGTTGTGAATATGTCATGTCCAGACTCTTAGCCCTTGGAGAGGCTGTCTATGGAAGATTTAGTTTCTCAAGAGGTCCCTTTGATAGTACTGTAGACTTTCATATATGTTCTGACTTGCTAACCAAATTCAAGAATCTTCTATGTATTTTAAGAGGACACCGACATCCTTTAGCAAATACTGGATGCCTGGATAATCATCTTTGGAAAGCTATATTTTAGTAAAGAATATGAGAGTACTTTGAGTCACTGGACTTCATAGTAAAATAACATACATGAAAATAAAAAGATCTAGTGTCTCAGAGGAGAGTATTCTGAGGCTCGGTCCTGCAAGAGAACGGGGGTGCTAGAGACTAGCCCGTCTTCCTTCTCTTTGTTCATCTCAGCGGCTAGGGGCTCAGTCTGCAGGGTAAGTGGGTCGAGTCCTCTCTGAGGAAGAGCAGACTCCGGGGTCAGCAGAGATTCCTCTCAATACATCAAAAATCTCCCCCTGGTTCCACTCCCCGTGGCCTCAAGCCGAGACACTGGTGAAACAGGCCTCGAGGGAGGCAGAGGTCAAGAGACAGGCCAGGAAGCGGCTCAGGCTGCCCAAACCCAAGCAGAGCCTTCCCAGAGGAAGACTCGCCCCCCAGGAGTTCTAAGCCACGGAGGTCTGCCGGCTTCCCACCTGGGCCACCTGGTGTCAAACGGTGGATCTGCGACCACAGCACAGTCCTACCTGAGATGGACCTGAACCCTCATTTTCAAGAGCCCCTGCAAAGTCGGGGATCAGAAGTTTTTCAAACTTCAGTTTCCAGAGAATGGGTCTGCAGAGTCTTTGGGCTTCACACCACCTGAAGGGAGGCTTGCATTACTGGGGTCTGGGGGTCACGTCACATCTATAGTGGGGTGAATCCCACTCCAAGGAATGCAACAGACAGATCTCTTTAAATAACCTCCCCTCCCCTGGGAAGGCCACTTCTAAATCTGAACAGCTAAGAGGCCCCAGGGCGGACACTGGCCAGTATAAAAACAAGGAGTGAGCTTAACATTTTTCATGCCATGGACTGGCGTGGCAGCTAACAAAGCGGACAGATCCCTTCTCGGAATTATGCATCAGGTGAATAAAGGAAAACACACAAGCGTACAAAGGAAAATGACTGCGCTGAAATACTAGTATCGACATGTTTTGAGACACAGTGTTTTGTGAACTTCTTTCCTAACACGCTGAGCAGTATGATTTACTGGCCCGTCTGACAACCGCCTTAATTTCTAAGCAGCAATGAGCATAAGTGCTGTTTCAAGTCATCTGCTACAGTGGCGAGAGCGCACAAAAACAGGCCTGACCGCTTCCAGGAACAAGGGTGCCGCTAAGGATACTGCAGTTTGCTGCTGCGTTCAAGATGGAAGAAGATGCCACTTTAAAAGTTGGCGAAAATGAGACTACACTTCTTTTCCATGAGCTCTGTCCAGGTGAAGAAGGTGATTCTAATGCCTATCTAGGGTTAAGAATCGCTGCTTTAGAGCCTCCTGTGTAGCCCCCTCTTTAAAGAAGACATCTCGGGACCTCCCTGGAGGTCCAGTGGTTAAGACACTGGGTCTCCCCTGCAGGGGACACAGATTCAATCCCTGGCAGAGGAACTAAGATCCCCCATGTCATGTGCTATGGCTAAAAGAAGAAAAAAGAATTCCTTTAATATCCTTTAGACTTTGAAAGAGGTCCATGGTCACTTTCCCAGCCGAGGTCAAGAGACAGGCCAGGAAGCGGCTCAGGCTGCCCAAACCCAAGCAGAGCCTTCCCAGAGGAAGACTCGCCCCCCAGGAGTTCTAAGCCACGGAGGTCTGCCGGCTTCCCACCTGGGCCACCTGGTGTCAAACGGTGGATCTGCGACCACAGCACAGTCCTACCTGAGATGGACCTGAACCCTCATTTTCAAGAGCCCCTGCAAAGTCGGGGATCAGAAGTTTTCAAACTTCAGTTTCCAGAGAATGGGTCTGCAGAGTCTTTGGGCTTCACACCACCTGAAGGGAGGCTTGCATTACTGGGGTCTGGGGGTCACGTCACATCTATAGTGGGGTGAATCCCACTCCAAGGAATGCAACAGACAGATCTCTTTAAATAACCTCCCCTCCCCTGGGAAGGCCACTTCTAAATCTGAACAGCTAAGAGGCCCCAGGGCGGACACTGGCCAGTATAAAAACAAGGAGTGAGCTTAACATTTTTCATGCCATGGACTGGCGTGGCAGCTAACAAAGCGGACAGATCCCTTCTCGGAATTATGCATCAGGTGAATAAAGGAAAACACACAAGCGTACAAAGGAAAATGACTGCGCTGAAATACTAGTATCGACATGTTTTGAGACACAGTGTTTTGTGAACTTCTTTCCTAACACGCTGAGCAGTATGATTTACTGGCCCGTCTGACAACCGCCTTAATTTCTAAGCAGCAATGAGCATAAGTGCTGTTTCAAGTCATCTGCTACAGTGGCGAGAGCGCACAAAAACAGGCCTGACCGCTTCCAGGAACAAGGGTGCCGCTAAGGATACTGCAGTTTGCTGCTGCGTTCAAGATGGAAGAAGATGCCACTTTAAAAGTTGGCGAAAATGAGACTACACTTCTTTTCCATGAGCTCTGTCCAGGTGAAGAAGGTGATTCTAATGCCTATCTAGGGTTAAGAATCGCTGCTTTAGAGCCTCCTGTGTAGCCCCCTCTTTAAAGAAGACATCTCGGGACCTCCCTGGAGGTCCAGTGGTTAAGACACTGGGTCTCCCCTGCAGGGGACACAGATTCAATCCCTGGCAGAGGAACTAAGATCCCCCATGTCATGTGCTATGGCTAAAAGAAGAAAAAAGAATTCCTTTAATATCCTTTAGACAAAAAAATGGAAAGATGAAGAAAATGTAAAGCAACAGAAAGCAAAAAACAAAGTTGCTTCCCAATCCCATGCAGAAAGTCACTTTCCCAGCCGATTGCCAGGCCACTGGGTGGGGAAGCAGCCTGGCATCCACCCTGGGCCTCGAATGGGTTTCCAAACCCCTCAGTCCTGGCCTCTTTCCTGCCGTCAGCAATTACACTTTTCCTCCCCCCAGCACTCCCCACAGAGCTCACCACCATGAGGACTTAAAAGGGGGCTTGTGGAATTGCTAAACCTTCCAAGTTGAACCATTTGTGCTAATGAGTTGGGGAAAAGCTTTAACATGTTTCACTCATGGAAAAACACACGCTCTGGTTCTGCTCAGAAGTGGCCACGTCTTATTTGCTTCATTTTCGTGCAATGGCAGGGGACACAGAAAGCAATAGCCAGGGGAGGCCGAGGGCCACGGTTGGGGCTGGTGGTCAGGCACACGTAGACACTCTGCCATCATCATCATGGCTCCAGTGCTGCCCGCCGAGGCGCCGAGGAGTCCACCCCCATCACCAGATCTGCTCCAGCTCCCCGGCCACAGGCTATAAAAAAGGACGACTACCCCTACCCCGGGCTTCTCAGATGGCTCTAGTGGTAAAGAACCCGCCTGCCAATGCAGGAGACCTAAGAGATGCGGGTTCCATCCATGGGTCGGGAAGAGGCCCTGAAGGAGGGTGTGGCTACCCACTCCAGTATTCTTGCCTGGGGAATTCCATGGACAGAGGAGCCTGGTGGATTACAGTCCACAGGGTCACAAAGAGTCAGACATGACTGAGATGACTTGGCAACCCTATAACAGCTCCCTTCTCAATTCTCCTTGCTGGGTAAATTGGTTAATGTCTTTGGGCTAGTTTTGTCATCCGTAAAATGAGGATGAGAACACCAAATCAATTGTGTTGCGAAGATGGATAAGAGTGATAAGCGTGTCCACATGTCATGGCCTGGACCAGACCTTCAGTTACTATTAGTGACCCTCCCTTTCTGTAAAGTAGTGTAGGTAGAAGGAGGTCAGGCTTTGGAACGAGACAGACCTATTCCCAGATCCTACCTCTGTCACTTATTGGCTGTACAACCTTGGCAAGTCGCTCTGTGCTTCCTTATTCATGTGGAGCTGGTACTCCCTGTTTTAGCGGGTTCGCTAAGAGTTAAGGAAAATCACTTTCCCAGCCGATGCAGGCCACTGGGTGGGGAAGCAGCCTGGCATCCACCCTGGGCCTCGAATGGGTTTCCAAACCCCTCAGTCCTGGCCTCTTTCCTGCCGTCAGCAATTACACTTTTCCTCCCCCCAGCACTCCCCACAGAGCTCACCACCATGAGGACTTAAAAGGGGGCTTGTGGAATTGCTAAACCTTCCAAGTTGAACCATTTGTGCTAATGAGTTGGGGAAAAGCTTTAACATGTTTCACTCATGGAAAAACACACGCTCTGGTTCTGCTCAGAAGTGGCCACGTCTTATTTGCTTCATTTTCGTGCAATGGCAGGGGACACAGAAAGCAATAGCCAGGGGAGGCCGAGGGCCACGGTTGGGGCTGGTGGTCAGGCACACGTAGACACTCTGCCATCATCATCATGGCTCCAGTGCTGCCCGCCGAGGCGCCGAGGAGTCCACCCCCATCACCAGATCTGCTCCAGCTCCCCGGCCACAGGCTATAAAAAAGGACGACTACCCCTACCCCGGGCTTCTCAGATGGCTCTAGTGGTAAAGAACCCGCCTGCCAATGCAGGAGACCTAAGAGATGCGGGTTCCATCCATGGGTCGGGAAGAGGCCCTGAAGGAGGGTGTGGCTACCCACTCCAGTATTCTTGCCTGGGGAATTCCATGGACAGAGGAGCCTGGTGGATTACAGTCCACAGGGTCACAAAGAGTCAGACATGACTGAGATGACTTGGCAACCCTATAACAGCTCCCTTCTCAATTCTCCTTGCTGGGTAAATTGGTTAATGTCTTTGGGCTAGTTTTGTCATCCGTAAAATGAGGATGAGAACACCAAATCAATTGTGTTGCGAAGATGGATAAGAGTGATAAGCGTGTCCACATGTCATGGCCTGGACCAGACCTTCAGTTACTATTAGTGACCCTCCCTTTCTGTAAAGTAGTGTAGGTAGAAGGAGGTCAGGCTTTGGAACGAGACAGACCTATTCCCAGATCCTACCTCTGTCACTTATTGGCTGTACAACCTTGGCAAGTCGCTCTGTGCTTCCTTATTCATGTGGAGCTGGTACTCCCTGTTTTAGCGGGTTCGCTAAGAGTTAAGGAAAATCACTTCTATGAAACGGTCCACAGTACCTGGCATGTCGTAGGTGCTCAATAAACATTAAACATTAGTTCTCTTCCTTTCCCTTGCCCTCCAAATCCCAGCAGAGCTGTTGGCGGGGAGGGGAGCAGCTCTGCCCAGACAGGCACTGAGCATGACTACAGGCCTTTGATCTAGCCTTCTGGCTGCAGGGTGTGCATTCTCCCTGGGGAAAGCAGTCCCAGCAGACATGATGGAGAAGAAACAGGACCCCAAAGCAATGGGGAAAACAAAAGCCTACTGGACTTGGGTGAGCTGACCCAAAGGCAGTGCTTGCAGGGCTTGAGAGGGATGGAGTCTGCCAGGCCCCTCCCACCACGAGCCACCAGAGGCCCACTGGCCTGGGGAGCAGGCCTTTCCTGTCTGGGAGGCAAAATGATTTTCCATCCTGACCACGACTTGCCCAGCAGGGGGCTCTCTCTGCCTTTGGTGCCTGCTTCCTCTTCTGGGAGGCCATGAATTATCAGACCATGGAAAATGCAGGCTGCAGCTATTATTTTCCACATCACATCAGTGAAATGTATCAGTGGCCAAACTTCAGATGCAGGCGCCTGCCATCCACTTAAAATGCTCTTGCTTGGTGGTTTAGAATGCTCCCCCCTTCAGGGGCACTGGCCTCACACCCCAAACCAGCGGTAAGAGGTGGGAGAGGGTATTCCACGGTTCCCTAAACCAACAGCCTCTCCCAGTGACCCCAAGGGAACGCTCCCTGGGTTTATTGCCACATGGTGATCCTTTTGTGATTTGGGTCTTTCACCTTGAATACTTTGGGGAAAATGGGGTATTCAGTAACTTTTGATATAAATGACAGGAATGGAAATAGATGGTGAAAACGTTATGATAACCTCTTCAAAACCACCCCAGATTACAGCTGCAACCTTCCATGACTTTTCCTATCAGAAACATATCTTTTATTGAGGAAGCCAAAGTTTATATCTGGTTTCAGAGGAATAGGCACCCATTCTACTGTTCAACCATCTACCATAATTTTGAGAATTTAACTTCTCTAAACTCCAGTGTCCTCATTTGTAAAATAATACCCACCTTTCAGTGTTAAACAATAATTGATGTAAAGAATAAACGATGTAAAAAGAACTGTACCCTACTCCTTTCCCTTGACCCTCCAGTCGAGGTGCTCAATAAACATTAAACATTAGTTCTCTTCCTTTCCCTTGCCCTCCAAATCCCAGCAGAGCTGTTGGCGGGGAGGGGAGCAGCTCTGCCCAGACAGGCACTGAGCATGACTACAGGCCTTTGATCTAGCCTTCTGGCTGCAGGGTGTGCATTCTCCCTGGGGAAAGCAGTCCCAGCAGACATGATGGAGAAGAAACAGGACCCCAAAGCAATGGGGAAAACAAAAGCCTACTGGACTTGGGTGAGCTGACCCAAAGGCAGTGCTTGCAGGGCTTGAGAGGGATGGAGTCTGCCAGGCCCCTCCCACCACGAGCCACCAGAGGCCCACTGGCCTGGGGAGCAGGCCTTTCCTGTCTGGGAGGCAAAATGATTTTCCATCCTGACCACGACTTGCCCAGCAGGGGGCTCTCTCTGCCTTTGGTGCCTGCTTCCTCTTCTGGGAGGCCATGAATTATCAGACCATGGAAAATGCAGGCTGCAGCTATTATTTTCCACATCACATCAGTGAAATGTATCAGTGGCCAAACTTCAGATGCAGGCGCCTGCCATCCACTTAAAATGCTCTTGCTTGGTGGTTTAGAATGCTCCCCCCTTCAGGGGCACTGGCCTCACACCCCAAACCAGCGGTAAGAGGTGGGAGAGGGTATTCCACGGTTCCCTAAACCAACAGCCTCTCCCAGTGACCCCAAGGGAACGCTCCCTGGGTTTATTGCCACATGGTGATCCTTTTGTGATTTGGGTCTTTCACCTTGAATACTTTGGGGAAAATGGGGTATTCAGTAACTTTTGATATAAATGACAGGAATGGAAATAGATGGTGAAAACGTTATGATAACCTCTTCAAAACCACCCCAGATTACAGCTGCAACCTTCCATGACTTTTCCTATCAGAAACATATCTTTTATTGAGGAAGCCAAAGTTTATATCTGGTTTCAGAGGAATAGGCACCCATTCTACTGTTCAACCATCTACCATAATTTTGAGAATTTAACTTCTCTAAACTCCAGTGTCCTCATTTGTAAAATAATACCCACCTTTCAGTGTTAAACAATAATTGATGTAAAGAATAAACGATGTAAAAAAGAACTAAAGATTAAAGAATAAGTGATGTGAAAATACCCAGTATCCAGCCCAGAAAACAGTAGGATCTCAATAATATAGATGAACAAATGAAGGCAAGAAAAACAGAGTGGGCCATTTTTTTTTTCAAGCAAATAAAAACTCATCTGCCTATGTGCAGCTCTTTGCTGAGTCTCATCTTCAAGGACTGCTACTTTTGTTCTTAGTCCCCAGCTTACTCCTTGGTCATATAGTTTTCACTGGTTAAATGTGTTCATTCAACTACTAAGTGCTGACCCCATGCTGATACAGAGGTAAACACGACAAAGTGCCTGCCTTCTCAAGGTTCAGTCTTCTAGATCCTTCTCCCGGGTACCATTTCATCAACTTCTGATGCTGCTCCCCAATCCTCAGAAGACCCCTCCTCATCGGTCATCATCATCTCCTCAGCATTAGACGGACCATTTCCCCGGTTACTAGTCTTATTAGATGTCACAAAAAAGATGACAGAAAGGCCCTGCTTCCTGAACAGGAAACTCCAGGTCCACAGTGTATTAAAAACCCAGCTGAACTGGATAAGAGGTCCAAACTCCAAAAGCTGCTGGATTTGAAGAAAAATATGTGTTCCAGGGCTTCCCCTGGTGGTCCAGTGGGTAAGGACACCGCCTTGCAGTGTAAGGGGCGCTGGTTCGATCCCTGGCCTGGGAAGATCCCACGTGCCGAAGAGCAGCTGGACCGATGTGTCCAATGACCGAGCCAGAGCTCTGGGGCGCATGCGCCCAGAGCCAGCACTCTGCGACGACAGAGGCCACCGCGATGGGAGGCCCACAGGAGCCAAAGAACAAAGACAGATGAAAATAGAGAAATGAAAGACCAATAGAAGTGGCCCGCCCGCTGCCCTCCCTCCCCAACCCGACCCCCGCCCAAAATAAATAAATAAATCTTTAAAAAAAAAAATATGTGTTCCAATCTCACCTCTGTTTTTATATCTGTACAATGGGAGTTTTCGTCCAGAGCAGGGAAGGGAAATGGATTTCAAGGACAGTGCATTTCCAGCTGGTAATTAATAGCTGCCTGAAGTGCTATGCCATTCAAGTTCTGAAGCTCTGGGCTCATTAGGAAATAGCCACAGCTGACTAGCAATGTCTGCTATGGGTCTGGCAATAGGGTATATTGCCATAGTGTATGTGTCCATGTTCTCAACCCCTGTTTACAGCAGTCCAAAGGACCTGTGAACTCTGCCATTTATAATTCTGTGAGTCAGTGAAATCTTGCTTTTTCTTTGACACAAATCCTCCCTTCAAGTACGGCACTTTTTTCATCTGTCTGATCTAGCACTTTAGTCAATGTCACCTGGGAAAGTGTCTTCAGTCACTGGGTTTCAAGGCACAGAAATCTTGCAACAAAATAAATACATGTATTAATTTGTCACTGTCATACTCAGTAAATCACTGCTTCCGGCCCACAGAGGCCCAGGCAATGAGATCAGAAAGGAGAATCTACATGTACTGAGCGTCTAGTAAGTGCTGGATTCTTTCCATGCCTATCTCTTCCTTCTAAACACCCCTGGGGAAGTCACTAACTCCTCCTTTCAAGAAGCAGGAACCAGCGCTCAGAGCAGTGGGGCAAGTTAAACAAGGAGCAGGGATTCCAACCCATAGCACCTCAGACTCTGAATCCCACTGCTCTGTGCTCCGACAAAACATACCCAAATGTCTTCTTTATTCTTTCTCTTCCAAGAGGTGGAGGTGAAAAATGAACCTGACAGCGGGTCTAGACAGAGCAATGAGATCTGGGCAATCATTTAGATGACTCAGTCCCCAGCCATCATTTTTCCTACAGTCTGCTAGGGATGGGACCAAGAGAAGACATTCCTGCTGACTCAGGAGACCAGTTCAGCACCTCAGGTTCGGGGCATGACTATGGATTTCCTGAGAGCATGAAATACCCACCCCTGCATCCTTCATCCTTCATCAGCTCCCTTCCATCGGCTCTGCCTCTGAACCCGTATGTCTGGTCCTCTGACCCTCCTCCCAGAAAGCCCTCCCGATTGTCACAAATGTTTTAAAAACACCACCACCACAAAACCCTCTCCATGGAGGCCTGAGCCCCTACCTGAGCCCCCAGGAGTTGGCAGTGCCCTGACAGGAAAGTGGGAGTTCTCTGAAGCCTCTGGATTCTTTGAGGAGACATGGCGGGGGAATCTCACAAAGAAGGCTGTGGAGGGGGCGTAGATTCCTAACCATCAGGAAACCCTCATCTCTGGGCCACGGACACGAATTTCCAAGGATGCAGCTTGAGCCTACCCTATACCTAGCTGGTGACGGGGGTAGAAAAGTTTCCAGCATGTCAGCTAAAGGCTGGGGCATGAGTTAGTGCTTAGTTCCATCTCTGCTTAGTGGTATCAGTTACACCTCAAAGCCATCCCCTGAGACTATGGCTGCCATGCTGCAGAGGCTACCAGTAGCACCAGTGTTGGGAAAACGCTGCCTTGACCTAGGGCAGTAGAGCCCAGGAGGGGGTTGTAAGCCCTTCAGCTTATATTGGGTCCATGACTTTCCTGGTGTCTCTAGTCACGGAAACCAAGGGGTAACATAACACCCGTTTCGTGCTCCACTGGCGGGAATGTACACTGGCGTAGCTGCTATGGAAAACAGTACGATGCTGCCTTGAAAAATTAAAAATAGAATGACAATGAGATCCAACAATTCCACTCTGGGTAAATACCCAAAAGAACTGAAATCAGGGACTCAAAGAGAGATTTATGCACCCACACTCATCGCAGAATGATTCACAACAGGTAAGATAAAAAAGCAACCGAAGTGTCCACTGACAGACGAATGAAAACATACACACAATGGAATACTGTTCAGCCTTAAAAGGAAGAAAATTCTGACACATGCTACCATATGAATGAACCTTGAGGACATTATGTTAAGTGAAATAAGCCAATCACAAGAGGCCCAATACAGCATGATCCCACTCATATGAAGTATCTAGAAGAGTCAGATTCATGTGGGCAGGCTAAGTTGCTTCAGTTGTGTCCAACTCTTTATGGCCCTAGGGACTGCAGCCCAGCAGGCTCCTATGACCAGGGGATTCTCCAGGCAAGAATACTGGAGTGGGTTATCATTCCCATCTTCCCAATCAAGGGATCGAACCTGCATCTCTTCCCAACCTAGGGATCGAACCTGCATCTCTTACATCTCCTGCATTGGTAGGTGGGTTCTTTACCACTAGCACCACCTGGGAAGATTCACAGAGACAGAAAACAGAAGAGTAGTTGCCAGAGGGAGGGAGGAAAGCGCAGTTACTGTTTAACGAACACAGTGTTTTAGTTCTGCAAGATGAAGAGTTCTGGAGACTGGTTGCACAACAGTATACATGTACTTATTACTGAACTATATGCTCAAAAATAGTTGAGATGGTAGATCTTACATATATATTGTGTGCATGTATGCTCGGTTGTTCAGTGGTGTCTGACTCTGCAACTCCACGGACAGGATCCTACCAGACTCCTCTGTCCATGGGGTTTCTCAGCAAGAATACAGGGGTGGGTTATCATCTCCTACCCCGATGAATCTTTCTGACCCAGGGATTGAACTCTCTTATGCCTCCTTCAGTGGCAGATGGGTTCTTTACCACTGCGTCACCTGGGAAGCCCCTATATCTATTTTTCCACAATTTTAAAAAATGTTCCACTAAAAACACAGGTTTTAGAAGTCTGATAATTGATAAGATCTGAGGAATTTGTTTTTCTTTTTCTTTTAATACTGGCTCTCTATCTAGCTCTACTGTTTAATTTCTCTGAGTCTCAGTTACTTCATCTATAAAGCTGGGTCAAGAGGGCACATGCCCTGCATGGTTGGCATGAGGATTATGTGAGGGGAAGCTGGTCAAGTATAGCACAATGTCTGGCACACAGCAAGGGCCCTATAAACAGCAGGTCTTATGTTCAATCATCATCTATTATTATTATTGTCATTATGGTCACGATTATTGAGCACTCCATCTTATCATAACTGCTGCCCAGTTGACCGAACTGTTACCAGGATTTACCCTGAAAGAGAAACAGGTGGCTTCGGAGGTGGGATGGTGAATCGGGTCACCTTCTGAGTCACAGTGACCGAAGGAGGCCATGTGCTCTTTGATGCTATTTTAAAAAGCAAATAAAATGGACTCATAAGTTCTGTGATCTTTTCAGAACTATGCCAGAGATCAGGCAAGGGCAGAGCCAACAGAGCGTACAGCCAGCCTGGAAAGGTCCCTGGTGGGTGTGGAAGGATCTTCAGGCCCTAACAGCCCGGGACAGCCAGCCACCTGCACAGGGAGCGCTGCCGCCCCCGACGCGCTGGGGCTACTCAGAAGTCATCTCGTTCTGTAGCCGTCAGCCTAATGAGATTTCAAGTTCAATCACTGTCATTTATCTGGGCTGCCCACTGGCACCAAGCGAAAGAGGTGCATTCTATTTCTAACTAAAAGTTTCCAGATTCCAGCCCTTGAAGCCAGGCATTTTTTCAGGGCACAGACGACTCAGCCTTGGGTTTCAGCAGGATTAAGCAAAATCCTGTCTCCACAACGCCTCTGCATCCAAACCACGGCTTCCTGGCTCTTCCCTCTGGTGACTGCATGGAGCCTCCATTCTACCCAGGCGCAGGGTATTTTCCTAACTAAGCATGCATTTCTAACTCTGTGGTTGGGCTCTCGAAGCCCTTCCTGATCTAATTCCTGCCTCTCCCAGCCCCATCTGCTGTTTCCCCGAGTGCACCTCCAGCTCTGGCATTCTAAACTATGTAGCATGTCTCAGACATGTTCTATTTCCATATGCCTCCTTGACTGTGAACAAAGAATGCTTCTGCAAGGAATGCCCTTCTTCCCTACCACAGAGAACTCCTGTCCAAAATACCTTTCAACTGTCACTTCTTCCAGGAAGCCTGCCAAGATGTATAAAGTAGCTGAGACTTTGCTTGCAAGGTGGCAGGGGAGCCTGTCACAGTCTCATGAATAACAACAGAGACGTGAGACTTTATTGCTGACAGCCCCAAAGCAGCTCGAGCTTCACATCTGTGACACCTCCCCAAGTCCCAGGGTAACATCATCTATTATTATTATTGTCATTATGGTCACGATTATTGAGCACTCCATCTTATCATAACTGCTGCCCAGTTGACCGAACTGTTACCAGGATTTACCCTGAAAGAGAAACAGGTGGCTTCGGAGGTGGGATGGTGAATCGGGTCACCTTCTGAGTCACAGTGACCGAAGGAGGCCATGTGCTCTTTGATGCTATTTTAAAAAGCAAATAAAATGGACTCATAAGTTCTGTGATCTTTTCAGAACTATGCCAGAGATCAGGCAAGGGCAGAGCCAACAGAGCGTACAGCCAGCCTGGAAAGGTCCCTGGTGGGTGTGGAAGGATCTTCAGGCCCTAACAGCCCGGACAGCCAGCCACCTGCACAGGGAGCGCTGCCGCCCCCGACGCGCTGGGGCTACTCAGAAGTCATCTCGTTCTGTAGCCGTCAGCCTAATGAGATTTCAAGTTCAATCACTGTCATTTATCTGGGCTGCCCACTGGCACCAAGCGAAAGAGGTGCATTCTATTTCTAACTAAAAGTTTCCAGATTCCAGCCCTTGAAGCCAGGCATTTTTTCAGGGCACAGACGACTCAGCCTTGGGTTTCAGCAGGATTAAGCAAAATCCTGTCTCCACAACGCCTCTGCATCCAAACCACGGCTTCCTGGCTCTTCCCTCTGGTGACTGCATGGAGCCTCCATTCTACCCAGGCGCAGGGTATTTTCCTAACTAAGCATGCATTTCTAACTCTGTGGTTGGGCTCTCGAAGCCCTTCCTGATCTAATTCCTGCCTCTCCCAGCCCCATCTGCTGTTTCCCCGAGTGCACCTCCAGCTCTGGCATTCTAAACTATGTAGCATGTCTCAGACATGTTCTATTTCCATATGCCTCCTTGACTGTGAACAAAGAATGCTTCTGCAAGGAATGCCCTTCTTCCCTACCACAGAGAACTCCTGTCCAAAATACCTTTCAACTGTCACTTCTTCCAGGAAGCCTGCCAAGATGTATAAAGTAGCTGAGACTTTGCTTGCAAGGTGGCAGGGGAGCCTGTCACAGTCTCATGAATAACAACAGAGACGTGAGACTTTATTGCTGACAGCCCCAAAGCAGCTCGAGCTTCACATCTGTGACACCTCCCCTTGCCCCCAAGTCCCAGGGGGTAACATGGAGGGGCCCAGGTGGACTCAGTGTGTAGCAGGTGCACACCACAGCTGAGAAACGTCAAGCTTAGCGCACCAAGTCTTATGTAATGGATGCAAGCAAACCTGCCCTCTTGCCAAGGCTCAAGCGAGCCGTCTTCCAAGGCGGCTCGCGGTACTAATATCCTTGAAAAGATAGTCTGAAACCAAAGGGCAATGAGTGCCTCTGCTTATAAAATGTGCAGAAACTCCAGAAGCCAGACGGATTGTTTCCTAACAAAACTGACCTCATCCGACATTCACACAATGTTCCTACCAAGCTCTGTCCACCCCTGCCTTAGGCAATACATATGAATCCACGTTGTAATGACCTGTGTCCTTTTTGGTTTCACTGCTATCCTGGATCCTCTCTGCTATCAGGAGCCACCATTTACATGTATCTGCCAGACACACAGGAAGTACTCAATGAATAACTAACCCTGGAATTTTGGCAACCACGATTTGAAGGTAATCTAATAATGATAACCATAAAGAGCCGACAGTTGCTGACTGCTTATTCTCACATTCTAGGGCTGTGTGACTTTCTAAATCTGGATTGTTTTATCCTTATGAAGCACAATATGGAAGGTACTTCGATGAACCCACTTTACATGTGGGAAAACCAAGGCTTACAGCAGTTACGGGGTTTCACCAGTCCCACAGTTAACAGCAGTGGAGCCGTATCCTGCCCCAGCTTTCCCTGGGTCCACGCCTCAGCAAACCCCCGACGTGCCCCTCCTCTCAGTGGGAGCCTACGCTTTGGTTTAGGCCATTTGTGGAAGTGGACAGAGAAGGAAGGAGGGAGAGTCTGTCTTCCTGTGTTTACAGGGCTGGCGGCAGAAGTCTGCACATCATCACCACCTACTCCCCGGTGTGACTCACAGCCCAGCAGCCATGGCCATGGAACACACAGATAGTACCGGCTGGAATGTCACACCTTCCTAATCTGTCCCACATGGGCCAGACAGTGTCTGGTCTTGGGAACAGCCTAGGATGCAAAAGTAACCCTTCTTCCTGAGGAAGAGAGGAAGGGATGAGATAAATTTGCAGAGAATTCTGTGCTGCCTTCAACTTACATGTCTCAAACAGCCATCCCTCTTGACCTTACTAATCATCAAAGAAATCAAAACAAAAAGAAGACACAGGTGGTTATGCTATGTAACATGGGCTTCCCTGGTGACTCAAGAATAAAGGCAAAGAATCTGCCTGCAGTGCAGAAGACCCAGGTTTGATCCCCTAAGAAGATCCCCTGGAGAAGGGAATGGCAATCCACTCCAGTATCTTACCTGGAGAATTCCCTGGACAGAGGCACCTGGTGGGTTATAGTCCATGGAGTTGAAAGAGTCAGACACAATTGAGTGACTAACACACGAACACCCACTGGAGGTGAGAGAGGATTGGTAAAGTTATCTCATGAATTGCTGCCAAGAGCAAACACAGTACAACCTTCTGGAGGAAAATTTGGTAGCGTCCCTCAAAACCTTACATATGTACACCCTCGGACACAGCAATTTAACTTCTAGGATCTACACAAAGAAAAAACTTGCAATAATGTTCAAAAACAAAGATAGATGTTTATAGCAAAATTATAAAGAGTTCACAAACTCCTTTTAAAACATTCAAAACATACAGAATTCTATAGAGGACAAGTCTCTGCAAAGTTAATTTCTTCCAGAGTTAACAACTAGTAGTGATGTTCTGTACATTCTGCCAATGTTTTAATATATACTTTTTATTCCCCCAAAATGAGATAAACTGTATGTATAATGCATGGGCTTCCCTGGTGGCTCAGAGGTAAAGAATCCACCTGTAAATGCAGAAGATGTGGGTTTGATTCCTGGTTGGGAAGATCCCCTGGAGAAGGAAATGGCTACCCACTCCAGTATTCTTGCCTGGGAAATCCCATGGACAGAGAAGCCTGGCAGGCTACAGTCCAGGTGGATACAAGAGTCAGACATGACTTTGTGACTGAGCGCACACACACACATATATAAAGTATATCTTAAATAGACAGTCAGCATATTGCTTTAAGATTGCTTTTTCTTCACTTAACGTTTTATTGAAGACATCCTTTTATACCCACATACATGAAACCTGTGTGAAACAGGTTTATCAACTTCATAATATTTTGACCTTGCATGTAGAATCACAAATTCCTTCTTAAGGATATTCAGGTTGAGAAGAGTACAATTTAACATAGCCAGGTGACAGCTCAAAAAGAAATGCCTAGTCCTTAAAAACAGCTCACTTGGGCTTCCCTGGTGGTCCAGTGGGTAAGGGCACTGCCTTGCAGTGTAAGGGACGCCAGTTACATCCCTGGCCTGGGAAGATCCCACGTGCCGTGGAGCGGCTGGACCCATGTGTCCAATTACCAAGCCGGAGCTCTGGAGCGCATGCGCCCAGAGCCAGTGCTCTGCGACAACAGAGGCCACTGTGATGGGAGGCCCACATGGGCCAAAAAGCAAAGATGGATGAAAATAGATAAATGAAAGACCAATAGATGTGGCCCGCCCACCCCCTCCCTCCCCAACTCGCCCCCCCCCAAAATTAAAAATAAAAAAGTAAAATAAAATAAAAAAATACAGCTCACTTAAAAACTCAAGTCACTTTTATCTATTTGGGGACTGCTTATCTGCTTTTCAGATAATTCAGAGCTCTTCAATTTTCCCTATAATTTGTCCTTTTGGATGAAGGCATAAGGGCCTTACTGGCCAGAAATTAGTAAGTCAATGTAAAACATAAATCTAGACACACAAACAGACCCAAGTGTCTGGCTACAGGACTGTGAAACTGCACAGTCATGGGAGACTAGGCCATCGCTCTCAGAACCATAAGCATGTTGTTTTCTATAGAAACCAAGATGCATCCTGCCACCTTGGCCCCATCTGGCCCACCCCAGAACTGGTCAGCACCCGACCATCACTCATGTTCCTTTTCATCCATCAGGTCCATTTTCCTTTTGCTTGTATCTCCAACGCCCAAACCCGGACACTTATGACTCGTGAGAACAAGAAGTGCAAGGCGAGTTAGGCTCAAAGCAGGGAGCACAGAGTTTCTACCAAAATGCATGACTCAGAGGGTGAGGCAGGGCTCTGGAGAACTTAGCCCCAGGCCACAAACCTCAGTGGGAAGAGGCCTGTGGAGCCCTGAAACACATCCTCAGCTTTCAGGAAAATTCCACTCTTTTGCAGTAGGTTCCTGGGACCCAGGAGAGAAGTCAGTGAGAACCCAGCATTAATTACTTTTCAGTAATAATGAGCATCACACAAAGAGCTTTTATAAACCTCTCCTTAAAGACTCTCTCCCAGTGCTGTGAACCAGGGATGATTAGCTTCACTGGATAAAGAAAGAAATGCAATCACAGAGGACAGAGTGTGCAAGGGTCAGGACAGACTTGAACCAAGGTGAGCCTCATACCTGGTTCAGGCTTCACTCTGCCTCCAGACCGACAGATAGAGAAGTGAGGCATCTCCTGGGACTTGCCAATGTACCCAGACGCCCAGTATACACCCAACAGAACTCTCCAGGAGGCTGGGCCTTTGGGAACTGACTGAAGTTCTCTAAGGCAGGGGTCCCCAATCTCCAGGAACTAATGCCTGATGGTTTGAGGTGAAGCTGATATAATAATAATAGAAATAAAGTGCACAATAAATGTAATGCATTTGAACCATCCCCAAACCATCCTCCCTCAAACCTGGTCCTTGGAAAACTCATCTTTCATGAGACTGGTCCCTAGTACCAAGAAGGTTGGGGACTGTGTCTTCTGCTAATCCAGTTCTGTTGAAATAAATGACCCAATGACTGGTCAACACAGTGCCCTCTGCAATTCCATGAAATTTATAAAAGCAACTTCAGCCTCAAAAATCACAGCAGAGGGACCAAAGTGGACACCCACCTGCATTTACTCTATGATAAATGAACAAGCTGGGAGCAAGGAAGAACCTGAAGACTCCTGGGGAAAGAGACCATTCAACGTGCTTTCTCTGCCCACACTCTTGTTGAGTCTCCCTGAGCTGTGAAGTCACAGGACGTTTACTATTCAATTGGAAAGAAACGAAGCTTGAAGAAGTCCAGCCACACTGACCGTCGGTCTCCCCCGAGACAAGAATGCAAATAATAGACAAAGCATCCTCAGAGCAGAGCAGACAAAAGTGCGTTCACACTGGTGGAGACGTCCCTTGTCATTGTCCACAGTCTGCTGTCTATCCTGATCATTCTCTTGGACAAGGAAATCATGGTCACTGCAGTCATTATTATCTGGGTGATTCCAGTAGAGAAATCGGTCTACCTAGGCCCTCAGAACTCCTGAGCAATATCTTGGAGCTGGCTGTATGTGACTGAACCTGTGGGTTCAAACAAGAAATGTGCAGCTCGAGGACATCTTATTATGTATGATATTTTATATCACTTTCTAATGAGAAAACATAAAAGACAACAGATGTGCAAGGTGCTGCGCCCTGTAGCTCTGAGCTATATTTTAATGAGAGGACATGTCCCTTCAAAATGGTGCCTTGGGTAATTGGGCCAGACGCTGCATATCTGGGGACATGGTTTTAAACAAAAGCCTTGCGTGTGTGCATAATGGCTTGTCTACTCTCCGGCTTCCAATACACCACTTTTCTCCTAACCCCTGGCATGAAAGCAGCACAGCCTCGGTCAGCCCACCCAGTGGCCCATCAAGGGAGACAGGCAGAGGGCTCCACACAAAAGCCTCACAGAAAGACATCAGACCACATCACTGTCACCCGTGCGCTCAGGTGAAATAACAAGCCTCCATGTCCTGTTCCCCTTCTGCGTGTGAGAGCCAAAACAGACCAATTCCTTGCACATACTGTGCTAGGTTTTCTAGACGGGCATATAGAGTTACTGTCTGTGACTTTCCATGGGCCTCCTCGGGTTACTGTATGCATGAATACACATCCCAGCATCTCAAGAAAGGAAAATATGGAGTGCTTGGTGGTTACGTTTGATTAAATTGATCTGGGAGTTTTAAATCCTGAAAATTTAGCACCTATTTATAGTCATTTAAGGTTTGAACAGCTAAAGACTTTTGTCCCTTTGAGCTGCAAGCCCTTTTCCATTCCAGAGAACATTTCATCAGCACCTAACGCCTTTTCCAGAACCAACTGTAAAAATCATTAAATGAAGAAGTCCAGCCACACTGACCGTCGGTCTCCCCGGGACAAGAATGCAAATCATAGACAAAGCCTCCTCAGAGCAGAGCAGACAAAAGTGCGTTCACACTGGTGGAGACGTCCCTTGTCATTGTCCACAGTCTGCTGTCTATCCTGATCATTCTCTTGGACAAGGAAATCATGGTCACTGCAGTCATTATTATCTGGGTGATTCCAGTAGAGAAATCGGTCTACCTAGGCCCTCAGAACTCCTGAGCAATATCTTGGAGCTGGCTGTATGTGACTGAACCTGTGGGTTCAAACAAGAAATGTGCAGCTCGAGGACATCTTATTATGTATGATATTTTATATCACTTTCTAATGAGAAAACATAAAAGACAACAGATGTGCAAGGTGCTGCGCCCTGTAGCTCTGAGCTATATTTTAATGAGAGGACATGTCCCTTCAAAATGGTGCCTTGGGTAATTGGGCCAGACGCTGCATATCTGGGGACATGGTTTTAAACAAAAGCCTTGCGTGTGTGCATAATGGCTTGTCTACTCTCCGGCTTCCAATACACCACTTTTCTCCTAACCCCTGGCATGAAAGCAGCACAGCCTCGGTCAGCCCACCCAGTGGCCCATCAAGGGAGACAGGCAGAGGGCTCCACACAAAAGCCTCACAGAAAGACATCAGACCACATCACTGTCACCCGTGCGCTCAGGTGAAATAACAAGCCTCCATGTCCTGTTCCCCTTCTGCGTGTGAGAGCCAAAACAGACCAATTCCTTGCACATACTGTGCTAGGTTTTCTAGACGGGCATATAGAGTTACTGTCTGTGACTTTCCATGGGCCTCCTCGGGTTACTGTATGCATGAATACACATCCCAGCATCTCAAGAAAGGAAAATATGGAGTGCTTGGTGGTTACGTTTGATTAAATTGATCTGGGAGTTTTAAATCCTGAAAATTTAGCACCTATTTATAGTCATTTAAGGTTTGAACAGCTAAAGACTTTTGTCCCTTTGAGCTGCAAGCCTACCTTTTCCATTCCAGAGAACATTTCATCAGCACCTAACGCCTTTTCCAGAACCAACTGTAAAAATCATTAAATGGCCAAACTATGGAATGGGACAGTGGTGATGATGTTCGGCGCTTCTCATGCCTCCGAAGGCAATCTAGTCCTTACAGCTTCCCACGCAGACAAAAGAGCTCTGTGTCTCCTGGTACTTGAGTCTCAGCTCAGTTGTCTTGGGACAAGGGTAACCAGGAACTGAAAAGGATTCGAACGCAAGGATTCTGTGGGCATCTGAAGCCAGAGCTTGCTTCTCTGACTCTTGGCAAAGTACTCGACAACAAGCAAGGCTCTGCAGTGAGGTAACACACCACCGTTCTTACCACAGAACCTCCCCTTCATAGACACCTTGCAAAGTCTCTAGTCTGTTCTCTGAGGGTGTGAGTCGCTAAATCATTTCTAACTCTTTGCAACCTCGTGGACTGTAGCCTACTAGGTTCCTCTGTCCACAGAATTCTTCAGGCAAGAATACTGGAGTAGACTGCCATTCTCTTCTCCATCTGTTCTCTAAACACCCATGGTGTTCACCAGACACTGGCCAGTCAAGCCTCAGATGCCCCAGGTCACCCTCTTAGTCAATCAAATTGGAGTTTACTCTCATAGAGAAGCTTGCTGAGCTAAGATCCCAAGGGCCTGTGCAGGAATCTGGAAAAACTCAGCCAAGTCTCAACCTTCTGGGTTTCTTGAATATGTCTCCTGTCACCCTCCTGACCGTCCTACACAGGGGTTCAGGTTATGTACTGCACAGGGGCGCCACCTGCATGTCCTCCAATACACAATCAACATACGAACTTGCATTAGCAGGCCTGGGGATTCTGGGCCCCCCAGCTGAGCCCAGAGCATGGACAAACAGGCTGTGCTGACTCAGGAAAACTGGCACAAACTCGGAGGCTGCAGCACATGAGTGCAGGCAGCTGCTCCCTGACTTCGGCAACTTGGAGAGCTTGCCTCTCACTGACTTGCCTTCTCAGAGCCTTGGTTCCCCCTGCCGCAGGCCTCACTTGGAGGGCAGAACTGGGCCTTCCAGCAGCTACTGGGGTGCTCACAGCAGAGCTGGTGCCCTCTGGGCTGTGGGAGGTTTCCCAGAGCAAACCCACACTATCAGGCAATCATATACCTTTTTATCTTGAACACAAAAGTTTTTTCCTGTAACCAACAGCCCTGAGGCGTTTCCCTTGCCCTTTCACAGACACTTAAATCTGGAATACTCTAAAGCATTTCCCTTTTAGTAACAGCTCTTTGTCTGGTTTCCTGCCTCCCCCCAACCACCGCCGCATTTTCTTTCTTTCTTTCTTTCTCTTCTCCCACCTTCAAAAGCTGGCCTCTCTGCTCTCCTGACCTTAGTCAATCCTATCTTTGCTTCACAGGTTTCTATTCTTTCAGAGTTGGAAGAGATGGTGAAAATTATTGCCTCATTTAAAGATGGGAAAAATGAGGTGACCTAGTTTATAAGTGACAAATCCACGCTTCCAGCTTCTGACACTAGGTCTCTTTCATTTCACCACATCAGCTCTCAGATCTCTTGAATGGGGGGTCAGCACCCCGTCCAAAGCTGCCTGCAATAAATGTCTGTGTACTGTGCCTAAAATAAGAAAAAAGAACACATCAAGACAGCAGAAGGAAGAAAATAATAAGGACTAGAGAGTAAATAAAAGAGAAATTAGAAAAAAAAAATCAACAAAATCAAGAGCTAGTTCTTCAAAAGGGTAAACAAAATCGGCAATCCTCTGGCCAGACTTGCCAAGTTGAAAAGACAAAGAACCCAAATAAACAAATACGAAGTGAAAGATGAAAAACCACAACTTATACTGCAGAAATACAAAGACCATAAGAGAATACTACAAACAATTACATGCTAACAAACTGGAAAAAAAACAAAAAAAAAAGGCTGTCTCGACTTGCCTACAAATCTCGGAGGCGGGGCCCAGCACCCCAATGGACAAACAGGCTGTGCTGACTCAGGAAAACTGGCACAAACTCGGAGGCTGCAGCACATGAGTGCAGGCAGCTGCTCCCTGACTTCGGCAACTTGGAGAGCTTGCCTCTCACTGACTTGCCTTCTCAGAGCCTTGGTTCCCCCTGCCGCAGGCCTCACTTGGAGGGCAGAACTGGGCCTTCCAGCAGCTACTGGGGTGCTCACAGCAGAGCTGGTGCCCTCTGGGCTGTGGGAGGTTTCCCAGAGCAAACCCACACTATCAGGCAATCATATACCTTTTTATCTTGAACACAAAAGTTTTTTCCTGTAACCAACAGCCCTGAGGCGTTTCCCTTGCCCTTTCACAGACACTTAAATCTGGAATACTCTAAAGCATTTCCCTTTTAGTAACAGCTCTTTGTCTGGTTTCCTGCCTCCCCCCAACCCCCACCGCATTTTCTTTCTTTCTTTCTTTCTCTTCTCCCACCTTCAAAAGCTGGCCTCTCTGCTCTCCTGACCTTAGTCAATCCTATCTTTGCTTCACAGGTTTCTATTCTTTCAGAGTTGGAAGAGATGGTGAAAATTATTGCCTCATTTAAAGATGGGAAAAATGAGGTGACCTAGTTTATAAGTGACAAATCCACGCTTCCAGCTTCTGACACTAGGTCTCTTTCATTTCACCACATCAGCTCTCAGATCTCTTGAATGGGGGGTCAGCACCCCGTCCAAAGCTGCCTGCAATAAATGTCTGTGTACTGTGCCTAAAATAAGAAAAAAGAACACATCAAGACAGCAGAAGGAAGAAAATAATAAGGACTAGAGAGTAAATAAAAGAGAAATTAGAAAAAAAAAATCAACAAAATCAAGAGCTAGTTCTTCAAAAGGGTAAACAAAATCGGCAATCCTCTGGCCAGACTTGCCAAGTTGAAAAGACAAAGAACCCAAATAAACAAATACGAAGTGAAAGATGAAAAACCACAACTTATACTGCAGAAATACAAAGACCATAAGAGAATACTACAAACAATTACATGCTAACAAACTGGACAACTAGAAACATACAACCACCAGGACTGAATTGGAAAGAAATAGATAGTTTGAACAGACTGAGCATCAGAAGTGAAATAAAATCTGTATTTAAAAAAAATGTTATGTACCAGCCTGGATGAGAGAGGGGCTTGGGGGGAAACAGATGTATGTGTATGTATTTGGCCATACCCATTTGCTGTTCACCTGAAACTATTGCAAAATTGTTAATTGGCTATACCCCAATAAAAATGTTTTTGGTGTTAAAAACAAAAAGAAATCTTCCTGCAAACAAAAGTCCAGGACCAGATGGCTTCACTGGGGAATTCTACCGCACATACAAAGAACTTTTACCAATCCTTCTGAGACTTTTTCAAAAGACTAAAGAGAAGACTCACAACATCATTTTATGAAGCCACCATCACCCTGATATCAAAATCAAAGACAATACCAAAAAAAAAATTACAGGCTAATATCTTTGATCAATATAGATGCAAAAATTCTCAACAAAACATTAGCAGACTAAATTCAAAAAAACACATAAAAAATGATCTTATACCATAATCAAGTTGTATTCATCCTCAGGTCATAAGGATGGGTCAACGTATACAAGTTAATCAATGTGATATGCCATATCAACAAAAGAAAAAAATCACATGATCATCTCAACAGATGCAGAACAAGTATTTGATAAAATTCAACATCCATTCATAATTAAAAAACTCTTACCAAAATGCGTATAGAGGGAACATATCTCAAGATAACAAAAGCAGTTTGTGACAAAACCACAGCCAACAAAAATACTTAACAGTAAAAAGCTGAAAGTTTTCCCACTAAATTCTGGAACAAGAGGATGCCCATTTTCATCTCTTCTGTTCAACATAGTACGGGAAATCCTAGCCAGCCACAACAATTAGACAAGAAAAAGAAATAAAAAGCATCCAAATTAGAAGAGAAGAGGAAAATACGTGATTATATATAGATGATATGATACTGTATATAGAAAACTCTAAAGGCCCTGCACAAAAATGATCAGAACTGATAAACTAATTCAGCACCATAGCCGGATACAAGATAAACATACAGAAATCTATAGAATTGTTTAACACTAGAAATAGAATACTGGAAATGGAACAACAGAAAAAAAATCCACTTGTAAACTGCATCAAAAGAAATAAAATACTATACTAAAATCACTTCAGTCATGTCCAACTCTTTGTGATCCCACGAACTGTAGCCCACCAGGTTCCTCTGTTCATGGAATTCTCTAGGCAAGAATCCTGAAGTGGGTAATACTTAGGAATAAATCTGACCAAAGTGAAAGATTTACATGCCAAAAACTATAAATTGATAAAAGAAATTAAAGATAATTCAAAGAAATGGAACAATATCTTATACTCTTGGACTGAAAAAATATCATTAAAATGACCATACCAATCAAAGCAATGTACAGATTTAATGCTATCCCTATCAAATTACCCATGAAATTTTTCACAGAACTAGGATAAGTTATCCTAAAATTTATAAGAAACCGTAAAAGACCCAGAATTGCCAAAGCAATTCTGAGGAAAACGAACTCAGACAGTAATAGAAAAGCTACAGTAACCAAAGCAGTGTGGTTATGGCACAAAAACAGAGACATGGAACAATGGAAGAGAATACAAAGCTTAGAAATAAACCCACATACCTACTGTAAATTAATCTTCAACAAAGGAGACAAGAATATACAAAGGGGAAAAGATTGTCTCTTTAGCAAGTGGTGTTGGGGCAGGTGGACAACTGCATGTAAATCAATGAAATTAGAACCTACTCTCACACCATACATACAAATAAACTCAAGATGACTTAAAGACTTAGATTTAAGACATGATCATAAGATTCCTACAAGACAACATAGGCAAAACATTCTCTGACATAAATTGTTACAGTATCTTGGTCAGTCTGCCAATGCAACAGAAATAAAAGCAAAAACAAGCAAATGGGAACTAGTCAAACTTATAAGCTTTTGCACAGCAAAGAAAACCATAAACAAAAGGAAAAGACAACCTAAAGACTGGGAGAAAATACTTGCAAACAATGCAACCAACAAAGGCTTACTTTTTAAAATTTACAAACAGTTCTTACAAGTTAATAATAAAAAAATTAAAAAGCCAATCAAAAAATGGGCAGAAGACCTAACTAGACATTTCTCCAAAGAAGATATACAGATAGCCAAGAGGCACATGTTCAACACCACTAATTCTTAGAGAAATGTAAATAAAAATTACAAGATACCACCTCCTGCTGCTCAGACAAAAACAAAAACAAAACACCCTACACTCTAGGCAAGAAACTGTAGCCCACCAGGTTCCTCTGTTCATGGAATTCTCTAGGCAAGAATCCTGAAGTGGGTAATACTTAGGAATAAATCTGACCAAAGTGAAAGATTTACATGCCAAAAACTATAAATTGATAAAAGAAATTAAAGATAATTCAAAGAAATGGAACAATATCTTATACTCTTGGACTGAAAAAATATCATTAAAATGACCATACCAATCAAAGCAATGTACAGATTTAATGCTATCCCTATCAAATTACCCATGAAATTTTTCACAGAACTAGGATAAGTTATCCTAAAATTTATAAGAAACCGTAAAAGACCCAGAATTGCCAAAGCAATTCTGAGGAAAACGAACTCAGACAGTAATAGAAAAGCTACAGTAACCAAAGCAGTGTGGTTATGGCACAAAAACAGAGACATGGAACAATGGAAGAGAATACAAAGCTTAGAAATAAACCCACATACCTACTGTAAATTAATCTTCAACAAAGGAGACAAGAATATACAAAGGGGAAAAGATTGTCTCTTTAGCAAGTGGTGTTGGGGCAGGTGGACAACTGCATGTAAATCAATGAAATTAGAACCTACTCTCACACCATACATACAAATAAACTCAAGATGACTTAAAGACTTAGATTTAAGACATGATCATAAGATTCCTACAAGACAACATAGGCAAAACATTCTCTGACATAAATTGTTACAGTATCTTGGTCAGTCTGCCAATGCAACAGAAATAAAAGCAAAAACAAGCAAATGGGAACTAGTCAAACTTATAAGCTTTTGCACAGCAAAGAAAACCATAAACAAAAGGAAAAGACAACCTAAAGACTGGGAGAAAATACTTGCAAACAATGCAACCAACAAAGGCTTACTTTTTAAAATTTACAAACAGTTCTTACAAGTTAATAATAAAAAAATTAAAAAGCCAATCAAAAAATGGGCAGAAGACCTAACTAGACATTTCTCCAAAGAAGATATACAGATAGCCAAGAGGCACATGTTCAACACCACTAATTCTTAGAGAAATGTAAATAAAAATTACAAGATACCACCTCCTGCTGCTCAGGATGGCCACAATAAAAAGTCTACAAATAACAAAGACTGGAGGGGGTGTGGACAAAAGAGAACCCTCCTACACTGTTGGTGGGAATGTAAATTGGTGCAGTCACTATATCGACAGTATAGAGGTCCCTCAAGAAACTAAAAAAGAGTGCCATATGATCCAGCAATACCATTTCTGGGCATTTGTGTGCTAGGTTGCTTCAGCTGTGTCTGACTCTTTGCAATCCCATTGACTATAGCCTGCTGGTCTGCTTTGTCCATGGGAACATTCAGGCAAGAATACTGAATAGGTTGCCATTGCCTCCTCCAGGGATTCTTCACGACCTAGGGATGGAACCCGATTCTCCTATGTCTCCTGCATTGGCAGGCAGTGTCACCTAGGAAGTCTGGACATATATTTTGACAAAACTATAGCTTGAAAAGATAGATGCACCTCAGTGTTCATAACACAATATTCACAATAGCCAAGACATGAAAACAACATAAATGTCTATCAACAGTTGAATGGATAAAGATGTAATTCATATATATAATGGAATACTACTCAGCCAAAAAAAGAGAACACTATAATGCCATTGGTTGTAATAAGGGTGCAACTAGAGATTATCATACAAAGTCAGAAATAGAAAGACAAACACCAAATGATATCACTTACACATGAAATCTAAAATATGACACAAATGAACTTATTTATGAAACATAATCAGATCCAGAGTCATAGAAACGGGAAAGGGGGTGGGGGAGGGACACATTAGGGGTTTGGGGTCAGCAAATACAAACTGTTATGTCAAAAGATAAACAACAAGGACCTAATATACAAGGAACTATACTTGATATCTTATAATAAACCATAATGGAAAAGAATAGGGAAAAGTGTGTATGTGTATATAAATGAATCTCTTAGCTATACACCATAAACTAACACAATATTGAAAATCAGCTATACATCAATAAAAATAAGCATATAAATTTTTTGATAAAAACCCATCAACCACCAACCACAGTATCACCACCTCCCTAATGGCTGTATGTTTTTATAGTCCACAAAACATCAGGTTCCATCCCTGATCCTCTCTGAAGGCCACAATAAAAGTCTACAAATAACAAAGACTGGAGGGGGTGTGGACAAAAGAGAACCCTCCTACACTGTTGGTGGGAATGTAAATTGGTGCAGTCACTATATCGACAGTATAGAGGTCCCTCAAGAAACTAAAAAAGAGTGCCATATGATCCAGCAATACCATTTCTGGGCATTTGTGTGCTAGGTTGCTTCAGCTGTGTCTGACTCTTTGCAATCCCATTGACTATAGCCTGCTGGTCTGCTTTGTCCATGGGAACATTCAGGCAAGAATACTGAATAGGTTGCCATTGCCTCCTCCAGGGATTCTTCACGACCTAGGGATGGAACCCGATTCTCCTATGTCTCCTGCATTGGCAGGCAGTGTCACCTAGGAAGTCTGGACATATATTTTGACAAAACTATAGCTTGAAAAGATAGATGCACCTCAGTGTTCATAACACAATATTCACAATAGCCAAGACATGAAAACAACATAAATGTCTATCAACAGTTGAATGGATAAAGATGTAATTCATATATATAATGGAATACTACTCAGCCAAAAAAAGAGAACACTATAATGCCATTGGTTGTAATAAGGGTGCAACTAGAGATTATCATACAAAGTCAGAAATAGAAAGACAAACACCAAATGATATCACTTACACATGAAATCTAAAATATGACACAAATGAACTTATTTATGAAACATAATCAGATCCAGAGTCATAGAAACGGGAAAGGGGGTGGGGGAGGGACACATTAGGGGTTTGGGGTCAGCAAATACAAACTGTTATGTCAAAAGATAAACAACAAGGACCTAATATACAAGGAACTATACTTGATATCTTATAATAAACCATAATGGAAAAGAATAGGGAAAAGTGTGTATGTGTATATAAATGAATCTCTTAGCTATACACCATAAACTAACACAATATTGAAAATCAGCTATACATCAATAAAAATAAGCATATAAATTTTTTTTTGATAAAAAAACCCATCAACCACCAACCACAGTATCACCACCTCCCTAATGGCTAGGAGTACACTGCCTCTCTTCCTGTGATAGGTCCACAAAACATCAGGTTCCATCCCTGATCCTCTCTGAAGGCTGGGGAAGCATTAGGCCACTCAGAGGGAAGAACGTGTGGTGGAAGTTTGCATAACACGCCTGGACAGAGAGGCTGCCTGCTGCCGGCCCCGTAGGGGAGGCACTTTGTAAACTGGAGGTGTCACGTGGCAGCCCCCTTGTCTACCCCTCACCAGGCCTCTGCATCTGAAACCAGTCACCTTTCTGCGACAACAAGGTACAGCTGAGTCGCCTCCGGTCTGCGAGTCTAGAGATGAGGGGCAGCCTGGGTCACCCTCCAGCCTGCACCAGGCCTTCCTTCTGTGAAATGATGCCCCTCTCAACATTCAGAATCTATAATTATCTGAAAAGTAGCCGGCCTCTGGACAGAGGAACAGGCCACTGAGTAGCATGTATGATCCTAAGGGGCTCAAGAGTGAAGCCCAGAGCAGAAAGATGCCTTCCTCTTGGGCACTGGGTTCCACTTAAGGTTTTTTTGCTTTCAAACCACCAGACCAGGCCTGGGATCAGAAAGGATGTGAGTCTAGCCAGAGGCTTTAGGGGATTTTCAGGTTAGAGGCACCAGATCTTGTTACCAGAAATCCTCAACCAATACACCCGACCCTTCAGTGTGCAGTAGTGCTGTTCAATGACAACTGAATTGAACGTGTCCTGTCATTTCTGAGGCAGAGTGCATGGAGAGACTGACTGTAGGTCTGGCCAGAAATGTGGGAACTGGGGAATCTAGTCAGATACAAGACTTTCAGCTCGGTCTGAAGTCTGGGTCACCTTTGGTGGGCCTAGCAACGGAGTGTGTGCCTCGGGGTGTGAGCGCAAGGAAGACGACAACTCACGTGGCTCCTTTTGCCTTCTTCATCTCCCATCGACGTAATGACCATCTCCGAAAAGACCATCTGTCTTGTCCGGTTGTTTGTAATCTGCAGGAGAAGAGGACAGCAAATGTGAAATGGAAGGAATTCTGGACAAGTCCCGCAAGTCGTTGGTTTTCTGTTGTTTTCTATTTTCTGAAGCACGAGCACTTGTTCAAGTAGACAGAATGCCCACTCCCCACTTTGTTTCTGAGCTGCACCAGCAGCAGCAGACAGTGATAAGAGACAGAACAGAATCTAAAGCATGTGGCTGACACGAGGGAGGCCGAGGAAGCCCGTGTAAAGCACCAGCACATAGCCCGTCACCTCGCAAACACTTAACACCAGCTATTTTTGTTGTTGTTGTTATCAAACTTGGGGCTTATTCACTTGAAACTCCATGTCAACTTTCTTTCAACACCTACAGGTCTAGGCAGTGAAGGAAGAGGGCTTTAGCTACAGCTGCTTCTTCTTGATTCTGGGGTACTGTTTTGTTTCCTCACTTCAGTTCAGTTGGCTCAGTCATGTCTGACTCTTTGTGACCCCATGGACTGTTGCACTCCAGGCTTCCCTGTCCATTACCATCTGCTGGAGCTTGCTCAAACTCATGTTCATTGACTCAACCATCTCATCCTCTGTTGTATCCTTCTCCTTCTGCCTTCTATATTTCCCAACATCAGGGTCTGTTCCAATGAGTCGTCTCTTTGCATCACGTGGCCAAAGTATTGAACTTCAGCATCAATTCTTGCAATGAATATTCAGGGTTAATTTCCTTTAGGATTGACTGGTTCGATCTCCTTGCAGTCCAAGAGACCCTCAAGAGTCTTCTCCAAAACCACAGTTCAAAAGCATCAACTCTTCAGCACTCAGCCTTCTTTATAGTCCATACATGACTATACATGACTCACAACCCATACATGACTACTAGGAAAACCATAGTTCTCTTTCCTCAAGAAAGTGCTTAATTATGTGGAAGTCTGGATGTGAGTGGAGCTTGGGAGAGAATGGTTACATGTATATGTTTTGCTGAGTCCTGTTTACACCTGAAACTATCACAACATTGCTAACTGGCTATACTCCAATACAAAATAAAAAGTTAAAAAAAAAAAAAAAAAAGGAAGTGCTTAACCACAATGAGAGGAGGCCTACCCTGCATTCTCTAGCTGCTGTCTGCCTGGCTTTTTAAAAAAATTTATTTATTTTTGGCTATTCTGGGTTTTCACTGCTGCCACAGGCTCTTCTCTAGTCACAGGGAGTGGGAGCTACTCTCCAGTTAAAGTGAGCAGGCATCTTGTTGCAGTGACTTCCCTTGTTGTGGAACTCGGGCTCTAGGGCACATGGGCTCCATAGTTTTGGCTCACGGACTTAGTTGTTCCGCAACATGTGGGATCTTCCTGGATCAGGGATTGAACCCATGTCTCCTGCACTGGCAGGCGAACTCTTCACCACTAAACTACCAGGGAAGCCCTGCCTGGCTTCTGTAACCAGGAGTGGGGCCCTCAAAGCTGAGCCTTAGAAACCTGATTGGAGCTCAGGCCATTCCTGTTCCATCCAAGGCCGTGTCTAACCCTTGTGTTGGTGGTAAAAGAACAGAGAGAACCCTAGCAGCTAGGTGCTTGGTGTGCTTTGATTCTTGGCTCAGACACCAACAACTGTCTAGTGTGTAAACTGGAACAAATCATTTCTAGGTCATCTTTAAAGCTCCTGCCAGCTCTAAGATCACAGGCACCTGCAGCCAAAACAAAGTGGAAACTCTTAGCCTAACGTGCAACAGTGGATCAAATTCCAGTTCTAATTACACTTTTGAGGCGATAAGGATCGTATCTTCACCAACACATACTTTAAATGTTTTAAAAAATTCCTGTCTCCAGCAAAGACATGATTTCTTCTTTGACGCCAGATTTTCACAGGATAAACCAATGCTATTTTTTTTCAATTATATGTAAAGACCACAGGATTTCTCTGAGCCTTTTTATACTAAGCTGCATTTCTGTATCCCTGGGAAGAGAAACATATGCATTGTTTTCCCAACATGTTTCAGCACTGAGCCCTCCTTTCATGAAGCACCATGCAGGAAGGAACTCCATGGAACCCTCTCGAGAACTACGACACCATGCAGATCCCATAAGTTTACCAGAAGAACAACAGTAGTATCAACAGTAAGAATAATTTGCTGCCACAGTGCTTCCTAATTCCCAATGACTCTCACACACTCCAAGTTATCTGACCCTCCAGATACCATAATGTACTATAGAGGTTGATATGCCTATTTCATCAACATGGTTAGTGAGGGTCATAAAGTGGAAGTCATTTTTTCAAAATCACACTAGTTCCTGGCAGGACACATATTTGGGTATCCTGTTATCTACTAGGAGCACGTTTAAGAAGCAGTCAAACCTATTGGCTAATTATTGTCAGAAAAGATGACCAAACATCAGTTTTGACAAGAATAAAACAATCATCACTTTTGGAGACAAAGACTGGGAGTCTCCAGTCTTCAGATGAGCAATGCTGAAGGATTCTGTGTGCCAGATGGCGCATTGATTTCTGTAGGGGTGCACTCTGGAGTTGGGGCCATGAGTATGCCCTGGGACTAGAGCCACACAAAGGCTACCTCAAAGTCAAGGCAACGGTCCATGAGAATTGACCCTTTTATCCTCTATGGCACAGAAATGCTATTGTTTCAGCTCAGTCATTACCTGGGCACTTGAACAAAAGCAAGGCTCTTGTGTAGGCCTTGAGATGAGATCAGAGGTCAGGCAACAGAAGGTCAATTCCCCAGCCTCTAACAATGACCCTGAACATTCACACACCAGACTCTTCAGGAGAACACCAGCCACATGATTTGCTCTCAAAGTCCTGCCTTGGAGACATCTCACACCAGGCGAAAGCGAATGCCACGTTACTATAGATTTGCAATGTTTTCTTCCTCAAGTCAGACTGAGAACAAACTTGCTTGCTCCTCAAGCAAGATTTTGGACCAAGAGACACTTAGATGTGTGGTAGGTTGGAAAACACTCTGCCATGGAATTCTGAATGGAGAACCAGCAGACGGATGAAAGTTTCACCTTGTGGCAACAGAGGGCTTTCTTTCAGAAGGCTGAGTACATCACATCTCAGCTCTCCTAAGGAGATGGTGAAGATCTGCTCAATGCAATATGAACTCTATTTCAACTCTCTACTAAATCACAGATAAAAATCTGTGAGAGAAATCCCTCAAGTTCAATACCAGGAAAGTGTTTCTCTAAACATTTGTGTGCTTCCTTTATTCAAACATTCCTTTGCAATTGGACAAGCAGGAAGATTAGAGTTAAACTTACGGCTTAAATGCAAAAGCAATGTATGTGTTTGATGCATATCTTTCCCCTTTAAATAACCCCCTCACGCCCTCTGGCTTTTAACCTGTATTTTACCATCCTCATTTGTATTTTTGACTCGTGTATCAAACATGTAAACATCTCCACACCAGACTCTCTTTAAGAGAACACAGGCCACACCTTAGTTCTCTAATGGGACCGGGCACTGAGGAAAGGAGGAAGTGCAGGCCACAACTTACCTTGTGAATTTCTCGGTGGACGTGGATGGTATTATTTCCCACCTTGGTTTCTGTGTTGGTCTCGTTGTGGTAGCTGGGAGGTAAGTGTGCTAGGTTCACCTCTGATGGCATTTTAGCAGCAGCCTCTTCTGCTTCCATCTAATTAAATCAATGGATTTAATGAGCAATACTGTCTTCTCTTGATACATATCAGAGTCCATTAGAAAAAATGACGGCATCTCTTTCCCTCTTCTGCAATAATAATAGTGCTGCAGAGGACCATTAGTGGCGAACCCAGTAGAACAAGAGATCGTTCTAAATGTTTTCATATATTATCATTTTCGATCTCATAACCTCCCTTGAGGTGGCTGTTAAGGTCCCCACTTCACAAGCAGAGGAACCGAGGCTTAGGAAGACTGGATCATCTCCCAAGATTCCCAGTGAAGGGCAGAGCCGGATTTGAGAATGTCTCCACTGGACAGCTGTGACCCCTGCCGACATGCTCTTGGTGCCGCATCCATCTCCTCACAGCCTTATCGGGAAGTCACCCACATTCCGTTCCCTTACAGGCCAACATTCGACTCTTGTTTCTCTTCAAGAGCATTCTCTGACTCGAGAAGGATGTTCAGTCTGCACAGGCACCAGATGTTAGGTAGTGAACACCCCAGAGACAACTCTCAGTCAGTGCAGGACAAGCTATGCAGGTAAGTACCCCCCCATTTTGGCCCTCTCCCTTCAGTGGCGATAAACTGTAAAGTCCCTCAAGTTCAATACCAGGAAAGTGTTTCTCTAAACATTTGTGTGCTTCCTTTATTCAAACATTCCTTTGCAATTGGACAAGCAGGAAGATTAGAGTTAAACTTACGGCTTAAATGCAAAAGCAATGTATGTGTTTGATGCATATCTTTCCCCTTTAAATAACCCCCTCACGCCCTCTGGCTTTTAACCTGTATTTTACCATCCTCATTTGTATTTTTGACTCGTGTATCAAACATGTAAACATCTCCACACCAGACTCTCTTTAAGAGAACACAGGCCACACCTTAGTTCTCTAATGGGACCGGGCACTGAGGAAAGGAGGAAGTGCAGGCCACAACTTACCTTGTGAATTTCTCGGTGGACGTGGATGGTATTATTTCCCACCTTGGTTTCTGTGTTGGTCTCGTTGTGGTAGCTGGGAGGTAAGTGTGCTAGGTTCACCTCTGATGGCATTTTAGCAGCAGCCTCTTCTGCTTCCATCTAATTAAATCAATGGATTTAATGAGCAATACTGTCTTCTCTTGATACATATCAGAGTCCATTAGAAAAAATGACGGCATCTCTTTCCCTCTTCTGCAATAATAATAGTGCTGCAGAGGACCATTAGTGGCGAACCCAGTAGAACAAGAGATCGTTCTAAATGTTTTCATATATTATCATTTTCGATCTCATAACCTCCCTTGAGGTGGCTGTTAAGGTCCCCACTTCACAAGCAGAGGAACCGAGGCTTAGGAAGACTGGATCATCTCCCAAGATTCCCAGTGAAGGGCAGAGCCGGGATTTGAGAATGTCTCCACTGGACAGCTGTGACCCCTGCCGACATGCTCTTGGTGCCGCATCCATCTCCTCACAGCCTTATCGGGAAGTCACCCACATTCCGTTCCCTTACAGGCCAACATTCGACTCTTGTTTCTCTTCAAGAGCATTCTCTGACTCGAGAAGGATGTTCAGTCTGCACAGGCACCAGATGTTAGGTAGTGAACACCCCAGAGACAACTCTCAGTCAGTGCAGGACAAGCTATGCAGGTAAGTACTCCCATGCCCTCTCCCTTCAGTGGGTCAGGCTCTCGCTCTTTCTCTGAGGATCCCAGGGATGGAGCCCGAGTTGTCCCTACACGTCACCTGCTCATCAGCACAGCCTTTATTGCCATTTCCCTTTTCCATCTCACTCTCCCACTTCCTCCTTCTGTTTCTGGGATCACATCACAAATTATTTGCTCCCAAATCCTTGTTGCAGGGCTGACTGGGGGTGGGGACCGACCAAGGACAGCCGCATTCCCCACTTCTGGTAGGGTCACAGTTATGTCTCCTATCCCTCCCACCCCCTGAGCACAAGAGAGACGCCTGTAGAGGGTCAGGTGACTCTATGCTGACTTCTAACCATTGGACCACCAAGGAAGGCCCTACTCAAGTCCCCAGGATGCACTCTCCTGGCTCTTCTTCCACGAGTATTCAAAGAGTGGGCAGGTGACAATTAGACCAGTCACAGACAACTGGACTCAAGCAGAAGCCACCTCCTGGGCTAGCTGAGCCAACTAGACACTCTCTCGAGGAATTTAAAATGAGAGACACAAAGAGAAGCTGTAATTGGTGGTTGGCAATTTTCCAGCAGTGCCGTCTTAGACTCTGGGCTATTTTTACTCCTTTAAATGAATCCTCAAAGATGATGTTTCTATTTTTAAAAAATCTCTGTCCTCTATTTCCTTACATACCACATGAGGGGCCCATCTTTTCCTGTCTCTTCCAACCAGGTTTGCTGAGCTGGATATATACGGGGAAAGAATTCCCATGTCTGAATGGAGCATAAAGACACTGAACTAGAAATGTGAAGAATTTCTGGTGAGCCAGCAGCCAAATAAAATAAATAAAAGAGAACGAGGCTGACAAAAATGGAGGGATTTAAGGTCATCATTTCTTAGGAAGTGCCAAAACTTGGATTAGAATTCGGGTTAGCCTGACTCCAAATTATGTGTTTTTCCTAGTATAGGATTCTGCTTATGCTTTTACTGGTGGGAGAGATAGGGCAGCTGCACACAGCCAGTTTGAGGATGATTCTAACAGTCTCTAGAAGCAAGTCAGGGGTTTAAAAAAGAGGAGAAAGGCTTCCAGGTGAAGGGTAGGCATGATCGGGCTGGTCTCCAAGGTCAGATATGATCTGGACAGAGGGAGCATAGAGGAGGCAAGACAGAGGCAGCCTAGATGAGAATGGAGTGTCATGGGCCCCAAGGCGTCCATTGTTTTTTAAGTTACTCAGTGGCTCAGTCATTTCTGCCTCTTTGATCACATCACAAATTATTTGCTCCCAAATCCTTGTTGCAGGGCTGACTGGGGGTGGGGACCGACCAAGGACAGCCGCATTCCCCACTTCTGGTAGGGTCACAGTTATGTCTCCTATCCCTCCCACCCCCTGAGCACAAGAGAGACGCCTGTAGAGGGTCAGGTGACTCTATGCTGACTTCTAACCATTGGACCACCAAGGAAGGCCCTACTCAAGTCCCCAGGATGCACTCTCCTGGCTCTTCTTCCACGAGTATTCAAAGAGTGGGCAGGTGACAATTAGACCAGTCACAGACAACTGGACTCAAGCAGAAGCCACCTCCTGGGCTAGCTGAGCCAACTAGACACTCTCTCGAGGAATTTAAAATGAGAGACACAAAGAGAAGCTGTAATTGGTGGTTGGCAATTTTCCAGCAGTGCCGTCTTAGACTCTGGGCTATTTTTACTCCTTTAAATGAATCCTCAAAGATGATGTTTCTATTTTTAAAAAATCTCTGTCCTCTATTTCCTTACATACCACATGAGGGGCCCATCTTTTCCTGTCTCTTCCAACCAGGTTTGCTGAGCTGGATATATACGGGGAAAGAATTCCCATGTCTGAATGGAGCATAAAGACACTGAACTAGAAATGTGAAGAATTTCTGGTGAGCCAGCAGCCAAATAAAATAAATAAAAGAGAACGAGGCTGACAAAAATGGAGGGATTTAAGGTCATCATTTCTTAGGAAGTGCCAAAACTTGGATTAGAATTCGGGTTAGCCTGACTCCAAATTATGTGTTTTTCCTAGTATAGGATTCTGCTTATGCTTTTACTGGTGGGAGAGATAGGGCAGCTGCACACAGCCAGTTTGAGGATGATTCTAACAGTCTCTAGAAGCAAGTCAGGGGTTTAAAAAAGAGGAGAAAGGCTTCCAGGTGAAGGGTAGGCATGATCGGGCTGGTCTCCAAGGTCAGATATGATCTGGACAGAGGGGAGCATAGAGGAGGCAAGACAGAGGCAGCCTAGATGAGAATGGAGTGTCATGGGCCCCGCAAGGCGTCCATTGTTTTTTGTAAGTTACTCAGTGGCTCAGTCATTTCTGCCTCTTTGCAACGCCATGGACAAGCTATGGAATTCTTCAGGCAAGAATATCAGAGTGAGTAGCCTATCCCTTCTCCAGGGAATATTCCTAATCCAGGGATCATTCCCTGGTCTCCCACATTGCAGGTGGATTTTTTACCATCTGAGCCACCAGGGAAGCCCAAAAGTACTGGAGTGGGTAGCCTATCCCTTTTCCGGGGCATCTTCCAAACCCAGGAATCAATCAGGATCTCTTGCATTGCAGGTGAAGTCTACCAACTGAGCTACCAGGAAGTCCCCAAATGGATAAAATGATGGATAATGAAGTAGAGATGAATTGACAGATGGATCCAGGGGCAGTTCTAAAGCAGGTGGTATTGGCCTACTTCTCAACCAGTAGGGTATCTCAGAGTCATGCCCAAATTTGAAAAATATCTATCTATCTGGCAAATTCATATACCTGGAGGGGGCACCCCACATAGCAATGAGATTTCCAGATGATTCTGAGATATTCCCCTCCACCCCCACGTACTCACCCCCACATAAGAACCTCCGTCCCAAGCAAGAGGGAGCTGCAGCAAGTTCTGAAGACTAACTGGGCGATGATACAGAGTCCAGAGAAGGAAAGAACGGGGTCGGGGAACTAGCTAGAAGCACATTGGGAGGCAGAAGTTATATCTGGGGAGGGCCCTTCCAGGCAATAAAGGTTTCAAATAAATCTAGCAGAACTCAGGCCTCTGAGAGCTGGCCACTAGATCTGGGCCAGTTTCCCCCAGCAGCATCCAAAGGCAGTAAAATAGAAAGCCCAGGTTCTGGAGTCAGGGAACATGGGGCTAAGTCCCAGCTCAGCCGCAAAGCAGTCATGTGACTTTGGCCAGGATACCAAATATTGGGGTGGCCCATATGTTAACACCTTATGGAAAAAACCCAAACCATCTCTTTGATCAACCCAAAGAGACACGTTTGTGGTCAAACCTATCTCCAAATCTCAATTTTCTTGCTTGGTAAATGAGGATGATTCTACTTTATTAAGCAGATATAAGAATTAAGGCTCATGAAATCCGAGTGCCTGGCCCGGAATCTGCCTCCCTGCCAAGGTATTATAGGGAAAGCAGTTGTAGAAGAAGCCAGTTTGCCAGGCGACGTATGGGTAGGAGTAGAAAAAGCGGATGGTAGATAACATGTGTTTGAAGGGTTTTCTAATAAAATGGAGAAGAAACAGATGAAGTTAAGATAGGAGACAAGAAACAGGCTTTTTAAATTTAAGTGAGAGATCCTGGGCTGTTTAGGGACAGAAAAGAGACAGCTGGGGAAGAACAGGACTCTGGGGATGTTAGAGGGACTAAATCCAGGAGGAGAATGGAACATTTTAATGCTTTTACAATTCCTATAGGAATCGGAATCCTCCAGTTTGGCTCACATATAATTGACAAGTTACCAAATTTAGAATTTGCTCTGGGCTTAACAGATCATCTTCATATAAAACCTTCTCCCCCTCAACCAGTGGTTCTTCCAACAGAATGAGCTAAAGCTCTTCCACAGCACCACGCACTAAAAGTACAGCTTACAATGGAAATTTCAACCACAGCTATAACCGCTGCAAGCAAAGAGAAACTTTAGCCTGAAGCAACAGGACTTGTTTCATGGAGGAGGAATGTGAATATTACTCAAAATGGCACCCACAGTTTGTTGATTCTCTGCGCTGTTAAAGCAGCAGAGTAAGAAAAACTGGAGAGAGAAATTCAGGCTTGGGGTTGGCGTGCTTTCAAGGAACAATGAGGTGATAAGAACATTCTGTTGTAAAATATGCCAGTTACAGATGTGATCATGGGAGGGCTGGGGAGGGGCTTTATCCTCAAAATATGTTTATCAGTAACATATAGAATAATAAAGCAGGAAAACATGAAAAGCCCAGACTGAACGATTTGAAGATTGGCTTCCCCTCAATAAGGATCCTACAACCAGAGTTAACTGTTTTCCCTTAAGATAAATCAGCAGCTTGAGTCAGCTGGAATATTTTAAATGTCAGGAAGTTGCTGGAAAGCAGATTCATGATGCAACTATGTAAACAATTAATGCATTTGGCCACAGGTCCTTTATTCTTCTTCACTGGGGCAGTAAGTAAATAGCAATTATCTTGTGTTTATGTGATTTAAGCAGCTTTCTGGCAATCTCTTTAAAAAGTTAATACTAAAAGTCATCACCCCTTATGACTGTTAGATATCAGACACTGGGGGTTTTTTTTGTTATCATTCATCCTAGTGCTATTAATATGATGATAATAAGAGCCACCATTTATTGAGAACCAACGATTTCCGATATTCCTTACAACTGCGACATGTGGGGGCAACTTATATTGCACCAATGTTACTTAACCTCATTTTTATTTTATTTTGTGTGGCTTGTGGGATCTTAGTTCCCCAGTCAGGGATAGAACCCAGGGCCAGAGCAGTGAAAATGCTGAATCCTAACCACCAGACCACCAGCAAAGTCCCTACTTAACTCCATTTTAGATGACTACATACCTTGCTTTACTCACATCGTCTCATTTAATTCTCCTTTATCTTTTTCCCGTGACCTTTGCTACATATAATTGACAAGTTACCAAATTTAGAATTTGCTCTGGGCTTAACAGATCATCTTCATATAAAACCTTCTCCCCCTCAACCAGTGGTTCTTCCAACAGAATGAGCTAAAGCTCTTCCACAGCACCACGCACTAAAAGTACAGCTTACAATGGAAATTTCAACCACAGCTATAACCGCTGCAAGCAAAGAGAAACTTTAGCCTGAAGCAACAGGACTTGTTTCATGGAGGAGGAATGTGAATATTACTCAAAATGGCACCCACAGTTTGTTGATTCTCTGCGCTGTTAAAGCAGCAGAGTAAGAAAAACTGGAGAGAGAAATTCAGGCTTGGGGTTGGCGTGCTTTCAAGGAACAATGAGGTGATAAGAACATTCTGTTGTAAAATATGCCAGTTACAGATGTGATCATGGGAGGGCTGGGGAGGGGCTTTATCCTCAAAATATGTTTATCAGTAACATATAGAATAATAAAGCAGGAAAACATGAAAAGCCCAGACTGAACGATTTGAAGATTGGCTTCCCCTCAATAAGGATCCTACAACCAGAGTTAACTGTTTTCCCTTAAGATAAATCAGCAGCTTGAGTCAGCTGGAATATTTTAAATGTCAGGAAGTTGCTGGAAAGCAGATTCATGATGCAACTATGTAAACAATTAATGCATTTGGCCACAGGTCCTTTATTCTTCTTCACTGGGGCAGTAAGTAAATAGCAATTATCTTGTGTTTATGTGATTTAAGCAGCTTTCTGGCAATCTCTTTAAAAAGTTAATACTAAAAGTCATCACCCCTTATGACTGTTAGATATCAGACACTGGGGGTTCTTTTGTTATCATTCATCCTAGTGCTATTAATATGATGATAATAAGAGCCACCATTTATTGAGAACCAACGATTTCCGATATTCCTTACAACTGCGACATGTGGGGGCAACTTATATTGCACCAATGTTACTTAACCTCATTTTTATTTTATTTTGTGTGGCTTGTGGGATCTTAGTTCCCCAGTCAGGGATAGAACCCAGGGCCAGAGCAGTGAAAATGCTGAATCCTAACCACCAGACCACCAGCAAAGTCCCTACTTAACTCCATTTTAGATGACTACATACCTTGCTTTACTCACATCGTCTCATTTAATTCTCCCCTTTATCTCCACCCCTTTATTCCAGGGGTGGAGATTTCCTCCACTTCAGAGCCTGGACCCCATTCCTCATAAGTGGCAGAGGTGGGATAAGATAAGGAAGGTTGGCTCCCACTGAGTGGGGTGGAGGCGGCAGCCAGTGTCCCCCTGGGTGGCAAACTGTAGACTTGACTCAGGCAGAGCCAAGTCTGCAGGAGGAAGGCTGAGACCCAGGGGGAGGCAACATGGCCAGCTCCCGTGGACTGAGCAGCACCACCCTGTACTGCTGGCCCCCAACTGCTCTGATCAATGAAGAGACTGATCAGGCTCTGCCGCTCCCTCAGCCCCCTCACCAGGAGCTGCTGGCTAAGGACCATGCTGCGTGATCAAGTTCACACTGAATAAAAACGTGAGGTGACCCGATCAGTCTCAGTGGGAAGCTGTGGGCAGGAGGGAAAGTCCTAGGACCCAGAGAAGGGAAGAAGATGACCTGCTCTGGAACCAGAAGGATCATGCGTTCAGTTCAACATGAAGGTGCAGAGTTAGGATTCACAGGGACCAATCTGACACCTCTGCCCCTTTCATTGTTCATGTCAGGATTCTTCTGTTTTCATAGTTCAGGTATCACTACCCAGGCAACCACCTTCGATCCAGGGTCCACCAGGTCGACTGTTGTGGGAAGGAAGTAGAACGATCCTCAAACTAAGCAGGTACAGGAGGAGAAATCCACCTCGCCTGTTAGACCAGAGCCAGCTTTGGAGGCTCTGCCCAAATGCAGTGTGGAGAAGCAGGGACGTGAAGGCACCTGACCTACCAGCCTAGACATCTGGTCTCTCACCGACTCCTTCACTGGGATGGCTGGCTTCTCTCCAAAAACAGGCTGTAGCCAGAGCCAGCCCCAACAGGGGCCATGCCCACCCACCCCAGGCAGGAGGGCCACCTGGCTGGAAGAGCCGAACCACCTGCACCTCCTCTCCAGGCAACCCTGGCCATGCTTGTGTGCTGGCCATAGAGGATGGGTGCCATCCCCCGTGTCTGGACCTGGGAGGCGATGGAAGCAAGAAGCCTGGCAGTTTTCCCACGGGGTCTGGTATCTGATAACTAACAGCTGCTGGATGTGCGCATCTATTATACTCCGGGTGCCATGCATATCATGGGTTTTAATTCTCACAGAAAACTGGGGAAAAGGATGTGAAGGGATTTGCCCAGTGCCACCTACCAGTGAGTGGCAGAGGAGGACCGTGAGTACAGGAAGGACTCCAATCACCCCTGGGGTGGGAGGCTGCCTCTCACTTTGCCCCTCCTCCTCTCTGACAACGGACAGATTGGGCTTTAGGACTCCCAGGTTCCTCCTTTGCCCCGCACGGCATTTGGGGAAGCCCAGATGGATAACCAGCGCAGCTCGGGGCTCTTTGTCTCCATGTGGCACACCCTAACTGGGAAGGGTTAGGGTGCCTATCTCTTGGGAAGACGCCACAAGCTCAAAGCCCAACAGACAAGCCAGGACTTGAGACCTGGAGCCTCTTCTGCAAAACCACAGCGCTGGAATACCAGGGGCTTAGAAAGCATCCGCTTAACAACCAGGATGCGATGGCACACCTGAACATAATTAGAGGGGATGGGCCGCAGCCTGCAAGCAGGTGGGGATCCCAGCTGCCCCTGAGTGACTCCAACCGGGGTCTCTGGGTGGACAGATTCAGATCCAGAGCAGAAAAGCAGAACCAGGTGGGAGTTGGGATCACCCCGCGCTCGCTGCCTACAGATAACTCGAAGTCGGCTGCCGGTCCTGCCCAGCTGCTTAGCGGACCAGAGGACCCTGGCCAGCGCCTGGGGGCCCTGCTTCGCCAGCCCCCGCTGTCACCCGCCTCCCGCTTCCCGGTGCGCGGGCCCCTCGGGGGCACCCACCTCCTCCACCGCGCTGCGCAGTTTGTACTGCGTGTCCTCCATCAGCTCCTCCACCTCGCGGAACATCTCGTTGAGGGTGGCCTCCTCCTGCGGGTAGCTGAGAGCCGGGCCGGGCTCGACCGGGGCCGAGGTCGCCGTCGGAGCCGGCGCGGGGGCCGTGGGGACCGCCGCCGCCAGCAGCAGGCACAGCAGGCTGCCCCCGAGCCGCCGCATCTCCGCTCCGCGCCCGCCGCCTGCGCGTCCCAGAATGCGGTCAGAGGCGCGCCGCCCGCCGCCCCGCCGCGCCGCCGCGCCGCCCCGCCCCGCCCCGCCCCGCCTCCGGCGCTCCGAGGCCGGCCCGCCCCCGGCGCCCCGCTTCCCCGCACCCACCCCCAGAAAGGCGCGGCTCCTCGGGACAGAGAAGCCACCCGCCCCGCGCCAGCCCCAGCCCCGCGCCCGAATCCCCTCCGTACGACCCCCCGTCCATACTTAGGCGCAAGCTGTGCTCTGCGACGGCCCCCATGGAGAGCCCCCGCTGGCGAGCCACAGAACCCGGGCGCCCCTACGTTTACACCCCTGTCCCCACACTTCTCTTCCCTCCCCACCCCTCACCCCGGCTAGACCCGGGGTTTGAGCTCCGCTCGGTTCTCCACCAGGTCCGAGCGCAGATCTGGTGCTGCGACCCTGCTCCCACCCCACCCTCTCCACTCGAGCCCCCATCTTCTGTGGCCAGAGAACTGGTCAACCCCCCCCCCACCCCCACTACCCCCCGCAGCGTCGGAACCAGGTCCAGCGCCGGGTCCTTCACCCACCGGGAGGGACCGAGCCGAGCCACCCCCTTCCGCGCCGGCGCCGCCCTTCACCCACCCAAACTGGAACGAGCTGCGCTCAGGGTGGGACCTGCCAGGCCTCTCCGGGGTCGGCCTCGGAGCTGCGGAGCGGGAGCAAGCGGCGTGGTGGGCGGACCGCGGGAGCCGGGAGCTCGGCTGGGATGCGGCAGCGCGAGTACCCCGGCGAGCCCGCAGCGCTCGCCCCGCCCGGCCCCGCCCGGCCCCGCCCCCGGTCCGCCGCCATTGGCCCGCCCGGCGCCGGCGACCTCCGCCCCAGGCTGGTCTCCTCGGCCGCTTGGCCCTACAGGAAACTGACCGCCTTCTCTGCATCTCAGTGCAGCCCAGCATCCCAGTCCATTGTCATCCTGGCCCAGACTCTTGCCACGATTTACAGGAGGGGAAAGGAGGGGAAGTGTTCTTTCTGTGTCCCACCTTGCGCTTTCCAACCCATCCTCTACCTACAAGCGGGCATTCAGGGCCCATCACAAGCTGACCTTAATGTCTGCCTTGGTTGCCTCGTATCCAGCCAAGAAAACCCACCTGTAGCTCCGGCCGTCGGTCCTGAGAAGGTCAGAAAGCTCGTTAAGGGCGGCAGAGTGGTTAACACCAGACCCTGCAGCCAGACTGCCAGGTGTCAGCAGCAGCACCGCTCCTTGGGACTTTACCCATTTGGCCAAGTTATCAGATGTGTCTCTCTGCAGTTAGCCCCGATGTAAAGTGAAGGTTGTAGTATGAATATTAAAAAAAAAAACCAAAAAAGTGTCTTGCCATCTGGTTCTACAAGAATGAAGTCACTAGCCCCTTCCTTTGCTGAGCTTCAACACACCCTGAAAAGAGCTGAGAGCAGAGAAGAGGTCAGGCATTCTGTGCTTTGGGAAAATCGAAAACAGAGATGAAGGTTTACCCGCCAGCCGGGAGTCCGCTCGGTTCTCCACCAGGTCCGAGCGCAGATCTGGTGCTGCGACCCTGCTCCCACCCCACCCTCCCCACTCGCGCCCCCCTCTTCTGTGGCCAGCGCACTGGTCAACCCCCCCCCGCCCCCACTACCCCCCGCAGCGTCGGAACCAGGTCCAGCGCCGGGTCCTTCACCCACCGGGAGGGACCGAGCCGAGCCACCCCCTTCCGCGCCGGCGCCGCCCTTCACCCACCCAAACTGGAACGAGCTGCGCTCAGGGTGGGACCTGCCAGGCCTCTCCGGGGTCGGCCTCGGAGCTGCGGAGCGGGAGCAAGCGGCGTGGTGGGCGGACCGCGGGAGCCGGGAGCTCGGCTGGGATGCGGCAGCGCGAGTACCCCGGCGAGCCCGCAGCGCTCGCCCCGCCCGGCCCCGCCCGGCCCCGCCCCCGGTCCGCCGCCATTGGCCCGCCCGGCGCCGGCGACCTCCGCCCCAGGCTGGTCTCCTCGGCCGCTTGGCCCTACAGGAAACTGACCGCCTTCTCTGCATCTCAGTGCAGCCCAGCATCCCAGTCCATTGTCATCCTGGCCCAGACTCTTGCCACGATTTACAGGAGGGGAAAGGAGGAAGTGTTCTTTCTGTGTCCCACCTTGCGCTTTCCAACCCATCCTCTACCTACAAGCGGGCATTCAGGGCCCATCACAAGCTGACCTTAATGTCTGCCTTGGTTGCCTCGTATCCAGCCAAGAAAACCCACCTGTAGCTCCGGCCGTCGGTCCTGAGAAGGTCAGAAAGCTCGTTAAGGGCGGCAGAGTGGTTAACACCAGACCCTGCAGCCAGACTGCCAGGTGTCAGCAGCAGCACCGCTCCTTGGGACTTTACCCATTTGGCCAAGTTATCAGATGTGTCTCTCTGCAGTTAGCCCCGATGTAAAGTGAAGGTTGTAGTATGAATATTAAAAAAAAAAACCAAAAAAGTGTCTTGCCATCTGGTTCTACAAGAATGAAGTCACTAGCCCCTTCCTTTGCTGAGCTTCAACACACCCTGAAAAGAGCTGAGAGCAGAGATGAGGGTCAGGCATTCTGTGCTTTGGGAAAATCGGCACAACAGGCCTTCAGGTACTTAGATGTTTTCAGGAGAGAGATTTAGGAACCCAAACTCTTGCATCATCCCATACTTAGAAAAACACTAAAATCGTTAACATGTGCTCCTCACTACTGGCAGCCACTTTTATTGAGATGTGGGCTTGGTTGCATGTATTCCCTTTGCCGAAATCACAGATACACTGCCCATTTCCCCACCGCACGCCCCTTACCTCTTTGGAGCAGCTCCACAGAGCTTTCTGAGAGACTGTCTCACAAGCTATGGTGCTCAGTAAGTCCCCAGGGAAAATCGCAACTCAGAGCTCTCAGTGTTGCCATTCTGAATTCAGTTGACAATTAGTAAGCATGCCTAATAGCTAAGAAGAATAATGCACTAAGGCAAGTATGGAGCTTGCAATACGATATGTGGGGTATAAAGATCAGCTCTCATAAAGAGATGAGAACTTGGTCTAATCACAGCAGTTTCCTTAGGGCCCAGAACAGAGAGCACTCATACAATTTTTGGAAAAAAACAAAAAAACCTGCATTTCATTTGTCCAAGCACCTTCCTGCTACCCTTTCTGTCTGGAAAATCCTGTTACCCTTTCTGTCTGGACAGCCTGTCCTCCTCCTCAGTCAGACTAATGCGGCCCCATCCTTCAAGATTCAGAGCCTCTTGTTACCTGGCCCAGGCTGCGTCTCATTTCTTCTCCTCTAGGGCCCTGCCCCCATCAACACCAAGTCCTTTCCCAAGGCAGCCCTGAGTTCCCATGGTCTAGAGGTCTGGTCATCAGGAGCTGCTAGGAGACAGGGACTGATGTGCTCACCTTTTGTCACTAGGGCTCCAGTTATAATACAATACACACTTGATTGCCAAGAAGTGGCTGATTAGTATATCAGCTGCTACTGATATATCAATATAAGCAGTAACACTGCAGAAAACTGGCTATGTGCCAGAAGTATCAACTCATTTAATTCTCACACAGTCTCTGAGGCTGGCACTACTGGTTTTATTCCATATTACAAATAAAGACATTTTCCGTAGGCCACATAGCTCATGTGTGATTGGTTGAACTGGGATTTGAACCCAACAGTCTGGCTCCAGAGCCTTCACCCTTCTTTGCCAAGCTCCTCTCCTATAAACTTGGCCAGGAAGGATGAGAGGACTTGGGAGCATGAGATGAGCAATTTCTGCAGGTGATCACTTAGGAAACATGTGTTTGGAGGAGAGAATTCCAGACATGTCAACCCCAAATATGTTACTTTGGCATATTGATTATTTTTAATTGGAAGACACTTGAAAAACAGCAGATACAAATGTACCTGCCCTTTTCTACCTAAAACAGGCCACTTGGGAGCAAGCAATTAGTAAGCATGCTCAGTAAGTCCCCAGGGAAAATCGCAACTCAGAGCTCTCAGTGTTGCCATTCTGAATTCAGTTGACAATTAGTAAGCATGCCTAATAGCTAAGAAGAATAATGCACTAAGGCAAGTATGGAGCTTGCAATACGATATGTGGGGTATAAAGATCAGCTCTCATAAAGAGATGAGAACTTGGTCTAATCACAGCAGTTTCCTTAGGGCCCAGAACAGAGAGCACTCATACAATTTTTGGAAAAAAACAAAAAAACCTGCATTTCATTTGTCCAAGCACCTTCCTGCTACCCTTTCTGTCTGGAAAATCCTGTTACCCTTTCTGTCTGGACAGCCTGTCCTCCTCCTCAGTCAGACTAATGCGGCCCCATCCTTCAAGATTCAGAGCCTCTTGTTACCTGGCCCAGGCTGCGTCTCATTTCTTCTCCTCTAGGGCCCTGCCCCCATCAACACCAAGTCCTTTCCCAAGGCAGCCCTGAGTTCCCATGGTCTAGAGGTCTGGTCATCAGGAGCTGCTAGGAGACAGGGACTGATGTGCTCACCTTTTGTCACTAGGGCTCCAGTTATAATACAATACACACTTGATTGCCAAGAAGTGGCTGATTAGTATATCAGCTGCTACTGATATATCAATATAAGCAGTAACACTGCAGAAAACTGGCTATGTGCCAGAAGTATCAACTCATTTAATTCTCACACAGTCTCTGAGGCTGGCACTACTGGTTTTATTCCATATTACAAATAAAGACATTTTCCGTAGGCCACATAGCTCATGTGTGATTGGTTGAACTGGGATTTGAACCCAACAGTCTGGCTCCAGAGCCTTCACCCTTCTTTGCCAAGCTCCTCTCCTATAAACTTGGCCAGGAAGGATGAGAGGACTTGGGAGCATGAGATGAGCAATTTCTGCAGGTGATCACTTAGGAAACATGTGTTTGGAGGAGAGAATTCCAGACATGTCAACCCCAAATATGTTACTTTGGCATATTGATTATTTTTAATTGGAAGACACTTGAAAAACAGCAGATACAAATGTACCTGCCCTTTTCTACCTAAAAACAGGCCACAAATTTACCCAGGAGAGCAATGCCCTCCCTGTACCAGGAGGAGAACATCCTTATCACCAGAGAGGAGTCAATGCCAGAAAGGATCTGTACACACAGTTACTAAAATAACCCTTATCTTAGCTTTTTCTCCATATCACTTTCCAGCACTTCCCCACAACACCCTGTCCTTAGCCCAGTGTCCTTGGCCTTGTCATTTCTTCACAAATCTATCATTTCGTTTTCTAAAAGGCATATAAGCTTTCTGCTCTGGGTCCCTCCTCGGGTCTTCATTTTCCCATGCAGTCTCCCAGGTCATGTAAAATACTCTGGGGGCGGGGTAGGGGAAGTGCTGCAGGATCTTAGTTCACCGGCTATTCTGGCAAACTAAGGGATAGAACCCAAGCCCTTGGCAGTGAAAGCATCTGTGCCTAACCACTGGGCCCCCAGGGAATTCCCTACTGGTAAAGTATTAATAAAATGTGGTTGCTTTTCTCCTGTTACTCTGTCTTATGTCTGTGTAGTTCTTAGGCCTCACTGGAGACTTGAAGAGGGTAAGGGAGAACTTTTCCCTCCCTACAGGGACTATGACTTCTTTGTTGTGTTCCTACAGCAGAGTCCACACCAAAGTATTAATCAGGAAGAAAGTCTATCAGGGCCTCCTTGGTACTGGGCACTAGGCACACCATAAACCTATAGTGAGGGATGGAGACTCAGAGAAGTTAGACCCTCTGCCGGAGTCAGACAGCAAGTGAGCAGTCGGTCGGGAACTGGACCGTGTGTGGCTGACTCTGAGACAGCCATGACTGCTTTCTTATGTGTGATTGGTTGAACTGGGATTTGAACCCAACAGTCTGGCTCCAGAGCCTTCACCCTTCTTTGCCAAGCTCCTCTCCTATAAACTTGGCCAGGAAGGATGAGAGGACTTGGGAGCATGAGATGAGCAATTTCTGCAGGTGATCACTTAGGAAACATGTGTTTGGAGGAGAGAATTCCAGACATGTCAACCCCAAATATGTTACTTTGGCATATTGATTATTTTTAATTGGAAGACACTTGAAAAACAGCAGATACAAATGTACCTGCCCTTTTCTACCTAAAAACAGGCCACAAATTTACCCAGGAGAGCAATGCCCTCCCTGTACCAGGAGGAGAACATCCTTATCACCAGAGAGGAGTCAATGCCAGAAAGGATCTGTACACACAGTTACTAAAATAACCCTTATCTTAGCTTTTTCTCCATATCACTTTCCAGCACTTCCCCACAACACCCTGTCCTTAGCCCAGTGTCCTTGGCCTTGTCATTTCTTCACAAATCTATCATTTCGTTTTCTAAAAGGCATATAAGCTTTCTGCTCTGGGTCCCTCCTCGGGTCTTCATTTTCCCATGCAGTCTCCCAGGTCATGTAAAATACTCTGGGGGCGGGGTAGGGGAAGTGCTGCAGGATCTTAGTTCACCGGCTATTCTGGCAAACTAAGGGATAGAACCCAAGCCCTTGGCAGTGAAAGCATCTGTGCCTAACCACTGGGCCCCCAGGGAATTCCCTACTGGTAAAGTATTAATAAAATGTGGTTGCTTTTCTCCTGTTACTCTGTCTTATGTCTGTGTAGTTCTTAGGCCTCACTGGAGACTTGAAGAGGGTAAGGGAGAACTTTTCCCTCCCTACAGGGACTATGACTTCTTTGTTGTGTTCCTACAGCAGAGTCCACACCAAAGTATTAATCAGGAAGAAAGTCTATCAGGGCCTCCTTGGTACTGGGCACTAGGCACACCATAAACCTATAGTGAGGGATGGAGACTCAGAGAAGTTAGACCCTCTGCCGGGAGTCAGACAGCAAGTGAGCAGTCGGTCGGGAACTGGACCCCGTGTGTGGCTGACTCTGAAGCTAGCATGCTCCTTCTCATGACTGCCTTTCTTTGCAGATGTCTTCAAATCATTACGTATCAACAAGAGATGACTTCTAGTCACGTTCTTTTCAACTTATGGGCCTCTGGATCAAACCGTCCTAAAAACCCAGGTAAAGTCCATTCAGCCCCCATAGCTCCCACTCTGTAGCCCTGGCTCAGCTATTCCTCAGCTTTCTCAGGGTGGCTGATCCTGTGCAAAGAGCCTGGAACTGAATCTCTGCCACGTTGCCACTCCGGGCACATACACTTGGAAGAAACAAGCGGAATGGAGGCTGCAGCTAGAGTGCACATTTTGGAGCCAAGACTTGCTATGGTGCAGATTTACAGCAAACTGTGGAGCCCTGCCCCAAGGCCACTGAAGCAGAGCCCAGAGCCCAGGTCACCTCCAGGACTGACAAAAGCCCTCCCTGATCATCACCAACAAGACTCCTGACCCCATATTAGACCAAAATGCCCACCAGTACTTACCCTATAGCACCCTAGTCAATCACCTAATGCCAACCTTCCAGCAGGAATCTTCTCTGCCTTGAGGCTGTAAAGATGGGCTACTAACCCACGAAAAGCTTCGGCTCTCCCTTGAGCCAGGCTGCTGTTCTAACAGCGTCCCGTGGACTTTCCCTGGCCTGTGGAGAGGTGCTGGCCCTCTGCGCTCGCAGTGCCCAGTTCTTATCTCTGCTCTTGGTTCTTAAGAAACTCACTCCTTTCTGCAATACTCTGTGCCTGGAAATTCTTTTCCAAACCATGCTTGGACTGCCTGGACATAGACCGTGGTATGCCAGCCCTCCACATTGCTGGCTTAAAGACTGAAAGTGTCCTTGAATATGGCTCATCTTCTGCCTTATATCTTTTGCCCTAAAGTCTGGAGTTTTTGACTTTTAGACTGAACTTTAAAAAAAGCAAAAAAGGGAAAGAAAAATCTGAGCCGCCCTCAAGTGACAAGGTGAAGGGCTCTGTATCCTCTCATATGAGGTCTAAATTTTGTACCCTGAAATATGGGACTGTATCCATAGTGCCATTATTAAGTGAAACTAGTAAAAAGAGAGATATAAAAGGAAAAAAGAAAGGAAAGGCAGGAAACTCTATAGTCCTCAGATATAAGTGGTCCCCCTGTCCAGCCTCGTACATCCTGTCACCAGCCAGAGGCGGTAAAGCACTAGGAAGATAGCTGCAAAGATGCGCCCCCCCCAGACACACACATATTCTGGCCTCCAAGAAGCTTAGAGGTGGGAGTTTGGGGAGCCCACTGGGTTCGGGAAAGGGTCTTGAGACAGGGTCACCGTCTGGATGTTCACTGGAAGCAGACAGGCCCAGAGACACACAGAGCTGGCAGGGGTCCAGAGTGATCATCTGTAGGATAACGAACTTGCTAGAACACCACAAGTTCTTTTGTAGCACTGGTCTAAGTTCTGTATCTGTCAGGGACATTTTTTTTTTTCTTTCAAAGGGCGTTGGAAGCATTCCCTGAAATTATCAATCAAAAATTTTCAAGTCCTTGCATTTTCTCTACTATGGCTCATTTTATTCATAAATTGTGTTCAATAGTTTATGAAGAAGTAGCTGCAGAGAGGTTGTCACCTGCTGAAAATTACCTACAAAATTAACACCCACACAACAATTTCATGTCTATCTGTCTACCCCACAGACACTCAGGGCCATGTGCTTGAAACCATTGTGAAGTGTCTTCAACGGAAAGATGGGGGAAAGTTTCTACAAACAATATAGAAGAAAATAGTGACTCGCTCCAGTATTCTTTCCTGGAAAATCCCATGGACAAAGGAACCTGGCAGGCTACAGTGCATGGGTGGCAAAAGAAGCAGGCCTGACTCAGCTACTAAACAACACTAGTTAACTTGGACTGCCTGGACATAGACCGTGGTATGCCAGCCCTCCACATTGCTGGCTTAAAGACTGAAAGTGTCCTTGAATATGGCTCATCTTCTGCCTTATATCTTTTGCCCTAAAGTCTGGAGTTTTGACTTTTAGACTGAACTTTAAAAAAAGCAAAAAAGGGAAAGAAAAATCTGAGCCGCCCTCAAGTGACAAGGTGAAGGGCTCTGTATCCTCTCATATGAGGTCTAAATTTTGTACCCTGAAATATGGGACTGTATCCATAGTGCCATTATTAAGTGAAACTAGTAAAAAGAGAGATATAAAAGGAAAAAAGAAAGGAAAGGCAGGAAACTCTATAGTCCTCAGATATAAGTGGTCCCCCTGTCCAGCCTCGTACATCCTGTCACCAGCCAGAGGCGGTAAAGCACTAGGAAGATAGCTGCAAAGATGGGCCCCCACCAGACACACACATATTCTGGCCTCCAAGAAGCTTAGAGGTGGGAGTTTGGGGAGCCCACTGGGTTCGGGAAAGGGTCTTGAGACAGGGTCACCGTCTGGATGTTCACTGGAAGCAGACAGGCCCAGAGACACACAGAGCTGGCAGGGGTCCAGAGTGATCATCTGTAGGATAACGAACTTGCTAGAACACCACAAGTTCTTTTGTAGCACTGGTCTAAGTTCTGTATCTGTCAGGGACATTTTTTTTTTTTTTTCTTTCAAAGGGCGTTGGAAGCATTCCCTGAAATTATCAATCAAAAATTTTCAAGTCCTTGCATTTTCTCTACTATGGCTCATTTTATTCATAAATTGTGTTCAATAGTTTATGAAGAAGTAGCTGCAGAGAGGTTGTCACCTGCTGAAAATTACCTACAAAATTAACACCCACACAACAATTTCATGTCTATCTGTCTACCCCACAGACACTCAGGGCCATGTGCTTGAAACCATTGTGAAGTGTCTTCAACGGAAAGATGGGGGAAAGTTTCTACAAACAATATAGAAGAAAATAGTGACTCGCTCCAGTATTCTTTCCTGGAAAATCCCATGGACAAAGGAACCTGGCAGGCTACAGTGCATGGGTGGCAAAAGAAGCAGGCCTGACTCAGCTACTAAACAACACTAGTTAAAGAAATGGACCGGTATTTCTAGGGAACAATGTGAATACATTTCAAAAGATAAATGTAGCAATTTTTAAAATGAGATGCACAGAATGCTTGTGATATTTTAAAAGCACAAAACAACTATTACTTATGAATGCTACAAATAAGGAAAAAGAAAACCAGAAATGGGCAGGGTGCCTCTGAGGTGGAGGGTAGGGGAAGAGGTGGGGAATATCTTCAGTCACATTTGCAACATTTTATTTTTGTAAAAAGAAAAGAGAACGCAGCTGCTCGGAGGAATTCTGATAGAAAAACATCCAAAGATAAATGACTCTGGTTGACTAAGTGCATGTGAGTATATGGGTGTTGTATTATAGTCTGTATATTTAAAACAGTTTGTGAATAAATTGGTGGTTCAGTCGTAGGGAACATAAGAGACATGGGTTTGATCCCTGAGTCCAGAAGATCCCCTGGAGGAGGGCAGGGCAACCCACTCCCAGATTCTTGCCTGGAGAATCCACGGACAGAGGAGCCTGGTGGGCTACAGTCCATAGAGTCACAAAGAGTCAGACACCGCTGATGATTAACACAGGAATAAATTGAAATGAAAAAGCAAAAGGTAAGCCCCCCAACCCAGCACCCCACCCCTATCCTGCAATCCCCTAAAACAAGTCAAAACAAGAACAAAACACCTCTTAGAGCCAAACTTTTCTTAGATATGTCCCTGGTGGGAACACTCATCCCACGGCCGCGCAGTGGCCTCTATTCTGTGAGGTGAGCAGGAGGAGGGACGGGTTCACACCACACCCAGTAAGAGGGGCCTTTCTCTTCATAAAAGGCCCTTCTGTCAATGGTTGGAAGTTTTCCTCTTGGAGTGAATGCAAGGGTAAGGGGAGCTGGACTCAGGTAATGACCCTGGGACTGGATGGGGCTTATCTGTCAATCAATCCCTCCCCCAACTCACCGCCGCCACCAGGACAGGGTAGAGTTTGCAAACTAGGAGACCTCAGATACCCGCACCTTAGAGACACACAGTCTGGATAGGTGACTATCGTTTACTGATTTTTAAAACTTCAGCTATTCAGGAGAATGAATCTGACCAAGCAGGAATTTATTCCACACTTCCTTTTTTCTTTCCCTTCCATCTTATTAATAGATAGACTGCACTGAAGATAATTTGGAAACAAATGTGAAGAGCTGGCTCAGAGACCAGTTAGCTGCCTGGTTATTTAGTATCTATGTAGTATTTAGTAGCTGTTTTCTCTGCGGGAATGCAGGCCCCCAGGATGCCTGGCCCTGACCACGATCTCTTGTCCTGTCCTGTTCAATTCGAAACCCAACTACTCCAGCTGCCCTTAGGCGCTGAGGTATTTAGGGGTTCTCATGTATTTCTCTTTTCATTCCAGCTAGGTTTCATAACTTTCTGTTACTGACTCCCAAGCTGCCTTACATGTCTGGGGTGACATGAAATTTGTTCAGTTGTGCCTGTCTCTTGGCGCCGCTGCCAGGCTCCTTCTTTCCATGGGATTCTCCAGGCAAGAGTGCTGGAGCGGGTTGCCATTTCCTTCTCCAGAGGATCTTCCCAACCCAGGGATTGAACCCAGGTCTCCTGCACGGCAGGTGGATTCTTTACCTTCTGAGCTATAGGCTTGATTATGTCTGGGATGGGGCTGTCTATGTTTTAACAAGACAATCCACATCGATTGCATTAAGGAAGGTTTACATTAAAGGAGACCCATGACTTAGATCTAGAGGGCCACCAGATTCAGCTGGACAGGGCATGGTCAGCCAGAGGTCTCCTCCACTTTTCTGGCCACTCTGACCCACAGTGCCAGTTACCAATTTTATTGAGGCTTCCCAGCGCCTGTCTGTATGTTATGATTGTTATGAAGAAATTGGTGCCAAGATTTTTCTGAATGGAAACTCCATCTGGCTTTGGAAAGAGTTTTCATGTGGATTCAAGGTTTCCATGAGTAACAGTCACTGAATATCCAAAACATATATTTACTGTGCCAAGTTTCCACAGATGGGTGAACAAAAGAGACCCAGAAGACCATATTCGTGGCCATCCCTTTGGACCACAACTTTGGAAGGATGAGCCCCAAGCCTGGCTGTCTTGCTTTGCTGTTTAGCAGGTGGGTTCGTGTGCTCTGTATATTCTTACATGTGTAGCCAAAGTGGAGGATGACTTAGGACCAAGAGAATTTTGGTGGAGCCAGTACCGAAAGAGAAAGAGCAAAAAAATGATGTTATTAGGCAAACTTTGGGCTTCCCAAGTGGCGCTAATGGTGAAGAACCTGTTTGTTAATGCAGGAGACGTCAGAGACATGGGTTCAATCCCTGGGTCAGGAAGATCCCCCTAGAGGAGGAAATGGCAACCCAGTACAGTGTTCTTTTCTGGACAATTCCCAGGACAGAGGAGACTGACAGGCTACAGTTCATGGGACCACAAAGAGCTGGACACAACTGGAGTGATTGAGCACACACAGGCAACCATAGACAAAGACCATAAATGTGTTTCTACCCAGGTCTCTACATTGCTTTTCTGACACCACTGCATCAGAATGGTGTGTTCATTTCTTCCCTGGAGCAGTTTCCAACACTGGCTCCATAACAGAATCGCCTGGGAAGTTTGCTAAGCAGTACAGTTGCCTGAATGCCCTTTGACGATGCTGATTCAGTACTTACGCAAGTACTTACATGACCCCTTCAGGGTCATTCTGAAATAGTCCTCTGAGAATTCATTCATCACCAAGTGCCACCAAAGATCTCTTCTCTCATGTCATCAGCCTCTCTCTTGACCTGTGCAAGCCAGCAGCCCTTGCTTCCCTGGATGTGGTAGGAAGCTGCTGGAAAGATGGCTGGACTTGGAGCTGAAGAGTCCTGACTTTGGGTTCTGGCTCTGACCCACAGTGCCAGTTACCAATTTTATTGAGGCTTCCCAGCGCCTGTCTGTATGTTATGATTGTTATGAAGAAATTGGTGCCAAGATTTTTCTGAATGGAAACTCCATCTGGCTTTGGAAAGAGTTTTCATGTGGATTCAAGGTTTCCATGAGTAACAGTCACTGAATATCCAAAACATATATTTACTGTGCCAAGTTTCCACAGATGGGTGAACAAAAGAGACCCAGAAGACCATATTCGTGGCCATCCCTTTGGACCACAACTTTGGAAGGATGAGCCCCAAGCCTGGCTGTCTTGCTTTGCTGTTTAGCAGGTGGGTTCGTGTGCTCTGTATATTCTTACATGTGTAGCCAAAGTGGAGGATGACTTAGGACCAAGAGAATTTTGGTGGAGCCAGTACCGAAAGAGAAAGAGCAAAAAAATGATGTTATTAGGCAAACTTTGGGCTTCCCAAGTGGCGCTAATGGTGAAGAACCTGTTTGTTAATGCAGGAGACGTCAGAGACATGGGTTCAATCCCTGGGTCAGGAAGATCCCCCTAGAGGAGGAAATGGCAACCCAGTACAGTGTTCTTTTCTGGACAATTCCCAGGACAGAGGAGACTGACAGGCTACAGTTCATGGGACCACAAAGAGCTGGACACAACTGGAGTGATTGAGCACACACAGGCAACCATAGACAAAGACCATAAATGTGTTTCTACCCAGGTCTCTACATTGCTTTTCTGACACCACTGCATCAGAATGGTGTGTTCATTTCTTCCCTGGAGCAGTTTCCAACACTGGCTCCATAACAGAATCGCCTGGGAAGTTTGCTAAGCAGTACAGTTGCCTGAATGCCCTTTGACGATGCTGATTCAGTACTTACGCAAGTACTTACATGACCCCTTCAGGGTCATTCTGAAATAGTCCTCTCTGAGAATTCATTCATCACCAAGTGCCACCAAAGATCTCTTCTCTCATGTCATCAGCCTCTCTCTTGACCTGTGCAAGCCAGCAGCCCTTGCTTCCCCCTGGATGTGGTAGGAAGCTGCTGGAAAGATGGCTGGACTTGGAGCTGAAGAGTCCTGACTTTGGGTTCTGGCTCTGACCCTAACTGCCATGATTTGAATATCCCTGTATTCTCTAGCTTATGGGCACATTAGCGCCCACAGCACAGGGCTCTCAGCCCACACCTGCTGTCACTACGATAATCTGGGGAGTCCCCAGGAATTGTGTTTGTGTGTCTGCAATTCAGCCCTGGTTTCCAGTTGCCTCCACCACTATCATCTTCAAAATCGTTGTGCCGCCTTGAAGGCAATGAGTCAAAATTTGACAGGTGAAGAGCTCAACGATGCAGCTGGGCGGCTGCTGGTGCTTTTGTTACATCAAGAGCTCGGCCCGTCAGTGGTTAGAAGAAACGAGCTACTTACACACAGCAACAACACAAGTGCATTATGCTAAGTGAAAAAAGAAGCCATACTCAAAAAGCTATGCACTGATTCCATTTATACAATGTTCTAGGAAAAGCAAAACTATAGGGACTACCAACAGATCCTTGGTGGCCAGTGGCTGGGGTGGAGGGAGGCATGGACTATAAAGGGTCACGGGGAGCTCTGGGGATTCTGTACTTTGATTGTGATATCAGCAGACATGGAGTGAGCGTGCATTTGTCAACACTCACAGAATTGCCCACTAAAATCTCTGAATGTAATAGATGTAATTTATACCTTAAATTAAAAGAAAATGGGAGAAAAATTGTGCAAGGTCCGAGCCAGGTACTCAAGCAGGTGTGTGGAGCTCCTGGGTCTGGACTTTGAACTACTCTGCTGTGTGTGCTCCCAAAGCTCGGGCAGCTCTCTGGGGAGGGGCATCTCTGAGAAACCCTCTGTCTCTGGTCAGGAATATCAAACAGACAAGTCACAGGTAGGGGTACCATGGGGTGGAGAAAAGAACTGTGTTCCAGTCATGGTTTTGCTACCTTCTAGGTGTATTATTATTTTCCTGATGTGAATTCTTTTTTGAAATAATTATTTATTTAGGTTGTGCTGGGTCTTTGTTGCTGCAGGCAGGCTTCCTCTAGTTGAGGCAAGTGGAACTACTCTCTAGTTGTGGTGTGTGGACTGCTCACTGAGGTGGTTTGTCTTGTTATGGAGCACTGGCTCTCCAAGCACGGGCTTCAGTAGTTGTGGAGCTTGGATTTAGTTGCTCCGAGGCATGTGTGATCCTCCCGGATGAGGGATCAAAACAGTGCATTGGCAGGTGGATTCTTAGCTACCAGGGAAGTCCCCTTGCAGATTTATAATCTTGGATAAGCTAATTTCTCTTTCTAAACCCTAGTTTTCTCCTCATGAAACTACTTTCTTTTTTCCTAGAGGCATTGCTGTGTCATCATAAGGAGGAGGGCCCGGGAGCGGCTGTGTTACTCTCTAGCCAGGGGACTGGGACAAGCCTCTCCCAGACTCTGAGCCCAGCTTTCACATCTATACAAGGCCAGGCACTGCTTCGACCTCATGCGGCTGATGTGAGCCTTACAAGAAATACCTCCTTAAGGCAATCAGCAAAGCTTGCCCAGCACTTAGCAAGCATCAGTGAGTGTGAACTATTCTGATAGGATCACTTCCGCGTCGTTGCTAGGTCCGGCCAACAAAGCTCTTGCGAAGTGATCTGGGAACAGAGCTCCCTTTTTGTGCACGCAACCCGGGCTCTAGGGAAGCCTGGGTGAGGGGAGTGTCCAAGGCAATTTTGCTCAGACCGGGAAGGGTTGTGGAGGGTCTTGTGCAGACAGCTCTTCTCTGTTTACACAGGCAAACCTTTTGTCTGCCTCAGTGCACAGTGCTGCCGCATGGCTGGGTCAGAAGAAGTTCACCTAACAAACTCACTCTGTACTCAGGACACGCTTCCCTCCATGCTTAGGCCCTGCAGCAGAGGTTCCTACTTAACTCTCGGTGGGGTCATGGGGGGCCCCAAGGGAGAAAGAACCCTCTGTCTCTGGTCAGGAATATCAAACAGACAAGTCACAGGTAGGGGTACCATGGGGTGGAGAAAAGAACTGTGTTCCAGTCATGGTTTTGCTACCTTCTAGGTGTATTATTATTTTCCTGATGTGAATTCTTTTTTGAAATAATTATTTATTTAGGTTGTGCTGGGTCTTTGTTGCTGCAGGCAGGCTTCCTCTAGTTGAGGCAAGTGGAACTACTCTCTAGTTGTGGTGTGTGGACTGCTCACTGAGGTGGTTTGTCTTGTTATGGAGCACTGGCTCTCCAAGCACGGGCTTCAGTAGTTGTGGAGCTTGGATTTAGTTGCTCCGAGGCATGTGTGATCCTCCCGGATGAGGGATCAAAACAGTGCATTGGCAGGTGGATTCTTAGCTACCAGGGAAGTCCCCTTGCAGATTTATAATCTTGGATAAGCTAATTTCTCTTTCTAAACCCTAGTTTTCTCCTCATGAAACTACTTTCTTTTTTCCTAGAGGCATTGCTGTGTCATCATAAGGAGGAGGGCCCGGGAGCGGCTGTGTTACTCTCTAGCCAGGGGACTGGGACAAGCCTCTCCCAGACTCTGAGCCCAGCTTTCACATCTATACAAGGCCAGGCACTGCTTCGACCTCATGCGGCTGATGTGAGCCTTACAAGAAATACCTCCTTAAGGCAATCAGCAAAGCTTGCCCAGCACTTAGCAAGCATCAGTGAGTGTGAACTATTCTGATAGGATCACTTCCGCGTCGTTGCTAGGTCCGGCCAACAAAGCTCTTGCGAAGTGATCTGGGAACAGAGCTCCCTTTGTGTGCACGCAACCCGGGCTCTAGGGAAGCCTGGGTGAGGGGAGTGTCCAAGGCAATTTTGCTCAGACCGGGAAGGGTTGTGGAGGGTCTTGTGCAGACAGCTCTTCTCTGTTTACACAGGCAAACCTTTTGTCTGCCTCAGTGCACAGTGCTGCCGCATGGCTGGGTCAGAAGAAGTTCACCTAACAAACTCACTCTGTACTCAGGACACGCTTCCCTCCATGCTTAGGCCCTGCAGCAGAGGTTCCTACACTTTAAACTCGTTTCCTTTTCTCGCTCATGGTCTGCACATCCCTTCCTGCGGTATGTTTTCTATCCAGTCCCCAGATAGTCTGTGAAGACATGAAGTGAACGTCACTCAGTTGGGTCTGACTCTGAGACCCTATGGACTGTAGTCTGCCAAGCTCCTTTGTCCATAGGGTTCTCCAGACAAGAATACTGGTGTGGGTAGCCATTTCCTTCTCCAGGGGATCTTCCCTGGATATGTGCGCAAGAGTCAGAGTCCCAAGTCTCACTGTCAACAAAGGAAAACTTCCTCATTTGGATAGAAGCTGTTAGAAGGGTCTTCTCACTGATAGCTTTCAGTCACTCTCATTCTCTCCTCCTTCTTTATCTACAGCAAATGCTAGGAGTGCGTCTATTTGCTTCATATCTCTGCAACACCACTGCCTCTTGCCCGTCGGATTGGGTTGTTGTGGAAATCCATCTTGCTGGCCCTGAGGCGGACTGTTGCTTCACATGCAGTATCCATCCTCTTTGTGACTGGTGTCCTTAAACTTTAGTGAGCATCAGAATTCCCTGGGGGCAGGGGCAGTGGGTCTTAAACACAGACTCCTAGATGAGACCCTGGACTTTGCACCTCTGTTTTCTAGGTGATCAAACCTTGAGAATGTCTACTCATCATTGTTGAAGGAGCTCCCAAGCCTCATCAGAGACCAGGAGATGAGGGCAGGTGTTGCCCAGCACTTAGCAAGCATCAGTGAGTGTGAACTATTCTGATAGGATCACTTCGCGTCGTTGCTAGGTCCGGCCAACAAAGCTCTTGCAAGTGATCTGGGAACAGAGCTCCCTTGTGTGCACGCAACCCGGGCTCTAGGGAAGCCTGGGTGAGGGGAGTGTCCAAGGCAATTTTGCTCAGACCGGGAAGGGTTGTGGAGGGTCTTGTGCAGACAGCTCTTCTCTGTTTACACAGGCAAACCTTTTGTCTGCCTCAGTGCACAGTGCTGCCGCATGGCTGGGTCAGAAGAAGTTCACCTAACAAACTCACTCTGTACTCAGGACACGCTTCCCTCCATGCTTAGGCCCTGCAGCAGAGGTTCCTACACTTTAAACTCGTTTCCTTTTCTCGCTCATGGTCTGCACATCCCTTCCTGCGGTATGTTTTCTATCCAGTCCCCAGATAGTCTGTGAAGACATGAAGTGAACGTCACTCAGTTGGGTCTGACTCTGAGACCCTATGGACTGTAGTCTGCCAAGCTCCTTTGTCCATAGGGTTCTCCAGACAAGAATACTGGTGTGGGTAGCCATTTCCTTCTCCAGGGGATCTTCCCTGGATATGTGCGCAAGAGTCAGAGTCCCAAGTCTCACTGTCAACAAAGGAAAACTTCCTCATTTGGATAGAAGCTGTTAGAAGGGTCTTCTCACTGATAGCTTTCAGTCACTCTCATTCTCTCCTCCTTCTTTATCTACAGCAAATGCTAGGAGTGCGTCTATTTGCTTCATATCTCTGCAACACCACTGCCTCTTGCCCGTCGGATTGGGTTGTTGTGGAAATCCATCTTGCTGGCCCTGAGGCGGACTGTTGCTTCACATGCAGTATCCATCCTCTTTGTGACTGGTGTCCTTAAACTTTAGTGAGCATCAGAATTCCCTGGGGGCAGGGGCAGTGGGTCTTAAACACAGACTCCTAGATGAGACCCTGGACTTTGCACCTCTGTTTTCTAGGTGATCAAACCTTGAGAATGTCTACTCATCATTGTTGAAGGAGCTCCCAAGCCTCATCAGAGACCAGGAGATGAGGGCAGTGTTGCTGGTAGCACTCCAGCCCCATTAAAAGAGAGAGCGTGACTGTCGATAAAATCAAAAGAGAAACTGAGGTGTTTTCCAAGGTTTTCATTCTATTTTCCGCCAACAGCTATCAGCAAACCTTCTTGACGGGGTTCAAATTAAAAACCAAGAAAGGAGGAATTGGTGAAAGATTTGCTCAAGAAAACGGACCCTTGAAACCCAGAGAGACAATGAGGGATGTTTATAGGACACAACTGATCCCTAAAAAGTCAAGCTGGAAAGAACAGTGCTGAGTGTCACTGCCTGGGTCAGGTGAGGTCAGAAACAGGTAAACCACAAAACGGGAGCAAATTAGAAACAGGACTGGCTATGGTACCTGCCGTAGGTTAGGGCAAGCAGTGCAGGCTCAAGTCTGTGAAGGGTACATGGGGGCTGGAGAGCAGCCTGTGCGTGTGACCTCATGGCCGAAAAATCCTGGACTAGACAATTGGTTGTTTATGGGGCCAGATAGGGCTGAACAATTCTCTTAACCCTTAAGTGTTAAATGAGCAGAAACATTATGTTTTAAGACTCACATTTGGTAAAACTGCAACAAGATACTGTTTCTACCTATCAAAAGAATGAAGCAACTCTGTATCTTCTCTCATTCATTGATTCATTCATTCATTTATTCACCAAGTATTTCTTGAGTGCTTCCACATGCTGGGCTCTTTTTTAGGAGCTGGGATAGAGGTGAACTCTCTGATTTTATAGAGTTTACATCCCAGAGGGTAAAGAGAAACCTTCAAACATACACAGACACAGAGAATATTTTATATTTTAGGAGGTGATAAAATAAAGCCAAGGACTAAGAAGAATGATCAGAGTTGCTATTTTAGGTGTGCTTGTGGAGAGACATCTGATAAGGTGACATTTGAGCACACACAAATGAATAGTATCTGAGAAGAGGCCAGCATGTGAAGTAAGTAAAGAACTCTTAAAACTGAGCATCAGAATTCCCTGGGGGCAGGGGCAGTGGGTCTTAAACACAGACTCCTAGATGAGACCCTGGACTTTGCACCTCTGTTTTCTAGGTGATCAAACCTTGAGAATGTCTACTCATCATTGTTGAAGGAGCTCCCAAGCCTCATCAGAGACCAGGAGATGAGGGCAGTGTTGCTGGTAGCACTCCAGCCCCATTAAAAGAGAGAGCGTGACTGTCGATAAAATCAAAAGAGAAACTGAGGTGTTTTCCAAGGTTTTCATTCTATTTTCCGCCAACAGCTATCAGCAAACCTTCTTGACGGGGTTCAAATTAAAAACCAAGAAAGGAGGAATTGGTGAAAGATTTGCTCAAGAAAACGGACCCTTGAAACCCAGAGAGACAATGAGGGATGTTTATAGGACACAACTGATCCCTAAAAAGTCAAGCTGGAAAGAACAGTGCTGAGTGTCACTGCCTGGGTCAGGTGAGGTCAGAAACAGGTAAACCACAAAACGGGAGCAAATTAGAAACAGGACTGGCTATGGTACCTGCCGTAGGTTAGGGCAAGCAGTGCAGGCTCAAGTCTGTGAAGGGTACATGGGGGCTGGAGAGCAGCCTGTGCGTGTGACCTCATGGCCGAAAAATCCTGGACTAGACAATTGGTTGTTTATGGGGCCAGATAGGGCTGAACAATTCTCTTAACCCTTAAGTGTTAAATGAGCAGAAACATTATGTTTTAAGACTCACATTTGGTAAAACTGCAACAAGATACTGTTTCTACCTATCAAAAGAATGAAGCAACTCTGTATCTTCTCTCATTCATTGATTCATTCATTCATTTATTCACCAAGTATTTCTTGAGTGCTTCCACATGCTGGGCTCTTTTTTAGGAGCTGGGATAGAGGTGAACTCTCTGATTTTATAGAGTTTACATCCCAGAGGGTAAAGAGAAACCTTCAAACATACACAGACACAGAGAATATTTTATATTTTAGGAGGTGATAAAATAAAGCCAAGGACTAAGAAGAATGATCAGAGTTGCTATTTTAGGTGTGCTTGTGGAGAGACATCTGATAAGGTGACATTTGAGCACACACAAATGAATAGTATCTGAGAAGAGGCCAGCATGTGAAGTAAGTAAAGAACTCTTAAAACTTAAAAGCCAAAAGACAACCCCACTTATGAATGGGCAAAGGATTCAAATAGACATTTCCCCAAAGAAGATAAACAAAGAGGTAACAAACACATGAAAAGACACTCAACAGCTTATATCTTACAGCTAGGATCATTAGACCCTGGAGTAATGCAAAGTAAAATGACTTCATACCCATCAGAATGGCTAGAATAAAGAAAATGGGAGAAAACAAGTGTGGGGGTGAGGATGTGGAGAGGTTGGAACTTCCATGTATTGCTAGTAAGAATGTAAAGTGGTTTAGCCACTGCGGAAAAGTTTGGCAGTTTCTCAAAAAGTTAAATATAGTATTATCATTTGATCCAACAACTCCAATCTTAGAAGGAGACTAAGATTTCTGGAGACTCTGAAAACAAGAGTCTCAGTACATGTATGTTCATAGCAGGAAGGCAGAAGCAGCCCGGCCATCAGTGAATGAATGGATGAACAAATTGTGGCATATTCACATAATGGAATACTATCAGTCAGAAAAAAGAATGAAATACAGATGCATGCTTCAACACGGATGAACCTTCAAAACCTTATGCTAGGGCTTCCCCTGGTGGTCCAGTGGGTAAGGTCACCACCTTGCAGTGCAAGGGGCGCCGGTTCGATCCCTGGCCTGGGAAGATCCCATGTGCCTCGGAGCGGCTGGACCGATATATCTAAGCACCGAGCCGGAGCTCTGGAGCACATGTGCCCAGAGCCAGTGCTCTCTGACAACAGAGGCCACCGCGATGGGAGGCCCACGGGAGCCAAAGAACAAAGACGCATGAAAATGGAGAGATGAAAGACCAATAGAAGTGGCCCGCCCGCTCCGCTTCCCTCTCTCCCCAACCCGACCCCCGCCCAAAATAAATAAATAAATAAATCTTTAAAAAAACAAAAACCTTATGCTAAGTGAAAGAAGTTGAACACCAAAACTCACATATTGTATGATTCTACTTATATGAATATCCAGAATAGAGAAATTCATCGATAAATCTGTTCAAGACAGAAGGCAGACTCTGGCTATCACAGGCTAGGAGAGGAGATGAATGGGCAGAAACTGCTTGACGGGTAAGGGGTTTAATTTTGGAGTGACTGAAATTCTTTGGACCAAGATATAGGTTGTAGTTCTACAACATTGTGAGTGGACTAAAAGACAACCCCACTTATGAATGGGCAAAGGATTCAAATAGACATTTCCCCAAAGAAGATAAACAAAGAGGTAACAAACACATGAAAAGACACTCAACAGCTTATATCTTACAGCTAGGATCATTAGACCCTGGAGTAATGCAAAGTAAAATGACTTCATACCCATCAGAATGGCTAGAATAAAGAAAATGGGAGAAAACAAGTGTGGGGGTGAGGATGTGGAGAGGTTGGAACTTCCATGTATTGCTAGTAAGAATGTAAAGTGGTTTAGCCACTGCGGAAAAGTTTGGCAGTTTCTCAAAAAGTTAAATATAGTATTATCATTTGATCCAACAACTCCAATCTTAGAAGGAGACTAAGATTTCTGGAGACTCTGAAAACAAGAGTCTCAGTACATGTATGTTCATAGCAGGAAGGCAGAAGCACCCCGGGCCATCAGTGAATGAATGGATGAACAAATTGTGGCATATTCACATAATGGAATACTATCAGTCAGAAAAAAGAATGAAATACAGATGCATGCTTCAACACGGATGAACCTTCAAAACCTTATGCTAGGGCTTCCCCTGGTGGTCCAGTGGGTAAGGTCACCACCTTGCAGTGCAAGGGGCGCCGGTTCGATCCCTGGCCTGGGAAGATCCCATGTGCCTCGGAGCGGCTGGACCGATATATCTAAGCACCGAGCCGGAGCTCTGGAGCACATGTGCCCAGAGCCAGTGCTCTCTGACAACAGAGGCCACCGCGATGGGAGGCCCACGGGAGCCAAAGAACAAAGACGCATGAAAATGGAGAGATGAAAGACCAATAGAAGTGGCCCGCCCGCTCCGCTTCCCTCTCTCCCCAACCCGACCCCCGCCCAAAATAAATAAATAAATAAATCTTTAAAAAAAAAACAAAAAAAACCTTATGCTAAGTGAAAGAAGTTGAACACCAAAACTCACATATTGTATGATTCTACTTATATGAATATCCAGAATAGAGAAATTCATCGATAAATCTGTTCAAGACAGAAGGCAGACTCTGGCTATCACAGGCTAGGAGAGGAGATGAATGGGCAGAAACTGCTTGACGGGTAAGGGGTTTAATTTTGGAGTGACTGAAATTCTTTGGACCAAGATATAGGTTGTAGTTCTACAACATTGTGAGTGTACTAAATGCCACAGAATTGTTCACTTTAAAACAGATGACTTGGACTTTCCTGGTGGTACAATGGGTAAGAATCTGCCTACCAATGCAGAGGATGTGGGTTCAATCCCTGATCTGGGAAGATTCCACATGCTACAGAACAACTAAGTCTGTGTGCCACAACTACTGAGCCCGTGTGCTGCAACTCCTGAAACCCATGGGGTGCAACTCCTGAAGCCCGTGGGCCTACAGCCTGTGCTCCTCAGCAAGAGAAACTGCTGCAGTGAGATGCAGCAAGAAGCCTGCACACCACAGTGAGGAGGAGCCCTTGCTCTCTGTAGCTAGAGAAAGCCTGCGCACGGAAACAAAGACCCGGTGCAAACAAAGCTAAATAAAACAAAGTGGATGACTGTGCAGAGGGAGATGGGTCATTATACAATTACACTTTAACATAGAATGGTTGACTTACATCTTGTGAATTTCACCTCGATCCGTTATTAGGGGAAGAGATCCACATGGCAAGGTATGTAGGAAAGGGACTGAAGCAGCTTTGCCTTCTCTGGGCATGCACCGTCTCAGCCTCTTGAGGTGCACACCAACACAGAAGTGCTCCAAACTTTGTCTTTTAAGGGCTTTACTGGAGGTTGCATTATGGAGGCATGATTGATTGAATCAATGGTCACCGGCAATTAATTCAACCTGAACTTCTCCCTTCCCTGATGATCAGGGAGTGGGGCTAAAAGTTTCCACTCTCTACTGAAGTTTTGGTCTTTCTGGTGACCTGCTGCCACCCTGAGGCTAGCTAGGGCCCCCAGCCTCTGGTCCTCTCAGTAGCATACAACAGACATGCTCATCACTCCAGAGATTCTAAGAGTTTTGGAACTGTGTGTCAGAAACTGTGGGCAAAGACCAAATATATTTTCCAGGCAAGAATACTGGATGGTGCCCCCGCTTGAAACACCAAAACTCACATATTGTATGATTCTACTTATATGAATATCCAGAATAGAGAAATTCATCGATAAATCTGTTCAAGACAGAAGGCAGACTCTGGCTATCACAGGCTAGGAGAGGAGATGAATGGGCAGAAACTGCTTGACGGGTAAGGGGTTTAATTTTGGAGTGACTGAAATTCTTTGGACCAAGATATAGGTTGTAGTTCTACAACATTGTGAGTGTACTAAATGCCACAGAATTGTTCACTTTAAAACAGATGACTTGGACTTTCCTGGTGGTACAATGGGTAAGAATCTGCCTACCAATGCAGAGGATGTGGGTTCAATCCCTGATCTGGGAAGATTCCACATGCTACAGAACAACTAAGTCTGTGTGCCACAACTACTGAGCCCGTGTGCTGCAACTCCTGAAACCCATGGGGTGCAACTCCTGAAGCCCGTGGGCCTACAGCCTGTGCTCCTCAGCAAGAGAAACTGCTGCAGTGAGATGCAGCAAGAAGCCTGCACACCACAGTGAGGAGGAGCCCTTGCTCTCTGTAGCTAGAGAAAGCCTGCGCACGGAAACAAAGACCCGGTGCAAACAAAGCTAAATAAAACAAAGTGGATGACTGTGCAGAGGGAGATGGGTCATTATACAATTACACTTTAACATAGAATGGTTGACTTACATCTTGTGAATTTCACCTCGATCCGTTATTAGGGGAAGAGATCCACATGGCAAGGTATGTAGGAAAGGGACTGAAGCAGCTTTGCCTTCTCTGGGCATGCACCGTCTCAGCCTCTTGAGGTGCACACCAACACAGAAGTGCTCCAAACTTTGTCTTTTAAGGGCTTTACTGGAGGTTGCATTATGGAGGCATGATTGATTGAATCAATGGTCACCGGCAATTAATTCAACCTGAACTTCTCCCTTCCCTGATGATCAGGGAGTGGGGCTAAAAGTTTCCACTCTCTACTGAAGTTTTGGTCTTTCTGGTGACCTGCTGCCACCCTGAGGCTAGCTAGGGCCCCCAGCCTCTGGTCCTCTCAGTAGCATACAACAGACATGCTCATCACTCCAGAGATTCTAAGAGTTTTGGAACTGTGTGTCAGAAACTGTGGGCAAAGACCAAATATATTTTCCAGGCAAGAATACTGGAGTGGGCTGCCATTTCCTCCTCTAGAGAATCTTCGAGACCCAGGGATTGAACACACATCCCCAGTGTCTCCTGTTTTGGCAGGTGGATTCTTTACCATGGTGTCACCTGAAAATTTCCAGTGTATCGATACAATGGAATGCTGTTTGATACATGCTACAACATGGGCAACCATGACACTAGGTGGCTATTTCGTGTGTGTCTTGTTCCATCTATCTGAAGAAAGCGCTCTGGTGACTTGTGGTCCTCATCCTTGCTTTGCTACTTACTCAGCACTTGTTCTTGGGCAGATTAGAGTTTAGGAAACTGTTACTAGGTTGAATGATTAGTATTGCTTCCTCTGTTCCCACTTATTCTGTGAGTCAGCATGCATTCAAGATCACAAAGCTAGCTCTCTTTAAATGCTTCCACTCTGAATCTAAGTCCTGATACGTTGCACTATTAAGTATGCTACTCGACTTTCACATACCTCAGGACCTAATGCACAGCGATCCTTAGCAGGTGGGTAGAAGACGTTGGCTGAATGAATGATTTGAACAGTAGAGATGCTGCAGGAGCCCAGCAGTGTTTGATGCCTGCCTTTCCCCAAGGGGTTACTGTTCAGAGTGACAAGAGAAAAAGGCACAAATCGTTACGTGCTATGAGCTTTCCTCCTCTTAAGACATCTGCCCAGGGTTTCTGTCCACATGGATCTGGGAAATGATATTATTTGCAGAATCTTAATTACTTGTCTCAGGAGCCAGACGGGTCTATTTATATGTCAATGTCACATTTATTTATTCATTCAATGGCTTGTTAGAGGCTCACCGGCTATGGTGCCTGGCTCTGAATATATAAGAATGTAGAAGCCAGGGTCCTATGTCTAAGGAACAGAAACCCGCTTCCACATTTTCTTTTCATCATTTGAGAACCAATATCTACTAGCTTCTCCCTTTGTTCTTTCTTAATGTTTCCCACCAAGCTCTAGACTATTTTGAAGAACTGCCACAGGAGTCCTGAGGACAAGTCTTTTACTTCATTTTTCCTGTTTGACACATGCTCACTCTGTGCTCAGGAGCAAGTCAGGTGGCCTCTCTGGGCCTCGGTCTGTTTCTGGATCTGTGGGGTCTCCTCTTCACCTTTCCCAGAGCTCAGAGACAGCGTGAAGGCCATGCTGAGCCACAGATGCCTGAAGGGCTTGCAGTGAGCAGGGATGGAGGATGCATCCGTCATGCCAGTCTGCCCGCCTGGGCCGCCATCGCAGTGTGAAAAGAATCTGGGCAGAAGTCAGAGAGAAGAGACACTGTTTTATTTCTCAGTGGAAACACGTACCTTTTGAGACACCAATTTTAAAATGAAAATATTTAGAAGCAGCTGCGTGATCTTCAGCAAATCATTTCTCCTTCCTGAGTCTCAGCTTCCTCATCTGTGAAATAAGGCTGCGGACTAGATGGACAGGTTTCAAACTGTGATCCAGAAAACTACTCGCTGAGAAGAGCCTCTTCTCTCCCCACATCTGCAACTGCAGGCATAATTTTTTTAAATTTCCCATTTATTTTACATATTTGGCTTCAATGTAGGTTTTCTGTTCTTTCTTTTTTAAAATAAATAAATACATAAATATCCTGGAGCTAAAACAAAAAAATCTACTGCTAAATTTCAATCTTCTGGCTCTGGCACAGATCCTGTAATGATGATTGCAGGACTGCCCTTTTTCCTCCCCAAGGGGTTACTGTTCAGAGTGACAAGAGAAAAGGCACAAATCGTTACGTGCTATGAGCTTTCCTCCTCTTAAGACATCTGCCCAGGGTTTCTGTCCACATGGATCTGGGAAATGATATTATTTGCAGAATCTTAATTACTTGTCTCAGGAGCCAGACGGGTCTATTTATATGTCAATGTCACATTTATTTATTCATTCAATGGCTTGTTAGAGGCTCACCGGCTATGGTGCCTGGCTCTGAATATATAAGAATGTAGAAGCCAGGGTCCTATGTCTAAGGAACAGAAACCCGCTTCCACATTTTCTTTTCATCATTTGAGAACCAATATCTACTAGCTTCTCCCTTTGTTCTTTCTTAATGTTTCCCACCAAGCTCTAGACTATTTTGAAGAACTGCCACAGGAGTCCTGAGGACAAGTCTTTTACTTCATTTTTCCTGTTTGACACATGCTCACTCTGTGCTCAGGAGCAAGTCAGGTGGCCTCTCTGGGCCTCGGTCTGTTTCTGGATCTGTGGGGTCTCCTCTTCACCTTTCCCAGAGCTCAGAGACAGCGTGAAGGCCATGCTGAGCCACAGATGCCTGAAGGGCTTGCAGTGAGCAGGGATGGAGGATGCATCCGTCATGCCAGTCTGCCCGCCTGGGCCGCCATCGCAGTGTGAAAAGAATCTGGGCAGAAGTCAGAGAGAAGAGACACTGTTTTATTTCTCAGTGGAAACACGTACCTTTTGAGACACCAATTTTAAAATGAAAATATTTAGAAGCAGCTGCGTGATCTTCAGCAAATCATTTCTCCTTCCTGAGTCTCAGCTTCCTCATCTGTGAAATAAGGCTGCGGGACTAGATGGACAGGTTTCAAACTGTGATCCAGAAAACTACTCGCTGAGAAGAGCCTCTTCTCTCCCCACATCTGCAACTGCAGGCATAATTTTTTTAAATTTCCCATTTATTTTACATATTTGGCTTCAATGTAGGTTTTCTGTTCTTTCTTTTTTAAAATAAATAAATACATAAATATCCTGGAGCTAAAACAAAAAAATCTACTGCTAAATAATTTGCAACGAGTATCTTCTGGCTCTGGCCATCCCGCACGCACACACACGTGGACCCACATGCTACTGCTTAGCCTCTGTGCATTCCTTTTGCATGTGTTAGGTGTGCGGCTAGGCCTCCGGGTACGGAATTCCTTTGTAGAGGAAAACTGGCGTGGATCTGCAGCCTGCGCTCCGCTCCTAGAGGACCATTTTCCATAGCAGCATTCCTGAGTCTGCATAACCTTTGGCAGCTAAGGGCCGAGAAAGAAATTCAACAACTGGTCCAGGGACAACCTTTTGTTCCAAATGCTGGAATACGTTTCAGCGGCAGGTGACAGGGCTGCTGGGGAGTGAGTGGTTTTGGGAACAGCGGCATCTTGTGGTTGACACGGTCAGTTTCCAGAGCTAAGCCTGGCAGGTTCTAAAGGCTGGATCCTGGAGGATCCTGGATCTTGATATTGAAGATTCTGAATTTGCTGGAAGGGGGCTTCCTGAGACTACAGCGTGAGTTGAGCCCAGGTCCCCTTCAGGCTTTAAACCCAGGTGCATGAGTCTGGAGCCCTTCTCTGGAAGCCATCACACTGCTGAGGCCTGTGAAGACCAAGGGGTAGGTGTGCATTTCCTGGGGGAAGTACGCTGTTGGTGCTGGGACGGTCTCTGGATCTGGAAGATAAAGGTGAAGCCTGAGAGGCCATGGGACAATTTTCACAACTGACACGGCTGAGACCAGGCTGCAAAGATGGTCCACCAGGAGCCACATGGAGGGAGGGGAGGAGGTGGCGTCCCCCTGTCCAGAAAGAGACTCAGGATTCATGCAAGCAAGAGAGGACTGCACCCATCAGCTTGACCTCACTCTGACCCCAACTCCGGCACCAAATGAACCCTCCTGCCTTGCCCCTGCTGGGAAGATAAACAAGATTTAAGCGTTTAGCCCAGTGCTTGGCACATGGAAGTTCCTGTTCTTTGTCTGTCTCTACCCTCGTCCACACTATGGACGAGACCGCAGTGTGGCAGCATGGTGCAGCGCTGTGTGCTCTCTGCTTCAATGTAGGTTTTCTGTTCTTTCTTTTTAAAATAAATAAATACATAAATATCCTGGAGCTAAAACAAAAAATCTACTGCTAAATAATTTGCAACGAGTATCTTCTGGCTCTGGCCATCCCGCACACACACGTGCACCCACATGCTACTGCTTAGCCTCTGCGCACTCCTTTTGCATGTGTTAGGTGTGCGGCTAGGCCTCCGGGTACGGAATTCCTTTGTAGAGGAAAACTGGCGTGGATCTGCAGCCTGCGCTCCGCTCCTAGAGGACCATTTTCCATAGCAGCATTCCTGAGTCTGCATAACCTTTGGCAGCTAAGGGCCGAGAAAGAAATTCAACAACTGGTCCAGGGACAACCTTTTGTTCCAAATGCTGGAATACGTTTCAGCGGCAGGTGACAGGGCTGCTGGGGAGTGAGTGGTTTTGGGAACAGCGGCATCTTGTGGTTGACACGGTCAGTTTCCAGAGCTAAGCCTGGCAGGTTCTAAAGGCTGGATCCTGGAGGATCCTGGATCTTGATATTGAAGATTCTGAATTTGCTGGAAGGGGGCTTCCTGAGACTACAGCGTGAGTTGAGCCCAGGTCCCCTTCAGGCTTTAAACCCAGGTGCATGAGTCTGGAGCCCTTCTCTGGAAGCCATCACACTGCTGAGGCCTGTGAAGACCAAGGGGTAGGTGTGCATTTCCTGGGGGAAGTACGCTGTTGGTGCTGGGACGGTCTCTGGATCTGGAAGATAAAGGTGAAGCCTGAGAGGCCATGGGACAATTTTCACAACTGACACGGCTGAGACCAGGCTGCAAAGATGGTCCACCAGGAGCCACATGGAGGGAGGGGAGGAGGTGGCGTCCCCCTGTCCAGAAAGAGACTCAGGATTCATGCAAGCAAGAGAGGACTGCACCCATCAGCTTGACCTCACTCTGACCCCAACTCCGGCACCAAATGAACCCTCCTGCCTTGCCCCTGCTGGGAAGATAAACAAGATTTAAGCGTTTAGCCCAGTGCTTGGCACATGGAAGTTCCTGTTCTTTGTCTGTCTCTACCCTCGTCCACACTATGGACGAGACCTCAGTGTGGCAGCAATGAACGCAGCCAGCCAGTGTGGGAGCCACAGCATGGTGCAGCGCTGTCTGCTACAAATATAGCACATGCCCCAGATGCCAACCACTGATTTATTTTAAATTTTCTTGCAACTACATTAAAAGACAGCAAGAAACCCATGAAGTTGTTTTTAATAATGTGTTTTATTTAATCCAGTACCTCGTCATGTCAACATGTAATACAAATAAAAATCAGTAATGAGATATTTCATACCCCCTTTTTTTTTCCTGCACTACACTTTCGTTGTATTTCACACTGGCAGCACGACTCTTGTTGCCTTTCAGTATTAAGAGGCGGCTAGAACTCGCCCCAAGAAGCCACTTCTCTATCACTCAGTCACCAACATGGCCTTTAGCCCAGCATATACGTAGCACTGCCTCATGTGGACTTTGGTGGCCTTTTCTATGAAATACGGGGCTGGACTGCTGACCTCTGATGTTCTTCACTGAGGGAAGTGTTGCTGTCACAAAATGAGGCCTGCCCCTGCCCTGCCCTGCCCTGCCCTGCCCTGCCCTGCCCCTGCTCTGCCCCTGCTCTGCCCTGCCCTGCTCTGCCTCCCTCAGATAAGAGGCTCAGCTGTGCTTTCCAGTGAGAGGGCTGTGCCTGTTGGCTGGCGGCCCTGTCTCCCCATCTCAGCTTCCTAAGGATTGCCGGAGCCGTCCTGACTCCACCCGCAGGCTCCAGCACTGAACGTGCTGCTAACTCTGTAGCCCCTGAGAAGGACTCCTGGGGCTCATTGGAGGACTTCCGGGACTCAGGAATCTCCTGGGAAGGAACTGTCAACTACAAACTGGCATTTACCAATTACATTGCCCATGTCTGGACAATAAGGACATTTGCCGTCTGCCTCTGCAGAGACCAGACCCTGCGCTGCTGAGACCTGCTGACCTTCAATACCCCCTGATGGAGATCAGGGTTGGGTAGATGCACTCTGTGCTCCAGGGAATCTGGTGGGGCGGGTCTTTAGACAGGTGGATGCTTTTAGGAACAGATTTTATTGTCTTGATCCTTGCATCTCCTCATATTTAGAAAAGCACTAAATCACTTCATGGTGACATCAGATCCTCGTGACTGACTGGAGATCCTTGTAAAATGATTGTTTAATGATATGAAACTCCCTCCTCACCAAAATCCTTAAATATTGGCCCTCCTTCTGCTACCTCTTTGGAGCAGTTTCTCAGAGCTATCTGGGGTGCTGTCTCCCGGGCTGCAGTCCTAATTATACCCCAAATAAAACTTAACCCACAACTCTCAAGTTCATCTTTTTAGCCAACAGAACCTACGGTGAAAGGCTTTCCTGGTGGTCCAGTGGTTAAGACTCCATCTTCCAGTGCAGGGCATGCAGGTTCAAGCCCTAGTCAGGGAACTAAGATCCCACATGCCAAGTGGCCAAAACAACAAAACGAATCCTCCAAAAAAGAAACCTACCATGGGCTCCTGAGGCTTTTAGAGCTAAGTAGAGCCCTGGGCTTCCCCAGCACCTTTGCAGAGGTGATGGAGAAACTGTGCGAGGTTGAATTATGAACAAGCGAACCCTCCCCTATAAGCCCCTGAGGCTCAGCCAGGGACCTGACCCTCCATGAGGGCCTGAGCCCCCTTACTGAGGAACTCAAGAGTCAGCTGGTCTACTAAGCCCTACTCAGCGTCTGCACAGAACTGGCGCGGGGCTGCACGGCCCCACCACAGCCGTCCTGGGCAGGGCTCATTCCCAGAGCACCGCTGTCTGCACTCCTCACTCCCTTCCTGTGCTTGGGAACTCAGACTGGTTAAGCCAGAGGGGACGGACATTATCCATCAACTCCTTTTAGAGGAGGCAGCTGCAGTCCAGAGAGGAAGAATGCTGCCAGATCGCGGGCTGGTCAGCGGCAGGGCGTCCTGTCTGCCAGCCTGGGGCTCTCCCCTCCACCCACCCTCCCTCTCCAAACCATGCACCAGTCCACTGCGCTTGCCAGCTGCTCCCACCTGACCATGGGCAGCCTTGGGTAAAACCACTCCAACTCAGAAGCCCTGGGTGATCTGGACGCCAGCACCAGCTCAGTCTCACCCTAGCCCCCTTCTGCACACACAGATCCCAATTTCTGACCATCTGGAGCCACTTCACTTCCCCAGAGGGCTCCCTTCTTCTCACCAGCAGGCCTGATGCCCAGGCAGCTCCCTCTGCTGGACAGGGGTTCCCTTTCCCCTCTCTGTGCACAGCCAACCCTGCCAGACATCGCCCTTCACCCTGATTTCCGCAGCCACTCCATCACAGCCACGGCCAAGCTCACGTCTGCTTTCTTCCAGTTCACCACGGTCTGGTGCAGTTTAACGTTGGAGATGTGAACGAGGTCCTGGATTCTGGGAAGTCCTCACTCCAAACTCAGGTAGTGCTTGAGCTGTCTCCTTTCCCCTTTACCCAGGGCTGGGTTCCCGCCCACCCTCCCGTCCCAAGGTGTCCTTCCCCAGCAGGAAGGGAGTGGATCCCGCTGTAGTGTCTCAGCCTTTGACGGGGTGGGACCTGCGAAGTCTCCTATAGCCGCCAGTGGTCAGCAGAGCCCTGTCCTTGCTTCCATCAGGCGAGCTTGTACCCACTGGCACTCTGCAAGCTGCCCAGGAGGTGGCGCCAAAGAGCTGCCAATAATAGCCCGACGGGTTTCTGGGTCCCTGGGCTCCCCTTTACCAAGCCAGAACCCACCTAGTAGGTTCTGTTGCCGTGCACAGAGTGCTCTCTAATGGCCATGGGGCTAGAAGCTCCTTGACCATGAGGACCAGGAAGGCTCCATTTGTCACTGTCCCCCGTGCTCCGTGAGGCTGGCCTGAGTCAGCCTTTGTACTGCGGCCCCTGCGCAGGCCCTGGCTCCGCGTGTGGGGAATGGAGGCACAGAGCCTACGCGAAGACTGACAAGGTCGCGTGCACATCCTACGTCAGGTTTCTCCTCATCACGACGATATCAGTGTCCTAGGCTTGGAGGCCAGAGCTGCCATCCTTAAGAACCGCTGTACCTGGAATGCCTTCCATGTTTATCGCAACATTGACTCTCAGGGTCATAGCTCTTGGGGTGGCTGGGTGGGACCAGGAGGATAGGACTCCTTGAGCCACTGGCCCCCCATAACAAGTACCTCACTCACTGTACAATTATTACTATTCTCTACCTTTACTTGGTGTCCTAGAGCCCTTCTTCTCCACCCACCCCCAAAGATCCCAATTTCTGACCATCTGGAGCCACTTCACTTCCCCAGAGGGCTCCTTCTTCTCACCAGCAGCCCTACCCCTCCCTCTGCTGGACAGGGGTTCCTTTCCCTCTCTGTGCACAGCCAACCCTGCCAGACATCGCCCTTCACCCTGATTTCCGCAGCCACTCCATCACAGCCACGGCCAAGCTCACGTCTGCTTTCTTCCAGTTCACCACGGTCTGGTGCAGTTTAACGTTGGAGATGTGAACGAGGTCCTGGATTCTGGGAAGTCCTCACTCCAAACTCAGGTAGTGCTTGAGCTGTCTCCTTTCCCCTTTACCCAGGGCTGGGTTCCCGCCCACCCTCCCGTCCCAAGGTGTCCTTCCCCAGCAGGAAGGGAGTGGATCCCGCTGTAGTGTCTCAGCCTTTGACGGGGTGGGACCTGCGAAGTCTCCTATAGCCGCCAGTGGTCAGCAGAGCCCTGTCCTTGCTTCCATCAGGCGAGCTTGTACCCACTGGCACTCTGCAAGCTGCCCAGGAGGTGGCGCCAAAGAGCTGCCAATAATAGCCCGACGGGTTTCTGGGTCCCTGGGCTCCCCTTTACCAAGCCAGAACCCACCTAGTAGGTTCTGTTGCCGTGCACAGAGTGCTCTCTAATGGCCATGGGGCTAGAAGCTCCTTGACCATGAGGACCAGGAAGGCTCCATTTGTCACTGTCCCCCGTGCTCCGTGAGGCTGGCCTGAGTCAGCCTTTGTACTGCGGCCCCTGCGCAGGCCCTGGCTCCGCGTGTGGGGAATGGAGGCACAGAGCCTACGCGAAGACTGACAAGGTCGCGTGCACATCCTACGTCAGGTTTCTCCTCATCACGACGATATCAGTGTCCTAGGCTTGGAGGCCAGAGCTGCCATCCTTAAGAACCGCTGTACCTGGAATGCCTTCCATGTTTATCGCAACATTGACTCTCAGGGTCATAGCTCTTGGGGTGGCTGGGTGGGACCAGGAGGATAGGACTCCTTGAGCCACTGGCCCCCCATAACAAGTACCTCACTCACTGTACAATTATTACTATTCTCTACCTTTACTTGGTGTGAACACGGTTGGGAAGCAACGATCTAGGGGGGCACACTGTCCACTATGGTAGCCACTGGCCACAAGTGACAATTTACAATTTAATGAATTAAAATTAAGTAAAATTTAAAAACCAGGGCTTCCCTGGTGGTTCAGTGGATAAAGAGTCATCCTTGCAGTGCAAGGGGCACTGGTTTGATCCCTGGTCCAGGAAGATCCTATGTCACAGACCAGTGTGTCCAATTACAAGCCAGCACTCTGGAGCACATGCATCCAGAGCTGGTGCTCTGCAATGAGAGAGGCCACTGCAATGGGAGGCCCACACAGGCCGAAGATGGATGAAAACTGAATAAATTTAAAAAATAAATAAAAAGAGGCCAAAAGTTTAAAAAATAATAATTAAAATTCAGTTCCTTAGTCACACTGGCCACATTTCAGGGTCCTCAATGGCCACGTGTGACTGGTGGCTACCATACCAGACAGAACAGAAATGAGCATTTCTATCATTGTAGAAAGTTCTCCTGAACAGTATTAATCTAGGCACTTTTCTAGATAGGGTGTTCTTTAGAATTTCAGAGACTTCTCAGCTCCCTAGACCGCTGCTTTCCATGGCTATGGGTGTTGTAAGGCAACAGAAAAATGGAGTCAGACCGACGTAGGGTTAAATCCTGACTCTGGCACTTGCTTGTTTTGTGGTCTTGGAGAAGCATTGTGGCCTCCCTCAGCCTCTGCTTTCTCATCTGTGAGATGGAATAACACTACCCAGCTCCCACGGCTATTGGAGGATTAAATGAGGTAGGGCGGGTGAGTCACCAGGCACAGTGCCTAACACAGTTTTATGGTCTGACCCCCTCCCACCCCAACTTCATCTGCTTGAATCCACTCACCCACAAGCCTGTATCACTGTCAGACCCGCGTCGGGTTCCACGGCTTACTCACAGTGAGCACTGGGCTTGACTCGAGAAGGAGATTGCAATCTAGGTGGGAGGGCGAGGCAAGTGCCGTGAAGCAACTTGAAAACAATTCTTGGGCAATCCACGGGGCTGTGTGTCATCCAGGGATACAGGGCCTGACGGGAAAGGCAGAGCAGGATGGGATGTTTATCTGAGAAGACCTCGTAGGGGGAAGGGTGGGAGTCCAGCCGGTCTGGAAGGAGACGCAGGGTGTGGGCCAGCAGAGCTGATGGCAGAGCAGCGGCAGGATAAAGGGGTTGGGGCTGAGGACCAGCCAGGGCAAAGACAGCCCGAGGTGGACTTGGGGTGTGGAGGGGCTGGCGAGCTAACCTGCAGAGGAAGAAAACAGCTAAGAAAAGCACGCACGCAGCTCTTGGAAGCCAGGTTGAGTCACTCGAGCTTGATGAAGCTGCTGCTTCCCCGGGCAGGTGGGGCCTGGAGCTGAGACACGGGCAGAACTTGGGGAAGGTCGTGCTGAAACCACCAGTAAGAGGGACCGTGAGGGAGATCCTGAAGGCAACCGCTGTTTTTAACCTGGCCAGCAGCCCTGTTCCAGAAGCCCACATCCCACTGGGAGTGGGCACGGGGTGGACACAAGAGGGAATGGGATGGAGGAAATGCGTTTACGGCATTATCAGAATCTGAGCCCCAGCCCCTCATTCAGGTGAGGAAGAGAACAGAATGGGGGTGGAGGAAGAGGATGAATGTCTACAGGGAGGCCTGGGTGTCTGAGGAGATGGACCAGGGGCAAAAGCAGCAGGCAGAAACATATGTACACACACCTACACACACAGGCTAGTATACACACAAGCACACAGGTATAACCTCCCATACACGAGCTATACACAAAGATCTGTAAAGAAATCTCCTATGCACATCTGTACAAGCCCACGTGCACACATAGGTACAGGGCCGCCTCAACACCCGTGTGTGAACACATACGGTCTCCTCCATCCTGGCCTGTCTTTCCAGGGTTGGAGCTGGGGCTGGGCTGGGGTTTATAGCCACCCAGCCAGGAAGCATCTGTCCTCCTGGACATGGCGTGTGCTTCTGATGGAGGCTTCTCTAGGCTTTTCTTGTAAACACTGTTTATTTTGGAAGGCTACTTCTCTGTTTGCAAATAAAAAGTTGGGACATGTGGTATTGGCTTTCCCTGATCTGACATTGCCCTAGAAAAATGTGCTGGCAGGAACAGAAAATGTGATGCCCCACCATGCTGGCAGGCACAAGGGAGTTTTGCTCCTCTTGGCTTTGATCACAAAGGCTAAGATGCAAGTGAAGGGGGAAGGGCTGCCTCCCTGCCCCAGTGGTGCTCTCACTGCAGAGCTGGGAGGAGTGGAGGCAGTGCTGGGCAGGGTTGGGGGGAGCTTCCTGCAGGCCCATGCACTCGTGGCCGTGAAGAGCAGGCTGGCAGCTGGGAAGGGGGTTCTGGAAAGGCAGCCTGTCGTCGTAGGAGTCAGTGACCGGGGCCAGCAGGCGGAGAGCAAGCAGCTCTGGCACATACAAACCATAGACAGAGCCCAGCTATGGGGGTCCCCACAAGGAAATGGGCAATGCAACCTCAGCTCTGGGTGTGATCTGAAGTGCAGAAGATAGGCTCCCAGAGGGCAGAGCGGCCAAGCCCAGCTGCAGATGAAAGTCATGGCCTGCTGAAGACCTGTGGGGGCCTGGGTACTGGTGTTGCATAGAAAAGAAGCAGAACCTGAGGAGTAGGTTCTGGTTCTGCAAGGCAGGAGCCCAGCATCGTGATGGGAACATGAGCCCCCAGGGTGTCATGGGGGCACAGGGTCCTTGTCTGATTGGCATAAAGGAAACCCAAGAAGCAAGATGCAATCCCTTGCCTCAACCAAGCCATAGAATCCTCCTGAATCCCTCAGAGGAGCAGGCAACTTAATTCTGAGCTCACGTTCCACCCACCTTCCTCATGGACACTCAGGAGGACGGAGTGACATCAAAAATGTCAGAGGCCCAGCCAGGGCCAGCGACAAAGTCAGCGTACTCAGTGAAGGTGCTCAGTAAACTTGACATCAAATCCCAGCTTCACCACTCATTAGCTGTGTAGCTGGGGGCAGTCTCCTCATTGTGCTTGAACTTCATCTGCAGATGCAGACAATAACAAAATGTACCTCCCAGCACTGTTGGGGGTTAGGCAAGTTAATGTACATAAATCACTTTTGAACGGATCCTGAGCCTGAAGAAGCATGGTTACTGTTTCGTAGGATATTCAACATTGTTCTTAATAATTCATCCATTCGTTCACTTAGTCATTCAACAAGCATCAGACACTATTCAGGCCCTGGGAATACAGCAGTGGAAAAGGGACAATAAGCCCTGTTGGTAGAGTGCCCCAAAGACATCCGGGTCCTAATCCCTAGGACTGGTTGACAGTGAAGGTTGCTAATCAGCTGACCAAGAGATAGCTTGGGTGGTCCTACACAGACATGAGGATCCCTGCAAGCAGAAGAGGGAGACAGACGAGGCAAAGTCTGAGAGGACGTGATAAAGCAGAGGTCAGTGTGGAGTGACGGGGGGCCTTGAAGATGGAAGAGGGCCACGGGCCAAGGCATGTGGGCTGCCCTCTGCGAGCTGGCACAGGTGAGGAAATAGACTCTCCCCTGGAATCTCCAGAAGAGAGTGCAGTGAGCAAAGCTCTGCCTTTGATTTTAATCCACTGAGACCTCTAACCCCTATAACTGTAGGAAAATAAAACTGTGTTGTTGTTTAAAGTCTTTATGGAGTTTGTTTCAATGTTGCTTCTGTTTTATGTGTTTGTCTTTTGGACCCAAGGCCTGTGGGATCTTAGCTCCCTGACCAGGGATCAAACCTGCGAGTCCTGCATTGGAAGGCGAATTCTTAACCACTGGATCAACAGGAAAGTCCCAAATCTATGTTATTTTAATGGACTACCTTTGTGGGAATTTTTTGGTAGTGGTAATAGGATTACTAACACAAACTCTCAATCATGGGGCTTGCGTTCATACAGGGGGAGATAGACGATAAGAAAACAAATGAATACATGGTGTGTGGGATGTGCGTTCACCCTCCAGATGTGGCAGAGGGAGCTGGGTGGGACAGACTGGATGGCGCTGGTCAGTCTATGGCCCCCTAGCCAGGGTAGCCACCATGCCCCCTGGGGTCCCTGAAGGACAGGGCTGCTCCATCCCAGAGCTTCTAGGTTCTGGTCTGCCAAAGAGCTGAGGCAGGGTTCCTGGGCCGTGGAGTGGGTTTGTATGCCACGCTGGGTCCAGGAGTGGGTGGGGCCTGCTCCCAGAAGCCTGGAGCAATCAGGGTGTTCTTCAGATGCCTGCTGGTCAAGAGATGAGAACATGTGATTTGTTAAAGTGAGTCAGGAGTGAAAGCCAAGGCCAGGCGGCCGCGTCCTAAGAGTCTCTTTGGGTTTCTGTAATTGCAAGCTCTTGATTGAGCATAATAAGAAGCACTAAGAATCCTCCCATTAGGAGGCTGTAAAATACCACTTGGACTTGGCTTTCATCTTGCCCAGCTGCTTACCAAAGCTTTCCTCTTTCATCTTCAAGGCCTTTAATTGGCAGCCTGAGCCCAGAGAGCTACCTTAGGAGATGACTGTGGCCTGGGGTGGACTCGGCACCCCACCCCTTAACCACCAGGTCCTCCCACTCAAGCCCCTCAAGGCTCTGCTGCATTCTTGAGCCTAAACTGAGCAGGGCCGGGAGATCTTGAGGTCGTCAGCCCACCACCAGGTGGGGCATGGCCCACAGATCTTGGGTGGATGGTGCCTTGCAGCCTGTGTTCAGGATTTCAGGTTGTGCACTGCTCAAGGGCATCATCCACAGGGCAGAGGGACACTAATTGCATGGGAGAACGGTGATGGCACAGAGACTCTGGGTCTCCAGGTAGGTAGCAGGGCAGAGCCACCTTTGACCTGAATTCACAGTGGCACTTGAATCTATACACAAATTCTCTGCACACACCTGTGCATCCGGCCCCATCAGCCCCGAGGCTGCTCAGTGCAGTCTTACCCCCTGGTGCCTCTTCGTGCCTGATTCCCTTTCGTGCCTGATTCCCAGGCCCTCGAGCCTTGGAACTTGATGCTGTTGCCTCACTGGGTGGGGGTTGGGGAGGTGGAGAGGAACAGTGGCCCTCTGAGTGTATATGTGCTGTTGGCCACGTGTGGGCCTTCGTGGCGTGTGTGTACATGAGCCAAGGACACTACTCACCCCCGATCCTGAAGAAGGGACATGTTTTCCGAATTTGCATGCAGGTGCTCCATGGATCCGCCAGGTCCCGCCCCGGCTCATGGGGACACAGCCTTTACTGCCACCACTCCTGTGGCGAGCACTCACTCTCCATGTCCCGGAGAGAGGTGTCAGCTCTCTAATAGCTCCAGCTCTGCTCCCAGGATCAGCTTTGACCTGGAGGTTGACTCTTGCATAGCTTCGTCTCTCAACCCTGGGGCTGGACCGCAGACCTGTGGCCCTGCCTGGTGTCCACTGTCTCCGAGCCCATTGCCTGAGCCTGCAGCCTACCTGCCCTTCAGAGCACTCAGCCTGGGGCAAAGGCAGTGTCCATCATCCAGCCACGGCCAACAGAGAATTAAGCTGAGAAAACATTTCTGAAACTGGACCTAGAGGAGGGGTGGAGTATATAACTGGGGAGCAATTTGCAATATGGCAGCCTCTGACACCATGATCCTGCTCCAGGAAATCTGCTTAAGGGAAAAATCAAGGAGGTGTGCACAGATTTTTCCAGAAGGATGTTAGTCAAAGTATTATTTGACAAAGAAAAACAGCTTGGCTGGTGGACCACCAGGTCCTCCCACTCAAGCCCCTCAAGGCTCTGCTGCATTCTTGAGCCTAAACTGAGCAGGGCCGGGAGATCTTGAGGTCGTCAGCCCACCACCAGGTGGGGCATGGCCCACAGATCTTGGGTGGATGGTGCCTTGCAGCCTGTGTTCAGGATTTCAGGTTGTGCACTGCTCAAGGGCATCATCCACAGGGCAGAGGGACACTAATTGCATGGGAGAACGGTGATGGCACAGAGACTCTGGGTCTCCAGGTAGGTAGCAGGGCAGAGCCACCTTTGACCTGAATTCACAGTGGCACTTGAATCTATACACAAATTCTCTGCACACACCTGTGCATCCGGCCCCATCAGCCCCGAGGCTGCTCAGTGCAGTCTTACCCCCTGGTGCCTCTTCGTGCCTGATTCCCTTTCGTGCCTGATTCCCAGGCCCTCGAGCCTTGGAACTTGATGCTGTTGCCTCACTGGGTGGGGGTTGGGGAGGTGGAGAGGAACAGTGGCCCTCTGAGTGTATATGTGCTGTTGGCCACGTGTGGGCCTTCGTGGCGTGTGTGTACATGAGCCAAGGACACTACTCACCCCCGATCCTGAAGAAGGGACATGTTTTCCGAATTTGCATGCAGGTGCTCCATGGATCCGCCAGGTCCCGCCCCGGCTCATGGGGACACAGCCTTTACTGCCACCACTCCTGTGGCGAGCACTCACTCTCCATGTCCCGGAGAGAGGTGTCAGCTCTCTAATAGCTCCAGCTCTGCTCCCAGGATCAGCTTTGACCTGGAGGTTGACTCTTGCATAGCTTCGTCTCTCAACCCTGGGGCTGGACCGCAGACCTGTGGCCCTGCCTGGTGTCCACTGTCTCCGAGCCCATTGCCTGAGCCTGCAGCCTACCTGCCCTTCAGAGCACTCAGCCTGGGGCAAAGGCAGTGTCCATCATCCAGCCACGGCCAACAGAGAATTAAGCTGAGAAAACATTTCTGAAACTGGACCTAGAGGAGGGGTGGAGTATATAACTGGGGAGCAATTTGCAATATGGCAGCCTCTGACACCATGATCCTGCTCCAGGAAATCTGTGCTTAAGGGAAAAATCAAGGAGGTGTGCACAGATTTTTCCAGAAGGATGTTAGTCAAAGTATTATTTGTTCTAGCAATAGTTGAAAATAAACCAAGTGTCCATCAAGAGAAGTAGTAACTGATTACAGGCCACCCTCTGCTTGCATACATGAGGAGTGTTGCCAGAAATGTATCCATATGTCCAATGTTGGAAAGTTGGACACCTGCTTATTTTTAAAAACTGATGATAGCTTTTAAGGTTATGAGAGATGTTTGTACTGCCTACTAGCTCCCAAATTAAAAGCATTACCAAATCACTTAAACATGCCTAACCTTTAAGACACAATCTTTAATAATATGTGTCTTAGTTTGGGTTTTCCTGAAAATAACACCTGAGACCAAAAATTGAATGCAGGTGGTTCATTTGGGAAGTAGAAAATGCTGCTTTGGGTAAGAGGGTAGGGAAGTGAAAGAGGGAAGGAGAGAGAGCTGAGAAAGGGAGACATTTCCACCAAGTTACCACCAGGGCAACTGGAGCTCGCCTCTCCCGGCATCTCTGGGAAACAAGGGAGAACCCTTCTGTCTCAAAGGGTGGGGGCGCTGGGGGTAAACCACCAGCTCTCATAAGTCTGTTGGCTGCAGCTGCTCCTGAGGGCGTGGCTTCCCAGCACCGCCCAGAGAAAGCAAAGTCCGGGGTGGTGGAGGGGCTGGGTGCTGGGCTGGGAAGCTAGGTGGCCTGCACTCACTCTCCATGTCCCGGAGAGAGGTGTCAGCTCTAATAGCTCCTTCCAGGATCAGCTTTGACCTGGAGGTTGACTCTTGCATAGCTTCGCTCTCAACCCTGGGGCTGGACCGCAGACCTGTGGCCCTGCCTGGTGTCCACTGTCTCCGAGCCCATTGCCTGAGCCTGCAGCCTACCTGCCCTTCAGAGCACTCAGCCTGGGGCAAAGGCAGTGTCCATCATCCAGCCACGGCCAACAGAGAATTAAGCTGAGAAAACATTTCTGAAACTGGACCTAGAGGAGGGGTGGAGTATATAACTGGGGAGCAATTTGCAATATGGCAGCCTCTGACACCATGATCCTGCTCCAGGAAATCTGTGCTTAAGGGAAAAATCAAGGAGGTGTGCACAGATTTTTCCAGAAGGATGTTAGTCAAAGTATTATTTGTTCTAGCAATAGTTGAAAATAAACCAAGTGTCCATCAAGAGAAGTAGTAACTGATTACAGGCCACCCTCTGCTTGCATACATGAGGAGTGTTGCCAGAAATGTATCCATATGTCCAATGTTGGAAAGTTGGACACCTGCTTATTTTTAAAAACTGATGATAGCTTTTAAGGTTATGAGAGATGTTTGTACTGCCTACTAGCTCCCAAATTAAAAGCATTACCAAATCACTTAAACATGCCTAACCTTTAAGACACAATCTTTAATAATATGTGTCTTAGTTTGGGTTTTCCTGAAAATAACACCTGAGACCAAAAATTGAATGCAGGTGGTTCATTTGGGAAGTAGAAAATGCTGCTTTGGGTAAGAGGGTAGGGAAGTGAAAGAGGGAAGGAGAGAGAGCTGAGAAAGGGAGACATTTCCACCAAGTTACCACCAGGGCAACTGGAGCTCGCCTCTCCCGGCATCTCTGGGAAACAAGGGAGAACCCTTCTGTCTCAAAGGGTGGGGGCGCTGGGGGTAAACCACCAGCTCTCATAAGTCTGTTGGCTGCAGCTGCTCCTGAGGGCGTGGCTTCCCAGCACCGCCCAGAGAAAGCAAAGTCCGGGGTGGTGGAGGGGCTGGGTGCTGGGCTGGGAAGCTAGGTGGCCTGCACAGAAATGGGAAATGCTAAGGAGAGATGTGGGCACTGATGGAAACTGTTGCAGTACATTTTGGGATTCTCTATGATTTTTTTTAATCTTTTCTTTTCAACAATTCAACCTACAGGTGGCAAAGAAATCCAGAGGATACTCATTTGAGAATAAAAATTTCTGCTTGGTTTCCCCATCTTTGCCACAGTTTAATAATCACTAACACCAACGCATCTATATTTCTGTTTCCCACTGGTTTTTATAAAATAGGAAAAACCAAATGCAATCTCCAATTAAGTGCACAAAGAGTAATAACAGTGGCTAACATATGAACACATACTATGGGCCAGATTTATTATATCCTTGCAACAATGCCACAGGGTAGATATTACCACTGTTAGTGTTACTTTACAGGTAAAGAAATGGAAGCCCAGGGAGGTTAGCTCAAGGATACATAGCCGTTATGGTGCAAAGCCTTGCAGTCTTGCTCCAGAGTCATGCTCTGTCATGTGACTGCAAAAATGGTCCCCCAGCTGACTGATGAAAATATGAGTATAGCACAAGATAGGGAATGGCGGGCGGGGTGGGGCGTCAGTATTAATGTGTACACATGTATAATTTTCAAACTTGGATATATCAGCACCATAGTGTCACATAAGGGTTTATGACTGTAGTAGGTACAAATTTACATCTGTTAACTCAGTTGGGTACGTTACATTATTTCATCATTTCCATGGCCCGAAACGAATTTTAAGATACATTTCACCGGATGAGGGAGATTCATCTCCATCAGCTAGGGTTGCCTTGACCCTTTCCCAGGGGATAAGGAGGTGTTCAGTGTCAGACATTAGTGTGGGGGCTGCTTGGCTGTTTGCTAGGGAGGCCCTTGTGTGCACAGCTCCTCCGTCCTACCCGGGGTCCTCTTGAGGGAGTTGGCTCCATAGCAGTACCTCCTTGGCCCTCAGAGTCAGGAGCAGCACCCCCAAGGTCCCTGCCATGCTTGAAGACCTCGTTTCCCTCTGCTTTCTGAGATCAACGCCTGCATCTTTGTGAGACCACCATCATGTTGCTGCCCACCTCCACACGCGGGACTCTGCCTGGGAGAGGGAGGGAGGGAGGGCAGGGAAGGGGCGTGGCGCAGGAGACCCTCCTCAGGAAGCCAAGCAGCTCCGTGCTCGTCCTGGCTGCTGTTTCTCCTTTTCCCCCCCTGAAGAAATCTTTCTCTTTCTCTCCTTTCTTTTCTTCCTTCCTTCTTTTCTTTCTTCCTTCCTCTGCTTATTTGTTTTTTATTTTGAGAGCGAAAACCATAGCTCATCTTAGCCGCTGTATACTTCCAGCTCCAGTGAATTAGACAAGTGAAAAATTCCTTTCTCTTCTCTCTGTTCTGGTTATTTATTGCAGCAAGATGAACTACTTCAAAACAGTCATACTAAACATACATTTTCTTTTGGTCTCGGGTTGCCAGATAAAGTACTACGGATATTTTACCTCTAAATACCATACCTCTTTTTATCTTTAAAGTTAAAAACATTAAAATGTATCTTTGCATATTGTAGAAATAAAAATTTAACCCCAGTTAAACTTGAATTTTCGATCAGCAATATATCACTTTAGTATAAGTATGACCCATAAATATTTAAGAGTTACTTGAACTAAGAAAAGTATTTGTTGATCTAAAATTCAATTTTAACGGAACGTTCTGTTTTTTGGAATTTTTTTTTTTTAATTTGGCAACCCTAGTTTGGCCCCAGTTTTGTGGGGCAGGTCTGGGGGGTTGAAAGCTGCCCTGCCATGGGTGGTGCTTCATGCACGTTTCTGGTGCCTGGGTGCTCCCGGCCTCACCCTCTCCCTTCAGGTGGAATCTCTTCCTCCAGGGCTTCTCTGTGCAGTTAAAGACTCTCACAGGAGGGTAGCCTTGGTTGGCCAGACTTCCTAATGAGACTCTGAGACCTGACTCTGAAAAAAGGAACTGAAAGCTGCCAGTCTCCTGAATTTCGGGTCTGTCAACAGGTACAGTATCACTTCTGCCTAATTCTATTGATCACAAAACCTGCTTGGCTTCTGCAGTGGGGGACATAGACCTCACCTCTTAGGAAAACAGTGGCAAAGAATTTGCAGTCATCTTTAATCCATTGCACCCACTGAGAAGGAACAGATTTTCTGCCACCCAAAGATTGAGTATCGTGTTTCTGTCTTTGAGCAACCCTTTCCTAAGGCAAGGACAACAGCTCATTTCAGCTTCTGTCTGGTTGGGCGAAGGGCACTAGCAAGAGAGGATATTCAGGAAGGCGGGGAATTGTGATTAGTGTTTTAATATTTGATTCCTCCATGCAACAAAAAAATTGATAGTGTTGAATAATCAATAATAATCCAGAAAGACAGTGTTAAAATGCTAAGTGTAAAAATCAGGTGACAAAAATGTGCTTCCAGTATAAAGGTAACAGTATAAAGAACAGAACATTTTCTCAAGTTCTGGAGGCTGTGCTAAGTTGCTTCAGCCGTGTCTGACTCTGTGTGACCCCATGGATAGCTATATGGAAAAATATTAGGAGTGATTCATCTATAAACAGGTGTGATTCTGCCACCTTTTGATCTTTCTGCTTATACAGGTTTTTGATATTTCATATAATGAATATGTGTTGCTTTTATTTTAGAAAAAAAGAAGTTATCATAAAATAAAAAAGGAATCCACTGTCCTTCTGATTATTAACCTTTTGGTTCTTTGTACAAATCCTATTGAGTGTCTTGTATGTACCAGTTACTGTTCTAGCACTGAGGATTCTGCCATGAACAAGCCAGACAAGGTCTTTTCTGGACCTCTGGAGAGAGCATGGCCTTGCCAATGTTTTTATTATGAACTTCCAGCCTCCCAGGTGGCACTAGTGGTAGAAGAACCCGCCTGTGGATACTGGAGGTGCAAGAGACATGGGTTCAATCCCTGTGTGGGGAAGCTCCCCTGGAGGAGGGCCCAGCAGCCCACTCCGGTCTTCTTGCCCGGAGAATCCCATGGACAGAGGAGCCTGGCGGGCTACAGTCCACGGGGTCACACAGAGTTGGACACGGCTAAAGCGACTTAGCACAGCCTCCAGAACTTGAGAAAATGTTCTGTTCTTTTCTTTCTGTTTGTTTGTTGCTTTTATTTTTATTTTTTTGTCACCCAGGTTGTAATAATTTGTTGGTCAGCTCTGGGAAACGGAATATAACCCCTTTATTCCAAGGCATCTTATTAACCAGTGAAGAAGATTTCCATTTTAGAAGTAAGTAATCTGTTTCCACTTTACACAGGGTGAAATGGAGTCTGTGAAGATCAGTAGTGTGTCCCAGGCCCCACAGAACATGCCTTCCACAGCAGATCCAGGATTCAAGCCCCAGTTTCTCCCTCGCCAGTGTTTAGGCTGTCTCCATGAGCCACAGCCTGTAGACCCGGGATTGTAGCAGTTTCTTTTAGGACTCATGCAACTGTTTTTAAGATGCTTCCTCTTTGTCCTATCTGTCACCCTCCCATGACAAAGGAACGGGCCTTGAGGGCCTCTCCACAGCAGGAACACCTCCTCCTCTTGGCAAATGAGGGGGGAAATGTTCCTGCATCAGTAGGACCTTCCCTGTTCTGCAACTCTGGCTAAAGGCCACACTGGGATCCATGGGACTCAGATAGCCGTTTCCAGGAGCGCTCACTGCCACCTGCCTGTGCTGATACGCCCTCTGCATCATTTTGTTGGTGTCAAGGTGTACCCGTCACTCAAGACACTTCAGCCTCTCCTCTGACTATGCAAGGAGGGACGGCCACTGCTTTCCTTCCTTTAAATTTTTTTCCCCAGATTTTTAAATGAGTACATGCTTTTTTGGGGGGAGAAAAAAAACAGTAAAGATAATGAAGAACAAAGAAGAAAATAGAAATGACTTACAGGCACCAGCAGTTTTCTATTTATAAATGTGAAAAAGCAAAAAAAAAAAAAAAAACCAACACTATATTCAGATATACATCTGGGTATGCTGCGTATATAGACACATGCATTCACAGAACAAATTCAGCTATGTTTGAAAAGGAACATTTTTACATTGATCCTATTTTGGGGAAAGAAATATGGCTGTAAGAACAATTTTGTAATCTATCCTAAGCATTTTCCCAGATGATTAAAAGCTCCTTGTAAATACCATTTTTAATGCCTGTATGCTATTCTATCAAGTGAATCATCACTTAGTAAGCATTTATTATCTACTAGTAAACATTCAGACTTTTTCTAGCTCTTCATTAGCCTAAAACACTGTTATGAACATACTTAAGACTTTGTTTGCCTTTCCAATTATGCCCTTGCCATGAAATTATTGGGCTCAAGGTCATAAACATAACATTTTTACAGTTTTATTGAGGTATACTTTACAAAACATAAACCTTACCCATTGTAAGTCATTCATTCAATGATTTTTAATAAATTCATACAGCCATGATTACCCCCACAATCTAGGTTTAGAACAAACTTGTCATCACAAGACATTTCTTCAAGTTCTTTCACAATCAAACTCTCCCCCACTGCAGCCGCATACAACCACTGGTCTACTTTATATATAGATTGCGGACATTTCCTATAAACAGAATCATATGTATGCACTCTTTCTTTCTGCATGGCTGTGTTTACTTAGTAAGTTGTTTATCTGATCCAGTGATGTTGCAGCAGGAATTACAACTTTGTTCCTTTTTGTTGCTGAGCAGTAACAAAATCATTGTGTGGATTTGCCACATTTTGTTCATCCATTCATCTGTTGGTGGAAATTTGGATTATTTCCAGTTTTCTCCTATTAAGAATAATATAGCTATGAATGTTTACCTACAAGTCTCTGTGTAGACATGTTTTTACCCATTTCTCTTGGGTCAATACCTAGGAGTGGGTCATATGGTAAGTTCATGTTAAACTTTGTAAGACATCACCAACGAATTTTCCAAAATTTTCCATTTTACCTTCTCACTAGTGAGGTATAATATCAAGGTTACACTTGTTTCACTTGTCATTTTGGTTTTTGCCATTCTAAGAGGTATGCATTAATATCACTTTGTGTTTCGAATTCACATTTCTTAATGACTAATGATGCTGAACATGCTTTCATGTGCTTCTTAGCCATTTGTGCATCTTTGGGGAAATATCTGTTTGAATCCTTTGCTCATTTTTCAATTGAGTCATTTGTCATGTTGCTCTTTATATATACATTCTGGAGACAAATCCTTGATCAACTACGTGATTTACAGATCTTTTCTCCCAATTTTTGGCTTGTCTTTCATATTTTTAAAGTGATGTCTATCAAAGAGCAGAAGTTCCTAATTTTGATAAAGTCCTATTTATTCATTTTGGATTACCCTTTCCTATGATTCATTTAAGAAAGCTTTGCCTTACATAAAGTCACAAAAAATTTTCTCCAATGTTGTGCTCTATAAGGTTTTTGAACATAATTTGAATATGATTTTTGTTTTTCCATTTTGAATCTGATCCATGGTAATTAAAAAAAAATAAGAAAATATGGATGAACAAAGGGAAGAAAATACAGATCACTCATACTCTTCAAACCAGAGCTAAGTCACTAATGTTTTGTTGTGTATATATGTATTAGTTCTCTGTTGCTGTATAACATTTTATTCCAAAAAACGCAACTTAAAACAACAGACATTTTTTTTTTTCTAATTTTTTTTGGAGGGGCTGGGTTGCAGAGGGGGAGCCGGGCCACTTCTATTGGTCTTTCATTTGTCTATCTTCATCCATCTTTGTTCTTTGGCCCGTGTGGGCCTCCCATCGCAGTGGCGTCTGTTGTCGCAGAGCACTGGCTCTGGGCACATGAGCTCCGGAGCTCTGGCTTGGTAATTGGACACATGGGTCCAGCCGCTCCGCAGCACGTGGGTTCTTCCCAGGCCAGGGATCGAACCGGAGGCTCTTGCACTGCAAGGTGGTGTCCGTCCCCACTGGACCACCAGGGGAACCCCGAATAGACATTTCTTATCTCAAAGGTTCTGTGGATCAGGAATTTGGGAACACGTTTCTGGGCACCTTTGTCTCAGGATCAGTCACAAGGCTGCGATTAAGGTGCCGTTGTGGCAGCTGTCATTTCAGCGCTCGACGGAGAGAGCAGTCCTTTCCAAGCTCACTCACTTTGCCGCCGGCAGCCCTCTCGGCCTCGCTGGCTGTTGGTTGGGCGCATCAGCTCCTTGCCATATGGGTCTCTCCACAGGACAACTAGCAACACGGGTGCTGGCTTTCCTGAGAGGAAGAGTAGGAGGGAGGGCATTCGTACAGAAGTCAGAGTCTTTCTGTAACCTGGTCTTGAACATGGCATTCCATCATTCTGCTCCTGCTCTATTCATAGAGGTGAGTCACTGGGTCTAGCCCACTCACAGAGGGGAGCAGAGTACACACGTGTATGAGTCCTAGGAGCTGGGGATCATCAGGGACCATTTTAGAAAGCTGACACTGTGTGCTTGTTTATTTTCTGTTTTTCTTATGAATGAGGTGGTGAATATGTACCTGTGACACATACAGATGCAGGGGCCCCTTTCTAGATTCTTCTGCATCAAAATCTCCATGGGAAATGCCTCTCTGTGAGTCTATCTTTTAAAATCTTCACTGGCCACTCAAGTAAGAGCCACTCCCCAAATAAAGAGTCAAAATGTGCCTATCGCTTGAGAGTCACTGGCACAGTCATCATACTCTTCAAACCAGAGCTAAGTCACTAATGTTTTTGCTCCAAAACGCAACTTAAAACAACAGACATTTTTTCTAATTTTTTTGAGGGCTGGGTTGCAGAGGGGGAGCCGGGCCACTTCTATTGGTCTTTCATTTGTCTATCTTCATCCATCTTTGTTCTTTGGCCCGTGTGGGCCTCCCATCGCAGTGGCGTCTGTTGTCGCAGAGCACTGGCTCTGGGCACATGAGCTCCGGAGCTCTGGCTTGGTAATTGGACACATGGGTCCAGCCGCTCCGCAGCACGTGGGTTCTTCCCAGGCCAGGGATCGAACCGGAGGCTCTTGCACTGCAAGGTGGTGTCCGTCCCCACTGGACCACCCGGGAACCCGAATAGACATTTCTTATCTCAAAGGTTCTGTGGATCAGGAATTTGGGAACACGTTTCTGGGCACCTTTGTCTCAGGATCAGTCACAAGGCTGCGATTAAGGTGCCGTTGTGGCAGCTGTCATTTCAGCGCCGACGGAGAGAGCAGTCCTTTCCAAGCTCACTCACTTTGCCGCCGGCAGCCCTCTTGGCCTCGCTGGCTGTTGGTTGGGCGCATCAGCTCCTTGCCATATGGGTCTCTCCACAGGACAACTAGCAACACGGGTGCTGGCTTTCCTGAGAGGAAGAGTAGGAGGGAGGGCATTCGTACAGAAGTCAGAGTCTTTCTGTAACCTGGTCTTGAACATGGCATTCCATCATTCTGCTCCTGCTCTATTCATAGAGGTGAGTCACTGGGTCTAGCCCACTCACAGAGGGGAGCAGAGTACACACGTGTATGAGTCCTAGGAGCTGGGGATCATCAGGGACCATTTTAGAAAGCTGACACTGTGTGCTTGTTTATTTTCTGTTTTTCTTATGAATGAGGTGGTGAATATGTACCTGTGACACATACAGATGCAGGGGCCCCTTTCTAGATTCTTCTGCATCAAAATCTCCATGGGAAATGCCTCTCTCTGTGAGTCTATCTTTTAAAATCTTCACTGGCCACTCAAGTAAGAGTCAGGGTTGAGAGTCACTGGCAAACATCAGTACAAGTGGATGTTTCCCCACGTGGGTCAAAACTGTGCCTATCGCTTAGAAAGTGTGCTCTATTCTCCCCTTCAGATAGGCTTGGAGATAAATGTGCCTCATTTCCCAGTGCAGGACAGCTGCGTCTGCCCCTCTGCTTCCTAGGAGCTGCATCTGAGGGGCTGTGCCCGGCCATGACGACCTTCCCTTCCAGGAGCTTCAGGGACGTGGAGTGGGTGGCAGGGACCGCCCGCCCCTGTGTTTGGCTCCAGAGCAGCTCTGACATCAATTCATCAGTCCAGAGGATACTTTTAGATGCAAGTCTGCTGGTGTGAGGACTTTATGAGAACAAGAATCCTGGCTGTGAAATCGCTGGTATTTCATGATGTGAGAGAAGATTTACAAGCTCCACGCGGTGCTGAGCTATAAAACCAAGTCCAGCAGTTATGCAACCAAGCCTGTGAGGCAGGCAAACACAAGGAAGTGGCAGGTGGCAATAAGGGAAGCCACCACCTCACTGTGCCTGGGACCCCTGGCCCCAGCCACACACCCACTGGGGAGTCAGGTCAAGGTTCCTTCATTTCTATCTGCCTCCTGGGGAGGCTAACCCGGTAGTCATTAGGGCACAAATGGCCAAGTTGTGTTATGTGAGATTATGGGCTTGGAACAGAAGGGGTTTCAAGGATCCCTGCCTGATAGTCCCCCAACACCTTCCGTGTTAAGGGGCCATTCTGCTTCTGCTTGATAGTCACCCCAAGGAGACACCCAGAAAGTATTCTCTTATAACCCTATTAAATTTTTTTGTTACAATTAAATTTTTATTTGTCTTCTCCACTAAAATGAAGCTCTCTGACAGTAGGAACCTGGCCTGTCTGTCACTCAAAGCATAGCTGCACCCCAACACACATATATGTTGACAGAATAAATGAAAGAATGGATATTTGGATGCTTCCAAGGATGGGGACCTCATCACCTTACAGATCAGCCTGCCCTCAGTCAGGATGGCTCTTGACTATTGACCCTTCCCCACCTGGTTACCATCTGCCTCCATGTGGCCTTCCTTCACTGTCCTCACCTGTGCCCTCCCCCCCCCTCAGTGTCGCCCAGCTGTTCCTTCAACCCGTCCCTCACCTTGGGTCCTCAGTGCTACTGCAACATCAGAAATGGATGTTTCACGTCAAAACTGTGCCTATCGCTTAGAAAGTGTGCTCTATTCTCCCTTCAGATAGGCTTGGAGATAAATGTGCCTCATTTCCCAGTGCAGGACAGCTGCGTCTGCCCCTCTGCTTCCTAGGAGCTGCATCTGAGGGGCTGTGCCCGGCCATGACGACCTTCCCTTCCAGGAGCTTCAGGGACGTGGAGTGGGTGGCAGGGACCGCCCGCCCCTGTGTTTGGCTCCAGAGCAGCTCTGACATCAATTCATCAGTCCAGAGGATACTTTTAGATGCAAGTCTGCTGGTGTGAGGACTTTATGAGAACAAGAATCCTGGCTGTGAAATCGCTGGTATTTCATGATGTGAGAGAAGATTTACAAGCTCCACGCGGTGCTGAGCTATAAAACCAAGTCCAGCAGTTATGCAACCAAGCCTGTGAGGCAGGCAAACACAAGGAAGTGGCAGGTGGCAATAAGGGAAGCCACCACCTCACTGTGCCTGGGACCCCTGGCCCCAGCCACACACCCACTGGGGAGTCAGGTCAAGGTTCCTTCATTTCTATCTGCCTCCTGGGGAGGCTAACCCGGTAGTCATTAGGGCACAAATGGCCAAGTTGTGTTATGTGAGATTATGGGCTTGGAACAGAAGGGGTTTCAAGGATCCCTGCCTGATAGTCCCCCAACACCTTCCGTGTTAAGGGGCCATTCTGCTTCTGCTTGATAGTCACCCCAAGGAGACACCCAGAAAGTATTCTCTTATAACCCTATTAAATTTTTTTGTTACAATTAAATTTTTATTTGTCTTCTCCACTAAAATGAAGCTCTCTGACAGTAGGAACCTGGCCTGTCTGTCACTCAAAGCATAGCTGCACCCCAACACACATATATGTTGACAGAATAAATGAAAGAATGGATATTTGGATGCTTCCAAGGATGGGGACCTCATCACCTTACAGATCAGCCTGCCCTCAGTCAGGATGGCTCTTGACTATTGACCCTTCCCCACCTGGTTACCATCTGCCTCCATGTGGCCTTCCTTCACTGTCCTCACCTGTGCCCTCCCCACCCCCTCAGTGTCGCCCCAGCTGTCCTCCTCCAGAGGGCTCTAAAGGGTCCCTGTCCCTCAGTAACTTAGGTTAACTCTTTTGAGGTCCTCAGCAAGCCTTGGCAGTTTGCCCATCTGAGGCCCTTCTCCCCCCACAAACATTTAGGTTGCTTCTTCATGCTCAGAGATTTTAGGTATAAACGGAGTCCATAGATTTAACTGAGGACCAATGCTGTGAGCCAGTTGGCTCAGTTCCCTTTCTCAGTTTCTCAAGAACAGCAGCCACACGTAGGGGCCTCCAGATTTGGGGGAAGCAAATGGATCTACTGACTTTGCCCTCCCACCCCCTCTAATTCTAAGGCTCAGGCTGAGGGGTGTGGAACTGAGGGAAGAAGGTATCTTGGGCTGCCATCCGGGAGAGGAGGTGGGGACCCAGGCTTTTTCGTCATCAGGGTCATGGCTCGCCTGGGGGAGGGGTGAAGACGCTGGGAGGGAGGTTGGATCCCTAGGGGAGGCTACCAGAGCCTGAGGTGGATGTTGCATTTGTCTTCTTGTTATTCTTCTCATTTAATCTCTAAGTCAAAGTTCGACAGGTTCCTTGCCTGCTGGGGAGGTCAAACAAAGTACCCCAGTGTTATTGGGGAGTGAGCTTAGAAAGGTTGAGAGACGGGATAGGACTCTGTACTTGCTTAGACCCCCCATGTCTGGGGCAGTCTCCCACGCCGACGTCCAGCTGGTGTGTCGATCCTCACCACTCCACCTCCTGCTGGCCGTGGTGGCCCTTTCAGCCACAGATGCAGGACCCCAAGTACATAACAGGAGTGAGCCCCGCTCTGCCTCCTTGACGGGGTGCTCTGGGCACCCAGGAGGGAACCACATGGTTGGGCTTAGCAACCTAGGCAGGGAAGGGCTGGTGGCTGCTGTGGGTGCCTTGCCCTGCTCCGGGGCCCCAGGTCCCTCAAAATGGGCCTGAAGCCTGAACACGTGAATGTTTAGGTGAAATGCATGGGATTTATGGATACTGTTTGGCAGGTGATAAGAAGGAAAATGGGGAGCCAGGATCATTTCGGTCCCCTGCTTGGGACAGTTTTATTCATCCATCTATCCATCTCTCACTCAATTACAGGTGCTCCAGGCCCATCCTAGCCAGGCCTCGTGCCTCTTCCCTCTCCATCCTTATCTCTTCTAGCAGCCCCATCCTTCTCCTCTAAGGAATGTGTGGAAGTTTCTAAATAAAACATTCAACAGTAAAGCTAAATGCCCAGATAAAGCCAATTATGTATCAGTTCAGTTCAGTTGCTCCATTGTGTCTGACTCTTTGTGACCACATGGACGGCAGCACGCCAGGCTTCCCTGCCCTTCACCATCTTCCAGAGCTTGCTCAAACTCGTGTCCATTGCCTCAGTGATGCCATCCAACCATCTCGTCCTCTGTCATCCCCTTCTCCTCTTGCCCTCAGTTTTCCCCAGCATCAGGGTCTTTTCTAATGAGTTGTTTCTTCACATCACACGGCCAAAGTATTGGAGCTTCAGCATCAGCATTCCTTCCAATGAATATTCAGGGTTGATTTCCTTTAGGATTGACTGATCTGATCTCCTTGCAATCCAAGGGACTCTTGTGTATAAATGCAATTTAATTTTTTAAATTTAAATTATACAGTACCAAAATTAGAGTTTTCGAGAAAAGTCCACGTTCCCCTCAATCAATCTCTAGTTTAGTAAAATGTCTCCAAGGCATCTCTCACCACAAGTCTCTGCTCTACACCATCATGCTGAAAAATCATCCTCAACCTAGCTTATAGTGGAGGGTTGAAGGCCTCCCTGATGGCTCAGATGGTAAAGAATCTGCCTGCAGAGTGGGAGACGAGGGTTCAGTCTCTGGGTTGGAAAGGTCCCCTGGAGGAGGAGATGGAAAATCAATCCAGTATTCTTGTCTGGAGAATCCCATGGACAGATGAGCGTGGCAGGCTACAGTCCACAGGGTCACAAAGAGTCGAATAGAGCTCAAGTGATGAACACTTTGAGTGGAAAGTGGTTTGGGCAATTGTTCTATTAAAGAAAGGAACAGAGTGGGTTTCACCCTCCATGGAACCCCTGCAGGGCTGCTGGGAGGCAGGTAGCTGTCACTGTCACTTAGAACACAAAGGTGACTTACAGCCTCACACTGTCACCGAGTAAACGCACGACAGACAACAACATAGGAGGCCGGTCACTTGGGGGCTTGTGAAGACCTGCATCTGCCGATGCAAGGAAGAGAGACGGAAGCCCCATTTCAGGCACACGGCCACGTGAGAATGTGAGGTGCCGGCTCTGGTGGGTGAACCGCTAGATGTGGGGAGTGAATGAGGGCCTTTTCCACCATCAGGCAACCTCTCGACGTCCAGAATTCAGCACTGCCCACGCACCTGTGGCTCACCTGGTCCACACCTGGCAGGTCCACACAGAGGTGAAGTTAGTATTTTACTGGGACGGTGTTTATTACTCCTGCTGTTATTTAGTTGCTCGGTCACATCCAACCCTTGGGACTGTAGCCGGCCGGGCTTCTCTGTCCTTGGGATTCCGCAGGCAAGAGCACTGGAGTAGTTGCCATTCCCTCCTCCAGGGGATCTTCCTGACCCAGGAATCGAACCTGATTGTCCTGCATTGCAGGCAGATTCTTTACCGCTGAGCCACCAGGAAAGCCCTATTACTCCTAGGTATCGCTAGTCCCTGGAGCCCATGACTGGTGCATCAGATATTTGCTGAACACGCCTGGGGACCAGGCCCACCAGTCTATCACTCACGCTAGTTTCTGAACCCTGATTTAGTTGCACATCTCTGGGCCTCAATCAATCTCTAGTTTAGTAAAATGTCTCCAAGGCATCTCTCACCACAAGTCTCTGCTCTACACCATCATGCTGAAAATCATCCTCAACCTAACTTATAGTGGAGGGTTGAAGGCCTCCCTGATGGCTCAGATGGTAAAGAATCTGCCTGCAGAGTGGGAGACGAGGGTTCAGTCTCTGGGTTGGAAAGGTCCCCTGGAGGAGGAGATGGAAAATCAATCCAGTATTCTTGTCTGGAGAATCCCATGGACAGATGAGCGTGGCAGGCTACAGTCCACAGGGTCACAAAGAGTCGAATAGAGCTCAAGTGATGAACACTTTGAGTGGAAAGTGGTTTGGGCAATTGTTCTATTAAAGAAAGGACCAGAGTGGGTTCCACCCTCCATGGACCCCCTGCAGGGCTGCTGGGAGGCAGCTAGCTGTCACTGTCACTTAGAACACAAAGGTGACTTACAGCCTCACACTGTCACCGAGTAAACGCACGACAGACAACAACATAGGAGGCCGGTCACTTGGGGGCTTGGGAAGACCTGCATCTGCCGATGCAAGGAAGAGAGACGGAAGCCCCATTTCAGGCACACGGCCACGTGAGAATGTGAGGTGCCGGCTCTGGTGGGTGAACCGCTAGATGTGGGGAGTGAATGAGGGCCTTTTCCACCATCAGGCAACCTCTCGACGTCCAGAATTCAGCACTGCCCACGCACCTGTGGCTCACCTGGTCCACACCTGGCAGGTCCACACAGAGGTGAAGTTAGTATTTTACTGGGACGGTGTTTATTACTCCTGCTGTTATTTAGTTGCTCGGTCACATCCAACCCTTGGGACTGTAGCCGGCCGGGCTTCTCTGTCCTTGGGATTCCGCAGGCAAGAGCACTGGAGTAGTTGCCATTCCCTCCTCCAGGGGATCTTCCTGACCCAGGAATCGAACCTGATTGTCCTGCATTGCAGGCAGATTCTTTACCGCTGAGCCACCAGGAAAGCCCTATTACTCCTAGGTATCGCTAGTCCCTGGAGCCCATGACTGGTGCATCAGATATTTGCTGAACACGCCTGGGGACCAGGCCCACCAGTCTATCACTCACGCTAGTTTCTGAACCCTGATTTAGTTGCACATCTCTGGGTGCCTCAGTCTCTCCACCTCTCATGTGGCTGCTAGAAGGTGATAAACCCTTGGAAGCTCATAGCAGCGACTGCTGAGTAAACAATGAGAGGGTCAGAGTGTTCTGAGGGCCCCTGTGCTGTTCCAGGAAGCCTGTGAAATCTGAGGCCCGAAAGGCCACGAAGAAGGGAGCCCATTGGACCAGTGGCCCCGGTGCCTGGGGTGAGTGCCCCCAGCGCAGGCCGTGTACCCTGTCTCCCTCAGTGCTGGCCAAGGTCAGAGGTGTGAGCCTGGGAACCCTCCCAGATTTCACTGTGGCCCTGAGGGCCACGGTGCCTCCCTCCTCTGTCTATTTCAGTCAGAGTCGAGCTCAAGAGGAAAGGGATCTGACGCGGCGGTGTGTGTGCAGCGGAGCCCTGCTGCCTTGGCAGGTGTCTGAGCCCACGGACTTGGCTCTGGCAGTGCCGACCTCCTGGGCCAGCTCTGTCATGAACAGCCCTGTGCTCTTGGGACTGACTTCCTCCTCATGCTCATCCCCATCTCTAAACTGGGGATGAAATACCTGCCGCACAGGGCGGCTGGTCATCTGAACTGTGTGTAAAGAGCAGAGAATAGAGCTTGGAACAGACCGTGTGCTCATCAATGGGAACATCCTTCTTCCCCCAGTGGGTCCTCGCCCAGGCAAGTCGGCAGTCCTGGGCTCCCCGGTGGTGACACGTCTCATGCTTGCCTTGTCTGCTTGGTGGCTAGGCTTCCAGAACTTTCTACCTCTTTGGTACCAGAAGCCACAGGGTCTTCGCAGGACTCACCTTCCACCCAATGAGACACAAACCCGTCTTCACAATATGTCCCTGGTAAGACACTGATCACGGCCTAGAAGTGACTGCTCTGGGTTCAGGTCCTCACCAGCCTCTCTGTCAGTGTTCATGGACATCGGTGCTGGGGTCCCAGGCTCTTTTAAGCAATTACAGGGACCCTCAACTCTTACTCTAGCAAGGCATAGGGTCATCTAGATGTGGGACCCTTCCATCACCTGTCCAGAAGGGCCATTTTGGAAAATAGGCTACATGTTTCCAAGGTCACAGGATCTCCCTGCCCACTCCTAGCCCCTGCCCCCCATCATAGGCAGACACACACACACACACACACACACCCTCGTTTCTCCACCTGTGAAATCTGTACCTCCAATTTCTTGACCACTGGGCTCATATCTCATTCTTATATGCTTGGTTTTGGTGTCATTTATCCTTCAGGTTTTGAGGAAATTGTCTTTGAGCCTTTCGAAAAAAAAGCAGCATAAAAATAAATCAGTGTAGAAGCTCTCCAAAACATTAACTTGTGTTTCCCAGTAACTTGTTTCCGTGTTGACCTCAGAATCAAGCTTTTTGGGGGAATCTCTGTTCAGTGGAGAATTTCTGGAGATTCCAATAGGTTAAAAGGCACTGGCTTCCATTTTCAGCTCCTCGATCAGTGTGTTAGTCACTTATCTGAGCCTGACTCTGTGTGAAGCCATGGAAGGTCAGTCACCAGGCTCCTCTGCCCACGGGCTTCTCCAGGCAAGAACACTGGAGGGGGTGGCCGTGCCCTCCTCCAGGGGACCTTCCCAACCCAGGGGTAGAACCTCAGTCTCCTGCATTTCAGGCAGATTCTTTGCCATCTGAGCCCCAATAAGGTGCAAAACATAGAAATAAGTCAGATGCAGAAGGCTGCCCACAGCTGAGTAGCCTAATTCTTGATTTCAGTTTTTTGTGTTTATCAAATGACCTTCTTGTTTAGTCCATGTTGTAGATCAATTTATTATCATAATAAGTAAATGTGACAATGGCTTATGAATTGAGTACCGTATATCATACATGATATATATTTATACAAGTTCTTTTAAAATACAATTTTGTAGTTGTATATTATCATTGTTTCACTAACCACTGTAACAAACAGCCTTCAGATTTCAATGTCTCAACTCACGTCAAAATATGAGTCAGGAGGGAGACTGTTCTATTGTCCTTCACGGATCCTGACTTCTTTTACCCTGCAGTTCCCCCTTCCCCCAGGTCTTTGGAGTCCTCTCCACTCATGAGAAGAGCAAAGAGTCTCCTGGGGAGGCACCTGTGGCCAGGTCTAAGTGCTACCCATTCCTTCTGTTTGCACCCGATTGGTCAGAACTCAACTACACGGTCATTCCACCTGAATGCAAGGCAAGGAAAGGTGTATCCAGGGGAAAGAGAAAATGAATACGGATGAGGGGTGTGTGCTATAAATATATTACCTCACTTCATCCAAGTGTGAGCTCCGTCAAAGAGCTTGGGGTGGGCAAAAGGGTGGCCTGTGAAAATGTCCATATTCTAGTGCCCAGAATCTGGGAAGATGCTACCTTCGCGCAAAAGGGACCTTGCAGATGTGATTGACAATCTTGAGAGAAGATTTTACTGGATAATTTAAGGGAGGGGTGTAATGTAATCACAAGAGATGTCAGGAATGGAAAAGGGAGGCAAGAGCAACAGAGAGAGACTCGAAGATTCTACGCTGCGGCTTTGAACTTGGAAGAAGAGGCCTGAGGCAAGGAACGCAGGCAGCCTCTAGAAGCTGCAGAGGCAAGGGAATGGCATCTCCCCTAGACCTTGCAGCCTTGAAGACACCTTGATTTTAGCCCAGTGAAACCTATTTTGAACTTCTGCTGTCCAGGTCTGTAAGATAGTAAATTTATGTTGTTTTAAGCCGCTAAGTTTGTCGCAATTTGCTAGAGACCTGTAGGAAACAAATGCACGGCTCATTTTACTTTGCATCCCTACCTTGTGCCTGGTCCACAGTATGTACACAGAGCAGGTGCATTTTTCACATGAAGTTTGATGGAGATCAAAGAAAGCCTGTGAAGCAGGAACTGAAAATCAAGGAAAGTGTGGCTTGATCCTAAAGACTAGGAGACTGTTGTCATGGAGCCCAGGGCATGAAGGGGATCGAACTTCCAGAAAGGAGGAGTCCTGGGAGATGGTGGGCTGGGAGCAGCTGAGTAAGAGGTATGTACCTCCAGCATGGAGGCGGGTAGAGTGGTTCCCATCAGGAAGGGAACTTGGGGAGCATGGGAGCAAAAGGCTCTCTTAGGGGGAGCTGGAAACTTGGCCTGTTGGGTCAGAATTCCAGGGTCAAAATCTGCAGTTCCTTCTTGTCCTTCACGGATCCTGACTTCTTTTCCCCTGCAGACCCCCCTTCCCCCAGGTCTTTGGAGTCCTCTCCACTCATGAGAAGAGCAAAGAGTCTCCTGGGGAGGCACCTGTGGCCAGGTCTAAGTGCTACCCATTCCTTCTGTTTGCACCCGATTGGTCAGAACTCAACTACACGGTCATTCCACCTGAATGCAAGGCAAGGAAAGGTGTATCCAGGGGAAAGAGAAAATGAATACGGATGAGGGGTGTGTGCTATAAATATATTACCTCACTTCATCCAAGTGTGAGCTCCGTCAAAGAGCTTGGGGTGGGCAAAAGGGTGGCCTGTGAAAATGTCCATATTCTAGTGCCCAGAATCTGGGAAGATGCTACCTTCAAAAGGGACCTTGCAGATGTGATTGACAATCTTGAGAGAAGATTTTACTGGATAATTTAAGGGAGGGGTGTAATGTAATCACAAGAGATGTCAGGAATGGAAAAGGGAGGCAAGAGCAACAGAGAGAGACTCGAAGATTCTACGCTGCGGCTTTGAACTTGGAAGAAGAGGCCTGAGGCAAGGAACGCAGGCAGCCTCTAGAAGCTGCAGAGGCAAGGGAATGGCATCTCCCCTAGACCTTGCAGCCTTGAAGACACCTTGATTTTAGCCCAGTGAAACCTATTTTGAACTTCTGCTGTCCAGGTCTGTAAGATAGTAAATTTATGTTGTTTTAAGCCGCTAAGTTTGTCGCAATTTGCTAGAGACCTGTAGGAAACAAATGCACGGCTCATTTTACTTTGCATCCCTACCTTGTGCCTGGTCCACAGTATGTACACAGAGCAGGTGCATTTTTCACATGAAGTTTGATGGAGATCAAAGAAAGCCTGTGAAGCAGGAACTGAAAATCAAGGAAAGTGTGGCTTGATCCTAAAGACTAGGAGACTGTTGTCATGGAGCCCAGGGCATGAAGGGGATCGAACTTCCAGAAAGGAGGAGTCCTGGGAGATGGTGGGCTGGGAGCAGCTGAGTAAGAGGTATGTACCTCCAGCATGGAGGCGGGTAGAGTGGTTCCCATCAGGAAGGGAACTTGGGGAGCATGGGAGCAAAAGGCTCTCTTAGGGGGAGCTGGAAACTTGGCCTGTTGGGTCAGAATTCCAGGGTCAAAATCTGACCTCAGTCCCTTCTTATCTAGCTGTGCAACTTTGAGTATTTCACTATTGTTGCTGCATAACAAATTGCCTCAAGACTTAGTGGGCTAGAGCAAGCTTTGTACCGTGCTCACACACTCTGTGGGTTGGACAGGGCATGGTGGGGACAGCTTATCTCTGGTCTCTGATTCCTGGGCCTCCGCCGGGAAGATTCCAAGGCCGGGGATGACTCAGTGTAGTATGGAAACCTTATATGGAAGCTCAGGGCTTCAAAGACAAGTGCCCTAGCTCATAAAGTAGAACCTGTAGCTTCTTTGATGATTTATCCTCAGAAGTCACGCAGTGTCCCTTCTGCTGTATTTTATTAGTTTACAATCTCATCACCAGCTTATCCAGATTCAAGAGCAGAACTAGCATCTGCCTCCTAACAGGGAGAGGCAAGGTTCTAGTATCACACAACAGAGATTGTGGCAACCACCTTAGGGAAATATCATTTGCCATATTTAGTAATGTTCTCACTTGAGATTTGGTTTCCTCAGCAAGAAGATAAGAGTGACAACTATGAACCTCTCATCTGGGTTATAGTATCGATAGCTTTTGGCACAGTGCCTTGAACACAATAATATCCTAAGGGCTCTCAAGAGATCAGAGAGCTGGTCTGTTGTTTCTCATGACTGCATCCACAGTGCCTTGCACAGTGCCTGGCATGTGAAAGGGTCTAAGAGAATTGTGCCAGACTGGGGATCGTCTGTCTGTGTATCAGCTAGATACTGCTGTGTAACAAACTACCCTATAACATAGTCACTTAAAACAACAGCCATTCTGTTTGCTTGTGGTTCTGTGAGTCAGCAGTTCAGGCTGTATTCAGCTCAATGAATCTTCTGTTGCTCTTATCTGGGATCACTCATGTGACTGTGGTTGTGGGCAGTTGACTAAGGTGGGATGATCTCAGATCCATCACACACATCGGACAGTTAGTGCTGGCTGTCAGTTAGAGAGCCTCAGTTCTCCTCCACGTGGCCTTTCCGGCTGGCTAGCTCAGGCCTTTTGGCATTATGGTCCCAGGCTTTCAACTGCAATCAAAATAAGCCCTCATTCCCAGGCACATCTGAAACCTCTGCTTGTGTCTCATTTGCTAATTTTCTTTTGGCCAGGGCAAGTCACATGGCCAAGCCTGGACTTAAGGGATAGGGAAATAAATCCCATCTCTTGGGAGGGACAGCAAAGTCACATTGCAAAGCAGAGGATAGGAGGGATCCCTGCAGCCATCTTTGCCCATGATCCACCACAGTTAATACTGAGATGTAAGGCAGAGGTTGGGAGGGGGCTGGAGGCTCAAGTGCATGAGGGGGTGCTGAGCACGTGACAGTCTCTGCAGCAGGATGTTGGTATTGGTGAGGAGAGGTCACTGCACCTTCTGCTGTATTTTATTAGTTTACAATCTCATCACCAGCTTATCCAGATTCAAGAGCAGAACTAGCATCTGCCTCCTAACAGGGAGAGGCAAGGTTCTAGTATCACACAACAGAGATTGTGGCAACCACCTTAGGGAAATATCATTTGCCATATTTAGTAATGTTCTCACTTGAGATTTGGTTTCCTCAGCAAGAAGATAAGAGTGACAACTATGAACCTCTCATCTGGGTTATAGTATCGATAGCTTTTGGCACAGTGCCTTGAACACAATAATATCCTAAGGGCTCTCAAGAGATCAGAGAGCTGGTCTGTTGTTTCTCATGACTGCATCCACAGTGCCTTGCACAGTGCCTGGCATGTGAAAGGGTCTAAGAGAATTGTGCCAGACTGGGGATCGTCTGTCTGTGTATCAGCTAGATACTGCTGTGTAACAAACTACCCTATAACATAGTCACTTAAAACAACAGCCATTCTGTTTGCTTGTGGTTCTGTGAGTCAGCAGTTCAGGCTGTATTCAGCTCAATGAATCTTCTGTTGCTCTTATCTGGGATCACTCATGTGACTGTGGTTGTGGGCAGTTGACTAAGGTGGGATGATCTCAGATCCATCACACACATCGGACAGTTAGTGCTGGCTGTCAGTTAGAGAGCCTCAGTTCTCCTCCACGTGGCCTTTCCGGCTGGCTAGCTCAGGCCTTTTGGCATTATGGTCCCAGGCTTTCAACTGCAATCAAAATAAGCCCTCATTCCCAGGCACATCTGAAACCTCTGCTTGTGTCTCATTTGCTAATTTTCTTTTGGCCAGGGCAAGTCACATGGCCAAGCCTGGACTTAAGGGATAGGGAAATAAATCCCATCTCTTGGGAGGGACAGCAAAGTCACATTGCAAAGCAGAGGATAGGAGGGATCCCTGCAGCCATCTTTGCCCATGATCCACCACAGTTAATACTGAGATGTAAGGCAGAGGTTGGGAGGGGGCTGGAGGCTCAAGTGCATGAGGGGGTGCTGAGCACGTGACAGTCTCTGCAGCAGGATGTTGGTATTGGTGAGGAGAGGTCACTGCACCTTCTGCCTCAAGCCACAGGGAAATGTATCATCTCACCTGACAGAACTGCAGAGGCTGGGCTTGCTCCGGCTTGGCTGAAGGAGCAACTCAACAAAGTCACCCGTCCCAGGTCCTTGCTGGTCTTCTCCCTGCCCTGCTTGGTGAAGGCCTTGTCGTTCAGGCTTGTAGGATGATAACTATAGCGATTCCCAGAGTCCCATTCAGGCACCTGGAGAAGAAAAAACAAAAATTTCTCACTATCCAACCCAGAGGTTTTCTCATTATGGCTCCTGGGCCAAGATTGGGTCCAGAGAGTGGGATTACCATGGCTGCTCATGTTAGCTCCTGTGGCTGCCATAACAAAATACCAAATGCTGGGTGGTTTAAAACCACAGAAATGCATTGTCTCACAGTTCTGGAGCCTAGACGTCCTAGATCAATGTGTTGGCTGTACCATGCCCCCTCTGAAACCTGAAGGAAAAAGTATTGCTTGCCTCTTCTTAGATTCTGGTGGTTTGCCCCAAATTCTTGACATTCCTTGTCTTTTAAATGCATCACTCTAACCCTCCGTCTTCACGTGGCTTCTCCCCATGGCCTCACAATGTCTTCTCTCTGTGCATGTCTCTCTCTGTGTTCCAGCTTCCCCGTTTAATAAGAACACCAGTCATATTTGACAAAGGCCCACCTTAGTGACCTTATTGTAATCTACCTCTGTTAAGACCCCATTTCCAAGTATAGTCACATTCTGAGGTGGCAGGGGTTAGCACTACGACTTATAATGTAGTTGATGTTGAGAGTGAGTCACAAGGATCGCTAATGAATGAATGAGTGAGTGAATGAAAGATCACAGTGCTTGGAGGCCCCAAAGGAGTCCGGTATTAGCTTCCTGGTGAGGTCTGTAGGGTAATTTTAGCCCTAGACTTCACTGAGGATATTTGGGTACTTGTGCTTTCTGCGTATGACAGATTGTTGGTCATATTTATGATTTATCTCTGGCTATATCTTTAGTTAGAAATGCAACCCAGTTGGATCATGCCCGGGGGGGCCTCAAGCCACAAGGGAAATGGGAGGGGCTGGAGGCTTAAGTGCATGAGGGGGTGCTGAGCACGTGACAGTCTCTGCAGCAGGATGTTGGTATTGGTGAGGAGAGGTCACTGCTCCTTCTGCCTCAAGCCACAGGGAAATGTATCATCTCACCTGACAGAACTGCAGAGGCTGGGCTTGCTCCGGCTTGGCTGAAGGAGCAACTCAACAAAGTCACCCGTCCCAGGTCCTTGCTGGTCTTCTCCCTGCCCTGCTTGGTGAAGGCCTTGTCGTTCAGGCTTGTAGGATGATAACTATAGCGATTCCCAGAGTCCCATTCAGGCACCTGGAGAAGAAAAAACAAAAATTTCTCACTATCCAACCCAGAGGTTTTCTCATTATGGCTCCTGGGCCAAGATTGGGTCCAGAGAGTGGGATTACCATGGCTGCTCATGTTAGCTCCTGTGGCTGCCATAACAAAATACCAAATGCTGGGTGGTTTAAAACCACAGAAATGCATTGTCTCACAGTTCTGGAGCCTAGACGTCCTAGATCAATGTGTTGGCTGTACCATGCCCCCTCTGAAACCTGAAGGAAAAAGTATTGCTTGCCTCTTCTTAGATTCTGGTGGTTTGCCCCAAATTCTTGACATTCCTTGTCTTTTAAATGCATCACTCTAACCCTCCGTCTTCACGTGGCTTCTCCCCATGGCCTCACAATGTCTTCTCTCTGTGCATGTCTCTCTCTGTGTTCCAGCTTCCCCGTTTAATAAGAACACCAGTCATATTTGACAAAGGCCCACCTTAGTGACCTTATTGTAATCTACCTCTGTTAAGACCCCATTTCCAAGTATAGTCACATTCTGAGGTGGCAGGGGTTAGCACTACGACTTATAATGTAGTTGATGTTGAGAGTGAGTCACAAGGATCGCTAATGAATGAATGAGTGAGTGAATGAAAGATCACAGTGCTTGGAGGCCCCAAAGGAGTCCGGTATTAGCTTCCTGGTGAGGTCTGTAGGGTAATTTTAGCCCTAGACTTCACTGAGGATATTTGGGTACTTGTGCTTTCTGCGTATGACAGATTGTTGGTCATATTTATGATTTATCTCTGGCTATATCTTTAGTTAGAAATGCAACCAGTGCCTCAAGGAGAACAAATACTGTTCCTCTGGGAAATTTTGACAAACCACAGTATGACGTGGTTTCCAGGAATGTATCGTGGTGAAGAAGTCCAGTCTGCCTTATACAGACTCTCAGTAAGAACCCGCAAGCACCCACCTCCTACACGCAAACCAGCATCCCCAGGGCAATGAAGGACAGCAGCCAGCTGCCTAGCAACACTGCCTCCCTGGCTCCCACCCGCCATTACCCTCTCCCGTGCAGAGTGTGGGTGCTTCTGGGACGCTCTCCCCTTCAAAGCAGCTCTCCGTGGGTAAGATGATTGGATTTCACTGCGGGAGGGAGTGAGGACGCTGGATACCCTATCACAAAGCTTACCAAAGGTGCCCTAGTGTTTTAGAATCTGTTTACGCCTACCCAACCCAAATACATCACGCACTTCTTAGAAGCCAAACTTAACATTTGCACCCACCACTGAAAGCCCTGAGCAATACATAATGCCAGATGGGGGGTTGCCGGTAGTGTGTGAGTGCTCAGTTGTGTCAGTCACGTCTGACTCTTTGCAACTCTACGGACCGTAGCCCACCAGGCTCTGTCCATGGGACTCTCCAGGCGAGAATACTGGAGTGAGTTGCCACGGCTTCCTCCTTGTAGAATTGGCACTAATTCGCTTACCTTGCTCTTTTGAGGTGGTGGGGGACTGAGTGGAGCTGAGGTTTCAGATGGGCGTGGGAGGGCCTAGGGTTAAAAATAAAAATCTCCCTCTTGCAATCTATTAACTATAAATTCACCAGAGTATATTCTTTTAAAATGTACACCTGGGCTTCCCTGGTGGTCCAGTGGGTAAGGACACCACCTTGCAGTGCAAGGAACGCCGGCCTGGGAAGATCCCATGTGCTGCAGAGCAGCTGGACCGATGTGTCCAATGACCGAGCCGGAGCTCTGGAGCGCATGCGCCCAGAGCCGGTGCTCTGTGACAACAGAGGCCACCAGGATGGGAGGCCCACACGGGCCAAAGAACAAAGATGGATGAAAATAGACAAATGAAAGACCAATAGAAGTAGCCCGCCTACTCCGCTCCCTCCCCACCACCCCCAAAATAAATAAATAAATAAATCTTAAAAAATAAAATAAAATGTGCATCTATTGCTGTGGAGAGCTAATAGCCAATCTGCTTTTATTGGGTTTTTTTCCCATTAAAAAGGACTAGGTGCCTCAGCAGAGGATGGAGAGGGTGGGACAAACTGAGAGAGGAGCACTATCATATACATACGCGGCCACAAATAAACTTGACAGCTAGTGGGAAACTGCGGCATCGCACGGGGGGCTCACCTGGTGCTTTGTGATGACCCAGAGTGGGTGGGATGGAGAGGATGGGGAGTGAGGTTCACAAGGAAGGAGATATATGTGTACTTATGGCTGATTCATGCTGTTGTTTGGGAGAAACCAACACAACATTATAAAACAATTATCCTTCAATTAAAAATTAAAAAAGGAAAAACCTTTCTAAAAAGAGAGAGGAAGCAAATTCTTAAAAAAAAAAAAGAAAGAAAGAAAAGGATTGGGGAACTGAGTTTTGACCCGTAGAAAGGGGAGAACAGCAGAGTCAGAGAAATCGATTGTACCCAGGACATTTTGAGGTCAGACCCCTGTGAAAATGGATACTTGGAACTTACAAGAGGCAGAGGAAAAGGATACAGAACAGAAAAAGAAGAATGCTGGAAGTTGTAATTCTGACCAGAGCCAGCACACAGGGGGCCTTCAGTCCTTCTTCTCACAGTTGCCTTTGCCGCTGGAAAAGTGATTTTTCACCAGGAGTAGCACCTGCTCTTGGACTTGAACCCTCTCCTAGGTAACCATGTCACTAGCCACCAAACACCCGGCCCACTCTAGACGCCTCCCTTGTCCTCAGACTCCACCAACAGGTCATGACTACTCCACGTCCTCCATATGGCTCAAGTCTCTCCCCTCCTCCCCGTCACCGTGGCCCATGCTAGTTCAGACTCTAGTACTCTCTTCCTGTCCCCATCCCTCTGCCGTTGTTCATCTTCCATCCTGCCCAAGATAGTCTTGTTGATCAGTGCATCTCATCACATCACTCCTGGCCAGGACATTGCCCGTCTGCCCCTACAAACCCATTCGAGCCTACTCTTGGTCCCAGGGACTGACCTGGATAGGCCACAACAATGGCCTCCCTTGGCATCTGGCTTCTGGTTTCTGGTTGTATTGGACCAATGAGCAACACCAGCAGGAGATCAAAGGGGAAGCGGAGGCTGGGGTCTTTACTTTCCTTCACGGTGGAGTCATGCTTAGTCACTCATTCATGTCCAACTCTACAACCCCCATGGACTGTAGCCACCAGGCTCCTCTGTCCAGGATTGTTCAGGCAAGAATACTGGAGTTGCCATTTTCTCCAGGGGGTTTTCCTAACCAAGTGATTAAACCCATATGTCCTGCACTGGAAGGCAGATTCTTTACCACTGAGCCACCTGGGAAGCCCAAAAGGGAGTGGGCTTGTCTGGGATTTGAACTCAAGACCTCTCACAAGTGAAGTGAGGCCCATACCCCTAGACCAACAAGCCACCTCGGGATCCCCACAGTGGAGTCACCTTAACCAAAAGCTTCAGCTCCTCTCAAGGTATCCTTTGCACAGCTCTTTCAGCAACTGCTCCTTCCCCTCACCCCTTCCCAACAGCCCTCATGTTATCTTACGCAGGCATAGCATTTTACCTTGTGGTTTTACCACATGCTGCCCAAACCTTAGTAAATAGCCTTTCCATTGAACATGCCTCAAATTATTCCCATTTCTGAGTGCCATCTCTGTCTGCTGTGTCCCTGAATGATTCACTTTTCCTACTCAAAACCCTCAGAGGGGGCTTCCCTGGTGGTTGGGTAGAGTCTGCCTTGCAGTGCAAGGGGCACTGGTTCGATCCCTGGCCCAGGAAGATCCCACGTGCCATGGAGTGGCTGGATCGGTGTGTCCAATTACGAGTCAGCGCTCTGGAGCACATGTGCCCAGAGCCAGTGCTCTGCTACAGGAGAGGCCACTGCAATGGGAGGCCCACACAGGCCAAAGAATGAAAGATGGATGAAAATAAATATAAAAAAATAAGAGAGGCATGATGGGGGGGGAAAAGACACCCTCAAAGGTTATCACAGCCTTTAATATCAAGTCCAAGTTGATGAGATTGGCACTCAAGGTCCTTCATCACCCTGTTTACCTTTCCAGCCTGCTTCTTGTCACTAACCTTCACTTACTCTAGAATCTGATTATAGAGTTGTTCATATTTACCCTCAAATATTTGCACCTCTGAGCATGCAGTTTTGTTTGTCTAAATTGCCTCTCATTCTTTCTCAGTCTGATACAAAGGTCTGGCACAGCGTCCAGTGTTTAGAAAACTCTCAGTAATTATACTGTGAATGAAAATGTGAGAATGTTTGAGATCCTCACTTCCAGTCCGATGTCATGCAAAGGCATATTTATGGATACATAAAGACTTAACTGTTGGAAAAGGATTTCATGTCACACCAGGCCCTGGACAGTCTTCTTCCCTAACTTCTGGGGATCCGTGGCAAGGGGAAAGTGAGGAGGCTTCTAAGCACAAATCAGGGCACAGTTGTATAACCGCATCAAAGCTTGGGAAGAAGAACGGCATCTTCCCAGCTGGTTGTCTCTGATGGTCCCTGGGTGAATCACTGCGGGGGGAAAAATAGAGCTGTTCCAGGGAGCAGACTTGTAATCAGTAAGAAAATCTATTCCTCCAGGGTGTTCTCATTTAGTAAGTGTTCCCCTGTGGTGAGCTTCCTCAGGAGGGGAAGCCCTGGTGGAGGGCAGGGTGGAGTGGAAGGTGGGAGGGAGGAGTAGGAGGGGAGGAGGAGAAGAAGGAAGGAAAGTCAGGGCAGACCAGCCCTCAGGGGAGGCTTCCTGGAGCCCGGGAGTTGAGTCTGTCACTTGGACAGAGGGCACCAAGGCCTGTTAGAGAGCGGGCCAGAGGGTCTGGAAGGCTTTGGGTCTCCCCTCAGCTAGGTGGGACAGCTAACAGAGTGATTCGCCGGTCCTCTTACTCTGGCTCTGACTGCTAAAGACATAATGTTCTCAAAATCACACCAGAAACTCTGGCTGATGGGTCCCAGTGGGAATGGGAGGCTAAGGAAAGGATTTCCTCTTTCCGTTTTATACTCTTCTAAACAAAGAGCGTGCAGAGCTGTTATTTTCAAATAATGCTCAAGAGGTTATCGCATCAGTGCAATTTTGGACGAGTTGGTTTTACTTATTTCTATTTTTCTAAAAGATGATCAATGTTATTGGAAACCAATGCAGTTACTGGGATTCCCTTATAGCTCAGCTGGTAAAGAATGCATCTGCCATGCAGGAAACCCTGGTTTGATTCCTGGTTGGGAAGATGCCCTCTGAGATGATTTTTGTCTAAATTGCCTCTCATTCTTTCTCAGTCTGATACAAAGGTCTGGCACAGCGTCCAGTGTTTAGAAAACTCTCAGTAATTATACTGTGAATGAAAATGTGAGAATGTTTGAGATCCTCACTTCCAGTCCGATGTCATGCAAAGGCATATTTATGGATACATAAAGACTTAACTGTTGGAAAAGGATTTCATGTCACACCAGGCCCTGGACAGTCTTCTTCCCTAACTTCTGGGGATCCGTGGCAAGGGGAAAGTGAGGAGGCTTCTAAGCACAAATCAGGGCACAGTTGTATAACCGCATCAAAGCTTGGGAAGAAGAACGGCATCTTCCCAGCTGGTTGTCTCTGATGGTCCCTGGGTGAATCACTGCGGGGGGAAAAATAGAGCTGTTCCAGGGAGCAGACTTGTAATCAGTAAGAAAATCTATTCCTCCAGGGTGTTCTCATTTAGTAAGTGTTCCCCTGTGGTGAGCTTCCTCAGGAGGGGAAGCCCTGGTGGAGGGCAGGGTGGAGTGGAAGGTGGGAGGGAGGAGTAGGAGGGGAGGAGGAGAAGAAGGAAGGAAAGTCAGGGCAGACCAGCCCTCAGGGGAGGCTTCCTGGAGCCCGGGAGTTGAGTCTGTCACTTGGACAGAGGGCACCAAGGCCTGTTAGAGAGCGGGCCAGAGGGTCTGGAAGGCTTTGGGTCTCCCCTCAGCTAGGTGGGACAGCTAACAGAGTGATTCGCCGGTCCTCTTACTCTGGCTCTGACTGCTAAAGACATAATGTTCTCAAAATCACACCAGAAACTCTGGCTGATGGGTCCCAGTGGGAATGGGAGGCTAAGGAAAGGATTTCCTCTTTCCGTTTTATACTCTTCTAAACAAAGAGCGTGCAGAGCTGTTATTTTCAAATAATGCTCAAGAGGTTATCGCATCAGTGCAATTTTGGACGAGTTGGTTTTACTTATTTCTATTTTTCTAAAAGATGATCAATGTTATTGGAAACCAATGCAGTTACTGGGATTCCCTTATAGCTCAGCTGGTAAAGAATGCATCTGCCATGCAGGAAACCCTGGTTTGATTCCTGGTTGGGAAGATGCCCTGGAGAAGGGATAGGCAACCCACTCCAGTATTCTTGGGCCTCTCTTTGGGCTCAGAGGGTAAAGAATCCATCTGCAAAGCAAGAGACCTGAATTTGATCCCTGGGTTGGGAAGACCCTCTGGAGAAGGGAAGGGCTACCCTCTCCAGTATTCTGCCTGGAGAATGTCATGACTTGTCCATGGGTCCTAAAGAGTCAGACACGACAAGGAGGCTTCCATTTTCTTTTGATTTCCAAGACAATCCTGAGTTCAAATACCCTTTGGTCTCACACAGTAGAGAAGTGTCCCAGAAATTCTGACAAGTTAGCATGTTAGGATCTAAATCTCCTCACCCACCTGAAAGAGGCAGTATCAGTGGCCCAGCTGTGTCCTGCACTTTGTGACCCCAGGACCTGAAAGTAGTGCCATATCTCAAATCAGATCCCAGCTCCTTAAGTCCAGCCTAGGAAATACATCATAGTTTTCATGTCTAGGAAGAAGAGTCATCTTTTCTTTCCTCCCTGGGAGCACCCTCTTAGGTGCTCATAATAAGAACACATGAATGTTTTCAAGAATCTGAGGCTGCAAACATCCTTCTTGAGGGTGGGTGTGAGTGTGCCAATCCCAGCATTTAAGAGTAGTGCCCAGGCAGGAGGGACACTCTGAGGTCACTCACTATAAAGAAAACTGCGGGAACACTCCGCAAGTGGTCTCCAGTTACAGATCCTGCAGAAGCCTGGCCTCAGCCAGGGCAGCTGGATTCCATTCCTGTTCTGGAATCTTATCTTTTCTGTGGAGATTCATCTTACCACATCTTAGCAACTACTGACTCTCTTAAAGCAGAGGCAAGATATTTCTCTGAAGGCATTGCTTGATTCTGACTCAAATTTCTTCTGAAGGCAGGACTACTATTTTATTTTGTTACAAGTCAATTGTGATTGTTCAGTTGTGTCCTGTTCTCTGAGACCCCATGGACGGCAGCACACCAGGCTTCCCTGTCCTTCACCGTCTCCCGGAGTTTGCTCACACTCATGTCCATTGAGTCAGTGATGCCATCCAACACTCTCAGCCTCTGTCGCCCGCTTCCCCTCCTGCACTCAATCTTTCCCAGCATCAGGGTCTTTTCCAACGAGTCTGTTCTTTGCACCAGGTGGCCAAAATATTAGAACTTCAGCTTTGGCATCAGTCCTTCCAATGAATATTCAGAGTCGTTTGATCTCCTTGCAGTCTAGGGAACTCTCAAGAATCTTTTCCAGCAGCTCAAAAGCATCAATTCTTCAGGCCTCAGATTTCTTTATGGACCAGCCTCTTTTTGTTTAAGAGTATTCGCCTTGGTACTTCTATGCTGATGGCAGCCTATGTCTCTCCCAGGGCTCTGGGCCTAGTGAGAACTGAATATCTCCTGCTCCTTGCTTGTTCCAGGCTGCCGAGAGGAACCATCAGCCCTCAGATCCCAGACACGACAGTGTCATCTTGCCGCCAGCGCTGCTCAAGCCCCTGCCCCGTATAATCTCCCCTGACTTCCTGTCTGATGGCCAGGGTTCCAGTCCCCCTCAGAATAACCTTCAGAAGAGAATGACCCCTACTGTGTCCTGACTAGATTAGTCTGGAACCACATGAAATGAGTGTGGACAAGAGAAGGAATGGGCTCAACCAGGGGGAGCTGTCACAGCAGAGGCTGGACCAGTGAGGCAGAGCTGGTCAGGCCCCATGAGTGAGACCTGCACATAGATCAATTTCCCAACAGAACTTCCCTCTCCTAGAGCATCTCTTGGTACCAGCAGTTCTGAACCTGTGGCTTCCTTTCCTCAGCACAGCTGCAACCATTGTGCTGGGGGAAGAGGCAGCCCCTTGGCCTCAGCCAGGGCAGCTGGATTCCATTCCTGTTCTGGAATCTTATCTTTTCTGTGGAGATTCATCTTACCACATCTTAGCAACTACTGACTCTCTTAAAGCAGAGGCAAGATATTTCTCTGAAGGCATTGCTTGATTCTGACTCAAATTTCTTCTGAAGGCAGGACTACTATTTTATTTTGTTACAAGTCAATTGTGATTGTTCAGTTGTGTCCTGTTCTCTGAGACCCCATGGACGGCAGCACACCAGGCTTCCCTGTCCTTCACCGTCTCCCGGAGTTTGCTCACACTCATGTCCATTGAGTCAGTGATGCCATCCAACACTCTCAGCCTCTGTCGCCCGCTTCCCCTCCTGCACTCAATCTTTCCCAGCATCAGGGCCTTTTCCAACGAGTCTGTTCTTTGCACCAGGTGGCCAAAATATTAGAACTTCAGCTTTGGCATCAGTCCTTCCAATGAATATTCAGAGTCGTTTGATCTCCTTGCAGTCTAGGGAACTCTCAAGAATCTTTTCCAGCAGCTCAAAAGCATCAATTCTTCAGGCCTCAGATTTCTTTATGGACCAGCCTCTTTTTGTTTAAGAGTATTCGCCTTGGTACTTCTATGCTGATGGCAGCCTATGTCTCTCCCAGGGCTCTGGGCCTAGTGAGAACTGAATATCTCCTGCTCCTTGCTTGTTCCAGGCTGCCGAGAGGAACCATCAGCCCTCAGATCCCAGACACGACAGTGTCATCTTGCCGCCAGCGCTGCTCAAGCCCCTGCCCCGTATAATCTCCCCTGACTTCCTGTCTGATGGCCAGGGTTCCAGTCCCCCTCAGAATAACCTTCAGAAGAGAATGACCCCTACTGTGTCCTGACTAGATTAGTCTGGAACCACATGAAATGAGTGTGGACAAGAGAAGGAATGGGCTCAACCAGGGGGAGCTGTCACAGCAGAGGCTGGACCAGTGAGGCAGAGCTGGTCAGGCCCCATGAGTGAGACCTGCACATAGATCAATTTCCCAACAGAACTTCCCTCTCCTAGAGCATCTCTTGGTACCAGCAGTTCTGAACCTGTGGCTTCCTTTCCTCAGCACAGCTGCAACCATTGTGCTGCAGAGAGAGGCGCAAAAGGCAGGCAGCCCCTTGGGAAGCCATTTGTTAGAGTATCTAGAAAAGCTGAAGATATGCTCCTTCTTTGGCCCAGCAGTTCCACTTCAAATACAAACACTGGAGAAAAACAGGCACACGGCACCAGAATACACATACCAATAATGCCCACCACAGCATTGTCATAACAGTCAAAACAACTCAAATGTTCATCAACAGTAGCATGGATAAATCAATCTGATAGACGCATACAGCAGAATACTATGCAGCCATGAACATGAGCGCACTGCAGCTGCACAGATGGTACCGATGATTCTCAGAAACACAACCAAACAAAAGAAGTCAGACACAGAAACCCCACCATGATTCTATTCATGGAAAGCTAAAAACAGCCCAAAGTAGAAAAAGAGTTTACATTTAGTAATGTAAACTTAAGTGGTGAAACCAAAAGGAAGTAAATGTTATAAGTCTCAAGGAGAGGGAGAATGTAATAAAACAGAGACATGCTAGGGGCTTCAGAGCATTTTATTTCCTGATGTGAGTGGTGATAACGTGAGTCGTTGGTTTATAGTTATTTATTAGACTCTATAAGGTTCTGTGCACTTCTGTGTGTGCATGTTAATTTTCAGAATTTTGAAAAGGAAAGATTGAGATGGCCTGGTTTTAAGAAGGGCTTGAATAAGGGTCTCACCTGCTGATGCTCTTGGTTTCTGAATCCACCACCATGGTCCTAGAGGAGGACATCCCTGCCTGGTCCATGCATCCCCGTCCTGCTCCAGGAATCAGTTCCGAGGCCACCAGCGCTGGTAGAAACAATCTCATCCTTGACGAAGCCTGACTCAGCTGGCCCTGACTGCATCTTCTGGGCTCCTACACCCCCAAGGATGCAATTGAGCTTGTTCTGTGGGAGACAGTCTGTAATGAATTTCCTAGGAAGGAAACAGAACGGAAATCAAGAGTGGTGCCAGATGGCTGGTGTGCATCACAGCTGAGGAGCAGTCCTGATACCCCAGGCCCGGGCTGGCGCCTGGTATGCACGTCTCCAGTCTGGTTTCCTCCTTCCCCTCCTCCGCCTCCTCCCCCATTTCCTCTGCCCAGGTGGCTGGTAGGCGTGCCAGCTCTCTGAGGGAGCCGGGAGGGGGTTGTGCGTAGCTCAGGCACCTCCTCACCAGGATCTTTCCTGAGCATTTGGGGTGTTTGTTTGCACAGCACTCAGCATAAATGAAGCGAACAACGGCATCAACACTAATCATAATAAATCAACTTGGCATAAATAAAGTGGGTCCCCGTGACTGGCTGGGAGTAGGTGACATTTTGGTGCTCTGAGATGGGCTGTGCTGAAACTGGGACTTAGAAGGCCACTACCTCCAAGGAGAGCCTAGATTGAGTCACCGGTGAAGGCCAGGAGCTTTGTTCAAGGCACATGAGTCCCCTTATTTAGGCCTGGGGAGTGGTGAGGCTACAGATGGAGAGGCCCTTCCTAGTTTCTGGCATGCTGGTCACTTGATGACTTGCTATGCGAATGGAAGCCCAGACTTCCCTCCACTTTTCCCTCCTTGGTCCCCAGCAAGGTAGAGTCAGAAACCCTGTACTCAACACCTTCACTAGGGATTTGCAGGGGTCGGTCTTGGTTAGTACCTGCTTTGCCCACACTCTTGTCCGAAATTGAGACTCTATAAGGTTCTGTGCACTTCTGTGTGTGCATGTTAATTTTCAGAATTTTGAAAAGGAAAGATTGAGATGGCCTGGTTTTAAGAAGGGCTTGAATAAGGGTCTCACCTGCTGATGCTCTTGGTTTCTGAATCCACCACCATGGTCCTAGAGGAGGACATCCCTGCCTGGTCCATGCATCCCCGTCCTGCTCCAGGAATCAGTTCCGAGGCCACCAGCGCTGGTAGAAACAATCTCATCCTTGACGAAGCCTGACTCAGCTGGCCCTGACTGCATCTTCTGGGCTCCTACACCCCCAAGGATGCAATTGAGCTTGTTCTGTGGGAGACAGTCTGTAATGAATTTCCTAGGAAGGAAACAGAACGGAAATCAAGAGTGGTGCCAGATGGCTGGTGTGCATCACAGCTGAGGAGCAGTCCTGATACCCCAGGCCCGGGCTGGCGCCTGGTATGCACGTCTCCAGTCTGGTTTCCTCCTTCCCCTCCTCCGCCTCCTCCCCCATTTCCTCTGCCCAGGTGGCTGGTAGGCGTGCCAGCTCTCTGAGGGAGCCGGGAGGGGGTTGTGCGTAGCTCAGGCACCTCCTCACCAGGATCTTTCCTGAGCATTTGGGGTGTTTGTTTGCACAGCACTCAGCATAAATGAAGCGAACAACGGCATCAACACTAATCATAATAAATCAACTTGGCATAAATAAAGTGGGTCCCCGTGACTGGCTGGGAGTAGGTGACATTTTGGTGCTCTGAGATGGGCTGTGCTGAAACTGGGACTTAGAAGGCCACTACCTCCAAGGAGAGCCTAGATTGAGTCACCGGTGAAGGCCAGGAGCTTTGTTCAAGGCACATGAGTCCCCTTATTTAGGCCTGGGGAGTGGTGAGGCTACAGATGGAGAGGCCCTTCCTAGTTTCTGGCATGCTGGTCACTTGATGACTTGCTATGCGAATGGAAGCCCAGACTTCCCTCCACTTTTCCCTCCTTGGTCCCCAGCAAGGTAGAGTCAGAAACCCTGTACTCAACACCTTCACTAGGGATTTGCAGGGGTCGGTCTTGGTTAGTACCTGCTTTGCCCACACTCTTGTCCGAAATTGCCTCTTCCTCCCCTAGGCCTCAGAGATCTCTGCTCGCTGGGTCCGTGGGTACAGAACCTCAGCTCAGCTCAGCTCAGATCGGGGGCCCTCCCCTGAGAGGCAGCTGGTAGGTTCCTGGAAACAAACACACTTGGTGAGACCCTAACTTGGAGGCAGCTCAGAGCAGCCTGGGCAGGCTATAGTAAAAAAAAAAAAAAAAAAAAAAGGAGGGATGTAGGGACAGGCAGGAGAAAGTCAGGAGGGAGCCTCTATCATGACTGCAAATAGAAACCTCAGTTTGTGGTGCAATGAAATCACCGTATATGGCTTGGGAGGAAATTCTCTGCAAGGAGCTGCATACAAATAGGTCATCAAGTAATGGCAAAAATATGCAGCCAAATGGAGGTGTCTGCAGGGTTTCTGCGTCTCTAAGGGCTAAGTAAGCTCCAGGAAGCCATAAGGACTCTGAGCTTCATGCCACCGAGGATGGGGGACGAGAGATGCTCCCTCTGCTTCCTTGTCCAGCCTCCAGCCTCCCACTTGTCCCCTCCCCACCAGGACCACAGAGAGTCTGACTAGCATCCTTGTTCTCTGTTGCTGAGATCAAGCAGGGACTCAGAGATTGCCTGAGACACTTTCTGGTGACTAATGCAGTACTTGAACAGGAAACAGACTGGAAAGGGCTTAGGAGGAGATATAAATAGCTCATGGCCTAAAAAATCTAACTTAGGGACAAATGGAATTAGCACACTGGAAGGAAAACAAGGAGATCACAGGCTCCGAAGACCAAGACTTCTCCTGGGAAATGTGCTTTTCTCGCAGATGGAACACTAGCTGCCCTTATAGGAGTATCTCCATCAAGTGTGGGCATCGCGGGCTTTCCCTGGTGGTCCAGTGGGTAAGGACACTGCCTTGCAGTGCAAGGGGCGCCGGTTCCATCCCTGACCTGGGAAGATCCCTCGTGCCGCGGAGTGGCTGGACCGATGTGTCCGATTACCGAGCCGGAGCTCTGGAGCACATGCGCCCAGAGCTGGCACTCTGCAGCGACAGACACCACCGCGATGGGAGGCCCACACGGGCCAAAGAACAAAGACAGATGAAAATACAGAAATGAAAGACCAATAGAAGTGGCCCGCCCGCTCCCCTCCCTCCCCAACCCGACCCCCGCCCAAAATAAATTAAAAAAAAAAAAGTGTGGGCATCACAGTCTGGGGTTGACCAGGCAGCCCTTCCTGCCTGCCAGATGATGCCCTGAACTGTCTGTGGTTCTGGGGATCCAGCGTTGGAGGGATTGTATAAGGGCGTGTGTGTGTGTGTGTGTGTGTGTGTGTGATGGGGTCACCAAGGCTCAGCGCTCAAGGACTATGAATTTTCTCACTTTGGGGGGAAAGTAAAATTGAAGAAGTGTCAGGAATATCTCTTCTGCTTGCCTCCGTTTTCCCTCTATCCATTAAGCTACAGCAATCCCCTTCCTTCTGGAACCCAATGAGGAGAAGAGAGAAAGAGCTAGGAGATCTAGCTTTGGAATTAACGGTGGGTCAGTAGCCTGGGGTTCTAGTTCCAGACAAGACACTCATTTGCTAAGCAACTTGGAGTAGACACTTCACTAAGATTGTTTGCTTTTCTATCAGAGAGAGGAGTTGGTCCAGTTCAGTGAACTTAAGATCTTTTTCTTTTATTTTTTCAAAGCTGCATAACGTTTCCCCAAAGAAAGTCACAAAGTCAGAGCTAAGCTGCCCTGGTTAAGGCAGGGACCTCACACTTAGACACATTCACTCCCCTCATGGTAGCTGCTGAAAAGCCACCACAGGAGCCCAGGGCTTTGTCGAGCGCCAGTTGAAAACCACAAGAAGCTAGAGCACTTGACAAGGGTGGCTGGCCTCCCCAAAGCTCTTCCTCATGACCCCTTCTCTCTTAACCTCCATGTAGAGGCTGGAAAGTTGAACAAATGAAAAGTAATGTCAGATGATGGAGATTTAACTAAACATGTCAGTCAAAACAAAGGAGAGTTTTAGTCCATGATCCTCAGTAAACAGCTTAATATCCTCATTGGACAGGGTTAGACTGACTGCGAAAGGGCCACCGTCTCCACCCACCCAGCATCCACACCCTCTGCAGTGGGACTCTGTAACTCCCCACATCAAGAAACTGAATTGATTTCCCCATCTATTGGGCATGTGCCAGCCTTGAGATCTGCTTTGAACAATATTTAGTGAAATCAATAGTATACTAACTTTAAGTTTAGGTCTTAAGAAGCCTTGTATCTTCTACTCTGTCTGTTAGACCCACGCTTCCACCCTGTGACTGGCCTGGGTTAGTCTGCCAGGGAACAAGAGGGCCATAGCGCAGAACTGACTCATCCCAGCTGTGACCACAACAGAACAGCCAGCCTGGAGCTGACCGCCTGAAGACACATCAGCAAAGAGACTTAGAAGAAATAATAAATAGTGGTTGTTTCAAGGCATACATTTTGGGGTAAGTCTATTTCTGTTCCAATTATCTATTACTGAGTAACAACACATCCCAAAACTTAGTGGCATAAAACAATTTACTATATATCAGTTTGTAATGATTTCCATGGTCCTGTGCCTTGACTAATGTCAGCTGGGCGATGCCCATGTGCGGGGTCTCTCCCATGGTGACAGTCAGTTGTCAACTGGGGCTCCAGCCATCTGAAGGTTCCACCAGACTAGGCGTCTGAGATGACTCACGTGGACAGCTGGCCCTCGGTGCTGGTGGTCATCTAGGGGCTCACCTGGGACTGTTGACTGCACCACAAGGTCTTCACCTTTCCACATGGCTTGAGTTTCTCACAACATGGCTGTGGGGTTCCCAGGGACTAGAAAAGAAAGCTGCCAGGCAAGTTAAGCTAGAGTATGGCATCTCTTCCTCCATAATTGATTGGTTGAAACAGTTATAAGGTCTTCTCATATTCAAAAGGGTAAAGAAATAGATGTTACCTCTAGATGGGGAAAGGGCAAGGTCACATTTCAAAAGAGAAGATAGAGTGAGAGATACTGTTGGGACCATCTTTGGGAAATAAAGTCTGCCATAGATGAACAGAATTCTTATGACAAAAGATAAGAGGACAGTTTTGTTTTGGATAGTCCTTCTTCCCCACAAGTCCACCCTCTTACATAATCACACACACACACACACACACACACAGATTGGCAAGCTCTGAGCAACTGGAGTGGAAGACCTGCAGAGCCCTGCTGAGCATAAGCAACGCCTCTGGGCCCCGGGTGGGGAGGGAGGAAATGCAGAGATTCTACATTGACCTCTGCCTGTCAAGAGTCAGGAGAGGAGGAGGTGGCTGAAGTGGGAAGTATTAGCTGGTCCCCTGCGGCGGGGGTGGGGTGGGGGTGGGGGTGGGGAATTCCCTGGTGGTTCAGATGGTAAAGAATCTATTTGCAATGTAGGAGATCTGGGTTCAAGCTCTGGTATTCTTGCCTGGAGAATTCCGTGGACAGAGGAGCCTGCGGGCTATAGTCCACAGGGTCACACAGCGTTAGACATGACTGATGACGAACACTAACTTTACACCTGTCTACCTGGGCTTTTTCTTTTTCATTTTTCTAAGGGTCATTCAGCATAGGAATGAGGAAATGCAACTGCCTACTTTAACAAGTGAATGAATAGAGTCAATGCTAGTTGAGTGCTTTGTCAATACCTGGTGCTGTGGAGGGGAAAATCAGATGATTTACAGGTTCAACTGGAGACTCTTCCCCTCGTTACCCATTCAGTGAGGCTGAAGATGTCAGTCTCCACATGCCTGAACACGGCCCCTCAGAGGCTGGCGCTCTTCAGCTGTCCTCTTTAGGGGCTCACCTGGGACTGTTGACTGCACCACAAGGTCTTCACCTTTCCACATGGCTTGAGTTTCTCACAACATGGCTGTGGGGTTCCCAGGGACTAGAAAAGAAAGCTGCCAGGCAAGTTAAGCTAGAGTATGGCATCTCTTCCTCCATAATTGATTGGTTGAAACAGTTATAAGGTCTTCTCATATTCAAAAGGGTAAAGAAATAGATGTTACCTCTAGATGGGGAAAGGGCAAGGTCACATTTCAAAAGAGAAGATAGAGTGAGAGATACTGTTGGGACCATCTTTGGGAAATAAAGTCTGCCATAGATGAACAGAATTCTTATGACAAAAGATAAGAGGACAGTTTTGTTTTGGATAGTCCTTCTTCCCCACAAGTCCACCCTCTTACATAATCACACACACACACACACACACACACACAGATTGGCAAGCTCTGAGCAACTGGAGTGGAAGACCTGCAGAGCCCTGCTGAGCATAAGCAACGCCTCTGGGCCCCGGGTGGGGGGGGGAGGGGGAGGAAATGCAGAGATTCTACATTGACCTCTGCCTGTCAAGAGTCAGGAGAGGAGGAGGTGGCTGAAGTGGGAAGTATTAGCTGGTCCCCTGCGGCGGGGGTGGGGTGGGGGTGGGGGTGGGGAATTCCCTGGTGGTTCAGATGGTAAAGAATCTATTTGCAATGTAGGAGATCTGGGTTCAAGCTCTGGTATTCTTGCCTGGAGAATTCCGTGGACAGAGGAGCCTGCGGGCTATAGTCCACAGGGTCACACAGCGTTAGACATGACTGATGACGAACACTAACTTTACACCTGTCTACCTGGGCTTTTTCTTTTTCATTTTTCTAAGGGTCATTCAGCATAGGAATGAGGAAATGCAACTGCCTACTTTAACAAGTGAATGAATAGAGTCAATGCTAGTTGAGTGCTTTGTCAATACCTGGTGCTGTGGAGGGGAAAATCAGATGATTTACAGGTTCAACTGGAGACTCTTCCCCTCGTTACCCATTCAGTGAGGCTGAAGATGTCAGTCTCCACATGCCTGAACACGGCCCCCCTCAGAGGCTGGCGCTCTTCAGCTGTCCTCTTTAGCTATTCCTAGGACCATCGCCCAGTGAATAAGAGCCCCATCTGGACAGCGGGAGAGGGAGATTAACATCTGTGTTCATGACTCAAGTGGTCCGAGGAAGCTCCCCAGTTCAATCTGCGTGACCAGGTTTTGCTCCAACTCTCACAGGTTTCCTGGTGAATGGGGAGTCCCCTGGGCCCCATTTGGCAGAGACTCTAAGCTCTTGCTCGCCTCTCTAATCTTTCCCCTTGTAAGGCTGACTCCTGTTCCTGAGCCCAAAACCGCTTCCTGTTTCAAACTTCCCCTCAGAGTTGAGATGCTGCTGCCCACCGCAGAGCCCAGAGACTCTTTGTGCCAGAGCCCCTGCCAGGTCTACAGCCAGCTGCCGCCAGCCCTCCCCGCCACCCTCCAGCCCTGCTACCCCCATCCCAGTGCCTGGTGGCTGAACCCAGCAGGTCACGCACAACAGGCAGCTTATGGGGGTCTCCCGGGCTGATTTGGGCTTGGACTATATTGGCACCAACATCCTGTCTGCCCTATTTCCTATGGATGGCAAAACTGGACTGGCTTTTAATGAAACCTGTACCCCAAGAGAGCCTGAGTGAAGAGACAGCCTTATAGAACTCCTTCAGTGGCTGTTGGAACAGGGCGGAGTTCCGGGGAGTTGAAAGCAGGAAAGAGGAAGGTAAAAATGAAGTCAGAAGTCCAGAGTGGCTCCCTCCTGGCTGAGGTACCATGTGTCCCGTAATGAGTCGCTGGCCTGCAGTCTGAGCTCACAGGAGAGCCAGCCTTTCCCCCCCAGGCAGCGGCCACAGCTCCACTCACGCCCCTCCCATCCCTTTCCCACTGAGCCATGGGGAGCATCTTTAAACAACATCCTGCAAATCAAGCAAAATAAAAAAATTATATCCACTGTAATATGGGCGTAGAATAGAACATCTGAACAGAAGATTTCAGAAGCTTCACCCTGAGAAAGGAATAATCTCTAAATTCTTCAAGAGGTTCTTTTTGTTTTGGGTTATTTTTCTTAAAATGATGTTTAATCAAATTATCCCCTTCCAATATCATCTCTCTGGTGCCTCCTTAGCTGAACCCCTCTCCCAGGCTACGGAGGTCATGGGGGAGGTCATGGGGTGGACGTGGTTTTTCTGTCCCTGTCTTAAAGGGCAGGGCTATCTCGGTTGCTGGGCTCAGGATTCTCCCCTTCACCCTACAGCCACTAGGCCTCAAGGAACCAAGGAACCATGCCCCCTCCTCCAATCAAAGGGTCCTCAGCTGTGAGGTCTGCCTCTTCCTCTCCTTCCTCTGAAGGCAACTGAGAACCCTCTGGCAAGACTGCTGCAGTGGGCTGTCTAGACTCCCAGGATCCAAGGACGCAAACTCTAGGGAAGGGAGGAAGAGAGCAGGCCAGGAGACTCCAACCCAGCCCGCACCCTCCCTCTGCTCTCCCTTCTCCCTTCTCAGCTTCCTCCTTCCCACCTCCCCCTGCCCTGCCTCCCTCCTCACCTCTTCCACAAAAGGCAGAAGTGGGTCGTGGCCCTGGACTTGGATGCCACCATCACAGGTAGACAGAGCTCGGCTCATGGTTCTATCATTGACTGTGTGGCCTTTATTGGATGAGTCGCTTTCATTCCCTGAGCTTTTATGGGGATGATAATACCTCAGAGGTGAAGAGACAGCCTTATAGAACTCCTTCAGTGGCTGTTGGAACAGGGCGGAGTTCCGGGGAGTTGAAAGCAGGAAAGAGGAAGGTAAAAATGAAGTCAGAAGTCCAGAGTGGCTCCCTCCTGGCTGAGGTACCATGTGTCCCGTAATGAGTCGCTGGCCTGCAGTCTGAGCTCACAGGAGAGCCAGCCTTTCCCCCCCAGGCAGCGCCACAGCTCCACTCACGCCCCTCCCATCCCTTTCCCACTGAGCCATGGGGAGCATCTTTAAACAACATCCTGCAAATCAAGCAAAATAAAAAAATTATATCCACTGTAATATGGGCGTAGAATAGAACATCTGAACAGAAGATTTCAGAAGCTTCACCCTGAGAAAGGAATAATCTCTAAATTCTTCAAGAGGTTCTTTTTGTTTTGGGTTATTTTTCTTAAAATGATGTTTAATCAAATTATCCCCTTCCAATATCATCTCTCTGGTGCCTCCTTAGCTGAACCCCTCTCCCAGGCTACGGAGGTCATGGGGGAGGTCATGGGGTGGACGTGGTTTTTCTGTCCCTGTCTTAAAGGGCAGGGCTATCTCGGTTGCTGGGCTCAGGATTCTCCCCTTCACCCTACAGCCACTAGGCCTCAAGGAACCAAGGAACCATGCCCCCTCCTCCAATCAAAGGGTCCTCAGCTGTGAGGTCTGCCTCTTCCTCTCCTTCCTCTGAAGGCAACTGAGAACCCTCTGGCAAGACTGCTGCAGTGGGCTGTCTAGACTCCCAGGATCCAAGGACGCAAACTCTAGGGAAGGGAGGAAGAGAGCAGGCCAGGAGACTCCAACCCAGCCCGCACCCTCCCTCTGCTCTCCCTTCTCCCTTCTCAGCTTCCTCCTTCCCACCTCCCCCTGCCCTGCCTCCCTCCTCACCTCTCTTCCACAAAAGGCAGAAGTGGGTACGTGGCCCTGGACTTGGATGCCACCATCACAGGTAGACAGAGCTCGGCTCATGGTTCTATCATTGACTGTGTGGCCTTTATTGGATGAGTCGCTTTCATTCCCTGAGCTTTTATGGGGATGATAATACCTCAGAGGTGAAGACTAAATGGGTTTAGATCTTAAATATTTAACCCAGGGTCTGAAACAGGATAAACCCTTAAAGAATGTTAACCAATCCAATCTGCAGCAGTACCTACTGAGGGCCAGGTGCTGAGGGCTCAGAAGGGAACAAAGAGAAATCCTTTAAAATGCCTCTGTCTTAACCTCTTCACAGTATATTATAATGAGTCTTATTTGAAAAGGTGTAAGGAAACTAAGTAGCTCCCATGGCCTGGCACTCAGGGACTGAATTTCAAGGACTTCTATGCACCTAGCAGCACAGAGTTGCCTGGTGGCTGGAGTGAAGTCAAAACCAGACCCACTGACAAGCTGTATCTCCATTCAGTCTACAGGGCTAATTGATTTGCCTAAAATCTACTGTTTCTCCAGGGGCAGGGATCTCTAAAACTAGGAGGAGGTCACACATGGGATGTGCCAGCACTTCTTTCTTGGAAGACAGCAAGCTTGGCGTCCCATGGGGGCCTGCAGAGCCACCAGTGTTGGGTTGTCACAGAGTCTCAGGAAATGCCCCCTCCAGAGAGGTTAAGTTGATTTCACTCACTGCTGTGCCAGTTCTGGCTGATTTGGGGTCCAGATTGAGGACCCCAAGCTCGGAAGTCCTGCTTGGCTAGACTAGCACTACCTTCCATAGCGGGATTAGGAAGCGGGAGCTTGTTTGCCACTTTTGGATTAGTCAAACCTTGGGAATCGGTTTGAAAAGTTTACTTTCATTTCCTACTTGAGTCTGCTCATATCCAGAGATCGCTTTCTGGATGCTCTTTCCTCTTCCAGTGGGAATTTCCTAGGGAGCACTGCTCTGTGGTTCATTACCACATCCCACCCAAAGGGAAACCCGAATCAGTGGAGCTCTCTGCCTGACCCATGGATTGAAAAATTCAGTACAGTAAACATGGGCATGTCTCCCAAAGTAATGTCTGTGTCCAATGACATGCCTATCCAAATCTCAACCAGGATTTTCCTAGATCTTTACAAGCCGATTCTAAAATTCTTATGGAATAAACAAGGCCAAAGAATGGCCAACAGGATTCAGAAGAAGAACAGGAGGAAAGACCGACCCTGCCAGTTCTTAAGGCCTATTACAAAGCCATTGACATGAAGGAATTAGTGCAGGAAGGGATGAATAGACCCATGAACTAGAATAGAATGAGAGCACGGAAATAAGCTCACACATATGCTAGGTCTGAAACAGGATAAACCCTTAAAGAATGTTAACCAATCCAATCTGCAGCAGTACCTACTGAGGGCCAGGTGCTGAGGGCTCAGAAGGGAACAAAGAGAAATCCTTTAAAATGCCTCTGTCTTAACCTCTTCACAGTATATTATAATGAGTCTTATTTGAAAAGGTGTAAGGAAACTAAGTAGCTCCCATGGCCTGGCACTCAGGGACTGAATTTCAAGGACTTCTATGCACCTAGCAGCACAGAGTTGCCTGGTGGCTGGAGTGAAGTCAAAACCAGACCCACTGACAAGCTGTATCTCCATTCAGTCTACAGGGCTAATTGATTTGCCTAAAATCTACTGTTTCTCCAGGGGCAGGGATCTCTAAAACTAGGAGGAGGTCACACATGGGATGTGCCAGCACTTCTTTCTTGGAAGACAGCAAGCTTGGCGTCCCATGGGGGCCTGCAGAGCCACCAGTGTTGGGTTGTCACAGAGTCTCAGGAAATGCCCCCTCCAGAGAGGTTAAGTTGATTTCACTCACTGCTGTGCCAGTTCTGGCTGATTTGGGGTCCAGATTGAGGACCCCAAGCTCGGAAGTCCTGCTTGGCTAGACTAGCACTACCTTCCATAGCGGGATTAGGAAGCGGGAGCTTGTTTGCCACTTTTGGATTAGTCAAACCTTGGGAATCGGTTTGAAAAGTTTACTTTCATTTCCTACTTGAGTCTGCTCATATCCAGAGATCGCTTTCTGGATGCTCTTTCCTCTTCCAGTGGGAATTTCCTAGGGAGCACTGCTCTGTGGTTCATTACCACATCCCACCCAAAGGGAAACCCGAATCAGTGGAGCTCTCTGCCTGACCCATGGATTGAAAAATTCAGTACAGTAAACATGGGCATGTCTCCCAAAGTAATGTCTGTGTCCAATGACATGCCTATCCAAATCTCAACCAGGATTTTCCTAGATCTTTACAAGCCGATTCTAAAATTCTTATGGAATAAACAAGGCCAAAGAATGGCCAACAGGATTCAGAAGAAGAACAGGAGGAAAGACCGACCCTGCCAGTTCTTAAGGCCTATTACAAAGCCATTGACATGAAGGAATTAGTGCAGGAAGGGATGAATAGACCCATGAACTAGAATAGAATGAGAGCACGGAAATAAGCTCACACATATCTGGCTACTTGATACAGGATGGACGTGACATTAACAAGGGAAGGACAGATCATTCAATAAATAATGTAGACTAATTGGTTATCCATTTGGGAAAGTTAAAACTCAAGATGGAATGCAATTGGGATTGACATATACAGACTACTATACATAAAGTAGAAAACTAATAAGAACCTACTATACGCACAGGGAACTCTACTCAATGCTCTGTGATGACCTATGCAGGAAAAGAATCTAAGAAAGAGCAGGTATATGTATACATATAACTGATTCTCTTTGCTGTATAGCAGAAATTAACACAACATTGTAAATCAACTATACTTCAATAAAAATTAATGACAAAACAGAAAACAAAGATGGAATGCAAAATATAAACTTTTTTTTAGAAATAGAATGTAAAATTTTTGGAAGAGATGTAAACACAAGAGAATAGATTTATGACAGTGGGGAAAGGAAATATTTTTTAAAACCGAGAATAGCAAGAACAACAAATCCACAGCCCATAAAGGAAACAATAAACTTATCTAAATAAGATTATAAATTTGGGCTTCCCTGGTGGACCAGTGGATAGAGAGTCCGCCTTGCAGTGCAAGAGGCACCAGTTCGATCCCTGGCCCGGGAAGATCCCTTGTGCTGCAGAGCAACTGGACTGATGTGTCCAATAACTAGCCAGCGCTCTGGAGCGCATGCACCTAGAGCTGGTGCTCTGCAGTGAGAGAGACCACTGCAGTGGGAGGCCCACACAGGTCAAAGAATAAAGATGGATGAAAATAAAATAAATAAAAAACAAATAAAAGAAGTCAAAATTAAAATATATATATATATAAATTTTGTTCAAGAGAAGACAAAAAAAAACCAAATAAAAAGATTCATCCCAGACTATATCCAGAATATACCAAGGACTTCCACAAGCATCAAGGCAAAGGCGACCTGGAGAATAATCAACCAAGGGTATGAATTTGAAATTCACAAATAAACAACACCCAACTGTCCAGTAAACATAAGAAGTTTCACCTCTACAGTAACTGGGGAAATGCCCATTCGAATCTCAGTGAAGTATCATTTCATTCGCATCAGACTGGCAAGACCTTTAAAATGTGCACGGCAGTGGTTTATGCTGGATAGAAGGGCACCGAGGAGGGTAAATGGTATCCTCACCTTGCAGAGCAATGTGTTACCAGTGAGTAGAGTCAAGAAGTATTCCTAATAATTCAGCAATACCAATCCTAGATGTGTAGGACAATTTACATACCCACACATGAACAGACATGCACAACAATGTTTTCCAACTTCAATTATAAAAGCAAAAAACATCAACAGGAATGAGGAAATAAAGCGTGGTATATTCCCTCAATGGGATGCTATTCAGCAGTTGAAACAAATTAGCATATCCTCATGAGTAAATCTTAAATATCAGCATGGATAAATTTCAAAAAATATTTGTCATTCCATACAGTATGAGTCTATATTTTAGGTTAGTATACTTTAAAATATGAAAAAAGCTTCTAAAACATTGTTTGGAAGTATATTCCTTTGTAGCAAAACTATAAAAACACATATTAAAATGATACACATTAAATTCATGAGGAAAGGACATGGATTTCTTTAACAGCATGCATTAACTATAATTTTCATGCTTTCCAAAAAGAAAAAAATACATCTGAAGCCAGTATGGCAAAATAAGATTTATTTACTTGAGGGTTTGGTGTGTTATTTTGGGTTGGCCAAAAATTTCATTCAGATTTGTCTGTAAGATGATACACCTGAATGAACTTTTTGACCAAACCACCTTTGGTTTTCTTATGTTGGAGATATTAGGAGAACACTCAGGTTCCTGGTCTCCAAGTTTCCCACAAAAGCATGGTTCTGGCTTGGGAAAGCAAAAGAAATAGTTTTTTCTGCCTTTATATTATACCCAGCAGTTCTCCTGGAGACTGTGTACCTCCTTTACGCACTTCTCACCTGTGTTGTTCAATGACTTTGAAATCATCAATTCAGCACCAGCTCAGTGGTGTTCACTGAGGGAACAAAAATGAAGAGTTGTTCCTTTTCTATAAAGCAGCTTGTAGGATGCTAAAACCAAAGTGTGTTTAAAAAAAAAAATGTGTGGGATAGCACAGTAGGAAGGAGTGATTCATAATTCATTCTGCCAAAGGGTGGATATAGACAAAGCCAAGAATTGGGCTTTGAAGTCTGCATAAAAGCTGGGAAGACAAAGAGGACGAGGAGAGTGTTGGGTGAGTAAGGAAAACAGGTATGGGGTTGTGTTAGGGGGCTGGAGGGCAGCATCTCGATAGGACATGTGCTTCAGAAAAATCCTTCTAGCAGTGGCAGAGGATGGAAATTCTGAAAAAGGCAGAAAGATTGGTTAGGAAGCCCCTGAAAAACGGTTTCGATGGGAGGTGATGAAAAATTGAACTACAGCACAGTGGCTTATTTTGGTTATGGTTTCCCTGAAAAAACTACAAATTAATTGAAGGTGGGGCAGAGGCTTAATCCAGTTTTATCTGTATGCACCCCACGGCTCCTACAGTTGGACCCTGCATATGACAGAAGCTCAATGAAAGCAAACTGATGGAAGGGAGGCGGACAGGAAGAAGGCAGCTCACCTCTTTACATGGCTTAGAGTATACTTGAAAATATGAAAAAAGCTTCTAAAACATTGTTTGGAAGTATATTCCTTTGTAGCAAAACTATAAAAACACATATTAAAATGATACACATTAAATTCATGAGGAAAGGACATGGATTTCTTTAACAGCATGCATTAACTATAATTTTCATGCTTTCCAAAAAGAAAAAAATACATCTGAAGCCAGTATGGCAAAATAAGATTTATTTACTTGAGGGTGTGGTGTGTTTTTTTGGGGTTTGGGCCCAAAAAATTTCATTCAGATTTGTCTGTAAGATGATACACCTGAATGAACTTTTTGACCAAACCACCTTTGGTTTTCTTATGTTGGAGATATTAGGAGAACACTCAGGTTCCTGGTCTCCAAGTTTCCCACAAAAGCATGGTTCTGGCTTGGGAAAGCAAAAGAAATAGTTTTTTCTGCCTTTATATTATACCCAGCAGTTCTCCTGGAGACTGTGTACCTCCTTTACGCACTTCTCACCTGTGTTGTTCAATGACTTTGAAATCATCAATTCAGCACCAGCTCAGTGGTGTTCACTGAGGGAACAAAAATGAAGAGTTGTTCCTTTTCTATAAAGCAGCTTGTAGGATGCTAAAACCAAAGTGTGTTTAAAAAAAAAAATGTGTGGGATAGCACAGTAGGAAGGAGTGATTCATAATTCATTCTGCCAAAGGGGTGGATATAGACAAAGCCAAGAATTGGGCTTTGAAGTCTGCATAAAAGCTGGGAAGACAAAGAGGACGAGGAGAGTGTTGGGTGAGTAAGGAAAACAGGTATGGGGTTGTGTTAGGGGGCTGGAGGGCAGCATCTCGATAGGACATGTGCTTCAGAAAAATCCTTCTAGCAGTGGCAGAGGATGGAAATTCTGAAAAAGGCAGAAAGATTGGTTAGGAAGCCCCTGAAAAACGGTTTCGATGGGAGGTGATGAAAAATTGAACTACAGCACAGTGGCTTATTTTGGTTATGGTTTCCCTGAAAAAACTACAAATTAATTGAAGGTGGGGCAGAGGCTTAATCCAGTTTTATCTGTATGCACCCCACGGCTCCTACAGTTGGACCCTGCATATGACAGAAGCTCAATGAAAGCAAACTGATGGAAGGGAGGCGGACAGGAAGAAGGCAGCTCACCTCTCCTTTAACAGGTAAGAAAGTTGAGGGGCTTCCCTGGTGGTCCAGTGGGTAAAGAGTCTGCCTTGTAGTACAAGGGGCACTGGTTTGATTCCCAGCTTGGGAAGATCCCGTATGCTTTGGAGCGGCTGGTCTGGTGTGTCCAACTATGAGCCAGTGCTCTGGAGCACCTGCGCCTAGAACCAGTGCTCTGCAACAAGAAAGGCCATTGCAATGGGAGACCCACACAGGCCAAAGAATAAAGATGGATAAAAATAAATAAATAAATAAATAAAAACAATAAAAGAGGCCAAATTTTTTTTTTTTAAAAGAAACCTGAGAGAAATGTCAATCGACAGAGGAATGGATTAAGAAGATGTGTTATATATATATAATGGAATATGACTCAGGCATTAAAAAGAATGAAATAGGCCATTTGCAGGAATACAGATGGGCCTAGACAGTGTTACACTGAGTGAAGTCAGACAGAGAAGGAGAAATATCATATGACATCCTTTTTATGTGGATTCTCAAACAGAAATGATACAAATGAACTTATTTAAAAAAAAAAAAAGAAAAAAGAAGGCTGAGAGGAGGAGAGGAAAAGTGATGTTTTCAAGGACAGTCCTTTACCTAGAAGCTTACAGCAAACAGCCCTACAACGACTCAGTTAGCAAACTAATAAGCATGAAGGTTTCTAAAAATATATCTATTTATTTATTTGGCTGCACTGGGTCTTAGTTGCCACGCACAGGATCTTCAATCTTTGTTGTGGCATGCAGGATTTTTAGTTGTGGCATGCAAAATTTTAGTTGCCACATGTGAGATCTAGTTCCCTGACCAGGGCCTGAGTCCAGGCCCCCTGCATTGGGAGTGTGGAGTCTAGGCCACCGGACCACCAGGAAAGTCCCACAGATAGGTTTCTAAAGACCAATCCTAGGCAGGTAAAGTTCCAATGCAACCGATTCCCTTATAAATCTGCGTTCATGAAGCAGTGCTTTCTCTTTCCCTCAGGCAGAAAAAGAATTCCTTTAAGACAGGTTAAATTCCCCGAGATGAAAAATACAAAACAATAGCCCTTTACCTGCCCTGGGTCCAAATAACAGGCTCTATTCAGGTGACTCTGAAAACACCGGCTTGTGTGCCGTCGGCATTGTGGGCAGGGCAAGCAGAGCGGCAGTGAGAACTTTACAAGTCCTTTGTTGTGCCACACAGCAACTGGCTCTCCACCCCAACACACATTTCCAGTCACCTGAACAAAATTCACCTGTTAACAGCCTGCATGGAAAGCAAACCACCTCTATAGTGCGTGCAGGTGTGAAGCACTCCCCGCCCACCCTCTCTGTGATTCCTCTGGCCTGGAGAGAGATTCAATTCTCTGTGTAGGAATAAATAAAAGAATGAAGATAGAGACCGACGCTTACTGTGTGCTTGCCGTTCTAAGTATTTTGCAGGTTAATCTTGAACTCCTGACATCACTGTGGTGTAAGTGCTATCGTTATTTATAGATGAAGAAAGAAGACACACAGCAGTTGATGACTCACTCTGGATCCCTTGGAAACAGAATTTGGGCAAAGGCACCCTGGCTCTAGAACCTAAACCCTTTTTATACTTTGTACTCAGTACAAGGTGTCTTGAAGGCAAAAAAATACTTAAGAAGATGGCATGAACCTGTCTCAGTCATTTATTCATTTGTTCATTATTTAACACTCACTGAGGGCCTACCATGTGCAAGGCAGAAGGGATAAAAAGACATAAATTTGCCATTAAGATGCTCAGAGCCCAAAGAAGGAGGCAGATCAGTAATACGGCTGCAGGAAGAACTCTGGTAAGTTGGAAGGTGGGGAGCTGGGGAAGCGAAGGTGAAGCAGCTTGCTTTACTTAAAGTGATTCCCTTGCTTTACTCTGCATTGGACTCACCTGAGATCTCTAACAATGGTTGATGTCTGCTTCCCACCCCCAGCCTTTAACATCTAATTGGCACTGGGAGTTTTAAAAACTAATGTTCAGCAAAATTGGGGAAACATTGGCTTAACAGGTCACAAGTTGGTCTGTAAGTAATATAGAACCTAACTGAAATTATCTTAGGCAAAAATAATGAAAAGAAAAGGGTTCTATTCAAGAGGTTGAATAGAATAGTGTACATTAAAAAAATACAGGGGCGAAAGCAAAAGACACAAACAGTTTTGAATGAGTCATGGAGATGTCATGTGCAACAGGCTCTATTCAGGTGACTCTGAAAACACCGGCTTGTGTGCCGTCGGCATTGTGGGCAGGGCAAGCAGAGCGGCAGTGAGAACTTTACAAGTCCTTTGTTGTGCCACACAGCAACTGGCTCTCCACCCCAACACACATTTCCAGTCACCTGAACAAAATTCACCTGTTAACAGCCTGCATGGAAAGCAAACCACCTCTATAGTGCGTGCAGGTGTGAAGCACTCCCCGCCCACCCTCTCTGTGATTCCTCTGGCCTGGAGAGAGATTCAATTCTCTGTGTAGGAATAAATAAAAGAATGAAGATAGAGACCGACGCTTACTGTGTGCTTGCCGTTCTAAGTATTTTGCAGGTTAATCTTGAACTCCTGACATCACTGTGGTGTAAGTGCTATCGTTATTTATAGATGAAGAAAGAAGACACACAGCAGTTGATGACTCACTCTGGATCCCTTGGAAACAGAATTTGGGCAAAGGCACCCTGGCTCTAGAACCTAAACCCTTTTTATACTTTGTACTCAGTACAAGGTGTCTTGAAGGCAAAAAAATACTTAAGAAGATGGCATGAACCTGTCTCAGTCATTTATTCATTTGTTCATTATTTAACACTCACTGAGGGCCTACCATGTGCAAGGCAGAAGGGAAAAAAAGACATAAATTTGCCATTAAGATGCTCAGAGCCCAAAGAAGGAGGCAGATAAAGTAATACGGCTGCAGGAAGAACTCTGGTAAGTTGGAAGGTGGGGAGCTGGGGAAGCGAAGGTGAAGCAGCTTGCTTTACTTAAAGTGATTCCCTTGCTTTACTCTGCATTGGACTCACCTGAGATCTCTAACAATGGTTGATGTCTGCTTCCCACCCCCAGCCTTTAACATCTAATTGGCACTGGGAGTTTTAAAAACTAATGTTCAGCAAAATTGGGGAAACATTGGCTTAACAGGTCACAAGTTGGTCTGTAAGTAATATAGAACCTAACTGAAATTATCTTAGGCAAAAATAATGAAAAGAAAAGGGTTCTATTCAAGAGGTTGAATAGAATAGTGTACATTAAAAAAATACAGGGGCGAAAGCAAAAGACACAAACAGTTTTGAATGAGTCATGGAGATGTCATGTGCAACATGGTAACTGTAGCTAATAATACCATATTACATATCTGAACATTGCTGAGAGAGTAGATCTTAAAAGGTCTTATCATAAGAAAAAGACTTTTTTTGTGGTAACTATGTATGTTGACAGACGTTAACTAGCCAATTATTCCACGACATACAAACATCCAATTACTATGTTGTACAACTGAAACTAATATAATGTTATGCATCAACTACATCTCGATTTTTGAAAAAAGGAGAGAGAGAGAGACCAAGGGAATATGGTTTTGAGTAGAGTTTGATTCAGGTCTTAAAGATGTCTTCAGAGTGAGGTTTTCCTCTTTCCCCAGTGATGGCTCTGTTCATAGGCTCCCCTTGGTTGCAAGGTGCAGCACGTCTGGTCTCAGCACCTTGTTTCTTCATGTCCAGTGCAAAGAAGAGGCCTGATGTCCTCCTAGCTCAAAGAAAAGCCCTGAATTGCATTCCATTGACAGACGGGGGCTTAAGTCAATCACTGGGGTCAGAGAGGTGGAAACTAGTTTTGTTTTTATTTGGTTTTGTTTGTTCACTTTTCCTAAGTTTGATTCGGTCAGTTTGATGAAAGAGGTGGGGCCAAGTCATCAGGAAAAAAAAGAGAGAGAGAAAGGTTGAAGCAAAGGTGATTTTCCATGGAGACCAAAAGCAGATGAGTGGTTACCAGGGACTGGGAGAGAGGCAGAGGGAGGGGGAAGGCTTAGTGCGTGTGGGGTTTCCTTTTGAAGTGATTAAAAATGTTCTGGAACTAGGCAGTGGTGATAGTTGAATAACCTTGTAAATTTACTAAATGCCACTGAATTTTACACTTTGAAATGGTGAATTTTTTGTTATGTGTATTTTAAACGTCCCATCCCCCAGACACACACACAGTGATTTTATATACCTTGCTTGCTGCATTTTATATGGATCATTTTATTTAATCCTAACAACAAAATTAATTCAGCTTTGGGGAATTCCCTGGTAGTCCATTGGTTGGAATTCTGGGCTTTCGCTGCCAGTGGTGCAGGTTCAGTCAGGGAACCAAGACCTTGTAAGCCACGTGCCACAGCCAAAAAATAACAATAAAAATTAATACAACTCTGTAACTACTTGATTATTCCCATTTTCCACAAGAACAAACTGAGGTTCAGAGACATGATTAATGTATCCAAGGTCACACAACTAGACTTGAGATTCCAGTTCAAGCTGATTTAACTACAAAACCAAGATTCTTTTGTTTTTTTTTTTAAACATTTATTTATTTATTTATTTTGGCGGGGGTGGGGAGGGATGGGGGTGAGCGGGCCACTTCCACTGGTCTTTCATTTGTCTAGTTTCATCCATCTTTGTTCTTTGGCCCGTGTGGGCCTCCCATCGCGGTGGCCTCTGTTGTCGCAGAGCGCCGGCTCTGGGCGCATGCGCTCCAGAGCTCCGGCTTGGTAATTGGACACATCAGTCCAGTCGCTCTGCAGCACGTGGGATCTTCCCAGACCAGGGATCGAACTGGTACCCCTTGCACTGCAAGGCGGTGTCCTTACCCACTGGACCACCAGGGAAGCCCAAAACACCCAGATTCTTAAACCCTCTGTCATACTGTCTCTAGAGCTATACAATTTCATAGCTATATGTACTGACAATAAATCCATATTCAAAGCATTGATGGTCCAAATCTCTGAGTGATAAGATTATATAGTTTATATTATTCTTTTGGATTGGGCACAGTTTATAGAAAGACGCATACTATTTTTTTACTTTTTTTTTTTTTTAATTTTTGCCTCTTTTATTGGTTATTTATTTATTTATTTTCATCCATCTTTATTCTTTGGCCAGTGTGAGCCTCCCATTACAGTGGCCTCTCTTGTTGCAGGGCAATGGCTCCACAATTAAGAGCCAGTGTGCTCCACAGCACTAGTTTTTAATTGAACATACGGGTCCAGTCACTCCACTGCGGGGAGCTGCCCTGTTTCAAGGGGTTTCTTTTGAGGAAACATAGCTCTGGGAGCTGCCCTGGCAACAGGGGCTGATAACAGCATAGCTCGCTGTCCTGCCACCCCAGGTGTTGTGAAGATGCTCCTGAGCTATCATAAAGAACACCTGGAGCCTCTTTACAGATGAAAAGGGCTTGAGGGGCATTATGACCCGGAACCATTGTAATAACACACCAGGAGGTAACACCTAGTTTTTGATCGACACCTGGCCTAAAGCACGTGTACACAATTGCTTGTTGTGTGAAGTATAAAAGGAATGAGCGAATTCAATAAACTTGTCAGCAACTTGTAGAGTTGTCTGCCTTCTTGCTGTCCCTCTCAACCCCATCTTTTCTGTCCTTCTTTCTTTTCTTAGCCTATCTGCCACTCTCTTCAGGACCTGTTCGATTGCCGGCTGGCCCGGCACTCCACGGCACGTGGGATCTTCCTGGGCCTGGGATCGAACCGGTGTCCCTTGTACTGCAAGGCAGACTCTTTACCCACTGGACCACTGAGGAAGCCCTCCTATTTTTAATGTAAGGAAGGAAACAGTTTTATAAGTACAGAGCATCTAACTTCACAGGGACACAGGCAAGTCTGTTTGCAGGATGTGGAAGGAGCAGGAGCCAAGGTCATAAGGAAGATTTCTCAAAGGATGACCCAGAGAATCATCTGCAAGGGAGTGACAGTTATCACAGGGTGGAAAGGAGGAGAGGAAACCGCAGGCATGAAGCCCGAGGCCAGGATGGGGAGGGTTAGGACCCGGCGGGGCACCGCTTTCCTGGCCTCCATCTGCCACCCTTCAGGTCCCTCTGCTCCTCCTCTGACCAGAGTGAACCACACACCACAATGCTGCTTTGCTCCATCTGTCCACGAGGCAGCCACTGTTTTATTCTGAGATGCTTTCCTCAGTCCTCAGGGGAACAGAAAACCTCAAGGGATGGCCTCCCAGGCATTCTTAGAAGGCCTCTGCGGCCTTGCCTTCCTGCTTTGTCCTGGGATCCTGTGACTCTCGGGCACAAACCCAGAGCAGCCCTCACTCAATCACGGCTTTGATTTTCTCCCAGTTGGACTGTCAGGGCTTGTTGGCCAGTGGGAGGGTGCTGAGTGGTGAACTGTGCAGAGAAACAATGACTGTACTTCTTTGGGCCAAAAGTCAAATTTCTTTGCTGACATGCCTGTGCAGAGAGGGATCAGACCCCTTCAGATGAGACAAAGCCTAAACCAGCTTGCCTAACGAGCAATTTGCTGAACAACCAGCAGGTTTAGAACGTACGCTCTCCATACAGTGCTTTCACGTCTTTAGGGGTATGTCCATCCCCCCTTTTTTTCATGTTAAACATTTTGAATGAACATGTCTAAGAGTCTTGACTTCTTTTTTTTTTTTTGGCTACATCACATGGCTTGTAGGATCTTAGTTGCCCAACCAAGGCCTGAATCTGGGCCACGCCTTATTGGCTAAAAATTTTACATGGCTTTTGTAGGATGGGTTCTCTTCAGGACCTGTTCGATTGCCGGCTGGCCGGCACTCCACGGCACGTGGGATCTTCCTGGGCCTGGGATCGAACCGTGTTTACTGCAAGGCAGACTCTTTACCCACTGGACCACTGAGGAAGCCCTCCTATTTTTAATGTAAGGAAGGAAACAGTTTTATAAGTACAGAGCATCTAACTTCACAGGGACACAGGCAAGTCTGTTTGCAGGATGTGGAAGGAGCAGGAGCCAAGGTCATAAGGAAGATTTCTCAAAGGATGACCCAGAGAATCATCTGCAAGGGAGTGACAGTTATCACAGGGTGGAAAGGAGGAGAGGAAACCGCAGGCATGAAGCCCGAGGCCAGGATGGGAGGGTTAGGACCCGCGGGCACCGCTTTCCTGGCCTCCATCTGCCACCCTTCAGGTCCCTCTGCTCCTCCTCTGACCAGAGTGAACCACACACCACAATGCTGCTTTGCTCCATCTGTCCACGAGGCAGCCACTGTTTTATTCTGAGATGCTTTCCTCAGTCCTCAGGGGAACAGAAAACCTCAAGGGATGGCCTCCCAGGCATTCTTAGAAGGCCTCTGCGGCCTTGCCTTCCTGCTTTGTCCTGGGATCCTGTGACTCTCGGGCACAAACCCAGAGCAGCCCTCACTCAATCACGGCTTTGATTTTCTCCCAGTTGGACTGTCAGGGCTTGTTGGCCAGTGGGAGGGTGCTGAGTGGTGAACTGTGCAGAGAAACAATGACTGTACTTCTTTGGGCCAAAAGTCAAATTTCTTTGCTGACATGCCTGTGCAGAGAGGGATCAGACCCCTTCAGATGAGACAAAGCCTAAACCAGCTTGCCTAACGAGCAATTTGCTGAACAACCAGCAGGTTTAGAACGTACGCTCTCCATACAGTGCTTTCACGTCTTTAGGGGTATGTCCATCCCCCCTTTTTTTCATGTTAAACATTTTGAATGAACATGTCTAAGAGTCTTGACTTCTTTTTTTTTTTTTGGCTACATCACATGGCTTGTAGGATCTTAGTTGCCCAACCAAGGCCTGAATCTGGGCCACGCCATGTAAGCTCTGAGACCTAAACACTGAAGTTCCCTTCCTATTTCTAATAAGAATATATTACATTCACAGTACTTTATAATTAATGAGATATGTGCATCTGATCAATTTCAGGGAGACCAAGTGATCAGAGCTTAGACTCAGGAGTAGGACAGACCGGAGTTTAAATCCTAGTTCTGCTGGATATTAGGACTTGGTATTTAACCTTCCTGATCTTTGGCTTCTTCAAGTGTGATGGTTCATTGTATGTGTCAACTTGCCTGGGTCATAGAGCACTCAGATATTAAGTTAAACATTATCTCTAGGTGTGTCCGTGAGTGTGTTTCTGGATGAGATCTGCATTTAAATCAGTAGATGGAGTGAAACTTATGACCTTTTCCAACATAGGCGGGCATCACCCAATCCTTTGAACACCTGGATGGAACAAAAAGAGAGAAGGGAGAAATCCCTCTCTCAACCTGGCTGTTGCACTGGAACGCTGGTTTTCTCCTGCTGTTGGACTGGGACTCACGTATCGGCTCCCTTGGATCACACTTACAAATAGGAGGGAAAACAACTAATGCTTAGTCAGAGCCAACAATACACCTTCATGGATGTACATCAGCTGATTGGATCTACACTCTGTCCTTACCAAATAAGGCTTACTATCTCCATCACCTGTTCAAAGCCTACTGTTAGGCACAGCAGAGATGGGAAACCAGGCTGTTGGGGCCCCTGAGCACTTTCCACCAGGCCTTCAGACTTGGGACGAAACTACACCACCTGCTTTCCAAGGTCTCCAGCTTGCTGATAGCAGACCGTGATCTTCTCAGTCTCCATAGTCAAATGAGCGAATTTCTCATAATAAATCTGTCTCTTACTGGTTCTGCTTTTCTGGAGCACCCTGACTAATACACCAAGTATAAAATTGGGTTAATAATCTCAGTCCATAATTCTCAGACGTAATCTTATATGCATGACGTGAAGGTGTGTAAAGTAATTATGGGATCCACTGTAGGCCCATGAGAAGTGGCAGATTTATTTACCTATTGTATCAGTTAGGGTTTGATGGGGGAAGCAGGGTTATAGAGAGAGGAGTTCACATAATTATGGCAGCTGGTGAAGAGGTGTCTGGGAATGCTGTTGCCTTCAAGGTGTACTTGGGGCCTGAAGTTGTGCCAGCCAGTGGGGTTAGAAGGTGAGAAGACAACACAGACGGGAAACAGGAAAAATCAAGAGCAAACAGAGTACAAACACCCCTTGAGAAGAAGCTGGAATTTTGCGTCTATTTTTCACACCTCCTTCTTTCACAGCCCGGTGGCCCCAAGGGAGTTTTATGTTTGTTTGTTTTAAATATTTATTTTATTTATTTTGTGGGGGTGGGTAGGGAGGCGGGCAGGCGGGTCACTTCTATCGGTCTTTCATTTATCTATTTTCATCCGTCATTGTTCTTTGGCCCGTGTGGGCCTCCCATCGCAGTGGTCTCTGTCGTTGCAGAGCACTGGCTCTGGGCGTATGCGCTCCTGAGTTCGGGCTCGGTAATTGGACACATCGGTCCAGCCGCTCCGCGGCACGTGGGATCTTCCCAGGCCAGGGATCGAACTGGCACCCTTTGCACTGCAAGGCGGTGTCCTTACCCACTGGACCACCAGGGGAAGCCCCCTCAAGGGAGTTTTAGGAAACCCAGTTCTAGCTTCATACCTTGCTAGAATATAAAACGATCACACAGATAGGATGGGAAAACAACGAACGTTTAGTCAGAGCCAACAATACACCTTCATGGATGGATGTCAGCTCATTGGATCTGTAGTCTGTTCTTACCAAATAAGGTTTGCTCTCTCCATCACCTGTTCAAAGTCTACTGGTAGGCACAGCGGAGATGGAAACCCAAGTGGTTGGGGCCCCTGAGCACTTTCCACCAGAATTTGACCTATGAAGCTAAACTGGGCTTTTCAGTTGCAGGGTTCCAGTCCCAACTCGGTAATACTGAGTGCCCCTTGCAGACTCCACTACTCTGACAAGGGGAAGAATCAGCCCTCTTGAACCCACCAAGAGGCTGGACTGCACTGGGTAGTTTCTTGCCATGTAAAATACATCTAGGAGAAAGATTTGAATAGAAAAGCCATTGGTCAGGAATTTAATTTTAATGTATTTATCTGCTACAAAATGCACAGACCTTAGAGAAAAGCTTCATGGGAGGTGGCATGCGGATAGGGTCAGAGCCAGGAGTGGAGGATAGGAGAGGCCATCAGGATAACGTCCTAGAAATTTCTGAGAGATAAAAAGCACCAATTCCTTCAGAGCCTTCATTTTGACCCAAGTCTGTGGCAGTGGTCCCACTGGAGCATCGGAGACCCACTGGAGAAACAGTGGTGGGTGTTACAAACACCTTGTTTAATAGATTGCTTTAAAATAGCTTCCTCTTTTACTCTTTCAACAAACAGTGATACCTCCCATGTGCTGGGTGCTGTTTTAAGCTACGCACACAGAAGGAATAGCACAGAAAGCCTTACTGCTGCTCAGCTCAAGGAGTTGAAGGTCGGGGCTTAGATGACTCTACTGTCTTAGAATGGGTTCCCCAGAAGCAGATCCTTAGAAGTAATTCTGGAGAGCACCAGTAAAGAACTGAGGTAGTGAGGAGGGAACCAGTATAGGACATGTTAACGAACAATTACTGCTGTGGGCACCTGGGCTCTGTTCTGTGCGCATCCCTGGGACAGACAGATACAACACACACCCGACTCCCCTGAGGGTGAGACAGGGGGGCTCTTGCCCACTGGCCCACCAGGGGAAGCCCCCTCAAGGGAGTTTTAGGAAACCCAGTTCTAGCTTCATACCTTGCTAGAATATAAAACGATCACACAGATAGGATGGGAAAACAACGAACGTTTAGTCAGAGCCAACAATACACCTTCATGGATGGATGTCAGCTCATTGGATCTGTAGTCTGTTCTTACCAAATAAGGTTTGCTCTCTCCATCACCTGTTCAAAGTCTACTGGTAGGCACAGCGGAGATGGAAACCCAAGTGGTTGGGGCCCCTGAGCACTTTCCACCAGAATTTGACCTATGAAGCTAAACTGGGCTTTTCAGTTGCAGGGTTCCAGTCCCAACTCGGTAATACTGAGTGCCCCTTGCAGACTCCACTACTCTGACAAGGGGAAGAATCAGCCCTCTTGAACCCACCAAGAGGCTGGACTGCACTGGGTAGTTTCTTGCCATGTAAAATACATCTAGGAGAAAGATTTGAATAGAAAAGCCATTGGTCAGGAATTTAATTTTAATGTATTTATCTGCTACAAAATGCACAGACCTTAGAGAAAAGCTTCATGGGAGGTGGCATGCGGATAGGGTCAGAGCCAGGAGTGGAGGATAGGAGAGGCCATCAGGATAACGTCCTAGAAATTTCTGAGAGATAAAAAGCACCAATTCCTTCAGAGCCTTCATTTTGACCCAAGTCTGTGGCAGTGGTCCCACTGGAGCATCGGAGACCCACTGGAGAAACAGTGGTGGGTGTTACAAACACCTTGTTTAATAGATTGCTTTAAAATAGCTTCCTCTTTTACTCTTTCAACAAACAGTGATACCTCCCATGTGCTGGGTGCTGTTTTAAGCTACGCACACAGAAGGAATAGCACAGAAAGCCTTACTGCTGCTCAGCTCAAGGAGTTGAAGGTCGGGGCTTAGATGACTCTACTGTCTTAGAATGGGTTCCCCAGAAGCAGATCCTTAGAAGTAATTCTGGAGAGCACCAGTAAAGAACTGAGGTAGTGAGGAGGGAACCAGTATAGGACATGTTAACGAACAATTACTGCTGTGGGCACCTGGGCTCTGTTCTGTGCGCATCCCTGGGACAGACAGATACAACACACACCTCCAAGATCTCCCCCTTGAGGGTGAGACATGTGGGGTTTGTCTCTGCCAGCTCTTGCCCACTCTTGTTTGAAGGCTGCCCTAGTGGTGTTAAATCGCCACCATGCTGGCCTGCCCTATGCATTGGCTGAGCTCACTGCAGAGGCCAGAGGAAACCTACAGGCATGCAGTCACAGGTGCTTGCAATAGAAAGCCATGGGTCTACACGAAAACCAGCAGCAGCTGCTATACCCACCCAACATACCGCCATCTCTCCCTTCTTCTCCCTTCCTAACCATCTCAGCTTTCGTCCAGGTGTCCACCTCTGCCCATGTCACCTGTGTACCTCAGGGGAAGCTGAGACTGGTCCAGCTCCAGGCAGGGGCCCTGACTGGCATAATAGGTTCCAGATCTCTGGCTATGGTAATGGGGTCAAGTGGACATGCAACTCAGTTCAACCAGAGTGGATTTCAGGATTCCTGCTTGGAATGCTGGGTCAGAAATGGGGGATGGGGGTTTGGTAATAAAGTAGCTTCTGGCATTAAAAGTTTTTTTGGCACTGGCTATAAGTGAGAAAAATCAGCCAGAAGATGAAATCAACCATGGGGGAGTGGGGCAGAGTCAAGAGAACTGTAAAGGATAGCTGGGGCTTTACTTATCCAGTCAGAGGAGTCTCCTACTCTGCTGCTGTAGTCAGATCTCTCCCATCACATGTGGGGCACAGCTACTGGTAGCCCTGACTTCCAGGAAGAGAGAACTTCTCTCATGCTACCTATACACCTGTCCTGAAAAAGAAACCTGCTTGGATCATAGGTATGTCTGCTGGCATGTCACCCTATATGAGCCTATATGGTTGGCCAAGCCTAGGTGCTACATCCAGTCTTGTAGCCAGCAGTAGGGAGTCAGATTTACCCTGTCATATACCAGCTCCTGGGAGACTTTGGGTGAGTGGCTTCACTTCTCCAAGATTCCATTTTTTTTTTGGGCCACTTGCACCAGTAAAGAACTGAGGTAGTGAGGAGGGAACCAGTATAGGACATGTTAACGAACAATTACTGCTGTGGGCACCTGGGCTCTGTTCTGTGCGCATCCCTGGGACAGACAGATACAACACACACCTCCAAGATCTCCCCCTTGAGGGTGAGACATGTGGGGTTTGTCTCTGCCAGCTCTTGCCCACTCTTGTTTGAAGGCTGCCCTAGTGGTGTTAAATCGCCACCATGCTGGCCTGCCCTATGCATTGGCTGAGCTCACTGCAGAGGCCAGAGGAAACCTACAGGCATGCAGTCACAGGTGCTTGCAATAGAAAGCCATGGGTCTACACGAAAACCAGCAGCAGCTGCTATACCCACCCAACATACCGCCATCTCTCCCTTCTTCTCCCTTCCTAACCATCTCAGCTTTCGTCCAGGTGTCCACCTCTGCCCATGTCACCTGTGTACCTCAGGGGAAGCTGAGACTGGTCCAGCTCCAGGCAGGGGCCCTGACTGGCATAATAGGTTCCAGATCTCTGGCTATGGTAATGGGGTCAAGTGGACATGCAACTCAGTTCAACCAGAGTGGATTTCAGGATTCCTGCTTGGAATGCTGGGTCAGAAATGGGGGATGGGGGTTTGGTAATAAAGTAGCTTCTGGCATTAAAAGTTTTTTTGGCACTGGCTATAAGTGAGAAAAATCAGCCAGAAGATGAAATCAACCATGGGGGAGTGGGGCAGAGTCAAGAGAACTGTAAAGGATAGCTGGGGCTTTACTTATCCAGTCAGAGGAGTCTCCTACTCTGCTGCTGTAGTCAGATCTCTCCCATCACATGTGGGGCACAGCTACTGGTAGCCCTGACTTCCAGGAAGAGAGAACTTCTCTCATGCTACCTATACACCTGTCCTGAAAAAGAAACCTGCTTGGATCATAGGTATGTCTGCTGGCATGTCACCCTATATGAGCCTATATGGTTGGCCAAGCCTAGGTGCTACATCCAGTCTTGTAGCCAGCAGTAGGGAGTCAGATTTACCCTGTCATATACCAGCTCCTGGGAGACTTTGGGTGAGTGGCTTCACTTCTCCAAGATTCCATTTTTTTTTTTTTTGGGCCACTTCTACTGATCTTTATTTATCTCTGTTCTTTGGCCTATATGGGCCTCCCATCACATTGGCTTCTCTCGCCGCAGAGCACTGGCTCTGAGTGCACGTGTTCCAGAGCTCCGGCTCGGTAATTGGACACATCAGTCCAGCCACTCTGTGGCACGTGGGATCTTCCCAGGCCAGGGATCGAACCGGCGCCCCTTGCACTGCAAGGCGGTGTCCTTACCCACTGGACCACCAAGGAAGCCCCTCCATTTTTTCATCTCTAAAGTGTGGATGATAATTATCCACTGTAAAATGTGGCTGAGAGATACACACACAAGTGTAGCCTGGGAGGGGCCCTGTCCCTGACTTAGAGTTGCTCATAATGGTGCTTCTTAGAGACTCCAGTTCTCTACTGATGCCAGCCCCCAGTTTATTTCAACCAAAACCCATATATGTCATTTACTGTTACATGTGTTCTAAGCACACATCTCCTTGTAACTCTGCTCTCACTATTCCCCTATTATAGGAGAGGAACCTGCTGTACAGAGAGATCAAGTACTTGCCCAGGGTCAACCAGTTAGTAAGTGGCAGAGCTGGGATTCAAACTCAGGCCTCTTGACTTCAGGGTTTGTGCTACCCACTACGTGGCTATGACGTCTCTTAGAATAACTGAATTGTACCTATTTGTAGGGTGGATTTAGGTTGGATGGATACACAGATGAACATGACTGAATCCCCTCCAGGGGCTAGGATAGGAGAGAGTATCCCCATCCTTGCCCCTAACCAGCTACCCTGAAATGAATGGTCCGGGGAGCTTCGTTCAATAACAGCCATGTGTTCTAAAGTGGGCTTCAGGTTTGCAGGCACAGGACTCCACCGGGGCAGCAGCTGCGGCCCAGCCTACCATAGGGTGCTGAGGGTTTGGTGGTATTGTTTAGTCTCCTGTGTCTCTAGGGATCAGAACTGTGCCCTTGTGATTTCACAGGTGGCTTTGAGTATGTGTGTATCTACTTCTGACTCAGCCTGTCCCATCTCCCCGGGCTATTAGGGGTTGGGACCAGACTGCTTTCAGGATCCCGTGTCTCCTCCCCTCCTCTCCACACCCCACTCTGTTCGCTCTGGCTGCTACATCACCTCCTGCCCGTGGCCTCGTCTCTCCAGCACTGACCTTCCTGTCACTGCAGCCAAATGCACACATTCCCCAAAGTGCTGTGGCAGCTCTCAGGGCCTTATTGATTTTGACAGGTGCCATCTCTTCCCCAAACTGTCTCTGGAAAATGCACGGAACGTGTGGTAGGCCTGATGAGTTCCTAGTGACCTTGAAAACTTTCACAGGTCTTACTCGTGAAAAATAGGGCATTCTGCGGCCCACTGGGATAAGGGACTGGAACAAAGCCTGGTGATCCTGCTTCTCACACACCGCCGAATCTGTTTGAGAGAGGTACAAACGTTTCCACTTCCTGGCTTAAAAAACTCTTCTCAGAAGATACCTCCCAAAGAGGACAAGCGCTAATCAGCCCTTTGCCATCAACTAACAAGGTTGTCAGACTCTGAATACAAGATCAGCCTTTCTCTTCCTTCTAAAAGACCGAAACCCTTTGATAACGGCTTTGGGAGGAAGTGAGTGAGACCACAGGTTTCCCTGGTAGTTCAGCTGATAAAGAATCGCCTGCAATGCAAGAGATCCTGGTTCGATCCCTGGGTGGGAAGGATCCCCTGGAGAAGGGATAGGCCACCCACTCCAGTATCCTTAGGCTTCTGGCATGACTAAGAGAGTAAAGAATCCAGCCACAATGCGGGGTGCAGTCCCTGGGTTGGAAAGGATTCCCCTGGAGGAGGACATGGCAACCCACTCCAGTATTCTTGCCTAGAGAATCCCATGGACAGAGGAGCCTGGCGGGCTACTGTCCAGAGGGGTCACACAGAGTCCGACTGAAGTGACTGAGCATGCCTGGGTGAGACCACACTCACTGTCTGCTTTTACCCCTTCCTGGAACATCTGCATATGAGGAAGGGGTCTGAGGGCACCGACCCTTTTATATTTGGAGGAAGAGGCACAGGTGGTGAGGGTTTTTTCCTGAGGGTCAAACACTGGACACATTTGGGCTTCTCTGCAGGAAATCTCTGTGTTGGTAATCCAAAGGTCAGAGTTTGCCTCTGACCTTTCTTCAAGTCCAACTGCTCAGCTGAAAATAAGAAGCCAGGCCTGACACCCACGCTTCAGCCCCACCCCGGGACACCCTCAGGTGGAGAACTGAGGATGATAGAGATCACCAGCTGGAGTTCATTCAGGAGGAGGCATGCGGAAGAGTGCTGGGTCCACTGCTTCCAGTCTGAGAGGCAGCTATTTTTAGGAATGAATCTGGGCCTTCCTCCTCTCCCTCCCTCTGATGCTAAGGTGGCCATCTGCATCTCCCAGACAACCTTCACAAGCCTGCCCGGGATGGGGAGCTTTACATATAGACTGCTCTGGAACAAAGCCTGGTGATCCTGCTTCTCACACACCGCCGAATCTGTTTGAGAGAGGTACAAACGTTTCCACTTCCTGGCTTAAAAAACTCTTCTCAGAAGATACCTCCCAAAGAGGACAAGCGCTAATCAGCCCTTTGCCATCAACTAACAAGGTTGTCAGACTCTGAATACAAGATCAGCCTTTCTCTTCCTTCTAAAAGACCGAAACCCTTTGATAACGGCTTTGGGAGGAAGTGAGTGAGACCACAGGTTTCCCTGGTAGTTCAGCTGATAAAGAATCGCCTGCAATGCAAGAGATCCTGGTTCGATCCCTGGGTGGGAAGGATCCCCTGGAGAAGGGATAGGCCACCCACTCCAGTATCCTTAGGCTTCTGGCATGACTAAGAGAGTAAAGAATCCAGCCACAATGCGGGGTGCAGTCCCTGGGTTGGAAAGGATTCCCCTGGAGGAGGACATGGCAACCCACTCCAGTATTCTTGCCTAGAGAATCCCATGGACAGAGGAGCCTGGCGGGCTACTGTCCAGAGGGGTCACACAGAGTCCGACTGAAGTGACTGAGCATGCCTGGGTGAGACCACACTCACTGTCTGCTTTTACCCCTTCCTGGAACATCTGCATATGAGGAAGGGGTCTGAGGGCACCGACCCTTTTATATTTGGAGGAAGAGGCACAGGTGGTGAGGGTTTTTTCCTGAGGGTCAAACACTGGACACATTTGGGCTTCTCTGCAGGAAATCTCTGTGTTGGTAATCCAAAGGTCAGAGTTTGCCTCTGACCTTTCTTCAAGTCCAACTGCTCAGCTGAAAATAAGAAGCCAGGCCTGACACCCACGCTTCAGCCCCACCCCGGGACACCCTCAGGTGGAGAACTGAGGATGATAGAGATCACCAGCTGGAGTTCATTCAGGAGGAGGCATGCGGAAGAGTGCTGGGTCCACTGCTTCCAGTCTGAGAGGCAGCTATTTTTAGGAATGAATCTGGGCCTTCCTCCTCTCCCTCCCTCTGATGCTAAGGTGGCCATCTGCATCTCCCAGACAACCTTCACAAGCACGCATTCGCCATCTCAGAAGAGAGGGATGGGGAGGGATTGCTATTACATATAGACTGCTAAGCTGTGGCGCAAGGAGGTTGAGTTTGCCTGGCACGCTCGGAGAGAAGCAATGGGCGCTGGAGACCTGGAACCCACTTTCTAACTCTGACTCTCATGGTGCCTTCCCTTCCTGATTAATTTATAAGTTTCTTTAATCTGTTCCGTGAGGGGCTTATAAAATACTGCAAGTTCACTGTAACATTGTATGATCTTTTCTTTGAAGATCTTAGTTGTACAAACTCCCAGACACAGCGTCCAGGCTACGGCTTTGTCCAGAGAAAGGACAAGTACAATCTCCTGTCCCGATTCCTCTGCACCTCCCAGGGAGATGGCCAGCAAGGACAGTGTGTATGTGGCGGCAAGAGGCTCTGACCACTGAATCAAGAGGTCGCAAGACCTGTCTGTCTGCAGTCCCCGTTCATCAGCTCCCGGCTTGCCTTACATCCAAGGAAAAGCTCACTTTCCAGACACACCTAGCAAGCAAGGGCCCAAGTTTAAAAGATTGGTGATAGGGTTGGGGAGACAAGGCAGATGTCCTAGGAACACAATGATAAGTTTTGGTTTTTGAGTTAATAGGATTTCTGAGAAATACTGTCTCACTGTGATGGGTCCACAATGTTCCTCAAGTTGTGTTATATTTGCTCATTTGGAGAATACGTGCTATATAGATAAGAGGATGGAAATCATAAAAAATAAAAGTAATCAAGAATGTAGCTCCATGTACTTCTGAACATTTATCAGCTGAATAAGTTACATGAATGCGAGAACCACATCCAGCTCACAGCAGCACCGATGGAATGAATGAATGGTTCTGTCTCTGTCTCCATCTCTTGCATGGGTGTCTCAAGTCCAGGCCAGAAGCAAGAGGCCCGTGTCTAGTGAGGATCTGGGCTGGGGGCCGAGGAAATGCTGCTTCCTCCACCAGTCACTCTGTCCATAAGCCAGGGCCATGCTGATTATACCTCCTGTCCCTGACAGTGCCCAGGCCTGAGCTCAAACAGAATGTTTAGATGGATGGAGGGCCAATCAGGTCCCAGAGCAGTTCCTTCAGGGAGAAGCCTGGCCTGTCTAGTGTTCTAGAAGTATGGGCAGACGGCTGAGGCCCTGGTGCACAGGGACTAGGCATGCAGTTTCTGGAATCCAGAATCAAATCTAGGCTCTGAAACTTATTGACCACAGACCTTGATAAGCTACTTTACCCCTTTCAGTCTGAGTTTTCACATCTGCAAAAGGGGATGATAATAGACGTGCGCACTGTGCAAAACCACTGTCAGAGTTAAATGAGATGATGTGTGTAGAAGACCCCTCATCAACTGGCAGCACAGGCAGCGGTGCCTCAGAGTGGAGAGCTGCCCGCTGAGAGATCACTGCTGACGAGCCTTGCACACTGAGCAGGGACGCCCTTTGCTGAAAGCTCATTGGCATGAAATGGATTCAACCTTGAAGATAATAGGTGAACAACCGAGTAGGACAACCCCTGGGAAAACCCAGAAGGCCTCGAGTAGGATCACATGGTGAGGAGCATTGGAAAAAATAAGCCCCACGCTTGATAGGGGCGATCTGCTCAGTTTGAACTTGCCTGGCAAGAGAACGTAGTCTCTCCAGAGGCGGGTCTGATGCTGTGGAAATTCCAGCAGCCTGGAGACACGATACTGTTTTCTCACTGCCCAAGCCTGCCTGTTCTCCTCCCTCTGGGTCAGCTCTGTTCCAAGAACATTTATATTGGGCCAAGCCCATGATAGACCCCTGGGTCACAGAGGTAAGACGTAGCTCCTGCTGGTGGGACCCTGTTTGATGATTACTGTTCCAAGGGTGTCTGTTCCAGATGACTGCAATACTTGCAGTGCAAAAAGCAGCTTCACACCCCTCCCACTGTTCACAGGGTCTTTTCTGTGAATGGTGCTCTCCGGAGCTGGGGGCAACTAGGGAGGGTGGGCAGAGTGCAGATGAAGGTAGCCATCCAACAGTCAAGAGAAGAGGGTGCTTGGGCGATCTGACTAAGGTAACAGGTGGTCTGCATCACCGCCTCTCTTCTCACCTGTGTTATTCTAGGGCCAATCCAGGTGAGGGGAAGGGCCTATCAGCCTGTGGGGCTTGCTGAAGCCCGGGATGGTCAAGAAGCAAAGCAAGAAGGAAGGGCCACGGCCTGTGCTAGAAGCGCTATGTCGCTCTCTCCAAGTCCAAAAGGGTATATCAAGACTTGTTTTCCAGCTTCTTAGGCCGAGGAGCGTGAAGACCAGCCGTTGACTCTCCCTTGATGTGTGGATGCACCGGGGCTTTTCATCTAGGAGCACCACCGCGCCTTGCCCCTATCGGCCCTCTGCTGGTCTCAGGCCTGCAATGATCTCGGTGGGAGCTCCGGGCTGCTCCCTGCTCCAGGGCCGGGCTACAGCCCACGTGCGCCCGCGGCGGCCGCGGTGACAGCTGGCCCCCGAGGGGCGGGGCGGGCTGAGAGCGGGGACGAGCTCCGCGCCACCCTGTCATTGGCTACGGACCTTGAGCTGGGGGCGGGGCTGCGGCCCCGGTTGCCCTGTCATTGGTTTCGCTGCCGATGGGCGCGGCTCCCGGTCCTGCTGGCCGCAAGGCGCAGAACCGCAGGCGCTCGCCGGGCTAAGCCTGCGCGGGGCTGCCTAGCTCGCGCACAGCCCGGCAGACGGCCTCCGGGTCCTGACCACGGCGCCCACGGCCCTAGGCGAAGGCAGGGGGCTGACCTGAGATTCGGCGGCCAGCGCGGTTCTCGGTAAGAAGGTGGAAACGGGAGGGAAGAAGAGCCGGGCTCCAGGAAGGGCAGGCGGGGACCGTGGCAGCCAAGCCTGGCCGGCGCCGGGAGGGGATCCGGTGCGGGCATGCCTCGAATCAAGGCGTAGCTCCTGCTGGTGGGACCCTGTTTGATGATTACTGTTCCAAGGGTGTCTGTTCCAGATGACTGAAACTGCAGTGAAAAGCGTTCACACCCCTCCCACTGTTCACAGGGTCTTTTCTGTGAATGGTGCTCTCCGGAGCTGGGGGCAACTAGGGAGGGTGGGCAGAGTGCAGATGAAGGTAGCCATCCAACAGTCAAGAGAAGAGGGTGCTTGGGCGATCTGACTAAGGTAACAGGTGGTCTGCATCACGCCTCTCTTCTCACCTGTGTTATTCTAGGGCCAATCCAGGTGAGGGGAAGGGCCTATCAGCCTGTGGGGCTTGCTGAAGCCCGGGATGGTCAAGAAGCAAAGCAAGAAGGAAGGGCCACGGCCTGTGCTAGAAGCGCTATGTCGCTCTCTCCAAGTCCAAAAGGGTATATCAAGACTTGTTTTCCAGCTTCTTAGGCCGAGGAGCGTGAAGACCAGCCGTTGACTCTCCCTTGATGTGTGGATGCACCGGGGCTTTTCATCTAGGAGCACCACCGCGCCTTGCCCCTATCGGCCCTCTGCTGGTCTCAGGCCTGCAATGATCTCGGTGGGAGCTCCGGGCTGCTCCCTGCTCCAGGGCCGGGCTACAGCCCACGTGCGCCCGCGGCGGCCGCGGTGACAGCTGGCCCCCGAGGGGCGGGGCGGGCTGAGAGCGGGGACGAGCTCCGCGCCACCCTGTCATTGGCTACGGACCTTGAGCTGGGGGCGGGGCTGCGGCCCCGGTTGCCCTGTCATTGGTTTCGCTGCCGATGGGCGCGGCTCCCGGTCCTGCTGGCCGCAAGGCGCAGAACCGCAGGCGCTCGCCGGGCTAAGCCTGCGCGGGGCTGCCTAGCTCGCGCACAGCCCGGCAGACGGCCTCCGGGTCCTGACCACGGCGCCCACGGCCCTAGGCGAAGGCAGGGGGCTGACCTGAGATTCGGCGGCCAGCGCGGTTCTCGGTAAGAAGGTGGGGGAAACGGGAGGGAAGGGAAGAGCCGGGCTCCAGGAAGGGCAGGCGGGGACCGTGGCAGCCAAGCCTGGCCGGCGCCGGGGAGGGTCAGGTGCGGCGGCAGCATCTCCCGCCTCGGACTCACCCCGCGGGGCGCCCAGCGAGCAGGTGGCGCGGTCCAGGGAGGCCGCTGTTCCCCTATCGCTCTCTGAATCTATTAGAATGCAGTACCTAGAACCACCTTATACTCCGCCCAACGCCCAAGTTCTTCCATTCGAAGCCTAGGAAATACCCAAAGGTCGACATGGAAGTGGGCGCGACTTGGGGGCAGATCATCTCCAAACACCTTCCCACGAACTGGGCTCCTCGCCGGTCACGTTCTTTCCCGGCTTTTCGCTGGGCGCAGCCCTCACCCCTCGCCCGGTTCCCCTCCCTTCTTAACAACAGGAAGTTAAGTTGGGCCAAGCGTCGGTGGCCTGACCGCCTGCCTGCGGGCTGGGACTGGGTCTTGGGACGGTGGCCCGAGGGCCCGTGGCGTGGTCCTTTCTGAGCCCCGCGCCCCCAGCAGCCTGCACTCACCCCAGACCCAGCAGCACGCCCGCAGGGCTTGCCGTGGCGGGCTGGCCCTGGGGAAATGTGCCGGGGCAGGTGGGGTTAACTTTATCCTAGGCAGCCTCTGGCAGAACTGGGAAAGGCCTTTGCTGGATGGGGAGGAGGCGTGTTGAAACCAGAGTAAACGTGCGTCTTCTTCCACACTGTTTATTTTGAAGCCAAAGAGCTTTTATTTGGAGGCGCATCGGCCCTTCAGGGACCTGGAGCAGTGTGGGGACTTCTTTCTCTCAGGCTTGTTGGCTCACTACAGTCTTCAGTGGTTTCACTGAAGGATGAAGTCACTAACCAGCCCCCTTCTCATCAGGCCTGGTGGGGAAAAAAAACAAAAAACAAAAATCAAACAAACCAGCATTAGCTGGTTGGCCCTGAGATATTTGCTTGCCTGGGTGCTCTGGCACTGGCGGACCCTTAGGTCCCCAGGCAGCTCTGTTCCTGTCCCTTTCCCTGGGGAAAGGGACCCAAGAGGGTCTCGGGTCTCCAAGGCAGGCCCACATGGTGTTCTGGAAGGTCTTATGCAGTGGCACTTCTACAGACAATTTCACAGTAATTCTCAAAAAAAAAAAAAAACAAAAACCTCGAGTTTTGCCCTCCTCATTTCAGAGAGGGGGAAACAGTCTCAGGTGAGGGAAGTGCCCAAGGTCACATAGAAAGCAGCGTAGCCAGGATTTGAACCAAACTCTGTCAGAGCTCAGGTCCAGAGTTTTTCTGCCCTGTGGCGGTGAAGAGTGGAGTGCTGTGTGGCAGGCTCCTGGCCTTGGAAAGATTCTGTCCAAAGATCCTGGATGCTTTTTTCTTTCTTCAAGAATTTATTTATTTTTTTCCCAATGTGGACCATATTTGAAGTCTCTACTGAATTGTTATGTATTGCTTCAGGCTTACGTTTTGACCTTGAGGCATGTGGGATCTTAGCTCCTGACCAGGGATCACCCTGCACTCCCTACCTTGGAGGCGAAGTTTCCTCAATGGCCAGGAACCGCCTGCCTGCGGGCTGGGACTGGGTCTTGGGACGGTGGCCCGAGGGCCCGTGGCGTGGTCCTTTCTGAGCCCCGCGCCCCCAGCAGCCTGCACTCACCCCAGACCCAGCAGCACGCCCGCAGGGCTTGCCGTGGCGGGCTGGCCCTGGGGAAATGTGCCGGGGCAGGTGGGGTTAACTTTATCCTAGGCAGCCTCTGGCAGAACTGGGAAAGGCCTTTGCTGGATGGGGAGGAGGCGTGTTGAAACCAGAGTAAACGTGCGTCTTCTTCCACACTGTTTATTTTGAAGCCAAAGAGCTTTTATTTGGAGGCGCATCGGCCCTTCAGGGACCTGGAGCAGTGTGGGGACTTCTTTCTCTCAGGCTTGTTGGCTCACTACAGTCTTCAGTGGTTTCACTGAAGGATGAAGTCACTAACCAGCCCCCTTCTCATCAGGCCTGGTGGGGAAAAAAAACAAAAAACAAAAATCAAACAAACCAGCATTAGCTGGTTGGCCCTGAGATATTTGCTTGCCTGGGTGCTCTGGCACTGGCGGACCCTTAGGTCCCCAGGCAGCTCTGTTCCTGTCCCTTTCCCTGGGGAAAGGGACCCAAGAGGGTCTCGGGTCTCCAAGGCAGGCCCACATGGTGTTCTGGAAGGTCTTATGCAGTGGCACTTCTACAGACAATTTCACAGTAATTCTCAAAAAAAAAAAAAAAACAAAAACCTCGAGTTTTGCCCTCCTCATTTCAGAGAGGGGGAAACAGTCTCAGGTGAGGGAAGTGCCCAAGGTCACATAGAAAGCAGCGTAGCCAGGATTTGAACCAAACTCTGTCAGAGCTCAGGTCCAGAGTTTTTCTGCCCTGTGGCGGTGAAGAGTGGAGTGCTGTGTGGCAGGCTCCTGGCCTTGGAAAAGATTCTGTCCAAAGATCCTGGATGCTTTTTTCTTTCTTCAAGAATTTATTTATTTTTTTTCCCAATGTGGACCATATTTGAAGTCTCTACTGAATTCGTTATGTATTGCTTCAGGCTTACGTTTTGACCTTGAGGCATGTGGGATCTTAGCTCCCTGACCAGGGGATCACCCTGCACTCCCTACCTTGGAGGGCGAAGTCTTAACCTCTGAATGGCCAGGGAAGTCGTCTGGGGGTGCTTTTTGTTAGCAAAGCACTCGAACTGACCCAGGTTTGCCCAGTTGTTCACGCTGCAGACCCCTTGCCCACCCTGTCCTTTGAGGGTGATGGCAGGTCTTGGCCAGGCTGTGAGGGGGGCGTTGACTCTTGGAGTCTGGGTGCTGTTTGGGGGGAGACTGCCCCTGCCGTTGTCTTGACCTTACCTCTGAGAACTGACTTCTGCAATGATTTAGGATGGTTATTTGAAATCACCTCTGTCTTAGGACCGATACGAGTTTTGTTTATGTTTTTATTTTTAGGAGGGAGGGTGGATGTTGAGGTACACTAGAGGTGATTGTAGGGTGATTGAGATCCCCAGTTTGAGCTTATGTTTATAAAAATGAAATCCCTGCCTCATTCCTTCTTCAGGCCCAGGGCTGCCTTTCTGCTGCTCATCCTTCTGAAAGAAAATTGTGATTAGCCTAATACCAACCAGTTACAGTTTAGTATAAATCAGCTTAAGGACTAAAACTGATTGTGGTTTGGTCACTGGATGCCTATTCACAGGAACTTTAAGGAGCAGAGGAGCAGTGAGTCAGCCGTCTCTGCCCGTGATTGAGATGTGTCTCTATTCGTTCCATCCACGTCCATACCCATCTGGGTGTGCCTCCCAGTCCTGGGCTGTGTTCCTTTCACTTCCAATTACTGAAGGGTAGAGATCCTACCTTCCTGGGGAGAGCCTTGCCTCTTGACCTCAGGAGGGCTGTGGGGTTTGGGTGCAAGAAGATTTGGGTTGAACATTGTCAGTCTTCGAGGTCCTTCCAGGGGTAGAGGGTCTCTGTTGTTTAAAGAATGAAAAAAGGGAACACTGTACATCATGCTGGGATTTTATATCATTTGATCCTCACATTAGCCTTCTGAAGAAGTATGTGGGTTCAATCCCATTGTACAGATGAGGAAACGGAGCTTCAGGAACGTACCTCCAATTACAAAGCTAGTGAGAGACCAAGCTAGGACCCTGGTCTTGGGATCTTAGCTCCCTGACCAGGGGATCACCCTGCACTCCCTACCTTGGAGGGCGAAGTCTTAACCTCTGAATGGCCAGGGAAGTCGTCTGGGGGTGCTTTTTGTTAGCAAAGCACTCGAACTGACCCAGGTTTGCCCAGTTGTTCACGCTGCAGACCCCTTGCCCACCCTGTCCTTTGAGGGTGATGGCAGGTCTTGGCCAGGCTGTGAGGGGGGCGTTGACTCTTGGAGTCTGGGTGCTGTTTGGGGGGAGACTGCCCCTGCCGTTGTCTTGACCTTACCTCTGAGAACTGACTTCTGCAATGATTTAGGATGGTTATTTGAAATCACCTCTGTCTTAGGACCGATACGAGTTTTGTTTATGTTTTTATTTTTAGGAGGGAGGGTGGATGTTGAGGTACACTAGAGGTGATTGTAGGGTGATTGAGATCCCCAGTTTGAGCTTATGTTTATAAAAATGAAATCCCTGCCTCATTCCTTCTTCAGGCCCAGGGCTGCCTTTCTGCTGCTCATCCTTCTGAAAGAAAATTGTGATTAGCCTAATACCAACCAGTTACAGTTTAGTATAAATCAGCTTAAGGACTAAAACTGATTGTGGTTTGGTCACTGGATGCCTATTCACAGGAACTTTAAGGAGCAGAGGAGCAGTGAGTCAGCCGTCTCTGCCCGTGATTGAGATGTGTCTCTATTCGTTCCATCCACGTCCATACCCATCTGGGTGTGCCTCCCAGTCCTGGGCTGTGTTCCTTTCACTTCCAATTACTGAAGGGTAGAGATCCTACCTTCCTGGGGAGAGCCTTGCCTCTTGACCTCAGGAGGGCTGTGGGGTTTGGGTGCAAGAAGATTTGGGTTGAACATTGTCAGTCTTCGAGGTCCTTCCAGGGGTAGAGGGTCTCTGTTGTTTAAAGAATGAAAAAAGGGAACACTGTACATCATGCTGGGATTTTATATCATTTGATCCTCACATTAGCCTTCTGAAGAAGTATGTGGGTTCAATCCCATTGTACAGATGAGGAAACGGAGCTTCAGGAACGTACCTCCAATTACAAAGCTAGTGAGAGACCAAGCTAGGACCCTGGTCTTGATCCGTACACGTGAGGTCTGGGTGGTGAATTCAACACTAAGGGAAATAGGAAAAAACTGTGTGGCCGTCTTCTGAACTTGGGAGGCTTGGCGTGTGTAGCCCTCTGCTGTGCTTATGATTCTCCAGTTTATGTTGTAATTAGTTGTGAACGTGTCTTTCCACCCCACGATAGAATGGCATTTAAAACACTGATAAACTTGACTGATTTATGGAGATCCAGTGGTTAGGACTGGGCGCTTCACTGCAAGGGTTTGGGTTCTATCCATGGTTGGGAAACTAAGATCCCACAGACTGCACAGTGCAAAGCAATAAAAATCATGAACATTTTCAAACACAAAGATAGAGACAACAGTATAATGAGCCCCCAATACTCATTATCCAGCTTTAGCAACTAAGATCATGCCAGGCTGGCTTCGTCACTCTCTCTTTTCTTCTTCCCTCCTGTTTTTTCCTCCCTGAAATATTTAAAAGCAAATCTCTGACAAAGAAGTCGTTTTGCCCCTATGTAACTCAGCATGTGTCTATTTTAAAGAGAAGGTTTTTTCATGACCGCTTCGCTGTTATTGCATGTAGTACAATTAACGGTAACTCTTTGGTCTCATCTGTATATATTCAGATTTGCTTGGGTGTCTCAGAAGTGACCTTTATCATTGATGTGGGCACATCCAGATGCAAAGTCTGTGCAGCATTTGGTTGGTAGACCTTTTATGCCTACTTTAATCTGGAGGACCACCCCCTCCGCCCACTTCTGCTTTTATCTCGCCCTTACCGTTACCCTCATTTTAAATCTCCCACTGGACAGCGAACCCTTTGATGCTGGAGTCTGTTTCTTGTGCTCTGTGGGATCCCCCGTGCTGTGCCTGGGACAGGGCAGAGGCGTGGTGAGCGTCTGCCTAGTGATGTCGTAGCCACTCAGGAAATACATTTTGAATGAATGAATCCTGTGGTGGGTTTGTGTGACTCCTGTGCCTGTGTTTAGATAAGAGGTTTTTTTTTTTTAAAAAGATGACTTGCTTGTGTGTGGCTATTTCCTCTGTAAGCGTCGGTCTGTAAACATCCCAAAATCATAGGAGAACTATTTTCTGTGCTCTCTGGTGCTCTGGTCTGTGGTGTGGGCCCAGGCAGCCACCCAGGTGCCCCGATCACTGTCCAGTCACTGGGGCTGGCAGGGACTGAGGTCATTTCTGCCTGAGCTCTGTATAGAATGGCCCCGGGACTTGGGAGGCTTGGCGTGTGTAGCCCTCTGCTGTGCTTATGATTCTCCAGTTTATGTTGTAATTAGTTGTGAACGTGTCTTTCCACCCCACGATAGAATGGCATTTAAAACACTGATAAACTTGACTGATTTATGGAGATCCAGTGGTTAGGACTGGGCGCTTCACTGCAAGGGTTTGGGTTCTATCCATGGTTGGGAAACTAAGATCCCACAGACTGCACAGTGCAAAGCAATAAAAATCATGAACATTTTCAAACACAAAGATAGAGACAACAGTATAATGAGCCCCCAATACTCATTATCCAGCTTTAGCAACTAAGATCATGCCAGGCTGGCTTCGTCACTCTCTCTTTTCTTCTTCCCTCCTGTTTTTTCCTCCCTGAAATATTTAAAAGCAAATCTCTGACAAAGAAGTCGTTTTGCCCCTATGTAACTCAGCATGTGTCTATTTTAAAGAGAAGGTTTTTTCATGACCGCTTCGCTGTTATTGCATGTAGTACAATTAACGGTAACTCTTTGGTCTCATCTGTATATATTCAGATTTGCTTGGGTGTCTCAGAAGTGACCTTTATCATTGATGTGGGCACATCCAGATGCAAAGTCTGTGCAGCATTTGGTTGGTAGACCTTTTATGCCTACTTTAATCTGGAGGACCACCCCCTCCGCCCACTTCTGCTTTTATCTCGCCCTTACCGTTACCCTCATTTTAAATCTCCCACTGGACAGCGAACCCTTTGATGCTGGAGTCTGTTTCTTGTGCTCTGTGGGATCCCCCGTGCTGTGCCTGGGACAGGGCAGAGGCGTGGTGAGCGTCTGCCTAGTGATGTCGTAGCCACTCAGGAAATACATTTTGAATGAATGAATCCTGTGGTGGGTTTGTGTGACTCCCTGTGCCTGTGTTTAGATAAGAGGTTTTTTTTTTTTTTTTTAAAAAAAAGATGACTTGCTTGTGTGTGGCTATTTCCTCTGTAAGCGTCGGTCTGTAAACATCCCAAAATCATAGGAGAACTATTTTCTGTGCTCTCTGGTGCTCTGGTCTGTGGTGTGGGGAGCCCAGGCAGCCACCCAGGTGCCCCGATCAGCAGCTGGCCTCCCAGATCACATGGGGGCTGGCAGGGACTGAGGTCATTTCTGCCTGAGCTCTGAATCCCAACTTATTCAGCTACGAGGATTACCACGCCAGGAGTCAGGCACGCTCTCAGGGCAGTGCAAGATTCTCTCCTTGTGCCTTCAGGAGCCTTCTCTGTCTGGCCTCATACCTGGGCAAGGTGTGGGCTTTTCTCAAATCATCATTTGCCTGCAACTGACAGACTGTGACAGAAAACATACACTTACAACCTTTCAGTGTCTGTTCTGAATTGATGGTGAAGAGGTCGTATCACCATTGGCATCTCTGTAGGCGTCTTAAAGAAGGAGACCAGAGGCTCAGAGAGAAGGACAAGGTGTGCTCACCTGCCAATTAGCATGTGTCATGCCGGGATTCCTTGTCAGATCTCTCTCCAAGGTGCTAGGCACTCCATAGCCAGCTTCCAACCCATCCACCAAAGACCCTTTTCTGCAAATAGCCCCCAAAGGAGGAAATGTTTTTCTTTTCCTCCTCCTCCTCCTTCTTAAAATATAAACAAGCTTTTCCATTAGCCATTAAGGATAAGAAAATGTTAAGTGTGTCTCTCTGTATGGCAGGGATAGAGTGAAATTTTCTCCTGTATCTTTTATTTCTCAGCATTTTTCTACAATTTTTAAAAATTTTAAAAATTTTTATTTTCTAATAGAAAATCCAAATATTTGGGGATTTCTGCCCCCCTTTTTACCGTTACCCTCATTTTAAATCTCCCACTGGACAGCGAACCCTTTGATGCTGGAGTCTGTTTCTTGTGCTCTGTGGGATCCCCCGTGCTGTGCCTGGGACAGGGCAGAGGCGTGGTGAGCGTCTGCCTAGTGATGTCGTAGCCACTCAGGAAATACATTTTGAATGAATGAATCCTGTGGTGGGTTTGTGTGACCTCCTGTGCCTGTGTTTAGATAAGAGGTTTTTTTTTTTTAAAGAGATGACTTGCTTGTGTGTGGCTATTTCCTCTGTAAGCGTCGGTCTGTAAACATCCCAAAATCATAGGAGAACTATTTTCTGTGCTCTCTGGTGCTCTGGTCTGTGGTGTGGGGAGCCCAGGCAGCCACCCAGGTGCCCCGATCAGCAGCTGGCCTCCCAGATCACATGGGGGCTGGCAGGGACTGAGGTCATTTCTGCCTGAGCTCTGAATCCCAACTTATTCAGCTACGAGGATTACCACGCCAGGAGTCAGGCACGCTCTCAGGGCAGTGCAAGATTCTCTCCTTGTGCCTTCAGGAGCCTTCTCTGTCTGGCCTCATACCTGGGCAAGGTGTGGGCTTTTCTCAAATCATCATTTGCCTGCAACTGACAGACTGTGACAGAAAACATACACTTACAACCTTTCAGTGTCTGTTCTGAATTGATGGTGAAGAGGTCGTATCACCATTGGCATCTCTGTAGGCGTCTTAAAGAAGGAGACCAGAGGCTCAGAGAGAAGGACAAGGTGTGCTCACCTGCCAATTAGCATGTGTCATGCCGGGATTCCTTGTCAGATCTCTCTCCAAGGTGCTAGGCACTCCATAGCCAGCTTCCAACCCATCCACCAAAGACCCTTTTCTGCAAATAGCCCCCAAAGGAGGAAATGTTTTTCTTTTCCTCCTCCTCCTCCTTCTTAAAATATAAACAAGCTTTTCCATTAGCCATTAAGGATAAGAAAATGTTAAGTGTGTCTCTCTGTATGGCAGGGATAGAGTGAAATTTTCTCCTGTATCTTTTATTTCTCAGCATTTTTCTACAATTTTTTAAAATAAGAATGTTTTATATTTCTAATAGAAAATCCAAATATTTGGGGATTTTTTTTTTCCTCTTAAAAAAGAGGACTTCCTCCAACTGATTTGGGTAGGTAAACAAAATTATACATGTACTCAGTACAGTTTTATGTGTGGATAGGTCCTACAGCCTTTGGGATTTTGATATTTGCTTATTTTATTTTTTGATTTTATTTTTAAAAATATACTTGTGTTTTCTATTTTCATGTTTTGATGTTTGGCCTCGCTGTATGGTGTGTAGGCTCTTAGTTCCCTGACCAGGGTTGGAACCTAGACCCCCACCATGGAAGTGCTGAGTCCTAACCTCTGGACCACCAGGGAATTCCCATCCCTAAGAAAGCTGGAGTTAAGGAGGCAGGAAGCTATGAAATCCATGGAGCCTGGCCCTCTCTCCCATTCTACTACCTCCCTTTCTTTCACGAGAATTTCACTTTGGTTCCCTCAGAATGAAATCATTCTCATGTCAGGCTCTTGATTTTGATTTTTTTAAATTTTTTTTATTCAGGGAGTTTGAGATATCAGAGGAAGAGAGAACAACATAGCAGGTTAAGGAAAAGCAGGCAGGGCAAAGCTCTAGGCTCAGAGGGGCTGTCTTGTCCTCTTGGGAAAGTGTCTGATGGCCAGACACACCCCCTCACCTCACTCTGGGGGGCCCTGCCCCCCCCCCCCCCCGCCCCATCATTTTCTGTTTTCCTCCCTCCACCTCCTCTGAGGTAGAAAGCATGGCTGGTCTGCCCTGATTAGGCTCCTCCTTTCTCAAGCCGGATCCTCTGGTCTCCAAACTCCGAGTTAGTGGGCGTGACAAGTCCTTGGGCCTTCTAGTCACAAACAAACCTTCGTCTCAGGGCTGGGTCACAGTGGAGCCTGATTTTTGAGATGCTTTCCTTCTCTGTCAGCTGTTGAGGGGATGTCCAATTCTGCATCCCAGAGGAAGAGCCGTTTGTGGACACCAGGTAGGGTTGTTGTTGTCTAGTCACTAAGTCGTGTCCGACTCTTTTGAGAACCCATGGACTGTAGCCTGTCAGGCTTCTCTTTGCCTAGGAATTTTACAGGCAAGAATACTGGAGTGGATTGTCATTGCCTTCTCCAAGGGATTTCCTCAACCCAGGGATCAAACCTGCATCTCCTGCCTTGCAGGCGTATTCTTTACCACTGAGCCACCAGGGAAGCCTGGTACCGGGTATGGTATAGTATCGTTTCTGAAATGTAATTGCTTTAAATATGACTACAGTTCATCCCAGGAAAACCTGTCTATCTCCCTGGTGCTGGCAGTGAGGCGTGTCTGTGTGTGTGTAGATGGTGTGGTGTTTGTAGGGTTGGAGTTTTTTCTGTGTATTATGTACTTACACTGGTGTTTCTCCCCCTGTGGAGGGTTGGAGCAATCTCCCTGCCCCTCCTCATCTGCACCCCCTTCTCCCAGTGGTGTCCAGAGACCTTGCTGCTCTTGTACTCCCCCCAAGGCTTGGTCAGCTTTCCCTTTAGGGGCTAGAGATCCAGGCAGGCCCAGAACAAGGACATGTTTTCCTGTTGGTTTGGGGCGTAGGTTTTGCCTTTCCCATGCAGTGAAGGATGTCTTGTTCCAATGTCCTTTCTGCTGGCAGTAAGACAGGATGGCAGAGACAGGGGACCCTGGTCCCCGAGCTGCCTCAACAGCAGATTTGTAGAGCATCTGCAAGCCCGAGCTCCTGACATACCCAGTGCAGAAGCCCGACCAGGCCGGAGACAGGAGAGGCAGTCTGAGAACATCTCATCCTGCACCGTAGTATCGTTGTGTTAAGATGAGGACACTGCTTCTTGTCTCGGGTGACTCTGAATGGCTGGCCATGGATACCGAGCTGAGAGCTGACTGTATATGGTGAAGCTGTGCTGAATCTCAGGGTTTACCTTGTGCCAGGGCCAGGAGAGAGCTGTAGGGGAGGAGGAAGACGTGCCTGGGAAAACGTCACGTGGGCATTTTGGTGACTGAGGAAAGCTTCTAGGGGGGCTGGCAGAGCTGCGGCATGGGAGGATGAGGAGCGGCCTGTGGAGTTCACAGCTGCTGTCAAGGTGTCAGGACAGCTGGGCTTTTGCACAACTTGATACAAAGGTGACGACAGCCAGAAGCTCTCTGTTTGGAGGGGTGAGAAATCCGATAGTTGAAGAAAGGGGCAGAATCGAGGAGTAAACAGGAGAGTTGGGGACCTCTGTGCAGACCCTTCTCCAAGGGATTTCCTCAACCCAGGGATCAAACCTGCATCTCCTGCCTTGCAGGCGTATTCTTTACCACTGAGCCACCAGGGAAGCCTGGTACCGGGTATGGTATAGTATCGTTTCTGAAATGTAATTGCTTTAAATATGACTACAGTTCATCCCAGGAAAACCTGTCTATCTCCCTGGTGCTGGCAGTGAGGCGTGTCTGTGTGTGTGTAGATGGTGTGGTGTTTGTAGGGTTGGAGTTTTTTCTGTGTATTATGTACTTACACTGGTGTTTCTCCCCCTGTGGAGGGTTGGAGCAATCTCCCTGCCCCTCCTCATCTGCACCCCCTTCTCCCAGTGGTGTCCAGAGACCTTGCTGCTCTTGTACTCCCCCCAAGGCTTGGTCAGCTTTCCCTTTAGGGGCTAGAGATCCAGGCAGGCCCAGAACAAGGACATGTTTTCCTGTTGGTTTGGGGCGTAGGTTTTGCCTTTCCCATGCAGTGAAGGATGTCTTGTTCCAATGTCCTTTCTGCTGGCAGTAAGACAGGATGGCAGAGACAGGGGACCCTGGTCCCCGAGCTGCCTCAACAGCAGATTTGTAGAGCATCTGCAAGCCCGAGCTCCTGACATACCCAGTGCAGAAGCCCGACCAGGCCGGAGACAGGAGAGGCAGTCTGAGAACATCTCATCCTGCACCGTAGTATCGTTGTGTTAAGATGAGGACACTGCTTCTTGTCTCGGGTGACTCTGAATGGCTGGCCATGGATACCGAGCTGAGAGCTGACTGTATATGGTGAAGCTGTGCTGAATCTCAGGGTTTACCTTGTGCCAGGGCCAGGAGAGAGCTGTAGGGGAGGAGGAAGACGTGCCTGGGAAAACGTCACGTGGGCATTTTGGTGACTGAGGAAAGCTTCTAGGGGGGCTGGCAGAGCTGCGGCATGGGAGGATGAGGAGCGGCCTGTGGAGTTCACAGCTGCTGTCAAGGTGTCAGGACAGCTGGGCTTTTGCACAACTTGATACAAAGGTGACGACAGCCAGAAGCTCTCTGTTTGGAGGGGTGAGAAATCCGATAGTTGAAGAAAGGGGCAGAATCGAGGAGTAAACAGGGGAGTTGGGGACCTCTGTGCAGACCCTTGAGGAGAAGATTCAGTTCATCTGTTTCCCCAGGGCATGTCCTGGGGGGCTCGTGCAGCTGCTTGCAGCCTTGGGGACCACAGGGTTCGTGCTCAGAGAGCTTCTCGCCTGGGCCTGCAGCAAGTGAGTGTCCGGAGGAAAGGAGGGAGGAGGCTCTGGATGATGCCTCGGCTTCTTCTGGATTCCAGGCTTGCTGCGACCAGGGGACCCAGGACTTCCTGGTTGGTCCAGGTCACTATCTCCAGCTTCTGTTTCCTAGTACCTGACATCTTGGGCTCTGTTAAAAATGACTCACCTGTGGCAATTCCCTGCTGGCCTGGTGGTTAGGACTCGGCTCTTCATTGCCAAGGGGCCCAGGTTCCATCCCTGGTGGGAGACTGAGATCCCACAAACTGCATGGTGCAGCCAAAAAAAGAAAAAAGGAAAGACTCACCCCTCCCCGACCACATGCATGGAGGATGGTACTCATCCCCTTTCCCAATCCAACACACACACCACAAAAGTGATGCTGCTCACCTCCATGCACACACATGCATGGTGGTGCTCACTCACGCCCCCACATACATGGATACGTGGCCTTCACCCCCCGTACACAGATGATGCTGGTCACCCCATGTAGACATGAGTGCATGGTAACACATCACTCAGTACAAAGAGAAGCGAGGCTCTCTTCTTCCCTCTAGTCCTCAGTGGCATTGCTGTCCCCAGTCTCCTGTGGCTCCTCCCAGACAAAGTCTAGGCGTAGATTTGTGTCTGTTTCCCCCCTCACTCGTCTTTTAGCCTGGGAAGCCACCAGGCTGGGAAAGCCAGAGGACCCGTGGGGTTGCTGAGACTCAGCAGTTTTCTGAATGAGTCAGGCATGGCTCGACTCCCGCTCCTCTCCCATTTGGGACACTCCTTTTGTTAGATTTGTGGGTGCAGAGAGTCTGGACACTGAGAATAAACCTCAGGGGCACATTCTGGGTGCAGGTGATCTAGGCAAGTTCAAATACATGTGCTAAGACAGACCTGGGTTTGAATTGGAGCCATGTGGCCTTGGGCGTCAACGAACCCTCGTGTTTTGGTCTGTGAAAAAGGAGGTAATCACACTGGTCTCAGGGAATCGATGTAGAGATAAAATTAAAATATTTGTCAAGTGCCCCACTTAGGCACTCAAAAATGTCCATTTTTTTCCACGTTTAAGGAGTGACCCATTTTCAAAATGAATGACACTGGCCTGGAATCCTCTGGATGACTTCCTGGAAATTGTCTTGGTGGATCCCTGAGCTTTTATTTCTCTGCAGAAGGCAGCCAGTTCTCTGTTTCCTGCCAGGTTGGGCTCTCCCTCAGCGGCAGCGGTGGCAGCACCTCCTCCTGCTGAATCTCCCCCAGCCCCTGACCACCTCTTCCTCCTCTGTCCATCCATCCCCTCACCTCTCCCCTGCTGCTGGTGAACAGGAGGCTGCAGGCGCCTGGAGAGAGTTCGGGGCTGTTTATGGCTGTTCTATGGGGTATTTATGCTGTAATCTTCTTCAGAAGCTCCAGCAGATGTCTGTTTGTTGCTGAAACTTCATCTTTATCTTCAGCATAAGAGAAGAGAGGCTATTTTTAAAGATCTTTAATTGGCCGGTCTTTTTACACCATGGCCGTGATCGCCTCCAGTTTTCATTCTTCATCCTGCTCCCTCTACCCATTTTGAGACCCTTCAGATCCAGGCTGAGAGACCTTGTGTGTCCTGATTTTGGGCAGCACTTCCATTTGGCAGACAGTTGTAATCTCTTAAAAGGCAGGTCAGGAAGCAAACGCCATCAGCTGACTGTCTTTCTGGGCTGGGACAAATGGGGTTAGTGAGAGCAGCGTTTCTATGTCCATGGAAACCAATACCTTCTGCTTCTGCCCCTTCCTTCTCCGTATGCTGAGAGGGCCCTGCCCCCTGCATCGATCAGCTGGGAGATCTTTAGCCTTGGCTTTCCCTTTGGACTCAGGTGGGGCTCCTCTCCCATTTGGGACACTCCTTTTGTTAGATTTGTGGGTGCAGAGAGTCTGGACACTGAGAATAAACCTCAGGGGCACATTCTGGGTGCAGGTGATCTAGGCAAGTTCAAATACATGTGCTAAGACAGACCTGGGTTTGAATTGGAGCAATGTGGCCTTGGGCGCAACGAACCCTCGTGTTTTGGTCTGTGAAAAAGGAGGTAATCACACTGGTCTCAGGGAATCGATGTAGAGATAAAATTAAAATATTTGTCAAGTGCCCCACTTAGGCACTCAAAAATGTCCATTTTTTTCCACGTTTAAGGAGTGACCCATTTTCAAAATGAATGACACTGGCCTGGAATCCTCTGGATGACTTCCTGGAAATTGTCTTGGTGGATCCCTGAGCTTTTATTTCTCTGCAGAAGGCAGCCAGTTCTCTGTTTCCTGCCAGGTTGGGCTCTCCCTCAGCGGCAGCGGTGGCAGCACCTCCTCCTGCTGAATCTCCCCCAGCCCCTGACCACCTCTTCCTCCTCTGTCCATCCATCCCCTCACCTCTCCCCTGCTGCTGGTGAACAGGAGGCTGCAGGCGCCTGGAGAGAGTTCGGGGCTGTTTATGGCTGTTCTATGGGGTATTTATGCTGTAATCTTCTTCAGAAGCTCCAGCAGATGTCTGTTTGTTGCTGAAACTTCATCTTTATCTTCAGCATAAGAGAAGAGAGGCTATTTTTAAAGATCTTTAATTGGCCGGTCTTTTTACACCATGGCCGTGATCGCCTCCAGTTTTCATTCTTCATCCTGCTCCCTCTACCCATTTTGAGACCCTTCAGATCCAGGCTGAGAGACCTTGTGTGTCCTGATTTTTGGGCAGCACTTCCATTTGGCAGACAGTTGTAATCTCTTAAAAAGGCAGGTCAGGGAAGCAAACGCCATCAGCTGACTGTCTTTCTGGGCTGGGACAAATGGGGTTAGTGAGAGAGCAGCGTTTCTATGTCCATGGAAACCAATACCTTCTGCTTCTGCCCCTTCCTTCTCCGTATGCTGAGAGGGCCCTGCCCCCTGCATCGATCAGCTGGGAGATCTTTAGCCTTGGCTTTCCCTTTGGACTCAGGTGGGGCTCAAGGTAAGGAGGGAGTGGAAGTAGGTAGTTTCCAATGGTACTGCCCTCTCAGGAGGGAGGCAGAGATAGAGACTGTGAGTCACAGAACCTTGGGATGTAGATTGGAAGGGACCTCTGAGATCATCTAGTTCTCACTCCTGCCAGCCTTTTTTTTTTTTTTTTTCAAACCTGTGGGGTAACTGAGAGTCGGAGGCTTCTTGTATTTTTTTTTTTAATTGAGTATTTTTGGCTGTATTTTGTGGCATGTGGGGTCTTAGTTCCCCAACCAGGAATGGAACTCACACCCTCTGCAGTGGAATCATGGAGTCTTAACTGCTGGACCGCCAGGAAAGCCTCAAGGTTTCTTGGTACTGTTGTTGTTGCGTCATGTCTGACTCTTTGCGACCCCATGGACTGTGGCACGCCAGTCTTCCCTGTCCTTCACCATCTCCTGGAGTTGGCTCAAACTCATGTGCATCGAGTTGGCGAGGCCATCCAACCACTTCATCTGTCATCCCCTTCTCCTCCTGCCTTCAGTCTTTCCCAGTCTTTCCCAGTGAGCCAGCTGTTCATGTCAGGTGGCCAAAGACCTGGAGCTTTGGCGTTGGTCCTTCTGGTGAATGTTCAGGGTTGATTTTTTTTTTAGGATTGACTGCTTTGATCTTCTCCTTGCTGTACAAAAGACTCTCAAGAGTCTTCTCCAGCACCACAGTTTGAATTGGCGGTCTTTTAAAACACCAATGGCCGTGATCGCCTCCAGTTTTCATTCTTCATCCTGCTCCCTCTACCCATTTTGAGACCCTTCAGATCCAGGCTGAGAGACCTTGTGTGTCCTGATTTTTGGGCAGCACTTCCATTTGGCAGACAGTTGTAATCTCTTAAAAAGGCAGGTCAGGGAAGCAAACGCCATCAGCTGACTGTCTTTCTGGGCTGGGACAAATGGGGTTAGTGAGGGGCAGCGTTTCTATGTCCATGGAAACCAATACCTTCTGCTTCTGCCCCTTCCTTCTCCGTATGCTGAGAGGGCCCTGCCCCCTGCATCGATCAGCTGGGAGATCTTTAGCCTTGGCTTTCCCTTTGGACTCAGGTGGGGCTCAAGGTAAGGAGGGAGTGGAAGTAGGTAGTTTCCAATGGTACTGCCCTCTCAGGAGGGAGGCAGAGATAGAGACTGTGAGTCACAGAACCTTGGGATGTAGATTGGAAGGGACCTCTGAGATCATCTAGTTCTCACTCCTGCCAGCCTTTTTTTTTTTTTTTTTTCAAACCTGTGGGGTAACTGAGAGTCGGAGGCTTCTTGTATTTTTTTTTTTAATTGAGTATTTTTGGCTGTATTTTGTGGCATGTGGGGTCTTAGTTCCCCAACCAGGAATGGAACTCACACCCTCTGCAGTGGAATCATGGAGTCTTAACTGCTGGACCGCCAGGAAAGCCTCAAGGTTTCTTGGTACTGTTGTTGTTGCGTCATGTCTGACTCTTTGCGACCCCATGGACTGTGGCACGCCAGTCTTCCCTGTCCTTCACCATCTCCTGGAGTTGGCTCAAACTCATGTGCATCGAGTTGGCGAGGCCATCCAACCACTTCATCTGTCATCCCCTTCTCCTCCTGCCTTCAGTCTTTCCCAGTCTTTCCCAGTGAGCCAGCTGTTCATGTCAGGTGGCCAAAGACCTGGAGCTTTGGCGTTGGTCCTTCTGGTGAATGTTCAGGGTTGATTTTTTTTTTAGGATTGACTGCTTTGATCTTCTCCTTGCTGTACAAAAGACTCTCAAGAGTCTTCTCCAGCACCACAGTTTGAAGGGGTCAATGCACACCAGAAGGTGGGGTTCCTGGCTCAAGGTCACCTGGCCAGGTCAGAGTCTGTTCTCCATTCTCCATTTCTGTGAGAAATGCTATGAGCCTGTGACCAGGCATGGAGGTGGCCTTCCCTTTTGCAGCACCAAGCCGCACCCCTCCCTACCCCTTGCTGTTCTAGTAGCTCTCCTGAGATTTGAATTGGGGCTTCCCAGGTGGTACTAGTGGTGAAGAACCCGCCTTCCAGTGCGGGAGATGCAAGAGATAAGGGTTCGATCTTGGGTCAGGAAGATCCCCTGGAGGAGGGCATGGCAACCCATTCCAGTATTCTTGCCTGGAGAATTCCATGGACTCAGAGGAGCCTGGTGGGCCACAGTCCAATGGGTCACACAGATTCGGACAGAACTGAAGCAGCTTAGTAGGCTGGTAGCACTGGCTGGCCCAGTGGCGGCATGCAAGATGTTTCCTTACCAGAACAACCTTCCCCAGAGCTCCGGGGCCTAAAATTCCCACCTTTGTCTTCAGCCCTTGTCTCCAAAGGGCCTTTGTTAAAAGTATAGAATTTAACTGGGAAGGACACCATGCTGATTAGTGTGTCTCCAATTAGCTGTCAGCTGAGGGCTGGACCTTGAGAAAATGGGGATGAGTCACTGGAAGTAGGTGGAGGAGGGAATGAGAAAGGACTGTAAATAGGGTGCTGTCAGGGCCGGCATGGAGCACGGTGACCCAGGCTCCTTCCCTCATGGTGTTCAGCTGCCACGTTGGCTGGAGACGGGTAGGGGGACGGTGGGGGGATGCTGTGCTGAATGACAGGAGCAGAGCCTTCATCTAACACATGGAGGGAGGTGCCTTTAGGCAAGCCCAGAGATGCCCACACATCAAGATAAGAGCTTGGAATGCGCATTTAGACAGTCACATTGTGTGGTGGAGTTAGGGGAGACTTCCTGGAGGAGGTGGCAGTTGGTCACTGAACTAGGTCTTCAATGAAAGAATTTCCACAGGCAGAGATGGGGAGAGGTTAGAGCCCAAAGAGATGTGGAAACATGAGGGTATATTCAGAGTGTCACGTGGTAGAAATGTAGGGGCTGCCTGGGAGAACTGAGAAGCAGAGGCTAAAGTCAGGCTGCAGGCAGTGGGAAGCCATTGGAGAGTGATGGTCAGAGCGCCCCTTCAGAAGATCAGCTGGTGCAGGATAAGCTGGTGTGGGAGTCAGGCGGGAAATCTGTTGGGAGGTCTGCACTGCCCTCCACGCATTGGACAGGTACACTAACCCGACCGTAGCTGCTGGTTTGGGCCAAGGAGTGCTGTGGGGCCAGGGGAACAGGATCGAAAGGCACTGAAGGCTGGGCCCGACTAAGGCCTTGTCTCTGCTTTAGTCCCACCGTCTGTGTGCGGGGGATCAAGATGGGCAGCCTCCATCTTTCAGCTGATCTGCAGCCCATCTGGAACCCTTCAGTTAGCGTCTTAGAATATGGGACGTCTGTTATTTTCTGTGCCTCCGGGTGGGCCTGCCCTGTGCTTGGTGGCTCTTCTGTAGGGAAGTAGTAGCTGCACCTACTTTTCACGTACTCTCTCCAGGAGGCTGCCCTCCTCTCTCAGAATCAGCCTGAGGGGGATGCAGAGGGGAGTCGTGGGTGGGTGGCGACCCATGAATCCAGAGAAGGAGTGACGTCCCTGCACTGGATAAGTATAGAATTTAACTGGGAAGGACACCATGCTGATTAGTGTGTCTCCAATTAGCTGTCAGCTGAGGGCTGGACCTTGAGAAAATGGGGATGAGTCACTGGAAGTAGGTGGAGGAGGGAATGAGAAAGGACTGTAAATAGGGTGCTGTCAGGGCCGGCATGGAGCACGGTGACCCAGGCTCCTTCCCTCATGGTGTTCAGCTGCCACGTTGGCTGGAGACGGGTAGGGGGACGGTGGGGGGATGCTGTGCTGAATGACAGGAGCAGAGCCTTCATCTAACACATGGAGGGAGGTGCCTTTAGGCAAGCCCAGAGATGCCCACACATCAAGATAAGAGCTTGGAATGCGCATTTAGACAGTCACATTGTGTGGTGGAGTTAGGGGAGACTTCCTGGAGGAGGTGGCAGTTGGTCACTGAACTAGGTCTTCAATGAAAGAATTTCCACAGGCAGAGATGGGGAGAGGTTAGAGCCCAAAGAGATGTGGAAACATGAGGGTATATTCAGAGTGTCACGTGGTAGAAATGTAGGGGCTGCCTGGGAGAACTGAGAAGCAGAGGCTAAAGTCAGGCTGCAGGCAGTGGGAAGCCATTGGAGAGTGATGGTCAGAGCGCCCCTTCAGAAGATCAGCTGGTGCAGGATAAGCTGGTGTGGGAGTCAGGCGGGAAATCTGTTGGGAGGTCTGCACTGCCCTCCACGCATTGGACAGGTACACTAACCCGACCGTAGCTGCTGGTTTGGGCCAAGGAGTGCTGTGGGGCCAGGGGAACAGGATCGAAAGGCACTGAAGGCTGGGCCCGACTAAGGCCTTGTCTCTGCTTTAGTCCCACCGTCTGTGTGCGGGGGATCAAGATGGGCAGCCTCCATCTTTCAGCTGATCTGCAGCCCATCTGGAACCCTTCAGTTAGCGTCTTAGAATATGGGACGTCTGTTATTTTCTGTGCCTCCGGGTGGGCCTGCCCTGTGCTTCGGTGGCTCTTCTGTAGGGAAGTAGTAGCTGCCCCTACTTTTCACGTCCTCACTCCAGGAGGCTGCCCTCCTCTCTCAGAATCAGCCTGAGGGGGATGCAGAGGGGAGTCGTGGGTGGGTGGCGACCCATGAATCCAGAGAAGGAGTGACGTCCCTGCACTGGATGAGGCGGTGGAGCTGGGCAGGGGACCCCTGGGATCCCCTCCTCCTTCATTCGAATCATTTCTGCAGGTGTCACCTGCTCACGGAGCACTGCGGGCCATCATGCGACATGAGTGATTCTCCCCCTTCTGCAGTCTTAAAGCACTTGCCTGGGCTTCCCTGGTGGCTCAGATAGTAAAGAATCTGCCTGCTGTGCAGGAGACCTGAGTTTGATCCCTAGGTCAGGAAGGTCTCCTGGAGAAGGAAAGGGCAGCCCGCTCCAGTATTCTTTCCTAGAGAATGCCATGGACAGAGGAGCCTGGTGGGCTACAGTCCATGGAGTTCCAGAGTCGGACACAACAGAGTATCTAACGCTTCCACTTCCAAGCACCTGACTCCCCCTTCAGGTAGGTGCTGCTCTGGGGATCTGGTACCCACTCTGAGTTGATCTCCCCAGTGGAGGAGGAAGCCTGGGTGTGCCTGCTGGCTGGCCTGGGACTGGACTGGATGTCTCCAGGCAACTGGAACACATGGTGGGGAGGGAGTTGGCTGACACCCCGGCAAAAGCTGAGCTCAGCTTCTGCCTGCGTCAGTGTTAACCTGGCAGGTGGGGGACATGGCAACCTGGTGTGCTTACAGCTTTGACATTTGAGCAGAGCTGCGGGCACCTGTTCCCTGTCATAGACATCTCAGAAATACCCTTGCTTTATGTGATGGAATAAATTGCTTCTGCAGCGAGCAAATGGCATGAGTTTTGTGCCTGTGGGAGTTATTGGTGGAGGAGGGACGGTGTGCTGAAACAAGCTTTCCTTTTTCCTTGTTTTCCTAGCATTCTTGCCGCCAGTATGAGGCCACGTTGGTTCATTCATTGATTGCTCAGCACGCGAGTCATTCTGCCAGTCATGACTTCTGGAGGTCCCTCTATTTGAAGTATGTTGTCACAGACTAACCGTGGCGTTCAGAGAGGTGGTAACATCTTGGGCAAGCGACAGACCTTTCCAGAGTGTCATGGTTCTCTTCTGTAGGATGGGGGTGACAGGCGCTTGTCTCGCAGAGGGCTGTGAGGATTACCTGGGCTAGTGTGTGTCACACGCCTGGCGCCCAACAGGCCTGTGGGGGTCCCCGCTGGCTTGCGGGGGTGGAGAGCACAGCTGCAGGCGGTGTGCCACGCTGCCTCCAGTCTCCCGTTCCGTGCTGTTCCCTCAACGGCTTTCATCTTTAGTGGTGACTTTTTAAGAGAGCAACTGAGTCTCAGCACGTAGGTGGGTAATGAAGAAAGATGGGCCGGCTTCTTCTCTGTGGTGTTTTCTCAGTCAGACCCAGGGTCCACCGAGCTGCCGTGTGGGTGCGTGGTTCCCCACTGTGGTCCAGCCTGGGCTTCCCTATAGCTTCTGGCCTTCAGACCTAGTTCTTCCTCCTTTGAGCCGTAGAGAGGGACAGTCTAGTCTATCCTCCACATGACAGCTCCTCAGATAGTGGGTTTTTGTTGTTGTTGTTGGGTTTTTTTTGTTGTTGTTGTTGATATTTATTTGGCTATACCAGGTATTCATTATAGCATGAGGATCTTTTTTATTTTTTTTTCCGTTGTGGCAAGTGGGATCTTTTTTTAGTTGCAGCATGTTGAAGCTAGTTCCCTGACCAGGGGCTGAGCCTGGGCCCCCTGCATGGTGACGGCAGAGTCTTAGCCGCTAGACACGAGGGAAGCCCCCAAATTCTGTTTTTAAAATCAAATCTGTGATACTGTTGATTGTAAGATATACCATTATCTTATGAACCTTCAAGAAAGAAAAAGTGCTTCCAGTTAAACTGTAGAACAATGCTTTGTTATCACTTAAAATGTTTATATTTACTGAAAGAATTCTCTTAGACTTTAGACACGAGTTTCTCATGCCATTAAAAGGAAAAGAAATTAGTCATAACATTTTGAAAACATCTTCACTTTCAGAATCCAAATCTTTGAATCCCTTTTGACTCAGAGTTATCAATACGTTCTCTTTTTTTTGACGTTTTATATTCTGGTAAAGTGGTGATATATTTCTTAATCTCTATTACCTTTGGAATTCACAGACTAACCGTGGCGTTCAGAGAGGTGGTAACATCTTGGGCAAGCGACAGACCTTTCCAGAGTGTCATGGTTCTCTTCTGTAGGATGGGGGTGACAGGCGCTTGTCTCGCAGAGGGCTGTGAGGATTACCTGGGCTAGTGTGTGTCACACGCCTGGCGCCCAACAGGCCTGTGGGGGTCCCCGCTGGCTTGCGGGGGTGGAGAGCACAGCTGCAGGCGGTGTGCCACGCTGCCTCCAGTCTCCCGTTCCGTGCTGTTCCCTCAACGGCTTTCATCTTTAGTGGTGACTTTTTAAGAGAGCAACTGAGTCTCAGCACGTAGGTGGGTAATGAAGAAAGATGGGCCGGCTTCTTCTCTGTGGTGTTTTCTCAGTCAGACCCAGGGTCCACCGAGCTGCCGTGTGGGTGCGTGGTTCCCCACTGTGGTCCAGCCTGGGCTTCCCTATAGCTTCTGGCCTTCAGACCTAGTTCTTCCTCCTTTGAGCCGTAGAGAGGGACAGTCTAGTCTACCCTCCACATGACAGCTCCTCAGATAGTGGGTTTTTGTTGTTGTTGTTGGGTTTTTTTTGTTGTTGTTGTTGATATTTATTTGGCTATACCAGGTATTCATTATAGCATGAGGATCTTTTTTATTTTTTTTTCCGTTGTGGCAAGTGGGATCTTTTTTTAGTTGCAGCATGTTGAAGCTAGTTCCCTGACCAGGGGCTGAGCCTGGGCCCCCTGCATGGTGACGGCAGAGTCTTAGCCGCTAGACACGAGGGAAGCCCCCAAATTCTGTTTTTAAAATCAAATCTGTGATACTGTTGATTGTAAGATATACCATTATCTTATGAACCTTCAAGAAAGAAAAAGTGCTTCCAGTTAAACTGTAGAACAATGCTTTGTTATCACTTAAAATGTTTATATTTACTGAAAGAATTCTCTTAGACTTTAGACACGAGTTTCTCATGCCATTAAAAGGAAAAGAAATTAGTCATAACATTTTGAAAACATCTTCACTTTCAGAATCCAAATCTTTCGAATCCCTTTTTGACTCAGAGTTATCAATATGTTCTCTTTTTTTTGACGTTTTATATTCTGGTAAAGTGGTGATATATTTCTTAATCTCTATTACCTTTGGAATTCTTTTTTCTAGGACTCAGATGTCTTCCTCAAATGATCCGTAAATGCTCTGGCTCCTGAAATGTCGAGGGCTGCAGTTGTCCCGACGCGTCCCCAGGAACGATAGTCAGGTTTCCGTATGACAGCCACAGCGAGGACAGCACAGCTGCATTCTGGCCTGGAGACTGTTAGATGCTCGGGGATTATAGGGTGATTCTGCTTTCAGACATTCTGTAACTGAAAAAAATGCGCATCTCCGAATAAGTGAAATACGATGCTTTCAGACAGCCCTCTTGTCCTCTCCTGAGGTTTCTTCCAGATTTGCAGCCCTCGATGTGGGTTTGAGTGTGTTTCTGAGATTCTCCTCTGAACAAACTGGATCCTTCTAACACAGTGAGGCTAGTGGCCAGACCATCTATCGTATGGTCTGTTGTGTGCTGTGACCACAGCAGTGGAAGGCAGATGTTAACCTTCCTATTCAGGTGGGTTTGAGTGTGTTTCTGAGATTCTCCTCTGAACAAACTGGATCCTTCTAACACAGTGAGGCTAGTGGCCAGACCATCTATCGTATGGTCTGGTGTGTGCTGTGACCACAGCAGTGGAAGGCAGATGTTAACCTTCCTATTCAGGCCATTCTATTCCTTTTAACGCAGCCCAAGATGGCATCAGCTTTCTCGGCAGCTGCTTCACGTTTTTGATTCACTGACAGTACTCCTTACCAGATTTCTTTTTTTTTTTTTTGGCTGCACAGCATGGCTTATGGAATCTTAGTTCCTCCACCCAGGATCGAACCTGTACCCCCTGCAGTGGAACCTCAGTGTCCTACCCACTGGACTGCCAGGGAGTTCTCCTAATCAGGTCTTTGGAACATGGGGTGTTGCTAAACTGCTTCTCTGCTGTCCTCAGTGTGTGTGCTTTAAAATTAAGTGCAAACCTCCTGTTTTGTTTCAGTCTGATTGAGAACAAGCATTTCTGTTAAACCTCTGTGTGTAAAGTCTGTGCGATCCTTTCCCTTGAGCTCTTGCAGGATCCTGTGTAATTAGGGTGCTTTCCCTAGCATCACCCAAGTTGCCAGTAAAATGCCTGTTAGCAGAGAGCTCTCCGCTTGAGTCCTCTCCTAATGGGATCTTTCATCAGCTTACTTGAGGACCCTTGCCTTTTGCTTTCCTCTGACCAGATGCCTTCCCGAGTCTAGTTTTGCCAAGCCTGTCGTGATTCTCCAAGTATCCTATCTCTTTTTCTAGGACTCAGATGTCTTCCTCAAATGATCCGTAAATGCTCTGGCTCCTGAAATGTCGAGGGCTGCAGTTGTCCCGCGCGTCCCCAGGAACGATAGTCAGGTTTCCGTATGACAGCCACAGCGAGGACAGCACAGCTGCATTCTGGCCTGGAGACTGTTAGATGCTCGGGGATTATAGGGTGATTCTGCTTTCAGACATTCTGTAACTGAAAAAAATGCGCATCTCCGAATAAGTGAAATACGATGCTTTCAGACAGCCCTCTTGTCCTCTCCTGAGGTTTCTTCCAGATTTGCAGCCCTCGATGTGGGTTTGAGTGTGTTTCTGAGATTCTCCTCTGAACAAACTGGATCCTTCTAACACAGTGAGGCTAGTGGCCAGACCATCTATCGTATGGTCTGTTGTGTGCTGTGACCACAGCAGTGGAAGGCAGATGTTAACCTTCCTATTCAGGTGGGTTTGAGTGTGTTTCTGAGATTCTCCTCTGAACAAACTGGATCCTTCTAACACAGTGAGGCTAGTGGCCAGACCATCTATCGTATGGTCTGGTGTGTGCTGTGACCACAGCAGTGGAAGGCAGATGTTAACCTTCCTATTCAGGCCATTCTATTCCTTTTAACGCAGCCCAAGATGGCATCAGCTTTCTCGGCAGCTGCTTCACGTTTTTGATTCACTGACAGTACTCCTTACCAGATTTCTTTTTTTTTTTTTTTTTTGGCTGCACAGCACGGCTTATGGAATCTTAGTTCCTCCACCCAGGATCGAACCTGTACCCCCTGCAGTGGAACCTCAGTGTCCTACCCACTGGACTGCCAGGGAGTTCTCCTAATCAGGTCTTTGGAACATGGGGTGTTGCTAAACTGCTTCTCTGCTGTCCTCAGTGTGTGTGCTTTAAAATTAAGTGCAAACCTCCTGTTTTGTTTCAGTCTGATTGAGAACAAGCATTTCTGTTAAACCTCTGTGTGTAAAGTCTGTGCGATCCTTTCCCTTGAGCTCTTGCAGGATCCTGTGTAATTAGGGTGCTTTCCCTAGCATCACCCAAGTTGCCAGTAAAATGCCTGTTAGCAGAGAGCTCTCCGCTTGAGTCCTCTCCTAATGGGATCTTTCATCAGCTTACTTGAGGACCCTTGCCTTTTGCTTTCCTCTGACCAGATGCCTTCCCGAGTCTAGTTTTGCCAAGCCTGTCGTGATTCTCCAAGTATCCTATCTCAGAAAGGCATGGACGCTCCTTGACGTCATGTGCTCTTTGTTCCCAGAGGGCTATGGGACTGCTTTCAGGTGTCCCCAGGCTACCTCACATAGATGCAGTTCAGCAGGCTCATCTGCCAATGCTCTGAGCCGACCAGAGGGCTGGATAGCATTGAAAGTGTCTAAATATCCTTTCCTATAAATTCATGCTTCCCCCACCCGCTACCCTTTCTCATCTCAGGATTGGAATATTTACATGTCAGTCTGAGGACAGCTCTGTTTAACAGGGGCCATCGTGTGCCCAGAGTGGGAGTTGAAGTCCAGTTTCCCAGAGTCCCTTGATGCCTCTGGACATCTTGGCTCAAGATGGCCCCCAGCCCTTCCTGTGATCCGGGCATATTGTGCAGCCTCAGCTCGTCCCAAGCTGTCCTCCTCGGGTTCATGCTTTTGTTGGGGGGAGGCTGTCTCAGGGAATTCTTTGGTCACACTTCCTACTCCCAGTGATGGGACCTGCACTTTTTAACAGCTGACCATGTCAGGGTTCCCTGTGTGACTACGTGGCTCTCTAACACTCACATGGCGTCTATGATGAGCCCAGCACTAGGTGAGGGCTCCGTAAACACTAACTCACTTCATTCTTTTCCTAAGTGTGGTGGGTGAGGGTGTTACACTTCGTTGTGGTTCTCATTGCGGATTTTCTTTGCGGTGGCTTTCCTTGTTGCAGAGCACAGGCTCTGGGGCTCGTAGGGTTCAGTAGTTGCAGCTCACACGTGGGCTCAGTGATTGCGACACACTGGACTGCCAGGATTTCCTAGTCTTGAAGGGGCAACTGCTTCTCTGCTGTCCTCAGTGTGTGTGCTTTAAAATTAAGTGCAAACCTCCTGTTTTGTTTCAGTCTGATTGAGAACAAGCATTTCTGTTAAACCTCTGTGTGTAAAGTCTGTGCGATCCTTTCCCTTGAGCTCTTGCAGGATCCTGTGTAATTAGGGTGCTTTCCCTAGCATCACCCAAGTTGCCAGTAAAATGCCTGTTAGCAGAGAGCTCTCCGCTTGAGTCCTCTCCTAATGGGATCTTTCATCAGCTTACTTGAGGACCCTTGCCTTTTGCTTTCCTCTGACCAGATGCCTTCCCGAGTCTAGTTTTGCCAAGCCTGTCGTGATTCTCCAAGTATCCTATCTCAGAAAGGCATGGACGCTCCTTGACGTCATGTGCTCTTTGTTCCCAGAGGGCTATGGGACTGCTTTCAGGTGTCCCCAGGCTACCTCACATAGATGCAGTTCAGCAGGCTCATCTGCCAATGCTCTGAGCCGACCAGAGGGCTGGATAGCATTGAAAGTGTCTAAATATCCTTTCCTATAAATTCATGCTTCCCCCACCCGCTACCCTTTCTCATCTCAGGATTGGAATATTTACATGTCAGTCTGAGGACAGCTCTGTTTAACAGGGGCCATCGTGTGCCCAGAGTGGGAGTTGAAGTCCAGTTTCCCAGAGTCCCTTGATGCCTCTGGACATCTTGGCTCAAGAGGGCCCCCCAGCCCTTCCTGTGATCCGGGCATATTGTGCAGCCTCAGCTCGTCCCAAGCTGTCCTCCTCGGGTTCATGCTTTTGTTGGGGGGAGGCTGTCTCAGGGAATTCTTTGGTCACACTTCCTACTCCCAGTGATGGGACCTGCACTTTTTAACAGCTGACCATGTCAGGGTTCCCTGTGTGACTACGTGGCTCTCTAACACTCACATGGCGTCTATGATGAGCCCAGCACTAGGTGAGGGCTCCGTAAACACTAACTCACTTCATTCTTTTCCTAAGTGTGGTGGGTGAGGGTGTTACACTTCGTTGTGGTTCTCATTGCGGATTTTCTTTGCGGTGGCTTTCCTTGTTGCAGAGCACAGGCTCTGGGGCTCGTAGGGTTCAGTAGTTGCAGCTCACACGTGGGCTCAGTGATTGCGACACACGGGTTCAGTAGTTGTAGCACCCAGGTTTAATTGTTCCTTAGCCTATGAGATCTTCCTGGACCAGGGATTGAACCTGAGCCTCCTGCACTGGCGGGCAGATTCTTTACCACTGAGCCATCAGGGTAGCCCTCAGTTCATTCTTGTGCCAGCCTCATTTGAGAAAGACTCTTATTATCCTCACTTACCAATAAGGAAGTTAAGGTACAGCAGGGTTCACCGACTTGCTCCAGATTTCACAGCTAGGAGAGGAATGAGGAGTTCGTTGACTTGTCAGTTTGCCCCAGGTTCAGCTCTGAACTATAGTGGTAAGCTGCCGGCTTCCTAAAAAGCCCTGTCTTCAATTGCACTGGCACACTGACCATATCAGTGTCCATACCACTGGACCAACAGAGCATTTTTCTGGCTACTGGGTGCCTGATAATAATGTCTTGATTTTCTTTGGGGACTCAGCTACATAGAAGTGTTCCCCTACCCGACCCCCCTCTTCAGCAGTAGCGGGAGCGCAGGTGATTGATCATTGATGTCATTTCAATTGTTATTTTTTGAAATAAATAAATTATAAAAATGCTAAGAAAAAAAAAAAAGCCCTGTCTTCCCTCCTCTCCCTCCTACCTCTCCCTCGGTGCCTCCTGGCTGTGGCTCCCCCCGCCCTTCTCTCACGACACAGCTAGAATTGCATTTCAGAGCATCTAAATCATTGACTTCCTCAATCTCAGGTCCTAGAGCGCTTCCATTCTTTCAGCAATTTGAAGTCTGTTTCCTTAGAGTCTCAGACCCAACTTCCCCTTCTCTGTCTCTCCCAAGTTCCAGAGGAAATGATTGCTTTTCCTTCACAGTTCCTTCCTGTGTCCTCTGGTCCCTATTTGTTCCGTCATTGCCCTGGGAATGAGGTGAGTCGCTTTGCTATGGACGTTTCCTCTCTCCGTGAAGGTGAAGTGCTCCGCAAGGCTGATGGGAGTTTTTAGCCAACGGGGCTTTAGAGTCCTCCAGGTGGTCGGCCCTGCCACCCGTCCCCAACCCCAGGGGCTCCCATCCGACTGGACTGCGATCAGGGTCACTACAGAGCAGTGGTGCCCACAGTGACTGGACATTTAGCCTCAGTCTCCTCATACACTGTCCTCCAGGGCATTCCCTCAGCCCCTCTCACACACTTGTCCTCTGGAGCATTCCCTCAGCCCTCTCTCCTCCCACACCTGTCCTCCAGAGCTTTCCTCAGCTCTCTCCTTGCACACCTGTTCTCCAGAATGCTTGTCTTTCTGTTTCATGGGCCTCTCATGCAGACCCACCCTCTTTATATATATATGTGTGTATATATATGTGTGCATATATAGGTGTGCATATATATATATATATATACTTTCTTTTTTAAATTTTTGGCCTGTTTCACTGGTCTTCTATTCACTTATTTTCATCTGTCTTTTATTCTTTGGCCTGTGTGGGCCTCCCATCGCAGTGGCCTCTCTCGTTACAGAGCACCGGCTCTGGGCGCATGCGTTCCAGAGTGCCAGCTCGTAATTGGACACACCGGTCCAGTCGCTGCACAGCACGTGGGATCTTCCCGTGCCAGGGATCGAACCCGTACCCCTTGCACTGCAAGGCAGACTCTTTACCCACTGGGCCACCAGGGAAGCCCCGCACTGCTTTTTTTATGTAGAGATCCTCTGTCTTGCTGTCCTAGTGCCACTCCGTTCCTTTAAAAGATAAAAGCCACACATAGGGATATGTGCAGGGATATCTCCCAGAGTAAAGAACACATATTTCTGTTTGTATGTGAGTACATAAGCACCGTCAGTGACAAGCTGTGGGCCACTAACAACCATAATTGCCTGTTTCGCAGCTGGGACCGACTGGGTTGCTGGGACAGGAGGAGGAGGGGCGCCTTTCCTGGATACACCTGTGCATTTTGGTTTCTGGGCCCAGTGAAATGTTTGCGCTTCCACATTTAAAAGCCTAGATAATCTGCGAGTCCTGACTGGCAAGCTGTGGAGAGAGGACACCTGGCTGAGTCGGCACGCTGCCTTCTGCTCATAGGTGCTCCTCCTCGGGTGTGATCAAGCTGGTCGCAGCTCACTTTCCTTATGGCGAGGACACCAGGAGACCCTTTCCTCTGTCCGGCATGAGCCCAGCCCATAGAGGGTCTGCAGCACACGGGGCCCCCTTCTTTCACCCTGACTCTCAGCTCTCCAAGCTCAGAAGTAACTAGAGGTTTTTCTGCCTTTTGTTCTAATCTGTTTGCTTAGAGCTGGTGCTCAGCAGGTGCACCTGGGCCTCAAGTGTTGGTTTTATGTGGTAAGTCACCAGAAATTTACATCACATTTTAATTTTTTTACCATTTTTTTTCTCTGTTGAACTCCATATCTGAGGGAATGGAAACACACTGAAGGTCTGGGCTTGCCTGGAACAACTGTGTTCTTTTCCAGACCCATGGGGCTTTGCATATCATTTCTTCCCTGGTTATTCTCATATGCCTAGCGCTGGGCTGTGTGTGATTAGAATGGGTCTGACACCCTCTGAAAACACAAGCCCCAGACTGGGTTTGCAGATAACCAAGGTCAGAGCAGGCCCTGAAGGAAAAAATCAGGGCATTGAGAGAAGTTCATTTGGGTACCTGTAATTGAGGGAGTGACCTGATTGGGACAGTGACTGGCTTATGTTGGGCAGTTAATTAAGAAGCATATGTTTAGCACCTACTGTGTGCCCCGGGCCCTGTGCCATGTGGATGACAATAAGGTTAAGAGTCAGTCTCTCCTCCCAAAGCCTTCAACAGTATTCTTGAGAAAACAAGACACATTTTTTTTTTTTTTTTAAATTAACAGTTCAGCTCAGTCATAGCAGGCAAATAACAAAGTAGTTCATGACTAATTTCCATGTGACTGGTGGAAACAGCGGAGGGAGACGAGGGTGTTTTCTAGAGGCTGGAGACGGCCTGGAAAACTCCCTGGAGGAGGCGGAGGCAGGTGTACTTGATCTGTATCTTGACGAGTAGGTGACATGCAGATGGATACGGAGGAGGAAAAGGAGAACATCTCTTGTGGTGTCCAGGCCAGAGGAAGTGGGAATGGGCCTGGTTTGGGCACATGGGAAAGATGGATACGTGGGGGATATTTTGGCGCCAGTGACCACCAGGAGACCCTTCCTGGCAGCCCTCCTTGTCCCCCCGGGTGTGATCAAGCTGGTCGCAGCTCACTTTCCTTATGGCGAGGACACCAGGAGACCCTTTCCTCTGTCCGGCATGAGCCCAGCCCATAGAGGGTCTGCAGCACACGGGGCCCCCTTCTTTCACCCTGACTCTCAGCTCTCCAAGCTCAGAAGTAACTAGAGGTTTTTCTGCCTTTTGTTCTAATCTGTTTGCTTAGAGCTGGTGCTCAGCAGTGCACCTGGGCCTCAAGTGTTGGTTTTATGTGGTAAGTCACCAGAAATTTACATCACATTTTAATTTTTTTACCATTTTTTTTCTCTGTTGAACTCCATATCTGAGGGAATGGAAACACACTGAAGGTCTGGGCTTGCCTGGAACAACTGTGTTCTTTTCCAGACCCATGGGGCTTTGCATATCATTTCTTCCCTGGTTATTCTCATATGCCTAGCGCTGGGCTGTGTGTGATTAGAATGGGTCTGACACCCTCTGAAAACACAAGCCCCAGACTGGGTTTGCAGATAACCAAGGTCAGAGCAGGCCCTGAAGGAAAAAATCAGGGCATTGAGAGAAGTTCATTTGGGTACCTGTAATTGAGGGAGTGACCTGATTGGGACAGTGACTGGCTTATGTTGGGCAGTTAATTAAGAAGCATATGTTTAGCACCTACTGTGTGCCCCGGGCCCTGTGCCATGTGGATGACAATAAGGTTAAGAGTCAGTCTCTCCTCCCAAAGCCTTCAACAGTATTCTTGAGAAAACAAGACACATTTTTTTTTTTTTTTTAAATTAACAGTTCAGCTCAGTCATAGCAGGCAAATAACAAAGTAGTTCATGACTAATTTCCATGTGACTGGTGGAAACAGCGGAGGGAGACGAGGGGTGTTTTCTAGAGGCTGGAGACGGCCTGGAAAACTCCCTGGAGGAGGCGGAGGCAGGTGTACTTGATCTGTATCTTGACGAGTAGGTGACATGCAGATGGATACGTAGGAGGAAAAGGAGAACATCTCTTGTGGTGTCCAGGCCAGAGGAAGTGGGAAATGGCCTGGTTTGAAGGTACATCTTGGAGATGAGGCTGGGCAGAGGAGTTTAGGATGGATGTTGATTGCCTTCGCTATGACAGACACGGAGAAAATGTGTGTGTGTGAAAGTTCAGAATGGGGATGGGGGGATGAGGGTCCAGGGACTTGTAGGGAACCCTTGTAAAGCCTAGGAATGCTTTGGCCTTTAGACATTTTAATCAAGGCATCTCTGGTCTGCCTTCCATAAATGTTTTTAGGAGCAGAGAGGAAGCCAGAAGCACACTAACCATACCCCCAGCATTGTTCTGCTTGGACACTTGCTTCTTAGAGGCATTATGCATGTTTATTCGTTGATTCAGCAGTTCTTTATGAGTTCTTGTTGTTTAGTAGCTAAGCTGTATCCAACTCTATGTGACTCCATGAACTGTAGCTCACTAGGCTCCTCTGTCCATGGGATTTCCCAGGCAAGAGTACTGGAGTGGGTTGCCATTCTCTTCTCCAGGGGATCTTCCCCACCCAGGGATCAACCCACATCTCCTGCATTGTCAGGCAGATTCTTTACCCACTGAGCCACCAGGAAAGCTCTTAGGAGTTCTTACTGTCTGCCGGAAGCTATTCTAGATGCTGCAGTTACTGCAGGGGTAAAAAAAGAGTGTACGACCCCTTGCCATATGGGACTTCTGTTCTGGAAAGGGGAGAGAGACCATCAAGACTGAAATGTGTGAGGCCCGGTGATGACAGGTGGTTGAAGAATACTGGAGCAGGGAGGAAGCTGGGTGTGCTGGGTGCAGGTGGACAGAAGTGGTCCAAGAGTGCTCTAAGCTGAAAGAGAGTACAGGAAAGGCCTGGATGACTCGCCCTGTGCTGGGACTTGCAAGCCAGCAAGTGAGAAGTCTGGGCCAACGGGAAGGAGACAGATCTTGTGGGGGTGCTGAGTCCTTTATCGATCCTCTTCAACCCAGTGGGGTCTTCAGCTCCAGACGGCAGGGAGGCTCAGTGTGTTCTTGAGCCGGGAAGTGCCGTGTATGGGAAGAGGTCCTCAGGGGCTTCGTGGAGGAGAGGATATAGGGGGCTGAGGCACAGAGGCAGGTTAGGAAGCTGAGGGAGATTCCAGGAGAAGAGGACCAGAGCCTATAAAAGTCCGTGAGTTTGACATTTCCTGCTCGGAGTGGTGGGGCAGAGCTAGGGAGCGAGCCGTGGGGCCAGGGCGAGGGTGAGAGCGGCCACCGGCAGAAGAGGGGTGATGACAGAGCTTAGGTGGTGGGGGTGACCAGCAGTTCCCGACGTTCTTAGCGTGTGGGATGTACGCATTCTTGCCATGACTCTTCTTTCATTATTTTAGTATAGTAGAATGTTAAGAATGTGGGCTCTGGGTTTGAATCCTGACTGAGTGACTTTGGGCAAGCTCTCTGTGCCTCAGGCTCCATGTCTGTAAAATGAGGACAAACTAGTACTTTCCTTCTAGGCACATTTTTGAGAGGGTGACGTAGGTTATTGGATCTAGAGTGCTTAGAACAGTATCTGGCATATAGTAAGTTTGTATATTATGGTATATCATCTTGCTAGTCTATTTCTCTCTCCCTGTGTATGAGTAAAATTAATGTGTTGGACATATTCTTTCTGTTGTCCTGAAGTTACATCAGTTGAAGAAAATGATGCCTTTAAAGATTAAATGAGGTGATGCAAGTAATGGATTTAACTTAGTGACAGGTGAATACCGATTAAAAGTACTACTACTATCACCAAATATTAGTGTGAAAGAAACAATTTTCCCGTGGAAATCCTTTGTAGTCTGTGCCGTATCGAGCCTATGGTGTGCCCGGTGCTGTGCAGGGTGTACTGCCTCCTTTCTTTACAACAGCTGCCTGCAGTGAGCACTATTTAACCACAACTTATTGATGAAGAAGCTGAGGCTCAGAGAGGCTAAGATTTGCCTGAGGTCACACAGCAGAGCCTGAATTTGCAAGTTTTTTTCCCTCTGACATTGACTAGCTTTCACCATAAGAGCAAATTGCTTCCTAAGTGATCTGTTATGTAAGTGCACATTGACATACAGGTTCTTACATCAATCTCCCTTGGTATTTGGTGCCCACATGGAGCCTTGGGGAGTGCAGATGTGTGGCCAACTTCCTGAACAGACTGGGGCAGTATCAGAGTGGAGGCCCTGGCCCACCCAGCAGTCAGAGTTGCCCAGGGGCAGGAGAGGCCGTGAGTGAGCTGGCACCCTCCCTCCATGACTCATCCCTGCAGGCATTATCAGAGCCTTTCAGCTGCAGAGAGAGTCAGTGCTGTCTTGGTTGACCACGCCCCTTTGTGTGCTAGAGGAGGAGTCTGATGGGTTCAAATTCCAGCTCCACCGTTTACCAGCTGTGCGAGGCCAGAAAAGGAGTGAATTTCTTTGTGCCTCAGTTTCATCACTGGTGAACCCATTCATAGACTTCTTGTGAGAAATAAATGAGGCGGGCCATGCAGATACTTAAAGGTACTTGGCCCATAGTAAGCACTCACAAAGAAAACATGATGCTAATAATTATCATAATATTATTTTTAAAAGTCTTCCAAACTCTGAGGCCAAAATAAAATGTCCCATCCTCTGCACGATCTGAGTGACTATTTATGTTAAATGGCAATATATTCCTTCTAGGCACATTTTTGAGAGGGTGACGTAGGTTATTGGATCTAGAGTGCTTAGAACAGTATCTGGCATATAGTAAGTTTGTATATTATGGTATATCATCTTGCTAGTCTATTTCTCTCTCCCTGTGTATGAGTAAAATTAATGTGTTGGACATATTCTTTCTGTTGTCCTGAAGTTACATCAGTTGAAGAAAATGATGCCTTTAAAGATTAAATGAGGTGATGCAAGTAATGGATTTAACTTAGTGACAGGTGAATACCGATTAAAAGTACTACTACTATCACCAAATATTAGTGTGAAAGAAACAATTTTCCCGTGGAAATCCTTTGTAGTCTGTGCCGTATCGAGCCTATGGTGTGCCCGGTGCTGTGCAGGGTGTACTGCCTCCTTTCTTTACAACAGCTGCCTGCAGTGAGCACTATTTAACCACAACTTATTGATGAAGAAGCTGAGGCTCAGAGAGGCTAAGATTTGCCTGAGGTCACACAGCAGAGCCTGAATTTGCAAGTTTTTTTCCCTCTGACATTGACTAGCTTTCACCATAAGAGCAAATTGCTTCCTAAGTGATCTGTTATGTAAGTGCACATTGACATACAGGTTCTTACATCAATCTCCCTTGGTATTTGGTGCCCACATGGAGCCTTGGGGAGTGCAGATGTGTGGCCAACTTCCTGAACAGACTGGGGCAGTATCAGAGTGGAGGCCCTGGCCCACCCAGCAGTCAGAGTTGCCCAGGGGCAGGAGAGGCCGTGAGTGAGCTGGCACCCTCCCTCCATGACTCATCCCTGCAGGCATTATCAGAGCCTTTCAGCTGCAGAGAGAGTCAGTGCTGTCTTGGTTGACCACGCCCCTTTGTGTGCTAGAGGAGGAGTCTGATGGGTTCAAATTCCAGCTCCACCGTTTACCAGCTGTGCGAGGCCAGAAAAGGAGTGAATTTCTTTGTGCCTCAGTTTCATCACTGGTGAACCCATTCATAGACTTCTTGTGAGAAATAAATGAGGCGGGCCATGCAGATACTTAAAGGTACTTGGCCCATAGTAAGCACTCACAAAGAAAACATGATGCTAATAATTATCATAATATTATTTTTAAAAGTCTTCCAAACTCTGAGGCCAAAATAAAATGTCCCATCCTCTGCACACGATCTGGCCAGTAACACGTGTTTGTTTTGCTTTATGGACAAACCAGACAGTGAGTGCATGAGACTGGGTCTCAGTCGATGGTTTTGAAATCCCTGGTGACTTGTCCCTGTCCTAGAAGGTTTGCCAACTAGAAGGGGTTCCCAGATTCCCATTTCCCTTGCAGCCAACTATTTTGACTTGAAACCCCCGTCTCCCAAGACTATGGGAAATGGCTGCCATTTCTAAGGGCACTTACAGTTTGCTCAGTCTTCACAGTCGTCCTTATATGGTCATTGATTATTATCTCTGTTTAATAGCTCCCCAGAGTTGAGTAATTTGCCTACAGACTGGAGGGTGGAAGCTAACGAATGACACAGGTGCCCTGCCCATCCTGGGCACCCCATCTAGAGACTCGGGTTGACCTTCCCCCAGAGTCCCTCCGTCATTTCCCCTTTGCTCGTCTCCAGAGGAGGATGGGGAAGACTGTGTGACCACACACCTTCCTATGGCTTTATCCTTTTGTCCTCCCTCCTCCAGGCCTGTCACTTCTGAGAAAGCACATGACAGTGCTTGCGCTGAACCAACCACCAGAGCTGCTGAACTCGTCTCAGCCCCGTTCTTCCCTCCCTGTGGGTCCGAGGCCTGGGCTGGGCTCGGTGGGGAGTTGAGATGTGAGACTGGCCCACCCAGCAGTCAGAGTTGCCCAGGGGCAGGAGCCGTGAGTGAGCTGGCATTGACTCATCCCTGCAGGCATTATCAGAGCCTTTCAGCTGCAGAGAGAGTCAGTGCTGTCTTGGTTGACCACGCCCTTTGTGTGCTAGAGGAGGAGTCTGATGGGTTCAAATTCCAGCTCCACCGTTTACCAGCTGTGCGAGGCCAGAAAAGGAGTGAATTTCTTTGTGCCTCAGTTTCATCACTGGTGAACCCATTCATAGACTTCTTGTGAGAAATAAATGAGGCGGGCCATGCAGATACTTAAAGGTACTTGGCCCATAGTAAGCACTCACAAAGAAAACATGATGCTAATAATTATCATAATATTATTTTTAAAAGTCTTCCAAACTCTGAGGCCAAAATAAAATGTCCCATCCTCTGCACACGATCTGGCCAGTAACACGTGTTTGTTTTGCTTTATGGACAAACCAGACAGTGAGTGCATGAGACTGGGTCTCAGTCGATGGTTTTGAAATCCCTGGTGACTTGTCCCTGTCCTAGAAGGTTTGCCAACTAGAAGGGGTTCCCAGATTCCCATTTCCCTTGCAGCCAACTATTTTGACTTGAAACCCCCGTCTCCCAAGACTATGGGAAATGGCTGCCATTTCTAAGGGCACTTACAGTTTGCTCAGTCTTCACAGTCGTCCTTATATGGTCATTGATTATTATCTCTGTTTAATAGCTCCCCAGAGTTGAGTAATTTGCCTACAGACTGGAGGGTGGAAGCTAACGAATGACACAGGTGCCCTGCCCATCCTGGGCACCCCATCTAGAGACTCGGGTTGACCTTCCCCCAGAGTCCCTCCGTCATTTCCCCTTTGCTCGTCTCCAGAGGAGGATGGGGAAGACTGTGTGACCACACACCTTCCTATGGCTTTATCCTTTTGTCCTCCCTCCTCCAGGCCTGTCACTTCTGAGAAAGCACATGACAGTGCTTGCGCTGAACCAACCACCAGAGCTGCTGAACTCGTCTCAGCCCCGTTCTTCCCTCCCTGTGGGTCCGAGGCCTGGGCTGGGCTCGGTGGGGAGTTGAGATGTGAGAGGGCTTGTAGCTTTCAGCGTTCGGAGCAGTGCCTGAGGACAGACTCTGAGCTCAGTGCCCAGGCTGGGGCAGTCTGGGGGCTGGAGGGAACCTGTATCAGAGGCGGAGGAGGCCAGCATCCGTGGCTTCACCCAGGGTGAAGCGCAGGCACTAGGTGCGGGGTTCAGAACCATGTCCAGGCTGCAGGAGTTGCTGGGGGCCGAAACAGACACTCCTGGAGGTAGCGGGGGAGCGTGGGGGGCACATCCTCTCCAGGAAGTGAACAGGTATATGGTCCTTTCAGCGAAGGTGAACCTAAATCAGGAGCTCCAGGATGGACCATAATCCGGACTTATCAAGCTCTAGAGTTGTTCCTTAAGCAGAAGAATTTTCCCTTTGCTTGGTTCAGGTTATTGAGAAATTACCTACTGTATCCTGAGAATACGAAGTCCAGGGAGATAAGGCCTCTGCCCTGAGGGGCTTATCTGCTGCAGCCTCCTTTTGACCTGTGCCCTCTTTTCCCGCTTAGAAACCTTGAATGCCAGGTGGCGGTGGTGACCCTTAGGTGAGGCGTACGGCAGTGTGTCTATTCCAAGCTTCCTGGAGCTTGGGCTGGAATCTGTATCTGGCAGGTCATCACAGCAGTGTAGGCCGAGAGTTGGAAAAAATGCCTGCTCCTCCGGTTAGGTTGTAAGCCTCCTTTGGGGAGAGAGGGGTCACTGGGCCTTTAGAGTCATGTTTTTTGATTCCCTCCATGATTATTGTGTGATGCAAGGATCAGTCACAGGACCGTCTCTGGGGCGTGGGTGAGAAAGATCCCAAGAAGAATGACCTCCAAGATCATGGCTCAGGTGCCCCTCCCTTGCTCAGACCGGTCCCCCTTTCTCTTTCTCCAGCTTGGCCTGACACTGCCACCTCTCTCTGCCCGCCTGCTTGGCTCATCCCTGCCTGCTTCTCTTTGGTTTTTACAGTCTGCACAGCTTTTCTTTTCTTCTTGGTCTTTCTCCATCCTCACCCTCCAAGGCTGAGATTTAGCCCTGCCTACTTCAGAAAGGTTTCCTAAACTCTCTCAGCCAGAACACCCCCTCTTTTTTCCCATATGCCTCCTGGGTGGAGAGCCAGCAGCCCCCAGAGCCACATTTACATGTTATGTAATGTGTTTTGAGCACCTGTCAGCAGCCAACAGAGTAGAGACTAAGACTTTGAAGCCAGATGGGTCTGGGTATGTGTTCTAGCTATGGCTCTTCTGAGCTGGGTGATGTGGGATATATGTTTTGATTCCTCTGAGTCCCAGGTTCCTCATCTGAACTTGAGGATGTGCCTGTTTCGCAGGCCAGTTGTAAGGATCTGGTGGAATAATCCATACAAAGCGCTCAGCGCACAGTTCCTGGCTCCTAGTAAATGGCTAACGCATGACAGCCTTTGTTACTGTTTGACATGTATTATCTTATTTAATCCACACTCTAGCCTTATAAGCTAGACATCATCCCCCCAAGGCCTCAGGATGTGCGTGGAGTAAGGCTGGTGTCCAAGCCCAGGTGCCGGCTGCCCCTGAGGTAGCACGTTTCCTTCTGCTGCCTCTGCTCCCAAGTTCAGACCCCTCGTCCTCATGCTTTTTGGTATTCTTCACAGGCTTAGCCAGGAAACTTAGCAAATGTTCTTTAAATGATTCTTCCTGGTTGATGTGATGGGACCCAGGAGGGCAGGAAATGGGACCCCCCTCAAGCCTTCCGTCCCCTTTCAGGTGCCTACCGTCCCTGCCAGTATACTGCATACCGTTTCAATACCAGGTTGTGCCAAGCAGCATGGTGCCTTATTGCCCCCAGTCCAGAAGGAGGGAAACCAAATCATGCCTTGAGGGCAAATCGCCCCATTCCTTTAAATTAATGTATTTATCTTTAAATAGCAGAAAATAAAGCTATGAAAAGAACAAGAAAAGTAAGGGAAATACCTGCCTGGCTAACCCCGCACAACAGGGGCAGCCACTGCCTAAACCCAGCGGCTGAAAAGCGAACAGAAAAGCCGTTAGCTGGCAGGAGCCTCAGGGTAGCCTGTGGCGGTGTGAAGTGTGTGTCCTGTGAGGGTCAGTGGGTGAGGCTCCTCAGAAACGGCTTCCTGAACTTCCCTACGACCATGATGAGCCGGAACCTGACAAGGCTGCTGCTCTTCTTACATGTTGTATCAGGATGGTTTTCACATCATCTCAGATGCTGGTTTCTGGTTTTTCTCCAGCCAGCATTGGAAGCTGCCGCTTCCCTCTCCAGCTCGTCTCCTTTGATACCAACTGATGTGTGTGACTGCAGAGTCCTCATGCCGGCGGGTTATGTAGTTTGTCTGTGTAGACCTTGGCATTGAGCTCCCAGGGACCTGTGGAGGAAGATGCCTGTGTGTGCTGCTCCATGTGTTCACCCCGCGCTTAATACTGCAGGAGGTGGGGGAGGTGGCCGGTGTGTTTTGATTCTTTGTTTTTGCCACCAGGCTGGGGTGTGGGGTTTTGCTTTGGTTTTTCTAAAACTCTTCGAAACACTTCTGAAGGTGGAGTTTCTTTCCCAGGAGGGAACTAAGAGGATGTGTTAGAAGGCTTGGAGGTACAGGAATAGACTCTCTTTGGGTGTTGGCCCAGGAGGTGGCAAGAACATGAGACAAAGTAAAGATAAAATTGTTCAGTCCATGCGAAGCGTCAGGCACTGCAGTTGTACCTGTTGAGCCAGAATCTGTTAAAGTGACTAAGAAAAAACAAAAGCATAAACCTCCCCCCAACAACTCTCCATGGGATTCTGACAGGCTTTATCCTGTTTAAAGCCCATGGATACATGCCATCTTGTCAACATCACACCAGAGCTCTTGGAGACTGAAGTAACATTCGAGCAGGCACTCCCTGCCAGTATACTGCATACCGTTTCAATACGAGGTTGTGCCAAGCAGCATGGTGCCTTATTGCCCCCAGTCCAGAAGGAGGGAAACCAAATCATGCCTTGAGGGCAAATCGCCCCATTCCTTTAAATTAATGTATTTATCTTTAAATAGCAGAAAATAAAGCTATGAAAAGAACAAGAAAAGTAAGGGAAATACCTGCCTGGCTAACCCCGCACAACAGGGGCAGCCACTGCCTAAACCCAGCGGCTGAAAAGCGAACAGAAAAGCCGTTAGCTGGCAGGAGCCTCAGGGTAGCCTGTGGCGGTGTGAAGTGTGTGTCCTGTGAGGGTCAGTGGGTGAGGCTCCTCAGAAACGGCTTCCTGAACTTCCCTACGACCATGATGAGCCGGAACCTGACAAGGCTGCTGCTCTTCTTACATGTTGTATCAGGATGGTTTTTCACATCATCTCAGATGCTGGTTTCTGGTTTTTCTCCAGCCAGCATTGGAAGCTGCCGCTTCCCTCTCCAGCTCGTCTCCTTTGATACCAACTGATGTGTGTGACTGCAGAGTCCTCATGCCGGCGGGTTATGTAGTTTGTCTGTGTAGACCTTGGCATTGAGCTCCCAGGGACCTGTGGAGGAAGATGCCTGTGTGTGCTGCTCCATGTGTTCACCCCGCGCTTAATACTGCAGGAGGTGGGGGAGGTGGCCGGTGTGTTTTGATTCTTTGTTTTTGCCACCAGGCTGGGGTGTGGGGTTTTGCTTTGGTTTTTCTAAAACTCTTCGAAACACTTCTGAAGGTGGAGTTTCTTTCCCAGGAGGGAACTAAGAGGATGTGTTAGAAGGCTTGGAGGTACAGGAATAGACTCTCTTTGGGTGTTGGCCCAGGAGGTGGCAAGAACATGAGACAAAGTAAAGATAAAATTGTTCAGTCCATGCGAAGCGTCAGGCACTGCAGTTGTACCTGTTGAGCCAGAATCTGTTAAAGTGACTAAGAAAAAACAAAAGCATAAACCTCCCCCCAACAACTCTCCATGGGATTCTGACAGGCTTTATCCTGTTTAAAGCCCATGGATACATGCCATCTTGTCAACATCACACCAGAGCTCTTGGAGACTGAAGTAACTCATGTTCAGAGCAGGAAACCACCAACTCTCTTAGCCAGGCCTGAGTACATGGGTGAGAGGCAGCCTGGGCAAAGCGGCGGCCTCAGCTCAGGGGCCAGAGGGGCTGAGGAGGCAGTGAGGCAGGTGCCCCAGGCAGGAGGCACTAGCAGTGGGACCTTGGCCAGTTAGTTACTGAGCTCTCTGAGCCTCAGTCTCCTCATGTGGAAAATGGATCAGAAGAGCACCCAGCTCCTAGGGCTGTGTGAAGGTCACAGTCCAGCGAAAGCCTTCTAAGGGCTCAGACAAGCTAGTGTGCCTTCCCTCTCTTGCCCTCCAGAATGGGTCGTTTCCAGCAGTCACCTGGATGTTTTCCTGTGTCGCTGTGAAAGCAGTGGAAGCGAGCTATCGCCTTCTTTCTCTTCTTTCCTTTCCTTATTGCTCAAGGCAAGTGGGCCCCACATCTGAGACTGAGTGCCCAGCCCAGGCCCACAGGACGGGGCTATTCCCTTTTTTGGGTTCCAGCATCTTCCTCTCCCAGGAAGGGCGTGGGTCCAAAGGCTGTGGGCAGCTCCTGTCACCTCCATTTCGGAGAAGCCTTGTTTGCTTTTTCCTGGCTGTCTGGTCTCAGTGAGAGTATGTGGTGGACTTCTCTTCCTGGACGGGATTAGTGATGATAAAGCAGCCTTGTTGACGGCTGCTGTTGGTGGGGATTCTTTGGGTTTCAAGTGACAGGAACCTACTTGAGATTAAGCCCAATGGTCTGGGTTCTATGGCGGTGTGTTTTGATTCTTTGTTTGCCACCAGGCTGGGGTGTGGGGTTTTGCTTTGGAAGGTGGAGTTTCTTTCCCAGGAGGGAACTAAGAGGATGTGTTAGAAGGCTTGGAGGTACAGGAATAGACTCTCTTTGGGTGTTGGCCCAGGAGGTGGCAAGAACATGAGACAAAGTAAAGATAAAATTGTTCAGTCCATGCGAAGCGTCAGGCACTGCAGTTGTACCTGTTGAGCCAGAATCTGTTAAAGTGACTAAGAAAAAACAAAAGCATAAACCTCCCCCCAACAACTCTCCATGGGATTCTGACAGGCTTTATCCTGTTTAAAGCCCATGGATACATGCCATCTTGTCAACATCACACCAGAGCTCTTGGAGACTGAAGTAACTCATGTTCAGAGCAGGAAACCACCAACTCTCTTAGCCAGGCCTGAGTACATGGGTGAGAGGCAGCCTGGGCAAAGCGGCGGCCTCAGCTCAGGGGCCAGAGGGGCTGAGGAGGCAATGAGGCAGGTGCCCCAGGCAGGAGGCACTAGCAGTGGGACCTTGGCCAGTTAGTTACTGAGCTCTCTGAGCCTCAGTCTCCTCATGTGGAAAATGGATCAGAAGAGCACCCAGCTCCTAGGGCTGTGTGAAGGTCACAGTCCAGCGAAAGCCTTCTAAGGGCTCAGACAAGCTAGTGTGCCTTCCCTCTCTTGCCCTCCAGAATGGGTCGTTTCCAGCAGTCACCTGGATGTTTTCCTGTGTCGCTGTGAAAGCAGTGGAAGCGAGCTATCGCCTTCTTTCTCTTCTTTCCTTTCCTTATTGCTCAAGGCAAGTGGGCCCCACATCTGAGACTGAGTGCCCAGCCCAGGCCCACAGGACGGGGCTATTCCCTTTTTTGGGTTCCAGCATCTTCCTCTCCCAGGAAGGGCGTGGGTCCAAAGGCTGTGGGCAGCTCCTGTCACCTCCATTTGCGGAGAAGCCTTGTTTGCTTTTTCCTGGCTGTCTGGTCTCAGTGAGAGTATGTGGTGGACTTCTCTTCCTGGACGGGATTAGTGATGATAAAGCAGCCTTGTTGACGGCTGCTGTTGGTGGGGATTCTTTGGGTTTCAAGTGACAGGAACCTACTTGAATGAGCTTAAGCCCAATGGGATACCTAGGGAGGTTCTAGCAGAGAAACAGAGCCTCAAAGGAGGCGCTGCAGCATCCAGCCCCAGAGAGAGAACAGGTGCCTTCCAGCATCCCCTAGTTAGTCTGTGTCTGCAGGCAGCTCCCAGCTGACCCCACACAGCCCTGCATGTGACCCAGAGGACCAGGCCTTCCCCTCGATGTTTTAGATTGGATTGGCCCAGCGTAGAGTGCCTGCACACACTTTATACCTAAGAATGTGGCCAAGGAAGAAAGATAGTCTGATGAACCTATCTTGAGTCCCATGCCTTCCTTTTAGGCTGGTGGGGTGGAATCTATTACTGGAACAAAGCGAGAAGGATGCTGGAGATGTTAATAAGTAAGTATAAGATGAACTTTTCCTGAGTGCTTACTTTGAACCAATAGTTATTCTAAGCTCTTTATGTATAGAACTCATTTAATCTTTACAATCAACCCTATTGATACACCAGGAGGCTGAGGCAGAGAGTTAAAGCCATTTGCCTGAGGTCACATAGTAAGAGAGCCAGGATTGAACCCCAGCAGAGCGCTCCAGAGGTGCTCCTGACCACCCCGCCTGATGCAGACGATACAAGATGCAGATGTCTTCTCTAAGCATTTGTTGTTGTTTAGTCTCAAACTTTGAAGTGGACCCCAGACTGAGTCCTTCACAGCATCATCTCACTTCATCTTCAAAACAGCCTTGTGGAGTAGGTGCTGACACTATCCCACTCTCGGATAAGAAACAGGCTCACAGAGGTTAGGTGACTCACCTGGGGCCGTCTGATTCATTTAAAGCGACAGAGACAGGATAGGAAGTTTACCACATTCCTTTTGGGTTCCAGCATCTTCCTCTCCCAGGAAGGGCGTGGGTCCAAAGGCTGTGGGCAGCTCCTGTCACCTCCATTTGCGGAGAAGCCTTGTTTGCTTTTTCCTGGCTGTCTGGTCTCAGTGAGAGTATGTGGTGGACTTCTCTTCCTGGACGGGATTAGTGATGATAAAGCAGCCTTGTTGACGGCTGCTGTTGGTGGGGATTCTTTGGGTTTCAAGTGACAGGAACCTACTTGAATGAGCTTAAGCCCAATGGGACACCTAGGGAGGTTCTAGCAGAGAAACAGAGCCTCAAAGGAGGCGCTGCAGCATCCAGCCCCAGAGAGAGAACAGGTGCCTTCCAGCATCCCCTAGTTAGTCTGTGTCTGCAGGCAGCTCCCAGCTGACCCCACACAGCCCTGCATGTGACCCAGAGGACCAGGCCTTCCCCTCGATGTTTTAGATTGGATTGGCCCAGCGTAGAGTGCCTGCACACACTTTATACCTAAGAATGTGGCCAAGGAAGAAAGATAGTCTGATGAACCTATCTTGAGTCCCATGCCTTCCTTTTAGGCTGGTGGGGTGGAATCTATTACTGGAACAAAGCGAGAAGGATGCTGGAGATGTTAATAAGTAAGTATAAGATGAACTTTTCCTGAGTGCTTACTTTGAACCAATAGTTATTCTAAGCTCTTTATGTATAGAACTCATTTAATCTTTACAATCAACCCTATTGATACACCAGGAGGCTGAGGCAGAGAGTTAAAGCCATTTGCCTGAGGTCACATAGTAAGAGAGCCAGGATTGAACCCCAGCAGAGCGCTCCAGAGGTGCTCCTGACCACCCCGCCTGATGCAGACGATACAAGATGCAGATGTCTTCTCTAAGCATTTGTTGTTGTTTAGTCTCAAACTTTGAAGTGGACCCCAGACTGAGTCCTTCACAGCATCATCTCACTTCATCTTCAAAACAGCCTTGTGGAGTAGGTGCTGACACTATCCCCACTCTCGGATAAGAAACAGGCTCACAGAGGTTAGGTGACTCACCTGGGGCCGTCTGATTCATTTAAAGCGACAGAGACAGGATAGGAACCCAGGTTTACCTGATTCCATGGTCTGAGCTCCTACCCACTTTGCTGGGTAACTGTCGTATTGACATTTTACTTTATCCGCTTCTCCTCTGACGCGTGGGGTGAAGATCAATCCCGACGCAGCATCTGATCCTCCGTCCTCTGTCCCCAGGGATTGGGGTGCGGAGGCCTCTGCTTGGCACACACGGCGGAGGGACTGGCTTTGTGGTTCTGAGTGGTTTGGATGTGTCTTACACCAGCTCATACTGAAGGGCTCTTGAACAGCTGACCCTCAGTGCAGCTAAGCTCTGGATTTCTTCATGCCTTCATTCAGCGAATACTGATGGATTGCCTAAGGGTCACCAGGCCCTATTCCAAGTGTTTGGGGTTCCTCAGTAAGACTCAGACACCATGGAAGGAGAAAGGTCCCCCGAGTTCCTCTCACCTCCCTCGGGATCCACAAGGCTACTCAAGCTCACAGGAAACCTTGCCTACACCACCCAAGTCAGGCCCCCTGGAGCCTGGAGGCTTCATACTTCTTCGCTTGGGACGGCATGATGGCAAATCTGAGAGCAGAGATTGTTTCCTCATTCTGATTGATGACAGAGGGAAATGTGTCAGGGAGCAAGTGTGGGCCTGGACTCCAGCCAGCTCCACCATGAGTCCCTGGCTGCTGTCGTTGGTGTGGATTGAGACTGAGCTATGCCGCAGTTTTACCCTCGGTGACGTGGCTGTACTACCTGCCCTGCTGGCAGCTGGGAGGGTTATCTGAGATGGCCCATGCTAAGCTGCTGTCATGCCTTCCTGTGGGCTAATCCCACTCCCTCCTTTTAGTGACCAGCAAGCTTCATAGGTCTCTCTAAAAGCCAGGGTCTGTGGAGGAGCGTGGTTGGTGGGAAGGTCCTTGATGATGAAGTCATCAAGTTCTTCCTTTAACAGATGAGGAAACTGAGGCCCCTGAAGGGGAAGAGACGGCCTTCTGGTTTAGAGGAGCTAAAAGGAGCCTGAAATGTGTTTGTTGGTCAGATGGAGGGTGCGAGTTTGCCCTTGGAGTGGGTGGATCAAAGGGTGTGCCCAAACCTGGCCAGTGGTTAGCCCTGGTGGACTGGTTCTGAAATGCCCACCTCCTCCCAACCATGTAGACAGCCCAAGTAAAGCCTCAAAGAGCCCCTCATTCTTGCTGTTGGTCTCAGCAATGTCCCAGGACAGGGAGGGGCTTCCATTCCTGACATCAGGGCAGATCCCTGGTTCTCAAGCCTGATTTTGAGGATGGTGGAATTCTGCACCATGATGTCCAGCTTCCCACCCGCTGTACCAGCAGCTAGGGGACTAGACGAATGGAGGCCTCGCGCCTTGACTTCTGGCTCAAGGCGGCAGCACGGAGCCCGTAGCTCAGGCTGATAGAGTGTGACTCAGGCAGGCCGACCTGTTTGTCAGCTGCCACGGCTGGGAGGTGTGGCTTGATGTGGAAGATGACGGTAGAGACGATGGCGGCTGCTGTGGGGTGTGTGGGCACAGCGCAGCCGTGCCAGGGTGCTTCTCACCTAAGTGTGGTGGGGGAGAGACCCTGAGTGCTTGGTCAGCCTGGCCTGGGCCTGACAAGTGCCTTCTGCTCTCCAAGCCTCTCCTGTCTGTGAGGAGTCACTGAGACAAAGCATGTTTGGTCTCTAACAGTCTTCCTTCCACACATGACCAGCGCTCAGTTAGTACATAGTGGTTTTTCTCTCATTGATAGTCTGAGGATTCTGAACAGTGAGTCCCACCTCCCAGGCTCTGAATGCAGCCCTTGTGTTCTGGAGAGAATGTGTATGTGTTTCCGTGGGCATTAGTCCCGTCACTTTGCTGAGCAAAGAAGGCCTATGACCATGGAGCGTGGGGATTGCCTCTTGTCTGTCTCAAATTTTACGAATGTCTTAATTTCTGAGGCCTTTGAGGCCCAAAAATCTTTTTTCTGGGGCTCAAATATTGCTGTCATGCCTTCCTGTGGGCTAATCCCACTCCCTCCTTTTAGTGACCAGCAAGCTTCATAGGTCTCTCTAAAAGCCAGGGTCTGTGGAGGAGCGTGGTTGGTGGGAAGGTCCTTGATGATGAAGTCATCAAGTTCTTCCTTTAACAGATGAGGAAACTGAGGCCCCTGAAGGGGAAGAGACGGCCTTCTGGTTTAGAGGAGCTAAAAGGAGCCTGAAATGTGTTTGTTGGTCAGATGGAGGGTGCGAGTTTGCCCTTGGAGTGGGTGGATCAAAGGGTGTGCCCAAACCTGGCCAGTGGTTAGCCCTGGTGGACTGGTTCTGAAATGCCCACCTCCTCCCAACCATGTAGACAGCCCAAGTAAAGCCTCAAAGAGCCCCTCATTCTTGCTGTTGGTCTCAGCAATGTCCCAGGACAGGGAGGGGCTTCCATTCCTGACATCAGGGCAGATCCCTGGTTCTCAAGCCTGATTTTGAGGATGGTGGAATTCTGCACCATGATGTCCAGCTTCCCACCCGCTGTACCAGCAGCTGGGGACTGGGACGAATGGAGGCCTCGCGCCTTGACTTCTGGCTCAAGGCGGCAGCACGGAGCCCGTAGCTCAGGCTGATAGAGTGTGACTCAGGCAGGCCGACCTGTTTGTCAGCTGCCACGGCTGGGAGGTGTGGCTTGATGTGGAAGATGACGGTAGAGACGATGGCGGCTGCTGTGGGGTGTGTGGGCACAGCGCAGCCGTGCCAGGTGCTTCTCACCTAAGTTTCGTGCGGGAGAGACCCTCAGTCCTTGGTCAGCCTGGCCTGGGCCTGACAAGTGCCTTCTGCTCTCCAAGCCTCTCCTGTCTGTGAGGAGTCACTGAGACAAAGCATGTTTGGTCTCTAACAGTCTTCCTTCCACACATGACCAGCGCTCAGTTAGTACATAGTGGTTTTTCTCTCATTGATAGTCTGAGGATTCTGAACAGTGAGTCCCACCTCCCAGGCTCTGAATGCAGCCCTTGTGTTCTGGAGAGAATGTGTATGTGTTTCCGTGGGCATTAGTCCCGTCACTTTGCTGAGCAAAGAAGGCCTATGACCATGGAGCGTGGGGATTGCCTCTTGTCTGTCTCAAATTTTACGAATGTCTTAATTTCTGAGGCCTTTGAGGCCACCTCTTAGAAACTTGGAATTGTAATTCTTTAGAATTTTTGTGACTCGGGGTTCATTTTCCAAATAGGTGTAGAAGAATTTTCTGCAAAAGAAAGAGAATGTAACCAAATCACTTGAAAGCCTAAATCATAGTATATGGAAAACTCAGCCATGATCAGATGGTCCACTTTTACGACTTTCTGGCTTATTCAGCATTTCGGACCCTTCTGCCTTGGGAAATACTACACATTTTACATTACTGACTTGTTACCAAGTTTTTACACCACCTTGATTACTGTCTTCATGTCTTAATCTTAGAAACTCTGGCATTTTCTATTTTTACTGAAGCAACTAATAAAGCATTTTTGGGACTTGCCTGGTGGTCCGATGGTTAAGAATCCCCCTTCCAGGGCTTCCCCTGGTGGCGCAGTGGGTAAGGACACTGCCTTGCAGTGCAAGGGGCGCCGGTTCGATCCCTGGCCTGGGAAGATCCCACGTGCTGCGGAGCGGCTGGACTGATGTGTCCAATTACCGAGCCGGAGCGCTGGAGCTCTGGAGCTCATGCACCCAGAGCCAGCGCTCTGCAATGACAGACGCCACTGCGATGGGAGGCCCACGGGAGCTGAAGAACAAAGATGGATGAAAATAGAGAAATGAAAGACCAATAGAAGTGGCCTGCCCTCTCCCCTCCCTCCCCAACACGACCCCCGCCCAAAATAAATAAATAAATAAATCTTTAAAAAAAAAAAAAAAGAATCCCCCTTCCAATGCAGGAGACACGGATTTGATCCCCACTCAAGGAGCTAAGATCCTACATGCTGTGGGGCAACTAAGCCCAAGTACTGCAACTAGAGAGCTTGTGTACTGCAACCAAGGACCAGCACAGCCAAAATTTAAAAGAAAACCAAAATAAAGCACGTTTTTCCAGATCCATCTTACTTTGCAAGCCTTCGTGTAGAGTTGTGATAAGCTTTACAGTACCCAGACAGTGGCTGACAGAAGAATGTATTTAACCAGTTTCTTTCTTCACGTGAAAAACTTCGAGTGCAAAGAGTTCCTTGTTTATTTCCTCTTGTTGGCTAAAATGCTACTACAGGCCAAAGTAGACAGCGCATAGGCCATCTTGGTGGGGAGAAGATTGAAGGCTGTAAATGAAGATAATCCACTTGACATTCATTGTTGCCATCTTGTGTTTAAAGGAATATGGCAACCTGTGCATGGCTCGTCCTGGGAGGAGCTGACCCCAGGAGCTGAATTCATCACAATGGTGATGCCTACGAATCAAGTAAGTCACAGTGGTTGGTCCTATAGTTGCTCGTAGGGTCTGGCTTTGGAAAGAAGAGGGCTGCTTCCACTTTTCTTTCAAGCCCAAGTTAATGTGACCTCCTGTGAGGAAACAGTGACTGATGAAAGCCCTCAGTCTTTGCCTACCACCTCCAAGGCTGTGTAGCCCTTCGATGCTGTCAGAGAAAGGAAGGTGGCAGGGATTGAGACTGAGCTGTGTTTGGGTACATGAAAGACCCGTGTGACTCAGTGGGCTTTGAGTGGATGGAATCTCTGTCCTTCTTTCCCTAAGTAATAGCAGCAGCTCAGCTATCCTGACTCTATTCCCAGCTCTGATGTGGTTTCCGCCTCCTCCTGGGCCAGGTCTGCGCCAAGGGGAGAATCTGGCCAGGCAGCTTCTGCAGGGAGTGACTTCAGTCAGGGCAGACCATTTGTCCAGGAGTTGAAAATGTGATCACAGGCTCTTCCTCTGTTTGGGCTCCATTCTAAGGACAACAAACCTGTTCACATCTTTCTGTAGATTCAGAAGGTGCATGGAGGCTTAGTGTCTGGAAGGCTCGGTATAGGTGAAAATCAGTGACTTTCTTGGCATTGCTACCCTCACGAACTTGTGTAAAGCCTCCCCACTGCTCTCCTGGCTCCACTCTCTCTTCCCCTACTCTGTCCTCTTCAAGGCTTCCAGAGAGCTCCTTGGGGGCATGTGTCTGTCCATCCCTCTCCCGTTGGCCTTCAAGGTCACCTCTGGTCACTTTCTAGACTCATTATCTGCCTCTCCTCTCTGCTCTGGCTGAAGTTCCACAATTCCTGGGACAGATCTTCACATCTGGGACACGTGTTCCCTCTGAGAAGTGTCCCTCACTCTCCCAGCAAAGTTGGGGCCTCCTCCTCCTCCTCTCTGCTACTAGACCACTTTGTTCAGACCTCAGGTGTGTCTCGGGCAGAGCTGAGTTTTGTCCACCTGTCTATTTTCCCCATCAGCGGTGGGAGCCTTGACAGCAAGGACCCATTTTCCAGGCTTCCCATCTGAGCTGGGCAGTGCCAGGGCTGCACACCTGGCAAGGGGGTGATCTGATTGACTTGAAGAGTTCAGGCCCTGAGGTTTTTCAGGGCTTGATGGCTCACAAAGCTCTGTTCAGGGCTGCTTCCACTTTTCTTTCAAGCCCAAGTTAATGTGACCTCCTGTGAGGAAACAGTGACTGATGAAAGCCCTCAGTCTTTGCCTACCACCTCCAAGGCTGTGTAGCCCTTCGATGCTGTCAGAGAAAGGAAGGTGGCAGGGATTGAGACTGAGCTGTGTTTGGGTACATGAAAGACCCGTGTGACTCAGTGGGCTTTGAGTGGATGGAATCTCTGTCCTTCTTTCCCTAAGTAATAGCAGCAGCTCAGCTATCCTGACTCTATTCCCAGCTCTGATGTGGTTTCCGCCTCCTCCTGGGCCAGGTCTGCGCCAAGGGGAGAATCTGGCCAGGCAGCTTCTGCAGGGAGTGACTTCAGTCAGGGCAGACCATTTGTCCAGGAGTTGAAAATGTGATCACAGGCTCTTCCTCTGTTTGGGCTCCATTCTAAGGACAACAAACCTGTTCACATCTTTCTGTAGATTCAGAAGGTGCATGGAGGCTTAGTGTCTGGAAGGCTCGGTATAGGTGAAAATCAGTGACTTTCTTGGCATTGCTACCCTCACGAACTTGTGTAAAGCCTCCCCACTGCTCTCCTGGCTCCACTCTCTCTTCCCCTACTCTGTCCTCTTCAAGGCTTCCAGAGAGCTCCTTGGGGGCATGTGTCTGTCCATCCCTCTCCCGTTGGCCTTCAAGGTCACCTCTGGTCACTTTCCAGACTCATTATCTGCCTCTCCTCTCTGCTCTGGCTGAAGTTCCACAATTCCTGGGACAGATCTTCACATCTGGGACACGTGTTCCCTCTGAGAAGTGTCCCTCACTCTCCCAGCAAAGTTGGGGCCTCCTCCTCCTCCTCTCTGCTACTAGACCACTTTGTTCAGACCTCAGGTGTGTCTCGGGCAGAGCTGAGTTTTGTCCACCTGTCTATTTTCCCCATCAGCGGTGGGAGCCTTGACAGCAAGGACCCATTTTCCAGGCTTCCCATCTGAGCTGGGCAGTGCCAGGGCTGCACACCTGGCAAGGGGGTGATCTGATTGACTTGAAGAGTTCAGGCCCTGAGGTTTTTTCAGGGCTTGATGGCTCACAAAGCTCTGTCTTCTCATGGGGGCCTTGCATCTTGGGAGGGGTTTATTTTACAGACGTGGAGACTGAGGACTGAGCCATCAGACTGTAGGCTGCTAAGATCTAGGACCCACATCTCCTATAAACCAGGCTGGTCTGGTTTCTATAAACAAATTTTATAATTAGAGAGAACCCAAGAGGTTATTTAGAGGAAACTCCTCATTATCTAATAGGGAAACTGAGGCCTGACCTGAGGATATTTTCCCAAGGTTACATCACCAGCTGCTATCTGATGGAGAATTGGGAGGCAGGCCCTAGATTTCTAGTGTAGCTTTCTCTCTAGGCTCCCTCCCTCCTGCTCTGTCTCCCTTCTGTATATAGCCATCAGAGAAGGTTTGGGGAGCATTAACCTGTATATACAGGAGGGTGGCGAACTTACAGAATGCCTGGAGTTAGAGGGAAGGTAGATGTGATTAAATCGGCCCCGCCTCCAGGAGCTTCACTGGGATATGAGACCAGGGGCAGAGAGGGGACTGAAGAGCCCAGTGGAGGGAGGAAGGCGGAATGGGTGAGGCTGGAGCAGGGCGGAGGCTCCATTGGAAGGGCAGCTGGCAGGCATGGCCCATGCCCATGCTTCCACAGGAGCAGGGGAAGGGGTGATGGATTAGGGCTAGGGTTGTTTCAGGGGAGTCCATATTGAGACCCTGAGTGGCAGCACGAGGAAGGGGCCAAGCAGCTTTCACTGCTTCAGTTGTTCTGGTTCTTAGTGTCTGGGCCAAGAGGTCCTGATTAGCCAGTCTGCTGTGACTTGAGAATCCCTCCTGTTTCCTAGAGATACCTAGACTGTGGAGTGGGCACGAAGAGGAGGGTTGAATGAGATGCACAGAGAATTCCATCACTGTGCGAGATGTGTGTGAGGTTGGCCAGAAAGTGTGTGCCATTCTGGCCGGCTCCCTCCTATTGTTACACAAATGAATTTTGTTGTGTTTCGGACTGACCATATTTCCAGTTGGTCTTTAACCCCCGTCTCAATCTTAGGCCTCTCCTAAAGCATCCATTTGGTCCAGGCGTGATGCAGGGCCAGGCTGGTCCTGTACTTACCAGTTTCACCCTGCCCCTTCTGACAGCTTCCTGGACTTGCAGACAGGGAGCCTGGGACTGACGGCAGGCTCCATCTCCACTGGCAGGTTGAAACATAAACTTTGCCCAGATTACAGAGAAGATGGGGTTGCCAAATAGCTACCTTGAGTTATTTTCCAAAACATGACCAGGTTATAAACTTCCACAGGGAAAGTGCAGTGTTGCATCATTAGTGTTTACACCGTAGGTTCACACAACACTCTGCATTTCATCACAGTCATTTCATCTTCATAAAAAGGCAGGTGGATTTACTCCCATTTTGTAGATGAGGAATTTGACTTAGACAGGCTATGACCTGCCCTGGGTTACTGTTGCTGCCTACAGGCTGAGCTGGGCCACAGCCCAGGCCTCCTGTTTATAAAATTCCCTCCTGTTTCTACTCTATTAAGCTTCAACCATATGCAAATCAAATTTCTCAAGGACCAAGAATCTAAGAGGAACTCAATAAATATTTGTTGAATGAGTGAACCTTGGTTATTTCCCTTTTTGTAAGAGGGACCACTCTTCACCATACATGGATCCTCTTTGGCAGCGAACGGAACACTACCCTGTAAAGTATTTGAATTTCTTACTATGATAAGGAACTGGTGAGTTCTCTTCTCACTCAGCCTCACCTCCGGGAACTGGGTCACACCACTGAATAATTAATTCCTTGTGTCTTTCGCTTGGCACTTCCTCCTCTGATGCTGAGATGATCTGACCAGCACTGATCTCGAAAAGTGCCTGGCAGAGGCAGATCCTATTGTTTGTCGTCATAAACCTTCAGATGATCCATCTAATTACTCACAGGGAATACTCTTGGCCTAGTCAGATTAGACTTCTGGGGACTTAATTTTATTTCCTCCTGCCCCTCTTCCCTATCAACCTTCCCTAGAGCGAAAGAGAGAGATCACTGTGGTTTATCTCAAGTATTTAGGGTTCAGTAGGGACAGGAAGGCCCAACTAACTCTCCTTTCACACTCTCCCCTGGACTGCCCACAGTTTGGTGACGAGGGCTAGAGAAAGAACATCCATGTCAGGTTAGGAAGGAGCGCACAGGGTGCGGAAGGCAGTTATCAAAATATCTGCTGGGCCTGCTCTTTTTCCTGAGTGACACTTGGGTCATGTTGCTTGGCATCCACAGGGGATCCAGCTGGCCTCATTAGAGCAATCTAATTAGATCTTGAGGTCAACAGAGTCGAATGGAAAAAAAAGAGTGGGCTGAGGCCCAGAGACCCACGACCTGGTGATGGTTGTTCACGGCTTAGCCGTGTGGTTGTGGGCCAGCTGTGTGGAGCTTGCCCTGCCCTCAGATTTCTCACTAAGGAGGGAAGGGAGGTGCAGAGGGTTGTGTCCTCTTAAAGGAGCGTCCTAGACTCCTGTGTCCCTAGTGCCCCCTCTGTTTCTCCTCACCAGCATGCACCAACTTCTCCTCCAGGTCGCCACCCCTTCTGGTTGCTTCTGTAGACATTTATTTTTTTTCGCCCTGGACTTTGTAGCGCTGCCACCTTGCCCCTGCCCCACCCTGAGTGCCAATAAGAACTGCCTGTCTCTGCCCTAGTCTCCTGCCAAACAGCCAGGAAAAAAGATGTCCAACCTTTTGAAAGCACGTTGGGGGCCTAGGGCCTACAGGCTGGTATAGGAGGTGAGTGAGGTCCATCCTCAGTGGAAAGAAGTCAGCCCAGGTGATTCGGGCTTGTCGGGATACCCGAGGTCTTGGGGCCCCAAGACATGTGTCCAGTTGCTTGACCAAAGGGCAGTAGATGTGCTCTTAGAAACAGGGCCCCAAGCTTATCATCTTCTCTGGCCAGGGTCTGTGGTCAGGGCTGAGCCGGCACTCTGGAGCAGCAGGGTGGTGGGGTTGGTGGGAGGCTGCTCTTGGAGAGCTAAGAGGAGTCTCAGAGCAACAACTAACACACAAAAAAGGCACGAGTTGGGGGAGAGTGGCTCTGTCTCTAAGGTGGATGATCTGTGGGCGTGAAAGCTGGAAAGAGCCTACAGATCATCTGATCTGTTTCTCCAGTTCTATGAGTGAAGACACCAAAGCAGAGAGACATGACCGAACCAGACCCATAGCACAAGCTAGCAGAGGAACAGAAGGTGCCAGGCAAGTCTTCTGATTCCCAGCCTTGAAATCATAAACTCGATTCAGAGTGGCTGTTTTGCCAGAGCTATGGTGCCTCCTCTCCGTGGGTTTAGCTACCACCCTTCCCACTCCCCTCCTTGACCCTGTGCTTGATTGTCTAAGGTGTGAGCAGGGCCCCTGTCCTCCCACCTCCTTGTTTATTGAGGCCTAGTAAAACCTGGGTGTGACATCGCAGCAGGGTTGAGGCTTCTCGCATGTGTGGGCTGTTTGACTTGTACTTAGGGACCTAACACTGTTGGGTCAGCAGTATTCAGTTTTATGGTGAAAGGGTGAAAGATTAATGCAAAACAGGAAACAAAAGGCTCCAATGGCCCAGCCTCAGCAGTGGTGGATTCTCATGGGTTTATATTCAGAAATCAGGTTTGTTTCTAAGCATGCCTCTTTCTGTGACTGGAGCTGAGGGCACCGATCAAGTGCAGCCTGTACCATCCCTTGCTCTGATGGTGTGCACTCTGGGCTAGAGGCTGTCTGTCCAGTTGCTGTGTTGCTGGCACGTGAATCACATCGGAAGTCATTCACTTTTTTCTAGAGGACTTCATTTGTCTCAGCACTTCCTCCTGAACTCAAGGAAATGGGTCATGAGCTCTTTCCAGTTAGCAGGCTCTGGGTTTACATATTTTACCTTGTCTTTCCTCACTGTGACCCTCTGAGAAGTGAGCTTGGCCATCTGTTGTATTGAGAAGAAAATAGGCAGATACAGGTTAAGTAACTTGCCCACGTCCCACAGGGGCCAGGACTCAGATGAAGGTGGTCTGATCTCAAAGCCTTTTTTCCCTCCTCATTTCACATGGCCTGGACCGTGGACCAGGCATTGGTGGAGGTATCAACCACTTATGATGGGACTTCTGAGGGTCAGACTATGGCCTAGGCTGTGGGGATGCAAAGGTGAGTAAGACCTGGTGCCTTTATTCCCAGGAGCTCATGGCCTGACCGGAAGGCAGGACCGATGTTTGTAGAGTCACAGCCACCTCTCTAAGCTCTGTCACGATGAATCACACACTGAGGACTCTGGAACCACCCAGGAGAGAGTGACACACGGAACATGGAACCAAGCAGGTGCTCTGGGTCGTGGGTTTTGAGGGATGAGGAGGAGATTGCCAGGCAGCGGGTTTGCCAAGTGACGGCATGAAGGCTTGATTCAGTCCTTGGAAGTGGGGCGGAGGCGTGGGTATGTTTTCTTCTTAGCTGACAGAGGTGAACTTTCAGTTGGGAGATAAGCTCGGGAGGAGGGGTTGAACCAGACCTGGGTGTGACATCGCAGCAGGGTTGAGGCTTCTCGCATGTGGGCTGTTTGACTTGTACTTAGGGACCTAACACTGTTGGGTCAGCAGTATTCAGTTTTATGGTGAAAGGGTGAAAGATTAATGCAAAACAGGAAACAAAAGGCTCCAATGGCCCAGCCTCAGCAGTGGTGGATTCTCATGGGTTTATATTCAGAAATCAGGTTTGTTTCTAAGCATGCCTCTTTCTGTGACTGGAGCTGAGGGCACCGATCAAGTGCAGCCTGTACCATCCCTTGCTCTGATGGTGTGCACTCTGGGCTAGAGGCTGTCTGTCCAGTTGCTGTGTTGCTGGCACGTGAATCACATCGGAAGTCATTCACTTTTTTCTAGAGGACTTCATTTGTCTCAGCACTTCCTCCTGAACTCAAGGAAATGGGTCATGAGCTCTTTCCAGTTAGCAGGCTCTGGGTTTACATATTTTACCTTGTCTTTCCTCACTGTGACCCTCTGAGAAGTGAGCTTGGCCATCTGTTGTATTGAGAAGAAAATAGGCAGATACAGGTTAAGTAACTTGCCCACGTCCCACAGGGGCCAGGACTCAGATGAAGGTGGTCTGATCTCAAAGCCTTTTCTCCCTCCTCATTTCACATGGCCTGGACCGTGGACCAGGCATTGGTGGAGGTATCAACCACTTATGATGGGACTTCTGAGGGTCAGACTATGGCCTAGGCTGTGGGGATGCAAAGGTGAGTAAGACCTGGTGCCTTTATTCCCAGGAGCTCATGGCCTGACCGGAAGGCAGGACCGATGTTTGTAGAGTCACAGCCACCTCTCTAAGCTCTGTCACGATGAATCACACACTGAGGACTCTGGAACCACCCAGGAGAGAGTGACACACGGAACATGGAACCAAGCAGGTGCTCTGGGTCGTGGGTTTTGAGGGATGAGGAGGAGATTGCCAGGCAGCGGGTTTGCCAAGTGACGGCATGAAGGCTTGATTCAGTCCTTGGAAGTGGGGCGGAGTCGTGGGTATGTTTTCTTCTTAGCTGACAGAGGAGTGGAACTTTCAGTTGGGAGATAAGCTCGGGGGAGGAGGGGTTTAGAACCAGACCATTAAGGGCTACTTGCGTGAGAATCGTTGAAACAAACATCAGTCAGAACCAGCCAAGATCCTTCAGATACGGACCCTCCAGGTGTCTGAAGTACCTTTCCCTGTAGACATGTGCACCGGGCTCGTGTTCAGACACTGTGTGTTTATTTTCTACATTTTGTGTCTCACGCCCCAGTGGAGGTGCTTACTGATGGGGTGAAGGCATCGGGGCGGGCCAGGCCATGCTGACAGTTCATATTTAAAATGTCTCAGATTCCTCTCGCCAAATAAGCTGATAGCAAACACCCTTGTGAGTTCGCGTGCAGACTCTCTCTCCAGGGACGATTTTGCGTTCCAGACGCAGCCGCACAATAATTCTGCAGGAGTTGGGGGTGGGGGGTGAGAAGGCTACTTAAAGATCAACGAAAATAGACAGCTGTTTTTAAGGACCATATTTACAAGGCAAGAGTATCTAGGAAATAGATCATTTGCCATGAGGGTGAGCCAGAAGCTCTGAAAAATTCCAACCCTTTCGAGTGGGAAGGGTCACGGGGGAGAGAGAGAGCCCTCCAGGAACTTAGGCCTGTCTCCTCTCTCCTCTCTGACAAGCTCCTTGCTGCTGTTAGCCTCAGTGAATCCATTCTGGAAGTGGATGTTTTGAGCCTGGCGTACCCTCTGGGGAGGGAATGGGAACAAAAATGCAGAGAGCAGTCGCTGGAGTCCAAGGCTTCCTGATCTTGTATCACAGTCCATCTTTTGTGGCCTTCTAGGTTTCATTTCTTTATATAATCCTTTCTGGGACAACGGCTACTTTCGTGAATGTGTGTCTCAGAACATAAGCCCAAACACCAGGAGAAGAGCCCAGCATCTGCATTCAGCCAACCCGAGTTTATTATGTCAGGATGGCGGAAGACTGTCTCCTGAACCCTGACAGAAAAGTCACCTGCTCGGTCCCACCTTCCGCTCTTCCCTCTGGGGTGGCTCTCTGTTAGGGTGTGGGTCAGAGAGGGGTGTTCTGACTCACTGAGAGGTGACTGGCCAAGACAGTCACTGGTCCTAGAGTGCTTGTCCCAGCATCTCTGAGCTCACAGGAACATGGCCTCTGTTACCTGGAGAGCCGGTGTCCCTCCCTCAGAGCTCTGTGGCCCCTCACACCAGCTTCGTTGCCCTGCACACCAGCTTCGTGGCAGCTACCAACAGTGCAGCACGGCCTTGTCAAGCTGATTGGCTCCTCAGAAGTGGAGTCAGCAGTTGAGTGTATTTTATTTTATTCGTGAAATAAGTTTATCAAGAAAAGAGGACAGAGAGAGAGAGAGAGAGCTTCCAGCATAGATGCTGGAAGCGGGATAGAAGAGAGCCCCAGAAGTCACTTTAGGCATGGCATTTTATACTTTTTCAGTTGGTTATTAACCGTAGTTTAAAAGAATATTTTACAGTTGTAAAGGCCCCGTAGGCCCACATTAACATGGGGTTAGCTAGGACTGGCTGCAGACCACAGGTCTAGGTATATCATTCTAATGTAAAAGACCTTGCTAGGCCCACAGCATTAATACAACATTTAGCTAGAGGAGGGTCTCTGGGCTTCAAGGCTGGCTGAGACATTTTAAAGATTTATTTATTTATTTATTTTGGGCCGGGGTCAGGTTGGGGAGGGAGGGGAGTGGGTGGGCCACCTCCATTGGTCTTTCATTTCTCCACCTTCATCCATCTTTGCTCCCTGGCTCCCGTGGGCCTCCCACCGCGGTGGCGTCTGTCGCCGCAGAGCTCCGGCTCTGGGCGCATGCACTCCAGAGCCCCGGCTCGGCGACCGGACACACGGGTCCAGCCGCTCCGCAGCACATGGGACCTTCCCAGGCCAGGGATCGAACCAGCACTTTGCACTGCAAGGCGGTGTCCCCACCCACTGGACCACCAGGGGAAGCCCTGGCTGAGACATTTTAATATAAAGGCTTTGCTAGGCCCCCAGCATTTACATAAGAAAAGAGAGTTTCAGTTTCAGCATTGAAATTCTTTGCCTTTCTTTCTCCCTTTCCCTCCCCTTTTCCTCCTTGGGATCTGCTAGTCTCTTTATCAGTTCTTCCTATTAACTCCTCTCACCGACATTCCTCCGGCTTTGAGAGTGGTAGAAGCCTCCATGGCCGCGCTCGCCTGGAGCCTGTGGTGGGGTTCCTCAGTGGGGCGCTGGGGCTCCAGCCCCTCCCTCGGGGAAGTGGATGTTCTTTCCACGACTGGCCTTGGGTCTCCTGCCAGAGCAGGGGCCTGCTCTCCCTGCAGGGCTGGGTCCCTGGGTCCCTGGGGCTGGGGCAGCAGGCAGGGCAGGATCTCCCTGCAGAGGCGGCCCGTCGCCCCCTGCCTCCTGGCCCCCTGCCCCAGCCTGTGCAGGTGCAGCTGCAGGAGCACCAGTAGGAGCAGGTTCACCCTGGGTGCAAAGAACATGCGGGCCTGGGTGCGGGCGACTTGTAGGCACACGGCTTGGTTCTCCTCGCCGCGCTGGCGGATTCCCAGCTGGCTCAGGGTCTTGGCGAGGCAATCCCTCAGTTCTCGAGGTCCCCTCACTTAACATGGGGTTAGCTAGGACTGGCTGCAGACCACAGGTCTAGGTATATCATTCTAATGTAAAAGACCTTGCTAGGCCCACAGCATTAATACAACATTTAGCTAGAGGAGGGTCTCTGGGCTTCAAGGCTGGCTGAGACATTTTAAAGATTTATTTATTTATTTATTTTGGGCCGGGGTCAGGTTGGGGAGGGAGGGGAGTGGGTGGGCCACCTCCATTGGTCTTTCATTTCTCCACCTTCATCCATCTTTGCTCCCTGGCTCCCGTGGGCCTCCCACCGCGGTGGCGTCTGTCGCCGCAGAGCTCCGGCTCTGGGCGCATGCACTCCAGAGCCCCGGCTCGGCGACCGGACACACGGGTCCAGCCGCTCCAGCACATGGGACCTTCCCAGGCCAGGGATCGAACCAGCACTTTGCACTGCAAGGCGGTGTCCCCACCCACTGGACCACCAGGGGAAGCCCTGGCTGAGACATTTTAATATAAAGGCTTTGCTAGGCCCCCAGCATTTACATAAGAAAAGAGAGTTTCAGTTTCAGCATTGAAATTCTTTGCCTTTCTTTCTCCCTTTCCCTCCCCTTTTCCTCCTTGGGATCTGCTAGTCTCTTTATCAGTTCTTCCTATTAACTCCTCTCACCGACATTCCTCCGGCTTTGAGAGTGGTAGAAGCCTCCATGGCCGCGCTCGCCTGGAGCCTGTGGTGGGGTTCCTCAGTGGGGCGCTGGGGCTCCAGCCCCTCCCTCGGGGAAGTGGATGTTCTTTCCACGACTGGCCTTGGGTCTCCTGCCAGAGCAGGGGCCTGCTCTCCCTGCAGGGCTGGGTCCCTGGGTCCCTGGGGCTGGGGCAGCAGGCAGGGCAGGATCTCCCTGCAGAGGCGGCCCGTCGCCCCCTGCCTCCTGGCCCCCTGCCCCAGCCTGTGCAGGTGCAGCTGCAGGAGCACCAGTAGGAGCAGGTTCACCCTGGGTGCAAAGAACATGCGGGCCTGGGTGCGGGCGACTTGTAGGCACACGGCTTGGTTCTCCTCGCCGCGCTGGCGGATTCCCAGCTGGCTCAGGGTCTTGGCGAGGCAATCCCTCAGTTCTCGAGGTCCCCTCACTTGATCCCTGGCACCTGTCCCTGGTGCAACCGCCCCTGTGAGGACAGGTCTTGCAGGTGGAGCCTGGTGGAAGTGGGGGGTCAAGGCTAGAGCTTGGGTCTCTGATGAACTGGGCTGCAGGTCCTCCTGCTGCCTTGGGGACAGGGGACCACGGTGCTGTAGGTTGGAACCGGGTGCACAGAGCTGCGCAGTGGCCCGTAACTTGGCCCTACGAGGGAACTTGGGTGGTGGCTAGGCCCTAGGCCTAACCGATAATAGGTGATAGATGACGGTATGTTACCGTGAACGGTGTCGGATTCTTGATCTCCAATGGAGAAGGATTTACATTGGGATCAGAAAGACTCGGTGATGGTCACTTAGAGTTTTGTGAAATAAGTTTTTAAGAAAAGAGGATAGAGAGACACAGCACTTCCAGCATAGACACTGGAGGGGGATAGAAGGGAACCCCACGAGTATATTTTAAGGACTGGTTCCACCCTGTCTTATCAGAGAGGCCCTTTTGCATTTGCTGTCTGAAACCCTGAATGGGTTTTAAAGAGCGTTTGTAAAAATAGTCTGTAGAAGACTTCAGTTCCTCTGCATAATAAGAATGTCACCCACACTTTCTCTCTTCTGCTCAGCTGTCTGAACCAGCCTCTGGTAATGGCACATTTGACACGACTGAGCCCCTTGGGTGAGTCCGGTGAAAGGAAGATGGCATTGCTCAGGGCTGTCTCACCCTGTGGGTCTCTGATCTGCTTGCTTCCCAGAGGCTGCTTCTGAGGACTGTTAAACTGTGTTCACTTTAGCACATTGCCCAGCAAAAGCTGGCCAGTCTATGTGGGATGAATACAGGAGCAAATCCATTACCAGGAAGTAAACCCTCTCATTTTCCAGCAGAAGCAAAAAGAAGTGAGCAGCTCTCAGACTGAATTGCCCAAGTGCTGTCCACAATCCAGTACACATTCCTGGAAAGATCCCTTTGGTCCTGGGTACAAAGGGATTTACAGATCGCCTACCTCCCAGGCTAGATCTGGAGGTAGGGTCTTAAGAACCTTGATCCACGTCCAGAAATTCCCCCACTCAGGGCCGTGAGTCTTATTTTCAGGGATTCCAATGAGCACAACACACCAACATAGAACAGTAACAGCCACAAGACATGGGGCCCCAACAAAAGCAGGGTAGAGCCCACCCTGCTGGATACCCCAGCCTGTCCTGTCCACCCCACCCACTTCCTCCTTGGCTGTGCATCCCAAGCTTGGACGCATCTCCCAGGAGCCTCCCGCTGGGGATCTGTCTTTTGTCAGACTGCTTCTCTGCAGCACGGGGCTTTTCACCTTTAAATCACAGATCCCAGCTTCCCAAGTGTGTTGATAGGTCGCTAGGTTTTGAATAGCCCATTAGGCCTTTCTGACTCAGGCAGGGCTCACCTGCCCTTGCAGGTGCACACACCTGCTCGTAAAGGCTGAATGTAGTTCACAGGCCCTTGTGTGGAGACAGGGGTAGTGGGCGTGGCCAGATGAACTGCCAGCTGGGCAGACACCTCAATGGAAGAAACAGGCTATATTTTAAGGACTGGTTCCACACTGTCTTATCAGAGAGGCCCTTTTGCATTTGCTGTCTGAAACCCTGAATGGGTTTTAAAGAGCGTTTGTAAAAATAGTCTGTAGAAGACTTCAGTTCCTCTGCATAATAAGAATGTCACCCACACTTTCTCTCTTCTGCTCAGCTGTCTGAACCAGCCTCTGGTAATGGCACATTTGACACGACTGAGCCCCTTGGGTGAGTCCGGTGAAAGGAAGATGGCATTGCTCAGGGCTGTCTCACCCTGTGGGTCTCTGATCTGCTTGCTTCCCAGAGGCTGCTTCTGAGGACTGTTAAACTGTGTTCACTTTAGCACATTGCCCAGCAAAAGCTGGCCAGTCTATGTGGGATGAATACAGGAGCAAATCCATTACCAGGAAGTAAACCCTCTCATTTTCCAGCAGAAGCAAAAAGAAGTGAGCAGCTCTCAGACTGAATTGCCCAAGTGCTGTCCACAATCCAGTACACATTCCTGGAAAGATCCCTTTGGTCCTGGGTACAAAGGGATTTACAGATCGCCTACCTCCCAGGCTAGATCTGGAGGTAGGGTCTTAAGAACCTTGATCCACGTCCAGAAATTCCCCCACTCAGGGCCGTGAGTCTTATTTTCAGGGATTCCAATGAGCACAACACACCAACATAGAACAGTAACAGCCACAAGACATGGGGCCCCAACAAAAGCAGGGTAGAGCCCACCCTGCTGGATACCCCAGCCTGTCCTGTCCACCCCACCCACTTCCTCCTTGGCTGTGCATCCCAAGCTTGGACGCATCTCCCAGGAGCCTCCCGCTGGGGATCTGTCTTTTGTCAGACTGCTTCTCTGCAGCACGGGGCTTTTCACCTTTAAATCACAGATCCCAGCTTCCCAAGTGTGTTGATAGGTCGCTAGGTTTTGAATAGCCCATTAGGCCTTTCTGACTCAGGCAGGGCTCACCTGCCCTTGCAGGTGCACACACCTGCTCGTAAAGGCTGAATGTAGTTCACAGGCCCTTGTGTGGAGACAGGGGTAGTGGGCGTGGCCAGATGAACTGCCAGCTGGGCAGACACCTCAATGGAAGAAACAGGCGAGCATCTCCCCTTCCCCTGCCCCAGGCACACCTGCTCAGAGACCAGCCAACCACAGAGATCTAGGGAGGTATTATTTACATTGCTAATAACATTAATGACCGTATAAACAACCGAGCATATGTAATTGCAGATCAGGAAATTAATCTTGAAATTAAAGGTCTATAATTCAAATGGAAAAGGCCGGAAGTCTTTTAAGTGAACTCTAAAAGGTGGTGCAGTGTGAGCTGTCCCATTTCTCCTGAAATAAACTTTACCAGTAAATATTCATTCAATAGCACATACATAATTACCTACTAGGAGCAGACACCACACTGGCATCAAAATTAAAAAGATAAAAATCAGACAGTTTATTAAGGGGTGAATTAGACCAAGGAGACATGATACAAAAAGTTGAAATATTTCATTAAATTTTGATTGAATGCCACCTGGGAATTAGAACAGAACTGAATACTCTGGGAAGTAGAAAAGAAACAGATGTTGGCCTTTTCCTATCTAATGTCAAACTATAACATAAGTTTATATATGAATTGTTGCGACAAGATTAATGCACAAACCTGATGGGTTCAAAGTTGTGACTGTCTTTCTCTAGAAATTACTGAATGGCAGTTTCCACATTCTGGAAGAGAAACTTCCGGTGGCTTCCCAGAAGCTGGGGAGACAGAGCTTGTTTCCCTGATGTGCAGAGTGCCTAGCGGATTGCCCCTTGGACCTCAGGCAGTGTGGGAGGGGCCCAGGAAGCTGGATTTTGGGATGCTTCCCGATGAATCTTCTGGTGTAGAACTAGGTTTGGTGACCTCTGGCATAGAGTCTGGAAAGTAGAAGAATGCATGAGAAAGAAAAGTCAGTACCGGACGGGGATGCTTTTGTGCCTGAGAACTTGCTCGTCCCTCAGGATCCAGCTCTGGCAGCACGTTTACTGAGAGCCTCTCTGCAGGCTGTGGTCACTCTCCCATCTCTGTGTCCACACACTCTTGTCTGTGATCGTTATTTAGACTGCCCTGACTGACTGTGGTCACAGCACGTGATAAGGCCAGATGAACTGCCAGCTGGGCAGACACCTCAATGGAAGAAACAGGCGAGCATCTCCCTTCCCTGCCCCAGGCACACCTGCTCAGAGACCAGCCAACCACAGAGATCTAGGGAGGTATTATTTACATTGCTAATAACATTAATGACCGTATAAACAACCGAGCATATGTAATTGCAGATCAGGAAATTAATCTTGAAATTAAAGGTCTATAATTCAAATGGAAAAGGCCGGAAGTCTTTTAAGTGAACTCTAAAAGGTGGTGCAGTGTGAGCTGTCCCATTTCTCCTGAAATAAACTTTACCAGTAAATATTCATTCAATAGCACATACATAATTACCTACTAGGAGCAGACACCACACTGGCATCAAAATTAAAAAGATAAAAATCAGACAGTTTATTAAGGGGTGAATTAGACCAAGGAGACATGATACAAAAAGTTGAAATATTTCATTAAATTTTGATTGAATGCCACCTGGGAATTAGAACAGAACTGAATACTCTGGGAAGTAGAAAAGAAACAGATGTTGGCCTTTTCCTATCTAATGTCAAACTATAACATAAGTTTATATATGAATTGTTGCGACAAGATTAATGCACAAACCTGATGGGTTCAAAGTTGTGACTGTCTTTCTCTAGAAATTACTGAATGGCAGTTTCCACATTCTGGAAGAGAAACTTCCGGTGGCTTCCCAGAAGCTGGGGAGACAGAGCTTGTTTCCCTGATGTGCAGAGTGCCTAGCGGATTGCCCCTTGGACCTCAGGCAGTGTGGGAGGGGCCCAGGAAGCTGGATTTTGGGATGCTTCCCGATGAATCTTCTGGTGTAGAACTAGGTTTGGTGACCTCTGGCATAGAGTCTGGAAAGTAGAAGAATGCATGAGAAAGAAAAGTCAGTACCGGACGGGGATGCTTTTGTGCCTGAGAACTTGCTCGTCCCTCAGGATCCAGCTCTGGCAGCACGTTTACTGAGAGCCTCTCTGCAGGCTGTGGTCACTCTCCCATCTCTGTGTCCACACACTCTTGTCTGTGATCGTTATTTAGACTGCCCTGACTGACTGTGGTCACAGCACGTGATAAGGTCTTTTGTTAGTACTGTGGGGCCCGATTTTGCTTCAGAGGGTGGGTAAGATTTGCTCAAGGGTGAGAGGAGGAAGGCAGAGACTGGAGGTGAAGCGTGGAACGGGTCAGTCTGCCTGATGGAGCCACAGGGGAGCCCTAATATTGTTGGGAACTTAGCCTAATCAGGAAATGGGGGCCTCATGGAGTGGGCTGATGAGACCATCGGTAGAGTTGGGACGTATACAGTGGACTATAGGGAGCCCTGAGGACCTTATGAACAGGGCCGGGTGGTGCTGGCCAGATGGGAAGGGGGGCTAGCTGGGAGGCTCCCTTGGTACTTCTGGTGGCGGTTAGAGAGAAACGGCGGGCACAGTTCATGTCAGCACATAGTCTAAACGCTGTGGCTGCTCTTGGTTGGGTTTTACCAACAAGCTGTGGCTATCAAGCATCCACTATTGCCAGAGGCACAGGTGCCTGTCCCTAGATGTGCAGTCTCTGGGATCAGACAGCTCACAGGCCAGTGAGGCAGGCAGCCCCCAAGCAGTCGTCTGTTTGCAGCCATCACTGGAACCTCCACAGAGTACAGCGTGGGGAAGGGGGTGTGGTGAGGCCAAGGGAAGACCTCAAAGAACCGTACAGCCAAGGACACTGCCTAGTCTGGCATCGCTGAGTTTCATCCTCACGTAACCCAGCAAGGTCAGGACTGTTATTATCTCCATTTTATGGGTGAGGAGACTGAGGTTCAAAGAAGTTAGGTGACTCATCCAGGTTCACACACCTAGTAAGTGGTGGGTCTAATAAGGTTTGTGGTAAGTCTGCCTGACTCGAGTCCGCATTCCCCACTCCCCTCCTTCCCCAATATTCTGCTGCCTTGGATATTTCAGTCTGAAAGCCGACTGGTTTTCTACCAAGTGAACAGAGTCTGGATGAGCCTTCTGGATGGAGGGGCCAGCATAAGCAGAGGCTCAGGGAGGGTGGCCTGGAAGAGTTCAGTTTGTTAGGGAGCTGTAGCTGGCTCAGTAGGTCTGCACTCGGAGAGGACCGGGACGTGGTGAGGACGCAGGCTGGAGAGCAGGCAAGGAGCAAATCATGAAAAGTGTTTTTTGTCTTATTCGGCTCAGATATTTGACTTTCACTCTGAAGATGGTCATGGATGTGCTGAAGGATTTGAAACAGGAATAGGACCCAATCAAGTGTGTGTTTCTGGTGGAAAGATCTCTCTGGCAGTAGCTCAAGAGAAGGAGGCTGATGGATTGGAGACAGCAAGTGGGACAGGCATCTGTGAGGAGATTCTGAGAGTTCAGGTGGGAGCAGAGGATGGATGGGAGGCAGGGGTTGGGGCTATTGAGGAGGCAGTGCTTGGTGACTAGCTGGCTCCTCAAGATGAGGGAAAGAGGACAGAGAAAGTGACTCCAGGGGTTTGGTGTGAGAATCTGTGCACAGATGATGCCATTCACTGAGGATGGGAGTGCATAAGGTAAACTGACCACGTGTGAGGTCTCTGTAAGACTGTCAGGGAGAGTGTGTCACTGGCAGTTGAATGCAGCCCTGGAAAGCAGCGGTAGGTTCACCATGCAGGGGAGCGTGATGGGAGAGACCAGGAGCAGGATAAGGTCCAAACATGACAGTCGGATTCAGCAACAGAGTTGATGGTGACTTTGCGTGTGATGCCTGGGATGGGCTGTGCATGTGAGTGGAAACAATACTGTGGTAGGTGAGAGGTGAGTGGAGGTGGAGAAGTGGGCATTGCCAAGCGAGACTCTTCTGCAGAAGGAACCTTAGGCTGTGAAGGGAAATGGGGAGCATGCTGTTTTGTTTTGTCCAGTAAGAGCAAATGTAGGTCTGACTCTGGTTGAATCTGTGCACATTTTTGATACTGCCTTCACACTGATAAATTCACACATCTGATAAAGAACAAATAAACTTTTGTTAGGCAATGAATTTTTTTTTTAAATTTCCAGTTTGAAAATGTAGTCACTTGGCACAGTTCTTCACAATGAGGGGTCTTTGGAAGATAGATTCTGTGAACACAGCTGGGCTGTGAGGGCCAGGACTGCTCTGCGGTCGTCCTGGGCTCCTGGAGACACTGTCAGCAGAGTGAACCGGCGTTGCCATGAAATGCTTTATAAGTTCACTTTTCCATGACCGCTACACCTCCTCCCCAGCATTCTTCTCTATCCTCCAGACTAATTACTAGGGTTGTAGTCCCTGAGGCCTGGTCTCAGCCATGCAGACAAAAAGACTCACCTGGGGAGTGACTTGAAGGGCATGCTGGGCAAAGACTGGGTGGAAAATGGTAGCCTTAACTGGCCCATCTCAGCTTAAGGTAGATTAAGGGGAGATGATCGCCCTTACCACCTGTGTGAACATGCCACAACTTCTGCCATGGTTTGGCTTGAGCTACCTCAAAGGTGGTGGGAGTTATCCCTTAGCAGTGGGCAGGAGTGACGCTGGATAAGCACATGCCAAGCACGCTGCGTGAAAGGCACCTTCATCTGGTTCTCACAGATGTTTGTGACTTGCTCAGGGGAGTGCGGAGCCCTCAAGAAATCCAGATTCTTTCCACTGCACCTCATGGGCTTCTAGGCACTCGGGACCTAAGTTCTCAGAGTTACTGAAACCAAGGAAATAACTAGCCTATCCATCACAATCTCATCTCTTGTTGCAGGGAAGGGATGTGGATTTTCACCATTGGGTATATATGGGCTGGGGGAGGCACTTAAGTGAGGGTTGGTCAGCCATATTTCTGAGAGTCAGGGAGTGAAGCGACTTTTCTAGGAGGTAGAGATTCTAATGGAAGGAATATAGAAAATGCCAGAACTGGTTGTCTGGAAGTTGGTCTGCAACAGTGGTGGTAAAGGGGGTTAAGCGAGACTCCTGCAGAAGGAACCTTAGGCTGTGAAGGAAATGGGAGCATGCTGTTTTGTTTTGTCCAGTAAGAGCAAATGTAGGTCTGACTCTGGTTGAATCTGTGCACATTTTGATACTGCCTTCACACTGATAAATTCACACATCTGATAAAGAACAAATAAACTTTTGTTAGGCAATGAATTTTTTTTTTTAATTTCCAGTTTGAAAATGTAGTCACTTGGCACAGTTCTTCACAATGAGGGGTCTTTGGAAGATAGATTCTGTGAACACAGCTGGGCTGTGAGGGCCAGGACTGCTCTGCGGTCGTCCTGGGCTCCTGGAGACACTGTCAGCAGAGTGAACCGGCGTTGCCATGAAATGCTTTATAAGTTCACTTTTCCATGACCGCTACACCTCCTCCCCAGCATTCTTCTCTATCCTCCAGACTAATTACTAGGGTTGTAGTCCCTGAGGCCTGGTCTCAGCCATGCAGACAAAAAGACTCACCTGGGGAGTGACTTGAAGGGCATGCTGGGCAAAGACTGGGTGGAAAATGGTAGCCTTAACTGGCCCATCTCAGCTTAAGGTAGATTAAGGGAGATGATCGCCCTTACCACCTGTGTGAACATGCCACAACTTCTGCCATGGTTTGGCTTGAGCTACCTCAAAGGTGGTGGGAGTTATCCCTTAGCAGTGGGCAGGAGTGACGCTGGATAAGCACATGCCAAGCACGCTGCGTGAAAGGCACCTTCATCTGGTTCTCACAGATGTTTGTGACTTGCTCAGGGGAGTGCGGAGCCCTCAAGAAATCCAGATTCTTTCCACTGCACCTCATGGGCTTCTAGGCACTCGGGACCTAAGTTCTCAGAGTTACTGAAACCAAGGAAATAACTAGCCTATCCATCACAATCTCATCTCTTGTTGCAGGGAAGGGATGTGGATTTTCACCATTGGGTATATATGGGCTGGGGGAGGCACTTAAGTGAGGGTTGGTCAGCCATATTTCTGAGAGTCAGGGAGTGAAGCGACTTTTCTAGGAGGTAGAGATTCTAATGGAAGGGAATATAGAAAATGCCAGAACTGGTTGTCTGGAAGTTGGTCTGCAACAGTGGTGGTGACAAGAGGGAGGTTAATGCCCATGTGGTTGACTTCTAACTGGGAAGGGGTACTTCTGACAGGCTAAATTTGACATACCCAGTGTGCAATGGTTTATCTCCTGGATTAGTTGATATTTCCTTCTGAAATAGACAAACCCTTGATCCTCAGTGTCTTCACACACTTCAGGTTTATTTCTCACATATGTGAAGTCTGAATGCACTTGGTTGTAGAGGGCTTTCTTCCACGTGGGCATCAGGGAGGAGGGCCCAGCTCCTCCTCCTCCTTGCACATGTGATCTCCAAGGCCGCTGTGCTCCGGCAGAGGTGGAAGGAGCCTGGAGGATCACCATGAGATGTTTGCATGGGTTGGTCTCAGAAGTTGTGTGCGTCACTTCCGCTCACATCCTGTCATCTAGAACTGGTCATGTGGGCTCACACAGCTGCAAGGAAGAGCCCAGGAAGAACGAGCAATGTGTGTGGTGATCAGTTGGCCTATCTCTGCCATGCCCACCCGGGCTATACAATCACCTTTGCTGGCTTTTTATTGTTGTATTCATCACCAATAGCTGATACTGCTCATTATGCAAGATCCTGGTATTTTGGGATTTGCTGGAAGAAGGAGTGTATCATGAGCCACAGGGTCTAGACTGGAGATCGGGTCCCTGATGTCATGTGCGAGGCCACACTTGGATCCCTCCATCCACTTTGGGTGGGAACAGTAATATGGGATGGTGGGCTCTGAACTCAGGCTATCAGACTTCAAGGCACAGCTTCCATACTTCTGGCCATGTGACTTTGCCAAGTTGCTAACTTTTCCGATTCTTTGAAAAGTGAGGCTATCTCATGATACCTTGGTTTCTTACAGTGAGTAACTTCTTTAATCCATAGAAAACTTTTACCACATTCCTTAAGATCCCATAGAACTAGCAATAGGGAAGTAAAAAATGAATTTCAGCACAGAAAGACTTATGGGTGAACTGAGGTAAGTACAGATGCTGTGGGAGGGATCAAAATTTAGGAAAGGGGTTGGGGTTAGGGAGGTAGAAAGTGTCCAGAGGAAAAAAGCCTTGAAGGAAGAGTAGGAGATAGTAGAGTAGGGATTTTCTCACATTCATGAGCTCTGCCTAAGAACAGTGGTAAGGATGGTGGTATATGCTATGTCAGATTTCCTGTTTTCTTTTTTCAAATTTGCAAGCTTATTTGCCTTGCAGCAAGATTCTCCTAACACAAAAAGGGATCGTACCCAGTGTCCCTGAAATTGATGTTAAGTCACTGAAAAATGTGTAAAGCTCTGATTTTGAGAGACAAAAGTCTCGTCTAATTGCATAGCCATTGTTTCCCTTCATTTGAGCCTGATGGCATGTTCACCTGATCTGAGCTGATCTAGAGAGGCCCTGGGGGAGGCTTTAGGAAATCTGTACACTGCAGGGAAGAATGCTCCCTGCCTTTCAAGGAAGAGCAGTCTGCTGGCTGTACTATCCAGGTATGGTCAGAACACAGGAGTGTTCTCCCCAGGCAAGAGGTGATGGGCTCTGGGAGCCAAGACCAGAGAGCTTTCTCTGCCATGTTGAAGCAGATTTTACAGGTGCTAAGTGAGGGAGAGATGATGGTGGTGGTAGTGGCCCAGGGAAGGCAGAGTAAGAGATAAAAATTTGGAATTTGGCAGGAGTGAGTTTCTAAAGTGTTCCTGGAGTAAAATGAGGTTTGGAAGTAAGACTGAGAGATGACTTAACAAAAAAAGAAAAAAAACCAAGAAATTGTGCCACTGAGCCAAAGAAAAAACAATAGGACTCTTTCACTATTTACTTTATTACATTTTAACTTAAAAGTGTTTTTTAAAAAATAGCTTCATTGTTGGGCTTCCCTGGTAGCTCAGTGGTAAAGAGTTCGCCTGCCAATGCAGGAGACACGGGTTCAATCCCTGATCTGGGAAGATCCCACTTGCTGTGGAACAGCTAAGCCCGGGAGCCACAACTATGGAGCCTGTGCTCTAGAGCCTCGGAGCCACAACTATTGAGCCCATGTGCCACAACTACTGAAGCTCGTGTGCCCTAGAGCCCGAGTTCTACTACAAGAGAAGTCACTGCAACAAGAAGCGTGCTCACCTCAACTAGAGGGTAGCCCCTAGTCCCTGCAACTAGAGAAGAGCCTGTGGTAGCAGTGAAAACCCAGACTAGACAAAAATAAATAAACCAACCAATAAACAAATAAAAATACATTAAAAAAACCAGCTTCATTGTTAATTAGGCCACAGATACTGCACTTTGGCCTTGGGCAGCTCCTACTGGAAGGTGGTGATCGTTTTTTTGTTTGGTTGTTTTTTACCATTTTGACCATTTTTAAATGTTAGAATTCAGTGGCATTAAGTGTATTCACATGGTTGTATGATGATCACCACTGTCTACCTCTGGAACTTTTTCATCATTCCAATCTGAAACTCTGTCCCCACAGTAATTCCCATTTCTGTCTTCCTCCAGCCCCTGGCAACCACCCTTCTACTTTCTGCCTCTATGAATTTGCTTATTCTAGGAACCTCCCACCATTAGTTTTGAGAAAGTCTGACCTCCTGGAAATTGGAATTTGCAGTTGACAATACTCCCAGGAAGCCAGTGTGTGATGAGGGTGATTCAGACCCTATGCAGAATAGGTTGCTGAGTTTCCTTTGATGAGATGGGCTTGCTGTATGTGCTGAAATGCCTGTTGTTTTGTCAACTGCTGGACTATAAGCAGGTAGGAAGGTGTCTTCTTGTAGGACTGGCTGGCCAGGGGTCTGTGGGCATCCCTGAGATGTGCCTGAGGGACTGTTTTCCCCATTCACCAGCATGACTCTTTGGAAAGGGGCCTGCCACCCTAGACTTGAAGGTCTGTAGTTCAGAGAGCAGAGGTGTGAGAGGAATGCAGCCCTGGGGACCTTGCCCCTCACTTGTTGGAATGTAAGCCAGTTCATTAAGTTAGCAATGTCAGGGCTTCTTACAGGATGGCCCCCCTTTTTTTTCTGGAGAAAAATGGCACTGCTCATATGATTGAAGTCAGATGAGCCAGAGACTATCATGAGACCAAGATAGTCTAGTCAGGGAGAGAAGACTCCAGGACTTGGAATGCATATATAGGAGGGACACACACACACACACACACACACACCACAGAGCCACGTATTGTGTTGGGCTTGTTTCCTTTCTCCTCTGGATATTACTCTAAGGAGCTGGAATCACTGAGCACCTGAACCTGTATCCTGCTCTTTTCACCATGATTTAGGGCTTAAGCATTTTCCCCAGGGATTAAATGTCTTTATAAATATTGTTTTTAAAGGACTGCCTAATACATTGCTGTTTGGTTGCACCATAACTTATGAAGACACACCCCGTGGTTGACATTTGCAGGCTCTTGGAGCCTGAAAGAACTTAAAAGGCTACAAAACTCATCCGATTTAATTTATGCGGTGGCTTCAGAAAAGGCAGGCTGTATTATTAATATTTCCATCATCATGGCTCATGTCAGTCAGTGACTAACAGCGTGGATTTGGAAGTGAGGTGGAACTGAGCTCATTTACAGCATGCCCACTCAGTACCTTGGCATATGTAGAGGGTTACTTGCCCCTATGAATCTGCCTTCTCTTTTGTCAGACAGGAATGCTTAAATGAGATCATGGATGTAAAGGATCTAGGACAGGGTCCAGCACCCAGTGAGTAGCTAAGCAGTGTGGTTGTTGCTGTTCTGATGAGGCTCATTCTTCTCACACCCAGTCCTGAGTTCTGCCGCCTCTCAAAGGCTTTTCTTGTCTTAGAAGGTTCTTAAAGGCAGGCTTAGCAATACAACTAGAGATGTGGGGCACTGGCCAGAAATCATTACGGAAAAATTTAAAATTGTATTTATGTAGAAACATGATGCATACATGCATATACAATACATATATGTGTCTATACATATATACAATACTCATATATATGCATACATTAGCATAAACACATGCATATACATAGAGCAACCACATAAACTTATACTTGAATTACAGGGAAGTAAGATGATCAAGTTCTGGAATCACCTCCTACCCTTTTATACACTGCCTGGCCACACTCTTTCATACTGTTTGGTTAAAGAAAGGCAGAGGTGTAGGAGTCTATTACGTGAGTGTATTGGTAACTCTTGGGCCAAGAGGCTCATCTCTTATTTTAAGAGCTACTCAGGGCTTCTACATAAACCTTGAACTTGTCTCCCAGATCTCATGGGTCGAGAGCCCATTACCAGTGCTGGCACTCTGAGGCCCTGAGTTCTAATGTGTAACAGCCGGAGGCAGGGAAAGGGAATTGCTTTGTGACTCATGAAGTCACATAGGCAGAACCACAAATAAGGGACTCCAGTTGGCAAAGACCAAATTGCTTCAGGGCTATTCTTAGAAACTAAAGCAGCATGTCTTGTTTCTTCCCAGAAAATGCAGAAACCTTTCATATTTCTGAGTAGTTGGTTTATTTATATTTCATACCAGAGTCCCAAATGGCAACAACTGGGTGGTGGTTGACAAGGAAGGCTAATAAGGGCTATTACCCAGGATCCTCTGGCTCAACTAATTCCTGACCTTCTACTTTGGGGGAAAGAGAGGGGTATCCAGCAAAATACTACACTCCAGTTTCTGGAAACTCAGACTCAAACTCATGGGAGTCCATCTAAGTTAGCCTTTCTAGTTCATTCAAAAGACTACCTTGTATCTTGGATGTTTTCAGTTCGTCACCCAGATGTCCTCACGTGAGGTTCCCCACATTTCGTATGAGGAACTTAAAACTCAGAAGTGGAATGAATTGTCCAAAGCTACCTAGCTAGGAACTGGGTTTGAAACCAGATCTTCTGTATGAAAGCCCATGGCCTCTAATTGTGAAGTATATACAATGGTTTAGTATATATAATTGTTTGACCTGGGAAGCTATGCAGTGGTCCTCAATGAAGGTCTCTTCCTTTTGGTCTGATGACGTTTGAGCCATTTGATAAATAGTCATGAGTGCTGTCATCAGGAGTCACAGGTGCTAAATACATCACGTATGAGTGAATCTATGCCTTGCTACCCTATGACTCAAGTATTGGTATCTGCTCTGAGCAGATGAGAAAGCAGGCTGAGAGAGACTGGATAAGGTGCCGAGGGTCACATGGCTAGTGAGTGCCTGAGACCAGACTCATGCCCAGGTTTGCCAGACTCCAAGTATCCAGGTGCTATTCCGAGTGGGTGTCGGCCATTTTTAAGGTCTCTGGTTTAAACTAGAAAGTGATTTTAAAGGCTGAGACGAGACTCCTCAGATGTAGGGCAGCAGGGCCGAGGTTGGCACAGGCTGTGGTGGCGCAGTCCCAGGCAGGGCTTATCTCCTGCTGTCCAGCCTTCTCCTTCCACCTCCTCGTATCTCCCTGCAGATAGGAGCTAGTTCCTGCAGCTCTCACGCCCACCCACGGCCCTCAGCACCACTTTGGCTCTTTCCCTTGGAGTAAGGGACCCAAGCGTATTCTTAGAAACTAAAGCAGATGTCTTGTTTCTTCACAGAAAATGCAGAAACCTTTCATATTTCTGAGTAGTTGGTTTATTTATATTTCATACCAGAGTCCCAAATGGCAACAACTGGGTGGTGGTTGACAAGGAAGGCTAATAAGGGCTATTACCCAGGATCCTCTGGCTCAACTAATTCCTGACCTTCTACTTTGGGGGAAAGAGAGGGGTATCCAGCAAAATACTACACTCCAGTTTCTGGAAACTCAGACTCAAACTCATGGGAGTCCATCTAAGTTAGCCTTTCTAGTTCATTCAAAAGACTACCTTGTATCTTGGATGTTTTCAGTTCGTCACCCAGATGTCCTCACGTGAGGTTCCCCACATTTCGTATGAGGAACTTAAAACTCAGAAGTGGAATGAATTGTCCAAAGCTACCTAGCTAGGAACTGGGTTTGAAACCAGATCTTCTGTATGAAAGCCCATGGCCTCTAATTGTGAAGTATATACAATGGTTTAGTATATATAATTGTTTGACCTGGGAAGCTAGTACGAGTGGTCCTCAATGAAGGTCTCTTCCTTTTGGTCTGATGACGTTTGAGCCATTTGATAAATAGTCATGAGTGCTGTCATCAGGGAGTCACAGGTGCTAAATACATCACGTATGAGTGAATCTATGCCTTGCTACCCTATGACTCAAGTATTGGTATCTGCTCTGAGCAGATGAGAAAGCAGGCTGAGAGAGACTGGATAAGGTGCCGAGGGTCACATGGCTAGTGAGTGCCTGAGACCAGACTCATGCCCAGGTTTGCCAGACTCCAAGTATCCAGGTGCTATTCCGAGTGGGTGTCGGCCATTTTTAAGGTCTCTGGTTTAAACTAGAAAGTGATTTTAAAGGCTGAGACGAGACTCCTCAGATGTAGGGCAGCAGGGCCGAGGTTGGCACAGGCTGTGGTGGCGCAGTCCCAGGCAGGGCTTATCTCCTGCTGTCCAGCCTTCTCCTTCCACCTCCTCGTATCTCCCTGCAGATAGGAGCTAGTTCCTGCAGCTCTCACGCCCACCCACGGCCCTCAGCACCACTTTGGCTCTTTCCCTTGGAGCCCTAAAATTAAGTTGTTCATTTGTCTTTTGGGGGAGGAGAGGAGGCAGCAGGCGTTGGGTGGAGGCAGGTTCTTCCAGTTTATAAACTATTCTCTGGGAGTTGGGTCTGGCTGGATAACTCGAAACAGTTCAGCATTTGAGACAGGGAGGAGTCAGTAACTCAGAGAACTGATTTACAAAGCTCTTTTTCAAATTGGGATGTTCCCCAAATTCAGATCCGCCGCAGGTGATGGCTTCATCCTCCATCTGCACATCTACTCCGTACCTCCTCGGGCCAGGTTCTGATGTCACTCCCATGTCTCACCTTTCCACAGCAGCTCTACAAGCTTTCATACAAAAGAAGCAGTTGGGGTGCAGAGCTCCTGTGATTTGTGTGAGGCCAGGTGGGCAGCAAGAGGCCAAGCTGAGCTTTAGACATGGGCTTTAAGAGACCCCAAGCCTGTGACTGTTTTCTGCACCACCTGCCCATCTCTTACTACAGGATTCCGGTGGAACCCAAGTAGCTTTGCAGGTGTCAGTTAGCTACTGCAGCCCTTGTTCAATCCCAGGCATAGAAGTGGTTCCAAAGATAGATCAAGCCTGAGGATGTGAATATGCTCTGAAAAGCAGATGAGCCTTGTTCTCTGTTTATGCTCTCTGGGTGGTGAATCCTGCACAGGGGAACGTTGAGACATAGGAGGAGGCAAAGTTTATAAGAGTGATGCCAACGTGAGCACTGCAGACATGAAAGGAGCCGACTGACCATGTGGGAGGGAATCCATGTCTTCTTGGTGCCTGGCGGAGCACAGAGCCAGCTTTCCAAGTTGGTGGAATTTGTTGAGTTGAGGGGACCAGAGGATGGAGACCTGGCTACAGAGTAGAGCTTGGCTGGACCTGATGCAGGAAATGTACTATTCTCCCTTCAGCTGAGCCTGGTGCCAGGCCCATGGAAAACTCGTGGGGAAAGAGGGATGGGAGGGAAGGCTTCTCTGCATGCCACCTCATGCATCCGTATCTAGGTGTCTGGAGAGCTTGCCTGTCCCCAACCAGTGGCCCCTCACAGGTGGTGCCCAGCCAGGTTCCACTTAACATACACAAGTATGCTTTTCCGTTCCCCTGCTCTGCCAGCTTCTTTCTTCATGGTGCCTGGGCAGCCCCCAGTTGCCTCCTTCTCCAGTCCACCTCTGCCGTCTCATCTTCCCGAAGACGTGTCTCACCTGCTGCTCAGTCACCTGCACCCCACGGCCTATTGGAGAAGCCATGCCCCCTCTACAGTCTGCCGCAGACACCTTGCCACGAGTCCTGATCTCCCAACATCTTCAACTTGTCATCTTTCAGCTGTGCTCTTTCTAGACTCATGCCTTTGTATGGTCCATTCCTCAGTCATCTAGTCAAATCCATCTTATTCCTTAAACTGCAGCGTTTTGGCATTTCCCTCTTATGGTTCCTCTGGGCTTCTCCAGGCTCTGTTGAACACCCCCTTCTCTGGGGGTTCTGTGTGCTGTGTTCAGTTTTATAAGCACTGGCCAGTTGTCTTGTAATCAGCTATTTACGGGTCTGTCTTCCTCTCTAGACTCTCTCTGTATCCCCATCTAGGGTCTAGGAAGATGTGTGGCTCTTGCTAACACCAGTAGTTATTACTTTATAAATGAGTAAAGGATTAAGGAAGGAGATAAGCACCATCCTCTACTTTTAGTTTTAGAAGACCGGCTCACAACCGAAATGTATCCACAGTGGCGTTTCCATCTGGAGAGTGGGAAGCTGCCCAGCCCGAGGGCCTTCTCTCTGTTTGCTGACCTCCTTCTGCCTGGCCTCTGACTGGGGGAGGTTGGTATGTACTGTCCTCTGTTTACAGACCCCTTCTAGCCCTCCTGACTGCAGGGCCAGCCCCAGCTCCTCCACGCTTGTGTTCTTGCTCCGGCTTTGGATTCTGGAAAAACAGTTAGTCCTTTGGAAAATCAGTCTAATTTATTTTTGTTCCTTTGAAACTTAAATGACTTTCCTAAGAAAATGCTTGAGGTTAGAGTGGTGCAGAGAAGAAAAGACGGTGGCCAAAACCATGGCGAGCTATTTTTATGATGTGAATGAACCTCCATCACATTTCTCTTTCCTTTAGCTCCTTTTGCAAATAGCTCCCCACTTGGGCTTACGAAGTGCAGACTCCTTTTGTGCATCAGGAGGAGACCCATGTGTCTCTCTCTCTTTTCTGTATGTCTGCGTAAGGTGGATACTGTGCTTCCAGCAGGTTTGAGAAGTTGCCATTTGTTGTCTGTATAAAGAGAAGACCTGCCTCCTGCTAACTAATGAAGGAAGATTTAAAAGTGTGTTGTCTGAGGATATGTGGTGATCATGAAATCTGGGGAGTTATTTTTTGGGAACTGTGCCCTCATGTCTTGTGGTTAGGTTATGTTAAATTAGTCAACCAATTTATGGTACCAAGAATTATAGGTTTTCAACAGTGAGAAATCTGGTGTGCCTTTCTGGGTTTGTTTGTTTTCCTTTTGCTATTTGCTACTTCCAGAACCATTTGGCTCATGGCAAGATTGACCAGGTAATGTTGACATCCGCCATAGTGTGCCTTTGGCAATCTGTAGTTCTTTTCAGCCAGCCAGGGGAGTGGAGTACTGGGGAGAGAGGTTGTCAGCAAGGCAGTATTGCTGGGTAGAAGGTATGATTATACCTCTTCTGTAGAGTATGTATGGTTAGTATTATGTTTAGGATGTTCGTATCTTAAAGGAATTGTATTTTTACCTTTCTGCACTCTCTCCCCACCTTACCCTTGTCCACAGAGCTCACCTCTGCCTCCGCCTACTTTTGCAGGTGTGACGTTTCTCCAGGTGCTTCATGGTGTTCTCCTCCCTCCTGTCCACACTGCTGCTCTACGTGGCTCCTGAAACATGGGGGAAAATGAGGATGAGAAGCAGACCCAGGCTGGGCAGGTTTTTGAGAACTTTGTCCAAGCTTCCACATGCAAAGGCACCCTTCAGGCCTTCAACATCCTCACCCGGCACCTGGACCTAGACCCTCTGGACCACAGAAACTTTTATTCCAAGCTCAAGTCCAAGGTGACCACCTGGAAGGCCAAGGCCCTATGGTACAAACTAGACAAGCGTGGATCCCACAAAGAGTATAAGCGAGGGAAGTCGTGTATGAACACCAAGGTAAGGGAACCCCTGCATGGAAGCTTCTTAGCCTGTGGGACATGTGGGTTAGCTTGTTGGGAGGTTAGGAAACTGTTGCCATTTTGCCATTATAAGATTCTTACTAGGTGTGATTGTATTTTATTGTGTAACTCAGCTGATGGTTGCCTTTGTCTGCGTATGCATAGCTTATCTTGGTCGGGGACTTCCATCTTATCAGGGTGGTCTCTTCTGTCATCTCCAAGGCAGGGAAAAGGAAGATGGTGACTTAAATATTCACAACCTAAAAGCTGAGGGTTATGTTTTACTTGGTGGGAATGTTTAAGACTCCATTCATGGGAGACAGCATCTCAAGTGCAAGAGAACTGCTCCAAGGAAGTGAGGAGAGGAGCCAGGCTATATGGAAGGTTTACAACACAGGTCAGGTAGTCTGAACATCAAAAGATTATTATTAATGAAAGAAAACTAGATATCTCAAGTTAAGGAACTTAGCATGTTGCTATATAGGGGAAGATGCAAGAGTCTGGTCTCACAGAAATCATTCCTTTGCTATGCACCTCGGCCAGCTGGGGCCAGTGTCCTGTTTTTACCTTCTGAGTTTCTCAGGGCTCACCATAGGGAGTGGCTGTGACCTGAGAGCTACTAGACAGCAAGTATTCTTCTCCCTCCTGTGTGCCCTTAGGGTTCAGCAGCTGGCACTGGAGGGCTGCAGTCGCTGATGACTGTGGCATCCTTGTTTACTAATATGGCAGGAAATATTCTATTTCTCAAAGGCATGCTTGATGTTGTTCTGTTTCTGCTATTACTACTACCATGACTTCTTCTAGGGCTTCCCTGGTAGCTCATATGGTAAAGAATCTGCCTGCAATGGGTTCGATCCCTGGGTTGATTTCCCGGATAAGGGAAAGGCTACCCCCTCCAGTATTCTTGCCTGAAGAATTCCATAGCTTGTCCATGGGTCGCAAAGAACCTTCCCAATCCTCACCCGCACCTGGACCTAGACCCTCTGGCCCCTGGAAGGCCAAGGCCCTATGGTACAAACTAGACAAGCGTGGATCCCACAAAGAGTATAAGCGAGGGAAGTCGTATGAACACCAAGGTAAGGGAACCCCTGCATGGAAGCTTCTTAGCCTGTGGGACATGTGGGTTAGCTTGTTGGGAGGTTAGGAAACTGTTGCCATTTTGCCATTATAAGATTCTTACTAGGTGTGATTGTATTTTATTGTGTAACTCAGCTGATGGTTGCCTTTGTCTGCGTATGCATAGCTTATCTTGGTCGGGGACTTCCATCTTATCAGGGTGGTCTCTTCTGTCATCTCCAAGGCAGGGAAAAGGAAGATGGTGACTTAAATATTCACAACCTAAAAGCTGAGGGTTATGTTTTACTTGGTGGGAATGTTTAAGACTCCATTCATGGGAGACAGCATCTCAAGTGCAAGAGAACTGCTCCAAGGAAGTGAGGAGAGGAGCCAGGCTATATGGAAGGTTTACAACACAGGTCAGGTAGTCTGAACATCAAAAGATTATTATTAATGAAAGAAAACTAGATATCTCAAGTTAAGGAACTTAGCATGTTGCTATATAGGGGAAGATGCAAGAGTCTGGTCTCACAGAAATCATTCCTTTGCTATGCACCTCGGCCAGCTGGGGCCAGTGTCCTGTTTTTACCTTCTGAGTTTCTCAGGGCTCACCATAGGGAGTGGCTGTGACCTGAGAGCTACTAGACAGCAAGTATTCTTCTCCCTCCTGTGTGCCCTTAGGGTTCAGCAGCTGGCACTGGAGGGCTGCAGTCGCTGATGACTGTGGCATCCTTGTTTACTAATATGGCAGGAAATATTCTATTTCTCAAAGGCATGCTTGATGTTGTTCTGTTTCTGCTATTACTACTACCATGACTTCTTCTAGGGCTTCCCTGGTAGCTCATATGGTAAAGAATCTGCCTGCAATGGGTTCGATCCCTGGGTTGATTTCCCGGATAAGGGAAAGGCTACCCCCTCCAGTATTCTTGCCTGAAGAATTCCATAGCTTGTCCATGGGTCGCAAAGAGTTAGACACGACTGAGCGACTTCACTTTCACTTCTTCTAGGAGCTACTATTTACTGAGGAGCTTCTCTGAGCAAGGCGTGTTTTGTACGAGGTCTCACTGAACAGAACAGTAGTCCTTTGGGTCACTTAAGACATATATAACCTGCACAGTCAGTTACCTTGCTCAAGACCATTCAAGAAGAAGGTAACCTCGATCTCTCTGATTTTAGGGCTTATGCCCTAAAGTCCCTGGAGAGGCCGAGAAAGACTCCCCTGACTTTATTTGGCTAAGAAATAGGTCTTTGGTATTTATTGCCTTTTCCTCCCTCTGTTTCTCTTCGTCTTCATATCTCTGTATTCTCCACCTCCCTGTCCCCTTCCTCTGCTCAAGATTACATGTAGGCACTATCATTGAAGGTAGGGCTGCCCAGCACATTACATCTCTGATAGCTATGTGTTGCCCATCCCTGAATGGGCAGCCAGAAGTCAACACTTCCCTGGGGGCTGTCAGTCCTGGGCACTGTTCCAGGCTGTATGTTTAGGTTAAAAGTGAGCGTGCTGTATTTAGACCTCACAAGGGGTAGCTCAGCCAGAGCCCTTGGAATTCTAGTCAGTGCCAATCCTAGACAAGAGGATTGAACTCTCCATAGAGATCTGGACTGTTGTGTTTTTGTTTTGGTGATGCGTAGCTGTTGAGTCCACCGTGGGATACAGCCACTTTCCCTCATCCCCTGGGAAGACAGCTGCCAAGCTTCTCTGAGCCTGGGACACAGACTTGGGAGAGGCATAGGAGAGAATTCCATCAGGTGAAACAGCCCAGTCATTTTAGCCCAGAGCATACGAGCCATCCAGGAAGGGCTTGACCATAGCCTGCAAAGCTTCACCCTGACGCAGGAGAGGCAAGCATTAAGGGGAGAGAGGGGTGGGGCAAGCTCTTCAGAGTTCTAAGACTAGAGAACTTTTAATGTATAAAGCATCACCCTTTTCAGTAACTGTATGTAGTGGTTTCCTTTTTAAAAAGTCCTCTAGATATTAGGTTGCTGGGTGCAATATGTTTTCTCAAGGAAGATTTTCAGAGCTCTTATTGTATCAGAAATTGAACCACCCCATACCCTCAACGGTTTCTAGCTGTTGGGGACCCTCTCAGGAATCTGAAGACAGACCATCAGAGGCAGTCGGCCAGCAGAAGGATGGAATGGAGGGGTGTCTACCGGGAAGATGTCCTTTCAGAAGTCACTAGCTGGTTGCCAGGCTTGTCTGGCCAGCCCCTATTTTACAAACTTTGATGGCTTGAAGTGGAGGAGTCTCTACATCCTGTGATTGACAGGTCATCACTGATGTCTAAGAGGTTAATACAAAGGGAAAGGACTCCTGTCTTTAGTTAGTGATGCTGACTAAGAGTGGTTCTCGTCCAGGAATCTTTACACCTTTCTCAGGAGGAGGAACAAAGACATCAAATGTGGGGGCCCCTCTCATAAAAACTACCTGGTTCCTGGATTATAGAAGACACATCTCCACAGATGGTTGTGACTATCAGGCAACTTTATCCGCACATTTCAGAAACTCAAACTAACCTAAACAAAACAGGGAAATGATTAACTCACTTCAACAGGAAGGTCCACACACTCAGTCTTTCCCACCCTCACTTCTCCCATCTAAATATCTCTTAGATAGTGGCTCCATTCTTCCCTCCTGCAAACAGGTTTTCTCCCTGTTGCTAACCTCTTGTTCATATCTTGATAGCACTGTGACCTAAAAGACCTTTCTCTTCCTGCTCAATATGGAAAAAAAAGTCTCAGAGAAGGATATCAGTTGGCTCACCTTTGGGCTCATTGTTGAGGCCAAAGCCAAGGGAACTGACTGCTGTCTTTGGCAGCCCTTTTAAGCACCACATGGCTTACATAAGAGGAAGAATAGGTCCCTGGGGATCTGGAGGTGGGAGAAAGTAAAAAGGAGATGTACTCTTCATGATGGGTGACTGCTTGTTTGCATCCTGGTTACTGTACAGGCCTCTCCATGTTGGATTCACATGGATGGGTAAGGTTCACTCTAAAAACCTGGGTCTCCAGGCTGCAAGTCAAGCAGAACACAGAACATGGTCCTCCCTCTCTTATGACACGAACAGACACTGTCTGTCTTACACGATGGCAAGTTTTCTCAAGGAAGATTTTCAGAGCTCTTATTGTATCAGAAATTGAACCACCCCATACCCTCAACGGTTTCTAGCTGTTGGGGACCCTCTCAGGAATCTGAAGACAGACCATCAGAGGCAGTCGGCCAGCAGAAGGATGGAATGGAGGGGTGTCTACCGGGAAGATGTCCTTTCAGAAGTCACTAGCTGGTTGCCAGGCTTGTCTGGCCAGCCCCTATTTTACAAACTTTGATGGCTTGAAGTGGAGGAGTCTCTACATCCTGTGATTGACAGGTCATCACTGATGTCTAAGAGGTTAATACAAAGGGAAAGGACTCCTGTCTTTAGTTAGTGATGCTGACTAAGAGTGGTTCTCGTCCAGGAATCTTTACACCTTTCTCAGGAGGAGGAACAAAGACATCAAATGTGGGGGCCCCTCTCATAAAAACTACCTGGTTCCTGGATTATAGAAGACACATCTCCACAGATGGTTGTGACTATCAGGCAACTTTATCCGCACATTTCAGAAACTCAAACTAACCTAAACAAAACAGGGAAATGATTAACTCACTTCAACAGGAAGGTCCACACACTCAGTCTTTCCCACCCTCACTTCTCCCATCTAAATATCTCTTAGATAGTGGCTCCATTCTTCCCTCCTGCAAACAGGTTTTCTCCCTGTTGCTAACCTCTTGTTCATATCTTGATAGCACTGTGACCTAAAAGACCTTTCTCTTCCTGCTCAATATGGAAAAAAAAGTCTCAGAGAAGGATATCAGTTGGCTCACCTTTGGGCTCATTGTTGAGGCCAAAGCCAAGGGAACTGACTGCTGTCTTTGGCAGCCCTTTTAAGCACCACATGGCTTACATAAGAGGAAGAATAGGTCCCTGGGGATCTGGAGGTGGGAGAAAGTAAAAAGGAGATGTACTCTTCATGATGGGTGACTGCTTGTTTGCATCCTGGTTACTGTACAGGCCTCTCCATGTTGGATTCACATGGATGGGTAAGGTTCACTCTAAAAACCTGGGTCTCCAGGCTGCAAGTCAAGCAGAACACAGAACATGGTCCTCCCTCTCTTATGACACGAACAGACACTGTCTGTCTTACACCTCTCACTTAGGTTTATCCTTTGGTGTAGTTGTTGATACTGAGCATTAGCCAAACGAGAAGTTCCAGGTATTAGCATGCATGTGGTTCATCATAATGCTAAGCCATGAAACACAGATGTGTCAGGTACCAGGCACATAGCCAAACTCCTGCTTAGCCACAGGCAGAGTGGGAGTGAATGAAATACAATCAGAACTCCCATCTTTCCCCTAATGTGGATACATCTCAGCACGATTTGGAGTGGATCTAGGCCTCAGCGATTCACAAGCATTAATCAACCCCTACCCGATGCTGTGAGTCCTTTGTGCCAGCTGGAGTGCGTGTGAGTGTGCACTGGTGCACTAGTGGTGATGGCAGGGAAGACCCTGGTGACCAGGGTCTGTTTGGAGCAGATGACCTCTGGTACGGGTGCCAGGGAGAGGGAGGAGGACCTCCAAGGTCCATAGAGCAGTGGTTTAGGTGCCAGTTGCAAAATCTAGTTTGGGATCATTGTTCATTATTGATTATTGTTTATGAGGGTTTAGGCAAGCACTTAGTAATTCTTTCCCTGGGTGTGATCTGTTTGGATAAGAAATGAGCGAACCAAGGAGCAGGCCAAAGAAACTCTTTCGGGACTGATTTTGGCTCTGAATACTACCTGGATCAAATGCCATATCCACTTGTGTAATGTTCCTGGGAAAACAGCCCTAAGGGAATACAATACATAATGTGGCCTGGGAATTACTCTCATCACAAAGTCACAGAATCTGGTCATTTATTTTATATATACTTTTAATGCTAGAAGGATCTTGAAAGAATGTTGTGTACAATCTCTGCATTCATATGGCAAACTGACTGCTGTCTTTGGCACCAAGAAATGGCTTACATAAGAGGAAGAATAGGTCCCTGGGGATTTTTCTTCATGATGGGTGACTGCTTGTTTGCATCCTGGTTACTGTACAGGCCTCTCCATGTTGGATTCACATGGATGGGTAAGGTTCACTCTAAAAACCTGGGTCTCCAGGCTGCAAGTCAAGCAGAACACAGAACATGGTCCTCCCTCTCTTATGACACGAACAGACACTGTCTGTCTTACACCTCTCACTTAGGTTTATCCTTTGGTGTAGTTGTTGATACTGAGCATTAGCCAAACGAGAAGTTCCAGGTATTAGCATGCATGTGGTTCATCATAATGCTAAGCCATGAAACACAGATGTGTCAGGTACCAGGCACATAGCCAAACTCCTGCTTAGCCACAGGCAGAGTGGGAGTGAATGAAATACAATCAGAACTCCCATCTTTCCCCTAATGTGGATACATCTCAGCACGATTTGGAGTGGATCTAGGCCTCAGCGATTCACAAGCATTAATCAACCCCTACCCGATGCTGTGAGTCCTTTGTGCCAGCTGGAGTGCGTGTGAGTGTGCACTGGTGCACTAGTGGTGATGGCAGGGAAGACCCTGGTGACCAGGGTCTGTTTGGAGCAGATGACCTCTGGTACGGGTGCCAGGGAGAGGGAGGAGGACCTCCAAGGTCCATAGAGCAGTGGTTTAGGTGCCAGTTGCAAAATCTAGTTTGGGATCATTGTTCATTATTGATTATTGTTTATGAGGGTTTAGGCAAGCACTTAGTAATTCTTTCCCTGGGTGTGATCTGTTTGGATAAGAAATGAGCGAACCAAGGAGCAGGCCAAAGAAACTCTTTCGGGACTGATTTTGGCTCTGAATACTACCTGGATCAAATGCCATATCCACTTGTGTAATGTTCCTGGGGAAAACAGCCCCTAAGGGAATGCAATACATAATGTGGCCTGGGAATTACTCTCATCACAAAGTCACAGAATCTGGTCATTTATTTTATATATACTTTTAATGCTAGAAGGATCTTGAAAGAATGTTGTGTACAATCTCTGCATTTGACATATGGCAAACATGGGGCTCAGGAAGCTGGAGCTGTTTGATTGATGCTAGTCTGTGGCATTGTGAGGGTTGGGATTCAGTTTATTGGATTGCTTATATAGTGTTTTGTTCATTCATTCATTAGGTATGTATGTTGACTAAAAAAAGATAACTTGAGAGTTGCAGGTGAAGTTTTATTTGGGATACAATTAGGACTGCAGCCTGGGAGGTAGCACCCCAGGTAGCTCTGAGAGACTGATCCGAAGAGGCAGCAGGAAGAAAATCAGTATATCAGGTTTTGATGAAAGTGAGCTTCAGTACCATTAAACACTCATTTTTCAAAGGGGGTTTCTGGTTAGTCACAAGGATCTGATTCACCATGAAGGGATTTTACTGCTTTTCTAGGTATGAGGAGGTGCAAGGATTGAGATCATAAAATCTTTTCCTAAAAGCATCTGTCTGTCTAAAGACCTGTCCTACCAGATCCTCTGTAGCACAGAGTGCCTTATTCCACCCTGAGCTCCCTCAGGGCATGCTGAGAGTCAGCACCTGTCACAACACAGGGTTCAGTCTCCACAAAGGTAGATGTGAAATGCCCTTGCTGTTCAGTCATTGGCAATGGAATTGGTAAATGCCAATTTGTAGTTGACAGGTATTACCAATACAATACACCTTGGTAGGTGTTTCACAGAGGAGGTGGTCTGAAAGAGTAATAAGAAATGGTTCTCACTTAGGCTTTCTATAGAGAGGACAAAATGTCCTTATTTCTGTATTTGTTCACTTATTTAATCACTTATGAGGTGAATGTTTATTGAGCAGCTACTATGTGCCATTTACTTGTCTAGGCACCAGTAAGCCGCTTAAGAGCTCTGTGGCTTTGGGCAGGTGACCTAATTCCTGATTCTCAATAACAGTCTTCTTTGAAAAATGAGGGTAACGATGGTGCTTCCTTCATGGAATTATTATGAGGATTAAATAAGGTAATGTTTGAAATGTGTTTAGAATGCTCCCTAGTACATGATAGTATTAGTTGCACAGTTGTGCCCAATTCTTTGCAGCCCCATCAACTATAGCCCATCAGGTTCCTCTGTCCATGAAATCTTCCAAGCAAGAATACTGGAGTGGGTTGCCATTCCCTTCTCCAGGTGATCTTTCCAACCCAGGGATTAAGCCTGAATCTCCCACATTACAGGTAGATGCTTTACCATCTAAGCTAGTACTAGTACTTAGCTAGTACTAGTACTAGCTAGTACTGGTACTAGTGTTAAAAAACCTGCTTGCCAATGCAGGAGACATAAGAGGTGCAGGTCTGATCCCTGGGTTGGGAATATCCCGTGGAGGAGGGCATTGAAACACACTCCAGTATTCTTGTCTGGAGAATCCTGTGGACAAAGGAACCTGGCAGGCTTATAGTCTATAGACTTGCAAAGAGTTGAACATGATGGAAGTGACTTAGCACACGCACATCATGGATGTCTCTACATGCAGACAGAACATAATAAGTGATCAGCAAATGTTTAACCATTATTAATATTAATATTGTAAGTGCTATGAGAGACTTATCTATGTACACTGTTCTGCTGGAGTACAGAAGAGTAAGCGACTAGAGTAGCCTGCAAATGCTTCCTGAAGAAGAGAGACAATTTGGGGTTTGACGGATGAGTAGAAGTTTGCCTTGCTTAGTTGAGGGAAGAGCTAGAGGAAACATAAGGCAGAGAAACATGTTCTGGGAAGAGTGGGTAGCTCTGTAGTGAGAATACAGGTGTCTTGGAGAGAGGGAAGAGGGAAAAACATGAGAGCCAAGAGAGCAGGATGAATGAATGGCAGGAGACCAGAAAAGCCTCCAGGGCCAGGCTCAAACAGAGGACCTGGAGGATCATTGAGTATGTGCCCCTGGTTTTCAATCCAGGGTTTCCTCTCCCACCCTCCAGGGGGTGGCTCAGTAACCACAGGTAGCCAGTTCCAACCGGAAGGCATTTGTACATCATTGCCATAAAAACACGCTTGCAGGAAATGACTCATGGGCTCCTGTCACCAGCAGCCATGGGGCCAGCCTATATAATCAAAACTCTTGGATTATCCCTGTGAGAAGGAAATTTCTGTATTTTGGGTCACACCACGCCTTTTGCTCTTGAATATGACCTTTGCCTGGCTTTGTGTCTGCACTGATTCCTCCGGGGGTTGGTAACCGAAGCCTGGGTAAGGCTTGCAGGCCAGCTCATTATGTGATTCCTCAGCCGCCTGAGCAGAGCTCAGCAGGAGAGGGAAGAGAGGGAAGGGAGGGAAGGGCGAAGCTGGGGGGAAAGGACTCTATCCGCACACAGCCTAGATAAGCCTATCTGACATTCCCCACCTGTGAAATCACCCACCAGGGCCCTCAAAGCCTGGCTCCTTTGTACTGGCTGGAAATATCCAGGCAGTTGCAGGCCTTAGTGACAGAGAGAGTCTGGTCTCTGCAGTGGGACCCTTCTGTGCTAGCTGAACAAAATGCTTCCATAAACTCTGGATTTGTCTGCTTAACTGACAGTGGACTCAGGCTTGTAGGCATGCCTGCAAGCTTAGATGACCAGTCGAGCTGTGTGAATTATTACCCTTGTCACCGCAGTGCCACACAAAGTGTGTGGCATTTGCTTGAATGCTTGTATCAAACATGCTAAGTGAGATTCAGGAAGTTGGTTATCCCAACGATATTAAACTGAGATGAAAAAATTCTTTTTTGGCTATCTGCATCGGAACTGGCTAATCCGGGCTCACTGTGGTTCATTTTACAAATACATTTATAAAGACTTCTTTGTCTTTTTAAGAACCATCTAATTCATTTTATTCCATCTAACGCTCTCCCTCTGAGCTATTTCAGCCCCCTTAATTCATTTTCTTTAATTAAAAAAGAAATGTAGGGCTCCCCTGGTGGTCTAGCAATTAAAAATCCTCCTGCCAGTGCAGGGGACACAGGCTCAATCCCTGATCCAGGAGGATGCCACAGGGCAGCTAAGCCTGCATGCCAGAACTACTGAACCCATACACACCTAGAGTTCATGCTTCATAACCAGAGAAGCCACTGTGATAAGAAGCCCACACACCACACTAGAGAGTAGCCCCCACTTGCTGCAACTAGAGAAAGCTCACTCACAGCAACAAAGACCCAGCACAGACAAAAATTAATTACTTAATTAAGTTTTTTAAAAATGCCTGCTTGTGATTAAAAAAATAATAATAATTCAAACAGGACAAGAAAATATACTGTGAAGAGAAATGCCTTCCCTTGCCTTACCCCAGGCCCCCAGGCTTCCTCCCTAGAGTCAACCACTATGCCATTTCCCATGCGCCTTTCCTAAAGGTCTCCACTTGTGTGTACTTGCGTGCATGTCCAAGAATATGAATGTGTGCATCTCCTTCCTCTTATGTAATGGGAGAATTTTTTATATGTTTGTTGTGTACCCTTTTTCACTCAAAAATATAACTTGGAGATTTTTTTATATCAGTATATGGAGAATCTAACCCTTTTATTACTTTCATGGGTTTTTATGGCCTCCTATTTTATGGCTCCACAATTTATTTAACTGCTGAGGTTGTTTCCAGCCTACTGCTGTCTTAAACAGTGCTGTAGTACACTTCCTCATACACACCTATGTACTTTGTATGCGCATGAAAGCCTGTCTGCAGTGTGAGAATTTCAGAGTCCTAGGTTGTCTGCATTGCATTGACAGTGTTATAGGCATTGTCACTCCCCGTGGTGCCAGAGAGTGGTCAGAAGAGCCTGGCTTGAAAAGGCAGCCACAGTGGGACATGGCCAACTTGGATTTCCTTGGCTTAGTTGAGTGGCATGGACATTGTCTGAGTCCTGGAGCCTGGGCTGGGTGGCCTTGAAGGGGCCACAGAGTGAAGAGTAGTGGGGAGCAATAGGGCAGGGACCCCTGCTGCCCCTAGAGCAGTCTCAGTCACAATCTCACTGCTGCCACTATCCAACATTTGCATAGCACTTTGTGGTTTCATATGCATGGTTTCATTAAGAAATTTGCTTTCTCTGTAAAAAGTGAACCCTCTTTAAAAGAAGCATAAATACAAAGTATGCTTTCCTCTTCAAAATTTCATCCCATCAGGGGAACTTTTAGAGCCCTGACCTGTGGAGGATCTGAGGTTTTTGTGATGAACGGGGCACCTTCCTGGATCAGCTGACTTGTTCTCTGTATGGTTCAGTTTAAACGACTATGACCTCCTCCAGGGAGCCTGTCCTGATCTCCTTTCTACATCTCCCTTCTCTTATATCACTCCCCGTTGGGTTTGGTGACCCAGTGGGCTCCCAGACTCTGGTCCTACCACCATCATGCTGATCGGTGTCCCTCGCTGACTGCTTTTTGGGCCCCTTTCCCTACACTGTGAGCTCCCTGAGAACAGGAATCAAGACCAGGTACTCTTTGGGTTAGAAGCACCCAGCACAGGGCTTGATACAGGGAGGATGCTCAGAGACTAAATGAATGAACTGTGTAGCTCAAGAGACTTCATTCTGTAGCAGTACAGATAGTATCCTGGGGGCTCCCCCGATAACTCAGTAGGTAAAAGAATCCACCTGCAGTGCACGAGGCACAGGAGTCTCTAGTTCAATCCCTGGGAGAAGAAGATCTCCTGGAGGAGGAAATGGCAACCTACTCCAGTATTCTTGCCTGAAAAATCCCATGGACAGAGGAGCCTGGCGGGCTACAGTCCACGGCGTCTCAAAGAGTTGGACACAACTGAGCATGCATGCACAAATAGCATACTATTAACATATAGTTCTTCTCTCTGGAGCTCTACTGGGTGAGTCCCAGTGTTTCCAAGCCCTGATAGAGGGTTTACAGAAGCCAGGGCCAGCTAATCCCTTATTTTCTTACTCAAACATCTTTCCAGATTTGCATCTGAGCAATGCTCCCTGTGCATCCTCTCCCAGGCATGTAGGATGAAGACAACAGCCTTGGGGGTCACTAGCATTGGGAGTGTTCGAGGAGCTTTCAAGGGAGGATGAGGAAATAGCCAGTAGGCTTGTGAGGCGGAAGGATGGCTGGGTCTCTCTCTTTTTTTTTTTTTTTTTGCCAAAAGAAAGAAAAACCTCTTGCCGTTCCTGGCCCACCCAGGGTTGCACAAGGCCTTAAGGGAATCTCTGGCCAGGATTATCCAAATTAATGTGTACCGCTGGGCAAAGCAAGAGGAAACCATGAGGCTGTTTCACGCTCTGTTTCCCAGACTGGAAGGTGTCCCCTGGCTTCTCTCCTTCCTTCTCATTGGAGGCTCTTGCTTGGCTTTGCTTTTTATTCATAATAAAAAAAAAAAATATGTTGGAGGTCAGTATTTTCCATGATAGTGGATTTGTTCACTTAGTGTGAATATGTCTGTCTAACTCCTATCAGCTCCGTTGGGTACCAGGTTGAATTCAGCCTTCCTGCCTTAAGGCAGGTCCCGGGTGATTCTCACTCCCTCTGAATCAAAAGGAGTTGCACTCAACCGAAAACTCAGCTACAGAGACTTAGTTTTTTACTGAGATGTTAGGAGAAAGATGGTGACTGAAAATTCAATGGCTGTATTCTCTGTAATTCTCTGAGCCAGTGCTGTCCACTGGAAATATAATGTGAGCTATGTATGTAATTTAAAGTTTTCTAGCACCTACATTTTAAAAGGTGTGATGAAATGGTGAAGTTGACTTTAAAATATATTTCACTTAGCGTAATATAGCCACAATATTATTTATTTCAATATGTAGCCCGTATAAGCATTTATTACTGAAGTATTTTATATTCTTTTCTCTTTTTGGTATTTAAGTTTCTGAAATTCTATGTGTTTTACGGTTCAGCTCAGTTCAGACTAGTCACCTTTGAAATGCTGCATAGCCTCATGTGGCTAATGGCTGTTGAATTGGATACGGCAGCGCTACTTGTCACGTTGTAGTCACATAAATTCTTTTCTGTCTTATATATGAAATTATATTACATAAAAAACTATCTACCTTACACTTCTACATAGCATCTTGGGAAGAAAACCCAAATGTGTTCTAAGTAGAGAGCCTTCAGCTGAATGGAACATGTTTCACTGTGACCTGCATGCCCTCCACGTCCTGTTATGCAGCATAGTTGGAAGAGATATAATATACAGCAGCAGCCTATCATCCATGGTTTGTCCATGGGAATTCAACAGTGGGAAGACTTTTATCCTCAGATTCTTTCTCTAGGGTGAGCTCTCTAAATCTGAGGAACATACCTGGGAGCTTCTTTAATGTCCAAATCTACAGAAGTCCAGGTAAGTCTCTTTACCCCTTCTAGTGAGCAAGCCGATGCTTACCACAGAGCTGTGCGTTGTTCTCTCTGCCTTAAGAAAGCCATCTCTTCTGTTTTCTCCCTCTCTCTCCTTATCGTTTATTCTCTGTTTTCATCTCTGTTTCTCTCTTTGGTATTCCTAACATTTACTTTTTTGACTGTAGCAAAGTACATATAACATAACAATTACCATTTTAACCATTTTAAGTGTATAAGTTAGTGGCATTCATTATAACCATCACCATTTTCTATTTCCAAAATTTTTCACTGCCACAGATAGAATCTCTGAATTTTTAAGCAATAAGTTTCTCCTCTCCTGTCCCTAGACCTTGGTAACCCCTAATCTACTTTCTGTCTCTGTAAATTTTCCTGTTTTAGACATTTTATGTGAGTGGAATCATATAATGTTTGTCTTTTTGTATCTGGCTTATTTCACTTAGCATACTGTTTTCAAGGTTTATCCATGGGGTACTAAGGATCAGAATTTTATTCCTTTCTTTTTCCAATGTTAGTAATTTTATATATATATATACTTTTTTTTACAGAGTTTTGTTGTTCACAGGCATGTATGTTCCCAGATCAGTCAGTTTTAGTAATATGTTTTATTTAACCCAATTTATAAAAAATATGCTAACATGTCACCATAAAAGTTATTAATAGAGTATTTTAGATTTTTGTACTATGACCTTGAACTCTGGTGTATATTTACTCTGCCAGCATATCTCAATTTGGATGTTAAATTTTAATAAGAAATGCTTAATCTATATTTAGATTTCATAATATTTACAGTTAAACAAGTAGATTTACATGTCCAAGTTATTTCAATCGTACTTTGTTTTCCAGTCACTGAATTGAGTTTGGGTTTATTTTTTAATTGTGGTAATAAAGTATATTACATTGAATTTACCATTTTAATCATTTTTCAGTGTACAGCTTGATGTACATTTACATTGTTGTGCAATGGTTGAGGATTCAACAGTGGGAAGACTTTTATCCTCAGATTCTTTCTCTAGGGTGAGCTCTCTAAATCTGAGGAACATACCTGGGAGCTTCTTTAATGTCCAAATCTACAGAAGTCCAGGTAAGTCTCTTTACCCCTTCTAGTGAGCAAGCCGATGCTTACCACAGAGCTGTCGTTGTTCTCTCTGCCTTAAGAAAGCCATCTCTTCTGTTTTCTCCCTCTCTCTCCTTATCGTTTATTCTCTGTTTTCATCTCTGTTTCTCTCTTTGGTATTCCTAACATTTACTTTTTTGACTGTAGCAAAGTACATATAACATAACAATTACCATTTTAACCATTTTAAGTGTATAAGTTAGTGGCATTCATTATAACCATCACCATTTTCTATTTCCAAAATTTTTCACTGCCACAGATAGAATCTCTGAATTTTTAAGCAATAAGTTTCTCCTCTCCTGTCCCTAGACCTTGGTAACCCCTAATCTACTTTCTGTCTCTGTAAATTTTCCTGTTTTAGACATTTTATGTGAGTGGAATCATATAATGTTTGTCTTTTTGTATCTGGCTTATTTCACTTAGCATACTGTTTTCAAGGTTTATCCATGGGGTACTAAGGATCAGAATTTTATTCCTTTCTTTTTCCAATGTTAGTAATTTTATATATATATATACTTTTTTTTACAGAGTTTTGTTGTTCACAGGCATGTATGTTCCCAGATCAGTCAGTTTTAGTAATATGTTTTATTTAACCCAATTTATAAAAAATATGCTAACATGTCACCATAAAAGTTATTAATAGAGTATTTTAGATTTTTGTACTATGACCTTGAACTCTGGTGTATATTTACTCTGCCAGCATATCTCAATTTGGATGTTAAATTTTAATAAGAAATGCTTAATCTATATTTAGATTTCATAATATTTACAGTTAAACAAGTAGATTTACATGTCCAAGTTATTTCAATCGTACTTTGTTTTCCAGTCACTGAATTGAGTTTGGGTTTATTTTTTAATTGTGGTAATAAAGTATATTACATTGAATTTACCATTTTAATCATTTTTCAGTGTACAGCTTGATGTACATTTACATTGTTGTGCAACCAATACATTGTCCATCTCCCAATTTTTTTCATCATCCCAAGCTGCAGCTCTGCATGTTAAACAGTACTTTCTTTCCCTCCCCTCTCCCCAACCCCTGACACCTCCATTCTACTTTCTGTGAAGTTGGCTACTCTGGATAACTTATATAAATGGAATCACATGTATTTGTCCCTTGGTGACTGGCTTTGAGGTGGGTTGCTGTTTTATAGCCCATGTGCTGGGAAGGCTTCTGGGACTTGGTGACATGTGAGCAGAGACCCAAAGGAAGTGAGCGTGTGGCTCCTTGAGGGAACAGAGTTCTTGACCGAGGGAACAGTAAGGCTGACGAGCTCAGCATGTTCTTGGCATATTCTGCTGTTTTGAGAAAAAGTCAGACTGATGTGGTAAGACACGGGTCTAGCCAGGGAGGGGTGTGAGGAGATCCAGATGGCCTGAACCTTGAAACCACTGGAAGAACTTCATATTTTACTCTGAGATGGAAGGCCCCTGGAGGCAGTTGCAGTCACCTGATCCTCACGGAAAGACTTGCAGAACCCTGGAGATGAAGAAAGGAAAGGAGGACTGGAGTCTCTCCTTTTGGGAATAACAGCTGCCTCAGGCCTGAGGACTTGATAGCATCCTCTGCTTTTCCTGTGCTGGAAGAGATGCCTACTCTTTCACCACAGACCAGCAGATCAGGTACAGCCTGGGACCAGCCTGGCTACCCAGGCGAGTGCAGACCTGGGTATTCCCACTGAAAAGTCTTCCTGGAAGGGAAAAAAATCCTCCTGAATATCTACAGCAACTAAAACTACCCCAGAAGGGAAAAAAACCTTGAACTCTGGTGTATATTTACTCTGCCAGCATATCTCAATTTGGATGTTAAATTTTAATAAGAAATGCTTAATCTATATTTAGATTTCATAATATTTACAGTTAAACAAGTAGATTTACATGTCCAAGTTATTTCAATCGTACTTTGTTTTCCAGTCACTGAATTGAGTTTGGGTTTATTTTTTAATTGTGGTAATAAAGTATATTACATTGAATTTACCATTTTAATCATTTTTCAGTGTACAGCTTGATGTACATTTACATTGTTGTGCAACCAATACATTGTCCATCTCCCAATTTTTTTCATCATCCCAAGCTGCAGCTCTGCATGTTAAACAGTACTTTCTTTCCCTCCCCTCTCCCCAACCCCTGACACCTCCATTCTACTTTCTGTGAAGTTGGCTACTCTGGATAACTTATATAAATGGAATCACATGTATTTGTCCCTTGGTGACTGGCTTTGAGGTGGGTTGCTGTTTTATAGCCCATGTGCTGGGAAGGCTTCTGGGACTTGGTGACATGTGAGCAGAGACCCAAAGGAAGTGAGCGTGTGGCTCCTTGAGGGAACAGAGTTCTTGACCGAGGGAACAGTAAGGCTGACGAGCTCAGCATGTTCTTGGCATATTCTGCTGTTTTGAGAAAAAGTCAGACTGATGTGGTAAGACACGGGTCTAGCCAGGGAGGGGTGTGAGGAGATCCAGATGGCCTGAACCTTGAAACCACTGGAAGAACTTCATATTTTACTCTGAGATGGAAGGCCCCTGGAGGCAGTTGCAGTCACCTGATCCTCACGGAAAGACTTGCAGAACCCTGGAGATGAAGAAAGGAAAGGAGGACTGGAGTCTCTCCTTTTGGGAATAACAGCTGCCTCAGGCCTGAGGACTTGATAGCATCCTCTGCTTTTCCTGTGCTGGAAGAGATGCCTACTCTTTCACCACAGACCAGCAGATCAGGTACAGCCTGGGACCAGCCTGGCTACCCAGGCGAGTGCAGACCTGGGTATTCCCACTGAAAAGTCTTCCTGGAAGGGAAAAAAATCCTCCTGAATATCTACAGCAACTAAAACTACCCCAGAAGTAGATTCATTAATACAGTCTTTCCACATTCATTTAGTGACTGCTAAGTGCCAGTCCTCAGGAGGAGGAAAACAGCAGAGAAAGCCGCTGCACATCTGGTCCAGGAGAGAACGGAAACACAAAAACAATCTTAACCCATCACCCTAAGAAGGACATAAATAGGGCACTGTGATAGAGCCAGGAAGGGGAGTTGGCTCTAGACAGGGTGGTGGTGGCGGTGTTCACTTGCAGAGTTGTGTCCTACCCTTTGCGATCCTATGGACTGCAGCGTTCTGGATGTCCCTGTCTTCCACTGTCTCAGGAGTTTGCTCAGGTTCATGTCCATTGAGCCAGTGATGCCATCCAACCATCTCATCTCAAGACAGTGTGTTAGAGGAGACCTTTAAGTTGAGATCTCCAAGTAGAAAGTAACTAGCTGGCAAAGAGCTATTCAGGGAGGACAGCAAGGGCAGAGGCCCTGAGGTGAGAAAGCTCTTGGCCAGCTGGAAGAGGCAGCAAGGCCTCCAAGAAGGGGTTAGAGGGGAGAGAGCAGAGGCAGAGCGTAGTCGGAGGTAAGTTTGGAGGCGGGTAGACAGGAGGCAGGTCACTGAAAGGCCTTTCATGTAGTCCATTCCAACAAGTTTAGCTTTTATTATCTCTTTAAATACCAACTCCACAGCTTGCTAATAGTGTGACTTGCCTTTTGGAGCCTCTATTTGTTCATCTGTGAAATGGGAATAATACTGATTATGTCATAGGACTGGGGTGAAGGTTGTACACCAAAGGCACAGAAAGCATTTAAGGGCCTGGTAGCTGTTGATTGCCTCCTCTCCTTCTTGAAACTATCCTGTTGGATTTATGACACAACTTTGTAGGTGCATTTTTTAAAAATCATCCTCAGGCTCTTTCTCCTTTTCTGCAGTACATACTCAGTGTCCTCCAAGGGCTTGTCTCTGACCCCTTTTGCTTCTGCTGGGTGTGCTTTCTAGGGAAAATCTCAGCTACACTCATCTGTCTCCCCTTCCTCCCCGTGAGGATGACTCTCTCCTTTGGTATCTCTGGCCTTTATGTGTCTCTTGAGCCCCATGACCCCACTTAGGTACCTTAAGATGTCTTCAAGATGTCCCTTGGGCACCTTTAAACCACATTGACCATCTTCTTTCTGAAACCTGCTTCTCTTCTTCTTTTTCTCTAAATCCTGAAGGCTCAGAACAGTACCAGCATCCTGGACTGCTAGCTGCTTTCTGCTCCCATGTGTGGGGTTCCACTGCACCTTCCTTTGCCGTTTTATTCATATCCGTCCCCTTCTCTGTGTTGCCACTGACTGCACTTTGGTGGAGGTAGCAGTCTCTTATCCAAGTGGTGGCAGTTGTGCATCTGAAGTCTCTCTTGCCTTTTCCTCCCATCCAGCCCAGCTGCTAACGCCCACAGATTGTCCTGAAGCACAGCTCTGACTGGCTCTTTGCTCACATTCATGGCTCCGTGGTGCCTTGCACTGCAGTTCCTCCACCAGCCTGGCCTGGTGTCCTGGCTGATCAATCTGTCTCCTACCTTGTATTCTAGAACTCCCTCTGACATGCCCCGTGCTGGCCACACTCCCTCCTCGCTCTCAGCCCCTTGTCCACCCTGCCTCTGGCCAGCATTTGAATACTTCAGTCCAGCCTACAGAGCATCCCCTCCTAGGAGACCTCAGTCTCTGTGGCTCCCATGGCTTCCACCTCCCGCCTTCACCTTGGCAACCATCCCCAGGGCCACACCTTAGAATCTGCCACCACTCACTACTGCTTCACCTGGATTCTACTTTGAAATGCTCCTCTCTGACCACAGCTCTGAGCTGCTGCTTCTCTCCCTGTGTCACTCTCTTGCCAACCTGGTTTCCATTCTCAGCCAACCCTGTTCTTTTCTGCTCATGTTCCTGCCTAGTTTCCCTGACCTTCACTTTCTTGGTCACTCTGGAGCCCATGTTCTGTCTTTACAGTCATATTTGGCTGGCTTCGCCTTAGGAGATATGACTCGTACTCTGCCCCGTCCTCAAAGCTGCCAGGCTCCACTGGAGAAAGTGGCAGAGCCTCACAAGGCGGTCTTGGTACCAAGTTGTGAGAACTCAGTGCTGAGCATCTTCCTGCTGCCAGGACAGCCTTTTAAGAAAGTCTATCTAGTTTCTGTCTGAGTTGCCCCCAGCCTTTATCTCATTCTCTACCCTTCAGTCCCTTACCTTTAAGCAGCTCTGCTACTTCTTGGGACAACTGGTATCATCAGCTCTGTTTCTTCTTTTCTTTTTCTCAACCAAATTTCTAGGCAGGAGAATCTCTGTACTCCTTTCTCCCTGGCTTCACCTCCTTCTCATTCCTAATCTGACTTCATTGCACTGTGTCAGTAAAAATACTTTTTTTGGTGTCATTGGGGGCCTCAGAGTTAAGCCAAGACCATGGCTACCTTTGCATCCTTGTCTACTTGGCCTTTTTCTGCCACTGAACATGGTAGATCATTAACTCCCTGAAACTCTTCTCCTTAGAGAGGTGTCTAGGTGTAGCCCGTGAGTCCTAGTCCTTCAGGGAGGGGAGAACGTAGGTTTTGCTCCTTTGCAAGGAATTGTAATCCTGAGTTTTGACAAACTCCCTGTTTTTTTCTTTTGGCAAGAAGGCTTTTTTTTTTTTTTTTTTTATGCCAGTGCTTTTTAATTACAATCGTACCCTGTTAATCATAAACAATATCAGTGATAAAAACACTTCTCCCAGGTAAACTGTCCTAGTGGTCTAAATTTTAAATAATCGTAGAATTACAGTTAGTCTGTCTCAAGCCTTATGCTTCAAGTTGTTGAGTCCCTAAGTCATGTCGACTCTTTTGCGACCCCATGGACTGTAGTCCACTAGGCTCTTCTGTCCATGGATTTCCCAGGGAAGAAAACTGGAGTGGGTTGCCATTTCCTTCTCTAAAGAAGGCTTTCTATAAAGAACACATCACTGAACTTTTTCCACTGCTGAGCTCAGCAACAGGTGTAGTGGCATGGATTTATGGTGCCTTCTTGTGCTGCCAGACCCTCTTGTCTTTTTCCCTTATAGATTGACTGAAGCTTATGTCAAATTATATCAGATTATATCAAATGGCACCACTTGTTAGAGTTGAGCCATACATCACGATGCTACAGAGCTTTTCTGCTTACAAAGCAATTTTGCATCCAGTAGTTCATTGAATTCTCACAGTACCTCCATGTGCAGGGTAATCAGGCATAGTCAACCATAAGGTCAACCATTTATTGATAAGGAAACTGATGCTTAATTGAGATAAAGGACTTACCTAGAATTTCACAGGGATAAATGTTAGAATGCAGGAATGTTCAAAACCAGCAGTCCCAGATGTTACTGCCAGTTGTTTGACCTTTGGTTCAGGGTTTCAATACAGACAGACAGTGACCCTTGGAAACATTTAAAATCCACGTGTCTCCAGCCACATCATTTCTTCAACACTTAGTATCAGGTGCTAAGGCAACAGAGATGGCGCAGACATCCTTACCTTTATTTTCAAAAGAGATTTTACCTGAACCATTTAAGGTTGACAACAGCATTACTTAGTACTTATGAACTTATGGTTTTAGAATTTCACCTTTGAATGTTTGCTTATTAAAGGGTCTCGGTTAATAGGCTTGACACCATATAGCTCTTTTGATGGATGTAATAATTCGAAATTTTGTTCTAAGAGTGGCACTCACAGCCTTATGTCAGATTTAGCATCTATTTATTTTGTTTTATTTACATAGATTTAAAATAGTTGTTTCACCACTTGCTTCACCATCTCTCCAGCCACGATAATCTAGTAGAAGTGTCCAGTTTGCTTTAACATTCAGCTTTGAAACCAAAATTTTCTAATCTGTAGAATGAAGGTAATATTTATCCTGTTCAAAGAGTTGTAAATAAGAAATGGGTCACCATAGCAGGGGCCTGCAGCATTGCACATCTTCAGCAGATGGTCACTGTTCTGCCTTGCAGCTTTAAGGAAAAGGCTGACACAGTCCTCCATGGTAGGGATTCATGGCAGTGCTGGTGTGGGTTGAGTGTGTGTGTGTGTGTGTGTGTGTGTGTGTGTGTGGTTGCATCTTTTTTCCCCCTATTTTCTTAGAGCAGTTTTTGGTTCACAGCAAAATTGAGGGGAAGACACAGAGATTTCCCATACCCTCTCTGCTCCCATGCATAGCCTCCACCCTATCAAGATAATCCCCCAAATGGTTACAACATATCATGGTCACACGGAGTCTGCCACTTTGCTCAGGGTTCACTCTCAGTGTAGTACTCTGTGGGTTTGGGCAAACGTGTAAGCTTGTGTATCGTTTTACTGCTCTCAGAATCCTCAGTGCTCCATCTGTTCATCCTGCCTTTTCACCCCACCCCCGACTCCCCTGGCAACCACTAATCTAATCTTTTTTACTGTCTTCATAGTTTTTTGACACTTCTTTTCCTAAAGGTCTTATAGTTGGAATCACGTAGGAAGTAGTCTTTTCACACTGGCTTCTTTCACTTAGTGATATGCATTTCAGGTGCTACATACCTTTTCATGGCTTGATAGATCACTTCTCTTTACTTGTGAATAATATTCCATGTCTGGATGTTCCGCAATTTATTATGTACTATTCATGTACCAAAAGGCATCTTACTTGCTTCCAAGTTTTGCAATAATGAATAAAGCTACTATAAACCTTCATGTGCAGGTTTTTGGACATAAAGCTTTTTTCTTTGGGTAAATGCCAAGGAGCTTGATTGCTGGACTGTATGCTAAGAGTGTGTTTAGTTTTGTAGGAAACTGCTAAACTATCTTTCAAGGTGGCTCTACCCTTCTCCATTCATTCCTATCAGCAGTGAATGAGAGTTCATGCTGCTCCACATCCTGACCAGCATTTGGTGTTGTCTGTGTCCTGGATTTTGGCCAATCTAATAGATTCATAGTGTATCTCCTTGTTGTTTTAATTTTCATTTCCATGATGGCATGATGTGAAGCATCTTTTCATATACTTATTTTTCTTCTGTAGTGTTACGAGTTTTTTTTTTAATATTTAGGAGTCTGTGGACTTGGTTGGGGAAGTGCAGAAATCTTTATTTTCACTAACCTCTAACTGAAATGTAGCATTTCCCCCAGTCGTGAGTATGGTGGGAAACCTATGTTAGGAGTGCCTGTGATTTGGTCCCAGTAGAAATCACAGAGATTTTCATGTATCCTTGCAGTTGTAGATGTCTCAGTCTTTGGCTTAGACTTATCACTACTTGGAAATAATGTAAGGCCTTAGACTTGCAGCTAGATCTCATTACTTAAGGTATTATTAGCTGTGTTACATGTGTTAACATTTTATCTCACGCATTTAAAGATTAAAAAAGTATCCATCAGCTTAACTGGGTTGCCAAAGCGACCCAGGCGCGAACCCCTGGTCTGATGTAAACAGGGCCTGAGTGTACAGCTGTGGGGGTGCGGAACGTGAAGCTACATCTCTTTTATCTGTTCATCCTGCCTTTTCCCCCCCGACTCCCCTGGCAACCACTAATCTAATCTTTTTTACTGTCTTCATAGTTTTTTGACACTTCTTTTCCTAAAGGTCTTATAGTTGGAATCACGTAGGAAGTAGTCTTTTCACACTGGCTTCTTTCACTTAGTGATATGCATTTCAGGTGCTACATACCTTTTCATGGCTTGATAGATCACTTCTCTTTACTTGTGAATAATATTCCATGTCTGGATGTTCCGCAATTTATTATGTACTATTCATGTACCAAAAGGCATCTTACTTGCTTCCAAGTTTTGCAATAATGAATAAAGCTACTATAAACCTTCATGTGCAGGTTTTTGGACATAAAGCTTTTTTCTTTGGGTAAATGCCAAGGAGCTTGATTGCTGGACTGTATGCTAAGAGTGTGTTTAGTTTTGTAGGAAACTGCTAAACTATCTTTCAAGGTGGCTCTACCCTTCTCCATTCATTCCTATCAGCAGTGAATGAGAGTTCATGCTGCTCCACATCCTGACCAGCATTTGGTGTTGTCTGTGTCCTGGATTTTGGCCAATCTAATAGATTCATAGTGTATCTCCTTGTTGTTTTAATTTTCATTTCCATGATGGCATGATGTGAAGCATCTTTTCATATACTTATTTTTCTTCTGTAGTGTTACGAGTTTTTTTTTTAATATTTAGGAGTCTGTGGACTTGGTTGGGGAAGTGCAGAAATCTTTATTTTCACTAACCTCTAACTGAAATGTAGCATTTCCCCCAGTCGTGAGTATGGTGGGAAACCTATGTTAGGAGTGCCTGTGATTTGGTCCCAGTAGAAATCACAGAGATTTTCATGTATCCTTGCAGTTGTAGATGTCTCAGTCTTTGGCTTAGACTTATCACTACTTGGAAATAATGTAAGGCCTTAGACTTGCAGCTAGATCTCATTACTTAAGGTATTATTAGCTGTGTTACATGTGTTAACATTTTATCTCACGCATTTAAAGATTAAAAAAGTATCCATCAGCTTAACTGGGTTGCCAAAGCGACCCAGGGCGCAGACCCCTGGTCTGATGTAACAGACCTGGGACCTAGGGACCAAGGGCTGAGTGTACAGCTGTGGGGAGAGCTGCAGGAAGAGCCTGGGAGGGACCTGAATCAAATCTCTGCTCCTTCATTTAGCTTACAGCTCTGGGCCAATTACTTGAGTGGTTTGATTCCCAGTGCTCTTATCTGTAAAGCAGTGATATTAAAACATTACTGGCTTTTACAGACATACAAAGAATTGTTTCGTTCACATAGGAAGTCTTTAAGAATGTAAAGTCGCCTCTTTCTTCCTCCTTGCTCCGTTTCCTCTTGTGTGACATGAAAGGTCTAGGCGGAAGGCTTTTCTGAGTTCTCTCTTAAATGTGTTGTGATCCTGCGTCTTTCTTGCGCAGGCATGCCTGCTAGGTCGCTTCAGCTGTGTCTGGCCCTTTGTGACCCTATGGACTGTAGCCTGTCAGGCTCCTCTGGTCGTGGAGATTCTCCAGACAAGAGCACTGGAATGGGGCCCATTCCAGGGGATCTTCCTAACCTGGGGATCAAACCCAGGTCTCCTGCATCGCAGGCAGATTCTTTACCAACTGACCTACTAGTCGATATCTTTCTTATAATCAAGGCAAACCAGGTCGTCCATTGCTGTGGCGTCAGAGCTCGTGTCTTTGTGCCCCCTGGCACTGCCAGTCTCCCTTCCTGGAACAGCAGGGAGAACCAGCATCCTCGGACCCTTCCTGGCACTTCTGCTGTCCACCTGGCCTTTCCCTGGCTCCCCTCCAGGCTGAGCTCATGGGTTGGGAATGTGTAGGCTGAGCTGCTCCCTGAGAGCCTGAGAGAGAGGGCTGTTGGGGTAACGTGTTCTAAGAGCATTCTCTCCACCTCACGTCTGGGACAGCTGATAGCAGACCTGGGAAATCCATTAATCATCATCCTCGGTGGCTCAGCCGACCCCGCTCTGCCTGCTTTGCCATCTGTTGTTTCAAGCTGACTGTTCTTAAATGGAAAAAATGTAGCCTATTGTTGTCTTGGTGAGAAGGTGCTAAGGTGACAAAATGCTTCTCTGTACAGGAAGTCAGGAGTATGGGGGAAAATGGCCCAATGCCATCATGGAACCACATCCTGCTCTTTTTTTTTTTTTTTTTTGCTTTTCCTTAATTAGGCTCTGAATCAAAAAAAGGAGAGGGAGGTTGTGATCACTGGATTCACATGACATGTATTGGGATTTTGTTTTTTGATTTTTGAACTGTCCTGGGCCTTGGAACTGTGTTCTCTTCCAACTTAGTTTTCAGAGTAGGTGAAAATGTATGGAGTGTCCGGCTGATCGCTGCACTGTGCCTTAATATGACTGCTAGAGTCTTGGCCCAACGGGCACCTTTGGAGCACCACCAGGGAGGACTATCGTCCCTACTCTGCATGTCCTCGCCCTGTCCCAGGCTCAATGGAGCCTCCACTCAGGCTCAGAACCCAGGGCTAACCACCTGGGCTCTGCATAGGTCTGCGAGGGAACTGAGTGTGATGGGATTCCTGAGAGTGAGCTGAGTCAGTCTGGTGTGTCTTGTCCCTTAAATATTCCTAGGCAGATGCTAGATGGGAACTGCTGAAGTGAGAGGGACCTTCCTGCCCCAGCATGTTAGGAGAGGTAGGTATGCCAAGGGCTGTACCGAGATAGACGGCCCTCCAGGCTCTCACTTCTTTATGCCAGGAAGTGAGATAGTGGTGTGGTGTGGTGCAGTGCCTGGACGGCATGGTCTTTGCGTTCAGTCCAGCCTGGGTTTGCATCCCACTTTTAGCTGTGTGACCTTCGGCATCTTAACCTCTTTGGGCCTCCATTTCCTCAGCTGTAAACCGGAGATGATAATAGTACTCAGCTCACAGGGTGATTGTGAGACCTACATAAATTAATATGTATAGAGGACTTAGAACAGTGCCAGACACAGAGATCGCCTTGGTCATTATTCCTGTCTGTCAGGGTGAACGGGATCTGGACAGTGGGGATCTTGACCCCCTGGCTGCCTCCCTGCCCTGGGAGCTGCTTCTTGGTCACCTGTCCCCCAGTGGTTAAGTGGGTGTCTGTCCCAGAGGAGGCTCCACCATGGACCCCAGTCACTGGGTTTAACAGCGCATGGAGGCTGCAGCGTCGGTGTTCCCGGATTCTCTGAAACTCTAGCCCAGGAGAGGTGAGCTGGGGACGGTGCCAGCCAGCAGTCTGTCTGCAGGGCACCTAGCTCCTGAATGTCCTGCCCTATTGCCTGCCACAGAGAATGTCTCATATTTGGATTTTGTGATAAAACTGGCCTGTCTGAGAGGTTTCACAAATAGATTCCAGACGTTACAGTAAACCAAGCCTTCCTGTGTTTTCACCAACACAAGAATGAGCTTGGGGGAGTGACCTCACAGATCCCTCTCCTCAGTCTGCTGAGGGAGGGAAGTTGGAGCGGGTTTCACTTTGATAGTTAATAGCAACAGTAGTCACTAACCCAGACTGGATTAGTTGGTTGAATTTTGCCATGAAACCTCAAGGGTGGGTGAGCTTATCTCCCATCTCTCAGCCTCTAGGTGCTCAGAACCCCTCCAGTTAGCCCGATCTCCTGAATCTCTCAGCTTTAGGAGTTTGCAGAGCAGGAGGGGAGGAAGCAGGGCCTCATGTGGTCTAGAAAGTCATCAGAAGGCTGATGGCCTCGGGAAGGGCTGCTCACCTACCATCCCCGTGATGCCTCCTGTTTATACAAGGCTCACAGGGGTGATTAGCTTCTGTTGAACACATACGTATATTTGGAGTCATGATGGTAGTGTTCCAGAAACTGGAGATAAAGCAGAGAGCACTTCAGAAATGGCAACTGCTAGCATAAAAACCACTGCTATCATCCTGTGCTGGAGAGAAAGCTGGAGAAATAGCCTCACTTTTCCGGTTTGAGAACACATTCCCGCTCACAAGACCTTCCTTGCCCACGTCCTTTCCCTCTTGTTCTAAGCCTCTCACGCGTACCTTGCATCCCGATGACAGAGTCTGGCCATCTCTGAGCCTCCCCCCACTGTGCTGGCTCAGGCCCCAAGGTCCATGGGCAGCCAGACCATGTACCCAGGCTGTACACAGTCATACCTGTTGTCAAGATGACCTGATGGGGTCCCTAAAAACCTACCACCATGCTAATTCTCATCAAGAGGGGCCACTGAGGGGTGACTGGTGATTCTCCTCGGAGAAGGTGGGAGACCAGTGATGACCTGTGAACAGCCCGCCTCCGAGAGTGGAGATGGACAGGGCCTCCCTGGCCTCCACCTGGGGTATCAGCTCGGCAACCCCTTTGGTTCTCCCCCATGGTGGTCAGCCTGGCCCCCCTCTGTTTGTGTGCCTCTGCCTTTTTTTTTTCTCCTCCATGGGTTTCTTCTACCAACATATTTGTTTGATAAAACTGGCCTGTCTGAGAGGTTTCACAAATAGATTCCAGACGTTACAGTAAACCAAGCCTTCCTGTGTTTTCACCAACACAAGAATGAGCTTGGGGGAGTGACCTCACAGATCCCTCTCCTCAGTCTGCTGAGGGAGGGAAGTTGGAGCGGGTTTCACTTTGATAGTTAATAGCAACAGTAGTCACTAACCCAGACTGGATTAGTTGGTTGAATTTTGCCATGAAACCTCAAGGGTGGGTGAGCTTATCTCCCATCTCTCAGCCTCTAGGTGCTCAGAACCCCTCCAGTTAGCCCGATCTCCTGAATCTCTCAGCTTTAGGAGTTTGCAGAGCAGGAGGGGAGGAAGCAGGGCCTCATGTGGTCTAGAAAGTCATCAGAAGGCTGATGGCCTCGGGAAGGGCTGCTCACCTACCATCCCCGTGATGCCTCCTGTTTATACAAGGCTCACAGGGGTGATTAGCTTCTGTTGAACACATACGTATATTTGGAGTCATGATGGTAGTGTTCCAGAAACTGGAGATAAAGCAGAGAGCACTTCAGAAATGGCAACTGCTAGCATAAAAACCACTGCTATCATCCTGTGCTGGAGAAAGCTGGAGAAATAGCCTCACTTTTCCGGTTTGAGAACACATTCCCGCTCACAAGACCTTCCTTGCCCACGTCCTTTCCCTCTTGTTCTAAGCCTCTCACGCGTACCTTGCATCCCGATGACAGAGTCTGGCCATCTCTGAGCCTCCCCCCACTGTGCTGGCTCAGGCCCCAAGGTCCATGGGCAGCCAGACCATGTACCCAGGCTGTACACAGTCATACCTGTTGTCAAGATGACCTGATGGGGTCCCTAAAAACCTACCACCATGCTAATTCTCATCAAGAGGGGCCACTGAGGGGTGACTGGTGATTCTCCTCGGAGAAGGTGGGAGACCAGTGATGACCTGTGAACAGCCCGCCTCCGAGAGTGGAGATGGACAGGGCCTCCCTGGCCTCCACCTGGGGTATCAGCTCGGCAACCCCTTTGGTTCTCCTCCATGGGGGGTATCCAGGCCCCCCTGTGGTTGTGTGCCTCTGTCCTATTCCTGCTCCATTTATCTTCTTCTTTTCTCTCTTCAATCCCATAGAGCTGTTTGCTTTTTAATTGTAAAGAGTTTTTTATTTCTTATTCCATGCATAGAACATTGATGAGTTAAATGATTTCATATTCACAGGGGACCATCTCTAAATTTTATTTTTGAATTATGTGGGATTTTTTCTCTTTAGATAATTAGTGATGCATCCTGGCCCTGGCCCTTTCCAGCAGTGTGGGCCTGCATCTCCATCCATACAGTATGGACGTGTTAAGTGAACAAAGGAAGTCTAGACAGCCAGGAGCCTCCAGCTCTTCTGTCTGAATTGCCCCCAAAGATATGTTCATCATTTCTGAGTGGTCCTAGGCAAGGGCCTTGGTTTTTCGGGATCTGACCGGAGCTTGACTCAGACGCTGTGGTTTAGAGGCTTTGTTTCAGCGGTTGCTTGGGCAGGAATCAGCCCTGCGTCAGCAGCTGCTGCTAGAGGTGCCTGGATGTTTCCAGTGGCAGATGATCTGTCTGCCTCTGTCTTACTCCTCGGGTGGCTGCCTCCCTGAAAGCTGGTAACTCCCATTGTCCGTGGGTGGGCTTCCCACCCGGGGCTGTCTCTGGTTTCCCCTCCACCTCTCTTTACCGGATAGCTGCCTCCACTCCCACTTGTTCCACCTCATCCCGTGGGGTAAATGGGTTGCTGGTGGGCAGGGAGAGTTCTCGGAGGTGAAGGGAAAAGCTTGAGCTGCTAGCATCCCCAGAAGTTGTCTTTTATTGACCACAGTTCAGTGTTGCCTTTTGTCCCTCTGTCTCCTTCTGTGGGGGCCCCTGGTTTGTACCCAGGCTGTACACAGTCATACCTGTTGTCAAGATGACCTGATGGGGTCCCTAAAAACCTACCACCATGCTAATTCTCATCAAGAGGGGCCACTGAGGGGTGACTGGTGATTCTCCTCGGAGAAGGTGGGAGACCAGTGATGACCTGTGAACAGCCCGCCTCCGAGAGTGGAGATGGACAGGGCCTCCCTGGCCTCCACCTGGGGTATCAGCTCGGCAACCCCTTTGGTTCTCCTCCATGGGGGGTATCCAGGCCCCCCTGTGGTTGTGTGCCTCTGTCCTATTCCTGCTCCATTTATCTTCTTCTTTTCTCTCTTCAATCCCATAGAGCTGTTTGCTTTTTAATTGTAAAGAGTTTTTTATTTCTTATTCCATGCATAGAACATTGATGAGTTAAATGATTTCATATTCACAGGGGACCATCTCTAAATTTTATTTTTGAATTATGTGGGATTTTTTCTCTTTAGATAATTAGTGATGCATCCTGGCCCTGGCCCTTTCCAGCAGTGTGGGCCTGCATCTCCATCCATACAGTATGGACGTGTTAAGTGAACAAAGGAAGTCTAGACAGCCAGGAGCCTCCAGCTCTTCTGTCTGAATTGCCCCCAAAGATATGTTCATCATTTCTGAGTGGTCCTAGGCAAGGGCCTTGGTTTTTCGGGATCTGACCGGAGCTTGACTCAGACGCTGTGGTTTAGAGGCTTTGTTTCAGCGGTTGCTTGGGCAGGAATCAGCCCTGCGTCAGCAGCTGCTGCTAGAGGTGCCTGGATGTTTCCAGTGGCAGATGATCTGTCTGCCTCTGTCTTACTCCTCGGGTGGCTGCCTCCCTGAAAGCTGGTAACTCCCATTGTCCGTGGGTGGGCTTCCCACCCGGGGCTGTCTCTGGTTTCCCCTCCACCTCTCTTTACCGGATAGCTGCCTCCACTCCCACTTGTTCCACCTCATCCCGTGGGGTAAATGGGTTGCTGGTGGGCAGGGAGAGTTCTCGGAGGTGAAGGGAAAAGCTTGAGCTGCTAGCATCCCCAGAAGTTGTCTTTTATGCCCTCTGACCACAGTTCAGTGTTGCCTTTTGTCCCTCTGTCTCCTTCTGTGGGTGAGGGAGCCTCTTCTTTCCTCTGGGTCTGTGTCGTCCAGTAACCCAATGTCCAGTATGCTACCACATGGCTCAAGCCCTTGAAATGCGGCAAGTCCGAACTGAGATGTATTGTAAATGTAAAATACCCACCCGACTTCAAAGACTGAGTATGAAAAAAAAATTGTATAGTAACTTATTAGTGCTTTGTGTATGGATTGCGTGTTTTAGATATATTGAGCTAAATAAATTACACTATTAAAATTAATCTTACTTTTTTTTTCTTTTTCAAAGAAATATGGCTACCTGAAAATTTAAAATTACCTTTATGGGTCACATTCTCTTTCTGTTGCAGTAGTTCTTAACTGGCGGCAATTTTGCCTTCTCTCTAAATATTACCAAATATTTTTGCTTTCTTTTTAGAGACATTTTTGATCATCATGCTCAGGGGAGAGGGGGATCTAGTTGGGAGAGGCCAGGAATGTGCTAAACAGCCTGCAATTCACAAGACAGTTCCCCACCCTCAAACAATTAAAAAAAAAAAAAAAGATACAACCCAGTATGTCCATCGTACCAAAGTTGAGAAACCCAGTTCCACCAGGCACTCTCACTTTGGATGATGTAGTTTTCTCTTATGGGCAATGACTTCAAACTAAGAGATTCTACTACATAGCATAAATGGTCGGAGTCAGATACCTGTGACCCTGGCCAAGTTATGTAACATTTCAGAACCTCCATTTCCTAATCTGTATAATGGGCATAAGAATATCTACTTTGCAGGTTTCTAGTTAGGAGTAAATGAGATTGACATGTACCATACCTGACACATAGTAAACCTCTACTAAATAAAAGATTTGCCTTAAAAACTGCTTTTTTAATGGGCAGTAAGCAATATCTAACCCGGGGCTGTCTCTGGTTTCCCCTCCACCTCTCTTTACCGGATAGCTGCCTCCACTCCCACTTGTTCCACCTCATCCCGTGGGGTAAATGGGTTGCTGGTGGGCAGGGAGAGTTCTCGGAGGTGAAGGGAAAAGCTTGAGCTGCTAGCATCCCCAGAAGTTGTCTTTTATGCCCTCTGACCACAGTTCAGTGTTGCCTTTTGTCCCTCTGTCTCCTTCTGTGGGTGAGGGAGCCTCTTCTTTCCTCTGGGTCTGTGTCGTCCAGTAACCCAATGTCCAGTATGCTACCACATGGCTCAAGCCCTTGAAATGCGGCAAGTCCGAACTGAGATGTATTGTAAATGTAAAATACCCACCCGACTTCAAAGACTGAGTATGAAAAAAAAATTGTATAGTAACTTATTAGTGCTTTGTGTATGGATTGCGTGTTTTAGATATATTGAGCTAAATAAATTACACTATTAAAATTAATCTTACTTTTTTTTTCTTTTTCAAAGAAATATGGCTACCTGAAAATTTAAAATTACCTTTATGGGTCACATTCTCTTTCTGTTGCAGTAGTTCTTAACTGGCGGCAATTTTGCCTTCTCTCTAAATATTACCAAATATTTTTGCTTTCTTTTTAGAGACATTTTTGATCATCATGCTCAGGGGAGAGGGGGATCTAGTTGGGAGAGGCCAGGAATGTGCTAAACAGCCTGCAATTCACAAGACAGTTCCCCACCCTCAAACAATTAAAAAAAAAAAAAAAGATACAACCCAGTATGTCCATCGTACCAAAGTTGAGAAACCCAGTTCCACCAGGCACTCTCACTTTGGATGATGTAGTTTTCTCTTATGGGCAATGACTTCAAACTAAGAGATTCTACTACATAGCATAAATGGTCGGAGTCAGATACCTGTGACCCTGGCCAAGTTATGTAACATTTCAGAACCTCCATTTCCTAATCTGTATAATGGGCATAAGAATATCTACTTTGCAGGTTTCTAGTTAGGAGTAAATGAGATTGACATGTACCATACCTGACACATAGTAAACCTCTACTAAATAAAAGTTACTATTGCCATTTAAAAAAATCTGTATCTTTTCCTCTCTGGATCAACTGTTGGGATTTCTACATGCCTTCCAGATTTTGCTATGGTACTGACCCTCAATAACTTGAAAAGGAAATTCGTAATTTCACTCTTCCTCTCCCCTGCCACTCCCTAGGTGTGTTCTTCTTTCTGACTTTCAGTCTTAGTTCACAGAGGCACCAGCCTCCCAGTCTTAGGATCAGAGTTCGTTTCACTTCCTCTTCTACCCCCTCACCTGAATTTGTAATTTGTTAACCTAGGGGTAGGAATGCCTCCTCGGCCCCTCCTCTCTGTTTCTGCCCAGCAGGACGTCTTCTCCCAGCCTGAGAGCAGCTCTCTCCCAGGTCCTGCCACTCCTTTTTCCTCTTCCCCCTGTGTGTGTTAATGAATGCCATCTTGGAGACCCTCAGTGGTTTGTTGCTTTGTTTTGTTTTTGCTGAAGTGGGAGTACCTCTGGGCAAGAAGTGTGGCGTGCCCATCTCCTAGACCACTTCCCTAAGTACCCAACACTATGTCTAAAAAAAAAAAAGGTGTTCCTTGAGTGTTTTCTGAATGAACGAATGACTGAATGCATGATGTTGTTTAGTTGCCAAGTCATGTCCAGCTCTTTTGAGACCCCATGGGCTGTAGCCTTCCTGGCTCCTCTGTCCAGGGATTTCCTAGCCAGGAATACTGGAGTGGGTTGCCATTTCCTTCTCCAGGCATCTCCCCAACTCAGGGATCAAGCCAGCATCTCCTGCATTGCCAGGTGGATTCTTTACCACTGACCCACCTGGGAAGCCCAAATGCATGGTAGGTATCCTTTTCTCCTTGGTTCTCCTAGGATCAGGTGCCACATGGAATGAGGAGAGCGATTTCCAAATGCCTTATTTTTCTTTTAATAGTTTAGCCGAACTTAACCCATGTCCTCACCTACCTCATCACTACCCGCTGCCCAACCTCCAGCCAGTGTTTAAGCTGGGGATGCATTTTGTTTGTTCTACCTGGAGGGTTACAGTCATGACATAATATACTCGGATCCCGGAAATCCCATCTTCCATATGTGGACTTCCACCTTCCCAAGCCAGCCTGAGGGGTGATGCCACAGTCATCCCGCTGGTCCACGCCTGCCTCCAGAGAGCGGGGGCTCTAGCTGCCCAGGGATGCCTGCCTTACGGTTGCAGAAAGAATTCCCAAGCAGCTCCCAGCAGGCTGCGAGGAGAGGTTTCCCAGAAACATGCTCTTAAAGATGATCTGATAAAGAAAATATAACGTGTTTTCTGGCAGGTTTCAGACATGGGTGGGTAGAATGGTGTAAGATTGGAGTCTTCCAATGTCTGGACATGGTGATCTAGTCAGAGTTTTCAAAGCATTTTAATTACAAAGCTGTCTGATAGAGTGAAGTGACCCACTTGGAAGTTGTCAGAAGCGTCTCTGTTTGCTCCCTTTTGTGGCAGCTGTAACAAGAGCCTAGTGAGCAGGGTTCCCTGGCCTGGAGGGCATGTGTGGTGCTCGAAGGGACTCATCTTTCTCCTGTTTACTGCGAGGCCTTGAAGCTCCTTTTCCAAGTAGGGCATCTAAATGTGAATCCACTGGGGTTTGTCTTCTGGAGCTGGGGATCCTTGCCTGCATATGGGACTTTCCTATGTAGCTGTCTTCTGTGGACTGGGTACTGGATGTGTATCCCACCCCTAGGAGACAGATCAAGGTGCAGTTGACCCAATGGATCATCCCATAGGAATTTTATCAAGGTTTCCTGTCACCCTTGGCTTCGTCGCATCTGAAGTTGTTTTTTCTGTATCTGTCTACTTTATTCCATCGGTAAATATGAGAAAAGCCTCATAATTTGGCACATATTAGATAATAATATCTTCCTTCAGCTTTGACAAATCCAAAGACACTTTACTGCCCATCCGCATTTCTAATCCACTGCAGACAATCTGTGTGCATGCTAACTTGATATAATTTGATGTAAAATTAAGCAAGAGTGATAGTTAATCATTTGGTCCCCAGATTTGTGCAGGTCTGGGTTTGAAATTTAGCTTTGTCTCTTACCAGATACATGCCTTTGAGCAGTGGGAGTTTGACTTCATCAGAAATGGGGTGATAACATAGTTGCTATCTCACAAGTTAGTTTCTGTCTCATATAATAAGGATATATACGTAAAACCCCAGGACAGTGTCTCAGTAAATTTTGACCAGGACAGTTAAGTTAGCGCATGTGTGCATCCTAATTTGGGGGTAAATGTATGATTTTACTTTATGCATTAATTCACTTGGCAAATATTTCATGGCACCTCCTTTGACAGGGTTCCCGAATGCTCTAAGGAAAAGAAAATATAACGTGTTTTCTGGCAGGTTTCAGACATGGGTGGGTAGAATGGTGTAAGATTGGAGTCTTCCAATGTCTGGACATGGTGATCTAGTCAGAGTTTTCAAAGCATTTTAATTACAAAGCTGTCTGATAGAGTGAAGTGACCCACTTGGAAGTTGTCAGAAGCGTCTCTGTTTGCTCCCTTTTGTGGCAGCTGTAACAAGAGCCTAGTGAGCAGGGTTCCCTGGCCTGGAGGGCATGTGTGGTGCTCGAAGGGACTCATCTTTCTCCTGTTTACTGCGAGGCCTTGAAGCTCCTTTTCCAAGTAGGGCATCTAAATGTGAATCCACTGGGGTTTGTCTTCTGGAGCTGGGGATCCTTGCCTGCATATGGGACTTTCCTATGTAGCTGTCTTCTGTGGACTGGGTACTGGATGTGTATCCCACCCCTAGGAGACAGATCAAGGTGCAGTTGACCCAATGGATCATCCCATAGGAATTTTATCAAGGTTTCCTGTCACCCTTGGCTTCGTCGCATCTGAAGTTGTTTTTTCTGTATCTGTCTACTTTATTCCATCGGTAAATATGAGAAAAGCCTCATAATTTGGCACATATTAGATAATAATATCTTCCTTCAGCTTTGACAAATCCAAAGACACTTTACTGCCCATCCGCATTTCTAATCCACTGCAGACAATCTGTGTGCATGCTAACTTGATATAATTTGATGTAAAATTAAGCAAGAGTGATAGTTAATCATTTGGTCCCCAGATTTGTGCAGGTCTGGGTTTGAAATTTAGCTTTGTCTCTTACCAGATACATGCCTTTGAGCAGTGGGAGTTTGACTTCATCAGAAATGGGGTGATAACATAGTTGCTATCTCACAAGTTAGTTTCTGTCTCATATAATAAGGATATATACGTAAAACCCCAGGACAGTGTCTCAGTAAATTTTGACCAGGACAGTTAAGTTAGCGCATGTGTGCATCCTAATTTGGGGGTAAATGTATGATTTTACTTTATGCATTAATTCACTTGGCAAATATTTCATGGCACCTCCTTTGGGTCAGGGATTATTCTGGCCCCTGGAGATACAGAATGAGAGGGAGTAAAGGTCCCTGCTTTGGTGGAGCTTACATTCCAGAGGGAGAGACACAAGGTGAACTAGTTAATAAATAAAAGTCAGCCTTGGGTTGTGATAATCACTGTACTAAAAATAAACAGGCAGATGTGATGGAGTAAATGGGATGGGGCTGAGGTGGTGTCTCCGAGGAATGTGAGGTCTGAGCTGAGACCTGATCACAGAGATGGAGGGAGGGCATCCCAGACTACAGGAACTGACAGGGGCACCCATCTGAGAAGGGCCTCTGGGCTCCCGTGAACATCTCAGTGCCCTCAGGGGAAGGCAGCATGGGGAAGAGATGTTAGACAGGATGATCTAAGCTAGTGGCTGGCACAACGTCTGAAATATTTGCTATCTGGCCCTTTACAGAGCAAGTGCACTGACCTGTGATCTAAACTCCCAGGTCAAACAATGCGTGTACCTGTGAGCACAGGGCAATGTGCTGGCGAAGGGGACAGTGCCCAGGTGGGGTTCATCCCTCTGCTGAACATGCCCCGATAAAGGCAGTATGCTGGCCCCAAGGGGTGTACACCCCTCCCAGCCTTCGAACTGGCGGGATCACAGCCTCCTGTCCCCTGACGGACTGGACCACAATGTCACAGGTCCACATGCTGGTTTTACTTCCAGGCCTGCTCCTCAGGAGGAAGGGAGGGAGGAGAGCAGCTGTCAGTCATTGCTACTGTTTATTGGCTGCTCATCCTGAGCTAGGCCAGGCCCTTTCATGAGCAATTCTACAGTGTACTAATTCCACCGCTGTAATGATCATAGCTGGTAGGAACTACCCACATTCCTCTCTTATGATTGAGGAAACTGAGGTCAAGAGAAATGAGTGTAAAAGGCTGCTGTGCTCAAAGGCCCACAACTGACACATGGTCTGCCAGCTTCAGAACCTGCCCCTGCCTTCATCCCTGGAGTGCTGTTTCTTGGTGGTGCTCCACTGTGGGCTGGTAAGTCTTTACCTGTTTGCATGCATTAATTAAGCCGTGTTCAGATGCCATAGTCATTCTGCACCAATCTATAGGGCTAGAAGCTCTATAAAAGGAGAACATGAAAGAGGCCAGTGCATCCTCACCCTATGTTCTTAGGTGTATTCTTACCTGCCACCTCCTTCCTGGGGAATATGTCCTGGTTCTTGGCGGGGTGGTCAGCTGGTCCAGATATGGCCAGGGTGGCCTTGTGCTCCTTGAGCTCTCAGCCCGGCTCTGAGCTGGCTGCAGCATCAGCTGCTGGGCTCAGGTAAACAGTCTCTCCTTTGCTGACCTTAGAGCAATAGGAGTTGGTGAACGTGGAATGAACGCTGGCCTCTTCTCATGCAGATCCATTACCAGGCCCCCATGGCCTTTCTGTAGAGGCCATCCCAGGACGAGGCTGCTGCCCACGGATAAGGTCAGCCTTGCTGGCGGCCACAAGTGGTCACGGGATGAGGTAGTGCCAGTGGGGGAGTCTCACAAGGGAGAAAAAAGGGGCCAGAAAGGGACCATGGGCCCCAACACTTAAGAGAAATGCAGCAGCGAGGAAAGTGTAAAAGAACACCAGATTCTGGAGTCAAGGACTGGGTCGTGACTCCTGGCTCTGCCTTTTATTAGTTGTGTGATCTTAGGCAGACCTGGGTTTGTGCTTTGAGGCTGGAATCATAGGTCTGAATGCGAGTACCTGCTTCTTTACTGTGATGTGACCTTGGGTACTTCATTTAGCCAATTCTATGTATCAATCTCCTCATCTTGGGTTGTTGTTAGATTTGAGTCATTAATACATCTGGAGCATTTAGACCAGTGCTTGACACAAAGATAGGCTTCAAGAGATGCCAGCTTGATTAAGCCACATCACCTCTGGGTCTCAATTTCCCAACTGTAGACCAGGGAAAGCGTTGCCGCTTTTACCATGGAAGTGAGCTGGTTGATTTAGAACACTTGCTGCAGGCCCAGCATGTGTGACATACCCAGTAGATGCTTCTCCTGAGCTCAGGTTTGGCACCTAGTGAGTGTAAAGGCTTAAACCCTGACACATGGTCTGCAGTGAACCTGCCCCTGCCTTCATCCCTGGAGTGCTGTTTCTTGGTGGTGCTCCACTGTGGGCTGGTAAGTCTTTACCTGTTTGCATGCATTAATTAAGCCGTGTTCAGATGCCATAGTCATTCTGCACCAATCTATAGGGCTAGAAGCTCTATAAAAGGAGAACATGAAAGAGGCCAGTGCATCCTCACCCTATGTTCTTAGGTGTATTCTTACCTGCCACCTCCTTCCTGGGGAATATGTCCTGGTTCTTGGCGGGGTGGTCAGCTGGTCCAGATATGGCCAGGGTGGCCTTGTGCTCCTTGAGCTCTCAGCCCGGCTCTGAGCTGGCTGCAGCATCAGCTGCTGGGCTCAGGTAAACAGTCTCTCCTTTGCTGACCTTAGAGCAATAGGAGTTGGTGAACGTGGAATGAACGCTGGCCTCTTCTCATGCAGATCCATTACCAGGCCCCCATGGCCTTTCTGTAGAGGCCATCCCAGGACGAGGCTGCTGCCCACGGATAAGGTCAGCCTTGCTGGCGGCCACAAGTGGTCACGGGATGAGGTAGTGCCAGTGGGGGAGTCTCACAAGGGAGAAAAAAGGGGCCAGAAAGGGACCATGGGCCCCAACACTTAAGAGAAATGCAGCAGCGAGGAAAGTGTAAAAGAACACCAGATTCTGGAGTCAAGGACTGGGTCGTGACTCCTGGCTCTCCCTTTTTATTAGTTGTGTGATCTTAGGCAGACCTGGGTTTGTGCTTTGAGGCTGGAATCATAGGTCTGAATGCGAGTACCTGCTTCTTTACTGTGATGTGACCTTGGGTACTTCATTTAGCCAATTCTATGTATCAATCTCCTCATCTTGGGTTGTTGTTAGATTTGAGTCATTAATACATCTGGAGCATTTAGACCAGTGCTTGACACAAAGATAGGCTTCAAGAGATGCCAGCTTGATTAAGCCACATCACCTCTGGGTCTCAATTTCCCAACTGTAGACCAGGGAAAGCGTTGCCGCTTTTACCATGGAAGTGAGCTGGTTGATTTAGAACACTTGCTGCAGGCCCAGCATGTGTGACATACCCAGTAGATGCTTCTCCTGAGCTCAGGTGGCCCCCAGTCTTGGCACCTGTTGAGTGGAAATGTTTGACCTTGGTTGCATTGACAGCTGCTGGTCCCAGCCCTGGCTGGGTTCTCTGGGAAAGTGTAGGTGGGTGCATGGCCTGTTCTGTCTTTCTCATAGGATTGAGTTATCTGTGGAGCTGGCCCCTTTCAGAAGTCACTAAGGCCTGGATGGAAAGAGGCATCTTGCCGTTGCTGCAGCTTTCCAGTGCCTGCTGCTCTCTCATTGGCACCATACTAGTTGACTCTGGGAACCTGGTCCACCCAGGGCATGCTGGATACTCTCACATCATCTTTTTTTTTTTTTCTAATCATCACTGAATGCTTAACCTGGGTCAGACTGGATGCTTGGGGTACAAAAGTGAGTCCAACATATCTCTACCTTCAAAGAGGTCACTGGAGGTCAAATAGACAGCTTTGACTGAGAAGTGAAGTTGTGGGGAGGCGTGGGGATTCCCTACCTGCAGCCTCTGTCTTCCTCTAAGTGTTAGTCGCTCAGTCGTGTCCAATTCTTTGTGATCCCATGGACTGTAACCCGCCAGGCTCCTCTGTCCTTGGAATTTCCCACTGGAGTGGGTTGCCATTTCCTCCTCCAGGAGTTCTTTCCAACCTAGGGATTAAACCTGAGTCTCCTGCATTGCAGGTAGATTGCTTACCCCCTGAGTTGCCAGGGAAGCCTCAGTAACTAGCTGCAGTCATCTATCTAGCACAGTAGTTAAAGGCATGGACCCTGGCGCCAGGCACCTGGATTTGGATCCTTGGTCCAGCTCTTAAAAGTTACAGCCTTGATGTTGGCAGGGTGGGGTATGGGTTGCTGTGAGTAAAAGATTCTGAGTGCTGGTGATTGTTCAGTGTAATGTTTAAAAGCAGAAGCTCACTAAGCAACTGAAAAGAAAGTGATAAATGTGAGCCGGTGTATCTATTTCTGGAGGCTAGATTGTGTATCTTAGCTTTTCTCCCCCCCCCCCACATGTGGACTATAACTGGCCCTTGAGTTTTTTGCTTTGAATGTATCTAGACTCAGTCCATCTCAGATCTTCCTAAAGGAATGTGAGATTCCTAACACCCTTTTTTGGATTCTTGGAAAGGCCCGTGGCTTCTCTTCTCCCAAAGGGAGGAAAGAGAGTCAAGGCAGCTGGCTGGTCAAGCCCTCCCCATCCATAACTAGAAGTTTCTTGCTGATAACTGTGTACCCCAAGCTGTCAGCACCAGAGCCCAGGGCTAAGAGCTTACAAGGTCCACTGAAGAAAGACCATTGTTGAGGAGAAAACCCATGCTCTAAGAAACAACATGTATTGTAAATTGTCACATCAAATGGTCTTAGATGTGGTCATTTTTGCATGTAAATTTCACCTGAAAACTAAAAGGACTTGAAGAATTATTCCTTTTTAATTTATTTTTTTGTTGATTTACAGTGTTGTATTTATTACTGCTGTATAGCAAAGGGACTCAGTTATATATATATATATATGTGTGTGTGTGTGTGTGTGTGTGTGTGTGTATATATACATTTTTAAATAAAAAGCTTTTCTTTATTTATTCATTTTTAAAAGTTTTGGCCTCATTTATTGGTTCTCTATCCATTCATTTTCATCCATCTTCATTCTCTGGCCCACGTGGGCCTCTCATCGCAGCAGCCCCTCTTGTTGCAGAGCACTGGCTCTGGGCGCATGCGCTCTAAAGCACCGGCTGGCAATTGGACACACCAATCCAGCCGCTCCGCAGCACGTGGGATCCTCCCGGGCTAGGGATCAAACCAGTGCCCCTTGCACTGCAGGGCAGACTCTTTACCCACCGGACTACCAGAGAAGCCCTATATATGCATTCTTTTACATATTTTTTCTCTTATGGTTTATTGCAAGATGTTGAACATAGTTCCTTGTGGTATACAGTCGGACCTTGTTGTGTATCCATTCCATCTATACCAGTTTGCATATGCTAATCCTGAGGTCCCTTTCCTACGTGCCTCCCCCTTGCAACCACTGGTCTATCCTCTATGTCCCTAATTCTATTTCATAGATAGCTTCATTTGTGTCCTATTTTAGATTCTGCATGTAAATGATGTCATGTGGTACTTATAACTGGCCCTTGAGTTTTTTGCTTTGAATGTATCTAGACTCAGTCCATCTCAGATCTTCCTAAAGGAATGTGAGATTCCTAACACCCTTTTTTGGATTCTTGGAAAGGCCCGTGGCTTCTCTTCTCCCAAAGGGAGGAAAGAGAGTCAAGGCAGCTGGCTGGTCAAGCCCTCCCCATCCATAACTAGAAGTTTCTTGCTGATAACTGTGTACCCCAAGCTGTCAGCACCAGAGCCCAGGGCTAAGAGCTTACAAGGTCCACTGAAGAAAGACCATTGTTGAGGAGAAAACCCATGCTCTAAGAAACAACATGTATTGTAAATTGTCACATCAAATGGTCTTAGATGTGGTCATTTTTGCATGTAAATTTCACCTGAAAACTAAAAGGACTTGAAGAATTATTCCTTTTTAATTTATTTTTTTGTTGATTTACAGTGTTGTATTTATTACTGCTGTATAGCAAAGGGACTCAGTTATATATATATATATATGTGTGTGTGTGTGTGTGTGTGTGTGTGTGTATATATACATTTTTAAATAAAAAGCTTTTCTTTATTTATTCATTTTTAAAAGTTTTGGCCTCATTTATTGGTTCTCTATCCATTCATTTTCATCCATCTTCATTCTCTGGCCCACGTGGGCCTCTCATCGCAGCAGCCCCTCTTGTTGCAGAGCACTGGCTCTGGGCGCATGCGCTCTAAAGCACCGGCTGGCAATTGGACACACCAATCCAGCCGCTCCGCAGCACGTGGGATCCTCCCGGGCTAGGGATCAAACCAGTGCCCCTTGCACTGCAGGGCAGACTCTTTACCCACCGGACTACCAGAGAAGCCCTATATATGCATTCTTTTACATATTTTTTCTCTTATGGTTTATTGCAAGATGTTGAACATAGTTCCTTGTGGTATACAGTCGGACCTTGTTGTGTATCCATTCCATCTATACCAGTTTGCATATGCTAATCCTGAGGTCCCTTTCCTACGTGCCTCCCCCTTGCAACCACTGGTCTATCCTCTATGTCCCTAATTCTATTTCATAGATAGCTTCATTTGTGTCCTATTTTAGATTCTGCATGTAAATGATGTCATGTGGTATTGGTCTTTCTCTGACTTACTTCATTTAATATGATCATCTTTAGTTGCATCCATGCCACTGCACATGGCACTATTTTGTTCTTTTTTATAGCTGAGTAATCTTCATTGGATATATGTATCACATCGTCTTTATCCAGTCATCTCTCGATGGACATTTAGATTGTTTCCATGTCTTGGCTATTGTGAAAAGTTCTGGTATGAACATCGGGGTGGATATATATTTTAGAATTAGAATTTTGTCTGTAAATATGCCCAAAAGTGGGAATGCTGAATCATATGGTAATTCTACTTTTAGTTTTCTGAGGAGCCTCATACTGTTTTCCGCAGTGACTGTACCAACTTACACTCCCGCCAACAGGGTAAGAGAGTTCCCTTTTCTTCACATTCTCTCCAGCATTTATTTGTAGACTTTTTAAATGATGGCCATTCTGACCTGTGTGAGGTGGTATCTCATTTGTAGTTTTGATCTGCGTTTCTCTAAAGCCAATGATGCTGAACATCTTTTCATGTACCCACTGGCCATCTGCACTTCTTCTTTGGAGAAATGTCTCTTTAGGCCTTCTGCCCATTTTTTGATTGAGTTTTTTGTCTTTTTGTGTTGAGGTATACGAGCTATTTGTATGTTTTGGAAATTAAGCCCTTGTTAGTCACATTGCTTGCAAATATTTTCTCCCATTCTGTAGGTTATCTTTTTGTTTTGTTTCCGGTTTCCTTTGCTGTGCAAATGCTTGTAAGTTTGATTAGGTCCCATTTATTTATTTTCATTTTTGCTTCTGTTACCTTGGGAAACTGACCATGGGTATAATTTACATTAGAGAATGTTTTGCCTATGTTCTTTTCTAGGAGTTTTATGGTGCCATGTCTTGTGTTTAAGTCTTTAAGCCATCTGGAGTTTATTTTTTTTTATGGTGTGAAGGACTTGAAAAATTATTGAACTCTAGTTAATTAGATTTTCACCTGTAGTATTTGAGAAGAAATATAGTGATTCTGCAATGCCAAAAAGTAAAATAAACTGATGAAAGAGTAGAGAGGTGGATGGATGAATAGATAGATATGTTATAAAGCAAGGAGAGTAAGATCTAATCATAGAATTTAGGTGGTGGGTATTTGGGTGTTCACTAAAGTTCTTTCAACTTTTTAATTTATTTGTAAAAGTTTTATAATATAAAAAAAAATTGTCAAGCTACCAGACTTAAAATAGAAAAAAGCCCATAATGGAAAAATATTTAAGTATATGCTGGAAATATTTACAAATATATAAAATAATGATGGAAAATGATGTTAATATAAAGAAAAATAGAACTAGTCCTTCATATTTTCTGTGATATATTTCCTTTTTTTGAATTATAAAAGTTGTGTGTGTGTGTGTGTGTGTATTTGGAGGGATGTTGCAGGCAGTGGGCAAAGCAAGTGAAAAGACCCTGTGTGTGCTTGGGAGATGTGATTGTGTACTTAGGAGACCTATTGTGATTGGAGTGCAGAGAGGGAGGAGAGTGGTGTAGAAGCTGAAGACATAAGGGAAATTGAAAGGCAATGTCATGTAGGATCCTGAGGCCATGATTCAGTCTGATTTTGAGTTCTGTGTGCCATGGAAAGACGTAGGGAGCTGGGCATGACAAAGCTGACTTTAGAAGAGTTAGGGAGGTGGACAGTGAGAGGACATGAGTGGAAGGAGGAGACCAGGTAGGAGCCCTGCTGTTGGACCAGAGGGGAATGGTGCCTTGGGTCAGGATGGAAGTGTGGAGGAGGCGAAACTAATCAGGACAGAATCTTTTCTGAAGGTAGAGTCAATAGGATTTGTTGGTGGATTGGTTGTGAGATAAGAGGAAAGGAATCTAGGTTGAGTCCAGGGTTTTGACGCAAGGAGCTGGAAAAGCAGGAAGTGGATAAATAGGAACCGAGATGGCCATGCCTGGGCGAGGAGCAGGGGTGAGGGAGTGGGGATGATGTGTGATCCGGGGGGCTGGTTTGACATCTGAGTTCTTTTCTAGGAGTTTTATGGTGCCATGTCTTGTGTTTGAGTCTTTGAGCCATCTGGAGTTTATTTTTATGGTGTGAAGGACTTGAAAATTATTGAACTCTAGTTAATTAGATTTTCACCTGTAGTATTTGAGAAGAAATATAGTGATTCTGCAATGCCAAAAAGTAAAATAAACTGATGAAAGAGTAGAGAGGTGGATGGATGAATAGATAGATATGTTATAAAGCAAGGAGAGTAAGATCTAATCATAGAATTTAGGTGGTGGGTATTTGGGTGTTCACTAAAGTTCTTTCAACTTTTTAATTTATTTGTAAAAGTTTTATAATATAAAAAAAAATTGTCAAGCTACCAGACTTAAAATAGAAAAAAGCCCATAATGGAAAAATATTTAAGTATATGCTGGAAATATTTACAAATATATAAAATAATGATGGAAAATGATGTTAATATAAAGAAAAATAGAACTAGTCCTTCATATTTTCTGTGATATATTTCCTTTTTTTGAATTATAAAAGTTGTGTGTGTGTGTGTGTGTGTATTTGGAGGGATGTTGCAGGCAGTGGGCAAAGCAAGTGAAAAGACCCTGTGTGTGCTTGGGAGATGTGATTGTGTACTTAGGAGACCTATTGTGATTGGAGTGCAGAGAGGGAGGAGAGTGGTGTAGAAGCTGAAGACATAAGGGAAATTGAAAGGCAATGTCATGTAGGATCCTGAGGCCATGATTCAGTCTGATTTTGAGTTCTGTGTGCCATGGAAAGACGTAGGGAGCTGGGCATGACAAAGCTGACTTTAGAAGAGTTAGGGAGGTGGACAGTGAGAGGACATGAGTGGAAGGAGGAGACCAGGTAGGAGCCCTGCTGTTGGACCAGAGGGGAATGGTGCCTTGGGTCAGGATGGAAGTGTGGAGGAGGCGAAACTAATCAGGACAGAATCTTTTCTGAAGGTAGAGTCAATAGGATTTGTTGGTGGATTGGTTGTGAGATAAGAGGAAAGGAATCTAGGTTGAGTCCAGGGTTTTGACGCAAGGAGCTGGAAAAGCAGGAAGTGGATAAATAGGAACCGAGATGGCCATGCCTGGGCGAGGAGCAGGGGTGAGGGAGTGGGGATGATGTGTGATCCGAAGTTGGGTTGTAGGTCTGGTTTGACATCTGAGATGCTTATTAGAGCAGCTGAAAATGTCAGCAGATGGTTGCTTATCCGAGTCTCGGAGTGTCAGGGTTGGGGACAATTTTGAGCATCATCAGCGTGAAGATGGTATTTAAAGCCATGGGAAGAGGATGTAAAATAAAGGTTAAGAAGGAAAGAGGATCTGAGCCCCAGATGTTGCCAAGGGCAGGGTTCAGGAAGACGGGGAAGCCAGTAGAAGTGCCTATGCGTCTATGGCCAAGGCAGTGGGCGGGGACTCCAGAGAGCGAGTCTGTTTAAAATGCTGCAGTGCTGGCTTCTCCACTTCTGGTTTCTTTCTCTCTCCTTACCATCTTTTTTTATTGCTCTGGAATTAGTTGTCCTCAACTAGTACTTCCATTCTACTCTAAACCCATAATAGGCCAAGTAGAGGTGGGTGGGGGTAACACCCAAATCCTTTGGTCTGACATCCCAGGCCTTCTCCCATCTGGTTCCCTCTCTGTCCCCTGCCTGGTTTCCCTTCCCCTTTCTTGTCCCACAACACCAGACTTGCTTCAGCTCAGCCTAGCCGCCCCACTCTCTCTAAGCTGCCTCCCTCCCTCTTTCTTAGCCTGACGTGTCCTCTGTCTCTCTGAGTCCTCAGCCTCAGTTCTCCACTCCTGGGACATCTCCTGATAGGACCCGTTCCAGACCCAGTCTGTCCCTTCCACACACATCTCCAGTAGTCTCAGGTGGTCCCAAACCATCCAACATCCCTGGTGCCTATTTCCCTTTCTCTCTGGTCCCTAAGCAGACAGCCTCCTGAGGTTCGGGAATGGGCATCACGCCTTGCATCCTCTGCCACCCTCAGCGGGGTCTCTGTGGTCTTTAGATATCTTAGCTGAGAAGGGAACATGCGGATTCTCTACCACATAAGGCTCAAGGAGACCTGGGAGAATTTGAGTATAGGATCATGATTTCAAGTACAACCTCTGAGATCCAAGATTTGTTCTAACTCTAGCCCTGTGACCACAGTCAAGTCCCTTGCCTTCCCAAACCCCAGTTTTCTTATCTGCCAAATGCCCAGTTCAGGATTACTGTAGGAAAAAAACGAGGCACCTATCTTACAAAGTGCTTAGCAAATAGATGCCGACAGTAGGTGGGGGCTCTGATTTTTATTATTGCTATTGTGAAAACTCATTACTATTGCTCTTCCCCAAATGAGATAGACAGGCAGCTCCAGAGGTGGGACAGAGTTGGCACTGTTGATGATGCACTTGGCATCTGCCATGAAAGGAATCATGGGCTCACAGCTGCTGGTCTCTTCTGTTGGCAGGAGCTGGGGCAGCACGCATGCCTGGACCTCAAGGAGCTCATGCCTTAGATGAGGGAGACCCGCAGAGGCATGAACAGCACTCAGAGGCAGGAAGCACAGCCTTGGGGATTGTACTTCTGACGCTCAAGTCCAGGGTCCAACATGAATGTCCTTACAAGGCTCAGGGCTAGGAAGATGTTTGCAAATGAAACTGTCCCCGAAAATCCAGACCCCACTGTCGGTGGTTACACGTGCTCGTGCAGGGGTCAGAGCTCCGGCGCAGGCTGAGGGAGGGACAGAGGAATGGAATGTTTCTTGGAGGAATTCGTACTATGTTTTGGAGAGCAGACAGGGAGAACAGGATATCTTTCTTCATTTCCTCTCTGTACATTTCTGAGGTTAGTAAGTCGTAGTCATTGTTACTCAGGAATAACTGGGTGTGACCCAGATACTGGAGAGTCAGACCAGGGTAGGACAGGGCAGGGCCGTGTCAAGTCAAATGAGGGTTTGCTCCTCACTGAAGTGGCCTTTGAAGTTGCCTTGAAGAGCCCGGCATCTGGCCATCCCCACGCCCCGCCCCTGCCATGCAGAAATGTCTCCATCCACCTCTCACATCATAGGTGGCTGCATCTCTTGTGGGCCCTGGGGGGCTGTGAGGGTAGGTCCCGCAGGCCAGCCTGTGGGTGGGAGGCACCTGGATTTGATAACTCTTTGCCCTACGATTCTGAAGAGCTGTTTTGATTCATGGTAACCCAGTAACGGTCAGGGCCTTCAAGTACAACCTCTGAGATCCAAGATTTGTTCTAACTCTAGCCCTGTGACCACAGTCAAGTCCCTTGCCTTCCCAAACCCCAGTTTTCTTATCTGCCAAATGCCCAGTTCAGGATTACTGTAGGAAAAAAACGAGGCACCTATCTTACAAAGTGCTTAGCAAATAGATGCCGACAGTAGGTGGGGGCTCTGATTTTTATTATTGCTATTGTGAAAACTCATTACTATTGCTCTTCCCAAATGAGATAGACAGGCAGCTCCAGAGGTGGGACAGAGTTGGCACTGTTGATGATGCACTTGGCATCTGCCATGAAAGGAATCATGGGCTCACAGCTGCTGGTCTCTTCTGTTGGCAGGAGCTGGGGCAGCACGCATGCCTGGACCTCAAGGAGCTCATGCCTTAGATGAGGGAGACCCGCAGAGGCATGAACAGCACTCAGAGGCAGGAAGCACAGCCTTGGGGATTGTACTTCTGACGCTCAAGTCCAGGGTCCAACATGAATGTCCTTACAAGGCTCAGGGCTAGGAAGATGTTTGCAAATGAAACTGTCCCCGAAAATCCAGACCCCACTGTCGGTGGTTACACGTGCTCGTGCAGGGGTCAGAGCTCCGGCGCAGGCTGAGGGAGGGACAGAGGAATGGAATGTTTCTTGGAGGAATTCGTACTATGTTTTGGAGAGCAGACAGGGAGAACAGGATATCTTTCTTCATTTCCTCTCTGTACATTTCTGAGGTTAGTAAGTCGTAGTCATTGTTACTCAGGAATAACTGGGTGTGACCCAGATACTGGAGAGTCAGACCAGGGTAGGACAGGGCAGGGCCGTGTCAAGTCAAATGAGGGTTTGCTCCTCACTGAAGTGGCCTTTGAAGTTGCCTTGAAGAGCCCGGCATCTGGCCATCCCCACGCCCCGCCCCTGCCATGCAGAAATGTCTCCATCCACCTCTCACATCATAGGTGGCTGCATCTCTTGTGGGCCCTGGGGGGCTGTGAGGGTAGGTCCCGCAGGCCAGCCTGTGGGTGGGAGGCACCTTGGATTTGATAACTCTTTGCCCTACGATTCTGAAGAGCTGTTTTGATTCATGGTAACCCAGTAACGGTCAGGGCCTTCCTGCCTGGGTTTAGATAAGCAGCCCGTCTTGAGGGCTGGTGAGGCTAGGAAGCCACACCAGGAAGTGCGAGGGCACGTCCCTGGACCCAGAGCACTGCCCGCAGAGCTGGCCTGTGGGTCAGGACGCGGGAGGGCTGCCGCTACCAGGGAGATGGTGCCACTCGTGACCTCATGTCTCTTGGCTCGCTGCCAGGTCTCCAGAGGCACCAGAAAGAATGCCAGTGTCCATGCCTCACCCCCCGCCCAGCTGCCGGCACCTGCCCGAGTGGCTTCCTGAGGCCTGCAGGGGCTCTAACTCCATCCAGCCTGTAAATTTCCACCCCAGGGAAACACATGAGGCTCAGGCCAGACATGGACGCGGGCCTTCCGTGCAGCGGCCCCGTGCACTCAGCCTGAACCCAGCTCCATTCAGGTGGCCCAGGTGTGCTCTGGGTAGGGAAGGAGACAAAACTGGCCTCACTTATTCCTGAACACATATCCTGTGACCCGGCCTCATGGTCAGAGAAGCAGTTCGGAGCACAGCCCCTGGACCACACTGCCTGGATGTGTGTCAAATGTGACCACTTCCTCATGAGGTGACCCACCTTGAGGAGTTTCGGGCCCCCTTTGCCCCTACTTCTTAGCTCAAATATGGGGTTAATAGTACTACCTGGAGCAAGTTACCTTCAGTGCCTCAGTTTCCTCATTTACGAAGTGGAGGTGGAGATGACGGCCACCTCGTAGGGCTGTTGGAAGGATGAAATCCAGCGTGACCCACCTTGAGGAGTTTCCCCTTGACCTTTCTGAGGTTAGTACGTAGTCATTGCCCAAATCCCAACCAAGGGTAGGACAGGGCAGGGCCGTGTCAAGTCAAATGAGGGTTTCCCCATAGTGGCCTTTGAAGTTGCCTTGAAGAGCCCGGCATCTGGCCATCCCCACGCCCCGCCCCTGCCATGCAGAAATGTCTCCATCCACCTCTCACATCATAGGTGGCTGCATCTCTTGTGGGCCCTGGGGGGCTGTGAGGGTAGGTCCCGCAGGCCAGCCTGTGGGTGGGAGGCACCTTGGATTTGATAACTCTTTGCCCTACGATTCTGAAGAGCTGTTTTGATTCATGGTAACCCAGTAACGGTCAGGGCCTTCCTGCCTGGGTTTAGATAAGCAGCCCGTCTTGAGGGCTGGTGAGGCTAGGAAGCCACACCAGGAAGTGCGAGGGCACGTCCCTGGACCCAGAGCACTGCCCGCAGAGCTGGCCTGTGGGTCAGGACGCGGGAGGGCTGCCGCTACCAGGGAGATGGTGCCACTCGTGACCTCATGTCTCTTGGCTCGCTGCCAGGTCTCCAGAGGCACCAGAAAGAATGCCAGTGTCCATGCCTCACCCCCCGCCCAGCTGCCGGCACCTGCCCGAGTGGCTTCCTGAGGCCTGCAGGGGCTCTAACTCCATCCAGCCTGTAAATTTCCACCCCAGGGAAACACATGAGGCTCAGGCCAGACATGGACGCGGGCCTTCCGTGCAGCGGCCCCGTGCACTCAGCCTGAACCCAGCTCCATTCAGGTGGCCCAGGTGTGCTCTGGGTAGGGAAGGAGACAAAACTGGCCTCACTTATTCCTGAACACATATCCTGTGACCCGGCCTCATGGTCAGAGAAGCAGTTCGGAGCACAGCCCCTGGACCACACTGCCTGGATGTGTGTCAAAATGTGACCACTTCCTCATGAGGTGACCCACCTTGAGGAGTTTCGGGCCCCCTTTGCCCCTACTTCTTAGCTCAAATATGGGGTTAATAGTACTACCTGGAGCAAGTTACCTTCAGTGCCTCAGTTTCCTCATTTACGAAGTGGAGGTGGAGATGACGGCTACCTCGTAGGGCTGTTGGAAGGATGAAATCCATGACATGATTAGGACGGTGCCTCACGCTAGAACGAGTTGGGGGTAATGTAGCTTAAATCTTATAGCCATTGTTTTCAAGGAGCTGTGGAGCCTGGAAGAGCGAACTTGGGACAGCAGACCCTGGCCTGCCTGCTCCCTCCAAGTGCGAGCTTCCTGTGCCCTACCTCCGTGCTCTGTCAGCACACAGAGCTCCCAAGCAAACTAGAGGCAGGATTCAGAAGCGGAAATCAAGCCTCCAGACTGCTAACCCCTGGCTTAGCCCCTGGTGCTCTCACGACTCCCTCTGGGGACCGATCCCTTCTGCATTCTTGGCACAGTCCCAACACCCACTCCCATCCCCCCACCCCTGTTCCACTTAAGGGTTGGAAGATGCACCATGTCATCAAGAAGTCAGTAGGGCTTTGGGGGCTCCCCTGGGAGGGCACAGGGATCCTGTGTGAGCTGGGGGGGCCCCAACCCCGTGCCTTGACAGTAGGCGAGGCCCCGCATCCCCTCTCCCCACCCTTTGATAAATAACGAGCTGATTTTTCCATGTGGCGTCGGTCTCATTCCATGAATGTGGAGGCCTAAGCCCTGCCAAGCTTATCTATACAATGGACTTCCTGCGGGTGTTGGATCTGCCCTGCTCCCACTGCATAATAAGTTTATGTCGCCTGAGCACACAGATCTGCTGACGTCTTTGATCCTGGTGGCCTTGGCAGATCCCAGCTCTCCCAGCCTGGGTGGGAGATGCAGACATAAACTCTGGCTGATGTGAACAGAACATCCCGGTTACAGCCAGATGGCCAGAACTGGGTGGGCCAAATGAATAAGTGTTATGTCGCCTGACACATGGCCTCACTTATTCCTGAACACATATCCTGTGACCCGGCCTCATGGTCAGAGAAGCAGTTCGGAGCACAGCCCCTGGACCACACTGCCTGGATGTGTGTCAAAATGTGACCACTTCCTCATGAGGTGACCCACCTTGAGGAGTTTCGGGCCCCCTTTGCCCCTACTTCTTAGCTCAAATATGGGGTTAATAGTACTACCTGGAGCAAGTTACCTTCAGTGCCTCAGTTTCCTCATTTACGAAGTGGAGGTGGAGATGACGGCTACCTCGTAGGGCTGTTGGAAGGATGAAATCCATGACATGATTAGGACGGTGCCTCACGCTAGAACGAGTTGGGGGTAATGTAGCTTAAATCTTATAGCCATTGTTTTCAAGGAGCTGTGGAGCCTGGAAGAGCGAACTTGGGACAGCAGACCCTGGCCTGCCTGCTCCCTCCAAGTGCGAGCTTCCTGTGCCCTACCTCCGTGCTCTGTCAGCACACAGAGCTCCCAAGCAAACTAGAGGCAGGATTCAGAAGCGGAAATCAAGCCTCCAGACTGCTAACCCCTGGCTTAGCCCCTGGTGCTCTCACGACTCCCTCTGGGGACCGATCCCTTCTGCATTCTTGGCACAGTCCCAACACCCACTCCCATCCCCCCACCCCTGTTCCACTTAAGGGTTGGAAGATGCACCATGTCATCAAGAAGTCAGTAGGGCTTTGGGGGCTCCCCTGGGAGGGCACAGGGATCCTGTGTGAGCTGGGGGGGCCCCAACCCCGTGCCTTGACAGTAGGCGAGGCCCCGCATCCCCTCTCCCCACCCTTTGATAAATAACGAGCTGATTTTTCCATGTGGCGTCGGTCTCATTCCATGAATGTGGAGGCCTAAGCCCTGCCAAGCTTATCTATACAATGGACTTCCTGCGGGTGTTGGATCTGCCCTGCTCCCACTGCATAATAAGTTTATGTCGCCTGAGCACACAGATCTGCTGACGTCTTTGATCCTGGTGGCCTTGGCAGATCCCAGCTCTCCCAGCCTGGGTGGGAGATGCAGACATAAACTCTGGCTGATGTGAACAGAACATCCCGGTTACAGCCAGATGGCCAGAACTGGGTGGGCCATGAGGGTGTGGGAAGTTCCTGCATCCATCCAATGTTGATTGAGGCCCCGCCATGTGCCAGGCCCTGTACTGGACATGGGGACAGCTTTTGAGGAGCTTGTGGGCTGGCCTGGGGATGAGATGCATGTAATTATAACACGTGGAGCTTGGTTCTGGGGTGGCACTAAGGACACAGGCTGTGGGAGGAATGTACAATCTGATCTAGGGCTCGGCCCCAGGGCTGACCTTTAATGGAAAACTTTCATTCCTTGGCACTGAATCCTCAGTAGTGAAGCCCAGAGGTGTCTGGGAAAGGTGGAGAGTTCTTCTGGGTTGAGTTATCATAATGCTTTGCATCCATGGTCTGTTTGCGCTATGCCCCCCATCCTGAGCATCAGCTGTGGGCAGGCCAAGGGAGCCCTCTTCTCACCAGCTCCGCTGCCTAGACCCGGAGCAGCGTGGTTTTCGGCTTCTTGTCAGAACTCTGAGTTCCCATGTTAATCATAACAAGTGTGTTCCTAGAGGAACTATCCTGGCTCCGGCTAGCAAGCCTTCTCTCCTCTTTTGATAACATCTGTACCAGATTTTCTCCCTTTATATAATTAGGCCCGTTGGTATTTGCTTTGGGTATGACTGGTGTCTCTGAAATTTCAGACTCAAAGTATGAGCTGTGGGGCCCAGGGTGGTGGGAAAACTGAGCTTTCATCGGTGGGATTTCAGGTTTAGTGGAGAGGGTCAAAAACGGTACACCAGCTACTGTTTGCCTGAGACATGCCCAGCAGCCCCCCAGATGGTGGGAACGGGATCTCCTGCCTCCCCTTGGGAGCGGTGCTGGGGCATCTCTGGTGGACTCCCCTCCTTCCTTTCCTGCCTTTCTTCACCCCACATCCTCTCACCCCACTCTGTCTGTGGCCCCCGAGTGACAGAACTCAGCAAACAGGAAAAGATGTGCTAACTGCAAAGAAATGCAGTGAATCCAGACTTAACCCCAAAGCCAACCTCAGAGCATCAGAGTTTGGAGTCTTGCTCTGAAATGCCCGTCATGGTCTGGCTATGTCCGAGCCAGGGGAGCTATTTGGGGTGTGAGATAAAGAGGGGAGCTGTACTTGGGAGAGTTGGTTCTCTGCTGTCAGCTCCAACCAGAAAGGAAGTGTGAGGTTCAGCCTGCCAGCTGCTGCCTCTGGCGTGAATTGTATCTCAGTGGTGACTTCATTTCCCCTAACAGAGTTTCCATAAACTCTCTGGATGGTTCCAGCGCCTAAGCCACACTGATAGGCTTATTTGCAGTTCCCCTTTGGGAGTCTGGAGGTCCCAGATGAATGATAACTGGATGATGGAACACTTGCTAGAGGAAGGGGAATGCTGTTTTTAAGATAAGGTTTGATCCCGAGCAGAAAGGATATTTCCAGATGCCTGTCCCGTGTCAAGCAGTGAGCTGTGGGTGCAGGTCTCCTTCTCTGGGACTGTGCTAGGGTATCCCCAGTACCGCCCCCGACAGCTGAACTCTTGCCTCTTGAAGATGCTTCAGGACCCATCTGGGGGTAGGGCGGGCTGCTGCACTGGGGTACCTATCAGCCAGAATATTGCCATTCTCCTGTTTTTATTGGATCAGTGATACTCATAAAAGCTTATATGCGAGGAAGGGTTCTTGCCCCATATAACCAGTTGGACAGGTCTTCCCATCTTTCCTAAATGGCTTTAGCTTCCTTGGGGAAGGATCCCTGTCTTGTTCAACATTGCAGGGTCCATTGAGACCTAACGCGGGACTTGAACAGAATCTTGTTCTGTCATTTCTACCTACATAGCCCCAGTGCCTTCAAGACCAAGCCCATACTTCATTGCTTGACGTTTTTCAGACACTCAGCATCTAGCTTCAGATGAATCCTTGTCTCTTTTCTCTCCTTTCCCCCAAAGTATCCTTCTCTCCATCCACCTTGAACCTCTCTTAAATGCAAGAGCTGGGATTTCTGTTTAACTCTGTACCTCACATGTACCTTACTGTGCCTTCCCTGAGTCCTGTTAACTCTGTGTCCCTCATGGGGTTTGGCACAGTGCCTGGTATGTGGTGAGCCCTCAGGTAATGTACATGGGATGGGTGAATGGCAGGTCCTAACAGGTGCTCATTTTGCACTTGCTGGTTGATTTGGGGACCCTACAGGTGTTCTCCCCAGTTACATGGCTGACCAGGGGGCTGGGTCTATAAGGCTAGACACCACTGAGTGTCTCTGTCCTCTCTCTCCCCCCATCTGCAGTGTCTCATCGTTGGGGGAGGACCGTGTGGTCTGCGTACAGCCATTGAGCTTGCTTACCTGGGGGCCAAAGTGGTCGTGGTGGAAAAGAGGGACACTTTCTCCCGGAACAACGCGCTGCACCTCTGGCCCGTCACCATCCACGACCTCAGGCCTGGGAGCCAAGAAGTTCTACGGGAAGTTCTGTGCCGGCTCCATCGACCACATCAGTGAGTGGAGCCAGTGGTGGCACCCTGGGTGGGCCAGGGGCTGACCTGGGGTGGGGTGTTTCTCCACATCGTTGGGTTTCCAGGGTAGCTCATCCTTCATGTCTCTGGGGGCTCTACACCTCCAACTAGCAGATGTTCAGTGCCAGACCCTGTGCTGTGCCCCGCTTGGCTGGAAGCACCCTGAGGCTTGGGACCATGGCATGTCTTCTTCACCACAGTATCTTTAGGGCATCAAAGAGTACCTGACCCAGAGCAGATGTTCTCCTGTTTTTATTGGATCAGTGATACTCATAAAAGCTTATATGCGAGGAAGGGTTCTTGCCCCATATAACCAGTTGGACAGGTCTTCCCATCTTTCCTAAATGGCTTTAGCTTCCTTGGGGAAGGATCCCTGTCTTGTTCAACATTGCAGGGTCCATTGAGACCTAACGCGGGACTTGAACAGAATCTTGTTCTGTCATTTCTACCTACATAGCCCCAGTGCCTTCAAGACCAAGCCCATACTTCATTGCTTGACGTTTTTCAGACACTCAGCATCTAGCTTCAGATGAATCCTTGTCTCTTTTCTCTCCTTTCCCCCAAAGTATCCTTCTCTCCATCCACCTTGAACCTCTCTTAAATGCAAGAGCTGGGATTTCTGTTTAACTCTGTACCTCACATGTACCTTACTGTGCCTTCCCTGAGTCCTGTTAACTCTGTGTCCCTCATGGGGTTTGGCACAGTGCCTGGTATGTGGTGAGCCCTCAGGTAATGTACATGGGATGGGTGAATGGCAGGTCCTAACAGGTGCTCATTTTGCACTTGCTGGTTGATTTGGGGACCCTACAGGTGTTCTCCCCAGTTACATGGCTGACCAGGGGGCTGGGTCTATAAGGCTAGACACCACTGAGTGTCTCTGTCCTCTCTCTCCCCCCATCTGCAGTGTCTCATCGTTGGGGGAGGACCGTGTGGTCTGCGTACAGCCATTGAGCTTGCTTACCTGGGGGCCAAAGTGGTCGTGGTGGAAAAGAGGGACACTTTCTCCCGGAACAACGTGCTGCACCTCTGGCCCTTCACCATCCATGACCTGCGAGGCCTGGGAGCCAAGAAGTTCTACGGGAAGTTCTGTGCCGGCTCCATCGACCACATCAGTGAGTGGAGCCAGTGGTGGCACCCTGGGTGGGCCAGGGGCTGACCTGGGGTGGGGTGTTTCTCCACATCGTTGGGTTTCCAGGGTAGCTCATCCTTCATGTCTCTGGGGGCTCTACACCTCCAACTAGCAGATGTTCAGTGCCAGACCCTGTGCTGTGCCCCGCTTGGCTGGAAGCACCCTGAGGCTTGGGACCATGGCATGTCTTCTTCACCACAGTATCTTTAGGGCATCAAAGAGTACCTGACCCAGAGCAGATGCTCAGTAGACTTCTGTTGAATGAATGAATGAACTATGGGAAACAGAGGCAGAGGTTAAATCATATGGTCTGCACTTTTAGGGAACTCCCTGAATATAGTCAGTAGTAAATTGTGCAATATGGAACAATCAGGCCTGCTGGAGGACCTCGGAAGCGGGAGCCACAGAAAACATTCCACGGGCGAGGTTGTTGAGGGGCCTCTTGGCTAAAGGAGCTGGGACATTGAGAGGCCTGTCTGGGGAACTGGGGCAGATCTTAGAACAGAGGAATAGCACAACTAGCAGATCCTGTACCTGGTCTCCTTGGGCTTTAGAAAGAGAGAGGCCATCCTGATGGGGGTTCATCCAGAAAACGAGGGGAATCTGGAACATGGATTTCAGGTCCCGGGCCATCCCTGAATGCTTAGTAGGATGCGAGGCCCCCTGCGCTGATGTTGCTTAGGCCTGGGTCTCCCGAGGTGAGAGCTGTGCAGACTGGCTTTGTGAGAACAGCCTCCTTCTCATGCTTTGCAGAGAAGGAGTCTTTTTTTTTTCTTTTCTAAATTTATTTGGCTGTACCAGATTTTGGTTACATCACTCAGAATCTTTAATTGTGGCATGTGGGATCTAGTTCCCTGACCAGGGATTAAGCTTGGGCCTCCCTGTATAAGGAGTGCAGAGTCTTAGCCACTGGACCACCAGGGAAGCCCCAGAGTGGAGGTCTCTAGCCATTTTATAGAGAACAGTCATGACCTGTAGAAGTCAGGGAAGTTATTACTGTGGGAAGGGTTCAGAGGTTTGAACTTGTGACTTGGGTCAGATTCCTCACCTTCCCCCAGCTCCACTTTTGTCTCCCCTAAATGTGATCAATGCCTGCCTAGCAAAAGGGCTGCAAGGATTGAATGAGGTCTTGTGTGAAATATTCTTAGTACTGTGCCTGGTAGGTTGTAAGTGCTCAGGAAGGGCTTTGCCTCCAGTGGGGTACAGTGAGCAAGACACAGCTGGGATCCCCAAACCAGAATAAATTCAGAGCTGCAATCTCATGCAGTGAGTGGAAGGAGAACCCTTGAGAGCCCTGCTCTTATGAGGACAGGCACTGATGGGAAAAGGGTGTGGGGTTGGGGCAGGAACAACTGGAGAGGATTATCAGCCAGACAGGGTGCAATTTAGTCAGATACAGGAGGACTTACTAGCAGTGGCCCAGGGTTTGTTCCCTCCCTGGGATGAGAAAATTCCAAGAGTCCATTGGAAAGAAATTTGGATTTGCCCAGAAGGCTGCAATGTCAGCTCACTGGATATTCCTCAGCACCCATGGAATGTTGGTACCAATTTAGAATGACAACATTAAGCACGACTTGCCCATCGAGCTTTCCTGAGAGGCAGAGCTGGACACTTAGAGGCCTTGGGAGGTCCCAGGGCTGCCAGGCTGCCTCATTGGCCAGGGGACCCCACACTGCCCTGTTGATGGGACCCCCATTTAACCCCTGGTTCTTCTGTGTGGAAACACTGGCAGAACTCTGAAACTGAGATTCACAGCTCAGAGTGATCATTGGCAAGGGCAGCTCTAATACATGTGAGAAGGGAGGCAGAGAGAATTTTTGAGTACCTACTGGGTGCCGAAACCAGATAGACTAGGAACCTTGAAACTACGAGGAGAAGCCAGTCTCCTCCACAGCCTGTTTCCAGGCATCAATTCTTGAAGCCCCAGCCGAATTCTTGAAGCCCTTCCAGACGGGCTGTGGTCTCAGCCCCCTCTGTGACCCATCCTTAGCTTTGCTCAGCAATTTTCCACCCATCGTGTGTCAGCATCCTCTTTCAGTTCCCACCGGGGGCTGTCCCAAGCCTCCACCAGAGTTTCCTCATTCTGAGCAGTTGGCATCCCTCCATCTGCCTCCCTTCAATGCTCTGCAGAGGAGAAGCCACTGCCAGGCCCCCCACCTAGTCCCTCTCCTTCCTCCTGCCTTCCTCTCACCCTGCAGTCCAAGGCAGAGCTGGCTACTTCCTCTCCAACCCTAGGCCCTTTCAATTTCCTTCTGTCCTTTCCCCCTGCCCTTGCCTCACTCTGCCCCTCCAGTCCTCTGATAGAGCCCATTACTTTTTCTTCACCTCAAGGTACTTATTCTAGAAAGAGGCAACATAGACTTTGCCTCTACTTTCCACTCATGCCACCTTCCGTTGTACTCTGATTTCTTCCCTGCACTGTGCTAGAGGGAAGCTTTTGGAGAGATGCTACCTCCCATGCCCCGGCCTTCTGCAGTCCTCATATTCTTACTTTCTCCATAGGGCCTGGTATTCTTGGTCTCTCCTCGCTTGGCTTTTAAGACTGCAGCTCAGGCCCTGTTTTGCCACCCCGCTGCCCTCAACCACCAGGCCCTACCCCATTCTGTTTACCCGTGTTTCCTCCAGTAGGTGGTGTTCCATATCTCCTGAGCCTAGGACGACACCATGTGATTTATTGAACATTTCAATAAATGTTCAGTGAGTGAAGCCCACAAAATGCAAAGGGACCCACAGATAATCTGAAACGTTGTGCTCTCAGAAATGTATTTGGAGGCATGCCCATTTGCACTCGGTGGCAGGAACAAAACAGAGAAACAAAGAGCTACTCACTTGGGGGTGTTTATGAGAATGGGTTCAGTTCAGTTCAGTTGCTCAGTGGAGTCTGACTGTTTGCGACCCCATGAACTGTGGCACACCAGGCTTCCCTGTCCTTCATCATCTCCTGGAGCTTGCTCAAAATCATGTCCATTGACTCAGTGATGCCATCCAATCATCCCATCCTCTGTCTTCCCCTTCTCCTGCCTTTTAACATCAGGGTCTTTTTTAATGAGTTGTCTCTTCGCATCAAATGGCCAAAGTATTGGAGATTCAACTTTATTAATAGTCCTTCCACTGAATATTCAAGTTGATTTTCCTTAGGATTGACTAGTTTGATCTCCTTGCAGTCCAAGGGACTCTCAAGAGTTTCCTCCAATAGCATAGTTCAAAGGCATCAATTCTTTGGCACTCAGCCTTCTTGATGAAACCACGGGTCTAGCTTTGTGGGGAGGATTCCCCATTCCACTCTTACCAAAAATGATTGAGAGCTTAGGCAGAGTCCTCCACAGAATGAGCTGTCTACTCTCTGACTGTACATATTGGCTCTTTACTCCCTCTTTGTTTACTCCTCTTTCCATCTTCTTTGTCTTATAAAGCCCATAGCCCAGCTCAGGAAGGAGGCAGAAGAAAGAGTCTCCATCATGATAGTATTATCTGTCAGCTAGAGCACAGTCTTGGAATCAGAAAGATCTGGATCCACATTCCAGTTTTGCTCCTATATGAGCTTGAGCAAGTTATTTAGCTTTGTTTAGCCTCAATTCTCATCTCTAAAATGAGAATGATTATCCCAGAGGGCCACTGTCAGGGTTAAATGAGAAAACACAGAATGCTTGGCACATAATTAGTGTTCAGTAATGATTGTTACTGGTACAGGCATACCTTGGAGAAATTGCAGGTTTGGTACTAGACTGTCACAACAAAGCAAATATTGAATAAAGCAAGTTACATAAATTACAGTGCATATAAAAGTGATGTTTATACTCTACTGTAGTCTATCCTGTGTATATGCATAATAGAACTATGTGTAAAAAAAGAATGTAAATACCTTAATTTGAAAATACTCTATTGCTAAAAAAGCCTAACCATCTTCTGAGCCTTCAGTGAGTTGTAATCTTTTTGTAATAGTAAACATCAAAGATCACTGATCACAGATCACCATAACAAATTAATAATGAAAAAGTTTGAATATTGCTAGAGTTTCCCAAATATGACGCAGAGACACAACATGAGCAAGTGCTGTTGGAAAAATGACACAGGTAGACTTGCTTGATACGGGGTTGTCACAAAATTTCAATTTGTAAAAATGCAATAAATCTAGGAATCTAACATGTTTTAACTTTATTAATATTGGAGATTCAACTTTATTAATAGTCCTTCCACTGAATATTCAAGTTGATTTTCCTTAGGATTGACTAGTTTGATCTCCTTGCAGTCCAAGGGACTCTCAAGAGTTTCCTCCAATAGCATAGTTCAAAGGCATCAATTCTTTGGCACTCAGCCTTCTTGATGAAACCACGGGTCTAGCTTTGTGGGGAGGATTCCCCATTCCACTCTTACCAAAAATGATTGAGAGCTTAGGCAGAGTCCTCCACAGAATGAGCTGTCTACTCTCTGACTGTACATATTGGCTCTTTACTCCCTCTTTGTTTACTCCTCTTTCCATCTTCTTTGTCTTATAAAGCCCATAGCCCAGCTCAGGAAGGAGGCAGAAGAAAGAGTCTCCATCATGATAGTATTATCTGTCAGCTAGAGCACAGTCTTGGAATCAGAAAGATCTGGATCCACATTCCAGTTTTGCTCCTATATGAGCTTGAGCAAGTTATTTAGCTTTGTTTAGCCTCAATTCTCATCTCTAAAATGAGAATGATTATCCCAGAGGGCCACTGTCAGGGTTAAATGAGAAAACACAGAATGCTTGGCACATAATTAGTGTTCAGTAATGATTGTTACTGGTACAGGCATACCTTGGAGAAATTGCAGGTTTGGTACTAGACTGTCACAACAAAGCAAATATTGAATAAAGCAAGTTACATAAATTACAGTGCATATAAAAGTGATGTTTATACTCTACTGTAGTCTATCCTGTGTATATGCATAATAGAACTATGTGTAAAAACAGAATGTAAATACCTTAATTTTAAAATACTCTATTGCTAAAAAAGCCTAACCATCTTCTGAGCCTTCAGTGAGTTGTAATCTTTTTGTAATAGTAAACATCAAAGATCACTGATCACAGATCACCATAACAAATTAATAATGAAAAAGTTTGAATATTGCTAGAGTTTCCCAAATATGACGCAGAGACACAAAATGAGCAAATGCTGTTGGAAAAATGACACAGGTAGACTTGCTTGATACAGGGTTGTCACAAAATTTCAATTTGTAAAAAATGCAATATCTAGGAAGTACGGTAAAGCAAAATGCAATAAAGTGAGGCATGCTTCTAATATTATTATGCTCAGAAATCATACGGTGATTATATAGTGTTCTGCATACAAGAGGCATTCAAACATCTCTACTGACAGTTCATCTCTTTCCAATTCCTTTCTAACAGGTATTCGTCAGTTGCAGCTCATCCTGTTCAAGGTGGCCTTGATACTGGGAGTTGAAATCCATGTGAACGTGGAGTTTGTGAAGGTTCTAGAGCCTCCTGAAGATCAAGAAAATCAAAGTACAGTATAATCTTCCCTTTGTTTTAGAAATCAGATATTGTGAAATGGAAATCACATTTGCAGGTCCCAGAGGATAATTGTGTAAGAATTACTCTGTGCTGTTTGACATAACTCCATCAGAGGATGTTTTACCGGTAGTCTTGGACCATTGCTGTCACTTTAGGTTTGTTCTTCAGCTCCCAGGGGATTTATTAGAGATATGTGCTTGATCCCTGGGTAGGGAGGATCCCCAGGTAGGGAAGATCCCCTGCAGTAGGAAATGTCAGTATTCCTACTCCAGTATTCTTGCCTGGAAAATTCCATAGACAGAGAAGCTTGATGGCCTACAGTCCATGGGGTCACAAAGAGTCAGACACAACTGAGCACACACATACACGTTAAACCTGTGAATTGGTTACCCTGTCACTAGGAGGAAGTACTTTGACAGATGAAGTCTATTAAGTAGGAAAGACGATTGGTTGTCTGATAAAATTCACACGCGTATACATTTATCAGTACTATCTTTCTAGGTTCCATATATATGTGTTAGTATACAATATTTATCTTTTTCTAACTTACTTCACTCTGTATAATAGTGCACATAAGCGAGCTTCATGCAATGGCTATAAGAGAGTTCACACTATAGAAGTGGTTGTCGTAGTTATAGGATTAATCACTTCTTCTAAATATAAGACTGTGCTCTTAAAGAAAAATCTAATTTAAAAAGCTGTGTGTCAAAGACTCATGAAATACACACCAATGTGGACAAAAGGAAATAAATTCATTTTTAAAAGGTTAAAAAATAAATTGACCCACATGCCCTTCAAGTTGTGTGTGTACACACATAAATACGGGGTACATTTACTGTACCTGTATGATATTTAAACCTAGTAAATAAAATGAAGTTTTGAGCACAAATGTGAAATGCGTGTTTGAAATATTATTTGGTGTATAATACTTTTTAATCTGTATTGAAAAATAATTTATACGCCACAAAATTCATCCATTTTAGGTATATCACATTTAGTAATTTTCTCCTTTTAGTATTTTATGAAAATTCAGATCTTTGATATACACCATGGCCAGAGTTTGTTCATGATGCCTCTGCATCTTATTATCAAACACTTCTGGAGGCTTTCAGTTTCGGGTTTTTCCCAGAGGATAATTGTGTAAGAATTACTCTGTGCTGTTTGACATAACTCCATCAGAGGATGTTTTACCGGTAGTCTTGGACCATTGCTGTCACTTTAGGTTTGTTCTTCAGCTCCCAGGGGATTTATTAGAGATATGTGCTTGATCCCTGGGTAGGGAGGATCCCCAGGTAGGGAAGATCCCCTGCAGTAGGAAATGTCAGTATTCCTACTCCAGTATTCTTGCCTGGAAAATTCCATAGACAGAGAAGCTTGATGGCCTACAGTCCATGGGGTCACAAAGAGTCAGACACAACTGAGCACACACATACACGTTAAACCTGTGAATTGGTTACCCTGTCACTAGGAGGAAGTACTTTGACAGATGAAGTCTATTAAGTAGGAAAGACGATTGGTTGTCTGATAAAATTCACACGCGTATACATTTATCAGTACTATCTTTCTAGGTTCCATATATATGTGTTAGTATACAATATTTATCTTTTTCTAACTTACTTCACTCTGTATAATAGTGCACATAAGCGAGCTTCATGCAATGGCTATAAGAGAGTTCACACTATAGAAGTGGTTGTCGTAGTTATAGGATTAATCACTTCTTCTAAATATAAGACTGTGCTCTTAAAGAAAAATCTAATTTAAAAAGCTGTGTGTCAAAGACTCATGAAATACACACCAATGTGGACAAAAGGAAATAAATTCATTTTTAAAAGGTTAAAAAATAAATTGACCCACATGCCCTTCAAGTTGTGTGTGTACACACATAAATACGGGGTACATTTACTGTACCTGTATGATATTTAAACCTAGTAAATAAAATGAAGTTTTGAGCACAAATGTGAAATGCGTGTTTGAAATATTATTTGGTGTATAATACTTTTTAATCTGTATTGAAAAATAATTTATACGCCACAAAATTCATCCATTTTAGGTATATCACATTTAGTAATTTTCTCCTTTTAGTATTTTATGAAAATTCAGATCTTTGATATACACCATGGCCAGAGTTTGTTCATGATGCCTCTGCATCTTATTATCAAACACTTCTGAGGCTGGGCAGGGCTTTCAGTTTCGGGTCCGGCTTTGTGTCTGAGACCTTGTAGTTTCACAGACAAGTTGCAACTCTGATTTCTCCTGACCTTTACCCAGAGTATTGAGAATTTAGGGGAGATATTCGTTGGCTTTTGTGGCAGGACAGTATCTGTAATTTGACTTTGACATTTGTGTGTTCTTAACCTTTCCCAGATCCCTAGTGGGTGTTAAATCCTATTTATGGGTATCCAGCAAGATTTCACCTGAAAATGGTTTCATAAAAGACTGTGTATTGGCCAACAGAATATTTTGAGCATAATAAAGTAGCAAGTCAAGCTGGTTTCATCACTCGCTGCACATCCTTTTGAGTCTGTTTAGCAACAGGAGGGCACTGAATACTGTGCAGGCTCTGAAGAAAACATAATAGACTCTGTGGAGATACATAAAGTGCGAGTGAGACTGGTTTAAAAATTTTTAGGTTAGACCCCCAGCCTTTATAGAAACCAGCAGAACTAGGCATGGAGTGGGCCCTGCTGGTTTACCTTTTCCCGTGAAACTGGAGCCAGAAGGGCTCTAAATTCAAGTGTGAATCTGAACAGCTTGGATCTTTCCTCTGAAGCCTCTGTCTGGGGTGCCTGTACCTGGTGGATTGTCCATTTCTCGTGGCCAACACAGGGAGCATGTAATCACTCTGTCCTCCCATCTCTCACTGCCAACTCATTTCATTTTTCTGTCCTGGCAGAAATTGGCTGGCGGGCAGAATTTCTCCCTGCAGACCACTCTCTGTCGGAATTTGAGTTTGATGTCATCATTGGCGCCGATGGCCGCAGGAACACGCTGGAAGGTGGGGACTCTTCTTGTTGAGGCTGAGGACGGAGGGATGGGGGTGGGAAAAGGTGTATCAAGAAAGGCATGGAGAATGGGGGCAAGACGGCAGGTGCCAAAGCGGGATGGGGGTCTTGTTACAAGGGCAGACTGTCCTGCTGTGCTTGAGGCTGAACATTAGAGAATAACTGTTTAATTCTCTCTGAAGCTCTGTTTTCCCAACTGTAAAATGTGGGTAATAGGACCTCTCAGAACATTGCTATCAGGACTGGGAAAGGACTTATATGTAAAAATGCTTTATAAATTAAAGTACCATGGAAATTAACAGAAAAAAATGAATACACATTTAGTGAGCATCTGCCAGTGAGCAAGCCATGGTGTTAAGCTCTCTCATACTTACTCCTTTCCACTGTCAACTACAAATTGACCTTTACCAATTACACTGCCAGTGACTAAACACGAGCATTTGCCATCTGTCTCTGTGGAGCTCGACCCCTGCGCTGTGACAGCAGCTGACTCTCAACACCCTCTGAGGGCACTCAGGGTGGAGTAAGGCACCTTGTGCCCCAGAGGATCTGGCAGGACAGGTCTTTAGACAGGCAGGTGTTTTTAGGAACAGATTTTATGGTATCAATCCTTGCATCTCCTCATACCTAGAAAAGCACTAAAATCCCTTCATGGTGAATCAGATCCTCGTAAATAACCAGAAACCCCCTTGTAAAATGAGTGTTTACTGGTATTGAAACCCCTTTATTAAAACATTATACATTGGTTTTCCTCCTGCTGCCTCTTTGGATCAGTCTCTCAGAGCTATCTGCCGTGCTGCCTCCTGGGCTGCAGCCCTAATTATGCCCCAAATAAGACTTAGCCTGTACCTCTCAAGTTATCGTTTTTTAATCGACACCACTAAGAATCATTTTATACTGTTGATGGTATTGGTTTACTGTGAAGTATAATACCCTAGAAAGAGGACTCCATCTCTTCTCATAACTTTAAAGCATGCTCACTGCTGGGCAGTAAGATAAGTTTTGCTCAGATTGTCAAGGAACAAACTATGCCTCTCTGTGTCTGAATTGGAAGCAAAGCATGTTTTTTTTAGAGGAGAGTTTAGACTCTTATTAGGACCCTGGGTTGGAGACAAAGAGATCCCACATGGCATCTCTAGGGCTGAGGACAGGTCTGCTTCTCGAGCTTGCCCTGCTCAAAAGCTGGGGGTCTTGTTACAAGGGCAGACTGTCCTGCTGTGCTTGAGGCTGAACATTAGAGAATAACTGTTTAATTCTCTGAAGCTCTGTTTTCCCAACTGTAAAATGTGGGTAATAGGACCTCTCAGAACATTGCTATCAGGACTGGGAAAGGACTTATATGTAAAAATGCTTTATAAATTAAAGTACCATGGAAATTAACAGAAAAAAATGAATACACATTTAGTGAGCATCTGCCAGTGAGCAAGCCATGGTGTTAAGCTCTCTCATACTTACTCCTTTCCACTGTCAACTACAAATTGACCTTTACCAATTACACTGCCAGTGACTAAACACGAGCATTTGCCATCTGTCTCTGTGGAGCTCGACCCCTGCGCTGTGACAGCAGCTGACTCTCAACACCCTCTGAGGGCACTCAGGGTGGAGTAAGGCACCTTGTGCCCCAGAGGATCTGGCAGGACAGGTCTTTAGACAGGCAGGTGTTTTTAGGAACAGATTTTATGGTATCAATCCTTGCATCTCCTCATACCTAGAAAAGCACTAAAATCCCTTCATGGTGAATCAGATCCTCGTAAATAACCAGAAACCCCCTTGTAAAATGAGTGTTTACTGGTATTGAAACCCCTTTATTAAAACATTATACATTGGTTTTCCTCCTGCTGCCTCTTTGGATCAGTCTCTCAGAGCTATCTGCCGTGCTGCCTCCTGGGCTGCAGCCCTAATTATGCCCCAAATAAGACTTAGCCTGTACCTCTCAAGTTATCGTTTTTTAATCGACACCACTAAGAATCATTTTATACTGTTGATGGTATTGGTTTACTGTGAAGTATAATACCCTAGAAAGAGGACTCCATCTCTTCTCATAACTTTAAAGCATGCTCACTGCTGGGCAGTAAGATAAGTTTTGCTCAGATTGTCAAGGAACAAACTATGCCTCTCTGTGTCTGAATTGGAAGCAAAGCATGTTTTTTTTAGAGGAGAGTTTAGACTCTTATTAGGACCCTGGGTTGGAGACAAAGAGATCCCACATGGCATCTCTAGGGCTGAGGACAGGTCTGCTTCTCGAGCTTGCCCTGCTCAAAAGCTGCAGCCTGCAGATGTCTGCCAGGAAGGGCACCTTTACTGAGGACAGAACAGTAAAACAGGGCAAAAGCACCTCCAGTTAAGAAGCACTAGAGACTACTGGTCATTATTGACCACTTCCACAGAAGTCTAATGAAGAGCCAAAATGAGGGAATGTTGAACAGAAACTCAGGATTTTTAGTCAAAGAGATATTTTAGCAAAGAAGTTGGGAATCACCTCGCTAGTGGTTAAGAACTGCCTGCCAATGCAGGAGACACAGGAGATGCAGGTTTGATCCCTGGTTTGGGGTTATCCCCTGGTAAAGAAAATCTCCAGTCTTCTTGCCTGGAGAATCCCCTGGACAGAGGAGCCTGGAAGGCTACAATCGATAGGGTCTCAAAGAGTCAGACTTGACTGAAGCGACTTAGTATTAGCATGAGGCTGGAGTATAGGCAAAGGAGAGGGGAATTCCGACTGATGCTGAAGACAATGGTTATGTCTGCTGGCAAGACAAATGCCTTGAGATAAGCCAGCAGTACCCAGGGCTGGGATAGAAAGAAAATTCAGGACTATCGGAAAAGACAGGTGCTAAAAAGAAAGGGGATGAGGAGGAGGTGGCCATTGAAAAGGGACCACCTGTGGGTGATCCTGGGAGTAACCGCTGGGTGATATTGTAATTTATAATAAAGCAAGTATATGTAGGTCTTTGTCCCATTTCTGGCTCAGCTCCCCAAACCCTTGGAATTTCCTGAGTGATAAAGAGCAAGAGGAGCATCTTTTGTTATGCTATTTGGCCTCTTGTGTGGTTCCTGAAAACAATTCAGAGCCTTAAAGGTAAAATGACTGTCTTGTTATTCAAGCTCCTTTCCACCTCTCCTAAGCTTACGTTAATGAAGTGCATTTTGAAAAGCGCCTAAGGAAGCGCTGGGGGGCTAGTTACCTGGAGAGCCCCTTGCCTAGAAGGTTGGAACTTTCAACTCCACCCCGTGACCTCCTGGGAGGGGAGAGGGTGCTGGAGATTGAGCTAAATGACCAGAAATTGGAGCAATAATACGTCTGTAATGAAGCCTCCAAAGAAAAGGAGAAGGTGTGGAGAGCTTCCGAATTGGTGAAGATTTGCAGAGAGTAGAAAGCAGCATGCTTGAAAAGGGTGTGAAAGCTCCACCCCCTTCCCCACCCCTTGCCCTAAGCATCCCTTCCGCCTGTCTGTCCCTGAGTTACTTAGTGAGGACGATATTCTCTGAGTACTGAGACCCACTCTAGAAAATTAATCAAACCCAAGGAGGGAGAACCTACAATCTGTAGCTGGTTAGTCAGAAACACTGGTGATGCCAAGGGCTTATTGGCACCTGATGTAGAGGGCAGTCTGATGGGGCTGAGCCCTGAGCCTGTGGGGTCTGGTGCTATCTCCATGTAGATAGTGTCAGAATTGAGTTGAAGTGTAGGACATGCCACTGCTGTGCTGGAATTGCTAGTTGGCATGGGGGTGGGGGAATACATTGTAATTGGGTGCAAAATTCTTGTGGCCATTAAAATGGTAATTTCAATGTATACCATTGAAACCTATAAGAACCTTGATTAATCATTGAACTAAAATAATTGCAAGTTAGAATTCCATCTATCCATGGTACATTTATTGAGTGTATACTAAAAGACAGTCCCTGTGGACTGGAGACTGGAATAAAATTGGTTAAAAATCTCTGTCCCACGGGAATCCAGTCTCATAATTCTACTTATCAAAGAGTGAAAAACATGGAAAAAAATGCTAACACAGTAGTTTTAATTGTGTTAGTTTAAATTGCATGTGGATCTTTCATGAGACTAGCTTGTAGCAATGTCTAAAACATCATCTAAAGCAGCAGTCCCTAACCTTTTTTAAACAGGGTAGGAGTTTCATGGAAGGCAACCTTTCCACGAATGAGGGGTGGCGGATGGTTTCAAAATGATTCCAGGGCATCACATGATTGTGCACTCTATTTCTATTATTATATCAACTCCACCTCAGATCATCAGGCATTAGATCCCAGGGGCTGGGGACCTGTGTTCTCAAGGATGAGCCCTGTGATTGCCCACTGGAGAAGCACACTTGCTTGGGAAGCCTAACCAGAATAACTGGTCTGATGGATGTTTGAGAAGGGAAAAGTCCCTCTGAGGAAGGTCTCCAATGGGTTTATTGCTCGGGGACAAACCTCAGCATTTCCATCTCTCTGTTCTCCACATCTAAAATTCTGGCTTCACTGTCCTGTGGGCCATCTGAGAGTAGCTTTCTCAGTAATCTTTTGCAGTTTTCACATCAGATCCAGAAGAAAGATGCACTTTTCCCCTTTTCCTCACTCAGGGTTCCGAAGAAAAGAATTCCGTGGGAAGCTGGCTATCGCAATCACCGCCAACTTCATCAACAGAAACAGCACAGCGGAGGCCAAGGTGGAAGAGATTAGTGGCGTGGCTTTCATCTTCAATCAGAAATTTTTTCAGGATCTTAAAGAAGAAACAGGTGGGACCTTCACCTCTCTCCAAACCAGGCCATTCTCCGTGCTTCTCTGTGGTGTTACAGGGGTTGGGGTGGGGTTGGGGAGCGGTGGGGGCACTTGGCTTTCCTAGCTCTTGGGACCCAGAGATTCACTTGGATAAAGTAGTAGCAGGCATTTCTCTTTAGGATAATAATGGACAGGATTCCTTCAGGGACAGGAAGGATTCTTGAGGAAAAATTCTAGATGCCATACATGAAAATAGATAACCATTTATTATTGAGTGCCTGTTGTATTTGTTGTTGTTCAGGGGCCCAGTTGTGCCCGACTCTTTGCAACCCCATGCACTGCAGCAGGCCAGCCCTCTCTGTCTCTTACCATCTGCTGGATTTTGCCTGAGTTCATACTCAGTGTCCTGGGATACAGAGTTAAGAGTGACCCAGTCTCCTCCCAGTAGTGGCTTGTCCAGGGAGAGGCAACTGCTAAACCATCCTGATGCAGGGTGGGGAATCTGGGCCCTAAGTCCGTGTGGGATTCCAGGAGCACTGTGAGGGGGAGCCAGTAGCCCGTGGGTGGGCCCTGAAGAGGCAGAGGTGCTTTCATCAGGGCGCCAGCTGCCCTTCCTCCCAAGGATGGTCAAGGATGTGGGGCGGGGGCAGGGGGAATGACACCCAGGGGCATCAGTTGTCTCCCAACTGTGGGACCTGAAGAAAGGATTCATTCATTTCTTCAACAAATAGGTATCAAGCACCTACCATGTTCCAAATGCTGTCAAGGGCATGAGACAGACCAGTGGGCAAAACAAGCAAAAATCCTTCTTTTGGGGCTTATATTCTATAGGTATTGGGGGTGTGTGACCATCAATAATCAAATCAATTCCATGTCAGGTGGTCTGCAAGGATACTAGAGAAGAAATAATGCAGGGTGAGGGGAGAAGGATGAAATTCCTGTTTCCATTTGAGTCAAATTGAGATTTTTTTTCCTTTCTTTTTAACCTGATTTTGAAATATATACTTCTCCTTGAAAAAGCACTGTAACAATATTAAATAAAACTTTTATACTAAACATAAATCATGAACACCCAGCACCAGCTAGCACAGGAATGATCATTTTCATGTCATCCTTTTTGGTAATTCTCCACTTACAGCCTTACTTTTTACATGGTTGGAGCTTTCATTATAGTGACAAAACTGTTAGTCTGTTTTTCTAATTCAGCATGAGTGCTAAATGGCTTCTGTCATGTCCGACTCTTTGCAGCCCCATGAACTGTAGCCCGCTGGGCTCCTCTGTCTATGGGATTCTCCAGGCAAGAAGACTGGAGTGGGTTGCCGTTTCCTTCTCCTGGGAATCTTCCCAGCCCAGGGGCTGAACCTGCGTCTCTTACCTCTCCTGAAGTGACACGCAGGTTCTTTACCTCTAGCACCACCAGGAAGCCCTCTAATTCAGCATCAAGTTTTAAATATTGTCCATTGTGCCCAGTCCTCTGAGGGTCAGGCTTGTTTAGAATAGCCCATGCAGTGAACTATTGTCCCTCACTGTGGAAGTATTTAAACCAGGATTTGGTAAACCATGACTTGCCATGTGTTTTTGTATTGCCTTCAAACTAAAAATGGTTTTAATATTTTTTCAATGGCTGCAGAAAAATCAGAAGAAGAAATTTAAGGGACAGATCAAAAATTTATGAATTCAAGTTTCATTGTCTGCCAGTAGAGGTTTATTAGAATGTGGCCAGGCTGGTTTGTTTACCTGGGTGCCATGAGGGCTTGCAACAGAGGCTGGATGTGCCACAAAACCCAAAAGATTTACTCTCTGGCCCTTTACAAAAAAGTTTGTGGACTTCTGATTCAAACTTTTCAGTTATTTACCCTTACTGATAAAACTGCTTTGGACTATTTCCGTAAGGTACTTTTCTAGGAATGGCATTAGTTATTAGGCCAGACTCTGCTTCTCATTGGCAACAATGATGTGTGTCCACTGCATGACCTTCTGAGTGTCACCGCAGTGGCATTATTTTATTGTTTTCTTTTTTTTAAAGTATTTCCTTCCAGCGTATTATGTCCTCTTGAATGATTTATGAATTCTCCAGCCCTCCCTTCCCTTCAAAAACTAAGAAAATACAAATAATGACAGGATATTGAGTGTGTTTTCCCAAGTGTTTCAATGAGCTTCCTTTACACTTTATTGTGGTCATCACCTTTGGCCATTGTGCAACAGCGGTGCCCCTCAGAGTGACAGCGATGGATTTCCTGGATCCTCCTGGATCCTTGGTGGTGGGGGCTATGCATTGAAGGCTGTTTCCTATTTAGCACTAATAAAAGGGTTTCCATGGTTACCCAGCACGCCTCTGTGGTAACTGCTCACTTGCCTTAAATCTGTTCCTTTCTCTCCATTCTATGAGTGGTTCTCAAACTTGGGTGTCAATCAGAATCACCACTAAGGGCTGTTTACGCACAGATTGCTGAACGGACCCTAGAGTTTCTGGCTCTGTAGGTCTGGGGTCAGGCCCCAGATACTTGCATTTCTACCGTGTTCTCACATGATGCTGCTGCTGGCTGGGGTCCTGCTTTGAGAAACACTGGGCTAAGCTGTCACTTTACAGCATTGTTTTCAATGCAGAAACCTAGTCTATGAAGTCTTTTGCAGTTGGTGGAAAGTATTTAAACCAGGATTTGGTAAACCATGACTTGCCATGTGTTTGTATTGCCTTCAAACTAAAAATGGTTTTAATATTTTTTCAATGGCTGCAGAAAAATCAGAAGAAGAAATTTAAGGGACAGATCAAAAATTTATGAATTCAAGTTTCATTGTCTGCCAGTAGAGGTTTATTAGAATGTGGCCAGGCTGGTTTGTTTACCTGGGTGCCATGAGGGCTTGCAACAGAGGCTGGATGTGCCACAAAACCCAAAAGATTTACTCTCTGGCCCTTTACAAAAAAGTTTGTGGACTTCTGATTCAAACTTTTCAGTTATTTACCCTTACTGATAAAACTGCTTTGGACTATTTCCGTAAGGTACTTTTCTAGGAATGGCATTAGTTATTAGGCCAGACTCTGCTTCTCATTGGCAACAATGATGTGTGTCCACTGCATGACCTTCTGAGTGTCACCGCAGTGGCATTATTTTATTGTTTTCTTTTTTTTAAAGTATTTCCTTCCAGCGTATTATGTCCTCTTGAATGATTTATGAATTCTCCAGCCCTCCCTTCCCTTCAAAAACTAAGAAAATACAAATAATGACAGGATATTGAGTGTGTTTTCCCAAGTGTTTCAATGAGCTTCCTTTACACTTTATTGTGGTCATCACCTTTGGCCATTGTGCAACAGCGGTGCCCCTCAGAGTGACAGCGATGGATTTCCTGGATCCTCCTGGATCCTTGGTGGTGGGGGCTATGCATTGAAGGCTGTTTCCTATTTAGCACTAATAAAAGGGTTTCCATGGTTACCCAGCACGCCTCTGTGGTAACTGCTCACTTGCCTTAAATCTGTTCCTTTCTCTCCATTCTATGAGTGGTTCTCAAACTTGGGTGTCAATCAGAATCACCACTAAGGGCTGTTTACGCACAGATTGCTGAACGGACCCTAGAGTTTCTGGCTCTGTAGGTCTGGGGTCAGGCCCCAGATACTTGCATTTCTACCGTGTTCTCACATGATGCTGCTGCTGGCTGGGGTCCTGCTTTGAGAAACACTGGGCTAAGCTGTCACTTTACAGCATTGTTTTCAATGCAGAAACCTAGTCTATGAAGTCTTTTGCAGTTGGTGGAAAGTACAAAAAGATACAACCCCATCCTCTGAGTTGTTCTGAAAGTGTCTCTTAGAGGTCTTTGGAGAATGCACACAGCTGTTTGCTCCCTGGTCACAGGGAGGAAACAGTGGGTGGGACTTGGAATCAGACAGACTGGGGTTCAAATCCTGGTTCTGGTGCTACGTAGCCGCCACGCCAAGGACAGCCCCGTGGCTTCCTGCAGCACTTGTTCAGTTCTGACCTGAAAATACTGGTCCACAGCTCCACGAAGGGCTGTATGAGTTTAAAAAGAAACAGTGGCTTCATCATATATATAATGTATCAAATCAACATGTGGCCCATCTTAAACTTAGACGGTGTTATATCTCAATTTAAAAAGATCATCTTTGTGGGACTCTGAACGCTATGTTGACTTGGGTATATTTTGGTACCTGATGTCATTTTTGCCAGCCTATGTCTTTCAAACTGGTCTAATACGAATAGTATGCAGGTAGAGAATGAGACCTGTAATGAGGCAAAGCAGAGGCTCCTTACACACAGTAGACATTAACGAAAGAGTACTGAGTTCATAACCTTCTCGTTCCAGGGATTGATCTTGAGAACATTGTTTACTACAAGGACTGCACCCACTATTTTGTCATGACCGCCAAGAAGCAGAGCTTGCTCGACAAAGGTGTCATCATTAACGTACGTATCTCCTGGGTGTGATGTTCTGTCCTTCCTTTGGCGACTTGGGTGGGCGGCATTGGTGAGTGTGGGAGCAGATGTCATCCTGCCAGAAACTGAGTTGGCGAGAAGGGAAACGGACTATGGTGGAAGGGGCCACTCACCACCAAGTTTCTCCTCCTGGGTGTCAATCAGAATCACCACTAAGGGCTGTTTACGCACAGATTGCTGAACGGACCCTAGAGTTTCTGGCTCTGTAGGTCTGGGGTCAGGCCCCAGATACTTGCATTTCTACCGTGTTCTCACATGATGCTGCTGCTGGCTGGGGTCCTGCTTTGAGAAACACTGGGCTAAGCTGTCACTTTACAGCATTGTTTTCAATGCAGAAACCTAGTCTATGAAGTCTTTTGCAGTTGGTGGAAAGTACAAAAAGATACAACCCCATCCTCTGAGTTGTTCTGAAAGTGTCTCTTAGAGGTCTTTGGAGAATGCACACAGCTGTTTGCTCCCTGGTCACAGGGAGGAAACAGTGGGTGGGACTTGGAATCAGACAGACTGGGGTTCAAATCCTGGTTCTGGTGCTACGTAGCCGCCACGCCAAGGACAGCCCCGTGGCTTCCTGCAGCACTTGTTCAGTTCTGACCTGAAAATACTGGTCCACAGCTCCACGAAGGGCTGTATGAGTTTAAAAAGAAACAGTGGCTTCATCATATATATAAATGTATCAAATCAACATGTGGCCCATCTTAAACTTAGACGGTGTTATATCTCAATTTAAAAAGATCATCTTTGTGGGACTCTGAACGCTATGTTGACTTGGGTATATTTTGGTACCTGATGTCATTTTTGCCAGCCTATGTCTTTCAAACTGGTCTAATACGAATAGTATGCAGGTAGAGAATGAGACCTGTAATGAGGCAAAGCAGAGGCTCCTTACACACAGTAGACATTAACGAAAGAGTACTGAGTTCATAACCTTCTCGTTCCAGGGATTGATCTTGAGAACATTGTTTACTACAAGGACTGCACCCACTATTTTGTCATGACCGCCAAGAAGCAGAGCTTGCTCGACAAAGGTGTCATCATTAACGTACGTATCTCCTGGGTGTGATGTTCTGTCCTTCCTTTGGCGACTTGGGTGGGCGGCATTGGTGAGTGTGGGAGCAGATGTCATCCTGCCAGAAACTGAGTTGGCGAGAAGGGAAACGGACTATGGTGGAAGGGGGCCCACTCACCACCAAGTCCTCCTCCTGGGTGGCCCGTCAGTGTTAGATGTAGGGACCCAGCTGACAGTAGAGGCAGGTGGTGTCTGCAGAGAGCTGGGTTGCGGGATTGCTGAGGTTCTTAACCCAGGTGTTACTGTGGGTCTTTACTGTGTGTCTCATTTATCCCTTCCCCCTTTTCTGGGGGGTCACACATAATTTGGGAGCACACAGGGGCTCTTTGTCCTAGTGGGAGCGTTTGCTTGTGAATTTCCTGCCGTGGCCACCTTGTCACAGTCTAGGGGGAAAGCCCTATTGCAGGCAGGAAGACTCAAGTTGATTCTTGGCTTTGCCATGTATTAACTCAGGAGTGTGACTAAGCTGCTCCCCTTCTCTGAACCTCAGTCTTCTCATCTGCAGAATAGGAATAATAGTTTCTCTCTAAAAGGATAGTTCCAAGGAAGAAACTTTAAAATGTATACAGACTACTTGGCATGCAGCAGGTTTGTAGGTTCCCTCCACAGCGTCTCTGTTTGAACACCTGCATTTTGGTCCTATGGGCTTCCCAGCCTCTGCTTCCTGCCTTTACACCTTCATGATTATACAGAGAATGGGGCTGCAAGGAAGGAGCCCATGGAGCAGCCGGCCCTGGGCTGGAGCTTCTTTGGTCAGGATTCAACTCTTCTAGAGCCTTGCTCTGGCTACCGAAGCTGTAGCCTTAAGATAAGGATCGTACAATCCAAGGTCAGCCTGCTCCCAGGCAGCACGGTGACCATTCATTGCCGCTTGTCAGAGAAGAATGTGCCTATCCTCACGCCAGCTTGTAGCTGGCAGCCGGCTGGGCGGCATTAGTAACCCAGTCCTCCCCTGGGCCTCCTCCGCATCAGCTCAGGGCTTTGCTGAGAACCTGAGTTGCTGCCCAGGAGGCTGCGACAGTGGGGAGGGGTTGAACGAATCTGAGTGAACACAACTGGCAGATGTGAGTTTCAACACTGGGTGCCCCTCTGCTGACCCGGTCTGGGGGAGGTGAGGCCTGTCCCCCTTTTCCCTCTGTGCCACAGATGCCCCTCCCCACGTTACCTCCCCCGGTGGGATGCCTGTGTCAGATAGTGAAGGACAACTCAGATCCAGGGTACAGGCACCGTGGGTACCTTTGCATAGCAGGGACGAGGGAGGTTCTTGTTAGCCCATCTCTGGGGAGTCAGGCCAAGTTAGAAGTGGGGTTCTTATTTCACGGGCTGAGAAATCCGGCCTTGTGGGATGCTGAGGTTCCTCCTGGTCATCTCAGGGTATTTGTCCTGGCCACAACATGTCGCTCAGGGAGACCTGATTCTTTGGCATGCTCAGGGCCCCCCTCCAAACTCCCCTCAGACTCTGCCATGGCACAGGTAGGTGAGAACTTCTAGCTTTGGTCCCGTAATTACTGCAGAAACTGAGAACCCACGGTTGTCCCCATCAAGGCCTTCCTGCTCTCTCAGAGAATCTGGGAGCATCATCTGAGCTGGTGCAGAGGCCTTGAGGTAGAAGATATGAACTCTAGAAATTAGATATGAGAGAACTGGACATCGTTTGGTTCAGGAGTCCCAGCTTGAGTCTCCAGGTGTCCAGCCAAGCTCTAGAGTATCTGCACACACAGAGAGCTGACCCATCGATCCTAAGCTACTTAAAGGACTATTCTTCACTTGCTCCCAGAGGAACAGCAAGTCCTCTGTTTTCCTGTCCCTGTATGGGCGAGCATGTTCCTTGAGGCACATAAGGTGCTGAGTGAATGTTTGTTGAATGACTGGCTGACCTGCTTCCCCTTCTATTCCTGCTGGTCTCTGGACCTCTTTTCATGACTGCTGAAGGGAGAGTAATGTCTCTCCTCAGGAAACCCTGCCGCTGGGCATCTAGTTGTGTCTGTCGCTCCGGGCCCCTGCCTCTGCTGACCCACGCACACACAAGGTTTGGTCTTAGCCTCAGTGGAAAGGAGCTTGGTGGCCAGGTGTACGAGGTGGATGGATACACATCACAGCTGGTCTCCCGATGCTGAGTCCACCGTCATTTGAAGCAGTGGACAGGCACTGCCTGGCCGTCTCTTTTCCACAGCCTCTTTCCAGCTCACACCTTGAGGCGACTGTTCTTCCTGTTGGATTTCCCACCCTCCTCTCTGTTTCCTGCTTCCTCTCTCCCTCCCCACCTCCGTCTAGGTCCCAGCGTCTCATCAGTTCCCCATGTCTGTGCAGCAGAGGTCCAGATTCACCTCCTGCCCTCGTCTTCATTTAGCACTCCTCCTTCAGCTCCGCCTACTTTATCACAGCCCCATTCCCACTCTTCTCTCTCATCCTTGTTCTCATCTGTTCCCTATAAGTCTGTTTGGCCATCTACCCACTTACCTGGAACCTCCAGCCCTGCAAGGCCCGTTGGATCCTCCCAGCAGTCCTGGGTGAGGGAGCTGTCATCCCGTGAAGCCCCTGGCCAGGTTCCCAGCGTCCTGTGCATGGCATCAGCAGCGGGGCCCCGGGTACCAAGCAGTGTCCACACTCACCCAGCGCCCGGTCCTCTGCAGGGCTGCTCTGGCATGCTTTGTGCTTGTGGGTATTTTTGAGATCTCTCCATTCACACTTCCACGCCTTTGAAGAGGAGAGTGATCATGTGACGCAAGAATAGGTATGAGACAGGAGAGTGAATCACAGGGGCTCCAGCCTGGATGCCGTGACCTGACCAGGGGCTCTTGGGCCACCACTGGGTTCGCTTTAGTTGGTGTGGTTTGGCTGTGGAAATACTAGAATTTGGGAACTCTGGGAAATCGTGACTCGGGAAAACTGCCACATTAGACTGCTGTGTGTCGTTGAGGTTGTGCCTTCTAGACCTTTGTAAATACTCTTGCTGGCACCCTCGCGGTGTCCAGGATGCACTTCCGCATAGGTTGTGGTTTGGCCGTCATGATTTATTATGGACTGGAATCCTCAGTCGTTGAGAACTTCCCAGTTCCTAGGCCTTGGGCTAGGGAGCCGTGTGCACAGTCTCCTTCAGTCCTTGCATGGTTCTGTGGAGTAGATCTTGTTAGTCTTATTTTATAAATTCAAATGTTACAAATGAGAACACAAAGACCCAGAAGAGTTCAATTAACTTGCCCAAATTGATGCAGTCTGTAAACAGAGATGGAATTTGACCTGTTGATCCCACTGAGGCAAGTCCTGTCTTGGTCTTACACACTAGTCCCTGCTCACCTGCCGCTTCACAGGGTTTGCATTTTCTTTGCCACCCTTTGGGAATGTAGCCTGTTAGTTTCTGTAGCTACACAGCGATCTGGATCTGGGAGACGTCCTCAGGCTCTCTCCAGTGTCCCTCCAGGGTGGATATCCTAGTCATCTGAGCTTGAGGTTCTCTACCTCCCCGTGGGAAAGTGTCACAGTTTCCATGGTTAGAGCAAGCAGGGCCCCGAGGAGCCCTCCATCTCTTGAGAAAAGGGGTAACTGAGCATGGAGAGAAAGTTTGAGCGTTATGTTAGTTATCCATTTCTTTTTTGCACTTGTTTGACCGCTGGCTAGAGCATTGCTGGACCATATTAGCTTAGCTTAGTCCATTGTAAGATCACTCCTACTCGCTTTTTTTTTTTTTTTTCTTTAAAGATTTATTTATTTATTTATTTTGGGGCAGAGGTCGGGTTGGGGAGGGAAGGGAGTGGGCGGGCCACTTCTATTGGTCTTTCATTTCTCTGTTTTCATCCGTCTTTGTTCTTTGGCTCCTGTGGGCCTCCCATCTCGGTGGCGTCTGTTGTCGCAGAGCGCCAGCTCTGGACGCATGCGCTCCAGAGCTCAGGCTCGGTGATTGGACACATCAGTCCAGCCGCTCCGCGGCACGTGGGATCTTCCCAGGCCAGGGATCGAACCGGCGCCCCTTGCACTGCAAGGCGGTGTCCTTATCCACTGGACCACCAGGGGAAGCCCTCCTACTCGCTTTTTTGTCTTTTAATTTTACAAGTTATCATAAGAACCAACCATATGACATATGCCTCTATATTTCTGTAGGATCATTATCAACACTGTTCGTTACAAGACAGGGTTCTCTGTCAAATTTCTGTCAGTTCTTTTAGAACCGAGGGCCAGGAAACAACTGCCTCCTGTAGGAATTTAAATGCTCCCTTCTTTCTGATAAGGAAAGCCCTGTAATATACCTCATTTCCCTTTTGCCGTGGATGCCAGGAAGCTCAAAGCCAAATTCGATTCTTAATCATAACTCTTTTAACATTCACAGATGGCTGGTTTGGTTCCTCTTTATTCCCTAGGCCCCACTTTTCTAGTTCTGTTTCAATCAGCCTCTCTGCAAATCCTTTCCAAGTCCTTTTGCAAAGAAGTAGGTCTAACTCCTTGCCCAGCCCCTCTTTTTTTCCCTTTTAAAAATTTTGCTTTTTAGCTTTTACAGAGTTTTGTTGTTTACAGATATGTACAATCCCAGATTAGTCATATGTATATCCCATCCCCCCCATCCCACCCCTCCAGTACATCACACAGCCCCCATGTAAGATCCCTTAACCCACAGCGCATTGACAATAGTTATCTCTTTTACATATGCTAGTATCGGGCTCCATGTTACTCTTTCCATATCTGTCACCCACTCTTCCCTCTCCCCAATGTCCATATGTCTGTTCTCTATGACTGTTTTTCCATTGATGCTCTGTGTGTGTGTTTATCAGAACGATCTTACTAGACTGCTGGCCCTCTGGAGGGGCAGGTTGCCACATGTGTCCTTATCTTTCTCCCAGGACCACATCGACACAGAGATGCTGCTGTGTGCAGAAAATGTGAACCAGGACAACCTGCTTTCCTACGCACGTGAAGCTGCTGACTTCGCCACCAATTACCAGCTGCCGTCTTTAGACTTTGCCATGAACCATTACGGACAGCCCGACGTGGCCATGTTCGACTTCACCTGCATGTACGCCTCTGAGAATGCGGCCCTGGTGCGCGAGCGGCAGTCACACCAGCTGCTTGTGGCCCTGGTGGGCGACAGCTTGCTTGAGGTACTGCCTGCCTTTGGAGCCCCTACTTCCTGCTGGAAGACAGATCCCCACATGTGCCGTTCTCATGGGCAGCCTCTGCTGTCCTGAAGCCCAGGGCAAGGACAGGCTCTTAGCCAACTGGCAGGACTCTGCTGAGCCTGTCCTGGCCTCAGAGCCTGCCCTTTGACTAAACTCAGAGCGGTCAACTCTGGTTGTGGACGGGCAGGAACACTTTCTCTTGCCCCTCTGGTGTCTTCTGAACTGACTTCTCAGTTGAAGCACAAAATTAAGTGGCCCTGGTTTGGACCGTCCTTCTCAGAACCTGTAGATGCTGAGACTTCTTGCTCCGGTGTGTGGATCTCTGTGTACTTTTAGCATAGAGTTCATATAGGAGCAGTAAAGGCATGTCGGCCCCAAGGTCCATGGCCTCCTCGCTCCACATTCTTCCCAGAAAATCCGCAGATGCTGGCATTCTTAGGTTAAATGAATGCTTCCAGGAGGGGGAAATTTTTATCTTAATGTAAGCACTGACCAAAAAATGTTGATGCATTTATCCCAAGTTAGTGTCAAATTTCAAAACATGCTCTGGGTACACATGGAACAGTTTAGTTAGAACTTAGCTTGGTGAATCAATGCTTGTTCATCACTGTGTGCGGACTCTGACCTAAGCTTCTTGCTTAAGCACTCTGCACCCGCTCTGTTTCCATCCCAACCCTCCTTCCCGGCTTTCTCTCAGCACCCCCCCACGCCTCTGTGTGTGTGTTTATCAGAACGATCTTACTAGACTGCTGGCCCTCTGGAGGGGCAGGTTGCCACATGTGTCCTTATCTTTCTCCCAGGACCACATCGACACAGAGATGCTGCTGTGTGCAGAAAATGTGAACCAGGACAACCTGCTTTCCTACGCACGTGAAGCTGCTGACTTCGCCACCAATTACCAGCTGCCGTCTTTAGACTTTGCCATGAACCATTACGGACAGCCCGACGTGGCCATGTTCGACTTCACCTGCATGTACGCCTCTGAGAATGCGGCCCTGGTGCGCGAGCGGCAGTCACACCAGCTGCTTGTGGCCCTGGTGGGCGACAGCTTGCTTGAGGTACTGCCTGCCTTTGGAGCCCCTACTTCCTGCTGGAAGACAGATCCCCACATGTGCCGTTCTCATGGGCAGCCTCTGCTGTCCTGAAGCCCAGGGCAAGGACAGGCTCTTAGCCAACTGGCAGGACTCTGCTGAGCCTGTCCTGGCCTCAGAGCCTGCCCTTTGACTAAACTCAGAGCGGTCAACTCTGGTTGTGGACGGGCAGGAACACTTTCTCTTGCCCCTCTGGTGTCTTCTGAACTGACTTCTCAGTTGAAGCACAAAATTAAGTGGCCCTGGTTTGGACCGTCCTTCTCAGAACCTGTAGATGCTGAGACTTCTTGCTCCGGTGTGTGGATCTCTGTGTACTTTTAGCATAGAGTTCATATAGGAGCAGTAAAGGCATGTCGGCCCCAAGGTCCATGGCCTCCTCGCTCCACATTCTTCCCAGAAAATCCGCAGATGCTGGCATTCTTAGGTTAAATGAATGCTTCCAGGAGGGGGAAATTTTTATCTTAATGTAAGCACTGACCAAAAAATGTTGATGCATTTATCCCAAGTTAGTGTCAAATTTCAAAACATGCTCTGGGTACACATGGAACAGTTTAGTTAGAACTTAGCTTGGTGAATCAATGCTTGTTCATCACTGTGTGCGGACTCTGACCTAAGCTTCTTGCTTAAGCACTCTGCACCCGCTCTGTTTCCATCCCAACCCTCCTTCCCGGCTTTCTCTCTCAGCACTCTCCTCCCACGCTCTCTGCTGCACCCACACCAGACGGGCTGTTCTAGCCTTTTCCTACCACCAAGCCTTTGCCCACTGTTCCTGATCCATTCTTTAAAATCAGCACAAATGTACCTCCCATGAAGCATTCCTTGATTTCTAGCTCCCTCCCCAGGGCGGGAATTTGCCCTGCCTTTTTGAGCCCCCAGTTTTGCTGTTCCATGTCATAGCACCCTTGCATAGACTTTGTGCTACAGCTGTTTGTGTTGGTGGTGAATCCCCGTGGGCTGCCTGTCACCTCTCTGTCCCTCCCAGTGCCTCTCATGGGCCTGGCAGACACCAAGTGCTGGATAGAATGGGATGGCAGACTGGGAATTGCCGGAATCAACAGGAACTTTGTTTGGGTCCTTTGCAGCCATTCTGGCCAATGGGCACCGGCTGTGCCCGCGGCTTCCTGGCAGCCTTTGACACAGCATGGATGGTGAAGAGCTGGGACCAGGGCACTCCTCCCCTGGAGCTTCTGGCTGAAAGGTGAGTGTGGACATAAGGACTCTCAGCTGGAGGCAGGGCCGAGTCAAAACTCAGGCAGGAGAGGGAGCAAGGTTGGATGAAACCTGGAACCTCTGCCCCCTCTCTCTGCATTCCAGCATGGGGCCTGATTTGACCTTTGGGGTCCCCGAGGAAGTCCTCTGTCATGGTCTGCCTCCCTCTGTGATTTCCCTAGCAACCAGACCCTTAAACCTTGGATGCCAAAGAGAAATCTTCATCCAAGGTAGCCCTGATGTTGGAATTCTCAGCACTGCTGAGACACCAAGGAGCCAGAGGTTAGGGGAAGCTTCCACTGCAGTGCTGAGACCTACTCTGTTGGGAGCTGAGTGCTCTGACCTCCCAGGCCTCTTCCACTGCAGATCCTGGGCTTCCTCCCAGACGCCTGCTGTGGGCCATGTGGCCATGACAGCTGATGGACTGGGAGAAGTCAGAGCTGATGGGAGGGGACAGGCTTCTACTGGCCTTAGGTGTGGAGAACTGTGGTCATGGGGGCCAGCTGCGGGAGGCTGAGTGGCAAAACAACAGGTTGATGGTTGCCAACTGAGTCCCTGCCCTCTGCCCAGGGGAGGAGGCCAGCATCCCTACCTGCCAGCACCCTCCTAACCCTGTTGACCCTCCCTCGCTTTGTAGATCTCAAGAACCAGAAGGGCCAGACATTGCTGGGAAGGCTTATGCCTTCATCTAAGAAGCTCTTGAGAGCAGAGGAAGGCCGGGTGGAAGCGGGTGGAGGGAAGGGGTGGGACCGAAGGCCCGAGGCTGTCCTTGACTCCAGGTTCTGCCTTCCTCTAGAGAAAGTCTGTACCGGCTGTTACCTCAAACGACCCCAGAGAACATCAACAAGAACTTTGAGCAATACACATTAGACCCAGGAACGCGGTACCCAAACCTCAACTCAAACTGTGTCAGGCCCCATCAGGTAAGGCCTTGCCTAAAGTCCTGTCTGGGTCACTGTGCACTGAGCGGTGGGAAGCAGGGAGAGGTCACCCAAAATCTTGGCACATCCCTGGGACCGAGGCCACCAGTGCCTCTTGGCCCAAAGGTGGGGCCACTTCCTCTCTCTAGAAAAGCCATCGAGTAGAGTCAAGTCAGCATCTCTAGCCCAAAGGAGAGCGCTGGAACACGTAGGTCTGTGTCCACATATGTACATATATGTATATTCTATGTTTGTTACTCACAGAGCATATGCGCTGCTGAGCATGAAAAGTGAATGTATTAGTCATGTCTGACTCTTTGCAACCCTATGGACTGTAGCCGGCCAGGTTGCTCTGTCCGTGGAATTTTCCAGACAAGAAGTGAGAAATCTTCATCCAAGGTAGCCCTGATGTTGGAATTCTCAGCACTGCTGAGACACCAAGGAGCCAGAGGTTAGGGGAAGCTTCCACTGCAGTGCTGAGACCTACTCTGTTGGGAGCTGAGTGCTCTGACCTCCCAGGCCTCTTCCACTGCAGATCCTGGGCTTCCTCCCAGACGCCTGCTGTGGGCCATGTGGCCATGACAGCTGATGGACTGGGAGAAGTCAGAGCTGATGGGAGGGGACAGGCTTCTACTGGCCTTAGGTGTGGAGAACTGTGGTCATGGGGGCCAGCTGCGGGAGGCTGAGTGGCAAAACAACAGGTTGATGGTTGCCAACTGAGTCCCTGCCCTCTGCCCAGGGGAGGAGGCCAGCATCCCTACCTGCCAGCACCCTCCTAACCCTGTTGACCCTCCCTCGCTTTGTAGATCTCAAGAACCAGAAGGGCCAGACATTGCTGGGAAGGCTTATGCCTTCATCTAAGAAGCTCTTGAGAGCAGAGGAAGGCCGGGTGGAAGCGGGTGGAGGGAAGGGGTGGGACCGAAGGCCCGAGGCTGTCCTTGACTCCAGGTTCTGCCTTCCTCTAGAGAAAGTCTGTACCGGCTGTTACCTCAAACGACCCCAGAGAACATCAACAAGAACTTTGAGCAATACACATTAGACCCAGGAACGCGGTACCCAAACCTCAACTCAAACTGTGTCAGGCCCCATCAGGTAAGGCCTTGCCTAAAGTCCTGTCTGGGTCACTGTGCACTGAGCGGTGGGAAGCAGGGAGAGGTCACCCAAAATCTTGGCACATCCCTGGGACCGAGGCCACCAGTGCCTCTTGGCCCAAAGGTGGGGCCACTTCCTCTCTCTAGAAAAGCCATCGAGTAGAGTCAAGTCAGCATCTCTAGCCCAAAGGAGAGCGCTGGAACACGTAGGTCTGTGTCCACATATGTACATATATGTATATTCTATGTTTGTTACTCACAGAGCATATGCGCTGCTGAGCATGAAAAGTGAATGTATTAGTCATGTCTGACTCTTTGCAACCCTATGGACTGTAGCCGGCCAGGTTGCTCTGTCCGTGGAATTTTCCAGACAAGAATAGTGGAGTGGATAGCCATTCCCTTCTCTAGGCAATCTTCCAGACCCTGCAATTGAACCCTGGTTTCCTGCATTGTAGGCAGATTCTTTACCATCTGAGCCAGCACGGAAGCCCATTGCTGAGCATAGCTCTCTCAAATCATCTACCTAACCAGATATCAGATCCCTTTCATCCTAGGTCCTAGAATCTTTTTTCTCCAACTGACTTAGACTCATACAAGATCCAATCTCTTTAGTCAGTAGCACAAAGCATGGTGTACATTTGAAAAATCAGCCAATTACCTCTATTCACACTTGAGTGCCCCCACATTTGGGTGTAAAACAGATCCATAGCTTGGTCTCAGGTTGCTGATTCCCTTCCTGAAGGCCTTGTCTTTCATCGAGAGAGGACAAAGGTTCAGAGACCCTGTGCCTGGCGTTTGGGGAAAACTGGCAGACAGCTGGGTTCTCTCTCGCCCCTAGGTGAAGCACTTGTACATCACGAAGGAATTGCACCAGTACCCGCTCGAGAGGCTGGGCTCAGTGAGGAGATCTGTTGGTCTCTCCAGACGGGGTAAGTGGCCCTCTTGGGATCCTAGCTCTACAGGGAGCCGGCCTACGGGGTGGCAGGCGGGACCTAGGCCCTGCAGCCAGCCTGGCTTTGACCCAGTGACGTGTGTGACCTTGGTCACGTGCCTCTTGTATCTGCCCTTTAGCTTCCTCATCTGTAAAGCCAGGACCAGGAAAATACAACCACAGCATCACTGTGGATCAGAGGCGAGCACTGGGCACATTCAAGTGAACTGGAATGACTTTCCTGGGACCGAGGCCACCAGTGCCTCTTGGCCCAAAGGTGGGGCCACTTCCTCTCTAGAAAAGCCATCGAGTAGAGTCAAGTCAGCATCTCTAGCCCAAAGGAGAGCGCTGGAACACGTGGTCTGTGTCCACATATGTACATATATGTATATTCTATGTTTGTTACTCACAGAGCATATGCGCTGCTGAGCATGAAAAGTGAATGTATTAGTCATGTCTGACTCTTTGCAACCCTATGGACTGTAGCCGGCCAGGTTGCTCTGTCCGTGGAATTTTCCAGACAAGAATAGTGGAGTGGATAGCCATTCCCTTCTCTAGGCAATCTTCCAGACCCTGCAATTGAACCCTGGTTTCCTGCATTGTAGGCAGATTCTTTACCATCTGAGCCAGCACGGAAGCCCATTGCTGAGCATAGCTCTCTCAAATCATCTACCTAACCAGATATCAGATCCCTTTCATCCTAGGTCCTAGAATCTTTTTTCTCCAACTGACTTAGACTCATACAAGATCCAATCTCTTTAGTCAGTAGCACAAAGCATGGTGTACATTTGAAAAATCAGCCAATTACCTCTATTCACACTTGAGTGCCCCCACATTTGGGTGTAAAACAGATCCATAGCTTGGTCTCAGGTTGCTGATTCCCTTCCTGAAGGCCTTGTCTTTCATCGAGAGAGGACAAAGGTTCAGAGACCCTGTGCCTGGCGTTTGGGGAAAACTGGCAGACAGCTGGGTTCTCTCTCGCCCCTAGGTGAAGCACTTGTACATCACGAAGGAATTGCACCAGTACCCGCTCGAGAGGCTGGGCTCAGTGAGGAGATCTGTTGGTCTCTCCAGACGGGGTAAGTGGCCCTCTTGGGATCCTAGCTCTACAGGGAGCCGGCCTACGGGGTGGCAGGCGGGACCTAGGCCCTGCAGCCAGCCTGGCTTTGACCCAGTGACGTGTGTGACCTTGGTCACGTGCCTCTTGTATCTGCCCTTTAGCTTCCTCATCTGTAAAGCCAGGACCAGGAAAATACAACCACAGCATCACTGTGGATCAGAGGCGAGCACTGGGCACATTCAAGTGAACTGGAATGACTTTCCTGGGACTTGCTTTTCTTTTCCTGTTTTTCCAGTCTGAGGAGTCTTGTCTCCCCAGCTAGACAACAAGCTCCACGTGCTTCATTCTTTTCCTGGTCTTCTAGGGTTGGATATAGTGCTGCGCACAAGCCTGGTGCTTGGTGCAGAAGGAAGGGAGGGTTAAATGGCTGGCTTCCCAGCGTCCATCCAGGTGTACTTGGGTCACTGTCCTGCTTAAAGGCGCACCTGGCTTCTGCCACCTACCCCGACCTCACATGCTGCCTGCCATTGGGCAAACTCTGCCTCACGAGCCACTCCTCCCTGCCGTCCATACCCACACACCCCACTGCTGCCGGCCTGGGATAAACCATCACACATAACAGGGCAGCTTTTTCTAAGCTCTTTGCCACATCTCAGTCCTTTCGCTTCCCTGGAGATCTCCCTCTGCCTTGGACACTCTTCTGGAAGCAGCTCAAATACACGTCCTCCATGACTCTTTATTTGGTGAATTCCTTGGCCCTGCCAGATGCCGGCAGACCTGCTCCCATGTTCCCCTGGCATCGGGTTTCTCCATCATTGTCACCCGCTTCTGTGTCTGTCTTTCCCGCAGGATAAGTGTGTTGTTGACAGCGTTCATGTCATCCTCACCTCTCTGTCTCTAACCTCTGACCAGGGCTTGGCCAAGAGGGGAGTCTTGGGGCCTCTTAACTGCAAGAGAGCATGCTTCCTGTTCCAGTATGCTGCCTGCTCTCAACAGGGCCCCTCGGGAGGCTGCGCCCACACCCACAGCCCCTGGCCTCCGTGCCGTTCCTCTGGGCCCCCACCCATGGTGGCAGACAGAGGGGTTCCCAGGGGAGCTGCTGAGCTGTCTGCAGGGCGCCTCACACTGTCTGTCTCCTCCTACTGCAGAGTCAGACGTCCGGCCCAGCAAACTCCTCACCTGGTGCCAGCAGCAGACCGAGGGCTACCAGCACGTCAACGTCACTGACCTGACCACGTCCTGGCGGAACGGCCTGGCCCTGTGCGCCATCATCCACCGCTTCCGGCCCGAACTGATGTGAGTCTGGGGCCCCGCAGGACCTGGCGAGCCCCTCCCAGCCCGAGGGAACTCTGGAGACAAGGGAGACGAGGGCAGCTCTAGATGCAGTCTTTGGGACTTCATTCACTATTTCTGTTTGCATATTTTGGATTTGAGTTTTCTCTTCAGTTTATTCTTTCCCTTTGCACTGATTACTGATTACTCTCCAGCAACTTGTTTGACTTGTCTTCCTTCTGTGTGAGGAGCAGAAGTGGCTTAGACTCATGAATTGATTGAACTTATACTCCAAACCCTCTGCTTTTGGGAAGTTAGAGCACTTGCATCTTCAAGCTCTAGCTTCAAGGGAGGACTTCTGGGTAAGACCCAATTCTGGGGACAAGTTTGAAAAGGTTAGACTTGAGGCCCAGATCTGGTAGCTGTATACTGTTGAGGTCACTCAGTTGTGTCTGACTCTTTGCGACCGTTAAGACTTGATGGCCCAGATCTGGTAGCATTGTTGAGGCATCAAATACACGTCCTCCATGACTCTTTATTTGGTGAATTCCTTGGCCCTGCCAGATGCCGGCAGACCTGCTCCCATGTTCCCCTGGCATCGGGTTTCTCCATCATTGTCACCCGCTTCTGTGTCTGTCTTTCCCGCAGGATAAGTGTGTTGTTGACAGCGTTCATGTCATCCTCACCTCTCTGTCTCTAACCTCTGACCAGGGCTTGGCCAAGAGGGGAGTCTTGGGGCCTCTTAACTGCAAGAGAGCATGCTTCCTGTTCCAGTATGCTGCCTGCTCTCAACAGGGCCCCTCGGGAGGCTGCGCCCACACCCACAGCCCCTGGCCTCCGTGCCGTTCCTCTGGGCCCCCACCCATGGTGGCAGACAGAGGGGTTCCCAGGGGAGCTGCTGAGCTGTCTGCAGGGCGCCTCACACTGTCTGTCTCCTCCTACTGCAGAGTCAGACGTCCGGCCCAGCAAACTCCTCACCTGGTGCCAGCAGCAGACCGAGGGCTACCAGCACGTCAACGTCACTGACCTGACCACGTCCTGGCGGAACGGCCTGGCCCTGTGCGCCATCATCCACCGCTTCCGGCCCGAACTGATGTGAGTCTGGGGCCCCGCAGGACCTGGCGAGCCCCTCCCAGCCCGAGGGAACTCTGGAGACAAGGGAGACGAGGGCAGCTCTAGATGCAGTCTTTGGGACTTCATTCACTATTTCTGTTTGCATATTTTGGATTTGAGTTTTCTCTTCAGTTTATTCTTTCCCTTTGCACTGATTACTGATTACTCTCCAGCAACTTGTTTGACTTGTCTTCCTTCTGTGTGAGGAGCAGAAGTGGCTTAGACTCATGAATTGATTGAACTTATACTCCAAACCCTCTGCTTTTGGGAAGTTAGAGCACTTGCATCTTCAAGCTCTAGCTTCAAGAGAGGACTTCTGGGTAAGACCCAATTCTGGGGACCAGTTTGAGGTTTTACAGCCAAAAGGATTAGACTTGAGGCCCAGATCTGGTAGCTGTATACTGTTGAGGTCACTCAGTTGTGTCTGACTCTTTGCGACCCCGTGGATGAACAGTGGACTTCCCCAGGCAAGGATAGTGGAGTGGGTGGCCTTTCCCTTCTCCAGAATATCTTCCCAACCCAGGGATCGAACCCAGGTCTTCCGCATTGCAGGCAGATTCTTTACCATCTGAAGCACCAGGGAAGCCTGTGTACTGTTTTTGGCAGCCACTTGTCTTCTCTGAGATTGCTTCATCTGTAAATTGGGAATAATAGCAGGATCATTAGGAAGACTGGATTATGTTTGTGGAAATGCTTTGAAGGCATGGTATGTCTATTCTTTTTAAATCCACTGTAACCTCACACCCATGAGCTAATTCATCCAGAAGACTGGATGGCAACCTAACAAAGGTTCTCAACTTGTACCTTCAGGAAGTGAGGTTGCCCCAAGAAGGGGACAGGGCTCTCACACCTGTTACTTTATATGACTTGATTTTTTTATTTACTAGAAGCCCGTATTACTTTTTTTTTTTTTTTTTAAGATAACATTTTATTTCTGACCAGAGCAACATAAAAGATTTGTTTTATTCCATGCTTCAAAAAGGAAGAAAAAAGATCTACACAACCGAACTTCGTTCCCTCTTCTTCACTTTCTCTATACCCTTGGGGAACTACAACACCGGAGTCGACCCAGAAGCCGCACAGGGCCACGCCAGGGCCATGCCAGGGTCACAGCCACTCTGAGGGCACAGGCATGCAGCCCTGAACGCGGTCTGGCCCATGTCGACCCTGACAACATTTAAAGGGTTACAGGCCCTTGACATGTTTTGCCTGCTTCACTCTGTGCAAATTCTGTAATAGGGCTCATACAGGGGCTGTGGGGAGAGGAATTTTTAAAGAGATAAGAACCTAAATGTTGGACCTTAACCCACAGAATAAAGGCTGAGAAAGCTTGGAATTTAACTGAAGGTTTAAAGCTTGGTCTTGTGCTCCACTTAGAATGTCTCAGTTATCTGTAACATGACGCACTTGGACACTGACCTGTGCTTTTGAAAAGGCTGCTTGGCTCTTGGAGACTTTACTTCTTAGTAGTAGACAGAACTGCCCTACAAGAAGCCCATAGTACGTTTTCAATGTAAAGGAAAAGAATATAGGGGAGCTATGTAAAAGTAAAATCGTAAAATTTCCATTCATTTTCTCATTTTTTCAGCTCAGGCAGCAAATGACATTCTCATGGCCCAGATCTGCTTTGGTCCTGCCATGAGTGAGGACAGGGTTCACCTCTTCTGGCTGAGGCCCAGTGGTGGAGGGATCAAGCAGGGCCGGTGTCCCCCGCAGCACTCCTTAGGGCCTAGTCTGCTCAGCTCTTCACCCCTCTCCATCCTCTGCCTGACCTTCATCTTGTTCTGATTCTCCAGCAACTTTGATGCTCTGAATGAAGACGATGCTGTAAAGAACAACCAGCTGGCGTTTGACGTGGCCGAGCGTGAGTTTGGCATCCCCCCAGTGACCACAGGCAAAGAGATGGCATCGGCCCAGGAGCCCGACAAGCTCAGCATGGTCTTGTACCTCTCCAAGTTCTACGAGCTCTTCCGGGGCACCCCGCTGAGGCCTGTGGGTAAGGACATGCTTTTGGACAAGGGGGTGAGGATCTCCACCCTAAAAGATTTGTTTTATTCCATGCTTCAAAAGGAAGAAAAAGATCTACACAACCGAACTTCGTTCCTCTTCTTCACTTTCTCTATACCCTTGGGGAACTACAACACGGAGTCGACCCAGAAGCCGCACAGGGCCACGCCAGGGCCATGCCAGGGTCACAGCCACTCTGAGGGCACAGGCATGCAGCCCTGAACGCGGTCTGGCCCATGTCGACCCTGACAACATTTAAAGGGTTACAGGCCCTTGACATGTTTTGCCTGCTTCACTCTGTGCAAATTCTGTAATAGGGCTCATACAGGGGCTGTGGGGAGAGGAATTTTTAAAGAGATAAGAACCTAAATGTTGGACCTTAACCCACAGAATAAAGGCTGAGAAAGCTTGGAATTTAACTGAAGGTTTAAAGCTTGGTCTTGTGCTCCACTTAGAATGTCTCAGTTATCTGTAACATGACGCACTTGGACACTGACCTGTGCTTTTGAAAAGGCTGCTTGGCTCTTGGAGACTTTACTTCTTAGTAGTAGACAGAACTGCCCTACAAGAAGCCCATAGTACGTTTTCAATGTAAAGGAAAAGAATATAGGGGAGCTATGTAAAAGTAAAATCGTAAAATTTCCATTCATTTTCTCATTTTTTCAGCTCAGGCAGCAAATGACATTCTCATGGCCCAGATCTGCTTTGGTCCTGCCATGAGTGAGGACAGGGTTCACCTCTTCTGGCTGAGGCCCAGTGGTGGAGGGATCAAGCAGGGCCGGTGTCCCCCGCAGCACTCCTTAGGGCCTAGTCTGCTCAGCTCTTCACCCCTCTCCATCCTCTGCCTGACCTTCATCTTGTTCTGATTCTCCAGCAACTTTGATGCTCTGAATGAAGACGATGCTGTAAAGAACAACCAGCTGGCGTTTGACGTGGCCGAGCGTGAGTTTGGCATCCCCCCAGTGACCACAGGCAAAGAGATGGCATCGGCCCAGGAGCCCGACAAGCTCAGCATGGTCTTGTACCTCTCCAAGTTCTACGAGCTCTTCCGGGGCACCCCGCTGAGGCCTGTGGGTAAGGACATGCTTTTGGACAAGGCTTTCCTGGCCCCTGAGGAATCTCCACCCTGCACCCACATCTGTCTGCTCTTCACACTGGTGTCCTTTGTTCTGGGGCTGCCCTCGCTTTGCCTTTGAGCCTAAATAGGGATGGACCTCATGTGTATAAGTGGGTCCTGTGTGGCAGGTGCCCCACGGGGCTAGTCTGCATCTGCCCTTGTCACTGGAAGGTCACTGACAGAGTGGCACCAACCCCGTATACAGGCCACTGACGGCTTCAGTTGGGGGTAAGGAAGTGACTTTGAAGGGACTTTGTCTCAGTGACACCCTCGGAGCTCTGGGGGAGCAGTGGCAGGATCTGATCTCAGCCTTACTTTTATTTCCTGACAGATTCTTGGCGTAAAAACTATGGAGAGAATGCTGACCTGGGCTTGACCCAGTCATCCATGGCTCATAACTATCTCAACCTCACGTTTCCCAGGAAGAGGACTCCTCGAGTAAGCGTTGATTTGGGGTTGTTTGATCTCTGTTTGCTCATGGATGGGGTGAGGGGAAGGGAAATGCCATGGGCTGGCCCTGTGCATGTGGATAAATGGCACAGAACGAGCACTCATGGCAGACATGAATAGAACTCCATCAGTTCCCCTTGCACATGTAGCTGGCTTCAAAGCCTTCAGTGTGGTTCCAGGAAGCGCAGGGTAGAGAGCCGAGAGGACATGCTGGTGAGTGTTTTTAAAAGTAAATCAGATCAGCTCTGCCTCCTGAGCAGGGAGGAGGAGGTGGTTTCTCACTCAGCTAAGTCCTTTAGATCGGGAGCACGATGGCCACAGAGTGGCAGAGGGGGGGTGAAGAGGCTACGCTTACACATTCTGTTCCATTCATGGTCTAGATTCATTCATTCAGCAAATGTTGATTGGGCCCTACGTCATGCCAGCTTTAAAGCTGAATGTTTTGTTGTTGATGAGGGGAGCTGACACAGAGATGATGATTCCGTGAGCCTTTGCCTCGGAGGGGTTCAGCGCCTAATAAAGAGGTTTGTTCCAAACTTGCCTGGCTTCATGGCACCTTTAGTGTCTTAATCTTTTTTTTTTTTCCTCACACTGCTCCCAGATCAAAAGAAATACCTAAAAGTTTCATTTGTTAAGTAATTACCTCCAAATATAGTAACTTGGCAGGGGTATTTTTGCAAGGTGTGTGGCAAGCATCATCGGTCTTCCCTAGAAAACTTAAAATATCCTGCAGCTCCTCTGTGAGTTCACTAACGGTGCTGTGGAGTCCCTTGGTACAGTTTGGAAACCCACAGGCCTAATGAGAAATTACAGTTTAACAAGTTATTTATTTATTTTATTTTATCTTCGGTTGTGCTGGGTCTTCATTGCGGAGAGCAGAGGCTACTCTTTGTGGTGGTGTGGGCTTCTCAGCATGCTGGCCTCTCTTGTTGTGGAGCGTGGGCTCTAAATCAGGAGGACTCTGCAGTTATGTTGCATGGGCTTAGTTGCCCTGAGGCAGGTGGGATCTTCCCAGACCAGGGATTGAACCTGTGTCTCCTGCACTGGCAGTCAGATTCTTATCTACTGTACCACCAGGGAGTCCAAGAAATTATAATTTTATATGAACGGCGGCCTCTCCATGGAAGATATGACACAAGTTGCCTTGCTCGACATGACCGTTTTAAAGATACAATGTGGAGTCTTGGAGATGTTCGGCTGCGAGGGCTTGCACAGAGCTTACCTTGCCCCCGTCACTCCGCAGAGGGCTGCAGGCCTCTGCACGCATCTCCGTGCCTCTGATCGCTGACAGGCTTGTCACTGCTGGCCAGTCACGCCTTGTCCTGCCGGCTCCTCTGCCCAGGGTGGGGCTCGGGCCGTGTGGCCTCTTTCCCTGGGTGTGTGATCCATGGTCACTTTTTCCACTGCAGGCTACACTCCCTGGAATGTACAGTGGTTGTGCTGAGTCTAGGAGTCGAGTCCTGAGCTCTCAGCAGGCCTTGTCTGTAGGAAGGAACAAGCCGGAGGTCTGGGCCTGGAGGGTATGAGAGTCTGCCCAGGTGTAAGCAGAGTGGCTGCATCTCGTCTCCCTGTCCCCCTCGGCTCCCTGAGCTGCCCTACTCAGCGACACTGTGGGAGGCGCCATAACCCACCGTAACACTAAGCAAAAGCTATTTTCTGGAGCCCAGTTGTCGGCTTACCTGAACCCAACCCAGCCACTTCTTCTCTGATGACTGAGGGCCCCCACTTTGGGCTCTTGCATCCCAGGAAAGCCAGGCAGTCTTTCTGGAAGCTCTCGGGGCCAAACATTTACCACTCTTCTCTGTTCACTCGATTTCTCCCACCACTTAGCCCACAACTGGGAACTGGAGAGGAATGTTTAAACCTTTCACTCACCACACCTCTGTTTACAGAGTGACCGAATTGAAACAGCCTGGCCAGCTCTGGCTCAGGAGGTGGGAATGGTCAGAAGTTGGCCTTCAGCCAGGCCCTCCGAGGGCTTCCTGGAGGTTTGCTCCACGTCCCCTGGCTCTGGGAGCAGTGGGGATGCGTGGGCTCTGTGTGGGCTCTGCCCGGCCCAGCCCTGGCTGATTTTGGCCCACGCCCAGGGTGTGCTCCCAGGCTGCCCATCTTGAGAATGGTTAAAATCCACAAATCTAATTCCCTCCCACGGCCCCACGTAACGTCTGAAGTTGGCCCTGCTCCTCGGATAACTAGGGTAGTCAGGTCATTGAAGTCTCTGTTGTGGGCGTTAGTTGTCCCACTCTTTCTTCTCACACTGAACGCTTCTTCTAGGGGTTACAAGTTCACAAGGCCACCAAGTCACATTCTGCCCTGGTACCGAAATACCCCGGTATATCCTGTCCTCCATTCAACTCCAGGGTCAGACCACAGGCAAAGTACCTTATCCTCTTTCTGTCTTGTGTCTTGTATCTGGATCCTTTCTTGGTTTGGAGAAATCTATTTGCAGTGCCCTTTGGTCTTAATGTGTCTCATACCAAATCCACTCCAGGTTGCCCCCGGGCACACACAGAGGAGGTCTGCCCAGGAGGCTGAAGGCTGCACATACACACATGGGTTTCCCCACATTGCACCCAGAAGATGCCAGTGCATCTAGACACACAGTTGTCACTGCCCTGGTTTATGGGTCGTTGTGTGCTGGAGATGCAGGCTAGGCTGTGCTTGTGCGATTTTCTACACCAAGGCTTGAACACAGCATCTATAGATTCCCTCCCCCAGCCGTCCCTACCCATCTTACCGCCCTCACTGACTTCAGAGGAGCATCTTGATCTGAGGGTTGAACAGCTCACGTTTGTTCACATGTGGCGTCTTCATCTGAAGAGGACTCTGTGTTTCTCTCTTGAGCCGGACTAACACTGTTCTCTTCTTCCTGGTTTTCAATGTCAGTGTTAAATTCTCCTTTCCTCCCTAATCTTATTTTCCTGATAACATTCAAATTCCAGTGAAAGATAACAACTCTGGGTAAAACTGAAGGCTTTCCCTCCATCCAGGAACTTGTTTATTTTAGAGAGAATGGGTTTCCCACCCATCCCGTGCCAAGAGGGTTGTGCCTCTGGTGAATGGTAACTATGGGGTTGGTTATCTCAGAAGATTGGATGGCCCACTCCTGGGGAGAAGAGCCTGGGGATTCTGTTTTTCTCTTAAAGCCCTTGGGTCTGCTTCTGCAGATCAGCCTCTGTCCCAGATCTAGAAGCCTGGTGGTGTGGGACAGCCCTGGAGTGCCAGAGTTCTTCTCACCATGCTCACACGTCTGCTAACCCGCAGGTGTGGTCTCTGTCCTTTTGAGTGTGCATGTGGGAGGTACACACACCCACACACACGATCAATCAATCTGTGCTCTTTACATCGGACCCCACATAGGTTATGGCTGGATTGATGGCCACTTCAATCATGAAGATACCTGGTCTTTGTTTTCCCCATTCTGAGCCCATTCCTTGAGGGACAGCACCACACGGAACCTGTCATTTGTCCCTGGAAAGCCCATCCTCAAAGCCCGGTCTGTGGCCCCAGGTTTATCCTGCTCTGTCGGGTGATTCTGACCCAGGTCCTCTTCTAGCACTGGTCCCTGGTGGTGTGGGGTTCACAAGGTATGACTCAGATCAGTGTCTGGTCTGACCCAACCGTCCCTCTTCTAGCCCTTCTCCTTGACCTTCCTCCACAGACACTTTCCAGAGATCCAGGGGCCATTATGTGAGAAAGTCCCTCCTGCATCCGCCCATTCATTCCACCCAGATTTCCTGCCGCAAGTTCTCAGTGCTGGAGGCACAGCAGTGAACAGCACAGCCAAGGTCCCAGCACAGCCAAAATCAGCAAGGAGCTGACCTTCCAGTGTGAATTCCCAAGTTCCTCTCACTCCCCTTCTCCAGCTATGCCCATCGAACCACCCACCCAGCAGCCAAAACTCCTGCTAGGTTTCTCTCACTTTGCAGCTCAGAGACTTGAAGATGGCTTAGGGAGTCTAGAGTCCTGGGTCCTGATGCTGCCCTCCTTGGCCAGCACAGGCCTTGAGCAGTGTGCCCACCTCTGCACCACCCTGGGCACCTGTGGTCTGCAGGTCTCTGCAGAGAGTGGTCACTCTCCAGTCCTCTGTGTTATCATGACCTGGGAGTCTACGCTCTTTTATAGAATGAGGATGCACTTTAAAGCCAGGCCGACAGATACATATTTGGGTCTGCTGGGAATTCAGCACATGTTCAGACCTCTCAAAGTTCCTTTGCTTGGCTGCAAAATGTGATGGAATAATAAATATCACATTACTCTGAAGACAGCATTGAACCAATGCGAGCTGCAGGTCTGAGCTCCTTCTGTGGCACATGAAAAAGGCTCTGTACGTGATGCTTCCCCAACTCAACCTTTACGAGTCCTGATGAAACAAAGATGGTCATTTTCTGAAAAGGCTAAAACTAGTTGGGCTGACCGTTGCCTTCTGTACTGCTACCATGATGGATCCTGCATTTTGCAGTCTACACAGAAGTGTCACAGATAACTCATTTGTTCTTGTTACATTTTGAGGAAGTCAAGGGACATATTCTCAGTTATAGCGATGGAGAAACTTGGTCTTAAATAATCTATTACCTAAATCATCCTATTGTGATGCCACACAGGAGGTAAATGTCAAAATCAGACTAGAACTCAGATTTTCTACTTCCGTGAATAGCACTGACCTAACTTCAAATGTCTAACACATTTATAGATAGGAGAAGTGTCTTACATGATTATGTGCATCCTTACAATAACTTGCTTATGACCTAAATAATATAGGATCTTAGAGATGAGGAAAGTGAAGTCAGAAAAGTTGACTGATTTTCTTAAGGTCACTTAGCTAGAAAGTAATTCATGCCATAGCTGAGTTCATGGCTTCTTGCTGCTCTGCCACGGAGGGAAGCTTCCTCTTGCCAGTGTTACTGGCCATTTTTCTAAATATCATGATGGTCAGTGTGCTCTCAGTCAGGCCACTTCCTACAATGGCCAGTCTCTTGTCCTGTGACCTGGATCTGAATTTTTCCAGGGTTAGAGGACACCAGCTAACTAAAGGTTTGTTTGGGGCAAAAATCACCTTAGGTCAGGCAGTATGGGAACATGATTATTTTGTGCTAATCAAATGATGAGCTTGGTAGACATATGTCTCATTTTTAACATGTAGAATACCAAGTAGTTTAACAAATATCTTTTAATATATAGACTCTTTCAAATCATTGGGAAATCATGATAAGAAAGTGTCTTAGGGTGAAAGGACAGGAAAACTGAATAGGAAAAGGAAGTGAGTTATTTGTTTGATCTCAAGTTGTCTCTGGGCATAATAACTACTTTTTTTCCTCCTGGTACCCCAGTTCTCTATGGTGCAAAATATAATTCAAAGAGAAGGAGAATATGGAGGCATTTTTGGCTCCCAAATAGAGATATACAGATCAGAAAAAATTCGATAAATCTCTAGGTTTGTGTTTTCTCAGGCTTTGCGTTTTAACCTAGCTCTTGGTTGAGAATCATTGCTTTCATGATAAAAGCATAAGGAAGAACAGAGACCCTTTGGGTCTGTATGTGGCTAACCTTTCCATATAGACTGCATTATATTGTCCCACAGGTCAGGCTGAGTCAGAGGACCCAAGGTTGCCCCCACCCAATTCCTCTCCCCTCTGAAGGATTTGGGGGTCTTCTTAGGTCCTGCTGCTGGTTCACTCCCCACCCCCCAGGAATGTTTTCTGTGCACCTGCCGCTAACATACTGCGTGTGGATCCACGCAGGCTCCAATTGTTGTACCAGTCACAGCCAGGGCTGCCGAGATCAAGAGAGTAAGATACGTTGCTCTTTGAGGGAAAAGTCAAGTCCTCATTAAAGGTGGAAACAAGAACAGCAGAAAACCCTAAGAAGATACCTGAGATGTTCTTGTAGGGAGCACATCCTGTACTTTCACAGGCTTGTCTCTGGGCCAGTATGGCGCTCACAGGCATGGAGCCGGACGCCTAGACAGCCGGGGCCTCCAGGAGCCAGCGCTGTAAATAAGGTCATCTGTTTCTTTTGGTGTTGGCCCAAACATTTGGGCTTAAATCATTTCCATTCACAGAATCATGATTTATGAGAAGCTGAGGAAAATGTTGAAGGGAAGGCGAGGCCCTTTGATCTGTTGTTTTGTGCTGCCTGAGCAAGAGAAGGGTCACATTTTTGAACAAATATCAATGACTAAACTGCGGTTGATCTTGTTTTAAAGGTTTTTCATGTTGCTGGTGAATAGGAGGAGGGGCAGAGGTGGTGGGCGTGTAAGAGGAGGGGAGCAGGTGCTTGCCTGTGGGAGCAAGTGAGGACAGACGAGGCCGAGCGCGGAGGGCTCTGCTCACTAATGTTGATGTAGGACAACCAGGAGGTGAAGGGGCCTCTGGGGGCGCGGCAAGGTGGGGAAGTATGGGGCCGACTGGGCTGCAGTCTGGGTTGTAGGGGAAAGAGAGGCCAGCAGCCCTTTCAGCTACATCCAGTGCGGAACAGAGGCTGGGATTTAATCTGGCCCTCCTATGGGTCAGGCCCACTGAGAGGGTCAGCGCCACCCAGGGGGGAAGGGTTGCGTGCTAGGTTTGTGTTTTCTCAGGCTTTGCGTTTTAACCTAGCTCTTGGTTGAGAATCATTGCTTTCATGATAAAGCATAAGGAAGAACAGAGACCCTTTGGGTCTGTATGTGGCTAACCTTTCCATATAGACTGCATTATATTGTCCCACAGGTCAGGCTGAGTCAGAGGACCCAAGGTTGCCCCCACCCAATTCCTCTCCTCTGAAGGATTTGGGGGTCTTCTTAGGTCCTGCTGCTGGTTCACTCCCACCCCCAGGAATGTTTTCTGTGCACCTGCCGCTAACATACTGCGTGTGGATCCACGCAGGCTCCAATTGTTGTACCAGTCACAGCCAGGGCTGCCGAGATCAAGAGAGTAAGATACGTTGCTCTTTGAGGGAAAAGTCAAGTCCTCATTAAAGGTGGAAACAAGAACAGCAGAAAACCCTAAGAAGATACCTGAGATGTTCTTGTAGGGAGCACATCCTGTACTTTCACAGGCTTGTCTCTGGGCCAGTATGGCGCTCACAGGCATGGACCCGGGACGCCTAGACAGCCGGGGCCTCCAGGAGCCAGCGCTGTAAATAAGGTCATCTGTTTCTTTTGGTGTTGGCCCAAACATTTGGGCTTAAATCATTTCCATTCACAGAATCATGATTTATGAGAAGCTGAGGAAAATGTTGAAGGGAAGGCGAGGCCCTTTGATCTGTTGTTTTGTGCTGCCTGAGCAAGAGAAGGGTCACATTTTTGAACAAATATCAATGACTAAACTGCGGTTGATCTTGTTTTAAAGGTTTTTCATGTTGCTGGTGAATAGGAGGAGGGGCAGAGGTGGTGGGCGTGTAAGAGGAGGGGAGCAGGTGCTTGCCTGTGGGAGCAAGTGAGGACAGACGAGGCCGAGCGCGGAGGGCTCTGCTCACTAATGTTGATGTAGGACAACCAGGAGGTGAAGGGGCCTCTGGGGGCGCGGCAAGGTGGGGAAGTATGGGGCCGACTGGGCTGCAGTCTGGGTTGTAGGGGAAAGAGAGGCCAGCAGCCCTTTCAGCTACATCCAGTGCGGAACAGAGGCTGGGATTTAATCTGGCCCTCCTATGGGTCAGGCCCACTGAGAGGGTCAGCGCCACCCAGCGGGAGGGATGCGTGGTCAGTGGGCACGGCTCCATGGTCCTCAGTGGGCTGGCCATTTGGGGAAGGCCCCCATTGGACACGCCAGTGTTAAGGAGAGACTTGCCTGGGATGGGGAAGGGAGAAGACCTGAAGCCAGCCTGCAGTCCCATCCAAGCTCACAGCATCAGCTCAACCTTGCCTTCCCTTGAGGAGGCAAGCCAGACCACTAGTGTGTCCTTGCGTGACCCTGGCAAGGCTCACGCAGGGGGCTGAGATAGGAGGGGTCTTTGGATTTAAATGTCCAGATTTGGGAAGCAGAGTTGACTGTAAGGGGTTATCAATAGGACAGCTATGCAATTTGTTGTCTAAACCAGAACGCTTTTGAGCATAATGGACTTCCCTGGTGGCCAATGGTTAAGACTTTGCCTTCCAGTGCCAAGAGGCAGGTCAGATCCCTGCTTGGGGAACTAAGATCTCATATGCCTTGCAGCCAAAAAACCGAAACATAGAACAGAAGCCATATTGCAATACATTCAATAAAGACTTTTAAAATGGCCACATTAAAAAAAAAAGGAGGGCATTATTCCTAATTATGCTTGGCAGAAAAAGCAATGCATCAAAATGTCCTGGGCAAACTGGGCCACTGTTTTCATACCATGTCTGATGCTGCTTTGAAATTAACACAGTATCATTTACCAGTAGCTGCAATGGGGCTGAATGGCAGATGTAATTTGTCGTCAGATGCCTGGACAGCTGGTCTGAGTCCTGAGCATCCATGCCCGTGAGGGGGCCAGTGGCCCCTCTTCGTAGGTGGGGACCTCTGCAGGGCAGCCCCAGCAGGCCCAGTGGTGATAGGTCTGAGTCCAGGGTCACTGACCAGGAGACCATCCCTGCCCGGATCACAAGGATTCTCTGTGCATTGTAATGTTTCGGCATGATTTGGGGGTCTGTACTCCCACCCTCTTCTGGCATCATGACCCTGGCCCCTGAGGTGCAGGGAGACTCTTTCCACTGTGCCCGCACGAGAGCTGAGAGCAGTTGTCACGGTGCAGGGTAATTTCATCTGTTCCTGGGCTGGCAGCTGTCCTGGGCAAGGCTGGGTCCCCCACGCTCATCATGACAGCCCTGAGCTCACCATGCTTTCTTGGCCATCGCAGGTGGACAGCCGAACCGAAGAGAATGACATGAACAAGCGGAGGAGGAAAGGCTTCAACAACCTGGACGAGGTTCGTGGGCTTGGTGTCGGTTTCCTGACAGCCAGTGGCCATAGCCTGCCCGCCTACCAAGACGGTCGCCCTGCCCTTCTTTCTTTCCTCTCTCTTGTACCCCTGGGCTCCAAGCTTAGCTTGGTGAAAAAAACAGTGTCCCTTTCCCAGGGTGTGGCTCATGTCTGTAAAACCCAGATGATGCATTTGAAATATAGGACATCTTGTAGAATGGAGGCATAGAAGGAACATTACACGACAAAGCCCATATATGATAAACCCACAGCAAACAATATCCACAGTGGTGAAAAGCTGAAAGCATTTCCTCTAATATTAGGAACAAGGCATTCTCACCAGTCTTATTCAACATAGTTCTAGAAGTCGTAGCCACAGTAGTCAGGGAAGACAAAGAAATAAAAGGACTCCAGATTGAAAAAGAAGTAAAATTCTCACTGTTTGCAGATTCTCTATGTAAAGGTTAAATAAGAGTACGTGTATACCATGCCAAATATGTTCTCTGACCTAGGTTAATCAAGATATAATCACTGTGAACAGTAAGTAGTAAAGAGGCACCAGCAGCCTCTCTGTTCCCCTAATCCTCCTTTCTACCTTTCCTGTTTTCTGTGCCTTTAGTCTTTAAGGCAAATGTCCCCGTGCCCACAAGTGCCACCTTGTGGTTAAAGAAAGAAGTTACAGACTGCTTTGTCAAAGCCAACCCGGAGTCTCGTCTCCTGCTACTGAAAATTTGATCAGAAAAGAGTATCGGTTCTTACCTTCCCAGGCAGCTCTTTAAAGAGACCTGAGATACATACCTCGTTCCAAAAAGCCATTCTCATCCCACAAAAGCAATCCTGTCCGTGAATTGTGGATCACCAGCTTTAGCTAGCCCACTGGCTGATACCAAAGCAAGGACTAAAAGGCACAGGGGATGATTTGTAGGGTACATTCACTCTTGACTTATAGGACTTAGGAAAACCTTCATTTACTTATAGGATTGAAAGGCTGTTGCTCTTGGGTCTGGTGTGAGCAGGAAGACGGTGAACAGGGAGAAGCTGAGAGGACAAAGTCATGGCTGAGAAGCATCCCATCCCTAGTTTCGGGATGTTGCCTCTGCTCTAAGTGCCTGTGATTTCCTCCCGCCTCCTTCCAAGAAGCTTCCCCTGGATACATTTTGTCCCGGGGGAAGTCTTCTGCCTTTCATCTGTGCCTTGGCTGAGGGGGCGTTCGTACTGTTCCTGTGGCTGGTAGCCCGGGAGCCAAGTGTGGGAAGAAATCTGGTCGCACCTACCTCTTCTGAACTGGCTCTATTTTCTGGGTCAGCTGTTTGCTTAAGTCACTTAACAAAGCAATAATTCTCTCTAAACTCTTGCTATGTGGGCCAAGAACGAGGACACCAGTATCACCTGGAAGGTGGTTTAAAATGCAGACTCTTGGAGCCCACCCCAGACCCATGGAGTCCAGATCTGGACTGAAGAAACAAGGAAAATTCTCACCAGTCTTATCCCTAGAAGTCGTAGCCACAGTAGTCAGGAAGACAAAGAAATAAAAGGACTCCAGATTGAAAAAGAAGTAAAATTCTCACTGTTTGCAGATTCTCTATGTAAAGGTTAAATAAGAGTACGTGTATACCATGCCAAATATGTTCTCTGACCTAGGTTAATCAAGATATAATCACTGTGAACAGTAAGTAGTAAAGAGGCACCAGCAGCCTCTCTGTTCCCCTAATCCTCCTTTCTACCTTTCCTGTTTTCTGTGCCTTTAGTCTTTAAGGCAAATGTCCCCGTGCCCACAAGTGCCACCTTGTGGTTAAAGAAAGAAGTTACAGACTGCTTTGTCAAAGCCAACCCGGAGTCTCGTCTCCTGCTACTGAAAATTTGATCAGAAAAGAGTATCGGTTCTTACCTTCCCAGGCAGCTCTTTAAAGAGACCTGAGATACATACCTCGTTCCAAAAAGCCATTCTCATCCCACAAAAGCAATCCTGTCCGTGAATTGTGGATCACCAGCTTTAGCTAGCCCACTGGCTGATACCAAAGCAAGGACTAAAAGGCACAGGGGATGATTTGTAGGGTACATTCACTCTTGACTTATAGGACTTAGGAAAACCTTCATTTACTTATAGGATTGAAAGGCTGTTGCTCTTGGGTCTGGTGTGAGCAGGAAGACGGTGAACAGGGAGAAGCTGAGAGGACAAAGTCATGGCTGAGAAGCATCCCATCCCTAGTTTCGGGATGTTGCCTCTGCTCTAAGTGCCTGTGATTTCCTCCCGCCTCCTTCCAAGAAGCTTCCCCTGGATACATTTTGTCCCGGGGGAAGTCTTCTGCCTTTCATCTGTGCCTTGGCTGAGGGGGCGTTCGTACTGTTCCTGTGGCTGGTAGCCCGGGAGCCAAGTGTGGGAAGAAATCTGGTCGCACCTACCTCTTCTGAACTGGCTCTATTTTCTGGGTCAGCTGTTTGCTTAAGTCACTTAACAAAGCAATAATTCTCTCTAAACTCTTGCTATGTGGGCCAAGAACGAGGACACCAGTATCACCTGGAAGGTGGTTTAAAATGCAGACTCTTGGAGCCCACCCCAGACCCATGGAGTCCAGATCTGGTACTGAAGAAGACCCCCCGTGATTCTTGAACACGTGCATGTCTGCAGAGGGCCAGTCTGCATGACCCACTGTCCTGGCCTACTTTGGCCTGTGCAAACAGTGACCAGCCTAGTAAACTTGCCCTGGTCACACTCAAGCCTGGATTGCTATGCAGAGTTGCAGTTCCCATTTTGAAGTGGGAATGACTCTTTGGCTTGTGTTTGTCCAGCTCTTCAGAGTGGCTGTGCATACCACGTTTCCCATGAGGCTGCTACTCTTATGAAGTCTTAAAAAAAAACCCACAACTGACTGTCACTTGTCTCTTCTCATGGATTTCTTCTAAGTGAACATATCTTTGTTTCGAGAACATCTGTTGCTGTAAGGGAGATACATTGTCTCCTTGGGAAAACAGGCTGTGCTCTTGATGTGGCAATGCCCTTTGCATTTCTGAGGCTGATAGGAGCAGATCTGTGGTACCAGGGAACAGATATTCACTGGACAGCACTCTGTTTCAAAGTTTTATTTTTAGCAGATGAGCTAAGGAAACCTTACATGGAATTCCATGTTATAAAACAGCATAACCCAGCAGTCAAGGTCAGCCTCTCAGGAGTTACAAGTCATGTTGAGATCACGTACCCCAAAACACAGCCATGAGAAGGGCCCTTTACCTCTGTGACATCCTTAGGGAATATCAGAACTCTAGTCTAACCATGAGAAACCATCAGTCCTTACTCAGATGGAGGGACTTTTTACAAAATAGCCAACCAGTCCCTTTCACAACCGTCAAGGTCGTGAAAGACAGAGAAAGATGGAGAAATTCCCTGGATACATTTGTCGGGGAAGTCTTCTGCCTTCATCTGTGCCTTGGCTGAGGGGCGTTCGACTGTTCCTGTGGCTGGTAGCCCGGGAGCCAACGGTGGGAAGAAATCTGGGCGCACCGCCCTCTTCTGAACTGGCTCTATTTTCTGGGTCAGCTGTTTGCTTAAGTCACTTAACAAAGCAATAATTCTCTCTAAACTCTTGCTATGTGGGCCAAGAACGAGGACACCAGTATCACCTGGAAGGTGGTTTAAAATGCAGACTCTTGGAGCCCACCCCAGACCCATGGAGTCCAGATCTGGTACTGAAGAAGACCCCCCGTGATTCTTGAACACGTGCATGTCTGCAGAGGGCCAGTCTGCATGACCCACTGTCCTGGCCTACTTTGGCCTGTGCAAACAGTGACCAGCCTAGTAAACTTGCCCTGGTCACACTCAAGCCTGGATTGCTATGCAGAGTTGCAGTTCCCATTTTGAAGTGGGAATGACTCTTTGGCTTGTGTTTGTCCAGCTCTTCAGAGTGGCTGTGCATACCACGTTTCCCATGAGGCTGCTACTCTTATGAAGTCTTAAAAAAAAAAAACCCACAACTGACTGTCACTTGTCTCTTCTCATGGATTTCTTCTAAGTGAACATATCTTTGTTTCGAGAACATCTGTTGCTGTAAGGGAGATACATTGTCTCCTTGGGAAAACAGGCTGTGCTCTTGATGTGGCAATGCCCTTTGCATTTCTGAGGCTGATAGGAGCAGATCTGTGGTACCAGGGAACAGATATTCACTGGACAGCACTCTGTTTCAAAGTTTTATTTTTAGCAGATGAGCTAAGGAAACCTTACATGGAATTCCATGTTATAAAACAGCATAACCCAGCAGTCAAGGTCAGCCTCTCAGGAGTTACAAGTCATGTTGAGATCACGTACCCCAAAACACAGCCATGAGAAGGGCCCTTTACCTCTGTGACATCCTTAGGGAATATCAGAACTCTAGTCTAACCATGAGAAACCATCAGTCCTTACTCAGATGGAGGGACTTTTTACAAAATAGCCAACCAGTCCCTTTCACAACCGTCAAGGTCGTGAAAGACAGAGAAAGATGGAGAAATAGTTACAGACGGGCGGAGGTGGAGGAGGCGTGATGAGTAAAGGTAGTGTGGGATCCTGGATTGTATCCTGGAGACCAGAAGGACATCCGTGGGGTAGGAAACTGGTGTGATTCTGAATCCAGCCCACGATTCTGTTTGTGGGATCATGCTGTGTGAATTTCTTGGGTAGGATAACAGTGCCATGATTATTCCAAACGTCAGCATTAAGTGCAACTGCATTGATGGTATGCAGGAAGCCCCTGTGCTGTCTTTGTAACTTTTCCGCCAATCTCAAATTATTTCAAAATGAAACTTTAAAAGATGGAAACAACAGAGCAGGACTGTTGGTCACCGGGCATGGGGTGCAACAAAGAGAAGGGAAGCTAGGAGCCTGTGCCTTGTCCCACTGACACCCCTTCTTGCTTCATTTATCTCCCCCTACTCTTTACCTCTTGTCAGCCACATGATATATTTTGAAAACTATTCCATTCATTTTACTAATATGTTTGATTTTTGTAACAGCCATGTGAGGGTACTCCCATTTTACAGACGAGGAAATTTCAGAGGAGATTGCTGAGGTCACTGGGAAGAGTCAGCATTCACACACTGTCTCACTCCCAAGCCCGGGGTTCCCACCTTTGAGAAACCATGTCCCACCTGTGAGCACTGTCGCTGTTGGGCATGACCTGTTAGGCCTGTTTCACTTCCTCAGACCATCAAGGGCGACCTTCTTCAGGAAACTATCCCTGTCATGAGCCCCTAAGCTGACCGTGTGCTCTTGATGTGGCAATGCCCTTTGCATTTCTGAGGCTGATAGGAGCAGATCTGTGGTACCAGGGAACAGATATTCACTGGACAGCACTCTGTTTCAAAGTTTTATTTTTAGCAGATGAGCTAAGGAAACCTTACATGGAATTCCATGTTATAAAACAGCATAACCCAGCAGTCAAGGTCAGCCTCTCAGGAGTTACAAGTCATGTTGAGATCACGTACCCCAAAACACAGCCATGAGAAGGGCCCTTTACCTCTGTGACATCCTTAGGGAATATCAGAACTCTAGTCTAACCATGAGAAACCATCAGTCCTTACTCAGATGGAGGGACTTTTTACAAAATAGCCAACCAGTCCCTTTCACAACCGTCAAGGTCGTGAAAGACAGAGAAAGATGGAGAAATAGTTACAGACGGGCGGAGGTGGAGGAGGCGTGATGAGTAAAGGTAGTGTGGGATCCTGGATTGTATCCTGGAGACCAGAAGGACATCCGTGGGGTAGGAAACTGGTGTGATTCTGAATCCAGCCCACGATTCTGTTTGTGGGATCATGCTGTGTGAATTTCTTGGGTAGGATAACAGTGCCATGATTATTCCAAACGTCAGCATTAAGTGCAACTGCATTGATGGTATGCAGGAAGCCCCTGTGCTGTCTTTGTAACTTTTCCGCCAATCTCAAATTATTTCAAAATGAAACTTTAAAAGATGGAAACAACAGAGCAGGACTGTTGGTCACCGGGCATGGGGTGCAACAAAGAGAAGGGAAGCTAGGAGCCTGTGCCTTGTCCCACTGACACCCCTTCTTGCTTCATTTATCTCCCCCTACTCTTTACCTCTTGTCAGCCACATGATATATTTTGAAAACTATTCCATTCATTTTACTAATATGTTTGATTTTTGTAACAGCCATGTGAGGGTACTCCCATTTTACAGACGAGGAAATTTCAGAGGAGATTGCTGAGGTCACTGGGAAGAGTCAGCATTCACACACTGTCTCACTCCCAAGCCCGGGGTTCCCACCTTTGAGAAACCATGTCCCACCTGTGAGCACTGTCGCTGTTGGGCATGACCTGTTAGGCCTGTTTCACTTCCTCAGACCATCAAGGGTGTCCTTCTTCAGGAAACTATCCCTGTCATGAGCCCCTAAGCTGACCGCCTGATAACTGGGTTCCAGATCCAACAACCAATGCATTGGTTTGTTCTTGCAGCCTTCGGGCTTTTCCAGCCAGAGCTTGGACTCCAATCAAGAGGGCAGTAAGGAAGGCGGAAATCAGAACAAAGTCAAGTCCATGGCAAGTCAGCTGCTGGCCAAGTTCGAGGAGAATTCTCGGAACCCCTCTGTCCTGAGGCCGGTAAGTCCTGTCAGCTGTTCACTGATCTTGCCTTCCTGGTGACCGGCACCTGCTGAGAAGCCAGCAGAAATGCCAGGCCAGTGCTGGATCGCAGGTGTGCCAGCCAGTCCTGGCTCAAAAGGAGATTCAAGCTTCTTCTAGATCTGGAGTCAGACTTTTCTCAAAGGAGCTGAGGAGCAAATATTTTAGACTCTAGGGGCCATATGATCTCTCTTGCAATGACTCAACTCTGTCATTATAGCAGAGTTGAGTCACTCTGAAGGCAGCCATGGACAGTATGTGAACAAATGCATGTGGCCGAGTGCCAATAAAACTTGATTTAAAGAAATAGGCAGCAGGCCGGGGACTGAAGTTTGCTGTTGCTTCTACACTGGAGGAAATATCCTTCCCCTGATTTTGTTTTGCTCTGCAACCATGGCTGGTTTGCAGCCATCTTTGAGATGGTGCAGCTGGAGGAAACTTTAGAGATGCTGTCTGTCTGAGAGGCTAAACCCATGGTGAGAACCCCATCCAAAGCAGGGAAACTAGGAGCCTGTGCCTTGTCCCACTGACACCCCTTCTTGCTTCATTTATCTCCCCCTACTCTTTACCTCTTGTCAGCCACATGATATATTTTGAAAACTATTCCATTCATTTTACTAATATGTTTGATTTTTGTAACAGCCATGTGAGGGTACTCCCATTTTACAGACGAGGAAATTTCAGAGGAGATTGCTGAGGTCACTGGGAAGAGTCAGCATTCACACACTGTCTCACTCCCAAGCCCGGGGTTCCCACCTTTGAGAAACCATGTCCCACCTGTGAGCACTGTCGCTGTTGGGCATGACCTGTTAGGCCTGTTTCACTTCCTCAGACCATCAAGGGTGTCCTTCTTCAGGAAACTATCCCTGTCATGAGCCCCTAAGCTGACCGCCTGATAACTGGGTTCCAGATCCAACAACCAATGCATTGGTTTGTTCTTGCAGCCTTCGGGCTTTTCCAGCCAGAGCTTGGACTCCAATCAAGAGGGCAGTAAGGAAGGCGGAAATCAGAACAAAGTCAAGTCCATGGCAAGTCAGCTGCTGGCCAAGTTCGAGGAGAATTCTCGGAACCCCTCTGTCCTGAGGCCGGTAAGTCCTGTCAGCTGTTCACTGATCTTGCCTTCCTGGTGACCGGCACCTGCTGAGAAGCCAGCAGAAATGCCAGGCCAGTGCTGGATCGCAGGTGTGCCAGCCAGTCCTGGCTCAAAAGGAGATTCAAGCTTCTTCTAGATCTGGAGTCAGACTTTTCTCAAAGGAGCTGAGGAGCAAATATTTTAGACTCTAGGGGCCATATGATCTCTCTTGCAATGACTCAACTCTGTCATTATAGCAGAGTTGAGTCACTCTGAAGGCAGCCATGGACAGTATGTGAACAAATGCATGTGGCCGAGTGCCAATAAAACTTGATTTAAAGAAATAGGCAGCAGGCCGGGGACTGAAGTTTGCTGTTGCTTCTACACTGGAGGAAATATCCTTCCCCTGATTTTGTTTTGCTCTGCAACCATGGCTGGTTTGCAGCCATCTTTGAGATGGTGCAGCTGGAGGAAACTTTAGAGATGCTGTCTGTCTGAGAGGCTAAACCCATGGTGAGAACCCCCATCCAAAGCAGGGGAAACTAAGTCATAAGTCTTAATTCCATGTGGGCCCACAGGAATGGGGATCAACCTCCTGAGTGTCCCCTTATTCCCTCGGGTCAGGGTGGCAGAGCTGTTTGGCCAGGATCTGTAGAGGCTGAAGGAGGTGGGATGCTGCGGGTCAGGCTGCAGGCCTGGCTGACTTCTCTCAGACGCTGACTTGGGGTGTGCACTTGCGTGGTTTCATTCGCTCCCCTGAATTCTTTTGGACTGCCACTGTCACGTTACAAAAGCTTGGTTCAGTTTTCCTTTGGAGACCATCTGTCACATGACAGAATTAGGCTCCTCTCAGGAGGAGGATAAACTCTTGGTTAATGTGGCTTAGAGGCCATCGCAGATGTCTTCCTAGTCTTGATGTACATCATGCTGCTTCTGGACAACCCGACCTTCCCCAGGAAGCCAGGTTTCATTATAAGGAGGTTTCTGAGGCTTGTAACTGTCTAAACTGTTTTCCTCAACTGACCCTTCTGGAGGCTTGGTCCCTGGCAGTCCCCAGGTGTTGATGAGGGCTCTCTTCCTTCAGAAGGACTGTGGCATCCTTGCCATTTAGTGGGCAGGAGGGACTTTGGGACTAGCCACCCTGGCCTGGCCTGCCCTGGGTCCGAACCAAAGGCGCAGTCTCCTGAGGCTACACACACTGTCCGAGAGACGGGACCACGGGACTTGCTGTTAACGTAAACAGAGAGCTGGAGTTCAAGTTTCCCAGCTGGGCCCAGCTTGTCAGAACTCAGCCCTGGGCTTGCTCAGCATCTGCAAACTCTCTCTCCCTGCCTCTCCTCTTCTCCTTCCTCCAAGTGTCTCAGTCTGACTCTCCTTTTCCTTCCTGAAATGCATGTGGCCAGTGCCAATAAAACTTGATTTAAAGAAATAGGCAGCAGGCCGGGGACTGAAGTTTGCTGTTGCTTCTACACTGGAGGAAATATCCTTCCCCTGATTTTGTTTTGCTCTGCAACCATGGCTGGTTTGCAGCCATCTTTGAGATGGTGCAGCTGGAGGAAACTTTAGAGATGCTGTCTGTCTGAGAGGCTAAACCCATGGTGAGAACCCCCATCCAAAGCAGGGGAAACTAAGTCATAAGTCTTAATTCCATGTGGGCCCACAGGAATGGGGATCAACCTCCTGAGTGTCCCCTTATTCCCTCGGGTCAGGGTGGCAGAGCTGTTTGGCCAGGATCTGTAGAGGCTGAAGGAGGTGGGATGCTGCGGGTCAGGCTGCAGGCCTGGCTGACTTCTCTCAGACGCTGACTTGGGGTGTGCACTTGCGTGGTTTCATTCGCTCCCCTGAATTCTTTTGGACTGCCACTGTCACGTTACAAAAGCTTGGTTCAGTTTTCCTTTGGAGACCATCTGTCACATGACAGAATTAGGCTCCTCTCAGGAGGAGGATAAACTCTTGGTTAATGTGGCTTAGAGGCCATCGCAGATGTCTTCCTAGTCTTGATGTACATCATGCTGCTTCTGGACAACCCGACCTTCCCCAGGAAGCCAGGTTTCATTATAAGGAGGTTTCTGAGGCTTGTAACTGTCTAAACTGTTTTCCTCAACTGACCCTTCTGGAGGCTTGGTCCCTGGCAGTCCCCAGGTGTTGATGAGGGCTCTCTTCCTTCAGAAGGACTGTGGCATCCTTGCCATTTAGTGGGCAGGAGGGACTTTGGGACTAGCCACCCTGGCCTGGCCTGCCCTGGGTCCGAACCAAAGGCGCAGTCTCCTGAGGCTACACACACTGTCCGAGAGACGGGACCACGGGACTTGCTGTTAACGTAAACAGAGAGCTGGAGTTCAAGTTTCCCAGCTGGGCCCAGCTTGTCAGAACTCAGCCCTGGGCTTGCTCAGCATCTGCAAACTCTCTCTCCCTGCCTCTCCTCTTCTCCTTCCTCCAAGTGTCTCAGTCTGACTCTCCTTTTCCTTCCTGTTTCCTGTGGCTGCGTTTCCGGACTCCCCTTCCTCCTCCCAGGAGCACCGTGTCTCCGGGATAGGTAAGCCTGTTCTGCGCTCCTCCTCTGACCTTCCTGCTAACTCTCGCTGTCCCAAGCTGGAGGATCCCACACCCAGCCCATCACCACCTCTGAAAAGGCAGGTAGGGCTCCTTCCAGTGGACGCTTGGTGAAGCCAGAGGGCCCTTTGAGCCAGTGGGGTGGGATCCATGGCTCTCTCTGCACCCCATGTAGGGCTGATGGTAGATTCTCTGGGAAGGCAGACACAACGTGAGGTCTCCACCTTTTTAGGTAAGACTAACCAAGGATGCAGCATCTTAAAATACATGCCAGTCAGGGCTATCAACTGACCACCTGCCTTGCTCTCAGTGCTTTGTTTGCTTGGGGTAAATTGGGCCACACCACACAGGGTATTTTGCATAGTGACCCTGGGATATTTAGCTTATTTGCAGCCTCTTGAGTAGGCTGATCTCTAAATCGATGGAACAGTGGCAGTGGTGGCGGAATGGCCTCAGGTGGCCAGGTAGCCGTCTGCCATCAAAGGGGTGAGCCTGGGGTGTTGTGTAGACCTCCCCTGCTGCCTGAGCAGATGAAGACCTGCCAGTGGACGCGGAGGCATCCAGGAGCCGTGGGCGGAAGTTTTTTCCAGCTCCTATTTCTGTGTTTGGAATTAGAACACCATCCCTATTATTGACCACAGCACTTGAAAGTGCCGGGTCAGGTTAGGATTGCAATTTCGTGTTGCTTACAGCGGGTGGAAGTCAAAGGAAGTCAGTGTTACTGCCGTTATTAGAGTGAAATAATTTTATGTCCACGGGTGTAGGAATCACCTAGAGAGCTTTATTAAAAATGTCCATCTCTGGTACCCAGCCTCAGACCAATTAAACCTGAATCATCTGAGGGATGGGCCCAGACTTTGAGATCCAAGATGGTCCAGGCTCTGATAGGGGCGGGGTGGCTAGGGTGTTGTTAATAGCACCCCAGATGGTACTGTGACCGAGGCTGTCAGGTGATTCTGAATCAGGTGGTGGGAAGTCCACATTCAAGGTCGGTTTGGAATCTGAGCACTCCAGGTGCCACGTGGGTGCCCTCGTTCCTGAGCCTCGTGGGGATTCCTTGTGGGGGTCCCGGGGGTGGCAGAGGGGCGTCCACAAGAGGGCCTTCGTTGGGGAGGAAGCTTGATTTTCCTTCTCCCCCAGTTCTCCCCCGTGCTTGTGACGGGGCACGTGCTCCGGGAGCTAAAGCAAGTGTCTGCTGGCGGCGAGTGCCCGAACAGGCCCTGGAGAGCCCGAGCCAAGTCTGACCTGCAGCTGGGCCGGCCAGAGAACCTCGCCGGCCTGCCCCCCACTTGCCCGGGAGCACTGGCCCTCTCCGGGGTGTTGCGGCGGCTGCAGCAAGTGGAGGAGAAGGTTCTTCAGGTGAAAGCCACGCTCGCTGCCCTGCCACTGCCCTGCCTCTGCCCTGCCTCTGCCCTGCCCGTGTCTGGGATGCCTTCCTTTCCCCCTCCCTGCTCTGCTGGGTTCCTCCTCTGACGGCTTCTCTGCCTCTCCCCTTCTGCCTGCTCTGTGTACGGAGGATGGCACGTCCACCTGGCTGCCTCCTTCCCTCTCTCCCAGAGGAAACCCTCACCCTCTCTGTCACTGTCTCTTTTTCCTTTCTCCTTTCTCGCCTTGGCTGCAGAAACGGGCTCAGAACTTGGCCAACAGGGAATTTCACAAAAAGAACATTAAGGAGAAGGCGGCTCACCTTGCCTCCATGTTTGGACACGGGGATTTCCCACAGGTAAACACAGGGCTCTCAGAGCCCGCAGGAGCTCAGGGGCTGGACCTCTAGGGAGACGACATGAATCAGTCTCTGGAGCTTCTTTACTTCCTTCCTCCTCTCTTTATAGCTTGAAAAGCTATTCACTTTTTAAGTCACCGAAGGATTTGGAATGGCATCTAAAAAAGGTTCCAAATAAGAAGACTCAAAATAAGTAGATAAATCATGACAAAGGGAAAACCAAAGCAGAGAGGTGGGCTCGGGTCACAGGAAAGCGGAAGCATGTGTGCTGTCAGATCTTAGCTCCTGAGTGGACTGAGCTTCCCAGGGGTCAGCGCAAAGAGGGAAAGCTGGTCCCCTGCAGGAACAACATCACAGGGCCTTAAAGTTGAAAGCAAACCAGTTGCTTGTAATGTTTGGGAGCGCAGCGGAGAAATACCACCATAGCCCTGATCCGGGAGACCCCGAATGTTAAGGTCAACCACATGCCGTGACCTGCTCTGCTTTCCAAAAGGCAGCCACAGCCAGGCAGGATGGCCCTGCCTGAGCATGGGAAACACAGCCCAGTCCAGGCGCTTATTTAGAAACTTGCTGAAAAGAAGAGTCGGTGCCTGCAAGGAGATGAGGGAGTTGAGGGTGAGGGCCATGGTACATGGACGTGTAAGGCTCCCAGGCTTGTAGCAAGCCTGGTCTCTCGGACACACGCCCTCCCTCTGCTGCAGTCACTTCGCCTCCCCTAGACCTGTGTCCTCTGCTGCTTGACCTAGTCATAGACACGGATACTCTGCCTGCCGTTCATTTTCAGGGTTCCGTGTGGCTGCAGAGGGCCTGCTGGGGCATCTGCCCCAGAGTATCCTGGGGTTGTCCTCTCTTAAGCTTGAGGCTGCTATTTCATATCAAGCCCTGGAGTGCAGCCTTCAGGAGTTCGTGTCTATGGCACACAGAGGCAGGAACAGGATGGCTCTGCTCCAGCTATTTTGATGGGATGAGGGAGCCAGAAAAGCTGTAGCAGTGCCCCCAGAACCAGACAGACTTGCTACAGGCTACATTTTTTGTCTCGAGACGTGGGCCTGCGTGTCCCTTCTCCTTCTTGGATGTGTAGGCTTGGGGCTGTATCCTCGAGGCGAGCATCCCTGTGTATTTCCCTGAGGATAATCATAGTTTCCTCTTTCTATTCTGTACAGAATAAACTGCTCTCTAAAAGCCTGTCTCATACTCATCCTCCGTCTTCTTCCTCCTGCCCTCCGTCTCCTGATTCAGCTGCTACTTCCTCCACTGACTGCTGACTCTGTTTCTCCTGCCAAAGGACTGAAAATAAGTATTGACAAAGGGAAAACCAAAGCAGAGAGGTGGGCTCGGGTCACAGGAAAGCGGAAGCATGTGTGCTGTCAGATCTTAGCTCCTGAGTGGACTGAGCTTCCCAGGGGTCAGCGCAAAGAGGGAAAGCTGGTCCCCTGCAGGAACAACATCACAGGGCCTTAAAGTTGAAAGCAAACCAGTTGCTTGTAATGTTTGGGAGCGCAGCGGAGAAATACCACCATAGCCCTGATCCGGGAGACCCCGAATGTTAAGGTCAACCACATGCCGTGACCTGCTCTGCTTTCCAAAAGGCAGCCACAGCCAGGCAGGATGGCCCTGCCTGAGCATGGGAAACACAGCCCAGTCCAGGCGCTTATTTAGAAACTTGCTGAAAAGAAGAGTCGGTGCCTGCAAGGAGATGAGGGAGTTGAGGGTGAGGGCCATGGTACATGGACGTGTAAGGCTCCCAGGCTTGTAGCAAGCCTGGTCTCTCGGACACACGCCCTCCCTCTGCTGCAGTCACTTCGCCTCCCCTAGACCTGTGTCCTCTGCTGCTTGACCTAGTCATAGACACGGATACTCTGCCTGCCGTTCATTTTCAGGGTTCCGTGTGGCTGCAGAGGGCCTGCTGGGGCATCTGCCCCAGAGTATCCTGGGGTTGTCCTCTCTTAAGCTTGAGGCTGCTATTTCATATCAAGCCCTGGAGTGCAGCCTTCAGGAGTTCGTGTCTATGGCACACAGAGGCAGGAACAGGATGGCTCTGCTCCAGCTATTTTGATGGGATGAGGGAGCCAGAAAAGCTGTAGCAGTGCCCCCAGAACCAGACAGACTTGCTACAGGCTACATTTTTTGTCTCGAGACGTGGGCCTGCGTGTCCCTTCTCCTTCTTGGATGTGTAGGCTTGGGGGCTGTATCCTCGAGGCGAGCATCCCTGTGTATTTCCCTGAGGATAATCATAGTTTCCTCTTTCTATTCTGTACAGAATAAACTGCTCTCTAAAAGCCTGTCTCATACTCATCCTCCGTCTTCTTCCTCCTGCCCTCCGTCTCCTGATTCAGCTGCTACTTCCTCTCCACTGACTGCTGACTCTGTTTCTCCTGCCAGAAAGGTAGCTATCCTGAGCAATCGGCTCCCCTTCCTCCTTCCCTGCATGTTCTTAGAGACCCTCCTGCTCTGCGCGGCTTGCTCAGGCAACCCTCTGAAGCTTGGCTTGACTGGGATGAACATTTAGAAGATCCTTGACAACGGTCCTGGGTTCAGTTTTGGTTTTGTGTTGGAGCAAGAAACAGAACAGGCAGCGCATACAACCTTATCAAATGGTGCTTACCTGTCCAGTAAGCACTTTCTGGGCACCCCCAGATGCCAACCACCGTGGCAGATGCTGAGAAAGCAAAGAGGAGGGAGGTAGAGTTCTCTTACTGTGGTGCAGATGACAGACAGCATCTCAGTGTAGAAATGTGTCACATTTCACCTTATCTATTGCCAATATTTGGCTGTTTTTCACTGAACAAGGTAGTCTTACATGGTGAACGTCAGACAATACTGTTCATTAATTGTGTGAGAGGTTTTGGGAACCTAGAAGGGTGAAGCTTGGGAATGCTTCATGGAGGAGGTGATATGGAAACCAAGTATTGAAGAATATATGGAGGGATTTTTCTAGAAAGACATGTAGGGGAAGGGTATTTTAGAAGGGATCTGACATGTAAGGAAGGCAGATAGGACCTGCATGAATGGAAAGATAGTTCTGGTGCAGCATGATTTGAAGATAAAAATACTTATTGGAGTCCGAAGAATGAGGGAAGTTGGTCCGCTCTCTTTGTTTTAAGGGGATTCTTTCTACCCTCTTACAAAGAACCACTGCAGGATCTACTCCAGATTCTAGAAGAGTGGCCCAGGTAGGGGTGCAGAGGATGGAGAGTTGCTGGGTGCCCATGTTGTTTGAGTAGATAAGCAGTTATTACGTTTGGGTTCTAGAGCACTTTTCATGATTTTCACTTGTCTTCCTGTTGCCTAATAAGCCAAGAATACTACCGGGCTGGGGTAGGAGAGGGGCAGCCTCTGGAGAAGCTTAGCCCCTGGAATGGGTGAGCCTAAAAATGGACCTGAAGCTCACTTGCTCAGTTGTCACTCATGGGAGTAAGGTGGAGCCTCTTTCTGGAAGACTGTGCTCCCCTGAACACCTCCGTTCCATCTGCCCCCGGCTGAGCTTGTCTTCACGTGCAGTGCTGAGTCCCCACCCGTTTGTTTCCACTCTGTTAGACTGAAGCACACACTAGCCACCTCCTGTTGCACCAGTGGGAAGTTAGGAGCTGCCTCCTGGGAGTCTCACCCCACTGACCTCCGGTGACCTGTCCAGTCGCAAGCAAGAAACAGAACAGGCAGCATACAACCTTATCACATGGTGCTTACCTGTCCAGTAAGCACTTTCTGGGCACCCCCAGATGCCAACCACCGTGGCAGATGCTGAGAAAGCAAAGAGGAGGGAGGTAGAGTTCTCTTACTGTGGTGCAGATGACAGACAGCATCTCAGTGTAGAAATGTGTCACATTTCACCTTATCTATTGCCAATATTTGGCTGTTTTTCACTGAACAAGGTAGTCTTACATGGTGAAGCGTCAGACAATACTGTTCATTAATTGTGTGAGAGGTTTTGGGAACCTAGAAGGGTGAAGCTTGGGAATGCTTCATGGAGGAGGTGATATGGAAACCAAGTATTGAAGAATATATGGAGGGATTTTTCTAGAAAGACATGTAGGGGAAGGGTATTTTAGAAGGGATCTGACATGTAAGGAAGGCAGATAGGACCTGCATGAATGGAAAGATAGTTCTGGTGCAGCATGATTTGAAGATAAAAATACTTATTGGAGTCCGAAGAATGAGGGAAGTTGGTCCGCTCTCTTTGTTTTAAGGGGATTCTTTCTACCCTCTTACAAAGAACCACTGCAGGATCTACTCCAGATTCTAGAAGAGTGGCCCAGGTAGGGGTGCAGAGGATGGAGAGTTGCTGGGTGCCCATGTTGTTTGAGTAGATAAGCAGTTATTACGTTTGGGTTCTAGAGCACTTTTCATGATTTTCACTTGTCTTCCTGTTGCCTAATAAGCCAAGAATACTACCGGGCTGGGGTAGGAGAGGGGCAGCCTCTGGAGAAGCTTAGCCCCTGGAATGGGTGAGCCTAAAAATGGACCTGAAGCTCACTTGCTCAGTTGTCACTCATGGGAGTAAGGTGGAGCCTCTTTCTGGAAGACTGTGCTCCCCTGAACACCTCCGTTCCATCTGCCCCCGGCTGAGCTTGTCTTCACGTGCAGTGCTGAGTCCCCACCCGTTTGTTTCCACTCTGTTAGACTGAAGCACACACTAGCCACCTCCTGTTGCACCAGTGGGAAGTTAGGAGCTGCCTCCTGGGAGTCTCACCCCACTGACCTCCGCTCCTGTGGCAAGAAGAGTACAGGGAGGGTCTCCAAGGATGGAGCAAGGAATCTTAGCAGCCCCTCCCTCTCCATGGTCCCCAGTGTTGGGGCAAAGCATCCCTGGAGGGGAAGCTGGGGGTGATGTGGGGAAACACAAACACTTCCCATCTTCAACTCTACTGAACACAGCCACGGATGGCTGAAATACCCGGCCTCTTGTTCCAAGTCAGCTTTGGTCAGCCCTTTGACCTTAAGTCTCCTGACATCAACAAGAGAGTGATTCCTGGCTCACCTGATAGTGAGCTTTGTGGGTGGAGGTGGTATATTTGTCGTCACCATCCCCAGGGCTTCAGAGTAGCCTTTGTGCCCAGCTTGGGAGAAAAGCCTTCCCTGGCAGATACTTCCTGCTATGGAAAAAGGTCTCTGGTGTCCTTGCCGGGATGATGGGAGGAGTGAGGGCCCTTAGACACAGGAAGGCGGTGGCTGGTGCTCCTAGATGGGGAGCTGGGCCCATACTATGCTTCCGTCTGGCCTAGACCTTTTCCTGCTAGCCCTGGGCATGCCCTCTCTTACCTCCATTTTTCTTATGTCCTTAGGAAGGCCTGGCTTGCTCACTGTCCCCTTAGAATTGAGAGCAGAGCTGGAACAAGAGAAGCTACCACACTTCCCAAGTTCCCTGACTTGGTTTCCAGGAGGTATTAGGTCTCTATGTGATGGCGAGAGTCAGCCTGCCCAGGTACATGCAGGGCCCCTGGGGTCTGGCAAAGACACTTCCACTGTGAGAGTCTCCCAGCACATCATCATCTCCACTGAGACCCTTGGCTGCTTTTCCACTGTGTTCTTCAAGCAGCTTTAACTCAACACAACTCCTTAAGCCAATGAGTGAACGTTCATTCATCTCACAGATACTTACTGAATGACGGCTGGTGTCAGGCGTTTCACTCTTAGGATACACATAAGTTAGCAGGAGTTACCTTCCTGCCCTGATGAGGCTTGCATCCTAGTAAAAGAAAGTATAAATAATCTAGAATATCTAGGTCAATTATATGATGTATCAGAAGGCAGTTTTTCCCATGGGAAAATTAGGGCAGGTGACCTGCAGGGACCTGGCACACTGGGGGAGGATAGCAATTTCAAATGGGATAATGGGAGGTGGGAGGGGGGCTCTTCCTGGGAAAGAGAACTAAGCAGAAGCAGAGCCTCCAAGAAGAAAGCAAAGGCCCAGGGAGGAGACCAGTTCCCAGGCTCCTGACTCTAGCCCGTGTTTCTCTCCTCTGTACCACAGAAGCCACGAGTGAACGGAGGCCTTGTCAGAGGGAACAGCCCAGAGGCTGTGTGCTCAGAGCCCCAAGCCCAGGCTCAAGGAGGGCTGTACCTGGAGTGGGTGGGCTTCAGGGGTCCTCTGGCCCCACCTCTTTGTTATTTCTCCCAGGTTGGGGCAGGACGGTCGCACCCTATTATTTCTTATCCCATCTCCCGAGCTAGTCTTGGCCATCAAATGATGGTGTAATTGAGCAATTTTAATAGCTTCTGAGTTACTAATTACAGGCTGATGAGCCTGTCACTGTGTGGCTGGGAGTGACTGGGGAGCTCTCAGTCAAGGCTACCCTGGGACACTTACCTTGTCTGTGGATTTGGACTTCATACCCACAGACCTCTCCAGATCTCACTGTGAAACCACTGTAGGCAGTTAAGCACAGAGTGGCAGATTTTTAGCTTCTAGCAATCTTGGAAAGGATGTGGCCAGCTGCACATGCTCTCCTGCCCCTGCCTGCAACTTCCCTCCCTCGCGCAGTCCCCGCCCCACCATTGCTCCTACCCCAGGCTTTGCACATGCAGATGCTGGCAGAGCGATGACCTGCTCTGAGGAGAGATCTGCTGCCCAGTAAAGCAGGTGACAACCTGGGGCAGTTTCCTCCAGTCCTGGCGGACCTCAGAGAGCCTCTGCCCTGAGAGAACCTGGGGCCTTCGTGCTTCTCCCAGAAGATTCTGGGGTGGCTCTGATGCCCTGGGACTGAGAGAGTTTCAATTCAGGAACCCAGAGAAAGGAAACTGATGCTTCGTTTTGGGAACCGCCTGGTGGGCAGGCTTCTGCCTTAGTTATAGAATAAAAATTTCTAGAATATCTAGGTCAATTATATGATGTATCAGAAGGCAGTTTTTCCCATGGGAAAATTAGGGCAGGTGACCTGCAGGGACCTGGCACACTGGGGGAGGATAGCAATTTCAAATGGGATAATGGGAGGTGGGAGGGGGGCTCTTCCTGGGAAAGAGAACTAAGCAGAAGCAGAGCCTCCAAGAAGAAAGCAAAGGCCCAGGGAGGAGACCAGTTCCCAGGCTCCTGACTCTAGCCCGTGTTTCTCTCCTCTGTACCACAGAAGCCACGAGTGAACGGAGGCCTTGTCAGAGGGAACAGCCCAGAGGCTGTGTGCTCAGAGCCCCAAGCCCAGGCTCAAGGAGGGCTGTACCTGGAGTGGGTGGGCTTCAGGGTCCTCTGGCCCCACCTCTTTGTTATTTCTCCCAGGTTGGGGCAGGACGGTCGCACCCTATTATTTCTTATCCCATCTCCCGAGCTAGTCTTGGCCATCAAATGATGGTGTAATTGAGCAATTTTAATAGCTTCTGAGTTACTAATTACAGGCTGATGAGCCTGTCACTGTGTGGCTGGGAGTGACTGGGGAGCTCTCAGTCAAGGCTACCCTGGGACACTTACCTTGTCTGTGGATTTGGACTTCATACCCACAGACCTCTCCAGATCTCACTGTGAAACCACTGTAGGCAGTTAAGCACAGAGTGGCAGATTTTTAGCTTCTAGCAATCTTGGAAAGGATGTGGCCAGCTGCACATGCTCTCCTGCCCCTGCCTGCAACTTCCCTCCCTCGCGCAGTCCCCGCCCCACCATTGCTCCTACCCCAGGCTTTGCACATGCAGATGCTGGCAGAGCGATGACCTGCTCTGAGGAGAGATCTGCTGCCCAGTAAAGCAGGTGACAACCTGGGGGGCAGTTTCCTCCAGTCCTGGCGGACCTCAGAGAGCCTCTGCCCTGGAGAGAACCTGGGGCCTTCGTGCTTCTCCCCAGAAGATTCTGGGGTGGCTCTGATGCCCTGGGACTGAGAGAGTTTCAATTCAGGGAACCCAGAGAAAGGAAACTGATGCTTCGTTTTTGGGAACCGCCTGGTGGGCAGCTTGTTTCTGTTCCTGCCTTAGAACCCTACAGCTTAATTCTGGAGATCCAGGGATAATCACTTCCTCTAAGGAACAGACCTGGTCAAACTTGTCGTGAGGAACACGTTACAGGGTTGCAAATTTGGGTCACCAAGTCCAAGAAATGTAGCCGAGGCTCTGCCTTCAGTCTACACTGCCTGACCTCTCATTTGACATGTTGCCTTAAATTTCAGAATGATGCCTCTGGGCTTACCTTGAGGTCTTCTCATTTCGGGCCTAGACTTTTACCCGAGTCTTGTCTTTTAAGACCATAGGCTATGGGATCATGCCCAATCTGACCATTTTATACCATCAAACACGCCCTCCTGTAGCACCATCAGTTCCCAACAATTCTTAGTTAACTTCTTTCTTCCTTGCAGGAGGCCACTGCCAGTTTAGCCTTTAGCCTGGAGGCTGGCCACTTGCCAAGGCAGGGGTGGGGAGCTCTTGGAAGATCAAGATGGCAGCTGAGTGTTTGTACTGCTTCCCCGGAGGGAGGGCCTCATGGGGCTGGGGACTATAGTCCTTCTGGGTCAGAAGAGCTCTGTGCGCTGCAAAAGGAACTTTCTCTACCCCTGGGGGTGTTTGTTTTAAAACTGGATTTGCAGGCTTTGCTCTAGAGATTTGCATATTAGAGAGAAGCTGGGTGAGTCTTGGCTGAGCAGTCTGCCAGAGTTTCAGCTGATGACAAGGGTAGAGTTGAAGGCAAGCTCCAGCCTCATTGTTCTCTGTGTTGCCGCGATGCCTTTGGAGGGAACCTGTGTGTATACCAGCCTGGGGATTCTAATTTGCAGGGAGGCAGCTGCTGTAGTGAGCAGGATGTGGGCTTGGAGTCACATGTGGGTTCAGAACACAGATTACTCGCTTATTCGCCATGTGTCTTTGGATGACTTCGTGAACCTCGCAGTGCCTTAGTTTCCTAATCTACAGAGTGGCGGTGGCAGCAACTACTCCTGAGGGTGACTGGAATAATGTGAAGACCTAGTATATATCGAATGCCTTGTATATCCGGTAACTGTGCCGTTTCCCCAGTGGAGCAGAATTCTGGGAGAAAACTCACCTCAAATGCGTGTTGATTCCTCTCTTTCTAAACACAAAGAAGTCACCTTCAGGTTTACATTTCCATCCCAGCCTCATAAGAACATTGTGGCCTCAGGTGAGTTAGAACCTCCCTGAACCTCAGCTGCCCTAACTCTGAAGGGGGGTTATCAGACTCACCTCACAAGGTCATGGGGGTTCACTGCAGCTCAGCACCTGGCACCAGGGGACACAGGCACAGACACTGGCGCCCACGGAAGGTCACAGTCACTCAGGCCTGCCCGCATCTCGGCTCTGAGGGTATCATTTCCAGAGCCCCTCAAACAAGGCAGTTTCAATCCTTGCCCTGAGCATATGGCTGAGGACTGCAGCCCACCAGCCTGCCCTCTGATGTGCTCCATCCAGGGACTCCTCAGGGAGGAATAGATTGATATTTGCCCAGGAGACTTCCGATGGCCCGACATGTCAAAACGTCCCCATCCCGAGTCCTCCGCTCCGAGGCCCTGGAAGCTCTGCCCTCCAGCCCTGCCTGACCCATGGCGGCTTCCTGTTCCTCACTGCAGGTCAGGTGGAGAAGCACGGCCTGGACACCTGGTATTCTTGGCTGAGTTCCAGGCCCAAGGGGGGATGGTACCATTGTCTGGACTCAAACCAGCCCACGAGCCTGCTTCCTCCTTCTTTCAGAGTGTCTGTCCCGTGCCAGGAGTGTAGAGATGAGAAAGACAGGGTCATGACACCAGGGAGTGCAAACCGGAGCAGAGACGACCCATCTCTCAGCTCCGAGCTGGGTGAGAGAGGCTCCAACATCCAGACAGGGGCGTGCCTGGCGATGGTGCTTGTGACTGCAGTGAATGTCACCATGTTTGAATCTCGGTTGACTTGGGGGAGAGAAGGTGGTGCGTTCCTCTGGGTGGGGCATGTTCTTATTCATGCAGAGGAGGGACCACAGCAACTGCAAGTTCCTTGAGCGAAGGCCACCTGGGAGAGGAGAAAAAAAGTTCCAGAACATGAAAGATTGAAGCTGCACCCATGGCGGTGCTTTAGACTCATTAACCGTCTGTTGGACAATTCTTGGGGACCCAGCACCATGTGAGGTGCAGCCCAGATTCTCTGTTGACTGTTTCACAGCCCCATGAGGATGGCAGTGGTCTCCCCATTTTACAGATGGGAAAGTTGAGACTCACAGAAGGGAAGTAGTATATGGAGGTTAATGTAATGTAATGTTAGATGATGGCCTGCCTGAAGTGTCCAACCATTCCAGCTTGTTCTAATTAATGAGCTGAAAATAACTAAAATTTTAAAGAGGAAAATGATAGTGAAAAATACCCCATTTCTTCAAAAATTACAAAAATATTGAAAGACATATAAAGGGTGCAAAAGCAGTCCCATGGCCCTCCAAAACTACCAGTTCTTGAAAGTCTAGTGACTGTGACGTGTTCATTTCTGACCAGGTCATCAGATTGACCAGCTTTGCACTTGGACGCATTATTCCCAGCCAAGTTGTAAGCTCTCCTCTTGACCAGCTCCCCAGCAGTGTACATGATTTTGCCTTTCAGTGCAATAGTCTCCTTTTTGAGAACCTCCAGTTCTTGCTCTGAGGTTGTGATGAGTTTTCTGGAGATTCCTCCATGAGTGGAGGTTTTTTCCTTCCTCAGGATGCCTAGCACCCATTCATGTCTAGGTTGGCTACAGCAGAGCTGTTTAAAGTGTGGTCCATGGGCAGGAACTGGCCTGTGACCCAAGGACCACAGCAAGTAAGTGGAAGGATCAGACACTTGGAGAGCAGTTAGACATAGCCACACATCTGAGTGTGTGTTCTTATTTCTAGTTTACATTGTATCTGGAAGTATCAGGCCATCGTGAGTTAGAGATTTAAAAAGAGAATCGAAAACCTGGTCATTCACCACTGACAGTTTGAAGAGCACTTGAGTTAGCACGAGTCCAGTTGGTCAGGTCTGCACTGTTTTGGAGCCAGTGAGACTCCTAGCATCAGGGAATGAGGGATAACCTAAGACCCCGGGGCAATGTTCTTTCACACACTGGTCTTTGGGGTGGCCTTCTCTCACCCCTGAGACAAGTTCTCTATCCCTTTGTCTCCTTGGGACCTTTCAGGAAGTCCTGGTCTACCTCTTGGTCTTGGAGATCCTGGCATGGTTTCCATCTGGTTGGGAAGGGTGCACAGGAGCCCCCATGTTGCTTTCCCTAAGGGTGCTTTCATTTCCTTATTGCTAAGAAAGCTGCTGTCGTGGGTGGGAATGTGGGTGCAACTGGGAGAAAGGAGCCCTATGTGACTAAGGGACCATAATGAATGGAAGGGCAGGACTTGGTCTTCATCCTGGATCCCTCATGCTGATAGGACTCCCAAGCAGGCCCACAATGGCACAGACATGTTTTGGTGGCACCCCCAGCCATACCAGGGCCCTCTGCTTGCTTCTATAATTGCTCCTAAGTCGGGATTGCATGGAAGCTCGGCAGCACAAAGTGCTTATTAGCTAAGTAGTTAATAAGGTCTCATTAGGGACACGTATTTAAAGCCCCAGAAAGTACCGTCTCCCTCTCTGCTCGCTCCAGGGAGGTAGTAAGCATGAGTGGTATCTGGCATCACAGGGTGCCTTCCTGAGAGAGTCCCTTGGAACCAGTTCATACATGGGGTCAGTGGAGACAGCCACGCTAGGGGAGCAAGGGCAGCGAGGGAAATCTGACCTCCCATCTTTATTTTGCTGTAAACCCAGGAAGTCCTTGGCCTTCTACAGCTCCTCTCTGAGGGGCCTATGTTGGAGGCCCCAGCAGGGAGTGGAACACCAGGCAAATAATGGCGTATTGTTCAGAGCCAGTGCACCTGAACCTCTCAGAAACGGGAGCCAAGTTTCTTGGCATTTATGAAATCCTGAAGATGGCAGTGTGTATGCTTGGAAGCCGAATCCTGATCTCTCCCAGGCGAGGTGCGTTTTGAGGGTGAGGATGAATAAGCAGCCTGGCAGCTGCTACAGCTGAGGAGGAGCGAGCTTTGTCATGTCTGAGGGGGTCCCATCTGTCTGGGCTCAGCAGGCCCCCGGCCACATCTTCCATCCTCTCCCAGAGCCCCACACGTGGTCTGGTATGACTGATCCAAAGGAGCTGCTGGTACTGGGGCTTCCTGAATGAGAAGGGGGCAGGCGTCCCCTGGCCCGTATCTTTCTCCCCAGCCTGCTTGGCTTTCTTTCCCTGATCATCCTCTTTTAGGGCCCATACCTTCACTGGTGCCGGAAGAGTTGACCTCAGGTTCTGAGGGTGGGCCCTACTTCCAGGAGGCTGGAGCCGTGGGTACCTGCTGCCATTTGCTTCACTGTCCCCTGAACTTCTGGTTTACCTTTGGGGCTTTCACAGTGGATGCCATGTGGCTGCTGCGGGTGGGAATGTGGGTGCAACGGGGAAAGGAGCCCTATGTGACTAAGGGACCATAATGAATGGAAGGGCAGGACTTGGTCTTCATCCTGGATCCCTCATGCTGATAGGACTCCCAAGCAGGCCCACAATGGCACAGACATGTTTTGGTGGCACCCCCAGCCATACCAGGGCCCTCTGCTTGCTTCTATAATTGCTCCTAAGTCGGGATTGCATGGAAGCTCGGCAGCACAAAGTGCTTATTAGCTAAGTAGTTAATAAGGTCTCATTAGGGACACGTATTTAAAGCCCCAGAAAGTACCGTCTCCCTCTCTGCTCGCTCCAGGGAGGTAGTAAGCATGAGTGGTATCTGGCATCACAGGGTGCCTTCCTGAGAGAGTCCCTTGGAACCAGTTCATACATGGGGTCAGTGGAGACAGCCACGCTAGGGGAGCAAGGGCAGCGAGGGAAATCTGACCTCCCATCTTTATTTTGCTGTAAACCCAGGAAGTCCTTGGCCTTCTACAGCTCCTCTCTGAGGGGCCTATGTTGGAGGCCCCAGCAGGGAGTGGAACACCAGGCAAATAATGGCGTATTGTTCAGAGCCAGTGCACCTGAACCTCTCAGAAACGGGAGCCAAGTTTCTTGGCATTTATGAAATCCTGAAGATGGCAGTGTGTATGCTTGGAAGCCGAATCCTGATCTCTCCCAGGCGAGGTGCGTTTTGAGGGTGAGGATGAATAAGCAGCCTGGCAGCTGCTACAGCTGAGGAGGAGCGAGCTTTGTCATGTCTGAGGGGGTCCCATCTGTCTGGGCTCAGCAGGCCCCCGGCCACATCTTCCATCCTCTCCCAGAGCCCCACACGTGGTCTGGTATGACTGATCCAAAGGAGCTGCTGGTACTGGGGCTTCCTGAATGAGAAGGGGGCAGGCGTCCCCTGGCCCGTATCTTTCTCCCCAGCCTGCTTGGCTTTCTTTCCCTGATCATCCTCTTTTAGGGCCCATACCTTCACTGGTGCCGGAAGAGTTGACCTCAGGTTCTGAGGGTGGGCCCTACTTCCAGGAGGCTGGAGCCGTGGGTACCTGCTGCCATTTGCTTCACTGTCCCCTGAACTTCTGGTTTACCTTTGGGGCTTTCACAGTGGATGCCATGTGGCCTTCCAAGAGCATTCCTGGCTTAGATGAGGGGCCTTCCTTTGTCCCCACACAACTCACTGTCCCTTGCCATCAAGATGGCTATCAACCTGTGACCAAGGCCCAGCAGCCTACATGGCTGCTCTCTGTGCCCACATCTCCTGGAAGCTGGATTCCGAGGCTGGGGAGCTGCCGGAGCCTCCCTTCCTCCAGGATCTTGGGACCAGGGACAGTGTCTGCGGATCTAATCTCGTGCATGTTTGCCCCCCTGCAGAGGAAACTGCAGTATTCCCCAGGCTGGTGGGGAAAGAGTGAGCAAGTTTGGGTTTGCCCGGGGGTGTATGTGTGATTGCAGCATGTCCACTTGGACTGTCTGCTCCCACCCCTTCCCCAGCTCCATGACACACCAGTGGGTCCAGTTATTCATAGGCAGGCGTGGACCATCATGCCTTCGAGAGCACAGGTACCCATAATCCATCAGGCTGTGGTCCCTGGGGCCACCATGGCGCTGACATGTCCAGCACCAGCTCTAGGGCCGTGGGTACTGCTGCCTGGAGCTCCCAGTTCTGCTCCCTTCACCTGCCCAGTGGGGACCACCATTCATTCCCATTCCAGCCACTGTTTTTGTCCAGAAGGTAGTCTGTATCCTGGCCTGATAGTACTGAGGTCAGGCAGAGCCATAGCTCCCTAGGGGACACAGGAGCTAGCATCACGCGGTGGCCTAGCCCTGCCAGGTGCTGAGCATTCACACACTTGCTCTCCTGTTCAGTCCTTGCCACAGCTCCACGAGACAGGCACCGTCCACCCCGATTTCACTAATGAGGACGCTGAGTCCAGATGCTGAGGGCTTTGTGCCCCGTCTCAGAGCCGTGAGCGGTGGAGCTTGCTGCTAACCCGCCTGATCTGGGGAAGCGGGGGCAGTTCTCACTGAGCAGCAGCTCCCTGCCCTCCAGAGAGGACGGCTGACGTGCAGCTGGCTTGTTTTCTGAGTGTGAAGGCCCCCAGGTGGGGCTCAGAAGACCTTAGCAGAATTTTGGATCTTGTACTTACTTCTAAGTGGCCTTGGATAGATCTCTTCCTCTGGGATTCATCAGCCCATCTGTGAACTGAGCAACTGAAATCCTGAAGACCATGTACCCACCCCCGGTGGAGATAGCGCTGAGCCACCTGCTGACCTCTCTTTTCTCCATCTGCGGAGTGCCTGCTGCCCGCTCCAGGCTGGCGAGGCCTCTGCCGGGACGTGGGATGCTGTTTGCATGAGGGTGTGGAGCCGTCTCCCACCTCCAGCTTGTTTCTGTTTTTCTTCTCAGTGCTAACGGCCTCTCCCTTTGTCTCTGTCTCTATCTCTGCTCTCGGGTAGCTGACAGTAGGGAAGGTATCCAGCGGAATAGGGGCTGCAGCTGAAGTTCTGGTCAATCTGTATTTGAATGATCACAGACCTAAGACTCAGGCCACCTCTCCAGACCTGGTAAGGATGCATGCCCTTCCTCCTTCACCCACAGACACCGGGAGGGTGCCCGGGATGTAGAGAGGATGGCCTGGCCCCCTTCTCACAGGACAAGAGCATCTGAGAATGGGCCGGGTCAGAGCAGAGGTTAGTCGGGGGCTGTTTCCTTGTAGACGAACCTCAGTCAGCCCCGCTGTGGGTCATTTCAGAAAGTCTAGCATCTTCCCTGCTGGCTGGGGCTCTGAGGATCTCAGTGAAAAGGCCAGGGGAGGCCATCCACAGAGAGGGACAACTCCTACTGCTGATGTTTAGCATCCAGTGTGGATTGGATTGAGAATTAAGTAGTGGAGAAAACACCCCTTTCCTCTGACTTGAACCCTCCTCTGGATGACTCTGCTCACTGTCACCACCGGCAATTTGAGTTGACACTTCTTTTGCTTTCCTTCTGGCACGTTCTCCTGGAATCACCCAGAGGTGCCCCTCCTGTCCTGGCCCTCGCCCTGCTCTCTGGCATTTAAGAAGTGGACTAATAGCCTGGTCCCCTTCCCTTCAGTTCTCCTTTTGAATGCTAACCTGTGTCACTGTCCTAGAGAGATCTTGTACCTTCTAGAGATGGCCTTGCAGCTGGCTTGGCTTGTTTTCTGAGTGTGAAGGCCCCCAGGTGGGGCTCAGAAGACCTTAGTAGAATTTTGGATCTTGTACTTACTTCTAAGTGGCCTTGGATAGATCTCTTCCTCTGGGATTCATCAGCCCATCTGTGAACTGAGCAACTGAAATCCTAAAGACCATGTACCCACCCCCGGTGGAGATAGCTCTGAGCCACCTGCTGACCTCTCTTTTCTCCATCTGCGGAGTGCCTGCTGCCCGCTCCAGGCTGGCGAGGCCTCTGCCGGGACGTGGGATGCTGTTTGCATGAGGGTGTGGAGCCGTCTCCCACCTCCAGCTTGTTTCTGTTTTTCTTCTCAGTGCTAACGGCCTCTCCCTTTGTCTCTGTCTCTATCTCTGCTCTCGGGTAGCTGACAGTAGGGAAGGTATCCAGCGGAATAGGGGCTGCAGCTGAAGTTCTGGTCAATCTGTATTTGAATGATCACAGACCTAAGACTCAGGCCACCTCTCCAGACCTGGTAAGGATGCATGCCCTTCCTCCTTCACCCACAGACACCGGGAGGGTGCCCGGGATGTAGAGAGGATGGCCTGGCCCCCTTCTCACAGGACAAGAGCATCTGAGAATGGGCCGGGTCAGAGCAGAGGTTAGTCAGGGGCTGTTTCCTTGTAGACGAACCTCAGTCAGCCCCGTTGTGGGTCATTTCAGAAAGCCTAGCATCTTCCCTGCTGGCTGGGGCTCTGAGGATCTCAGTGAAAAGGCCAGGGGAGGCCATCCACAGAGAGGGACAACCCCTACTGCCGATGTTTAGCATCCAGTGTGGATTGGATTGAGAATTAAGTAGTGGAGAAAACACCCCTTTCCTCTGACTTGAACCCTCCTCTGGATGACTCTGCTCACTGTCACCACCGGCAATTTGAGTTGACACTTCTTTTGCTTTCCTTCTGGCACGTTCTCCTGGAATCACCCAGAGGTGCCCCTCCTGTCCTGGCCCTCGCCCTGCTCTCTGGCATTTAAGAAGTGGACTAATAGCCTGGTCCCCCTTCCCTTCAGTTCTCTTGAACAGTTTTGCTGCCATGAGCCTTCCCTGGCTAACCTGTGTCACTGTAGAAGGACAAGGATGTATAAAACCTTCTTATAGTGACCTCACTAAGACCCCAGCAACACCTAACTCCTGACTCAGATTCCTGGAGACGGGCATACTAGGGCGGACATGTTGCGAGGGATGCCGGCTCTATCAGACCAGGAAATGTCTACTCCCACTGCGCAACTGGAATGGCGAGCCTGCCTGGGGACGCAATGAATGCTGCCCCGGCAGGGCTGGGATCTGCATATCTTCCCCCTACACTCTCTGCTGCAGTGCCTGCAGCGACAAATGCAGCACACAGCCCGTGAGGCCCCACGACACGGGCTGGCACCTCTGCAAGCTCAGCCTCGCATCCGAAGAGGCAGGGTGCACCCTCACAGGCCGCTCTTCTCTCTGTGCCTGCCAGGAGTCCATACGGAGGACGTTTCCCCTGAACCTGGGCGGCAGTGACACCTGTTACTTCTGCAAGAAGCGCGTGTACGTGATGGAGCGGCTGAGCGCGGAGGGCCACTTCTTCCACCGGGAGTGCTTCCGCTGCACCGTGTGCGCCACCACCTTGCGCCTGGCTGCCTACGCCTTTGATGTCGACGAAGGTAACCCTCAGGGGCCGGGCGGCACTCGTCTCTGGCCTGGGCTCCCGTCCCTCTGGAGGCTCTGGGACAACCCGCCCTTCCCAGGGAGTACTGGTGTCATCAGGAGACTGGTCGAGGGAGCGAGGACACCCTGCTAAGGAGAGAGGCCGGCTGTGGGAGGCAGGGGTCCTGAGGGAAGGGAAGCTGTCAGCACTGGGAGTGCACCAGCGCAGAGGGGTACCCATCAGATGCTGAGTGCTTTACGGACATTCTCTTCATCTCACCATCTTCAGCTGCCCCTGTGTGGTCAAGAAAATTAAACCTGTTGACCTATGTTACATGCTTGGCACCACACCCGACATGTAATAGAGGTTCAATTTGTTGTTTAGTCCCTCAGTTGTGTCTGACTCACGGCAGCCCCCTGGACTACGCCAGGCTTCTCAGTCCGTTACCAGCTCCCTGAGTTTGTCTGCCTAGTCACTAATAGCTTTTATTCGAACAGTTTTGCTGCCATGAGCCTTCCCTGGCTAACCTGTGTCACTGTAGAAGGACAAGGATGTATAAAACCTTCTTATAGTGACCTCACTAAGACCCCAGCAACACCTAACTCCTGACTCAGATTCCTGGAGACGGGCATACTAGGGCGGACATGTTGCGAGGGATGCCGGCTCTATCAGACCAGGAAATGTCTACTCCCACTGCGCAACTGGAACGGCGAGCCTGCCTGGGGACGCAATGAATGCTGCCCCGGCAGGGCTGGGATCTGCATATCTTCCCCCTACACTCTCTGCTGCAGTGCCTGCAGCGACAAATGCAGCACACAGCCCGTGAGGCCCCACGACACGGGCTGACACCTCTGCAAGCTCAGCCTCGCATCCGAAGAGGCAGGGTGCACCCTCACAGGCCGCTCTTCTCTCTGTGCCTGCCAGGAGTCCATACGGAGGACGTTTCCCCTGAACCTGGGCGGCAGTGACACCTGTTACTTCTGCAAGAAGCGCGTGTACGTGATGGAGCGGCTGAGCGCGGAGGGCCACTTCTTCCACCGGGAGTGCTTCCGCTGCACCGTGTGCGCCACCACCTTGCGCCTGGCTGCCTACGCCTTTGATGTCGACGAAGGTAACCCTCAGGGGCCGGGCGGCACTCGTCTCTGGCCTGGGCTCCCGTCCCTCTGGAGGCTCTGGGACAACCCGCCCTTCCCAGGGAGTACTGGTGTCATCAGGAGGACTGGTCGAGGGAGCGAGGACACCCTGCTAAGGAGAGAGGCCGGCTGTGGGAGGCAGGGGTCCTGAGGGAAGGGAAGCTGTCAGCACTGGGAGTGCACCAGCGCAGAGGGGTACCCATCAGATGCTGAGTGCTTTACGGACATTCTCTTCATCTCACCATCTTCAGCTGCCCCTGTGTGGTCAAGAAAATTAAACCTGTTGACCTATGTTACATGCTTGGCACCACACCCGACATGTAATAGAGGTTCAATTTGTTGTTTAGTCCCTCAGTTGTGTCTGACTCACGGCAGCCCCCTGGACTACACGCCAGGCTTCTCAGTCCGTTACCAGCTCCCTGAGTTTGCTCGAACTCATGCCCATTGAGTCGGTGATGCTTCCAACCATCGGCTCCTGTCACCCCCTTCTCGTGCCCTCCATCGTTCCCAGCATCAGGGTCTTTTCCACTGAAAAGGGGTTCAATAAATGATGTCATATTCATGTTATTATGGATATAACTGTGACATACCCTCTAGTACGTGGCCTACCAGAGTCCCCAATGAAGGAATGCACTCATTGGAATGAGTATTTTCTGATTTTCAGCACTTGGTGTTTACGCTGTCGTATGACAACAGTGCTTGGGATTCCATACCCTCAGACTAACTGCCTGGGTTCACAGCCAGAGGATGCTGCTGCTTCTGGCTAGATAGCCTCTTACCTCAGCTCTGGGTCCCCCAGTTTCCTCACTTAAAAAATGAGGTTGCTAGTACTTAGCTCATAAGGTGATCACTGAGTTAACTGAGGGGAAGGACTGAGGGTAGTGCCTGGTCTATTGAGTCCTACACAAGACTTCCCTGTTGTTATCATTTCCATCACTCTTGTCATTGTTGTAACCGTGAGCAAAGAAGGGTCTTCTGGAAGGCACTCAGTAGTCCTGGAAAGTGGCCAGTAGCCCAGTGGTTTTTTCTGCCACAATCTGTTTGGAGCGGTTCCTGCCTCTAGGGGCCCCCAGAGGCAAGAGGAACTAGAAACAGAGTTGCTATTCCAGGTTGTCCATTTTCCTGCCTGGCAACTGGCCTTAGGAAGACACTTGGCCTCAAGGCTTATCCGAGGGGTTCATCCCCTTCCCCAGGATACTCCCCCCTGTTGCTGCAGCTGGCTGCCTCCTCTCAGTGCCATTTCTTCAAGGCAGGTGGTGGAAACGGTTCCCCACATTTGCGCCTTCCTGGGCTTGTTTCCATTAGTGGCGTTTTTCTGACCTAGATGGTGGCAGGCCCTTGGCTCAGGTCCTGCTGTGGTTCTGGTTTACAGGCGAAAAACCTCTGAGTGTCTGTGTGTGTGTGTGTTTCTTTTTACAGGCAAGTTTTTCTGCAAGCCTCATTTCATTCACTGTAAAACCAACAGCCAACTACGGAAGAGACGGGCAGAGTTGAAGCAACAAAAAGAGGTCAGTTTTGTCTTGAGAAGGGTGGTAAAACAGGAAGGGCCCCTGGTAGGATGAGGGTGTCCAGAGTTCCCACAGTTTAGGCCAGCATTTCTGGCTTCGGGAGGCATTGAAACTCAGGCGTAGAGGGCTCTGCTCCCTGGCAGGAGGGTCCCTGAACCTCAGTCCATTCAGGTGGCCTCTGGGGTGTGAGCTCCCTGGGAAATGACTTCTCTTTCTCATGAGAAGCCCAGAAGAGTTTTCCCGTGTTCCAGGGATGGGCCTTTATGCTTAGCTGTGCAAAAGCCAGGTAGCGCCCAGGGCCTGGGGCCCACATGACCACAGGGCACTGTGAGCATGAATGCTTGGTATAGGGCCAACCCTCTGTGGTTTTCCGAGTCCTTGACCCAGACTCTTGGGTGTCAGCAACATGACCGGCCTGTTGAATTTGCAGATGGCTTGTGGTAGCACCCTCCCTGCCCTCACCCCAGCAGCTCTTAGCCAACACCTTCTCTACCACTTGACTAATCACCCACCTCCAGCAAAACCCACAAGTGCATCTTTTTTCTGATTCCACAAGTCATATAGGCCCAACACGGGCTTCTCAGGTGACTCAAGTGGTAAAGAAGCTGCCTGCCAATGCAGGAGATGCAGGTTCAATCCCTGGGTTGGGAAGGGAGGAGGAAATGGCAACCCACTCCAGTGTTCTTGCCTGGAACATCCCATGGACAGAGAAGCCTGGCGGGCTGCAGGCCATGGGGCTGCAAAGAGTTGAACACGACCGAGTGAATGAGCACACCAAGACACGCTCACACACAGTAGAAAAATGGCTCAGGAAATGCCAGTCTATAAAGAAGGAAAGTGAAATCACCCATCGTCACTCTGTCCTGAGAAAATGATGTTTAGCATTCTGGAACGTTTCCTTGCAGACTTTTTCCTATATGAATACAGTCGACCCTTGAACAGTGTTTTTAAGCAAGAGGCTTTGACTCTCCATAGGCTCAAAACCCCACGTACAATCAGTCCTCCCTATTGGTGTGTAGTGCGTCGCAGGTCTTCCATGTGTATCTTGGGTACAGTTGTCATATTCATTATTGAAAAGAGTCTGCCTTCAAGTGGACCTGTGTTCAAGGGTCAGCTGTGTTTTAATCTAGTTGGAACCCTACTGTAGTCTTCATTTTTCTACTCACAGTCTATTAAGAACAGGTTCCCATAAAAAAATATTTTTGAAGCCTAATTTTTGAAAATATTTATTTATTTTTAATTGATGATTGTTTTACAGTATTGGTTTCATTTCTGACAGACATTAACCAGAGGTGTGGAGCTTAATTTTTAATGCTTGTAAAAGATGATTATTTATTTGCATCCTATGTTGTTGGACATTGATGTTGTGTACTATTTTTACCTTATGTTTTACAGTGACTGTCTTTGTACTCCTATCTTTATCCATGTTTCAAACTGTTTACTTAGGATCAATCGTGATCATGAGATTGCCGAGTCAAAGGGCATGCATGTTTTGAAAGCTCCAGACAAAACTGATCCCTGTGATGAGTTCCTGCCCCCACCCCAGGAAAGCCACACCCGTGTTTGGCCCCCCTTCAGCTGTGCGCGGAGGCCGAGATTTGGGGAGGGAGTCCTGATTGCAAACTGTAGGGTCTGCCAAGTTCTCTTTTTATTGACTCTTCCTCTACTTCATCTGAGGAGCCCTCTCTGAGCATTGTGGACTAAATGCCCTCATCTTGATCTCTTTCTCAGGAGGAGGGGATGTGGAAAGAGCAAGAAGCCCCTCGGCGAGACCCTCCCGCGGAAAGTTCTTGCGCCGCCGCCGCCTTCAGCACGCCGGAAGGCAGCCCCCCAGGTATCCCCAATTCCTTCTTTAGGAAGGCGCTAAGCTGGCCCCTTGGGCTGCTTCACCTTCCCTGGAGGCTGCTTAACTGGATTCAGGGACTCCTGCGCGCCGCCAGCCTGCATATCAGGGACAATGCTTACAACTACTGCTACATGTACGAGCTCCTGAGCCTCGGGCTGCCCCTGCTCTGGGTGCTCTCCGAGGCCCTGACTTCCATGTACCAGGAGTCGGAGGAGTCCCTTCAGAGCATTCGCGACTGGCTATTCAGACGTGTCCCGGCCAAGCTGCACTGAAGCCCGGCCGCACAGTACCATAAACATTTCCTGTGTAGATGGAGGTGTGCGCGGCCAGCTGGGGTCCTGACCTGGGAGCCCCGCGTCCGTTAACCAGTTAGCTCAAAGCCAAAGAGTTTCTCCTCTGCCACCTGCACCTGGCCTGGTGAACATCTGCTCCCGGTGCTCAGGCCACCATGACATGAAGGATGTTTTTTCGTAGCTTTGCGTTTTTATACCAAAGTGAGCCATATTTCTAGGTTTACATTTCAATGTTTAACTTGTAATAAGCCAAGAGAAAGCATTTAAACTTTTTTTTTTTTGGTCACTTCTGTTGGTCTTTCATTTCCATCTTTGTCCTTTGGCCTGTGTGGACCTCCCATTGCAGTAGCCTCTCTCGCCGCAGAGCACCAGCTCTGGGCGCATGCGCTCCAGAGCTCTGGTTGGGTTGTTGAACACATCAGTCCAGCTGCTCCGTGGCACGTGGGATCCTCCCAGGCCAGGGATAGCTGGCGCCTCTTGCACTGCAAGGCAGTGTCCTTACCCACTGGACCACCACGGAAGCCCCAAGAAAGCATTTTTCTTCTATGAGTGTCAGTTTTTCTAAACACGGGTTTGATGTTCATTACTGGTGTTAGAAACCCCTTCCATGTTGCACTCAGTTGAAATAGCCGCTGCCTGCGATGTGAATGATTTGGGCTTTTACGTAAATCAAAGCAAGTATTTGTGCCTAGATACCACTTGTCAGCCAGAGACAATTGTTTGCAATACGAAAGCATAGTGATTTAGAAGAAAAAAAAAACCCAGAAAGGATGAAAGAGAATTAAACCTGCAGGAGCACATAACAGTTTGTAGTTTCCAGTTATCTGTCCTCCCAGGAAGAAGGACTATTTTGCTTCCTTGTTTTGATATAAAATGGTCACTTCAAAATTCCCCCAACCCCAATACCAAATCACAACCAAATTAGGTAGAGCCACAGGGTTTCAAGCAACCTGCTACAAACACATATTTTCCCTTCCCACTGATGAGCACGGCAGCCAAAGCCCGTTGGTCCCTGACCACTCAGAACTCCATCAAACGGATGCAGTCCTGGAGAGGAGTGGTGTCAGCTGGTGGCATTTTAAGCCCTCCTTATGAGTCCCCAGCCCAGGCTGCAGTCTGAGCCAAGGTCACTCAGGGTCCACAGTCAGGCTGAGGGAAGAAACTGCCCTCTCATGTCATGTCCTTTGGGACAAAGGGTATTTGTTCGCACCTGATGGTATTATTTCTGGAAAGTGTGGCCTCTCCTGTGAGCATGGCTTGCAGACCTCTTGGCTTCTCAGCCGCTCAGCTGCCATGCATATTTGGTCACACAGTCAGAAACCATTGGTTTTCGCACTGTCCTAGCAGAGGAATGCATCAGGCCTCCAGAGGAAAGTTCCCATGTCTTGACTAGCAAGGGAGGCTAGGAGTGGACGCTGTTATTGACTCATGCACAAGAAATACACCCTATTAAGGGCAAAGCAAGTCTTGGGCCCACCTTCATTCTTCATTCTAGGCATCCGGAGGAGGCCTAAGCCCTCCCACCTCCACTCTGCCTGGACACGCACGGCTGCTGGGTCTGACTGAGCAGTGGCAATGGCTGATAGAGAAAGACCTACTGCAGAGTTCAGCCTGTCTAGAATGGCCGGGCCAGAGATGGCACTCTGCCTGTAACACTGGAAAGATCCTCTAGATTAGGAAAGGATGGAGTCTGGTGGGTTAGGAGCCAGCGCCCTTGAGGGCTTTGAGATGCCAAGTTCTCCAGGATGGGAAGAGACAGGGAGGCATTTCTATAATATAAACACTTCCCTGTGTCCTTGGGTAAATCAGGGGCATGCCTGTGGCCAAGTCCATGGGAACTGGCGCCTCTGTCTCTGTTGGAACTGTTCTTGTCCTATGACTTACATTGTGTTTTTCCAAATTTGTGCTGGTGTTTTAATGTGCTCTGGTGGGAGGAGCCCTTGATTCGTTTTGTGTCTGATTCTGAAAGTCACGATGTAAAAACATCACAGCTGTGTCCTTGTTATTCTCGTCAGCTCAGGGCAGGGTGAGATGCTTTGTGGGATGCACCATGAAGCCAGTGTTAGGATCTCTGAGAATGTCACTTACAGCCTTAAGGAGACTGGTTTGAATTACTCTGGTGAGACAGGGCGGGCCGTCGGAAGCCTGAGATGTTTGTGTGCTCTGAGATGTTGAACCTTCCTGGTAGAGCCACGCCAAAACACAAAAGTGGGTCCTGGGCGTGGGGTGTTTCTAAACCTCCACAACCTATTTAAGGAGGAGTGTGGGACACTAGCGTAAAATGGGGGCAGAGGGGATGTGCTGGGTGTGGGAGAACAGGGAATTCTTTCCCATTGCCACAGAACCACTCTTACAAATAAGTCATGGCTTACCACCAGGAAGGTTCATCTGTCCTAAGCAAGCTATAACTTGTCTGGGGGAGTTTCTTGTTTTTAACGGTTGCCTTATTTTTAACTCCCGTGCCTTCTCTTGTTGTCCGTCGTTTTCCTTGTTCCCTGAACTAAATTCTCTTTTCTGTCTCTCTCTCTCTCTCTCCAAACCTTACACTGTGGTCATCAGTTCATTTCAGCCTTCCAGTGCTGCACCCACTTCTTGGCTGACACACTTCTGCTCTGAGGTGACTGGTTTTCTTGCCAATTTTCAGAGAGTGGTACTAACCCCTGACCCGCTTTCTGCACCCCGTTTCCCCCCGCCGTGGCCTTGGTTGCGCTAACTGCGAGCGTCTTGCATACTAATGGACTCAGTCGGCGGCGTGGTTGGTGAATAGTGTGGGGTAGTGTTCACCCCAAAAGCATTTCTGATTCCATCCCTCTGAGCCAGCTGACAGTCCTCTCCAGGTGCATGCCTGCCTCTCCTCTGCACCCTGTGACCTGCGTGCATGCTTTCCTGGTTGCACTTACAAAGCCACTTAGCTTCCTGGAGGGGGTGAACCCAGAATGTGAGACCGTACCATAGAGAGGGCGCTTCACCTCTGAAAAGAACTCTTTCATCTTTCAGCCTCTGAAAAGAATCCCATGCATACAAGCTTCTTCCTCTGTTGTTTCTAGTATAAAGGCTAGCCAGTTTATTGAGCCACATCATAGGTGACTCTCTGTATTTTGAGGGTCATGATCACAGATTTCCCAGCAAATTTCTCCTCCCCTGCAACCTATGCATTACCTCCGAGGGTTTTGCTGGGGCTCATCTGATCTTGCTTGGCTTCTAAAGCCCCAGACGATGCAGAGCTTCAGCTAGAGCAGCCATCGTCACAGGCCAGGGTGCCTTGGAGAGCAGCTGCATTTCAGTGGCCCCACAGCTCTGCTCAAAACGCATTGCCCTGCTGACTCCTTACCTGGAGCAGCAGGGCCCTCCAAGTGCTTTTAAAGAGAAACACCACACCAAGTCCGTGGGGCTGCTGAAGGCCAGGCCTCGCAGTCCTGGGCTGCAGGTGGTGGTGTGCTGCATGCAGCCCGGAGCCATGCTGACCTCTCTGAACAGCCCTGCATGCTGCATTTGCTCCCTTGGTGGTGCATATCTCAGCCAGGATGAAGTCACCGTTCTTGTCTTATCTTCTCTTGCAGAGTCTCCCCCTTTAGAGAATGTCAGCCAAAGAGAGCCCTCTCCCCCCAGCCTCCTCCTTAGCTAGCCTCTCCCACCTTGTCACCACGCATGTTTGTGACCTTTGGTAGTCATTACAGTGCCACGTGGAAGCCTGTATTTTGCACACCGTGAACAATGTTTAGCTCTACTTATGGTATTTGATGCTGTACATGAAAATAAATATGGTTCTTTATAAAGCTCATTGTTTCCTCTCTTCTTTGCCATGGAAGCTGCTCAAACCTCCAACACAGGGGTTGGTGGAAGGGGTAGGCCTTTCCTAAACCGGTGGGCCTTGCACTTGTGCTGGCATGGGGCCCTCTGTAGCTGCTCTGGGTACTCTGGGAGGAAATATTACCCGGGGGTAATATTTGGAAAATACCGCCCATGCTCTGGGGCCAGGCTTCGGGGGCTCTTCCTTGAAAACTCATGGTACTGTCCTGCTCTAGGTGCTGGGTGTCGCTGGCTGAGGGTCAGGCTCCCCTCAGTTGTTAGGAACAGACTGTATTAACAATGACTTGCACCCATTTCTGCACATGTTCAAGCCGTGGACCTATAGGAGAGCTTTACTTAGGAAGCGTACTCTAACTTGGGTTCCTGTGTGACAGAGGTTGCTCTTGGGTGTTTTCTGCTAGCTCAGCTGAGTGATGGGTGAAAGGTAAGAGTAAGGACAGGGCATTGGTGCAGGATGGCAGTGAACATGGTAGGTATGTTTATCTGGATGGAGAGCCATTTCCTCTGCTAAGAGACCCGTCTTGCTCTCAAAGGCTCAGGCCACTTGGTCCTAGGCTGCAAGGCTCTGCCCACAGGGCCACTCTGAGGATGGCCCCATGGCAGTCTCTGGCCCAATTCGACTTATCTTTTAAGGGAAGGATTTGAAGTTTCACTGGACTCGTCTGGATGATATCAAAGAAATCTGGTCCTCCCCCTCCCTAGGGTGGATGCCTCTCTTGGCCAGGCTGGGTATGGCTGGGCTTCTGACACTGGCACGTAAACTCACCTGTGAACTTCATGAGTTCATGCCCCTTGTGTCTCTAAAGGGGCACTTCTGAGGCCCCCAGGCCTTGGAGCCCACTTGCTGGTGCCTGGAGCTGCCTGAGGTCATGACCAAGTGTGTGTACTCTTATCTGGTTGAGATCCTCTTTCCTGCCCCTAAAAGGGTGTTAGGGACTGAAGTCAGGAGCTGGGTTGGACACGCAACTTACTCCTTTCTTCATAGATCTATTCGAGTGTTCGCTGGATGCCTGCCATGCCCCAGGCATCTTCTAGGACCTGTCGGTGCTGCAGTGAGCCGCATAGAGCCCTGTTCCTCCCTGCACCCGGGTCTGGATGTGTCTCAGTGTTGTCCGTACTAGACGTGCTTAGTTTTGTTTAGTTGTGTGTGCACTCGCTTATTGGTACATGCACACATTTGTTTACTCACCTAACATTTAGTGTGCATCTACTGTATGCTGGGAATATAGCGCGGAATGAAACAGACCAAGGTCCTCATTCTCATGGAGCTTATAGTTTGGTTTTGATTTGAAGCCATCTGGGGCCAGGCTTCGGGGGCTCTTCCTTGAAAACTCATGGTACTGTCCTGCTCTAGGTGCTGGGTGTCGCTGGCTGAGGGTCAGGCTCCCTCAGTTGTTAGGAACAGACTGTATTAACAATGACTTGCACCCATTTCTGCACATGTTCAAGCCGTGGACCTATAGGAGAGCTTTACTTAGGAAGCGTACTCTAACTTGGGTTCCTGTGTGACAGAGGTTGCTCTTGGGTGTTTTCTGCTAGCTCAGCTGAGTGATGGGTGAAAGGTAAGAGTAAGGACAGGGCATTGGTGCAGGATGGCAGTGAACATGGTAGGTATGTTTATCTGGATGGAGAGCCATTTCCTCTGCTAAGAGACCCGTCTTGCTCTCAAAGGCTCAGGCCACTTGGTCCTAGGCTGCAAGGCTCTGCCCACAGGGCCACTCTGAGGATGGCCCCATGGCAGTCTCTGGCCCAATTCAACTTATCTTTTAAGGGAAGGATTTGAAGTTTCACTGGACTCGTCTGGATGATATCAAAGAAATCTGGTCCTCCCCCTCCCTAGGGTGGATGCCTCTCTTGGCCAGGCTGGGTATGGCTGGGCTTCTGACACTGGCACGTAAACTCACCTGTGAACTTCATGAGTTCATGCCCCTTGTGTCTCTCAACGGGCACCTCTGAGGCCCCCCGGCCTTGGAGCCCACTTGCTGGTGCCTGGAGCTGCCTGAGGTCATGACCAAGTGTGTGTACTCTTATCTGGTTGAGATCCTCTTTCCTGCCCCTAAAAGGGTGTTAGGGACTGAAGTCAGGAGCTGGGTTGGACACGCGACTTACTCCTTTCTTCATAGATCTATTCGAGTGTTCGCTGGATGCCTGCCATGCCCCAGGCATCTTCTAGGACCTGTCGGTGCTGCAGTGAGCCACACAGAGCCCTGTTCCTCCCTGCACCTGGGTCTGGATGTGTCTCAGTGTTGTCCGTACTAGACGTGCTTAGTTTTGTTTAGTTGTGTGTGCACTCGCTTATTGGTACATGCACACATTTGTTTACTCACCTAACATTTAGTGTGCATCTACTGTATGCTGGGAATATAGCGCGGAATGAAACAGACCAAGGTCCTCATTCTCATGGAGCTTATAGTTTGGTTTTGATTTGAAGTTGGGTTAAAGCAACATTTTCCAAAGTGTGACAATGGAACACTCACTGTGAGAGGTGCTTTGTGAAGGAAAGTTTCCATAGTCACAGAGTTTGAGAAATGTTTTATACCAGCCACACTAGTCCTCCCAAATCTTGGTGATCCACAAGACTTACTAGCATATTCAAGTCTGAGGAGTCCTCCAGTCAAGAAGCCTAATTAACTTTGTTCAACTGGGGTGTCTCTATACCCCATACCTCTTTGAAGTGAGTTTTTTGGGGAGTAGTTTTTTGTTTTGTAAATATTTCTGCATGTTTTTGTTTTGCATATTCTATGTAAGTGATAGAATATTCTTTATCCAGAAACATTGGATGAAAGAATTAAAAATGTAAATCATAGAATCAAATATTAAATAGAATTAAGTATTATGAAATAATGGAGTGGTAACTTTCTACACTTTAAAACCTCTGATGAAGAAAGTTACAGAGGGAAAACATGATACAGATCTGGTGGATAAACATTTTTTAAAACTTACAAAAAATAAAAATGAACATAGTCCATAGGCAGGCAGATTGAGGGGAAGATCTGAATTTGATGTGACAACAAAGGCTGAATTGCTGTGGCGTTTAGAAAGTTCCTGCCAAGCAGTGGTCTCAGGCACCTTGCACAAGTGGTAATAGTGTTAATTAAAGACTCAGTGATAAACAGGCAAAGGCTGTGCTTGAAGAGTTCACACTCAAGCAGATTTTAAAACACTACAGCTGCAAGCATTCCCCAAAATATTCTAACGTAGCTTTCAAAGGAATGTAAATTAATTATGCTGCACTCGCTGAATAAGTAAAGGAATAGTGAGTAGATGGTGAGAAAAAAATGCAAACTGAATCACTAGTATTCACTGAAAAACTAAACTGGAAACCAGGTTTTCCAGAAGGCCATATGGCAACAATAATTAAAGACCTAGAGACCTCGGGGCACAGTAATCCCACCCCAGGAACTGATCCTAAAGGAATAATCCAGCCAAAGAAAGAAAGTCCCTACAACCTGAATATTGGGTAAGTGGGTCAAGCGAAGGGAGTGGATGTGGCCTATCGCTTCCATTTCTGTGAACTCCTTCACTTTCAGAACTTTTCCTTTAATCCCTTAAATAAGTGAAAGAAGTGATGAGTTTTTCACTGCCCCGAGGCCTGTGTTTCCGGGTGTCACAGAGTTTCCGTGTGGTACCTCATTAGCTCTTGACCTTGGGTTGGTACTGACTCTAAAGTTCATGGATGCTATAGATGGCCTAGAGCAGAACCTTTAACTATCGAGCATCTTCACCCATTCAAGGCTCAGGCCAGGAGCCTGGTGCAACTCTCAGGAATGACCTTGGCCTAGACAAAGCCTTGGACATGGCAGAAGACCCAGCTCTGACCCTAGCAGTTTGTGTTGACTCAGAGGCACTGGGCAAGTCCCTTCTGTGAACAGAGCTAAGGATGCCTATGGCAGGGGGTTTTGTGAAGGCAGAGTTGGTGAGCACACCCAGCAAGGGCTCTGGTCGAGTTCTAGGGAGAACTTTCTTGGTTTGGTACAGTCGGGAGTGCCCTGAGGGAGGCATTCTAGGTCAGAAGGGCTCAGAGTCTGACGGGCCATCTGAGAACTGAATGGGTCTCGATTCACGCGGGGTGGCAACCTCTCCAACTCTCTTGTTTTCCAGTCCCCCCAGCTCTGTTGAAGGTAGCATTCTGGCCTTAGTTGGAGCCCCTTCTCTCCCACTGCCTGTTGTCAGCACTTTAGTTTGCTATAGTGAGTGTCAGAGTCTCAGCAGAGGAGCCGTCTCCAGCTCTGCCTGCTCGCCATCTCCATCTGAGCTTCTTTGAGACAGACTCCACCGCTGGCCTTCACAATATCCAGAAATGGCCATTCCATTCGTCTTGTTGCTTGGCTCAGAGCCTTGGTTGGACTCATTCTTGGCTCTTCTCTTCTTGGTCCCTCATTGAGTCCATCAGTGAATTCTAAGTCCAGCCAGAATCTGTGTGTGTCTCACCACCTCCACCCTCCTGCCTGGCCCCAACCCCTGTCCTCTCTTCCTGCGTTATTCCAGTGGCCTCCTATAAGCCCTCCTTAGAGAGAACTCTCCCTACTCCAACCTGTTTTCAACCCAACAGCTGGAGTAATCCTGTTAGAACTTAAGTCTAATCTTGGTTCTGCTCAAAACTGCAACGGCTCCGCAGCTCACTCAGAGTAGAAGCCAGAGGTGAATGGTGGAGTCTGACAGCTCTGTCCAGTCTGTTGCGTTACCGTGACCTGCTCTCCTGCTGCTCCCGTCCCCTGCTGTGTCCCAGCCACACTGGCCTCTGCTGTAGAGCCTTTGCCCTGGCTGTTTCCTCTGCCAGGAGCACCCTTTCCTGGTTTTCAAGTCCTTGTTTCCATGTCTCCCTCCCAACGAGGTCCACCTTTAATACCACAACGTGCACCCCAGCTCTCCTGATCCCCTAACCCTACCATCTAATTCTTCCATAGCATTTATCACCTCCAACCATATTATGTAGGTCACTTTCTTAGTTGCTTAGTCGCTCAGTCATGTCCAACTCTTTGTGACCCCGTGGACTGTAGCCCACCAGGCTCCTCTCTCTGTGGGATTTCCTAGGCAAGAATACTGGACTGGGTTGCTGTTTTCTCCTTTCCGACCCAAGGACTGAACACAGCCTCTCCTGTGTCTCCTGCATTGGCAGGTGGTCCTTTACCCTCTGAGCCACCGGGGAAGCTACTACCTACGTGTATTGTTTATGTTTTCCTTCTTGTTAGAACACAAGCTCCTCAAGGGCAGAAGTCTTTATTTCTTTGGAACACTCACACATCCCCATCAGGGAGAATAGGAGAACATCCCCAGCACATAGTGGACCCTGGATAAATATTTGTAGATTAAATAAAGGTCCTGCCTTCTGGCCTGGATGCCAACTCCTCTGACTCGGGAGCCTGCAGTCACCTGGGGCCTGGGACGACCTGGTTGGTGTCCGCTCACAGCTCTCTCTTCCTGTAAGAGAAGCAGACGTGGTGTCTTGCGACCTCTGCAGGGCCTTTGGATTCATTGAGAGAAGGGAGTTTTGATTTCGCTTCCATTTTGCCTCCAAGAGATATCATTTCCACAGCCTCTCTGGGCCGCGTGTGGGAGCAAGTGTGTCTGAAACTGGAGGCCCAGCCTGGTACCTGGTTGTGGCAGGAGGAGGAGGAAGAGTCCGCGTCTGGGATGAAAGCTACAAAGCCGGCACCATTACCAAACACGAGTAGAAAAGCCACTTCCTCTGAGCCTTGGGGCCCGCTGCACTGTCAGAAAGGTGCCACATGCTCCAACCCCTTCCTCCCAGCCCTGATGGAGGAGGCCCTGCTACTTAGAGGCCTCAGGCCAGGTTGGGGGCCCATTTGTGGCTGGTATTTTCTCTGTGTGTCCAAGCAGAGGGCTCTGTGAGATGAGCTGATCAGCTCCACTGAGGACTGTGAGGAAGGGGAGGCTGGATCCTCCTCCTGGTTGGCTTTTAGTTTACTTGAGTTGCTTTCTGCACAGAAGCTACTGCTAAGGATAGGCAGGGCCCTTGGAAGAACGCTGCCCACCCTGGTTCAGAGCAGTCGAGGGTGAGCCTGAGTCTACACGTCTGCACACAAACACGCCCCACAGTCAGCCTGAGGGCACATGGTGAGCACACTGCTGGGCCCCAGCATGGCAGCTGGACCCACAGCCCAGGGCTACTCATCAATTTACTCATCCCCTGAAGACCCCTGGAAGCTGGGGTTCCTTGGAGTACATTCTCTTCCAGGATGACAGCTGTGCTGTCTTTAGACACCTGTGCCTTTATCTCTTAAAGGGACATACACTGCAATTGGGTGCAGGGAACGCCTGATACAGGTGCCTTCCCAGGGCCCTCACCCATCCTGCTGGGGCCTGTCCATGTCCCCTCACTCATCACAGTCCAGGAGGAGACTGCACTATGCTTAGTGTCCTGGACAATTGCCAGTCTGCTCTCAGGTACACTACCTGCCCTTCCCCTGCCCTGCTCTGTAGTAGAGGTTATGACCCCTACAAACTACATTTCCCAAGCTCCTTTGCAACTGACTTCCTATTAAGTTTGACTGTTGAGACATTGAAGGGTGGGACCAAAGGAGAAGCCAGGATATCCCTCCTATCTGTCTGGGCAGATCACCCTGGGCAGTGCTGTGTCTTTTTCATGGTACCTGCCGCCTACTGCGTGGCCTTGGCCTCTGGACTCATAGCAACTCCTCCCAGTGTCCCCTGAGCCAGTAGCTTCCTGTTTTTACTCATCTCTGAGTTGCCTCCCAATCTGTAAGTGACTTTTCAACTCATCTAATACTATCCTTAATGGTTTCCTCTATTAATTTTACTCTGTTGAGCTCCCTGGCTTGGGTTCTATTTTCCTGGCGGATAAACTTAGTTCCATTGGTCTTGTTAAACTTCTGTCAAGAGAACAATGGGCAGTAGAGCAGAGGGAGCTTTTTCAAGCCCAGAGCCAAACACGCCTCTGGCAGTTAGGAACTGTGTGGCCTTGGACGAGTGAGAAAACGCGTCTGAGCTTCAGTTTTCTTATCTGTAAAACAGGCTTAATAACCTTTCACAGGAGAACCTGTTGCTTTTTGTCTTTCTGCGTTCTGAGGGGAGTGGAAGGGTCTCCATACTTGGGGAGAAAACAGGCACGAGTTTTCCAGTAGAAACAAGGCAGGGGTCCTCCCGCGTCATTGTGGCAGGGGCCTGGCCATGAAGGAGGCTCGGGACTTGGCTGCTGGGGGATGTGTGTGAGGACAGACATTCGCCTGGACCCACAGCCCAGGGCTACTCATCAATTTACTCATCCCCTGAAGACCCCTGGAAGCTGGGGTTCCTTGAGTACATTCTCTTCCAGGATGACAGCTGTGCTGTCTTTAGACACCTGTGCCTTTATCTCTTAAAGGGACATACACTGCAATTGGGTGCAGGGAACGCCTGATACAGGTGCCTTCCCAGGGCCCTCACCCATCCTGCTGGGGCCTGTCCATGTCCCCTCACTCATCACAGTCCAGGAGGAGACTGCACTATGCTTAGTGTCCTGGACAATTGCCAGTCTGCTCTCAGGTACACTACCTGCCCTTCCCCTGCCCTGCTCTGTAGTAGAGGTTATGACCCCTACAAACTACATTTCCCAAGCTCCTTTGCAACTGACTTCCTATTAAGTTTGACTGTTGAGACATTGAAGGGTGGGACCAAAGGAGAAGCCAGGATATCCCTCCTATCTGTCTGGGCAGATCACCCTGGGCAGTGCTGTGTCTTTTTCATGGTACCTGCCGCCTACTGCGTGGCCTTGGCCTCTGGACTCATAGCAACTCCTCCCAGTGTCCCCTGAGCCAGTAGCTTCCTGTTTTTACTCATCTCTGAGTTGCCTCCCAATCTGTAAGTGACTTTTCAACTCATCTAATACTATCCTTAATGGTTTCCTCTATTAATTTTACTCTGTTGAGCTCCCTGGCTTGGGTTCTATTTTCCTGGCGGATAAACTTAGTTCCATTGGTCTTGTTAAACTTCTGTCAAGAGAACAATGGGCAGTAGAGCAGAGGGAGCTTTTTCAAGCCCAGAGCCAAACACGCCTCTGGCAGTTAGGAACTGTGTGGCCTTGGACGAGTGAGAAAACGCGTCTGAGCTTCAGTTTTCTTATCTGTAAAACAGGCTTAATAACCTTTCACAGGAGAACCTGTTGCTTTTTTGTCTTTCTGCGTTCTGAGGGGGAGTGGAAGGGTCTCCATACTTGGGGAGAAAACAGGCACGAGTTTTCCAGTAGAAACAAGGCAGGGGTCCTCCCGGCGTCATTGTGGCAGGGGCCTGGCCATGAAGGAGGCTCGGGACTTGGCTGCTGGGGGGATGTGTGTGAGGACAGACATTCGCCTGGACACTGCCAGTCTCTGCCGCAGGAGTCTCATCTTTCCAGGGAGCAGGTATCTGGCCTGAGCAAAGGGAGGAGACTGAGATGCTCGGCTCCGAGCAGACCTCCTTCCCTCCAGGAGGCCGGGGCCGCTGTCCTGGGAGGAGCTGGATCGTCCTCACCCTCCACAGCCAGGCACCTCCTCCCTTGGCAGCTCCCAGCCCTGCTGAATTCTCCCCATGAGCACAGATAACTTGAGGCCAAGCCTAGGACAGAGAGCAGCTGGGCCTGGGGGAGGCGACACCGATGAGCACACCCGGGCCCTTCCCCTGGGGCTGGTCACGGATGCACTGCTCTGTGTCCAGGACTGGCTGATCCGGCTCACTCTCGGGGTGGCCCTGGCTGAGTTACTCTGGTCTCTGCGTTCTCCTATTCATGCAGTGAAGATGATCGTACCGTCCTTTCCGAGTAGGGGGATATCAGGAAAGGTGAGCACAACTGCCAAGCAGACGTGTGGCCCTGGCTGATGGGTTGGAACTGCTTCTCTTGCTGCCTTCAGATGACTTCTGTGACAAGTACCAGTACCACTAGAGCTACCACTGCTGGTCTGACCACGTGGCCGAGGATCCTCAGGGGAATGCAAAGAAGCTTGAGTGAAGACATTTCCTCCTGGGGCAGCACTGAACCTGAGAGCCAGCCCTTGGCCCCAGCCTTGGCGGCCAGAAGGAAGGGAGGAACACATCCTCCTTGGCGGCTTTTTGCCTGAGCGAGGCGGTGACCAGAGGAAGACCAGCTTCTTTTCCACACATCTCCACATCTAGATGCCACCCGGCCCCGCCCCTCCACTGACATCCAGGCTCCACTGTGAGACACTGGGCCTGACCCTGCTTCCCTGGGGCAATCTTCATTCAGCCATGTCCCCACCCCTCCAGAGGCCAGGGGGCCATCCTCGCCCTGATCCATCCCTCAGCCCTGCTGGTAAAGCTCTCTAGGAGAGAGAAGGGGAAGGAGGAGAGCAGCCCCGGGTGCTCCCTGCAGCTATGAGCTGGCCTCTGAGACGTAGGGGCCCTGCGTCTGGTGCCACTGCGGCCTGGCCCGGCTCACGTCCACGGCCTGCAGTCGCCCATCCGGTCAAACTGCTCTCCTCTCTCCCCTCTGCTCTGCCGTGTGTGCTCAGCTGATAGGTCTCCTCCAGTTATCACAGCTGCCTCCTCACTGGTCTCCCTCCCTCCTCCTTGTGGGTCTCTCATCCACCTTCCACTCTGCAAACAGAGCCATCTTTCTCAGACAAATCTGTCGATGCCAGCCCCCAGCTTCCAGTCCTTCAGCGGTTGCTCCCAGAGCAAAGCCCATCCTTCACCTCGCCTTTCAAGGCCCTTCCTTCCTGACTTGATGTCAATACCATCCTTTGCCACTGGTTTCTTTACTGTGCCCTCTTGCCGTCCAGTCGATAGACTTCATTTCCAACCCCGTGCATATGGCATGCTTTCCCACGTTGCTTTTGCTCCCGGGGGTCTGCCCCCTGGAGCACCACCTCTCCCTTCTCTGTTCAAATCCTACTCACCCTCGAGCCTCATTGAAATGATGTCTTCTAACCAAAGTCTTTATTGCACGGAAGTCAGCTGTCTCTCTCCTCATACCTCATCTCGGCCTCACTCTTGGTCGTCTGCCTTCAGTTCAGTTCCGGTCAGTGACTCAGTCATGTCCGACTCTTTGGGACCACATGGTCAGTGGCACATCAGGCTTCCCTGTCCTTCACCATCTCATGGTCTGCCTTATAATGCAGATATTTGTGAACAGACCTTCTTTGTCCTGTGGGGCAGAAAGAGACGCTTCAAGGCAGACCATGGCTGACCTGTCTTCAGATCCGCAGCACAGCCTGGGTTAGACAAGAGCACGATCGCTTCAGTTGGCTATTGAAGTAGCTGTGCCCACAGCCCACAGGAACACACGTCCTGTACTCACGTATAAGCCAGGTACCACGTCTCTGCTGCAGTCATTCTGTGTAACAAGCCTCTCAAATCATAGTATCTTATAACCTCTTGCTCGTGGGTCTGTGGCTTGGTTGGGTGGCTCTGCTTCAGGCTGCAGGAGAAAGGGTAGCCTGGGCTCCCATGGGATCAGCTAGGCTGTAGGTTGGCTCGAGATCCGTCCCCAAAAAGGGTGGGCTCCCCCGGCTTCAGGCTGCAGGAGAAAGGGTAATGGGGGCCACGGCCTGCAGTCGCCCATCCGGTCAAACTGCTCTCCTCTCTCCCCTCTGCTCTGCCGTGTGTGCTCAGCTGATAGGTCTCCTCCAGTTATCACAGCTGCCTCCTCACTGGTCTCCCTCCCTCCTCCTTGTGGGTCTCTCATCCACCTTCCACTCTGCAAACAGAGCCATCTTTCTCAGACAAATCTGTCGATGCCAGCCCCCAGCTTCCAGTCCTTCAGCGGTTGCTCCCAGAGCAAAGCCCATCCTTCACCTCGCCTTTCAAGGCCCTTCCTTCCTGACTTGATGTCAATACCATCCTTTGCCACTGGTTTCTTTACTGTGCCCTCTTGCCGTCCAGTCGATAGACTTCTTTTCCCAAACCCCCGTGCATATGGCATGCTTTCCCACGTTGCTTTTGCTCCCGGGGGTCTGCCCCCTGGAGCACCACCTCTCCCTTCTCTGTTCAAATCCTACTCACCCTCGAGCCTCATTGAAATGATGTCTTCTAACCAAAGTCTTTATTGCACGGAAGTCAGCTGTCTCTCTCCTCATACCTCATCTCGGCCTCACTCTTGGTCGTCTGCCTTCAGTTCAGTTCCGGTCAGTGACTCAGTCATGTCCGACTCTTTGGGACCACATGGTCAGTGGCACACCAGGCTTCCCTGTCCTTCACCATCTCATGGTCTGCCTTATAATGCAGATATTTGTGAACAGACCTTCTTTGTCCTGTGGGGCAGAAAGAGACGCTTCAAGGCAGACCATGGCTGACTCGTCTTCAGATCCGCAGCACAGCCTGGGTTAGAGAAGAGCACGATCGCTTCAGTTGGCTATTGAAGTAGCTGTGCCCACAGCCCACAGGAACACACGTCTGTACTCACGTATAAGCCAGGTACCACGTCTCTGCTGCAGTCATTCTGTGTAACAAGCCTCTCAAATCATAGTATCTTATAACCTCTTGCTCGTGGGTCTGTGGCTTGGTTGGGTGGCTCTGCTTCAGGCTGCAGGAGAAAGGGTAGCCTGGGCTCCCATGGGATCAGCTAGGCTGTAGGTTGGCTCGAGATCCGTTCCAAGGGCCCACAGTGAGGAACCTCGGCTGAAGGAGCCATAGCCACCTGAGACAAGCTCTTCTTAAGGCCAGTCAACAGGAATGCGAGTGGACGAGCCACACAGCAGGGACACGGAGAGCTGAGGCTCGCGTTCATACCCGCTAATGTCCACTGGTCGAAGCAAGTCTCAGGGCCAAGCCTCGCATCAGCTGGGCAGGGAAGCTTAGCCCTCCTCTTTAGTGGGAAGGGCCACCAGATCGTAGGACAACCCAGGATTCTGTTGCAGGGAGGGACTCAAGAACTGGGGACATACCCCATCCAAACTCACAGAATAACCGCCATGCACAGTGGGGTCAATTTGTGGCTCTGCTCACAGACCTACAGACGAGGGCCCACCTTCTGAGGAAATAGACATCTGAGTGCTCGTGGCTTAACCTCTCTGTGGGCCTGTTTCTCGGCAGCCAAATGGGGATCATACTTCTTTTCCTAGAAGGTTGTGTAAAACTGAATAGACTTAGTACATGTTAAAATTCTCGATAAAAGTACTCAGTAAAAGGTGCTACTGGTCTTATTACTCTGGTCAAGCATCCAATTATAACACCTGCTCCACGAATTTATCCCCCTGCCTCTCTACCCTTCACCAGTGCAGAAGAGTGCATACATGTCCTCACAAGCAAGCAGGCACTGCACCAGGGCTTGCAAACTAGCACCCCCCGGCTGCATCTGCTTGTAGACAGGTTTTGTTGGACCTGTACAATATTTAAAAATGCGAGGCATTGCACATAATAAAAATGAATTCACAGGTGGTAAATAGAGTTAGGGAGTAGATCACATTTCCCAGAGTGTGGGGGGGTGAAGAACTGAGAGGGCCTCGGTGGAAACAAGAAGAACCTAGCATCTGAGGGTTGGCTAGAAGCCAGGGTGGTTGAGAGGAAATAGCCAGTTAGGCAGGGAGAGAGAGTGAGCCCAGGAGCAGGGAGAGGCAGAGGGCAGGAGCTACAGGAGGGCCTCAGAGCCCTGTGAGTTCGATTTAGCAACAGAGAAAGCACTAGGGACTTGGTTGGGGGTTGTTTGGATAGTGGAGGCATAGGCAGGGTTATAGGGGGTTGAGGGGTGAGTGATGCGAGGTTAGGACAGGAAGAAAGTGAGTGTAGCAAACTCTTCCGAGATGAGCTGGGAAGGAGGAGGAAGAGAGAGGGGATGAGACGACTGGAAATAAAAATAGTTTTCTTAAAATGGTAGAGCGTGTAAACACTTATGGAAAAGATCCAGGAGACAAAGAATTACTGACACGAGGAGAAGATAATGACCTTGGTGGGGGAGGTAACCAAGTTCAAGTGCAGTGTCAGCCTCGGGAGGAGAAAGGACTCTGCTTGCCCCACTGGGACCAGTGAGGAGGTCACCTAGTGGCCAAGAGTGGGAAAACACGATCATTCAAGGCACAGTGGGGTCAATTTGTGGCTCTGCTCACAGACCTACAGACGAGGGCCCACCTTCTGAGGAAATAGACATCTGAGTGCTCGTGGCTTAACCTCTCTGTGGGCCTGTTTCTCGGCAGCCAAATGGGGATCATACTTCTTTTCCTAGAAGGTTGTGTAAAACTGAATAGACTTAGTACATGTTAAAATTCTCGATAAAAGTACTCAGTAAAAGGTGCTACTGGTCTTATTACTCTGGTCAAGCATCCAATTATAACACCTGCTCCACGAATTTATCCCCCTGCCTCTCACCCTTCACTCTTCATGCAGAAGAGTGCATACATGTTCTCACAAGCAAGCAGGCACTGCACCAGGGCTTGCAAACTAGCACCCCCCGGCTGCATCTGCTTGTAGACAGGTTTTGTTGGACCTGTACAATATTTAAAAATGCGAGGCATTGCACATAATAAAAATGAATTCACAGGTGGTAAATAGAGTTAGGGAGTAGATCACATTTCCCAGAGTGTGGGGGGGTGAAGAACTGAGAGGGCCTCGGTGGAAACAAGAAGAACCTAGCATCTGAGGGTTGGCTAGAAGCCAGGGTGGTTGAAAGGAAATAGCCAGTTAGGCAGGGAGAGAGAGTGAGCCCAGGAGCAGGGAGAGGCAGAGGGCAGGAGCTACAGGAGGGCCTCAGAGCCCTGTGAGTTCGATTTAGCAACAGAGAAAGCACTAGGGACTTGGTTGGGGGTTGTTTGGATAGTGGAGGCATAGGCAGGGTTATAGGGGGTTGAGGGGTGAGTGATGCGAGGTTAGGACAGGAAGAAAGTGAGTGTAGCAAACTCTTCCGAGATGAGCTGGGAAGGAGGAGGAAGAGAGAGGGGATGAGACGACTGGAAATAAAAATAGTTTTCTTAAAATGGTAGAGCGTGTAAACACTTATGGAAAAGATCCAGGAGACAAAGAATTACTGACACGAGGAGAAGATAATGACCTTGGTGGGGGAGGTAACCAAGTTCAAGTGCAGTGTCAGCCTTCGGGAGGAGAAAGGACTCTGCTTGCCCCACTGGGACCAGTGAGGAGGTCACCAAGGGAGTTAGTGGCCAAGAGTGGCCCAGGCCAACCTTCTTACTCATTTATTCATTGATTCATCGATTCATTCATAGGAATTTATTGAGCATCTACTCTTCACCAGGCACAATACTAGAAAGAAAGAAATAGACTAACATGGCTGCCTTTATTTTCAGCATAGGAGAGAGATAATAAAATGAATGGGGAAAGTGTATCATTTATTAGAAGGCGTGCTGTGCTGTGAATAAAAATAAAGAAGAAAGGAGAGCTCTCAGGTGTGGGTTGCCATTTGAAGAGGATGATCAGGGTCACCTCCTTGAGAAGGTGACATCTGGCAGAAGGCTTGAAGGTGATCAGTGAACGAGTCCTGCCCTCTGAGGACAGTGTCTCCAAGGAAGAGGAGAGAACCTCTGAGCTGGGGGCTGAGCCGAGGGTGGTCTGAGTGCCAGAGGGTCAGTATGGTGCTCAGGTGGTTGGAGCAGAGAGCCAGGGGTAGCACTGGGAGATAAGGTCACAGGGGCCCTGAAGGATCACAAGCGGAGGTGGTGTTATCTTTTTTTTTTTTTAATTTATTTATTTTTGGCTATTCTGGGTTTTCACTGCTGCAGGCTCTTCTCTAGTTGCAGGGATTGGGGGCTACTCTCCAGCCGAGGTGAGCAGGCTTCTTGTTGCGGTGACTTCTCTTGTTGTGGAACTTGGGCTCTAGGGCACACGGGCTTAAATAGTTGTGTCACATGGGCTCCATAGTTGCAGCCCCCCAAAGGGTCTAGAGCACAGGCTCTATAGTTGTGGCTCACGGGCTTAGTTGCTCCTCAGCATGTGGGATCTTCCTAGATCAGAGATTGAACCCACGTCTCCTGCATTGGCAGGTGAGCTCTTTGCCACTGAGCTACCAGGGAAGCCCCTGACTGTCTTTTTCTAATTTTTTTAAAAAAATTAGAGGATACTTACTTTACAATATTGTGATGCCTTCTTGCCATGCATCAATATGAATCGGCCCTAGGTATACCTATGACCTTCCCTCGTGAATACCCCTTTTACCTCCCTCCCCTCCTGCCCCTCTAGATTGCCCTGGGGGCCCCACACAGTGAGGAGGTCACCAAGGGAGTTAGTGGCCAAGAGTGGCCCAGGCCAACCTTCTTACTCATTTATTCATTGATTCATCGATTCATTCATAGGAATTTATTGAGCATCTACTCTTCACCAGGCACAATACTAGAAAGAAAGAAATAGACTAACATGGCTGCCTTTATTTTCAGCATAGGAGAGAGATAATAAAATGAATGGGGAAAGTGTATCATTTATTAGAAGGCGTGCTGTGCTGTGAATAAAAATAAAGAAGAAAGGAGAGCTCTCAGGTGTGGGTTGCCATTTGAAGAGGATGATCAGGGTCACCTCCTTGAGAAGGTGACATCTGGCAGAAGGCTTGAAGGTGATCAGTGAACGAGTCCTGCCCTCTGAGGACAGTGTCTCCAAGGAAGAGGAGAGAACCTCTGAGCTGGGGGCTGAGCCGAGGGTGGTCTGAGTGCCAGAGGGTCAGTATGGTGCTCAGGTGGTTGGAGCAGAGAGCCAGGGGTAGCACTGGGAGATAAGGTCACAGGGGCCCTGAAGGATCACAAGCGGAGGTGGTGTTATCTTTTTTTTTTTTTAATTTATTTATTTTTGGCTATTCTGGGTTTTCACTGCTGCAGGCTCTTCTCTAGTTGCAGGGATTGGGGGCTACTCTCCAGCCGAGGTGAGCAGGCTTCTTGTTGCGGTGACTTCTCTTGTTGTGGAACTTGGGCTCTAGGGCACACGGGCTTAAATAGTTGTGTCACATGGGCTCCATAGTTGCAGCCCCCAAGGCTCTAGAGCACAGGCTCTATAGTTGTGGCTCACGGGCTTAGTTGCTCCTCAGCATGTGGGATCTTCCTAGATCAGAGATTGAACCCACGTCTCCTGCATTGGCAGGTGAGCTCTTTGCCACTGAGCTACCAGGGAAGCCCCTGACTGTCTTTTTCTAATTTTTTTAAAAAAATTAGAGGATACTTACTTTACAATATTGTGATGCCTTCTTGCCATGCATCAATATGAATCGGCCCTAGGTATACCTATGACCTTCCCTCGTGAATACCCCTTTTACCTCCCTCCCCCTCCTGCCCCTCTAGATTGGCACAGAGCCCCAGCTTTGCATTTCTTGCATCATGCATCAGTTTTAACAGTCACTCAGCAGTTGTGTCAAGAATAGACTGAGGGGTGGGTCGTGGCCAGAGGGAAAGCATGGAGACCAGTAGAGGCCGTGTCTTTAATCCAGACAAGAGAGGATGGAGGCTGGGGCTGGGGTGGGAGCAGAGGAGGTGGTGACAGGCCCCCGGATTCCTGGCGTATTTTCAAGGTGGAGCCAACAGGATTCGCTGATAGCTGGAGTGAAAAGTGAAAGAATGAAGGGAGTCAGAATGCCACTGAAATGTCGACTGGAACAACTGGAAGGCCTAAGCTGCCTTTGACAGAGATGCGAGGGCCATGGGGAGGCAGGCTTGGGGACAAGTGGAGATGGAGGTTTCCATGCGTGTGAGTTTAAGGTGTCTGCTGGACGTCTACTTGGAGATAGCAAGAAAGCCCTGGTGTACAGGCCTGTAGACTCAGGGGCATGTCCCAGCTGGGCAGAGGCAGGTGCGAGTCCTTGATGTCTGGCATTATTTAAAGTCATAAGACTGAATGAGGTCATCAAGGACGTGAGTGTGGATGAAGAGAAGAGGTTCAAAGCCTGAGTCCGGAGACCAGTGCTCACGGGTCGGATGGGGAAAGAGGAACAGTAAAAGAAACAATGAGAGAAGGAGGTGGTCAGTGGAGAAGAGGGAACAAGCTATTCTGTCCTGGAAGCTGAGAGGAAGAACTGGAGAAAGAAGGAAGCTATTCACTTGGCTAGCTTTAGTTCAGGAGGGGCTCTCCAGCCGAGGTGAGCAGGCTTCTTGTTGCGGTGACTTCTCTTGTTGTGGAACTTGGGCTCTAGGGCACACGGGCTTAAATAGTTGTGTCACATGGGCTCCATAGTTGCAGCCCAAGGCTCTAGAGCACAGGCTCTATAGTTGTGGCTCACGGGCTTAGTTGCTCCTCAGCATGTGGGATCTTCCTAGATCAGAGATTGAACCCACGTCTCCTGCATTGGCAGGTGAGCTCTTTGCCACTGAGCTACCAGGGAAGCCCCTGACTGTCTTTTTCTAATTTTTTAAAAATTAGAGGATACTTACTTTACAATATTGTGATGCCTTCTTGCCATGCATCAATATGAATCGGCCCTAGGTATACCTATGACCTTCCCTCGTGAATACCCCTTTTACCTCCCTCCCCCTCCTGCCCCTCTAGATTGGCACAGAGCCCCAGCTTTGCATTTCTTGCATCATGCATCAGTTTTAACAGTCACTCAGCAGTTGTGTCAAGAATAGACTGAGGGGTGGGTCGTGGCCAGAGGGAAAGCATGGAGACCAGTAGAGGCCGTGTCTTTAATCCAGACAAGAGAGGATGGAGGCTGGGGCTGGGGTGGGAGCAGAGGAGGTGGTGACAGGCCCCCGGATTCCTGGCGTATTTTCAAGGTGGAGCCAACAGGATTCGCTGATAGCTGGAGTGAAAAGTGAAAGAATGAAGGGAGTCAGAATGCCACTGAAATGTCGACTGGAACAACTGGAAGGCCTAAGCTGCCTTTGACAGAGATGCGAGGGCCATGGGGAGGCAGGCTTGGGGACAAGTGGAGATGGAGGTTTCCATGCGTGTGAGTTTAAGGTGTCTGCTGGACGTCTACTTGGAGATAGCAAGAAAGCCCTGGTGTACAGGCCTGTAGACTCAGGGGCATGTCCCAGCTGGGCAGAGGCAGGTGCGAGTCCTTGATGTCTGGCATTATTTAAAGTCATAAGACTGAATGAGGTCATCAAGGACGTGAGTGTGGATGAAGAGAAGAGGTTCAAAGCCTGAGTCCGGAGACCAGTGCTCACGGGTCGGATGGGGAAAGAGGAACAGTAAAAGAAACAATGAGAGAAGGAGGTGGTCAGTGGAGAAGAGGGAACAAGCTATTCTGTCCTGGAAGCTGAGAGGAAGAACTGGAGAAAGAAGAAGTGATCAGCTATATCAGAGGCTGCTGGTGTGTCAAGTAAGATGAGAAATGAGAAGTTACCCGTGGATTTAGCAGCACATTAAACATTGTGATTTTGACAAGAGCGGTGCAGAGCTTGGTGGGCCTGGGATGGGCCCTCTGGACAGTTCGGCCCTCCTCTGTGGTTAAATGGATGGTGTGTGTGTTCATGCCCAGCATGCCAGACATGTGCTCTCAATGTTGGGCTGTCTGGTGTGCTAAGTGATGGGGATCTAGTGATGGCATGGAAGATGAGGTCCATCTCGGAGCGTCCACCCAAGCTTCCGGAGGAGGGGCCGGCCCCCTGCAGGACTGCCCATGTCCACCACCTTTCTAGACCCTTTTCTCCTCTCAACAGATGAGCCGACCTCCCCCAAGAAGCCCAAGAGCACCCCAGAGCCCGAGTGCGGGGATGTGGCAGATGGAACCGCCTCCCTGCTGCCCTCAGAGTGGACCGCAGTGAGGATCAGCCCCGGGGAGGGCGTAGTTGGACAGGACGTGCTGGCTGTGTGTGTCCTGGTCACCAGTGATGACAGCAGGTACGTTCCTGCTGCTGCAGGATGGCAGAAAGACAGGCTGGGCCAGTGGACAGCATGGGGTTGGTCTTCTCCCTGCTCACATGTAGCTTGGTTCCTTCTGAAGACCGTGAGAGGGGACCCTGTTCCAGGCCCCTCTCCTCAGCTTGGAGATGGTGATCCTCTCACTTATGTAGTATTTTCCTTCTCTGTCCGACTCTTTGAGACCCTATGGTCTGTAGCCCTCCAGGATCCTCTGCCCGTGGGATTTTCCGGGCAAGAAAACTGGAGTGGACTGCAGTGGGAAAGGATAGCCATGCCCTTCTCCAGGGAGTCTTCCCAACCCAGGGATCAAACCTGCATCTCTTACGTCTCCTGCATTGACAGGCGGGTTCTTTACCACCGATGCCACCTGGGAAGCTCCTTTCTTCTATGTACGCCTGTGTCTAAATTTCCTTGTAAGGGAAATTGTAAGGACTCCAGTCAGACTGGATTAAGGTCCACCCTAATGCCCTCATTTTAACTTAACGACTTCTGTAAAGGCCTTGCCTCTAAAAGCAGTAAAAGAAACAATGAGAGAAGGAGGTGGTCAGTGGAGAAGAGGGAACAAGCTATTCTGTCCTGGAAGCTGAGAGGAAGAACTGGAGAAAGAAGAAGTGATCAGCTATATCAGAGGCTGCTGGTGTGTCAAGTAAGATGAGAAATGAGAAGTTACCCGTGGATTTAGCAGCACATTAAACATTGTGATTTTGACAAGAGCGGTGCAGAGCTTGGTGGGCCTGGGATGGGCCCTCTGGACAGTTCGGCCCTCCTCTGTGGTTAAATGGATGGTGTGTGTGTTCATGCCCAGCATGCCAGACATGTGCTCTCAATGTTGGGCTGTCTGGTGTGCTAAGTGATGGGGATCTAGTGATGGCATGGAAGATGAGGTCCATCTCGGAGCGTCCACCCAAGCTTCCGGAGGGGGGGCCGGCCCCTGCAGGACTGCCCATGTCCACCACCTTTCTAGACCCTTTTCTCCTCTCAACAGATGAGCCGACCTCCCCCAAGAAGCCCAAGAGCACCCCAGAGCCCGAGTGCGGGGATGTGGCAGATGGAACCGCCTCCCTGCTGCCCTCAGAGTGGACCGCAGTGAGGATCAGCCCCGGGGAGGGCGTAGTTGGACAGGACGTGCTGGCTGTGTGTGTCCTGGTCACCAGTGATGACAGCAGGTACGTTCCTGCTGCTGCAGGATGGCAGAAAGACAGGCTGGGCCAGTGGACAGCATGGGGTTGGTCTTCTCCCTGCTCACATGTAGCTTGGTTCCTTCTGAAGACCGTGAGAGGGGACCCTGTTCCAGGCCCCTCTCCTCAGCTTGGAGATGGTGATCCTCTCACTTATGTAGTATTTTCCTTCTCTGTCCGACTCTTTGAGACCCTATGGTCTGTAGCCCTCCAGGATCCTCTGCCCGTGGGATTTTCCGGGCAAGAAAACTGGAGTGGACTGCAGTGGGAAAGGATAGCCATGCCCTTCTCCAGGGAGTCTTCCCAACCCAGGGATCAAACCTGCATCTCTTACGTCTCCTGCATTGACAGGCGGGTTCTTTACCACCGATGCCACCTGGGAAGCTCCTTTCTTCTATGTACGCCTGTGTCTAAATTTCCTTGTAAGGGAAATTGTAAGGACTCCAGTCAGACTGGATTAAGGTCCACCCTAATGCCCTCATTTTAACTTAACGACTTCTGTAAAGGCCTTGTCTCTAAAAGCAGTCCCTTTATGAGGTCCTAGGAGTTAGGACTTCATGTGACTCTGGGGGGACACAGGTCAGCCCAGAACAAGGCCAGAGCTGAGTGTCAGGCACAGAGGTAAGTAACCCCAGCCCTTACCCGGGAACCCCTTTGTTGGTTGGAGGCAGCGATGGGCAGGGCACAGTGTAGCAGGGTAGGCGGAGGACGGCTGGCCTCCGAGCTCACCTGCTGTCTCCCTCCACCTTCCAGCTCAGATGCGGAGTCAGACCATGATGGCTGTGAGGCCTCCCAGGCAGAGCCCTGTCACGAAAGAACCCAGCGACCAGAACCCCACCTCCCAACCCCACTGAAGCCCCTCACCCGGCACAGCTCCCTGAGGGAGCCCCTGACCAGGACAATCTTTCCACACGACCCCAGGGAGCCTGCCACTGTGCCTGGTGAGTAGAGAGCCTACCTGGGCAAGAGATAGTCTTGCCTGATCCTGCGACATGGGGGAAGGAGTGGGCAGGGGGACAGAGACCCCTCTGGCCCTCAGGCTTAGAGGCAGTGGAGCTAGGACCTCTGGGGGATGAGGTACACGTAGGGGCGCGGGGACTGGACGCAGTCCCAGCCTCCCTCTCCACATGAAGCTTTGGAATCTCAAGTGGAAAGGTGGCAGAGGGGCCAGGCTGGCTGTCATGTGTCACAGGCAGAGATAAGGAGGGGGCCCCAGGACCCTCTTGCCTGGGCAGTTTCCTCTGCGAATATCTCCTGAGGGGCTCTCTGGCATTCCATGGCCCACGAGGGAAGGGAGGTGGCTCAGCGGCCGTTGGAGCACTCATGGCCCTGGGCAGCACTGTTTTCTGGGGGCAGCACAGGGTCACCACCTTTGCCTGGGGCCTGTAGAGTACACTGTAACAAATGGCCTATCAGTGAGCACTGTATGGGTCGGGGCTTTGCCCATATATGCCCCCATCTCATCCTCAGGATGAGCCTCTGAGGTAAGTGACATGAAGCCCATTTTACAGGTGTGCAAATGGACTAGGTGTTTTCCCAAGGACTCACGAAGTAAGTGGTGTGACCCAGTGCTGAGTGCTCCACCCTTTAAGAAATAGTTGTCCTCATCATTCTAGCTTGTTTTAATAAAGGTGGCCTTGAATTGAGGGTTTTGATTTCGTCAAGAGCAACTCCTAGCCTGTGGGTAGGAAGAAACCGACTAACAGCACCTTGCCGCCCTCATATTAACACATATATATGGAATCTAGAAAGATAAAACTGATGATCCTATGTGCAGGGCAGCAGAGGAGACACAGATATGAAGAACAGCACGTGGTAGCTGTCTCCCTCCCTCTTCCAGCTCAGATGCGGAGTCAGACCATGATGGCTGTGAGGCCTCCCAGGCAGAGCCCTGTCACGAAAGAACCCAGCGACCAGAACCCCACCTCCCAACCCCACTGAAGCCCCTCACCCGGCACAGCTCCCTGAGGGAGCCCCTGACCAGGACAATCTTTCCACACGACCCCAGGGAGCCTGCCACTGTGCCTGGTGAGTAGAGAGCCTACCTGGGCAAGAGATAGTCTTGCCTGATCCTGCGACATGGGGGAAGGAGTGGGCAGGGGGACAGAGACCCCTCTGGCCCTCAGGCTTAGAGGCAGTGGAGCTAGGACCTCTGGGGGATGAGGTACACGTAGGGGCGCGGGGACTGGACGCAGTCCCAGCCTCCCTCTCCACATGAAGCTTTGGAATCTCAAGTGGAAAGGTGGCAGAGGGGCCAGGCTGGCTGTCATGTGTCACAGGCAGAGATAAGGAGGGGGCCCCAGGACCCTCTTGCCTGGGCAGTTTCCTCTGCGAATATCTCCTGAGGGGCTCTCTGGCATTCCATGGCCCACGAGGGAAGGGAGGTGGCTCAGCGGCCGTTGGAGCACTCATGGCCCTGGGCAGCACTGTTTTCTGGGGGCAGCACAGGGTCACCACCTTTGCCTGGGGCCTGTAGAGTACACTGTAACAAATGGCCTATCAGTGAGCACTGTATGGGTCGGGGCTTTGCCCATATATGCCCCCATCTCATCCTCAGGATGAGCCTCTGAGGTAAGTGACATGAAGCCCATTTTACAGGTGTGCAAATGGACTAGGTGTTTTCCCAAGGACTCACGAAGTAAGTGGTGTGACCCAGTGCTGAGTGCTCCACCCTTTAAGAAATAGTTGTCCTCATCATTCTAGCTTGTTTTAATAAAGGTGGCCTTGAATTGAGGGTTTTGATTTCGTCAAGAGCAACTCCTAGCCTGTGGGTAGGAAGAAACCGACTAACAGCACCTTGCCGCCCTCATATTAACACATATATATGGAATCTAGAAAGATAAAACTGATGATCCTATGTGCAGGGCAGCAGAGGAGACACAGATATGAAGAACAGACTTAGGGTCACAGTGGGGTAGGGACAGGATGGGATGACTTGAGAAAGTGGTATTGAAACATATATATTACCATATGTAAAATAGATAGCCAGTGGGAATTTGTTGTATGATACAGGGAACCCAAAGCAGGTGCCCTGTCACAACCTAGAGAGGTGGGATGGGGACGGAGTCGGGAGGGAGATTTAAGAGGAAAGGAACATGTGTATACCTGTAACTAACTCATGTTGATGTATGGCAGAAACCATCACAATATTGTAATTATCCTCCAATCATACATGTCTGTGAACAACAAAACTCTGTTAAATTTTTTTAAAAAATAAAAAAAGTCATTTACAAAAGAAAAAAAAAGAACCCACGGCTTAAGCTGCGGGGAAGAGCCGGGGCTCCACTTGTCCTGTGCTTCCCTCTGGTGGCCGAGAGCGGACCTTTCACATGAACCTAGACGTTCTCACAAGCGATGGTTTCACAGGAAGACCAGGGCTAGGGCTGGAATCCTGGAAATTCTGGATTTACCCTCCCATGTGAGCCGTTTCTAAAAAGGACAAATGGTCATCGAAACATATTTGCTAAGTACCATTTGTGGTGCTGTCCGGAGAGACGTAGTACATTCAGCGGACAGAACCTTGGGTACCGCCAGCCTCTCTGTCTCCCTGCGCGCCTGCCTGCTGTCATCCCTGCCCTCCGTTCCGCCTCTCTCCTCAGTCGGCAGGGTATTTTAGACAACCTACAAGAGAGACATAACACAAAATTGTGTGTCTATATATATGAAAGATAATGCCTCAAAATAGAGTCTCAAGACATACATGAAAGAGAAAACCAGTTTAGGAGGTGTAGACCTCAAAGAGGCAGGCCACGATCCTCAACAGTTGTAGACTCATAAATTTGATTCTGAGGTTTCTGGAAACCACAGTTCAAATGGAAACAGACAGGAATTTCTCATCATTACAAGGAAAAAAAATACATTGGTTTGCAGCAGGTCTCAGATCGGGTACCACTTGTCCTAATGCTTCACTGAATGGAAATTTCTAGCTCATGTCAAATGGATAACATTGAGAGGGGTATTCCCTTGTGTCTCTTTTTTTTTTGGCTGTTCTGGGTTTTCACTGCTGCCACAGGCTCTTCTCTAGTTGCAGGGAGTGGGGGCTGCTCTCTAGTGGAGGTGAGCTGGCTTCTAGTTGTGGTGACTTCTCTTGTTGTGGAACTTGGCTCTAGAGCAGGTGGACTGTTCATCTTGTAACAGGAGACGGCATCCTGACCCGTCCATACTGGCTCCCCTTCAAACCCATGCGCTTGGTTTGAAAGCAGGCCGGTGAGGTGGATGGGGAACCATCAGACACAGCAGCAGCGGCAAAGCTGTCCAAATCAGGAAGGGAGGGAGGGAAGTCAAGGATCTGAGGAGCTGAAAGACCTGCTGCTGAGTGAAGGAAGCCCCCAGGGTGTGGTTGACACCTGTGCTCGGTAGCCTGGCTGGTAAGAGTTGACGGCAGCTCTGAGCCCTGGCAGGGAGTGGAATCCCGGACTTCACAGAGAGAGCTGGCGGGCTGGGCGCTCCTCCACACCCACATCAGTCCCAAGGACCTTTCCTTCCACGCTCGTGGTCCCACCGGTATAAGCCATCCAGCTGTGCCTCACCCCCATCCTTCTCTCCAGCTGTGATGGAACCACCACAGAGACCTGGGGTCTGAGGCCAGGTTGGAGGGCCCAGTGTGGGAATGAGGTCCATTCACCTCCCACTGCCCACTCTCAGGCCCCAAATGGCCAAGACCCATTTCTTCTGACTGTAATGTTCATTTGAACCTTGGGTACCGAGTCTCGCCCCCCCCCCCCCCCAGAGGGTATTTTAGACAACCTACAAGAGAGACATAACACAAAATTGTGTGTCTATATATATGAAAGATAATGCCTCAAAATAGAGTCTCAAGACATACATGAAAGAGAAAACCAGTTTAGGAGGTGTAGACCTCAAAGAGGCAGGCCACGATCCTCAACAGTTGTAGACTCATAAATTTGATTCTGAGGTTTCTGGAAACCACAGTTCAAATGGAAACAGACAGGAATTTCTCATCATTACAAGGAAAAAAAATACATTGGTTTGCAGCAGGTCTCAGATCGGGTACCACTTGTCCTAATGCTTCACTGAATGGAAATTTCTAGCTCATGTCAAATGGATAACATTGAGAGGGGTATTCCCTTGTGTCTCTGCTGTTTTTGGCTGTTCTGGGTTTTCACTGCTGCCACAGGCTCTTCTCTAGTTGCAGGGAGTGGGGCTGCTCTCTAGTGGAGGTGAGCTGGCTTCTAGTTGTGGTGACTTCTCTTGTTGTGGAACTTGGCTCTAGAGCAGGTGGACTGTTCATCTTGTAACAGGAGACGGCATCCTGACCCGTCCATACTGGCCCCCCTTCAAACCCATGCGCTTGGTTTGAAAGCAGGCCGGTGAGGTGGATGGGGAACCATCAGACACAGCAGCAGCGGCAAAGCTGTCCAAATCAGGAAGGGAGGGAGGGAAGTCAAGGATCTGAGGAGCTGAAAGACCTGCTGCTGAGTGAAGGAAGCCCCCAGGGTGTGGTTGACACCTGTGCTCGGTAGCCTGGCTGGTAAGAGTTGACGGCAGCTCTGAGCCCTGGCAGGGAGTGGAATCCCGGACTTCACAGAGAGAGCTGGCGGGCTGGGCGCTCCTCCACACCCACATCAGTCCCAAGGACCTTTCCTTCCACGCTCGTGGTCCCACCGGTATAAGCCATCCAGCTGTGCCTCACCCCCATCCTTCTCTCCAGCTGTGATGGAACCACCACAGAGACCTGGGGTCTGAGGCCAGGTTGGAGGGCCCAGTGTGGGAATGAGGTCCATTCACCTCCCACTGCCCACTCTCAGGCCCCAAATGGCCAAGACCCATTTCTTCTGACTGTAATGTTCATTTTGCTCAGCTGGTTCTCAAGGCCCAGATGGGTGAAAGGTCTTCAGAATGCAGCCCACGGCATCCTGCGGTTGTGTTTCCGTTGGAATCAGGCCAGGAGGAGGGGTCATGGCCGTGGATTGCACGGGGGTTCAGTTAAAGCCGAAAGGGCATGGGCGCTCTGGGGGTAAGGTTGGAGCTTTCTGCAGTATCCAGGCTTCAGTGAGAGCAGCTCTGGTTCATCTGCGACACATTTGGGGCATTGATGTTAGACTTCAGCTTCAAAGAGCTGCTCTGCTAAAAAACAAACGTGTCGTATATGCACACGTGTATACAGGCATGTGTGTATATAGGCATATGTGTATACACGTGTGCATATAAACATGTAAGCACAGATGCTTATTAACAATGGGTGAGTTAGAATGATGGCTCATAGTTTGAGATCTTTCCTGAAAGAGAGCAGTACCTGGCCCACAGGAGTATCTCAATAAATGTTTGACGATTGAATGAATGAAAAGTTGGAGGTGCGAGTTACAGAGACAGGAGGGTATAGCCCAAGTAAAGGAAGGGACTCAGTCAATTATGACCATAGCATATTAGCTTTTGGTAAATCGGCCATAGGAAAAAGCTCCCTATTTTTCCGATCCGTTTAACAGACTCGTCCCCCCTTCCCACTTTCCCGCCTTTTTCTTTTTCCCACTGCAGCTCTGCAGCGGGCCAATAGCTTCCAGTGTCCAACTCCCAGCAAATACCAGAGTGGGAGAAGAAAATTCCAGTCAAGTGAGTCATGAGCTCTGTGGAAGGTGAGGGTGGGGAGGGACAGGCGCTGTCTGATTAATTCTCAGGGCAGCTGTTCTCACTCTTCACATGTCCTCTCTGAACCGGCCTCCTGGATGGAGGAGCAAGGAAAGAAATGTATTTTTGACTATTTCCTCTACTCACTAGGCAAAGCACTTTCCAAGGGGTTTGCTACCTTCCCTTCCACCTGCTAGCTCCCTACTCAGGAGTCAGAGAGACTTAGATGTCTGCAGTTGCATTTGAAAGGGATCTGATTCTCAAGCTTCTTGAAACAAAGATGAGGAAACTGACGCCCAGGGCCTCTATTTGTTTTGATTCTGTACGCTGTAGTTGGGCTAGGGGTGTGGAACACACACACGCACACACACACACACACACACACACACCTCTTTTCTGACAGCACCACCACCTACGGTAGGTATTGAGGCAGCCGGCTTGCACTAGGGGGCGCAATGACCATGCACATGGTTGTCTATCTCCCAGGACCCGCATGTTCCTGGCGCTGCCCCAGTTACAGAGTAGACATTCTCTCTCCGGTCTTGAGAGGGGTAGGGACTCTTGATCTGTTTCCAACTCCACCACTGCCTTCCACCTCCTCCTGCCCATATGATCCCTCTCCAGACCTTGCTGTAAGAGAGGTGGACCCAGGAAAGCCTTGTTAGACAAAAAGATTGAAGTTGGAATCGCGTGCTAGTGTAGTTGACTTCTTCCTTCTGAGTCATCAATGACTCCTGGTCAGTCATTCTCCCTGAAGCCCCGAGACCCACAGCCCCTCTCCCTTGGGCCAGGTGGGGACAATGGGCACTTCTGAACCAGGGCTGCACACCTAGGCAGGCCACATCACCTGGAAACATCCCAAAATGACTCTTGAGCCACTTTGTAGCCACAGGCAGCAAAGGTGAGGGGAACGAAGGAGTTAATGTTTACTGAAGGCCTGGGGCAACTCATCTCACTTCCCCACCCTGACCCCACCCCAGCCACACATTTCTATGGGTGCGTCCATCTGGGTACAGATTCCATCCAGTGCTTCCATCTAACTTCTCTGAGCGCCACCAGTGTTAGGGGTTCAGCCTCGCCCTCAAGGAGTTCCTGGCCTCGGGTAAGAGTTGGTAGGCCAGTAAGGGACCCTCCCAGTGGGGTGGGGAATGTTGGAGGAGGCACAGGAGAGAGAGGACTGCTAACCAGCAGCATGGTTTCTCAGCTGTGTCTTTAGCTAGCCCAGGAACGTCAGGTGTTAGTCCTCAAATGTATGTAAAAGCTTTGAGGGCAGGCCTTGAATGTGAATCATTTCTATAGGCTTAGTGCCTAGTATGGGCCTGGCCCAGAGGAGACACCCAGTCCTTTACTGCAGAATGAATGAATAAAGAAATAAACGAATGGCGAATGGCGGAACTAACTAACTAAAGAATCAGGAACCAAGTGAGATGAACTGAGTGTAGGAACAGAGATCATGGCTTCAGCCTGAGCAGGCTCTGCCCCTAGAGGGCACTCCAATTCTTTGGGAGGATTTGAACATTGCTTAAGCTCCAAATGTGGGGAAGCTACAGCCTGGGATCCCAGTCTTTGTGAAAATTCCCAGAGCTACCTTTCCAGTCCTCTTCATTTTGCCCAAAAGGAAATCCAGTAGGCAAGGCTGGTCTTGTAGGAGAGAGCAGAACTTGGGATACCATCTCTTCTATCCCTTCACTGCCCTGTGAAGGCTGACTCTGGCCCCACCCCCAGGCAGGTGGCTAGAGGGGGCTGCGTGCCTGCCCTTATTATCCTCCCCCAGCTGACCACACTCACCAGAATGACCTCTAGCATCAGGAGGAAAAGGTCTCTATTGCCAGAGGACCCAAAGAAGAGGCAGCCGACCCAGGGAGAATGTGGGAGGAGCTGCCATCAGAACCTGGTCTGTTCATTGACTCCCTTTGCATGGTGGCACTGGAAGGGCCAGTGGCATCCAGGATGAAGGCTCCCACAGAGGGCGGGACAGCCCTGGATGGACCAAGCAAGGTTTCAAGCAAAACAAGAAAGGGCTAGCAGAGAAGGATGTGAGTTGGTAAGTGAAACAAGCCTCTGGGCCCTGAGTTATGGAAATCCTGACCAGGATGGGTGTGCGTTCTCCCTGAAACAGGTCAGCACTTCAGCAGTGCCCTTACCAGACACTGCTTGTGTGCATGGGAGGAAGGAAGGAATGGACCTATTTAGCTAGCACTATTTACGGCCTACCCGAAGGAGTTCCTGGCCTCGGGTAAGAGTTGGTAGGCCAGTAAGGGACCCTCCCAGTGGGGTGGGGAATGTTGGAGGAGGCACAGGAGAGAGAGGACTGCTAACCAGCAGCATGGTTTCTCAGCTGTGTCTTTAGCTAGCCCAGGAACGTCAGGTGTTAGTCCTCAAATGTATGTAAAAGCTTTGAGGGCAGGCCTTGAATGTGAATCATTTCTATAGGCTTAGTGCCTAGTATGGGCCTGGCCCAGAGGAGACACCCAGTCCTTTACTGCAGAATGAATGAATAAAGAAATAAACGAATGGCGAATGGCGGAACTAACTAACTAAAGAATCAGGAACCAAGTGAGATGAACTGAGTGTAGGAACAGAGATCATGGCTTCAGCCTGAGCAGGCTCTGCCCCTAGAGGGCACTCCAATTCTTTGGGAGGATTTGAACATTGCTTAAGCTCCAAATGTGGGGAAGCTACAGCCTGGGATCCCAGTCTTTGTGAAAATTCCCAGAGCTACCTTTCCAGTCCTCTTCATTTTGCCCAAAAGGAAATCCAGTAGGCAAGGCTGGTCTTGTAGGAGAGAGCAGAACTTGGGATACCATCTCTTCTATCCCTTCACTGCCCTGTGAAGGCTGACTCTGGCCCCACCCCCAGGCAGGTGGCTAGAGGGGGCTGCGTGCCTGCCCTTATTATCCTCCCCCAGCTGACCACACTCACCAGAATGACCTCTAGCATCAGGAGGAAAAGGTCTCTATTGCCAGAGGACCCAAAGAAGAGGCAGCCGACCCAGGGAGAATGTGGGAGGAGCTGCCATCAGAACCTGGTCTGTTCATTGACTCCCTTTGCATGGTGGCACTGGAAGGGCCAGTGGCATCCAGGATGAAGGCTCCCACAGAGGGCGGGACAGCCCTGGATGGACCAAGCAAGGTTTCAAGCAAAACAAGAAAGGGCTAGCAGAGAAGGATGTGAGTTGGTAAGTGAAAACGAAGCCTCTGGGCCCTGAGTTATGGAAATCCTGACCAGGATGGGTGTGTGCGTTCTCCCCTGAAACAGGTCAGCACTTCAGCAGTGCCCTTACCAGACACTGCTTGTGTGCATGGGAGGAAGGGAAGCGAATGGAATTCCTATTTAGCTAGCACATGGCATTTACTTTGCGCTTTGCACTGAGGACCTCTTTTTAATCCCGTTTTAGCACTAGACTTCCCATTTTACAGATGAGAAAACTGAGGGGTTGTGGAACTCCCTCAGTAACAGGCAGCTGGTGTGAGGGCGAAGGGGTGGGGTTCCAGGTTCCCCATTACCATCCCTGAGGGAACCCAGAGGCCTTGGTGGGCAGATTTCCCATCGCCTCTCCGCTGCACTCTGCCCTACCCCTTTTGCTCTCCTCTCCAGGCAGTGGCTTGAAGGGCAGGCGTTTTGCTTCCTGAATCTCTTCCAGGCCTCCTGCTGGTTCTGAGACCTCATCCTGAGGCCCTGCGTGCAGAGATACCCCACTCCCTGGGTGAGAGTGGGGACCAGTTAAAGAAGAGAGGGGGAAGTTCCCAGATTATGACCTAGAGAACCCCAAGGCTCTCCTACCAGCTTAGCTCCCCAGGCGTCCTGGCTCTGCATCCGAAGGTTCCCGGATCAGAGGAACAAAAAGACAGTCTGAGGACCAGAGGGGACTTTGGGACAAGTTCAGGAATTTGACGCAGGAGATGGCAGAGAGAGGAGAACGAGGAGGCGAGGAAGAGGAGGAGAAGGCATTTGGCAGGAATTTGGCAAGCTCAGGACAGGAAGCACAGCAACTGACTCACAGCTTTTGCCTTTAGGAAAACTGAGGGGCGGGAAGACACTCAGGAAAAGGTCTCTATTGCCAGAGGACCCAAAGAAGAGGCAGCGACCCAGGGAGAATGTGGGAGGAGCTGCCATCAGAACCTGGTCTGTTCATTGACTCCCTTTGCATGGTGGCACTGGAAGGGCCAGTGGCATCCAGGATGAAGGCTCCCACAGAGGGCGGGACAGCCCTGGATGGACCAAGCAAGGTTTCAAGCAAAACAAGAAAGGGCTAGCAGAGAAGGATGTGAGTTGGTAAGTGAAAACGAAGCCTCTGGGCCCTGAGTTATGGAAATCCTGACCAGGATGGGTGTGTGCGTTCTCCCCTGAAACAGGTCAGCACTTCAGCAGTGCCCTTACCAGACACTGCTTGTGTGCATGGGAGGAAGGGAAGCGAATGGAATTCCTATTTAGCTAGCACATGGCATTTACTTTGCGCTTTGCACTGAGGACCTCTTTTTAATCCCGTTTTAGCACTAGACTTCCCATTTTACAGATGAGAAAACTGAGGGGTTGTGGAACTCCCTCAGTAACAGGCAGCTGGTGTGAGGGCGAAGGGGTGGGGTTCCAGGTTCCCCATTACCATCCCCTGAGGGAACCCAGAGGCCTTGGTGGGCGAGATTTCCCATCGCCTCTCCGCTGCACTCTGCCCTACCCCTTTTGCTCTCCTCTCCAGGCAGTGGCTTGAAGGGCAGGCGTTTTGCTTCCTGAATCTCTTCCAGGCCTCCTGCTGGTTCTGAGACCTCATCCTGAGGCCCTGCGTGCAGAGATACCCCACTCCCTGGGTGAGAGTGGGGACCAGTTAAAGAAGAGAGGGGGAAGTTCCCAGATTATGACCTAGAGAACCCCAAGGCTCTCCTACCAGCTTAGCTCCCCAGGCGTCCTGGCTCTGCATCCGAAGGTTCCCGGATCAGAGGAACAAAAAGACAGTCTGAGGACCAGAGGGGACTTTGGGACAAGTTCAGGAATTTGACGCAGGAGATGGCAGAGAGAGGAGAACGAGGAGGCGAGGAAGAGGAGGAGAAGGCATTTGGCAGGAATTTGGCAAGCTCAGGACAGGAAGCACAGCAACTGACTCACAGCTTTTGCCTTTTTAGGCTCAAACCATCTACTTCTGGACTGAGATGGGGGTTTGGGTGACAGGCAGGCTGGCCAGTGCCTCACTTCCACCCATGGCAGCTCCTGGCAGCCAGTGGCCTTTGTCCCCAGCAGGTCCTGCCTGCCACCCTCAGGTCTGTCTCCCTGAGTTACCTTCTCCCCTGGGAGTGTGTCCCTTGGGGAGCTTGCAGACCGTGTCTGTGGCCAACTATTCAGAGCCCAGACCCGGGATGCCTGCTCCGACATGCTTGCATTTGTGGGAGGAAAGCAGGACGGAGTGCTGACAAGCCCCCCGTGTGCCTCCCCTGTGCAAACGGGTCTGGAAGGAACTCCTCGTGGGATGAGCTTGGGTCTGGCCTGGCCTGGATGGGTCCCAGAGGAGAAGCCTCTCAGCCAACGCTGTGGGGAAATGGCGGCCAGGAGATGGAGTTAAGAGGCAAGCTGAACTTGACGCCTTGGAGGGAAATGGGTCAGCTGAGTAGCCAGAAGTAAGGAGTCTGACAAGCATGAGTCGACAGAGGGTGGTCCTGGGAGAGTTCCTGGAGAATAGCCTTAATGTGCCTGGGGGGCTCCCAGGAGAGCTGGGTGGGCTGCTGGGTCAGACACTTGAGCGGACAAATCTGAACCTGAGCGTGGCATCTTCCGAATCCCTTTGAAGCCTGGCTACTGAAATGGTCTGTTAGGGAAACAAAATACTCAAAGAGTTTAGATTTGAGGTTTGTTGTTGTTGAGTCACTAAGTCTTGTCCAACTCTTTTGTGACCCCATGGACTGTAGCCTGCCAGGCTCCTCCGTCCGTGGGATTTCCCAGGCAAGAAGACTGGAGTTGCCATTTCCTTCTCTGGGGGAATCTTCCTGACTCAAGGATCGAGCCTTTGACTCCTGCGTTGGCAGGAGGATTCTTTACCACGGAGCCACCAGGGAAGCCCCGATTTAAGGTTACTAGGGGGTGCCTGTATGCACCTGGTGTGTACATTCATGAGAGCGAGGGAATGAGATTGGTCTTATAGGCAACATCTGTTAGAATTCGGCTGTAACTAAACAAATTGATTTCAGCTCCCACTGTTCTGAATTAGGCTCATCCTCAGATATGCTCCTTTCTCCTGTCGATCTGAGCACACACACGCTCTCTTGCTTACTTCCTGACCAAGGGGAGCTTGGCACGAACCCCACTCCACATGGTTCAAGTGCTTTGATACTCGTAACCTCCCTCCCTTGAGTTCTCTTGAAATCTCAGACCAACCAACTTGCCCGAGAGCCCCTTGGTGCGCGTGTGGTTGCCTGTCCTGTCCTGTCCTGTCCAGCCTCTTGTGGGAAGACGCCACAGGTGGCCTCTCTATGGCTAAGTGATTTAATGCAGCCCTGGCCCCCCACCATGATGGCTTTAGGGCAAACGTTAGAGGTAAATGGCAGTTTCCCAGAGAAAGGCACCTGTTCCATCTCGGGAGCATTCCCTTGTGCATGTGAGACAGAGTGGTTCTTGGAGTTTTCATCCTGGGACCTCCTTCCCCGACTGGAGCCTGACACTCCTGTCCCTGTTCTTCCAAGTCCCAGACTCTGGGTTCTGGGGCCTCTGAACCTGGCATCTTCCTCCTTCTGACTATTTATAGAAAGGAGTTTCACTGATAAACCTCCTTTGTTCATGATAAAGAAACTACAACTCTGTAATGGAGAGCATGTTCTTTCCTCAGTAGATTGGATGCCAGATTTGAACAACAGAAGGCCTAGATCGCCTCCAAAGGAAGCTTGTCCTCCCCTGCCTTCTCCCTCGCCTTCCTCACCCTCTTCTTCCTCGGCTGGTGACCCGAGTGCTCAGGACGGTTCCTGCCTGCCTCAGGTAAGTGCACTCAGAGCCCTGCACAAGCTGCCGGTACTCCTCCTGCTTCCATACTGAGCTTGGGTTCCTAGCACCCTTAGGTCACCCCATGTGCAAAGCCAGGGCCAGAGTGATGCCCTGTCCAGAGCCCACCCCAGGCCTCTTCACTTGTGCCTTTCACAAATGTGCACCCTGCTCCTTCTCAGGCTCCAGGGGCGCAGCCACCCCCTCACTCAGCAGACTTTATGAGGCCTGGAATCTGGGCTGGACTGTGGGAGGCGGGGATGCTTGGGCTTATGCCCTTGGTGACCTCACAGAGGGTACTGAGGAACTGGCAGCTGTAGGTTGTCAGAATGGAGGGTGCCTTTGGTAGCAGCTGAGAACCTTGGAAGCAGCATCTCCCTTGGATAGAAAATGGTGTCACTGAGGTAGACATGGTTGGGCTCTCTCCTTCAGTATGAGTTGATTAAGCCTCTATTACAGCTGGAACCTGTCCTAGGCTCTGGGAACTAGAATATCCATGCTCTTGTAAAGCTCCTGATCAGAGCTCTGCGCAGGGCACAGCCCCTCCTTCTAAAGTCTCCCTTTGCCAAGGGTCAAGCTCTTAGGTGCTGGGAATGATTGCCTTCTCAACAGTGAGAGGCATGAGTGCAGTTTTAAAGGGTCACTGTTCAGTCACTAAGTTGTGTCTGACTCTGCGACCCCACGGACTGCAGCACACTAGGCCTCCCTGTCCTTCACTATCTCCAAGAATTTACTCAGACTCATGTCCCTTGAGCCGGTGATGCCGTCCAACCCTTTCATCCTGTCGCCCCCTCTACTCTTGCCTTCCCTTGTTCTCGGCACCAGGATCTTTTCCAACAAGTTGGCTCTTTGCATCAGGTGGCCAAAGGATTGGAGCTTCAGCTTGAGCATTAGTCCTTCCAATGAATAATGAATATTCAGGGTTGATTTCCTTTAGGATTGACTGGACTGATCTCCTTGCAGTCCAGGGGACTTTAAACAGTCTTCTCCAGCATGACAGCTTGAAGGCAGTTCAATTCTTTGGTGCTCAGCCTTCTTTATGGTCCAGATCTCACATCCATACATGAAAAACCATAGCTGCAAGGATTATGGGAAGATCCCAGGGGCTACCCTGCCACCACAGCTCCAAACCAGAAGGGTAGCTGGTCTCTCTTTAATGGTTTCCAAGGAAGGGGCCTTGGTTTCATGGTTGTTGGAGGAACACGCCTTTGAGTGGAGTATGCTCATTAGTAGGGACATTGGCTGAACTTCCCTATGTACCTGGCCACCCAGTAAGGGCCAGGCTAACCCTGCCCACACTGGTCAATGGCTTTGCCTCCCTTTCTGGCCCCCTAATCTGACCTGCCTTTAATCAGTGATATTGAGCTGGTATTGCTTGGGCTTATGCCCTTGGTGACCTCACAGAGGGTACTGAGGAACTGGCAGCTGTAGGTTGTCAGAATGGAGGGTGCCTTTGGTAGCAGCTGAGAACCTTGGAAGCAGCATCTCCCTTGGATAGAAAATGGTGTCACTGAGGTAGACATGGTTGGGCTCTCTCCTTCAGTATGAGTTGATTAAGCCTCTATTACAGCTGGAACCTGTCCTAGGCTCTGGGAACTAGAATATCCATGCTCTTGTAAAGCTCCTGATCAGAGCTCTGCGCAGGGCACAGCCCCTCCTTCTAAAGTCTCCCTTTGCCAAGGGTCAAGCTCTTAGGTGCTGGGAATGATTGCCTTCTCAACAGTGAGAGGCATGAGTGCAGTTTTAAAGGGTCACTGTTCAGTCACTAAGTTGTGTCTGACTCTGCGACCCCACGGACTGCAGCACACTAGGCCTCCCTGTCCTTCACTATCTCCAAGAATTTACTCAGACTCATGTCCATTGAGACGGTGATGCCGTCCAACCCTTTCATCCTGTCGCCCCCTCTACTCTTGCCTTCCCTTGTTCTCGGCACCAGGATCTTTTCCAACAAGTTGGCTCTTTGCATCAGGTGGCCAAAGGATTGGAGATTCAGCTTGAGCATTAGTCCTTCCAATGAATAATGAATATTCAGGGTTGATTTCCTTTAGGATTGACTGGACTGATCTCCTTGCAGTCCAGGGGACTTTAAACAGTCTTCTCCAGCATGACAGCTTGAAGGCAGTTCAATTCTTTGGTGCTCAGCCTTCTTTATGGTCCAGATCTCACATCCATACATGAAAAACCATAGCTGCAAGGATTATGGGAAGATCCCAGGGGCTACCCTGCCACCACAGCTCCAAACCAGAAGGGTAGCTGGTCTCTCTTTAATGGTTTCCAAGGAAGGGGCCTTGGTTTCATGGTTGTTGGAGGAACACGCCTTTGAGTGGAGTATGCTCATTAGTAGGGACATTGGCTGAACTTCCCTATGTACCTGGCCACCCAGTAAGGGCCAGGCTAACCCTGCCCACACTGGTCAATGGCTTTGCCTCCCCTTTCTGGCTTTCTATCCATCTAATCTAGACCCAGGTAAGCCTTTAATCAGTGATATGTGAGCTCTGGGCTAATTCTAGCCCATCCCAAGTCAGCCACTTGAAAGGAAGAGAGCACCTCTGAAATCACCCTAGGCAGGATTCTTTTTTTTTTTTTTTTTTAGGAGTAGAGCAGAGCAGAGGGGCCAGGGTCCCTGGAAGACTCTTGTTTATTCACGCAGAACTCTTTTTAACATTGGGTGTCTGAGATCTGGAGAGAGGAAGGGAGGGCGGCTGCAGACTGAGAGGTGCCTTCCCTATGTAAGTAACTGTTGTTCTAAATCACTGCTGGGTTTTGCCCTCCCTTGCAGGTGACAGTTTACAGCACTCCCTCACAGGACTCCAGAGGTGATTTCAGTCCTTCCACCCCCATCTTTCTGAGGCGAGCCAGGGCCCAAGGACCACCGAAACAACTCCACCTACATCTGCCTCATGACCAGGTACTGGAACAGACAGAATGCTGCCTGGGGAGGCCTGGTGGAGACAGCCTCAAAGCTCCAGGCCACCCAGCCCTGCAGAGGTGGCTTCTGATGGGTGTCAGGATGGAGAGGCCCCTCCTAGGGACATCCGAAGCGTCCGTAGAGGCCCACACCCTGTTGGAGGGAAGAATGGGTGTTTGCCAGATCACCAGCTGTCTCCCTGGGCTGGGGAGGACCCTGGGGCAGTGGGGCAGAGACCCAGGAGTGAAGAGAATGGTCCCTAGGTTAAACAGTCTTGATGACAGCTTGAAGGCAGTTCAATTCTTTGGTGCTCAGCCTTCTTTATGGTCCAGATCTCACATCCATACATGAAAAACCATAGCTGCAAGGATTATGGGAAGATCCCAGGGGCTACCCTGCCACCACAGCTCCAAACCAGAAGGGTAGCTGGTCTCTCTTTAATGGTTTCCAAGGAAGGGGCCTTGGTTTCATGGTTGTTGGAGGAACACGCCTTTGAGTGGAGTATGCTCATTAGTAGGGACATTGGCTGAACTTCCCTATGTACCTGGCCACCCAGTAAGGGCCAGGCTAACCCTGCCCACACTGGTCAATGGCTTTGCCTCCCCTTTCTGGCTTTCTATCCATCTAATCTAGACCCAGGTAAGCCTTTAATCAGTGATATGTGAGCTCTGGGCTAATTCTAGCCCATCCCAAGTCAGCCACTTGAAAGGAAGAGAGCACCTCTGAAATCACCCTAGGCAGGATTCTTTTTTTTTTTTTTTTTTTAGGAGTAGAGCAGAGCAGAGGGGCCAGGGTCCCTGGAAGACTCTTGTTTATTCACGCAGAACTCTTTTTAACATTGGGTGTCTGAGATCTGGAGAGAGGAAGGGAGGGCGGCTGCAGACTGAGAGGTGCCTTCCCTATGTAAGTAACTGTTGTTCTAAATCACTGCTGGGTTTTGCCCCTCCCTTGCAGGTGACAGTTTACAGCACTCCCTCACAGGACTCCAGAGGTGATTTCAGTCCTTCCACCCCCATCTTTCTGAGGCGAGCCAGGGCCCAAGGACCACCGAAACAACTCCACCTACATCTGCCTCATGACCAGGTACTGGAACAGACAGAATGCTGCCTGGGGAGGCCTGGTGGAGACAGCCTCAAAAGCTCCAGGCCACCCAGCCCTGCAGAGGTGGCTTCTGATGGGTGTCAGGATGGAGAGGCCCCTCCTAGGGACATCCGAAGCGTCCGTAGAGGCCCACACCCTGTTGGAGGGAAGAATGGATGTTTGCCAGATCACCAGCTGTCTCCCTGGGCTGGAGAGGACCCTGGAGCAGGGAGTCACAGACCCAGGAGTGAAGAGAATGGTGGGTCAGAGCTGGCAGAGAAGAAGTTAGGCTTAAAGAAGTTGGTCCTCACTCCAGAGCAGAAGACGTGGTTGTTGGACTGGAATGACTCCAACCCTGAGAACTTGAGCCTGGAAACTGCGGCACAGCTTTCCCAGAAAATCTCTGAGCATGGTACAGGAGGCTGTGTGCTGAAACCAGTCCACCCCTTATTGCTCCCGCAGGCAGAGAGAGAGACCCTGCCAGCCCAGAGCCAGTCTCAGGATAAGATGGGAGCCGCCGCTGAACGGGCTCCTGGGGAGCGAAGCACAGCCCCACCCAAGTCCCCACTGAAGATCATAGCCAACGCCATCTGGAGGTCCCTGGAGCCACTCCTGCCCAGCTCTGACCTTGGGAGGAAGGTCTGTGCCAAGCCAGAGTCAAAGACTTTGCCCAGCAGCCCACCCCATGCTTTCACTCGCTCCTTCAGCCTTCGGAAAAGCAGCGCCAGTAGAGACGGCGACCAGCCATCCCCCAAGAGAGACATAGCGAGCAGGGCCTCAGCCTTCTTCTCCTTGGGCTCCCCCACTGCCAGAACTGCCCAGCCCTCAGCCTTGAGCCCTCCTGACCTTGCCCTTCGCACCCACAGTTTGCCCAACTGGTCATCCAAGATTTTTCCTGCACCTGTGTCCCCACTCTGCAGCAAGATGGAAGATGTCCCCACACTCCTGGAGAAAGTGAGTTTGCAAGAGACTCTCCCAGATGCTGCCAGGGTTCCCAAGAAAAAGACCTCGCTCTTTTCCTCCCTCAGACGCAAAGACAAATCTTTGGAGAGCTCCCCCCAAGAATCGGGACCAAGAAAGGACCTCCAAGACCTCTTTAGTAACCCCAAGGGGAAGGTGCTGTCCACGGGCAATGCCCAGCCCCCAGAGAAGCAGGTGCAGCTGGTCAGTAGCACCTGCCTGGGGCAGAGGGTCCCTCCAACTTCTCCAGAAAAAGATACAAGTAAGTGGCCCTTTCCTAACAAAAGTCTTCCATTCAAGCGGGGCAGTTAGTTATTCTTATTGGATTAGTAAGCAGGGATCTTTCACTTTGTTCTGCTTCTCAAATTCTGACAAAAGTAGGAAAAGTTGAATTTGAAAAAAAAAAATCTGAAAAAAGTAAAATTTAAATTATATAAAGTTTTGAAAAAGACAAAGAATCAACCATAATTCCTCTACTTTCCCACTCATTGACCATATGAATATTTTTCACTGTTATACATAAAATTTTAGATCTTTTGAATCAACGTTCAACATAGGTATTAAGTCGATTACCTTGTGGTCTACATAAATGTGATTTAATGGCTGTAGAATGTTCTATCTAATATATATATATATATCATTATTTAATAAACTATTTTCTTATTAACTTAAATATATTATATATATATGAATATATTTATATTTTATATATGTATTAAGTGAACATTTTTATGCACATAGATTTTTCTTTCCTTTTAATTACATTTTTGAGATAGGTTCTAGGAAATTGGATTACTAGTTGAAAATGTGAATTTTTATAAATCCTTAACTGACACTAACAAATTGTTTTTAAAAGAGAATTATATGGGTGAAGACGTCAGAGTTTCTCTATTATTTCATACAAATGTATGTTATAAATTTTAGTTAAAACAAGGGAAAGCGCCAATTTATATTTCACAATTAATAATAAGAGTGCCTTTTTCACAACTCTGTTACCTGCATTAAGTATCATAATTTTTCATTGTTGCCCTTTTACTAGTCAGAAAAAATGGTGTCTCTTTTAAACTTGTATTCTTTTTACTAGCTTAAACACATTTATGTATATTAGGCTACCAGTAGAGCCTTAGGCTTTATGGATATTTTAATCTGATTATAATTTTTAAATTATAAAAATAATATATCAATAGATCAGAATAATTTAACAAGAAAGAAATGTTTTTAGAAAGTAATATATAATCCCTCATTCTGCACTCCTCCTTGCTGATGCAGGGGTACTTACCCCTAGGGACCGTGTAAATTCTCTTTTGTTATTTCTTTGATTGCTTTAAACAGATTCTACCACCCTTATTGCCAAGAACCTTGTTTTTTAAACTTTTTAAAATTTAACTTTTATTTTGGAACTTCAGTTTTCAAGCAAAAAAAATTATTTCCCTTTTGACTCTTCAATCAAAGAACTATGTAAGTCAGGGAGTTTATTTGAATATATTTTAAAATCACATTAAACAGTCTGTTACCTTAAAAAGCTGTGTAGACTAACAGGAGACTTTATTTTCAGCATTTTCAGGGTAAGCATGGACAGGCTGGAGTGTAACTACACCCTTTGTATTCCATTGTAAAGTTTAATATGTTGTGCTTTTTCTGATAGATAATACATTCACATGGCTCAAAAGGGTACAAAAGGCGCAAATGAATAGTCTTATCTTCTGTCCCTGTCCCTGAGTCGTTCAGGTCCTATCCATGGTGACAGATATTATTAACAGGTTCTTGGGCATTTTTCCAGAATTTGTGAATATATGAGCAGATTTACATATCATATTCTTTCTTTGTTGCAGAAATAATAACATGCTACTATATTGTACACACTGTTTTTGAACTTTTAATTTTATTTTTGAAATACATCTGTGTTTGTACATAAAGAACTCTTTCCTTTATTTTATGGTTGTGTGGTAGTCCATTGTGTAGATGTGCTCGATGCCATAATTGATGTAGCTAGTCGCCTATAGTGGAAAGTTTAAGCATTTCAAATCTTCTGCTATTGAAAACAGTGCTACAATAATGAAGAATCTAGGCCATTTGGCACATGTGTAGGACAGATTTCTAGGAGTGGAAATGCTGGAACAAAGCACATGTGAATTGAGGATTTTGATAGATATTGCCAAATTGTCCTCCATCAACATTGGAGCTGGTTCACCCTTCCAGCACCTGAGCATGAGAATAGGAGTATTTCTGCACTGGACTAACCAATGCTTTACCCAACTTAAAAAATATATATCTTTACCAATTGGACTGGTGATAGAGCATCTTCTCATATAATAAAGAGTCATTTGTATTTCCTTTTCTGTGAAATTGTTCTTTCTTTATCTAGTTTTCTGTTGGTTGTTGGTATTTTTCTTGATCTTATGTTGGGGCTCTATGAAAAAGGACATTTAGCTTTTTTCTTATGATATAAACTACAAATACTTGATCCAACCTCTTGTTTAACTTTGTTTTTGGTGATTTCTGTCACCATAAAATTTTAACTTTATATAGTGGTGGTAGTAATTTTCCTTTCGACCACTTCGGAATTTATATGATACTTCAGAAAGAACTTTCTCTAAGTTTACAGGAAATTTTTCCTATAGTTTCTTTTAGTCTTGTTTGTTTTAAATTTTTTACATTTATATGTTTACCTCAAGAAATTACCCTAGTATAAAATGTGAACTATGATTTCGGACTTCCTGTTTAGATGACTCGTTGGTTATCCTAACATAATTTAGTGGATAACTCATCTTTTCCTCTCTTATATGAGATGACAACTTTATCATATGTTGGATTCCTGTACTTGGACTGATTTCCACATCATCTACTATCTTCTCTTGAGTTGTCTGTTGTGTATCAGTACCACACTGTTTTAGTTATTTTCCTTTATATATTTGTTTATTTTAAAATTTCCAAATTTTATCATCTGGTAGGAAGAATATTCCGTCGTTGATCTTCTCTTTCAAAATGTTCCTGGCTCTTCATGGTTGTTTGATATTCTATATGGACTTAGCATTCACTCGTCTACGTACCCTAAAAATCTTGAGAGTACTTCTATGAAATCAGGTTTACAAACTATCTTGGCAAGAATTTACATCCTTACAATATGAATTGCCTTTTCTATTCGTTCATACTATTTTTTATGACCCTCTGGAATATTCTGAATGTTACATCCTAAAGATCGTACATATTTATGATTAAGTTTATTACTAGATATGTTCATTTTTATTGCTATTTATAAATATTTTCCATTTTATCTTCCTACTAGTATGTATATGAAATTTATTGATTTCTGTATAGTAATTTTCCACCCATCCATTTTTACTGAATTCTCTTTGCTTGTAAATGCGTTTCAATGACCTCTCCTGGTTCTTCCCAAAATATACAATCACAACTTCATAAATACTGGTAATTTTGCCTCTTGTTTTTAAGTTGTGTGCCACTAACTATGTTGTTTCCTAGTTTCTTGGGTTTCCACGATCTCAAGAACAGTATTTAGGTAGAGACATGGTTTATATATTCTTAACTTTAATAAGAATGCATCTCATTAAATGTTTTCCCATTTAAGCATGATACTGGCTTCTGGGTTGGCCCAGAAGCCAGTATCATTATATATATCAGTATCAGATATATTGATTCATACTGAGAAAATAGCCACCTAGTCCTATTTTTTAAAGTATCTTAAATCATGAATGGATATTGGACTTCGTTAAATGTCAGCACATTTTGAAATGGTCACATGATTTTTTTCTCCCCAGTTTAATTAATTATGAATTATGTAATTGACTCAGTGATATTGAACCATCTTTGTATTGCTGAAATAAATACCATTTGGCTATGGTGTATTATTATTTAATTTGCTTCTGTTTGCTAATATTTAAGATTTACATCAGATTCATAGTACAGATAGTCTTATATCACATTTATATGATTTCTATGTGCGCTGATTGGAATAAGTTGGGATAGGGACTTCACTAGTGGTCTAGTGGTTAAGAGTCTGCCTTCCAATGCAGGAGATGTGGCAGGGAACGAAGATGTCACATGCTGCAGGGCAATGACGCCACAACCAGAGAGCCCACGTGCCACAGTTAAGACCCGAAGCAGCCAAAAATAAATATCAAATGTATTTTTCTAAGTTGGAGTGAATGTGTTTTCCTGATTTATTTACCATGGAGAGCTGCATTAATTTATATTCATTAGGAAATGATGTGAATTCCTTAACTTGGAGCAGAATGAGGGGCAAAGAATGGAATTAGATTAAGAATGACCAGCTCAAAAAATAATACCTGATCCAATACTAATTCAATAGCCAAGACCTGGAAACAACCTAAATGTCCATCAACAGATCAATGGATAAAGAAGGTGGGGCACATGCATACAATGGAATATCACTCACCCATAAAAAGAAATGAAACCGTGCCATTCAAAGATGTGGATGGACCTAGAGACTGTCATAAAGAGGGAAGTAAGTCTGAAAGAGAAAAACAGATATCATCTATTAACACATATATGTAGAATTTAGAAAAATGGTTCAGATGAACCTCTTTACAAAGCAGGAAAAAACAGAGACCCAGACCTAGAGAACAAATGTATGTATAGACACCAAGGTGGGGAGAGGGTCTGGGATGAACTGGGAGAATGAAATTGATTTGTATATACTATGTATAAAATGGGGGCTTCCCTGATGGCTCAAGCAGTAAAGATCTGCCAGTAGGGCTACCTGGTGATCCAATGGGTAAAGAGTCTGCCTTGCAGTGTAAGGGGCGCCAGTTCGATCCCTGGCCTGGGAAGACCCTACGTGCCGTGGAACAGCTGGACCCATGTGTCCAATTACCAGCCAGAGCTCTGGAAAGCATGCACCCAGAGCCAGTGCTCTGCTACAAGAGAGGCCACTGCAATGGGAGGCCCACACAGGCCAAAGAATGAAGGTGGAAGAAAATAAATAAGTGAAAGACCAATAAAAGTGGCCAAAATTTAAAAAAGAGAAAAAAGAATCTGCCAGTAATGCAGGAGACACGGGTTCGATCCCTAGGTTGGAAAGATGCCCTGGAGGAAGAAATGGCAACCCTCTTCAGTATTCTTGTCTGGAAAATCCCATGGAGTGAGGAGCTTAGCAGGTTACAGTCCATGAGGTAGCAAAGAGTTGGGTACAACTGAGCGCACATGCATGATGTATAAAATGGATGGCTAATGAGAACCTATGGTATAGCACAGGAAACTCAGTGTTCTATGAGGACCTAAATGGGAAGGAAATCCAAACAAGAAGGGATGTATGTGTGTGTACAGCTGACTCATAATGCTGTACAGTAGAAACTAACACAACATTGTAAAGCAACTATACTCCGATAAATTTTTTTAAATGTGCTTTGTGTTTCCAAGATGTTCTTAAGTCAGTGTCATAAGAATGTAAAAATTTTGCCTACCCCATCAGATTAGGCGCATACTTTTCCTTGTATATCCTTGCTCTTGTCCAGCCCACCACACACACACACACACACACACACACTCACACACACACACACTCACATCTGATTTCTGCCATCTCAGGTGACTTTTGCAGTTATTTTGACTTTATAAAAATTGCATCATTGAGGGCTTCTCTGGTGGTCCAGTGGGTAAAGAGTCCACCTTGCAGAGCAAGGGGCACTGGTTCAATCCCCAGCCTGGGATGATCGCACATGCCAAGGAACCGCTGGGTGAGTGTATCCAATTACAAGTCAGCGCTCTGGAGCGCATGTGCCCAGATCTGGCACTCTGCAATATGAGAGGCCACTGCGATGGGAGGCCCACACATGCCAAAGAATAATAGAGATGCATGAAAAATAAATGAGGACTTAGAGGCAAAAAAGAAATTAAAAAGAAAATTGCATCATTCAGTCTTGTGATAGGCAAAATTCTGAGAGGGCCCCATGCTGCCTGCCTCCCATGTATTTGCCCTGTGGTGAGATATGGATATGATGGATCTCACTCTGGCAGTTAGATTATGAGATCCTGCAAAAGTAATTACAGTCTAGACCCAACATGTTAGAGTTTGTCAGAAGGGAGATAGATAGGCCTACCATGATCAGGTGAGCCTTTAACAAGGACTGGGCCCTTCTAAAATCAGAAATTAAAAGCATGGGAAAGACACGGTCCTTCTGGCCTCAAAGGAGTAACCTGCCATGTTGTGAGAGGGCTATGACCCAGAAGCCTTTAGGAACTACAGCCAGCTGACAGCCAGCAAGAAATGGGTACAACTGAGCGCACATGCATGATGTATAAAATGGATGGCTAATGAGAACCTATGGTATAGCACAGGAAACTCAGTGTTCTATGAGGACCTAAATGGGAAGGAAATCCAAACAAGAAGGGATGTATGTGTGTGTACAGCTGACTCATAATGCTGTACAGTAGAAACTAACACAACATTGTAAAGCAACTATACTCCGATAAATTTTTTTAAATGTGCTTTGTGTTTCCAAGATGTTCTTAAGTCAGTGTCATAAGAATGTAAAAATTTTGCCTACCCCATCAGATTAGGCGCATACTTTTCCTTGTATATCCTTGCTCTTGTCCAGCCCACCACACACACACACACACACACACACACTCACACACACACACACTCACATCTGATTTCTGCCATCTCAGGTGACTTTTGCAGTTATTTTGACTTTATAAAAATTGCATCATTGAGGGCTTCCATGGTGGTCCAGTGGGTAAAGAATGCCTTGCAGTGCAATGGGCACTGGTTCGATCCCTGGCCTGGGAAGATCCCACGTGCCAAGGAACAGCTGGGCCTGTGTGCCCAATTACAAGTCAGCGCTCTGGAGTGCATGTGCCCAGAGCCAGTGCTCTGCAATGAGAGAAGCCACTGCGATGGGAGGCCCACACATGCCAAAGAATAAAGATGGATGAGAAAATAAAAATGATGACTTAGAGGCAAAAAAGAAATTAAAAAGAAAATTGCATCATTCAGTCTTGTGATAGGCAAAATTCTGAGAGGGCCCCATGCTGCCTGCCTCCCATGTATTTGCCCTGTGGTGAGATATGGATATGATGGATCTCACTCTGGCAGTTAGATTATGAGATCCTGCAAAAGTAATTACAGTCTAGACCCAACATGTTAGAGTTTGTCAGAAGGGAGATAGATAGGCCTACCATGATCAGGTGAGCCTTTAACAAGGACTGGGCCCTTCTAAAATCAGAAATTAAAAGCATGGGAAAGACACGGTCCTTCTGGCCTCAAAGGAGTAACCTGCCATGTTGTGAGAGGGCTATGACCCAGAAGCCTTTAGGAACTACAGCCAGCTGACAGCCAGCAAGAAATGGACCCTGTGTCCTTCAACCACTAGGTCCTAGATTCTGTCAACCACTTGAATGAACTGGAGGAGAACCCTCAGCTGCAGAGGAGGCCCCAGTGAATACTTCAACTGCAGCTTTGTGAGACACTGAGCAGAGGACCCAGGGGAGCCAGAGCTGCTCTTCTGACCTACACAGCTTTGAGATAATCAGTGGGTGCCACTGTGAGCTGCTCCACTGGTGTTCACCACCCCCACAGCAATAAAAAACTAATACAAGTGTGTGCTCTTTTGTGCCTGGTTTCTTTCATCAAATGGTATGAGTAAGGGGTGGGGGATCTGTGTTGATATGCGTAGCAGTGGTTTCCACTTTTCCACCCCCACATTTTATTCCTTGTATGAATATGCCACTCTTGATTGGTGCATTCAGATGCTGGGCCCTTAGGTTGTTTTCAGCAGTTTTTGTGAAGAATGCTGCCTTCAACACCCTTAAACATATTGTTTCTGTTGGATATTGTCAAAGATAAAGCCAGATATGAGTTACAGTGGTAAGGATGGCATTTAATGAGTAATTTGTTGTCATGATAGGGAAGAAAGTTCAATATAAACTGAACTCAGCTTTGATTCTTCCAGAGGTTACTGGGTATTTGACAGGGAGAATGAGGGCTTAGGGAGAGGGGTGAGTGGGGTCTCAGCAGAGTCAGGGAAGTGAGAAATTCCATAGGACTGGTTAGTGTGAATAAATGCTGGCTACTCAGCTCAGAATGGCTATTCTGTTAGCTGGTGGTGATTGGAATTAGGATTCTGTCCTCACCCAGAAACTGGAAGACAGAGGCCCTGTCTTTCCTGATAATTGCATTTGAAAGGACTGACTTTCTGGTCCTCCTGAGTGGTAGGAGATCTCAAAGGGACAGAAAAAGGATTGACAATTGGAAGCCCATTTTTTTAGTAAAGGTTCTAAGAAAGACTGGTCAGGAGCCTATCGACAGAGGTTGGCTAAAACAAAGGGTAAATTCATCTGTCAGTCTTGAGTTTTCTCGGGCAAGTTCTTCAAGAGGGCTTGGGTCATCTAGGAATGTGGCCTTTAAGCTGTTAGAAACTGCCAGTGGTCAAGTCTTTCCCACGAGGGAAGAAATGGGTGTGCTAAACTATTTGTGTTGAGAGTCTAGTTGCTGTTGGCTAGGGGGGAAGGTCTAGTGGAGAAGAAGGCTCAGGGGAGTAGAGTGTGGTTGGAAGAGAAAATCTTTGTCAGTTAGTACCTGGGAGTGAATTCCTAGATCCTGGGGTTAGGCACGATGAGTTTGCTTTAGCAGATACTATCAAGTAGATTTCAAAAGTGATTGTAGCAATGTATATACCCTACTGCAGGAAATGAGAACTCTATCCATTTCCTGGCCAACACTCCATAGTCTCAGTTTTGTTTTGTTGATGTCACTGTATTTATGGGTGTGGAGTGGTATCTCATGATTTTAATTGGCATTTACCTGATAATGATGTTGCCCTACTTTTCACATGTTTATGTACTGACCTCTTTTTTTTTTTTTAATTTTTTTTCTTGGCCACTTCTATTGCTCTTTCATTTTTATTTATTTTTCATTCATCTTTGTTCTTTGGCCTGTGTGGGCCTCCCATCGCAGTGGCCTCGCTCCTCGCAGAGCACTGACTCTGGACGCATGCGCTCCAGAGCTACAGCGTGGCAGCCGGACACATCGGTCCAGCCACTCCGCGGCACGCGGGATCTTCCCAGGCCAGGGATTGAACCGGCGCCCCCTGTACTGCAAGGCGGTGTCCTTACCCACTGGACCACCATGGAAGCCCTGTATTGACCTCTTATATGAGGTCTCAGTTCAAGTCTTTTGTCCATACTTTCATTGTTTAGTCAGCTCCTTCCTTATTAGTGTGTAGTCTGTGTAGATTCTGGATATAGTCCCTTTGTCATATATATATATTTCATATCCTTTATATTTCATATACATGTAATATCTCTTTCCATTCTTTGGCTCACTTTTCCCCTCTTTAAAGGTGTTTTTGGTAACAAAAGCACGTATTTTAATGAAGTCAAATGTATCAACATTCTCCCTTGTTGTTGCTGATTATTTTTCTCAGTTTTTTTTTTTAATTTTTATTTTACTTTGTTGTTGATTTTCAATCCTGTTTATGAAATCTTTCCCAATTCTGAGGTCCCAAAGATACTATTGTATGTTACCTTCTGGAACCGCACCATCCAGTATAACCACTGTTTCATACTTGAGATATGGCTAGTGTGAGTGTGGAATTGAATTTTATTTAATGCTAATGGATTTAAATTTTAAAATTGAAGTAGTACAAAGTATTTTTCTATTTGACTCAACTATTTTCTTTTGATTGGATTGCATTTCACTTTAACTATTAAAAATACATTATCTAAATCAAGATGTGCTGTAATTGAAAAAAAAAAAGATGTGCTATAATTGTAAAATATGCACCAGATTCTGAAGACTTAGTATGAATGAAATAATGCAAAAGATCTCATGCATATTTTTATATTGATTATACATTGAAATGGTAAGATTTTAAAATTTGAGCTCAACATATGATTAAGACTAATTTTGTCTATTTATTTTTACATTTTTTAATGTGGCTACTACTAGAAAATTTTAAATGACATACATGGCTCAAATTGAATTTCTATTGTCCAACATTGGTATGGAAACTTTATTATTTTATCTTTTATAAATAAGTTTGTGTCCAACACAGCCTAGGTTTTTGAATATTCTGTGCAGTAGGGTCAAAGTTTATTTATTTATTTTTCCATGTGGTTATCTAATTGATTCAGCAGTATTTATTAGGCCACCCTTTGGTCTCACTTTATGGCAGTGAACTTGTCATAAATAAAACAGATTCATTTTTGAATCTTCTATTCTCTTCCACTGGTTTGTCTGTCCTGGCCCTTGAATCACACTGTTTTCATTATGTGGTTTTATAATAAATCTTCATAGTCTGGAGTAAATTCTCCACTTTGTTCTTCAAGCTTGTTTGATATTCTTAGCCTTTTGCATTTCCACATGACTTACAGAAGCAATTCATCAATTTTCACAAAAATATTTTCTGGGCATATGACTGGTATTGCATTGCCTCTAGAGATACAAAAGCACGTATTTTAATGAAGTCAAATGTATCAACATTCTCCCTTGTTGTTGCTGATTATTTTCTCAGTTTTTTTAATTTTTATTTTACTTTGTTGTTGATTTTCAATCCTGTTTATGAAATCTTTCCCAATTCTGAGGTCCCAAAGATACTATTGTATGTTACCTTCTGGAACCGCACCATCCAGTATAACCACTGTTTCATACTTGAGATATGGCTAGTGTGAGTGTGGAATTGAATTTTATTTAATGCTAATGGATTTAAATTTTAAAATTGAAGTAGTACAAAGTATTTTTCTATTTGACTCAACTATTTTCTTTTGATTGGATTGCATTTCACTTTAACTATTAAAAATACATTATCTAAATCAAGATGTGCTGTAATTAAAAAAAAAAAGATGTGCTATAATTGTAAAATATGCACCAGATTCTGAAGACTTAGTATGAATGAAATAATGCAAAAGATCTCATGCATATTTTTATATTGATTATACATTGAAATGGTAAGATTTTAAAATTTGAGCTCAACATATGATTAAGACTAATTTTGTCTATTTATTTTTACATTTTTTAATGTGGCTACTACTAGAAAATTTTAAATGACATACATGGCTCAAATTGAATTTCTATTGTCCAACATTGGTATGGAAACTTTATTATTTTATCTTTTATAAATAAGTTTGTGTCCAACACAGCCTAGGTTTTTGAATATTCTGTGCAGTAGGGTCAAAGTTTATTTATTTATTTTTCCATGTGGTTATCTAATTGATTCAGCAGTATTTATTAGGCCACCCTTTGGTCTCACTTTATGGCAGTGAACTTGTCATAAATAAAACAGATTCATTTTTGAATCTTCTATTCTCTTCCACTGGTTTGTCTGTCCTGGCCCTTGAATCACACTGTTTTCATTATGTGGTTTTATAATAAATCTTCATAGTCTGGAGTAAATTCTCCACTTTGTTCTTCAAGCTTGTTTGATATTCTTAGCCTTTTGCATTTCCACATGACTTACAGAAGCAATTCATCAATTTTCACAAAAATATTTTCTGGGCATATGACTGGTATTGCATTGCCTCTAGAGATACATTTGGAGAGAATTAACATCTTTGCAATATTAAGTCTTCAAATTTATGGACATGATACATTCCTGAAGACTCTTGCAGTTTCTGTCAGTGTTTTGTAGGTGTACTGATTTTGCAAGATTTTCACTTACATATACTCTCTAGTGTTCAATTTTTGTGTATATAGTTATAAGTGATACATTTTAAATTGATTAATTAAGAGATGTTTGATAGCTTTAGAATACTGAATCTTCTGATATCTAAGAACACACTATCACCTGCTATTTAGTCAGAGTTCTTGAAAGTTCTAGATATAAGTCCTTTATCAGATATGTGTTTGTACATATTTTCTACGAGCTGGTCAACTCTCTTTTCATTTTCATCACCATCCAAAAAATACACGTTTTTAATTTGATGAAGACAAAGTAATTAGACTTTTTTTTTTTTAAGATTTATTTATTTATTTATTTTGGGGGGGATGGGGAGGAAGGGGAGCAGACGGGCTACTTCTATTGGTCTTTCATTTGTCTATTTTCATGCATCTTTGTTCTTTGGTCCGTGTGGGCCTCCCATCGCAGTGGCCTCTGTTGTCACAGAGCACCGGCTCTGGGCACGTGCGCTCCAGAGCTCCGGTTCGGTAATTGGACACATCGGTCCAGCCGCTCCCCGCGGCACGTGAGATCTTCCCAGGCCAGGGATGTAACCAGCACCCCTTGCACTGCAAGGCGGTGTCCTTACCCACTGGACCACCAGGGAAGCCCAAACTTTTTTTATAATTTGAGTTAGAGTTAAGAAATCTTTCTAAATCCAGTGTTACTAAGGCTTTCTCCAATGTTTTCTCTCAGAAATTTTACCGTTTTTAACCTTGGGGCTTAAGTCTATCCTCCAATTCTAATTAATTTTATGTAGTTTAAATAAAAGTCAAAGTTTTTTGCCCATGGATATCCAATTATTACAGCACCACTTGTTAAAATGATTGTTCTTGGGCTTCCTGGTGGCATTTTTTTTTTTTCTGGAGTAAATTCTCCACTTTGTTCTTCAAGCTTGTTTGATATTCTTAGCCTTTTGCATTTCCACATGACTTACAGAAGCAATTCATCAATTTTCACAAAAATATTTTCTGGGCATATGACTGGTATTGCATTGCCTCTAGAGATACATTTGGAGAGAATTAACATCTTTGCAATATTAAGTCTTCAAATTTATGGACATGATACATTCCTGAAGACTCTTGCAGTTTCTGTCAGTGTTTTGTAGGTGTACTGATTTTGCAAGATTTTCACTTACATATACTCTCTAGTGTTCAATTTTTGTGTATATAGTTATAAGTGATACATTTTAAATTGATTAATTAAGAGATGTTTGATAGCTTTAGAATACTGAATCTTCTGATATCTAAGAACACACTATCACCTGCTATTTAGTCAGAGTTCTTGAAAGTTCTAGATATAAGTCCTTTATCAGATATGTGTTTGTACATATTTTCTACGAGCTGGTCAACTCTCTTTTCATTTTCATCACCATCCAAAAAATACACGTTTTTAATTTGATGAAGACAAAGTAATTAGACTTTTTTTTTTTTAAGATTTATTTATTTATTTATTTTGGGGGGGATGGGGAGGAAGGGGAGCAGACGGGCTACTTCTATTGGTCTTTCATTTGTCTATTTTCATGCATCTTTGTTCTTTGGTCCGTGTGGGCCTCCCATCGCAGTGGCCTCTGTTGTCACAGAGCACCGGCTCTGGGCACGTGCGCTCCAGAGCTCCGGTTCGGTAATTGGACACATCGGTCCAGCCGCTCCCAGCGCACGTGAGATCTTCCCAGGCCAGGGATGTAACCAGCACCCCTTGCACTGCAAGGCGGTGTCCTTACCCACTGGACCACCAGGGAAGCCCAAACTTTTTTTATAATTTGAGTTAGAGTTAAGAAATCTTTCTAAATCCAGTGTTACTAAGGCTTTCTCCAATGTTTTCTCTCAGAAATTTTACCGTTTTTAACCTTGGGGCTTAAGTCTATCCTCCAATTCTAATTAATTTTATGTAGTTTAAATAAAAGTCAAAGTTTTTTGCCCATGGATATCCAATTATTACAGCACCACTTGTTAAAATGACTGTTCTTGGGCTTCCCTGGTGGTCCAGTGGGTAAGGACACCGCCTTGCAGTGCAAGGGGCGCTGGTTACATCCCTGGCCTGGGAAGATCCCACATGCCATGGAGCGACTGGACTGATGTGTCCTGTTACCAAGCCGGAGCTCTGGAGCGCACGCGTCCAGAGCCGGTGCTCTGCGACAACAGAGGCCACTGTGATGGGAGGCCCACACGGGCCAAAGAACAAAGATGGATGAAAATAGAAAAATGAGAGACCAATAGAAGTGGCCTGCCTGCTCCCCTTCCTCCCCACCCCAACCCCCAAAATAAATAAATAAATAAATCTTTTTAAAAAAAATAATAAAATGACTGTTCTTCTCTCATTGTGTTATTATCAATAATATCAATTGTCAATTAGATCATATATCAATTATAGATAATCAGTTTACCATATATGTGTGGGTTTACCTCTGTACCCTCTACTCTATTCCATTAATCTGTATGTGTATCCTTACAGTCTTTTGATTACTAAAGTTGTAGAGTAAATCTTGCAAGCACATAGGTGGAGTCTTCCAATTTTGTTCCTAAATATTATTTTGGCTATTCTGGGTCTTCTGTGTTTCTATAAAAAATTTGGCTTGACAGTTTCTACCAAATAAACCTGCTGGAATTTTGATTGGGATTATTTTTAATCTATGAATAATTTGGGAAAACATCGATACTGAATCTTTCAATCCATGGAAATGGAATCTCTCTGAATTTATTTCGATTTTCTTAGTTTTCAGTGTGAGTTCCTACACGTATTTTGTTAAATGTATCCCTTAAGGACAACTGAACGACAACACATTCCTTAAGAATTTCATATTTTGTTGCTATTGTAAGTGGAATAACCTTCTTGATTTTGATTTTCAGTTGTTGTTGTTGTTTAGTCAGTCATTAAGTCATGTCTGACTCTGTGATCCCATGAACTACAGACTGCCAGGCTCCTCTATCCACCGCTGTTTCCTGGAGTTTGCTCAAATTCATGTCTATTGAGTCTGTAATGCTATCTAACCATCTTGTCCACTGCCTTCTCCTTCGCCTTTTGCCTTCAATCTTTCCTAGTATCAGGGTCTTTTCCAGTGAATTGGCTCTTTGCCTCAGGTGGCCAGAGTATTAGAGTTTCAGTTGTGAATATATAGAAATACACTTGACTTATTATGCTGTGCTTGCTAAACTCACTTATTCTAGCAGATTTTTTGTGAGATTTTCTACATAGATAATCATGCTGTCTGAATATAAAGACAGTTTGATATCTTCCTTTCTAGGCTGTATACCATTAAGTTTCTTGTACCCCCTTGGGCCTCCTGGAAAAAGCAATAGAAGTGGAATGCTAAATAGAATAGACCATTGTCTTTTTAACCCAATATCAGAAGGCTTGTGTTTCACCACTGAATATACTATTTTCTATAGATTATTTTCACTGGTTTATAGCACTATACGTTTTATGTGTACAACACTATATTTGGGTTCCTATGTACACTACAGCATGTTAACCACTGAAGTTTTAATTTCCATCCATGACCATACAGTTGATCCTTACCTATTTCCCTCCGACCTGATCCTCTTCCCTCTGGTAACCGTTACTCTGTTCTCTGTATCTATATATCTTTTATGTGGTTTGGTTTGTTTTGTTCATCAATTAATTTATTTTTGTATTCCACATATCAGTCTACTCAAATATATTTGTCTTTCTCCATCTCATTTGTTTCACTTAGCATAAAATCATTAAGGTCCTTCCATATCATCACAAATGGCAAGGTGTCATGCTCTCTTATGGCCAAGGAGGATTCTATCATATACCACATCTGTCCTTTCATTCATTGATGGGCACTTAGGTTGTGCCTGTAACCTGGCTATTAAAAATAATGCCATGATGAGCATGGTGTTGTGTGTATATCTTTTGAAATTAGTGTTTTGTGCTCTTTGGATATATACCCAGAAGTGAAATAGCAGGATTGTATGACAGATCTGGTCTTAATTTTTTGAGGAACCTCCATAGTCTTTTCTACTGTGGCTGCACCAATTTTTATTCCCACCAACAGTATGTGAGGGTTCCTTCTGATAGACAGATAAGTACTCAGATTTTCTGTTTCTTATGTCAGTTTTATAAGTTGTTTTCCAATCAATGTGTCTATTCTACCTAAAATTTCAAACATATCATCATAAAATGGTTTATGGATAGTAGGTCCCTTTAATACTCTGTAGGACTTTTTATCCCCAATATTGGTAGGTGTGTTTCCTGTCTCTTTAATCATTCTTTATGGAGGTGATTAACTTTATTCATCTTTTTAATTTTTTTAAGCTTTTATTTTACTTTTAACTTTTACAGAGTTTTGTCGTTTACAGATATGTATGTTCCCAGATTAGTCATATATATATTCCCCCCATCCCACTCCTCCAGACTGTCGCACAGCACCCCTGCAGGATCCCCTTTTCTCACAGAGCAATGACTATAGCTATTTTCTTCACATATGATAGTACAGGCCTTCATACTATTTCCTTTATGCCTCCCACCCACTGTTCATTCCCCACAATGTCCATATGTCTTCATCTTTTTTAAAAAGAAGATTTTTGGCTTTGTTAATTTTCTATTTTGTTTCTGTTTTGTTTTCATTGTGTTTCATAACCTGTTCTTGAGTATTTTCTTCCTTTTAATTTCCTTAGGTTCATTTGGCGGTTCTTTTTCCAGATTCTTGAAGTATTAATAGATCTTAGAGCATCAGTTCTCAACCTTTCTCTTTTGCATAATGTGTACATGTAAAGCTACAATCTAGTCATTTTATTATACTGTGTATTTTTAAACTGTTTTTTATCATCAATTTAAATTTATTTTATTTCTTCTTGGATCTATAGGTTTTTAGAAATTATTGCTTAAGGTCTAAACATTTTCTACTTATATATATTTATAATTTATTTATTTTTAATTGGAGGATGATTGCTTTAGAACATTATGTTGGTTTCTGCCCTACATCAACGTGAATCAGCCATAGGTATAAAAATGGCCCCTCTCTCTTGAACCTCCCACCCCATCCCACCCTCTACTTCATTTCTTATTCTTGATTTCTAACTTCACCTCACTATTGTCAGAAGATATACTATGTATGATTTCAGTTGAAATCAGTTGATCCTTGTTTTATGGCTTGACATATCACCAATTGAGTAAATGTTGCATGTGCTCTGAAAAACTTTTATAGTCTCTAGTTATTGAGGGGTGTTGTTATATATCAGTCAATTAGATCAAATATATTAGTAGTGTTTGCTCACATTTTCAATATCCTTACAGGTTGTCACCTGTACTTCTGATCAACTAGATGTAAGCAGAGGTTCCCCCAGTTCTTTCCTTGGGTTCAATAATTTGCTAATGTGGTATAGAACTCAGGGAACACTTACTTTATAGTAAGTTTACTATAAAGGATATGATAAAAGTTACTGATGAAGAAATACATAGAGCAAAGTCTGGAAAGACCCCAAGCACAGGAGCTTCTGTTTTCACACACCTGCCATGGGTGTGTTCACCAATCTGGAAGCTCTCTGCACTCTGTACTTTAGGGGCTTTATATGGCGGCTCCATCACTTAAGTATGATAGATTATTCACTCATTTTCTAGCCCCTCTCCCCTCTTCTTAGGGTGGGTGTTGGGCATGAAAGTTCCAAGCTTCTAATCATGGCTTGGTCTTTCTAGTGACCAGCCCCTATTCACAAACCCACCAGCAGTCACCTCATTAGAACAAAAGATACTTCTGTCACCTAGGAACTTCCAAGGGTTTTAGGAGCCCTATGTCTGGAATTGAGGTCAGAGATCAAATAATAGCCGAAACTGGGACGAGACCAATACAGAAAGCCCTTCATTGACAATGGTTCAATTTGCTTTTTTTTTACTCTATTTTTATGGTGGTGCAAAAGCAATATGCATTTAGTAGAAGCCATACTTCAGATTTTGAATTTTGATCTTTTCCCAAGCTCAATATATGTGCTGACATATTCTCTAGAGAGCTGCAACTTCCAATCAGTCAGGAGATCAGAAGGGTACATACTTCATCCATATTTCTCTCTTAATCATGAGACTCATTGTCCTGTTTGTGTGTGTGTGTATGTCACTAGTAACTGTTTGCTGCCTGCTAGATTTGTGGGGTTGCAAAGAGTCAGACACAACTGAACAGCTAAACAATGACAAAAAGATTTTGTAACTATTACATTTTACAATGTCAAGATTTTGTTTCTTCACTTACAGAATGTTATATAGGCATTAAAGAATATTTGGTGGGTAGCAAAGTAACTTGAGATCAGTGTGTTTCTTTCAAGACTGGATTTTACACCTACTCAGTTATTCTATACTGACCTTTATTCTAGATCTAATTTATCCTTATTATTCAAGTGTGACTCTTTTGTGGTCTCCACTCTCATGCCCTCGACTCCGTTTTTTAACAATAATTTGCTAATGTGGTATAGAACTCAGGGAACACTTACTTTATAGTAAGTTTACTATAAAGGATATGATAAAAGTTACTGATGAAGAAATACATAGAGCAAAGTCTGGAAAGACCCCAAGCACAGGAGCTTCTGTTTTCACACACCTGCCATGGGTGTGTTCACCAATCTGGAAGCTCTCTGCACTCTGTACTTTAGGGGCTTTATATGGCGGCTCCATCACTTAAGTATGATAGATTATTCACTCATTTTCTAGCCCCTCTCCCCTCTTCTTAGGGTGGGTGTTGGGCATGAAAGTTCCAAGCTTCTAATCATGGCTTGGTCTTTCTAGTGACCAGCCCCTATTCACAAACCCACCAGCAGTCACCTCATTAGAACAAAAGATACTTCTGTCACCTAGGAACTTCCAAGGGTTTTAGGAGCCCTATGTCTGGAATTGAGGTCAGAGATCAAATAATAGCCGAAACTGGGACGAGACCAATACAGAAAGCCCTTCATTGACAATGGTTCAATTTGCTTTTTTTTTTTTTTACTCTATTTTTATGGTGGTGCAAAAGCAATATGCATTTAGTAGAAGCCATACTTCAGATTTTGAATTTTGATCTTTTCCCAAGCTCAATATATGTGCTGACATATTCTCTAGAGAGCTGCAACTTCCAATCAGTCAGGAGATCAGAAGGGTACATACTTCATCCATATTTCTCTCTTAATCATGAGACTCATTGTCCTGTTTGTGTGTGTGTGTATGTCACTAGTAACTGTTTGCTGCCTGCTAGATTTGTGGGGTTGCAAAGAGTCAGACACAACTGAACAGCTAAACAATGACAAAAAGATTTTGTAACTATTACATTTTACAATGTCAAGATTTTGTTTCTTCACTTACAGAATGTTATATAGGCATTAAAGAATATTTGGTGGGTAGCAAAGTAACTTGAGATCAGTGTGTTTCTTTCAAGACTGGATTTTACACCTACTCAGTTATTCTATACTGACCTTTATTCTAGATCTAATTTATCCTTATTATTCAAGTGTGACTCTTTTGTGGTCTCCACTCTCATGCCCTCGATGTTTGCTCTACACCCGTTGGATAAAACTTGTAACTTTCCCAGTCTTGTGAAAGAGACTATTTAGCCCATAACTTTGCAACAGGTACCAGCTCAACCTTGTGCAGTTTCTCTCTGTGCATCTATGATAGACTCAAGGTGGTATCTGTGCTTACTTCTGAAGTCTTTTTTATACATAGTTCCTTCCTCTCGGGTCCTCTTCCCCACATAGTCCAGTTGCCTCAGGCTGCTCCAACATTGACCTCTGTCTTCTCAACTCAAAGAATCTGCTATGCTCTGTTTAGGTTCTTCCTACCTGCCCTGTGCTCTGGAAGGTCCTTGCAGGCAGAAAACTATGGACTGTAGGACTTCCCTTATGTGCTGTGTTCCTGCCTTTACCACAGTGCTGCATTGCCTCTTGTCCAATATCTGGAAACAGCTGCTTCATATATTTTGTCCCGACTTCTAGTGCTTTGTGGTGAGAGATCAATCCCAGAATCAGTCACTCCATAATAGCCAGAGTAGAACCATGCTGCCAAGTTTTATAAATTTGCAAGTGAAAAGTAAACTAGAATGAATGGAAGAGAGTACAGGGGAAGAGACTCAGGGCTAACAATTTACCTTTATATAGCTTTGCCAGAAGTTTAAGAAATGCCTTATGTCTGGAAACATTTTCTCCTCAATTTCAAAATAAAATTGAATAGAAATATTTATTTTTGAGAATTAGAGGAAGTTTGAAATTTAGATAATTTAGATTATTATGCATCCTCCACAAAATGAAGATTAATTAGGCAGTTTTACAGGTGGTGCCAGTGGTAAAGAGCCTGCCTGCCAATGCAGAGATGTAAGAGACTTGGGTTCAATCCCTGGGTCAGGTAGATCCCTTGGAGGAGGTCATGGCAACCTACCCCAGTATTCTTGTCTGGAGAGTTCCATGGACAGAGGACCCTGGCGGGCTACAGTCCATCGGGTTGCAGAGCTGGACGTGACTGGAGCAACTTAGCATGGCACTAACACTGCAGTAGTGATCATTGGGATCAATGATGAAAATGTAGCAGTGGCTGCTGCTTCACTGTCTAGGAGAGGCAACTGATGGTGATGGAAACATCTGTTTAAGCATCTGCAGTGAACCAAGCGGGCTTTCCAAGTGGCTCTGGTAAAGAATCACCTTCCAGTGCAGGAGGTGTGGGTTTTATTCCTGGATCAGGAAAGTCCCCTCGAGGAAGAAATGGCAGCCCACTCCACTATTCTTGCATGGACAACCCTGTGGCTAGAGGAGTACAGAGGGCTATAATCTACGGGGTTGCAAAGAGTTAGACATGACCGAGCGTGCACACATGTGTACAATGAGCAAGGCACTGTGTTAGACTGTTTACCTGGATCTTTATTCTTCCGCAACACTTCTGCAAGTTAGAAACCACGATCCCCAGAAACTCAGGAGGTGACATTACTTCCTCAAGCTTATACTCTAAAAAGAGAACACTCAGTGCTTAAAGCACTCGGTGGTAACTTAGTGGCTGGAGCTGGGAAACAATCTCAGATCCCCACTAACAATGCCTCCACTATTATTATGCTGCTCCTGATTCTATCTTCACCTGAGCTTTCCCATCTGGCAAATTAAAGTGGAAAATAGTTAACTCCCTCCCCAGAGAGACTGTGTTATTATATAGATGTTTTGCATTATTTTGCTTTGAATAACAGCATATGTAAATATGTTCCTGGAGGTTAAAATTACCCTTATTTTTTAAAACTTGGCCTCTCCCACTGGGGTGAATAGTTGAAAATTATGGGGAAGAGAAGGCAGGCTGGAGAGAATGTTAGTCAGCTTGGAAATGCCTCTCCTCCTCCCTTCCTACCCAGTACACATTTTGCTTTAGATGGAATCTGCCACGGCAGAGTAAAGATGAGTAAGTTTCCTGTCACAGAGTTCTAGCTGGTTCTGATATCCAGTGTTCAGGGTGCGTTAATCCAGATATTAATCATTGACTCTGCATCAGGTTGATGGGTTAAGGCAGATGCTCTTGCTGAGCAGAGAAAAAGTCTCCCGTGGCAACTGGAAGACTTTATCACACATGGTCCCCAGTCAGATCACAAAGAGATTTGAGCAAACGCAGGCCCTTGCTGCCTCTAAACATCTACCTCTTGTGGAAGGGTGGGTTGGCATGTCCCCTCGACTTCAGCTCTCCCTTCAGCTCTCATGTCTAACTCTTTGCAACCCCGTAGATTATAGCCCTCTGTACTCCTCTAGCCACAGGGTTGTCCATGCAAGAATAGTGGAGTGGGCTGCCATTTCTTCCTTGAGGGGACTTTCCTGATCCAGGAATAAAACCCACACCTCCTGCACTGGAAGGTGGGCCCAGAATTGTTGAGCCCTCCCTATCTTAAACAGCCTTTCCTGGCATTTGGATCATCACTTCAATGATGTGATAATATCTGCAAGTTGGGAAAATAAAAGTGGCATTTGTTTAGCCATAATTAATGAAATATTTATGTTGCATGAGACTATGTGATAAAACCTTAGGCTTAGAGTCCTTTTGCTTCTGATTACATTTGGGATTTTTTTTTCTATGACCAGACATTCTGACGCCAGCCCTTTTACACTGAGCAGATGTCATGTAGTAAAAATGGGTGCCAGATGCTGTGAGCCGCAGAAGGGCGATTTGTTTAAGAGCTGGCTCTGACTTTTTTGCATTCAATTACTCTGTAGAACAAACCTTACACAAGCATTTAGGTAACTCAGCTAACTTCAGACATGCATTTTAATAATAGATTTCATCTCTGAATATATTCTAAGCAACACATCATATAAATGGTGTTTAAGGAATTAATTGATTTCTGCATAATATCTTTTTTTTTTCACATGAAAAGAGAGCTGCAAAGCTCTTGGCAGGAACCCAGAAATGTAATTAACACAGAGGGCCAAATTTTCAGTTACCCTTAGGTGCTGCTGCCTCATGCTCATGCAGTTGCAGGGAGGGGAGCAGGGAGGAAGATCACGGTTCACAGCGAGGAGGAGAGGTGGCTTTGGGTCATGAAGAAGGACAAGAAGCTAAGAGTTCAGTGAGTTCTTCTGTTCCTGTTGTCAGGCGTTAATCCAGATATTAATCATTGCTTGATCACACCCAGAGAAAGTCTCCCGTGGCAACTGGAAGACTTTATCACACATGGTCCCCAGTCAGATCACAAAGAGATTTGAGCAAACGCAGGCCCTTGCTGCCTCTAAACATCTACCTCTTGTGGAAGGGTGGGTTGGCATGTCCCCTCGACTTCAGCTCTCCCTTCAGCTCTCATGTCTAACTCTTTGCAACCCCGTAGATTATAGCCCTCTGTACTCCTCTAGCCACAGGGTTGTCCATGCAAGAATAGTGGAGTGGGCTGCCATTTCTTCCTTGAGGGGACTTTCCTGATCCAGGAATAAAACCCACACCTCCTGCACTGGAAGGTGGGCCCAGAATTGTTGAGCCCTCCCTATCTTAAACAGCCTTTCCTGGCATTTGGATCATCACTTCAATGATGTGATAATATCTGCAAGTTGGGAAAATAAAAGTGGCATTTGTTTAGCCATAATTAATGAAATATTTATGTTGCATGAGACTATGTGATAAAACCTTAGGCTTAGAGTCCTTTTGCTTCTGATTACATTTGGGATTTTTTTTTCTATGACCAGACATTCTGACGCCAGCCCTTTTACACTGAGCAGATGTCATGTAGTAAAAATGGGTGCCAGATGCTGTGAGCCGCAGAAGGGCGATTTGTTTAAGAGCTGGCTCTGACTTTTTTGCATTCAATTACTCTGTAGAACAAACCTTACACAAGCATTTAGGTAACTCAGCTAACTTCAGACATGCATTTTAATAATAGATTTCATCTCTGAATATATTCTAAGCAACACATCATATAAATGGTGTTTAAGGAATTAATTGATTTCTGCATAATATCTTTTTTTTTTCACATGAAAAGAGAGCTGCAAAGCTCTTGGCAGGAACCCAGAAATGTAATTAACACAGAGGGCCAAATTTTCAGTTACCCTTAGGTGCTGCTGCCTCATGCTCATGCAGTTGCAGGGAGGGGAGCAGGGAGGAAGATCACGGGGTTCACAGCGAGGAGGGAGAGGTGGCTTTGGGTCATGAAGAAGGACAAGAAGCTAAGAGTTCAGTGAGTTCTTCTGTTCCTGTTTCAGGTCCCAAGCATGTCCCCATCAGAGCGCAGGGGACAGGGACTGCCTCTTCAAACTCTTCCACTACCACCTCCTCTGCAGATGACGAATTCGATCCCCAGCCTTCCTTGCGGTCAAAGGTAACAACACTTGACAAACCAAGGGGGCCTTGGCTTGTGGAGGCCGTTTACCATCCAGATTTCAGACCCAATGTGGGTTCCAGCTGCAGCAGTTTCGTTAGGAAGATCACGTTTTATTGCATCTGACAGAAACCACTCTTTTTTTTTTTCAATCTGGAACACCATACCGATTATCTATCTATCTATCTATCTATCTATCTATCTATCTATCTATACACACACGCGTGCATGTGTGCACATACACACACACACACACACACACACATATTTAACTTTTAGAAGCTTATCTTTCTCAGAAATACTAAAATGGAAAGCAGGGGAAAACAGACATATTTACTTGAAATCATTTGGTGACTGCAGCTCTTTAAGTGGATTTAATATGTGATCCAACAAGCAAGCCATTGAAAAAATTACAACAAGCAGATGCATATTTCCCTGGGGGAAGCACAGCTTCATTTAAGAAGCACTAGAGGCAGATTGCATGGAAAATGTTATGTTTATTCTAATCAGAAATATGAAATGAACCATGCAGTTGCATCTAGACTTCGAGGATCCCTACTGACGAGCCGAGTGTCAGCAGGGGGACTGCTGTTCTTCTCTTTGCTTAGTGAACACTAATTTCTGGAGCACCCTTTAAACAACTCCTGTACCCATGGATTTAAAACCATAAATGTTGTCGTATGCTTTTAAATGTGTCTGTGTGTCACCTCCATGGAGACAGGCATCCCATGACCAAATCCCACCATTGTTTCCTTTGTCCGCTGGGGCTGGAAGGGCTAAATGGCTGGACCTCATATACTTCCCGGGCAGACAGAGAAGCAGTTCACTGCCCTGGTAGTGTTTACTCTTTGGAGCAATGAGGATCTGAGGAGAAAGAGAGAACCAAATTTATTTACTTAAACTCAACTTTTCCATATCTGGCGCTAGGAGCTTTGGCGTCATCTCAAGTCACTCAGGGGTTCCAGCTCCCCATGGCCCCACTTGGAGCAAGTCAGAAGGGAACTGGGACATGTGTGTGTGAGTATGTGTGTGTATGTGAGGGAGGGTGGAGAGAGGAAGGGAGAGAGGGGAGAGGAGGAGAATGAGACAATACTGAGAGATTTCTAATTTCTGACTGTGAGTGTGTCTGATTAGTTTGGCACTCAGCACAAATGAATTCTGTGTGTTGATTTCTAGGGTTTCCCTACAGACCCTCTCACTGCCTTGAATGACCCTGAATTAACTCTATGTTCCAATGAGGCAGAGGCCCCAGCATTAACCATCCTGACACTCATAGGGACCCAAAGAATGGAGTGCCCCGAGGTTCTTGAAATAGCAAGACCATGACACATAGGGCAGGCCGCAGTGTGGTAAAGCTGGGCTTCTCAGGTGGTGCCATGGTAAAGAATTTGCCTGCCAATGTAGGAGATGTGGGTTTGCCCCCTGTGTCAGGAAGATACCCTGGAATAGGAAATGGCAGCCCGCTCTCAGGATTTTTGTTGCCTGGAAAATCCGATGGACAGAGGATCCTGGTGGGCTACAGTGCATGGGGTTGCACAGAGTCTGATATGACTGAGCGGGCACACGTGGTAAAGCTAGCCCATGCTTCTGATACAGCCCGTGAAAGAAACCATAGCTCTGGCTGCTTCAGGAAGGGAAGCTGGCAAAAAGCCTCTTTCTTTACCACTTCCCAAGAGCTCACACTGAAGGAACGAAGGGAATATTTTCCCCTCTGGCTTCTTTATCTCTTCTGCCTCATACAGGTGCGTCCCCAGCTACATGGCACAGAATCCACGTCATCTCAAGTGAGCCTTTTCGCAGGAAGCTGGAGACAAGATAAATACCCTCACCTTTTACTCTGCCCCTCTCCCCTCAAATTAATGCCTGGATCTGACAGATGGGGACAGGCAGCTTGTCTTTAGCCCTGCTGGATTTCTCCCTTTCTCCATCCTTTTTTTTTGGTTTGTTTTTACTTTTTTTTTTTTTTTAATTTTGGCCACTTTCATTGACCTTTCATTTATTTATTTTCACCCATCTTTGTTCTTTGACCCCTTTCCCCGTCCTTTATCTTTTTCTTTCTTAGCCCTTAGCCTCTCTCTTTCTCTTACTGCATCATCACCGTCATCACTAAGGATGTAAGAACTGTGCCCGGTGCATTGTGAGTCTATATGAATGTTGCTTGATATATCATCCTTATTTGTTTCTTCATTATCTTTTCTTAAAAGGCAGTACAAGACTTTCTTTACCCATCTAGGTTCTACTTTGCTGACTCTGGATAAAGGGGGTGGGGTTTGGCCACTTTGCTGCTGGCAAGTGCTAAGATGGTACAATGCTCTCAAGGCATCCCTCATTGAACTTGTTTGAATGGTCTCAATTTAGGGGAAAAGCTTGATAGTTCTAGAAAACAGAGGTCCCCGATGTGCCTGCACCGTGTTTGGCATGGAAAAGGCAGAATAAACTGGACGGAAATGTGGACACTGGATTCAGGTTACCTGGGCTTAGCTCTTGGTGCTCCCAACTCCTGATTGGGTCATCTTGGGCAAGTAATTTAACATCTCTGAGTTCTGATTCCCTTGCCTATAATCTAAGCATAATTTGGAGAAGAAATTAGATGACATTTGTGAAGTCATCTGTACAGTGGCTAGCCTTATAGCACTCAATCTATGCTGGCATTTATTATGTAGATTAGCAGGAACGTTCAAGAGATATTTCTTAAGTGACTGATTCTCCATAGAGATTGAGTCAGTCAATCTCTGGACAACAGCTACCAGTGATTTTCGTCAAACCCTTCCCTGCCCCAGCCTTCTAAGAAAGGTCCTGGCCATTTAAAGTAGGGATTTCTGCATCCCAGTGGCCTGGAACCACTGCAGTGGTTGACAGTCCATCCAGGAGTTGTCCTAGATGTGTCATGAAGACCTGGATCAAGCTTTGTAAATGCTTCAGTTTTGAGTGTTCTTTAGTCTACTAGCCCAGGCACACAGAGAATCCAGTGGGATTAAAGATTTGTACAAAGTGAAGTAGGGAAGTAAAGTAATCTTATGCCTTGATACACAACATTTCCATTACTTTAGAAGGTTCTATTGGACATTGCTGTTCTCGATGCTAAGCAGTGGTTTGGTCCGAGAGGGTACAACCCAACTCAGTTTTTCTCAGACATATTTTTCTTTTTGGCTTTTGTAGGAGAAGAAAACACTTAGAAGAAGAAGGAAGCTGGAAAAGGCAACAAAACAATTGGTTAAGCAAGAAGAATTGAAAAGACTTCATAAAGCTCAGGTCAGAAAACAAAGTTGAGATAAGTGAGTGGCTCAGGGTTGCTGGGAATCTGGGTCTGGAAGCCCTTTGGAAGTCTGTGTTGCACTGGGGAGGCCGGGCTGGGGAGAGATCATTCTCTCTTCTCTGGGCACCAGGCCTGTGACTGTTCTGAAGGCTACAGTTCAATCCCTGGTGGGCTGCAGGGCCTGGAGAGCCCAGGTGTTGAGCTGGCCCACTCCCAGCTGCCTTTCCATCTGCAGATGTGTGTCCTGCAAAGTGAGCTGGAACAGCAGCCAACACACAGCCTTGGGAAGCATCCTGGGCCCTGACTGCCACACAGCAGTGCCCTTAGCTTTGTCCTCTGTGAGGGTGTAACTTTCTCCTGAATTTCTGGCAGTATCTTTGCTGAACTGACAGCTCTTGGGGCTGTCTATGTTCCGAGGTTAGTTCAACACATAAGCATTCTGCTGTAGACTTCCTGGCCTGATTAGTTACTCCAAACATGTCTGCCCAAGTTGATCTTCCCAACTGCAAAATGAAGCAGAAAGTTAAGGCACTTCCGCTCTCCCAGAGGACCCCAAACCTAGCCTTAAAAAGCAGTTGAGTTTTTGGACAAAGGAATCGAAAATGACCATTCATATTAATGCAGTCTGCTCTTACATGCCCTTCTCCGGTTATTTGCTTTATTCAGTTGTGTAGTCGTGTAAGTTGTTTCTGACAAGAAGGGCATCACTTAATCCAACCTCCTTTGCTCTTCTCAGTGGCTGACTCGGGAGCCAACCCCTTCCCCTAGCAGACGGGAAACATTCAAATAAACTGCCTCTGTCCATTCTCAACCTCTGAAGCAGACTTTCTTGAAACATTTCAACTTTTCCTTCTGAGAACAAGACATCTTTATGAAATGGATTGGCAAACTGAACAATTTCCTCTTCTTATATTGGGTTGACCAAAAAGCTCATTTCGGTTTTTTTCCATAAGATGTTATGGAAAACCACGAGTGAAGGTTTTGGTCAACCCAATTTCCATAACATCTTATGGAAAAAACCCAAATGAACTTTTTGATCAACCCAATATTTTTACTTCAGATAGTGGGCAGTGATAACAGAAGAATTATGGTAGCCTCTTGAGTCCTAATTGGCTAGCATCCATACTCACCCTGTATAATTGTTGAGATTTTCATTCTTAGTTTTTAAAGAATGACCCCTGTATCAGTCAACTTGAGCTGCCATAAGGACATACCACAGGCTGGGTGGCTTAAACCACAGAAATTTATTCTTTCACAGCTCTGGAGGCTGGATGTCCAAGATCAAGGTGCCTCCAGTGTTGCTTTCTGGTGAGGACTCTCTTCCTGGCTTGCAGACAGCTGCCTTCTTGCTGTGTCCTTACATGGCCTTTGTGGGTGGGCATTCAGAACAAGAGAGAGAGGATTCTGGTGTCTTTTCCTCTGCGTATAAGGACACCAATCCCATTGGATTAGGGCCTACTGCTATGACCTCATTTAACTTCATTTAACCTCATTTACCTCCATAGCGGCCTTATTTCCAAACACAGTGCCTTTAGGGGTTAGGACATCAACAGATGAGTTTAGTGTTATGGACTGCTCTCAGTCCATAACAGTTATATAGCCATGATTACAAAGCAATCAGTCATAAAGCCATTTAAATGTTTCCCTTCTTTTAGCAAGACTGCACTGTACCAGAAAGAGACAGATCTATAAAGATATAATTGTCTTTAAAACAGAGACAGAGAGGAAGATAGCATGAAATTACAAGTTGTTTCAGTTGGAATTCCCATCTATTTCAGATTTTATGTTTGGGATTTAAGCACAGCTGAGACAAGGAGCCAGATGGTTGCTGAGTCCCCGCCCCGACCCTTGCTCAGGCCTATTCAAGGGTTGGAGGTGCCTCAGGGATTGTATTTTGACTCCAGGGGAGACTTAGAAGGAGGTAGAGTTAAAGAGGAAGGGGAATGAGATACACTAGGAGGGAGGGAAGGATGAACACACAGCTGCTACCTGCCCACACAGAGCCATTTCCTTAAAGATACCTGGTCTGACAGGTATAAAGGCTGTCCTGCCAAGAGAAGAGCCTTTTGGCAGCGCGTGATTGAAAGTAGGGAAAACTGATGGGGATGAACAAAATGTATATAGAAAAGGGTTTTTTTCCTCTTTAATTTTGCTTCCTAATATACACAAGAGAGAAATAGCTAGTGGGGAAAATAAATATGTAAGTGCAAAGCCAGGAATGACCCCAAGCCTTGACAGGTGCCTACAGTTAGTCTAAGGAGAATGTGCCTTAATGGGAGAAACATCTTTGTCTTGTCCTAGTAAACTGCTAATAACAAGCCACGGGACACTAACGCAGATGGTAAAAAGCCCCATGATGCAGTGAAAGAATAGATTGTCAGTCTGCAGCTGAGGACAGAGGCAAGACAGACTGAGGGAGGAACACACAGCCCCAGGAATTGGCTCCCATCTCCTGTTCCAGTGTCTTGGGACGTATCTGCTGGTTCTTCTTAGGAAAATGGAATATGAGCATGCTCTGTGTTTGCCCCCAGCAATCCTGTCCTTACTCTGAGTAGGGCCTTCAGCTCTGACCATGGTCAGAGGCCAAGACTCTGAGGAGTCCAGGGACTATGAGGACTGGCCACCTGGCCTGGAAGCCTCTACCTGACAGCCTGTCTGTGTACTTGGCTTGGTCAAAGGGGACTGTCTCCTTTGGGGCAGACTGAGCTTACACACAGACTCCTTGCGTTCTGTTTTCATATTTAAAAAGAGAACTGTCCAGTTCTGGTTGTTTCGGGAATTCAGAGGTTCTTACCTGGTTAATTGAAGAGGTGGCAAGTGGGGAAAGAGCCTTGTTGCAAAAAATTAGAAACAGAGAGAGAGAGGAAGATAGCATGAAATTACAAGTTGTTTCAGTTGGAATTCCCATCTATTTCAGATTTTATGTTTGGGATTTAAGCACAGCTGAGACAAGGAGCCAGATGGTTGCTGAGTCCCCGCCCCGACCCTTGCTCAGGCCTATTCAAGGGTTGGAGGTGCCTCAGGGATTGTATTTTGACTCCAGGGGAGACTTAGAAGGAGGTAGAGTTAAAGAGGAAGGGGAATGAGATACACTAGGAGGGAGGGAAGGATGAACACACAGCTGCTACCTGCCCACACAGAGCCATTTCCTTAAAGATACCTGGTCTGACAGGTATAAAGGCTGTCCTGCCAAGAGAAGAGCCTTTTGGCAGCGCGTGATTGAAAGTAGGGAAAACTGATGGGGATGAACAAAATGTATATAGAAAAGGGTTTTTTTCCTCTTTAATTTTGCTTCCTAATATACACAAGAGAGAAATAGCTAGTGGGGAAAATAAATATGTAAGTGCAAAGCCAGGAATGACCCCAAGCCTTGACAGGTGCCTACAGTTAGTCTAAGGAGAATGTGCCTTAATGGGAGAAACATCTTTGTCTTGTCCTAGTAAACTGCTAATAACAAGCCACGGGACACTAACGCAGATGGTAAAAAGCCCCATGATGCAGTGAAAGAATAGATTGTCAGTCTGCAGCTGAGGACAGAGGCAAGACAGACTGAGGGAGGAACACACAGCCCCAGGAATTGGCTCCCATCTCCTGTTCCAGTGTCTTGGGACGTATCTGCTGGTTCTTCTTAGGAAAATGGAATATGAGCATGCTCTGTGTTTGCCCCCAGCAATCCTGTCCTTACTCTGAGTAGGGCCTTCAGCTCTGACCATGGTCAGAGGCCAAGACTCTGAGGAGTCCAGGGACTATGAGGACTGGCCACCTGGCCTGGAAGCCTCTACCTGACAGCCTGTCTGTGTACTTGGCTTGGTCAAAGGGGACTGTCTCCTTTGGGGCAGACTGAGCTTACACACAGACTCCTTGCGTTCTGTTTTCATATTTAAAAAGAGAACTGTCCAGTTCTGGTTGTTTCGGGAATTCAGAGGTTCTTACCTGGTTAATTGAAGAGGTGGCAAGTGGGGAAAGAGTTTCTTCCTCTTGGAAAGAAGGTGGCAGAACTGGCCCCCTTGTATGACTCTGCATGTTGCAAGTACCTGCGTGACAAAGGATCCTGGCATTGCAGGCCATCCAGAGGCAGCTGGAGGAGGTGGAGGAGCGGCAGAGGGCTTCTGAGATCCAGGGCGTGAAGCTGGAGAAGGCCCTGAGAGGAGAAGCAGGTAGGCATCCCCGCAGGCGAATCTGGAGCAGTGGGCTCAGGCCCATGACTATGGTCTGAGAATAGTGCTGTTGTAACTGTCCAGGCAAAACAGCGAGACCTTATCCCCCACTGCAGAACTGTCAACACTGACCTGGGTGCTCAATTCGTAGCTGCTTCCCACTTTCAAAATAAAACTGGCCACCTAGTTTGAAATTCCCAGGCCATTGGTGGCCTGTGGGCCTTGGGTTTCTGGTTTGTCCAGTCTCTCTGCTACTATGTGATTTGCAATTAAGGGGTTAAGATAAATTAAGGAGAAACAGTTAAGTGTTTCAAGCCATGTTGGTAGGGATTCAAAGTTGAACTTGGAGTCAAGGTCCTGACTTCTCCCTTTACCACCTATGTCTCCCTTTATCAGCTGTAAGACCTTGGGCCACTTGTGTTCTAAACCTTCATGAACTTTCATTTTCTCCTCTAAAATGTGGAAAATAGGGATTTCTTATCCTAAGAGCTAAAATAAAGATTAAAGAATAAATCATATATATATATACATATATATATATATATAATGATACTATGTTAGTCACTCATATATATATTATATTACAGTACTATGTTAGTTGCTCATTCATGTTCAACTCTTTGTGACCTCACGGGCTGTAGCTCACCGTGTTTCTCTGTCCACGGAATTCTCCAGGCAAGAATACTGGAGTGGGTAGCCATTCCCTTCTCTATAAGACCTTTTCCAATCAGTGTATTGTCTAGCACAAGGTCAAGCAATAACTGGTAACTATTCTGCTGATAGCTTCAGGTTCTTAGATGCAAACAAGTCATCTGGTGAAGGCCTATCTTATGTTGAACTTGGAGACAATGGTTCTATAACAATAGACAAGACGTTTTCTGCCTTTGAGAATTGTATGGTCCATACAATTATGGGAAAGCATTAGGGTGGATTGAGGGCAGAATCATGGGGTTCCTAACTGATCTCAGTGGGAGAGGGGCGGGGAGGGGAGGTCTGTCAGGCCAATCTCCTGGAAGAGGTGATCCATTAAGACAAGAACCAGAGGAGGAACAGGAAGTAAACAGGGAAGTGAGGAGACTGTTCTGACACAGGGAACAGTGCTTGCAAAGGCCAAACGTGAAATGCCTAAATGAGTGAGGAGCCAGCAGAGGATTTGGGTGAGGGATGAAACTGGAAGAAATCTATGTGTTTTTGGAAACCATCCAGCAGTGGTGTGACCAATGAATTGAAGTTAGTGGTAGGTGTTGTCTCTTTTATTTAATTGAATTTTATTAGAGTTGTGTTAGTTTCAGCTATACAGCAAAGTGATTCACTTACACACACACACATATATGTATCCACGCATCTGTATACTGGGGGGTGTTGTCTCTTTAATTTTCTAATGTGATATCTTTTGCCTTCTGTATCTTGGATAGAAAGCGTGAAAAAGCAGACACTGAAAAACACATATTTCTGTGTGCAGCCATGTAAACAATATACAGAAAGGTTAGGACTTCAATTCTCTTAACTTCAGCAGGGGCAGACTCAGATTTTGTGAGACCTGAAGCTGGGGGGTGACTCTCAGAGCCTTGCAAAGGCCCATCCACCCGACAGGCCCTGTGGTTTCAGCTTCATGGCTGCATGGTTTTTGTCTCTCTGGAAACTCCAAGGTCTGACTTTATCACTCTGTGCCTCCGTTTCTGTGTTTATAAAGTGGGGGTGATAATTAGACCTGTTCTTTGGATTTGTGGTTGAGGATCAGTCAAAACAATGGATGTGGAAGCCCTAGCACAGTGCCTGGCATGGGACAGATAGTTAATAAGTACTTATTCCTTTTCTTATAATGCTCTGTGCATGTCCTTTCAATGAGAACCCGAGTTGACCCATTGGAAGTAGGGTTTTTGACAAAAATGCTAACTTTTTCTCACTGCTCAGAGTGAGTGTCATGACTTGCCTCTATATCCCTTGTCAAGACTTTTGATACAAAGAAATGTTTGATCATATTCCTGATCAGGAAGGCTTGGCACTTGTCTTTAGGAATCTGCTGACTTCAGTGAGAGTCTTAGAAATGAAAAGGATAAACCAGGAAAGCTAAGACACGTGTCCGTTTGCTAGGGAGCAGTATGACAGGGTGGCGTAGGTAAAATCATAAGCATCAAAGAGTCCCGTGTTCAAATTCTGTTCCATTGCATTTAGACTGTGTGGTTTTAGGAGAATCACTTAAGCCCTCTGGCCTCAGATTCCTTGGGGTGAAAATGAAGCTAATAATCCTCATATTATCAGGTCATTTTGAGAGTTAAGGGCATTAGTGGGCCAAGAGTCTCCCAAATGAAAGGCTAATAATCCATAAATCAATATGTCTCTTTTATTTAATTGAATTTTATTAGAGTTGTGTTAGTTTCAGCTATACAGCAAAGTGATTCACTTACACACACACACATATATGTATCCACGCATCTGTATACTGGGGGGTGTTGTCTCTTTAATTTTCTAATGTGATATCTTTTGCCTTCTGTATCTTGGATAGAAAGCGTGAAAAAGCAGACACTGAAAAACACATATTTCTGTGTGCAGCCATGTAAACAATATACAGAAAGGTTAGGACTTCAATTCTCTTAACTTCAGCAGGGGCAGACTCAGATTTTGTGAGACCTGAAGCTGGGGAGTGACTCTCAGAGCCTTGCAAAGGCCCATCCACCCGACAGGCCCTGTGGTTTCAGCTTCATGGCTGCATGGTTTTTGTCTCTCTGGAAACTCCAAGGTCTGACTTTATCACTCTGTGCCTCCGTTTCTGTGTTTATAAAGTGGGGGTGATAATTAGACCTGTTCTTTGGATTTGTGGTTGAGGATCAGTCAAAACAATGGATGTGGAAGCCCTAGCACAGTGCCTGGCATGGGACAGATAGTTAATAAGTACTTATTCCTTTTCTTATAATGCTCTGTGCATGTCCTTTCAATGAGAACCCGAGTTGACCCATTGGAAGTAGGGTTTTTGACAAAAATGCTAACTTTTTCTCACTGCTCAGAGTGAGTGTCATGACTTGCCTCTATATCCCTTGTCAAGACTTTTGATACAAAGAAATGTTTGATCATATTCCTGATCAGGAAGGCTTGGCACTTGTCTTTAGGAATCTGCTGACTTCAGTGAGAGTCTTAGAAATGAAAAGGATAAACCAGGAAAGCTAAGACACGTGTCCGTTTGCTAGGGAGCAGTATGACAGGGTGGCGTAGGTAAAATCATAAGCATCAAAGAGTCCCGTGTTCAAATTCTGTTCCATTGCATTTAGACTGTGTGGTTTTAGGAGAATCACTTAAGCCCTCTGGCCTCAGATTCCTTGGGGTGAAAAATGAAGCTAATAATCCTCATATTATCAGGTCATTTTGAGAGTTAAGGGCATTGGTGGGCCAAGAGTCTCCCAAGAGTGCCCACCACAGGGTAGGCATAAATGACAATAAATGACTACCTGATAGTATTTCATGAAATACTATTAAATAGCCTGCAATTTCTAAAGAATTGAGTCTCTGATCTTCATTGCTTGAAATTTAAAGTCTAGAAACCGAATTTTTAAAGCTTCTAAAAATTTTGCTTACTGTAAAGAAAGACTATTTGAGTTATCAGCTAAAGAAACTCAGTCAGCTTGTGGTGTTTTCAAAGGTGTATTTTCCTGGCCAGAAGATGGATTCTGCTCATTCTCTTTATGTCCTTGGTAATTTAATTCCCCTGTTAAGTTTATGGACCTTTTTCTCCTTGATTGTCTTTGTGTGGGTGACAGATGCAGATCAACAAGGGGCAGGAGACTGAATGAGTCAAGTCACAAGCGGCCCCAAAGGAAACGGAGCAGAAGATTTGCAAACCAGGCACTGAAATTAATACACTCTAACTTGTAATAACATTTGTGCAATAATAATATTCCTGTGCAGTTTAATATTCTACTCAGCCCCTTTAAGAGATTGCCCTGGTGCTTAATGAATGACCGATGCTTATTAGGTTAAGTTGTATTTGAGCTAGCCTGGGTTGCTCTGGTTCAAGTGATTGAACGGGAATTATTTAATAGGTATTATTAGGATAATTAGAAAATAATCACAGTTAGGCAATAATATTGAGCTTTTAAAGGTTGTGAATAACCAAATTTAGAGACAGGCCTGAAAACACGAGTTGTCTGCGACAGTTACGCAAGTCCCCTCTGATAATGATGTGCACCAGCCTGAAAGGGTCTTTTGTTCCTAGGAGTTATTCATTAGGCGGGCATTGAATTAGAGGAACATGCGGGGGTGCAGGACAGAGGGCAATGATGGCTGATGAGCAAAATGAGGCTTTGATGAGCTCCTAATTGTCGTGACAACAATTCCTGCTTTCTCTTTTTCCAATAGTCAGAAATAAGCTCTCCCACCCCCAGGAAGGTTTTTTCCCCCTATTTTGTCAAGGCAAGGGAAACAAAGAAAAACAAAAACCCACCCCAGATAGCAAGTCATTCTGTTCTGTAGAGTGTGCGTGTGTCTGTGTGTGTGTGTGTGATGGCCTCAACCGAGGGAATGGATTCTTCTGATGGTCCTCGCTGCCCAGACAAAAGGATCACCGTGCACAGGGACCTGATAGCCCTGAGCCTACCCTCTATGAGGAGGTCAAGTTGAGCTTTGCAGCCATGAAGAATTTTCTCAATCAAGTGCGATTAACTACTGATTTGTTCTCAATGTAGTGGTCAGTGTCATGTACCAGGGTTATGGAACACTCCAAGTTAGCAGGAGACCACCATTCAAATTTAGATGAAGTTGATAACACAAACTGCACTTTCAGTATCTGGAAACAGGTAAAATCTGGTAAAAGCAGAGTTTTGGAGAACACGAGAATTATTCCTCTCTGATAGCTTTACCAACTTGGAGGAAGGTTTACCAGCTGGTTTTCTCCCCTCATGGCTATTCCTTCACACAGACAAAGGGTTTGCAAAGTAGTAGGCTACATGTGCTGAGGTTGCCAACAGATGGCAGCAGGAGCACACATTACAACAAAAGAAATTGCAATGACCGCCAGGCAGGAAGAGGGAAGTAGTTTGGTGTGCACTCTGTGGTTTTTATCTTGACCACTGCTGAGGAACAGAAGGAATAGTGATTTCCTGGATTACAAAACAGCAAGGTGTCCCACAAAGGACACAGATATTAGAGTGAGACACTCCTGATTTTGAATCTTGATCCCACTCATTATAAAGACTCTGAAGCTGGTAGCTAAGCAACCAAGGAATTTGGACAGATTTGTCACACTCTATGCGCTGAAGGTAAACAGTGAGACACAGTGCACCAGAGCAAGAGAGTTTTTACTCACACTATAGCAAATAGCAGGAGCAGCAGCGTGGTACAGGTTGCCCTGTATCTAAGTGCTGGGGTGTGGCCTGATAGGCCCAGATGGCAGCTGTGCACAAAGTGGATTGGCTCACAGCAGAGGAACTCAGCAGCTTCTATAGCAAGCAGTCAGTTAGCCAGCCCCCTTTACCAGGAGACAAGCAGTCTATGTGGCTGGCTGCAGGATCACAGGATGGTTAGGCCATGCTGCTTGGCACACTCAGCAAAGACATGCAGGGATGCTCAAGGTTTATGACAGACCGCCTCACTCAACAAATGTCAATAATCCATTTATTATGTAGTCACCTCTGCTTCCAGCCTCAGTAGCCACCTGGTCGAGCAGTGGTCTTGTAACAGACATGGACCCAGTGAGAGCGAGACTAAGATTCTCTTCCTGATAAAGACTTGGGTCCTCTCTCCATGGATTGTGAGGTTGTTGAGGTTTCAGAGTTATATGCCCTGTGCTGTGCTTAGTCACTCAGTCATGTCCAACTCTTTACAACCCCACGAACTGTAGCCCTGCAGGCTCCTCCATCCATGGGGCTTCTCCAGGCAAGAATACTGGAGTGGGCTGCCATGTCCTCCTTCAGGGGATCTTCCCAACCCAGGGATCAAACCCAGGTCTACCTCACTGCGGGTGGATTCGTTACCATATAAGCCACCAGGGAAACCATATATAATTGCTTTACACAAAGAAATTCCCATGATAGCAATAAAAAGTATGTTTTATATCACAAGCTATTAATAGTACATATATAATTGAATAACGTTTCAAGAGATCATATTGAACTTTGCCACATATAAAAGGCCAGAACTTTCTCTTCTCATTTTCTTAGTACTTGTTACGACCCATAAAATTAATTTTGCAATGCTCAGTTTTAAAAACCACGACCATTTTACCTGAAAAAAACTATTCTAAACGAAATACCCAAGTGACCGCCTCAGCCAAAGAGACAGAATGTGCTACCTAAGAAGTATGAAGCAGCAAAATGGTCGACTACATGCTATAGAAGCCCATTCACTACAATAAGATACTTTTGAAGATGCTGTTAGCTTCTTAAGTGAGAGAAGTCCTTAAGGGTCAAGAAAGAGAGGGAAAAGAATCTCCTGAAACCTATGTTTTCCAGAAAGGAAGGAAATACAAAAACAGAAATCCAGGGTTTCCATGAGTCTAATGAAAAATAGGGGAGCTAACCTTAAAATTTCCATGTTAAAGCCAGGTCTTTAGAATTCCAAGACCAATTGTAGATTCTATATGAAAGAAACCATACTTCAGGTTAGGCTCTAAGGATTCAGACAGATGAAGTTCAGTACACTCTGAGCTTATAATGATAATTTTTAAAATCACCCAAAACACAAAGAAGTGAGCCACTAAGAATGAGATTCATGCCAAATCAGCAAACTATCTACAAACAGAATTCTGGCAAATATGCGTTAAGCAGAAAAAAAAAGAGACATACCCAAGAGGATGATATGATGATCTGAAATATGCAAGAATAAATGGTGAATGCAAAAATAGTAAACATGTAAAGACTTGGGTCCTCTCTCCATGGATTGTGAGGTTGTTGAGGTTTCAGAGTTATATGCCCTGTGCTGTGCTTAGTCACTCAGTCATGTCCAACTCTTTACAACCCCACGAACTGTAGCCCTGCAGGCTCCTCCATCCATGGGGCTTCTCCAGGCAAGAATACTGGAGTGGGCTGCCATGTCCTCCTTCAGGGGATCTTCCCAACCCAGGGATCAAACCCAGGTCTACCTCACTGCGGGTGGATTCGTTACCATATAAGCCACCAGGGAAACCATATATAATTGCTTTACACAAAGAAATTCCCATGATAGCAATAAAAAGTATGTTTTATATCACAAGCTATTAATAGTACATATATAATTGAATAACGTTTCAAGAGATCATATTGAACTTTGCCACATATAAAAGGCCAGAACTTTCTCTTCTCATTTTCTTAGTACTTGTTACGACCCATAAAATTAATTTTGCAATGCTCAGTTTTAAAAACCACGACCATTTTACCTGAAAAAAACTATTCTAAACGAAATACCCAAGTGACCGCCTCAGCCAAAGAGACAGAATGTGCTACCTAAGAAGTATGAAGCAGCAAAATGGTCGACTACATGCTATAGAAGCCCATTCACTACAATAAGATACTTTTGAAGATGCTGTTAGCTTCTTAAGTGAGAGAAGTCCTTAAGGGTCAAGAAAGAGAGGGAAAAGAATCTCCTGAAACCTATGTTTTCCAGAAAGGAAGGAAATACAAAAACAGAAATCCAGGGTTTCCATGAGTCTAATGAAAAATAGGGGAGCTAACCTTAAAATTTCCATGTTAAAGCCAGGTCTTTAGAATTCCAAGACCAATTGTAGATTCTATATGAAAGAAACCATACTTCAGGTTAGGCTCTAAGGATTCAGACAGATGAAGTTCAGTACACTCTGAGCTTATAATGATAATTTTTAAAATCACCCAAAACACAAAGAAGTGAGCCACTAAGAATGAGATTCATGCCAAATCAGCAAACTATCTACAAACAGAATTCTGGCAAATATGCGTTAAGCAGAAAAAAAAAGAGACATACCCAAGAGGATGATATGATGATCTGAAATATGCAAGAATAAATGGTGAATGCAAAAAATAGTAAACATGTAAGTAAAACAAACATTGTCAGTATAAAATAGTATGAGTTTTCTTTTTTTTCAAAGACAGAATTAAAATACTGGACTAAATACTGGACATAAGTTGCGAGTTGAATGATTAGAAGTGAAGCTTTCTAGGGTCCTTATGTTGTTTAAAAGGAAGCTAAACTATTAAGTGTAGACTTTGTGAGGGTATTTAAAAATACCTATGTAAATTTAAGTGTAATTATGAAAAGAATAGAAAAATGTGTAACTTCAAATCAGCTAGGGGAAACAGAGGTAGAAGAAATAAGAAAAAATAATCAACCAAACAAAATCCCCAACTCATTTTAAATTTTAAAGTATTTTTAAAAAGATAAAAAGTACAAAGATAGGTGGCAGAAACAAATCTAAATATCTCCATAATTGTTGTGAAAATTAATGAACAAAACAATAGCCATTCATATGCTATTTAGCAGACATATATAAAGCATAAATAAATGAAAGATTTAAAGTAAAAAAAAAAGGTCAAGAATATACTAGCTAAATAAAGCTAGGGTAATGGATGAACCCGTGTCTCTTATATCTCTGTATTGGCAGGAAGGTTCTTTACCACTAATACTACCTGGGAAGCCCAGATTAGCTTTTGATACCAAAACTATGATTAGCAATAAACAGCATCACTACATAATTTTAAAATGATCAACTCACCAAGAAGATATGACAATTTAAAATGTTGAGCAAACAGAAATCCGGGTTCCATGAGTCTAAAAATAGGGGAGCTAACCTTAAAATTTCCATGTTAAAGCCAGGTCTTTAGAATTCCAAGACCAATTGTAGATTCTATATGAAAGAAACCATACTTCAGGTTAGGCTCTAAGGATTCAGACAGATGAAGTTCAGTACACTCTGAGCTTATAATGATAATTTTTAAAATCACCCAAAACACAAAGAAGTGAGCCACTAAGAATGAGATTCATGCCAAATCAGCAAACTATCTACAAACAGAATTCTGGCAAATATGCGTTAAGCAGAAAAAAAAAGAGACATACCCAAGAGGATGATATGATGATCTGAAATATGCAAGAATAAATGGTGAATGCAAAAAATAGTAAACATGTAAGTAAAACAAACATTGTCAGTATAAAATAGTATGAGTTTTCTTTTTTTTCAAAGACAGAATTAAAATACTGGACTAAATACTGGACATAAGTTGCGAGTTGAATGATTAGAAGTGAAGCTTTCTAGGGTCCTTATGTTGTTTAAAAGGAAGCTAAACTATTAAGTGTAGACTTTGTGAGGGTATTTAAAAATACCTATGTAAATTTAAGTGTAATTATGAAAAGAATAGAAAAATGTGTAACTTCAAATCAGCTAGGGGAAACAGAGGTAGAAGAAATAAGAAAAAATAATCAACCAAACAAAATCCCCAACTCATTTTAAATTTTAAAGTATTTTTAAAAAGATAAAAAGTACAAAGATAGGTGGCAGAAACAAATCTAAATATCTCCATAATTGTTGTGAAAATTAATGAACAAAACAATAGCCATTCATATGCTATTTAGCAGACATATATAAAGCATAAATAAATGAAAGATTTAAAGTAAAAAAAAAAGGTCAAGAATATACTAGCTAAATAAAGCTAGGGTAATGGATGAACCCGTGTCTCTTATATCTCTGTATTGGCAGGAAGGTTCTTTACCACTAATACTACCTGGGAAGCCCAGATTAGCTTTTGATACCAAAACTATGATTAGCAATAAACAGCATCACTACATAATTTTAAAATGATCAACTCACCAAGAAGATATGACAATTTAAAATGTTGAGCCTATAGCAGACTCAAAATATATAAAACAAAAAATGATAAAAAACTTCAGGGAGAAATGTCTATTATGATGGCAGGAGGTTTTAGTACATATCTCAGTTGAGGAGAGTCAAACAGACCAAGCATTACTATAAGTTTGAACGTTGCAGTTAATAACTTTAATGGACATATATAAAACCCTGCACCCCTGAATTAGTGTATATTCTTTTAAAGTTTACATGATGATTCATGAAAATTGACCATATTAGTTTATACAGTGCATCTCAGAGAATCTGTATTATACAGCCCACATTCTATAGTATAGTGCAGTTAACTTAAAAATCAATAGTCAAAAGATTTGCATTTGGAAAATAAAATATACATTTCTCATGGGTCAAAAAGATATTTTTTAAAAAATTTGGAAATTGAAAATATAGTAAGTATGAAAAAGAAAACAATAGATCAAAACTCATGGGATGCAGTGAAAATGGTTCTTACAGGTATTGCCTTAAATACTTTTATTAGAAAAGAAAGGCTTAAATCATTGAGCTAAGTGTTCAACCTCACTTAGAAAAATGAAGAACAAAATTATCTTAAGGAGAGATGATAAATATATGAGCAGATATAAATGAAAGAGAGAATAAAGATAAAATAGAGGTGGTCTTCTCTATTTTATCAGCAAGCCAAATGTTGGTTCGTTGGAAAAGTTAATAAAAGACTGAAGCAGGGCTTTCCCTGGTGGTCCAGTGGGTAAGGACACCGCCTTGCAGTGCAAGGGGCGCCAGTTCAAGCCCTGGCCTGGGAAGATCCCACGTGCCGCAGAGTGGCTGGACTGATGTGTCCAATTACTGAGCCAGAGCTCTGGAGCACATGCGCCCAGAGCCAGCGCTCTGCAATGACAGACGCCACCGCGATGGGAGGCCCACAGGAGCCAAAGAACAAAGACGGATGAACATAGAGAAACGAAAGACCAATAAAAGTGGCCCACCTGCTCCCCTCCCTCCCCAACCCGACCCCCGCCCAAAATAAATAAATAAATAAATCTTTAAAAAAAAAAAAAAAGACTGAAGCAATCCTTGTAAGTTGATTTTTGAAAAGTTAGACTTTTAAAAGTAAAAGAGAAGAAGTAAATTATGAGTGAAAAGGGCAGACATAACCATGGATATAACAGATTCAAAAAGATAAAAGAATATAATGAACATTTAATCCAATCAATTTTAAAATTTGGCAGTATAAGGGTGAGGTAACAATCATCGTGTTAACAAATTAAACAGAAAAACATATAGGTTTTCAATAGAAGAAAACAATAATTTGACAAAATTCAACATTTATTTAGGATAAAAAATACCTTTTAGCCAAAAACAAAGAACTTTTTTTCTTGCCTTCTTGAAGCTTAAAATTTTTCTATTATGCAAGTTTCAATGCACAGTATGACAACTGATGTCTATATACAGTCTGGAGTGGTCATCTCCACAAGTGTAGTTTCCATCCATCATCACATAGTTGACCCTCTTCTCCCATTTCATCCAGCCCCTAAAACCCTTCCTCTCAGGTAATCACTACTCTGATCTCTATGACTATTTTCTTTTGTTTGTTCATTTTTGCCTTTTAGATTCCACATATGAGTGAAATCCTATGGTATCTATTTTTCTTTGTGTGACTTCCTTCTCTTAGCGTGGTATCTTCAAGACCCATTCATGTTGTTACAAGTGGCAGGATTTCACTTTATATGGCTCACATTCCAGTTTGTATGTATACTATATTTTTTATCCACTCATCCAGTGGTGGACACTTAGGCTGTTTCCACCTCTTGCTGTTGTGAACAGAGCTGCAGTGAACCCAGGGCTTCATCTATCTTTTCAAATTGGTGCTTTGGTGTTCTTAGGACAAACATCCAGAACTGAAATTGCAGGGCCAGAACTTTCTTAATTTGAAATATATCTTACAAAACCTGGTAGTAGACAGCACTGTTTAATGGAAAAATATTAGAAGGATTTCCTTTAAAATCAGTAATAAAAGAGCATACTTGCTATTACCTTCCTGGTGCACAGGGGACCCTAGCCAGTACAGTAAGACAAGGATAAAATGGAACAGGGTTTGGAAAGAAAGAAACAAATTTTTGTCATTTCTAGATGATAGAGTTAACCACATAGAAACTCAAAAGAGTGTGCAGATAATTGTTTTAAGTAATAATAGTCTATATCATATGATTGGAAATAAGATCAAAATAGAAAAATCAGTTGCATTTCCATATCTCAGCACTGGTTTCTAGAAAATGAAATAACAAAGAAGATATCATTTACATTAGCATAAAAACACAATGTGCCTAGGAATAAATCTAAGAAAAAATGTGCATATCTTTTATGGAGCCAATTTTAATGCTTTACTGAAAGCCACCAACACACCCAAACATAGTCTCACATATATGAAATCTTGAAAGAAGCCAGCAGTCACACTGCAGTTCACAGGAAATAAGTGACTCTGGGACAACTGGTTTTCCACACGGGAAAACAATGAGGTTGAGCCTTATCTTAAACCATATATTCAGTGTCATAAAGTTAAAGACTCTAATTTGCAATATTAAGAATCTTTTGGACCTCACATTGGTAGTCTATAGACACCATAAAGGAAAGAAAAAAATAAGCCACTAATTTGGGAAATACATTTAAAACAAATATAACAAATAGTACTCCAGGATATTTAAAGGACTCTTACAAATCAGTAAAAGATAGGTAAACAACTCCGTATAAAAATAGGCAAATGATATAAATACACAATTCACAGAAGATTCATTAGCAATCAGGAAAATGCAAATTCACACTACAGTGAGAAATTAAAACTTATAAATTCTGATAATACTAAGTATCTGGCAGGGGACAAAGGGAGCTCTTATTCAGTGCTAGTGGGAGTATAAACAGCCACAAGTCTTTGGAAAACAATTTGACTTTCTGTTGAGAAGCTGAACATTTGCATACTTACTACTCAAGAATTTCATTCCTCATTATATATGCCAGAGAAAGTCATGCCCACACGAACCAGAAGACATACAAGAATGTGCACGGCAGCATCATTCACAGCAGCAAGCGGCTAACAACCTAGATATCCATTAACAGAAAAATGGATAAACTGTGGTACAGTTAACTGTGGCCCATACAACTGAATATTATATGCAGAACAGTGAAAATGAGCAACATAGAGGCATTTTAGAAACAGACAGAAAGAATTTAAAATAAGCAAGTTGTAGAAGATTACACATTTTATGATAGCATTTCAATAAAATTCAAAAGCAAGAACAGCTTCATTTATGATGAAGAGATATATAGCTAAAAGAAGAAAAAAAAGCTGTTTAAGGGCTTCCCCTGGTGGTCCAGTGGGTAAGGACACCGCCTTGCAGTGCAAGGGGCGCCGGTTTGATCCCTGGCCTGGGAAGATCCCACGTGCCGCAGAGCGGCTGGAATGTGCCTAGGAATAAATCTAAGAAAAAATGTGCATATCTTTTATGGAGCCAATTTTAATGCTTTACTGAAAGCCACCAACACACCCAAACATAGTCTCACATATATGAAATCTTGAAAGAAGCCAGCAGTCACACTGCAGTTCACAGGAAATAAGTGACTCTGGGACAACTGGTTTTCCACACGGGAAAACAATGAGGTTGAGCCTTATCTTAAACCATATATTCAGTGTCATAAAGTTAAAGACTCTAATTTGCAATATTAAGAATCTTTTGGACCTCACATTGGTAGTCTATAGACACCATAAAGGAAAGAAAAAAATAAGCCACTAATTTGGGAAATACATTTAAAACAAATATAACAAATAGTACTCCAGGATATTTAAAGGACTCTTACAAATCAGTAAAAGATAGGTAAACAACTCCGTATAAAAATAGGCAAATGATATAAATACACAATTCACAGAAGATTCATTAGCAATCAGGAAAATGCAAATTCACACTACAGTGAGAAATTAAAACTTATAAATTCTGATAATACTAAGTATCTGGCAGGGGACAAAGGGAGCTCTTATTCAGTGCTAGTGGGAGTATAAACAGCCACAAGTCTTTGGAAAACAATTTGACTTTCTGTTGAGAAGCTGAACATTTGCATACTTACTACTCAAGAATTTCATTCCTCATTATATATGCCAGAGAAAGTCATGCCCACACGAACCAGAAGACATACAAGAATGTGCACGGCAGCATCATTCACAGCAGCAAGCGGCTAACAACCTAGATATCCATTAACAGAAAAATGGATAAACTGTGGTACAGTTAACTGTGGCCCATACAACTGAATATTATATGCAGAACAGTGAAAATGAGCAACATAGAGGCATTTTAGAAACAGACAGAAAGAATTTAAAATAAGCAAGTTGTAGAAGATTACACATTTTATGATAGCATTTCAATAAAATTCAAAAGCAAGAACAGCTTCATTTATGATGAAGAGATATATAGCTAAAAGAAGAAAAAAAAGCTGTTTAAGGGCTTCCCCTGGTGGTCCAGTGGGTAAGGACACCGCCTTGCAGTGCAAGGGGCGCCGGTTTGATCCCTGGCCTGGGAAGATCCCACGTGCCGCAGAGCGGCTGGACCGATGTGTCCAATTACCAAGCCGAAGCTCTGGAGTGCATGCGCCCAGAGCCAGCGCTCTGCAGCGACAGATGCCACCGCGATGGGGGGCCCACAAGAGCCAAAGAACAAAGACGGATGAAAATAGAGAAATGAAAGACCAATAGAAGTGGCCCGCCCGCTCCCCTCCCTCCCCAACCGGACCCCCGCGCAAAATAAATAAATAAATCTTTAAAAAAAAAAAAAAAAAAAGCTGTTTAAGAAAGGAAGGACGAATTTTTGTTTTTCAGTTGCAGCCCCTGACTCCGAGAATGGAATCATGAGCTCCCTTCCAACATCCTGGCTTTGTCAAGACTGAGTCAGACCAGATCTCCAGTGCAGCTTTCTAGATTACCACCATCATTCGTAAGGGCCTGTGGGGAAGTCAACTACCCAGAGCACCGGGTACAGGAGGCCTGGCTAGAGATTAAATAAAGTAGGCCCATGGATGGGGGCGGAGCTAAGAACCAACCAGAGGCCAGAGAACCAGAGACAGGGGCTGAAACCCAGCCGGTTTGCTGGAGATGTATGCGCACTGCTTCCAAGGATTCTGGCAGTGATTACTCTCATGCCCATGTTCTAGATCATCACTAAGGATGCTGAGGCATTGACAGAATTGCAGGAAAAACCAAGACCTGACTTTTCATGGATTCTAAGGAGGCAGGAAGTCACATTAAAGAATTAGGTAGCTGTGAACCAGACAGCAACACAAGACCCAAACTGGAAGAACCACACATCAGTACACAAAGGAACATTTGATATTACCAACAAATGGAAATGGTGAAAAAGCCATGACTTTAAAGAACAGATTGTTCAGTTAGTCTGTTATTTGCCATTGAGAAGGAAGTTCTGGACCATTAAGTGCCAGTCGGCTAGGTGACTTGAACTCAATTGTATGTATATGTGAGTGGGGGGAGGAGGGGTGTTGAATTTCAGTGTGCTGGTCGCTCAGTGGTGTCTGACTCCTTTGCAACCCCAGGAACTGTCGCCCTCCAGGCTACTCTGTCCTTGGGGATTTTCCAGGCAAAAGTACTGGAGTGGGTTCCCATTCCCTTCTCCAGGGGATCTTCTCAGCTGGGGGATTGAGCCTGAGTCTCCTGTGTTGGAGGCAAATTCTTTACTGTCTGAGCCACCAGGGAAGACCCTAGGGAGATACAAAAGGCCCCTTAAAATAAAGCTTCTGGTACTGTGGGAGCCCCATCATTGCAAGTGCAAAGTCCTGAAGTGAATCAACAAGACGTTCATTGAGAGAATTTCAGATCTGGAATGAAACTCTGGTATAGTGACATCACTTTTCAGAAGAGAAAACTAGGGCTTAAGTGAAGTGACCTACATCCATTATTACCCAAGCAAACTGTCTTTCACTTTCTCTTGTTGGTATTTTCTTGTTTGGACAACACAGTTTTTGGTTTTGAATTTTAAATGACAAAATTTGCTTTGCCTTTTTGAGAGCTCACTAGGGACAAATGGGTCAACTTATATGACCTCTTTAGTTAAAAGTTGTTTTATCTTGGGTTTTGCTGAATTTAATGCACCTAACAAGTGGAATCCTTGGATTTTGTCTAGGAGATAGCATGCTCTGAGGGCACAGGAACAAAGGAAGAGCCAGTTGAGGGTGTTCACAAGCAGAGGTGACAGAGAAGGTAGGGTAACTGGGCTCTTCTCTTCACAGCCAGAGGCTGCTTGCCTTCTCGTTGTGCCATCCTGGTTGCATCCTGGTTCCCAGATGTGAGCATCACGTCCCTGCTCTGGAAGCATTTACAGCTCACCAGCAGACATGAAGCCAGCTGGGGGCATGGTTGAGCTCACAGTCTGTGTAGGCACAGTCTCTAGGCTTCCTCCCAAGCAAGTGCTGATGGTTCAACCATATTACCTTCCTGTTCACGTGGAGACAAAATATATATAGAGAGAATTCTGTAAGTGCTTTTATGCATCTCCAGGGAATTTGTAATCAAGTCAGGGACTACACTCTGGCTAAATTTTAAAGATACACAGCAAATATCCCATAAGAAACTGTAGAACTAGACACTGGAAGAAGCCGCACAGCAATAACAATGGTGTGCTTTATGGTGTGCTTACTATGGGCCAAGCACCATGCTCAACATGTTACATGCATCATCCCTTTAATCCCCATAATCAATTTATGAGGCAGAGACTATGATTGCCTTTTTTTTCTCCTTTTTTTTTTTTTGGCAATGCAAGTGGCACGTGGAATTTAAGTGCCCCAATCTTAGATCAAACCCATGACCCCTGCAGTGGCAGTCTTAACCGCTGCACTGCAAGGGTAGTCTTCACCCCCATATTTTCCAGGGAGGAGACTAAGTGCAAAGTCCTGAAGTGAATCAACAAGCGTTCATTGAGAGAATTTCAGATCTGGAATGAAACTCTGGTAGTGACATCACTTTTCAGAAGAGAAACTAGGGCTTAAGTGAAGTGACCTACATCCATTATTACCCAAGCAAACTGTCTTTCACTTTCTCTTGTTGGTATTTTCTTGTTTGGACAACACAGTTTTTGGTTTTGAATTTTAAATGACAAAATTTGCTTTGCCTTTTTGAGAGCTCACTAGGGACAAATGGGTCAACTTATATGACCTCTTTAGTTAAAAGTTGTTTTATCTTGGGTTTTGCTGAATTTAATGCACCTAACAAGTGGAATCCTTGGATTTTGTCTAGGAGATAGCATGCTCTGAGGGCACAGGAACAAAGGAAGAGCCAGTTGAGGGTGTTCACAAGCAGAGGTGACAGAGAAGGTAGGGTAACTGGGCTCTTCTCTTCACAGCCAGAGGCTGCTTGCCTTCTCGTTGTGCCATCCTGGTTGCATCCTGGTTCCCAGATGTGAGCATCACGTCCCTGCTCTGGAAGCATTTACAGCTCACCAGCAGACATGAAGCCAGCTGGGGGCATGGTTGAGCTCACAGTCTGTGTAGGCACAGTCTCTAGGCTTCCTCCCAAGCAAGTGCTGATGGTTCAACCATATTACCTTCCTGTTCACGTGGAGACAAAATATATATAGAGAGAATTCTGTAAGTGCTTTTATGCATCTCCAGGGAATTTGTAATCAAGTCAGGGACTACACTCTGGCTAAATTTTAAAGATACACAGCAAATATCCCATAAGAAACTGTAGAACTAGACACTGGAAGAAGCCGCACAGCAATAACAATGGTGTGCTTTATGGTGTGCTTACTATGGGCCAAGCACCATGCTCAACATGTTACATGCATCATCCCTTTAATCCCCATAATCAATTTATGAGGCAGAGACTATGATTGCCTTTTTTTTCTCCTTTTTTTTTTTTTGGCAATGCAAGTGGCACGTGGAATTTAAGTGCCCCAATCTTAGATCAAACCCATGACCCCTGCAGTGGCAGTCTTAACCGCTGCACTGCAAGGGTAGTCTTCACCCCCATATTTTCCAGGGAGGAGACTAAGGCAGAGAGATGGGAGGCTACTTGACCAAGGTCACACATTGCAAGTGGGAGAGGCAGGTCTGATCAATCTCAAAGCCCACTCTCTCTGTCTCTTCACTCTACCGCATCTATCATGAGCAATGTGAGCTGAGACTTCATTAGGACCTACAGGGAAGTTGTCTGGTGGGTAGCAATGAGGTGATGGAAATCTCCATGCATTGTTGGACTTGAGAGCAAGGCAAGCCTGGACTAGGCACCAAGTGCTTTGAAAAGGCAGATTCCCTAGAAATCTGCCCTTGATTCCATGGTCAAAGACCCCCAAAAGTAATTTTGAGGAAAGGAAGAGTCTAAAAATAAACTGTAGCCTATAAAATTACAAGTTACTCCACTCAAGAAAGTAAATTCAGTTGATTGATTCAGGTCAACCTGCTTGTTGAATATAGCATCCATAGAAATCAATGAGGCTACACAGGTAACTCTCTGAGGGACCACATTTTAGAAGGACACAGAAGAAAGACTGAAGACGACATGGAATGCAGGATAAAAGTCTGGCTTGAACTTGTAGGTATAATGTAGCAAAGAGACTGAATCTGCAAGACAGCAACAAAAAATACTCTAAAGACTGCAAAACCGTGCTGTTTCGTTTGGACTGAGAACAATGCAAGGATAGCCCCAGTGCTGAGGCAGATGGTATAATGTTACATGACTGGGGAGAGGCAGGGTTTTTTACTCTCAGCTTTTCTGTTTTCTTAATCAAGGAAAATGGTCCTCAATCTAGAAATGTTAAGCAAATATCTAGATGAGGAAATTGAATCCGGATAGGTGAGAGAAATGGGAGAGCCATGAATTCAGGTTTCTAAGCCGTGGTGAAAGATGATACGGACACAATAGAGAAGTGTCTCCCATGTGACCTTACTCAAATCAGAATTTGTTTACTGACCAAATTAACCCCCTGGTGTTGAAATAACTTGCAATATGACCTCAGTCTCTGAAAACTCAGGAAAATTTCCAGCACCAAAAGATTAGAAATGAGTACATTTTCTACTTTTATATGAGAAAGAAACATGAATTCTGATCCTTGTCAAAATTCTAGAAAGGATTGTTAAAGAAATTGCCGAGTATTAAGACAGAAGGTTAGAGATAACTAAGGAACCACTGGTGTTTACTTAGAAGCTGTGGAAAACAAATGTCATTTCCTCTTCTGGGTGGTGTTTGAGGTTTGTCGTGCCAATAGACACAGCAGGCTTTGTGAAGCTTGATTTGGGGGAAATTGTTTTGGTATTAATATTAAGGTTTCTTATAAGATCCCAGTGGACAAAGTATAGCAATGTGGGCCTGATGATGCCAGTTGGGTGCCATGCACTTAAAGTTTAGAGGACAGTCTTGCCCAAAGGGTAAGAAAAGTCCCTGCAGGACTAGATGGTTTTGTTCTGGGTTACAGTCCCATCTGATGTTTCATTTTTCAGTATCACATGAATGTGCAGGATGCCCTATTTATCAATTCCACAGAAATCCCCAATCCAGGAGAAACATCAGATGAATAAAATATCCCAAAGATTTACCCTTAATGCAACAAAATAAACAAGACGATATTTAACAAAGCACAAGTAAATCTTGAGTTAGGTTTAGAAAAAAATCAGTTGCACCAGTAGAACATGAAGCCCTCAGACTTCACCATTCCTGGGGCAGAAAGACCAGGTTCAACTGCAAGTTAAGAAGAGCCAGGGGAAGACAACTCTGCTGAAAGGACTCCTGCAATCCCAGGGCACAGGGTGAAGGTGCGAGGGTGTCTCTCTACTCTGCGCCATTGATATTTTGTTTGATTCTGGACTCTCCTTAAGAAGTGTCTTGGGAAATTAAAAGGCAAATAGAGGTGGGCAGCTCTTTTATGAGAAAATGATAAGTGACCCAGAGGCACCGACTCTGGAATAAGAATGCTACAGTGAATCACGAGACCAGTCTTCAAATATCTGAATGCCTTTCGTGTAAAATAGAGAGTTCTGTGTTCTCTATTTTTCTCCAGAGGACAAAACTGAACTTGGGGTCTAACAGCCAACCCATTAACCCATTAAAGAGCAATAGAAGTTTTCAATACTTGAGAGTACACAGCTCTGCAGTGGGCTTCTTGGACAGCAGGGTGTTCCACCACCCATGGAGCAGTACGGCAGAGGCTAGAGTGGAGGGAGGAAGAGGAAACTCCTTTGTGTCTCCATAGTTGGGAAGATGACTCCTAAGTGTTCCTCCATCATGTACATGACATGATTTGAATAATGACCATTACTATTTGAGCTTGAGTTTATGGTGCCTGGGCTGAGTTAAGATCTTTGTGTGCGCAGTCCCATTGTATCTTTAAACAGATGAGGAGATGGAGGCTCAGGGAGTCTGTTAATAACTCAAGCCCCCACAGTGACAGGTCAAAGAAGGAAAATCTGAGTTTAACGTATATGCTCTTAACTTCTATGTTATATATGATCTTCAGTGTACAAACTTCATTCTTCCATTCAGCAACTAATGCCCTGCTATGCTTTGTTCTTCACCTCTTCCTGTCCCTGGGAAACTCTCACTCATCCACTTAGACAGAAGTCACCTGCTGTCTTCTCTCTGAGGCTTCCCCCATGTACCCCTCAAGATGAACTGCTTCCCTCCTGTGTTGCATGGCAGGGGGCACATGTATCCTGTTTGGCTTTGTGGTGCTGGCTTCCCCACTGGTGTGCAAGCTCCCAGTTTCCTGAATAGCTGGAACCAGTGTTTTTCATCCCTGTCCCTCAGCACCACCCAAAATGCTCAGAAGATGTTGGTACTCAACAGGTTTATAAGTTTATCATTCATCCATTCAGCCATTCATTCAAGACCCCTAAGAAAGAATAACATTTATTTCTTTTCCCCTTAAATTCCTTCCTGCACCAAACTCCATGTATCATTCTCCTACTGAACACCTTTAGTGTCCCTATGTATCTACAGCATAAAGTGCAAAAGCCTTTGCATGGTGTCCAGGAACTGCTGTGAGGAGATGGTCATACACTCCAAGGTCTCACCGTCTACTCTGTGTGTCCCTTTAGCCCTTCCTGATCTCTGTCTCCACCAACTTCTATCCCCTTGTCTTTTCACATATTATTCCCTCTTCTTGGAATTCCCTCTCCCACCCTCAGTATGTCCTCTCAAAGTGTTATCCATTCTTCAGTCTCAATTCAAATATCCCCTTTCCCGGGAAGCCCAGCCCTAGAACCTGACCAGGAAACCCCTCCCTTCTGTGTATTCCCAGAATCCTTTTTTGTTGCTGTGTTGTTTTGATGGTTTTCTATTTTATTCAAGCTTTTTGGTTTATCTGATCCAAAAGATTATCTAACAATACCCTTTTCAGAGGGTACTATGCCTTACTGTCTCCAAAATTCTGGTGATATGTAGCATTATCTAGCACCATAGCCCCAGTCATCTAAGGGATACCTGACTCCTATTCTGTAAATAGGTGTTATTGGGTGAATGAATGAATGAATTCGTCAGAAGTCAAGTTCTGCATTGTAGCACCAGTTTGAATGTTAACTAAATATATCATTTGGGACATTGCATATTAATCACTCTGGACCCAGTTTCCACATCGATAAAGAGTCATCAAGGAGAAAAGGAGAAAGACAATTCATTTTTATGGATGACTTTTCAATGTACAAGGCAATGTGCTAGAAGTTTCGTTTACCTTACAGGCTTATGAGAGGGAGGGATGAGGGGGCGGAAGGGATATATAAGCAGTAAAGAACATGAGCTGAGGGTAAGGTTCCCTTGAACTCAAACCCTGACTCTGTCACTTACTAACTGTGAGCTTGTCCTGGCAGGCAGGCACATGTATCCTGTTTGGCTTTGTGGTGCTGGCTTCCCCACTGGTGTGCAAGCTCCCAGTTTCCTGAATAGCTGGAACCAGTGTTTTTCATCCCTGTCCCTCAGCACCACCCAAAATGCTCAGAAGATGTTGGTACTCAACAGGTTTATAAGTTTATCATTCATCCATTCAGCCATTCATTCAAGACCCCTAAGAAAGAATAACATTTATTTCTTTTCCCCTTAAATTCCTTCCTGCACCAAACTCCATGTATCATTCTCCTACTGAACACCTTTAGTGTCCCTATGTATCTACAGCATAAAGTGCAAAAGCCTTTGCATGGTGTCCAGGAACTGCTGTGAGGAGATGGTCATACACTCCAAGGTCTCACCGTCTACTCTGTGTGTCCCTTTAGCCCTTCCTGATCTCTGTCTCCACCAACTTCTATCCCCTTGTCTTTTCACATATTATTCCCTCTTCTTGGAATTCCCTCTCCCACCCTCAGTATGTCCTCTCAAAGTGTTATCCATTCTTCAGTCTCAATTCAAATATCCCCTTTCCCGGGAAGCCCAGCCCTAGAACCTGACCAGGAAACCCCTCCCTTCTGTGTATTCCCAGAATCCTTTTTTGTTGCTGTGTTGTTTTGATGGTTTTCTATTTTATTCAAGCTTTTTGGTTTATCTGATCCAAAAGATTATCTAACAATACCCTTTTCAGAGGGTACTATGCCTTACTGTCTCCAAAATTCTGGTGATATGTAGCATTATCTAGCACCATAGCCCCAGTTATCTAAGGGATACCTGACTCCTATTCTGTAAATAGGTGTTATTGGGTGAATGAATGAATGAATTCGTCAGAAGTCAAGTTCTGCATTGTAGCACCAGTTTGAATGTTAACTAAATATATCATTTGGGACATTGCATATTAATCACTCTGGACCCAGTTTCCACATCGATAAAGAGTCATCAAGGAGAAAAGGAGAAAGACAATTCATTTTTATGGATGACTTTTCAATGTACAAGGCAATGTGCTAGAAGTTTCGTTTACCTTACAGGCTTATGAGAGGGAGGGATGAGGGGGCGGAAGGGATATATAAGCAGTAAAGAACATGAGCTGAGGGTAAGGTTCCCTTGAACTCAAACCCTGACTCTGTCACTTACTAACTGTGAGCTTGAGCAAGTTATTCTAATCTTTTAAACCTCTGTTTCTTCAGCCATTAAGTGGTGATAACACGGAACCTACTGGTGAGTTTGTTGTGACAATTCAATGAGGTATTGCATATAAGGTACTTAGCCCATCAGCTGGCATGTAGCCCTGCATTATAAACAGAAGCTCATTACTATTCTATTACCTGTGTGTCTTCTTGTTCAACCTATCCCATGAAAACACAGAGGTTCTGAGGCGCTGAACAACTTTCCCAAGGTCACATACATCTTCTGCCTGTCCTGTTGTCCTCTCTATCTATGGGACAAAGGACGAGATGGCGAATGGCATCCATGACTCAATGGACATGAGTCTAAGCAGACTCCATGAGGTAGTGAAGGACAGGGAAGGCTGGCATGCTGCAGTTCCTGTGGTTGCAAAGAGTCAGACACAACTTAGTGACTGAACAACAAATAACAACTATGGGACCTACCAAGACAAATCCTTCGAGAATGGCCGTGAGCTCGGCAACACAGCCTGCGTGCCCATTTCAGGGTGAAATACGAGAAAGCCACCTGTGTTACTACTTCTCTAACAGTCCCAGATTTTAACATTTTACTATATAAACATTTAGCATCTAACACTGAATATCTAAAAGCAGGGTGAATTTTATCATGATTATCTTCTGTTTAATAAAGGAAGAAAGATCATAATCTAAGCTATAAGAGGGTATGGATTTGACTTTTTCCCAGTGAGACTCAAAGCTAGTAACTTTTCCCCTCCAGTCATTTGGCTTTTCTTTGTGCAAAAACTCAAAATGCCGATTGCCACTCTTCTATAACCAAATAGTGTGTGAGCTTTCCTACCCTATGAAGAGAGTTACAGCCCACCTGGGCATTCAGTAGGCATTTAATTCAAAAGAGGAGAATAAGACAGTAACCAGCAGGGCTATTAGAGCTTTCTTTGGTGGTAGATATGATACACAAATGTATAGAAGCCTTATGGAAGACATGCACATATTCAGAAGGAGGGCCAGTAGTGGCAGGCCATTGTCAAGGGTATATGACCCTTCGAGCTGAAATATTCATGCCCTAAATGTCTAGGAAGACCTCACCTAGAGCATGCGCAGGTGGGTTTTATTTGTCATACCCATGACCTTGAGACTGCAACAGGCCATCAGGGGGGCTACCGCCTGCAGAGCCCTTTTTGCTACAAACATGGCCCCTTAACGTAGTTTCAAAGCAGTTTAATCATGGGAAGAGAAATGCCAATCTAACCCATTTGCCATTGATTTCTTAAGCAGATTCAGGCACACAGGATGAAGCCCAGCTTTTGCAGGAATGGTTTAAGCTGGTTCTGGAGAAGAATAAATTAATGCGATATGAGTCCGAGCTCCTGATCATGTAAGTAAGGCAGCACAGATAACAGGGAGGCCTGAAAGCCAGGGATGCGGGCATGGCAGCAGGGTGGCCCACCCTCCTCAGTTGAAGTCCCAGGGTTTTCCTCTGTGTGCATACAGAATTGTGATTGAGACAAATTGATGTTCGATGTCTTGCATATCACGCCGACATTAGTGCAGAGAATCTTCCATTGTCTGTTCTCTGCGGTGGAGTCCTGTGGCTAAAATGATTTCAGGTAGTGGGTCTGCAGCTGGAGGGTGTGTGGATGTGGCACTAGCAGTCCATTCCTGCCCCCAGGCCAGGGGAGACCCACCTGCAGTCACACACCTGCCATGGAGAAGCATGTGTCAGGCCTCCAAGGGCGAACCGTGGGAAGGGCTTGCTGAGATCTGCCTGACCGCTTTTTGTGGTTTTAATGGATTGAAGGTGAAGATCTGTCTGGCTGTCCTCTGGGTAAGAGGCTGCAGTCTAGCTGGGAGATCAGAAAGTAGTGATAGATCTCACTGCACTCTGAGAAAGTTGAAGGTCACTACCTGTCACCATCCTGGAGGGAAAAAGTAACATTTAATATCAACTGACCAGGTGCCATGGGTTATGTTGGGTGCTTTCACTTATGCAGACTCATTCTATTTTCACTCAACCCTGAGAGAGAATTTGGGAACTCTTAAAGGGGTCTACTGAATTCTATTCTTCTTCTCTGCCCAGGTTCTGAACTGGATAAAAGATAAAACAACTGGGTCAACAGATGGAACATTAAAGTAAAGCATGTATTACTGATCATGGCTAGTTTGGCTAACTATGAGAGCCCAAGAAAGCTTGCTAACGGTATTAATTTCCTAACATGTTCCCACAGATGGAGTGGCTTAAAGCAATAGAGACATGTTCTCTTCCAACTCTGGAAGATTGAAATCAAGGAGTTAGGAGGGCCAGGCTCTGGGGGAGAATCCTTCTTTCCCTGTTTGGCTCAGCAGGCTCCAGGCATCCCTTGACTTGTGGCTACGTTGCTCCAGCCTCTGCTTCCACCTTCATGTGGCCTTCTTCATGTGTCTGTGTCTGCTTTTCTGTCTCTTGTAAGAATATTGGCCACTGGGTTTACAGCCCACCAGGATAATCTGGAATATTCTCAAGGTTCTGAACTTTACATCCACTAGACCTTTTTCCAAATAAGGTCACATTCAAAGGTTCAAGGGTTAGGATATGGACATACTTCTTGGAGATTCATCATGGAGCCTACTACACTAACCAGACTCCAGAATGAGACACACACATCCACCTAGTCACAAGAGGTAGGGGCTCCCCTGCTTCTTAGGGGTAAGACTTTTGCCAGTGGCTCTTGCCTGGAAGCAGTTTCCATCTCTGCATCCTCCTTCCAGGGATATTTGGCAATGTCTGAAGACATTTCTGTTTAAGGCAACTAACTTGGAGGTGCTACTGGTATCTAGTAAGGGAAGGCCCAGAGCATTCCACAGAGCAACCCCGCTTCCTATACCAACAAAGAATTACTCAGCCCCAACTATCAGTAGTGTCGAGATTGAGAAGTCTTGCCCTAGACCACTAGCAAGGCTCAGAGGAAGCGGAAGGTTATAATTGCTTTTTTTCTCTTCCAGTTTTATTGAGGTATGATTGACATATAACACGGTATAAGTTTAAAGTAGCGAGCATTATTATTTGACTTACCTATATCGTGAAATGATCATCACTCTAAGTTTGGAGAATATCCATCGTCTCATACAAAAATATAGATGTAAAATGAAAGAAATACAAGCTTTTTTTTTTTTCTGATGAGAACTCAGGATTTACTGTCTTAACAGTTTTGAGCAACTTGAATTTAGGAGTGAATGGGATATTCAGGAGGCAGATGAGCCTACAGCCTGACACGTGGAGAGAGGAGGGACAGGGGTACAGTTTCTGGACTCTGTTCCTTATTAAAAAAAAAAATCAGTAGCTGTCAGAGTAGAAAGAATTCCCTAGAACAGTTGCTTTCAAACATTTTTGACTGTGACCCATAGTATACTTTCAATTTATATACACCCATACTTTTTAAAAAAGTATATTTGTACATGATGTGTACCCAGAGAAAACTTTAAATAATACTGTTTTACCCTTGACTTGTGGCTACGTTGCTCCAGCCTCTGCTTCCACCTTCATGTGGCCTTCTTCATGTGTCTGTGTCTGCTTTTCTGTCTCTTGTAAGAATATTGGCCACTGGGTTTACAGCCCACCAGGATAATCTGGAATATTCTCAAGGTTCTGAACTTTACATCCACTAGACCTTTTTCCAAATAAGGTCACATTCAAAGGTTCAAGGGTTAGGATATGGACATACTTCTTGGAGATTCATCATGGAGCCTACTACACTAACCAGACTCCAGAATGAGACACACACATCCACCTAGTCACAAGAGGTAGGGGCTCCCCTGCTTCTTAGGGGTAAGACTTTTGCCAGTGGCTCTTGCCTGGAAGCAGTTTCCATCTCTGCATCCTCCTTCCAGGGATATTTGGCAATGTCTGAAGACATTTCTGTTTAAGGCAACTAACTTGGAGGTGCTACTGGTATCTAGTAAGGGAAGGCCCAGAGCATTCCACAGAGCAACCCCGCTTCCTATACCAACAAAGAATTACTCAGCCCCAACTATCAGTAGTGTCGAGATTGAGAAGTCTTGCCCTAGACCACTAGCAAGGCTCAGAGGAAGCGGAAGGTTATAATTGCTTTTTTTCTCTTCCAGTTTTATTGAGGTATGATTGACATATAACACGGTATAAGTTTAAAGTAGCGAGCATTATTATTTGACTTACCTATATCGTGAAATGATCATCACTCTAAGTTTGGAGAATATCCATCGTCTCATACAAAAATATAGATGTAAAATGAAAGAAATACAAGCTTTTTTTTTTTTTTTTTTCTGATGAGAACTCAGGATTTACTGTCTTAACAGTTTTGAGCAACTTGAATTTAGGAGTGAATGGGATATTCAGGAGGCAGATGAGCCTACAGCCTGACACGTGGAGAGAGGAGGGACAGGGGTACAGTTTCTGGACTCTGTTCCTTATTAAAAAAAAAAATCAGTAGCTGTCAGAGTAGAAAGAATTCCCTAGAACAGTTGCTTTCAAACATTTTTGACTGTGACCCATAGTATACTTTCAATTTATATACACCCATACTATGTGTGTATATAAATATGTATATTTGTACATGATGTGTACCCAGAGAACATACGTGTGCTGCAGACAGGCTGATCCCAGGTGAGGAAGGGTGTCAGCTGAGTTTCCCTGATCTTCCCAAATGTACCACTCCTGGGTGAGAGTGAACCTAAGAGCGAAAGTGGGAGGAAGCAGTCAGGACCTCTACTCATTGAGGTCCCCTGATGTGGAAGGAAATTCCAGGAGTGGAGAAGCAGGGCTCATCTGTAGTCATTATTTTCTCTATTACTATTTTTTAGACTGATGCATGTGCTGAGACTCATCATGTTGAATATGTCTACCTGACTACAAAGCCCTTTCTATGCAACCATACCAGCTACCTATGGGCTAGATCTAAAATATAAAATTCATTCAGCAAACATATCAAATGTATTCTCTGTCCTGGGTACTATAGAAGTAAAGATGACTCAGGCCCTGGTGCCTGCCTTCTGTGATCTCATGGTTTCAGGGGAGATGGACATGCAAGCACACAGCACGAGAGAAATAAGACATAGGAGTCGGAAGGTTTGTGGGAGGAGCACTCAGTGCAAAGGCCTACCTGCGAGGAGCAGGGGGACTGTGACAGCTCGGTGACTGTGGCTTCCCTCCCCCGTACGCTCTCAGAGGGAGCATTCTCTCCCAAAGAGGCCAGAGAGAGGAGAACTCGGACATGTGAGCTAGATAAGAGCTCTGGTGAGGGGGCAGCTTGGAGAAAGGCTTGGACAAAGGGAAATATCTTAGACTGGTGTGTCATTCTGAATCCTTGGAAAAGCGGATGCCAGGACAGAATTAGAAGTACAAGAGATACAACAAAAGAAAGGAGAGGAGGAGCTGGAATGAGAGGGAAATCTTCAGACACCACCGCCGTCCTGGCACCTGTGCAAGGAGAGGGGTGGGGACGAAGACTGGCAGGAGGAGCCTCAGACTGCAATGAAGCCCTGAGAAAACCTGAACCAGGCCAAACAGAGCCCCAGCGCCAAGGCTGCCCATTTGAGGAGCCCAAAGTGGGGCAGAAATGGCCCGGCCCCAATACTGGCCACTGTGCTCAGTAGCTGGCGGGGGGCTGCTCAGGGACCGTGGGGCTTCAGCACGCACTGAAGTGGATTGTGCTGCAGCGGTCAACTCACTACCCACTCCACTCCTTCCACAAAGTGCTTCCTTAAAGGAAGATCTGAGTGGTACGTTTCTATTGGTGACCAGAATGAGCCAAGGGGAGTTCAGCATCAAAGTGTGGAGCCTGGCCCCAGTAATAGTAGAAGTGATTTTAAAGATGGCAGCAACAACAGGGAATAATAGTAAAGTGACCTACCCTGTAGCAGAGATGCATGTCGCCTGCAGGTGGCGCTGGAAGGGACACCCCAGGGACCTCTTCTCGATCCTCAACCTCTTCAGTGTCTCTATAGCAATGGACACCCTTGACTTCCCTCTTCCCTCCTGAAATTTTCTTCTCCTGGTTTCTGTGACACTGTATATCCTTCCAACTTTCTGCTGGCTTCTTCCTGGGTTCCACGTCTTTGGTTTGGCTTCCACATTACCTGCGACCAGTGGGTGGTTGTCTGAGTACTGTTACCTCCAAGGACAAAATCTCTCCTGTTTCCTCCTTGATTTCTTGCTTGCCACAGTCGGAAACTGGGGAGTTGTTGGAGGTGATGCTTGAAGCCATGTTGCCTCTAAAAGAGAAGAGTTTCAGATAGTTGTTGCTTCTACTGTTCTCGTCATTTCTTTCCTTTAAAAAAAGATTTATTATTTATTTACTTATTTTGGTGGGGGAGGGGTGGGGAGAGAGGGAAGCAGGCAGGCCACTTCTATTGGTCTTTCATTTGTCCATTTTCATCCGTCTTTGTTCTTTGGCCCGTGTGGGCCTCCCATCGCGGTGGCGTCTGTCGTCGCAGAGTGCCGGCTCTGGGCGCATGTGCTCCAGAGCTCCGGCTCAGTCATTGGACACATCAGTCCAGCCGCTCCGTGGCACGTGGGATCTTCCCAGGCCAGGGATCGAACCGGCGCCCCTTGCACTGCAAGGCGGTGTCCTTACCCACTGGACCACCAGGGAAGCCCTCGTCATTTCTTTATGATCCGTTCCTATGTGGCCTTCCAGAAGCTTGCTGGGATCACAGCATGACCGTCAGCTGCTCTCCATCATCTGCTGAGTCCAGTGGATCTCAGTAGCCACAGCAAGATTCAGAGATATCCCAAGATCCCAGTCTTAATAAAGAAAGAAGACTGCAGTTGCTATGGTCCATGGGTTTGTTAGTCGGTATTTCTATGCAGATTTCCAGTATTTACAAAGTCTGAACATTTTCTCATTCCCAGGGCCCACGAACTAGAATTAGAAGATCATCAAAGCAGACTGGAGCAGAAATTAAGAAGGAAAATGCTCAAGGAGGGTGAGTATGGGTGATGTGTTGGGGCCTTTTTTAAAGGTATTTTCCCCTATGCACATAGACACTTGACCAGGACACGCTGAACATTGTACAGCAGAACGCTCTTACTGCCTGTGTCACCAGCCGGGGAGCCAGAGAGGGTCCACAGCCAGCTTCCTCTCCCCAACCAGAGCACAAGTCCCTCTTAGCTTCGCTCACTGGGGCTGGGGTTGCTCACTGGGTTCGCTCACTGGGGCTGGGGTTGCTCCATCCCACGGGCTCATAGGAGCGAAGTCATTCATTCACGCCTTCATTCGCTTATTCACCCACTCACTTAACAAATATTTGTTGAGAGTCGAGAGTGGGCCTGGCAGATGGAGAAGAGCAGCGCTGCCCTGTGGCCTCCCCGGGGAGACTGACACCCAGACCAGTAGTTATAACACAGTGAGGGCCATGATGTACGTGTTTGGGGAGCACGGAGGAAGGCCAGCTTGGTTCTGCCAGGCACTGGGGATGGTAAAGGAAGCATCCTGCCCACCCCCAGCTGGGTCAGGGCATCACATGTGAGAAAATCATTTCCATCATGAAGGAGAGAAAGCTGGAATCAACTTAATTGATACCATATACTGACTCACACATTCACAGGCTCCAACCCATAAGGCATATTCACTGTTTGCTGTCTGTGTTTGTGGAGACCAGATCCGTGCGTGCCTCTCCTACCTTTAGACCTAAGTTTAAAAGAGCAAGCTATATCTTTTCTGTACACAGCATGGACCAAACATTTGCGTCTACCTATGGAGTTCCCTGCTGCAGAGCAAGCACTTAGTGGATATGAGATATTATCATCATGCCATTCTCAGGTATTTTGTCCCTGTTCTACAGATTAGAAAACTGAGTCTCTGAGAACTTAAAAAGCATGCTCAAGGTAAATGACGAGGCTATGACTTGGAAATAGATCCCAGTCTTAATAAAGAAAGAAGACTGCAGTTGCTATGGTCCATGGGTTTGTTAGTCGGTATTTCTATGCAGATTTCCAGTATTTACAAAGTCTGAACATTTTCTCATTCCCAGGGCCCACGAACTAGAATTAGAAGATCATCAAAGCAGACTGGAGCAGAAATTAAGAAGGAAAATGCTCAAGGAGGGTGAGTATGGGTGATGTGTTGGGGCCTTTTTTAAAGGTATTTTCCCCTATGCACATAGACACTTGACCAGGACACGCTGAACATTGTACAGCAGAACGCTCTTACTGCCTGTGTCACCACCCGGGGGAGCCAGAGAGGTCCACAGCCAGCTTCCTCTCCCCAACCAGAGCACAAGTCCCTCTTAGCTTCGCTCACTGGGGCTGGGGTTGCTCACTGGGTTCGCTCACTGGGGCTGGGGTTGCTCCATCCCACGGGCTCATAGGAGCGAAGTCATTCATTCACGCCTTCATTCGCTTATTCACCCACTCACTTAACAAATATTTGTTGAGAGTCGAGAGTGGGCCTGGCAGATGGAGAAGAGCAGCGCTGCCCTGTGGCCTCCCCGGGGAGACTGACACCCAGACCAGTAGTTATAACACAGTGAGGGCCATGATGTACGTGTTTGGGGAGCACGGAGGAAGGCCAGCTTGGTTCTGCCAGGCACTGGGGATGGTAAAGGAAGCATCCTGCCCACCCCCAGCTGGGTCAGGGCATCACATGTGAGAAAATCATTTCCATCATGAAGGAGAGAAAGCTGGAATCAACTTAATTGATACCATATACTGACTCACACATTCACAGGCTCCAACCCATAAGGCATATTCACTGTTTGCTGTCTGTGTTTGTGGAGACCAGATCCGTGCGTGCCTCTCCTACCTTTAGACCTAAGTTTAAAAGAGCAAGCTATATCTTTTCTGTACACAGCATGGACCAAACATTTGCGTCTACCTATGGAGTTCCCTGCTGCAGAGCAAGCACTTAGTGGATATGAGATATTATCATCATGCCATTCTCAGGTATTTTGTCCCTGTTCTACAGATTAGAAAACTGAGTCTCTGAGAACTTAAAAAGCATGCTCAAGGTAAATGACGAGGCTATGACTTGGAAATAGATCACAGACTCAGGATCTCCTGTTCCTGCTCACGTGGTAGTGTTTGTAGATTGTTTCTTTACATGAATATAAAACTATTTTTAACAAACTCCATATAGAACTGCTCTCTGAAGAACAGATGAAACTGGTATTCATCATCTTGTATTTGTTAGAAGGGGCTCAGATGTTTCTACCAATGACAAACCAAAACTGAGATTGAGATTTTTAATTTCTCTGTATTGGTAATCAAATAAGGGGCAGGAATATTAAAGTATACATAAATTAACAAACCACAGTATGTAACTAATATCTGATTTATACATCTCATAAAATTTTTAATTTACTCTGTTTCAGGGTGGTAAAATACATACCACCGAAGACTCCATGAGCCACTTTTGAACCTTTTTTTGTGAATTCTTACTAAAGAGTGATGGTCATACATTTTCTCACTCTTCTGAGGTATATTTTAAAAAACGTAGCTTCTTCATTTTGCCTTGTCATCTTGCATGAAAACTTCATCCCACTACTTAGCAAGAAGAAATAGAAGGAAAGAAGGAAGGAGAGAAAGAAAGAAAGAAAGGAAAGGAAAATTTATTTGTCCCTTTTTGGCAAACTTAGTCTGATGCAATACTTTAAATAGTCCCTCCAGGAAATGCTGGGTCTCTTTGGGATAAAAATGTTCAGTCTTGCAGATTGCCTCCCCTTCCAACGGTGTGAGCCTTAAGGTGACAGCCAGGTAATGGAGAGAGGCAGGTTTGTGTCACTTTGCAGCCCTGGACATCTGTGTGGGTTGCTGTGACTCATTGACCCCCATGTAGCTGTCTCCAGTCATTAGGCTACCATGCTCTCTGCTGCCTTTTACAGCCCAGGTGTGTGGCTGGCATGATCATAGCCTGGACATTCTCTCAGCGTGCCTGGAGCCTCACTCCTAGCTCACTCAGTGCAAAGAGCAAGCTATATCTTTTCTGTACACAGCATGGACCAAACATTTGCGTCTACCTATGGAGTTCCCTGCTGCAGAGCAAGCACTTAGTGGATATGAGATATTATCATCATGCCATTCTCAGGTATTTTGTCCCTGTTCTACAGATTAGAAAACTGAGTCTCTGAGAACTTAAAAAGCATGCTCAAGGTAAATGACGAGGCTATGACTTGGAAATAGATCACAGACTCAGGATCTCCTGTTCCTGCTCACGTGGTAGTGTTTGTAGATTGTTTCTTTACATGAATATAAAACTATTTTTAACAAACTCCATATAGAACTGCTCTCTGAAGAACAGATGAAACTGGTATTCATCATCTTGTATTTGTTAGAAGGGGCTCAGATGTTTCTACCAATGACAAACCAAAACTGAGATTGAGATTTTTAATTTCTCTGTATTGGTAATCAAATAAGGGGCAGGAATATTAAAGTATACATAAATTAACAAACCACAGTATGTAACTAATATCTGATTTATACATCTCATAAAATTTTTAATTTACTCTGTTTCAGGGTGGTAAAATACATACCACCGAAGACTCCATGAGCCACTTTTGAACCTTTTTTTGTGAATTCTTACTAAAGAGTGATGGTCATACATTTTCTCACTCTTCTGAGGTATATTTTAAAAAACGTAGCTTCTTCATTTTGCCTTGTCATCTTGCATGAAAACTTCATCCCACTACTTAGCAAGAAGAAATAGAAGGAAAGAAGGAAGGAGAGAAAGAAAGAAAGAAAGGAAAGGAAAATTTATTTGTCCCTTTTTGGCAAACTTAGTCTGATGCAATACTTTAAATAGTCCCTCCAGGAAATGCTGGGTCTCTTTGGGATAAAAATGTTCAGTCTTGCAGATTGCCTCCCCTTCCAACGGTGTGAGCCTTAAGGTGACAGCCAGGTAATGGAGAGAGGCAGGTTTGTGTCACTTTGCAGCCCTGGACATCTGTGTGGGTTGCTGTGACTCATTGACCCCCATGTAGCTGTCTCCAGTCATTAGGCTACCATGCTCTCTGCTGCCTTTTACAGCCCAGGTGTGTGGCTGGCATGATCATAGCCTGGACATTCTCTCAGCGTGCCTGGAGCCTCACTCCTAGCTTCACTCACCTCAGTGCATCCTCCACCCAGCCGGGTCACTCTACCAGACTCCACTGTGGGGCCACCTCATCCTTTACTGTAAGGCAGACTCAGTGACCAGTGACCTTTGCACCTCGAGGCAACTGGACACTTCTAGGCGCTACCTACATGTGCCACGCATAGCAATCATGATCTGGGGACTCAGACCCAGACCCCTCTTCTCTGCCCAGCCATGAAGTTCTGCCTGTCTCATGTTTATACCTAGGGTGCCTTTCCAGTTGGCCTCTTCCCAGAATTCCGAGCAAGGGACAGGGCAAGGGTCCCTCAGCCCCCAGTATTCCCGTCAAATGATATGATGTCTCCTACCCGTTTGGGGGCCTCCAAAGTTCAGAAGGGAGAGACTGGAGCCCAGGGCAGCTTCTTCTGCCTCTTGCTCCTCCCTCCCATAAAACATGAGCTGCAAAGGGAATGGTGCCTCTTTATTTCCCTTTTGTTCTGCTTACCTTATTCCTGACATTCCGTTGTTCTCAGAGCTCAGCCTGATATGTCTACTTTGGGACACAGATCACAGCCTAGTCCCCATGGATTAAATGGGAGGGGTTAATGGAATACTACATAAAGTTTTCTCCCAAAGCAATAATCTGGTTGACAAGACTTAAAATCTGCCTTTAGAATCCTGTTTAGAGTGTCAGAAAATCATTACTGCAGGTTTCTTACTCTTTTCCTTCCTTTTATAACAGTCGTATCACCCCCAGGCAATTGAATATCTCGGGCCAATTAGGAAGAAGGTCATGTACGCAGAAGGCCAAAGGGAGAAGCCTGGTCAGTCTGGAACGGTCCTCCCAACCTCCTTGGCTGCCGCCTGGTCTCTACTAAGAGGGCTGCAGTGTGTTATTAGCTGCAAATGAAGAAAGGATTCTCGTCATTGAAATAGCACCCATTGATGCAGATAGTTTACTTAGAAATTTCTCTCCCAGGTGGCTCTGGCATAGCTCAGATGTGTTTAGGGAAAACCGCCTTTGTGTTGTTTTGTTGTTCTGCCTGGGAAGGGGAGGGCGGGTTGGAGGGCTGGGCAGGGCTTGGCTTGTATGAACTGTTTCTCAGAGGGAGTTTCCCTATTGCTGTGCCTAGTCTCAAGATGAAAACTGAGCTGACAGCAGCGAAGACAACCACCTTTCTAATCTGTGGCCTGCAGGGCAGGGCCCCGGTGTTAAATTCATTTCCTTGTTTTCTCCTTTGAAGTTAAAGAGCAGAACAAGTCCAGAACAATCAAGACTACCTCTGCCAAAAGCTCCCCCGAGGCCAAATTTTACCTGAAGTTCAATGTGTCTTTTTTCGGTTGTTATTGTTTCTGTTTTTTTCTTTTTTTTCTGTAGAGAGCCAGAAAGATGAGAATGATCTGAATGAGGAGCAAGAAATACTCACCGAGATGATGCAAGTGATTGAGCAAAGGGACAAACTGGTGGATTCCTTAGAGGAGCAACGTCTAAAAGAAAAGGCTGAGGACCAGCACTTTGAAAGCTTCATATTCTCCAGGGGCTGCCAGCTGAGCAGGACGTGAGCAGGCCCTACAGGGAGCAAGCTGACGACCAGATCTGGCCAAGCACCCCGCACTTACTCATTCTTCCTTTCAAAGGATTTGTCAGACCTGGAACGTAACTTATCCCATGCTGCAATATATTTTTTCAAATTAAGATTCTCTCATATGTAACTCCAGCTGCCTAACACACTTCCAGAGATGATAATGAAGAAAATACAAAGACTCTTTTGAAATTCTCAGTCAACTTCAGCTGGTTTCTGAGACTGGCGGTGGCTTTGGCAGATAACCAGCATTGTTTTCCGTAAAGAGTGACACAGAGATCGATTTTCCTGCTGCTTCATCATTCCTCTTCCCAATTCATTGAGTTACACATCATAAGATTTTAAAGAAGCTGCCTTTTTGTTAATATATCCATATTTGCCTTTTTTTTTGGCATGGATGACCGGTTTCCAAATGTCAGAAGGAAGCAGCCGCAGTTTAAAGATTAGGTTAATATTTAAATTGTATTTCCAGAGAAAAAGGAGAAACCTTGAGATTACTGATTACATAAAGCAAATAACTCATACAGCAGGTGTTAATTCAATCCAGGGTGAATTTAATTTATCAGGTGTGTTTATAAGCCTTAATATAATATACATAAGCAATGAGAGTTTAATAGAACATTTGAGCCTTAATTTTAATTTTTTTAGAAAAAGAAAGAAAAAAAGGAAATAAAACTTCGACTTCATACCAGCAGGATTATTAGTTTTCACCAAATGCTGTTGGTTTAGAAAGTGTTTGATTCTTTTTTTTTTTTTTTTTCAGAGCACTCTCCTTATTGCCCCTGGAATATAGTGAAAAACGTTTTTAGAAAATGAATCATTCTGAAGCACTTTTTTTTTATATCTGTTGGTGATGGCAAAAAGAAAACTCATTTGTTGATAAAATATTTGTGAAGTCGATGCTGCTACGAAAAGCGAACATTCTAGCTATCAAAGGCAAAGGATGCTTCTCAGTGGTGGTCTCCTTAGGTCCAAACAGAGGAGTTTCTCAGATGCTCACTTGGGGCTGCAGGAGCTGCACAGGACAAGACAAGCCTGCTTCTGCCTTCAAGGTGGAGCGAGGTACCATGGCCCCATTCACCAAATCCCAGATTTAGTAAGGATTTTTTTGTGGCATTTTCCATGTGAAAAGAAAGCTGGGAGACGGAGTCTGTGCACTGACATGGTATTCCTGGGACATTTTGATAGTTCATATGGGAACCAAAGAGAAGATCTGAAGTGGTGACTTGTGGTTCTAAAGTATTTGATTCTTTTCCCTTAATGGGATTCTTTGAGGAAGGAGTCAGTCCATCATGGGCGAGAGACAGACTGAAGAACACATTGTTGTATGTTTTTCCTCTCATGTCTGCAAGTGTTTAAATGTCTTGTTGGACAAATGGTGCTTTGCAACTGCCTGGAGAGCTGTCTTTCCTCAGTATAAGGGGCCCATAAACCATGTTTATCTGAAATGCTGTTCATACACAATAGTCTGGTCAGCTGACAAACTGGAAATGAGAAGTATGCCTGGATTTCCCGCGTTTGCCAACGTTTTGGGCAGTAGTAAGACGCAAACTTTCCATGGTATACCAAGTTCTCCAGGTTGTAGTTCTTTTTCTTTCTTTTCTCTTTCCTTTTTTTTTCTTTTTTAATAATATAATCAGGTCTTCTGGTGCCTGGATTCTGTTATTAGGAAATATATGCAGGCTATCTATTTCTCCATCTCTCTCTTTCTCTCTGAAAACTGTCCCACTTAGGGTTATTTATCTATTATTTATTTGTATATTTGGTGGAAATGGTTAATAAGATTTCCTCATCCTAATTTTCCTGTGTTATAATTTAGGAGGGACCTATTAGCCCTAAGATGTTACATAAGCTATTTAATATACAGATAACCCAGAGGTTTGGGGCACTAAGTTATATCATCTTAAAGATGAAGGGAGACAGTCAAACAAATACTTCCTGCAATCAGGTAGTCAGAGGCAAGACTCAAGATGTGCGGGAATGTGAATTCATTTTAAGAAAGATACGTAACCTCAGTTTTCTTTTAGAAGGGATAGAAATATTCAGGCCCAGGCCCCATTTGATGCTTACATTCATTTAACAGATGATGCTCACCTGTGTAGTGTCTGGGTTGGTTTTGTGCTAAAGAATTAGTTGCCATTTATTTTAATTCATTCTATTTCAGTCTAAAAAGAGGATTCTCCCAAGAGGGCCAAGAAAGAAGGTGATGGCCCTGGTATTCTGTTAATTGATGACAGAAGCTATTTGCTCACTTTCTCTTCCAAAGATTATGTTCTGTGGTTTAAGGGTGAGTCTTATCAGACCAAGTTAAAACACAGGCTTTATATTAACAGCCTTTTAGCTATACTGGCTTTCAGTTTTCCCAGGACTTAAAAACTATTTTAATGATCCCTTCCAAAAGGACTCAAATATTTCGGCTGCTGAACTATGTTAACTGATTGGAAGAGAGAATGGTCTAAGATCCTCAAAAGGTAAAATATTGTACCATTTGAAGACAGTTTCTGTGGAGACAATATGAGTAGAATTATGACGGAAACAGAGTCTTCTCTTTGCCATAAAATAACACTTGTGATCAAGGTTCAACCATTTAGGATGAGACAGAAAGCCCCAGCCTCAGGTCATAATTCATGGCCTCACACAGCTTTTAAGTTGAATGAAAGGGCTCATGATTAAAACTTCAGAATTTTACGTAAGTTGACTAAGAGGACAGTTCTTAAATTAAGCTTGCTCTCCCAAACTATTCATTTATTTATTTGTTTAATAAACATCTTCCAAATATGTGGAGGATTCAGCAGGCCTGTGCCCAGTATGTGAAGCAGAAAAAGCATTCTTCTTCCACCCACAAGTGAATACAAAGATAAACAAGTAAAACTCCCAAATAAATACATAAGAATAAAGCATCATTTTTATTGTAAGCACCAACATATTCTACTCATGTTTATCTCAAGCACAGAGACTTGCTTCTTTGGCAATAAAAACACAAGTAAGTCCATGTTTCTAAACCTGTGAAAAATAATATCATGTTATACTGTTTCATTTAAACCTTGACTTTGGCAGTGTTTGGCTGCTTGGAATCAATCAATGTGGAGATGCAGCATGTTAATTGCAACTGAGAAAGGAAGTGGCAGGTGTTCCCAAGTCTGATGAGCTGCAATGAAATTGATGTTTTCTGCGTTCTGGAGGCAGGTGACAATTCAGCAATGTCTGTCTTCCCAGGAAGCAGATTTACAGGCTTTTCCTTCCAAACTGAAAATGGCAGCCTGTCCCACCCAGGTGGTTGATCAGAGCACTCCCTCAGCGAGGCAGACAGAGGTGGCAGGGGGCAGCTGGGGCTGCCACATGCACTGAGAGAGCGCGGCCGTCATTGGATGTCCTGAGCTCAAATGGAGGAGTTTATTGTATGTTAATGAGAAGGTTCATGCACAGGGGAGCGAGTATGGTTTCACCTACTGTTTATCTTGTAACCTCACTGCTGAGTGGCTTGGGAAAGATTAATTTGCTCCGACCATTGGGAACGATTCATGTGGATTGAAATGCGTTACCTGTGCACTGCTATAAATACGGAAATGAACCAGAAATAAATGATTTTCTGTCTAGAGAATCCAAACGTGTGGGCCTGGTCTGGCACCTCTGAGGACACGTCCATTTCATGGCTTGATTTCAGTGAAAGGATGCTAGCAGAGCTTTGATTTCATGCAGGAGTCTGGGAGTTATTGTTGGACGCTTTATTCCCACTGGGGCACCTGGCAGGACTTACCTGGATATGAGTGGGAGGAGGAGCGAAGAAGGTTCGCCTCAGGTGTATTCTGTCAACAAAGAAAGCTGTTCTCAGAGTTGGGGCGGGAAGAGTGGGGACCTCGCATAGTCCGGATCCTATTTCTCTTAACCGGTACAGCCTGGTTTTGTATTTCATTTGTGCAACAGGAATACTCCCTTCGTGCCCAGGACTGGCCCCTTCCTTCAACTCACACCCTTTCGGCCTGAGGTTTGAAATTGTTTGTTTGCTTCTGCTCTTAATCCCAGCACATGCAAATTCATGAAATGGGAACACAGTTCACCAGAAAGGCCACATCAGGTGAATGAAGTGCTGGTCCCCACCATTTCACACTAAGTCCCTCCATTGCTTGAAAGCTTTTGTCTGCTGGTGGAAAGGATTCATGGTTTCCACTGACAGTCAACAGGAAGTAAACTTAACTGTAGAGCTCCTGCTTCACAAGCACTGGCATGCCAAGGGAAAGGCCAGCCCCTTCCATGGATCTGCAGATTTCCCTTCGCCCATGCAGGGGCTCATCTGCCCAAAGAGCCACAGACTCTCAGCCTGGAGCTGACCCGGTCACTGCAATTCACCACTCCTCGACCTTCTGGGTGTGCTTGGTAATTTCACGCTCACTTCCTCTCCCAGCTCATTTCTAGAAATAAAAACAGCAGGACTTATGCTGTCAAGGCTCCCCTGAGGAGCCCTCTGACTCTGATAATGGCACTGGACCTTGTGAGTTCAGCTCTACTCACCTGCCGGGTACTGTACTAAGCTGTGTAGGTGCATTCTTCCCTTTAATCCGGAAAGCAAAATCCTTAACATAAACATTGCCCCATTTCAAGAAGATAAGATGGAGACACAGAGGCCAAGAGCTTGCCTGGTGGTCCAGGCACAAAGGGAAACTGGGGTGGACCCAGACATTGGCCTCTACAGCCCAGCCTTCCACCGCCGGGCTGTGTGACCTTGCTTTGTGTCCCTTCCCAAACTTGTGCCTTGTGCTTGCCTGTGCCTTTCCTTGATCGGTTCTCATTACCACTTTCTCCCAGCTCGCTAGTGCCCAGCCCTGCTCAGGGAAAATCTGGCACGAGAAGAGGAAGCTGCCACCTTGAAGTGTTTTGTTTCCTTCTGTACTACAGCTATATGCACTCAAACATGGAAACAACAGTCTAAATGGTTAAATCACCTAACCTCCACCAGCCCTCTCTTGATAGCCATGATTCTCTAGGAATAGGCAACTTGTTTAGCCTAGGGAATTAAGTTCGGCTGAGGCACTGCCATGGACCCACCCCCAGGAGGCATTTTTTTTTGCCCTAAATGGAGAAGCACAATATTATACAACCCAATCTCCAGTTCCAGAAGTAGGGAGCCAGGAGCACAGGGCCAAGGGGATGGGAGGGGAAGGACAGGGAGCATGTTGGGGACCAGCTGAGTGAAGGGGCTTCTGCAGGTCCTTAGAGTGTGCAGGGGTGGGAGGAGGAGCAGGGAGGGTGAGGAGCAAGACGGGGTCACTGGGAAACAGTGCTTAAGGACTTAAGTGACCCTGAAACAACCTGATATGGGGGCAGTCGCCCATAGTACACTGGAGGCACAAGAATTCAGTTCCCTGCCTGTCCCCAGAAAAACAGAAACTGGTGCCCTAGGAATTTGGAGGAAACGTATGTGTATGTGGGTGGGGCAGTCCCCAAACCATAAGTGTGTAATTCGAAAGCAATAGCTCAAAAAAAAAAAAATAGGTATAATCATTCTAAACATAGTACGCTGAGCATGAATCACTAATTAGGGCTCAAATTCCAGTTCTTTCACAGCTCACTAGATGATACAGAACTACTCAGTTGTGTTTCGGCATTTTTATCTGTGAAACGGTGCTGATCCTCCCTCCCTCCCTCTCTTCCTCTCTTCCTGCCTCCCTCTTTGCTCTGCCTAGCAAGTTCCTTAAGAGAGTAAGTCTGCCTTCCGCAGGCTCTGGTTTTAATATGGAATGACTAGAGGCTTCCCTGGTCATCCAGTGGGTAAAGAGTCTGCCTTTCAGTGCAAGGGGCATCAGTTTGACCCCTGGCGTGGGAAGATCCCACATGCCGTGGAGTGGCTAGACTGGTGTGTCCAGTTGCTGGCCAGCATTCTGGAGTACATGTGCCCAGAACCTGTGCTCTGCAACGAGGGAGGCCACTGTGGTAGGAGGCCCACAGAGGCCAAAGAATAAAGATGGATGAAAATAAATTAAATAAATAAATAAAAGAGGCCAAAAAACCAAAAAACAAAAACCATGGAATGACTAGCATGATTGCGGAGAATCTCAAACTGTTCAAATCCCAACAGCAGAAACAGAAAACGAAGCCTCGGATCTCAGCAGAAAAGATAAGAACCGGCAGTTCTCACAAGAGGAGATGTAAGCAGTAAACAAGGCCAAGAAATGCACTTCTCAGAACATTTTCACATCCCTTCTGGGACTCTCTCTCTGAGCTGGTCCCTGCTGACCAAATGCCCAGTCTCTTGCAGATTTTTTTGGCCAATTCTTCAAGTCCATCCTGAAGACACCATCTGGCCCTGGTGATTTGGTTGCATCTCATCATTAGATGTAGTCAACCCTCCTCCCTAACAGGAACCATGGAAGTATGAACAGCCTTACTATCTTCCCCAGCCAAGAGGGAGGCAGAGACTCTTCCTCTTCCAGGCCACATAAGTCAGGAGGTGGGGGTGGGAGGAAGGTTTGCAAAGGATTACAATGGATCTCCTTCTCCTTGGAAGAAAAACAATGACAAGCCTACACAACATAGTAAAAAGCAGAGATATCACTTTGCTGACAAAGTTTTGTCTAGTCAAAGCTATGGTTTTCCCAGTAGTCATGTATGGATGTGAGAACTGGATCATAAGAAAGGCTGAGCACCAAAGAATTGATGACTTTGAACTGTGGTGTTGAAGAAGGCTCTTGAGAGTCCCCTGACGTTTTCGCATTCTGCCTCCCTCCCTCTCTCCTCTCTTCCTCCTCTTTGCTCTGCCTAGCAAGTTCCTTAAGAGAGTAAGTCTGCCTTCCGCAGGCTCTGGTTTTAATATGGAATGACTAGAGGCTTCCCTGGTCATCCAGTGGGTAAAGAGTCTGCCTTTCAGTGCAAGGGGCATCAGTTTGACCCCTGGCGTGGGAAGATCCCACATGCCGTGGAGTGGCTAGACTGGTGTGTCCAGTTGCTGGCCAGCATTCTGGAGTACATGTGCCCAGAACCTGTGCTCTGCAACGAGGGAGGCCACTGTGGTAGGAGGCCCACAGAGGCCAAAGAATAAAGATGGATGAAAATAAATTAAATAAATAAATAAAAGAGGCCAAAAAACCAAAAAACAAAAACCATGGAATGACTAGCATGATTGCGGAGAATCTCAAACTGTTCAAATCCCAACAGCAGAAACAGAAAACGAAGCCTCGGATCTCAGCAGAAAAGATAAGAACCGGCAGTTCTCACAAGAGGAGATGTAAGCAGTAAACAAGGCCAAGAAATGCACTTCTCAGAACATTTTCACATCCCTTCTGGGACTCTCTCTCTGAGCTGGTCCCTGCTGACCAAATGCCCAGTCTCTTGCAGATTTTTTTGGCCAATTCTTCAAGTCCATCCTGAAGACACCATCTGGCCCTGGTGATTTGGTTGCATCTCATCATTAGATGTAGTCAACCCTCCTCCCTAACAGGAACCATGGAAGTATGAACAGCCTTACTATCTTCCCCAGCCAAGAGGGAGGCAGAGACTCTTCCTCTTCCAGGCCACATAAGTCAGGAGGTGGGGGTGGGAGGAAGGTTTGCAAAGGATTACAATGGATCTCCTTCTCCTTGGAAGAAAAACAATGACAAGCCTACACAACATAGTAAAAAGCAGAGATATCACTTTGCTGACAAAGTTTTGTCTAGTCAAAGCTATGGTTTTCCCAGTAGTCATGTATGGATGTGAGAACTGGATCATAAGAAAGGCTGAGCACCAAAGAATTGATGCCTTTGAACTGTGGTGTTGAAGAAGGCTCTTGAGAGTCCCCTGGACAGCAAGGAGATCAAACCAGTCAATCCTAAAGAAAATCAGCCCTGAATATCCATTGGAAGGACTGATGCCAAAGCTGAAGCTCCAATACTTTGTCCACCTCATGTGAAGAGTTGACTCATTGGAAAAGACCCTGACGTTGGCAAAAAGAGAAGGCAGAAGAAGAAGGGGATGACAGAGGGTGAGATGGTTGGTTGGCATCACTGAGTCAATGGACATGAGTTTGAGCAAGCTCCAGGAGATGGTGAAGGACAGGGAAGGCTGGCATGCTGCAGTCCATGGGTCACAAAGAGTCAAACATGGCTGAACAACTGAACTGAACTGAACAATGGATCACAACTGTGACAGGGAAGACCTTGTTTGTTCCCTCGATTACCTGCCCTGAGAAGGGGTAGGGGAGACCTTGGGGGTAATCTCAGTGGCCTATGATACAAGCCACACCAACAGAAGCTCTGAAGCCCCAGGAGTTCTGGCTGGCTGAGTCTAAAGTGGGTTCTATCCTTAAAAACTTCACTCCTGCTGTGGATTGTCTGGAGGATTCTCTGTTCCTCCGCTAGATGACTCCATTAAGAGCCACTGCTTTTAAAGCATCACTTCTACATGTAGTTAATACTCAGCTACCATGCTCTGGTGAGCACATCCCCCTGCTAATGCCCACAGTTCATTCCTAGGCACCTGAAGAATAGGTAAGCAAGTAACCTGTCTTTAAGAACTTGGGGCACATTTCCCCATGGCTGGATCAGAGACCATGTGAATAGAATCATCCACGAGGTCCTCAAATCATCCACCCTCAGCCCATCATTTCACAAACCAAGGCTGAGGTCTGCTGACTCCCCCTGGCCTGATACCTTCCTAGCTCACCTAGACAAGCAGTTGCCTAGCCGGGTCCTCAGCAAGTAGAACCGGGAAGGACACACCCATTGACATCTTGGTCTTCAAAGGCCACTGAGAATATCCCGGAGCTCCTGAGGGGGACATGCAGTGGGAATTCTCACTTAAGATTCTCAGTCCAGAGCCATTTCATCTCTCACAGTCTTTTCATCCTGAGAGCACACCTCACTTTCAGTGACTAAAGAGGTCTCCAAGGGGTTCTATCTAACTTCTCTCCACAAGCCCTGATCCTGATGCTTTGATATAGTGAAACAACCTCCAGTGATTGATTGTGATCCAGACCCTTTGTAAAACCATTTTTATGATTTACATGGGCCTCTCATTTTGTCCCTTAGACTGTGTATCAGTTTCCTGCCATAACAAAGCTGCCATAACAAAGTGCCACACCTGGGTGACAGAGATGTATCCTCTTACAATTCTGGAGGTCAGAAGTCCAGAATGAAGGTGTCTTTCAGGTGATGCTTCCTCACAAGCCCCTAGAGGAGGATGCTGGCTGGCCTTCAGCTTCTGGTAGCCCCAGGTGTTCTTTGGCTGTGAAAACCCTCCAGCGGGCATCTTCCTCCCATGTGTCTTCACAGCATCTTTCCTCTGTGCTTGTCTGGGTCTAAATTTCATCCTTCTCTCTCTCTTTAAATACTTCATTTATTTTTGGTTGTGCTGCGTCTTCATTGCTATACACAGGCTTCTTATTGTGGTGACTTCTGTTGGTGCAGAGCATAGGCTCTAGGTGCTCAGGCTTCAGTAGCTGTGTCTCATGGTCTCTGGAGTGTGAGCTCAGTAATTGTGGCGCGTGGGCTTTAGTTGCTGTACGGCACGTGGAATCTTCCTGGACCAGGGATCAAACCTGGGCCATCTGCATTGGCAGGCAGATTCTTATCCACTGTACCACCAGGAACTCCTCATTCTTCTCTTAACAACACTGGTCTTCCTGGATTAGATGTCCATCAAGTATGACCTAAAATGCTATTTTAACATGACTAATTACATCTGCAATCACTTCATTTCCAAGTAACATCACATTCTAAGTTTCTAGGGGTAAGGATTTCAATATATTTTTTAAGGGACACAATTCAACTAATAATAGATAGAATTCACAATTGGGAATGTGATGCTTTGCCCAGTGAAAGCCTCTTCCAGTTTGAATTTTAACTTAGATTTGAGATGCTTAGTTTATAGCTATCTTGGGTTTTAAACCTATATAACAAACAAACAAAAAAAAGGTAAGCAGCAAAATAAAACAGAATGCAAAAGACAGTTGACAGGTAAAAACACAATTTATGAAATCTATCTGAACGGAACACATAGAGTCCAATGTTCTCTCCATTATCTTGGTAGTTACTCTTTTACTGTTCTTTTAATGGTTACCCTAGAAGTTACAACATGACTCCTTGATTTACCAAAGTCCAGGATAAATTGTTACTTCTACTTCTTCCCAAAAAATGCCTTGATCTTAGAACTTGACTTCATTTACTCACTTCCCAATTTAAATGTGTTTACTTTTGTGCATTTTAATTTTGATTTACATATTTTTAAGCCCTGTAAGACATTATTATTGTCATTTTATGGAATCAGTATTCTTTTAGATGCACCTATATATTTACCTTTTTATTTGTTCTTCCATCTTTTTTTCCTTCTGCCATATACTTTAGTCTTCCCTTCTGGTTGGATTTGCTGTTTATTAATCATTTTTCTCAGTTATGTTTTTTACTGAAAATTCCCTTATTTTTTCTCTAATTTGCCCTAATATTTTTTCTACTAGAGTGGAGTCTCTTGGAGTCCCAAACCAAGCCTGGGGGGCTTACTGGGAGCCTCCAGGTTGATGCTGCCTGAACTTGTATTCTGGCTGTGGTGGGTCTTTGTTGCTGTGGGTAGACTTTCTCTCTAGTTGTGGTGAGCGGGGTCTACTCTCTAGTTGTGGTGTGTGGACTTCTCATTGCAGTGGCTTCTTTTGTTGCAGAGCACAGCCTCTTAGGGCGAGCAGGCTTCGATGGTTTTGGGTCTTAGGCCTAGTTGCCCCATGGCATGTGGGATCTTTCCACCAGGGATAGAATCCATGTCCTATCCATTGGCAGATGGGTTCTTAACCACTGGACCACCAGCTGCTGCCTGAACGTTTGTCTGAAAAAAAAAGTCAGTCACTCAGTCATGTCCAACTCCTTGCGACCCCATGGACTGTAGCTTGCCATTCTCTTCTGTAAATGGAACTCTCTAGGCAAGAATACTGGAGTGGGTAGCTATTCCCTTCTTCAGGGGATCTTCCTGATCCAGGGATCAAACCCAGGTCTCTTGCATTGGAGGCGGATACTTTACTGTGTGAGCTGTTGTGTATTACCTTTGTTAGGTCTGCCATTGCCCTGCTCAGCCTCTTGTCTTCTCAGCTGCTACCTCTGAAATTGGCAGGTTAGGGTTCTCCTCAAAGGGGAAAGTGGTCCCACCTCTCTGGGATTCCTCCTCCTTATAGATTTTGGCCTATACATTCCATTAGCTTTCCAGTGCTCTCAAGTAGACATCTTTTACATTTTGTCCTGCTTTTTAAAGCCATTCTCAGTGAGAGGCGTGGCCTGTCTCACATAGTCTGGTGGTCTGAGAAGCTGAACATTCAACTCCCACATAGTTATTAGGAGGATTCTTAGAAGCTTATATCTCAACATTTAGTCATATGAGTTCAGCTAGCTGGGAAATACAGCTTTATTCTGGAAGACTGTAATCCTAGCTGAAAACTGTAGATTCTATGTCTCTTTGACAGAACAAATTCTAAGGGCTATAGGGTTATTCTCTTGGTTATTTGCTATGTGATCTGAAGCAAGTTGTTTATACTCTCAAAATTTAAAGTTATTCATTTCTACAATGGAGGTAGTAATATCATTTATAAGTCTCAAATGAAATACTAATAATGAATATTTATTGAACTAAGACTTGTTATCGGCTGGGTACTGAACTAAGTAATTTATTTACACTAACTCTGTTGGTTATCCCAACAATGTTGGAAGAAAAGTACTCATTTTGATGAGAAAACAGACACAGAGCAGTTAAATTATACAGATATTTGGCTGCTGAATGGTGATTTGAACCCCAGATCTTCACCATGACATGGTCTTGCCTTGTAAATCATTAAGCCCTACCTGTTGGAGTTGCTGAGGGAAGAAAAGTGGACCAGGACAGGAAAATGCTGGCTGCACATGCTTAGCTAGAGAAAATGGTCCTCTAAGGGAAGGTCTGGAGGCAGAAACTGACCTATTTGGAATGGATGGTTGAGTAACATGGGCTATGATTCCTCAGTTTCATCTTACACAAGAGTCAAGTGATCAGAACAGTCCATAAATTAAAAGAGAGTCGGAGAAGGAGAACATCGAAATAAAAGGGAGCTTCCAGAGCATGCAGTCCCATGGATAACATTTTTTAAAAGTACTCATTTTTTTGTGATGTGTGTAAATTTTTATTGAAGGTACAATATACACAAAGAAAATTGCTCAAATTATTAAACAAATGCTCTACGAATTTTCAAAGTAAATACACTCATGTAACCAATAGCTAGGCTTCCCAGGTGGCACTGGTGGTAAGAACCTGCTTGCCAATGCAGGAACTGTAAGAGATGTGGGTTCAGTCCCTGGTTGGGGAAGATCCCTTGGAAGAGAGCATGGCAACCCACTCTAGTATCCTTGCCTGGAAAATCTTTTGGACAGAAGAGCTTGGCAGGCTATCGTCCGTAGGCTCACACAGAGTTAGACACAGCTGAAGCGACCTAGTAGGCAGGCAGGCAGGCAGGCAGGCAGGCAGGCAGGCAGGCAGGCAGTACCTAGATCAAGAAACAGAACACCCCCAGTTCCAGTAGCCTCTCTCATATTAATATCTTCCCCCCTGTCCCATTCTAGGCAGTACCCCTCCCAAGCCTAATCATTCACCTGACTCCAACATCAAAAACTAGTTTTGTCTGGTTTTTAACTTCCTATGAACAGAATGGTACAGCATATGCTCTGTTATGTCTGAATTTTCTTACTCAGCATTATACCTAAAATTGGTTTCTTTTGCCAAATGAAATACTAATAATGAATATTTATTGAACTAAGACTTGTTATTACTGAACTAAGTAATTTATTTACACTAACTCTGTTGGTTATCCCAACAATGTTGGAAGAAAAGTACTCATTTTGATGAGAAAACAGACACAGAGCAGTTAAATTATACAGATATTTGGCTGCTGAATGGTGATTTGAACCCCAGATCTTCACCATGACATGGTCTTGCCTTGTAAATCATTAAGCCCTACCTGTTGGAGTTGCTGAGGGAAGAAAAGTGGACCAGGACAGGAAAATGCTGGCTGCACATGCTTAGCTAGAGAAAATGGTCCTCTAAGGGAAGGTCTGGAGGCAGAAACTGACCTATTTGGAATGGATGGTTGAGTAACATGGGCTATGATTCCTCAGTTTCATCTTACACAAGAGTCAAGTGATCAGAACAGTCCATAAATTAAAAGAGAGTCGGAGAAGGAGAACATCGAAATAAAAGGGAGCTTCCAGAGCATGCAGTCCCATGGATAACATTTTTTAAAAGTACTCATTTTTTTGTGATGTGTGTAAATTTTTATTGAAGGTACAATATACACAAAGAAAATTGCTCAAATTATTAAACAAATGCTCTACGAATTTTCAAAGTAAATACACTCATGTAACCAATAGCTAGGCTTCCCAGGTGGCACTGGTGGTAAGAACCTGCTTGCCAATGCAGGAACTGTAAGAGATGTGGGTTCAGTCCCTGGTTGGGGAAGATCCCTTGGAAGAGAGCATGGCAACCCACTCTAGTATCCTTGCCTGGAAAATCTTTTGGACAGAAGAGCTTGGCAGGCTATCGTCCGTAGGCTCACACAGAGTTAGACACAGCTGAAGCGACCTAGTAGGCAGGCAGGCAGGCAGGCAGGCAGGCAGGCAGGCAGGCAGGCAGTACCTAGATCAAGAAACAGAACACCCCCAGTTCCAGTAGCCTCTCTCATATTAATATCTTCCCCCCTGTCCCATTCTAGGCAGTACCCCTCCCAAGCCTAATCATTCACCTGACTCCAACATCAAAAACTAGTTTTGTCTGGTTTTTAACTTCCTATGAACAGAATGGTACAGCATATGCTCTGTTATGTCTGAATTTTCTTACTCAGCATTATATTGTGAAGGCCATTCCTATTGCTGCTTATAGTTGCCAACTGTTCATTCTCTTCAAGGTATTGCATTGTCTGATTATTCCAATTTATCTATCAGTTCAACTCTTAATAAGTAAGAGTGCTGCTATAAATTTTCTAGAACATGTATCTAGGTACACAAATGACTCATTTTGTTGGGTATAACCTAGATTGAAATTGTTCATCGTAATGTAAGTAGAATGTTCAGTTAGTAGGAACCACCTGAGCTTCATTTTACTAATGATGGAAATGTATGTACAGAAAGGGCCGATGTTTGTCCAAGATTATCTGACCATGGAGCCAGGAGTCAAATATGGGTTCTTCTCTCCCAGGGCAGTTAGCTTAGGTCTAGATTTTGAAGAGAGACTGGCCTAGAGAGTCGGTAGTCTCACAGCAACACACATGTAACTTATGAGAGGTCCTCATCTAACCACTGGCTAAGATAAAACTAATGAGGAAGCCAGCTGATCACTGTGGCCATGATTATAAAAGCCAAGTTAGATTGAAGGGAGCTGGTGGAGGTCCTTCTTTACATCTTAAAAATCAACAGTCTGCAATGTGTGTCCCCAATTAAGCCAGATTTAAATTCAGTCTACTTTGGTGCCAGGTGCTATGCAAGCTGCCTTTCAATATATTACCTCAATTAATTTTGAACAAATGTCAGATCAATTCATAACCATAAGGACTCTAAAAGCATAATATCAAAAGAGAGTATATGAAATCTGTAAGCAAACCAGAGTAATTTAGAATAGTGCTTTTCAAACAATCCACAGTGAAGGTCCAATCCATCGCAGATCAATATTTTTGTAAAATACAATAAAAAAGAGAAAGTAAAATTGCACTGTTAAATTGTATAGGCATTTCTAAACACTCAGTTTCTATATTTAGATCATCACGGACTAATAGCAGTTTGCAGAGAATACTGGTCTTCAGACTACACTTCGAATAGCAATGACTTATATATAATTCACTATCCATTTCATTCAGCCTTATAAGAGAGATGGGTCATTATCTAAGAGGCAGAAAAGTTTGAATAACAAGACAGCTGCATAATTTTGAGACCTTGGAAGCCATTCATGCCTATATAGGTTACTGTCACATTAATAGGATGTTATCAGTCTCTGTCTTTATCAACATAACTTCAACTATTCCCAAAAAAGTCTTGCTCAGAAAGATAAAAGGTACAAATAACTTTATTGTTAAGGGCTTCCCCACAAACTCATCAACATGAACATAAAACCTTTAAACTTTTCAATAGATAGCATTAAAGACAATTGACTCTCCAAGACTCTTTGAAAGCCTTGCTTTGTGTCCCACCAAACCTAAACTAGCATATCAGCTCCTCAGCCAAAAGTAATCAAACATCACTCTCACTGAAAGGCCTGCCTTAAACCAGATTTCAAAACCTATAAATATCTATGCTCTTCCTCAGTCTAAGATGCTGCTAAGACTGCCAAGGCAGGACTTTCCTTACCCTGGTGTACAATAACACTCAGCTTCGTCTTCTCTACAGCTTATTTTGCTGGTGTCTCCTGGGAGCTAGCATCCAAGAAGCAAGACGTTCCTTTGTTTCTCCATTTAGTCTTTCTCAGTCGTTTCCAACCTTCAGTATGCATAAACATTACCAAAGAGGATTATATATGCAAAAGCATGCATGAGTAAAAGTTAGAGATTTCCGTGTAAAAATTTGACCAGGTCATGTTTAGAACCCCAGCCCTGAAAACTGAGGTTAGCAATTAGTGAAGACTAGAGAACCAAACGTGAAGAGTTAGAAGTGGTTCTAGGTGCCAGAACATCAATACACGAATCAACTACATCAAAATCTCCTGTGGTAATTAATCCGTTTGTTCGTTTGTTCCAAAAAACACCCACCTAGCTCTGGTTTCCACTTCAGATGCACTGAACTAGAATTTTTAGAGGTTGGGCCTGTGAATAACAAACCCTCGAAAGGACTGTGCAGCACAGCCAGGTTTGAGAGCCGTGATGCTCTCCTTCCACATTATTCTGTAGCTGAAGAGAGAGACTCAACTGGAAGCAAGCTTGTCAAGTGGTTGAGCTGTGTGTCTCGTGAGTGCTGAGGGTGGAAATCAGAGTTTGGAGATATTGAGAAATGGAATATTTCCCGCCATATCATTAAACAGGGATGTCACCGTCACTAGCAATTGCAACCACACAGATGGGAGAGGGTGAGCCCTGGGGGACTCAGGAAGGAAGGAATACCTACCATCTAGCAGCCATCAGACTGCAGTCACTCCCTATGGTGAGCCCCGAGGAAGCTCAGAACGTGAAAACACAGGATACTGACCCCAGAGAGCGGGGGTACATAGCAAAGAATGATTTCTGCGAGCCCAGACTCTTGGATCTTCCTCTACATAGAAAAGCGCTAAATTCCTTTACTTGGGTTACCTGGTTTTCTTTAATCAACAATAATCTGGATGTTTAGACTATCTCCAAAAGTAATCAAACATCACTCTCACTGAAAGGCCTGCCTTAAACCAGATTTCAAAACCTATAAATATCTATGCTCTTCCTCAGTCTAAGATGCTGCTAAGACTGCCAAGGCAGGACTTTCCTTACCCTGGTGTACAATAACACTCAGCTTCGTCTTCTCTACAGCTTATTTTGCTGGTGTCTCCTGGGAGCTAGCATCCAAGAAGCAAGACGTTCCTTTGTTTCTCCATTTAGTCTTTCTCAGTCGTTTCCAACCTTCAGTATGCATAAACATTACCAAAGAGGATTATATATGCAAAAGCATGCATGAGTAAAAGTTAGAGATTTCCGTGTAAAAATTTGACCAGGTCATGTTTAGAACCCCAGCCCTGAAAACTGAGGTTAGCAATTAGTGAAGACTAGAGAACCAAACGTGAAGAGTTAGAAGTGGTTCTAGGTGCCAGAACATCAATCCCGAATCAACTACATCAAAATCTCCTGTGGTAATTAATCCGTTTGTTCGTTTGTTCCAAAAAACACCCACCTAGCTCTGGTTTCCACTTCAGATGCACTGAACTAGAATTTTTAGAGGTTGGGCCTGTGAATAACAAACCCTCGAAAGGACTGTGCAGCACAGCCAGGTTTGAGAGCCGTGATGCTCTCCTTCCACATTATTCTGTAGCTGAAGAGAGAGACTCAACTGGAAGCAAGCTTGTCAAGTGGTTGAGCTGTGTGTCTCGTGAGTGCTGAGGGTGGAAATCAGAGTTTGGAGATATTGAGAAATGGAATATTTCCCGCCATATCATTAAACAGGGATGTCACCGTCACTAGCAATTGCAACCACACAGATGGGAGAGGGTGAGCCCTGGGGGACTCAGGAAGGAAGGAATACCTACCATCTAGCAGCCATCAGACTGCAGTCACTCCCTATGGTGAGCCCCGAGGAAGCTCAGAACGTGAAAACACAGGATACTGACCCCAGAGAGCGGGGGTACATAGCAAAGAATGATTTCTGCGAGCCCAGACTCTTGGATCTTCCTCTACATAGAAAAGCGCTAAATTCCTTTACTTGGGTTACCTGGTTTTCTTTAATCAACAATAATCTGGATGTTTAGACTATCTGCCCTTTGTTGCAAAACTTTTATATAACCTGGCTCCTCTACTCGTCTCTTCAGAGAAGTTTCTCAGAGCTATCCTGAAGTGCTGTCTCCTGGGCTGCAGTCTTCATTTTGCCTTCAATAAAACTTGAAACTCTCATGTTGTGCAAAAGTTTTCAGCAATGTCCTTAGGTATAGAAGATCCCGAACATGAATGATGGATGATGTAATCAAAACTGGGTTCTATTTTGGCATCTCAACGTCTCTTTAAAGTTTGTCAGTGTGGTGGTGGAGGGAGGGGTCATTATGATAATCTCTAGGATAAAGATTCTAGCCGTCATATAGCAGTATCTACTAGGTAAGAGGAAACAACTAAAGTATAATTTTCAAAAAAGGTAAACTTGTGAATCTTAAGCAAAGATGAACACATATCTGCTGAGAAGCTATTGCCCACCTTGTTAAATTTATGTTCTCAGAAATTGTTTTTTTGTTAACTGGCTCAAGTACAGACAGGTGGGTTATTACAAGGCTTTAGGAGCACGTTTAGGAAGGAAGCAGAGCTGGTCTGCCTGTAAACTACAGGTGGGACCTTGAAAGAGGTTCTAGGTCCAGGCAGCTCCTCCCAAGGTTCTCCATTACTCGGGCAACAGGGCTTCTTGAACACACTTATTTGTTCCATTGTTTTGTTTCTCTGTTCATCAGTATGTGTGGGTGCTAAGTTGCTTCATTCATGTCTGACTCTTTGCAACCCTATGGACTGAAGCCCACCAAGCTCTTTTGTCCATGGGATTCTCCAGGCAAGAATACTGGAGTGAGTTGCCATGCCCTCCTCCAGAGTACCTTCCCCACGCAGGGATCGAGCTCCCATCTCTTACGTCTCCAGTGTTGGCAGGCAAGTTCTTTACCAGTAGCCCACTCATCAGCACGCCTATGGCTAAAAATGGATGCTCCCAGTCTGGAGTCTGCCCGATCATCACTAAGTGCTGGACTTCTGACAACAGTCTCTAGCTTAGCTCAGATTTTTGATGGAGACTTACTGATTGGCTGCTTTCCAGTCAAGCATTAGGGTCCTTTGGATCAAGTGATCACTCAGAGTCCCATCAGCTGTAGCTACTTGATGGAAGCAATTGTGGGGAGTGAGGGTATGGGGGAGGGGGGATGGCTAGGGGAGTGGGGGGGTGGGAGGGAGTAGAGGATGATGGGAGGGTGGCGTGTGTGTCTGTGTGTGTGTGTGAGAGACTCAGCTTCAGCCTGGTGTGTGTGTGTGTGTGTGTGTTTGAGTGTGTGTGAGTGTAAGAGAGACCCAGATTCAGCCAGGGGAGCCAGAGTGAGAACTTCAAGTGACCAAGCACTATAAAAACGTGCCTTTTAATAATTTCCAGCATGAGTCCTTGAAATGCTGGCGTTTGTGCCAATCCCTGGTTAGCCCAAATGAGTGTGATGGTCACATTGTTGCTTTTAATTAGGCAGGATAAGTTAGGGTGTTGGGAGGGGTTCTCACAGGAGCAGATGACCACACCTTCCAATTCATCCTACATTTGGTTTCCACCTACATTTGGAATTTTCCTTTGCACAAGCCGTTGATCTGCTAGAAACAGGGATGTTTCTGGGTGCTGGCCTGTGCCCATGGACTTCACACTTCTTTCTCTTAGATGGGGTTGAACAGGAGGTTGACAGCCTTGGATAAGTAAGGGAACAGTTGCATGTGCTGTTCGGGTAGGGCCCAAACACAGTGTGGTTCACCCTATTTCTTCGTGAGCAAGCTTACTCTCTTTCGTGGGCACATGACACGGGCTTAATAACTACATTCAGAGATGCAGCAGGTGAAAAAGAGTTCCTCACCAGGCAGCCGGGTCAAATCAGCGGGAGACACAGTAGCAGGTGGGTTCGATTCAGCCGTCACTGAATTTCGGATTAGAGCGAGGAAGTGTGCCGAGTGCAGAGCCGGGGAAAGAGCGGCTCCTGGCGCCAGGGCTCCCAGGCTGGAGGGTCACACACACAGAAACTGAGTGCACTCATCAGCACGCCTATGGCTAAAATGGATGCTCCCAGTCTGGAGTCTGCCCGATCATCACTAAGTGCTGGACTTCTGACAACAGTCTCTAGCTTAGCTCAGATTTTTGATGGAGACTTACTGATTGGCTGCTTTCCAGTCAAGCATTAGGGTCCTTTGGATCAAGTGATCACTCAGAGTCCCATCAGCTGTAGCTACTTGATGGAAGCAATTGTGGGGAGTGAGGGTATGGGGGAGGGGGGATGGCTAGGGGAGTGGGGGGGTGGGAGGGAGTAGAGGATGATGGGAGGGTGGCGTGTGTGTCTGTGTGTGTGTGTGAGAGACTCAGCTTCAGCCTGGTGTGTGTGTGTGTGTGTGTGTTTGAGTGTGTGTGAGTGTAAGAGAGACCCAGATTCAGCCAGGGGAGCCAGAGTGAGAACTTCAAGTGACCAAGCACTATAAAAACGTGCCTTTTAATAATTTCCAGCATGAGTCCTTGAAATGCTGGCGTTTGTGCCAATCCCTGGTTAGCCCAAATGAGTGTGATGGTCACATTGTTGCTTTTAATTAGGCAGGATAAGTTAGGGTGTTGGGAGGGGTTCTCACAGGAGCAGATGACCACACCTTCCAATTCATCCTACATTTGGTTTCCACCTACATTTGGAATTTTCCTTTGCACAAGCCGTTGATCTGCTAGAAACAGGGATGTTTCTGGGTGCTGGCCTGTGCCCATGGACTTCACACTTCTTTCTCTTAGATGGGGTTGAACAGGAGGTTGACAGCCTTGGATAAGTAAGGGAACAGTTGCATGTGCTGTTCGGGTAGGGCCCAAACACAGTGTGGTTCACCCTATTTCTTCGTGAGCAAGCTTACTCTCTTTCGTGGGCACATGACACGGGCTTAATAACTACATTCAGAGATGCAGCAGGTGAAAAAGAGTTCCTCACCAGGCAGCCGGGTCAAATCAGCGGGAGACACAGTAGCAGGTGGGTTCGATTCAGCCGTCACTGAATTTCGGATTAGAGCGAGGAAGTGTGCCGAGTGCAGAGCCGGGGAAAGAGCGGCTCCTGGCGCCAGGGCTCCCAGGCTGGAGGGTCACACACACAGAAACTGATGAGGCCTTGCGCCCCGCCAGGGGTAAATTTGGGGCATCTTCCTTGCTCCCGGCAGCGGCGAGCGCGGGCCCCGAGCGTGCAGCTCCTAGCAGGACAGAGGGCGGCGCGAGGGAGGGAGAGAGGGAAGGGAAAGGCGAGCGTGAGCTGCCTCGAATGCTTGGAATAATTCCGCTTCCGTTTGGAAAGCCGCAGCCTCAGTCCCGCCGCGTCCGCCCAGCGCCAGCTCCGCGTCCCGACCGGCCCGCGGCTGCCCGCTCTGCCGCCATGGCCACCTCTCCGCAGAAGTCGCCGTCTGTCCCCAAGTCTCCCACTCCCAAGTCGCCCCCGTCCCGGAAGAAAGATGACTCCTTCTTGGGGAAACTCGGAGGGACTCTGGCCCGGAGGAAGAAAGCCAAGGAGGGTGAGTGCAGCCGGGGCAGGGCTGGGGACCTTGGGGCCGGGGCTCTAGGGGCTGGGCGGGAGCGCGCCGCGGGTGCCCGGGGCCGGGAAGCGGGGCGCGCGGCGGCGAGGGCGCGCGCTGCCCGGGAACGTCTCGCGGTGCCTGGCCTCGCCGCTGCCCCGCTCCGGGCCGCCGGGACGCTTGCCCTCCCGGGCCCCGCGGCGGTCGGGTGGGGCGGTCCGGGCCTGCGATCAGGAGACGCCCGCGCTGCGCCGGGGGCCGCGGAGGCGGCCAGGCCCGCCAGCCCGGAGGCGGCGTCCTCCCCTAGGCCCCAAGTCCCCGCCTTCTTCGCTCCGAAGGCTGGCTGTTCCAAGTTTCTGCTGAAACTTTTTTGGGCGCCGTCACTCTGACTCTTTGCCTTCATTGGTCTTTGAAATCAGATCGTTTCCCAGTGTGCGGTTACAGCCTTGCCCTCTGGATCTCGCGTCTGTCCACGGGGCCCAGCAGGGCTCTATGAACACCAAATGTGAACACCAGCAACACCAAGTGTTTGGTGAATGAATGAGTGAAGCGGGTGGCACTCTCCTGGGCCCGCCTTGTGACAAATGATAAGCTCGCACCCAGGAGAAAACCTCGATTAGACACACACACACAACTGTAGCATCCTGGACTTTGACCCTTCTGTGAACTCGAGAGTTGAGGGCTCTTGTAAAAACCATTTCCTTTTTCCCATCGGAGTGAAGTGAGGCGATCTTTTTTCCAGGGCAGTTGGCTTTGTTCCATGGGCAGATTTTGCACCGGTTTCGTTGTTTGTTTTGTTTCTAAATAAAGTAAGGTTAATTTGCAGTATTGGGTTAGTTTCAGGTGTACAGCAGTATTTTTGCAAATTATATTCCAATATAGATTATACAAGATAATGAGTGTAATTCCCTCTGTTATACAATGTATCCTTGTTGCTTGCGTATCTATTAATCCCATACGTCTTATTTGTCCTTCCCCTTTCCCTGTTTGGGGCTTCTGGGGTGGTTCAGTGGTAAAGAATCTGCCTGCCAAGGCAGGAGATGTGGATTCAATTCCTGAGTCGGAAGGATCCCCTGGAGAAGGAAATGGCAATCCACTCCAGTATTCTTCCCTGGGAAGTCCCATGGACAGAGGAGCCTGGTGGGCTAAAGTTCATGGGGTCACAAGAGTGGGTCATGACTTAGTGACTAAACTACCACCATAGTGTTTTATAAAGTGGATGTGCCAGTTTACATTCCCACCTACAGTGTATCCTTTTGTCACATCCTCTCCAGCATTTGTAGCATCCTAATTTTTATTTTGAGTAGTAAGGTGATACTTTGGAAAAAGAGCTACTGATGGGTATGTAGATGCTGCTTAGTTAATAAAAAAAAAAGTTTTTTTTTTTTTTTCAGACTCTTCAGTGCTTTGGGAATCAACCTTTTGAAGTTTGTGTTGATATGTAAAATAAGCTTCATGTTCCTGAGTTATCTAAAAACATGGGGAGAAAAATCTATCTGGGCTTCCCTGGTGGTCCAGTGGGTAAAGAGTCTGCCTTGCAGTGCAAGGGACGCTGGTTTGATCCCTGGCCTGGGAAGATCCCACGTGCCATGGGGCTCCTGGACAGGTGTGTCCAATTACGAGCCAGCGCTCTGAAGCCCGTGCGCCCAGAGCTGATGCTTCACAACAGGAAAGGCCACTGCAATGGGAGGCCCACACAGGCCAAAGAACAAAGATGGATGAAAAATAAATGAAAGACTAATAAAAAAAGAGAGGCCAAAAAAAATTTTTAAAAATTAATTAAACAAAACAAAACCCAGTATTGAGAATTATCAAACTTGACACAAAGAACTAGATTTATATTCTCTCTATTGAATTGAGGAGCAGCAAAACGCATCCCCTCCCCCAAATGTTGCTCCCCCATGTCCCCCAGCGTCGTTACTTTGGTAGACCGTTGTCTAAGTAGTGTGCTTTGTTGTTGTTGTATAGTCGCTAAGTTGTGTCCAATTCTGCAAGCCCATGGACTGTAGCCCACCAGACTCCTCTGTCCATGGAATTTCCCAGGCAAGAATACTGGGCTGCCGTTCCTTCTTCAGTGGATCTTCCCAGCCCAGGGATCGAACCCACGTCTTCTGCCTTGGCAGGCAGATTCTTTACCCCAGAGCCCTGAGTAGTGTGCAGTTGGTAACCAGCTGTGAAATCCTGGCTTGGAGAGTCTTTTTCTAGGCTATCCTGTAACTTTTTCCTATGGTGTTCCCAGTACGGGCTTTCCAGCTTGAGACTGGGCAACTCAGAATTACTGAAGCTCATGACCTATCAGAAGTGCCACACCTCACTTTGCCAACTCATCAGAAAAGTTATATCGAGCCCATATTGGTCTCTCTGTCTTTGCTACTCTTCTGTTCATGCAGCCAGGAGGAGTGGAGTGGTGGCTCTTCACCTTCTCCAAGTGAACTCGTCTATTTTGTGGAGTGCCTTGACCAGTCCGAACATCCTCTGTTCCTGTAGCTGGTCCTCGCAGATGAGTTTCATGGCCCTCTGGTATCCTGTCTTTTCCATTTCAGTCAGGGTTCCTGCAGGAAGCACAAGGACAAATTCGTTGGGATTTTAAAACTCATGTGGTGGAGGGGTTGTTTACAGAGATGTGGGCAGGGTGAAGGAAACCTAAAAAGGTGTTGAGACTCCTAGGAGCTACCAACGGGGGGAAACTGTTACCAGCCCTTCCCCTAGGCCTGAAGGGCAAGGGGAGCAAACTGGAGCCCACTGAGAGCTGGAGCTCTGGAAAGGGGGGCTGTCTGATAGGGACTGTGGCTGTAGAGGGACATAGCCAATGTCAGAAGTATGGAGATGGACCAGGGAGTCCATGGCTCAAGAGGCGCTCTGCATGTTCTCTCTCTTAGTGCCCTTGATCCTCCTGCTGGTACTTCCCATTGGCTAGACCCAGTGGGAAGTCACCAGGGCAAGGGCATCTGGGTGATGCAGTACGTCAGGGTCTGCTCCCCTGGGGCACAGAGCAGGGCAGAGAGTAGCTCATAGCAGAAGTGAGGAGAAATGGAAATAACTAGCAGACTCTCAAAGTGAGCTGTCCAGAAGGCAACATAGTATGGTGGTAGTCCGGTCCATTAGGACACCTCCTTTGTTCTAACATAGACGGCACATTGTATTAATGCAGCTGAAGCTGCTTTATTCTGCCAGCTACGTCACAGTTAACCCTCATGGAGCTTGTTATCAGCTTTAGTCAAAGACTTTTCCGTGTTGAATTGTGCCTAAATCATTCCCCACCCTATCTTGAACTTGCTCAGTTGGGTTTTTGAAACCAAGTGCAAGATCTTACTTTTATCCTTGTTATTGTACTTAACTGTTGAGTCCTGATTCTGTCATTCAATATCAGCTGATCCAGGGGATGTAAGAGGGTGAATCGAAGAGCATGTGCTTCTTCTAAAGGGATGCCCTGAGGCTTCCCTGGTGGTCCAGTGGGTAAGGACACCGCCTTGCAGTGCAAGAGGCACCAGTTCGATCCCTGGCCTGGGAATATCCCACGTGCTGCGGAGCAGCTGGACCGATGTGTCCAATTACCGAGATGGAGCTCTGGAGCGCATGCGCCCAGAGCCAGTGCTCTGTGACAACAGAGGCCACCGCGATGGGAGGCCCACATGGGCCAGAGAACAAAGATGGATGAAAAATAGATAAATGAAAGACGAATAGAAGTGGCTGGCCCGCTCCCCTCCCTCCCCAACCCGCCCTCTACCCCAAAAAATAAGTAAATAAAGGGATGCCCTCACCCAGCTGTAGCTGCTTGACTAAATCAGAGAAGGCAATGAGGTTGATCTGAAATACCCTGCTCTTGGTGAGCATGTGCTGGATCTCAGTGATCAGAGCTTTCCCTGTCAAGCGTCCATTAACCATTTCTTTATCAACAATAAGCCTGGATCTTTCTCTGGATCCTGAATAAACTCAGAGTCCTTTGCAGAGACTGCCTTCTTTCACATTCCCCCTGGTATTCTAGAACCTCCCATTCTTCATGATTCCTCAAGATCATGGACATTGGTCTGTCCATGTGCTTTGTCCCAGTGCTTTGGTATGGAATGCTCTTGGGCCCCAGGACTCCCATTCATTCACTTGATAGCTATTGTGTCCCACAGTCAGACCCCTGATAGACTATTGAGATCAATAATTTTATGTTTCAAGAATATGTTTTCCTAAGAATACCTACTAACCCACACCACAGAATGACTGGAAGTCTCGTAAGAATATAGTAAGCCTAATGATAACACGTATGTTTCATAAGAAAATATAGTATGAGGGAGGCAAGAGAGAACAGAGGCTAAAAACACAATCTTTGGAAGCAGATATATTTGGGTTTGATTTCTGCTGCTGGCTCTTTTATTTATTGCTAGGACTTAGGACACATTTCTTAATCCTTCGAAGCCTCTGTTTTTTTCCCAATAAAATGGGAATAAAAATGTCTTCCTTATATGGAGGTTGTGAGGTTTAAATGAGATAAGATATGGCACACATAATAGTAGCAATTAACATTGACAGCTCAATTTTAAGCAGTCTATAAAATTTGAAATAGTTTTTTTATTATGCAAAAAGATTCCACCTGGTCTGCAAATAGTGTTACACAATGGTGTGGCACTGTTTTGGTCCCTTTAAAAATTAGGGATCTTTCTTTACAAGACAGAGCATCCTGTTTCCCAGGATGTCACATTTCAGCTTTTAAAAATATCCAGGCAGATACCCATGAGTTGTAGTTAGGTAGCTTTTGTTTACCCTCTGTGGATCTTCTCTTTTTTGGGTTTCAGTCCCCATTTATGCCTTTCACAACCCTTCTGTGCCGGTTCTTAGGCTCGCCTTTCAGAGTCTACTTGCTAAAGGGCCACTTTTTACCATCCTTCCTCCAGATCTGTCCTTAAGACTTGCTTGGTTTTCCAAGAATACCATCTCGAATGGTATCTTCCATCTGAAGGTCCCCTAAATGAGGCCTGCAACAATGGGTTTTTCCTATATTTCACCCACTTATTTATCATCCCTCAGAGTTTTTACATGTTGTCTGGTGCCCAAAATGTACCATGTTGGTTCTTGTTGACTGTCCAGTGTAACTGGGGAAAGCCCCCTAGTCCTGTAGTAGATTCATGGTTTCTAGCACAAGCAGATGCCTCTGTATTGCTGAGCAATCCTTTTCTTCTAAATCAACTTGCATCCTCATTTTCCAGCATATCCTGCTAAACCCTTGTCATGGAATCTCTTCCCCAGACCTTGAGATGGAAAATTAAGTGCCAGATATAGACACACTTGATCCACAGTTTTTGTTCAGGAGCTGTGTTAGCATGGCTTTGCCTGTTTTCCAAAGTACTGCAAAAAGCTCTCTGCATCCAATGCTCACATGTCGCTTGCACCTTGCTGGTGAGACACACAGGCACTGCTCTAGCAAATCTCTCCTCTGATACCACTCTTAATGAAAGCAACGATAAGTAATAGCTAAGTGTCCCTTGAGAAAAAAATTGAGTGCCAGGTATGAACATGTTTGAATTTTCTTCACTCTCCCTCTACCCCATTTTTGGGTTGAAGGGGTTTAAATGAGATAAGATATGGCACACATAATAGTAGCAATTAACATTGACAGCTCAATTTTAAGCAGTCTATAAAATTTGAAATAGTTTTTTTATTATGCAAAAAGATTCCACCTGGTCTGCAAATAGTGTTACACAATGGTGTGGCACTGTTTTGGTCCCTTTAAAAATTAGGGATCTTTCTTTACAAGACAGAGCATCCTGTTTCCCAGGATGTCACATTTCAGCTTTTAAAAATATCCAGGCAGATACCCATGAGTTGTAGTTAGGTAGCTTTTGTTTACCCTCTGTGGATCTTCTCTTTTTTGGGTTTCAGTCCCCATTTATGCCTTTCACAACCCTTCTGTGCCGGTTCTTAGGCTCGCCTTTCAGAGTCTACTTGCTAAAGGGCCACTTTTTACCATCCTTCCTCCAGATCTGTCCTTAAGACTTGCTTGGTTTTCCAAGAATACCATCTCGAATGGTATCTTCCATCTGAAGGTCCCCTAAATGAGGCCTGCAACAATGGGTTTTTCCTATATTTCACCCACTTATTTATCATCCCTCAGAGTTTTTACATGTTGTCTGGTGCCCAAAATGTACCATGTTGGTTCTTGTTGACTGTCCAGTGTAACTGGGGAAAGCCCCCTAGTCCTGTAGTAGATTCATGGTTTCTAGCACAAGCAGATGCCTCTGTATTGCTGAGCAATCCTTTTCTTCTAAATCAACTTGCATCCTCATTTTCCAGCATATCCTGCTAAACCCTTGTCATGGAATCTCTTCCCCAGACCTTGAGATGGAAAATTAAGTGCCAGATATAGACACACTTGATCCACAGTTTTTGTTCAGGAGCTGTGTTAGCATGGCTTTGCCTGTTTTCCAAAGTACTGCAAAAAGCTCTCTGCATCCAATGCTCACATGTCGCTTGCACCTTGCTGGTGAGACACACAGGCACTGCTCTAGCAAATCTCTCCTCTGATACCACTCTTAATGAAAGCAACGATAAGTAATAGCTAAGTGTCCCTTGAGAAAAAAAAATTGAGTGCCAGGTATGAACATGTTTGAATTTTCTTCACTCTCCCCTCTACCCCATCCACCTCTACACCTGCCCTTTTCTGTTCCCTCCCTGTCTTAGTCCCTCCAAGGAGGTCCCGTCTTCCCTTGATCGGAAGTCCCTTCATTTCCATTCTTCCCAACCACAGCCTTTTTCTCATATCCTCAGTCTATTTCATGCTGCTCTATCCCCCTAACGCCTGCCAGTGTGCCTGTGGCTTTGCCATTTGTAAACCCTCTCCCAATGCTGGTTTCCTCTCAGGCTGCTCACCAGAGCCCTTGGAAAAGTCATCGGCACCGGCTTCCCTTTTCTTAGCCCTTAGTCACTTCCCAAGGCCCACTTCTCGTTCTTTCACCAAGTCTTTACTGGGTTACCTGCCACATGCCAGGGACTGTGCTAGGTGCTGGGGTATGGCGGGGAAAGAGCACACAAACTTTCCTGTCCTCCCGAGCTTGCCTTCTAGTAGGGAAGACAGATCACAAACAAGATAGTAAATGGATACAATATGTGTGTGGTGATTAGCGCTAGAGAGCAAAATTCATCAAGGACAGGGGAGATGAAGTGTTACGGGGTGAGGGAGGAGGGGTAGCTGGCAGTTTTAAGTCGGGTGGCTGGAGAAGGCTTCACTGAGAAGGGTTTACTTGGGTAAGTGAGGGAGTGTGCCAAATGTATTCTTGGAGAAGAACACTGCAGGCGAGGGGATGGCAGATTCCAAGACCCTGAGATGACAGTGGGCCTGGTGTGCTGAGGACAACTGTGAGGGTCCTGAGGTCTCAGGGGTACTTAGAGTGAGGGTGGGGACCGGCTGTGTAGGGTCCCACAGGCCATTTACTCAGTATGCCTGGGGCCTTTACTCAGAGTGGCGTGGGCAGGTCTTGGAGACTTTGGTGCTGAGGAATAACATGATCATGCTTCTGCTTTAATAAGATGGCTCTGATGGTGGTACGTGGCTGAGGGGAGCAGGGGTGGAGGCAGGGAGATGAGTTGAAAGGCCACTGTAATGATTCAGGTGAGCGAGGGTGGTGGTCTGGTGCTGAGCGGTAGCATGGAGGGGCAAGCATTCAATTCTGGGTATAGTTTGAGAAGATAGTGGATAGAACTTCTTCTTTTTTTTTTTTTTTTAAAGATTTATTTATTTATTTTGGGCGAGGGTCAGGTTGGGGAGGGAGGGGAGCGGGTGGGCCACTTCCATTGGTCTTTCACTTCTCCATTTTCATCCGTCTTTGTTCTTTGGCTCCTGTGGGCCTCCCATCGCGGTGGCGTCTGTTGTCGCAGAACGCCAGCTCTGGGCGCATGTGCTCCAGAGCTCCAGCTCGGTGATTGGACACATCAGTCCAGCCGCTCCGCGGCACGTGGGATCTTCCCAGGCCAGGGATCGAACTGGCGCCCCTTGCACTGCAAGGCGGTGTCCTTACCCACTGGACCACCGGGGGAAGCCCTGGATAGAACTTCTTGAAAGATTGGATGGAAGATGAGAGACTAGAGCAAGATGACGCCAGAGTTGAGGTTTGAACAACTAGAAAGATGGAAAAGACTTTTACCTGGGTTGCAGAATTCTACAGGAAGAGCTGAGGTGGAGAGAAAGAGTGGGACTTTGCTTTGGATCCATTTAGTGAGAGGTGTCTCCTGGACTTCCCAAGGGCCATAGTGAGTTTGTGGTTGGTTCTAGGGGTCTAGTTCAGGAGAGGGGTCTAAACTGGAGACATTCTGTGTGTAGGTGTATTTAAAGTCATGAGATTGAATGGGATCATCAAGGAAGGAGTCTAAGCACTGAGGACTTTCCAACGTATAGGAGTTGAGTGATGAGGAGGAACAAGTAAGAGACGCTAGAAAGATGTAGCCAGTTTAATAGGAGGGAAATGGGAGGGTGTGACTCCTAGAAGTCTATTGGAGAATTTATTCCCACGATTTACACTTCCCTGGCCAACATCTCCAGAATCTACTGCCTTCCTATCAATCCTTATTTGACTTGGGCTCTTGGTGGCATTCACATTCAACTTTTTCTTTCCCTTAATGTTCACTTTGTCCTTGATCTTATCCACTCTAAATTGTGCACGGTGTCTTTATTTTTTCCTATTCCTCCTTGGACTTTCATTATTTGTTTGCGTCTCAGTAGTGTTTCCTGGGGTTCCTACTTTGCCTTTCTTTCTGTTTTCCCCTCCATGGATTCTCTTACCTACTCAGATGGCTTCAATGACCACCTGCCAATTCCCCAGTCCACATCACAGATCCAGATCTTTCACCTGTATCCAGATACATCTTTCCACTGTCTCCTGGGTGTGTCATAGGATCCTCAGGCTTGGCATGCCTGTGATGGAATTATTATATGCCCCACTTGCCCAGATCTGCTTTTCCTCTTTCCCCATTCCACCAGCGGCCTCAGGTGGAAATGTTGCAGTCATCCTCTGTTTCAGAGGTCAACAACTTTTTTTGAAGAGGCAGAGAATAAATGTTTTAGACTTAGCTTGGCCCTCTGGCCTCTTCTTAGCTGGGTCCTTGAGGCCATGGATGATATGTAAATGAACAACTATGTGATTATATTCCAATAAAACCGTAGTTATGGACACTGAAGTTTGAACTTCACATGATTTTCATATGTGACAAAATATTCTTTTTTTTGACCTTTTTCAGTCACTTATAAAATGTGAAAATCATTCATAGCTGGGGCTGTGCAAAAATAGATGGAGGCTAGATATGGCCATGGGCAGTAGTTTGCTTACCTCTACTCTGTTTCATTCCCACATCCAATCATCTCTCACGAAATCCTGCTAATTGTGCCATCTAAACATTGCTGCCTTAATTCAGGCCTCATTGTCTTCTTCAGGATTGCACGTTTTGTTAAACTTGAGCATCTTTATTTTTCACTTAGAGTAGTGCCGTATCCACCCGACCAGTCTCCCTTACACACCCTACTAGTCTCCCTGTCTCTGGTCCTGTTTTGTTCATCCTGTTTTGAACCGATCCTTCATCCTTTTGCCAGTATGATGTTTGTTTGTTTTTCCCTAAAGCATAAAGATAAAATTTTCCCAACAAAGTCCTTAGCATGGCATTAAGTCCTTCATAGTTGTTCCGTGATCGATCCTTTTGGTCTTAGACTCCTTCAGTTCCTTTTGAAGAAGTCTCCATTTTAGCCATGTGAAACTGCTCTTCATTCCCCAACGTGTCATGTTCTTCCACATGTTGGCACCTTTAAACATGCCACGCCATGTTCCTGGAATGACCTTCCCTTCTCTACGCAACAAACTCCTATTCAGTCACTTAGACTCAACTCAGATATCCCGTCCTGCTTGATGCCTTCGGTAGCTCCGCTAGGAGTGAGATGCTTCTTTCTCTGTGGTCCCACACTGCGTTGCCACCTTTGTGGCTGAGCATGTCACACTATGATGAGAGTTCTCCTGTGCCCCTCCTGCCTTGCATTGCATTTAACACATTATATTATTGTGATTTCTGTGGAAATGTTGCAGTCATCCTCTGTTTCAGAGGTCAACAACTTTTTTTGAAGAGGCAGAGAATAAATGTTTTAGACTTAGCTTGGCCCTCTGGCCTCTTCTTAGCTGGGTCCTTGAGGCCATGGATGATATGTAAATGAACAACTATGTGATTATATTCCAATAAAACCGTAGTTATGGACACTGAAGTTTGAACTTCACATGATTTTCATATGTGACAAAATATTCTTTTTTTTGACCTTTTTCAGTCACTTATAAAATGTGAAAATCATTCATAGCTGGGGCTGTGCAAAAATAGATGGAGGCTAGATATGGCCATGGGCAGTAGTTTGCTTACCTCTACTCTGTTTCATTCCCACATCCAATCATCTCTCACGAAATCCTGCTAATTGTGCCATCTAAACATTGCTGCCTTAATTCAGGCCTCATTGTCTTCTTCAGGATTGCACGTTTTGTTAAACTTGAGCATCTTTATTTTTCACTTAGAGTAGTGCCGTATCCACCCGACCAGTCTCCCTTACACACCCTACTAGTCTCCCTGTCTCTGGTCCTGTTTTGTTCATCCTGTTTTGAACCGATCCTTCATCCTTTTGCCAGTATGATGTTTGTTTGTTTTTCCCTAAAGCATAAAGATAAAATTTTCCCAACAAAGTCCTTAGCATGGCATTAAGTCCTTCATAGTTGTTCCGTGATCGATCCTTTTGGTCTTAGACTCCTTCAGTTCCTTTTGAAGAAGTCTCCATTTTAGCCATGTGAAACTGCTCTTCATTCCCCAACGTGTCATGTTCTTCCACATGTTGGCACCTTTAAACATGCCACGCCATGTTCCTGGAATGACCTTCCCTTCTCTACGCAACAAACTCCTATTCAGTCACTTAGACTCAACTCAGATATCCCGTCCTGCTTGATGCCTTCGGTAGCTCCGCTAGGAGTGAGATGCTTCTTTCTCTGTGGTCCCACACTGCGTTGCCACCTTTGTGGCTGAGCATGTCACACTATGATGAGAGTTCTCCTGTGCCCCTCCTGCCTTGCATTGCATTTAACACATTATATTATTGTGATTTCTGTGGAATGAATTTCCCCGTTTTCCCTGGTGAAAACAGCCCATCGCTATTAGGCTGTGTAATCTTAGACGGGTCTCTTCCCCTTTGCCCATTTCTAACGTCATGGGATTAGGCTAAGTAACCTTTCAGGGCCCTTGAAGGTCTGGTATTCTATGACTTCTGAGCTTTCATTTCACCAGGCTTCTCTCACATTCAGTTTTATTGTCTATGTAGGGTGGTCTGGGAGTGACATCATCACAAAGACCTCTTTCTTTCCTCTGCTAATGAAAGCACCTCTGTGTCGGGAGGAGGAGATGGAAGCCAGGATAAGTGGGCCGCAGCCCAAGGACACCTCCATATTAGGAATTAGTCTCCTTGTCTGAAGGAATATCTCTATTTGGTTAACAAACGCAGTTCCTAATTATGATTTAGCCATTAGTACAAGAGGAGAGATGAAATCCTGTAAATATTTGTAAGTATCTAAAATCTCTTGCTGTCATGGAAAAAAGAACACAGTTGGGAAAGCCCTGTGACCATTTTAATAATAAAAGGCCTTAAAAATAAAAAAGAAAATCTTTTTAAAAAGATATAAACATTCTGTATACTGTAGGACTAGGGGATCTTAAACAGGGGCTCTGTGGCGACCTGGAAGGGTGGGATGAGGAGGGAGATGGAGAGATTCAGGGGGAGGCATATGTATACCTGTGGCACATTCAGATCAATCCGTGGCAGTAAACAACAAAACTGTACAAATTAAAGAAAAAGATATAAGCATTCTGTTACACATTTAATATGTTCTGTAGCTTGCAGTCAGTGGGAAAATCAGATGAGGGCTTTGCCTGAGGCCCAGGGTCCCCAGGACAAAGTAGCCTCATCCTTGGTTTTGCGTCTTCCCTGTAGACTCCAGAAGGCAGGAATTGTTTCCTCTGCTCACGTTGTACCCTGTGTGCTGGACTCAGCCTCAGCTCTTAGCGGGTGCTCTGCCTGACAGTGCTTAACTACCTCAACTGTCAGTAGAAATAAGATGTCCAGAAATATTAGATGTCAGTAGAAATAAGATGTTTGAACTCTACTCTAAGCTTTGCTGATCCTTCTGGTGCCCTGATTCCATCCAGGCCTTTACTTTGGCCGTTGGGGGGGGTGGGGGAGAGGGGCGGGTAAGGGAAGGGGGCACTTAGGAAACAGCCTCCTCTCTCCCCTTAGGAATCTCTTTACCCTTTGAGGGAAGACATTGTCACTTAGCTTTGTTATTTCACAGGACACTAAGGCCTCTGAGACCAGAGGAGTGGGTCCTAGAGCCAGTCGGCACAGATGGGGCAGCGGCAGTAGTGATTCCACAAGGAGGGCCACTGGTCAAGCATGGGGACAAGGCCAGTGTTCTTTGATTTCATCCAGGAAAGCTTGCTTTGTGGAAATGGCATTGCACATGTTCGTGTTAAAGCGCTTAAGTGTAGAGAGACTGGGAGGAGAATGAACCTCTGCACAGTTTGGGGAAGATGAGAGAAGTGTGCAGAGAAGTCTGCAAGAGAGATTCAGAATCACTTTCATCTCCCTGGAGTCAGCCCAGTCCCCCACCCTGTGTATCCCTTCTAGCTTCATTTTCTCAGTAAGTGCAGAACTAAAGAAATCTGAAAGTCAGCCAGGGCCTGGCCTTGATCATTGCTTCTCAGTGAGGGAACTCCATCATGACAGCTCCCCACCTCCAGCCCACCAGGAAAAAAGACCTCCCTGAGCCCGGCCTCGCTTCTGTTCTCGTCGTGTCCACCTGCTTCAGGCCTGGAACGACTGTCTGTGTGGGGTGGGACCACTCTTGCACTCACTTAAAATCCGGCTCTGTTATTAGCATTTCTTTTTTTTTTGGTGGGAGAGTGGGTTGGGGAGGGATAGGGCGGGCGGGCCACGTTATTACCATTTCTAAGTGATAATTCTGTTTTCTCAGAACACACCTGCCTACCATAGCCTTCGAGAAACCAACCTATGACTAGTGTCCTTGGTTTCCCTTCAGACCAGCCTTAGGGAAATGCTGGGCCACCGATGGAAGAAGCAGTGAACTTAATCAGTTTAAACGGAAATATTCTTAACTACTGCACACTCTCTTGGGGCAAGGAAGAAGGAACCAAATCACTTAACTCCTGACTCCTTGAATAAAAGTTCTGTTTTTCTTCCCCATTATAAAATTAGTCTATGCTTATGGATTCACGGGGAAAATAGAGAAAACCATCGTGCAATGTTCTAATTCTCAGAAGCAATCACTGTTAGGATTTTGGTTTCCTTTTCTATTTTTTTCTTCATCATAACTTTAAAAAAAATTATTGGGACTATATAATTATTTGCTGTTATTTTGAGTCACTAAGTCATGTCTGACTCTTCAATGACCCCATGGACTGCAGCCCACCAAACTCTTCTGTCCGTGGGATTTCCCAGGCAAGCATACTGGAGTGGGTAGACATTTCCATCCCCAGGGGATCTTTCTAACCCAGGGATGGAACCCACATCTCCTGCTTGGAAGGTGGATTCTTTACCACTAAGCCATCAGAGAGGCCCTTACCATCTTTACTATATAGATTCCAAATTCTGTATCTTTATTTCCATTTATTGTATATTTTTTATATTATTATAGACGTTATTGAACATACCTTTCATTAGTGCATAATATTGCATTGAGTGAATGTTCTATTGTTTAATCATTTCTTTTGGTGCTCTTTTATCATTTATTTTATGGAAATAATCTGTAAAGGTTTTATTTTTAATATTCTGAATAAGTTTTTTGGCCAGAGTCCCAGAAGTAGTTACAGCATCAAATGGGGACAGTTGACTTGTTTGCTATCAAGAGTTTATCATTGGTAACCAGGAGATATGACAGCTTTTGAACCTGGTAGTCTTCCTGTTAGGTTGTTTGAAAGCCAGCATTTCAGCATTTAGGCTGAAAGATCCTTGTCCTGGCAGGACCGGGTCACCTGTGGAGTGGGGTGGGTGAGGGAGTGACGGCTCAGGAGAGCCCAGATTTCCAGTCTGGCCACTAACATGTGCAAAGTGAGCTCTAGTACTGGCAGTGTTTATTTCAGAACATTCTCTCGTGGCCATTCTTCATCCTTTTATGGCCTAGTCCACCCCCTGTTTATAATCCTAGTCGATCGCTCTTCTTTCTAATGCGACCCAAGGGGCCGCCACCTTGGGAATAGTTGTCCTTGAGGTCACAGGTGTCACCTTCTGCCCCATTCTCAGTTACCCCAGGCTCATGAGAAACCTAGTGGAGGTTCGTTCAAGAAGTTCCTCCTTCCCTGAATCACTTCCTCCCACCTCTTAATCTCTGAATTCTTAGATTTGCCCCACAAGTTGGTAACCACAGACAGATGGGAGGAAATCACAGATCATGGCTGAATGCCACAGAAGACAGATCTGTGTCAGAGTTGAAGGACCCCCCTAGGCAATAAGGTGCTTTCAAGCTGGGTCTAGAAAGAAGCCAGAGGAAGAAACCCATAGGCTGACAAGAGAAGGGCTGGGGTGAGAGGGTCTTCTGAGTTTCTGGTTGGATTTTGACTGAGTGGGCTGGACTGTTACCTCTGGGGCTCAGTTTCCTCGACCGCCACAGCAGGGAGTAGTCAGGTGTCCCTTTTCATCTCCTAAAAACGGATTGGAGCCGGTTGGAGCACGTAACAGTCACACCCTGCCCCCCAGGGAGAATTTCTGGGGAGTTGCTTGTGGAGGCAGGCACTCTACCTTGGCAGTGATGTGTGCGGGCGTTTATTTCATCACTGAGTCATATCCTGTTCTCTTCACTCATCCCCTTCTTGCTTTTAAAATCCAGAGGCAATGCCCCTCTTCTCTGCTGTGAAAAACAATCTGACACTGAGGAGCTGTGGATGATGAAGCAGTTCTCCTGAGGATAAGGATGTTGGACGACAAATGGGCAAGGCTGCCAGCCTGTGTCCGCTCTCTCAGTGCTATGAACTCAGGGCTCCCAACTACGCCTAGGGGCTCCAAGAAGCAGGCTCTGCACTTGTTTCTTTCCAGGAAATATTCATTGGTAGAATACTTAATCTGCCAATCGCCCTGTTACATTGACTTTTCAATTCAAAACAATTGTTCCTAAAGCAGTTTTTGTGTTGGTCAATGTGGCTTTGGCTGTGGAGCATGCTGGAAGGGAAATGCTTCCTATAAGGAGGGGAAGTGAGAGAGGAGTTCGGAAAGGTCTGCCAGCCCAGGCACCCAGTTTTGGGGGCAGGATCGCTCCTGGTCTGTTGTGGTGAGCACTGAGGTGACAGGGCACATTCTTGGCATCTGTTGGAGATCTTGAATGTTCAATTAGGGACTCTGTCATGTCCAACTCTGCGACCCTGTGGGTTGTAGCCTGCCAGGCTCCTCTGTCTTTGGCAAGAATACTGGAGTGGGTAGCCATTCCCTTCTCCAGGGGATCTTCCTGACCTAGGAATTGATCCCAGGTCTCCTGCATTGCAGGCAGATTCTTTACTGTGTGAGCCATCAGAGAAGCCCTGGATGGCCTGAGTCCTGAATTAGGGAGGCTCATCTAGGTCCAAGTGGGGTCTGAGATTCAGAGTCTTGGCCACAGAAGCTGAAGGAACTTAGGAGACTAGTCAGAACCCTGGCTGAGGAGGTGAGGAGCAGAGGCAAGCTAAAGCTCCGTGTGGACTCAGAATTCACTGCCCTTCCTGCCTCCCCCAAGCGTAGAGGTAGGTGGGGAGGCTGCCAAGGCTCACAGGAAGCCTGAGTCTTGCCTCTCTCACCTCCACTACACTCCAGGCTAGGAAATAAACTTTCTTCTCAGGGGGTGAGGTTTTCCGATTTACCGTAAGGCTGAGCTGTCCAGGACTCCCAGCCCTGGGGGCGCCAAGCTGCAGATGACAGCTAGTTAATGATGACAGGTGGGAGAATCAGGAGCAGTGTGAACGGACCATTTCGATGCTGTTTGCAAAATGCAAAAGAAGGATAACACGATTCCATTTTAAACAAGTCAGGATACAGGCAATTCCGGAAGTAGCCCCTTGGAAGGAGGAGCAGCTGCCTCTAAGCTGAGGACTACAGCGCTCAGCAGTCCTTCTAATGCAGGTCCGAGTGCCTGGGGAACAGAACGATCCCTTCACCTGCTTTTCCTCCACGCGCCTGTCATTATGGTAAATTACAAGGCTCCCATGATGGTCAGGAGAAGCTGGTGAATTTGTTCCTTCTGATTGTTACTGTGCTGAACTTGGGCGATGTGAGGGGCACCCAGATTTCACACCTTGTAATGGCCTTGCCAGGGGTGGATGTTAGCACAATCAGGACCTGACACTTCAATAAATCTGAGACATTTTGCTACAGTGATCAAAGTTCAGAATTGCTTAAATTGGTGGTGGAGCAGGTGGGAAAGAGGAGTCCAGGGTCATGAATTAGATAGACAGCAATTGTCGTTCCATTGGCAAGGCTTGGATGTCAGTTTTTCAAAAGATATGACATCAATTTAAGTAATTTGGGCTCCCAGCTACCTAGCCCTTTCAGTATTTCTGGTTCTGGGAAGTGTGATTCATGGTCTCACTTATGCTCTTATGTGGAGAAAAGGAAAAAAAAAAAAAAAAAAGGACACAAAACCAACCAAGCAAAGAAAACTCTAAACGCACCTTGCTTGCATTGCTAGGGTCAGACAGTCGGCTTGGGTTATCTGTTTTCATGGGAGTGGGCATCACAGTTTCATCTCCTACCTGGAGGTGCTGGTACCTCCCCAAGCTCCACTTCCAGCGGTGACCTCTCACCTGAGCTTCAGACTCATCAGCATGTGTGGGCCATGGCATTGTCGTTTGTGCACAGAGACAGACCTGAATGTTAACACAGGGCAGTTAATTCTCAAAGGCTTCTGACGAGGTGGGAACGTGCTGTGGTTTCTGATGACCGCTCACGTCCAGAGGAGATGGGGTCTGATCCATGTGGAGTAGTAGGTGCTTAACTACTGAAGCTTTATTGTGATACAGTTAACCCGTGGAAGTGGTATAACTCAGCAGTCTTTAGTATATTCCAAGTTGTACGGCTGTTGGCACAAACTCATTTAGAACATTCTTGCCGTCCCCAAAAGAGACCCTGCACCCATTAGCAATCGCTCCCCTACCCTTCCCCATGCTCCTCCTCCGCAGGTAACCATCAATATAATCCGTCGCTCCAGACTTGCATATTCTGGGCATTTCATGTAAATGGGATCTGTGATATGTGGTGTTTTGTAATTGACTTTTTTCACTAGTTTTCAAAATCCATCGGTACTGTAGCTTGTATCAGCCCTCGGTTCCTTTTTTATGACTGTGAACGTGTTAGTCGCTCAGTGGTGTCTGACTCTTTGCGACTTCATGGACTCTAGCCCGCCGGGCTCCTCTGTCCATGGGATTCTCCGGGCGAGACTACTGGAGTGGGTTGCCATTTCCTTCTCTAAGGGATCTTCCAGACCCCAAGATAGAACCCAGGTCTCCATCTTCAGTTGCATAGGTATACCACGTTTTGTTTATCCACTCATCAACGGATGGACATTTGGAGGCTTTGTACTTTTTGGCTTTTATGAATAACATGGCTATCCATTTTCTGCTAAAGTTTTTGTGTGGACTTTCCACACAAAGTGGAAAGTTTCCATTTCTCTTGGGTAGACACCTAGGGGTGGCGTTTCTGGCGTGTGTGCTGACTCCGTGCTGAATGTTTTCAGGAACTGCCAGGCTGCACTGTTTGCCTCCCCACCAGCAGGGTGTGTATGCCTCCACATCCTCACCAGCCCTGGTTGGTATCTGTGTTTTCGACTATAGCTCTTCCAGTGGGCGTGAAGTATATCTCCTTGTGGTCTTGCTGGCATCTCCCCAATGGCTAATGATGCTGAGCCTCTTTCCTTGTGCTTTTTGGCCATTTGTAGGTCTTCCTGGATACTCAGGCTTTTTAAATTCCATAGAGTTCAATGCACGTCTCCTCTACCCTGAGCACGAGGCGGTCCCTGCCTGCCCGTGCAGAAGGGTGAAATCCAGCGGAAGCTGGTCCTCCCATTTTTTAAATGTTGGCTGGAGCCCTGGAGACATGCTGCATCTTGTCCTAGGTACATCTTCATCTTGCTGAGTGACTGTATTCCTGAAATATTTCCTGTGAAGCAAAATCATCATCATCCTATTATACCACTGATTCACATCATTAAATGAGAACTTGTTTGGCTGGAATACAATTTTAGCTCCACATTGTTAAAGAAAACAATGTGCCAAGAAACCAGCGAAGATTTAGAACACATACATTTAAGTGAAATGTGGAAACTCTTGGTATTATACCGTTACTTTTCAAATAATAAGATTAACACAGTAATGATCACAATTACGTAAGTGCACTGTGCTGTTATGGGCCAGCCAATGCAGTAGATGCTTTACATGTAGTAACTTACTTGATCTTCCTAACAACCGCACGAAAGAGGTCGTATTAGCAGCTTTGCCCCTTTGCCTATGTGGAAAGTGAGGGACAGAGAGGCCAGGTAATTTGCCTGAGGTCACAGTGGTTTTATTACTTAAAATAACATAGCTGCAGTAATAGTTGAACATCATAAAAATTTTATCTATTGCTTATAGCAGATCCCAATGGCATTGTTCTTGATTGACTTGCCTTCCATGTGGCCATTCAGGGATCCCAGGCCCCATACCCTTTATGGCCCTACCTTCCTCTAGGTTCTTTGAATCCTCACCAGTCAGCCAGTTGTGAGAGAGAGAACAAGACTGCCGTGGGAGGTATTTATGGGCCAGAGAGCCACACGGTATGTATCACTTCTGTTTATTTACCACTGGTGAAGACTCAGTTATGGGGCTAAACCTCCGTGTAAGAGAGGCCAAGAAACAGAGTGGAGTTTTCTGCCTGGAGGGAAAGGAAATGAGCTTTGGCAGGTGGATGCGTCAATGTGCTATTGTTAGTAAGTGGAAGAACATGGGATTTGAACTCTGGCAGTTTAGCACCAGAGACTCGCTCCACACCAGCACATTCTGCCTCCTCGCTATGAACGGGCTCAAAGCCTGAGAAAAATGTGGTGGGCCACACCAGTTTTTTTCTGTCTTCCCCCACCTGTAAGTGTATGTGGCTGCCTGGATGCTGTGCTTGGGAATTCTGTTAAAGTTGCTGTCTTTCAGAAAATAGTAATAGTGAGAACTTGAGTGTTTGCTTTGTGCCAGACATGGCGTTATGCGTTTTACATATTCCGCTTCATTTAATCCTCATGGTTACCCAGGAGATAGGCAGTTATTCTTGGTCCCATTTTCCAGGCAAGGAAGCTGGTTATGTGTCCAAGGTCATATAAGCAAGTGGTGTCTCTGGGCTCTGAAAGCCATCCCACAAAACCACCGCACAAAGGGGAGGGGGCTGCAGGGGAGAGAAGATGAGAAAGCCAGACACACTGTAGGCACCATTCAAAACCCAACCAGAACCTTGTTTGGATTCTGATGCAGACACAGCAGGTTCTCTAAGTCATTTATGGGATGATCAAGAAGATGCACACACTCGCTGGACATGTGATGACACTAAGGAGTTACTGTTAATTTGCCAGTTAGAAGGACGGCTGTGTTAAAAAAAGAAAAAAGTCCTTACCTTTTCAAAATATATACAGAGTGTTTATGGACGACATGACCAATGCCTGGCTTTGCTTCCAGCCGTGCAAGGGCCGGTGTGGAAAAGGTGGTCCTGAGTTGCCAGTTCTTAGAGGATGAGGAGGAGTACATGTGGAGGAGGGAGGTACTAGTCTCTCACTTTGGGGTCTGTTTGAAATGTTCCATAATAATTATAATAAAAAAAAGGAGACTCTGATGAATTAGACTTTAATGAACAGACGTTGTGCACACCCTCCGAGCACTGAATGAGGTTGTTGAAGACCCACTGAGCAGCCTGGGATGCTTTCTGAAGCAAGTCTTCCGGGGCCCCGGGAGCCGTTGGCTGGATTTTGAATAGTATTTCCGAGGTACTCCTGGAGGGTTTAGTGCCTGGAGAATTGAGCTTCTGAAAAGGAGCCCAGGGGCCTCCAGAAGGCAGACATACAGGTTTCCTGGGCAAGGGGAGACTAGGCCAAAGTTGGGCTGCGCTCTGGCCAAGGGGCCTCAGATACACAGGCTCCTTGTGCAACCCGTGATGAATATCTTGCTGAAAGGTACAGCTCAGCCCCAGGCCCCAGCTGCACTTTAATTAAACAGTGAAAATCCATCAAAGACGCGGCCTCTGCAGCCGGCCTGTCCTCTGGAGTCCCAGGTGAAGCCAGCTTTTGGCTGGCTGTGGGTCAGGAGGAAGGTGGGCTGCCGGCTCTCCCAAGCCCCTGCCTAAAATCAACAGTCAACGCTTAGCAACCTGGCTTCTGGCTGGATGCAAATTAAGCCTGGCATTTGGAGATGGTATTAAGTGTCCTAAATCAATATTCTAGAGGCAGGATCAGAACAATTAAAACCCTGATTTTCTCCTCAGATTGTTGGAGGGTATATAAATGTTTTTTGGTTCACTTAGGAAACTCAGCAGGTTGAAAAAGATCGGGGTCTGCTTGGTGGTACTCTGAGCATGTGTGTCAAACCCAGAGGGGCTTTCATGTATGAAGTCATATTTAATCCTTGCAGTAACCCTGGGACATCCTGTCATGGTCATTTTACAGGTGAGGAAGCGGAGGCTCAGAGAGGACTTGCCCAAGGTCTCTCCACTGCTCTGTGGTAGAGCAGGAAGGGGAATTTGTTTCTTCATACTTAAACCCAGCGCTTCACTCTAAAATACCTGGCTTTTCTGAGTAGTGTTATTTTTCATTCTCCAATAATAATAACTAACAGTGATGAATAAGATAGTGTCAATAGTAACTATTTAGTTATTTACAGATTCTCTGGCCTTAAGGGGGTTGGCAGCTTTTCTAGTCTGTCCATTTGCCCAACATTTATTCAGAGGCAACCTGGTAGGGAGGTTTCTGACTCTGGGGTCTACCAGACTCCCTACACCTGCCGCACACTGGCTGTGAGGCTGGGACATTGGGATGTCACTAGCACCCACCTCACAGAGGTGTCATGAGGATTAAACAAACTGGTACTAGCAAAGTGTTTCTAGTGGGGTCTGACCCTCAGGGGTCTTTCCATAGATATGAGTCCCTCTCAGACACTGCCAAGGCCTCAGAACAAGCTGTGTCTTGTCTCTCGTGGGACTTACCTCGTATGTACAGCCAGATGATATTTTTGCTTGTTTTTATTAAACCGAAGATACTCACAGTAAAAAAAAAAAAATTCAAAGAGGCCAAAAATATGAACTGGAAAGTAAGGGCCCATTTCTTTTCCCGCTCTCAGGCTTTCAGGATAATAGTGTATTTGATGATGATGATAGTATAGTGTTAGATAGTCTCTGTTTTGTAAGCATGTATTTATACTCTTTCTGGAACAGCATTGTAAAGAGTATTCAGCAGTTTATACTTTCCACATACTTATTTATCTTGACTAAATCCAGTATTTATCACATACAGATTTTTCATTTTTTAATGCACGGTCTGGGTGTGCTGCTATTTAATTTAACCAGTTCCCTATCAATGCACATTTAAGTTTTTTGTAGTGTTTTGCTACTCCAAATGCTGCCTTGTATAGGCTTGCAAATGAAAACATTCTGTACCTGTTTATCTGCATTGTAAATTCTTAGAGGTGAAATGGCTGAGTCAAAAATTTGTTACATTTGAGTTTTGTTGGATATTATTAAGTTGTTCACTGAGAAGGAAATACCTAAACATATCCTGGAAGGAAGAAAAGTGAAGTTATCCTGAACTGTAGTTTTACTGGAAACGCTTTATGTTTTTCGGCATCAAATTTTCATACGTCTGGTATAGATAGAATGTTCTGGATTTCAAGGCAAAATTCTGTATATTCTTAACTGTCCACTTCCAGGGCCCCCGTCCCTGTTCTCGAGGGAAGGGGTTTTTGGTTTTAGCCCCCGGGGTTGCACTGAGGGCCCTTTAAGGAAACACCCTGGTAGGGAGGTTTCTGACTCTGGGGTCTACCAGACTCCCTACACCTGCCGCACACTGGCTGTGAGGCTGGGACATTGGGATGTCACTAGCACCCACCTCACAGAGGTGTCATGAGGATTAAACAAACTGGTACTAGCAAAGTGTTTCTAGTGGGGTCTGACCCTCAGGGGTCTTTCCATAGATATGAGTCCCTCTCAGACACTGCCAAGGCCTCAGAACAAGCTGTGTCTTGTCTCTCGTGGGACTTACCTCGTATGTACAGCCAGATGATATTTTTGCTTGTTTTTATTAAACCGAAGATACTCACAGTAAAAAAAAAAATTCAAAGAGGCCAAAAATATGAACTGGAAAGTAAGGGCCCATTTCTTTTCCCGCTCTCAGGCTTTCAGGATAATAGTGTATTTGATGATGATGATAGTATAGTGTTAGATAGTCTCTGTTTTGTAAGCATGTATTTATACTCTTTCTGGAACAGCATTGTAAAGAGTATTCAGCAGTTTATACTTTCCACATACTTATTTATCTTGACTAAATCCAGTATTTATCACATACAGATTTTTCATTTTTTAATGCACGGTCTGGGTGTGCTGCTATTTAATTTAACCAGTTCCCTATCAATGCACATTTAAGTTTTTTGTAGTGTTTTGCTACTCCAAATGCTGCCTTGTATAGGCTTGCAAATGAAAACATTCTGTACCTGTTTATCTGCATTGTAAATTCTTAGAGGTGAAATGGCTGAGTCAAAAATTTGTTACATTTGAGTTTTGTTGGATATTATTAAGTTGTTCACTGAGAAGGAAATACCTAAACATATCCTGGAAGGAAGAAAAGTGAAGTTATCCTGAACTGTAGTTTTACTGGAAACGCTTTATGTTTTTCGGCATCAAATTTTCATACGTCTGGTATAGATAGAATGTTCTGGATTTCAAGGCAAAATTCTGTATATTCTTAACTGTCCACTTCCAGGGCCCCCGTCCCTGTTCTCGAGGGAAGGGTTTTTGTTAGCTCCCTTCAACTTTAAGGATACATATTTAGAGATCTCACACTCTTCTGGAATGGATGCTCTGCACTGCGGAGGGCCCCAGATTTCCCATTGGTGGAGGAAAATCACAGGAAAGTGTCCTCCGGTGGATGGCTAAAGCCAGGGTCTTGCTCAGAGTCCCACAAGCCTCCTTGAATTTCTCCAGGCCCGGAAAAGCTGGGTCCTGCCAATGTCCTTCCTTCTGCCTCCAGGCCCTCCGGCAGGGAGAGATGGGACTTGTTAACAGGCTGATTTCCTTTTAGGGATGGCCGCTCCACCAACCAGGAGCAGAAAGCCCAGTGGCGAAGGTAATAAATTTCATCCAGGACCACGGGGAGGAGGGGGAACAGAATGACTCATGAGCCCCTACATCCTCCCTTCACATTCCAAAAGCTGCCTTCCTCACGGCTTAGGTCACCCCTTAAGAGCAACACCCTGACCAGGCTTTGGAGCACGGCCAACCGCCGTTAGCTGGCCTGGCTGAGGGGGACCCAGGGAGGGCCCTGGCTGTAGATGAGTTCTGGATTTGTCTCGGGACCTGATCCTTGAATAGGCGGGTGACCCTGGCTGCCCCTGGGAACAAGACACAGTGCAGTTTCTGTTCTCACGGGGCTCCCAGTCTAGCCCCTAGGACCCCCTGTCCTTCCTCTGCCTAGCTCAGAGCCCTAGAGGGAGGCACACCTAGGAGCTTGGTGACCCTGGGCAAGTGCCTTCATTGCTCTGAACCTCCGTTTTCCCCTCTGCAGAAAGGACGGAAAGAACTTAGTCCCAGTCTCTAATGTTGTTAATAATGAATAAGCTGATTCGTGAGGTAAAGGCTGAGTCAAAATTTGTTACATTTGAGTTTTGTTGGATATTATTAAGTTGTTCACTGAGAAGGAAATACCTAAACATATCCTGGAAGGAAGAAAAGTGAAGTTATCCTGAACTGTAGTTTTACTGGAAACGCTTTATGTTTTTCGCATCAAATTTTCATACGTCTGGTATAGATAGAATGTTCTGGATTTCAAGGCAAAATTCTGTATATTCTTAACTGTCCACTTCCAGGGCCCCCGTCCCTGTTCTCGAGGGAAGGGTTTTTGTTAGCTCCCTTCAACTTTAAGGATACATATTTAGAGATCTCACACTCTTCTGGAATGGATGCTCTGCACTGCGGAGGGCCCCAGATTTCCCATTGGTGGAGGAAAATCACAGGAAAGTGTCCTCCGGTGGATGGCTAAAGCCAGGGTCTTGCTCAGAGTCCCACAAGCCTCCTTGAATTTCTCCAGGCCCGGAAAAGCTGGGTCCTGCCAATGTCCTTCCTTCTGCCTCCAGGCCCTCCGGCAGGGAGAGATGGGACTTGTTAACAGGCTGATTTCCTTTTAGGGATGGCCGCTCCACCAACCAGGAGCAGAAAGCCCAGTGGCGAAGGTAATAAATTTCATCCAGGACCACGGGGAGGAGGGGGAACAGAATGACTCATGAGCCCCTACATCCTCCCTTCACATTCCAAAAGCTGCCTTCCTCACGGCTTAGGTCACCCCTTAAGAGCAACACCCTGACCAGGCTTTGGAGCACGGCCAACCGCCGTTAGCTGGCCTGGCTGAGGGGGACCCAGGGAGGGCCCTGGCTGTAGATGAGTTCTGGATTTGTCACGGGACCTGATCCTTGAATAGGCGGGTGACCCTGGCTGCCCCTGGGAACAAGACACAGTGCAGTTTCTGTTCTCACGGGGCTCCCAGTCTAGCCCCTAGGACCCCCTGTCCTTCCTCTGCCTAGCTCAGAGCCCTAGAGGGAGGCACACCTAGGAGCTTGGTGACCCTGGGCAAGTGCCTTCATTGCTCTGAACCTCCGTTTTCCCCTCTGCAGAAAGGACGGAAAGAACTTAGTCCCAGTCTCTAATGTTGTTAATAATGAATAAGCTGATTCGTGTCAAAAAAACTTAGCTTGGGACCTGGCACACAAGCACTTAATTGCCATTATTACTACTATTTCTACAGTTCCTCTTGACCCACTTTGCAAATAAAAAAATTGGGAAATGTGTTTTGGCTGTAGCTCTCGTCGCTGCCTAGGATTTGTAATGATCAGAGTGAACATTTATAGAGAGCTTATTGTGTTCCAGGGCCTTATGTGTGTTGACTCATTTAATTCTGCCAAACCCTATGAGTCACCATGTGATAGGTTCTATTATTCTCCCTATTTTATGCATGAATAAACTGAGGCAGGGAGAGGTCGAGCAACTAGCTCAGGGCTGGTAAAGAGTGGAGTGGTGGAGCCAGGGTTCAAACCCTGACTGTTGCTCTGGAATCTTATCTTCCTAACCACTCTGTCTTCCTGCCTCCAGGATACATTTAGGTATTTCTCTGGGAAAGTTTTCCAAAGTTACAGCAGTGAAGGGACATCTGTTTTCCTGTTTTTGTTTGCATTTTAAAAAATGAAGCCTTTTTTTTTCTTATAATAGCAATATCACATTATAAAAAAATTGGATAGTATAAAAGAGGAAGATACATTATCTACAGTGCTGTCCCCTGGACCAGTGGTCCACATCACGGGCCAGTTCTTTTGTATTCCCAGTCGTCTGTGGACTGTGGTGTCTCACCATGTGTGACTGCTGTGCAGCTCATGTAACCTGGAACTTTCCATCCCAGTTCGTGAGCATTCAAGCTGGTCTGCACCTGGTTCAACTCACAATTCTATGAGACATGTGCTTGGATGTCTCAGTAATACCAAATTGCTCAAAGTTTCCAAATGCACCATCTAAAATCATTTTCTTGATAGGGTAACATACAGTTCACAGACAGGCCTGTGAATCATATGCTGCAAATTGCATTGACTTAGACACCGTTTCTATTTTAGCATGTTTATTTTGAGTATTTAAAAATTTTTTATTTTTAGTCTCTACACATCTCTTTTCTCACTACATTTCCTGTTACAGTGTTCATGGTCCACAATTGAGTATAATCTTTAATAGCTGTGATATAATAATAATCATCTTTGTAGTCTCTTTCACCCCCATCTTTTTCGTCCCAGTCTCTAATGTTGTTAATAATGAATAAGCTGATTCGTGTCAAAAAACTTAGCTTGGGACCTGGCACACAAGCACTTAATTGCCATTATTACTACTATTTCTACAGTTCCTCTTGACCCACTTTGCAAATAAAAAAATTGGGAAATGTGTTTTGGCTGTAGCTCTCGTCGCTGCCTAGGATTTGTAATGATCAGAGTGAACATTTATAGAGAGCTTATTGTGTTCCAGGGCCTTATGTGTGTTGACTCATTTAATTCTGCCAAACCCTATGAGTCACCATGTGATAGGTTCTATTATTCTCCCTATTTTATGCATGAATAAACTGAGGCAGGGAGAGGTCGAGCAACTAGCTCAGGGCTGGTAAAGAGTGGAGTGGTGGAGCCAGGGTTCAAACCCTGACTGTTGCTCTGGAATCTTATCTTCCTAACCACTCTGTCTTCCTGCCTCCAGGATACATTTAGGTATTTCTCTGGGAAAGTTTTCCAAAGTTACAGCAGTGAAGGGACATCTGTTTTCCTGTTTTTGTTTGCATTTTAAAAATGAAGCCTTTTTTTTTCTTATAATAGCAATATCACATTATAAAAAAATTGGATAGTATAAAAGAGGAAGATACATTATCTACAGTGCTGTCCCCTGGACCAGTGGTCCACATCACGGGCCAGTTCTTTTGTATTCCCAGTCGTCTGTGGACTGTGGTGTCTCACCATGTGTGACTGCTGTGCAGCTCATGTAACCTGGAACTTTCCATCCCAGTTCGTGAGCATTCAAGCTGGTCTGCACCTGGTTCAACTCACAATTCTATGAGACATGTGCTTGGATGTCTCAGTAATACCAAATTGCTCAAAGTTTCCAAATGCACCATCTAAAATCATTTTCTTGATAGGGTAACATACAGTTCACAGACAGGCCTGTGAATCATATGCTGCAAATTGCATTGACTTAGACACCGTTTCTATTTTAGCATGTTTATTTTGAGTATTTAAAAATTTTTTATTTTTAGTCTCTACACATCTCTTTTCTCACTACATTTCCTGTTACAGTGTTCATGGTCCACAATTGAGTATAATCTTTAATAGCTGTGATATAATAATAATCATCATATGCCACCTGAATAGTGTACTATACAGATTTACCAACCTGGTCCCTCTATCATGGAGTTCCATGTTTCCAGTTATTTGCCAAGATAAAAATATGATGGTGTTGAACAGTTTTAGTATAATTGCTTTTCCATATTTAATATTTCCATAGGGTAGATTTCCTAGAATGGAATTACTGGATCAAGCAATATGAAGCCTTTTTCAATTTCTTGATAGTTATTACCAAATTACTTTCCGAAAGGAATATCCCAGCAGTAGTCTGAGAGTGTCTGCTTAACAACATCCTTTTCTGCATTCATAATTATAATTTAATTAATGGGAACAGCCTTAATTGTTTTTAATTTCTCTGATTACTGGTGAGGTTGAACATTTTCCATGCATGTAGCCATTTATATTTTCTCTTTTGCTTTATACTTGCTTGGGCACTAGAACAAAATGTTACTGCTTTGTACAGATTTCAAACTACTTTAAATTGGAGGCCAAGTAAATCTGTACCTAAAGTCTGAACGTGCTGATATATGGCATCTCCATCTTCTGAATCCTTCCCCTTTTCTCTGCTGCCAGAACTGGGGGATGCCTTTATATGGTCTTAATGGTCCAATCTTTAGAATAACCATCTAAATTCATACCACAAATTATACATCGCTAATGTAGCAGGTATGTGGGACTGTAGTGTCTTTTCATTTTGTTTAGTCATGCAATGAAACTTACAGAATCTTCGTTTCTTGACCGGGGATCAAACCTGGACCCTCAGCAGTGAAAGCTCATAGTTCTAACCACTATATCATCAGGGAATTTCCTGTATGAGACGGTTATCTGAAGGATTGTGTTCCCCCAAATTCATATGTTGACATCCTAGCCCCTAAATGATGTTAGGAGGTGTGGCCTCTGTGAGGCGCTCTGGGGCCGGGGGAGGGCGAGGGGGGAGGTTAGTGCCTTTATAACAGGGGCTCCAGAGACAGCCCTTTCTGCCTTCCTCCACCCTCTGCACAGTGAGAGGGCGCCAGCTGTGAACCAGAAAGTAGACATCTATTAACCTCTTGCAGAATAGGTGGTTTTGGGGGGTGGGGCTCTTTTATTGATTTTTTATTTATTTATTTTCATCCATCTTTATTCTTTGGCCTATGTGGGCCTCCCACTGCAGTGGCCTCTCTCGTTGCAGAGCACCGGCTCTGGGCACATATGTTCCAGAGCACTGGCTCGTAATTGGACACACCGGCCCAGCCATTCCTTGGCCTGTGGGATCTTCCCAGGCCAGGGGTCGAACCAGCACTCCTTGCACTGTTTTACCCAGTGGACCACCAGGGAAGCCCCAAAATAGGTGTTTTGTAGCACACAACATTCATTGGAAAATGCTAGGGTCAGCCCAGCTTCTGTGGCATTGATGTTCACATTGATCATGAATCTTTGGAAGCTGACGAGTGTTGTGTTGAATTATATAGGATCGTCTGAGAAGTGGGATAGCCTTTGCTTTGTATGATTGATTTTTTTGTGAATGCAGTTCTTCACCATCAACTCTTTTATGTCCAGTGGTAGACCAGTAGCCTTTGGGAAGCCATCATTACAGGTGTCTAATGGCACTACAAATGTGTCTTCCTTTTACTAAAATAGAGCAGCCAAGACAGCCCAGTAAGCTAAGACATTTGATATCACTTAGGTTAGTGGGCCAATATCACACCACAGTTGAGAGTGGAGGCCAGGAAATACAACTGCCTCTGTCCAGCCTTTGCCACTTAACTAGCTGTGTGACTTTAGGCGGTGAGTCAACCCATCAGCATTCTCAGGTTCCCTGCCCAGAGAGTGAGGATAATAATTTCACCTACTAGGGTGTGGGAGCATTAACAATGCTTCGTTTCTTGACCGGGATCAAACCTGGACCCTCAGCAGTGAAAGCTCATAGTTCTAACCACTATATCATCAGGGAATTTCCTGTATGAGACGGTTATCTGAAGGATTGTGTTCCCCCAAATTCATATGTTGACATCCTAGCCCCTAAATGATGTTAGGAGGTGTGGCCTCTGTGAGGCGCTCTGGGGCCGGGGGAGGGCGAGGGGGGAGGTTAGTGCCTTTATAACAGGGGCTCCAGAGACAGCCCTTTCTGCCTTCCTCCACCCTCTGCACAGTGAGAGGGCGCCAGCTGTGAACCAGAAAGTAGACATCTATTAACCTCTTGCAGAATAGGTGGTTTTGGGGGGTGGGGCTCTTTTATTGATTTTTTATTTATTTATTTTCATCCATCTTTATTCTTTGGCCTATGTGGGCCTCCCACTGCAGTGGCCTCTCTCGTTGCAGAGCACCGGCTCTGGGCACATATGTTCCAGAGCACTGGCTCGTAATTGGACACACCGGCCCAGCCATTCCTTGGCCTGTGGGATCTTCCCAGGCCAGGGGTCGAACCAGCACTCCTTGCACTGTTTTACCCAGTGGACCACCAGGGAAGCCCCAAAATAGGTGTTTTGTAGCACACATCATTCATTGGAAAATGCTAGGGTCAGCCCAGCTTCTGTGGCATTGATGTTCACATTGATCATGAATCTTTGGAAGCTGACGAGTGTTGTGTTGAATTATATAGGATCGTCTGAGAAGTGGGATAGCCTTTGCTTTGTATGATTGATTTTTTTGTGAATGCAGTTCTTCACCATCAACTCTTTTATGTCCAGTGGTAGACCAGTAGCCTTTGGGAAGCCATCATTACAGGTGTCTAATGGCACTACAAATGTGTCTTCCTTTTACTAAAATAGAGCAGCCAAGACAGCCCAGTAAGCTAAGACATTTGATATCACTTAGGTTAGTGGGCCAATATCACACCACAGTTGAGAGTGGAGGCCAGGAAATACAACTGCCTCTGTCCAGCCTTTGCCACTTAACTAGCTGTGTGACTTTAGGCGGTGAGTCAACCCATCAGCATTCTCAGGTTCCCTGCCCAGAGAGTGAGGATAATAATTTCACCTACTAGGGTTGATGGGAGCATTAACAATGCATGTTAAGTGCTCAGAATTTGGTGTATCAAGTGAGATCTTGGCGAGGAGGGGTTGGAATCCATGATGACGTAATGAGAAGAGTGATGAAAGGACCTTTACAAAAATGTGGGCGGGGCTGAAGGGAACCAAGGATGGGGAGTGGCATCCCCAGGCCAACAACAGCTGGGGACAGATACTCCCCGTGAGCCTTAAGGGACAAGGGATGGGGCATTGACCAGCCACTGGGGAGAAAGCTGTAGCCGTAGAAGACAAAGTATGGCCGGGAAGTGAGGGAGCCAGGGCATAAACACCCTGACCTCATCCACTGGTCCGGCCCAGCTGCGGTAGAGAGTAGATTTGGAGCAACCAATGGAAAGGACTCAGTGCATGTTAACTATTTTCTTTTTTTGTCTGTGTCGACTCTTAATTGTGGCACACAGGCTCTTCACTGAGGCACGCGTGCATCTCTAGTTACAGTGCACAGGCTTCTCTCTAGTTGTGGCCCGTGGGCTTAGTTGCCCACAGCGTGTGGGATCTTAGTTCCCAACGAGGGATTGAACCCACATCCACTGCATTGGAAGGTGGTTTCTTCACCATGGGACCACCAGGGAAGTCCCCAACTAATTTTGATGGGGACGATGTAATTAACTTCCTCTCTTTTTCCCCCTTGGTCGTGGGATATTCTACAGGATTGTTCTTGCTTATTCTCAGTGTAACTTTTGGAAAATTGAAAATGACTGAACCTTAGTGTGCCTCAGCTGACTTTCTCTCTGCGAAGGAGAGCCTCCCTGGTACATTGCTCGTGATGTGAGAAATAGAGAAATATACTGACGCATGTCAGGCACATAGAGCAGCGCCTGGCACAGAGCAAGCTCTCGGTAAACACGATGCCATGAGCTGTTAGTCTTCTTCACAGTTTCAAAGGGATGTCATTATGTATATTTTGCTTCATCCCACATAATACAGAAGAAGGAGCTTCCTTTTTCTCCTGGGTCTGGCACTCCTTCTGAAAGTTTAAGACCATTCTGATTTTGTGATTCAGTGGTTGAGTGTCCGTGCTGGATCTCATCTCGGTCCCAGAAACCCAAAGACATTTTCTGGTGCGGATGATAACCTTTCTGTACTGTACTTGGCACAGCAGAGGAGACATATCTCAATCCCACGCTATTAGCTCTGCCTGTTCAGTCTTTGTGCTAAAAAGCCACGTCATCAACGCCTCCAGCTCGTGTCTTGATGCCTGCCCACCCTCCTCACAGAGGCCAGTGGGGTGGGGGGAATGGGGGGCGGGCATCGCTAAGATCCTGTTCCACTTTTCTCAGTTTCCTCTTTTCTCTCTCTTTCCAAGGCTTCATTCTGGAAGCCCTACTCTGCCTTCTCCTTTATTCCCCTCCTCCCTTCTCGCCACCTTTTCTATGAATTATAACTGCGGGGGAAGGCCCCCTTGCTTTCCCGGTTTTGTCTGAGTCTGTGGCTTTGAGGTCATCTGGATGGAGAGCAGGTGCCTTGATTCGTCTCCTAGTAGGTGCTAGGACCCTACACAACCCTCCGGTGTGGTGGGGGAGGGGGCCAATGGTCAGAAGTTGATTGGAGGCTCCCTCACCTTTCCAGTGCCCAGCCAGTGCTTTGAGCATTTCCCTTGTGGCCTGAGGGGTTCTGCTTTGGGACCCAAGACATTATCGGGCCAAATAACTGAAGTATGTGTTCAGCATTTATGTAGGCGGGATGGGGACATTTATATAGCTACAACTAGCAAGGCTGTTTGTCTTCATAACAAGACAAAGGAATTACAGTGTTTTTATTTTGCGTCATTTTCTGATCTAAGCAACATCTTGAAAAACATTTAAAAGGCAGTTGAATAGTTACGTACATTACCTAGTCCCCTGAATAGGTCTAATGGCTAGGGTCAGTTTGATTTCTAAAGTTCAGTAGACCTGGACCTAGGGAATTCAGGATCCTGTCAGCTGGCTGGTTGGTGGTATGGCCTCTAGGTACACCTTGCAGTTTGTACATTTGGCAGTGCCAACAGCTTTATCCAAACTAGCTTTCCAAGAAAACTATGTCTTTCCCCCTCCGTTCCACCAAGTGTATCATCTTCTTTGGCAAAGGGGGACCGATTATACTTAATCAATATGGAAGAAGCAGTCTGTGGAAACTCAGGTTAACTAGAACCATATTTCCAATTTAGTCCAGGGATGTTTTAAAATTTCTTGCAAACTTTTCACCCCAGGCAGCTATCTGGTTGGCTCACTATTTAATATGGCACTTAAAAAAAAAAAATCACTAGGAAATGCTTAGATAGGAGGCTGGCTAGCACCTCTGTGATGGCCTCTGGGCAGTGTGTTTATTTCTTTGTGCCTGCCCACCTTTTCCTCCCCCCTAGAGGCCAGTGGGGTGGGGAATGGGGGCGGCATCGCTAAGATCCTGTTCCACTTTTCTCAGTTTCCTCTTTTCTCTCTCTTTCCAAGGCTTCATTCTGGAAGCCCTACTCTGCCTTCTCCTTTATTCCCCTCCTCCCTTCTCGCCACCTTTTCTATGAATTATAACTGCGGGGGAAGGCCCCCTTGCTTTCCCGGTTTTGTCTGAGTCTGTGGCTTTGAGGTCATCTGGATGGAGAGCAGGTGCCTTGATTCGTCTCCTAGTAGGTGCTAGGACCCTACACAACCCTCCGGTGTGGTGGGGGAGGGGGCCAATGGTCAGAAGTTGATTAGAGGCTCCCTCACCTTTCCAGTGCCCAGCCAGTGCTTTGAGCATTTCCCTTGTGGCCTGAGGGGTTCTGCTTTGGGACCCAAGACATTATCGGGCCAAATAACTGAAGTATGTGTTCAGCATTTATGTAGGCGGGATGGGGACATTTATATAGCTACAACTAGCAAGGCTGTTTGTCTTCATAACAAGACAAAGGAATTACAGTGTTTTTATTTTGCGTCATTTTCTGATCTAAGCAACATCTTGAAAAACATTTAAAAGGCAGTTGAATAGTTACGTACATTACCTAGTCCCCTGAATAGGTCTAATGGCTAGGGTCAGTTTGATTTCTAAAGTTCAGTAGACCTGGACCTAGGGAATTCAGGATCCTGTCAGCTGGCTGGTTGGTGGTATGGCCTCTAGGTACACCTTGCAGTTTGTACATTTGGCAGTGCCAACAGCTTTATCCAAACTAGCTTTCCAAGAAAACTATGTCTTTCCCCCTCCGTTCCACCAAGTGTATCATCTTCTTTGGCAAAGGGGGACCGATTATACTTAATCAATATGGAAGAAGCAGTCTGTGGAAACTCAGGTTAACTAGAACCATATTTCCAATTTAGTCCAGGGATGTTTTAAAATTTCTTGCAAACTTTTCACCCCAGGCAGCTATCTGGTTGGCTCACTATTTAATATGGCACTTAAAAAAAAAAAATCACTAGGAAATGCTTAGATAGGAGGCTGGCTAGCACCTCTGTGATGGCCTCTGGGCAGTGTGTTTATTTCTTTGTTCAGCAAACAACCAAGTATTTTTCCAGCCTGGATTGCCTTTAGGACTTGAGGTGGCAGGGGCCAGCAGGATATTCTGGAGTTCTAATGCTGGAGGTGACAGGCTCATGATTGGGAAGATCAGTCCATTTGTGGCAGGGATCATGGTACATGTTCCCTGGGATTACCAAGGAGGGTGTTGGTGTCCCAGGGAAAGGGTCCAGTCCAAATGGATTCAAGAGCACACTCCATCTCAGCAGACCCAGGAAGGGGGAAGAAGGAAAGCCCTTCGTGTTAGAGCCCAGTCCAAGAGCTTGATGCTGCCAGGAGCTGGAATTGCTTTTGTAGCCTAAGCCTGCTGCGGTGGGGCCATCCCCCATAGGCACGGGATGGCAGCTGGCCAGGACCTTGTGCCAGTCGTTAGGTGGGGACTGGAAAGAAAGCACTGAATTTGGCCCCATTTGGGGGCAGTGTGGGTGGCCTTGCTAACTTCCAGCTGTGGGGCTTGAGTCATCAGAGGCCCTGGCCAGGGCATTTGGACATGTGGCCAAACCCAGAGTCTTTCTGGTTCTGGCACCTGACCCTGGCCATCCACGTCTCCTCTGGAGCTTAATAAGCTATTGTCTGAAGTCACTGAGGAAAGCTGTGGCAGGCCGGGGAGAAGACCTCATGGTGTACTTGACATGGCTCTCACACAGTCCATATGGGAACAGTAATGAAAATCACTCACATGTGCCTGGTTTTCCAGTTTGCAAAGGAAGGAATTTGGGCTGTGTCCATTACCAGCTGGGTATCTATGTACAAGCCACTTACACTCTGTTAGCCTCAGTTTCCTCAGTTATAAAAATCACTGCCTTGCCCATCTAATGGCTCTTTTTATCTGAGAGAGTTAAAGCCAGGGCAAGAGGCCAGATGAGGCCACAGAAGAGCTGGGACAGGTCTGGAGGAAATGCTGGGAACACAGTCTGTGGCTGGAGAGGCAGGTGAAGCGGTGAAGAAGGGTGATATCTTCTTCAGGTTGCCTCAGATGGTGGAGTCGCCCTCTCAGCAGACACAGAAATTGCATTGGTTAATGCAAATCACATTGTAACTATGATTTCCCTGATTATAAAGGTAACTCAAACTTATAAGAAAACATTTGCAAAAAATATTAAGTGTCAAGACAAATATTAAAATAAACCATAGTCTTTTTACTGCTAATATTTGGATGTTTCTCCCTCATTCATTTATCTTATATTTTAACAACAAAATAAGAGTCATACTGTATATTCTAGTTATGGGGGTTCAAGTTTTTTCAATGTAATTTGTACACATAAATGTTTTTGCAAAATTAGAATCATGCTGTGTATCAGTCAGGCTCCTCCAGACCAATAGAACCAATGGGAGATACATCTGTATGTGTATGTTGTGTATACATATATACAGACACATAACATATGGACACACAGACATTTGCTCTAAGAGATACACACACACACACACACACACATACACATATTTGAAGAGGTTTGTTACAAGGGATTGGTTTCTGTGATTGTAGGACGCATTTGTTTCAAGGGATTGAGTATCCAGCAAGCTGAATACTCAGGTAGGAGTTGATGCTGTAGTCTTGAGGCAAAGTCTCTTCTATGAGATATCTCGGATTTTGTTTGTAAGGCCTTGAATGGATGAGGTCTTTCCACCCTATAGAGGATAATCTTTTTCACTTAAAGTTGACTGTTGTACACGTTAACCCCTACAAAATGCCTTCTCAGTAACCTCTAGCATGTGATTTAATACTGGGTACTATAGCCTAGTGAAGCTGACACATAAAACTGGCCATCACATATGATCTACCCAAACTCTGTAGTTTGATCTTTTTGCTTCCCATTTCATGAACACTTTTTTTTTCACAGTAGCATCAAACATTTTATAAGAACTTGATATGACTGTATTGGTTTTTTGGTTTTTTAAAAATTATTTTATTTTATTTTATTTTTTATCTTTTGGAGGGTGGAGTGGGGAGGGAGGGGGATGGGCGGGCCACTTCTATTGGTCTTTCATTTCTCTATTTTCATCCGTCTTTGTTCTTTGGCTCCTGTGGGCCTCTCATCGCGGTGGCCTCTGTCGTTGCAGAGCGCCGACTCTGGGCGCATGTGCCCCAGAGCTCCGGCTCAGTAATTGGACACATGGGTCGAGCTGCTCTGCGGCACGTGGGATCTTCCCAGGCCAGGGATTGAACCAGCGCCCCTTGCACTGCAAGGCGGTGCTGCCCTCAATCTTTCCAAGCATTAATCTCTTCCAGTGAGTTGGCTCTTTGCATCAGGTGGCCAGAGTTTTGGAGTTTCAACTGGATAGCTTGTGAGAAAGGCAGATTCTTGGGCTTACTGAATCAGAATCAGCATCTTACCTAGTTGCCTATGTGACTTGTATACCTTACAGTGTGAGAGACACTGCTCGAGAAAATTTATTCTGATTTGTAGATCACACTATGGTTTGAATGTTTATGTTCCCCCAAAGTACATCTGCCTGGTGTCATGGTGTGAGTAGGTGGGACCTTTGGGAGGTCCTTAAGTCATGAAGGTAGAGTGCTCATGGGTGGAACTAATGCTTTATAAAAGAGGGTCCAGAAAGATCTCTAGCCTCTCTTCTACCATAAAAAGGCTTGGCCCCGCAAGACCATGAAGATTAAATTAAATTTCTGTTATTGACAGGCCACCCAGACTGTGGTATTTTGTTTCAGTGGCCTGAATGGACTAAGACCTACTAGAAGGATATAGAGTAACTCATTTCATTCACTCTCATCAAAACTGGGCATTAGGGCTTCCCTGGAGGTCCAGTGGGTAAGGATACCACCTTGCAGTGCAAGGGGCGCCGGTTCGATCCCTGGCCTGGGAAGATGCCACGTGCCGTGGAGTGGCTGGGCCGATGTGTCCAATTACCAAGCCAGAGCTCTGGAGCGCATGTGCCCAGAGCCAGTGCTCTGCGACAACAGAGGCCCACATGGGCCAAAGAACAAAGATGGATGAAAATAGAGAAATGAAAGACCAACAGAAGTGGCCCGCCCACTCCCCTCCTCCCCCAACCCACAAAAAACAAACAAACAAAAAAAAACAAAAAAAAAACCTGGGCATTATTTCATTTTTTACCTTTTTAAATTGCTGGCCAAAAATTGTATTCTGTTGGTCTTTTGATTATTTTCCTATAACAAATGTATTGAATCAGCCAAGTTCCATTGGAGTTCAATCAGGAAAGAATGCCCCTATCCCAAGCACTGCCTTAAAACATGCTCTCTGACATCTCAGGTGGATTTCATGTCCAGCTATGAGGACATTTAGAGCATCAGGACTCAGCTGTAGGTAGGAAGGCCTCGTCCAGCTTGAAATCAGAGTTTCAGCTTCCCGTCCAACCCCATGCTTTCCCCTGCCTCCTGGCCCAGTCTGTGCCCTGACTTGGACGTGGGTGTGGAAGGTGGGCCTGGCGGGGTCTTTCACTCTTTCTTCACCCCTCCTCTTGTTTCTCTTATCTACAGCTAGGGAAGGAAGGAGTATGATGGGAAGGGACAAACGTCTCCCTGTAATGGTGCCGTTGTTATAATGCTCTCCTGATGGTGGCTGGCTCACGGCTGGTGTGTTTAGTTCTTCAGAGGCCCTGCAGGGAATTTTAAAAGAATTCTTCAGTGTGGTTAGCTTGCTTGGGATTTCAGCCTCTGGAATCCATGATGCAATGGCCTCTACTGTCACGCCCTGAAATAATGGCATTCCAGGGCTGCTGTTCCTATCGCCCATAGGAAAACAGAATGACATCTGTTTAAGTTCCCCCCAAATGACAGCAACATGGAGCAAAAATTTCAATGTTTAAAAGCATTTTTCTGATTGTTATCGTATGGAAAAATTACTTCCTTTGCAGATTGGAAGTATCTCTTTTGCTTTTTAAGGTTTAATTCTGAGACCTCAATTCTACTAGGTTGGCCAAAAAGTTCATTTGGATTGTTTTCCCCACCTGATAAGGAATTCTTGGTTTTCCATGACCATGTCTTTTCCCGCTCTCATACACAGCTCTCCCAGCCAAGTGTGCAGACCTGTCTCAGTTACGCTCACTGATTGGGGTGTGGTGCTTGGTCAGCAGATCATGTTACTGTTTCACTGCCCTCCAGCAAGCAGGGGACCACGCAAGAGCTCGACCCAGTGTTTTCATCCCTGCACCTCCCAGCTGGACCAGGGGTCTCTGATGGGGGCTTCGGGGGTGGCTTGTTGAGAGGCTGGGGTGTAGAGTATGCTCTGAGTTGGAATTCCAGCTGACCAGCTCCGTGAACTTGGCCGTATCATCTCATTTCTTCACTGACATAATTCAGATTAGTTCAGTTATAAATATGTATCATGTGCCTACTATGTGCTAAGCACTCTTTTAGAAGTTGAGGAGATGGTGGAGAATAGGCTAAGATCTGAATAATGAGAAAGAGTCAGCTATGTGACCATCTTGGGGATGAATGTTCCGGAAAGAGGGGCCTGCAGGTGCAGCCACAGAAGTTGAAGGAACTAAAAGGAGGCTCCCATGGTTGGAGAGTCGGAGTTGAGGAGAGGCTGGTGGGAGATGAGGCTGGGAGTCTGACCAAGGGGCCCCATGGGGCCACCAGAAGACTGAGTTTTCTCCCAAAACATATGGGAAACCATTAGAGGCTTTTAGTGGGAGAATAGTATGATCTGGTTTATTACAGTGCCTGCCTCTTTGAACATTAACTGCAATTAAGTGAGGTAATATATGCCAAGTACTAAGTGGTATGCCTGGTTTGCAGTAGGTGCTTAATAAGTGGTAATTGATATTTTCACCTTTTGGAGAAAAACTGGTTGTCTCCTATAGTTTGACCTTAAAAGATGGAGTTTGTGTCCATGCCCTAATCCTTGGAATTTGTAACTATGTCACCTCACATGACAAAGGAAGATTAAGGTTGCAAATGGAATTAACATTGTTAATTAGCTGACCTTCAAACAGGGAGTTGTTTGGTCATCTCATGTGAACAGCCGACTCATTGGAAAAGTCCCTGATGCAGGGAAAGATTGAGGGCAGAAGAAGAGGGCATTAGAGGATGAGACAGCTGGATGGCATCACCAATGCAATGGACATGAACTTGGGCAAACTTCAGGAAATGGTGAGGGACAAGGAGGCCTGGCGTGCTGCAGTCAACAGAGTCACAAAGAGTTGAACACAACTAAGCAACTGAATACACACACACACAAAGTAGGGAGAGTGTCTTGAATTATCCAGGTGGGTCCAATGTAATCACAATAATCCTTAAAAGAAGAAGAGTGAAGCAGAAAGGAGTCAAAGGGAGAGATGACCTTGGAGGAAAATCAGAGAGATGCAGTGTTACATTGGCTTTGAAAACGGGGGAGCAGCCACGAGCTAGGGAATGCAGGTGGCCACAGAACTAGAAAAGGCAAGGAAATGGAATCTTTCGATTCCCCTAGAGCCTTCCAGAACTCCGTGATGATTTTTATGTTCCGGATCAAGAGGGGGGGGCTAAGATCTGAATAATGAGAAAGAGTCAGCTATGTGACCATCTTGGGGATGAATGTTCCGGAAAGAGGGGCCTGCAGGTGCAGCCACAGAAGTTGAAGGAACTAAAAGGAGGCTCCCATGGTTGGAGAGTCGGAGTTGAGGAGAGGCTGGTGGGAGATGAGGCTGGGAGTCTGACCAAGGGGCCCCATGGGGCCACCAGAAGACTGAGTTTTCTCCCAAAACATATGGGAAACCATTAGAGGCTTTTAGTGGGAGAATAGTATGATCTGGTTTATTACAGTGCCTGCCTCTTTGAACATTAACTGCAATTAAGTGAGGTAATATATGCCAAGTACTAAGTGGTATGCCTGGTTTGCAGTAGGTGCTTAATAAGTGGTAATTGATATTTTCACCTTTTGGAGAAAAACTGGTTGTCTCCTATAGTTTGACCTTAAAAGATGGAGTTTGTGTCCATGCCCTAATCCTTGGAATTTGTAACTATGTCACCTCACATGACAAAGGAAGATTAAGGTTGCAAATGGAATTAACATTGTTAATTAGCTGACCTTCAAACAGGGAGTTGTTTGGTCATCTCATGTGAACAGCCGACTCATTGGAAAAGTCCCTGATGCAGGGAAAGATTGAGGGCAGAAGAAGAGGGCATTAGAGGATGAGACAGCTGGATGGCATCACCAATGCAATGGACATGAACTTGGGCAAACTTCAGGAAATGGTGAGGGACAAGGAGGCCTGGCGTGCTGCAGTCAACAGAGTCACAAAGAGTTGAACACAACTAAGCAACTGAATACACACACACACAAAGTAGGGAGAGTGTCTTGAATTATCCAGGTGGGTCCAATGTAATCACAATAATCCTTAAAAGAAGAAGAGTGAAGCAGAAAGGAGTCAAAGGGAGAGATGACCTTGGAGGAAAATCAGAGAGATGCAGTGTTACATTGGCTTTGAAAACGGGGGAGCAGCCACGAGCTAGGGAATGCAGGTGGCCACAGAACTAGAAAAGGCAAGGAAATGGAATCTTTTCGATTCCCCCTAGAGCCTCCAGATGATTGCTTCTTGGCAGGAAAGCTGTAACAAACCTAGACAGTGTATTCAAAAGTAGAAACATCACTTTGCTGACCAAAGTTTGTATAGTCAAAACTATGGTTTTTCCAGTAGTCACATATGGATGTGAGAGCTGGACCATTAATGGAGGCTGAGTGCCGAAGAACTGATGCCTTTGAACTGTGGTGCTGGAGAAAACTCTTGAAAGTCCCTTGGACAGCAAGGAGATTAAACCAATCAATCTTAAAGGAAATCACCCTGAATATTCATTGGAAGGACTGATGCTAAAACCCATATGGCATGACTGGACAACTGAACAACAACAGCTTGAGCCTCCGGAGGAGAATGAATGCAGCCCTGCCAACACCTTTTTTTTAAAAAAAAAAAATAATAATTGATTTATTATTCTTGTCTCTGCTGGGTCTTTGATGCATTGCATGGGCTTTCTCTAGTTGTGCTGCACAGGGTTCTCATCGTGGAGGCTTCTCTTGTTGTGGAGTACTGGTTGTAGGCGCTCAAGCATCAGTAGTTGCAGCAACTCAGCCCCTAGAGCATGTACGCTTCCGTAGTCATGGTGCACGGGCTTAGCTGCCTTGTGGCGTGTGAAATCTCCCCAGACCAGGAATTGAACCCACATCCGCTGCCTTGGCAGGCAGAGTCTTAACCTCTGGATCACCAGGCCAGTCCCTGCTGACATCTTGATGTGAGTTCAGTGAAAACCCATTTGGGCATCTGAAAGCCGGAATTGTGAGATAATGAATTTGTGTTGTTTTAAGCCCCTCCGTGTGGTTAAGATTTTTTACTGAATATTCTAAACTTAAATTTAGTATACTGCAGTATGACCTATGATGCAAGGATTCTAAAATTTCTGTTTAGTTCACCATGTATTGACTACCTACTGCACACCAGGCTCGATAAGCTAGTTCTAGGGGAGTGGATCATCTAGGAGACTTGCTGGTGTTTTCCGTAACCCCTAGGGGTACCAAGCCCCATATGTGCCTCCGGGTGGCACACTGCCGCCTCTCAAGTACACAGGTGAAGTGCGCCCTGGGAGGGCAGGAGAAGCTGCAGAGCTCATGGTGAGAGGCTGGGCTCTCAGGACCAGTCCTCTTGGGTTGGGTGACCCAGGCACAAGGACTTCAGGGAGGGGTGGGCTTGCTGGCCCCGGGACCCAGCCCTGAGGCCTCCTCTGTGAGGCAGCCCAGCCCACCCCTGCCCACAGAAGTACTCCCTCCAAGTCTGGCCCCTCCCCAGGGGAATGGGGTGCTCTGGGACAGTGGCCTCCTGGCTTGGATCTCTATTTTTTCCCTTTCCTAATCTTTTTTCCCTTTCCTAACCATCGGGTCCTGTCTCTGGAGGCAGCAGACAGAGGCTTCTGGAGGCAGACCCGCCCAAGTTAGGGGCTCAGCATTGCCCCTGGTTTGATTGGTTGGGGCTGGCTGCAAAGGGATCCTGTGCAAGGGTGTGTTCACTTTATCCTTTTAGGGAAATTCATTCTCTCTGGTTGCCTCTCCTCCTCCCCTGGGAGATATTGCTCGAGGATCTTTGCAGTGGGGGCCCAGCCTGGACCTGTCCATCCATCCCGCTGAGACCCAGGATGCTTGTGCCCACACCAGCCACCGGTTCTGACCTAATGCCTCCTTAGCTGGAAAACCCCCTCCTCTCCTCACCCCATTTATAGCTGGGCTTTCAAACGTTACATAGAGTAATAAAATCAGTGTACTTCTCTTCCAATGAAGTATCAGTATATAAAACTGAGCGACAGGAGGCAGTAAAGTGTAGAAGTGTCATTAAGTACTGGGACTCTTAACATCAGACAGTGAAAACCCATTTGGGCATCTGAAAGCCGGAATTGTGAGATAATGAATTTGTGTTGTTTTAAGCCCCTCCGTGTGGTTAAGATTTTTTACTGAATATTCTAAACTTAAATTTAGTATACTGCAGTATGACCTATGATGCAAGGATTCTAAAATTTCTGTTTAGTTCACCATGTATTGACTACCTACTGCACACCAGGCTCGATAAGCTAGTTCTAGGGAGTGGATCATCTAGGAGACTTGCTGGTGTTTTCCGTAACCCCTAGGGGTACCAAGCCCCATATGTGCCTCCGGGTGGCACACTGCCGCCTCTCAAGTACACAGGTGAAGTGCGCCCTGGGAGGGCAGGAGAAGCTGCAGAGCTCATGGTGAGAGGCTGGGCTCTCAGGACCAGTCCTCTTGGGTTGGGTGACCCAGGCACAAGGACTTCAGGGAGGGGTGGGCTTGCTGGCCCCGGGACCCAGCCCTGAGGCCTCCTCTGTGAGGCAGCCCAGCCCACCCCTGCCCACAGAAGTACTCCCTCCAAGTCTGGCCCCTCCCCAGGGGAATGGGGTGCTCTGGGACAGTGGCCTCCTGGCTTGGATCTCTATTTTTTCCCTTTCCTAATCTTTTTTCCCTTTCCTAACCATCGGGTCCTGTCTCTGGAGGCAGCAGACAGAGGCTTCTGGAGGCAGACCCGCCCAAGTTAGGGGCTCAGCATTGCCCCTGGTTTGATTGGTTGGGGCTGGCTGCAAAGGGATCCTGTGCAAGGGTGTGTTCACTTTATCCTTTTAGGGAAATTCATTCTCTCTGGTTGCCTCTCCTCCTCCCCTGGGAGATATTGCTCGAGGATCTTTGCAGTGGGGGCCCAGCCTGGACCTGTCCATCCATCCCGCTGAGACCCAGGATGCTTGTGCCCACACCAGCCACCGGTTCTGACCTAATGCCTCCTTAGCTGGAAAACCCCCTCCTCTCCTCACCCCATTTATAGCTGGGCTTTCAAACGTTACATAGAGTAATAAAATCAGTGTACTTCTCTTCCAATGAAGTATCAGTATATAAAACTGAGCGACAGGAGGCAGTAAAGTGTAGAAGTGTCATTAAGTACTGGGACTCTTAACATCAGACAGACCTGGGTTCAAATCCAGACCCTGCCACCTATAGAATCCCAGGCCGGTTGTCTAACTGCTCTCTCCATTTCCTTGTCTGTAAAAGTGGAGGTTGGCAGTTCTTAGTTTTGGGGGCTATTCTGGAGATCAAACATGATTAGTTAGAAGAATACCTGGCTGAGTATAGCTTCTCAGTAAATGTTGGCTCTTGTTACTAGAATATGAATTAGTTTTCTGGGTTCTCATGTGTAACGTTCATTATCATTTTATCATACAATTGTATACTTAATATTGAATTATGTAGCCCATGGCAGACAAAAGTTTGGCTCTTTGTACTTGGCTCATGGAACTTCTTAAAAATAAATTTCATTTTTTCAAACCATTTCAGATTGACTGCAAGTTGTGAGGAGTACAGAGATCCTCATTTACCTGTGTCTAGTTTCTCCTGTTGTTAACATCTTACATTAGTGTGGTATACTTGTTACCATTCATGAACCAGGATTGATACATGATCATTATCTAGGCTCTGTACATTATTCCCTAGTTTTTACCTAAGAGTGTCATTTTTATGTTCTGGGATTCCATCCAGGATAGCAAATTATATTTCTTTTATAAATTTTTTAAAACTATGATCATCTTTTAGTTTTTAAATTATTTCTTTGGCTGTGCCAAGTCTTAGTTGTGGCATCATGTGGGCTCTTAAGTTGTGGCATGAAGAATCCTATTCCCTGGCCAGGGATCGAACCTGGGACCCCAGCATTGGGAGCACAGAGTATTAACCTCTGGACTGCCAGGGAGGTCCTGGCTTAAACAACATTCAGCTGTCACATTTCCTTAGGCTCCTCCTGTCTGTGACAGTCTCATACTTCCCTTGTTTTTGATGGCAGTTTTCAGGAGTACTGGTGTTTTGTAGGTATTTCGTAGGATGCCCCTGTATTGGAATTTGTCTGATGTTTCTCTCCTGCTTAGCCTGGAGTTGAACACAGGGGTTTGCAGTCGGTGTATCATGGATGGCTACCACAGAGTTCTCTTAACATCAGTATCCATTAAATAAGAATCAAATATCTGCAGGAAGCCTAAAGCACAGTTTGGAGGATCACAGATGGAGAAGTGAGTTCAGGCTCCTTGGAGTGGCCTGCAAGATCCTTCTCGGCCTTCCCTGCCCACGTCTCCAGCTTCCTCTCCCTGCAAGGAGCCCCCCAGCTTCCCCACAGTCCCCTCCAGAGGTCTGGGCTTTGAAGTGTATTGATCTTTCTACCTGGAATGCCTGCCATCATTTCTCTGCCTGGCTTGTTCTTGGCCTCTGAGATCCAGGTGAAGTCTTGCCCCCTCCTGGATGTCCTTTCCCTAGAGAGGCTGGCACTGTCCCCAGGGTTCTCTTACAACTTGGCACTTCCCTCTGGATTGTCCTTCTTGGTACAGGTACAGATCCACCTCTCCCTCTGGGCTAGAAGCTTCTTGCGAGCAGGCCTTGAGTCATAATCCTCTCTGTATTCCTCATGCCTGGTGTGAGGCCTGGCAGGCCGGAGGTGTTCAAGAGATGCTCAGTGAATGACTCAGACATTCAGGAGAGGTGCTGTGTCTGTACCAGCCTTAACACAGCACGTTGCCTTGATTCTGAAAGTGTGAGGGTGCCCCTATGGATGAGGGGTGCCAGTAACCAGCCCTTCAGTGGTTCATTTGTTTTACTTTTTCAATATTTATTTCTTAGTTTTAGTTGCAGCCTGCAGGAGGGCTTAGTTGTCCTCAGCCATGTGGGAATCTTAGTTCCCTGACTAGGAATCAAACCTGTGTCCTCTGCATTAGAAGGCACGTTCTTTAACCACTGGACCACCAAGGAAGTCCCAGGTGGCTCTTTTAAAGCTACTTTCTCCCTGCCCCACAGGGGTGGGAGTACATGGTGTGAACATGGAAAGGGCCACCAGGGGGCTCCAGGCAGCAGTTCACCGGCCCAGCCCTAAGGGAAGGTTCCATGGTGGCTTCCAGCAAGCCCTGAGTCCTGTAGAATCCACAGTGTGTCTAAAGAGAGGTCTGTTTTGCTACCGATGTGCCAGGCTCTGTAGCAGCAGGATCTGATGTTTCTCTCCTGCTTAGCCTGGAGTTGAACACAGGGGTTTGCAGTCGGTGTATCATGGATGGCTACCACAGAGTTCTCTTAACATCAGTATCCATTAAATAAGAATCAAATATCTGCAGGAAGCCTAAAGCACAGTTTGGAGGATCACAGATGGAGAAGTGAGTTCAGGCTCCTTGGAGTGGCCTGCAAGATCCTTCTCGGCCTTCCCTGCCCACGTCTCCAGCTTCCTCTCCCTGCAAGGAGCCCCCCAGCTTCCCCACAGTCCCCTCCAGAGGTCTGGGCTTTGAAGTGTATTGATCTTTCTACCTGGAATGCCTGCCATCATTTCTCTGCCTGGCTTGTTCTTGGCCTCTGAGATCCAGGTGAAGTCTTGCCCCCTCCTGGATGTCCTTTCCCTAGAGAGGCTGGCACTGTCCCCAGGGTTCTCTTACAACTTGGCACTTCCCTCTGGATTGTCCTTCTTGGTACAGGTACAGATCCACCTCTCCCTCTGGGCTAGAAGCTTCTTGCGAGCAGGCCTTGAGTCATAATCCTCTCTGTATTCCTCATGCCTGGTGTGAGGCCTGGCAGGCCGGAGGTGTTCAAGAGATGCTCAGTGAATGACTCAGACATTCAGGAGAGGTGCTGTGTCTGTACCAGCCTTAACACAGCACGTTGCCTTGATTCTGAAAGTGTGAGGGTGCCCCTATGGATGAGGGGTGCCAGTAACCAGCCCTTCAGTGGTTCATTTGTTTTACTTTTTCAATATTTATTTCTTAGTTTTAGTTGCAGCCTGCAGGAGGGCTTAGTTGTCCTCAGCCATGTGGGAATCTTAGTTCCCTGACTAGGAATCAAACCTGTGTCCTCTGCATTAGAAGGCACGTTCTTTAACCACTGGACCACCAAGGAAGTCCCAGGTGGCTCTTTTAAAGCTACTTTCTCCCTGCCCCACAGGGGTGGGAGTACATGGTGTGAACATGGAAAGGGCCACCAGGGGGCTCCAGGCAGCAGTTCACCGGCCCAGCCCTAAGGGAAGGTTCCATGGTGGCTTCCAGCAAGCCCTGAGTCCTGTAGAATCCACAGTGTGTCTAAAGAGAGGTCTGTTTTGCTACCGATGTGCCAGGCTCTGTAGCGAGGACAGGATGTACCAGCCTGTTCTGAAAACAAGTGTGGGCCCCAGTCTCCCCGCCCCCGAGATCTCTGCCTGCGGAAATTGGCACAGAAGATACCGATAGCCAAGACATAACATTTGCTGGAGCAAATGATCTCGTTACAACAGCCAGCAGACCTTCACTTCATTCAGATTTCTCAATCTCTGCTTCCACTCCAGCGTTAATCGTTCTCCCTGGATCAGAAACTCTTAATGGATATTCCTAAAGCCAAGATGATCACTGAGAAGGTGGAGCCAAACTCTCAGGGCTTTCTTTTTGAATTCTATGAGGAGAGGGAAAAAAATAGCAGAGCTAATTTAAGATAATGAAGCTTGAATTAGAAACTGCTCTCTGGGGTCAGTTGTATCAATCATTTTGTCTTTGTGGCTGGTATTATTAACAGCCATCAGAATAACAACAGCTCTCTTGTACCGCTTACTCCATGTTAGACTTTGGAATGGAGGTTCTGTCCAGGCCAGACATTTGCCCTTGGGCATCCAGGGGAACTTAGGGTAGCATAATCCTCACCCATTCTGCTACAAGATATGAGCTCTGTCTTATAGGCAAGGCAGCTGAGGATCAGCCACATAAAGTGGTTTGTTAAGGCTGGAAATCAAATTCGTTCTGTTTTGTCAGTCACCGCCCCCCCCTCCGCCCCCCCAAAAAAAGGATTTAAAAGAGTTGCCCATCATGAAACATGCCTGTGCTCCAGGAGATGGGAAGGGATTATCACAGGAGACAGAAAGATATAGTACTGCAAGCAAACCCATTATTAATAATAATGATAAAAAGGATAATAGGATCTTACCATTCAGGGGCCACAAGTTTCCCAGCAGTCATGGTAGACAAGTCAACATACAAAGGCTATCTGCTAGAATTGAATGCTGTTTGTACTCAGGAGACTTTAAGGTTTACTTTAAGAGCAGAGTTAAGATGAAGCCTCTGAACTCGTGTGTTTTAAGAGGCAGCCGCCTCTTCCTAAGGGTTTTGGCCCAGCTGCTCATGATCCTCCAGCACCCACCTTCTGTTTGGCTCCCCAAATGCGACTGTGATCAAGTGAAGTGCCCATCGGACAGACTCCAGGAACCTGGCCCTGGCGGCTCTCTGTCCCAAAGGCTCTCTCGCCAGGATTTCTGAGAATGAGCATGCTAAACTTGGAGAGCCCAGAACCAAACTTGGAGACCATTCCAGTCCCAGCTGAAAGGCATTAATTGTCCATCCACAGCTTTCTTAAACAGGAGAGGGTTTGTAACTGGAGCGCAAGCCGTTTCTACACAGAACCATGACTAAAGGAGGATGTGCAAAAACCTCTCGGACTTGCGTCCCACGTGGTAGCCTAAGTCCCTATAGGAGCCGCCAAGCTCCTCAGGACCGGGTGTGCGCCAGTCCCTTGGCCGGGCATCATGCGCCCGTGCCTGGCACATCCTGGGCAAGTTCACTTCGCCATGCTCCGAGACTTACCCCAGGTCAGCTTATTTTTCTTTGTCAAATGTTTGTCAGCAGCTTCATTCCCAAGAAGTGGTTTGTATTCTCTTTGGCAGGGGTTGTGACTCTAGTAAACAAGAGATAATTACACTTGAGTTTTAAAATTAAAACACACAAAAACTAACAGGGCCAGTGAGTAGTGACTTCAATTTTATAGCAGCCTGCTTCCCTCGAGACAACAGACTGAGTTTGCTGTGTTTCATGCAGACTCTGAGGGGCTTGAAGATAGGATTTTATTTTCAGTGGCCTGGAACTCCTTTCTTGCTTCCAGTTAGTATGAAATCATACTTCCAATTCTTTTGTATTTGAGCACCTCTGGAAGAATTTAAGGCTCAAAAATGGCAATTAAAATGTGAGCATTAAGGAGTTGCAAGATTAAATGAAAGAATGTATCAGCATTTGGAGACGTTTTTATTGCATCCCGTTTGTTCTATGTGTATAATGCTTAGATTTGGCAAGCAAGGAGGAAGACGTGCTTGTCTTATGGCTGCCGAGAATTTCTTTCTTTTTTTTGTCCCCGACTTTGTGCTTGGAGCGTGAAAATATATTCAAGTGAGTCCTTACAAACAGTTGATCTTGTTTTCTTAAGAAGTGAGAGAAATTGTGAAAAGTCATTTTAAAAGTGGAAATAAATTCATTTTCTTGTTTGGAATTGGATACTTAACGTCCTTTGGGGTGACGTGACCCCATCTTTGGGGTAGGAGAGGAGCTCTGTAGGCTGTGGCTGACCCTTGATGTTTGTTCACCACGAACCTCTCATCAGTGGACCTGGTGGACAGTTTTTGGTTTGGGGGTGTCAGGCCACGAGGACGCTCTGCTCAGTCCCAGCTGAAAGGCATTAATTGTCCATCCACAGCTTTCTTAAACAGGAGAGGGTTTGTAACTGGAGCGCAAGCCGTTTCTACACAGAACCATGACTAAAGGAGGATGTGCAAAAACCTCTCGGACTTGCGTCCCACGTGGTAGCCTAAGTCCCTGTAGGAGCCGCCAAGCTCCTCAGGACCGGGTGTGCGCCAGTCCCTTGGCCGGGCATCATGCGCCCGTGCCTGGCACATCCTGGGCAAGTTCACTTCGCCATGCTCCGAGACTTACCCCAGGTCAGCTTATTTTTCTTTGTCAAATGTTTGTCAGCAGCTTCATTCCCAAGAAGTGGTTTGTATTCTCTTTGGCAGGGGTTGTGACTCTAGTAAACAAGAGATAATTACACTTGAGTTTTAAAATTAAAACACACAAAAACTAACAGGGCCAGTGAGTAGTGACTTCAATTTTATAGCAGCCTGTTTCCCCTCGAGACAACAGACTGAGTTTGCTGTGTTTCATGCAGACTCTGAGGGGCTTGAAGATAGGATTTTATTTTCAGTGGCCTGGAACTCCTTTCTTGCTTCCAGTTAGTATGAAATCATACTTCCAATTCTTTTGTATTTGAGCACCTCTGGAAGAATTTAAGGCTCAAAAATGGCAATTAAAATGTGAGCATTAAGGAGTTGCAAGATTAAATGAAAGAATGTATCAGCATTTGGAGACGTTTTTATTGCATCCCGTTTGTTCTATGTGTATAATGCTTAGATTTGGCAAGCAAGGAGGAAGACGTGCTTGTCTTATGGCTGCCGAGAATTTCTTTCTTTTTTTTTTTGTCCCCGACTTTGTGCTTGGAGCGTGAAAATATATTCAAGTGAGTCCTTACAAACAGTTGATCTTGTTTTCTTAAGAAGTGAGAGAAATTGTGAAAAGTCATTTTAAAAGTGGAAATAAATTCATTTTCTTGTTTGGAATTGGATACTTAACGTCCTTTGGGGTGACGTGACCCCATCTTTGGGGTAGGAGAGGAGCTCTGTAGGCTGTGGCTGACCCTTGATGTTTGTTCACCACGAACCTCTCATCAGTGGACCTGGTGGAAGCTGGTGAAGTTTTGCTTCATGGAGGTTTTGGGAGGAGAAGACCTCCTGCCACTGTGTCAGAGGACCACGTGCCGCAGGTGGAAGGGCCGCGCTCTTTTCAAAATGTAAGGCTGGTTGCGGAACCCGCCTGGGCCGCGGCACCCACCTGGGCACTGGCAGGCAGGCTGAGCTCTTGGCTGTGCATGCACGGGCCCCAGCCCCACCACCTGGATGAGGGCTGTGAGGAGGTCAGTAGGGAGCACTGAAGACTTGGGGAGAGAGTTTATGTCTGACAAGTGAGCTGTCAGCGGTACTTACGCAGGTGGGCATTTGGGCCCTGGGCCTGTATGAATAACTCCCAAAAGACCCTGTAGGGCCCAAAGACCAGAGTGGGAAACTTGAAACTAGGATCCCAACATGGCGGGATGGAAAGAGTTAAGTTTTGTGTGCTGTGGGCCAAACTTTGTCATAGGGCTTTCACATCTGTAAATTATAGGAGAAAGCCCTGGTCTGACAACCCTCCGTTTAAGACGTACCCACCACTCTGACTATGAAGTGGCACTGTCTTCCCTCCCCCACCCCCAGCCCAGATGTGCTCTGATAACAGGCAGCCCTCCCTGATGTCATCAATGCTTAAATTTATTTGGAGGGATGAGGAGAGTTTTAGCCCTTGAGAAACAATCACCAGTGTTTACTCTCCAGAGGAATCAGCCTTTACATCATCTGAACCTAAGACATTTTCTAGACTGCAAAATATATTATCACAGATCTTAATTTGAGACATAGATGTTAGAATAATTTCATTTTGAAATATGGTGGTAGTAAAATCCAGCCTTACCATGAGCAGTCAATAATTCAAACTTTTATTTGCATTGTGTTGGACGTGATTGTGATCCTTACAAACAGTTGATCTTGTTTTCTTAAGAAGTGAGAGAAATTGTGAAAAGTCATTTTAAAAGTGGAAATAAATTCATTTTCTTGTTTGGAATTGGATACTTAACGTCCTTTGGGGTGACGTGACCCCATCTTTGGGGTAGGAGAGGAGCTCTGTAGGCTGTGGCTGACCCTTGATGTTTGTTCACCACGAACCTCTCATCAGTGGACCTGGTGGAAGCTGGTGAAGTTTTGCTTCATGGAGGTTTTGGGAGGAGAAGACCTCCTGCCACTGTGTCAGAGGACCACGTGCCGCAGGTGGAAGGGCCGCGCTCTTTTCAAAATGTAAGGCTGGTTGCGGAACCCGCCTGGGCCGCGGCACCCACCTGGGCACTGGCAGGCAGGCTGAGCTCTTGGCTGTGCATGCACGGGCCCCAGCCCCACCACCTGGATGAGGGCTGTGAGGAGGTCAGTAGGGAGCACTGAAGACTTGGGGAGAGAGTTTATGTCTGACAAGTGAGCTGTCAGCGGTACTTACGCAGGTGGGCATTTGGGCCCTGGGCCTGTATGAATAACTCCCAAAAGACCCTGTAGGGCCCAAAGACCAGAGTGGGAAACTTGAAACTAGGATCCCAACATGGCGGGATGGAAAGAGTTAAGTTTTGTGTGCTGTGGGCCAAACTTTGTCATAGGGCTTTCACATCTGTAAATTATAGGAGAAAGCCCTGGTCTGACAACCCTCTGTTTAAGACGTACCCACCACTCTGACTATGAAGTGGCACTGTCTTCCCTCCCCCACCCCCAGCCCAGATGTGCTCTGATAACAGGCAGCCCTCCCTGATGTCATCAATGCTTAAATTTATTTGGAGGGATGAGGAGAGTTTTAGCCCTTGAGAAACAATCACCAGTGTTTACTCTCCAGAGGAATCAGCCTTTACATCATCTGAACCTAAGACATTTTCTAGACTGCAAAATATATTATCACAGATCTTAATTTGAGACATAGATGTTAGAATAATTTCATTTTGAAATATGGTGGTAGTAAAATCCAGCCTTACCATGAGCAGTCAATAATTCAAACTTTTATTTGCTTTGATATCAAAGGAATATCTCTCTGCTCCCACCAGCCGGGTGGAGGGAGCGGGCAGTGTGGGGCTGGGAGGGAGGTGGGGGAAGATGTGGCGTTTTGCTGATAATAGTACTTTTCCAGCCCAGTTTGATTTTCTTTTTCTTAAAGAACTGATTTTCTTTTTTTTTTTTCTCCTTTCCTTCATAACTGATTTGTTTAGTTTCTGAAGTCCACAAGAGTCCTGCGTGGCTCCCTGGGTCTTTGTGAAAAAGCATATGACCTTTTCTACTAAGCTGTTGGCGCTAATCTATGCATGCCTTATTAGAGGCAGAAAGTTTCAAAACTTATGAGAACTGTCTATAATCTCCATTTGTTTCCCCCTTTCAACGTCTTAATGCCACGGCGAACTGGCTGTTTTGGCAAAGAGGTCTCAAGTGGGATAATTGAGGGGGAATTTTCCCCCTTGGTGGAACTGATTGACTAGCCTGTGCGAGCTGCTTTAGAAAACTTTTCATCTGTAGAATAATTTTGGCCATTGTGAACATAAATGGCTTTGTCACCCTTTAGCAGGCAGATGGAGCATGTGTTTCACATTATTAATCCAAGGCAGCATTAGGGCTGGTGGAAGCAACTTTTAAGAAAGCAGAGTCTACACGTCCCCATCTTGCTTCCAGTTTCAGAAGACAGTGTTCACGCTGCCCAGGCTTGTGGAACAGCCCCTTCTGATGGGAATGCTGTGTGACAGGGACCTTGCCAAAAACTAATGGCTCATTTACAGGAAATAAGACGTTAAGGAGGAGGATGAGTCAGTAGACTTCAAAGTGAACCCATTTCCACAGAACTTAAATAATGAATACCAAAGACCGAGGATTTCACAGACAGCTTCTCCAGCTCCCTGTGCAGCTGGAAACTTCGCGCAACTCCAGTGCTGTCTGCCCTGATGAAGGGTCCCTACTGTTTCAGGAAGGAGGAGGAGATAAGGCGGCAGGAAGGAAAGAAAGAGAAGGGCGGGGATGGGAAAGAAAGACCTGAAGTGATTTCAAAAGAAAGGGAGAGGAAGAAGGATGGATGGGTGGATGGATGGATAGATGGAGGGAGGGAGGAAGAAGAAGAGAGACAGAGGGGCAGAGGATGGGTGTGATCAGAAGGTGGGCAGTTAAATCTAATGTGCACAAATATATTTTGCGTGGCAAGTATCCTGGTGTATTTGTCATGTGGGTCTCTGTTTAGTGGATTACTAAAGTAAAAATAAGATTGTGTATCTTTTAAATGCCTCTGAGTCATTTATGAGCTCATAGACGAGGGGTTTAAGGAGTTTTCTTGTAGAACTACTTATGATGGAGAGCTGTGTTTGAGAAAATTGAGAGCTGGTTCAGATTACAAGCACAGTGCAGAGGTCCCTCACTTAAGGAAACTTGTCTATCAGTGAAATAGATGAATCTGGGAGATTTATGTCTATGACAAAAACGTTTTGATCTAGCAATTCCACCTTTAAGAGTTTATTCTTAAGAACTAATGAGACAAAGGTATGAACACTGTGTGGATAACAGCATTGTTCATACTTATGAAAACCTTGAAATAAACTGTATGTCTAATGAGAGATAGTAAGTGAATCATGGTGTTTCCCTGTGAACGAGCTAGCTTATGAGAAAACTTTTAAGAAAGCAAAAAAGTTTCACCCTTTAGCAGGCAGATGGAGCATGTGTTTCACATTATTAATCCAAGACAGCATTAGGGCTGGTGGAAGCAACTTTTAAGAAAGCAGAGTCTACACGTCCCCATCTTGCTTCCAGTTTCAGAAGACAGTGTTCACGCTGCCCAGGCTTGTGGAACAGCCCCTTCTGATGGGAATGCTGTGTGACAGGGACCTTGCCAAAAACTAATGGCTCATTTACAGGAAATAAGACGTTAAGGAGGAGGATGAGTCAGTAGACTTCAAAGCGAACCCATTTCCACAGAACTTAAATAATGAATACCAAAGACCGAGGATTTCACAGACAGCTTCTCCAGCTCCCTGTGCAGCTGGAAACTTCGCGCAACTCCAGTGCTGTCTGCCCTGATGAAGGGTCCCTACTGTTTCAGGAAGGAGGAGGAGATAAGGCGGCAGGAAGGAAAGAAAGAGAAGGGCGGGGATGGGAAAGAAAGACCTGAAGTGATTTCAAAAGAAAGGGAGAGGAAGAAGGATGGATGGGTGGATGGATGGATAGATGGAGGGAGGGAGGAAGAAGAAGAGAGACGGAGGGGCAGAGGATGGGTGTGATCAGAAGGTGGGCAGTTAAATCTAATGTGCACAAATATATTTTGCGTGGCAAGTATCCTGGTGTATTTGTCATGTGGGTCTCTGTTTAGTGGATTACTAAAGTAAAAATAAGATTGTGTATCTTTTAAATGCCTCTGAGTCATTTATGAGCTCATAGACGAGGGGTTTAAGGAGTTTTCTTGTAGAACTACTTATGATGGAGAGCTGTGTTTGAGAAAATTGAGAGCTGGTTCAGATTACAAGCACAGTGCAGAGGTCCCTCACTTAAGGAAACTTGTCTATCAGTGAAATAGATGAATCTGGGAGATTTATGTCTATGACAAAAACGTTTTGATCTAGCAATTCCACCTTTAAGAGTTTATTCTTAAGAACTAATGAGACAAAGGTATGAACACTGTGTGGATAACAGCATTGTTCATACTTATGAAAACCTTGAAATAAACTGTATGTCTAATGAGAGATAGTAAGTGAATCATGGTGTATGTATATTACGTGTCTAATGCGATAATATCCTTAAAAATACAATGCACTTCTGTATTATTGAAATGAAATGATTTTTGCAGCATATTACTTAAATATTTTCAGAATTGTATTTGCATGGAACTAGGCCTGGAGAGATACATATATGTGAAGTGTTAACAATGCTTAAAAATAGGAAGGTACGGTTTAGAATGGTTTTCATTTTCTTGTTTGTGTTTTCTCATTTATTTTCTACAACGAATATGTGTTATTTGCCTAATATAAAAAAACAATTGAAAGAAAAAAAATTGGTAGGAGAGGGGGATTTTTCACTCTGAGAAAGGATTTACTCAAGCTTTTTTTCCCACAGAGAAAGGCCCAAGTTAAGTTTGTGTTTACAGAGCCCCTCCCAATATTGGAAGGGGAGAAAAAAAGCCTTCCCAAATGTCAAAATCCTGTTTCTGGATCTCTTTTGCTCCACAGGCCATCTGGTGCCAAGCCCTCCTTCCTGCTCATAGCCTGACCTGAGTCCTCTCAGTGGCTGGATGCCCTTGCAGCCAGCAGCCCTAGAGGGGAGGCAGCAAGGCACCTCTGGCCAGGGCTACCCTTTCCTCTGGCTTGGAGACACTAGGTTCTAATGGCAAGTGACCAGAGACCATCCAAGGCCCATTTCGGGTTTGGGGGTATTTTGGGAAAGGAAAATTGGTCTTGGAAGGAGAAATCACTTTTGTACCTGGTGTATTTGTCATGTGGGTCTCTGTTTAGTGGATTACTAAAGTAAAAATAAGATTGTGTATCTTTTAAATGCCTCTGAGTCATTTATGAGCTCATAGACGAGGGGTTTAAGGAGTTTTCTTGTAGAACTACTTATGATGGAGAGCTGTGTTTGAGAAAATTGAGAGCTGGTTCAGATTACAAGCACAGTGCAGAGGTCCCTCACTTAAGGAAACTTGTCTATCAGTGAAATAGATGAATCTGGGAGATTTATGTCTATGACAAAAACGTTTTGATCTAGCAATTCCACCTTTAAGAGTTTATTCTTAAGAACTAATGAGACAAAGGTATGAACACTGTGTGGATAACAGCATTGTTCATACTTATGAAAACCTTGAAATAAACTGTATGTCTAATGAGAGATAGTAAGTGAATCATGGTGTATGTATATTACGTGTCTAATGCGATAATATCCTTAAAAATACAATGCACTTCTGTATTATTGAAATGAAATGATTTTTGCAGCATATTACTTAAATATTTTCAGAATTGTATTTGCATGGAACTAGGCCTGAGAGATACATATATGTGAAGTGTTAACAATGCTTAAAAATAGGAAGGTACGGTTTAGAATGGTTTTCATTTTCTTGTTTGTGTTTTCTCATTTATTTTCTACAACGAATATGTGTTATTTGCCTAATATAAAAAAACAATTGAAAGAAAAAAAATTGGTAGGAGAGGGGGATTTTTCACTCTGAGAAAGGATTTACTCAAGCTTTTTTTCCCACAGAGAAAGGCCCAAGTTAAGTTTGTGTTTACAGAGCCCCTCCCAATATTGGAAGGGGAGAAAAAAAGCCTTCCCAAATGTCAAAATCCTGTTTCTGGATCTCTTTTGCTCCACAGGCCATCTGGTGCCAAGCCCTCCTTCCTGCTCATAGCCTGACCTGAGTCCTCTCAGTGGCTGGATGCCCTTGCAGCCAGCAGCCCTAGAGGGGGAGGCAGCAAGGCACCTCTGGCCAGGGGCTACCCTTTCCTCTGGCTTGGAGACACTAGGTTCTAATGGCAAGTGACCAGAGACCATCCAAGGCCATCGTGGGTATTTTGGAAAGACTTGGGTTTAGGGAGGAGAAATCACTTATTGGAAAGAGAAGGAAACTGCTGGTCATTGGAAGAGTTTTTGCCCCCTTGGTCTAGAGGAAAACAAGGAACCGAATGCATGCCTCATTCTCAAAAATTGTCCAAGCAAATCAGCATAGGTTCATTGAGGGTTTGAGGTGGGGTGTTGTGTAGGCTTCCTCCCTGACTTTTCCATGATAAATGCTTCTACTTTCTGGGTGACGTGAGGTCCTCCCTCACTGTGGCCTTGACAGTGGTGCCCTGGCAGGCCCTGACCACAGGCTTCTGAGGTGTCCCTTCTGGATCTTGTTCTTCTGTCTGCTTAGGGCCATGGTGACCTCTGGGACCGCTTCCCACTCTTGTCTTGGGATTTCTTTGTTGGATCCAGCTGGTCTCCTCCCTGGGGCAGGATGGGTGTGGGAGGAGGACAGAGACAGTTGGGATTCCTTAGCTGGTGGGTTGCTGGCCTGGAGCAGAGCCCAGATTCTCCGCCATCCCTACCACAGCCTCCCCCAGCCCTAGTTCTTGTTTGGGATGTCAGATTCCGTGCTGACTTGGTCTGGACCCACCATGATGATTGCTTGCTTTTTGGCAACTGGACCTTGTTGGAGCCAGGCTTAATCTTTATCCACCACCCGCTGGCTTTATGATCCAGGCAGATCATTGAGCCTCTCTGAACCTCTGTTTCCTCATCTGTAAGATTTCAGTTCTGCTGGGGGTGGAGGATGCCGTGGAGGTGGGCAGGTTGACCTTAACAGAGGAAAGTGCTTCGAACGGTATCTTGCACACTGTAATAATAATTATTATTACTGCTTTAATAACTGACATTTATTGAACATGTCCATTCTAATATCATGTAAATTATTACTGCCAAGCCCTCCTTCCTGCTCATAGCCTGACCTGAGTCCTCTCAGTGGCTGGATGCCCTTGCAGCCAGCAGCCCTAGAGGGGGAGGCAGCAAGGCACCTCTGGCCAGGGGCTACCCTTTCCTCTGGCTTGGAGACACTAGGTTCTAATGGCAAGTGACCAGAGACCATCCAAGGCCATCGTGGGTATTTTGGAAAGACTTGGGTTTAGGGAGGAGAAATCACTTATTGGAAAGAGAAGGAAACTGCTGGTCATTGGAAGAGTTTTTGCCCCCTTGGTCTAGAGGAAAACAAGGAACCGAATGCATGCCTCATTCTCAAAAATTGTCCAAGCAAATCAGCATAGGTTCATTGAGGGTTTGAGGTGGGGTGTTGTGTAGGCTTCCTCCCTGACTTTTCCATGATAAATGCTTCTACTTTCTGGGTGACGTGAGGTCCTCCCTCACTGTGGCCTTGACAGTGGTGCCCTGGCAGGCCCTGACCACAGGCTTCTGAGGTGTCCCTTCTGGATCTTGTTCTTCTGTCTGCTTAGGGCCATGGTGACCTCTGGGACCGCTTCCCACTCTTGTCTTGGGATTTCTTTGTTGGATCCAGCTGGTCTCCTCCCTGGGGCAGGATGGGTGTGGGAGGAGGACAGAGACAGTTGGGATTCCTTAGCTGGTGGGTTGCTGGCCTGGAGCAGAGCCCAGATTCTCCGCCATCCCTACCACAGCCTCCCCCAGCCCTAGTTCTTGTTTGGGATGTCAGATTCCGTGCTGACTTGGTCTGGACCCACCATGATGATTGCTTGCTTTTTGGCAACTGGACCTTGTTGGAGCCAGGCTTAATCTTTATCCACCACCCGCTGGCTTTATGATCCAGGCAGATCATTGAGCCTCTCTGAACCTCTGTTTCCTCATCTGTAAGATTTCAGTTCTGCTGGGGGTGGAGGATGCCGTGGAGGTGGGCAAGTTGACCTTAACAGAGGAAAGTGCTTCGAACGGTATCTTGCACACTGTAATAATAATTATTATTACTGCTATGATAACTGACATTTAGTGAACAATATGTCAGGCAGTTTTCTAAATACTTTGCATGTAAATTTACTTAATCCTCACAAGGCCTCTAAAGTAGGTACTAACTAATCCCACTTACAGATGAGAAAATTGCAACATAGAGAAATTGAATACAGGAATTAGTGAAATTACCAAATTACTTCTTCTGTTATCAAAAAGAAGTAATTTCTTTCTTTCTTTTTTCCCAATTGTGGTAAAATGCACGTAACATAGGCTTCCTGGATGACAGGAGACACGGGCTCGATCCCTAGGTCGGGAAGATCCCCTGGAGAAAGAAATGGCAACACACTCCAGTATCTTGCCTGGGAAATCCCATGGAAAGAGAGGAGAACCTGGCAGGCTACAATCCACGGGGTTACAAAGAATCGGATATGACTGAGCAACTAAGCAACAACACATACCATAAAATTTACCATCCTAATTAACTATGTTCAAATGCACAGTTTAGTGGTGTTAAGTACATTCACATTGCTGTGCAGCTGATCTCCAGAAGCCTTTTCATCTGGTGAGACTGAACTTCTACCCATTAAACAGCGACTCCCCATTCCTCCCTCCCCACGCCACACTCTGAAAACCACTGTTCTGGTTTCTGTCCCTATAAGTAAAACCAAGAAGTATTTGTCTTTTTGTGACTGGCTATTTCACTTTGCATAATGTTCTCAAGGTTCATCTATGGTGTGGTATGTGTCAGAATTTACTTTTTAAGATTGAGTGATATTCCATTATGTATATAGACCACATTTTGATTACCCATTCATCTGTCCCTAGACACCTGGCTATTATGAATAATGCTCTTATGAACATAGATATCTCTATTTGAGTTCCCAGTTTTAGTACTTTAGGGCATATACCTAGAAGGGGAATTGCTCGCTCGTATGGTAAATCTATTTCTAATTTCTTGAGGAACCGCCATACTGTTTTCCATCATGGCTGTACAATTTTACGTTCCCACCATATGCACAAGGATTCCTACATCTCCAGAGTCTCCCCAGCACATGTTGTTTTTTGTTTTGCTCATAGTAGTCATGCTAGAGGATAAGAAGCGGTATGTGTATGTATGTATTTTTAAAGTTTTTAAGATTTTTTTTGGGGGGCCACTTCTATTGGTCTTTCATCTATTTATTTTCATCCATCTTTGTTCTTTTGGCCTATGTGGGCCTCCCATCGCAATGGCCTCTCTCCCTGCTCCAGAGCTCTGGCTACATAGGCGGACACATCAGTCCAGCTGCTCTGCGGCACGTGGGATCTTCCAAGGCCAGGGATTGAACCAGTGCCCCTTGCACTGCAAGGTGGTGTCCTTACCCACTGGACCACCAGGGAAGCCCTAAAGATTTTTTAATGTGGACCATTTGTAAAGTCTCTATTGAATTTGTTACAGTATCGTTTCTGTTTTGTATTTTGGTTTTTTGGCCCTGACACATATGGGATCTTAGCTCTCCGACCAGGAACTGAACACCCATCCCTGCATTGGAAGGAGAAGTCTTAACCAACGAACTGCCAGGGAAGTCCCGCATTGTGGTTTCGCTGTGCGTTGCCCTCATGATGAGTGATGTGAGCTTCCTTTCATGTTCTCTTGACCATTTGTGTATCTTTGGAGGAATGTCTATTCAAGCTCTTTGCCCATTTTGTAATCCGGTAGTTTTTGTTGTTGTTACGTTATAGGAGTCTTGAATATATTCTGGATGTTAACCTTTTAGAAAATATGTGATTTACAAATATTTTCTTCCATTCTGTGGGTTGCCTTTTCACTCTGTCGATTCTGTCCTTTGATGCACAGAAGTTTTAAATTTGGTGTAGTTCAATTTATTTATTTATTTATTTATTTTTTTGGTTGCCTTTGCTTTTGGTCCCATGGCTAAACAAGGAATGCTTTTGAGGGATCTATAGTTGAGGCAAGATGAGAGAAAAAGCAAATTCTACTCATTTTGTTTGGAAAAGTAAGACATGAAGACAGAAGCCTGCACCCTATGTGGTGCTGAGTAGTGCAGGGAGACTTAATAAAAAAAAAAAAGATAAGAAACTATAACTAAGTGAAGGCAGTTTGGGATTGGATTCCAGCCCAAAATGAAGAGGAAAAGAGCCTAAGAATACTGTATTAGCAGACACTGTTTGAGGCAGAAAAAAGAAAAAGTCTTAAAGGGCTGAGAGCCAAGAAGTCCAAATAAGAATAAAAAATTAGGAGAAGATGGGGAAATGATGGGCCTTTGACAATCTAAAGAGAAAAAAAGGTGGTGTGCATTAGGGAAGGATTATTGGGTTGAAATTTGAGCAGAGAAGTTGAAGAATTCTTCTGGCTGTGCAAAAGGGAGAGTCTACTGATTGGGGAAATGGATTTTTGCAGCAGTAGGGGAGAAAAGGCAGGATACAGAGGAAGCGAGGCTGCTAATTATGAGAGATGGAGGGCTTTTCAGAGACTCAAGGAAATGACTGCAGAGGTAAATTCTTGGTCCCTTTCAGCCTTCCCCGTCAGGGGTTCCGGGAACAATGAGTCGGGCACAGCCAGAGCGGGTGAGGAAACTGGAGATGTGGGCAGCCTTGAAGAGCATGCAGAGAAATATCTGAAGCCCCTGCATACCCTTTGGTTTCTATTATTTGTGTTAAAAATGGCGAGCACTGTACCATGACAGGAAAAACCCTGACCACGATTGCTGTTGCAGACCCCTGAAAGGCGGGGAACGTTTTCAGTGCCTACGGCAAACAAACCTCAAACAGCAGCAGCCTGGCCGGAGGACACCGTCACAAGCTGGGGAGAGTGCACCTGAAAAGAGCATTGTGCTGGGAGTCCAGAGGCCTGGGGTCTGCCTGGCTTGGCCCTAAACTCACTCTCCTTCAGTCACTCCTAACATCTTCATCTAGAAAACAAAGGCCACAGCTAGCTGATCTTCCTTTCAGAGAGGCCGAGTCTTATTCAGGTGACCTCAAGTGATGGGTTTTGTTTTAAGGATGTATGAGGACAGGAAGTCTGAAGAAATAGATCAGGTGAGCCAGAGGCTGAGCAGACACCACAGAAGAGCTGAACCTCAAGCAGGGAGGACCCTGAAGGCTGGCTTGGAATGCGAGGCAGCAGGAGAGGCCTCAGGGGTAGAAGTTTCTGGACTATCTGTCTGGCATCCTGCCACTAACGAGACACTGTTCTATTTTGTGAACGGCAGTTTGGGATTGGATTCCAGCCCAAAATGAAGAGGAAAAGAGCCTAAGAATACTGTATTAGCAGACACTGTTTGAGGCAGAAAAAGAAAAGTCTTAAAGGGCTGAGAGCCAAGAAGTCCAAATAAGAATAAAAAATTAGGAGAAGATGGGGAAATGATGGGCCTTTGACAATCTAAAGAGAAAAAAAGGTGGTGTGCATTAGGGAAGGATTATTGGGTTGAAATTTGAGCAGAGAAGTTGAAGAATTCTTCTGGCTGTGCAAAAGGGAGAGTCTACTGATTGGGGAAATGGATTTTTGCAGCAGTAGGGGAGAAAAGGCAGGATACAGAGGAAGCGAGGCTGCTAATTATGAGAGATGGAGGGCTTTTCAGAGACTCAAGGAAATGACTGCAGAGGTAAATTCTTGGTCCCTTTCAGCCTTCCCCGTCAGGGGTTCCGGGAACAATGAGTCGGGCACAGCCAGAGCGGGTGAGGAAACTGGAGATGTGGGCAGCCTTGAAGAGCATGCAGAGAAATATCTGAAGCCCCTGCATACCCTTTGGTTTCTATTATTTGTGTTAAAAATGGCGAGCACTGTACCATGACAGGAAAAACCCTGACCACGATTGCTGTTGCAGACCCCTGAAAGGCGGGGAACGTTTTCAGTGCCTACGGCAAACAAACCTCAAACAGCAGCAGCCTGGCCGGAGGACACCGTCACAAGCTGGGGAGAGTGCACCTGAAAAGAGCATTGTGCTGGGAGTCCAGAGGCCTGGGGTCTGCCTGGCTTGGCCCTAAACTCACTCTCCTTCAGTCACTCCTAACATCTTCATCTAGAAAACAAAGGCCACAGCTAGCTGATCTTCCTTTCAGAGAGGCCGAGTCTTATTCAGGTGACCTCAAGTGATGGGTTTTGTTTTAAGGATGTATGAGGACAGGAAGTCTGAAGAAATAGATCAGGTGAGCCAGAGGCTGAGCAGACACCACAGAAGAGCTGAACCTCAAGCAGGGAGGACCCTGAAGGCTGGCTTGGAATGCGAGGCAGCAGGAGAGGCCTCAGGGGTAGAAGTTTCTGGACTATCTGTCTGGCATCCTGCCACTAACGAGACACTGTTCTATTCTCTTGCTACTGGATGGCTTCCTACTGCCTCCCCACTCCCCTGGATCTTTTCTCTCCATCTTTACTCCCGCTTGAAGTAAAGATTGTTCTGTGGGCTCTGATCCTGAGCCCAAGACTTGTTTTTGGAATATAATGAAGATGATGATAGCAGCTACTGTTTGTTGAGTGCCTACTATGTGCCAGACGCTGTGATAAGCACATTATAGGTCTGAAATCACTTTATAGTCCTAGCAGTGTTATGGGGGAAAGGGAAACCCCCATTATCCCCAGCTGGAAAAAGCTGAGGCCCAGTGAAGCGATTTGCCGTGGTCACACACCTGCTAAGTGTCATAACTAGCGTTCAGGTCCAGGCAGTGAACTCCAGGGCCTGTGCTCTGCACTCCACCCACTGCTCCCAGCGAGGAAGGTGAGGAGTGAGCTGCCGGAGGTCTTCAATTCCTGTTTCCCTCAATGGTCACCCAGGCAGTGGTCAGCTCTCTCTTAAGATCATTGTGTTTAGGACTTTGTTGAGAATATCTTCCAATAGGTTTAGTGCTGTCCTGAATTTACTGTGTTACATCTTTTTTTGGGAGGTGGGGGTGGGTTAGGGAGGGAGAGGGGCGGGCGGGCCACTTCTGTTGGTCTTTCATTTCTCTGTTTTCATCCATCTTTGTTCTTTTGGCCCGTGTGGGCCTCCCATCACAGTGGCCTCTGTTGTCGCAGAGCACCGGCTCTGGGCGCATGCGCTCCAGAGCCCCGGCTCGGTAATTGGACACATCAGTCCAGCCGCTCCGCAGCACGTGGGATCTTCCCAGGCCAGGGACGGAATCGGCACCCCTTGCACTGCAAGGCGGTGTCCTTACCCACGGACCACCAGGGAAGCCCTTGTGTGTTACATCTTGATGGACTCAGGTGTCTGGCACGATGGATTGCTTGATGTGGGATGGCCAGGGAGGTGGGTGGATAAGAGAGGAGACTGAGGATCTGATTCACTATCAGGCAGTGGCCCAGACAAGGGCGTTCAGCCCTGAAGGCTGGCTTGGAATGCGAGGCAGCAGGAGAGGCCTCAGGGGTAGAAGTTTCTGGACTATCTGTCTGGCATCCTGCCACTAACGAGACACTGTTCTATTCTCTTGCTACTGGATGGCTTCCTACTGCCTCCCCACTCCCCTGGATCTTTTCTCTCCATCTTTACTCCCGCTTGAAGTAAAGATTGTTCTGTGGGCTCTGATCCTGAGCCCAAGACTTGTTTTTGGAATATAATGAAGATGATGATAGCAGCTACTGTTTGTTGAGTGCCTACTATGTGCCAGACGCTGTGATAAGCACATTATAGGTCTGAAATCACTTTATAGTCCTAGCAGTGTTATGGGGAAGGAACCACCATTATCCCCAGCTGGAAAAAGCTGAGGCCCAGTGAAGCGATTTGCCGTGGTCACACACCTGCTAAGTGTCATAACTAGCGTTCAGGTCCAGGCAGTGAACTCCAGGGCCTGTGCTCTGCACTCCACCCACTGCTCCCAGCGAGGAAGGTGAGGAGTGAGCTGCCGGAGGTCTTCAATTCCTGTTTCCCTCAATGGTCACCCAGGCAGTGGTCAGCTCTCTCTTAAGATCATTGTGTTTAGGACTTTGTTGAGAATATCTTCCAATAGGTTTAGTGCTGTCCTGAATTTACTGTGTTACATCTTTTTTTGGGAGGTGGGGGTGGGTTAGGGAGGGAGAGGGGCGGGCGGGCCACTTCTGTTGGTCTTTCATTTCTCTGTTTTCATCCATCTTTGTTCTTTTGGCCCGTGTGGGCCTCCCATCACAGTGGCCTCTGTTGTCGCAGAGCACCGGCTCTGGGCGCATGCGCTCCAGAGCCCCGGCTCGGTAATTGGACACATCAGTCCAGCCGCTCCGCAGCACGTGGGATCTTCCCAGGCCAGGGACGGAATCGGCACCCCTTGCACTGCAAGGCGGTGTCCTTACCCACGGACCACCAGGGAAGCCCTTGTGTGTTACATCTTGATGGACTCAGGTGTCTGGCACGATGGATTGCTTGATGTGGGATGGCCAGGGAGGTGGGTGGATAAGAGAGGAGACTGAGGATCTGATTCACTATCAGGCAGTGGCCCAGACAAGGGCGTTCAGCCATGGTAACAGAGGGATGACAAATATCTCAGCCATACTGGGACATCTAGGCAAAGACGTGGGAGTAGAATTCAGGATGGGGACAGTGGTGGCCATTGGACCGTGAGAGTGAATGAACTTTCCTAGAGAGATGATACAACATGATGACTCTGACTATATTTATCAAATTTTTTCTAGGCAAGTCTAAATACCAGATGAATCCCAACAGTAGACTTTTTTTCCAAATTTTCCTTTTTCCCCCTATTTTTGTGGTAATTGCAAAATGAATTTCACATGGCCTCAGCATATCCACTAAGGCAGGTCTCAACTGCCCACCTCTTAGTACCTGACTGCTCCGGCCATGTATTACATACTGGCCCGTGATAATTGCAAGGGCAGTTATAAATCAAGCACATGTTGGCAATCACCTAGTACTTTTAGTCACGTATCTATTTTGGCAGGAAGTAGTGGCTTCAGGGAATAAAACTTTCTCTCTTTTCCTTTTGAGTATTTCCTTGGGAATATAGTCCCAACAAAGAATTAAGGATCAGAGGTTTGATAGCTTTGGTTCCATAGCAACAGGCAGCCTGCAGAAACCCTGGAGTCAACTCCCAGTGCCCTTCATGATGGTTGAACGTACTTGTTCCCAACAGCTCTGCCAATATTCTCTCCTTGTTTCCTGTGCTGTTTCTTGGTAGGTGTACAGTTATTTTGATGGGAAGCAGTGACTTAAGTCCTTCAACTGGAATTGTACGATTATTATTTGTACACTTCCATCCCTTAATCCATAAAATAAAAGGATGAACCAGAAGGGTGCATTTCAAAAGTATCGGGGCCAATCAGATCTTTTTCTGATAATGTTCTTTTGGAGTTTAGCTGTCTAAGCTCTAGAAATATGAGCCTAGGTCAGGCCTGGGGCATTCTGAGTTGAATAGTTCAAGATCTATTGGTAGAATTCAGTGCCTTGCACTGCAAGGCGGTGTCCTTACCCACGGACCACCAGGGAAGCCCTTGTGTGTTACATCTTGATGGACTCAGGTGTCTGGCACGATGGATTGCTTGATGTGGGATGGCCAGGGAGGTGGGTGGATAAGAGAGGAGACTGAGGATCTGATTCACTATCAGGCAGTGGCCCAGACAAGGGCGTTCAGCCATGGTAACAGAGGGATGACAAATATCTCAGCCATACTGGGACATCTAGGCAAAGACGTGGGAGTAGAATTCAGGATGGGGACAGTGGTGGCCATTGGGCCGTGAGAGTGAATGAACTTTCCTAGAGAGATGATACAACATGATGACTCTGACTATATTTATCAAATTTTTTCTAGGCAAGTCTAAATACCAGATGAATCCCAACAGTAGACTTTTTTTCCAAATTTTCCTTTTTCCCCCTATTTTTGTGGTAATTGCAAAATGAATTTCACATGGCCTCAGCATATCCACTAAGGCAGGTCTCAACTGCCCACCTCTTAGTACCTGACTGCTCCGGCCATGTATTACATACTGGCCCGTGATAATTGCAAGGGCAGTTATAAATCAAGCACATGTTGGCAATCACCTAGTACTTTTAGTCACGTATCTATTTTGGCAGGAAGTAGTGGCTTCAGGGAATAAAACTTTCTCTCTTTTCCTTTTGAGTATTTCCTTGGGAATATAGTCCCAACAAAGAATTAAGGATCAGAGGTTTGATAGCTTTGGTTCCATAGCAACAGGCAGCCTGCAGAAACCCTGGAGTCAACTCCCAGTGCCCTTCATGATGGTTGAACGTACTTGTTCCCAACAGCTCTGCCAATATTCTCTCCTTGTTTCCTGTGCTGTTTCTTGGTAGGTGTACAGTTATTTTGATGGGAAGCAGTGACTTAAGTCCTTCAACTGGAATTGTACGATTATTATTTGTACACTTCCATCCCTTAATCCATAAAATAAAAGGATGAACCAGAAGGGTGCATTTCAAAAGTATCGGGGCCAATCAGATCTTTTTCTGATAATGTTCTTTTGGAGTTTAGCTGTCTAAGCTCTAGAAATATGAGCCTAGGTCAGGCCTGGGGCATTCTGAGTTGAATAGTTCAAGATCTATTGGTAGAATTCAGTGCCTTCGTAGGGGATCGTGCCAGCCAGATGCTTCTGTTTTAGCTCAACTTCTCGGTGCATTTGGAGAGCGAGTGTCCCGTCAGGTACTGGCTTCGATGCCCACAGGCATCGTCTTCTCTTTCAATGCTTGGGAATGTGCTTGCTCCCATTTAGGATTCTTACACGTTTTCTTAACTGTAAAAATTGTTCCATGTTTACATTTCTATCCATAGATCTATTCATATGACTGCTATAGTTTTTAACAACCGTATGGAGTCCTGTTAGGTTTCTATACTGAAGTTATTTAACCTGTTCAGTGAGTGGACACTTAAACCTGTTTGAGTTTGCTTCTTATTAATATGCTGTGAGAAACTTTGTTCACGTGGCTTACTTTCTGTCTGTCTGTCTCTCTTTTTCTTTTGAGTATTACCTTGGGAATATAGCCCCACCGAAGAATTAAGGATCAGAGGTTTGATAGCTTTGGTTCCATAGCAACAGGCAGCCTGCAGAGACACTGGAGTCAACTCCCAGTGCACGCCCCCTCCATGATGGTTGAGCACATTTGTTCCCGACAGCTCTGCCAATATTGTTCTCTCATTGTTTCCTGTGCTGTTTGTTAGTAGGTATACGGTTATGTTGACTCATATTTCTTAAATTATTACTGAGATGGAGCATTTTCTCCATTTTCATTCATTGGGTACATTTCCACAGAGCATACTGTGTATATAAGAGACTGGTACAGGGTCCCACTTATTGATGTGCTTTCTCTCTTTTCTCTTTCCCTCATTAGCCATTTGTCAGATAGAGTGTCATTACAGGTGACGGTATGTTTATATCACAATATAAGATTCCCTTCCTATTTTGGATAGTAAATATCTGTTAGAGCTATCATAATTTAAAATGTTCTTTTGTTCTCTTTATATTTGTTCTGTTTTTATGAAAGAGACTTTATTTTCTGTTATTTTTTAACTGAAGTTGATTTACAATGTGTTAATTACTGCTGTATGGCCAGATGATTCACTTATTATTCCCTTAGATATACATGTATGCATTCTTTTATAAAAATATTAATTTTCCATGAGGGTTGATCATAGAATTTTGAATATAGTTCTCTGTGCTTTACAGTAGGATCTTATTTATCCATTCTATATAGAAAAGCTTCCATCTGCTAATGCCAAGCTCCCACTCCATCCCTCCCCAACCTTCTCCCTCTTGGCAGGCACCAGTCTGTTCTCTATGTCTGTGATTCTGTTTCTGTTTCATAGATAGGTTCATTGGTGTCATATTTTAGATTCCACATATACGTAATACAATATGGTATTTGTCTTTCTCTTTTTAACCTACTTCACTTAGTATGATAATTTCTAGTTGCATCCATGTTGGTGCAAATGACATTATTTTGTTCTTTTTTATGACTGAGTAGTATTCCTTTGTGTATATGTACCACATCATCTTTATCCATTCCGTGTCTTGGCTATTGTGAACAGTGCTGCTCTGAACCAAGGGGTGCATATATCTTTTTTTGAATTATAGTTCTGCCTGGATATATGCCCAGATGTGGGACTGGTGAATCATATAGTTGTTCTGTTTTTAGTTCTCTGAGGAACCTGCATACTGTTTTCCACAGTGGCTGCATCAGATTGACATTCGCACCAACAGAATAGGAAGGCGCCTTTTTTTCCACATCCTTTCCAGCATTTGTTATTTGTAGACATTTTAATGATGGCTATTCTGACTTGTGGTACTGCATTGTAGTTTTGATTTGTATTTCTCTAATAGTTCATGATATTGAACAATTTTTCATGTGCTTCTTGGCTATTTGTATGTCTTTGGAGAAATGCCTGTTTAGATCTTTTGCCCATTTTGGATAGGGTTGTTTTGTTGTTATTGAGTTGTATGAGCTGATGTATATTCTGGTACAGGGTCCCACTTATTGATGTGCTTTCTCTCTTTTCTCTTTCCCTCATTAGCCATTTGTCAGATAGAGTGTCATTACAGGTGACGGTATGTTTATATCACAATATAAGATTCCCTTCCTATTTTGGATAGTAAATATCTGTTAGAGCTATCATAATTTAAAATGTTCTTTTGTTCTCTTTATATTTGTTCTGTTTTTATGAAAGAGACTTTATTTTCTGTTATTTTTTAACTGAAGTTGATTTACAATGTGTTAATTACTGCTGTATGGCCAGATGATTCACTTATTATTCCCTTAGATATACATGTATGCATTCTTTTATAAAAATATTAATTTTCCATGAGGGTTGATCATAGAATTTTGAATATAGTTCTCTGTGCTTTACAGTAGGATCTTATTTATCCATTCTATATAGAAAAGCTTCCATCTGCTAATGCCAAGCTCCCACTCCATCCCTCCCCAACCTTCTCCCTCTTGGCAGGCACCAGTCTGTTCTCTATGTCTGTGATTCTGTTTCTGTTTCATAGATAGGTTCATTGGTGTCATATTTTAGATTCCACATATACGTAATACAATATGGTATTTGTCTTTCTCTTTTTAACCTACTTCACTTAGTATGATAATTTCTAGTTGCATCCATGTTGGTGCAAATGACATTATTTTGTTCTTTTTTATGACTGAGTAGTATTCCTTTGTGTATATGTACCACATCATCTTTATCCATTCCGTGTCTTGGCTATTGTGAACAGTGCTGCTCTGAACCAAGGGGTGCATATATCTTTTTTTGAATTATAGTTCTGCCTGGATATATGCCCAGATGTGGGACTGGTGAATCATATAGTTGTTCTGTTTTTAGTTCTCTGAGGAACCTGCATACTGTTTTCCACAGTGGCTGCATCAGATTGACATTCGCACCAACAGAATAGGAAGGCGCCTTTTTTTCCACATCCTTTCCAGCATTTGTTATTTGTAGACATTTTAATGATGGCTATTCTGACTTGTGGTACTGCATTGTAGTTTTGATTTGTATTTCTCTAATAGTTCATGATATTGAACAATTTTTCATGTGCTTCTTGGCTATTTGTATGTCTTTGGAGAAATGCCTGTTTAGATCTTTTGCCCATTTTTGGATAGGGTTGTTTTTGTTGTTATTGAGTTGTATGAGCTGATGTATATTCTGAAAATTAAGCTCTTGTCAGTCACCTCATTTGGAAATAGTTTCTCCCATTCTGTAGGTTGTCTTTTCATTTTCTTATGGTTTCCTTTGCTGTGCAAAAGCTTGTAAGTTTGATTAGACCCCGTTTGTTTATTTCGGTTCTTATTTCTATTGCCTTGGGAGACTGATTTCTGTCAGAGAATGTTTATGTTCTCTTCTAGTAGTTTTGTGGTGTCATGTCTTATGTTTAAATCTTTAAGCCATCTTGAGTTTGTTTTTGTGTATGGTGAGATGGTCCAACTTTCTTAATACCATTTACTAAAGAGACTGTCTTTTCCCCATTGTATATTCTTGCCTGCTTTGTTGAAGATTAATTGCCCATAGGTGTGTGAGTTCATTTCTGGGCTCTCTATTCTGTTCCATTGGTCCACATGTCGGTTTATACTATTACCACACTGTTTTGATTACTGTAGTATCAAAATTGTAGCTAGAACACTAGTTTTGTAGTATTGTATGAAGTCTGGGAAAGTTATGCCTCTTTATTCTTTTTTTTTCCAGCATTGCCTTGTCAATTTTGGGTCTTTTATTGTTCCACACGAATTTTAGGATTATTAGTTCTAATTCTGTGAAGAATATCATGGGTAAGTTTATAAAATTGCATTAAATCTGTAGACTGTTTTGGGTCATATGGCCATTTTAACAATATTAATTCTTTAAGCCAAGAATGTGAAATATCTTTCCATTTCTTTGAATCATCTTCTGTTTCCTTTATTAAGTTTAGTGCATATATCTTTTTTTGAATTATAGTTCTGCCTGGATATATGCCCAGATGTGGGACTGGTGAATCATATAGTTGTTCTGTTTTTAGTTCTCTGAGGAACCTGCATACTGTTTTCCACAGTGGCTGCATCAGATTGACATTCGCACCAACAGAATAGGAAGGCGCCTTTTTTTCCACATCCTTTCCAGCATTTGTTATTTGTAGACATTTTAATGATGGCTATTCTGACTTGTGGTACTGCATTGTAGTTTTGATTTGTATTTCTCTAATAGTTCATGATATTGAACAATTTTTCATGTGCTTCTTGGCTATTTGTATGTCTTTGGAGAAATGCCTGTTTTAGATCTTTTGCCCATTTTTGGATAGGGTTGTTTTTGTTGTTATTGAGTTGTATGAGCTGATGTATATTCTGAAAATTAAGCTCTTGTCAGTCACCTCATTTGGAAATAGTTTCTCCCATTCTGTAGGTTGTCTTTTCATTTTCTTATGGTTTCCTTTGCTGTGCAAAAGCTTGTAAGTTTGATTAGACCCCGTTTGTTTATTTCGGTTCTTATTTCTATTGCCTTGGGAGACTGATTTCTGTCAGAGAATGTTTATGTTCTCTTCTAGTAGTTTTGTGGTGTCATGTCTTATGTTTAAATCTTTAAGCCATCTTGAGTTTGTTTTTGTGTATGGTGAGATGGTCCAACTTTCTTAATACCATTTACTAAAGAGACTGTCTTTTCCCCATTGTATATTCTTGCCTGCTTTGTTGAAGATTAATTGCCCATAGGTGTGTGAGTTCATTTCTGGGCTCTCTATTCTGTTCCATTGGTCCACATGTCGGTTTATACTAGTACCACACTGTTTTGATTACTGTAGTATCAAAATTGTAGCTAGAACACTAGTTTTGTAGTATTGTATGAAGTCTGGGAAAGTTATGCCTCTTTATTCTTTTTTTTTCCAGCATTGCCTTGTCAATTTTGGGTCTTTTATTGTTCCACACGAATTTTAGGATTATTAGTTCTAATTCTGTGAAGAATATCATGGGTAAGTTTATAAAAATTGCATTAAATCTGTAGACTGTTTTGGGTCATATGGCCATTTTAACAATATTAATTCTTTAAGCCAAGAATGTGAAATATCTTTCCATTTCTTTGAATCATCTTCTGTTTCCTTTATTAATGTTTTGTAGTTCTCGGAGTCAAAATCATTCACCTCCTTGGTCAGGTTTATTCCTTAGTGTTTTATTTGGGGGAGTGCAGTTTTACAAGGTATTGGGGGTTTTTATGTTTCCTTTTTGATGCTTCATTGTTGGTGTAAAGGAATGCAGGTGATTTTTGTATGTTAACCCTGTATTCTGCTACCTTACTGAATTCACATATCAGTTCTAGTAGTTTTTGTTTGGAGTCTTTAGGATTTTCTCTGTATAATGTTGGCATCTGCATATAATGACAATTTTACCTCTTCCCTTCCAATCTGGATACCTTTTATTTCTTTTACTTTTCTGGTTAGTGTGTCTAGGACTTCTAAAACTATGCTGAAAAAAAGAGGGAGCATCCTTGGCTTGTTCCAGGTTTTAGCAGCAAAGTGTTTCACCATTGAATGCAGGTTTGTCCTAAATAACTTTCATTATGTTAAGATATATTCCCTTTATACCCACTTTTTAAAGAGTTTTTAACAATTTAATCACAAATGGATGTTGAATTTTGTCAAGTGCTTTTTCTTCATCTATTGAGATGATCATGTCGTTTTGTCTTATTTACATGGTGTAGCACATTGATTTGCATATGTTGAACCATCCTCATGAATTTGGGGTGCATCTCATTTGGTCAAGGTGTATGATTTTTTTTATTCGGTTCACTAACATTTTGTTGAGAGTTTTGAAGGGGACTTTAAATAGACTTTAAAATATCTGAGTCTACCTTCTTCCTGCCCTTGTATTTAGTCTGTCAATAGTCATGAAGTCATCTCTGCTATAGCTGGGGCAAATATACTTTTTAAATTAAATGCTGTCTGTGTTTAATTCATTCATTGATGAATTTGGAAAGTATTTTAATTTTTGGTAATTTATAGACATAATCCACTTTTCTTCATATTGATACTAAATTGTTCCACCAGCATTTATTTATTAAGTGGGGATTTTCTCACCCACTTAATTGTGATTCTTAGGTGGTGTTTTTGTTGTTGTTTGCTTGCTGTATTCTAAGGACTTATATGTGCTTAAATTCATCCCTAAAATCACTATTTTATTGGAGTCTTTATCCTGGCTTTCATTCAACAAAATTCAGTTTTGATGAAGACTACTTTATAATATATCCTTAAATTTGATTATTACATCCTCCTCTAGTCTTCTTTGGTATTATTGTGCATTTAGTCTTACTTATTAATTTTGCTAGTGACTTACCACATACTACAGCAGTTTAGCAGGAATTTAATTGTTCTTATGTTAATCTATTTTTGTTTTATAGACTAATGTTAGTGATATTACTCTAAATCAAGCATCGTGGCTCTAACTTTAAGTATTTCTTTATTTTTTTCTTCCCATTATAGTTTTATATCAATACTTTCTACTTTACCATGATATGTTATTCTTCTAGGTTCATCTCGATTCTCAACTATTTTATTTTTTCAGTATTGAGAATAATATTTTCCACTGCCTCTTCTAGCTTTACATCATTGTTGTGCATTTGGTTGTTCTTGGATTTTCTATTTACACTGTTATATCATGTGCAAAAAAAGTGGTATTTCTATTTCTGCTTTCCTGTATTTTTCTCTATTCCTTATTCATCTTGTCCTATAGTCTTTTCTACTATGACTTCTAATAGAAATGCTGATGAGCAGAGAATCTTGGACCGTGACTATGCTACCCACTAGGGCTGTGCTACCTACAGTGGTTAGCTGCTAGTGACTGGTGGCTATATTTCAATTCAAATCAATGAAAAAGTAAGTAAACTTTAAAATTCAGTTTCTCCCTATACTATCATATGTGAAAAAGATAGCTATGGTCATTGCCCTATGGGAATAGGAGATCCTGCAGGGGTGGGGTGCGATGGCCTGGAGGGGTGGGTTGGGGGGTACTGGGAGTGGGAGGGGCCAAATATACTTTTAAATTAAATGCTGTCTGTGTTTAATTCATTCATTGATGAATTTGGAAAGTATTTTAATTTTTGGTAATTTATAGACATAATCCACTTTTCTTCATATTGATACTAAATTGTTCCACCAGCATTTATTTATTAAGTGGGATTTTCTCACCCACTTAATTGTGATTCTTAGGTGGTGTTTTTGTTGTTGTTTGCTTGCTGTATTCTAAGGACTTATATGTGCTTAAATTCATCCCTAAAATCACTATTTTATTGGAGTCTTTATCCTGGCTTTCATTCAACAAAATTCAGTTTTGATGAAGACTACTTTATAATATATCCTTAAATTTGATTATTACATCCTCCTCTAGTCTTCTTTGGTATTATTGTGCATTTAGTCTTACTTATTAATTTTGCTAGTGACTTACCACATACTACAGCAGTTTAGCAGGAATTTAATTGTTCTTATGTTAATCTATTTTTGTTTTATAGACTAATGTTAGTGATATTACTCTAAATCAAGCATCGTGGCTCTAACTTTAAGTATTTCTTTATTTTTTTCTTCCCATTATAGTTTTATATCAATACTTTCTACTTTACCATGATATGTTATTCTTCTAGGTTCATCTCGATTCTCAACTATTTTATTTTTTCAGTATTGAGAATAATATTTTCCACTGCCTCTTCTAGCTTTACATCATTGTTGTGCATTTGGTTGTTCTTGGATTTTCTATTTACACTGTTATATCATGTGCAAAAAAAGTGGTATTTCTATTTCTGCTTTCCTGTATTTTTCTCTATTCCTTATTCATCTTGTCCTATAGTCTTTTCTACTATGACTTCTAATAGAAATGCTGATGAGCAGAGAATCTTGGACCGTGACTATGCTACCCACTAGGGCTGTGCTACCTACAGTGGTTAGCTGCTAGTGACTGGTGGCTATATTTCAATTCAAATCAATGAAAAAGTAAGTAAACTTTAAAATTCAGTTTCTCCCTATACTATCATATGTGAAAAAGATAGCTATGGTCATTGCCCTATGGGAATAGGAGATCCTGCAGGGGTGGGGTGCGATGGCCTGGAGGGGTGGGTTGGGGGGTACTGGGAGTGGGGAGGGGGCCAGGAATATGCATATGACTGATCTGGGAACATACATGTTTGTGAACAACAAAACTCTGTAAAAATTTTTTTAAAATAAAATTAAATAAATTTTAAAAAAATTCAGTTTCTCCATCACATTAGCCATTTTCTGTGTGTGATGTTCCACATGTGACTAGTTTCTACGACACTGGACAGTGCAGGGGTATTTCTAGCTCCTATAGAAAGTGTGAATGGACAGCTCTCATTGATGATCTCCACACCAAAAATAATCTTGAAACTCAGATTTTAACCTATCATCATTTTTACCTCAAGGAGTATATCCCATCTTCCTATGTCAAAGGGTTCTTATAAAGAGTTAGTGTTCAGCATTAATGATGGCCTTCTCAACATCCACCAAAATAATTCTGAGATTTGAAAATGGATTTTTTTAATCACAGTATTGAACTATCCTAATAAAATTTCCCACATAGTGCAAGTTCTATCTTTGTAGAGCACCTCATATTATTTGTTTTTGAAACATTTCCTCTGTCTGTAGCATATTATCTGTGATCTGTTAAACTGTATTCTTCAGTAAGATCATCTTACAATTCCAGACGCCTCCTTCCCGCCCCGTGCTGTCCTCATTCAGTCGAGGTCTTATTTACTTCCTCACATGACTTATATAACATATTGTATCTATATTTTGAAATGGTTTATGTAACTAGGGTGTGAAAATTTAGTGATGTTCTCCTGAGACTTCATCAGGGGCCTCTTCTAGAAATTCAGGGAGGGGGCAAGATTTTCCTGAACAGCGTCTCTGATATGAGTCTCTTCATGTTTGTAATGTTTTATCCAATACAATTAGTTCATCAAGCACCATTGAATGTAAACTTCTGATAAAACACTAGGCAACATGCTTGGCTAACAAGATGAATGTGACACGGGCCATCAAAATGAATGAGGATTCTCATGTCCCCGCTTCTTTGGATTCCTCAAGGCTTCCCCCTACCCCTCAACTGCCCCCAACACTGGACTCCCCACCATGAGTCACTAGGTTAGCATCCTCATCTCCCCACCTCCATCCTTGACCTCATTGCCTTTTCCCACCTCCGAGTTTCTCATACAGAGAATAGCCTTCTCCTCTTCACCTCTCACTCACCCTGAGGAGCCACCCAACATTTCTGTCTTTGGGATTTTCCCTGAGTGATTTCTCTATGGTCTCATCTTAATGTATTCCTTGAGTGTGTCATTCTTTTTGGCAAATAACTATCCACAGCCTTGTCATATTATCTCATTATCTTCTGTGTTGCTATGTATATCTCCTGTCTATATCCCTATAGGAGTGGGAGTGGAGGGAGATTTCAGGGCTCCTATTTCTTTTGTTGAGCAAACAGAGTCCAATATATAAAACTGAATATGTGGCCAATGTTCAGAGATACTTACTGAATACGAATTTTGATAAATTGAGGATTCTCATTTCATTACTAGGCAAAGCCAATAAAATCTGTAACCAAGGGTAGGTTTTATATAACTTATGAAGAGAAAAAGGCAAAGGACATTTCATAAAAGACCATACACATCTTCCAAGTTTGTTAATTCAGTGCTATTTCCTCTTCGCCAACAACAGTTAACTGTTGAGGACCTCCCATGTGCTACATGTGGGAGGTAGAGAGTTCAACAAAATCAGCATGGTCTCTGGCTTCATGGGGTGCATAGTCTAGTATGGGAGATAGGTAGTAAACCTAATTCCAGATTGTACTAAGTGCTATAAAGGAAAGACAAAGATATGGACAATTAAAGTTAGCCTGAGTGGTCATTGAGGGCCTCAGTTAGTTTAGGGTATGACGTTTAAGCTGAGTGCTAAAGGATGAGTCGTTCATCAAGTATAGTCATGTAAAGAAGTCAGGCAGAGTGCACAGCATGCGCAAAGGCCCTGAAATGTGAAAGAGCTTAGTGGGTCTGAAGAAACACTCAAAAGCCAGAGTGTGACTGGAGCTTGGTGAATAAGGGGGACATTGACATGGTTAAGGCTAAGTCAGATCCCAAAGTACTTGGGTTTTAAGCCATCGATGTACGTTTTAGAGATATTTCCAAGGCAGTATATGTGCCTAGGACTATTCCAAGTAATACTCATCTATTTACTTAATACTAAGAATATCCATATCAAACAGGTCCTTCTATTATGCCCATTTTGCAGTTGAGGAAACCAAAGTCTATAGATGTTAAGCGACTAGCTTGGGGTCACACAAAATATTGGTGAAGGGGTCCATTTGGGATTTTCCCTGAGTGATTTCTCTATGGTCTCATCTTAATGTATTCCTTGAGTGTGTCATTCTTTTTGGCAAATAACTATCCACAGCCTTGTCATATTATCTCATTATCTTCTGTGTTGCTATGTATATCTCCTGTCTATATCCCTATAGGAGTGGGAGTGGAGGGAGATTTCAGGGCTCCTATTTCTTTTGTTGAGCAAACAGAGTCCAATATATAAAACTGAATATGTGGCCAATGTTCAGAGATACTTACTGAATACGAATTTTGATAAATTGAGGATTCTCATTTCATTACTAGGCAAAGCCAATAAAATCTGTAACCAAGGGTAGGTTTTATATAACTTATGAAGAGAAAAAGGCAAAGGACATTTCATAAAAGACCATACACATCTTCCAAGTTTGTTAATTCAGTGCTATTTCCTCTTCGCCAACAACAGTTAACTGTTGAGGACCTCCCATGTGCTACATGTGGGAGGTAGAGAGTTCAACAAAATCAGCATGGTCTCTGGCTTCATGGGGTGCATAGTCTAGTATGGGAGATAGGTAGTAAACCTAATTCCAGATTGTACTAAGTGCTATAAAGGAAAGACAAAGATATGGACAATTAAAGTTAGCCTGAGTGGTCATTGAGGGCCTCAGTTAGTTTAGGGTATGACGTTTAAGCTGAGTGCTAAAGGATGAGTCGTTCATCAAGTATAGTCATGTAAAGAAGTCAGGCAGAGTGCACAGCATGCGCAAAGGCCCTGAAATGTGAAAGAGCTTAGTGGGTCTGAAGAAACACTCAAAAGCCAGAGTGTGACTGGAGCTTGGTGAATAAGGGGGACATTGACATGGTTAAGGCTAAGTCAGATCCCAAAGTACTTGGGTTTTAAGCCATCGATGTACGTTTTAGAGATATTTCCAAGGCAGTATATGTGCCTAGGACTATTCCAAGTAATACTCATCTATTTACTTAATACTAAGAATATCCATATCAAACAGGTCCTTCTATTATGCCCATTTTGCAGTTGAGGAAACCAAAGTCTATAGATGTTAAGCGACTAGCTTGGGGGTCACACAAAATATTGGTGAAGGGGTCCATATATAACCAGGCTGCTTTGAGCCGCCAGAGCCCAAGCTCTGACCACTGGGTGGCCTTGCCTCAAGGTCACTTGGCCACTGTGTAGCTGATAGTTGGTCAGTACAGGAGCATGCAGATGAATTAGGAGGTCCTTTTAACTGTCTAGGTGAGAGGTCAAAGCTTTAACCCAGGGGGTGCTGTGTAATTGGGGAGAAATTGGTATTTGCGAGTCAGGGCAAGAGGCCAGAATGGGAAACATGATATAAGGAAATAACTATATATATGCTTTGCTTAGAGTTTTTTAAAGAAGCTTTGAAAACTTATTTTAAAGAATTCAGGATTTAGAAAAGAAACAAAGTACCAGCAAAAGCATAGCAAGAAATGGAAATAAAATTAGAATCTGAAATGAATACAGATCAGACTAATAAAACAAACTTTTCTGTTTTCTTTTAATGACCAGTGGGAAAAAAAAGAAGTGAAAAAGAAAATATGATAATTATTTTAAAAGAAGTGGATCATTTGTATGGAATATTATTTATAACTCCTAGGTAAATTAGCTAACCAAGCTGAAACAGAGAAGTTGAGTGAGATAATGAAATTGGTCAACAATTTATTGTCATGAGATCTACTGTCTTCCATGGGGCCCATTCTTTTTCTGTTTCCCGTCTTCTTTCCCTATCTGTTGAAGTCTGACCAGTCTGCATGCTCTTTAAATCCCTTCCTAAAATAGAAAAATGAAACCATCATGTATACACATGGTTATTTTAGCCCAAATCAACAATTATTAGCAAAAAGATGGCCTTGCCATAGTGCAGGCCAAGGTTACATTATGTTCAGCCTTTTCTGTTGAAGGGAGCAGAGTGGGTTTCATCTGCTTTAGAAGTACTTTCTACCACAACAGACATTTTTTTTTCTTGAACATTTCCCCGCCCATCATGCCTCTTTTATTTTTATATTTATTTTCATCTATCTTTTATTCTTTGGCCTGTGAGGGCCTCCGTTACAGTAACTCAAACAAAGGTCCTTCTATTATGCCCATTTTGCAGTTGAGGAAACCAAAGTCTATAGATGTTAAGCGACTAGCTTGGGTCACACAAAATATTGGTGAAGGGGTCCATATATAACCAGGCTGCTTTGAGCCGCCAGAGCCCAAGCTCTGACCACTGGGTGGCCTTGCCTCAAGGTCACTTGGCCACTGTGTAGCTGATAGTTGGTCAGTACAGGAGCATGCAGATGAATTAGGAGGTCCTTTTAACTGTCTAGGTGAGAGGTCAAAGCTTTAACCCAGGGGGTGCTGTGTAATTGGGGAGAAATTGGTATTTGCGAGTCAGGGCAAGAGGCCAGAATGGGAAACATGATATAAGGAAATAACTATATATATGCTTTACTTAGAGTTTTTTAAAGAAGCTTTGAAAACTTATTTTAAAGAATTCAGGATTTAGAAAAGAAACAAAGTACCAGCAAAAGCATAGCAAGAAATGGAAATAAAATTAGAATCTGAAATGAATACAGATCAGACTAATAAAACAAACTTTTCTGTTTTCTTTTAATGACCAGTGGGAAAAAAAAGAAGTGAAAAAGAAAATATGATAATTATTTTAAAAGAAGTGGATCATTTGTATGGAATATTATTTATAACTCCTAGCTAAATTAGCTAACCAAGCTGAAACAGAGAAGTTGAGTGAGATAATGAAATTGGTCAACAATTTATTGTCATGAGATCTACTGTCTTCCATGGGGCCCATTCTTTTTCTGTTTCCCGTCTTCTTTCCCTATCTGTTGAAGTCTGACCAGTCTGCATGCTCTTTAAATCCCTTCCTAAAATAGAAAAATGAAACCATCATGTATACACATGGTTATTTTAGCCCAAATCAACAATTATTAGCAGAGAAGATGGCCTTGCCATAGTGCAGGCCAAGGTTACATTATGTTCAGCCTTTTCTGTTGAAGGGAGCAGAGTGGGTTTCATCTGCTTTAGAAGTACTTTCTACCACAACAGACATTTTTTTTTCTTGAACATTTCCCCGCCCATCATGCCTCTTTTATTTTTATATTTATTTTCATCTATCTTTTATTCTTTGGCCTGTGTGGGCCTCCCGTTACAGTGGCCTCTTTCATTGCAGAACACCAGCTCTGGGTGCATGCTCTCCAGAGCGCTGGCTCATAATTGGACACACTGGTCCAGCTGCTCCGTGGCACATGGGATCCCCAGATGTGGAAAACTTCCCAACTGGGACCAGGCTCATTACCAGCCTATAGGACCCTCCTTGGAGAGCTAGCAGCCCTCTTCATGGTTCCAGTTGTTTTCTATGAGAGGAATTAGGAAACTTGCAGAAGAGTAGGCAAAAGATAAGCAGAGATGCTGGTAAAAAATGGAGTCTCAAGCTGTGTGTGTTAGGCACTGGCAGTTTATTTCTGTGTTGGTTGGTGAATAGCTGACTCTGCATTTCCACCAGTACCTCCCACCCTGCACCAGCAAACTTGGCCCTCCCAGGCTCTGCTGGACCCTACCACAGTCTGATCCCAGCAGATCCCCCCACACCTGCTCCCACAGTGACTGGCATGGATACTGGACAAGGACTCTCACCCTGGCCTGCATCCTCTTGATCACAGGGTTAGAGCCACAGAATACCCTGTATTTTCAGCCTCCACCTCCAGATCTAAACCAGAAGGCTCCAGCCTGGCTCAGAGCTGTGCAGCCCATCATCTTGGTTTAAATAGAAAAGAACTCAGCAGCTTAGATTTGAAGAAAGGGGTCTTCATAATCCAAGCCTCTTCTCTGATGAGTCTGCCCTACCTATCCGATACATCCTTGGTAGGTTCCCAGGCTTCATTCCTTTATTCCCATATCCTACTTTCTTTAAAATCCTGAACTCTCACCTGCCCTCACACAATCCCACCCTGCCCCGATGCTCCGAGCCCAAGGTCTCAGCATCTATGTAATCAGCACATGGTTATTTTAGCCCAAATCAACAATTATTAGCAGAGAAGATGGCCTTGCCATAGTGCAGGCCAAGGTTACATTATGTTCAGCCTTTTCTGTTGAAGGGAGCAGAGTGGGTTTCATCTGCTTTAGAAGTACTTTCTACCACAACAGACATTTTTTTTTCTTGAACATTTCCCCGCCCATCATGCCTCTTTTATTTTTATATTTATTTTCATCCATCTTTTATTCTTTGGCCTGTGTGGGCCTCCCGTTACAGTGGCCTCTTTCATTGCAGAACACCAGCTCTGGGTGCATGCTCTCCAGAGCGCTGGCTCATAATTGGACACACTGGTCCAGCTGCTCCGTGGCACATGGGATCCCCAGATGTGGAAAACTTCCCAACTGGGACCAGGCTCATTACCAGCCTATAGGACCCTCCTTGGAGAGCTAGCAGCCCTCTTCATGGTTCCAGTTGTTTTCTATGAGAGGAATTAGGAAACTTGCAGAAGAGTAGGCAAAAGATAAGCAGAGATGCTGGTAAAAAATGGAGTCTCAAGCTGTGTGTGTTAGGCACTGGCAGTTTATTTCTGTGTTGCTTGGTGAATAGCTGACTCTGCATTTCCACCAGTACCTCCCACCCTGCACCAGCAAACTTGGCCCTCCCAGGCTCTGCTGGACCCTACCACAGTCTGATCCCAGCAGATCCCCCCACACCTGCTCCCACAGTGACTGGCATGGATACTGGACAAGGACTCTCACCCTGGCCTGCATCCTCTTGATCACAGGGTTAGAGCCACAGAATACCCTGTATTTTCAGCCTCCACCTCCAGATCTAAACCAGAAGGCTCCAGCCTGGCTCAGAGCTGTGCAGCCCATCATCTTGGTTTAAATAGAAAAGAACTCAGCAGCTTAGATTTGAAGAAAGGGGTCTTCATAATCCAAGCCTCTTCTCTGATGAGTCTGCCCTACCTATCCGATACATCCTTGGTAGGTTCCCAGGCTTCATTCCTTTATTCCCATATCCTACTTTCTTTAAAATCCGCTGAACTCTCACCTGCCCCTCAACACCAATCCCACCCCTGCCCCATGCTCGAGCCTTACCATCTACTATTAGACCTTCCGTATGCTGACCTCTGCCCAGCTGACTGGACCTTAGCTTGTGTTCAGATAACCCTGAGGCAGTCACCACCTGGGTCCACACCTCAATCACCACCAACTTCCCTGCCTCTTATTGTTCTCCTTGTGCCATCAGCACTTAGTCACAGAGCCTCCCTTGCCCTTGGGGACTTTTTCCTCATCTTCTGCTGTGGGTCGAAACCTGAGCGCTAATCTAAATCCAGTAGTTTTTGGAAATTTCCAGCTTTCCCTATTCGACTACAGCTCTGGTCTTCAAGAGATAATTTTTGTTCTCGGTTACATTTGACCAAAACCAAGAGATGGAATCTATTTCCCCAAAGGGAAAGGAGCTGTAATGGGATTGATATCCAATCAGAATCATATTAAAATCATCTTTTCAATGAACGTGAAATCATTCCTGTTGTTGTTTAGTTGGTAAATTGTATCTGACTCTTTTGCAACCCATGGATTATAGCCCCCGAGGCTCCTCTGTCCATGGACTTTCCCAGGTAAGAATAATACTGGAGTGGGTAGCCATTTCCTTCTCCAGTGGATCATCCTGACCGAGGGATTGAACTCATGTCTCCTGCATTGGCAGGCAGATAGATTCTTTACCACTGAGCCACTAGGGAAGTCCAAATTGTTCTTACTATGCTTTGAATTGTGAAACTGCTGCTACAACTGAGGAATGATTAGATCATGAGTTTTTTCCTCCCTCATTTTTTTTCTTGCCTGTTGCTTGAAAAACATTGCTCACAAACTTTTTTTTTTTTTGGCTATTCTATGTTTTCACTACTGCCACAGGCTCTTCTCTAGTTGCAGGGAGTGAGGACTACTCTCTAGTTGAGGTGAGCAGGCTTCTTGTTGCAGTGACTTCCCTTGTTGTGGAACTTGGGCTCTAGGGCTCACGGGCTTCAGTAGTTGCGGTATGTGGGCTCAGTAGTTGTGACTCCGAGGCTCTAGAGCACAGGCTCCATAGTTGTGGCTCATGAGCTCAGTTGCTTTGCAGCATGTGGGATCTTCCTGGATCAGGGATCGAACTCATGTCTCCTGCGTTGACAGGCGAACTCTTTACCACTGAGCTACCAGGGAAGCCCATCACAGATGTTTAAGAACATATATTAAAAGTGAATTCCGGTGAAAGGCCTGTTAATTACATTATTCACCCTGGTTCAGTAACTCTTTTTAAAAAATAACATGTATGTTTAGGATAGGAGTGTTTTCCAGTTGTCATTTCATGAGATAAATGTGTTGGGAAATGAAGAGAGTATAAATAGATGTGAAAGTCACTTTATCTAATTGAAGATGAATGCTGAGCTTTGGGAGCTATAGCAGAATTGAGTCCTGGTTCAAACTTGCCTCGAAAGAGATTTATGATCATGGGATATGAAGCTTCATTTCCCAAGGGCTCTCCTGGTGACCATTAACTCTTCAACTTGGTATTCCATCTTTTTATCCAGCAGAGACAGCTCAAAAGGTGGATGGGGGAGGGAAGAAAGGATGCAGCCGTCCGTTGGTCAGGTCAACAAAACTAAACAACAACAGCAAAGCCACTGCTCCATCCTGTGGAATTTAAAGTGCTTTGACAAACTGAGAGCCACATACTGTCATGTGTATGTGATGCCAAGTGGCCTTCCCTTGGGCTTTGATGTCTTCTTTTTCTGTTTATGTCATCGAGATTTTCCAGAATGCTTTTAAAAGGGGGAATTAGGAGTAGCTTGAGCACTGTTGGTTTTAGACATTATTGTTGAAGCCTGGCAGAGCTGTTGTATTTGAGCTTGTTTTCTGCCTTGACCTCAGAAAACCTTTTTCCAGAAAACTGACTACTTAGGTCTAATCTTTTTCAGAAACTTATTTATTTTTGGCTATTCTGGGTTTTCACTGCTGCCACAGGGCTCTTCCCTAGTTGCAGGGAGTGAGGACTACTCTCTAGTTGAGGTAGCAGACTTCTTGCTGCGGTGACTTCTCTGTTGTGGAACTCGGGCTCTAGGGCTCACGGGCTTCAGTAGTTGCGGTATGTGGGCTCAGTAGTTGTGACTCCGAGGCTCTAGAGCACAGGCTCCATAGTTGTGGCTCATGAGCTCAGTTGCTTTGCAGCATGTGGGATCTTCCTGGATCAGGGATCGAACTCATGTCCCCCTGCGTTGACAGGCGAACTCTTTACCACTGAGCTACCAGGGAAGCCCATCACAGATGTTTAAGAACATATATTAAAAGTGAATTCCGGTGAAAGGCCTGTTAATTACATTATTCACCCTGGTTCAGTAACTCTTTTTAAAAAATAACATGTATGTTTAGGATAGGAGTGTTTTCCAGTTGTCATTTCATGAGATAAATGTGTTGGGAAATGAAGAGAGTATAAATAGATGTGAAAGTCACTTTATCTAATTGAAGATGAATGCTGAGCTTTGGGAGCTATAGCAGAATTGAGTCCTGGTTCAAACTTGCCTCGAAAGAGATTTATGATCATGGGATATGAAGCTTCATTTCCCAAGGGCTCTCCTGGTGACCATTAACTCTTCAACTTGGTATTCCATCTTTTTATCCAGCAGAGACAGCTCAAAAGGTGGATGGGGGAGGGAAGAAAGGATGCAGCCGTCCGTTGGTCAGGTCAACAAAACTAAACAACAACAGCAAAGCCACTGCTCCATCCTGTGGAATTTAAAGTGCTTTGACAAACTGAGAGCCACATACTGTCATGTGTATGTGATGCCAAGTGGCCTTCCCTTGGGCTTTGATGTCTTCTTTTTCTGTTTATGTCATCGAGATTTTCCAGAATGCTTTTAAAAGGGGGAATTAGGAGTAGCTTGAGCACTGTTGGTTTTAGACATTATTGTTGAAGCCTGGCAGAGCTGTTGTATTTGAGCTTGTTTTCTGCCTTGACCTCAGAAAACCTTTTTCCAGAAAACTGACTACTTAGGTCTAATCTGTGGTTACACACAAAGGAGATCTGGGCTAGAAATGAGGGTTCTTTTGTGGCCGTGATACTGAGAGATGCTTTCCTGATGGAATACTGCAGTACGGCATGGCTTAAAATATTAAAAGGTGTATTAAACTGAATTATTTTAATGGTTTGAATACCCTTAGAGGTTGCCAGGTGGAGAAAGCTAGAGTTCTTAATGATGGACTGGAAGAATAAAATGCACTTGAACCTCTAGGTCAGGTGCTGAATTCCACCTGCAGGTGGAAACGCTGCCCCTTACAGGGAAGACCAAGTCTCATTTTTGCGATGACTTTACCCACTTGAAACTTTCCCGGAATCCCTTATCAGCTCCCCCACCAAAAGAATGAAAAGCACCATCTAATTTCCAATTTTTCCATCTCTTATTGGAGTTTGCAACTTTCTTGATGAACAGATGGCCAGAAAATGTGTAAGCCCAAATAAAAGCAATGCACGGCTTTCACTGCATCTTCACGCATGTCAGTTGCTTTTTCAAATTAAAATTATGTAAATGGTCCCTTGGCTTGAGGTAGGAGAATCAGATATGAAAGAAACAACCCTCGCACTGAAGAGTATTTTAGTTTGGGTTGTGTGTAGGGCTTGTGTGTGTGTGTGTGTGTGTGTGTGTTTTGCTTTGCCTTTTTTTTTTTTTTTTTTTTAAGCTTTTAGTGTTTCCTTTTAAAGAGAAAGAAGAGAAGAGGCATTTGATAGAAGCATTTTACAAGTTGCTCATTCACAAAGCTTGCCGAATTTCACCAGCAGCCAGCCTAGACTGTTAGGGCTGGCAGAGACCTTCGAGCTCCTTGTTTTAATTGACTTCAAGAGGAGAGAAAATTCTGGAGTCAAAGACCTAAGGAAGGCCCGGACTCTCTGGGTCTGGCATCTCTCTTACCTCAAGGAGTTAAAAGTCTGGGGCTGAGCGTGATCAACCAGATGGTCTTTAACAGTAACCTTCCTTGGGCTTTGATGTCTTCTTTTTCTGTTTATGTCATCGAGATTTTCCAGAATGCTTTTAAAAGGGGGAATTAGGAGTAGCTTGAGCACTGTTGGTTTTAGACATTATTGTTGAAGCCTGGCAGAGCTGTTGTATTTGAGCTTGTTTTCTGCCTTGACCTCAGAAAACCTTTTTCCAGAAAACTGACTACTTAGGTCTAATCTGTGGTTACACACAAAGGAGATCTGGGCTAGAAATGAGGGTTCTTTTGTGGCCGTGATACTGAGAGATGCTTTCCTGATGGAATACTGCAGTACGGCATGGCTTAAAATATTAAAAGGTGTATTAAACTGAATTATTTTAATGGTTTGAATACCCTTAGAGGTTGCCAGGTGGAGAAAGCTAGAGTTCTTAATGATGGACTGGAAGAATAAAATGCACTTGAACCTCTAGGTCAGGTGCTGAATTCCACCTGCAGGTGGAAACGCTGCCTTACGGGGAAGACCAAGTCTCATTTTGCGATGACTTTACCCACTTGAAACTTTCCCGAATCCCTTATCAGCTCCCCCCCAAAAAGAATGAAAAGCACCATCTAATTTCCAATTTTTCCATCTCTTATTGGAGTTTGCAACTTTCTTGATGAACAGATGGCCAGAAAATGTGTAAGCCCAAATAAAAGCAAAGCACGGCTTTCACTGCATCTTCACGCATGTCAGTTGCTTTTTCAAATTAAAATTATGTAAATGGTCCCTTGGCTTGAGGTAGGAGAATCAGATATGAAAGAAACAACCCTCGCACTGAAGAGTATTTTAGTTTGGGTTGTGTGTAGGGCTTGTGTGTGTGTGTGTGTGTGTGTGTGTTTTGCTTTGCCTTTTTTTTTTTTTTTTTTTTAAGCTTTTAGTGTTTCCTTTTAAAGAGAAAGAAGAGAAGAGGCATTTGATAGAAGCATTTTACAAGTTGCTCATTCACAAAGCTTGCCGAATTTCACCAGCAGCCAGCCTAGACTGTTAGGGCTGGCAGAGACCTTCGAGCTCCTTGTTTTAATTGACTTCAAGAGGGAGAGAAAAATTCTGGAGTCAAAGACCTAAGGAAGGCCCGGACTCTCTGGGTCTGGCATCTCTCTTACCTCAAGGAGTTAAAAGTCTGGGGCTGAGCGTGATCAACCAGATGGTCTTTAACAGTAACATGGTTCATATTGTTTAGATTATCCTCTTGCAAGTACCGTGCCTCGTTTACCTTTTATGGAATAAAGTGTGGAAAATTGACCACAGATGTAAGTAACCAAGAATGACGGGGAAGCTGTTGTTACCAGGCCTCCTCTTTTCTCTCCAACACGCCTGATCCCGAAGATAAAAATAGAGAGAGAAATGGGGGGCCGACTGAGCAGTAACTTGCCCGTGCTTCCACGGCTCGAGTCTGAGCCGCCCTTTGCTTGACATTTCCATAAATCCACAGTTGGCCTTGAGAGTCCTATGCAGGCTACCCTCACATTGTGACTTTCCAAGTGCCCTCCGGTTAAAATGTCATACCACGTAAGCAGTTTTTCCATCCTGTTTGGAAAGATGGAGGGGCAAATCCAACATACTGGCATGGAGTGGTTTTGCAGCCCTCTTGGCCCTGAAGGAGAGCAGAGAGTGACATTTTGCAGCATGAGGGCCACAGGTCCATCCTGCGTTCCCGCTGCTATGATTGCTATCCCGGCTGTGGGCTGCGCCCCGTGAATTAGAACTGGGCCCTCGTTATTCCTGAGAAGGTGAAATCCCTGAGCTTGACAGAAGACTTGCCTGCTCAGAAAGGGCTCAGCTAGGAAGAAGCTTGTTGAGGCAGGCCCGTGCTTTCCTTTATAGCGTGCTTTTTAGGATTAGAAAGGCATGTATGCCTTTTTAAACCTTCCGAACAATATTCTCCCACCAAAGTCATAAACTCGCTTTCATGAAGTCCTTTCGTTTTTCTCCATCTTTCTCCCTCCCGCACCTCACTGCCAAGTCCTTGTTGGCTCTCGCCTCTTATCCTTCTCTGTGGCACTTGCTGCCTTTGCCTGGGGTTATGATCGGCATCAGGTGACCAGACTTCTGCTTGCAGGGCAGCTGGAGGCAAGGAAGGCCAAGGTGACCCACTGGGGAGACGGCGGGCTGCGCCAGCCCTCTGTGAAAGGATTGCGCTCCTCAGAGAAGATGACTGGGTTGTCCTCCCTTTATGAGGGGCCAGCACAGGATAAAGCCCCATTCCTCTGCCCTCTTGTGTTCTCTGTCTTCTCATTCTCGTATTCCAGTCCAGCTCCCCTTTCTCCTGCCAGTGCCTCCTCTCACCCCTCCCACCAGGTTCTCTGTCTGGAACTCTGCTGTCAAGAAACACCCCGACATCAGACCCCCTGAACCCACTGCTCAGGCACTTTCCTGGAGACTCAGTCCTGTCTCTGGGACATGGCCTTGTCCCCATGCTTTTCCCCTGTTTTTTTCTGCACACTTGTAGCTCACTGTCCTCCAGGACTCCTTTGAAACCTGTCCTCCATTTAAGGGTTAGCACATGCCCCTGGAAAAGGAAGTGGCAACCCACTCAAGTATTCTTGCCTAAGAAATACTATGGACAGCGGAGCCTGGCAGGCTACAGTTCATGGCGTCCCAAAGAGTCAGACACACCTGAGCGACTGAGCATGTGCACACACACACGTGCTCGTGCACACACACACGTACCCCTATTACAAGCCCCTGAAAGCTTCTTGCTCACTGAGGACTTGGGCACTTGGCGTTGTCAAACACTCCCTTCCTCTCTGTGGGCACAGCAGCCTCCTTGCAGACCTGCCCATCAGCCATGCAGCCCCTCTGTCCTCGGCATCCAGGGCTACTCTGTCCACTCCACCCCGCGACTTGACGCCCATGTCTGGAATCCCAAACGCTTGCCCCGTGCGCATTCCCTCCCTGCCCACGACTGTCTGTGTCAGCCTCGCTTCCAGTCTGTCATTCCCAGGAAGACATGCTTGCCAGCCTCTCGCTCCTACCCTGTCTTCTCCCAGAGCCTCAGAGCCCCGCTCCACAGCCTGGTCAGCTGGAGATGATTTCCGCCACCCTCCCCAGCATCCTCATTGTCCCCACTCCACCCTAGCCCCTTTTGTTCTTTCGCTGTTCCAGCTGTACAGGGTCTGGCCTGAATCCCTGCACAAGCCTGTACCCCGGGGCTGGAGATAAACCGCATAACCCGCCTCAGTGACTTGGGGCAAACTCTGAGGCGGCGGGCTGCGCCAGCCCTCTGTGAAAGGATTGCGCTCCTCAGAGAAGATGACTGGGTTGTCCTCCCTTTATGAGGGGCCAGCACAGGATAAAGCCCCATTCCTCTGCCCTCTTGTGTTCTCTGTCTTCTCATTCTCGTATTCCAGTCCAGCTCCCCTTTCTCCTGCCAGTGCCTCCTCTCACCCCTCCCACCAGGTTCTCTGTCTGGAACTCTGCTGTCAAGAAACACCCCGACATCAGACCCCCTGAACCCACTGCTCAGGCACTTTCCTGGAGACTCAGTCCTGTCTCTGGGACATGGCCTTGTCCCCATGCTTTTCCCCTGTTTTTTTCTGCACACTTGTAGCTCACTGTCCTCCAGGACTCCTTTGAAACCTGTCCTCCATTTAAGGGTTAGCACATGCCCCTGGAAAAGGAAGTGGCAACCCACTCAAGTATTCTTGCCTAAGAAATACTATGGACAGCGGAGCCTGGCAGGCTACAGTTCATGGCGTCCCAAAGAGTCAGACACACCTGAGCGACTGAGCATGTGCACACACACACGTGCTCGTGCACACACACACGTACCCCTATTACAAGCCCCTGAAAGCTTCTTGCTCACTGAGGACTTGGGCACTTGGCGTTGTCAAACACTCCCTTCCTCTCTGTGGGCACAGCAGCCTCCTTGCAGACCTGCCCATCAGCCATGCAGCCCCTCTGTCCTCGGCATCCAGGGCTACTCTGTCCACTCCACCCCGCGACTTGACGCCCATGTCTGGAATCCCAAACGCTTGCCCCGTGCTCATTCCCTCCCTGCCCACGACTGTCTGTGTCAGCCTCGCTTCCAGTCTGTCATTCCCAGGAAGACATGCTTGCCAGCCTCTCGCTCCTACCCTGTCTTCTCCCAGAGCCTCAGAGCCCCGCTCCACAGCCTGGTCAGCTGGAGATGATTTCCGCCACCCTCCCCAGCATCCTCATTGTCCCCACTCCACCCTAGCCCCTTTTGTTCTTTCGCTGTTCCAGCTGTACAGGGTCTGGCCTGAATCCCTGCACAAGGCCTTCTTGCTGAGCCTGGCCCAGGCCCGCTACGAGCTGCTGGAGATAAACCGCATAACCCGCCTCAGTGACTTGGGGCAAACTCTGACTCTAATATTATTCCCAACCTTCAGCGTCACCCAGAGCCTTTCTCTTCAACCAGCTCCTTTTTTTCCTCTGATTCAGCAAGCGTCTTGAAAATCCACCTCCTGCCCTGTGCTTTCGCACTTCTAGTGGTGTATCAAACTGCAGGCTGGCTTCTACTCCCTGTGAAATCGTTCCAGCAAAATAATTGTTCCCCGTGACTGCCCAACTTCCAAATGTTCGTTCTTCATCTCACGGATCCCTCTTCAGCGGTCAGCCTCTTGGAATGCTCCTCTTCCTTGGCTGTGACAGGCATCTCTCAGTTTCCCTGAAAAACTCATCCATTCCCCACCCTCCCAACTCTCTCTTTTTTTCCAAATTCTTAAAAATTACTGTTCCCAGAGTTCCAGCCTCTGCCCCTGCTCCCCTCACTTCTAGCCATGACCCTGATCATGCAAAGTGGGAAAAAGCAAATAGGGTTAATCTTACCAAAGGTCACTTCTGAAAACATCCTTCTTGTTCAACACAGACGGGAAGGGAAACACTTGGGGGAGCAGTGGTGTTTGACAGTCTGCTTCTGAGATGAGGGCATGCGTCTCAGCACTGAAAAGTATTTGTTCTGGTGGCAGTGCTGGTGGACTCTAGATGGATGAGCCCATGGCATCCATAGAGGGTTTGCAAGGCCATGTTGTGTATGAAGGTCTCGTAGGTCATCAAGGATGGTGAATGGGGAGAACCTGGAGAAGCACTGCCATGCAAAAGCTAGTGTGTACGGTGGAAATGGTGCCAGGTTTAGAAGTAGACATTATATTTTGAATCCTTTTCTCCTCTTTCCAGTTGTGTGACCTTGGGTAACCAACTTCTCCCCTGGCTGTATTTCAGTGTTTTCATTTGCAAAACAGATAAACATGATCATCTGCCCACGATTAGGGATAAAGCACATCTGAAGATGTCATGGTTTGCTAGACTGAGTTCAGTAGGATGATTGAATTGATACAGTGGTATTCACTGAAGTCATTAAATCGCTTAAATCTCTTAAGTCACTCAGTTGACAACACCCTAAATTACTTAATGTTCTCTTTTCTGGCACAAGTATCTAGAGTTGAGGAGAGAAACCGCATAACCCGCCTCAGTGACTTGGGGCAAACTCTGACTCTAATATTATTCCCAACCTTCAGCGTCACCCAGAGCCTTTCTCTTCAACCAGCTCCTTTTTTTCCTCTGATTCAGCAAGCGTCTTGAAAATCCACCTCCTGCCCTGTGCTTTCGCACTTCTAGTGGTGTATCAAACTGCAGGCTGGCTTCTACTCCCTGTGAAATCGTTCCAGCAAAATAATTGTTCCCCGTGACTGCCCAACTTCCAAATGTTCGTTCTTCATCTCACGGATCCCTCTTCAGCGGTCAGCCTCTTGGAATGCTCCTCTTCCTTGGCTGTGACAGGCATCTCTCAGTTTCCCTGAAAAACTCATCCATTCCCCACCCTCCCAACTCTCTCTTTTTTTCCAAATTCTTAAAAATTACTGTTCCCAGAGTTCCAGCCTCTGCCCCTGCTCCCCTCACTTCTAGCCATGACCCTGATCATGCAAAGTGGGAAAAAGCAAATAGGGTTAATCTTACCAAAGGTCACTTCTGAAAACATCCTTCTTGTTCAACACAGACGGGAAGGGAAACACTTGGGGGAGCAGTGGTGTTTGACAGTCTGCTTCTGAGATGAGGGCATGCGTCTCAGCACTGAAAAGTATTTGTTCTGGTGGCAGTGCTGGTGGACTCTAGATGGATGAGCCCATGGCATCCATAGAGGGTTTGCAAGGCCATGTTGTGTATGAAGGTCTCGTAGGTCATCAAGGATGGTGAATGGGGAGAACCTGGAGAAGCACTGCCATGCAAAAGCTAGTGTGTACGGTGGAAATGGTGCCAGGTTTAGAAGTAGACATTATATTTTGAATCCTTTTCTCCTCTTTCCAGTTGTGTGACTTGGGTAACCAACTTCTCCCCTGGCTGTATTTCAGTGTTTTCATTTGCAAAACAGATAAACATGATCATCTGCCCACGATTAGGGATAAAGCACATCTGAAGATGTCATGGTTTGCTAGACTGAGTTCAGTAGGATGATTGAATTGATACAGTGGTATTCACTGAAGTCATTAAATCGCTTAAATCTCTTAAGTCACTCAGTTGACAACACCCTAAATTACTTAATGTTCTCTTTTATGGCACAAGTATCTAGAGTTGAGGAGAGAATGAGCAGATCGGGTCCCTGTTCTCAGACTGGTTGAGATCACACGCAGTGCAGTTAGAGCCCTTTTGGCAGTCATCTCTGATCCAGGTTTCACTGAAGTTGGGTAGCAGGACTTCTGACAATGGAGAGATCCACAAGGGGCTCTAGTATATGGGACAAGTGGTCTCGGAGAGACTATGACTGTCTGGAGTGGAATGTTGTGTAGAATCCACCTGCAATGCAGGAGACCCCAGTTCCATTTCTGGCTTGGGAAGATCCCCTGGACAAGGAATAGGCGACCCACTCCAGTATTCTTGGGTTTCCCTGGCAGCTCAGCCGGTAAAGAATCCACTGACAGGCTTCCCTAGTAGCTCAGTGGTAAAGAGTTCGCCTGCCAGTGCCGGAGATATGGGTTCAATCCCTGATCCGAGAAGATTCCACATGCTGTGGAGCAACTAAGTCCGTGAGCCACAACTATGGAACCTGTGCTCTAGAGCCTCGGAGCCACAGCTACGGAGCCCATGTGCCCCAGAGCCCAAGTTCCACAAGGGAAGTCACTGCAACAAAAAGCCTGCTCACCTCAACTAGAGAGTAGCCCCACTCCCTGCAACTAGAGAAGATCCTGTGGCAGCAGGGAAAACCCAGAATAGCCAAAAATAAATAAATAAATAAAGCTTAAAACAAACAAACAAACAAACAAGAATCTGCCAGCAATGCAGGAGACCTGGATTTGATCCCTGGATTGGGAAGATCCCTGGAGGAGGGCATGGCAACCCACTCCATTATTCCTTTTTTTTTTTTTGAACATTTTGGCCTCTTTTATTATTTTTTTAATTTATTTTCATGTATCTTCATTTTTTGGCCTGTGTGGGCCTCCCGTTTCAGTGGCCTCTCTTGTTGCAGAGCACCAGCTCTGGGTGCTTGCTCTCCAGAGTGCTGGCTCATAATTGGACACAGCGGTCTGAAGATGTCATGGTTTGCTAGACTGAGTTCAGTAGGATGATTGAATTGATACAGTGGTATTCACTGAAGTCATTAAATCGCTTAAATCTCTTAAGTCACTCAGTTTGACAACACCCTAAATTACTTAATGTTCTCTTTTATGGCACAAGTATCTAGAGTTGAGGAGAGAATGAGCAGATCGGGTCCCTGTTCTCAGACTGGTTGAGATCACACGCAGTGCAGTTAGAGCCCTTTTGGCAGTCATCTCTGATCCAGGTTTCACTGAAGTTGGGTAGCAGGACTTCTGACAATGGAGAGATCCACAAGGGGCTCTAGTATATGGGACAAGTGGTCTCGGAGAGACTATGACTGTCTGGAGTGGAATGTTGTGTAGAATCCACCTGCAATGCAGGAGACCCCAGTTCCATTTCTGGCTTGGGAAGATCCCCTGGACAAGGAATAGGCGACCCACTCCAGTATTCTTGGGTTTCCCTGGCAGCTCAGCTGGTAAAGAATCCACTGACAGGCTTCCCTAGTAGCTCAGTGGTAAAGAGTTCGCCTGCCAGTGCCGGAGATATGGGTTCAATCCCTGATCTGAGAAGATTCCACATGCTGTGGAGCAACTAAGTCCGTGAGCCACAACTATGGAACCTGTGCTCTAGAGCCTCGGAGCCACAGCTACGGAGCCCATGTGCCCCAGAGCCCAAGTTCCACAAGGGAAGTCACTGCAACAAAAAGCCTGCTCACCTCAACTAGAGAGTAGCCCCACTCCCTGCAACTAGAGAAGATCCTGTGGCAGCAGGGAAAACCCAGAATAGCCAAAAATAAATAAATAAATAAAGCTTAAAACAAACAAACAAACAAACAAGAATCTGCCAGCAATGCAGGAGACCTGGATTTGATCCCTGGATTGGGAAGATCCCTGGAGGAGGGCATGGCAACCCACTCCATTATTCCTTTTTTTTTTTTTGAACATTTTGGCCTCTTTTATTATTTTTTTAATTTATTTTCATGTATCTTCATTTTTTGGCCTGTGTGGGCCTCCCGTTTCAGTGGCCTCTCTTGTTGCAGAGCACCAGCTCTGGGTGCTTGCTCTCCAGAGTGCTGGCTCATAATTGGACACAGCGGTCCAGCTGCTCTGTTGCGTGTGGGATCTTCCTGAGCCAGGGATCGAACCAGTGCCCCTTGCTCTGCAGGGCGGACTCTTTACCAAACTGGACCACCAGGGAAGCCCCCACTCTGGTATTCTTTCCTGGAGAATCCCTATGGACAGAGGAGCCTAGCCAGCTACCGTTCATGGGGTTGCAAAGAGTTGGACACAACTGAGCAACTAAGCACAGCATAGTGACTAATACAGTCATAGGCTTTTTTAAAGATTTTTTTTTTAATGTGCATCACTTTTTTGAAAAAGTGGATCACTTTTTTGAAAAGTCTTTATTGAATTTGTTACCATTTTGTTTCTGTTTTTGCTTTTTTTGTTTTGTTTGTTTCTGTTACTGTGAGGCATGTGAGATCTTAGCTCCATGACCAGGGATCAAACCTGTGTCCCCTGCATTGCAAGGTGTAGTTTTTTTTTTTTTTTTTTCTCTTTTTTTTTTTTAATTGAAAGATAATAGCTTTACAGAATTTTGTTGTTTACTGCCAAACATCAACACGAATCAGCCATAGGCACACATATGTCCCCTTCTCTCTCTTTTCATAATCTAATATTTTTTAATTCTTTATTTGAAGATTTTACAGAGTTTTGTTGTTCACCAACATGTATGTTCCCAGATCATTCATATGCATATATCTGGACCCTCCCCCCAGTCAGTTCCCCCCCTCCCATCCCTCCAGACCATCGCCCCAAGTGATTGTAGGTACTCCTATTCCCTTAGCACAATGACAATAGCTATCTTTTCCACACATGACAATATAGGTTTCCATGTTACTGTCTCCATGCCTCCCCCTCCCTATTTCTTCCCCACAATGTCCATATGTCTATGCTCTGTTTTTCCATGAGTTCACGTGTGGTATCAAGACCGTCCTGCTAGATTCCATATATGTGTTTAGTATACTGTATTTGTTTCTTCTTATTTTTTTAATTTATTTTCATGTATCTTCATTTTTTGGCCTGTGTGGGCCTCCCGTTTCAGTGGCCTCTCTTGTTGCAGAGCACCAGCTCTGGGTGCTTGCTCTCCAGAGTGCTGGCTCATAATTGGACACAGCGGTCCAGCTGCTCTGTTGCGTGTGGGATCTTCCTGAGCCAGGGATCGAACCAGTGCCCCTTGCTCTGCAGGGCGGACTCTTTACCAAACTGGACCACCAGGGAAGCCCCACTCTGGTATTCTTTCCTGGAGAATCCCTATGGACAGAGGAGCCTAGCCAGCTACCGTTCATGGGGTTGCAAAGAGTTGGACACAACTGAGCAACTAAGCACAGCATAGTGACTAATACAGTCATAGGCTTTTTTAAAGATTTTTTTTTTAATGTGCATCACTTTTTTGAAAAAGTGGATCACTTTTTTGAAAAGTCTTTATTGAATTTGTTACCATTTTGTTTCTGTTTTTGCTTTTTTTGTTTTGTTTGTTTCTGTTACTGTGAGGCATGTGAGATCTTAGCTCCATGACCAGGGATCAAACCTGTGTCCCCTGCATTGCAAGGTGTAGTTTTTTTTTTTTTTTCTCTCTTTTTTTTTTTTAATTGAAAGATAATAGCTTTACAGAATTTTGTTGTTTACTGCCAAACATCAACACGAATCAGCCATAGGCACACATATGTCCCCTTCTCTCTCTTTTCATAATCTAATATTTTTTAATTCTTTATTTGAAGATTTTACAGAGTTTTGTTGTTCACCAACATGTATGTTCCCAGATCATTCATATGCATATATCTGGACCCTCCCCCCAGTCAGTTCCCCCCCTCCCATCCCTCCAGACCATCGCCCCAAGTGATTGTAGGTACTCCTATTCCCTTAGCACAATGACAATAGCTATCTTTTCCACACATGACAATATAGGTTTCCATGTTACTGTCTCCATGCCTCCCCCTCCCTATTTCTTCCCCACAATGTCCATATGTCTATGCTCTGTTTTTCCATGAGTTCACTGCGTGTGTTATCAAGACCGTCCTGCTAGATTCCATATATGTGTGTTAGTATACTGTATTTGTCTTTCTCTTTTTGACTTACTTCACTTTTTATGATAGGTTCTAGAGCTAGCCATCTCATTAGGACTGAGTCTTCTGCATTTCTTTTAACAGCTGAATAGTATTCCATTGTATATATGTACCAGGGCTTCTGTATCCATTCATTCATCCATGGACATCTAGGTTGCTTCCATGTTCTGGCTATTGTATAGAGAGCTGCAATGAACATTGGGGTACAGGTGCCTCTTTCATTTTTGATTTCATCAGGATATAGGCCTAATAGTGGGATTGCTGGGTCATAGGGTACTTCTATTTTTAGTTTTTTAAGGAATCTGCATATTGTCTTCCATAGAGGTTGTATCAGTTTACATCCCCACCAGCAATGCAAGAGGGTTCCCTTTTCTCCGCACCCTCTCCAGCATTTATTGTCTGTCGATTAGTTGATGATGGCCATTCTGACAGGTGTGAGGTGGTATCTCATTGTGGTTTTAATTTGCATTTCTCTAATGATAAGCGAGGTTGAGCATCATTTCATGTGCTTTTGGGCCATCTGTATGTCCTCTTTGGAGAGGCGTCTCTTTAGATCTTTTTCCCATTTTTTGATTGGATTGTTCATTTTTCCGGTGCTGAGCTGTCAGAGTTGCTTGTAGATTTTGGCGATTAATTCTTTGTCTGTTATTTCATTTGCTATGATTTTCTCCCACTCTTTGGGGTGTCTGTTCAGCTTTTTTGTAATCTTTGGCTGTACAAAAGCTTTTAAGTTTATCATTCAGCCATAGGCACACATATGTCCCCTTCTCTCTCTTTCATAATCTAATATTTTACTTCTTTATTTGAAGATTTTACAGAGTTTTGTTGTTCACCAACATGTATGTTCCCAGATCATTCATATGCATATATCTGGACCCTCCCCCCAGTCAGTTCCCCCCCTCCCATCCCTCCAGACCATCGCCCCAAGTGATTGTAGGTACTCCTATTCCCTTAGCACAATGACAATAGCTATCTTTTCCACACATGACAATATAGGTTTCCATGTTACTGTCTCCATGCCTCCCCCTCCCTATTTCTTCCCCACAATGTCCATATGTCTATGCTCTGTTTTTCCATGAGTTCACTGCGTGTGTTATCAAGACCGTCCTGCTAGATTCCATATATGTGTGTTAGTATACTGTATTTGTCTTTCTCTTTTTGACTTACTTCACTTTTTATGATAGGTTCTAGAGCTAGCCATCTCATTAGGACTGAGTCTTCTGCATTTCTTTTAACAGCTGAATAGTATTCCATTGTATATATGTACCAGGGCTTCTGTATCCATTCATTCATCCATGGACATCTAGGTTGCTTCCATGTTCTGGCTATTGTATAGAGAGCTGCAATGAACATTGGGGTACAGGTGCCTCTTTCATTTTTGATTTCATCAGGATATAGGCCTAATAGTGGGATTGCTGGGTCATAGGGTACTTCTATTTTTAGTTTTTTAAGGAATCTGCATATTGTCTTCCATAGAGGTTGTATCAGTTTACATCCCCACCAGCAATGCAAGAGGGTTCCCTTTTCTCCGCACCCTCTCCAGCATTTATTGTCTGTCGATTAGTTGATGATGGCCATTCTGACAGGTGTGAGGTGGTATCTCATTGTGGTTTTAATTTGCATTTCTCTAATGATAAGCGAGGTTGAGCATCATTTCATGTGCTTTTGGGCCATCTGTATGTCCTCTTTGGAGAGGCGTCTCTTTAGATCTTTTTCCCATTTTTTGATTGGATTGTTCATTTTTCCGGTGCTGAGCTGTCAGAGTTGCTTGTAGATTTTGGCGATTAATTCTTTGTCTGTTATTTCATTTGCTATGATTTTCTCCCACTCTTTGGGGTGTCTGTTCAGCTTTTTTGTAATCTTTGGCTGTACAAAAGCTTTTAAGTTTCATGAAGTCCCATGTGTTCACTTTTCTTTTCAGTTCCACTATTCTAGTAGGTGGGTCAGAGAAGATCTTGCTTTGATTGATGTCCTTGAGCGTTTTGCCTATATTCTCCTCTAAGAGTTTGATGGTTTCTGGTCTTACATTTAGGTCTTTAATCCATGTTGAGTTGATCTTTGTGTATGGTGTCAGGGAATGTTTCAACTTCATTTTTTTGCATGTAGCTGTCCAATTTTCCCAGCACCATTTGTTGAAGAGGCTGTCTTTGTCTCATTTTATAGTTTCACCTCCTTTGTCAAAAATAAGGTACCCATAGGTGCGTGGGTTTATCTCTGGATTCTTGATCTTGTTCTATTGATCTATGGTTCTGTTTTTGTGCCAGTACCATACTGTCTTGATGACTGTTGCTTTGTAGTAGAGTCTGAAGTTAGGGAGGCTGATCCCTCCAACTCCATTTTTCTTTCTCAGGATTGCTTTGGCTATTCGAGGTCTTTTGTGTTTCCATATGAACTGTGTTATTCTTTGGTCTAGTTCTGTGAAAAATGTCAATGGTAGTTGGATAGGTATTGCATTGAATCTGTAGATGATATTTGATAGTATGGTCATTTTCACAATATTGATTCTTCCAATCCAGGAACATGGAATATCTCTCCATCTGTTTAAGTCTTCTTTGATTTCTCTCATGAGTGTCTTGTAATTTTCTGTGTACAATTCTTTTGTTTCTTTGGGTAGGTTTATTCCTAGATATTTGATTCTTTTGGTTGCAATGGTGAAGGGGATTGCCTCTTTGATTTCGTTTTCTGACTTTTCATTGTTTGTGTATAGGAATGCCAGTGATTTCTGTGTGTTGACTTTGTATCCTGCGACTTTGCTGAATTCATCGATTAGCTCTAGTAGCTTTGTAACCATGTCTTTGGGATTTTCTATGTATAATATCATGTCATCTGCAGAAAGAGAGAGCTTGACTTCTTCCTTTCCAATCTGCATTCCTTTGATTTCTTTCTCTTCTCTTATTGTTGTTGCTAGAACTTCCAGGACTATGTTGAATAGTAGTGGTGAAAGTGGACACCCTTGTCTTGTTCCTGATCTTAGAGGGAATGCTTTCAGTTTTTCACCGTTAAGGATAATGTTCGCTGTGGGCTTCTCATAGATCGCTTTTATTATGTTGAGATAGGTTCCTTCTATGCCCATTTTCTGAAGAGTTTTGATCATAAATGGATGTTGTACTTTGTCGAAGGCTTTTTCAGCATCTATTGAGATGATCATGTGGTTTTTGTCTTTCAATTTGTTGATATGGTGTATCACATGGATTGATTTGCGGATGTTGAAGAAGCCTTGCATGCCTGGGATGAACCCGACTTGATCGTGATGTATGAGTTTTTTGACGTGTCGTTGAATTCTGTTTGCTAGGATTTTGCTGAGGATCTTGGCATCTAAGTTCATCAGTGAAATTGGCCTATAGTTTTCCTTTTTTGTGTTGTCTTTGCCTGGTTTGGGTATCAGGGTGATGGTGGCCTCGTAGAATGTGTTTGGAAGTTTTCCTTCTTGTGCAATTATTTGGAAGAGTTTTAGAAGGACAGGCATTAGCTCTTCTTTAAATGTTTGGTAGAATTCAACTGTGAAGCCATGTGGCCCTGGGCTTTTATTTGGGGGTAGATTTTTAATCACAAATTCGATTTCTGAGCTAGTGATTGGGTTGTTTAAAGTTTCTGTTTCTTCCTGGCTCAGTTTTGGGAGATTAATCTTCTCTAAGAAACTGTCCATTTCTTCCAGGTTGTCCAGTTTGTTGCCATATAGCTGTTCATAATAGTCTCTTAGAATCCTTTGGATTTCTGCATTCCTGTTGTAATCTCTCCGTTTTCGTGTTTTTTTTTTTTTTTTTTTTTAAGACTTTATTTATTCATTTATGGGGGGGGTGGGGAGGGAGGGAAGCAGGCGGGCTACTTCTATTGGTCTTTCATTTGTCTACTTTCATCCATCTTTGTTCTTTGGCCCGTGTGGGCCTCCCATCATGGTGGCCTCTGTCATTGCAGAGCACCGGCTCTGGGCTCATGCGCTCCAGAGCTCCGGCTCGATGATTGGACACATTGGTCCAGCCGCTCCGCGGCACGTGGAATCTTCCCAGGCCAGGGATTGAACTGGTGCCCCTTGCACTGCAAGGCGGTGTCCTTACCCACTGGACCATCAGGGAAGCCCTCCTTTTTCGTTTTTGATTTTGTTGATCTGGTTCTTCTCTCTCTTTTTCTTAATGAGTCTGGCCAGTGGCTTGTCAATTTTGTTTACCTTTTCAAAGAACCAGCTTTTTGTTTTATTTATCTTTACTATTGTTTCTTTTGTTTCTTTCTCATTTATTTCTGCTCTGATCCTTATGATTTCTCTTCTTCTGCTGGCTTTGGGGTGTTTTTGTTCTTCTTTCTCCAATTGTTTTAAGCAGAGGCTTAGGTCATCTGCTTCATATTTTCCTAGTTTCTTGAGGTGGGATTGTATTGCTATAAATTTCCCTCTTAGAACTGCTTTTGTAGTATCCCATAGGTTTTGCACTGTCATGTGTTCATTGTCATTTTCTTCTAGGAATTGTTTAATTTCTTCTTTGATTTCCTCAGTGATCAGTTGATTTTTTAGGTATGTGTTGTTTAATCTCCATGTGTTTGTGTTTTTAGTGGTTTTTTTCCTGTAGTTGATCTCTAGTCTCATTGCATTGTGGTCCGAGAAGATGGTTGATATAATTTTGGTTTTCTTGAATTGACTGAGGTTTGATTTGTGGCCCAAGATGTGGTCTATCCTGGAGAATGTTCCGTGAGCACTAGAGAAGAAAGTGTATTCTTCTGCTTTTGGATGGAACGTCCTAAAGGTATCGATGAGGTCCATATTTTCTAGTGTGGCATTTAAGGCTTGTGTTTCTTTATTAATTTTCTGTTTGGATGATCTGTCCATTGGTGTGAGAGGAGTGTTAAAGTCTCCTACTATTACTGTGTTATTGTTGATTTATTCTCTTATGTCTGAAAGTACCTGTCTTATGTATTGAGGTGCCCCTGTGTTGGATGCGTAGATGTTCATGACTGTTATGTCTTGCTCTTGGATAGATCCCTGAATCATGATGTAGTGACCTGCCTTGTCTGTTAGAATCTTCTTTACTTTAAAGTCTATTTTGTCTGATACGAGGATTGCTACTCCAGCTTTCTTTTGATTTCCATTTGCGTGGAATATCTTTTTCCAGCCTTTCACTTTCTGTCTGTAGGTGTCTCTAGGTATGAAGTAGGTCTCTTGTAAACAGCATATATATGGGTCTTGCTTCTGGATCCATTCAGCCAGCCTGTGTCATTTGGTTGGAGTTCAAAGTAATTATTGATACGAATGTTCCTATTGTCATCTTCTTAGAAATTTGGGGTTTGATTTGTAAGGCTTTTCCTACTCTATTTATTGGCTATATCTGGCCCTTTAACACTTGTTGTAGGGCTGGTTTTGTGGTACAGAATTCTTTTAGTTTTTGCTTGTGGGGTGTTTTTGTTCTTCTTTCTCCAATTGTTTTAAGCAGAGGCTTAGGTCATCTGCTTCATATTTTCCTAGTTTCTTGAGGTGGGATTGTATTGCTATAAATTTCCCTCTTAGAACTGCTTTTGTAGTATCCCATAGGTTTTGCACTGTCATGTGTTCATTGTCATTTTCTTCTAGGAATTGTTTAATTTCTTCTTTGATTTCCTCAGTGATCAGTTGATTTTTTAGGTATGTGTTGTTTAATCTCCATGTGTTTGTGTTTTTAGTGGTTTTTTTCCTGTAGTTGATCTCTAGTCTCATTGCATTGTGGTCCGAGAAGATGGTTGATATAATTTTGGTTTTCTTGAATTGACTGAGGTTTGATTTGTGGCCCAAGATGTGGTCTATCCTGGAGAATGTTCCGTGAGCACTAGAGAAGAAAGTGTATTCTTCTGCTTTTGGATGGAACGTCCTAAAGGTATCGATGAGGTCCATATTTTCTAGTGTGGCATTTAAGGCTTGTGTTTCTTTATTAATTTTCTGTTTGGATGATCTGTCCATTGGTGTGAGAGGAGTGTTAAAGTCTCCTACTATTACTGTGTTATTGTTGATTTATTCTCTTATGTCTGAAAGTACCTGTCTTATGTATTGAGGTGCCCCTGTGTTGGATGCGTAGATGTTCATGACTGTTATGTCTTGCTCTTGGATAGATCCCTGAATCATGATGTAGTGACCTGCCTTGTCTGTTAGAATCTTCTTTACTTTAAAGTCTATTTTGTCTGATACGAGGATTGCTACTCCAGCTTTCTTTTGATTTCCATTTGCGTGGAATATCTTTTTCCAGCCTTTCACTTTCTGTCTGTAGGTGTCTCTAGGTATGAAGTAGGTCTCTTGTAAACAGCATATATATGGGTCTTGCTTCTGGATCCATTCAGCCAGCCTGTGTCATTTGGTTGGAGTTCAAAGTAATTATTGATACGAATGTTCCTATTGTCATCTTCTTAGAAATTTGGGGTTTGATTTGTAAGGCTTTTCCTACTCTATTTATTGGCTATATCTGGCCCTTTAACACTTGTTGTAGGGCTGGTTTTGTGGTACAGAATTCTTTTAGTTTTTGCTTGTCGGTGAAGCTTTTGACTTCACCATCAATTCTGAATGAGATTCTTGCTGGGTAGAGAAATCCTGGTTGGAGGTTATTCTCTTTTAGCCGTTTAAATGTGTCTTGCCATTCTCTTCTGGCCTGCAGGGTTTCTGTTGAGGTGTAGTTTTAACCACTGGACCATCAGGGGAGTTCTAGTTCTAGACTTTTATTAAAGCTAGGTGGGTGAATTAAAATTGATGCCAGAGACCCCAGGGAGTCACTAAATATTTTTGAGTGAGAACATGAAAACAGTGTTTTTGGAAGCTTAGTTTAGCTTACTTCTCTATAAGACATTTTTGATTGGGAGGATGGAGCCAGGAAGGACATTGGACAGATGGTTGTAGAACAAGACTCTAATCTGAGGAAGTTCGGAGTTATGCTGGGAAAGAAAGGATGGAAGTGGAGACTATTTCAAACATAAAAAAAAAGAAGGAAAAAATACACCTTGCCAAAAAACAATAGTGACAATTTTCTTATTGGCGATTCTAGTGTGTGTTTTCCAACACGGTTGAGCAGTCATCCAATTCTCAGTGGCCACTGACTGGACGTCCCACAACTTAATTTTGGTGTCTTCCTGGAGGAAGCCTCTGATCCCACAGTTTTACAGGAGCCCCCATACACACACAGACACATACACACACACTCACACTCACCCATTTTAAATAAAGCCAGTGTCCTCTTTTTAGTTGCTTTAGTCATGTCTGACTCTTTGTGATCCCATGGACTGTAGCTGGCCAGGCTCCTCTGTCCATGGGATTCTCCAGGCAGGAATACTGGAGTGGACTGCCATCAGTCTCAAGTCTAGGTTATGTCTCTGACCCACTAGAGATTGAAGGCTCCCACAACCCCCTCCCTAGTTCAGTTAATTTGCTAGAGTGGCTCATAGGAAAGAGTGTTTCAGGAAAACAGTTTGCTTACTAGATGACCTGTTTATTAGGCGTGTGTCCCAGGAACAGCCAGATGGAAGAGATGCTTAGGGTAGGGTGTGTGGGATAGGGCTCAGCTTCCAGGCCCTCACTGGGCATCCCACTGCACCAGTACCGGTTTACTAACTGGAAGCTCTCGGAATCCGGTCCTTTTTCAGATTTGGTTGGAGGCTTCATTACACAAGCATGTCTGACTAGATCTTTGGCCATTGCTGACTGAAAGTAATCTCCAGTCCCTCCCCACTCCCCTGAGGTCAGGGGGTGGGGATAAATTCCATCCCTTGAATCTAGTAGTTGGTCCCCCTGACAACCAGCCCCCATCCTCATTAACATAAATTCACCTCATTAACAGAAATTCAGGTGTGATCAAAAGGGGCTTGTAATGAATATAAAACCCGTGTTGCTTTTATCAGGAAATTTCGGGAGTTTTAGGAGCTCTGTACCAGAAATGAAGATGAAGACCAAATGTATGTTACATATTGTAAATCACAATATCACAGAGGCGAAAGCACAAAATGACTTAAAAGTAATTTTGATGTTTCTGAAACTACCAGGGTATTATGAAAGTGAAGGAGAAACGTGTGTGTGTGTGGTATAATATAGATAACAGAAATTTGACCATTTTAACCATTTTTGAAGTGCACAGTCCAGTGGCATTAAGTACATTCATGTGGTCATACTACTCTCACCACCAGAGGAGAAACTTTAAGACTTATTTCTTTATCATTTTTGACTGTGCTAGGTCTTCATTGCTACACCTGGGCTTTCTCTAGTTGCGACAAGCAGGGGCTCCTCTCTAGTTGCAGTACGTGGGCTTCTCATTGCTGTGGTTTCTCTTGTGGAGCAAGGGTTCTAGACGTGTGGACTTCAGTAGTTGCAGTGTACGGGCTCAGAAGTTGTGGTATACCAGCTTAGTTGCTCCGAGGCATGTGGCATCCTCCAAACCAGGGATCACACCTGTGTCTTCTGCATTGTCAGGAGGAGTCTTTACCAGGGAGCCACCGGGAAGCCCCAGGGAAGAAACTCTTAGAGCAATCTGACTCACTCTACCACCGGAGCACGTGATCGTTGTGCTTGTGTTTTGTATGTTCTGTTATTTTAACATTGTCTAGTAATTATTTGATCAAATATTGCAAAATATCAGTCTACAATGACTTGAAAAATTAAAAAAAAAACAACAAACTTGCTTTTCTTCAGATTGCTTGAGAAGTACTCTCCTAAAGGAATAAGAAAGGTTGCTGGGGGAATAAATTGGGAGATTGGCACTGACACATACACGCTGCTGCTTAGTCACTTCAGTCATGTCTGACTCTGTGCGACCCTGTAGCCCTCTAGAGAGAGAGGAAGAGACAGCGGCATGGTCTGTGCTTTCCATTCACTCTTTGACCTTATACTTCTGTTAAAGCATTCATCCCAGTTTCTTTGTCAATATCCAGTCATCAGATATGCTTTGAACCTTGTCGCACATTTATTCAATCAGTACTCACCAAGCACCTATTTTGTGTTCAGTTTCGTGCTATGAACTTTGCTTAATAACACTAACCCCTGAGCACCCTTTTAAGATAGGTATTTTTGTCACCATGTCATAGAAGAAGCTCAGGAGCTTGAGTTACTGGCCTGAATTAAGGCAGCTAATCCATAGCAGAACAGGGTTTGAACCGAGGCCTTGAGTCCCTCCTGTCTTGTATAAGGTCATGAGACTGCTGCTTTGTAAGGATTTATTGGATCAATTCTGAGAAAACTGGGACCAGAAGAAAGGGGACAGACGAGGCAGTTTGTGGTTAGGGATTGGCTCATCCGGTTTAGAGGAAGACTGAGAGAGAATGTGGTTGGGATAGGCACCATGGAGCCTAGAATGACTCACAACCCAGGAAGGAGAGGCCCCATGAGTAGGACTGCTTAGGATGGAGAGAGGACAGGTTTGGGATGTGTCAGAGGAGACTCTGCTAGTGCTGACCCTGGACCATGGTGTGAACAGTGACTCTTTTGGAGCCCTGTCCTGATTCCTGAGCTGAATGTGTCCTCACACCCTCTTCTCTCTTAAGCTGTGAGGATGAACAGGAAATTTGACATTTCTTGGCCAGTGATTCTGCTGGTTCTTCTCCAAAACCACATGGCAGGAGAGTGGAAGGCGGCCCTGCTTTCTCGAAGGGAGTAGCCTTTGGTATAGACACTCATGGCATTTACCAGTGACCCTTCCTGCCTATGAACTTTACTCTTTTGGTTTAGTTCTCAGGCTTCCCCACTCAGAGGTGGCAGAAGCAGGACTGAATTAACTGACATACAGTTCAGTTGCTCAGTCAAGTCCAACTCTTTGCAGCCCCATGGACTGCAGCATGCCAGGCTTCCCTGTCCTTCACCATCTCCCAGAGATTGCTCAAACTCATGTCCGTTGACTCAGTGATGCCATCCAACCATTTCATTCTCTGTCATCCCCTTCTCCTTTGCCTTCTATTTTCCCCAACATCACCATATCGGCCTTTGCCATTCCCTCTTTGACCTTATACTTCTGTTAAAGCATTCATCCCAGTTTCTTTGTCAATATCCAGTCATCAGATATGCTTTGAACCTTGTCGCACATTTATTCAATCAGTACTCACCAAGCACCTATTTTGTGTTCAGTTTCGTGCTATGAACTTTGCTTAATAACACTAACCCCTGAGCACCCTTTTAAGATAGGTATTTTTGTCACCATGTCATAGAAGAAGCTCAGGAGCTTGAGTTACTGGCCTGAATTAAGGCAGCTAATCCATAGCAGAACAGGGTTTGAACCGAGGCCTTGAGTCCCTCCTGTCTTGTATAAGGTCATGAGACTGCTGCTTTGTAAGGATTTATTGGATCAATTCTGAGAAAACTGGGACCAGAAGAAAGGGGACAGACGAGGCAGTTTGTGGTTAGGGATTGGCTCATCCGGTTTAGAGGAAGACTGAGAGAGAATGTGGTTGGGATAGGCACCATGGAGCCTAGAATGACTCACAACCCAGGAAGGAGAGGCCCCATGAGTAGGACTGCTTAGGATGGAGAGAGGACAGGTTTGGGATGTGTCAGAGGAGACTCTGCTAGTGCTGACCCTGGACCATGGTGTGAACAGTGACTCTTTTGGAGCCCTGTCCTGATTCCTGAGCTGAATGTGTCCTCACACCCTCTTCTCTCTTAAGCTGTGAGGATGAACAGGAAATTTGACATTTCTTGGCCAGTGATTCTGCTGGTTCTTCTCCAAAACCACATGGCAGGAGAGTGGAAGGCGGCCCTGCTTTCTCGAAGGGAGTAGCCTTTGGTATAGACACTCATGGCATTTACCAGTGACCCTTCCTGCCTATGAACTTTACTCTTTTGGTTTAGTTCTCAGGCTTCCCCACTCAGAGGTGGCAGAAGCAGGACTGAATTAACTGACATACAGTTCAGTTGCTCAGTCAAGTCCAACTCTTTGCAGCCCCATGGACTGCAGCATGCCAGGCTTCCCTGTCCTTCACCATCTCCCAGAGATTGCTCAAACTCATGTCCGTTGACTCAGTGATGCCATCCAACCATTTCATTCTCTGTCATCCCCTTCTCCTTTGCCTTCTATTTTCCCCAGCATCAGGCTCTTTTCCAGTGAGGCGTCTCTTCACATCAGGTGGCCAAAGTATTGGAGCTTCAGCATCATTCCTTCCAGTGAATATTCAGGGTTGATTTCCTTTAGGATTGACTGGTTTGATCTCCTTGCTGTCCAAGGGACTCTCAAGAGCCTTCTCAACACCACAATTCAAAGGCATCGATTCTTAATTGCTCAGCCTTCTTTATGGTCCGGCCCTCACATCCATACATGGCTACTGGGAAAACAATAGCTTTGACTAACTGACATTGGTTCTTGGCATAATGGGGACATGAAGTAGTGTCTAGCCCAACACACTCATCCTCCTTCTCTGGGAATGATAGCGCTAGAGGCCCAGCTGAAGGTGCAGGACTGGGACACTGTAGTTTAGACCATATTTGGGTCTCTGACCTAAGATCAGCCAATCCATGTCAGTGCTTTGAGGTCATCTAGTGCTTTTCCGAAGTCTATACCATTGCTTGTCCACCCTGCTTGAGTTAACCCTGGCCATCTCTCCCACCTCATTTCCTAGCGTTCTCCCCTTGCTTTCTCTGCTCCAGGACCACTGGCTTTCTTATTCCCTCCACAGGACAAGTACATTTCCATCCAGAAGCCTTTTCACTTTCTGTTTCCTCTTCCTGAATGTTCCTTCCACCTTAATGTTTGCGTATCTGGCTGCCTCACATCATCCAAATTTCTGTTAAAATGCTCCCCTCTCCGCAGGCCCATGACTACCAATTTAAAAATAGCTCTTCCTGTTTCCCTGTATGCCATTGCCCTGCTCTGTGTTCCCTTACAACCAGTCTTTGCTGGCCTCGAGTATATATTTGCTTGCCTTTTCCTTGTGTCTCCGCTTAACTAGACCTGAAACTCCCTTGAGCAGTTTATCTTGTTCATTGTGGTATCCCCACAGCACCTGGAACAATTCTTACCGCATTGAATGCTCTCCATTAGTATTTGCTGATGAATGAAAGTGACCAGCTTCTCGCTCAGGATCTGAACTAAGGACACTGCAACTTACTTGGTTGGAGATAGGCGTGTCCCATGGAGTTAGTCAGGCTTGGGCTGACAGCCATGTTCATCACATGTAAGCCCAGGAAGTTGTTCAAGATCAAAAGAGAAGCTAAAGAGAGAAAGAGTGCAGGTGTCAGAGAAGGTTTCAAGGTGGGGAGATTCTCTTTCACGTAGCAGCCTAGCTCTGTTTGTATTGGCCTCTGTGTTTGTTTTGTCCATGGACTTGTCTGGGTATCTGTATGAGTTTTCTCTGACTACATCATGAATTGCCCCAAATCTAACAGCTTGAAGCAACACTCATTTATTATCTCACAGTTATATAGGTCAGATGTCTGGGTGGGCTGGGTTCTCTGCTCAGGGTCTCAGACTGAAATCAAGGAATTGGCAGGACTGGCCTCTTATCTGGAGACCCTGGGGAAGATTTTGCTTCCAGGCTCATTCAACTTGTTGGCATTCCTCAAGTTCCTTGCAGTTGTAGGACTGAGGTCTCTATTTCCTCGCTGACTTTTGGCACAGACTGTTGTTAGCTCACAGAGGCCACTCAGCTGCTTACCATGTGGCCTCCGGCATGTCAGCAACAGCCTCGCACACACGGAATCCCTCCCACAGTGCTCTCTGAATTCCTCGTCTGCTACCAGCGGAGACGACTCTGCTTTTAAAGCACTCATGTGATTAGGTTAGATGCACCCAGATGATCTCCTATTGATTAACTCAGAACCAACTAACCAGTAACCTTAATTACATCTGCAAAATCCCTTTTGCCTTTTAACCTAACATTATCAAGGCATGATACCGTATTCAGAGTCCTAGCTTTAGGATAGGAAATCTCGAGGGCCAACTTTAGGATTCTGACTATCATAGGATTCTTTTTTTTTTTTTTTTTAAGCTCCTTTAATTCATTAACTTGCAAGGCTGGTGAAACAGGGAGTCTGTTATTTGCAACTAAAGAGCAATGGCTATAATCCACCGAGGCCTGGCAGGCAGGTTCAGCAGGCTGGTGTACAGTTATAAACTTTGTCTTCTTGACCTCTGCTAAATTGTGGTTCATTCTTTTTCCTCTCAATATATAGAGATGTGAAAGATTAGACCATCTGCCATACTTCAGATGCCAAAAATAATGGAAATAGTGTCCCATGGAGTTAGTCAGGCTTAAGCCATGTTCATCACATGTAAGCCCAGGAAGTTGTTCAAGATCAAAGAGAAGCTAAAGAGAAAGAGTGCAGGTGTCAGAGAAGGTTTCAAGGTGGGGAGATTCTCTTTCACGTAGCAGCCTAGCTCTGTTTGTATTGGCCTCTGTGTTTGTTTTGTCCATGGACTTGTCTGGGTATCTGTATGAGTTTTCTCTGACTACATCATGAATTGCCCCAAATCTAACAGCTTGAAGCAACACTCATTTATTATCTCACAGTTATATAGGTCAGATGTCTGGGTGGGCTGGGTTCTCTGCTCAGGGTCTCAGACTGAAATCAAGGAATTGGCAGGACTGGCCTCTTATCTGGAGACCCTGGGGAAGATTTTGCTTCCAGGCTCATTCAACTTGTTGGCATTCCTCAAGTTCCTTGCAGTTGTAGGACTGAGGTCTCTATTTCCTCGCTGACTTTTGGCACAGACTGTTGTTAGCTCACAGAGGCCACTCAGCTGCTTACCATGTGGCCTCCGGCATGTCAGCAACAGCCTCGCACACACGGAATCCCTCCCACAGTGCTCTCTGAATTCCTCGTCTGCTACCAGCGGAGACGACTCTGCTTTTAAAGCACTCATGTGATTAGGTTAGATGCACCCAGATGATCTCCTATTGATTAACTCAGAACCAACTAACCAGTAACCTTAATTACATCTGCAAAATCCCTTTTGCCTTTTAACCTAACATTATCAAGGCATGATACCGTATTCAGAGTCCTAGCTTTAGGATAGGAAATCTCGAGGGCCAACTTTAGGATTCTGACTATCATAGGATTCTTTTTTTTTTTTTTTTTAAGCTCCTTTAATTCATTAACTTGCAAGGCTGGTGAAACAGGGAGTCTGTTATTTGCAACTAAAGAGCAATGGCTATAATCCACCGAGGCCTGGCAGGCAGGTTCAGCAGGCTGGTGTACAGTTATAAACTTTGTCTTCTTGACCTCTGCTAAATTGTGGTTCATTCTTTTTCCTCTCAATATATAGAGATGTGAAAGATTAGACCATCTGCCATACTTCAGATGCCAAAAATAATGGAAATAAACCCTTGCCTCTAACCTCTTGGGTAGAAAACTTTTTTTTGTTCTTTTTTCAATGTTTTTCCTTGTGGATCACTCTCCAAGGGAGATCATTGGTGATCCTGAGCCTTTCCCATGACTTAACTGATGAGGAGAGGGCCGCCCAGCTAAAGCTTACAGAATACATTGGGGGTAACTGGCTTAAAGCCCGCAGGCTCTTGTTTAAAAGAATGGTTTGGGTTAAAGCACACCACACAGCCAGAAAATGCCATGTATGTGTATTTTCATCTTGAGGTATTATGAAGAAATTCCACATAGAAGGGAATAAGCGATGGTTTGGGGTTGAAACAAAAATCTTTTTTAAAGAAAAATGCAAGAAGTAAACTGTTTCCTGCAGATGTAAATCAGGGCAAGTTTTAAAGCCCTTCGTGACTCAGAGAGAGGTCACCAACCAAGTCTGCGGAGGGAGGCAGGCTAAAACAAAAACGGCCACATTTTTACAATTTCTTCCCCTGCTGCTTTTAGCTCTTCATTTGCCTGACCTAACACAACTTTCCAGACGCTGCAGGAAATCGGAGATATGGAATTGCTATCCATTTCACTGCCTTGCTTCCAAAAATGATTAGTCAGATTTGAGTGTCAAAGTCTAGTAAACCGGGGGGATTTGAGAAGAATGCATACTTGGTGGCAAATTGCTGGCAGGTTGCAGGATTGTGAGATTTTTGATAGGAGTGTCACCCCTTGTGGCCTAGTCTGACCTTCCTTTAATGCATGGACCAACTCAGCAGTGTGGAAACCGGAGGTCATCAGCTCTGCAGGATCCTACCCTTTGGAGTGAATCAGCAGATAAGGAGGCAGCAACTATGAATGAAGATAAGGAGTACTAGGTCTAGGGTAGTGCCCAGTACCACCGCTGGTACCTGGCAACTTTGAACCTCTGTGTCAATTAGAGATCACAATGTCTAGTTCTGTTTCAGATGCAGGATTGTTTCAGAATTAAAGACGATATATGTTTAAGCTTTGTCAACCATTAAAGAAACGTAAATGATTGCAGTTTATGAGCACTATCCTAGAATGTCAGATGATCTAAAGAAGAGGAACATGGAACCCAAGACAAGAATGGAAAATGCAGGAAGAGACATTGAGTTTGCAAGACCATGAAATCCAACACTGGGAGCTTGAAGCTGCTTTTAAAAGTAAGGAGGGGGCAGCCATTGTGCAGGACATCGTGCAGGCTCTGGGAGTACAGCCTCAGAACAGAGTTCTTACAAGCTACCCATGAGGCTCCCTGGGAATCCAGATGGCAAGCTGGAGTCTGAGGATCCAAGGGGATAAGAACTTGCCCCAAAGCTTCATGAGGGAAGAAGGCTGAAGACTGACACAGCCTTAAGTGAAATAAAGGCAGTCTCCATAGCCAATGGGAAACTATCCAGGTGTTTCATGTTTCTTGTTGACTTCACTTCTTAAAAGCATCTGTGATAAACTGTTTTCTCTCTTGGGTGACCCTTTTCCCCTGCAGATGTGGGATTCAAAGATAGAAAGCTGAACTCTTCACTATTGGCAATAACAGAGTCAAGTGTATCCATTCATTTCTTTATTCCACAGGAATTTATGATGCCTGCTCTTTTTCAACCCAGTTTCAGACCCAGGGAATCAGAGATGCAGCCTAGTGGGTCAGATAGGTGCACATGAGGGACTTGGATGGAAGAAGGTGTGGCTTAATTTTTGACTTCTCTCCCCATGCCCTCAGCCAACAATGATTTCATATAGTGACCATTGCTGCGTTGTTTCTGTCTCTAAGACCTTGCTTCTAGACTTGCTTCCTCTCCTCTACCTTCAGGTTCTAGGTTGAGCCCAGCTTCTCCTCCAGAGCTTTCTCAGGTCTTCTTATATCTCTGGATCACCACTTGCTTGTTATCTGTGCCCCACGTTTCTTGTCTTGGGATCTCATTCCTGTCTGCTTCATCCTTTTCTGCTTGGTTTGTAAGTCCTGAGCCTGGCTCGGTGGGGGCTTGTTGAGCTGAACCTAGATGTTGTCACTTCCAGCGCTGTGTGTTTTAAATTTCCTGCCCCCGACTTCTCTCTGCTTATGGTTTTCCCACAGAGTGGGGCATGTCATTGTTGCCCCCAAACAGTGTTCCCCCCCTTGGCAGAATCAGAATCCACATTGTCAGTGGGAACAACAGTGGGTTGAGAAATAGGTCAGTAGAAAGAGGAGGCATCGTTAGGTCCTCCAGATAGTACCATGAGACAAAGTTCAAGGGCAAAGACAAGGTGGGCCCTCACTAACATACATGTTGGGGACCAGGAGCAGGCATCTCAGATGATTATCACCCTGTGCTTGCAATGTCTCAGCTGGATTTTATACAAAGGGCACTGGCCCTGTGTGCCTTAAAGGTACTGAATAGTCTCTAGCTTTCTGGTTGAGGAAGAAGTCACTAGTTGTTGGCGCACAGGGGAACTTTGAGGTATTCTGAGCCCCTAGCCCTAGGCTGGGTGAAGAGGAAGCAGCTAGGGTGGGGTAGAACTAGAATAGAAAATTCAGGATTTCAAGATTACATGAGCAACTGGATTGTAGTGCCTGGGGGCCTGTCTGAGATGGACAGTGGGTAGAGCTGAGGGCTCCTGTCCTCCAAGGAAGGGGCTGACAGAGTGGTCAAGAAGGCTGGGGTCTAGGGAAGGGCTGTGCTTCAGGACGACAAGGGAACACTTTGATGGAAGAAGGTGTGGCTTAATTTTTGACTTCTCTCCCATGCCCTCAGCCAACAATGATTTCATATAGTGACCATTGCTGCGTTGTTTCTGTCTCTAAGACCTTGCTTCTAGACTTGCTTCCTCTCCTCTACCTTCAGGTTCTAGGTTGAGCCCAGCTTCTCCTCCAGAGCTTTCTCAGGTCTTCTTATATCTCTGGATCACCACTTGCTTGTTATCTGTGCCCCACGTTTCTTGTCTTGGGATCTCATTCCTGTCTGCTTCATCCTTTTCTGCTTGGTTTGTAAGTCCTGAGCCTGGCTCGGTGGGGGCTTGTTGAGCTGAACCTAGATGTTGTCACTTCCAGCGCTGTGTGTTTTAAATTTCCTGCCCCCGACTTCTCTCTGCTTATGGTTTTCCCACAGAGTGGGGCATGTCATTGTTGCCCCCAAACAGTGTTCCCCCCCTTGGCAGAATCAGAATCCACATTGTCAGTGGGAACAACAGTGGGTTGAGAAATAGGTCAGTAGAAAGAGGAGGCATCGTTAGGTCCTCCAGATAGTACCATGAGACAAAGTTCAAGGGCAAAGACAAGGTGGGCCCTCACTAACATACATGTTGGGGACCAGGAGCAGGCATCTCAGATGATTATCACCCTGTGCTTGCAATGTCTCAGCTGGATTTTATACAAAGGGCACTGGCCCTGTGTGCCTTAAAGGTACTGAATAGTCTCTAGCTTTCTGGTTGAGGAAGAAGTCACTAGTTGTTGGCGCACAGGGGAACTTTGAGGTATTCTGAGCCCCTAGCCCTAGGCTGGGTGAAGAGGAAGCAGCTAGGGTGGGGTAGAACTAGAATAGAAAATTCAGGATTTCAAGATTACATGAGCAACTGGATTGTAGTGCCTGGGGGCCTGTCTGAGATGGACAGTGGGTAGAGCTGAGGGCTCCTGTCCTCCAAGGAAGGGGCTGACAGAGTGGTCAAGAAGGCTGGGGTCTAGGGAAGGGCTGTGCTTCAGGACGACAAGGGAACACTTTGATGGAGTCTGGGGAAACTAACTGCAGTTGGTTGTGGCATATACTTACGCATGGAGGCAGCGGTGGACACTGGGTATCTCACTTAAGCTCTCTGCATACTCAAATTTACATAAAAGAAGTGAGCTAAGTACACTGCTAATCGTGGGGAGCTGTTACCATCCCTAGGCCTGACTGGTTACTGAATTCCAGAGATAGAAAAAATGGTGCAAGGAGGGCTACCCAATAGCCAGAGCCTGTGGCCTTTGGTGTTGGTGACTCCACAGCAAGGGAATAAGGAAATAACCCAAACGTCCCTTTCTTTCTCCTGGCCTTCCTGGGCTGCTTCCCATTGGTCTAACTTAAGTTGAAAGCAGAGGGTAGCCTTGTCCACTAACACAGCCACTCCTGGGCAGGGAGAGTGTGGGGAATGATGGATCTAGATGGGCCAACCATAGGCTTTTACCACATAGCTCATTCTCAATCCTTCCTTCTAAGGGAACTGACCCTACCAACATCCTATCTGGTGTAGTAAGGTGGGGCTCAGAATTTGTGTGAGGTGAGCCTTAGGCTGAAAATCTCTGTTGCATAGAGTTGACAGGAGCTGAGAAAAGAGGGTCTGGCACTGTACCTTTAAAATAACAGCTTGCTGCATACATACGGGGGCCATATGTCCTCAATTTTCTAAAACCATCTCAATTTCAAATATTCTGTCCCATTTTGCCTATAAGAATACTGGCACTTGTCAGATCGCATGTTCCAATTTTTGATTCAGAAAATATGGTCACTGTATCCCTATACCACAACAAATGCCAGATGGTTTAAAGAACTAATTTTTTTTTTAATGGTATACTTATCCCAATTGTTGAGAAAAGACAATTTTCTGGCGATTGAAGCAATTGAAGAAATTATCAGTGACAAGTTTGATGGGTTCAATTACATTTTAAAAAATCCTCCCCCCCCTCCTTCTTTTTGTACAGAGAAAACCAACAAAGCTAAAAGATAAAAAGAGAAGCAACAGGTTGGGGAAGTAGTCAAAATAAACATAACAACTAAAACTTATGATCCAGACACTTGGGGGTATTATATATAAATCTTAAAGGGCACAATCAAGACTTCATTGGACAGATGGTCATAGGATGTGAGTAGATAATTTACACAAGAGAAACATTCACTGTAAACAAATCCCAAGGAGGGAATTTACTATGTTCAAGTTAAAACAACTATAAGTTAACACATCACACCTATGTATATTATCAAAAATAAATAAAAACTATAAAATAGAGCTTGAACAGGGCTTTGTGGCCTTAATTTTTATTAAGCCAAGGGCTTTCATACACATTGCAGAAGACATTAAAATTTCTTTTTTTCTTTTCGCCTTCCTAGAATACAGTATGATGATATGTAAAATATATCAGGTCACAAAAGCAATCCTTGGGCCACCCTGGTGGTCCAGTGGGTAAAGAGTTTGCCTTGCAGTTCAAGGGGCACCAGTTCGATCCCTGGCCCAGGAAGATCCCATGTGCCTTGGAGCAGCTGGACTAGTGTGTCCAATTATGAGCCAGCACTCAGAGCACATGTGCCCAGAGCCAGTGCTCTGGAACAAGAGAGGCCACTGCAATGGGAGGCCCACACAGTCCAAAGAACAAAGATGGATGAAAAGAAATATTCAAAAAAAAAAAAAAAGGCGATCCTTGACTCTGTCTCAGTGATTCCACTTTTGGAAATATATCCCAAGATTATTAGAAAAACTATTATTAAATTAAAATTATTGCTAGAAAAAAAGTGTATAAACTATATATACATACCCTTGAGATAACATAGGTTGGGAGTGCATGGGTTCACTCACAAAGATTTTATTTTCAATAAATATTTATTTCAGTACTGCATGATCTGCAGTTGGTTGAATCCACGGATGCAGAACTTATAGTGTATATACTCTGTGTAATAAGTGAATCACATGTACAGAGTGACAGTCTGATTCATTTATCACACAACAGAGATCACCAAACACGGAATATGAACTCTTTTGGCCATATTAGGGCATGGCCAGCTACAAACAACAGAAGAAGGAAGGCAGAAATGGATGGGATTTGGATCTGACTTTTCCCCTCTCAAAGAAGGATTGCACTCAGATCACTGGTCCATGTGCTAACATGAAGATGCAGTCTGCCAAGCATGGGATACAGTCATTTCTGATCATCATTCCCTAAAATTAACAGCAACAAAGAAGTGTCCAGGATGAAGTAGTAGGATGTCTCCATGGGAAGACAGAGCACAAAAGCAGGAACTTGGGGGAACGATGCTCCAAAGTGCAGAAAAGCAGATGGCAGCCTTGGAACACTTTTAGCCCCAGACACTGTGTAGGGGCACTTGGGCAGGGCTTACAAGCACGGTCTTGGCCAGGGACTCATCAGCAGGGACTAAGGCAGCAAGTCAACAAGAACTTTGATAATGGACTGGTAATTAACTCTGTCCAGTACTGGAATGAAGCACTGTTTCCAGGTCAAGATGATAATGCTGTTGAGCCCAGGACAGTCTCAGGTCAAGTGGAAACTGAGGCAGGACTGGGTCCAGATGAGGGGCAGTTGGTCTGAGTCATGGGGATGGGATGGGATGCAGCAGCTGAGAGCCACTGTGGACCAAGCCCTGTTCCTCTTGAAAGTGAACTCACTTGCTGCCACTTGGTTAAACTTTGATGGAAATTGCTTCAGAGTTCTCTGGGGATGACCTAGAAGATTCCCTTTCCCTGTTCCTTTCTCTCTCTCTCTCTCTTTTTATTTTCTCTCTCCAGCTATCTGAATCTGGGTGGGTAATATTTAGCCATGAAGCTCTATCAGGATTTTGATGAGGGGAAGGAACTAACTGTAGGTAATGGAAAATTATGTTATAGTTGCTTTAATTTGGGCTTTGTCATGATGCTTAATTTGTTTAGAAATCTGAAATCTCACTAAAGTGAATTTTCTCTTTAGCCACAGGGATGTGGATTCAGGATGGTCATGGAATACCAGTTACAGCCCCTCTTGGAAGCAGCCTTCCCTGACTTTCTGTTGAAGGGCTTCCCCGTGAACTTACTGTTGCTCTTCTCCTCCTAACCACAGACAGCTCTGCATTGTCTCCCTTCCTCTCTGTACACTATACTTTGCAGCTAGACCAGTGGTTTTTTTTTTTTTTTTCCTAATGGGGGCAATTTTTCCTCCCAGGGGACATTAGGCAATGTCTGGAGACATTTTTGATTGTCGTGACGGTGGGGATGGATGCTCTTGGCATTAGTGGGTTGAAGGCCAGGCTTCTACTAAATGCCCTACAATGCACAGGACAGCCTCCCACAGCAAGGACTGATCTAGTCCAAAACATCAATAGTGGCTCTGTTGAGAAACCCTGGGCTGGATTGTAAGCATGTTATGAGCTGACGTGATGTCTTAGATTCTGGGCAGAATAATAATCACCACTAGCAACAAACATTTATCAAACGTTTACTGTGTGTCAGGCATTGTTCCAAACACTTTCTACATATTAGCTCATTTAATCTTTTTGTTGTTGTTGTTAGGAATGGTTGTTATCCTGTTCTACAGACGGGGACCTAAAACATGAAAAAATTAACTTGCCCAAGGCCACATAGCTAATGAAGCCACTCACTAGTAGTAAGAATATCAATACTAGTAGCACCAGAATTTTTATGAATTTTTATTAAACCAAGGACTTTGTATATTTTATTTCGTGTTTACCTGGACCTAAAGGTAAAATACCTACCTACCGATGCAGAAAATGTGAGATGCAGGCTCAACCCCTGGGTTGGGAAGATCCTTTGTAGAAGGGAATGGCAACCCACTGCAGTATTCTTTCCTGGAGAATCCCATGGACAGAGGAGCCTGGCGGAGCTGCACTCCATGGAGTCACACAGAGTTGGACATGACTGAGCAATGAACACACACAAACACTGGCAATAGAAGTCTTATAATATCATTTAAGATGTGAGAACCTAGGTCTCAGTGGAGCTTGCCTTGTTTTGGTGAATGTGTATAGTTTTAAGATTAGTGTCCCTCTCCCCCACTGCACTGTAATCCTAAGAATGAGAGGATCTCACTGCTCTCTTGCTCCCCAAGTGACCTCTTTAGTCAGCGTAAAGTCTGGCAATGGTGTGTACTCTAAAAGTGATTAAGGGATGAGGGAATAAAGTGGTGGAGTGTTGGATGCCCATAGATGGACCTGTTGAGACCTAGCTGTGGCTTGGCAACCGTGCCATGTTCTCTCTGTCCTGGAGCTTTCCTCTGATTCTTTCCCCCAACTGGACCTCAACGCTGCCCCGTGGAAGGATCTGGTCCTTATCATCACATAGAGTCCAAAGAGTACTGGGGATGGGCTAAGAGTATGCACTATCTGGCCTCTCCTGGGCCTTGTCAAAACAAGCAGGGATGTCTGATTGTTTACAGGAGCTGGAAACCATGACCACGTTAAACCCAAGATCGTCAGGCACCTTTGGAAGTTTTTACAACCTGCTCTCAGACGAGGGATGGGCTTTCCTGTGGCTGGATATCATGTCCCTGCCTAATGAAATTTGATGCCACCTGATGCTAGGTAGAGATACTTCTTTTTTCTTCTGATATCTGGACATTTTCAGAACTTAGATAATTTTATCCTATTTATATCAAACATGCAGGTAACTCTAGACTTTGATATCTGTATTATTTCTGGGGAGGTCTAATATGATTATGAATGACAGTAATTGACATTACATGCTTTAATTAAATTTCCTTTGCTGTGAATCAAAACCTTTTAGTCTGGTCCTGCTGTGCTATTTCTAGACCTCTCTTTTACATCCTCTGATATGTTGGGCAGCCGGTATGACAAATTCACTTTCATAAATTCTCCATGCTGTAGATTATATGAGATAGAGTATGTGAGGTCGACTTAATGCCAGCTGCATAATAATTATTAATAAAAAATGTTAGTTGAACTGCATACTTTGTTCCTTTTAGGTGTAAGCTATTTGGAGAATGTAGTGTTTCTTGAATGATAGTCATAAGGCTATGACATAAGGTTTATGAAATGGCTCTGTTTTCAAATGATCATGGATATTGTAGTAATTACATCCCAGGATTTCTCCTTCCAGGGTTTCTAGGTGGTCAGTAGGACCTTAGAGGAAGGTATCCCAGACAGTCTCCTGCCGCCTCATCCCCTAAAACAACAACAACAACAACAGCAAACTCAGTCATGACCTGGAGCTGTCAGCCTGCTAGAGAAGGCTAGAGAGGAGGATCTGGATCAATTCCTTGATCTTGAGCCCCCCTTTCCCTTCATTTGGGTGCATAATGCATGTTGCCTTGGAAAATGCACCTGTAGCCAGCTCAAGGTGCCTGACGCTTCTGGGCTTTTGAGCCTCCTTAGGCCCCTCTGTAGCACTGTCTCCACCACAATCCATACCTTGGTCCTTGAGGTCAGACAGAGAAAGAAGTAAGAATGCTCTGCTTAATTGGCCTTGGCACGTCCTTCCAGCCTTGAGATTTTCCCCAGATCTGACTCTGTAGCCATCCTTTTCCCCTTGATAAGTCTCTTTCCACCCCTGGGACAGAGTAGTTTGGACATAGGGTCCTAGAGGACTGATGACAGCGGTGGGCATCCACACCTCATGAACCGGCATCTTGGAAACCAGTCCTGAGTCTCTATAGTACTCCATCAGGGCACAGATGAACTTCTGCCAGTGTCTGGGGCGGTCCACTGGGCCAGTGCCAGAGCCGAGTCACCTCCCTGCTTCATCCGGGAGTGAAACAGGTGCAAAGGGCCCCCCACCTCCTGCCAGGCCTTTGCCTTAAGCCAGCCAGCCAACAAACCCAATGGACCATGGTGGCCAACGTTCAAATACAAGAACATTTTTTTTTCTTGGCCTTAATACATGTCCAAGATAATAAGTTCATGTGTGAAAATATTTATGTAGATACCTTCCTATCTGTATTACCTAATGATGAGTTTATCTTTCCTGAAAGGATGAGTTCCCCACAACTGAGACAAGACTCAAAAGCACAGCATGGCCCTCATGCTGTGTCCAGGGCTGCTTGGGGTCACCCAGCTGTACCCATAGCTTGCTTGTGCTTAAGTATATGTTTATGACCTTGAATCTGTGGGCAGGCTATGAAATTTCAAGTCCCCCCATATGAGACTCACTTCTCAGCAGCCTGAGCATCAACCCCTTGAAAACACCCTGCCCAGCTCTGACTGGGGTATATACCCAGCCTGAAGAGAAACAAGCAGGCACTCTGGATTTCTAGTTGCCAAGAGGCAAGCGCTAGAATCCTGTTTGCTTTGCAGCAGGTCTGTGAGTCCCATGTGGCATCATATTAAATTATATAGGCAGCCACTTGTTCTCAACTGATGCGCTGGGCTGAGTGTTGTGTTGAGCAGGCAGCCTTCTCCTCAGGAAACGGTTGAAGAGATGCTGTAGCTCTGCAGACTTCTGGATCTCAGGAACTGGGCCTGCAAGCAGAGGAGTGAGGGCCACCACAGAAGATACCATGATTGTGGCTGAACTCCTAGACCATGGGCTGCGGGGCACTTTGCCCTAAAGGTGGGTCAGGGTCTGGATGCAGGTGGACGTGCTACTGGTAGGAGTGGTTCTTTGCCGGGGGTGCCCTGACCAACTCCCGGTATGCCTCTCATGTTTGGTCTTCTGAGCTGGCAGGTGCCCCTCCTCTTGGCTCTGAAGGCTTCTTTGTGTCAATTTGACTTGCATTAGCCTAGCTCTGTTTTTAGAGATAGCTCTGGAGGAATGATGATGATGATCAGAATGTGTGTGTGTGTGTACAATGTTTAGAGGTTGGTGGGATAGGGGGAGACGAGGATGAACACAGACATAGAGGAGTGAAGGACTTTTGGAAGAAAAGATCTACCTAATTTTACTGCTTGCTGTCCTCTGCACCCTTGTAAAGGTAAATCTAAGCATGCATTCTAATGTGTAGTGAGACACTTTTGAGTTGCATCAGCTATTAGTCTGCTAAATGCTTTTCCTGAGACCTAACAGCCAGCTCTGCTCCGTGGCTCGAGTAGAGAGGGTGTTGTAAATCTCCTTAGTGACAGTGATATCAACCGGACAGATATCTTACTTTAAGAGCTCGTGATCACTAATGCCTAATGGGCCTTTGCAGTTCTCTCAAATAAATAAATAAAGGCAAGGACTGAAATGGGTTTGACTGATGTGCACACAAGTCTTCAGCAAGACTTCCCACTCGGTTTCCACTCAGATGAAACATAACTTGAACCTAAGCATGTTTGGGTTTATGCCTGGGCTGAAATGCCTCCCCATTGACCTGGACTGGTTAAAGATTACATCCAGTGTGGATTCTTGGATCCGGGTTCTGAAAAGACCACAGCTAACAAAGGAGTAGAATGGGTAGCTGTGAGCAACTTTTAGTCACGTGGGAGCCTGAGGGATGGCTGTGGTGAGTGAGTCTCCTCAGCTCCCCTGAAGATGTGCAGGAGGGACCTGGCTCCTCCCAGTACTTTTATCCCAGATTCACAGCTGATTGATGAATTGGTGGAGCTCTAGTCACTCATCTGCACCCTCTGGGAAAGCATTTGTGTTGAAGGTCCCAGCAACTCTGGGGGGAAAGGATACTGAGGGATCCTGAAGTTACAGCTGACCCCAGGACGCTCCAGAGCAGAGTTGGTGTCCCTTTGATGGACTGGGGCAGCAGGTGGAGCAGACACAAAGGGAAGGAAGGAATGGAGAGAAAAGGACCCAGGCTGATGCTGAGAGGCATCGTGTTGTTGTTTCACTTAATATGTTGTAGAGACTAGTGGAGAGGACGGTTTTCATCTTTATTTACTAGATATTTGTATATGTTTTCTTTATATTAATTGCTACATAATACATCATTGGGACTTCCCAGGTGGGACTGGTGGTTAACGAACCTGCCTGCCCATGCAGGAGACACAAGAGACTTGTGTTTGATCCTTGAGTGGGGAAGATCCCCTGAAGGAGAGCATGGCCCCCTACTCCAGAATTCTCACCTGGAGAATGCCACGGACAGATCAGCCTGGCCGGCTACAGTCCATAGGGCCACAGAGTCAGACACAGCTAAAACAACTTAGCACACAGTATATTGTATTAAATTTCCCTAGGGACTTTAATAGACGGTTATTATGGATTTTTATAATGAAGTTGTTGTCCATTAAGAATATTAATCTATGCTTACCATATTATTCCATTTTTTGTTTCCAGCTTGACCTTATTCTTAGTTGCTTGACCTGCTCTACCTCCTTATTTTATAAAACAAGCTTGTGGTTTCCTTCTGCTTCTCCTCACCCAGAGTCTAGTTCTTAAGTACCATGAAACACACACACAGAAATTGTTACTCTAGAAAGCGTCTAACATATACAATGAAAACACACCCCACCCCCAACGAAATGTCTAGAAAGCGTTTTTTTTTTATGCCTGAAATGCCTCCCCATTGACCTGGACTGGTTAAAGATTACATCCAGTGTGGATTCTTGGATCCGGGTTCTGAAAAGACCACAGCTAACAAAGGAGTAGAATGGGTAGCTGTGAGCAACTTTTAGTCACGTGGGAGCCTGAGGGATGGCTGTGGTGAGTGAGTCTCCTCAGCTCCCCTGAAGATGTGCAGGAGGGACCTGGCTCCTCCCAGTACTTTTATCCCAGATTCACAGCTGATTGATGAATTGGTGGAGCTCTAGTCACTCATCTGCACCCTCTGGGAAAGCATTTGTGTTGAAGGTCCCAGCAACTCTGGGGGGAAAGGATACTGAGGGATCCTGAAGTTACAGCTGACCCCAGGACGCTCCAGAGCAGAGTTGGTGTCCCTTTGATGGACTGGGGCAGCAGGTGGAGCAGACACAAAGGGAAGGAAGGAATGGAGAGAAAAGGACCCAGGCTGATGCTGAGAGGCATCGTGTTGTTGTTTCACTTAATATGTTGTAGAGACTAGTGGAGAGGACGGTTTTCATCTTTATTTACTAGATATTTGTATATGTTTTCTTTATATTAATTGCTACATAATACATCATTGGGACTTCCCAGGTGGGACTGGTGGTTAACGAACCTGCCTGCCCATGCAGGAGACACAAGAGACTTGTGTTTGATCCTTGAGTGGGGAAGATCCCCTGAAGGAGAGCATGGCCCCCTACTCCAGAATTCTCACCTGGAGAATGCCACGGACAGATCAGCCTGGCCGGCTACAGTCCATAGGGCCACAGAGTCAGACACAGCTAAAACAACTTAGCACACAGTATATTGTATTAAATTTCCCTAGGGACTTTAATAGACGGTTATTATGGATTTTTATAATGAAGTTGTTGTCCATTAAGAATATTAATCTATGCTTACCATATTATTCCATTTTTTGTTTCCAGCTTGACCTTATTCTTAGTTGCTTGACCTGCTCTACCTCCTTATTTTATAAAACAAGCTTGTGGTTTCCTTCTGCTTCTCCTCACCCAGAGTCTAGTTCTTAAGTACCATGAAAACACACACACACACGAAATTGTTACTCTAGAAAGCGTCTAACATATACTAAAGTAGAAAGAATATTGTCGTACACCCCTTTAAGCCCATCACCCTCTTCAGCAAGGATTACTCCGTGACCAGTCTCATTTCGTGTATGCCTCCCATCTAACCTTCAGCGCCTGCCAGAAGTTCTTTTCAGTGAGTCCTAGTTATACCATTTTAGTATATATATATTTCAGTGATAGTTCTTAAAGTTTTTTTTAACTAAATTATTGTATTACATGTAGATAAAAATCTAATAATTCCTTAAAATCTTTAGTTATTTAGTCTCATAATTTTGATCATTTCATTTATTATTTTTACAGTTTATTGGGGTCGAGATCAAAATAAGACCCATGTCTGGCAATTGATTGATATTATACCAGATCTCTCTCATTCCTTGAAATATATTTATTGAAGAAACTCAAGTTCCCACAATCTAGATTTCGCTGCTGTATCTTGACAGTGTCAGTTAACATGTTATTCTGTTCCCTGCCTCTCCTAAAAATTGGAGGTAGACCTAGAACTGATGGTGGTGTGTCCCTTTGCGTACAGGAGGAAGGGGAGGCATTGTTTCTGGTTGTCACTGATTTGTCAGCCATTAATGTCATGGCCTAGAAACCTTCCTTCATTGGGGGCTTCCACATCATGTTCTAATTCATTTATTCCATCATCATGTACTAGCTGCAATGCTTTATAAAGATAAATGTTGCCTTATGAAGCATTTGATCAATGGAGTACAGTTTGATTTAGAGAGGATAAACATCAGATATTTTCTCTTTGTTCACTAGTTTTCAGAAAGATGGGCTTCTAGCATCCTCCAGAGGTGACTAGAGAGGTCTTTTTTTTCTTTTTTTGGGAGGTAGGGGTTGGAGGGAGGAGGGCAAGCAGGCCACTTCTATTGCTCTTTCATTTATCGTTTTTCATCCATCTTTGTTCTTTGGCCCGTGTGGGCCTCCCATCGCAGTGGCCTCTGTTGTCGCAGAGCACCGGCTCTGGGCACATGCGCTCCAGAGCTCCAGCTGGGTAATTGGACACATCGGTCCAGCCGCTGCATGGCACGTGGGATCTTCCCAGGTCAGGGATCGAACCGGCACCCCTTGCACTGCAAAGCAGTGTCCTTACCCACTGGACCACCAGGGAAGCCCTAGAGAGGTCTTAAGCTTTGTTTTTCTGCATCACTATTAACTCACGGATTTTACTAGATTTGATGCATTTGAACCCATTGTGGTTATTATCCTCAGGTGCTCAAATTTTTGTCTTTGGCCAGTGGAAGCCTCTTGGATGTGATCTTAATCTGGTAGAAATTCATACCTAACTGATTTCTAGCAATAAGATGTTTCAGGCTCATCTTGTATATTTTCTGCCTCAGAGCTATAATTGGCCATTTCTCCAAGGAGTCCTTTTACGGGAAGTGGAATCATTGTTGAGAGCCCACAGTTTAGGTGCTGCAGGTGTTGAGCAGCATCTTTTTCCATCTCCGAAAATCCATCCAAGCCACATCACCACTCCTAGCAACACCACCGCTTGTTACAACCGCAGTGGTTGGCACCCTGTCTGTCATCTCCATCCAGCCTTCACCTTGCCTCCAGCCACCTCCCAGTCTCTATGACACCCACAAAATACTTCTCAGCCTGCCTGGGTACGTTCACTGTGCCGCTTGACCCAAACGTCCTTCTGGTATTGTAAGGCATTTTGTGGGCCTTTTTCTCCTGCCTCTTCCACAATCCTGTCTGCCCTTATCAACCCAAGACGAGGCGATAGATCATCAGTTCTTAAAAGTCTCCTCCAACTTTGTTCTTGAGCTCTGTTGGCTCTCCAGAGTCCTGCTTGTTTCATGAGGTCATCTCTGAGCAGAGCAGTCCCTCTCTTTCCCAGGGCTTATCCACATTACTAGGCACACACTGGGAGACGGTGGGCTAACAGTTACTGAGTACTCATTAAGGCATGTGCTACTATGCTGAGCATTTCATGTGTGTGATGTAATCTAAGCTTCTTTACAAACTTGTGAGCTAAGAATTATGATTCTCAGTTCTGAGGAGAGAGGTTAAATAAGGGTACACGGCACTTGCTTCAAAGCAGTGTCCCCTTACATGCGCTCCAGAGCTCCAGCTGGGTAATTGGACACATCGGTCCAGCCGCTGCATGGCACGTGGGATCTTCCCAGGTCAGGGATCGAACCGGCACCCCTTGCACTGCAAAGCAGTGTCCTTACCCACTGGACCACCAGGGAAGCCCTAGAGAGGTCTTAAGCTTTGTTTTTCTGCATCACTATTAACTCACGGATTTTACTAGATTTGATGCATTTGAACCCATTGTGGTTATTATCCTCAGGTGCTCAAATTTTTGTCTTTGGCCAGTGGAAGCCTCTTGGATGTGATCTTAATCTGGTAGAAATTCATACCTAACTGATTTCTAGCAATAAGATGTTTCAGGCTCATCTTGTATATTTTCTGCCTCAGAGCTATAATTGGCCATTTCTCCAAGGAGTCCTTTTACGGGAAGTGGAATCATTGTTGAGAGCCCACAGTTTAGGTGCTGCAGGTGTTGAGCAGCGTCTTTTTCCATCTCCGAAAATCCATCCAAGCCACATCACCACTCCTAGCAACACCACCGCTTGTTACAACCGCAGTGGTTGGCACCCTGTCTGTCATCTCCATCCAGCCTTCACCTTGCCTCCAGCCACCTCCCAGTCTCTATGACACCCACAAAATACTTCTCAGCCTGCCTGGGTACGTTCACTGTGCCGCTTGACCCAAACGTCCTTCTGGTATTGTAAGGCATTTTGTGGGCCTTTTTCTCCTGCCTCTTCCACAATCCTGTCTGCCCTTATCAACCCAAGACGAGGCGATAGATCATCAGTTCTTAAAAGTCTCCTCCAACTTTGTTCTTGAGCTCTGTTGGCTCTCCAGAGTCCTGCTTGTTTCATGAGGTCATCTCTGAGCAGAGCAGTCCCTCTCTTTCCCAGGGCTTATCCACATTACTAGGCACACACTGGGGAGAGGTGGGCTAACAGTTACTGAGTACTCATTAAGGCATGTGCTACTATGCTGAGCATTTCATGTGTGTGATGTAATCTAAGCTTCTTTACAAACTTGTGAGCTAAGAATTATGATTCTCAGTTCTGAGGGAGAGAGGTTAAATAAGGGTCAGAGCTGGGATTCATCCTTTCTCCAGAGCTCAGGCCAGCTCAGACTGCCTTATCATGGCAGTAGATCCCAGGAGGACTTCCGCCTGGAGGGATCCAGTAAGGAATCTTTCCTGAGCCTTCTGCAGACTTGCAGAACTTTGGTCTCCTTATCCTACATTGCATTCAGGAGCAAATCTGTACCTTGTATGTTCTGGCACTTGGCTTAACTGTCTAATGCCTCACAGACTCATTCCTGTCCAGCAGTCTTCCCCAAAATGGTGTGTTTTCCTGTCTCTTGCTCCCTCTTCACCTGGTAAACTCCAGCTTCTCCTTTAAGAAGCAATTGAAGCCTCTCCTTTGAGGAGCCCTCCCTGACTTCCACCTCCAGTGAGTTAAGTGATGCTGATTTGACTCCCCGAAGGGACCGTGCTGGACCCTGGGGTCTTAGGGTCCATCCCTTTGACCCCAGCACAGTGCCTGACCCAGGAATACTGCTCGGCAACACCGTTGAATCCGTACATAAATGAATGAATGAGTGTGTGATATCAACCATCCTGTTCGGACTCACATGGGTCCAATGTTATCTTCCTTGAAATGGTTTTTACAGTTTCTTGTGGCCTCTGTCGCTATCTGCTTCTGTTGTACATGTTTATTTTTGTCCGTAAGTTAAATTATGCTCTGGGCCTGGAAGATGCAACTGGCTTGAGGCTCCCAACGCATTGCCTTGCACGTAGTCAAGACACGGTAATTATCCATGAGATTGAATCAAATGGCAGGCTGTACGGAAGGAAGTTACAGTGGAAGTGTTGGGCAGGCAATCAGAACACGAGAGACAGTTAAAGCATCTCCGATTTGCTACAATTTCTTTTAATAGGTTCTCTGTACGGATTTGCTGTCAACATGGATTGTTGGTTTAGAAAACAAAACAAAACAACAGGAGCTGCAATAACTCTTGAGAGGCACAGAGACTGGCAGCATTGTGTCACTGCTTCCAGGGTGATGGTCACAGATTTCTGCTCTGAGACAGGACTTAGTCATGATGCTGAGGAGGCCTAGATGATAAGCAAAAATGCTTCCTCCTAAAGATCCCAGACCTGTTGGCCTTCTCTGCTGCTTCCTTTGCTGCCTCCAGTTCTCTCTCCTCTTTTTCTTTTTTTTAAAGCCCAGACTGACCCAAGACTACCATCTGGCTCTGACAAAGAAGGTAGAGCTCTTGGTTTGGTTGTGGGACTCTGTCAGAAGGTAGCACTGCTTGGGGCCTAGCTTGGCCACACTGTCCATTCACTCCAAAAATACACATTAGCCTTTCATGGCCATTGCAGCAGTGGGCAGGCCTCTTGGCCCACTTAAAATAGTGGAGGAGACAGGGTCTTCAGCTCCTTGCACAGGTAGATAATTACAAACCATGCTCAGTGAGATGGAGAGAAAAGTGAAGATGCATCCATGGCACTGCCTTCTCCGTGAACCCCTCCCTGGGTCCTCCTGGCTGTGCAAGCCTCAGCTGATCTCCCTCGTCATCCAGAGCCATGCTTGTGCCGGCCTTCAGACCACTGAGACTCTGGGTGCACATGACTGGGAGCTGCTAGGATGAGGGTTCATTCTCTTCAAGAACAGTGTGTGGCATATGGCAGGTGCTCAATCAGTATTTAAGACAAGGAAGGCAATGAGCACATGTTACAGGGCCTCATTCCATCAAGTGAAGAAGTCATAAACCTCCCTCAGCACTGTGCTTATAATGATGAACTAGTTTCAAAACTTCACCTCCATCCTGAGAAGGAGGCATCTCTCCATCAAAAGGGGTGGAGGGTTGAAGAATGAACAGAAACCTTCAGCACATGGTCTGGTCTGTTGAGGAGGTCCACGCAAGGTACCTCCTTTCCGTTGCCCCCTAGACATTTTCTCCAGATGGTCTCATACTCTGATGGAGGCAACCTGCCCAGCAGCAGTGCCAGCCTCCTCTCAGGAAAGACCTGAGCCAAACCAGGGGCAAGACTCACCTGCTCAGCTCAGAGTTTCCAGCCTGGGCATGTCACCACTGGGACAAAGCAAACGTCTATTTTGAATGGCACTGGCTTAGTGTCAGAATAAGATGAACAGGGTTCTGTAGCCCATCCATTCTGGTTTGCCTCTTGGAGAACAAGATATGTTGCCCCAAACATACCCTCTCAGCTCCTACCCAGTCTCCTGGGGTTTTTCTCCTAGGTGAAAGGGTGTTGGGTCCTGGCCCCCAAATCCCTGAGTGAACACAGGAAATGTTTTTACACTGAACACAGCATCCCGGGTCACCTCCTATTTCAGCCCAGCTTGGTTGATGGCTTGATGCACACAGAGGTCTCTCCGCTGAATCTGGCACCTCCACTTCTCTGTCCCAGGGCTCTATCTCTTCTGAAGCCCCCTCAGTCGGCACCCAGCATGGCCTAGAGTATGGGTGCCTAGGGAAGTATGGGCCCCCTGCTTCCTTGCACAGGTAGATAATTACAAACCATGCTCAGTGAGATGGAGAGAAAAGTGAAGATGCATCCATGGCACTGCCTTCTCCGTGAACCCCTCCCTGGGTCCTCCTGGCTGTGCAAGCCTCAGCTGATCTCCCTCGTCATCCAGAGCCATGCTTGTGCCGGCCTTCAGACCACTGAGACTCTGGGTGCACATGACTGGGAGCTGCTAGGATGAGGGTTCATTCTCTTCAAGAACAGTGTGTGGCATATGGCAGGTGCTCAATCAGTATTTAAGACAAGGAAGGCAATGAGCACATGTTACAGGGCCTCATTCCATCAAGTGAAGAAGTCATAAACCTCCCTCAGCACTGTGCTTATAATGATGAACTAGTTTCAAAACTTCACCTCCATCCTGAGAAGGAGGCATCTCTCCATCAAAAGGGGTGGAGGGTTGAAGAATGAACAGAAACCTTCAGCACATGGTCTGGTCTGTTGAGGAGGTCCACGCAAGGTACCTCCTTTCCGTTGCCCCCTAGACATTTTCTCCAGATGGTCTCATACTCTGATGGAGGCAACCTGCCCAGCAGCAGTGCCAGCCTCCTCTCAGGAAAGACCTGAGCCAAACCAGGGGCAAGACTCACCTGCTCAGCTCAGAGTTTCCAGCCTGGGCATGTCACCACTGGGACAAAGCAAACGTCTATTTTGAATGGCACTGGCTTAGTGTCAGAATAAGATGAACAGGGTTCTGTAGCCCATCCATTCTGGTTTGCCTCTTGGAGAACAAGATATGTTGCCCCAAACATACCCTCTCAGCTCCTACCCAGTCTCCTGGGGTTTTTCTCCTAGGTGAAAGGGTGTTGGGTCCTGGCCCCCAAATCCCTGAGTGAACACAGGAAATGTTTTTACACTGAACACAGCATCCCGGGTCACCTCCTATTTCAGCCCAGCTTGGTTGATGGCTTGATGCACACAGAGGTCTCTCCGCTGAATCTGGCACCTCCACTTCTCTGTCCCAGGGCTCTATCTCTTCTGAAGCCCCCTCAGTCGGCACCCAGCATGGCCTAGAAGTATGCAGAGGTGGCACCTAGGGGCCACCTATGTAATGGGGGGCTCTCCTGGAGACACTGTGTATGGTCCCATAGCCCCATAGAAACTGCTGTTCAGGTGCCCACGGATAGCTGGCTCAGTTACCTGTGCCCTGTTCTCTGGCTCTTTCTACGTCTCTGCGTCTCTCTCCTCAACCCTCATTCTTTTCCTGGAATTTCTTCCCCCTTTCAAATGACTTTAGACTCAGACACAAGGGAAAGGAGACAGCTAACTGGCAGAATCATCTTCTAGAGAACTTCTCAGGAAAGTCTCCTACACTTTCTGAACTTTAGCTTCCTCATCCATGAAAGAGAGTGAATAGCCTGTGGCCTGAACCTCACACTGAACTGTCGTCTGGTTCCCCAGAGGCCTCACATTCTGCACTGGCTGGTCCCACTGCCAGAGCGCCCCTTCCCCTCCCCCACCCCTCTCATAGCTGGCCAGTGACTCAATGCTCCAAACCCAGGCGCCTTCCCTCAGGACTGGAAACCACCTAAATGTCCCACAGTTATGGAATGGTTAAGTAATGTATATGCATACCTTCAGCAAAAATACAGAAAGTCAGGAAAGCCAGTTTAGGGGATATTTTTGATGACATAAGGAAATATATTGAGATTATCCGGTACTATAAAGCTGACCATAGAACATACTTAGTATGGGTGTATGTGTAAGTGTGTGTATAAAACATAGAAAGCTTAAGAAAACATAGCATGTTATTTCTAAGCAGTAGGATTATTTCCCTTTTTTTTTAATTTTTTTTTTCACCAACTGGGACGCCTCATTTTGAATGGCACTGGCTTAGTGTCAGAATAAGATGAACAGGGTTCTGTAGCCCATCCATTCTGGTTTGCCTCTTGGAGAACAAGATATGTTGCCCCAAACATACCCTCTCAGCTCCTACCCAGTCTCCTGGGGTTTTTCTCCTAGGTGAAAGGGTGTTGGGTCCTGGCCCCCAAATCCCTGAGTGAACACAGGAAATGTTTTTACACTGAACACAGCATCCCGGGTCACCTCCTATTTCAGCCCAGCTTGGTTGATGGCTTGATGCACACAGAGGTCTCTCCGCTGAATCTGGCACCTCCACTTCTCTGTCCCAGGGCTCTATCTCTTCTGAAGCCCCCTCAGTCGGCACCCAGCATGGCCTAGAAGTATGCAGAGGTGGCACCTAGGGGCCACCTATGTAATGGGGGGCTCTCCTGGAGACACTGTGTATGGTCCCATAGCCCCATAGAAACTGCTGTTCAGGTGCCCACGGATAGCTGGCTCAGTTACCTGTGCCCTGTTCTCTGGCTCTTTCTACGTCTCTGCGTCTCTCTCCTCAACCCTCATTCTTTTCCTGGAATTTCTTCCCCCTTTCAAATGACTTTAGACTCAGACACAAGGGAAAGGAGACAGCTAACTGGCAGAATCATCTTCTAGAGAACTTCTCAGGAAAGTCTCCTACACTTTCTGAACTTTAGCTTCCTCATCCATGAAAGAGAGTGAATAGCCTGTGGCCTGAACCTCACACTGAACTGTCGTCTGGTTCCCCAGAGGCCTCACATTCTGCACTGGCTGGTCCCACTGCCAGAGCGCCCTTCCCTCCCCACCCCTCTCATAGCTGGCCAGTGACTCAATGCTCCAAACCCAGGCGCCTTCCCTCAGGACTGGAAACCACCTAAATGTCCCACAGTTATGGAATGGTTAAGTAATGTATATGCATACCTTCAGCAAAAATACAGAAAGTCAGGAAAGCCAGTTTAGGGGATATTTTTGATGACATAAGGAAATATATTGAGATTATCCGGTACTATAAAGCTGACCATAGAACATACTTAGTATGGGTGTATGTGTAAGTGTGTGTATAAAACATAGAAAGCTTAAGAAAACATAGCATGTTATTTCTAAGCAGTAGGATTATTTCCCTTTTTTTTTTTAATTTTATTTTTAGGATTCTCTTAAATTACGTTGGTTTTTTTTTTTTTTTTTTTTCATTTATAGCCAGATATAAGTCAACTTGTTATTTAGAGCAAGCAAAAATATCAAATATCACCTTCCTTTTAATCTGTCCTCATAGAGGCTGAGCCTACATAGAGTGACCAGACAACCTATAGGGCTCAGTATGTACACAAGATTATTCCCCACAGAAGGAACTTCCTTCTGGTTTTATGTGGAAATGTAGAAGTGACCATGCTTTAGATATTCGTCATATTTAAAAAAAAAAAAAAATACAGTGTAGTGTTAAGGATGTAAACTATGGAGCCATTGCTTCTCAGCCTTTGGCTAAGATCAACTGTTAATTCTGGAGCCAGATGCTGCTGTTGTTGTTCAGTCGCTAAGTCGTGTTCGACTCTTTTTTTTTTTTTTTAGATTTATTTATTTATTTTGGTGGGGGAGGGATGGGGAGGGAGGGGAGCAGGCGGGCCACTTCTATTGGTCTTTCATTTGTCCATTTTCATCCATCTTTGTTCTTTGGCTCCTGTGGGCCTCCCATCGCGGTGGCGTCTATTGTTGCAGAGCACCGGCTCTGGGCGCATGTGCTCCAGAGCTCCGGCTCAGTCATTGGACACATCAGTCCAGCCGCTCCGCGGCACGTGGGATCTCCCCAGGCCAGGGATCGAACCGGCGCCCCTTGCACTGCAAGGCGGTGTCCTTACCCACTGGACCACCAGGGAAGGCTCTGTTTGACTCTTGATGACCCCATGGACTACACTACGCCAAACTTCTCTGTCCTCCACTCTCTCCTGGAGCTTGCTCAAGTGACTGCAGCCATGAAATTAGAACACATTTACTTCTTGGAAGGAAAGCTATGACAAACCTAGACAAAGTATTAAAAAAGCAAAGACATTTTGCCAATAAAGGTCCATATAGTCAAAGCTATGATTTTTCCAGTAGTCACATACAGATAAGACAGCTGGACCATAAAGAAGGCTTAGCACTGAAGAAATGATGCTTTTGGACGGTAGTGCTGGAGAATACTCTGGAGAGTCCCTTGGATGGCAAGGAGATCAAACCCATTAATCCTAAAGGAAATCAACCCGAATATTCATTGGAAGGACTGAAATTGAAACTCCAATACTTTGGCCACCTGATGCAAAGAACCAACTCATTGGAAAAGACTTTGATGATGGGAAAGATTGAAGACAGAAGAAGAGGGTGGCAGAAGATGAAATGATTAGATAGCATCACTGACTCAATGGGCATGAACTTGAGCAAACTCCAGGAGCCAGCTGACCTGGGATCAAATCTGGATTCCACTTTCTTGCTCAAGTTACATAACCTCTCAGGGCCTGATTTTCCTCATCTATAAAATAGGGATAATCGGTTCCTACTCACTGGATTATTGGGAAGATTAAGTGAGTTAATACATATTTTTTAAGAAAGGTGCCACATATGTGTGCCTGGTACAAAGTAAAAGCAGTGCAAGTACATTCTCTCACCGGCATTGTCCATTCAAGAGAGAGTTTCCATCAACAGTGCTCCTTCAGAATAAGCCACCAGCTGACCTTCAGACAGATCTGGAATTAGCCCACCAGTGAACCCATCCAAACGAAACACAATGCCACGGCTACTCAGTGGCCACGCCCCCTACCCAGAGCCCTTGTTTCAGTGGAGTCCACTGGTCGGGGATTCCAGTGGACGGGTACTTGATGTGGCACTCACTAAGCAGCAGTGAGCAACTACAAAAATAAATGACTGGCTTACTTGTGATTAATAAATACGAATGATATCGACATGATGGTCTAAGTGGCACAGAGAAAGGGATAAAGAGATTTGACTGAGGTGACACACAAAGATAAAACAAGTGAGTGCCGAGGCTGCCCTGGGTGCCTGGAGCCCTGCTGGTCCTCCCATGGTCTCTGCATCTCTCATATGCTCCTCTGTGCCCTCCCCTTGGAAGGACAAACCTAGACAAAGTATTAAAAAAGCAAAGACATTTTGCCAATAAAGGTCCATATAGTCAAAGCTATGATTTTTCCAGTAGTCACATACAGATAAGACAGCTGGACCATAAAGAAGGCTTAGCACTGAAGAAATGATGCTTTTGGACGGTAGTGCTGGAGAATACTCTGGAGAGTCCCTTGGATGGCAAGGAGATCAAACCCATTAATCCTAAAGGAAATCAACCCGAATATTCATTGGAAGGACTGAAATTGAAACTCCAATACTTTGGCCACCTGATGCAAAGAACCAACTCATTGGAAAAGACTTTGATGATGGGAAAGATTGAAGACAGAAGAAGAGGGTGGCAGAAGATGAAATGATTAGATAGCATCACTGACTCAATGGGCATGAACTTGAGCAAACTCCAGGAGCCAGCTGACCTGGGATCAAATCTGGATTCCACTTTCTTGCTCAAGTTACATAACCTCTCAGGGCCTGATTTTCCTCATCTATAAAATAGGGATAATCGGTTCCTACTCACTGGATTATTGGGAAGATTAAGTGAGTTAATACATATTTTTTAAGAAAGGTGCCACATATGTGTGCCTGGTACAAAGTAAAAGCAGTGCAAGTACATTCTCTCACCGGCATTGTCCATTCAAGAGAGAGTTTCCATCAACAGTGCTCCTTCAGAATAAGCCACCAGCTGACCTTCAGACAGATCTGGAATTAGCCCACCAGTGAACCCATCCAAACGAAACACAATGCCACGGCTACTCAGTGGCCACGCCCCCTACCCAGAGCCCTTGTTTCAGTGGAGTCCACTGGTCGGGGATTCCAGTGGACGGGTACTTGATGTGGCACTCACTAAGCAGCAGTGAGCAACTACAAAAATAAATGACTGGCTTACTTGTGATTAATAAATACGAATGATATCGACATGATGGTCTAAGTGGCACAGAGAAAGGGATAAAGAGATTTGACTGAGGTGACACACAAAGATAAAACAAGTGAGTGCCGAGGCTGCCCTGGGTGCCTGGAGCCCTGCTGGTCCTCCCATGGTCTCTGCATCTCTCATATGCTCCTCTGTGCCCTCCCCCTTGGAAGGATGCTCTGCTTTCAGGACTTGGTTCAGAACTGTGCGGAGGACCAGAATGTACTGCATTGATGTTTGTGTGCACACCTTTCCCCTCCCCCCCTCAACTAAAGCATTCTTTAAGTCCTTATTGAGTGTATAGCACATGCCTGGCACTGTACTGATCTCTCATGGCCACCACAGGTAGCTATTCTTTGGGCAGCTACCAACCTCAGAAGGGAAGTACTTATTATTTAATTTGTTTATTTGGCTGCACTGGGTCTTAGCTACAGCGTGTGGGATCTTTAGTTGTAGCACGCGGGATCTAGTTTCTTCTCCAGGGATCAAACCCAGGCCCACTGCATTGGGAACATGGAGCCTTAGCCACTGGTCCACCAGGGAAGTCCTGGAAAGTACTTATTTATGGTTGTGTTTACAGCTCCTGCACCATTCCCTGGTACCAGAGATGCCCGTGGGTGCTTATGAATGAAAGAGATAAGCAGTGCCAGTTCCGCCCTGGCTGTCCTGGGCTGTCGTGCCCACACTTCACATGTAATTGGCTAACCTACCAGGTCAATTTTTATGGTCTCCCCAAGGCTGCTATTAACACAAGTGCTTAGGGTATACGGATGCACACAGATGCACACACATGCACTACAGCTTGGTATTACCCATTATAAACTCTCAGACTGCACACCCACACCACCTTCTACTTCAGTAGGAACAGAACTTTAAAACCAAGAAAATGGGCTTCCCTGGTGGTCCAGTGGGTAAGGACACTGCCTTGCAGTGCAAGGGGCACTGGTTCGATCCCTGGCCTGGGAAGATCCCACGTGCCACGGAGCAGCTGGACCGATGTAACCAATTACCGAGCCAGAGCTCTGCAGTGCATGCACCCAGAGCCGGTGCTCTGCAACAACAGAGGCCACCGCTATGGGAGGCCCACACGGGCCAAAGAACGAAGATGGATGAAAATAGACAAATGAAAGACCAATAGAAGTGGCCCGCCTGCTCCACTCCCTCCCCACCCTACATCCCCCCACACACAAAAAAGAGGTTTAAAGAAAAAAAAAAAAAAAAAACAAGAAAATGGGGCTTCCCTGGTGGTCCAGTGGGTAAAGAGGAGTCTGTCTTGCGGTGTAAGGGGCACCGGTTCAATCCCTGGCCTGGGAAGATCCCACGTGCCACGGAGCAGCTGGACCGATGTAACCAATTACCGAGCCAGAGCTCTGCAGTGCATGCACCCAGAGCCGGTGCTCTGCAACAACAGAGGCCACCGCTATGGGAGGCCCACACGGGCCAAAGAACGAAGATGGATGAAAATAGACAAATGAAAGACCAATAGAAGTGGCCCGCCTGCTCCACTCCCTCCCCACCCTACATCCCCCCACACACAAAAAAGAGGTTTAAAGAAAAAAAAAAAAAAAAAACAAGAAAATGGGGCTTCCCTGGTGGTCCAGTGGGTAAAGAGTAGTCTGTCTTGCGGTGTAAGGGGCACCGGTTCAATCCCTGGCCCGGGAGGATCCCACATGCTGCAGAGCAGCTGGACCCATGTGCCCCATTGCAAACTGGTGCTCTGGAGCGCCCTCTGCAGTGAGAGGGGCTGCTGCAGTGGGAGGTCCATGCCGGCCAAGGAATGGGGATGGATGAAATAAATAAATAAAAAACCAATAAGAGAGACCAAAGTTGAGAAAGGAAAAAAAACCCAAGAAAATGGTTCTGATTCTAGATTTAAAGAGATAATGGACATACATGATGAGACAAAAGACAAGGAATGGTATTTGATGATAGACCCTTTATGGCAGCAGTGTTTTAGATTCCCATGGCTTACTTGAGACCTCCACTGTGCTTCAGATCACATGGTTTTGACAGCCTGAAGCTAGCCAACAGTGCATCCATTTCCTTCTGGGCTTACTTACCTTCGGAGGGCAGCTGAATCATGTGTTTGTCTGATGTGGTCCAGGGGCCCTGTGCCTGGCTGCCTCCCAACTCTGCAGAGTCTATACAACTGACCAAAACAAAGATGCTGGTGGAAACTTTAAGACTTGGGACCTGTCAGCTCCCATCCCAACACCAACCTCTAAGTTTCCTCTTTTGGCTGTGCTTTAAGGCCTGGATGTGAGGCCCTGGTGACTAAACAGCTGTGTCAGGTAGAGCAGAGTGTGGGGAGACCCTGACAGTCTGCTGAGGCCACTACGCAATGTTCCTGTGTTTACCTGATGTTTTATATTATGGCTGCTGAAATAAATATCCTTTTAGTTAAAAGCAATAAAATTCTTCTCATTTAAGGGCTGGGATGGAGGGGCAGGGATTTTGTATTTGCTTTTGATAATCTCATACAGAAGAAGAATGAACCCACATGTTGTAGGAAGGGGTGAGTATTGAGAGCAGACCCTGTCCCCTTAACCAAGAAAACTTTTAGTGGCAGAGTGATGCCCCCTCAGAGATATCCATATCCCAGATATGGATTTGAATGAATCTTTGGATATGTTAGCTTACATGGAGAGGAGAAATTAAGGTTGCAGGTAGAATTATAGGTGCTCATCAGCTGACTCTAAAATAAGAAGATTGTTCTGGGCTATGTAGATGGCTGAGTGTAATCATAGGGTACTTAAAAATGGAAGAGGTAGGGCTTCCCTGGTGGTCCAGTGGGTAAGGACACTGCCTTGCAGTGCAAGGGGCGCCAGTTCGGTCCCTGGCCTGGGAAGATTCCACGTGCTGCGGAGCGGCTGGACCGATGTGTCCAATTGCCGAGCCGGAGTTCTGGAGCGCACGTGCCCAGAACCGGTGCTCTGTGACAACAGAGGCCACCGCGATGGGAGGCCCACAGGGGCCAAAGAATGAAGATGGATGAAAATAGACAAATGAAAGACCAATAGAAGTGGCCCGCCTGCTCCCCTCCCTCCCCCACCCCAATAAATAAATAAATAAATCTTTTAAAAAAAAATGGAAGAGGTAGGGGTCAGAGTAATGCAATGTGAAAAGGATCTGACTCCCACCCCCCATTGCTGGTTATGAAGATGGAAGAAGGGGACCACAAGCCAAGGAATGCAGGTGGCCTCCAGAAGCCAGAAAAGGCCAGAAAATGGATTCTCCCCTAGAGCCTTCAGAAAGAGGCAAGCCCTGCCAATGCCTCTAGTCCAGCAAGACCCACGTTGACCTTCGAACCTACAGAACCATAAGGACAGTAAATCTGTTGTTTCAAACCACCAAGTGTGTAGTAATTTGTTACCTCAGCAATGGAAAATGAATACAAGAGCCCATAGTGTAAACACCCCATCAGGAACAATGGATAGATACAACTTCCAATGCAGTTCCAGAGAAAGCAGTAAAAGCACCTTCCATGATGGTTGTTTACTAGTGGGACAGATTCCTTCTTGGGAAAGATCCTTTCTTGGGAAAGCAGAAATGACATTGCCAGGCATCCTTAAGTTATGAGGAAGCTCTGTTTTTTCCCTTTTTTAATTTTTCAGTCCTCCTTAACCAAGAAAACTTTTAGTGGCAGAGTGATGCCCTCAGAGATATCCATATCCCAGATATGGATTTGAATGAATCTTTGGATATGTTAGCTTACATGGAGAGGAGAAATTAAGGTTGCAGGTAGAATTATAGGTGCTCATCAGCTGACTCTAAAATAAGAAGATTGTTCTGGGCTATGTAGATGGCTGAGTGTAATCATAGGGTACTTAAAAATGGAAGAGGTAGGGCTTCCCTGGTGGTCCAGTGGGTAAGGACACTGCCTTGCAGTGCAAGGGGCGCCAGTTCGGTCCCTGGCCTGGGAAGATTCCACGTGCTGCGGAGCGGCTGGACCGATGTGTCCAATTGCCGAGCCGGAGTTCTGGAGCGCACGTGCCCAGAACCGGTGCTCTGTGACAACAGAGGCCACTGCGATGGGAGGCCCACAGGGGCCAAAGAATGAAGATGGATGAAAATAGACAAATGAAAGACCAATAGAAGTGGCCCGCCTGCTCCCCTCCCTCCCCCACCCCAATAAATAAATAAATAAATCTTTTAAAAAAATGGAAGAGGTAGGGGTCAGAGTAATGCAATGTGAAAAGGATCTGACTCCCACCCCCCATTGCTGGTTATGAAGATGGAAGAAGGGGACCACAAGCCAAGGAATGCAGGTGGCCTCCAGAAGCCAGAAAAGGCCAGAAAATGGATTCTCCCCTAGAGCCTTCAGAAAGAGGCAAGCCCTGCCAATGCCTCTAGTCCAGCAAGACCCACGTTGACCTTCGAACCTACAGAACCATAAGGACAGTAAATCTGTTGTTTCAAACCACCAAGTGTGTAGTAATTTGTTACCTCAGCAATGGAAAATGAATACAAGAGCCCATAGTGTAAACACCCCATCAGGAACAATGGATAGATACAACTTCCAATGCAGTTCCAGAGAAAGCAGTAAAAGCACCTTCCATGATGGTTGTTTACTAGTGGGACAGATTCCTTCTTGGGAAAGATCCTTTCTTGGGAAAGCAGAAATGACATTGCCAGGCATCCTTAAGTTATGAGGAAGCTCTGTCTTCTCATCTCAGCCCTGGAAACAAACCAAAAACCATGTAGTTTGTTTCTGGAAATGTGTTCTCACTTGGGAATGAGTACAACTTGCACTATAGGGCTTGAAAATGGTCTTTGTGCTTTGCTTCCTGTACAAATGCTTCCATAGGGGTCAGCTAATGTTGGATAAATTACTACTGTCTCCTTGGTGATGGAAAGAAACATATGGGTCTCTTAAAACTGTGGATTTCCCCTAGTGAGCACTATATTTGGTTGGAAAAAAATAGTAAATTTGGGTAGATTTTTAATAGACTGTTTTTATAATACTTTTAGACTTATAGGCAAAAAATGCAAAGATAGTACAGAGAGTTCCTATAGGCCTATGCTCAGTTTCTCCTCTTATTAATATCTTACATTAGTATGCTACATTTTTTTGTAATTCATAAGCCAGTATTAATATATTATTACTGTTAACTATACAATTACATGCTGAATTTTCCTTTATGTAAATTAAACATTAATAAAGCAGATAAAAATGATATTTAGAGTTATAGTGGTGTTTTTGTCAAAATTGGCATAAAATGTTGGTGTTTATTTTCCATTTCTGTTGGTGAATCATACACATGACACATGGTTTATACTTGTGCAGTGACTACCACGATAAAGATGTAGAATATTTCCAGCACCCCAAAACTTCTCTAGTGTCTTTTTGCAGTGAATTTCCTCCTCTAAGTTGTTGAGTGCACTGGCCTAAGTTGTTTATAGTACTACTTAATGATAGTTCTTTTAATGTCTGACATTTCTCAAGTGATACTCCCTTTGTCATTCCTGATATTGGAAATTTATATCTTCTCTTTTTCTTGATCAGTCTTAGAGATTTATCAATATTGATATTTTCAATGAATCGTGTGTAGTAATTTGTTACCTCAGCAATGGAAAATGAATACAAGAGCCCATAGTGTAAACACCCCATCAGGAACAATGGATAGATACAACTTCCAATGCAGTTCCAGAGAAAGCAGTAAAAGCACCTTCCATGATGGTTGTTTACTAGTGGGACAGATTCCTTCTTGGGAAAGATCCTTTCTTGGGAAAGCAGAAATGACAACGCCAGGCATCCTCAAGTTATGAGGAAGCTCTGTCTTCTCATCTCAGCCCTGGAAACAAACCAAAAACCATGTAGTTTGTTTCTGGAAATGTGTTCTCACTTGGGAATGAGTACAACTTGCACTATAGGGCTTGAAAATGGTCTTTGTGCTTTGCTTCCTGTACAAATGCTTCCATAGGGGTCAGCTAATGTTGGATAAATTACTACTGTCTCCTTGGTGATGGAAAGAAACATATGGGTCTCTTAAAACTGTGGATTTCCCCTAGTGAGCACTATATTTGGTTGGAAAAAAATAGTAAATTTGGGTTGATTTTTTAATAGACTGTTTTTATAATACTTTTAGACTTATAGGCAAAAAATGCAAAGATAGTACAGAGAGTTCCTATAGGCCTATGCTCAGTTTCTCCTCTTATTAATATCTTACATTAGTATGCTACATTTTTTTGTAATTCATAAGCCAGTATTAATATATTATTACTGTTAACTATACAATTACATGCTGAATTTTCCTTTATGTAAATTAAACATTAATAAAGCAGATAAAAATGATATTTAGAGTTATAGTGGTGTTTTTGTCAAAATTGGCATAAAATGTTGGTGTTTATTTTCCATTTCTGTTGGTGAATCATACACATGACACATGGTTTATACTTGTGCAGTGACTACCACGATAAAGATGTAGAATATTTCCAGCACCCCAAAACTTCTCTAGTGTCTTTTTGCAGTGAATTTCCTCCTCTAAGTTGTTGAGTGCACTGGCCTAAGTTGTTTATAGTACTACTTAATGATAGTTCTTTTAATGTCTGACATTTCTCAAGTGATACTCCCTTTGTCATTCCTGATATTGGAAATTTATATCTTCTCTTTTTTCTTGATCAGTCTGACTAGAGATTTATCAATATTGATATTTTCAATGAATCGACTTCAAATTATAACTTAAAAATAAATACATTAAAAACCTTAAAAATATCTTAAATTTTTTCAATAAAAATTTTTTAATTAAAAAAATTACTATTAACTAAAGTTATTCATATATTTTCAGCTTTTGTCTAATGTCCTTTTTCTCTCCCAAGTTCCCATGTAGAAGACCATGTCACCATTCTCTGCCACATCTTCTTAGGCTCCGCTTGGCTGTTACCTGTTCTCAGACTTTGCTTGTTTTCAGTGGCCTTTTCATAAAACTTAACTCAAAATGATCACAGACTGGAATGTAAAATATAATGTATACAATTTATAGAAGGAAACATAACACATCTATTTTATTCAGGAGTTTGATAATGAGTTTTTTGATGCTACACTGAAAGGACAATCTGTGAAAGAAAATGGATTAAGTTGGACTTCATTAAAATCTGTGTAAGATATTGTTAAAATGAAAAGTGTACGGTCTGTATCTAGATGAAATTTTGCAGTCGAACATCCAGTGGATCTAGCATTTGTTGGTACAGCTCTCCTTTCTACATTGAATTGCCTTTGCTCTTTTGTCAGAGAGCAACTGACTGTGTTCATGTGGTTTGTTCCTGGGTTCTCTCTTCTGTTCCACTGATCTATGTATCTACTCTTAGCCACTTCCATGCTATCTTATGGTAACTATAGTAGTGTCAATTCTCCAACTTTGTCCTTCTTTAATATTTTGCTGTCTACTTTGAGTCTGCCTTGCTAGGTAAACTTTAGAATGGGTTTGTCAGTATCCACAAAATCACTTGCTTTAACTCTGACTAGGATTACATTGAATCTATAGGTGAACATGGAAAGAATTGACACCTTAATAGTGTGTTTTATAATCTGTGAACACTGACTGTCTCTCCATTTATCTAGATCTTTGATTTCTTTCATCAGAGTTTTGTAATTTTCTGTATGCCAAGCCTGTGTATGTGCTGTTAGATTAATATCTTAGTATTGCTTATGTAGGTGCTACTATAAATGATACTGTGTCTTTAATTTCTAACTTTAATCATGTATATATGTATTTAGGAAGCCAATCAACTTTTGTATATCAGCCTTCTACCCTGCCACCTTGCCATAAATGCTAATCAGTTATAAGAGTATGGACTTCCCTGGTGGCTCCGAGGGTAAAGAATCTGCCTGCAATGCAGGAGACCCAGGTTCAGTCTCTGGACTGGGAAGATCCCCTGGAGAAGGGAATGGCTACCCACTCCAGTATTCTTGCCTGGAGAATTCCATGGACAGAGGAGCCTGGTGGGCTACAGACCATGAGGTCACAAAGAGTCAGGCATAACTGAGTGACTAACACTTTCTTTCTAAGAGTACGGTTTTTTTGATTGGTCTGTTTCATTTTGTTTTAGTCAATTCTTAGGGAGTTTCTACATAGTTAATCATATTATATACAAAGAAAGATGGTTTTATTTCTTCCTTCCCAGTTTACATGCCCTTCCTTTATATCCTTTTCCTGTATTATTGCAGTAGCTAGATTTTTTAGTATGATTTTTGAATAGAGGAATCATCTTTGCCTTGTTCCCAGTCTTAGAATATAAGCATCCAGTTTTTCACCATTAAGTATGTTAACTATAGTTTTTTGGTAGATGCTCTTTCAGGTTGATTTTTCACATAGAGAAAAATTGTTGGGATTTACCTACCAGACAATGTAGTTGTCTCTAGCTGCAAGAACTTCTGGGGGGGACCACTGAGCCATTTAGAAGTTAAAGGAGCTTGAGTAGATTTTATGAGGGCCAGAAATTAATCATTGGAGTCCCAATAAGGATCTAGAGCAGCTTAAGTACCTCACTGGGGCCCACTTGCATGGACGGAGAAAGAACCACCTGCATGTCGTCTTGCCCTCCCTCAGTTTGGTGGTTGGGTTTTTCATCTGTAGACATGGGGGAGCGTGGTCCAGGGTCGACCTTCTTTGGGCAGACCTTACCTCATGACTGCAAAGTGGCTGCAATAAATTCTAGGCATAACATTCTGATGCAGTAACGGGTGAAAGGAGAAAGGTATCTTCTCTCCCTTGAGCCTCTCTTTAAAATGGAGAACTTTTCTAGAACTTCCCTCAAAATTTCCAGTTCCAGGTCTTTGAGCTAAATTGAATAACATCACAGTGTTTGAGCCAGTCACTGCTAGGGGACTGAGATTATCATGATTATCTTAACTCAGAGTCAGTCTCATCTAGAAGCATAAGGAGGGAGGGATGTCTGCTGAAACAAATGAGAATTCTTTCAGCAGAGAAAAATAAAATCAGCACTGGGGAGGAAACCAATAGTGTCCACTATACCCAGCTATACCCTTGTTTTCTACAAAATTTTTTCTATCAAATTTCAAAGAGTTTAAGTCACAAACATACTGTCCCAGAACTGATAAAAAAAATAGAAGTAGGATTCAGGGGCTTCCCCTGGTGGTCCAGTGGGTAAGGACACCGCCTTGCAGTGCAAGGGGCGTCGGTTCGATCCCTGGCCTGGGAAGATCCCACGTGCTGTGGAGCGGCTGGACCGATGTGTCCAATCACCGAGCCAGAGCTCTGGCGCACATGCGCCCAGAGCCGGCGCTCTGCGACAACAGACGCCACCGAGATGGGAGGCCCACAGGAGCCAAAGGACAAAGACGGATGAAAATGGAGAAGTGAAAGACCAATAGAAGTGGCCCGCCCGCTCCCCTCCCTCCCCAACCCGACCCAAAAAATAGAAGTAGGATTCAAATCCAGGCCTTTCAGGCTTCAGAGTCCATCCATGCACTCTCTCTGCTGCATAGCTGGACCCAGAGTCACACTGCGTTTCCCAGAAAAGCCAGGCTCCCTGCCTCATGGTGAGCACTTCAGGAGCCGAGGCAATCGCCCTGCTCTCCCAAGCCCGACCTTCAGCTAGGCATTTAATCTGTTTATTAAGTTATGACTAATGGCGCCGCAAGACACCGAGGGTTGCACATTCAGACCTAGTTTTAGATTGTTAGAGGAGGTTCGGGGGTAAACATCGTGTCGTATTCTGTGCCGAGAAAATTCAATTGCAGGCCTTTCTCTTTGAGAGCCCAGGAGTGGCAAGGGGCTTCTGCTGGGTCCTGCTTTGGTTTAATAGAAATGAAACCTCCAAAGCATGCGGGCTGTTTTGGGAACGTGGCCACTAATGCAGCCCCATGGGGCCGGGGGCCAAGCCCGCACCGCACCGGGCAGTTTGCATATTCACTTTTACAAACAGTTGGCTCAGAGTCAGCGGTTAATGGGATGGGAATGATGTTCCTGTACCAAATCATTTCCTGAAAAAAAACATTTCCAATTGCAAACATATCTCAGCCTTTCTTCTCGGGTTTGTTTTGTCCTTTTCTTCTCAAACTAGAATGAGGAATCTGCTGAAACAAATGAGAATTCTTTCAGCAGAGAAAAATAAAATCAGCACTGGGAGGAAACCAATAGTGTCCACTATACCCAGCTATACCCTTGTTTTCTACAAAATTTTTCTATCAAATTTCAAAGAGTTTAAGTCACAAACATACTGTCCCAGAACTGATAAAAAAAATAGAAGTAGGATTCAGGGGCTTCCCCTGGTGGTCCAGTGGGTAAGGACACCGCCTTGCAGTGCAAGGGGCGTCGGTTCGATCCCTGGCCTGGGAAGATCCCACGTGCTGTGGAGCGGCTGGACCGATGTGTCCAATCACCGAGCCAGAGCTCTGGCGCACATGCGCCCAGAGCCGGCGCTCTGCGACAACAGACGCCACCGAGATGGGAGGCCCACAGGAGCCAAAGGACAAAGACGGATGAAAATAGATAAATGAAAGACCAATAGAAGTGGCCCGCCCGCTCCCCTCCCTCCCCAACCCGACCCCTGCCCAAGAAATAGAAGTAGGATTCAAATCCAGGCCTTTCAGGCTTCAGAGTCCATCCATGCACTCTCTCTGCTGCATAGCTGGACCCAGAGTCACACTGCGTTTCCCAGAAAAGCCAGGCTCCCTGCCTCATGGTGAGCACTTCAGGAGCCGAGGCAATCGCCCTGCTCTCCCAAGCCCGACCTTCAGCTAGGCATTTAATCTGTTTATTAAGTTATGACTAATGGCGCCGCAAGACACCGAGGGTTGCACATTCAGACCTAGTTTTAGATTGTTAGAGGAGGTTCGGGGGTAAACATCGTGTCGTATTCTGTGCCGAGAAAATTCAATTGCAGGCCTTTCTCTTTGAGAGCCCAGGAGTGGCAAGGGGCTTCTGCTGGGTCCTGCTTTGGTTTAATAGAAATGAAACCTCCAAAGCATGCGGGCTGTTTTGGGAACGTGGCCACTAATGCAGCCCCATGGGGCCGGGGGCCAAGCCCGCACCGCACCGGGCAGTTTGCATATTCACTTTTACAAACAGTTGGCTCAGAGTCAGCGGTTAATGGGATGGGAATGATGTTCCTGTACCAAATCATTTCCTGAAAAAAAACATTTCCAATTGCAAACATATCTCAGCCTTTCTTCTCGGGTTTGTTTTGTCTCTGTGAGTGAATTAAAGAGGCAGGGCACGGGGGAGTGTTTCTGACTGGGGATTTTTCATCTGAAAACATTTTTAACAATGATCTACAGAGAAAAAAGGCCCTGTGCAGACCCACCTTTAGGAGTCCTGGCTGCAAATATGGCATTTCTAGTCCCACGTTAGAGGTGTAAATATCTCTATATTCGCAAATTGGCTGTGACTGTACAGCAGTCTTGGGACAGAGGTAGCTTTTTTCTCTTTACAAAATGTAAGCTGGCAATGCTGCCTTAGAAATGTGCCCACACATGTACATGCAGGATCAGGCCAAAATATGATTTTTTTCCTCCTAAGAAAATTCTTCTTTGTATCTTGTATACTGCTTTGGTAAATTGTGCTTCAACTAATAACCTATACAGTAGAAGGGTGGTCTTATCAATTTTTCATTTATTCAAGAAATGGTTCTTGAATACTTACCATTTTAAATAACAATTTCAATAATTACATAGCTCTTACCAGGTACCAGACAGTCTTCGAAGTGTTTTGCCTATATTAACTCATTTAATAATTTCAACAACCCTAGGAGGCAGGCCGTATGATTATCATCCCCATTTTGCAGATAAGGAAACTGAGGTGTATGAGATGGATGAACTTGCCCAAAGTCACATAGCTAGTAAGTGGTAGAGCCTGCATTTGAATGTAAGCAGCCTGGCTCCTCTTCAGAGAACTTACAGCGAATAAAAGAGAAAAAGTGCCAGTCTTTCACAGCTTACATTCTGTTCAGGGAGGATAGATAATAAATGTAGAAATAATAGTTATTTCAGATCGTGATGAGTGCTATGGAGAAAATACAACCGAAGAGGGAGTCAGGGGGCTAATCACAGAGTCTTGTAGGTCTTAGGAAGGAGTTGGGACTTTATTCTGAGTATAATGGGAATTCCTAGGTGGCACAATAATGAAGAATTCTACTTCAATCCAGGAGACCCCAGTTCAATTCCTAGGTTGGAAAGATCCTTGGAGAAGGTCATGGCAATCCACGACCGTATTCTTGCCTGGGAAATCCCATGGACAGAGGAGCCTGGCAGGCTACAATCCATAGGGCTACAAAGAGTCAGACATGACTGAGCGAAAAAGCATGCACATAATGGGAAGCCACAGGGAGGCGTAAAGCAGGGGGATGTATGATCTTGTTTACATCAGTATAGATCATTCTGATTGTTCTCTAGGAAGTAGACGGGCCTGGGGAAAATGCATCAGAAAGCAATAGGCTGGTTAGAAGGTAAACAGTTCTAGTCATTTAGGTGAAAGATAGCGGTGGCCTGAACCAAGACGATGATGGTGGAGCTGGTAAGAAGTGCCTGGAACAGGGTCGCGTTTTGGAAGTGGAGCCCACGAAACTTGCCAATGTGTTGGTTACAGATAGTGAGAAAAAGAAGAAGGGAAATGTGGTTTCTCAGATTTGAGCTTGAACTCTTGTGAAAACGGCAGTGCCGTTTATAGAGGAGGATAAGAAGAGGCGATGGGCCGGTCTTGAGGTAGTGTTGTTATGGTGCGGGCTGAGGGTATTGAAGATTAGGAGTTCTGTTTTGGGTGTGTAAGTTCGAGATCTCCATTTATAGGCAAAGGGGGAGACAGGGTCAGGCCTAGGCTGGAGATTTTGCTTGTTTTTTTTTTTTTTTTAATTTCTTCCAGTTCTTATTTTAATAACAAGTTGACTTTTGTTTTCCCAACCCAATGATCCTCCGTGAAATAAAACCACTTGACAGAGAATAAACTAGGAGAAACCTTGGTTATTTTTATACATGAAAAATATCTAGGAAGATGCTTCATTTCTATCCTATCCCTGATTCTGTTGCCTTGAATATTCAGTTTTAGACAGTAAAATCTTACTAACTTTAAAAATATGTAACACAACATACCTCAGGCTGGAGATTTAAACTTGGATATCATCAACATTTGGATCTCTGGGATCAGCCAGGATAGTGCCATCCAACTGAATCTTCTGGGATGATGGAAATCTACATCTGTGCTGCCCAACGTGTCATCACCTGCCCCGTGGGGGCCACTGAGCACTTGAAATGTGACAGGTGCAACTAAGACACTGACTTATTAATTCATTTAACCTTCGATAGCTGTATGTGGTAAATGGCTACTGTATTGGACAGCACAGACCTGGCAGTGGGGTTGGGGTGGAATATACAGATGGAGAAGATTCTGGGTGAGAGCTAGTCCCATTGCTGGCTAGTTAACCCAGCTTCACACCCACACTGAAATGTAACTTTATTTCTACTGCCCGTTGCTTGTGTTGAGATGCTTGTTAATTCATGGAAATCCTACTTCTTTATGAGAAACAGCCTGGAAAAGAAGGCAAACTGCTAGTCCGAGGAGGAGTGCTAGAAGACATTATGAAGTCTAAGGAAGCAATTGTTCTTTGCTGGAAGCCAAACACAAGCCCTTATTTATAGAATCATTTAAGCCTTGAAAGTGTTGCTTATATTTTTCAGTTATGTTTTTTGGCTGGTAGGGGGCATTATATAATGAGTGGTGGGTGTCAGTGGATTTGGAGATTTAAGATGGTGACTGGCTGATATCCCATATGAATGTCAAGAGCCCACAGCAACAGGACTAAATACCAGCTTCATAATGCAAGTTGTGTCTCTCTAGGGAAGAGTGGGTTTCACTCCCTTTGTTAGGCAATCTTGCTCCCTGTCCAACTGCAACCATCAGTGATGTCCGCTAATGTGAAAGAAGTCTTTGTCAGCACCGGCCTGTGCCTAAGAGTTCTTGCAAGCGTATGCTGGCAATCAGAGAGGCCAGAGTCAATACCAAGAAGTAAAATGGGAACATGGGACATTGCTTTTACTAAGGTTGATTGCAGCTGTTGTAGCACCTCTTTAAAAACTTTTTGGCGATCCATGCCTTAAGAGGCACTTTGCTTAATCGGTGCAAAGGAATTATTCAAACTGGAATGGAGTAGAACTGAGGGTATCTGAGCCACTGCTCTGTAGAAGTAATAACCAAAGGTCAGTGCTCAGCAAGAGGCCACTGCACAACTGGTTTTGCAGTAGGAATTTGTATTTTTTCTAAGACTTTAGGTTGTGGAGGGGGTGGTTGGTAGATGGAGTGAGCCACAAGTCTCTAGCAGTCATTGACCTCTTGTTATTTTTCTTGAGGACAATGGAATCATAGATTTCTAAGATTTGGGAGAATATAAAAGAACTTGTTGGTCATCCTGTCCAGCGGTCAAGCCTGGAGAGGTGAGGTGCCTGGCCCCGGGGCCCACAACTCCCTACAGTTGAAGGGATAGATCCAGAGCCCAGAGAGAGGCCAGAATGAGGCATCCTTAGAATAAGGTATCCTTGAGCAGTGCTGAAGGGAGGGGAGGGAAAGAAGGAGGAGGAAAATGTCAGAAAAATATCCAGGAAGCCTGATCAGGAGAGAAGTCAGAGGAGGGTTGACCTGAGGATGGTAAAGGCCTGCAGCTCAAATGTAGCCTCAAGATGGGGACTCCGTGCAGCCTGTCAGCAAAGACTTGTCAGCCACACACTCTGCACCAGACAGTAAACCCTTGGAGGAGGGGCAGGTGGGAGGTAACGGCAGAGACTTAAGAAAGACCTCAGTGCCCACCTCCCTTCGTTCATTCCAAGATCATTTCTGAAAGGAAGTAGATCTCTGTGCCCAGTTTCTCCAGGAAAGTGAGTGAGGCGACAGTCAGAAGGGGTAAGTAAAGAGGGCAGTTTGGCCCTTTAGCAGAGAGAGGCAGGAATCGGATGCAAGCTGTGTCACAGCCATAGGCTAACCTTGCTGCTTTTATGTCAGCCTGCATCCATGTGGAACATGACTATGGGGCGGCATGACTCTGCTCTTCCTTCTTGCAGTGTCCGAGCTTCAGGAGGAAGGCATGAACGCCATCAACCTGCCCCTCAGCCCCATCCCCTTCGAGCTGGACCCTGAGGACACAATGCTGGGTAACGGGGTCTCTTGTTCTCTCTGGGTTAGCCTGATGCCTTCAGGGGGACCACCCCACTGACTGCCTTTTCTTTTAAAGAGGAGACGAGTCAACGATGGTAGATCCCAACTCACGCGACCCCAAACTTCAGGAACTGATGAAGGTAAGAGGAAATCAGAAAGGGCTTCAGGTTCCTTTCTAAAGAGGAGAACGAGGTACAACGATGGTAGATGGACATCCTAAGACTTTAGGTTGTGGAGGGTGGTTGGTAGATGGAGTGAGCCACAAGTCTCTAGCAGTCATTGACCTCTTGTTATTTTTCTTGAGGACAATGGAATCATAGATTTCTAAGATTTGGGAGAATATAAAAGAACTTGTTGGTCATCCTGTCCAGCGGTCAAGCCTGGAGAGGTGAGGTGCCTGGCCCCGGGGCCCACAACTCCCTACAGTTGAAGGGATAGATCCAGAGCCCAGAGAGAGGCCAGAATGAGGCATCCTTAGAATAAGGTATCCTTGAGCAGTGCTGAAGGGAGGGGAGGGAAAGAAGGAGGAGGAAAATGTCAGAAAAATATCCAGGAAGCCTGATCAGGAGAGAAGTCAGAGGAGGGTTGACCTGAGGATGGTAAAGGCCTGCAGCTCAAATGTAGCCTCAAGATGGGGACTCCGTGCAGCCTGTCAGCAAAGACTTGTCAGCCACACACTCTGCACCAGACAGTAAACCCTTGGAGGAGGGGCAGGTGGGAGGTAACGGCAGAGACTTAAGAAAGACCTCAGTGCCCACCTCCCTTCGTTCATTCCAAGATCATTTCTGAAAGGAAGTAGATCTCTGTGCCCAGTTTCTCCAGGAAAGTGAGTGAGGCGACAGTCAGAAGGGGTAAGTAAAGAGGGCAGTTTGGCCCTTTAGCAGAGAGAGGCAGGAATCGGATGCAAGCTGTGTCACAGCCATAGGCTAACCTTGCTGCTTTTATGTCAGCCTGCATCCATGTGGAACATGACTATGGGCCGCGGCATGACTCTGCTCTTCCTTCTTGCAGTGTCCGAGCTTCAGGAGGAAGGCATGAACGCCATCAACCTGCCCCTCAGCCCCATCCCCTTCGAGCTGGACCCTGAGGACACAATGCTGGGTAACGGGGTCTCTTGTTCTCTCTGGGTTAGCCTGATGCCTTCAGGGGGACCACCCCACTGACTGCCTTTTCTTTTTAAAGAGGAGAACGAGGTACGAACGATGGTAGATCCCAACTCACGCAGCGACCCCAAACTTCAGGAACTGATGAAGGTAAGAGGAAATCAGAAAGGGCTTCAGGTTCCTCCTGACCCCACAGGGGTCTCCAGACCAGTCACCCTGTGTAAGCACCACTGGAGCCACTGCAGAGAGAATAGAAATTCACAGCAGTCCCTGCCCACAGGCAGCTTGCGGTCCAGAAGGTGGACATCCACAAGTTAACACAAGTGGGATGTAACAGGTGCTCAATGAATGGCATTGACCTTAGCACTGGAGGAGTTAGTGCAAGTAGCTCAGCATTGGCCAGAATCTTATTGCTCACACAGTCCTTTCACTGTGATTCTCAAGAACCCTCAGAAGCACCCTGTGAAGTTGGATTTAGTATTCTCTCCATTTTATAAATAAGGAAACTGAGTCTTAGAAAACCTGGTGGTTTGTTCATTTATGGTCATAGCATGAGGAGAGGAGAGGAGAGGCAGACAAATGAATGAGATGCAGTGACATACAGTCATAATGTGTTTGGCGCAGGGAGTGACCAGTGGTCACCCTCAAAAAATGCTCATTTCATCACCCTTCTGATTCCCTGTCCCGTGTCTGTCTTCTTCAGCTTCTCCAAGCTGCACTTAAAATAGGACCAAAAGGCCCTGGAAGCCAAAGTGGTTCATTCAAAACACAAAGCTGGATGTATCATTTTCCTGTTTAATTTTTTTTTTCATTTTGGCCTCTTTTATTGGTTTTTTATTTATTTATTTTCATCTATCTTTATTCTTTTGGCCTGTGTGGGCCTCCCATTGCAGTGGCCTCTCTCGTTGCAGAGCACCGGCTCTGGGCACATGTGCTCCAGAGTGCTGGCTTGTAATTGGACACACCTGTCTGTGGCACGTGGGATCTCCCCGGGCCAGGGATCGCCCCTTTCACTGCAAGGTGGATTCTTTACCAACTGGATCACCAGAGATGCACCCCCATTTTCCTGTTTAAAACCCATGTGTAGTCTCCTATGACCTGCAGGTTGAAGTCTGCAGTCCTAGGGGGTGGTATTTGAAGTCTCCATGCTCCAGCAGCCTCTTTAACCTCAGATAATCCCTGCTTGGCAAGGATCCCACAAGGACACTACATGTGTTCATGCAGCTCCCTGTGCACATCTACACACAGCATGCTTCCGGCATTCCCATCACCAGGCCTTTGGTCCTGAAGCCTCTCCACCCAGGTGCTCTGTATGCTCTTCATCTGAAGCCAAAGCCAGGTGACGTTCTCAGGAAGCCTTCCGTAAACCCCAGGGCTGTCACTCATCCCCTCGATGTGCAGGTGTGGCCCATGCATTGACCTCTGTCATTGGAGTCATCACATGACATTCCAATAATTCATGTACTTCTCTGTCTCCTTCACTGTATGGGGAGCTGCTTTGGGTTAAAGATCATCCCTGTTTTCATCAGGGACCACCTTTTTTTGTACCCCCAGGATCCTGCACGGTGTGTGGCATATAGCAGGTATTAATAAATGCTGGGTGCATAGATGGTGGATGAATGGATGTAGTAAATGACAGTAGAATGGTGTCAGATTCGTGACCTCTGAAGGAGAAGATTTCACTTCAAGATCAAAAGACACGGCTTCGGTCACTCATAGCTTCAGGTAACAAAGTTTAGTAAAGTAGCAGAGATAGAGAAAGCTTCCAGCAGAAGGCCCCGGAAGAGAGTAGGAGAGTACCCACCGTGGCTAGTTCAAGCAGGACATAATGTACTCTTTCAGTTGGTGATTAACAGGACATCTTAAGGTTGTAAAGGTCTTACTAGACCCCCCACACACACCCACAACATATATCTTCGGATAATTGACATAGGATTAGCCAAAGGATGGCTTCTGGATATCATTAACAATAAGACTAACGGAGACATTCCAAGTGAAATATTTCACACCCATGAAACAATAAGCATAACTCCGGGCTTTAAAAAAGCTACTTTTCCAACAGAGCAGATCGTTAGCATGGCTAGTGTTTAGGCTAGAAAATGTTTGTTCCCACTCCTGCTCTTCTTCCTTGGGAACCACTGGCCTCTTTACCAATTCTACCTTTTAAACCTTTCACTAACTACTGGACTGCCAGGGAGACCCTGTAATTCTTTTGTATCCCATAGTATGGGAGGTACCTTCAACCTCAATTATAGATGGCGAGTCAGAGGTTCAGAGCAGATAACTAGCTTGCTATAGATTCATAGGTCACAGAGGTTCACACCCAGCGGTTCATGGATGACAGAGGTACACACTCACACACACACACACACACACACACGCCACAGAGATTTGCCTTCCCAGAGATGCACAAATTATTTTGTTGGTAAAGTGGGGATCTCAACCCCAGTTTGCATGACTCCAAAGCCCATACTGGGTAAAAACCCACACAGCCAAGCACTGTGTGACCATTGCTTGCCACCTGGGGAAGGAAAGGTGGGTGCCAGAGGTACAAGCAGAGACAGTGGTGCCACCAGTACTAGAAGAGCTTGTGCCTGCAAGTTAGCAGGGCTGTTGGGCTCACACTCACAGCTACTGACCCGCATACTGGTTGTGTGGATGGTCCTGCTCCTTTCAAAATCTGAAGTTCATTTAAATTTTAACTGTCCAGGATGAGAATGCTGCTAAGGAAGCACTCTGTGACTCTTCTCTTATTCTCTCTGTCTCTCTCTGTAGGTCTTAATTGACTGGATTAACGATGTTTTGGTTGGAGAAAGAATCATTGTGAAGGATCTGGCTGAAGATTTATACGATGGCCAAGTTCTGCAGAAGCTGTTTGGTAAGAGGAGAGTTGCATGGTGCAGTGGGTGTCTTTAATCTGGTTCAGAGCTGTTCTCCGGTCAGAGCAGTTCCTCTGGAATGGGATAGGAATGGGCCCACAGACCAGAGCGATGTTCTCTTGGAATGTTTTATATGAAGGCATTGCAGAGGTAGGCTTTGTGACCAGGCGGGGCTGATCCCCTTCACAGCTGAGACTCATCAACAGGGTAGAGGAAAAGACTCCACTGTACACTAGAAAATATGCCTCACCCTCTTTCAGCACCTGTGCACCTGTGGTCTCTGTAGGTGTATTTGCACGTGTGTGAAGCTGCGTGTATGTGTTTGTATAATTCTGTCCTCTGTATTATTACAGTTCAGTCACTAAGTCGTGGCCAACTCTTTGCAGTCCCATGGACTGCAGCCTGCCAGGCTTCCCCGTCCTTCACTGTCTGCCAGAGTTTGCTCGAACTCACGTCCATTGATTCGGTGATGCATCCAGTCATCTCATCCTCTGTTGCGCCCTTCTCCTCCTGTCCTCAGTCTTTCCCAACATCAGGGTCTTTTCCAATGAGTTGGCTCTTCACATCAGGTGGCCAAAGTACTGGGGATTCAGCTTCAGCATCAGTCCTTCCAGTGAATATTTCAGGGTTGATTTCCTTTAGCATTGACTGGTTTGACCTTGCTGTCCAAGGGACTTTCAAGAATCTTCTCTAGCACCACAGTTTGAAAGCATCCATTCTTTGGTGCTCAACCTTCTTTATGGTCCAGCTCTCACATCCATACATGACAAATGGAAAAACCATAGCTTTGACTGTCATCTACAGACATGTGTACATGTGTACCTCTGTGATCTATGGACCTGTGTGTGTGTGCTTCTCTGTGTATCTGTCCCTAGTTGGTGCAAGTATGCAGGACCATGGACCTTTGTGACACTTAGCTCCCGTGTGTCTCCAGGTGTCTTACCTCTGGAAGTGTATGTGTCCCTGTGTCAGTTCACAGCTGTTGTGTGAAAGTGTGAGGCTGTCGGGGAGTTGGGAGGGAAAGGACACTTCAGGATGCCCTCAGCATTGAGAGGACAGATTCATCTTGACTGGATTGGGACTTCCCCTCTCTGTTCCCCACTTTCTCTCCTCCTAACTGCTGCCCCAAGTTGTAGACTCATTCTTAGCTGCCCACTAGGCGCCTCACGCTAAGCCCATCCACTTTCCTCCAGATGTTTCTTTCCTTCTGAGTGAATAGAACCCCTTTCCCTCTTCCCTGCTCCTCCATGGCTCTGGGGCGGAGGGGTCTCTGTGGCCCGTTTCTTGCTCAGAATCTTCTCCTCCCTCCCACCTTCCTATCATTTTCATTTGTCTGGACTGTTGAAACAATTTCCAAGCTCTCCTCTTTGCCTCCCATCTCACCTCCAACCCATTCCCCACATAAAGCTTTTAAATTGAGGCCTCATCCTGCTGGTACTCGCCCTACCTATGGGGCAAAGTCCAGGCCCATTAGCACAATATTCACAGCATTTCATCTGTCTTGTCAGCCTCACCTCTAGCCACTCACTGTGTTGGCTCTTTTCACATCAGGTGGCCAAAGTACTGGGGATTCCCGGGCTCGAACTCACGTCCATTGATTCGGTGATGCATCCAGTCATCTCATCCTCTGTTGCCCTTCTCCTCCTGTCCTCAGTCTTTCCCAACATCAGGGTCTTTTCCAATGAGTTGGCTCTTCACATCAGGTGGCCAAAGTACTGGGGATTCAGCTTCAGCATCAGTCCTTCCAGTGAATATTTCAGGGTTGATTTCCTTTAGCATTGACTGGTTTGACCTTGCTGTCCAAGGGACTTTCAAGAATCTTCTCTAGCACCACAGTTTGAAAGCATCCATTCTTTGGTGCTCAACCTTCTTTATGGTCCAGCTCTCACATCCATACATGACAAATGGAAAAACCATAGCTTTGACTGTCATCTACAGACATGTGTACATGTGTACCTCTGTGATCTATGGACCTGTGTGTGTGTGCTTCTCTGTGTATCTGTCCCTAGTTGGTGCAAGTATGCAGGACCATGGACCTTTGTGACACTTAGCTCCCGTGTGTCTCCAGGTGTCTTACCTCTGGAAGTGTATGTGTCCCTGTGTCAGTTCACAGCTGTTGTGTGAAAGTGTGAGGCTGTCGGGGAGTTGGGAGGGAAAGGACACTTCAGGATGCCCTCAGCATTGAGAGGACAGATTCATCTTGACTGGATTGGGACTTCCCCTCTCTGTTCCCCACTTTCTCTCCTCCTAACTGCTGCCCCAAGTTGTAGACTCATTCTTAGCTGCCCACTAGGCGCCTCACGCTAAGCCCATCCACTTTCCTCCAGATGTTTCTTTCCTTCTGAGTGAATAGAACCCCTTTCCCTCTTCCCTGCTCCTCCATGGCTCTGGGGCGGAGGGGTCTCTGTGGCCCGTTTCTTGCTCAGAATCTTCTCCTCCCTCCCACCTTCCTATCATTTTCATTTGTCTGGACTGTTGAAACAATTTCCAAGCTCTCCTCTTTGCCTCCCATCTCACCTCCAACCCATTCCCCACATAAAGCTTTTTAAATTGGAGGCCTCATCCTGCTGGTACTCGCTCCCCCCTACCTATGGGGCAAAGTCCAGGCCCATTAGCACAATATTCACAGCATTTCATCTGTCTTGTCAGCCTCACCTCTAGCCACTCACTTATGACTGTGTGTGTTTGTGTGTGAAAGTCACTCAGTTTTGTCTGACTCTTTGTGACCACATGGACTATAACCTGCCAGCCTCCTCTATCCTTGGAAATAGTTGGTCAAGAATACTGGATGGGGTAGCCATTCCCTTCTCCAGGAGATCTTCCTAACCCAGGGATCGAACCCAGGTCTCCCACATTGCAGGCAGATTCTTTACCGTCAGAGCCACCAGGGAAGCACCGCACATGGCTGTTGCCTTGTAAAGTCCTTAAAATCATGCTGATGCACAGCGAGTGCCCAGTCAATGTCTTTTATCATTTCACTGGTGGTTTTGCTATCTTTAAGATCACCATGCCGTATTATGACAGATGCTGGGCATATTCACACCTCTCTACTTGTGCCCTTGCTATTCTTTTGCCTCTGGTTTCCTTCTTTCTCTTTTATCTACTGAAGTGAACCACTATTGCTCATTATTCCAATCTGTAGAGTCAATAAATCGTGCCTCCCCTCACAAGATAGTCACATCTGGAATAAATAGTCATGCATTCTTCTGTGTTCCCTCAGATATAGATGCACACACATGTACGTAACATACATGCCTTTATTATAGAGGTGCACACAGGTGTACATATAACACACATGCCTTTATTATGTAGATACACACATGTATATATGACATATGCGCCTTTATGGTATAGATGCAGACGTGTAGACATAATATATACATCTTTATTATTATAAGACTGATGCAAGGAAAGACTGAGGGTAGGGGGAAATGGGGTGACAGAGGATGAGATCGTTGGATGGCATCATTGACTCAATGGACATGAGTTTGAGCAAACTCCAGATGTTGAAGGACAGGAAAGCCTGGCATGCTGTAGTCCATGGGGTCGCAAACAGTCAGACATGACTTAGCAGCTGAAGAACAACATTATTGTAAGACACCCCAAGTTGTTTGTAGCTGTTTGTGTAAGTGTATGTAGGCTTCTAAACAATTTCCAAGCTCTCCTCTTTGCCTCCCATCTCACCTCCAACCCATTCCCCACATAAAGCTTTTAAATTGAGGCCTCATCCTGCTGGTACTCGCTCCCCCCTACCTATGGGGCAAAGTCCAGGCCCATTAGCACAATATTCACAGCATTTCATCTGTCTTGTCAGCCTCACCTCTAGCCACTCACTTATGACTGTGTGTGTTTGTGTGTGAAAGTCACTCAGTTTTGTCTGACTCTTTGTGACCACATGGACTATAACCTGCCAGCCTCCTCTATCCTTGGAAATAGTTGGTCAAGAATACTGGATGGGGTAGCCATTCCCTTCTCCAGGAGATCTTCCTAACCCAGGGATCGAACCCAGGTCTCCCACATTGCAGGCAGATTCTTTACCGTCAGAGCCACCAGGGAAGCACCGCACATGGCTGTTGCCTTGTAAAGTCCTTAAAATCATGCTGATGCACAGCGAGTGCCCAGTCAATGTCTTTTATCATTTCACTGGTGGTTTTGCTATCTTTAAGATCACCATGCCGTATTATGACAGATGCTGGGCATATTCACACCTCTCTACTTGTGCCCTTGCTATTCTTTTGCCTCTGGTTTCCTTCTTTCTCTTTTATCTACTGAAGTGAACCACTATTGCTCATTATTCCAATCTGTAGAGTCAATAAATCGTGCCTCCCCTCACAAGATAGTCACATCTGGAATAAATAGTCATGCATTCTTCTGTGTTCCCTCAGATATAGATGCACACACATGTACGTAACATACATGCCTTTATTATAGAGGTGCACACAGGTGTACATATAACACACATGCCTTTATTATGTAGATACACACATGTATATATGACATATGCGCCTTTATGGTATAGATGCAGACGTGTAGACATAATATATACATCTTTATTATTATAAGACTGATGCAAGGAAAGACTGAGGGTAGGGGGAAATGGGGTGACAGAGGATGAGATCGTTGGATGGCATCATTGACTCAATGGACATGAGTTTGAGCAAACTCCAGATGTTGAAGGACAGGAAAGCCTGGCATGCTGTAGTCCATGGGGTCGCAAACAGTCAGACATGACTTAGCAGCTGAAGAACAACATTATTGTAAGACACCCCAAGTTGTTTGTAGCTGTTTGTGTAAGTGTATGTAGGCTTCTCAAGGGCAGGAGCCATGTCGTATTCCTTTTTCCAGTCTTCTCTGGTAATAACACACATTGCCCAGAATTTAATCAATGTGTAGTACACAAACAAATGAATAATATAAAATCCAGTAATTTCTAGGAAGCTAAGAGCATTTGGTACTCAAACATCAATATTAATGAGTGTTAATATTTAAAGTCTTATAAATGCAGCTGAACACAGGAATAAAGGGCTTTGGCACGTGTAGATGTGGAAAAGCACTGAGCCTCATTGATCACCTCTCTACCAGCAAATTTCTAGTTGGGACCTGATTCTGTCTGGAAGTGTTCTATGCTGGGCTTTCCAGGCAGGGGCTTTCCTGGTGTCCACTGGGTAAAGAGTCCGCCTTGCGGTGCAGGAGGCACTGGTTTGATCCCTGGCCTGGGAAGATCCCACGTGCCATGGAGCGGCTGGTCCGGTGTGTCCGATTATGAGCTAGTGCTCTGGAGCGCAGGTGCCGGAGCTCTTCAACGAGAGAGGCCACAGCAATGGGAGGCCCACACAGGCCAAAGAATAAAACAGATGGATGAAAATAAATAAATGATGACTTAGAGACAAAAAAAAAGATGCCAAGGCAGGGATCTCTGGACCAAAGGGGTATGTGTGCATATGTTATTGTTATGGTAAAATTCTGAATTCATTATTCAGCATTAATTGCCTGAGTGACAGAGTGACTGGGTGCTCTCTGATCATGAGGTCTGAGAGGGCAGCATCATACCTGGTACCCCTCTGTGTGGCCAGATGCTGCTTACTTTGGAAGTCCCTAGGCATTCCTGGAAAATTCTTCTGGCACAGCTTATCATAGGCCCTTCTTTCCACGCTGCCCACGGCTGCCTCTGTTGCCTGCATCCTCCCTCTTTCCCTGGCAGCGGAGCTAACGTGAGGTCTTCCTGAAAACAGATGCTGAAACAAGGACATCGGTGGGAGAAGTGTTTGTGAGGGGTAATCTTAGAAAGCACAAGTAATCAGGTGGAGAATGTAAAAGAGGAAGAGAGAAACACCATTAAGTGTGGGTGGATAAGGATGAAGCTCTGTGTGCAACCATGGCTCCGTGCTGCTGGGGTCCCTGTGAGAAAACCAGGTGACACCACCCATCAGAATCACCCTGCTTGGGACAGGGAGCAGGGGCATTGATCCTGTGGCTCCCATTACTGTGTGCTTGAGGATTGTGTAGGAGCTAAAAACCCCTGGATTGTACTTCTGGTAGAAATGGAGAGAGCCCCAGGGCCAGAGATAGGAACTGTCAGTGTGCTGAGAGCTGCCTGCAGTGGCAGGTGAGTGCAGGGAGTTGTGGGAAGAGGGTCATTGGCGTCATCCAGGAAGACTTGAGGGTACAACTTCTGCTGTAAGGATGCTCCCTCCAACACTGGCCATTTCTCTGTACTGTTGGTGTGACTGCCTGGGAAGATCAGGTGCTGGCCACTCTGGCCTGCCTCTTCATGGTGCCCACCTCCAGCGTCTCACAGCATTGGCTCCAGCACTTTCCACGCTTCAGAACAAAAGCTTCCCACCTTCAAAATGAAGAGAAAGTTTCTCCCTACCCCATGCAAAAATTCACTTCATCTTTTATGAAGAAGATTTACCTCTTCCCTGGTGATGCTAATGTTAAAGAACCCAGTAGTAAAGAACTCTGCCAATGCGGGAGACACCAGAGACATGGGTTTAACTGCTGGGGAGTTAACCTCTGCTTCCTTGAAGGAGTTGTACATTAATAACTTATTTGGAATTATTCTGTAAAGATTTGTCTCTTCATTATTTATTCAGCTATTTATTGATAGCAATATGAATTTAAGGTTATTTATTTTAGACTTTGGGTTATAATTCCAGCAGTCTTGATTCTAGCTTGTGAGTCATCCAGCCCAGCATTTCACATGATATACTCTGCATATAAGTCAAATAAGCTGGGTCACAATATACAGCTTTGACATGTTCCTTTCCTAATTTTGAACCAGTTTAACGTGAGGTCTTCCTGAAAACAGATGCTGAAACAAGGACATCGGTGGGAGAAGTGTTTGTGAGGGGTAATCTTAGAAAGCACAAGTAATCAGGTGGAGAATGTAAAAGAGGAAGAGAGAAACACCATTAAGTGTGGGTGGATAAGGATGAAGCTCTGTGTGCAACCATGGCTCCGTGCTGCTGGGGTCCCTGTGAGAAAACCAGGTGACACCACCCATCAGAATCACCCTGCTTGGGACAGGGAGCGGGGGCATTGATCCTGTGGCTCCCATTACTGTGTGCTTGAGGATTGTGTAGGAGCAAAAACCCCTGGATTGTACTTCTGGTAGAAATGGAGAGAGCCCCAGGGCCAGAGATAGGAACTGTCAGTGTGCTGAGAGCTGCCTGCAGTGGCAGGTGAGTGCAGGGAGTTGTGGGAAGAGGGTCATTGGCGTCATCCAGGAAGACTTGAGGGTACAACTTCTGCTGTAAGGATGCTCCCTCCAACACTGGCCATTTCTCTGTACTGTTGGTGTGACTGCCTGGGAAGATCAGGTGCTGGCCACTCTGGCCTGCCTCTTCATGGTGCCCACCTCCAGCGTCTCACAGCATTGGCTCCAGCACTTTCCACGCTTCAGAACAAAAGCTTCCCACCTTCAAAATGAAGAGAAAGTTTCTCCCTACCCCATGCAAAAATTCACTTCATCTTTTATGAAGAAGATTTACCTCTTCCCTGGTGATGCTAATGTTAAAGAACCCAGTAGTAAAGAACTCTGCCAATGCGGGAGACACCAGAGACATGGGTTTAACTGCTGGGGAGTTAACCTCTGCTTCCTTGAAGGAGTTGTACATTAATAACTTATTTGGAATTATTCTGTAAAGATTTGTCTCTTCATTATTTATTCAGCTATTTATTGATAGCAATATGAATTTAAGGTTATTTATTTTAGACTTTGGGTTATAATTCCAGCAGTCTTGATTCTAGCTTGTGAGTCATCCAGCCCAGCATTTCACATGATATACTCTGCATATAAGTTAAATAAGCAGGGTGACAATATACAGCTTTGAAATACTCCTTTCTCAATTTTGAACCAGACTGTTGTTCCATGTCCAGTTCTAACTGTTGCTTCTTGTCCTGCATACGGGTTTCTCAGGAGACAAGTAATGTAGTCTCATATTCCCATCTCTTAAGAGAACCTGGTGATGTAGGAATGAGCAAATGAAGTAAACAAGGCTTGACTCTCCATTGTTGTTGTTCAGTCACTAAGTTGTGTCCAACTTTTTGCGACTCCATGGATGGCAGCATGCCAGCCTCCCCTGTGCTTCACTATCTCTCAGAGTTTGCTGAAATTCATGTCCTTTGAGTTGATGATGCTTTACTGTAAGTGGTGAATGTTAAATAGGGATGATTCCATGAGTCCCAGGAGGAGCAGCATCTTGAAGGGTTTGGCCATCTTGGTTTTGAAGGTTGCTTCCCCAGAAAAGTACTTAGGCTGCAGTAGTAGTGATGCTAAAATTGAAAGAGTAATGAAAGAGATCTGAGTTCCAGTCCTGCTTCTGCCCCTGAAACATTCCTCTGAAACTCAGATCACTCTTCTGTAAAACCAGGACAGTGGCCTGTATAGCGTTATAGCTGAGCTCTTCAATACAGTACCCACTAACCACGTGGCGCTATTAAAGGAAATTAAAATCAACAATTCATTTACTTAGTCACACCAACTACATCTCAAATGCTCCTTAGTCAAATGTATCTAGTGGCTACCACACTGAATAATGCATTCAGATGAGCATTTCCATCACAGCGGAAATTTCTTTTGGACAGCACTGCCCTTGGTGTTGCTATGATAGTCATGGATTCTAAGTTAATTGAAGATAACATATACTGCTATTCATATATGGGACGAGACATTTTTCTAGTCTCTAAAAAAACTCAAAAACTGTATGAAAGTCTTTTTGTTCTTATTCTTTTTTTTTGGTAAGTAGTAGATAAGCTCTCTAGAGTGTCTTACTAGGTGGAAAAAAAAAGGCATGATACAGAACTTTTGTGTCAGTGTGTGTGTACATTAAGAGACACATCTAATATTTGAGTTTGTAGAGGATATCTCTGGTAAGTCACAAAAACCCTCTTATAGTGTGAAACTAGGGAACTTGGGACATTGGTGGGAAGAGAGGACTTTATTTTCATAGCCTGTAATTTTTTCCAAGTTTGTATATTCTCAGTTTTATAAACAGTGATAGCATACATGTGTAAATTTCAGTAGCAAAACTGAATCTACCAGTAGATGTCAAATGATAATACATCATACATTTCAACAACTATCTTAGGTAGAACAGGAAGAAAAAGAAAGTACCTAAATATGATAAAAAGTGTTTATACAGAACTTACCAGTGACCATTAAATAGTGAAACATAAAAGACATGGTATTAAGAACAAATCAGAGATGGTGGCCATCACTGTTAGAGTTTGGGATATACAAGCTAACATAATTAGATAAGGAAATAGATTTTCAGGTTGAACATTATGACTTATTAAGTGTTCAGGCAAATCCCCTGGTCTGTATAAGCTTTAAAAATGTATTTTTGTACTGTATGGCTAAACTGGAAGGGAAAGAAATCAACTGATGCTAAAAACAACAAGGAAGTGTAAATCGAGCAAAATAGTGTTAATTTCTAATGGCTTAATTAGCCTGAGGTTTAAAGGCTCACACTGACAGGGTCAAGACACAAAGCCTTAAGTCTGAAAGAAAGGAGAATTGGTTCAGAGATTCCCGAGTAAAGCCAGGGTCTCTGAAAGGTAACATTTTCAGTGGGTAAACTAGAAAATCTTGTCCCACAGTGAGTGGAAGTAAGGATAAATGTCTATCTCAGCTTTGGGTGTGAATAGAACAGGACAAAGAAGCCTGCACTGATAATTCCTTATCATCAAATGTCTGTACTCACACAAATTTGGGGCTAGGATTCATAGTACTTACGTGGCTTTAAATGCCCCAACCTGAAAATGGAGTTAAAAGTTGTTCCAAGTTATTAGTGCTTCCCAAGGCAGGAGCAAACATATAACTCTTTAAAAGGATGAACTTTAAACCCAGGCTACAAAAAATTACCAGAGATAAAATTCCAAGGTAAATGAGCTCAAGATTAGAAATCACCAAACACAGGAAAGTAAGCCATTAGGAAAAAAAACAGATTCACTCTTGGAAACCCATGGTCTAAATTTTAAAGTTTGAAAGGGAACTTGGGACATTGGTGGGAAGAGAGGACTTTATTTTAAAGTATTTCCAAGTTTGTATATTCTCAGTTTTATAAACAGTGATAGCATACATGTGTAAATTTCAGTAGCAAAACTGAATCTACCAGTAGATGTCAAATGATAATACATCATACATTTCAACAACTATCTTAGGTAGAACAGGAAGCAACAGAAAGTACCTAAATATGATAAAAAGTGTTTATACAGAACTTACCAGTGACCATTAAATAGTGAAACATAAAAGACATGGTATTAAGAACAAATCAGAGATGGTGGCCATCACTGTTAGAGTTTGGGATATACAAGCTAACATAATTAGATAAGGAAATAGATTTTCAGGTTGAACATTATGACTTATTAAGTGTTCAGGCAAATCCCTGGTCTGTATAAGCTTTAAAATGTATTTTTGTACTGTATGGCTAAACTGGAAGGGAAAGAAATCAACTGATGCTAAAAACAACAAGGAAGTGTAAATCGAGCAAAATAGTGTTAATTTCTAATGGCTTAATTAGCCTGAGGTTTAAAGGCTCACACTGACAGGGTCAAGACACAAAGCCTTAAGTCTGAAAGAAAGGAGAATTGGTTCAGAGATTCCCGAGTAAAGCCAGGGTCTCTGAAAGGTAACATTTTCAGTGGGTAAACTAGAAAATCTTGTCCCACAGTGAGTGGAAGTAAGGATAAATGTCTATCTCAGCTTTGGGTGTGAATAGAACAGGACAAAGAAGCCTGCACTGATAATTCCTTATCATCAAATGTCTGTACTCACACAAATTTGGGGCTAGGATTCATAGTACTTACGTGGCTTTAAATGCCCCAACCTGAAAATGGAGTTAAAAGTTGTTCCAAGTTATTAGTGCTTCCCAAGGCAGGAGCAAACATATAACTCTTTAAAAGGATGAACTTTAAACCCAGGCTACAAAAAATTACCAGAGATAAAATTCCAAGGTAAATGAGCTCAAGATTAGAAATCACCAAACACAGGAAAGTAAGCCATTATGAAAGCATCAACCCAAACAATAAATTACAGATTCATCTGGCAAATTCTATGGATATTAGCAGTTGATCATTTGTGGTATATCAAATGCATTTAATATGTCAAAATGAAAGTTTTAAGACTGTTGAAAGGATGATAATAGCACAAGTAAGTAATCAAAACTGGACAAGCAACCATGAGCGAGAACTAAACAGAACTTCTAGAAATGGGGAAAAAAATGGAATAATGAAATTAGAAACTTCAGTGGATTGGGAATTGATGAGCTGGAATATGGCACTGAAGAAATTACCCAGAATGGAGTGTCAGAAAGACAATGGAGTGGAAAATGTGAATTAAAAACAGAGATTAAGAAAAATCCAATATATGGCTAATTGGAATTCTAGGAGGAGAAAAGAGTTATAGGTAATAATTAAAGACATAATGAATTAAAAATTTCAGAATTGATGAAAAATGCAAGGTATCAGATTCTGGAATCCCAGGGTATCCCAAACAGGATAAATAACAAGAAATCTTCATAGTGGAACCTAAGAATACTGAAGACAAACAAAAGATTAAAAGCAAAGAGAAAGAAAGAGAATATCTATAACAACAGACTGAAAACTATTTTTAATCAGGAACAGTAAAATCCCAAAACTATTGGAATGAAATTTTCAAAGTGCAGAAAAATATTATTAACTTACAGGTTTATATCCAGAAAAAAAAAAAAAAAAAACAGAGAGAGAAACAACCTCTGTTTTAAAAGGGGGTGGGGGGGGGGTGGAATTGAGGCATTTTAAGCAAACATGAAGTGAGGTTTACTACCTCAGTAAAAGGAATTTCTAAAGGGTATTCTCCACAAAAAAGAAAAATGAACCCTCAAAAAGGTATAAAATGGAATAACAAAAAAAAATGAAGATATAATAGAAATCCCAGACAACAATAGCACTTAAGAAGAGTAATTTGAGTTAGAGTGTGCTGAGGTCCTTGTATTATTTAGTATGTGGATAAAGAGACTAACTAGCGTAAGACTCTGAAAGTTAAATATACATGGTAAATTTTATAAGGAAGCCACTAAAATAATAAGACAGTATATAGCCTCCGGACTGTTAATAGGGAGAAAATGAAATGAGAGGGAATAGAAACCTTAATCTAAGAGGTGACAAGGAGGAAAGGGGGACATAAAGAATCAGCAAAACAGAGTAGCGAGAAGTTCAAAATAAGTTAGTAGAAGCGAATCCAGATATATTCACAAACCCAGTCAATATAAATTGACTTTATCCATTTAAAATATGGATTGTCAGCCTAGATAAGAAAATCAAATCTTGCTGTATGCTATTTCCTAGAGACAGTCTTAAAATAAGAGGATACAAAAGGGTTGAAAGAAAGAAAATGGAAATAATCATATTTCCTAGACCCATACTAATTAAAAGAAAGCTGGGTAACTATTTTAGTATCAAATGAAATAGGCTAAGGTGAAAAGCATTGCTTAAGAGAGTCTCTACTTATTAATGAGACTAAAATTACTAGGAAACATGGAAGTTTTAAATCTAGCACACTTTTGTGCATTCAGTATTACTGTATAAAATTTTAAAATGCCAGTCAGAATTACAGGAACTTGGCAAATTTGCCATTAATATTTTTCTGTTAATAACACATTAAGAAAAAGTTCACAAAACTAGAGAAGATCTGGACCATATAAACCACCAGCAACACCTCCAAATGAGTATTATCATTCTTTTCAACTGCACGGAACACTTACAGAATTTGACTATGTCCCTAAAGTTATAAGTCTCAACAAGTTATTATACAGGCTGAATTATTTGACCGTGATGTAATAAAAAAAAAAAGCAGGGGGGGATCTAATCCTCTCCATGTTTCTGGAAACAAAAACATAATAACTTAGGAAATGTTCATATTGGAAGCTCATGTATTCTAATTCTTTGAAGGATGGTTACATTAATATAATATATGGCAGGGTTTATTATGCCCTGTTTTGGTACTTCAGAATTTTTTGAGTACTGTTTCATTGTTGTTGTTTTTTTAAAATCATCTCTGCAAAAGCATATTTGGATGCTAACTTTAAACAGGACGGAAAGAGCTGCAAAATAGTCCTGAGAAAATTTTCTAAATAGTATCCTATCTCAAAATCATACTTACTACTTTTTAACGAGTTAAGCTAATGATGAACAATTTTCAGAACTATAAAAACCTGAGAGAAACAATTTTCTGGATGAATAAAAATTTAGCAATGGAAAATTTTGGTAGCGCTAGCTGAAATTCGATGAATAAAGGGAAAAAAGAAAACGAGAAGACTTTAAAAAGAAGTTCTCTCTAAATTCTTAGCAACACTGAATGAAATTATTGTTCAACTCTAGAAATATTTGAGTAGATCTTTTAAATTTTGAGAGTTGAATATTTTTAAAATAATGTGAAGGGTAGAAATAGAAGAAGAGACTCTCAAATCTTCTATCTTAAAATGTCATAAAATTGAAGTAAGTGAGATAAGCTTACAAAATAGAGGCAGTAATGTTTTATGTTATTGTATGCCCAGAGAATACTGAAAACTCAAACAATAATAAGCGAATTTGGTAAGATGACTGAATTGAAGAAGCAAGTTTGTAAGGCAATAGCTTTTATTTTTACCAGTACAAATCAGTTGGTAATAAATACACACACACACACACACACACACACACACACACGATGTTTACTGCAACTTAATTATAAATAGGGAAAAAATGGGATATAACCTGAGTACATATCTACAGGGGAATGGTTGAATAAGATCTATAATATATTGGGTTGGCCAAGAAGTTCGTTCGGGTTTTCCCATACCCCATTTTCCATCGGGCAGTTTTATTTCCAAAGAATCACTTAAGGGGCATTTGACTTAGATAAGATAAAACTACTGAAAAATAAGATAATGTAAGCTCTAGGGAGACCATTCATATATGGTGACATTTCGTTAGTTTGTAGGCACTCCTAAAAAATGAGGAGAAAAGACATTTTAAACATGTCTCGGTTCTATGAATCCTCCAATGAGTTGTGGAGAGTGGATTAGGTGACTCCAATGGCAGACAGCGTATTTCCTGTTAAGGAATCCAAAGTTGCTCCTTAAGATAAAAATATAAAATTTATATTAATAATATGATTAGGTTTTTTTTGCCCTTAAGTATTAAGGTGTTATGTCATCACAAATATGAGGCATTCATTTTTAAAGCACCTCAATTAACCTATTACCCAATGTTTTCTTACTGCTTAGAATTTTTGTTAAGCTAATGATGAACAATTTTCAGAACTATAAAAACCTGAGAGAAACAATTTTCTGGATGAATAAAAATTTAGCAATGGAAAATTTTGGTAGCGCTAGCTGAAATTCGATGAATAAAGGAAAAAGAAAACGAAGACTTTAAAAAGAAGTTCTCTCTAAATTCTTAGCAACACTGAATGAAATTATTGTTCAACTCTAGAAATATTTGAGTAGATCTTTTAAATTTTGAGAGTTGAATATTTTTAAAATAATGTGAAGGGTAGAAATAGAAGAAGAGACTCTCAAATCTTCTATCTTAAAATGTCATAAAATTGAAGTAAGTGAGATAAGCTTACAAAATAGAGGCAGTAATGTTTTATGTTATTGTATGCCCAGAGAATACTGAAAACTCAAACAATAATAAGCGAATTTGGTAAGATGACTGAATTGAAGAAGCAAGTTTGTAAGGCAATAGCTTTTATTTTTACCAGTACAAATCAGTTGGTAATAAATACACACACACACACACACACACACACACACACACACACGATGTTTACTGCAACTTAATTATAAATAGGGAAAAAATGGGATATAACCTGAGTACATATCTACAGGGGAATGGTTGAATAAGATCTATAATATATTGGGTTGGCCAAGAAGTTCGTTCGGGTTTTCCCATACCCCATTTTCCATCGGGCAGTTTTATTTCCAAAGAATCACTTAAGGGGCATTTGACTTAGATAAGATAAAACTACTGAAAAATAAGATAATGTAAGCTCTAGGGAGACCATTCATATATGGTGACATTTCGTTAGTTTGTAGGCACTCCTAAAAAATGAGGAGAAAAGACATTTTAAACATGTCTCGGTTCTATGAATCCTCCAATGAGTTGTGGAGAGTGGATTAGGTGACTCCAATGGCAGACAGCGTATTTCCTGTTAAGGAATCCAAAGTTGCTCCTTAAGATAAAAATATAAAATTTATATTAATAATATGATTAGGTTTTTTTTGCCCTTAAGTATTAAGGTGTTATGTCATCACAAATATGAGGCATTCATTTTTAAAGCACCTCAATTAACCTATTACCCAATGTTTTCTTACTGCTTAGAATTTTTATGTTCTTTTTGAAATTGCTCTGTGGGCTTTTTTAAGATGTATTTTATTGAAGTGTAGTTGATTGACAATGTTGTGTTAATTTCTGCTCTACAGCATCTTGTGGGTTTATTGAGACATGGAAGTGACCACACTGAAGAGCTATGACCAAGTTCCCATACATGGAAGCAGTGATAACTCTTGTAGCTTCCACCTGGCTGTCAGCAGTTGTAGGATGCCATCCATCTTAAGACACAGACTGATTTCAGGGATGTTAAAATGTGAAAGGATGTGGGCATTCGAATTAATGAAATAGAACACATCACGTTTGTTGCCTTCTAGCTGGGGTTAAAAGGAAAGAAGGTTCTTAAGACATGATTCACTTTGTACTTGAAGAGTGTTCAGAACACTTTGGATTAGGACTCGACTACTGCCCAGGGGAAGCATGCAAGGCTTTCCAGTGAGGGCACAGAAATGTCCTTGGAGAAGAAGGCAGATGTGAAAAAAAGAGGGAAAACCCCAGACATAAGGGAAAAGAGCTCAAGTATGACAAGCAGGGTGAAATGCCCAGCTTCTCTAGTTCTGGGACCTTATCATTTGGGAATTCAAGACCGAGTTCCTAGGTCTTCTCAACATATACCAATCCCACCAGTGCCTCCTCAGCTGAGGAAGGGACAGAGCAGCCCTCCCTTAGTAGGTGCTCAGTGTGTACTTGGTGAATGAGTGGGGGGTGGTATGAGTGCATGGGTTAGGGCAGTCTGTGGTGGAGGTAACAGCTCTTCTCTTTTGCTTACCACACCAGAGAAACTCGAGAGCGAGAAGCTGAACGTTGCTGAGGTCACCCAGTCAGAGATTGCACAGAAGCAGAAGCTGCAGACCGTCCTTGAGAAGATCAACGAAACCCTGAAACTGCCTCCCCGGAGCATCAAGTGGAACGTGGACAGTGAGTCTTGTGAAGGGAAATGGGATTCAGCCATGACCCTTGTGGTCCCTATGGTGGGGTTTCCCCAGGAGGTGGCATCAGAAGCTGGTGGTGCAAACCCATTTATCTCTGAGCGAGATATGCCTTTCCTTAGAATGCAAGCTCATCATCCTCATCTAAAGGAAATGGAGAAAAACAGCAACATGTCAAAATCTAGTGTGCCTTATCTGTAAATGGCTTTCTGTGGAAACCTCATATAGATTGGTGGGAAAGGAAACTCCTATTGATTGAACTACTTCTGAGTCCCAGCACAGCCTTTTGGGAAAACTGTCTGTAAAGCTTGTCGAGGCTCTGGGAAGTGGAGATCCCTAGTTTGAGCAGATGAGAAGCAGGGAGCAGGGACTTGGCTGTGTTCCAACACCCACCCCCTTCTTCTTACTCCTTTACTGTCCAGAGGGAGCAAAGATAGGACTGAGAGCAGAGGTACTGGAATAGGATTTTTGTTTTGTTTTTTTAATTGAAGGAGAATTGCTCTACAGAATTTGGTTGTTTTCTGCCAAACATCACCATGGATCAGCCATAGGTATACATATGTCCCCTCCCTCTGGAACTTCCCTCCCATCTCCCTCCCATCCCACTGCTCCAGGTTGTTACAAGCCCCTGTTTGAGTTCCCTGAATCATACAGCAAATTTCCATGGACTATCTATTTTATGTTTGATCATTTAAGTTTCCATGTTACTCTATCTGTACATCTCACCCTCTCCTCCCTCACCCCTCCTGCTGTATCCCTAAGTCTGTTCTCTATGTCTATTTCTTCATTGCTGCCTTGCAAATAAATTCATCAAACTTTCATGCTAGTGTAGCTGAAGGATCTCAGAAAGTATAAACGATTCCCTCTCTTGCTGCCTCAAGGGCCTGGCTGTCTGATGTGGACTTAATTGAGTCCATATCAGTCAGCATGAGATCAGCAGATTTGAGCAAATCCAGTAGCAACATGTTTTCCCATCGAGAGCCTGGCATTGTTTTGTTCTTTGTGATTGGTGAAAATATGAATTTAGATGAATAAAATGACTTAGATTGTAGGTTTTGCCTTTAAGTATTAAGGGCTTAAGTATTATATCTTATTGCAGCTGGTGAATACAACTTTATAATTTTTTAAATTTTTATTTATTTTTGGCCATGCTGAGGAGGTGGCATCAGAAGCTGGTGGTGCAAACCCATTTATCTCTGAGCGAGATATGCCTTTCCTTAGAATGCAAGCTCATCATCCTCATCTAAAGGAAATGGAGAAAAACAGCAACATGTCAAAATCTAGTGTGCCTTATCTGTAAATGGCTTTCTGTGGAAACCTCATATAGATTGGTGGGAAAGGAAACTCCTATTGATTGAACTACTTCTGAGTCCCAGCACAGCCTTTTGGGAAAACTGTCTGTAAAGCTTGTCGAGGCTCTGGGAAGTGGAGATCCCTAGTTTGAGCAGATGAGAAGCAGGGAGCAGGGACTTGGCTGTGTTCCAACACCCACCCCCTTCTTCTTACTCCTTTACTGTCCAGAGGGAGCAAAGATAGGACTGAGAGCAGAGGTACTGGAATAGGATTTTTGTTTTGTTTTTTTAATTGAAGGAGAATTGCTCTACAGAATTTGGTTGTTTTCTGCCAAACATCACCATGGATCAGCCATAGGTATACATATGTCCCCTCCCTCTGGAACTTCCCTCCCATCTCCCTCCCATCCCACTGCTCCAGGTTGTTACAAGCCCCTGTTTGAGTTCCCTGAATCATACAGCAAATTTCCATGGACTATCTATTTTATGTTTGATCATTTAAGTTTCCATGTTACTCTATCTGTACATCTCACCCTCTCCTCCCTCACCCCTCCTGCTGTATCCCTAAGTCTGTTCTCTATGTCTATTTCTTCATTGCTGCCTTGCAAATAAATTCATCAAACTTTCATGCTAGTGTAGCTGAAGGATCTCAGAAAGTATAAACGATTCCCTCTCTTGCTGCCTCAAGGGCCTGGCTGTCTGATGTGGACTTAATTGAGTCCATATCAGTCAGCATGAGATCAGCAGATTTGAGCAAATCCAGTAGCAACATGTTTTCCCATCGAGAGCCTGGCATTGTTTTGTTCTTTGTGATTGGTGAAAATATGAATTTAGATGAATAAAATGACTTAGATTGTAGGTTTTGCCTTTAAGTATTAAGGGCTTAAGTATTATATCTTATTGCAGCTGGTGAATACAACTTTATAATTTTTTAAATTTTTATTTATTTTTGGCCATGCTGAGTTTTCATTGCTGCAAGCAGGCTTTCGCTAGTTGCAACAAGTTGGGGCTACTCTCTAGTTGCAGTTTGCAGACTTCTCATTAAGATGGCTTCTTTTGTTGCAGAGCACAGGCTCTAGGCACATGGGCTTCAGTAGTTGCATGCGTGGGTTCTAGAATGCTGGCTCAGTAGTTGTGGCGTGTGAGTTTAGTTGCTCCACAATGTGTGTAATCTTCTTGGACTGGAGATCAAACTTGCATCCGTTGCATTTGCAAGCATATTCTTAACCACAAGATGACCAGACAACTTAAAATGGACTTTTCCTCCCCAACCCTACCTCAAAAAAAAAAAAAAAACAAACAAAAAAACCCCACACCTTTCAGACTTGATTTTGAAAAGGGAATCTTCATCTTTCCAAGTTAGAGACCCAGTAGCTGCCACTGGCAGTCTTTCTAGCAGGTTTCTGACATTGGAGACAAGATGCCAGGTACCTCCTTGAGCATAATTACACCTTGGCTTGCAGGTGTGATGAGCTGCCTAGAGCAGTGTACACCTTTGGGAACAGGGCTTCCTCTGCCAAGTGCTGGATCATAGAAAGAGCAAGGGGATTCCAGAAAAACATCTACTGCTTCATTGATTACCCTAGAGTCTTTGACTCTTATAGGATCACAATAAGCTGTGGAAGATTCTGAAAGAGATGGGAATACTGGACCACCTTACTGCCTCCTGAGAAACCGGTATGCAGGACAAGAAGCAACAGTTAGAACTGGACATGGGCCAACAGACTGGTTCCAAATGGGAAAAGGAGTACGTCAAGGCTGTATATTGTCACTTGGCTTATTTAATTTATATGCAGAGAACATCATGTGAAATGCTGGTCTGAATGAAGCACAAACTGGAGCCAAGATTTCCAGGAGAAGTATTAACAATCTCAGATATGCAGATAACACCACGTTTATGGCAGAAACCAAAGACAAACTAAAAGAACTTCTTTTTTTTTTTTTAAGATATTTATTTATTTATTTATTTATTGGAGCGGGCGGGTTGGGGAGGGAGGGGCGGGTTGGGGAGGGAGGGGAGCGGGCGGGCCACTTCTCTTGGTCTTTCATTTATCTATTTTTCATCCATCTTATGTTCTTTGGCCCGTGCGGGCCTCCCATCGCGGTGGCCTCTGTTGTCGCAGAGCACAGGCTCTGGGCGCATGCGCTCCAGAGCCCCGGCTCGGTAATTGGACACATCGGTCCAGCTGCTCTGCGGCACGTGGGATCTTTCCAGGCCAGGGATGGAACCGGTGCCCCTTGCACTGCAAGGCGGTGTCCTTACTCACTGGACCACCAGGGAAGCCCTAAAGAACTTCTTAATGAAGGTCAAAGAGGGGAGTGAAAAAGCTGGCTTAAAACTCAACATTCAAAAAATGAAAATCATGGCATCAGGTCGGTCCCATCATTTCATGGCAAATAGATGGGCAAACATTGGAGACAGTGACAGACTTTCTTGGGCTCCAGAATCACTGTAGATAGTGTCTGCAGTCATGAAATTAAAAGACGTCATGGCTGCTCCTTCGAAGAAAAGCTTTGATACACCGAGACAGCATATTCAAAAGCAGAGACATCACTTTGCTGACAAAAGTCCATATAGTGAAAACTGTGGTTTTCTTAGTAGTCATGTGTGGATGTAAGAGCTGGACCATAAAGAAGACTGAATGCCGAATAATTGATGTCTTTGAACTGTGGTGCTTGAGAAGGCTCTCAAGAATCCCTTGGACTGCTAGGAGATCAAACCAGTCAATCCTACAGGAAATCAACCCTGAATATTCCTTGGAAGGACTGGTGTTGAAGCTGAAGCTCCAATACATGGGCCGCCTGATGCGAAGAGCTCATTGGAAAAGACCCTGAGATTGGGAAAAATAAAAGGCAAAAGGAGAAGGGGACAATAGAAGATGAGATGGTTGGATGGCATCACTGAGTCAATGGAGTGAGTCTGAGCAAGCTCCGGGCGATGGTGAAGGACAGGGAAGCCTGGTGTGCTGCCGGCCACGGGACCACAAAGAGTCAGACACAACTGAGCGGCTGAGCTGAGCTGCCCAGCAGAGGAAGCACTTGGAGGTGTGAGAGGGGGAAACCATGGCTGTGAGCCCTGGAGGCTGCCCCATGTCCCAGAATGCTAATAGTGTTCAGTGGGGAAAGGAAAAGAAGGTTGTTCACTAGTTTGGATAAAATATCTACATTTTGGAAATCTATAATAGTAACAAGCATTAAAATCCTCTGGTGACCTCTGGTCAGTTTTGTTTGATCCTGTTTCCCATTCCCTTGAATATGGACCATCTCTATATATGTCCCCAACACTTTTTATCTCTCTCTCTCTTTTTTTTTTTAAATTGAAGTAGTAGAAGAAAATGGCAACCCACTTGAGTATAGTTCCCTACAAAAATCCTGTGGACAGAGACGCCTAGCAGACTACAGTCCATGGGGTCACAAAGAGTTAGACACGACTGAAGTGACTAAGCATGCATGCAGAGTTGATATACCATGTTGTGTTAGTTTCTTCTGTACAGCAAAGTGATTCAGTTATACATATATATATATACATTCTTTTTAAAATTCTCTTCCACTGTGGTTTATCACAGGATATTGAAGGTAGTTCTTTGTGCTCTACAGTAGGACCTTGTTGTTTCAAAACACCTTTCCATCTTATCATCCTGCCCAAACTCGGGAAATAGGGAAGATGGAATTGTTTTGTTTCATTTGTTTTTAGACAACAGAAATGTATTTCCTCCACCAGTTAAGGAGGCCACAGGTCTGAGATCAAGAGGTAGGTAGGTTGCTGCCCCTGAGAGCTGCCAGGGGAGGATCTGTTAGTGGTCTCTCTCCTGAGCTTGCAGAGGGCTGATTTCTTGCTATATTTCTTCACATCATCTTCCTTCTATACATAGCTCTCTGTCGAAATTTTCCCTTTTGATAAGGACACTTGTCATGTTGGATTAGGGCCCCCCCCCCCCGACTCCAGTATGACCTCATCTTAACTAATCACATCTGCAATGATTTTACAAATATGGTCACATTTGGAGGGACTGGAGGCTAAGACTTCAGTGGGTGAATTTGAGGCTTCAGGGCGCAAATCAACCCGTAACATCTGGTCAGCCCCCCACCTACCTTTCCGGCCACAGATGGATTTCCTGCTCTCTCAGCCTCTCTCCTTGTCCTCTGTACACTGGCCTTATTTAAATGGAGCACAATATTCCCATCTTTCTAGAACCCTTTCTGGAAGATATTCCCTTGATCTGAAACATTCCTCATTCCATCTTCCCCATCCCCAAACCATTTTGCCTGGCTTAAGAGTGGAATGTTTAAAAGCCACATCAGAACCCTTGTCTTCAGTGGCTTTCAATGATTTGTTTTGGGTTTGCATTCACTTTCATTTCTTATAGGGAAATGTCTACAAGGAAAATAATCACTTCGATTACCACTCTCATCCAGCTGTTTTCATTTTTTTGCCATCATGATCCACACCCATGCATAGTTGTCTCATATTTTTACTTGATGAAGACATACACAAACTCCTTTTGTTATCTTCTTTCAATATTACATCAAACACATCTTCTATGTTCGCTTGTGATCTTTGTAGTTATGATTTTTAATAGCTGCCCTGTGTTCTGGGGTAGATAGCCCATAGTTAACTTAAACCCTGTGTTGACGTTGATCTTGTTTAGAATGTTTTCCAGCTTATTGCTAATATCAGATAGTGCCAAGTTAAATGCTAGGTGGTGATTCTTTTTTGCTTCTCTTGAGTTATCCTCATCAGATAGATTTCCAGAACTGAGAGGGATTAGCAGGTCAGAGGGAATAATTATCTCAGCAACCAGCTCGCCATGCAGCCTTGGGGCTTCAGGCAGCTGTGGTTTCTGTGATAAAGAATGTGGCAGGCTCGACCCCTCCTCTCTCAGGTATCTCCCCCGGCTGTTTCTAAGGACATCTTTCCACTCAGGATCAAGGTGGTGGGGACCGCTGCTGAGTTCCCAAGGTCCTTGCTCTAGGGTTTTAGAGAGTTATTCTTTTTTTTCATTCAAAACAATCATTTTCATTATTGAAAATTTAGAAAATACAGGCTTCCCTGGTGGTCCAGGGGTTAAAGAGTCTGCCTTGCAGTGCAAGGGGCACCAGTTCGATGGATTTCCTGGCAATCACCGTAACATCTGGTCAGCCCCCACCTACCTTTCCGGCCACAGATGGATTTCCTGCTCTCTCAGCCTCCTCCTTGTCCTCTGTACACTGGCCTTATTTAAATGGAGCACAATATTCCCATCTTTCTAGAACCCTTTCTGGAAGATATTCCCTTGATCTGAAACATTCCTCATTCCATCTTCCCCATCCCCAAACCATTTTGCCTGGCTTAAGAGTGGAATGTTTAAAAGCCACATCAGAACCCTTGTCTTCAGTGGCTTTCAATGATTTGTTTTGGGTTTGCATTCACTTTCATTTCTTATAGGGAAATGTCTACAAGGAAAATAATCACTTCGATTACCACTCTCATCCAGCTGTTTTCATTTTTGCCATCATGATCCACACCCATGCATAGTTGTCTCATATTTTTACTTGATGAAGACATACACAAACTCCTTTTGTTATCTTCTTTCAATATTACATCAAACACATCTTCTATGTTCGCTTGTGATCTTTGTAGTTATGATTTTTAATAGCTGCCCTGTGTTCTGGGGTAGATAGCCCATAGTTAACTTAAACCCTGTGTTGACGTTGATCTTGTTTAGAATGTTTTCCAGCTTATTGCTAATATCAGATAGTGCCAAGTTAAATGCTAGGTGGTGATTCTTTTTTGCTTCTCTTGAGTTATCCTCATCAGATAGATTTCCAGAACTGAGAGGGATTAGCAGGTCAGAGGGAATAATTATCTCAGCAACCAGCTCGCCATGCAGCCTTGGGGCTTCAGGCAGCTGTGGTTTCTGTGATAAAGAATGTGGCAGGCTCGACCCCTCCTCTCTCAGGTATCTCCCCCGGCTGTTTCTAAGGACATCTTTCCACTCAGGATCAAGGTGGTGGGGACCGCTGCTGAGTTCCCAAGGTCCTTGCTCTAGGGTTTTAGAGAGTTATTCTTTTTTTTCATTCAAAACAATCATTTTCATTATTGAAAATTTAGAAAATACAGGCTTCCCTGGTGGTCCAGGGGTTAAAGAGTCTGCCTTGCAGTGCAAGGGGCACCAGTTCGATCCCCGGCCTGGGAAGATCCCACATGCTGTTGGTCCGCTGGACCGGTGTGTCCAATAACAAGTCAGCGCCCTGGAGCACATGCACCCAGAGCCGTTGCTCTGCAATGAGAGATGCCACTGCAATGGGAGGCCCACACAGGCCAAAGAATAAAGATGGATGGAAATAAATAAATAAATAACCAATAAAAAAAAATTGCCAAAATTTTTTAAAAATGTAAAAAAAATAAAAATCAGAAAATACAGATAAGTTAAAAGACATTTAGGGGCTTCCCTGGTAGTTCAGTGGTGAAGAGTTCACCTGCCAATGCAGGAGACACGGGTTCGATCCCTAATCTGGAAAGATCCCACATGCTGTGGAGCAGCTAAACCCGTGAGCCACAACTATTGAGCCTATGTGCCACAACTACTGAAGCCCCTGTGCCCTAGAGCCCGAGTTCCACAACAAGAGAAGTCATCACAACAAGAAGCCTGCTCACCTCACCTAGAGGGTAGTCCCCACTCCCTGCAACTAGAAAAGAGCCTGTGGCAGCAGTGAAAACCCAGAATAGCCAAGAAAAAATAAATAAATGAAAGAAAAAAAAAGACCCTTAAATAACATCTAACTTATTTATGGTGCTTGTTTGCCTCGTACTTATCTAAACACTTTACAAATTTTGATTCTTGCAATCATCACGCAACTGTCTGAGGTAAGGATTTTACCATCCCCATTTTACAGATGGGAAAGTCAAGGCTTAGAGTAGTTGAGAAACAATGAATGTGAACTTCCCTTGGGCAAGGATTTTTGTCTCTCTACCACTGTGTCCCTAAAACCTGGGGAAATGGCTGGAAAGACTAAGCACAGTACTGTTTGCTACAGGAGTGTCATTGTCCACGGTCACACGGTAGCTGAGCACTGGAGCCAGGAGTGAGACCCAGAGGGTCTGGCTGTAGAGCCTGTGTACGAAGCCTACACATTCTGCTCCCATGAGCTGCCCATCAGTTACAGGCTCTGTCAGCCTTGTGGGATGTTCTTTCATGTCACGTGTGTGTAAGAAATAAGTCCATCAATGAGTGTATAAAATGTGTATATATCCTCTATGCATAAAATATTTTTATGACGATGAGATCAACCTGAATGTATTGTTTAGAAGATGTCTATCTTTACAGATCCTTGCCTATCCTTCTATATGTTACTTTTTAAAATATTATATGGCATAGATTAGCTGTATCATAACTTACTTAACAAATGATAGATTTTAAGGTTATTGTTTCACTAATATCAATACCGCCTGAGGAGTTCTCTCTGCTCATAGCCATAGTTACTTCTTAAGACTGAATACCTAAGAATGGTAGTTTAGGGCCAAAGGGTAGGTACATTGTAAAGTCCCCCCACGTATTGTCTGTGTGGTGTGTCCTCAGTGGCTCCGCTGTGTTCACCTCTTTGTGACCCCATGGACTGTAGCCCACCAGGCTCCTCCATCCATGGGATTCTCCAGGCAAGAATACTGAAGTGGGCTGCTATTTCCTTCTCCAGTTGACTAACTCCCTCCCCCTTAATTGTCCCAATTTCTATTTCCACCACAATTTATGTTCAGAGGACTATTTCTCACTCAGCAGCAAAGCACCTTTATTTTTTTTTTTTAATTTTTCAATTCATTTATTTTTGGCTATTCTGGGTTTTCACTGCTGCCTTGGGCTCCTCTCTACTGGCAGGGAGTGGGGACTACTCTAGTTGAGGTGAGCAGGCTTCTTGTTGTGGTGACTTTTCTTGTTGTGGCTCTCGGGCTCTGGGGCACACGGGCTTCAGTAGTTGCGGCCATGGGCTCCGCGGTTGTGGCTCCGAGGCTCGAGAGCACAGGCTCCATGGCTGTGGCTCACGGGCTCAGCTGCTCCTCAGCAGCACCTTTGAGATGGTTCTCCAGCCCCGGAGCGGCCCCCTCGGCACCGGGGCTGCAGGGCCCAGTTTACACAGTGGTGTCTTGGCTTCTCAGGGCAGCCCATCGCTTCCTGAGCATTCTGTCTGGTATCAGGAGAAGACATCCAGGAGATGGGCTGAGAGGAGTTCTGCTCCCATGAGCTGCCCATCAGTTACAGGCTCTGTCAGCCTTGTGGGATGTTCTTTCATGTCACGTTTTGTAAGAAATAAGTCCATCAATGAGTGTATAAAATGTGTATATATCCTCTATGCATAAAATATTTTTATGACGATGAGATCAACCTGAATGTATTGTTTAGAAGATGTCTATCTTTACAGATCCTTGCCTATCCTTCTATATGTTACTTTTTAAAATATTATATGGCATAGATTAGCTGTATCATAACTTACTTAACAAATGATAGATTTTAAGGTTATTGTTTCACTAATATCAATACCGCCTGAGGAGTTCTCTCTGCTCATAGCCATAGTTACTTCTTAAGACTGAATACCTAAGAATGGTAGTTTAGGGCCAAAGGGTAGGTACATTGTAAAGTCCCCCCACGTATTGTCTGTGTGGTGTGTCCTCAGTGGCTCCGCTGTGTTCACCTCTTTGTGACCCCATGGACTGTAGCCCACCAGGCTCCTCCATCCATGGGATTCTCCAGGCAAGAATACTGAAGTGGGCTGCTATTTCCTTCTCCAGTTGACTAACTCCCTCCCCCTTAATTGTCCCAATTTCTATTTCCACCACAATTTATGTTCAGAGGACTATTTCTCACTCAGCAGCAAAGCACCTTTATTTTTTTTTTTTAATTTTTCAATTCATTTATTTTTGGCTATTCTGGGTTTTCACTGCTGCCTTGGGCTCCTCTCTACTGGCAGGGAGTGGGGACTACTCTAGTTGAGGTGAGCAGGCTTCTTGTTGTGGTGACTTTTCTTGTTGTGGCTCTCGGGCTCTGGGGCACACGGGCTTCAGTAGTTGCGGCCATGGGCTCCGCGGTTGTGGCTCCGAGGCTCAAGAGCACAGGCTCCATGGCTGTGGCTCACGGGCTCAGCTGCTCCTCAGCAGCACCTTTGAGATGGTTCTCCAGCCCCGGAGCGGCCCCCTCAGCACCAGGGCTGCAGGGCCCAGTTTACACAGTGGTGTCTTGGCTTCTCAGCCCTGCTGTCTGTCGTTCAGCATATTTCCATCCGGACTTGCGTGCAGGAGCCCAGTGACCCTGCATTCTGTCTGGTATCAGGGAGAAGACATCCAGGAGATGGGCTGAGAGGGAGCAACGATGAGAGCACCCAGACATGCAGAGGTTATCAGAAGCTTTCTTCATTGAAAAGATAACATGTCATTAGTCTAAAGAGACATTTGAAGCAGGAAAAAACTGATCTGGGAACATACATGTCTGTGACCAACAAAACTGTAAAAATCTTTAGGAAAAAAATAAAAACTTCTATCAAAAATTTTCTTAAATAAAAAAAGAAAATCTTTCAGCAATAGCATAACTATTCTTTTTTTTTAACTTTTCAAAGTCTTGACCACAAGTTATATGCATGTGTGTATGTGTATGTATATTTATTTACATGTATATGTGTGTATACATACATGAGTTTGAGCAAAATCCAGGAAATGGTGAAGGTCAGGGGAAACCTGGCGCGCTGCAGTCCATGGGGTTGCAGGATCAGACACAACTAAGCGGCTGAACAACAACAAATGTATGTATGTACAAATACATGTGTATTTATATGTGCATAAATCCATAAATATATACAGTCACATTATTTCTAGTTATCTTTAATACTATATCATTATTTATAGCTACATTGTCTTAACAATGATTTCTGATGCGTGAGAAAATGAAAAAAGAGAAGCAGCTCTGACGTTAAGACAAAGGGACCAGAGAAATTGTACTGTTTTATCAGTTTTTCCTGATGGCTTTTGGAACAAAGGATTTCTCTGCTTAATTTTTAAAAAAAATTATAATTAGACCGCTGGTCTAAACCATCCTCTGACATTTGGATGTGTTTCCCAGATTTTTTAAAAATGATAATATATTACACAATAATTAACATTCTTTTCTTTTCCATTATGGTTTATCACAGGATACTGTGTATAGTTGCCTGTGCTATACAGTGGGACCTTGTTTATCCATTCTCTATATATAATAGTTTGCATCTCCTAATCCCTAAACTCCCAGTCCGTCCCTAGCCACCCACCTTCCTCTTGGCAGCCACCTGTCTGTTCTGTGTCTGTGAGTTTGGTTCATAGATAAGTTTGTGTCATATTTTAGATTCCATATATGTGATACGGGCTGCAGGGCCCAGTTTACACAGTGGTGTCTTGGCTTCTCAGCCCTGCTGTCTGTCGTTCAGCATATTTCCATCCGGACTTGCGTGCAGGAGCCCAGTGACCCTGCATTCTGTCTGGTATCAGGGAGAAGACATCCAGGAGATGGGCTGAGAGGGAGCAACGATGAGAGCACCCAGACATGCAGAGGTTATCAGAAGCTTTCTTCATTGAAAAGATAACATGTCATTAGTCTAAAGAGACATTTGAAGCAGGAAAAAACTGATCTGGGAACATACATGTCTGTGACCAACAAAACTGTAAAAATCTTTAGGAAAAAAATAAAAACTTCTATCAAAAATTTTCTTAAATAAAAAAAGAAAATCTTTCAGCAATAGCATAACTATTCTTTTTTTTTAACTTTTCAAAGTCTTGACCACAAGTTATATGCATGTGTGTATGTGTATGTATATTTATTTACATGTATATGTGTGTATACATACATGAGTTTGAGCAAAATCCAGGAAATGGTGAAGGTCAGGGAAGCCTGGCGCGCTGCAGTCCATGGGGTTGCAGGATCAGACACAACTAAGCGGCTGAACAACAACAAATGTATGTATGTACAAATACATGTGTATTTATATGTGCATAAATCCATAAATATATACAGTCACATTATTTCTAGTTATCTTTAATACTATATCATTATTTATAGCTACATTGTCTTAACAATGATTTCTGATGCGTGAGAAAATGAAAAAAGAGAAGCAGCTCTGACGTTAAGACAAAGGGACCAGAGAAATTGTACTGTTTTATCAGTTTTTCCTGATGGCTTTTGGAACAAAGGATTTCTCTGCTTAATTTTTAAAAAAAATTATAATTAGACCGCTGGTCTAAACCATCCTCTGACATTTGGATGTGTTTCCCAGATTTTTTAAAAATGATAATATATTACACAATAATTAACATTCTTTTCTTTTCCATTATGGTTTATCACAGGATACTGTGTATAGTTGCCTGTGCTATACAGTGGGACCTTGTTTATCCATTCTCTATATATAATAGTTTGCATCTCCTAATCCCTAAACTCCCAGTCCGTCCCTAGCCACCCACCTTCCTCTTGGCAGCCACCTGTCTGTTCTGTGTCTGTGAGTTTGGTTCATAGATAAGTTTGTGTCATATTTTAGATTCCATATATGTGATACTCTGTCTAGCTTCCTTTAGTATGAAAATCTCTAGGTCCATTCATGTTGCTCCAAATGTCATTATTATATTCTTTTTTTTTTTTATGGCCGAATAGTATTCTGTTATGTAAATATACCACATATTTTTTTTATTTTTAAAACTTAAAACATTCTGTTTTGTATTGGGGTATAGCTGAGTAACAATGTTGTGATAGTCTCAGGTGAACAGCAGAGGGACGCAGCCATAGGTACACATGTATCTGTTCTCCCCCCGTCCGCCTCCCATCCACGCTGGCACATGCCATTGAGCAAAGCTCCACGTGCGGTACAAGAGGTCCTTGTCAGTTGTCCAGTTTAAATATAGCAGTGTGTACGTGAGCTGACTTCCCGAACTCCCTAACTATCCCTTCCCTCTGGCAACCGTAAGTTCATTTTCTAAGTCTGTGAGTCTCTTTCTGTTTTGTAAGTAAGTGTATTTGTATCATTTCTTTTTAGGCTCCACATATAAGGGATGTCTTTTGATATTCTCCCCCCGACTTAATTCACTCGATATGACACTCTCTAGGTCCATCCATGTTGTTGCAAATGGCATTATTTCATTCTTTTTAATGACTGAGTAATATTCCATTTGCATATGTACCAGATCTTCTTTATCCTCTTGCAATGGACCTTTAGGTTGTGTGGGCTTAGCTGCCATGATACATGGGATTTTAGTTCCCCGATCAGGGATCGAATTTGCATCTCCCGCATTGGCCGCTGAATTCTTTACCACTGGACCACCAGGGAGGTTCCCAAGTGCCTTTTTTTAACCTATAAATGTTGGGGGATTCTTAGTTGACAACCCCCCAGAAAGCTCCAAACTGAAAACTCCTTCTGGAAGGCTGAGAGTCAGGAGCTGTTCCTGTGCTGTGTGGTGCTGGTAGAGCTACTGTTCAGAGTCAGTGGAAAACCTTCTTTGAAGCAGCAGTGATAACAGGAAACTCTGCAGAGTTCCCAAGGATAGTCTGAGTCATTTCCTTTTCTTAGTGATTTCCCAGAGCTTCTGTTAGAGCAGATTGATTGATCCCAGGGCATCCTAATAACAGGCCCCATTCACACTAACTACATAAAATAGACATTTCTTGTTCCTTCGTTAAATGCCTCTGTCATTTGAGCCATAAGGCTGGCAGGCCAGTGAAGGCAGATGAAGTATCTGAGGACTCTTTCCTTTCCTGAAAGAAAGGGGAGAGAGTTGACATGCTTTAATTGCCCAGATGCCAGGCTCTTTCTCATAAGTGATAATAATAATTTAAAAAAATTCCTAGGCATTGCTGTGTGCTAGGAGCTTTGCCTACGTTATGTCTGGACATTCTTACAACCTGCATTTCTGTAGAGGCGTTGTTTTCCTCATGTGTGAGGTTGAGCAGACTGAGGCTCGGGGTCTTGGGTGGCCTACCCAAGGCCATGTACTCAGTAAACAATGGTTCTGTCAGGTCAGAGCTCAAGCTCCAGTCGGCCTGACCCTATGTGCCAGGTATATCACAGTCTTCCTCCCTTCTCCTCTTGGAAAAAACGACAGCTCAGCAGTTGCCCAGCCTTCTCTAGCATAAATGACTTACAGTCCAGCACACCGCTCGGCTAGAAGAGGCACCTGGCTCATGAGTATCCCCTCCCAGCTACTGCCCAAAGGGCACTGCCTGTGCTGACCAGAGGCTGCACTCAAGAGAGCAACAACGTTCTTGGGTGTCTCTCATGCCTTCCCCTGGAAGTCTTAAAACCCTGAATGAAGGAAGGGACCCAGTGTCCTGACTCAGTGTCCATTGATTGAGGGCTTTCTTTGTGTAGAGCCTTGGGACAAGGACAGTGGTGATCCTACAGGGGTAGAGTTCACCGTCAGATGGGGAGGGAGCGGGGTACAGCCGACTATAGGCACAGAGTGAACAGGAACATGGAGGTGGTGCAGCGCTGATCGGAGCTCAGTGGCTGTCAGGGTCCCGATCAGAGCGGAGAAGCACTGCATTGCCAACCAGCAAACACATGGTCTAAGAAGCAGAGCCACGGGATCTGGCTGAGAACCAAGGGGGCCCAGGGTGAGGCCCATAACGACCAAGGGTCTCCCCTGACGCACAGGGCTGGGATGAAAAGGGCATTGGGTGTAGATCGAGATGAATCAGGAGGCTGGGTGAGGAGGTCACTGAACCCAGATTTCTTTCCCACGCTTTGTACAATCATTGAATTCTGTGTGCAGTTAAAAGAGGAGGCTTATGGCCGTGAACGGCCTCACAAGACCAGGACACAGACTGCATTAGCCCCATGTGGAGCTGCTACATTTGGAATATCTGTTTCTATAGGCCTAGAACCTAGATGAAGATTCTCTGATTTGTAAATGATATTTTATTTCAGCTGTTCACGCCAAGAGCCTGGTAGCCATCTTGCATCTGCTGGTTGCTCTGTCCCAGTATTTCCGGGCACCCATCCGACTCCCAGACCACGTTTCCATCCAGGTCGTTGTGGTCCAGGTAAGTCAGAAACCACTACAGACATCGGCGCCCTTAAAGGGGTACAGGGACTGAGCTCCGTTGTGAGCTCAGGCACAGAGGGAAGCTTGCTGGGAGGGCCACTGAATGCATGCTGAGTGTGCCTGGGTGTGCTGAGTGTTGGAGGCGTGTGAGTGAGCTTTCTGATGCGTGCCGGCTTATCTCCAACATGTGTACAAAGGGCGGGAGAGCGTGTGCTTGTGCCTGGAACAGCCTTATGTGGGACGTGTGCCTGGGGTTTACACGCTTTTGTGAAGTGTTGTGTACATGTGAGGGTGTGTGGTGGATGTATTTGTGTGCTCTGTGTGGTAGGATTGGGAGAATATAACCGTGTGTGTGTCTGGCAGGCCATGGAGAATTATTTTTTTTGGTTAGACAAACAATGCACAGTTATTGAGAAGAGGCAGGTCTCTTTGCACGTGAGGGCACGTTTGTGTGTACACATGTGTATTTGAGAGAGCCCCCGACAGGCCGCGCCTGTGTGGAGGGTACTGCCACTCTTCACCTGCCCGGAGCTGCACAGTTGGGGTCGCGGGTCATCTTTTCCAGATTGTTACGTGGAATTTCCATTCACACATGGCTGTGTTCTTTCCACACTGAGGGATGCTCTCTCCCCATGACTATCTCATTCTGCTCCTAACCCCATTAGATACTCAAATTCAATTTGATTTTCCAACTTTATGCCGTTGAATAAGAGGTTGTCATTCTGTTGGCTTCTGTTCTTTTCCACATAAACATGCTGCAAGGGAGAACGTCCCTAATGAACAGCTCCCTGGTTATCCAAGGTTACCTAGGGTTCTGTCTGGCGGCTCTGCCATCCCTTGGTGAGGAAGAGCCTGGAGGGTGGGTAGGCTTTGTTTGAGAGGCCTAGCCAGGCCAGCTTTCCAGAGAAAAGGTCTCTGGGCTGAGCTTTCTGAGATCAGAAGTGAACTGGAGGGCATGAGGACAGGGATGCCACTCAGCTGTGCCCTAATGAAAAAGTATTGCTTCCAATGCCTTCTTGGTATGTAACTTGCTATAATAGGAATATGACACCTTGGGCCTGCCTGCTCAGAGACAGGACGAGGTAAGCGCAGAGAGGGCCATCAGAGACCCCTTGTCAATGCAAATGCGTGTGGTTCAGACACTGAGTGCAGCTGCCTGAAAGGGACTAATTGGCCTCACTTACTGGGCTCTCAACTGTGTCAAGAATGGCGTGAAGCATGTTACGGATATGTGGCCAGCCCAGAGCATCCTGGGACACGTGTCTTCCTAGTGAATCCAGGCCATCTGTAGTGTGTCATTTTTGACCAATCAATAACGTGTGAATCCATTTCATTATATTTTTTAAAACTATGGTTCGGGAGTTGTGAGGATGGGGGATGGAAGAGTGTTCAGGGCAGGCCCATGTCGCATGCCTTTTGAGTCAGCTGTAGGCCATTAGATGTCTGTCGCTGGTTTCATTTCTCCTGTAGGCGCTCTTGTTAGCCTGAGCGAGAAAGGCGGGTGCGTTACATGAAGTGGCATCAAGCCGTGTCAGGTTTTATGGGGTGTTTTGCTTTATCAAGTTCAGCAGGCACAGAAACAGGACTCAGAAATGGCAGGAAGATGTTGACTGAACCACGGGGCAGGTTCTTTAGGGAACAAATAGTGGATCAAAGTGAAGCAGGATGCTGTGTGAACCCAGAGTTCGTTTCGGGTCTGTGTATAGTCATTTAATTCTGTCTGTTGCTGGAGGTGCTATCTGATGTCTGTGAATGGCCTTACAAGACCGGGACGCAGACTCCATTAGCCCCGTGTGAAAATTTTGACATATGTTGAAGCTGAATTTGGAAAAAATTCTGGTTTATCCTCACTGGATCTTTTTTAAATGCTATTTAAAATTTTTTTCTTCCTAACTTGCTTTGATAGTTCATTCTTCTTAATCCAATCCAGATATAGTCGTGGCCTTTATCCAGCCCTACCTTTCCTTCTGTAAAAGCATTTTGCAAGGACGCGCATTTCTGTGGCTGTTGGGAATGCCAAGAAAAGGTTGTGGATGTTGGGGCAGGAGGGTCTAGAAGGCATGTTTCAGCTGAAACACCAAGGCTTAGAGGCTCCTTCTTGGTGTTTCTCAGACTTTGTGGATGATGGATTTGCTCTGACAACCTCTTGCCATGCCCAGACTGTCTTCCAAGTGTTTGGTAACTGATTGTGTGGGGGCCTGATAAATGCGTCTCTGTCCTCACCCACATCAGAAGGGCTTCCTGAACCCCAGCCCAACAGAAACCAGCCTTCTGGGCCTGTTTAACGTGGTAAGGCGACCTTCGACAGCTCCCGTGCCCACCTAAACCAGTGCTCCATTGACTAACGGTAGGGACTTTCCTGGTGGTCCAGTGGCTAAGACTCTGCGCCCCATCCATGGAGTTGGGTTTGATCCCTGATCAGGGAACTAGATCCCATGTGCCTCAACTGAGAGTTTGCATTGGCGTGCCACTACTAAAAAGGTCCTGCATGCCGCAACCAAGACTGGATGCAGCCAAAAAATTAATTAAAAAATTGACTAATGGCAGCCTCCGGGTCTCTAAAGAGCGTTCAAACACGCCTGTGCTCTGTGGACTCTGCCTTTTGCTGGGGCCATTCCTCCCACTGCAGTGGTCTCTCCTCTGTGTCCAGCCTAATGCTTGGTGTCCCTTAAGTTCCAGCCCAAGAACACCTCCCTTGAGCCGTTCAGGTTTTATGGGGTGTTTTGCTTTATCAAGTTCAGCAGGCACAGAAACAGGACTCAGAAATGGCAGGAAGATGTTGACTGAACCACGGGGCAGGTTCTTTAGGGAACAAATAGTGGATCAAAGTGAAGCAGGATGCTGTGTGAACCCAGAGTTCGTTTCGGGTCTGTGTATAGTCATTTAATTCTGTCTGTTGCTGGAGGTGCTATCTGATGTCTGTGAATGGCCTTACAAGACCGGGACGCAGACTCCATTAGCCCCGTGTGAAAATTTTGACATATGTTGAAGCTGAATTTGGAAAAAAATTCTGGTTTATCCTCACTGGATCTTTTTTAAATGCTATTTAAAATTTTTTTCTTCCTAACTTGCTTTGATAGTTCATTCTTCTTAATCCAATCCAGATATAGTCGTGGCCTTTATCCAGCCCTACCTTTCCTTCTGTAAAAGCATTTTGCAAGGACGCGCATTTCTGTGGCTGTTGGGAATGCCAAGAAAAGGTTGTGGATGTTGGGGCAGGAGGGTCTAGAAGGCATGTTTCAGCTGAAACACCAAGGCTTAGAGGCTCCTTCTTGGTGTTTCTCAGACTTTGTGGATGATGGATTTGCTCTGACAACCTCTTGCCATGCCCAGACTGTCTTCCAAGTGTTTGGTAACTGATTGTGTGGGGGCCTGATAAATGCGTCTCTGTCCTCACCCACATCAGAAGGGCTTCCTGAACCCCAGCCCAACAGAAACCAGCCTTCTGGGCCTGTTTAACGTGGTAAGGCGACCTTCGACAGCTCCCGTGCCCACCTAAACCAGTGCTCCATTGACTAACGGTAGGGACTTTCCTGGTGGTCCAGTGGCTAAGACTCTGCGCCCCATCCATGGAGTTGGGTTTGATCCCTGATCAGGGAACTAGATCCCATGTGCCTCAACTGAGAGTTTGCATTGGCGTGCCACTACTAAAAAGGTCCTGCATGCCGCAACCAAGACTGGATGCAGCCAAAAAATTAATTAAAAAAAAATTGACTAATGGCAGCCTCCGGGTCTCTAAAGAGCGTTCCAAACACGCCTGTGCTCTGTGGACTCTGCCTTTTTGCTGGGGCCATTCCTCCCACTGCAGTGGTCTCTCCTCTGTGTCCAGCCTAATGCTTGGTGTCCCTTAAGTTCCAGCCCAAGAACACCTCCCCTTGGAAGGCTTCCCCGACTCTCCCTGCTGAAAGGACTTGTTCCTGTCCTGCTCTCAGCCCTTCCTCTCTGCAGGGGGTGACCATGTCATTGATGGTCCACCACAGGTTTGAGAGGGAAAGGAAGTCCTAGTCTAATACATTGAGCTGGGGCCTTTTGGGGGAAACCCTTCTTGCATACCTGTTCATCTACCCCATTTTCCTCTAGGTTCCTCAAGGTCTAAAACTGTCATATGTTCCATAACGTTTGATAAGTTCAACACAGGGTCTTATACGTAGAAAGCACTGATTCATGAAACAGAGAAGAAAGAGGATACGTTGGTGGGAGGGGAAGACAAATGATGGGTAGGCGGGTGGCTGTATGAGTGGATGGACTTCTGCCATGCTTACCCTTGTCTCAGTGCATAAGCTAGTTTCTTAAGGACTGTATTACTTACTTTAAAAGCTCCCCTAGTTAAAACACTTTCTTAAAACTCTCCCGAATTCTCCACGTTGGCCTCAGCTCCTCCACCCCAGCCCCCCAGTTAAACGGGTTTCTCTGCTTCCCTCCGTGGCCTCAGCCGGAGGGCAGACACACCCTAGCCTTCATTTCCATTTGATTTACTGTGGATTTCTCCAGGAGGCAAACTGTGCTTCCAGCAGAATGTCTTCCAATAAAGAAAGAAAAGATTCACCATCCAAGAAACAGCCAACTTGTTTGGAATAAACACTAATTGCACTTAAGTATGAATGGTACAGTCCATTCCCAAGAAACCTCGGTTCACTTCGAGCAGTATCTCATCGCTGGATTCATTTCTTAAAAGCCAGTGGCTTTCTCGGTATCAGAAATGCTAATCAGATTTTTTGTATTTTCCTAAAGCATATTTTTCTCTCTCCTCCCAACCCTCTCCCCACCCCCGTTTTCAGAAACGAGAAGGAATCCTCCAGTCTCGGCAAATCCAAGAGGAAATAACTGGTAACACAGAGTATGTCAACACCATTGTTGCCAGCGATTCTGTAATGGAACACAGATGTTTCTCTGAAATTCATCCATTTGCTGATATTTAGTTTTCATTTATTGGGATTGCAAGAGGGATTAGACTTCAGCCAATGATTATAGTTTAGCCTTTTCCATGCATTCAAAACATGCCTCTCAATGCTTAAGGTACAAACTTGGGTGGGGAAGTGGGGAGAGGGAATTAGCCGTTGATTGAAAATTCTAATTTTGTGGCACTCTAGGAAAACGTGTGCCCAAAAAAGCCAACCAGCATGAAATCGCCATGCCATAAACATGGGGTTGAATTTAAATTGTTAACCTTCAAAAAGGACGTTTTCCTTCCTTTTCTGAATCTGATTGATATGGTCATATGACAGGACCCAGAAAGCCCCTGTCGACCTTAGGGTGGTAAATTGTGGTTGTTTTTTCTTCTTTTTTCATTCACATTAAGAAATTGGAATATCAGAACATTTAAGAGGTTTGGCATAGCGAAGAGAAGGTTTCTTCTCAAACAGAAAGAGCAGGATGGTGTTGGGACGGGGGGGTCTGAGATCACTGGGCAGGGCTGAGCCCTGGCCGCATGCAAAACTGGACAAAATGTGTTTGTATCATCCCCAGCTCCCCCCCAGCTTTTCTCTGTCTTCCTTTGAACAAGAAGAGCCAGTGGAAAGGAGAGGTGCACATGAAGCCATGATTGCACTCCCTAACCCCTTATACCAGAGGTAGAGGAGGACACTGTCCTTGACCTGCCTGACTTGAACTCCATCATTCTTCCCAGTACCCTACCCACAAGTCATTGCTTAATAGGTTATAGACGTATAGTTGGAATAAACCAACATAATAAGAACCTAAAACGTGTTGAGAAAAAAGTGTATTGAGCATGTAGTGTATACTAGAAATTGTACTAAAATCTTTCTGTATATTAAATCGTGTAATGCTCAGAATGTCTGATTGAGTTGTTTACCACATTATCCTCATTTGAAGGATGAATGACCTGGAGTCCAGAGAGGTTCAGTAACTTGCTCGAGGTCACACAGCAAGCAAACGGCTCTGTAAGATTTAAACCTGAACAGTCTGTCCTTCAGGCTTGGGTTCTTAATACTTGGCTGCATCACCACTCTGGGTATGGTTCCAGCCCCTGCTTTCTTTGAGAAAACCTAGGGCAATGGCAGTGCACCTGCCTTGTGGGTATCACAGAATGGACAGGAGAAAGCCAATCCTGCCTCCCCAAGCCGGTGCCCTCAGCAACCTGGGCAGTGAAATGCCATATGGGGATGGTACCTGAACCCTGCTCCTAAAACACAGTTGGGAATCCTGAATCTCTGTGTCCGATATTCTTTCTCAACTGTGAGCAATCATGTGAGTTTATTTAAAGCAAGAAATAGTCCTTTAAGCGTCACTCATACCAGACTTAGTGTGAACACTGGTATATCTGTAAAGCAGAAGGGGAAAACAGGTGGTAATATGGTAAAGACCACCCATAGTTGGAGACTGAGTAAAGAATAAAATGCCAAGGAAGGAGGCTTTGGGGGATCCTCAGCCAAAGGTGGGCAGAGAAGAGTCACACTGTTTTCTCTTTTTCCCCACAGGGCTCTTTCTGGAAGGCATGGTGAGTTGTGTAAGACAGTCTTCTGGTGCTGGTGACGACCAGTGGGGTCTGGTTAATTCTGCAAGAGCTGGAAGAATACGCACTCAGCTTGCTTCCTGCATGTGTGCCTGCACCTGCCTGGTGATGGGGCGGGCTGGTAGCGGGAGGGTCCGCAGGCTGGTGGGCAGAGGAAGAGGAAGGACAGCTGTAGTCCTTTCACAAGTCATGAACCATGACGCTGCGGGGCTTTGCCTGGGGCCTAGCGCTCGCTGGGCAGGCTTGCTCTAAGACTACTGTGGAAACCAAGTAGTGCGCTCAGCACAGTCCCCTCTCCCTACTCTGCCCAGCCTTTCTGGAAGCTGCCCCTTTCCTCATCACACCTGCTACCTCTCCCACTTCCCAGAACTTTGAGTGTGTTTCCAAGGTCAGTGAATGTCCAAGATCACGATTCCCAGTTTCAGATTTACTCATCAAGAGTGGGTGTGAGAGTAGGAGAGGCGGCCCAGGACCATGAACCTCCCAGCCCAGGGCTTCTCTCGGAGACTCCCCATTCCCAATGGCAGATCCATCACTATTTCTCTTTCTTTCTTTCTCTAGTATTTATTTGTATTTATTTATATGACTGCTTTGGGTCTTAATTGTCACATGTGGGATCATTTAGTTGCGGCACGCAGGACCTTTAGTTGCATCATGCAGACTCTTAGTTGTGGCGTGTGGAATCTAGTTCCCTGACCAGGGATCGAACCCAGGCCCCCTGCATTGGGAGCACAGTCTTAGTCACTGGACCACCAGGGAAGTCCCCCCTCCACTATCTGACCTCTCAGACTGGAGGACCTGGGGACACTGCAGAGTTTTCTGAGCAGGTACTTTGTCTTTTCTCCTCATAACCCACCTGGGACAGGTTCATTCCAGTGCGCATTTTAGAGAAGAGGAAGGTGAGGCTGAAAGGACTCAAGTGACGGGGTCCTTCAGGAGGAGGAGCTCCCCTTCTGGGCTGCAGCTCTGTGCCTCCAAGTCTGCTTAGCTGCCCTCTACCAGGAGGCCTGTCTGGGTTTTGAAAATTAGGGAGTGAAGTGAGTTGATATTTGGATAATATTCTGCTTCCAGAAAGCTTCAGAACCAGTTTAGGGCCATGACGAAATCATGGTATCAAGGAAGACAAATAGCAAAGACACATGGCCAGTTCCGAGCCGGACTGCTTGCAGGAGCCCTCTCACCTCAGCCCAGAGGGTCAATGCAGAGGACGGACACACACGCGTACCCACACACAGGGGAAAAGGCCCCGAAGATGAGAATCAAGCCTGAACTTCTGCCCAAGCCCAGGTTCCCAAGTTGCCAGTTTATCCCCCAGAGGGTTCCCAGCTGGCGGTGACTGTGGTCTGCAGAGGCTGGTGGCTGGGACCTGGGTGGCACTAGCCCTGGCCTGTACTCTGCTTTCCTCTTTTTCAGAACGCGACGCCTTTGACACCTTGTTCGACCACGCCCCAGACAAGCTCAACGTGGTGAAAAAGGTGGGAAAGAGGTGCCTGAGCGGGAGGAGGGTTGAGAGGAGGGGGAGTGAAATACATTAGGGAAGCCTGCCCCCCGCAGCCTGCAGGCTTTCTGAAACTGGTGTCGTGACCAGATCACCATAAACCCAGGGCTTTTCTGCTTGGCATCCGTTTCCCCTGTCTGGTTCTCTCTGGGTGCCTTATCTAGTTTCTTTCTCCTCCCATGCGGATGACACCATCTCTGGGGTTGAGACTCCAGGCCCCTGTCTTCCCACCCACACTGAACCCCTAGCCATCCCTGCTCCTCACACAGACCTCCCCTTCCCTCCTTGGATGCAGGCACCTACCTGTACCTAGTAGGGGAGATGGAAGGAGGGCCCCATGGGATCACTTCTCCTCTGGCTCCCGGAGCCTGGGCTCAGACACTGCAGCTGTCATTCTGCCTTCTCAGCCCTCCCTGCTCCTTGCACAGTCCTGGGCCTGGCTATTGGAGTCATACAGTGCATTTGGGGACCACAGTCCTGGGGGCCATCCTTCCCTGTGGACTCAAGGACTTTCGCCAGAGCCTCCCTGGTGGTTCAGCCTTGCTGGGTTTGGTGTTCTTGGCTGGGTGTCTTCCTGTGCCCTCACGGTGGAGTCACAGGACAGCCTCCGGGGCAAGAGTCTCCATCTGAAGGTCTGGCTTGTGCTTTTCTTCTAGACGCTCATCACGTTCGTGAACAAACACCTGAATAAGCTGAACCTGGAGGTCACGGAACTGGAAACCCAGGTAGGTGACAGCCCCAAGAGCAAGGTGGGGGGACAAGGTCCCACTGGACAGCCACTGTTCCCAGGGCCCACCCGGACCCTGGAGCTTCTCTGAGGAAGGGAGAGGGAACTCTGTTCCACTCAGAGGGGTGAATTGCATGGGATTTCTCTAAATTTTTTCCAATTTTTTATTTTAAAAATCTGCAGGAATAGTATCAGGAACCCCTATGTACTCTTCACCCACAGACACTAATTGTTAATGGTTGTCCACAACTTTGGGTTTTTTCACAATACAGTAATCAAATTCGGCAGCTTCTCTACATATGTTCAGGGCATGCCTTGTTCGACCACGCCCCAGACAAGCTCAACGTGGTGAAAAGGTGGGAAAGAGGTGCCTGAGCGGGAGGAGGGTTGAGAGGAGGGGGAGTGAAATACATTAGGGAAGCCTGCCCCCCGCAGCCTGCAGGCTTTCTGAAACTGGTGTCGTGACCAGATCACCATAAACCCAGGGCTTTTCTGCTTGGCATCCGTTTCCCCTGTCTGGTTCTCTCTGGGTGCCTTATCTAGTTTCTTTCTCCTCCCATGCGGATGACACCATCTCTGGGGTTGAGACTCCAGGCCCCTGTCTTCCCACCCACACTGAACCCCTAGCCATCCCTGCTCCTCACACAGACCTCCCCTTCCCTCCTTGGATGCAGGCATCTACCTGTACCTAGTAGGGGAGATGGAAGGAGGGCCCCATGGGATCACTTCTCCTCTGGCTCCCGGAGCCTGGGCTCAGCCACTGCAGCTGTCATTCTGCCTTCTCAGCCCTCCCTGCTCCTTGCACAGTCCTGGGCCTGGCTATTGGAGTCATACAGTGCATTTGGGGACCACAGTCCTGGGGGCCATCCTTCCCTGTGGACTCAAGGTCTTTCGCCAGAGCCTCCCTGGTGGTTCAGCCTTGCTGGGTTTGGTGTTCTTGGCTGGGTGTCTTCCTGTGCCCTCACGGTGGAGTCACAGGACAGCCTCCGGGGCAAGAGTCTCCATCTGAAGGTCTGGCTTGTGCTTTTCTTCTAGACGCTCATCACGTTCGTGAACAAACACCTGAATAAGCTGAACCTGGAGGTCACGGAACTGGAAACCCAGGTAGGTGACAGCCCCAAGAGCAAGGTGGGGGGACAAGGTCCCACTGGACAGCCACTGTTCCCAGGGCCCACCCGGACCCTGGAGCTTCTCTGAGGAAGGGAGAGGGAACTCTGTTCCACTCAGAGGGGTGAATTGCATGGGATTTCTCTAAATTTTTTCCAATTTTTTATTTTAAAAATCTGCAGGAATAGTATTAGGAACCCCTATGTACTCTTCACCCACAGACACTAATTGTTAATGGTTGTCCACAACTGGGTTTTTTTCTCTCTCCACCTCTACATATTTCAGCATACGTCTCTTAAGAACAACTACATTCTCATAGAGAATCACAATACAGTAATCAAATTCAGGCAGCTTTAACATCAGTACAATATGTTCATCTCTTTGGGTTGAACTATGTGAAATTGCTGGTGCTTGACTACACTTGATGGCGTCACGTGGTTCAGAGAAACAGCTGTCCTCATGTTCTCACCTGATACGTTGTCATGTATCTATGGTCTCTTTTTTAAAATATGATTCTATTTATTTTTGACTGTACTGGGTCTTCGCTGCTGCACAGGCTTTTCTCAAGTTGCAGCGAGCAGGGGCTACTCTCTCGTTGCGGCATGTGGGCTTCTCGTTGCCGTGGCTTCTCTAGTTGTGGACCACAGGCCCTCAGGCGTGCGCTTCAGTAGCTTTTGCAGTATGTGGGCTCTGCAGCTGCGGTTCCCAAGCTCTAGAGCACAGGCTCAGTAGCAGTGCCACACAGGCTTAGGTGCTCCAGGGTGTGTGGGATCTTCCCAGACCAGGGATCAAACCCCTGTCTCCTGCATTGACAGGCAGATTCTTTCCCACTGAGCCACTAGGGAGCCCCTAGTCTCTTTTTAATAGAGAAAAGAGACTCTCAGCCTGTCTGCCTAACACTAACATTTTTGAAGAATAGGTTCTGTGGTATATAGAACCTGTTTTTCTTGCTCGTGATTAGAGGCAGGTTATGCATGTTCAAGGACAGTACCACTGAGGCAAGGCTGTGCTCTTCTCGAACACTTCTGCCCATCAGTTCTGTAGCTGGTGGTGGTAGCTTTGATCACTTGGCTCAGTTGGCATCCAGCAGATTTCCCTACTGTAAAGCTCCCCCCTTTATAATTAATAACTCAACTATTTTAGGAGAGAACACTCATCTGTGTTAGGAGATAGTTCGAGACTATGTAATGTATCCTATTTCCCAGCACAATTTCTAAAGTGTGGTTTTCTTTTGAACAAATGGGCACCTCTGTTGTTTTAGGGCAGTCCCCAGGTGTATGAGTGAGCTCTGCCTGGGTGTGTCTGGACTCTGGAGGTAGCTTCATATATGAGAGACAGGGGACACTCTGCAGAAGTGAGCACTCCTGGGGAATGCTGGAATGAGCCCTGGAATTCCTCTCCACGGCAGGGAAGGGGTCTCTGGCCGGCCGGTCTGCTGTCTGTCTACAGGTTGACCTCCAAGTCACAGAAACCGCAGCTGGGGGAGGCAGCAGTCTAGGCCAGTGGCCCTCAGAGCTACGAGTGACCCTGACCCCGACCCGAGGGCCTCCCTTGCGTTGAGATGGCATCCTCACCCCATTCCAGCCTCCGCAAGGCCCAGAGGTCTGGCTCCTGGGAGTGCCTTGATTTGGACACAGATGCTGGGGTCTGCTTCCCATGGTCCCCCCGGGGGTGGCCTGGGATGAGTCATGCTCAGGCCTTACCCGCCTGAGTTGAAGGCCAAATGGATGAAAACAGGGAGGAAGCCACTCCTCGGCCGGGTCCATGCTCAGGGTTGTTGGCCTGTCACCAAGGTTGAGTCACAGGCCCCCGACCAGTCACCCAGCAGAGCTGAGATGCTGAGCCCAGCCCACATTCAGGGTAATTCAGTCGAGTATTTTAAAAGTTTCCTTGGATGATTCCAAGAACTTTGGCCTCTTGTGAACTCTAGCAACTTGTTGTTTATACAATTATTTGATGGCTGTGCCTCCTTTGAAAGGTTCTAGAATGTCAGATACATACCTGACCTCTGTGTCTTTGCTCAGGCCACACCACGTACTCCTTTCAAAGTCCCCTCATCCCACAGGCCCCACTGTCCCTGCAAAGCCTGCCTCGACTGCCCAGGGCACATATACCTCCGCCTCCCTTGAGCGGAAGGCCCGCACCCCCAGCTTGGCTTCAGCATCTGTTGTTCCTCGCAGCAAGTCCTCAGCTGATCTGGCCTCTGTTGTCTTGGATGGAGGGGACCAGCTCTGAGCCTCGTGCCGGGGTCCTGAGCACACAGGTGTGCTTTGTAAGCAAGAGCCAGTCCATTGTGTCCTGACTGCTTTGTTGTCTTCCAGGCTAGAAATGGCAAGAACTAATATCTAATGTGTGTTAAGTGTTGCCCCCAGGCCAGGCAGTGTTCTAGGCCCCTTCCATGTATTTTCTGGCTTAGGCCACATGATAACCATATGATTAGATACTCCACTGTTGTCCCCATTCTACAGATGAGAAAAGTGGGGCACAGAGACGCTGCATAACTGGCTTAAGTCACCCAGTAAGTGGTAGAGCTGGAAGCCAGCTCCAGAGTGCACGTCCCTACCAGGTGCTCTAGGCTGCCTCTCGAGCGGTACGAGGCGAGGGTGAGAGAGGAGCATGCCAGGCCTGTACACCACCAGAGTTCTCTCTCTGTTCACAATGCAGAAGTCACCCTCGTAACCTCAGGCCGTTGGCCTTAGACCTCCCCTTTCCCTCCTCCCTGCCCTCCCTAGCTAACTCCTGCTCACCCCTCACGTCTCGATCCAGGCAGCGCCTCCTCCAGAAGCCAACCCTGAAGCCTGCAGCGGGGAGAGAGTGCCCTCTGTCAGTCTCACACAGGACAGCGTGCTTCCCTCCCCGGGGCAGCAGCCGCATGCGTGTCTTCCACATCAGTCTCCCCGCTGTACCGTGAGGTCCTCCAGGGCCAGGGCCACACCTGACCCATCCTTGTGGTCCCTGTGCCAGATCAGAGCTTGGTACACAGTCGGTGCTCAATAAATACTGGACCAGTTGCAATCAGGACTGTGGGCCTGTGGGCTGGACCAGCCGGATGTAGGGCAACAGGCCTTCCTGCCCTGGGCCTCTGCCCCTCACTGCCCGCCAGCAGCCTGCCTGGGGGCACAGCCTTTGAGGGCTTGACCTGGAAGCTGATGAGCCCCTGGATGGGCCAGGTCGTGGGGGCTGGAGGGCCCGGTGCCTTCACCTGGCTCTCTCCTCCAGTTTGCAGATGGAGTGTACCTGGTGCTGCTCATGGGGCTCCTGGAGGGCTACTTTGTGCCCCTGCACAGCTTCTTCCTGACCCCGGACAGCTTCGAACAGAAGGTGAGGGGAGGCCCCAGTCCACAAGCCCGACCCATCTGCCCACACCTGTGCTGGGGCCATTTGGGTGGAGGTGGCAGCTTCAGTGGTGAGATGGGGGGCCCACTGTGATGCACAGTTGCACTGGGAGCAGCTACCTACAGGCCGTTGATCACCCGGCTGACCACAGCTTTCCCTGCCCTGCACCCAGGCCTGAAATGGCAAGAACTAATATCTAATGTGTGTTAAGTGTTTCTAGGCCCCTTCCATGTATTTTCTGGCTTAGGCCACATGATAACCATATGATTAGATACTCCACTGTTGTCCCCATTCTACAGATGAGAAAAGTGGGGCACAGAGACGCTGCATAACTGGCTTAAGTCACCCAGTAAGTGGTAGAGCTGGAAGCCAGCTCCAGAGTGCACGTCCCTACCAGGTGCTCTAGGCTGCCTCTCGAGCGGTACGAGGCGAGGGTGAGAGAGGAGCATGCCAGGCCTGTACACCACCAGAGTTCTCTCTCTGTTCACAATGCAGAAGTCACCCTCGTAACCTCAGGCCGTTGGCCTTAGACCTCCCCTTTCCCTCCTCCCTGCCCTCCCTAGCTAACTCCTGCTCACCCCTCACGTCTCGATCCAGGCAGCGCCTCCTCCAGAAGCCAACCCTGAAGCCTGCAGCGGGGAGAGAGTGCCCTCTGTCAGTCTCACACAGGACAGCGTGCTTCCCTCCCCGGGGCAGCAGCCGCATGCGTGTCTTCCACATCAGTCTCCCCGCTGTACCGTGAGGTCCTCCAGGGCCAGGGCCACACCTGACCCATCCTTGTGGTCCCTGTGCCAGATCAGAGCTTGGTACACAGTCGGTGCTCAATAAATACTGGACCAGTTGCAATCAGGACTGTGGGCCTGTGGGCTGGACCAGCCGGATGTAGGGCAACAGGCCTTCCTGCCCTGGGCCTCTGCCCCTCACTGCCCGCCAGCAGCCTGCCTGGGGGCACAGCCTTTGAGGGCTTGACCTGGAAGCTGATGAGCCCCTGGATGGGCCAGGTCGTGGGGGCTGGAGGGCCCGGTGCCTTCACCTGGCTCTCTCCTCCAGTTTGCAGATGGAGTGTACCTGGTGCTGCTCATGGGGCTCCTGGAGGGCTACTTTGTGCCCCTGCACAGCTTCTTCCTGACCCCGGACAGCTTCGAACAGAAGGTGAGGGGAGGCCCCAGTCCACAAGCCCGACCCATCTGCCCACACCTGTGCTGGGGCCATTTGGGTGGAGGTGGCAGCTTCAGTGGTGAGATGGGGGGCCCACTGTGATGCACAGTTGCACTGGGGAGCAGCTACCTACAGGCCGTTGATCACCCGGCTGACCACAGCTTTCCCTGCCCTGCACCCAGGCCCCTCAACCAGGCCCTCCTGCCGGGGACCACATCCCAGCCTCATCTCTTCCCAGAGGTGACAGGGAAGGTGGCTGCAAAGTCGTCAGATGTGAGGCGCCCGCTCAGCCGAGTTCTGATGCCTCTCCGAGGTTGCCACCACCCTCCTGCTAGACAAGGGGCATTTGCGCCCAAGCAGAAACCCTTCTCTCTCTCTCGAATGTCTTTTTTTTAAACTTTATTTATAAAGTTTATTTTTGGCCCCTCAGGGTCTTAGTCGCTGCTCACAGGCTTTCTCTAGTTGCCGGCGAGCAGGGGCTCCTCTTCATGGTGATGCATGGGCTTCCAGTAGCGTGGCTACTCTAGTTACTCCAGAGCGTGTAGAATCTTCCCAGACCAGGGATCGAACTGGTCCCCTGCACTGGCAGGTGAAATCTTAGCCACTGCACCAGCAGGAAAGTCCTTTTGAATGTGTCTTCCTGTCTGATTCTTTCAATTATGAGCACATATGTCCCTGAGTTTACAGCCCTTGGAGTGGCAGAGGAGCACAGTAGGGCAGGGAGAAGATTTTGAGCTTCTCTGGGAGTGCATCGCCAGCAGAGGCTAGGCCTGGTTCACACTCCACGTGGCTGGTCCACTTTGGCAGCCTTGTTACTGCTTCACAAACTGGCCTCTCAGCTTAGTTCACCTCCTGCCCGGCTGGCTCCAGGGTGGGCTCCTTCACTTCCCAGGGGTGGGTCCACGAATGAGTGCAGCACCTCATGCACTCCTCTTCTCGTTCTAGGTCTTGAATGTCTCCTTTGCCTTTGAGCTCATGCAAGACGGAGGATTGGAAAAGCCAAAACCACGGCCAGAAGGTAACTTTGCTCTTTTCTAATTGGTGGCAAGAGGGCAAGACCCTCCACTGCACACGGGTTTTCACAGCACAGAGCAAGGCTCATGTCTGATATGTTTGACACCAGAGGGAAGACTGTCTTCTCTGAAGCTTTCTTTGCCATTTGCAAGGGAAGGTGGAATAGGGCACAGCTCAGTTCTGGGGATCGCACAGCCACGGGGAAAAAAGGAACCTGAAATCCCACATGTGGGACCGTAAGGATAAGGGCCCAGGCAGACCTGATGCAGAGCAGAGGCGCCGCTGCAGGAACTGTCCTGGTCTGATTTCCAGGTTCTTCTGTCCCTGAACAGGGTGCTGACCTGCCCCAGAGCTGTCTCCCCAGTAGGAAGAGGGCAGGTGCAGAGGTCGTCACAGGCGCTCTGCTTTGAGCGTGACTGCTTTCTCTGCCCTCTGCCCGCTCCAGCTCTGCCCAAGGACAAGGCTTGGTTTGTCTGGTTTAGGTTGCAAATGTTAAGGCTGAAAAAAATGCAAAAGCAGCAAAATGCTCCAGCAGCCTTCCCCTGCTTACGCTTGAAGCAATGTGTGCATTTGTGCGTATAGGAGACGGTGAGAGCTGGGCTAACTGGAAGGACCAGGTAGGGCTTTTGTATTGTTTTTCTTTCATATTGGAATATACAATGTTGTGTTAGTTTAAGGTTTACAGAAAAGAGATTCAATTATACACATAATGTATCTTTTTCAAAATTCTTTTCTCATTAGGCTATTACAGGGTACTGAACAGAGTTCCCTGTGCTATATACAGGTCCTTGTTGGTTATCTGTTTTAAATATAACAGTGTACATGTCAATCCCAAACTCCCAATCTATCCCTTCCCTCTGTTAAAATCCATATGTGGTTATCTGTTCATAGAGGGCTAGGTCCTGGGACTTTGGCAGCCTTGTTACTGCTTCACAAACTGGCCTCTCAGCTTAGTTCACCTCCTGCCCGGCTGGCTCCAGGGTGGGCTCCTTCACTTCCCAGGGGTGGGTCCACGAATGAGTGCAGCACCTCATGCACTCCTCTTCTCGTTCTAGGTCTTGAATGTCTCCTTTGCCTTTGAGCTCATGCAAGACGGAGGATTGGAAAAGCCAAAACCACGGCCAGAAGGTAACTTTGCTCTTTTCTAATTGGTGGCAAGAGGGCAAGACCCTCCACTGCACACGGGTTTTCACAGCACAGAGCAAGGCTCATGTCTGATATGTTTGACACCAGAGGGAAGACTGTCTTCTCTGAAGCTTTCTTTGCCATTTGCAAGGGAAGGTGGAATAGGGCACAGCTCAGTTCTGGGGATCGCACAGCCACGGGGAAAAAAGGAACCTGAAATCCCACATGTGGGACCGTAGGATAAGGGCCCAGGCAGACCTGATGCAGAGCAGAGGCGCAGCTGCAGGAACTGTCCTGGTCTGATTTCCAGGTTCTTCTGTCCCTGAACAGGGTGCTGACCTGCCCCAGAGCTGTCTCCCCAGTAGGAAGAGGGCAGGTGCAGAGGTCGTCACAGGCGCTCTGCTTTGAGCGTGACTGCTTTCTCTGCCCTCTGCCCGCTCCAGCTCTGCCCAAGGACAAGGCTTGGTTTGTCTGGTTTAGGTTGCAAATGTTAAGGCTGAAAAAAATGCAAAAGCAGCAAAATGCTCCAGCAGCCTTCCCCTGCTTACGCTTGAAGCAATGTGTGCATTTGTGCGTATAGGAGACGGTGAGAGCTGGGCTAACTGGAAGGACCAGGTAGGGCTTTTGTATTGTTTTTCTTTCATATTGGAATATACAATGTTGTGTTAGTTTAAGGTTTACAGAAAAGAGATTCAATTATACACATAATGTATCTTTTTCAAAATTCTTTTCTCATTAGGCTATTACAGGGTACTGAACAGAGTTCCCTGTGCTATATAGCAGGTCCTTGTTGGTTATCTGTTTTAAATATAACAGTGTACATGTCAATCCCAAACTCCCAATCTATCCCTTCCCCTCTGTTAACCATAAGTTCTCTAAGTCAGTGAGTCTCTGTTTTGTAATAAGTTCATTTGTATCATTTTTTATATTCTGCATGTAAGTGATATCATATGACCTCTGTGTATCTGACAGATCTTTCTCTGACTTACTTAGTATGATAATCTCCAGGTCATCCATGTTGCTGCAAATGGCATTATTTCATTCTTTTTAAAGGCTGAGTAGTATTCATTGTATGTATGTACCCCAGCTTTATCCATTCATCTGTTGATGGACATTGAGATTGCCTCCACCTCCCAGAAATGGTAAACAGTGCTGCAATGAACACTAGGGTACATGTATCCTTTCAAATGATGTTTTTCTCTGGATATATGCCCAGGAGTGGGATTGCTAGATCATATGGGGGCACTGTTTTTAGTTTTTTAAGGAATCTTCACATTGTCTCCATAGTAGCTGTATCCACTTACATACCCAGCAACAGCCTATGAGAATCTGTTTCTTTGCACCTTCTCCAGATTTTATTATTTGTAGCCTTTTTGGTGATTGACATTCTGACTGGTGTGAGGTAATATATTATGAGATGTAGTTTTGATTTGCATTTCTCTGATAATTAGCAATTTTTTTAAAAAAAATTTGGCCTCTTTTAATTGATTTTTAATTTATTTTCATTCGTCTTTATTCTTTGGCCTGTGTGGGCTTCCCATTGACGTGGCCGCTCTCGTTGCAGAGCACCAGCTCTGGGCGCATGCGCTCCAGAGCGCTGACTCGTAATTGGACACACTGGTCCAGCCACTCCGCACCACATGGGATCCTCCCAGGCCAGGGATCAAACTGGTGCTCCTTGCACTACAAGGAGGACTCCTCACCCACTGAGCCACCAGGGAAGCCCCATAATTAGGAAGTTTTTAAAATTAATTTATTTTAATTGGAGGATAATTGCTTTACAATATTGTGATGGTTTTAGCAATGTTGAGCACCTTTTCATGTACCCTTGGCCATCTATATGTCCTCTTTGGAGAAGTGTTTATTTAGTTCTGCCAATTTTGATTGTTTATACCCACATGAGCTATTTGTAAATTTTGGAGATTAATCCCTTGTGGGTAGCATTGTTGGCAAATATTTGTCTTTTCATTTTATATATGGTTCTGTTACAAAAGCTTTTGAGTTTAATTAGTTTAGTTGATGATGGTGAAGCAAGTCTTGGACCTGATGCCAAGGCAGCAAGTTTGGACTTGATTCCGTAGCAGGAGGAGTCATAGAAGGTTCTTGAGCAGGTGAGTGATGTGACCAGAGCTCTATTCCAGAGAGATGACTTGGAAGGCAGCGTGAAGAACAGATATTTAGGTGGGGCACCATCAGCAGCACTGGGACACCTAGGAGGAAAACCAAGCTTGGGGGAGTGCTGCAATGAACACTAGGGTACATGTATCCTTTCAAATGATGTTTTTCTCTGGATATATGCCCAGGAGTGGGATTGCTAGATCATATGGGGGCACTGTTTTTAGTTTTTTAAGGAATCTTCACATTGTCTCCATAGTAGCTGTATCCACTTACATACCCAGCAACAGCCTATGAGAATCTGTTTCTTTACACCTTCTCCAGATTTTATTATTTGTAGCCTTTTTGGTGATTGACATTCTGACTGGTGTGAGGTAATATATTATGAGATGTAGTTTTGATTTGCATTTCTCTGATAATTAGCAATTTTTTAAAAAAAAATTTGGCCTCTTTTAATTGATTTTTAATTTATTTTCATTCGTCTTTATTCTTTGGCCTGTGTGGGCTTCCCATTGACGTGGCCGCTCTCGTTGCAGAGCACCAGCTCTGGGCGCATGCGCTCCAGAGCGCTGACTCGTAATTGGACACACTGGTCCAGCCACTCCGCACCACATGGGATCCTCCCAGGCCAGGGATCAAACTGGTGCTCCTTGCACTACAAGGAGGACTCCTCACCCACTGAGCCACCAGGGAAGCCCAATAATTAGGAATTTTTTAAAATTAATTTATTTTAATTGGAGGATAATTGCTTTACAATATTGTGATGGTTTTAGCAATGTTGAGCACCTTTTCATGTACCCTTGGCCATCTATATGTCCTCTTTGGAGAAGTGTTTATTTAGTTCTGCCAATTTTGATTGTTTATACCCACATGAGCTATTTGTAAATTTTGGAGATTAATCCCTTGTGGGTAGCATTGTTGGCAAATATTTGTCTTTTCATTTTATATATGGTTCTGTTACAAAAGCTTTTGAGTTTAATTAGTTTAGTTGATGATGGTGAAGCAAGTCTTGGACCTGATGCCAAGGCAGCAAGTTTGGACTTGATTCCGTAGCAGGAGGAGTCATAGAAGGTTCTTGAGCAGGTGAGTGATGTGACCAGAGCTCTATTCCAGAGAGATGACTTGGAAGGCAGCGTGAAGAACAGATATTTAGGTGTGGGGCACCATCAGCAGCACTGGGACACCTAGGAGGAAAACCAAGCTTGGGAGGGGACATAAGTGTCAGCCTTGGAAACCTCAAGGGTTTGACCAAAGAGAACTGGAGTTTGGGCAAAAGATCAGGGCTGTGGTTATATCACTGTGGTTATATCCACTCACACACCAAGAGAGAATGGAACAACAGGAAGGCATGAAAGAAAAGGGAAGGGTTAGGGACAACATCTTAGAGGAATCCCTTTACCCATCAAGCTGGAGGATAAACCAGGAAAACCAGAGGAGAGAGGTCAACTGTGAAGACATTGGTTGGGCCCTATCTCATGAAGGTTTCCAGACCTGGGTAACGATCAATCAGCTCTGGCCAGCAAAAGCAGATTCCTTAGTCTTATCATCGCCTTGTTCTGAGCACTTGGTTGCTGCCAGAGGAGGCGCTCTAGCAAGACAGCTGACCCTCTCAGGGCTCTCTCCCTGCAAGGCCATTCTAGCCCTTCTAATGCCTTTAAAAGTGGACTCGAAGAGTCCTGGGGCTAGCTGGCAAAAGTACCCTGCTTCTGGGTAGCAGAGATGTAGCAGGAGAGTTCTAGACAGCTTCTGTCTTCTTGAATTGTTTAATATAAAACTTCTAGTTACAGATTAGAAGCTCTCCTTCTGATGCTTCAGCTTTCAAGCATTTATTTCCCTCAAGACAGTTTTCCCAGTGTCAATTAGTCTATAGGAATATTTTAGTGTATAGATGACTTTTCTTATATATTTTCTTGTATACTAATTATTGAACTGCTTAATATGAAGTTTCCTGACCAATGTGAATGGAAAAACACATCTGTTTGTTTGCTATTATACCAGGCACTATGCCCATGCTGAAAATTTCCAGTGCGTAAAGGAGAACTGAAATGGTATTCTGTGAGGCTGGACTTTGTGGGAAGTGTACCCCAGCATTCTCCCTTGTTTCTGTGTTTCTCCCTAGAGGCGAAATTTGGCAGTGAGTGCTACAGACTTTTTGAAAGGTGTCGATCTAGGTCATTCCAGAGAGATGACTTGGAAGGCAGCGTGAAGAACAGATATTTAGGTGTGGGGCACCATCAGCAGCACTGGGACACCTAGGAGGAAAACCAAGCTTGGGAGGGGACATAAGTGTCAGCCTTGGAAACCTCAAGGGTTTGACCAAAGAGAACTGGAGTTTGGGCAAAAGATCAGGGCTGTGGTTATATCACTGTGGTTATATCCACTCACACACCAAGAGAGAATGGAACAACAGGAAGGCCTGAAAGAAAAGGGAAGGGTTAGGGACAACATCTTAGAGGAATCCCTTTACCCATCAAGCTGGAGGATAAACCAGGAAAACCAGAGGAGAGAGGTCAACTGTGAAGACATTGGTTGGGCCCTATCTCATGAAGGTTTCCAGACCTGGGTAACGATCAATCAGCTCTGGCCAGCAAAAGCAGATTCCTTAGTCTTATCATCGCCTTGTTCTGAGCACTTGGTTGCTGCCAGAGGAGGCGCTCTAGCAAGACAGCTGACCCTCTCAGGGCTCTCTCCCTGCAAGGCCATTCTAGCCCTTCTAATGCCTTTAAAAGTGGACTCGAAGAGTCCTGGGGCTAGCTGGCAAAAGTACCCTGCTTCTGGGTAGCAGAGATGTAGCAGGAGAGTTCTAGACAGCTTCTGTCTTCTTGAATTGTTTAATATAAAACTTCTAGTTACAGATTAGAAGCTCTCCTTCTGATGCTTCAGCTTTCAAGCATTTATTTCCCTCAAGACAGTTTTCCCAGTGTCAATTAGTCTATAGGAATATTTTAGTGTATAGATGACTTTTCTTATATATTTTCTTGTATACTAATTATTGAACTGCTTAATATGAAGTTTCCTGACCAATGTGAATGGAAAAACACATCTGTTTGTTTGCTATTATACCAGGCACTATGCCCATGCTGAAAATTTCCAGTGCGTAAAGGAGAACTGAAATGGTATTCTGTGAGGCTGGACTTTGTGGGAAGTGTACCCCAGCATTCTCCCTTGTTTCTGTGTTTCTCCCTAGAGGCGAAATTTGGCAGTGAGTGCTACAGACTTTTTGAAAGGTGTCGATCTAGGTCATTCTTTGAGGATGTTTCAGCGTCAAGTTGGCTGTAATAGAGGCATTTTTCATGCCACATGTTTGTTAGGTCAGGAAAATGCTTCCTCTGCCCTGCTTTGACACTCAGAGCTTTGTAATACCTTGAAATCCCCCGAAAACATTGGGTTTCCATCTCAAATGACTTCTGATACCCAGGCTTCATAACCTTTTAGTATCCTAGTTAGTGTAGCATCAAGTTCATGGCCAATGGAGCACTTCAAATACCAGCATGAAACTGGTGACTTTTTATTTAGGGTGTCATACCATGTTTCTTCAGTTGCATATGTCCGCCTTGTGATCATCATTGAAAAAGGCTCATCATTGATTATGACCCCAGCCCTCCAGGTAGGTGGGGACTAGATGACACCTAGTACCAAGGAGGAACAAAGTCTGGATGTAAGACAGCCAGCAGGCTGATGGAATATCTAAAATACAAGGAGTCAAATAGCTGGGATTGGCTACTTCAAACAATCCTGAAAATCCAGGTAAATGAAGGCAGGTTAGTTGTAGATGATCAATGCTATTTGTGGAAAGATTTGGTTAGAGACTGGAAATCTCAAAAATGGTTTAATTTCCCTTCCCTATTCCCTTAGGAGAAAGGGTACACACCAGTGGCAAAAATTTTTAACTCTCATACAAGTGTTAGCAAGGCTGTACAGCCACCGAGATTTTCTGTTTGTCCTTGTGTGTGTGCATGCTAGGTCACCTCTGTTCTGTCCAATTCCTTGTGACCCCATGGACTGTAGCCCATCAGGCTCCTCTGTCCATGGAATTCTCCAGGCAAGAATACTGGAGTGAGTCATTCCATTCTCCAGGGGATCTTCCCAACCCAGCAATCAAACTCACACCTCTTATGTCTCCTGCACTGGCAAGTGGGTTCTTTTACCACTAGTGACATCTGGGACGTGTGTTAGTTACTCAGTGATGTCTGACTCTTTGTGACCCCATGGACTGTAGCCCACCAAGCTCCTTTGTCCATGGAATTCTCCAGGCAAGAATACTGGAGTGGGTTCCATTTTCTCCAGGGGATCTTCCCAGCCCAGAGACTAAAGCTGGGTCTCCTGCATTGCAGGCAGATTCTTTACCATTGGTGCCATCAAGAAAGCCCCATTTGTCCTTATGTAATACATTTAAGATTTATCATAGGGGCTTCACTGGTGGTGCAGTGGGTAAGACTCTGCCTGCCAATGCAGCGGACATGGATTTGATCCCCAATCTGGGATGATTGTACTGCCATGTAGCAACTCAGCCTGTGTACCACAACTAGTGAGCCTGCACTCTAGAACGCACAAGCCACAATTACTGAAACCCATGCTCCCTAGAGCTCATGCTCTGCAACAAAAGAAGCCACTGCAACTAGAGAGTAGCCCCCATCACCTCAACGAAAAGAAAAAAGTACCTGCAGCAACAAAGACCCAGTGAAGCCAAAAATAAGATTATCTTAAAAAGAGATTTATCATACAAATGGAGGATTAAATGTAGAATGATAGCCCCTCAAAACATCCACATCCTGATAACTGAGACCTGTTAATACCGTCCGTGGTAAAAGAGACTTTGCAGATGTAAGTTGAGAGCCTTGAGCTGCAGCAATTACATTGGAACCATCCAGATGATCCAGGATGACCACAAGTGGCAAAAAATTTTAACTCTCTTTACAAAGTGGTAATAGCAGGTTAGTTGTAGATGATCAATGCTATTTGTGGAAAGATTTGGTTAGAGACTGGAAATCTCAAAAATGGTTTAATTTCCCTTCCCTATTCCCTTAGGAGAAAGGGTACACACCAGTGGCAAAAATTTTTAACTCTCATACAAGTGTTAGCAAGGCTGTACAGCCACCGAGATTTTCTGTTTGTCCTTGTGTGTGTGCATGCTAGGTCACCTCTGTTCTGTCCAATTCCTTGTGACCCCATGGACTGTAGCCCATCAGGCTCCTCTGTCCATGGAATTCTCCAGGCAAGAATACTGGAGTGAGTCATTCCATTCTCCAGGGGATCTTCCCAACCCAGCAATCAAACTCACACCTCTTATGTCTCCTGCACTGGCAAGTGGGTTCTTTTACCACTAGTGACATCTGGGACGTGTGTTAGTTACTCAGTGATGTCTGACTCTTTGTGACCCCATGGACTGTAGCCCACCAAGCTCCTTTGTCCATGGAATTCTCCAGGCAAGAATACTGGAGTGGGTTCCATTTTCTCCAGGGGATCTTCCCAGCCCAGAGACTAAAGCTGGGTCTCCTGCATTGCAGGCAGATTCTTTACCATTGGTGCCATCAAGAAAGCCCCATTTGTCCTTATGTAATACATTTAAGATTTATCATAGGGGCTTCACTGGTGGTGCAGTGGGTAAGACTCTGCCTGCCAATGCAGCGGACATGGATTTGATCCCCAATCTGGGATGATTGTACTGCCATGTAGCAACTCAGCCTGTGTACCACAACTAGTGAGCCTGCACTCTAGAACGCACAAGCCACAATTACTGAAACCCATGCTCCCTAGAGCTCATGCTCTGCAACAAAAGAAGCCACTGCAACTAGAGAGTAGCCCCCGTCACCTCAACGAAAAGAAAAAAGTACCTGCAGCAACAAAGACCCAGTGAAGCCAAAAATAAGATTATCTTAAAAAGAGATTTATCATACAAATGGAGGATTAAATGTAGAATGATAGCCCCTCAAAACATCCACAACTGTTAACTGAGACCTGTTAATACCGTCCGTGGTAAAAGAGACTTTGCAGATGTAAGTTGAGAGCCTTGAGCTGCAGCAATTACATTGGAACCATCCAGATGATCCAGGATGACCACAAGGGAAGAAGGAAGCAGAAGACTCACCAGAGCAATCCAGCATGAGAAAGACCCCACCAGCCATTGCTCACTTTGAAGATGAACGGGAAGCATGAGCCAAAGAAGGCAGGCAGTGCCTAAAGGCTAGAAAAAGCAAGAAGATTTTCCCCAAGAAGCTCCAGAAGTGACACAGCCCTGCTGACACCTTGATTTTTATCCCAGCAACTCCGACCCTTAGGAACTGTAAGATGATAAATTTGGATTAAGCCACCAGATTTGTGGTAATAGGTTAGAGCAGCAATAGAAAACTAATATACCTTATGGCAAACAATTCCACTCATAAATACCATATCCATATACCAGGCCACAAGTCTAAGAATATCTGTAATAGACTACACCAGAGAGTGTATCTCCAGTAGACAAGCTAATAAAGTAAACGGGAGTGCATTCACACCATAGATTATTACACAGTGGCAACCATAAAAAGGAATGAAGTGAGAAATCATGAGAGAGACTTCTAGTTAGTAACGCATGAAAAGATCAATGATTATCCTCTGCAAAAAAAGCCAGTGTAAAACTGGACAAAATGATCAAAATCAGCCATTTCAAGAAAACTTACCAGAAGTAGACACCAAATTGAGAAATATTTTTGAAAAATGATAGGATATACTTGAATAGTTACACCTCAATAAAGCCATAAAATATATATCCATGAAATTGTTTCAAGGAGGAATCCTGTAATTTTCAGTAAAAAAAAAAAAAAATTGAAATAGTATGTGTAGTATGAGTCTATATAAAGTATACAAATAGGCAAAATTGCAGTGTGCTGTTAAAGAGTGTGTGTGGTGTTGAAGGAACTATGAAGAAGAGTGAGGAGGTGATCGTGATGAAAGTGAGAATAGTGCTTATCTTGGCAGGGTGAAAGAGGGCCGTCACCTGGATGCAGAGGGGAAGTACCTCTGGGGTACTGCCTATGTCCTGCCTTGGGCGGTGGTTACCTGAGGGTTCTTATACAAGTATTTAAAACTGCCTGTATAGATGTTGCATGTACTTTTCTGGATGTTTATCATATTAAAAAAAATTAATATGTAAACAATATGTCAAAATCACCAGATAAGGGCAGCAGGCCAACACCGAAATGACCCATACCAAAGGCTGGGAGTTTGTCTCAGTGAGGAATAGGGAGTAAACAGGAGAGCAAGGCAGAGACTGAGGATGCGCTCCATCCATGGGAGGTGGGATGGAGGCTGGAACAGGAGGGACATCTTGGAAGCTGGGCTCACCCTGAGTAAGGCAGCTTGTGACCACCTAATTTATTCCAGCCCCCACCAGTTGGTGGCACTGAGCCACCAGGTTTCCTCCCACCTTGGTCAGGGAATTCAAAGATAAGGGCAGAAAGGCGTCAAAGAAGGGAGGCCCAAATGAGTCCCTGAAGGGCATGGCCACTGGGGCACGTCCCTTTGTATAAAGCCCAGGCTTAAGAATATCTGTAATAGACTACACCAGAGAGTGTATCTCCAGTAGACAAGCTAATAAAGTAAACGGGAGTGCATTCACACCATAGATTATTACACAGTGGCAACCATAAAAAGGAATGAAGTGAGAAATCATGAGAGAGACTTCTAGTTAGTAACGCATGAAAAGATCAATGATTATCCTCTGCAAAAAAAGCCAGTGTAAAACTGGACAAAATGATCAAAATCAGCCATTTCAAGAAAACTTACCAGAAGTAGACACCAAATTGAGAAATATTTTTGAAAAATGATAGGATATACTTGAATAGTTACACCTCAATAAAGCCATAAAATATATATCCATGAAATTGTTTCAAGGAGGAATCCTGTAATTTTCAGTAAAAAAAAAAAAATTGAAATAGTATGTGTAGTATGAGTCTATATAAAGTATACAAATAGGCAAAATTGCAGTGTGCTGTTAAAGAGTGTGTGTGGTGTTGAAGGAACTATGAAGAAGAGTGAGGAGGTGATCGTGATGAAAGTGAGAATAGTGCTTGTCTTGGCAGGGTGAAAGAGGGCCGTCACCTGGATGCAGAGGGGAAGTACCTCTGGGGTACTGCCTATGTCCTGCCTTGGGCGGTGGTTACCTGAGGGTTCTTATACAAGTATTTAAAACTGCCTGTATAGATGTTGCATGTACTTTTCTGGATGTTTATCATATTAAAAAAAATTAATATGTAAACAATATGTCAAAATCACCAGATAAGGGCAGCAGGCCAACACCGAAATGACCCATACCAAAGGCTGGGAGTTTGTCTCAGTGAGGAATAGGGAGTAAACAGGAGAGCAAGGCAGAGACTGAGGATGCACTCCATCCATGGGAGGTGGGATGGAGGCTGGAATAGGAGGGACATCTTGGAAGCTGGGCTCACCCTGAGTAAGGCAGCTTGTGACCACCTAATTTATTCCAGCCCCCACCAGTTGGTGGCACTGAGCCACCAGGTTTCCTCCCACCTTGGTCAGGGAATTCAAAGATAAGGGCAGAAAGGCGTCAAAGAAGGGAGGCCCAAATGAGTCCCTGAAGGGCATGGCCACTCGGGGCACGTCCCTTTGTATAAAGCCCAGGCTTCTTCACTAGCAGAGTTCCTCACCCTCCTTGACTTCTGCATCTTCTAGAGAAACCACAGACTCCTTTGGGAAGGTCTCTGATGGATGGGAAGTGTCACTGAGTGAAAGAAGTAAACCTGGGGAGCCCTGTCCCCTTGGTCAGAGATCATTTTCTCCTTGGAGTGGCCTTGGCTCTGACTTGCCTCTTCTTGGCCTGTCAGACAGCTTCTGCTCTGGCTGATTATCCAGGAACTCTGCTGTCCTGCCCGTTTGTTCCCCAGATAGGGACTCTGGGCCAGTACAGAGAGGAGATCACAGAAGTGCTGACTTACCAATGAGACAATTTATTAGCCCAGGGATTTAAAGAAGCTGTATTTATATTGTAAGGAGTCACAGATCATTCCCAAGAATTCAAGGCTCCTCTCCTAGCTGAGAGGGTCCAGCTACTGGCCTACCTGGAACTACCTGTGTAGCTGCTGGTTTTCTTGATAAGACCACACAGTAAGCAGTGTATCTGACTCTATCTAGTCCACCACTTCCCCAGGCCCACCTCATAGTGATGACCTGTAGAAAGAACTCAGGTTTCCCAAGGATCAGCCTAATCTATGTGAGTGGCTCCCCCTGGAGTTGTGCAGGAAACAGACTTAACGGCTATCCATAACAGTTCTGCTATGAAGCAAAGACAGGAAAGTGAGAAGGAAAACATCAGTGAAGGAGCCCTTCATATGTTCATAAAACTAAGTCCTACCAGTGAGAAAACAGATTCTGAGACATTTAAATGATTTTAACCAGATCATTAACCCGTTGTAGTAAAGACACACTTCAAATTTAAGTAGATGTTAAAATTAAAACAGAGGAGACATATCAAGATGGCAGAGTACAAGGATGCAGAGCTCACGTCTACATGTGGAGTAATTCTCACTGAAAACTTACTGAAGCATGGCATAAAGACTCTTGTATAACCAACATTATAAGAAAGATCCACACAGAACTGAGTAGGAAGGGAAGCAATCAGGAGCCTGTGCCTCTGGGAGGGGACTCAGAAGAGAAGGGGGGTTACATGGACAGAGATCCTCCCTGGGGAGGAGACAGTGTGAACCACATATTGGACACCCCAGCCCTGGGGTCTGACGCCTACGCAGACGAGATCCTGGGTTTGAAAATGAGTGGGACAAGTAGGCGATGGCTTCCCAGGTAGTGGTAGTGTAAATACTCCACCTGCCGATGCAGGAGACACAAGAGATGCAGATTCAATCCGTGAGACAGGAAGACCCCCTGGAGTAGGAATGGCACCCCAGTGCAGTACTCTTGCCTGGAAAATTCCATGGGCAGAAGCACCTGGTGGGCTACAGTTCATCGGGTCACAAAGAGTTGGACACGACTGAGCAACTGAGCACAGTCCACACACAAGAAACCTGGATGCTTCTCCTGAAGAGTGCACACACACACACACCTGCTAGCTCCCAAAGCAAGGCGGAGGAAGCCGAGTGAAACTGCCTGGCCCTCTGGCTGGCTTCCAGCAACTGCCTCAGCCTGAGCTGAGTACCGCTCCATCCCCACAGGCTCCATCAGGCTGCTCCAGACTAAGGCACAGGCTGCTGCAGCCAAGGGCAGTGCTCAGCTATGAGCTCTGGGGTGGTCTGGACACAGAACAGTCACTGAAAGGGACAGGGGAAGCCGCTACTGGTGCTTGTGGCGGCAGCACATCAGAAGTGGTCTGAGACCCTGACTGGGACTGGGACTGGCGCAGTCCTACGCAGAAGACAGGAAAGTGAGAAGGAAAACATCAGTGAAGGAGCCCTTCATATGTTCATAAAACTAAGTCCTACCAGTGAGAAAACAGATTCTGAGACATTTAAATGATTTTAACCAGATCATTAACCCGTTGTAGTAAAGACACACTTCAAATTTAAGTAGATGTTAAAATTAAAACAGAGGAGACATATCAAGATGGCAGAGTACAAGGATGCAGAGCTCACGTCTACATGTGGAGTAATTCTCACTGAAAACTTACTGAAGCATGGCATAAAGACTCTTGTATAACCAACATTATAAGAAAGATCCACACAGAACTGAGTAGGAAGGGAAGCAATCAGGAGCCTGTGCCTCTGGGAGGGGACTCAGAAGAGAAGGGGGGTTACATGGACAGAGATCCTCCCTGGGGAGGAGACAGTGTGAACCACATATTGGACACCCCAGCCCTGGGGTCTGACGCTACGCAGACGAGTTCCTGGGTTTGAAAATGAGTGGGACAAGTAGGCGATGGCTTCCCAGGTAGTGGTAGTGTAAATACTCCACCTGCCGATGCAGGAGACACAAGAGATGCAGATTCAATCCGTGAGACAGGAAGACCCCCTGGAGTAGGAATGGCACCCCAGTGCAGTACTCTTGCCTGGAAAATTCCATGGGCAGAAGCACCTGGTGGGCTACAGTTCATCGGGTCACAAAGAGTTGGACACGACTGAGCAACTGAGCACAGTCCACACACAAGAAACCTGGATGCTTCTCCTGAAGAGTGCACACACACACACACCTGCTAGCTCCCAAAGCAAGGCGGAGGAAGCCGAGTGAAACTGCCTGGCCCTCTGGCTGGCTTCCAGCAACTGCCTCAGCCTGAGCTGAGTACCGCTCCATCCCCACAGGCTCCATCAGGCTGCTCCAGACTAAGGCACAGGCTGCTGCAGCCAAGGGCAGTGCTCAGCTATGAGCTCTGGGGTGGTCTGGACACAGAACAGTCGCTGAAAGGGGCAGGGGAAGCCGCTACTGGTGCTTGTGGCGGCAGCACATCAGAAGTGGTCTGAGACCCTGACTGGGACTGGGACTGGCGCAGTCCACACACCGACCCCTCTGAGTGCCCCACCCAGTGCTGCTCTGCTCTGGGGAGAGCACATATGCTGACGGAGAACAGAGCCAGTTCAGACCCTACCCTTAGGGCTTCTGCTTCAGCAACCTGGGGCCCAACTTCTCTCCCTAGGGTGATATTGAATAGGGTGGTATCAGCCATTGAGCAGAGCAGAAGGCCTAGTTCACACCTCGCTTTACATCTAGCCCTGCCTTCTCCAGCCCCACCTCCTGCCAGTGCCAGAAGACCACGGGGAAAGATGTGACTCACGCCCATGTCAAATCCTGCTCTCCCACCAAAGCCACCAGGCTTGTGCAGGCTGTACAGAGTCACTCTCATACAAGGACACCCATGGGGTAGGTAACTGTTTCACCTAATCTCATAGAGACAGAGAAGGTAAGCAAGAGGAAAAGACAGACACTTATTTCAATTGAAACAATGAGAGAAAACCCCTGGAAAACAATAGAATGGAAATAACTTATCAGCTAAAGAGTTCAAAGCCTTAGTTAATAAGAATGCTAACTGGGCTTCCCTTGGTGGTCCAGTGGTAGAGAGTCTGCCTTGCAATTCAGAGGACGCTGGTTTGATTCCTGGTCCAGGAAGATCTCATGTGCTGTGGAGTGGCTAGGCCCATGCACTGTAGCTGCTGAGCCTAAGTTCTAGAGCCCTAGAGTCGCAACTATTGATGAAGTCCATGTGCCTGGAGCCCAGGCACGTATGTGCATGGGAAGCCCACATACCCCAGTGAAGAGCTGCCCAAGCTCACCACAATTATAGAAGGCTTACATGCGGTGGCGAAGACCTACTACAGCAAAAAAAAAAAAAAAAAGGTAAATAAATCTTCATTAAAAAAAAAAAAAAGGATGTTAACTGTATTAGGGAAAAGAATAGATTAATCCAGTGAGAATTTTAATAAGGAACTAGAAAATATAAAAAAGAACCAGTCAGAGAAGATGTGGAGAGAAGAAACCCTCATACACTGTTGGTAGGAATGTAAATTGGTACAGCCACTATGGAAACCAGTATGAATTTTCCTTTAAAAACTAAAAACAGAACTACCATATGATCCTACAGTTCCATTCATGTGCATATATCTGAAGAAAACCATAATTTGAAAAGATACATTCACCCTTATAGTCATTCCAGCATGATATACAATGGCCAGGACATGGAAGCAACCTAAATGTCCATAAACAGAGGAATGGATAAAGAAGATGTGGTCCATAGAGACATGAAATATTAGTCATAAAAAAGAATGAAATAATGTCATTTGCAGCAACAGGGATGGACCTAGAAACTGTCATACCGAGTGAAATGTATCAGAAAAACAAATATCATGATACCACTTATATGTGAAATCTAAAAAAATGTTACAAAAGAACTTATTTACAACACAGAGTCACAGATGTAGAAAATAAATCTATGGTTTGCGGTCTGGGGGCAGGCAGGGGTCGGAGGGATAAATTGGGAGACTAAGATTGGCATGTACACACTACTATATATAAAAGTCCTAGAGAAGGCAGTGGCAACACACTCCAGTATTCTCACCTCAGACTAAAGGAAAACAATAGAATGGAAATAACTTATCAGCTAAAGAGTTCAAAGCCTTAGTTAATAAGAATGCTAACTGGGCTTCCCTTGGTGGTCCAGTGGTAGAGAGTCTGCCTTGCAATTCAGAGGACGCTGGTTTGATTCCTGGTCCAGGAAGATCTCATGTGCTGTGGAGTGGCTAGGCCCATGCACTGTAGCTGCTGAGCCTAAGTTCTAGAGCCCTAGAGTCGCAACTATTGATGAAGTCCATGTGCCTGGAGCCCAGGCACGTATGTGCATGGGAAGCCCACATACCCCAGTGAAGAGCTGCCCAAGCTCACCACAATTATAGAAGGCTTACATGCGGTGGCGAAGACCTACTACAGCAAAAAAAAAAAAAAAAAAAGGTAAATAAATCTTCATTAAAAAAAAAAAAAAGGATGTTAACTGTATTAGGGAAAAGAATAGATTAATCCAGTGAGAATTTTAATAAGGAACTAGAAAATATAAAAAAGAACCAGTCAGAGAAGATGTGGAGAGAAGAAACCCTCATACACTGTTGGTAGGAATGTAAATTGGTACAGCCACTATGGAAACCAGTATGAATTTTCCTTTAAAAACTAAAAACAGAACTACCATATGATCCTACAGTTCCATTCATGTGCATATATCTGAAGAAAACCATAATTTGAAAAGATACATTCACCCTTATAGTCATTCCAGCATGATATACAATGGCCAGGACATGGAAGCAACCTAAATGTCCATAAACAGAGGAATGGATAAAGAAGATGTGGTCCATAGAGACATGAAATATTAGTCATAAAAAAGAATGAAATAATGTCATTTGCAGCAACAGGGATGGACCTAGAAACTGTCATACCGAGTGAAATGTATCAGAAAAACAAATATCATGATACCACTTATATGTGAAATCTAAAAAAATGTTACAAAAGAACTTATTTACAACACAGAGTCACAGATGTAGAAAATAAATCTATGGTTTGCGGTCTGGGGGCAGGCAGGGGTCGGAGGGATAAATTGGGAGACTAAGATTGGCATGTACACACTACTATATATAAAAGTCCTAGAGAAGGCAGTGGCAACACACTCCAGTATTCTCACCTGGGAAATTCCATGGACAGAGGAGCCTGGCGGGCTAGTCCATGGGGTCACAAAAGTTGGACACGACTTAGTGACTAAACAACAACAATATATAAAATAGATAACTAATAGGGACCTACTATATAGAACATGGAACTCTTAGCAATACTCTACAATGACCTATATGGGAAAAGAATTTTTAAATGCATGAACATATGTCTGTGTATAGCTGATTCACTAGGAACATGTCAACGAATTTGACAACCTAGAAGAAATGACCAAGTTTCTAGAATCAAAGCCCACCAAAACTGAATCAAGAAGAAACAAATAATTTGAACCGACTGCTCACTAGAGATGAAATTGTTCTTGTCATTGTTTAGACTCTAAGTGGTGTCCTGTTCACTGGTCACCCCATGGACTGAGGTCCTCCAGGCTCCTCTGTCCTTGGGGTTTCCCAGGTGAGAATACTGGTATGGGTTGCCATTCCTTCTCCAGGGGATCTTCCTAACCTAGGAATAGAACCCATATCTCCCACATTGGCAGGTGGGTTCTTTACCACTGAGCCACCAGGGAAATCCAGAGATGAAATGGAATCTATACTTTTCAAACTCCCTACACACAAAGTCTGGAGAAGGAAATGGCAACCCACTTCAGTATTCTTGCATGATGAATCCCATGGATGGAGGAGCCTGGTGGGCTGGAGCCAGTGGAGTCACACAGAGTCAGACACTACTGAGGTGACTGGGCACACAGAAAAGTCCAGGACCAGATGACTTCACAGCCCTGGTTTTGGGCCAGAAGCAACTAATGATAAACAAGGAATGGATAAAGAAGATGTGGTCCATAGAGACATGAAATATTAGTCATAAAAAAGAATGAAATAATGTCATTTGCAGCAACAGGGATGGACCTAGAAACTGTCATACCGAGTGAAATGTATCAGAAAAACAAATATCATGATACCACTTATATGTGAAATCTAAAAAAATGTTACAAAAGAACTTATTTACAACACAGAGTCACAGATGTAGAAAATAAATCTATGGTTTGCGGTCTGGGGGCAGGCAGGGGTCGGAGGGATAAATTGGGAGACTAAGATTGGCATGTACACACTACTATATATAAAAGTCCTAGAGAAGGCAGTGGCAACACACTCCAGTATTCTCACCTGGGAAATTCCATGGACAGAGGAGCCTGGCGGGCTAGTCCATGGGGTCACAAAAAGTTGGACACGACTTAGTGACTAAACAACAACAATATATAAAATAGATAACTAATAGGGACCTACTATATAGAACATGGAACTCTTAGCAATACTCTACAATGACCTATATGGGAAAAGAATTTTTAAATGCATGAACATATGTCTGTGTATAGCTGATTCACTAGGAACATGTCAACGAATTTGACAACCTAGAAGAAATGACCAAGTTTCTAGAATCAAAGCCCACCAAAACTGAATCAAGAAGAAACAAATAATTTGAACCGACTGCTCACTAGAGATGAAATTGTTCTTGTCATTGTTTAGACTCTAAGTGGTGTCCTGTTCACTGGTCACCCCATGGACTGAGGTCCTCCAGGCTCCTCTGTCCTTGGGGTTTCCCAGGCGAGAATACTGGTATGGGTTGCCATTCCTTCTCCAGGGGATCTTCCTAACCTAGGAATAGAACCCATATCTCCCACATTGGCAGGTGGGTTCTTTACCACTGAGCCACCAGGGAAATCCAGAGATGAAATGGAATCTATACTTTTCAAACTCCCTACACACAAAGTCTGGAGAAGGAAATGGCAACCCACTTCAGTATTCTTGCATGATGAATCCCATGGATGGAGGAGCCTGGTGGGCTGGAGCCAGTGGAGTCACACAGAGTCAGACACTACTGAGGTGACTGGGCACACAGAAAAGTCCAGGACCAGATGACTTCACAGGCAAATTCTACCAAACATACAAAGAACTTATACTGATCCGTCTCAAATTCTTAAAAAATTGGAGGGGGAAACACTCCCAAAGACATTCTCTGAAGCCACCATCACCCTGATACACAAAACCAGATAAAAATAACTACCAAAAAAGAAAATTACAGGCCAATATCTTTGATGAATATAGATGCAGAAATTCTCAACAAAATATTAGCAACTAGGTCTAACAACACATGAAAAAGATCATAGACCACGACCAAATGGATTCATCCCAAGTACAAGGATGCTTCAGTGTATGCAAACCAATCAATGTGCTACACTACATTAACAAGAAAAAACCACATGATCATCTCAATAGATGCAGAAGCATATGACAAAATTCAACATCCATTCATGATAAATCCTCTTACCAATGTGGGTAATAGAGGGATCATATCTCAACATAATAAAGGCTATTTATGACAAATCTACCACCAATATAATACTCAATAATGAAGAGCTATTAAGTCTGCCTGCTAAAATTCTAGAAGAGTCTCACCTCTTCTACTGAAGTGAACAGAAGTCCAGGCCAGCCACAGCAATCAGATGAGAAAAAGAAGTAAAAGTTGTCCAAATTGGAAAGCAAGAGGTAAAAATAGTCATTATATGCCTATGTCATAATTTTATATATATATAAAATATATATAAAAACCCTAAGGACTACACACAAAAACTACTAGAACTGATAACTTCAGCAAGGTCACAGGATATAAGAGTAACATACAAAAATAAGCTGCATTTCTTTACACTAACAGTGAACTATAAGTAAGGGAATGTAATCAAACAGTACTTTCATAATAGTCCAGTGGTTGGGATTCCACCTGCTGTGGGGTAGCTGAGCCTGCGTGCCACAACTACTGAGCCCAGGAGCCTTAGAGCCCATGCTGTACATCAAGAAATGTGAACACAATGAGAAGCCCACGCACCATGACTAGAGAGTAGCCCCTACTCACCCCAACTAGAGAAAACCTATGCATAGCAACAAAGACCCAGCACAGCCAAAACTAAATAAAATTAAAAATAAATATTCTAGTAGCAACATTTAAAAAAAAAAGAAAAAGATACCAGGCTTCCCTGGTGGTCCAGTGGGTAGAGTCTGCCTTGCAATGCAAGGGGCACTGGTTCAATCCCTGGCCCAGGAAGATCCCATGTGCCATGAAGCAGCTGGACTGGCGTGTCCAGTTATGAGCTGGGGCTCTGGAGCGTGTGCACCCAGAGCTGTGCTCTACAATGAGAGAGGCCACTGCAGTGGGAGGCCCACACAGGCTGAAGGATAAAGATGGATGAAAATAAACACTAATAAAGGACTTTAAGATGATTCAGAGAAGTGGAAAGGTATCTCGTGCTCTTGGATTGGAAGAATTTAGTTAAAATGGCCAGACAACCCAGAGTAATCTCCAGATTTAATATGATCCCTCTCAAATTGCTCATGATATATTTCTTAGAACTAGAATAAATAATCCTAAAATATACATGAAACCATAAAAGATCCACAATTGTCAAAACAATCCTGAAGAAAAAAAAAAAAACAAAGTAGAAGGCATAACCCTTCCAGACTTTAGGTTACTACAAAGTTACAGTAATTAAAACAGCAGTGCTGGCACAAAAACAGCCATATAGATTCAACGGAACAGAACAGAGAATAAAGAGCCCAGAAAGAAACCCAAACACCTACAGTCATTTAATGCTTGATAAAGGAGGCAGGAATATACAATGGGAATAAGACAGTCTCTCTAGCACGAGGTGTTGGGAAAGGGCTGCATGTACATCAGTTAAGTTAGAACACACCCCCTCACCGTACACAAAAATAACTCAAAATGGCTTAAAGACTTAAAACATGACACGATAAAACTCCTAGAAGAGCTCATAGGCACAACATGCTCTGACTTAAATCATACCAATATTTTTTATGTCAGTCTCTCAAAGCAATAGAAATATAAAAATAAACAAATGGGGCCTCATCAAACATAGAAGCTTTTGCATAGCAAAGGAAACCATTTTTTAAAAGGCAATGTATAGAATGGGAGAAAATATTTGCAAATGATGTGACTTACAGGGCTTAATTTCCAAAATATACAAACAGCTTATACAACTCAACAACAAAATGGCAAACAGTCCGATAAAAAATGAGCAAAAGACCTAAATAGATATTTCTCCAAGGAAGAAATACAAATGGTCAGTAGACACATGAAAAGATGCTCAATCTAATTATTAGATAAATGCAAACCAAAACTATAATGAGATACCACTTCACACCAGTCAGAATGGCCATTATTAAAAACTCTGCAGGGCCTTCCCTAAGGCTCAGTGATAAAGAATTCACCAGCCAGGGCTTCCCTGGTAGTCTAGTGGTAAAGAGTCTGCCTCGCAGTGCAAGGGACACCTGTTCAATCCGTGGCCCAGGAAGATCCCACATGCCACAGAGCAGCTAGACCAGTATGTCCAATTATGAGCCAGCGCTCTGGAGCACATGTGCCCAGAGCTGGTGCTCTGCAATGAGAGAGGCCACTGTAATGGGAGGCCCAAGAATAAAAAAGACCAAAGAATAAAAAAGATGGATGAAAATAAGTAAATGAAAAAACAATAAAAGAGGCCAAAATTTAAAAAAAGAGAAAATGAATCTACTTGCCAGTGCAGAAGACATGGGTTCAATCCCTGATCTGGGAAGATCCCACATGCCGCAGAGCAATTAAGCCTATACACCACAACTATTGAACCTGTGCTCTAGAGCCCTGGAGCTACAACTAATGAGCCCCCATGCTGCAACTACTGAGCCTTGTGCACCCTAGAGCCCATGCTCTGCAGCAAGAGGCACCACCACAGTGAGAAGTGTGTGTGCCACAACTAGAGAGCAGTCCCTGCTCACTGCAACTAGAGAAAAGGCCCCATGCAGCAACAAAGACCCACCATAACCAAAAATTATGAATAAATAATAAAATTATTTTTCAAACTCTACAAATAAGAAATACTGGAGAAGATGTAGAGGAAAGGAAACCCTCCTACACTTTGGTGGGAATGTAAGTTGGTACAGCCACTGTGGAAAACAGTATAGATATTCTTCAGAAAACAAAATAGAATTACCATATGATCCAGCAAATAAACAAATGGGGCCTCATCAAACATAGAAGCTTTTG